>CAKASE010000078.1:5551584-8327376 GCA_916720795.1 Danaus chrysippus | reverse complement strand
AAAAGGTAAAAAAAAACTCTCCGACGTTTCGATTACTTTGAGTAACTGTGATCACGGCAGACACGCGCCGCCTGAGAAAAATATTAGTTTCATTTAAAATTTAAATCACTACTTTCGAAAGATATCATCGTTACAATGAATGAAATTTTTATTTTATTTTCAACAATTCTGCTTACTCTACCCCAATCTCTGTGCACGCCACTGTATAGAAGGACCTCTCGAAGTTAAATGTCAATACAATTTAATAGTTGCACACAGACTGTACCGGTTTAACCGAATCTATTTCACACAACAAGATCATCATCAACTTGCCCAGGCGGTGTATTCTATTAATCTCATAACCCTCCTCCCGCCCCCGTCTCTTCTATCGTTCAATCATCTCCACTATATCTCTCCGCGTCGCGTCTGTTCATATAGTTCAGTCTCTCCGTCACCATGTCTCCCTATGAACCAGTATCTCGTCTCTCTATCTATACTATCTATAGTCACTAAAGGTCTCACAGCTCCATCAAGTCTTCTATAAACTCTAACACATCTTCTTCTATGTATATATTTTCTTCTCGGTCGGTCTGTTCGTTGTACTCTCTGTCTTATTCCTATATTTTTCTTCACACTCACTCGCTTCTATCTTCACTTCGATATCTGTCGCTGAATCTTTATATTCTTTGTGATGTATAATCCTGAATAAAAAGAAAATGACAACATCTATTATAGTTCTATTGATTTTGAAATAATAATCACTTTACAATATGGTCAGTAATTATGGATTTGCTTGGATTTTATCCCCACTAATACATATTATAAATGCGAAAGGAACTCTGTCTGTCTGTCTGTTACGCTTTCACGCCTAAACCACTGAACTGATTTTTATGAAATTTGGTACAGAGATAGAGTTAATCTTGAGAAAAGAACATAGGATAGTTTTTATCCCAGACTTTTTGAAAGGTTTCTCTTGGAAAACGCGATATAACCGAACTCCACGCGGGCGAAGCTGCGGGCGGAAAGCTAGTAAAAAAATAATTGTTAGACTTATTAAATAGTAAAGTACTAGACTCAGAGTCCATCATAATTATTGTAATGATTTACTTGTGATTTGTAATTATGAGTTTAAAGTTTTATGAGTAACTCACAACATTAACAGTTTAAAATGAACAGAAACATCTTCATTGACAGTAATCATAATATAAATGATGTAAATTAATTAAATATATATAATAAAATAGAATTTTAAATTTTGATTCAGAGAGAAATTTGTTTCATTTTCAATAAAACAAAGGATTTTGTTTCATTTTCTTATAATGTTTTATTAAAAAACTGTGCCTATCTTCCTAAGTTAACTTTTCTTTTAATCTACATTTCCTTCTGAATATACATGCAGCTGTCCTGGCATTAAAAAAATTATTACATACTTTAAATTGAAGTGTCTAATAATAAAGATCAATTTAATAGTTATAATGATAAGAGCATTTTATAATGTGTTAGGCTTTTCTTTAGTTTTTTCCAGTTGTAAGGATTTTTTTCAAACATATATATAATTATTCAATATAACACTTCTCACAAACATTTATATTTTCAACACAATAATAGGAATTCTAATACAAAAATTACAATATACTAGTGGTTTTTTATGTAACTTCTATATTCCTTTTCATAAAATGATTTTTGTTTGTCCAACATTCATATAGTAATGATGATTCTAATTATATTATATTGTTTGTACTTCATACATCAAGACTCTGTGTCAATACATAAAAAAAGGATTTAGTATAAAATGTTTTTAGAATCAAAATAGTACCTGTTCTATTGAGGTCTAGTAATTGTTAAATGTACTATCAACTGTAAATACCTACAAACACTGAAAACAAGCTCACTACATAATGTTTATGTATTAAAGTACGTAACAATAATTTATACTACTACTACCACTAACAGAACATTATTTTTTGCCAATACTAAATAATAACTCATAATTTACTTTTGATCGTAATACATATAACAATCTGTTACTAAAAACTTACACTAGTATTCAAATCTGTTTCTTTTGTAAAAAAAATATATTATGCTTCAGAGTAAGTTTGAAAAAAAAAGTATTGCAAAAAGTTTAACAAATAATAATTTGTTGTTTAAAGTACATGAGCTTACAATATACTGCTTATATTAAAAATAGTATTACAAATATTCAATTAAATGAATTTATAATTCCATCCATCATTCAGACAAATGAAAGTAAGTAAGCTATATAATAGATTACCTAACGAAATATTTAATGAAAAAACCTTTACGATTTTTAAAAAGAAATTATTAAGTTATTGTAAAAAGCACTTAGATTAATTGCGCATTAAGTACTCTTGAATTATACATATAAGTTTTTGTTACTATTTTACTAAATTATAAATTAAATTAAATTATGTAATACATCTCATTTGAGTGAACATTGTATGTTCTTTATGAGAAATAAAGTTCTTTAACCACAAAGTATGACTTCAACTGTTTTGATGTGCTTGTTATAATACTCCTCATTATAAAGTGTAACTCACAAGTAAAGTTATTTGATAAACATATAGTAACTCACATCATAATGCTTGTTATCACTTTTAATAGTTTGTAGGAACTGTAACGGTCTCCACAGCGGCCAGCTTGGTACATAAACCTCCGACAGTGAGCTCGCTGTGTCTCTGGACTTATCAACTTGACGTAAGTTATGATTGAATGTACTCCTTATATTAACCCAACGGTCCCTCACTGAGCGAGCTGGAACGATATATGATAAAAAGTTGTTACAAGGAATTAGTTATTTGATGTGAAAATACAGTACATATAATGGTGACATGACTTTAATTTTGTATGAATGACAATATAAACAATGATTTACAGTCAGTGGTGGCCTAGTGGTTAAAAAGCCCGCCTCTCATGCATGAGGGCGCGGGTTCCTGGCAAGGGCGCGGGATACTGGCAAGTACCAATGTGATTTTTCCGAGTCATATGTACTTTCTAAGAGTATTTAGACATCACTGACTAATGCATTCTCGAAGAGGGTTGATGTCAGGCAGGCGGCTGGTCGTAAAAACAATTAGCCAAAACTATTCACAACATTTAAGGCGGACCCTGGCTAAAGCTGGGAAATTGCCAGGTAGAAGGACAACATAAACAATGAATATATTACAACTAACCTGTAAATCCTCTTCCTAAATTTGCAGCAAATTCAGCGTTAGCCTGGTATTTTTGTTGAATATGATGATTAGTATTACCTACCGGCTTCCATATAAATTCTCTGTCGTTCAAATTCTACAAGCTCTAACTCCAGTTAACGTGTCCAATAGCATGGTTTTTCTTGGCATTTCTTGGGATTAAATAGATTTTAAATCATTATTTTTTAATATACATATATTTGTACCTGATAACAAGTAATCTTTGAATTTGACAATATTTAACAACATATTATAAACTGAACATCTGTCACTTGTCAGATGTCAGATATCATATATATTTTTTTTTTGGTTATGTTCGTTCCGTTCAGAACAGGCAAAGAGAACAAAGCCCATACAGCCATGTCTTTTGTATTTTGTATCTTTAATTATTTTTAAAATTCTTAATCTCCTTTTTATTCTAGACTCAAGTTATTGTATCAGGCCGAGGCAATGTCTTCTTTTAATTTTTCTTCTTGAATCCTTTTTTAATTATAAGGCCGAAACCATGTCTTTATTTAAAATATATTTTTTTTGTCAAATTCTTGTTTTGTTTACATTCCGCCTTTTTCAATGTCAAGTCCTTGTAATGTCATTTTTAGTACAATAATTAATTTGTCAAAATCGATATAACAGTCAAATTCTGAAAATAGCTGAAAAACAAATTTCTTAAACAAAACGAAAAAAATATTATTATATACACATTATGTACAAATAACAATTAGATTTCATTTATAGTAGAAATAATAAAGCCATAAACTGGCAAGAAGCATTCTTGAATGCTTAGTATTTGCTGAAGTGAGCGCGGGATATCATCAGTAGTTTTAAAAATACTTAAAAGTTGATCTACAAGGACCATCCTTTGAATACTAAACTGTGGACAATCAAAAAATATATGTTCGAGGGTTTCATCAGGACTATTGCAATATCTACAAGTTGAAGAGTCAAAACACCAACCCTAAAAAGGTGAGCACCAATCCTAAAAAGGTGAATAGGACTATTTGCTTGTTTTGAGACAGCAGGTGATACAACTCTCTTATTTTATGTATAATATAGTTAGTTTTTGAATTTAATTGTGAATTTTGTAGTGCTGTTAATAAACTTAAACTATCCATTATTATAATCCACTTAGGATGAGTCTGTGTTTGAATGTGCTTCATAGCTGTGTATACAGTGGAGTATATGCTTGTCAGTGAATTCAGCCTATGACCAAATCCACCCTTGATCTGACTATCATAGACAGCTATAGAGACTGCTTCATTGTTCCTAGACCCATCTGTATATATCTGATGATATCCCTGCCACCTATCAAGTTCCCTATAAATGTCTTCCTTATACTTTACAAGACTTTTGACTGCAATTTTAATCTGAATAAATTTTGATTCATATAACCCAAAGTAACAAGGCCATACCTTGCTAGAAAATATATTGTGTTTATTAGAAATTTGCTCTGTTTCAGAAAAGCCTTGAAACACATGAATTAATATTGGCAGTCCTGTTAATAGTGTCCCGCAGTTTAACAAGAAGTGGATGGTTACCAATGGAGAGCAACCTCGCAAAAAATGTTGATTGTAAGTATTTAAACCTAAGTGCTAATGGAGGTATATTACATTCCACCTGCATTGACACTATGGGAGTAGTTCCCATGGCACCCATTATAATACCATTATAATAATTAGAAAAGATACATTTATTCTGTATCTTTTCTAATTTATCTACTATAGTTCTTACCCCTGCAAAACAAAAAAAAGCATATTCAAATTGACTCTTTACTAATGAATTATACAATTTTAATAGAATCCTTGGATCAGCACCCCAATATATGCCTGTTAAAGATTTTAAAACATTGCAAGCATTTAAGGCTCGAGATTCTAGAGTTTCAGCATACTTATTGCATCTAAAATTGTTTGTAAAAATAACACCTAAAAACTTTACAGAGCTCTCCACAGACATTACATTATTATTGAACAAAATATTTACATTCCTATTTCTAATTCCATTTTTTCAAAAGACAACAACTTTTTTCATTGCTGACCTCCAGCCGAAGGCTATCAAAATAGTTCTTTAGTCTTAGGAGAGCTACATTGAGGACTGATTGTACATGTAAAAAATTAGTATCAGAGCAATAAACAACTAAATCATCTGCAAACTGCAGATTAGAAACTTCACACCCCAGAGCTAAATTTAGCTGATGTATGAATAGGATAAAAAGCAATGGGCTCAATACACCACCCTGTGATACACACCTACAAGAATATCTTGGACCAAATAACTGATTGTTGACCTTAACAAACACCTTTCTGTAGTTCAACAAATTAAAAAATACAATTTACAACTTTTCCAGGTACCCGCAGTAATAATAATATTGAGGATAATTTGTTCAGATCTACATTATTGAAAGCCCTTACAATGTCAACAAAAACACCAACTAGTACTTTATTCTCGGAATGAGCATCGTGGATATCAAGACAGAAATGACATAGACTCTCACAAGCAGAACGGCCACAACGAAAGCCAAATTAATCTCTGTTTTGTTAATTGTTCGAAAGTTTTTCCAACACATGAACTCAGTGTAATAGGACCATAAGAATCAGCCAAATTAAAGTCTTTGCCGAGTTTTAAAATTGGTACCTAACAGTCAGTTTTCCAATCCTCTGGGATAATAGAAGATGTCCATAAACTATTTGATAAACTTAAAAAAAATAGATAGAGTTTGAACATTTAAAAGTTTAAACATTCTTAAGGAAAGCAAATCCAGGCCACATGAAGAATCTTTTTTTGAGGCTAAAGCAGTTTTTAAATCTTGCATAGTAAAACAACCGATCATGTATGAATTATCACTATTTACTCCAAGAACATTATCTATACTTATGTGTTGTGAAACAGTATCCGGTGTGTATTTATATAAAAATGTTTGAACCCAATTGAGGTCAGAAAATAAGTGAGAACTCGGAAAACTTTTTTAAATTTTTTTATTTTAGTCCAAATGCGATTTATAGATGTCAAACGATTTATTGATGAGCAGAATTCAGACCAACTTTTACAACATTCTTCTTTTATAGTGAGTTTTTTAAAGGCTTGTGCGCGTTTGAAATTAATGTAATTTTTGCTGTTAAGACTAGTTTTGAAATTAATGTAGGCGTTCTTGCAGTCTTCTACTACTTTTGAACATTTATCATTCCACCAAGGCACTTGACACCTTTTTTCTAGGACGGTTATTATTACTATCAGTTGTGTTATGGTTTAAGCTGGGCCCGGAGAATTTTATTGCCAATAGAATAATCGAACAAAAGTTTCTGTATGAGTCAAGGAGATCACTATTGTCAACTTTAAAGTTCATTACATTTTATTAACAATTTGTTCATATCCCAATTTACTAATTTCAGATTGCTGTGAAAAGGAATGTTGTTCATGGAAATAGAGGGCTCATGTTGATCTTTTACGAGAGTAAATTTTGTTATAGTCGTCAGATGATAACTGCCTAAAGGGTCCTGATGAAGTTGACAGTCACAAGAAAGAAATAAAGAAGAAGACACCATAGTTAAATATAGACTGTTTGGTTTCCAGATATGAGAGCCTATAGTTGTTGGTTGACCATTATTTAAAAGTATTAAGTCATATATGACCCATGTAATCCATAATAGCTCTGCCCCGAGAATCTATGCGACTACAACCCCAAAAAGTATGATGGGCGTTAAAATCACCTGCAATCGTCAACGGTTTTGGAATACTGTACAATAAACGATCGAACTTCGCCTTTTCAAAAGCAGGAGAACTATTACCAGGATTGTAAACACTAACCAAAGACATGCATATATGTTCCAGTTTAATAACAATTACTACATTTTGTAATGAATCATCATAAAAAGTATCTAGTTTAGAGAAATGTATACCATTTTTAATTAATATTGCTACGCCATTATGATCATTACCGCAGTCATTACTAATAATGGTATAACAACGTAAACTAAATTGAATGTTAGGTTTGAGCCAAGTTTCTGAAATAAGAGCTAAATGTATATTATTTTGGTATAGAAAATGTTTAAACTCAAGTCTGTTACTTAAAAGACTTTGAACGTTCCACTGTACACTATTTAAGATTTGGTGGTTGAATGTGACGATTTGTTATTTTTATCCTGTATGGTTTCTTTAATAGCTGAGCTAATAAATTGTGAACTTATACTTATATTTTGAGTTTTATTTAAAGTTATAACTTTTACTACAGATTCTGTTAATAGTCATTGTTTCAGAATTTGATAGTATTGCTTGTATTATAGTATCGTATTACTTCTTGGGTTGAGATGTTGTGAATAGATTATATTAATTAAACATACTTATTAACCATTATATACTACGTAAGCTAATTTTGTATCTATTTAATGTACGATTTATTAGAAATAAAGGCAGTATCTATTCAGCAATCTCGGCTTTCATTCCTCTCTCAGGGCACCACATTACAGGCTATTTAATTTTTTATTAAGGGAGGGAAAATTTAATGAATCTTTTAACGTGTCAGCATATGACTTGAGTTTACTGTTTGCGATTTTCTTTTGTCTTATAGGGCACTGGCTAGAGATGGCAATGTGATTGCCATTACAATTAATGCACTTAGCTTTTTCAATGTTAACCTTGCATTCTTTGAAAGAATGCCCCTCTGTGCATATGGAGCATCGCGGTGAATTTTTTACAAAACTTAGCCAGATGATCATAGCGTAAACATTTAAAACACTGTTTTATAGGTGGGACATATGTGGAGACAGGCAGGCGCCACATCTTAATGTGAACATAGTCCGGCAGTGACGTAGCAGACGCAAAAGTTGTTACTACGCTCTGAGTAGGTTGCAGTGTGAGGTGTTATTTTCTTCTCCTTTTATTTTACGTATTATATTATGGGGGGTAACAGGCTCCAATTCCATCTAGAAGCCCAAGCCAACCCTGCCTGCACGTGGCACCCCTGCTGGTTAACGGAAAGGGCTCTGGCGATGCTTTTCCTCTGGAGTTCACTCTAGAGGTTCGGGAGTCAGACGGCAGTCGTCCCGGTAATAGGCAAACAAACCAATAAAAATGATAGGAAAGGAAAGAGAAAGCAACATGGCTAGGGCGTCGCCGTATAACGACGCGCAGGGGGATCGCCTTGCCCCTGTGATAAGTGGGCGAGGGCTACCGGGTGCCGCGCGAACCCGGCTAAAGAAGTTAGCGCCTGTTGCGAAGATCCGCTTTGCTAGCTGGAACATTGGCACGCTGACGGGACGCTCTACAGAGCTCGCGGCCACACTCGCCAGACGAAAAGTGGCGGTGGCGTTCTTGCAGGAGACACGGTGGAAGGCCAACAGAAGCCGTTACATAGGGCAAGGCTACAAGCTGATCTATACAGGCTCTCCTGGCGGGGAGAACGGTGTGGCGGTTGTGCTTTCCGAGCGCTACCATGACAGTGTCTTGGAAGTCAAGCGTATTTGCGATCGACTTATGGTGGTAAGGGTACTCCTTGAGGGAGTAGTAACTCACCTCATAAGTGCCTACGCCCCACAGGCCGGATGCAGTGATGCGGATAAGGCACTGTTCTGGGAGCGTGTCGGTGACGTGCTAGCCGCCATACCGTTGTCTCATGGTATTGTTTTGGGTGGTGATTTGAATGGTCATGTGGGAGAGACGCACGAGGAGTATGGACGTGTTCATGGCGGATATGGTTACGGCCGAAGTAACGCGGAGGGAGAAACCATTCTCCGAACCTGCGTCGCCGCTGACCTGGCCGCAGTGAACACGTTTTTCAAAAAGAAACCTGAGCATCTTATCACCTACAGGAGCGGTCGAAGCGCCACTCAAATCGACTACCTTCTGACTAGGAGAAGCCTTGTCAGCCGCGTGGCCAACTGTAAGGTCATACCCGGAGAGTGTCTAACTGCCCAGCACCGACTCCTTGTTATGGATCTCTGCGTGAAGCCTCGCCGTAAACACGCTGAGCGTTGCCGCCGCCAAATCAAGTGGTGGCTGCTGGATCACACCAGGTTCTCGGAATTTGACTGTGCCACTGGGGACATAAGTCCGGATACAGAAGGCAAGTCCGTTGAAGAGTACTGGAATAAGCTTCAGACAACAATCACGAAAACGGCAAAGCAAATCCTCGGTGTGGCGAAAGGAGGCCGCAAAAATTGACAAGGAGTCATGGTGGTGGAATGCCACAGTCCAAAGGATGTTACAGGAGAAGAAAGTGCTCTTTAAGAAGTGGCAAGCGTCTAAATCCCCTGAAGATCACGAGTCGTACAAGATTGCGAAAAGAGAGGCTAAGAAAGCTGTAGCCAGAGCCAGGCGGGAACACTTGCAACCACTATATGCGAAGTTGGACTCGCCTGAGGGGCATAAGCTCATTTATAAACTAGCACGCTCTAGGATCAGGGCAGCGCAGGATACAAGTCACTGCCGCTGTGTTACTGACGCTAACGGAACGCTCTTGTACGATGAGTGTGCAGTGAAGGAGAGATGGCGCTTTTATTTCCACGGATTACTGAACACTCAACACCAAGAGGTGCGACCACCAGCACCTCCTCCAAACCTAGGACTTGTGCCACCGATTACGTCTGGTGAAGTACTCGATTCTCTTCGTCGCATGAAAAATCGGAAGGCTGTCGGACCGGATGAGGTATCAATTGAAGCGTGGAAAGCGATGGGTGCTCGTGGTGTGTGCATCCTTACTAGCCTTTTTAATTTAATCCTGAACAACCGGAAAATGCCGAATCAGTGGAGGCTGAGTTTCATAACGCCGGTCTACAAGGGCAAAGGGTCTGCTCAGGATTGCGGTAACTACCGTGGTATAAAGGTGATGTCACACACCATGAAACTCTTCGAGCGCATAATTGATAACAGAATCCGGCAGGAGTGTACAGTGTCGGATTTCCAGTACGGTTTCCAACCGGGACGTGGTACCATGGACCCTATTTTCGCCCTTAGGATTCTTATGGAGAAACACAGGGAAAAGAATATGCCTCTTCATTTCCTATTTCTGGATTTGCAGAAGGCCTTTGACTGTGTTCCCAGAGAGATAATCTGGTGGGCGTTGAGGTCCAAGATGGTGCCAAATACCTATGTGGAAATCGTACGAGACATGTACCACAACTCCGATGCTATAGTCAGGACCGCTGTTGGTGACACCACACCCTTCCCTATTACTGTAGGCGTGCATCAAGGATCTGTCCTAAGCCCATATCTATTCAGTGTGATATTAGACGAACTGTCAGCCAGTGTACAGAAGTTACCACCGCCTTGGCTGCTGATGTACGCTGATGATATCGCACTGGTGGATGAGGACAAGGGACGTTTAATCCGGCGTGTGCACGAGTGGAAAGGGGCACTTGAGAACGGCGGGCTGAAAATTAATGCGACGAAGACAGAGTATATGGCTTGCAATAGCTCGGATCCTACCTCCATCTGGATCGACGACGTCATGGTAGGGCGTACGGATCACTTTAAGTATCTTGGATCTGAGCTCGATGCGTCCGGAGACATCGACCGCGACATCAAAGCCCGTATAACTGCGGCTTGGGCGAAGTGGCGTGAGGTGATTGGAGTTATTTGTGACCCTAAAATGCCGGTCGTGCTGAAGGGACAGGTCTATAAAACCATCATTAGGCCTGTCCTTATGTACGGCAGTGAGGCATGGCCTCTGCTGGAGCGGCACCGGCGGTTGTTGCATGTCACGGAGATGAATATGCTGCGCTGGATGTGTGGCGTTACGCGGAAAGACCGCGTTCGTAACTCACACATTCGTGGCAGTTTGCATGTCCGTGACATTGCCGACAAATTGCAAGAAAGTCGCCTACGCTGGTACGGCCATGTCTTACGACGACCGGAAAACTACGTGGGTCACAAATGCCTCAATATGACCGTACCTGGCGCCAGAAGTAGAGGAAGGCCCAAAAGACGTTGGCTTGATGTCGTGCAAGATGACATGCGTGCCAATGGACTCCACAAGAAGGATGCCGAAGACCGGGCTAAGTGGAGGACACTGAGTGGGAAAGCGGACCCTGGGTTCTCCCGCCCTGGGCGGGACGAACAACCGGGGACAAACGCTAGGGTGATGATGATTTTACGTATTATATTAAACAACACCGACCTTATATTTATTTATTTTTTTAAATATTGTATACCTTTCACAGAGCGTATGTAACTAGTACTAAGCGACATCATGTTCCTATTACCGAGTGGGACATCATTAGTACTTTCGACAAATACTATGAATTCAGACTTGGCTTCCGCATCTTCAGAGTATCGCCGACAATAATCAGCGACCCTAAAGGGAGCGAAAGCTTTTGCATCCTGCAATACTGGCGAATCCTCGCAATCGGAATCGCTGCATGTGCTGAAATTCAAGGACTCACCCGAATCCTTCTTTTTACGTTTTTTTACCATCTCTCCATATAAACACTTACATATACAGGGTGACTGGTGAATTACTATCAACATTTAAGGAGAATACGCGGTACATGATTCTCATTCGAATTATGTAAAAAAATAGGTACTTAATTTTTGAGCAAATTTCCGTATAAATAAATAAAGTGTGGACACGTTCCAAGTGTTCCAAGTGTGGACAACATCACGTGCTATCAACGTGCTGATACAACACCACGCCGCCGCACGCGTGTGTGTGTGTGTGTGTGTGTGTGTGTGTGTGTGTGTGTGTGTGTGTGTGTGTGTGTATACCTAATCTGTAGGGTGATCACACGATGCGTAATTAATTACATAACTTTTGGTTAACTTTACTTAGAAGTTTATTAATATTTATGTTATATTAATTTTTATTTTATCATATATGACCGTCAAATATCACGTCCTCAAGTATCGATAGTAAATCACCAGTCACCCTGTATACATATTAAGTATTTACTTCTTTACAATAAACTAACCAAAAATTTGCAAATTATAGTAGGTATAAAACTATTTAAAATAATTAAAATTTTCAAAAAGCCCGCGTCAACGTTACAATTCCCGCGCTCTTTTCTAACAATCATAAACCATAGATATTTTTTTTTGGTTATGTTCGTTCCGTTCAGAACAGGCAAAGAGAACAAAGCCCATACAGCCATGTCTTTTGTTAAACCATAGATAATAATAATACACTATCTTATACTATTTGCGCTGTAGCTTGGTGCGGGTGACATTTGCCTATATGACGTTGATATCTGTCAGTACCATATGACTAGTGATGTGCGTAATTAATTTTTATCACTAACGATACTCGCAGTATAAATAATATAGTACTTGTAAAAAATAAAAAGGGACATTATGTCTGATTGGGATCGTGACATCCATATTGACAATATAATGGACTCATCGTGAATAATATCCGTCACAGATACAGATGATGAATTTAGTGACTATTCAGATGTACCTGGTTCTGATATGAGTTTAGACGAATAAAATCATTTATATGTAAGATCTGTTGTTTCATTAATATAATTATAGACTTTTTACAATAATAATTGAACTACAGCCAATATATGTATATTTTTTTATTATAAAAAAAACATCGACTATCCATTGTAGCAGTACATCCCATCACTAAATACATCTATGGCATTACGTTAAACGCATAATACTTTGCTTAATTTTTCTTTCCATTAGATTATATTTGTACACTAGAACATTCTGGTTTGATTTAATTTAAAGTACTTCAGTAATTAATGATTTAATTTATTACGAATGTGGTACAGCTGAAATACTAAGTCATAATTTTGTAAATCGCGGCAACTTTCAAGAGTGAAACGAAACGTTACTGAAACTGTCACCCGCACCATGCTACAGCGCAAATAGTATAGAAAATATATAAACTTAACATCTGTCACTTGTCATCTGTCAAGATGTCAGATATCATAAATATAATACTTACTCTTGATACTTTAAATGAATTGGAACGTAAAAAAGTGAAAATTTATATTTTTAATATCTACATATTCTTAAGAACATATTTGAGTTTAACACGAAAAAAAATCTAAAAAATCCTCTGTCACGGAGGCCCCTAACACTTTCGAATAAATAAAAGTACTTATACATATAATATTATAATTATAGCTTTACACTTAATTATTCATTTTGTGTACACCCCAGTAGTAACAATTTTATTAGCCAACTCTCTTCTATTACGTTTGGTCGCAGAGTTTATAGTTTCCATTTATAATATTAAATATAGTGTAATAGGTATGAAGCTTCTTCAAACACACCTATAGAGTGTAAGCATGTAGTATGTACCGTACAGAGCGCGTAATATTTACATGCACGTAATGGCCGCAGATTAACAGCTCAGCTTCACATGAGCTCTTATCAAAAGTCACCGGATGGATTATAACTTCCGTTTCCGAACATGGCGGCGGCGCGCCCGTGGCTACACCGCTAAAATGCACCTGTTGATTAGCACTTTTATATACACTGAGAGAGTAAAACGTTTTACAGTTTAGCTTAAATTTTCATCTCAACAATTCTATGTTCCAAAATTATTAAGCTTTTATTGGTTACAATTTTTAAAGCACAATGTCCTACGTCTTATATTCATATCCTATCTTCCGCTAGCTAAAGTAAAATATAGTATCGATAGATGTAAGAAATTTATTTACTATAATTTACTGTTAGATCTATAGTTAATTAGCTTAGTTATATATATTTGGGATTCTAACAAAATCATGAAAAAATGTAGTTGTTTTATAAAGCCTCCTTTTAAATAACAAATTAAACCTTTACCGCGTAAAAATGAAAAACCAAACGTCATCGCATTAAGGTCACTTCGGGTGCGTTCGGGAATTTAAAGGTTCGGTTCAAATTAAATGTGTGTTCCCTAAATACATCGTATATTTAGTTTCACGTAATAAGTGTAGACACATTAACGTTATGATATAGTTGTCAGTTTGTTGTCTTGTCTTTATTTTATTGCCCAGTAGTTATCTACCACGCTTCAAGATGGCCGCTCCTCTCATAACTTGACTGCATGCCCTTGAACTTTTAATTTTTACTATTTTCGTGGATAAGACGTAATTACATTGTGTGAGGTTTTTTTTATATCTATATGTAGGTTTATCGATCACTGCCTACGATTGATTGGATGGATTGATAAAACCTACGTTATCCGCCATTTTGTAGAGGCCGCCATCTTAATATTCATAATTAAAGACTATTTTATATATACTATGGACTTTCATTTGAGTATAGTGTAGGTATATCTGAGTAAGTGAATTTCAAAATTATTTGATAATCCACAATCCACCGGTGTAATTGATACTTTTGAGGATTGGAGTAAGATTGAATAATAAGATTTATGTGAAATGTAATAAAAATATTAATTAAAAATTCATAAAATTATGCTGTTGGTTCCTGAAGTCCGTGTTCTATTGAAAAAGATATTTTATTTCTCGAAAACAAAAATAGTTAAATATCAAATTAATTAAATAATTATATCTATCGATAAATGTAAATGTTTATTATCAGAATTGAAAATGTGTTCATTATTGCATATAGTTGATGCCTGATACAACATAATACCGTATAATGCATTGGCTCCTTGAGGAGCTCGAGAGATCTCTGTCGCCACTCAGAGCCAAAAAGACCGCACCTGGGCCGGACGGCGTTCCCGGATGCGTCCTGGCTCTCGCCCTGGGCGAGTTGGCCGAGTGGTACTTAGGGATCCTCAATGGGTGTTTGAGAACGGGCCGCTTTCCGTCGCCATGGAAAGAGGGGAGGCTCGTTCTTCTCCGGAAGGCGGGAAGACCTGCGGACTCGCCGTCTGCGTACCGTCCAATTGTCTTACTAGACGACGCGGGGAAGCTCTTTGAGCGGATCCTCGCGTCCCGCGTCGTCCAACATATCAGTAGGAATGGGCCCGAGCTGAGTGAGTGTCAGTTTGGCTTCCGGGGTGGGCGGTCCACCATAGACGCCATCCTGAGGCTGAGGAGTCTCACAGATGGCGCCGTGTCTGGGGGCGGAGTTGCGTTGGCGGTGTCTCTTGACATCACCAACGCGTTCAACTCCCTCCCCTTTGGCGTCATCGAAGAGGCCCTCCGATTCCACAGACTGCCACTCTACATCCGGCGGATAATCGGAAATTACCTCCGTGGACGGGAGATCTCCTTTGTGGGGGTAGACGGCAGGGTGCATCACCACGAGGTGCGCTGCGGTGTTCCACAGGGGTCGGTCCTTGGGCCTCTCCTGTGGAACCTCGGATACGACTTCGTACTCCGCGGTGCCCTCCCGACCGGGCTGAGCGTCGTCTGCTATGCAGACGACACGCTCGTTGTAGCCCGAGGTGATGACCTGTCAGAGGCGAAGGCGCGTGCCGAGGCTGGTGCTGCCTTAATCGTGCGGCGCATTGAAATGCTCGGGCTGAGGGTGGGTCTCGGGAAAACCGAGGCCCTCCTATTCCACGGCCCTCGAGCAAGACTTCCGACGGGCGCCAGCATTAACATCTGCGGCGTCCCCGTCGAGCTCAGTCCCCGGATGAAGTATCTGGGGCTGACTCTGGACGGAAAGTGGAACTTCCGGGAGCATTTTCGCGGGTTAGTCCCGAGACTCCTCGGGACGGCGAACGCTCTCGGAAGGCTCCTGCCGAATCTCGGTGGTCCGAGCGTGGCGTGTCGGCGCCTGTACACTGGCGTGCTGCGCTCAATGGCGCTGTACGGAGCTCCGGTGTGGGCCGGTGCCCTCACAAGGCCGAACGTGGCTGCGCTGCACAGAGTGCAGCGCGTCATGGCGGTGAGGGTGGTACGGGGATACCGCACCGTCTCCCATGAGGCGGCTTGCGTGCTGGCTGGGACGCCTCCGTGGGAACTGGATGCCCAGGTTCTGTCGGAGGTGTACCACCAGCGCGCGCGAGTTAGATCCCGGGGTCCGAGTCCGGACCGGGATCGGGTGGAAGGTTGGCGGCGCTCCTTGATCGCCTTACTGCTTCGCCGGTGGAGGCGGAAACTCTCTGAGCCAGTGGCCGGGTTGCGAACCGTGGAGGCTATTCGCCCGCTCCTTAAAGAGTGGGTGGACCGCCGACACGGTTCCTTGACCTTCCGGCTGGTGCAGATCCTCTCGGGGCATGGTAGCTTCGGGAGGTATCTGTGCCACATAGTCGGGAGAGAGTCGACTGCGGCGTGTCACCATTGCAGTTGCATGGATGACACGGCCGATCACACTTTGGCGGAGTGCCCTGCGTGGGCTGTAGAGCGTCGCCAGCTCACCACAGTGGTTGGCGCAGACCTATCGTTGCCGGCTGTGGTTCAGGCCATGGTCGGTAGCGAGAGGGCCTGGGAGGCGATGGTCAAGTTCTGCGAGCACGTGATGTCGCGGAAAGAGGCCGCAGAACGTGCACGGGAAGACGACCCCTCCTCGGCGCCCTTGCGTCGACGTAGACTGGGTCGAAGGCAGCGGGCATATGCCCGCGACCTGCCTCCCCAGTGAGGAGCCTCCGGGCGTCGGTGGGGAACCGGCGTCCGGGTAACATAGGCCTGAGTAAGAGCGGCGTGTTTGGCGTTCCCGGCACGCTGCTCTTGAGTCGGAGGGGTGGTGTGGTCTAGCCACTGATACCCCTGCCGATGGCGGAGTCCCTTTCGGGACTTGTGCGTAGTGAGCGGAAGCATGGCTCGCCGTTCCCGCTCACTAGCCTACGCACTGCGCAGAGAACGCCGAGGAGTTTAGTGGGTGGAAATCCCACACGCCCCCGCCGTGTTTCCCCCGCGGCGGGAAGTCTTTGAAAGATTCTCCTCGTTAAAAAAAAAAAAAAAATGCATTGGCTACTGTTTGTGGTTACAGATGTAAGAGGTACACGCGTGTGTTAGAAAAATGTATTAAAATATTAAAATAATATATAAGAAAAGGTAGATTTATATACATATTTCGAATAAAACAATTCATTAAAACATCTAATAACATTTTATTTACTGGACATATTATAATTTTACAAAATATCGTCTTTCGTAGAGGGAAGCTATACAATATAATATACTTATCTCGTCTATAAAGTCTTTCGGTAATTGTTCCTTCAAGAGTCGCTGCTCAATAGTTTCACTATAACCACAGGATTTCAATTGAAGTTCTGGCCCAGGCCGCTGTCCGATGTCAAGTCCCTTGACTCGGCGAAGAGCAATGTTTTATAGGTCCTCCGAACACCACACGATATTCAAGATATTTACTTTTTAATTGTAACAAAATATATATTGAAAATATAATCTTATATATATTGAAAACATAACTCTTAAATAATGGAAAATATTTTAGTAAATAATATTTAGAAAGCGGGTTCCAATTTAACAGTATATTAAACACATATTTGACATGTTACCGCTTTTTTTGTACCAAAGTCTTATTCTTACTTTTTAATAATAATTCCTTAAATATTAATCAAATAATATTCTAAATACAATAAAATATATATTTTAAAGTTTTAACAGTTTTTAAACAAAGCTGACTCCAATATAATTATATAATATTAGTATATTAGACATTCGTTTGACAAATAATTGACGACACAACACTTTTGTAAGTCAAATCCTAACTATTCGATTATTTAAAACTGTAAATGACAAGATATATATTTAAATACAAATAGTATATTTAATAAACATTGTATAATTATAGAACATATATCCTAATACGTGCTATTCTAAGATTCATTTTCATAAAATACTATACAATACTAGATGCTGTCAACTGTCAGGTCGTAGAACTGTTCAATAATAGTATTTTTTGATATCGTATTCAAACAGAATCTTTTTTAATAAAACGTGTATTTATAAGTAGTGATGGTATGTTCTGAACGTACTCGTAAGTTCAACGGAACAGGAAGACATGAAGTGGGTGATTTTCTCCTCTCAAGACGGTATTAATCTCATACGACTTTATCGCTTTACCTAACAATTAGCAACCAGAGATGAAACTTCTCAGCATACCATGGATTAAACGTGCGGGTGCCGGGTTCATGGCATGGCTTTATTTATATGTGTAATATGATTTACAATATTTGTTTATTAAACGGTTTTACTTAGCTCACTCTGTTTGTTTTATTATTTTTTCATTTTTCATTTTTCTTGGGTCAAATTTAGTAATTCAAATTTCACCCTCTTCCTGTCAACCGATTAATCTGATTCTAATTTTGTATTTAATCAGATCTAATTTTGGATACACTTTGAATTTTGGTGACAATACAATTATGTTTATTCATTACCATTATAAATTCAAGATGGCGGCCTCTACAAAATGGCGGATAACGTAGGTTTTATCAATCCCATCAATATGGGTATCAATTAAAAGTGATCAACCAGTAGAATACAATTTACTATATAAAATTGAAATCTAAGATGGCCGCCGCTACCGAATGGCTGATAACATTTTTTTAGAGGAGTTGGACTACAATAAACTAACGGGCCAGAAACCTTGCAATAATGAAGCACAAATGAATTAAACAGAACGCGTAATAAAAACTAAAAACTAGAAAATAAAAATAGGTAAAAAAACTTTTTAAGTTAAACGGTTTTACGTAAAACATACATTGCAATGTTTAAGATAAATGTACTAAAAACCAAAAAATAATAAAATAGATACAGTCGTGGGAATTATAAACATATGCACAGACTTGACTAAAATAAAAGCGTGGGGCATGGGTAGTTCCTAGACAAGATTTTAGATAGATAGATATTTCCAGTGTAAGTAGAATAAACACTCTCTGTTTTTATACCTATATTATGGCTTAAAATACAGTACAGTGCTAAACGTTAAGAACCTATCAAAAAACAATAACAGTTAGTAAAACACGCTTTGGGCGTTTCTGTGTGTGTGGAACAGAATTCAAGTGAAAAATTTATAGACATTATTTAGGTTAACTATAGAAAAACTGCTAGTCATCTCCCAAGAAATTGACTTACTAGCGACATCTGTTAGCGGATAGCTAAACTCAAAGCGGTAGTTCAATCGACAAAATCGACCAAGTCGTAGTAGTACCACCACTCGCCACAAGAGGGCACTAATATTAAATATTATCAAAATCAAGAAACTTTGTTTACTATTATATTTTTAAGCGAAATGGAAGATATAAAAAACTAGTTAAAAGTTATTAAGTTCTAACACTAGAATTATTACTAACAGTAATAGAAATATTAACAAATAGCGATAAATAATATACTCGTACTTACTGCTAACAATCATTCATATTTGTGAGAAGTACAGTCTTTTTTTAGTTCATTTTTATTTATTTATTAAAAACATTAACGCTGAACGCTGAAATGTTACTTTGGAACCTAAACAAAAGTACTTAGGAATGGAAATGATCAAGTAAGTATGTAGAAATAAGGGACATAAAAGAAAGTTTATTATTCTCAAAAACACAAAGCAAATCCAATACCCATTATATTTTCTTAACATGTATGTTTATCGATATTGGATACCATCAAACTGTGTTTGAAAGATCCCAAACAATGAATATGTAACCTGAGAGGAGAAAACGTTCGAGGAATTTAAACCCACGGTCCTTATGTATAAGGTGTTATATTGAATGAATTATTATTATGTTCATTCAATAAGGAGATCGTGCCATTTATATAACTTTACCACAGTAAGTAGTATTATTATTTAAATGTTTCGTATGTTTTGCAGATTAATGATAATATGGAAAGGACACAACTAAACAAATGTTGAGGCCAGAAAGTCTGTGTCATGATTATGAATAATAGAAAAATATCTCCTGAAAGTTACTTGAGAAATAAACAGAAAATCGGTGTTTCATTAAACCATATAAAACTCAAAGACTTATTTTATTTTACAGACCTATTATGTTTTATAAAATACAGGAAGACGGTACTTACAATAACTGATGTTGCTAATCAAAAACTGTATAGAGATATGCCATTATAGAATATTTGACGTTTATTTGAAAAAATTCTCAAATTGTTTATTGTTCAATAATGAACATGCAATTTAAATTATTTCTTTGTGAACTGCTATAATTTTTCAATAAAAATGATGACTGAAGTTTGAATGAGAAGTATGATCCAGAAAACCAGATATTCTTACGACTCTTGCTATTAAAACAAATATTTTAATTTAGATGTTAAATTGATATACATATATAATTCATTATCTTGAACAAATTTGTTAAGATTAATGCTAAAGAGGCCCTATAACAGTGCAGTGACAAAATGCACGAATACATCTATTAACCCACAGGATAAAATACTCGTGAGCATCCCATGGAACACTAAGATTCAGATAAAGTGGTTATTGTTCACAAATATTTAAACTTTTTTAAAAGCGGAACGTATAAACGAAGATGAAAAACTATAAATCCATTAAAAATCGTAAGGAAAATATGCAAGATTTTGAAAACCTAAGTCTGAGTAAACCAAGGACTCAGTAAACGGCGCAGAAAAATTTAAAAAAGACACGCTTAACGTTGCGTTGGATAAGATGATTAGGGATATAAATAAAGAAGCCAAACTTATAAAACCTATAGCAAAAAAAAAAAAAATTTAATGTAATTGCAAGAAAGAAATCTAGAACATATACATATACACTATTTTCCTATTTTCTTCCTGTACTTAACATATAACTACATCACTACAGAAAATAGTTTCTTGTCAAAATGGAAATTAGTTAAGTAATTAGTTAGGGCCCCTAAGCAGTATTAGCCCAGGACCCCAGACATATAAGATCCGCCCCCGGTGATAAACATGAATACACGTCGAAGAGAACTATTGGTGCCCAGTCTAATGAGAGAAATTTTATTACCTAGAGATGATATTTAATTTTCTACACTATTACGAGCTACGTTGTCATTCAAGAAAGTTTTACAATTACACAAGAATGAGTATAGAGACATTCGATAATGTTTTACAGAAAATAAGAAGCATTCTGGCATCAAACATTTTCGGAAATCGTTTAAAATAAACGATATTAACTCTTCATTGTCAATTTCCATATTATTTTTTTGGTTTTCATAAGTAGTCTTATAGAATATAATTCACAGATTTCAGATTGGAAGGTAATTGGGAAATTTTTTAAACCCAAAAGGTATTGTAATAAATTCGTATTGTCCAAACATGATTGAATTAGAAGCCTGTTATCAGAGCGTTTTGTTTAGACAACAAAAGTTGTTTTTTAAACCACTGTCAAGACCTCCCTCCTCCCGCATCTACCATCGAAACAGCGCCCTCCACCTCAGTGACTGCCCCGATTATACCAGCGCGTCAAGAGACAAAGAGAGCCCCCCTGTCCGCTACGGGCAGTAAAGTCAAACCCCCAGCGTCGTCCGAGCAAGCTACTGCGTACGCAGTACCCATAGCGGAGGTCGTACAGATCCTGCAGGAGATCTTAGCGGCCGTCCAGGAAGGCCGAGTCAAAGAGATCATCCCGACCATCCTCAGAGCCCTGACCAAGCTCTTAGTTCGATAGAACACTGAGGATGGTCCACTGGAACGCCAACGGCCTAACTGGACCAAAACAAAAGCTGCTACGGGTACTGCTCTCAGAGAATAGAATAGACGTAGCTCTTGTCTCAGAGACGCACCTCAGACCAACGGACACTATTACCATGCCGGGATACGTGGTCTACAGAAGTGACCAGGTATCCCCCGCCGGGGTAGCCTATAGGGGATTGGCTGCCCTGGTCAAAAGGCAGGTTATTCATCAACCGCTACCAGCAGTTTCCCTCCGCTCAGCCTACGCTCTTGGCGTAGAGGTGTGCCTTGATCGACGTCCTGTCCGAGTGTTTGCCTTTTATAGGCCGCCGGGTGGCCGCCTGGAGGAGAGCGACATCCACGCACTCCTAGACCAGGCAACCCCCACCATCATCGCAGGCGACTTTAATTGCAAGCACACGGCATGGAACTCGACACACGACGACGCCAACGGGCAAAAGCTTCTAAACGACGCGGAGAGGGAAGGGTATGCAGTAATGGGCCCAGAGGTCCCAACGCACTACCCCTACCAACATACCGCCGCGCCTGACGTCATCGACCTCACTCTAGTGCAGGGCCTGAACACAGACCCATCGATCGACGTACTAGATGACCACGTGATGTCGGATCACCAACCGGTCCTGGTCACTATCGATCTGGCGCCGATCCGGAGGGAAATCCCGCCCCCGCGTCACAGACAGGACTGGCGCATCTTCGCAGACCACCTGTCGAAGAACTTGCGGTCGTTTCGAGTGGACAGCCCCGACGATGTGGACCGCCTTGCCCTCGAGCTCACCGAGTCTATCACCCGGGCACTCGAGGCCTCGCGGCTAAGCACCACATCGCACCGGAAACGACCGCAGTTGCCTGCCGGGATACGTGACATGATAGAGGACAAAAGGAGGCTGCGTAGATTATACCAGCGCACCCGATGCCCGACCATCAAGTCCCAGCTCAATGCTCTGGCGGAGAGAGTCTCAGCGGTGTTGGAGGACCACGCTGTAGACTCCTGGTACAAGACCATCGAGCGAGCTGGAGAGGACTGGTCGGGTATCCACCGCCTATGCCGCCAAGTCTCCAGGAAGTCAGAACCGATCCGGCCCCTGCTAGCGAGTGACGGCACCCCGCGTTACCGCGCAGCGGACCGAGCCGAGATCTTCGCTGACTACCTGGAGACACAGTTCCAGCCTAATCCAACCAAGGACACCCTACACGCAGAAGAAGTTGAACGGAGAGTAGACGAGTACCTCGGGCAAGCGATAGCCCCCACGGAAGACCCCATTGTAATCACCCCCGGCCAAGTGCAGCGTATGATTCGCCGCACCAAGCTCCGGAAGGCCCCCGGTCCCGATGGAATAACAAATGAAGCCCTCCGTCACCTCCCCGCTCGCGGTATAGCGGCGGTGACGAGGCTGTACAACGGAGTCCTCAGGACCGGCCACTTCCCTACCCAGTGGAAGCTCGGCCGAGTCATAATGCTACCGAAGCCGGGGAAGAACATCCTAAGACCTGGGAGCTATCGCCCTATCACGCTGCTACCCACCGTCTCAAAAGTGTTCGAGAAACTTCTTCTGCGTCATATGACGCCTCACATCACTCCACGAGTCGAGCAGTTCGGCTTCAGAGCGGAGCACTCTACCACGCTCCAGCTCGCGAGGGTCCTGCACGTCCTCTCGGTAGCTCTTAACAAAAAAGAGTCGGCCGTTGCAGTGATGCTCGACATGGAGAAGGCGTTCGACCGCGTATGGCACCCCGGTCTACTGTACAAGCTGGCCACATCCACTACTCCTCGCCGAATAGTTAGGATTGTGGCCACCTTTTTACAAGGCAGGCGGTTCCAGGTGTCGGTGGAAGACACCCTGTCTACGCCTCGCCTAGTCAGAGCCGGTGTGCCTCAGGGGAGTTGCCTGTCTCCGGTGTGCTACGCCAGGTACACGGACGACATTCCGGTGGCGGAGGGCGCGATCCTGGCGCTGTACGCCGACGATGCTGCCTTCATTACCACCTCGCTATCACCCACTCACGCGGCGACGAAGATGCAGCGGCAGCTGGATCAACTCCCCCCGTGGTTGGACAAGTGGCGCCTCTCTGTCAATATAACGAAGACCCAGGCGATATCTATGGGGATGCGGCCATTACCGCAGCCCCTTACCATGATGGGACAGCCTCTTACTTGGGCGGCGACGATCAAGTACCTAGGTGTGACTATCGATCGCCGCCTGTCAATGCAGCCCCACGTGAAGGAAGTCGTCAACAAGACGAGGGCCGCACGTGCTCTCCTGCGTCCTGTCCTGCGATCTAATCTCCCACTGCGAGCCAAGTTGGCCGTCTACAAGTCGTATATCAGAACGCGCTTGACGTACGCCGCGCCCGCCTGGTATTCCTTAGTCAAGGAAACCGGGCGTGGTCGCCTGCGCGTCCAGCAGTCGCTGGCACTGAGAACACTTGTAGGCGCGCCTCGGTTCGTACGGAACTCGACAATCACCAGGGACCTCCGCATGGAGAGCCTTGACGACTTCATAATCCGCCTGAGTCGGGCCATGTTCCGGCGGTCAGAGGCATCGAGCTTCCCGCACATAAGGGAACTGGCCCCGTACCACAGACGCCCCCCGGATAAATACGCCCTGCCGCGAGACCTCCTTCCCGCGAAGAGGAGTAGAAGCTAGACTCGACAACTGTCGGATATCGGCTGGAGGATCGACTCGCCATATCCGACAAACATCTAAACTGACGGCCGCAGGCTGATGGCAGCCTACCTGAGATAACTCTCAGGACGGCGCCTCGCCGCGGCAATTATCACCAAACGAGACACCAGGGCTGCAAACGCCCACCACAACGACCCGCCTGTTTTTACAGGCGGAGTGGAGGCCAGCTTAGGGGGCCGTTGCCCCGACAAGCTCACCTCGACCCTCCCTACAGGGGGGCCTGAGATGACCCGATGCTCCGCAACATCTTTGTTGCGGATGTCAATGGGCGACGGTAACCACCTTCCATCAAGTGGGCCGTCTGCTCGTTTGCCACCTTTGACATAAAAAAAAAATAATAATATGTCAATCATTCTGTTCGGTTGAAACCGGAAAAAATTAATAAATACCTATCAATACCTGGTTATTTAAGATGGAATAGAGTTCGCCCGGTTAGCTATACATATGTATATTACTCATGACGAAATTAACGCGGACGAAGTCGCGGGCAAAAACTAGTTTCCAATATTTTTTCAGTTTCACTGCAATCCAATTCCTTTAAGTAGTCCTTTAACGTTTTTTTTACAATTATACGTGTTCATACCAAAGATGTTAGCTTTAAGGTTCATTTTAGCATACAAATAAGTAGCTCATCTTTTAAATTGATTTCATGAATTGAATTGAATTCATGCAGACATTATTTAGGTTAACTATAGAAAAACATCATCTTCCTAGAAATTGACCTACTAGCGACATCTGTTAGCGGATAGCTAACAGATGAAATTCAAAGCGTAGTTCAATCGACCAAATCGACCACGTCATAGTAGTACCACAACTCGCCACAAGAGGGCACTAATATTAAATATTATTTAAATGAAAACACTGTTTACTATTATATTTTTATGCGAAATGGAAGATATAAAAAACTGGTTAAAAGTTATTAAGTACTAACACTAGAATTATTACTAACAGTAATAGAAATATTAACAAATAGCGATAAATAATATACTTGTACTTAGGGAGCGTTCAAGTATTACGTAACGCAATTTTCGAAGATTTCTGACCCCCCTTCCCCCCTCGAATAAATAGAGTTATAAATAGTAACAGGACTTTCTTTTATATACATATATAGATGACTTAGATTAAAACGTAAGAAATAAATTTGGCGTTAATTTCCATTTTCAATAATAAGTTTCATTGTAGAGTTGTTTTTCTCCTTGCGAAGGTCAAAATAAAGATGATTCATATTGAACATAATTTAATTATAATTTATTCAATAATATAAGTTTAGGAATATAGTCTTATGGTACATACATCACAATGATACAGTCAAAAAATATAAAAATGACTATACATAGTACAACCTCAGTGAAGCACTGTTTAAATAAAATATTATAAATTAGGTAAAAATGTTCCCCATTTCTTAAAATAACTTAGAGTACAGTTTTTTTGTAATTTTTTATACAAATTTTCAGTCCCACGTAGGTCTTGTTTTTTTGCTAAGCATAGTGTCTTCCGGTGATATGTGTATCGGATTTGTAAAATCAATTTCTATATTCTCTGGTATCGTTTGAAAAAATGCGCTCCCTCTTGTGTTATCTGAAAAGTGTTTTTATTTATTAGATATTTATTGACCATTACAGTTCTTATATTTGTGTCTATAGAAAAAGTAAAATTGACATTTTGAAAAGGCTGAGGGATAAAAATTCTTCAAATTATTGGAGTAAAAAAGGACTACATGAATTTTATGCAAGCCTTGGAAATACCTCCCTTAATTTCAAAATAACGAAGTTATTTATTTAATAATTATCTATTTTGTTATTAATTTTTGAATTTCCCCCCATTTTTGTCAGCCCGCCATATTTAGTTCACAAGATGTCACCAAAATAATGTTAAACCAAATCTTGTTAATAGTTACATAAAAGACCAATAAAAGAATCATTTACGAATTACACAAAAAACTTCTAAATTTTGTATATTTTAATGATCCTATTAAAAAGTGCCCATTCATTTAAAGGTATAGCAAAATGCATAATAAAACCAAATAAATACGTTAGAGTTCCTATTTTGTAATTGATACTGTTCTAAGACTTATTCATAACTGTAAAAGTTCAAAGTTTGTCGGACGATGTAAACCTGTATACTCGTATTAATAGTCAATGTTATATAGTTACCAGTTAAGTTGAGCCTAGCTATGATATCCTCCAGGTGTTGTTGTGTAGGGTCGTGCTGACTGTGAGCCGATCACGATAAAGACTGCGACGATGACGGACGGAGCCGCGCTTCAAGAGAGGCAGAGTGAACACCGTCTCGGATGAAGGAGTTAGATCCGAACCGAATTCCTATAGAACATATATTAATATAAATATATACAGAGTTTTTTTAAGCTATGGCTGCATTTGCACTGTAGTTGTGGAATATTATGCCAATGTCATACGAAGTTATTATACAGTGTGTGTACGATATACAATAATTATATGGATTGAATTTAAAATGTTATTAAAACTCTGAAGTCGTGATCTAGCCGAAGATGGATTGCGCTGTTTGGATTTACATTGAAAGGTTCACTTGGTAGGAAAATATAATTTTTTGCGTATAATTTGTAATGTTTGTAGTTTTCATGTCTCTTTTATAAGAAATGTTAATATTTGAAAGTTTTAGTCGTATATCTCTTTTTAGACAACTTTTTTTATACATTTTACTATAATGTGCCTTACCGTTCAGAAACACGAATGTTTATAATGAAATGGCTTAGAAGGGAATTTAGAAAGAAATGGTCAGAATAGACCGTAATTTATTCCCCATATATATCTTACCAGACACTTCCCACTGACGCAGTACGAGTTGTTCCCGCCGCACGAGGTGCCAGTTAGAAGCGATGAGACACACGCTCGTCTTGACACGGCACGCGGCACGGACGGTCCGGCTCCTCTGTGAACACATAATATATATATAATAGTAGGGGAGACTGGTAGGGGAGACTGATAATCAGTGGTGGCTCAGTGGTTAAAGGGCCCGCCTCTCGTCACCGAGGGCGCGGGTTCGATCCTGGCCCGGGCAAGTACCAATGTGATTTTTCCGAATTATATGTACTTTCTAAGAGTATTTAGACATCACTGATTAATGTAAGGCAGACCCTGGCTGTAGCTGGGAAATTGCTAGGTAGAAGAAGAAGGAGAGTAGGGGAGACTGGGTAACAGTGAAAGAAGTGTTACTCCGTAGTTTATGACAAAGTGATACATCTTTGAAATTAAATGATAATGCAAATCTAATGTCTAAAATACATTTCATTGCCTGTGTTATACATATTTACAAGGTATATTTATTGATAAAGTGAATTAAAATTCAATTTCCTATGATGATTTTGCCTCCATATTTTTTATAACATTGCAAATAAAATTTTCTTTATATCTCTTATAATTTGAACACAATTTATGCCTATATTTATAACATAATAATATATAACATAATTTATTGACAACCCCATTTTGACAGGTTACATCTAGTAAATTGAAAAAAAGCTTTATGTGTGCCAAATGTATGCAACCAAGGTTATATAAAATTTGGTCGCTTTACCTTACAAGTGACGTATCGAGGGATATATACGATCAAAGTATAAAGTGGTGCATAATGGCAAACGTGCCGTATTAAACGCTATAGTTTCCATTTGGTCGTCTTATAACAAGAACGAATAATTTGGTAGTCGGTCATTTGACATGCCGTTTAATAATGCGTTGTTAATTTGTCATCTTGGGACGTAAACATTTTATCAAACATTTATAATTTTGTAGGTTGGTTAGTAAATGCTGTGTTTAGATTAAACAAACATTGATTGGTGAAACTGGGTCTTAGAGTATTCTTATTATCTTTTGAATTAACAACTTTAATGATTAAATATTTGTCGAACATATCAATAAATATTACCTTTGGTGAAGCTTGTCTCCCAACCCACACATAGATGGAGCCACTGACTGTGTCAAGAGTGTAGGTGTCCTGAAAATATTTATTAAGTAATTAGACATCAGTCGAGATTTTAAACGTTAAAACATTCTACGCTCCTGGAGAGGGAATAGAAATAGACGGATCGAGAGTAAATGAGTGGGTCAATTATTAATCCTAAGCAATGTTTATAAAGTTTTTCTTAAAACAATATAAATTCACTAACAATTTGTTTGTACGCATTCCTGCTTCGAGTTTTGATTCCGACATTACGAAGTTTCACTTTTTCCACTTAGAGGGACTCCACGCTCTATTTTTTTCACTTCATTTTTGTATACATCGAGATTGTCGACAAGGGAGCGTTCAAGTATTACGATATTCAATTTTTGCACATTTTTGACCCCTCTTCCCCCCTTCCATCGTTTTTCTGTACCCCGCTCTGCCCTTTTCTAAAAGTTACGTAACAGTCAAGTGATCAATTTCATCCTACAGTCGTAAAAAACGATGTTATAGTTTGGTATAGTTTTAATCTACCAAATGAAACATGATCATTGATATAAATGTCTTTGAAGAAATCACAGTATGAACTCTAGGAATATTGAGCACTGAACCAATATTAAATGACGTACATGCAATCTAGGTATTCCCCGTAAAATACAAACTAAGAGGTTTGCAAACTTGCAAGAACAAATTAAAAATGTGTACATAATGTAACAACAGTCAGTGGTGGCCTAGTGGTTAAGGGGCTTGCCTCTCGTTGCCGAGGGCGCGGGTTCAAACCTGGCAAGTACCAATGTGATTTTTCGGAGTCATAAGTACTTTCTGAGAGTATTTAGACATCACTGACATACGGTGAAGGAAAACATCGTGAGGAAACCTGAACTTATAGTTTCACAATTATAAGTTTAAAATCACCAACCCGTCTTGAGCAAGCGTGGTGATTAATGCTCAAACCTTCTCCTTGTGGGAAAGAGACCTTTGCTCAGCAGTGGGCGTCGAACAGGCTGATGAGTATGAGACATAATGTAACGTATATGAAAAGGGTTGGCTGTTTGGGGATTTCAATTAATTATTTTATTTAGAACGAATGCTACGTATAACGTAACCTCTTGTAAGAGAGAGAGACCTCCCGCCCCTGTTTTACGTAATACTTGAACGCTCCCTAATCAACTAAGTTTTAATTTAATACTATATATAACTTACTTGGTGTTTCAACTGGTCCGACAGGTAGGGACCAGTGAGAGGTGTTGTTTTTTAAATTTGCCAGAACTATCTGACACCTCCGATAAAACAACTGAACGCTCTTCATTTTTCTCGAATGTCTGAAAATATTTTCAAATTTTTTAAAAACCACTTCGTAATATACAATCATATACGTAATGTAATAGTTATCAGTTTATTATTAAATAATTAAACAAAGCAAACATTTTATTTTAGGAGAAAAGAAAAAACAAACGCCTTATAATTTTTAAGCGTATAACGACGATAACTGCTATTGCTATTAAAATCTATCAGACGCTTCCAAAATAATAATATCCCTACTAATATTATAAATGCGAAAGTAACTCTGTCTGTCTGTTAGGCTTTCACGCCTTAACCATTGAACTGATTTTAATGAAATTTGGTACAGAGATAGAGTTGACCTTGAGAAAGAACGTAGGACAGTTTTTATCCCAGACTTTTGAAAGGCTCTGTTGGAAACGCAATATAACAGAGTTCCACGCGGGCGAAGCTATAGGCGGAAAGCTAGTTACTTGTATAATGTATAATATATCTTGCTCATATGTATTTCATTTAGTTGTAATATGCAGTTCTATTACCTGATCATCTCCACCCACAGTTTCATCAGGAACCAGATTTTTAGATCCAGAACCCAGTGTGGTAAAGAATTTGTCGACATCTACGTCACTTGAATATTGATCTGAAAGGTAAGAGTAAATTTAAACTATTTTATTTAATTTATATAAGTGTTTTTTGTTTATTAGAAGTTATGGGACGGAATCATAGTTTTATGGGAACATTTTTTTATGCTATGTCTTCATTCGCACTGGAATCGTTGAATATTTACCAATGACAACGGTTTTATTTGTTGGACCAATTATAATCTTGATTACTGTGTGGAAACATGACGGAGTTTGTCGAATGGAACAAAGGTGTTTATATTATTATTATTTTAAAGAAGACTCAAGTCATAATCTTTTCGACACTTTGTATGATATAGTTGAAATAGATCTTGACCTAGGTAACATTTTCAAGCTACATATTAAATTAACAGTGTTTTATTAATAAATCTTGTTTAGAGATTTTTAAAGATTGTTATTGATAGTATATTTACGATGTTTGTGTGTTTGTCATCATAGCTATGTAACAGATCAACCGATTTCGATGTGGTTTTTGTCATTTTGAAGCCTTTTTTTTGGTTAACCTCGGTTTAGTTGTGCAATGTATAATGTAGATTGTAGATGTAGAATAGATTGTAGAATAGTAACATAGAATGTAGATTATCTTTACCAAGTGATGTAAAACATTTTTGACGTATGATTAGTACATTAAGTCATTCGTGACAGTGTCATTGTGAAATGATAAATTAGGTCTCTATGTTTATTTTTTGTTGTTTTATAATACTTACTCTGACCACTATTTAATATATGGTATATATATATATGTACATATACAGGGTGACTAGTTTTATCCAGAGGGTGTCCTGCTAAGTATTTTTCCGATATTTGGTATTGGGCATACGGGTACGCGACCCCGGATCCTCGAGCCACCACTTTCATACCCCTATCTCCAGTCCATGAAGGTGGTGTCCTGTACCTTCGCCCCATTCCCATTCCTTACCTCTTTCTCCTCCCCCTCTCTATCTTTATCCTTTCCTGGTTTTACCCGTTTGACGGGGTTTTGGAGGTCAGACGGCAGTCGCTCCGGTAAAACCACTCCTCGCCACTCAAATGGACAAGGAAAAGGAAAAAGAACTGGGTATGGTTAGGGCGTCGCCGATAAACGACGCGCAGGCACATCGCCCTAAACCTGCGATAAGTGGGCAAGGGCTACCGTGTCAAGTACGGGCACGGCTAAAGACGTCAGTACCCAATCGGAAACTCCGCTTTGCAACATGGAATATTGGCTCTCTAACCGGACGATGCAGAGAACTCGCAGATGTACTCATGAGACGTCGGGTCCAGTGTGCATTCCTTCAGGAAACTCGCTGGAAGGGCAATAAGTCTCGCAACATCGGGCAGGGTTACCGGCTGATATACACTGGGTCGCCTTCAGGTAAAGCTGGTGTAGCGGTAGTGCTATCTGAAGAGCTTCAGAATGGTCTTCTTGAAGTCGACCGTCGCTGCGACCGCCTGATGCGGGTGCGGGTATTGATCGAGGGAGTCATAACTAACTTAATCAGTGCCTATACTCCTCAGGCGGGATGTAGCGAGTCAGAAAAAGAGTCATTCTGGGAGCAATTTGAAGAGGTTCTACGCGCTATTCCAGCTGCTGAAGTAATCATAGTTGGGGGGGACTTAAATGGCCACGTAGGTAGGGCTGCGGATACGTACGAGCGTGTACACGGTGGTTTTGGTTATGGTCGCCGCAATGCAGAGGGAGAAACCATTCTCAGAACCTGTATTGCGTCTGACTTGGCCGTCGTGAACACGTTCTTCCAAAAGACTCCGCAACACCTTATGACGTATAAAAGCGGGTCCCATTCCACCCAAATAGATTATCTGCTGACCAGACGGTGTCATATCGGCAAGGTGACTAACTGTAAAGTCATTCCTGGTGAAAGCCTGACGGCCCAACATCGTCTTCTTGTCATGGACTTTGTCGTTACCCCGAAAAAGAAAGTCTCCGAGAAACGTGAGCCTCGGATCAGGTGGTGGTTGCTGAATGGAACGATGCAGACCAACTTTCGGGCAGCGGTTGAGAGTCAAAATCTGTTGACCCATACCGAATCTGCTCAGGAAGCTTGGGATCGAGTGCAGTCAGCAATTATCACAGCAGGCAAACGAGTTTTAGGTCTTTCTAGGGGGGGACGGGTCATTGATAGGGAGACGTGGTGGTGGAATGACGAAGTGCAGGAGGTGATTCGCAACAAAAAGGCTGCCTTTAAGAAGTGGCAGCAATCACGCTCTCCTGAAGACAGACTAGAGTACATAGCAGCGAAACGTGCCAGTAAAAGGGCTGTTGCCAGAGCCCGCAGTGACAGGTTATCACCGTTATATGATACACTTGAAACTGCGGAGGGGCAGAAGCTCATTTACAAATTGGCTCGAGCTCGGGATAAAGCGACGCAAGATATCGCAAAATGTCTTTGCGTCAAAGATTCCCAGGGCACACTGCTGTGTAATCATGCCTCTGTGAAGGAGAGATGGAGATGCTACTTCAAGGAGTTGCTAAATACCCAGCACCCGTGCAGTCTTCCTACCGAACCACCTCCTAATCTTGGACTTATTGCCCCGATAACACCTGATGAAACTCGGAATTGTCTTCGACGCATGAAGAATCGGAAAGCGGTGGGACCTGACAATATCCCGATCGAAGCGTGGAAATCATTGGGCTCTCTTGGTGTGCTCATACTGACGGACCTTTTCAACCGCATCTTGAACACTGGGACTATGCCACATCAGTGGCGTTATAGCTTCATTACCCCTATTTACAAAGGCAGGGGCAGTGTTCAAGATTGCGGTAGTTATAGAGGCGTCAAGATCATGAGTCACACCATGAAGCTCTTCGAGCGCATGATCGACCTCAGGCTCCGCCGAGAGTGTACCGTCTCGGAGTGTCAATATGGATTTCAGCCTGGATCGGGCACCTTGGACGCCATTTTTGCCATCAGAACCCTGATGGAGGCATACAGGGAAAAAAGGAGAGCTCTGCATATCGCATTCCTTGATCTGCAGAAGGCCTTTGACTGTGTGCCTCGTCAATGTATCTGGTGGGCTTTGCGAACCAAAGGGATCCCTGAGGCCTATATTGACATCATCAGAGACATGTACCGCGATTCCGTTTCCATGGTTAGGACTGCTGTTGGCGATACAAAACCCTTCCCGATCTCAGTAGGGGTGCACCAAGGCTCGGCTCTTAGCCCGTTCTTATTCAATGTAGTGCTGGACACCGTCTCGGCTAACATCCAGGACCAGCCTCCATGGCTGATGATGTATGCCGATGACATAGCGCTCATTGACGAGGACCGGCTGACGCTGGAGCGGAGAGTGAACCTTTGGAAGGGTGCGCTTGAAAACGGTGGTCTCAAACTAAATGTGTCGAAGACCGAGTACATGGCTTGTGGGAGCCCGGACTCTTGCACCATCCATATAGGTCCTGAACCAGCCGTTAAGTCGGAAAAGTTCAGGTACCTTGGATCTATTCTGCATGAGTCCGGAGGCATCGATCACGATGTCCAAGCCCGGATCAGCGCTGCTTGGGCGAAATGGCGTGAGGTCACAGGTGTGGTCTGCGACCGCAGAATACCGCCCAAGCTCAAGGGACTAATATATAAGAGCATAATCCGACCGGTTCTCTTATATGGCAGCGAATGTTGGCCAGTACTGTCCAGGCACACTCAGGAGCTTCACGTCACGGAGATGAAGATGCTGAGGTGGATGTGTGGCGTTACGCGGGCTGACCGCATACGCAACACATTCATCCGAGGTAGTCTTGGAGTCCGTGACGTAGCGGATAAGCTTGAGGAGAGTCGCCTGAGATGGTATGGCCACGTTGCACGCCGGCCTGAGAACTACGTCGGAAAGATTTGCCTCAATATGTGTGTCCCTGGAGCGAGACCCCCAGGACGCCCAAAGAAGCGATGGCTGGACACCGTGAAGCAGGATATGAGAGCCAATAGATTAACCACCGAGGATGCACAAGACCGTGCAAAGTGGAGGCGTCTATGTTGGAAGGCAGACCCTGGCTAGGGCTGGGAAAATGCCAGGAAGAAGAAGAAGATACAGGGTGACTAGTGAATTACTATCAATATTTAAGGAGCATACTCGGTACATGATTCTCATTCGAATTATGTAAAAAAAATAGGTACTTAATTTTTGACCAAATTTCCGTATAAATAAATAAAGTGTGTACACGTTCCAAGTGTTCCAAGTGTGGACGCGTGCGGCGGCGTGCTGATACATCAACACGCCTCCGCGCGCGTATGTGTGAGTATGTGTTTATACCTAATCTGTAGGGTGTTCATACGATGCGTAATTAATTACATAACTTTTGGTTAACTTTACTTAGAAGTTTATTAATATTTATGTTATATTCATTTTTATTTTGTCATATAAGATCGTCAAATATCACGTCCTCAAATATCGATAGTAATTCACCAGTCACCCTGTATATACCCTATATGTACATACCTATACATATATTAAAGCGATGACGTTTGGTTTGTTCACTTCTACGAGGGAAAGTATTTGTTGACGCGACTTGTTTGTTTGTAAAATGAATTCAACTTATTTAAGGTGTTTTGGTTTAAGATAATTAGGTAGTTTGTTCTAGTTGAAGTTTGATTTGTTATTTTATAGTACTGGCTTTATAAGACATCTATATCTTTTAATTCTTTTGTACTGCTGCAAAAAATAACCTTCTTCTCTCACCTGTCTAACTCTTATGTTCTTCTTTCCTTGGACCTGGAACAGTTGTTTCTGGGCTCCAGGGTTAGTGATCACGTGGTTAAACCCAGAGTCGTGACCTCCGTCCAGATAACGAACAGCTGGAAGGTCACGGGCAAGTTCAGGTTAAAAAACACTAACAATTGGTCATAATTTCGCAAGTATTCAAGCTAGGAATGGTATATAGCTGGTATATATTTTTTCGGTGCCATTTTCAGCTTGTAGCCAGAGTTTTTCTTATACATAATGTTCATAATTTCAATAATCGTGAACTTATTGATATTGGGAAGCCGTTTTTTGTATAAATCATGTATTTTGTATTAACCAATAATCATGTTTTATATAGAAAAAATAGGTAAAATAGGCAATCTTGGCTTCGATTGAACTTTTCTGACATAAAAATTCGTTTAACATAAACCGTATAAAGATATATATTTTAATTAATTTCATTGTTGTTAGTACTATTTCAACCAAAAACCGTACATTGTTTAGTTGCCTCAATATCTCACTAGATGAAGTTACTGTCTATGCAACTATCTGTCATTACATTTGTCCTCTTCGCTGTGTTTTCATTTTAACTACATCACATTTTATTTAATAAATCCTATATTATTGCCTAATAAAATTAATAGTTCGCTGTTCTTTCATTTTAAGACATTAATTAACATATAGGTATATAATGTTCAAATAAAACTAATATTTTGTTATACTTCGCGTATTTTATTATTTTAACTACATACTATAGACGTTTCGGTTACTTTGCAACAACCGTGAACATAAGGACGAGATGAGAATTGAATGAGAATAATAATAATAAAATACGCGTAGTAATCTGAAAATATTAGTTCCATTTAAATGAATACTCAAAAGTCTTAAATCTGAAATATATCATCATCATCAGCCTATCAGAGCCCACTTCTGAGTAAAGGCCTCTTCTCATATGGAGACAGAGTATTAATCACCATTCACCACACTTGCTTCAAACTCATAATTTGATACAAGTCCATGTTTTCTTTCATCAGTCAGTGATGTCTAAATACTCTTAGAAAGTACATATGACTCGGGACATCACATTGGTAATTGCCAGGTTTCGAACCCGCGCTCTCGTGCATGAGATGAGGGCATTAACCTCTAGGCCACCACGACTTTCATGTTATATAGTAATCATCTCTATAACTAACTGACCTCCATTCTTAAAGTATCCCAGGAACTGTTGGCTCTCATAACCCATGGACTCTATGTGTTGTATAGCTTTACCGTTGAATTTATCATCTAGACCGACAGAGAGTATAGCGGCTGCACCAGACTCAGCTTGAGACGACTGGCTGCCGATCCAGTAATGGATATCAAAGGATAGATTCTTCTTTATATCTGATGTAGTCTGAAATATATATACATGTATTATATATATAAAAGAAAAGTCGTGTTAGTTACACTATAACTCAATAACATATACATATATGGATGAACATTGGTGGAGAGATAGATTAGAACATAGAAAGGACATAGGATATTTAATATTGTTTGATCGAAAAAAAATACTTAATAAAATCCACTATCTGCTTATTGACGGACTCTAGAGCGGAATAGAGTTCCTCCGGTCAGCTATACATATGTATATTACTAATGAAGACATTAACACGGACGAAGTCCCGGGCGAAAAACTAGTATATATTATAGAAGATTACTTTAAAGATAATACATGAATCTCCTTTGTAGAATTTTTCATGTTCTGAGTCTGGTACGGCGACTGGGTCGAAGTTCTGAAATCAAAGAATATTATATATTACTAGCTGACCTTGCAAACATTGTTATGCCATATAAAAAAATATAGGTTGGTGATAAAAAAGTAAAAATTTTGGGTTGTTTGTACTTTTTATAGCTACATTAAAAAATAAAAATAATAAAATTCGTCGAAAGTAAAAAAAAATCAAGGATGAATAACCCTTATGACTTAGAGGTATGAAAAATAGATGTTGGCCGATTCTCAGAGCTATTCAATATGCTCTCAAAATTAGTATCTCATATTGGACTTTAAAGAATAAGTAATACAAAATATCCAAACTTTAATTTCTTATATATTATATTGGAATAAAGTATCTTATCTAGTTTTTACATGAGAGACTACTTAGAACCGAAAGTTCTATGCTTTAGAAAATAAGTTGTGTCTTATCGCTCTGGGATCTTACTCTATTATATAGAAATGAATTTTTAGTTTGAATTATCAAGTGCATAAAAATGTATTGATTTAGTGCAAAATATAAAGAGATTTTGAAAGGAACTCGTGATGACCTTGAATTATAAAGAAGTTCAAATTATCACAGTTTGGAACTGTATATATGTTTGTATTACACATAAACATTCGCTTATATATATTACATATAGATGGAGCAAAACAAGTTTTACTTCAGCCTTGAGGTCTTAACACATTGTTTTTAATATTTTTTTAATAAATTAGTATTTGTATTACATGAAAATGCTGGCCGATAATTATAAAAGCTAAATGCTGAAACTACATTTAATAGAATTTTAGAGTGTACAAACCATAGAATGATAACTATACAAATTAGTTACAGAAATGCAACATACCTTATACTGTCTATAAAAATTATGTTCAGTAGCCAACATAGGATTAATAGAAAATTTAATAAAAATATTTTTTTTATTGACATTAACTATTATGTTAATAAAAATTTTACTATTAACATATTTTTCAATGCCAAAGCTTAATAGTATGGTTGCAATGATTACGGTTTTATAAATGAGATAAAAGAATATCCAATACAAAAAAAAAAATTAATATCATTCATTATTATAAGAACAAATATTTGAAGAAAAAATCATGCATGTTATTCAGACACCTACACTTCAGTGCATATTTCGAAGAGGAATTTTTTCGTATAATTATCTACTAAAATTAATCTTTAAAACCAATAATATAAATCTGATAACGTAAAAATATTGTTTAAAATGTGACAAAAACTTTTTATTACATATTCCTGCATTGTTTTCTTGTAAAACATACGTCTTTTTCATTTAATATGTTGTAATTTTATTGTAGTAATTTCGTCAAGAATATATAGTTAATGGTTTATATAGATTATTTTACAAATATGGTCAATACTTACCTTGTAATTACGATATTAAACACACAGCACTAAAACCAATCAATACAAAAAGCAGATTCTAACCTATTGGAGCCCGTTCGGTATGTTAAAGTCGGTGAAAAGCTAGGAAAACCTATCAGCAACAATCTTCTAGATGCTAGCTTGAATAATTTATTTCAATTTTTATTTAAATTTTATTAATTATAACAAATAAAGTGTATTTTGTGTATCGTCACTAAAGAAAGAATCACTGTTATTGTGCAAGTAGACTTTGACAATGACACTGTCAAAGTATGAATCAAGAATAATGGGTTTATTATTTAGTCTTTGAACTTATAAAATTCTGTTATAAATAGTTATTAAAAAGAAATTCATATAAGAAATATGAGATTTTAAGTTATCTGGTAAATTAAAATACCAATTCTTATACTATACTTTTGACTATTTATAAGAAATTAAAATATAAAGTTATATACAGAATTTATAAAATTTACCTACCAGTATTTTTACAATTTTATAAGTAAACTAGTTTTTGCCAGCGACTTCGTCCGCGTTAGTTTCGTTATTAGTAATATATGTATAGCTGACCGGGCGAACTCTATTCCGTTTTAGAGGCCATTAATAATCAGGTTTCTCCTGTTTCAATCGAACAGAATGATTGACATATTAGTTAGTTGTCAAGTCTAATGTCAAAAAAAACACGTTTGTATGGGAAATAGAAAAGGGCTGTTTTTAGGGTTTTCTCGTCATCATTCCAATTTTTCTCACCTTTTAAACCTTCCCTGGACTTCCAGGAGTATTTCAAGACTAAAATTAGCCAAATCGGTTCAGCCGTTCTCGAGTTTTAGCGAGACTAAGGAACAGCAATCCATTTTTATATATATAGAAGAAGAAGACTAGTAAACCTGGCGAACTCCGTTTCGCCACCAGAAGGCTTTTATTTCGTTTGGTGATTAAAATATGAAGATTTTTTTTTGTTTTATATTTGAAAAGGAAAATTTTTATTTCATTTCACAATTGTAATAAATTCATTTCGATTACAAAAATGAAGTGTTATTTAGTTGAACTTCTCTAAGTACATGAAAGTGAATCCAAAGTAGATACCGAATCGAAGCGTTATACGTGTCCGCAAATTACCCGTTTCATTGAAGTGGTCCTTTGTAAACCAGATTTTTTGTTTTTTGGTCTAACTTTAACACAAATAAAGCGGATGGTTTCCAAACTCGTGAACACGCAAAATATAACGCCCATGTGAAAAACAATGTTTTCTAAATTTACCCCGCAAATATTAAATGGTTTTAAGAGTTCAAACTACAAACACAATACCGGTTTGTCACATCAAATTAACTGAGCAGAGAACAATGAGTAGCTGTCAACCAATGTATATTATGCACCGGCACCATTTATTTAAAATATTGATTAGTAGTACATATTATGTGTGATGGCGCTGTATGTGAAAAAAGATTTTCCCGCTTTTCTGTTGAAATTTTTTGTTATATACCTCACGGAATCCGAGACCTTTCCAACGAATGCAAAACCGTGGAAATTAGTTCGTTCCGGACCGGACTTATTTTTATTTTTTTATATAGTAGATCTCTTACAAATATCTAATTGTCATCATTACGTCATTACATATCTGTCATTATACGTCAATTGCATAGCTGTCAATTGTGTTTCGTTATTCCACGTTTTATAGTGACTGACGTTTCATGTCAAGTCCCACGGGAATGCTGCCGAACGGGATAAAAAGTATCCTATTGCAATTTCCTGGTTCTAAACTACCTCCCTGCCAATTTTCAGCTAAATCGGTTCAGCCGTTCTTGGGTTATAAGTGGAATCACTAACACGACTTTCTTTTATATATTTAGATGTATTTCTACTCACAGATCCCAGCGATAGCAAACTCTCGAACTGCCTCAAGATCTTGAACCACGTCAATATATACATACCGGAGCTATTACCCGCCATCCCACATCAACCGTGTTTGGGAATGTAATATGTAGAAGCCTATCTATGAACCAATTTTATAAGTACAAAGAAAATTTCTATATATTATGTCACGGTAGCGGCTTATATCCCTACAAATATTATAAATGCGAAAGTAACTCTGTCTGTCTGTTACGCTTTCATGCCTAAACCACTGAATTGATTTTAATGAAATTTGGTACAGACATAGAGTTGACCTTGAGAAATAACATAGGATAGTTTTTATCCCAGACTTTTGAAAGGTTCTCTTGGAAACGCGATATAACGGAACTCCACGCGGGCGAAGCTGCGGGCGGAAAGCTAGTTAAATATAAAAGTACGACATATCTTTTTAATATAACGGTACCCTTACAGATATCTAATCATAATATGAGGTGCTAGTCCGGTCAAATTAGACCAAATGATAACAGTCAGGTTACATAAATTCCCACCAAGCTGAAAATCGGTAAGATTGTTTGAAATATCATTAAAAACAAAATTTGAAAGTTCCCCATCTTTTCTCTGTAAGGAAAAAAAATATCCCAGACAAAAATTTAAGATCATAAAATTATCTACAAAGAATTACTTTATATTTTTTTCTACGAGCCACCGTTTTTGAGATATAACGATTCAAAAAGTTGTAAAAGTTGTAATCGTCATAATATGCACACGTTTCCTCGCCACCTTTGAGGTAGTGTACTTAGCTTTTTTTTTGTATCTTCCCCAGTAGGTCTATTCCACGGGTCAGTTTTGATCTTGTTTAATGTGAAACTATTGATAAATAATAGATATTAGCAGAGATTGAAAAGATAAAAGCAATTGAAGTTTAAAAAAAGTAGTGAAATTTAATCGTCCGATGTCGTAATTTTCAAAAGGCGCATTTCAGGCGCAGGTGGAAGTAAAGTGTAAAAATATTTAAACACTAGCTTCTGCCGCGACTCCGTCCGCGTGGAATAGTGACTTCCGGCAGATTTTTGGTTCTTCCCACATAGTTCGAATCGAATGGTCGAGTTCCTGTAGAATTTTCAGGATAAAACCTATGTTTTTTTTATTCACAATGAAGTACTCTTAACCAACAACATATTGATTTGTTTATTTGAATAAAGATTAATATTATTATGTTGATACAACTTAAACAAATTATTTCGACCAAATTAGGTACCATAAAAACGGTTTTTGTGAGTTAATCTTAAAAGATAGACAAATACTGTCGCGGACTGTTTATTAGATCATCAAAAGATCTATTATTCTTTAAAACATATTTTTTGTGTATCTTGAAATGTTTTCACGGCACACGCAACGGAAGGCTTCAAAGATGAAATAATTTCTCCCGTTTTTTACACATTTACCACTATATCTTTGCTGCTATTGGTCGTAGCGTGATGTTATATAGCCCACAGCCTTCCTCGATAACTGGACTATCCGACACAAAAAGAATTATTCAATTCGAACGAGTAGTTTCGGAGAATAGCGCTTTCAAACAAACAAACAAACAAACAAACAAACAAACTCTTCAGCTTTATAATATTAGTATAGATATATTACAACTATAGAGATGTACGAGTATACATATACATACATATACGTGGCATACTCATGCATATTATGACGATTACAACTTTTTGAATCGTTATATCTCAAAAACGGTGGCTCGTAGAACAAAAAGTATTAATTAATTCTTTGTAGATAATTGTATGATCTACAATTTTTGTCTGAGATATTTTTATGATTTTTGCTTACCGTTATGATCAATATCGCGAAAAAACTCATTTTTTTACCTTTGACCTTGAATAACACTTTTTCCTTACTGAGGAAAGATGGGGAACTTTCAAATTTTGTTTTTAATAATATTTCAAACAATCATACCGATTATCAGCTTGGTGGGAATTTATGTAACCTCGAATGTCTAATTTGACCGGACTACGAGTGTAGTGTACACGATGGGAAAAGAGTACGTCCATGTGTTTTAGACTAAAGTGACTGGAATTGCTCACATGTACCTGTAGTACACACTCGCCTTGTACATATGACATAATCAATAGAATAGAAATATCTAGCACTCCACGAACTTAAAACACAAACAAAACACTGAATGAATCTCTTTTTTTTCATTCTAGTTTTATTTTGAATTATTAAAAATATGCTACTTTTAGTCTGTCATTTTATAAGCGAGTGTTTTTGTAATTTTTTAAAACATATAATAATATAATTTATTTTAAATCGACAATAATTGAAGTAAGTGTCTTTGTATGTCTTTATATAAGAACAATATTGTATTATGTATCACAGATGGTGTTGTTGGACTGTACTTGAGATTCATCCATCAGGAGATGACGGCTGATCATCAAGTGTTAGATGAAAACTAACAATGAACCAAGTATTGATGAAACATAGAATTATTTGAAGAGGAGAATGACTCGGTTAGTGTAACTGTGCGGGATGACTTATAGTTAAATAATATGATAGAATGAGATGATATGGATAAGTGTTCCGATGGTACGTGACAAGTGATATAAGTGTAAAGAAGTTGTTAATAGAACTCGGAAAAGGGTAGCAACCACCGACGCTTAAAAACCAACGTACACTTAAACGTTTATTTGTATATTTAATTAACTAATATTGTACTGTTTACTGAAATGTACAAGTTTTCTTGACGAAGTTTTCGTTTTAATTGTGACAAAAATATTTATAAATTTAGAAGTAACTCTCTTCTATTACTGAAAGATATGTTTTATTAATAATAATGAAGTGCATATAAAAGCTTATTAAATATTAATATTAATCAGCGGTCAGCCTTATTTTATCTTCTTCGTTAGTAACATATACGTTCACACAACACAAACTACTCACTGTCCAAAATGTAGTTGTTAACGACATTTCTTCTAAGGTGAGTGAGTTCATATAATTTGTTTAAATACGATGAGCATTTTTAAGATATAAAAAAAAAATACATTCAAAATATACTTTTCTAGATAATTTGTCACAATATTCCATATACATATTTGATAATCGTTAGTTTTCTGTTAATCAATATTTATTGATGTACAAGTATAATCATCATTAAGTCAGTCTCGTACTAATTGCGTGTATCGTGTATACTAAAAATATTTTATTAATATATTATAAATATGTGGACTTGATTTGATTTAATGAAAGTAATGTCTGCTCTTCCATATTAAAATTCGTACACAGAACAAGTCGTGTACACAGTCCATGTACATATGTGAGTTAGGAAGTAACTCTCTAGAAACCTCAACGCTCTTCTTCATATAAACCGATATTCTCAATATTCACAACAAACCTTCATATCCTTAGATTCTTGTGGTTAAATTGAATACGTCATTTCTGTAATTCAATATGTAATTCCTGTAATCTTCAAATATTTTGATTTAGGGAGGTTAGGTAGAACGGTAAGCACAAATACATATGTGGTTTATCGCCTTGGTCACTGTCACAAGTTTGGAAAAAATATCTATTTTATCACATTTGAGAGATTGTGATAGTTTCTATGGTAAAATGGGAAATGAGTTGAATTAAAATGTTTATAATGTAGGAGAATTAGTTATTAGAATGTGATGCGATTTTGTTGTAAAATAACCAGAAAAAAGCTATAAAGTTTGGGCTAGTGTAACAAAGATAGCTGTTTGAAGTCAGTACTTCTAATGATATTTAAGGTTTTCGCATGAACACCTTTAAAATAAATGTTCTTTGGATACTACGTATTTTATATTACATTTTCTATCTTGTTAATTACTTAACAGCAACTGTGATCTTTTGCAGACGGGATCAAAATTATAAAACTATAAATACACCTTTTGAAACATTTTTTTAATCTTTTTTTTTAACGATAGTGAGTCTGATAACCTATATTCGTTTTTAATACAAAGCAGTTAAGATTTACAATCACTTCCCATTTTAACGTCATGACTATTAATATCATGGGAATTAGTGATGACAAAATGTATAGACTATAGTTGGTATAGAAGAATGTCATTAGTGAGACGAGGAGTAATGGGAGGATGTATTTACAGCGCACTGTTAGGTGTTGGATTCTGTAGAAGATTTCCACCTAGGTTTAAATTCGGTGCAGCCACAGCTGCTTACCAGAACGTCAGCGGTACGTTTATGTTCGTGTTTTTAATAATGAATTTATATAACACTAATAATCATTTCATCGACAGACAAGTCTCTAAGTATCTGGGACAGGTTCGTTCACACTAGACCAGAGATTATAGTCGATGGCTCCAACGGGGACGTCGCCTGGGACAGCTACAATACAACCAATGGATGAAAGACGTGGAAGTAGCTTCGGAGTTGGGATTAGATTTCTACAGGTGATACATTGACTCTGATGTAACAATACTTATTTATTGGTTGCTACGAAATTGAAATTGGTATTTTTTATTTATTTCACTGTTACTAATTATTGCACTATCACTTTTCTGACCAAGCAACTTGAAAAAAATGTACCAATAGTCACGCGATCCCTCTCAGTCCGATTTAATATTAACTTTTCATATATAATAATAATTATAGTTGGTTAGTAAATATTTTTTTACGGAATCTATATATATAAAAAAGAAAGTCGTGTTAGTGATTCCACTTATTACCCAAGAACGGCTGAACCGATTTAGCTGAAAATTGGCAGGGAGGTAGTTTAGAACCAGGAATTTGCAATAGGATACTTTTTATCCCGTTCGGCAGCATTCCCGTGGGACTTGACATGAAACGTCAGTCACTATAAAACGTGGAATAACGAAACACAATTGACAGCTATGCAATTGACGTATAATGACAGATATGTAATGACGTAATGATGACAATTAGATATTTGTAAGAAATCTACTAGGTATATAAAAATAAAAATATTTAGGTAATGTGTTTGTAGTTTGAACTCTTAAAACCATTTAGTATTTGCGGGATAAATTTAGAAAATCATTGTTTTTGACATGGGCAGTTATATTTTGCGTGTTCACGAGCTTGGAAACCATACGCTTTATTTGTGTTAAAGTTAGACCAAAAAACAAAAAATGTGGTTTACAAAGGAGCACTTCAATGAAACGGATAATTTGTGGACACGTATAACGCTTCGATTCGGTATCTACTTTGGATTCACTTTCATTTACTCAGAGAAGTTCAACTAAATAACACTTCATTTTTGTAATCGAAATGAATTCATTACTGTTGTGAAATGAAATAAAAATTTTCCTTTTCAAATATAAAACAAAAAACTCTTCATCTTTTAATCACCAAACGAAATGCTATATAAAAGCCTTCTGGTGGGGAAACGGAGTTCGCCAGGTTTACTAGTATTAGTCTAAATTTTTAATATGATATCTTATTTTTATATGTATTTTTTATAGATTTTCCCTTTCTTGGCCAAGAATTTTGCCTCATGGTTTTGCAAATAAGACGAGTGAAGACGGAGTAAAATTTTACTCCAACTTTATTGGAGAGAGGAATCGAGCCTGTCGTTACAATATATCACTGGGATTGCCACAAAATTTACAAGATCTTGGTGAGTTTCAGAGATTGCTAAAAGTATTTAATACAAATACATTGCTTCTTCACTATATAAAATAGAATAAATAATTAAACAAAACACTACATAGTTTTCAAAATACTTCATTATAAATTTTTATAAATTTATAAATTTTAATTATATAAGTTCAAAGAGTTCATCTTTGCTGATAAAACTGAAGAACCCATTTAAATTAATATTTTTCAGTAACAACATGTTCTTTGCAAATGATTTCTTTAAACGAAAACGAACAGCAAATCATATTGATGAATAAATATTAATGAGTTCAAATCTTTCTAATCAGGCAGGAACTTTAAATAAATCTTGTAAATTAAATATTCATCAATAAGAATCCTCACCGTTCAGTGCATTCTACACAAGCTTGTAGCACTATATGAAATGTTTACTAGCCCAAGTTATAATTCACAGGCGGCTGGAGCAATCCTTTAATATCAGATTGGTTTGCGGACTAGGCTCGTGTTGTGTTGACTCTATACGCTGACCGAGTCAAAACTTGGATCACTCTCAATGAACCGCTGACGTTTTGTGACATTGCTTACACTTTTGGTCTTCACGCTCCAGGAATAGTTAGCACTGGAGTTGGAAATTACATCTGCAGCAAGAACACAATGTTGGCACACGCTAAAGCATGGCGGATATATTACAAGGAGTTTAGACGAAAATATAAAGGTAAAAGAATTATACGAATTTATAAACAATACTTTAGGTACTTGATTTTTGTTAATTAATGTAATCTTTAGATTCTTCTGAATTAATTCTGCATATACTATTGTGTTATATTACATTTTAAAGGCGAAGTGTCTATCACCAATCAAGTCATGTGGTTTGAGGGAGAAGATGAAAATGAAGGGGACGCGGCTGAACTGGCTCTATAGTTAATGGTGAATAAAATTACAAAGAGAGTCTAAAAATAATAGTGTTGCTGCTAAATACTTTTGAAGTTTAATTCAAATGATTGAAAATGTTCATTTACTGTCGTACAATTTCAGGGAGGACTGTACTCACACCCAATCTACTCAAAGGAAGGCGGATGGCCAAAGAAAATAGAAAAACTCATAGCAGAAAAGAGTAAACAACAGGGATTCCCGAAATACAGATTACCAGAATTCACAAAAGAAGAAAAAAAACTTATAAGAGGTGAGAAAAATAATAACAAAACTAGGAATTTCTATTAATAATTATAATGAAAGTTATAAGAAAGCCATATAAATAGCAATAGCAAGCTCATATCTTGGTTGAAGAAACAGTATGGAAACATGGAGATCTTCATAACAGAGAATGGTTTCGCAACCAGCGGCGAGGATTTAGATGATCAAGATCGTATAGATTACCATAAGAAGCATTTGGAACAGGTGATTAATATTAATAAAGTTACATTCCAGACGGACAAATAAAAAAATATGTTATTATTTGAACTAATATCTTCCACCAAGTTCTCCTCGCGGTTGAAGAAGACAAGGCCAATGTCGTGGCGTACACTGCTTGGTCAATGTTGGACAACTTTGAATGGAGCGATGGCTATCGGTAAAGACATATTGACTTCAAAATGTTTTTAGATTTTCTTCTGTTCATAATCTGATAATAATAATAATCTTTTCAGTTCTAAATTCGGTTTATACGAGGTGGACTTCAACGACCCAGCCCGCACCCGCCGCCCGACTGCCTCCGCCAAGTATTATAAAGATATTGTGAAAGCTAAATAATATGATTTATAATAAACAGAACTTTGAACGGAAAGACGTTATTTGTTTGATAAATAATAAAATTAATTTTAGATGTGACTTGGGATGTCACTTGGACCTATATCTAACAATGAATTCTACTCCTCATGGACTAGTGACTTGACTTTTACTTTACTTTTACAATTTCATACAGAAATACATTACTATTTATTACAAGTTAGTGTTGAAAGACGAAAGGAACTGCTTTTAATTAAAAGTATTATGATAGTTATAATTAGCAGGTTATGTACACACGAATAAGTTATTTTGTTTTTCTTATTTGTTTTTTTTTTTCAAATAAGAATTTGGATTAGTTTGGATATTCCGATTTAAATAACTTGCATAAACCGCTGATGAACTGACCGTAATAGTTTCAAGGTACACAATATATTATAGATATTATTTGTGTTCGGACCGCTGTAACTTAATGTGCTAATATAATCAATGTTTTAGAGGAGGAAATTATGATGAAAATAGTTTTTTTTAAATGTTAACTTTAATAAAAAATATAAGTTAAACTGATTATTTGCATCTTTCGCTCACACCAAACATCATTTCTGATGATGAAGATACTTCTTTTATCTTCCATAAGCATAACTATTAACTAAAGGCTTTGGCCGCTTCTTAAAGTTGTGAGACGATGTACTTAGTAGGACCTCCATGAAGTATCTTCCTTGAATAGCTCTAGATGTGTTGGTGTTTTTGGTATCAGGATATTGCTCATGACTAATGAGTATTGAGGAGCCCGCCTTTAGTGATCGGGGAGGGAAAAGGAGCTCTGCACTTGTTAAAGGGAAGAGATGTTAGTTAAGTTGACTCGTATGATTTGAACAGACTGTATATCGAGCTTTTGTACAACACTGTAATGTAATGTGTGTAATGATTACTGTAAACTGTTTTTCTAATTGAGGCTAAAGTAGCGTTTTAATAATAGAAATATTTGAATTCCTCATTGTATTAAGTATTATTAATGTGATTTCTGTTTTAAAAGCTTGAGACTTCCTCGAGATAAAATCAAAAAAAATTCAGGACATTTATATTAGTAATTCAATTTTTTGTCATTATTAACTGATTTGTTTCAACAAACAATGAAATATTTTATTTTGTTGTGTTTCTATTTATACATATATTACGACTGAACTCAATTTACATATATTTAACAATTCTGGCTGAGAGATAAAAACGAGGACTATGAAAATTCCTTAGGGCGGTTTCAGACTAGCGTTTTATACGCGCGTATGAGCTGGTTTTTGGAAGCGCATGTAGGCGCGTATAGCCGCGCCTTTTGGCACACGCTCAACTCGTACGAGCGTTGACGCGCTTCTAAGCTCGTATAAGCGCGAGCCAAAAGTAATTTTTAAATCGTTTAGAATCACTTCGCAGTTCTGGGTAAAGTGTTTTAAAGTGACCGGTTATCAGTCTTGATGCAACTATCGGTGACACTTTTTTCCGTCGTCTGAGTCGACGGCGAATAAGTAACGCAAAAAGTAATGTTTCTTCGTCAGAATCCATGTTGAATGTTAATACTGACACGATACCACCGGTTCGAGCGAACACGCCGAAATATGCGCGTCCGGTTTTTTGAAGCGCGTAATGTAGCGCGCGTGTAAGCGCGTATACTGAAACGACCGTATACGCGCTGAAAAAAACGCTAGTCTGAAATCGCCCTTACAATATTCTATACTCCAAAGTTTAGAATGTAGCGCCACCTATAATATGTTGATCGCAAATTAGCGTGGTTGTAACTACTTGCCAATAGATGGAGGTTTATAAAATAATTTCAATTTCTCATGGTATTCAACGTGCCAGTGAATTTTGTGAATCTTATAGAATACTTTATTGTGAGTTTGGTTGTTCATGCGTTCCTTTATATTAACCATTTCTTAGTTTGCTTCAGATTTATTGGTTAATTGGCTTGTTAATTGGATCCAAGACTAATCAATATAATTTTTTTCGCAATTTGCCGGAATTAATCTTAAATTGTATATCATTTTGTTTTTAAGTCAAAGGTAAGGGTTTTATTGTTTACATTCTAATGAGTAATAGCGAATATATAGGGAAACAAGTGAAAGAGACGTAGCGAATTTTTAATTAAATCCTACCTTTAGTATTATATTAATTAGCATAAATGTGAAGAATAAAAAAATATATTTTCATAACAAATCTCCATCCATATTATTAACAAAATGAAAATATTTAGTTCAACGATTGTAGTAAAAAGGAAACACTAATTATGTAACCAGAGGTACTAGGGCGGCAACCAGAGGTACTAGGGCGGCAACCAGAGGTACTAGGGCGGCAACCAGAGGTACTAGGGCGGCAACCAGAGGTACTAGGAAAACTACGAAACTTATTTTTATGTATATTATAATGAAAATTACATATTAAAACTTACAACCTATTGCCCCGATGTTAGGATAGCAATCCCATTCCATTGCTTGTGTGTTATCAGGAATCTTCTGGTTCACACGGCTCGGTGTTCGTTCCGTGGAGTCAGCGGCGTCACTCGTTATATATTTTATCTATACAACCACTTTGCCCCGGCGACGTTCATTTATTTTATAATATGTTACACATACACAACAAAGTCATCTTGTGTCTGTACAGATGTTACATAAAAGAATTGATTGACAATGTTAACTCAGAATAATGAAAAAACAGTAAAATACTAGTGTTGTGGTAGATACAGCCTTTATTGTAGTAATGTGCTACAACATGGGTGGAGACAGTATTTAAAAGCTTTCAAATACAAGTTGATACCCAAACGTTGCCATCACAACTTTAACAAAGGTTCAATATTAAGTGGTTTATATAAATAATTACAAATATTGGTTGCAACTTAATTGATAGCTATTTTTACTATGTACAAAATTTAGTATCATGTTCCACAAATACATTAATTTATTATTTAATATAATCAGTCATATAAATAATTTTGAGGACTATAGTATATAATAATTTTTCGTAATATTTTTGTAATCTTAAAAGATAAGTATTATTATTAAGCAGCTAGACAGTAATCTTCAGCAGTGCTTTGTACTTACGTCTATAACTGGTACATACCTCAGATAAGTATCTGTTTTAAATGTTTTGTTTAAAGTGTTTAATGTATGTACTGTTGATGTGCCATTCAAATATGTAAATAAATAAAATTAATAACCATTAGTACGGCAGAGATTGCGCCACTTGTAAGTTGTAACATTAAACGGCATAACTCCTCACACTTCAGAGTTGGTTCTATGACATACAAACAGCGGAATAACATTTTACACACAAGTATTTAAAAGAAACTTATAACAGGAAACTAGCGCCATCTATGTCATGATATAGTAACTCACCCTCACCTATATGTTGTAACATTAATCATTATAAACTAAGTTGTGAGTACTGTACTAGGACATTCAATTATTAATTCCAGTACTAAGGATAAAACACACTAATGAATATAACTGTTATAAATAAAACAAACATATTATATTGTATTATGTTTATTATAAAGTAACAAGTCTCGTCTTCATATGTACATTAAGCAATCCCCAGTTCATTTCTATCATATATTTCATCAAGTTCAAAGTATAGAACAATGTCTACGATACTTTTATATCTGAATAGTTTGTGTCTTGTGTATTGCTCACCGGGGCCGTGTGTCTCTGTGTGTGTAGTGTTCACAAGTCAGCTCCACGTAAAGCGACACGTCCTTAGGTTCGCTCTCCGTCACTCGTAGGAACTAGTTTCTTATACACTGATCTCGACCTCACCAACAGAATCCACAGCTCCGTGTCCAAGTATTACCTGTACAGAGACATCCGTTTAGTGAAGGACAGTATGTGTGTGTGTGTGTGTGTAGTGATAGTGTTAATAAATGTTCCACCAGCCGTGTGAGGTGATTGTAGTACAACCTGCTCACCTATACATACAGTGCTACATGTTTTCGACTCACAATTCCCAAAGTTCATTTGAACCACTAAGAAACCGCAGCGCCCCCTGGCGATGTCAAAGATCTGGTGATACTGTCCAAGTCTCTAAGCTCAGAGCCATAGTCAAGTGGATACATTATGTTTATATATATTATAGATACTGTGAGGGCGCTTTACATATATGTATAATAAAATAATAATATGTAACAACTGAAGTTAACAATCTAGAAGCTACTGAAACAATGATTCTTAACATGAAGCAAGTCCCGCAGGAGCTACATACAAATGTATGGATAAAGCTTGTATTAAAAGACATTGAATTTGAGCCGCTGCAACACTACACCTTCAACACTACACTTGATACTTCAAGTCTTTTACATTCTAATATGTTTAAATCTCAGTCACTTCCCTCTCCATATAATGTGTAGCTCATTGTCTTTAATATATTGTGTCTAGTGTAATCACACACTCATGTTTCATTAATAGCTACCTGGTTCATTGTTAGTTTTCATCTAACACTTGATGATCAGCCGTCATCTCCTGATGGATGAATCTCAAGTACAGTCCAATAACACCATCTGTAATACATAATACAATATATTAATACTGTTCACAAACAATATTGTTCATATATAAAGACATACGGAGACAGTTACATCAAGGATTGTCTGAAAATAAAAATATAATATTTTATATTAATCTTAGAATATCCACTAATAAATTACACTTCATATCACTAAGAAGGTTTATTATTCAAATAAAACAATTCTTTATATATCAGTCTAGTTAGTATCATCATTAATAACATACTATATAATGTATGGAATTATTATTAATATTCTGTTTGAAATATTGGATTCATACAAAAATTATAAATGTTTATAAACTAATCACATAATTGATTTTACTTAAAAAGTATAACACTATTAAAACACTTTTATAATAATCGATTATTCTAGAACAGGGGTTCCCAACCTTTTTTTAGTTCCGGGCCACTTTTATATTATTCTTGTTAGCAGGGACCACTATGTAAGTATAATAAAAATAAACTGTAATAATCAAACTGAAACTTTAATTAACAAATCAATAGGATATTACAAAACAAGAAATAATAATATATTTAGGATAAACTTCTGCAATTTTGTATTAATGTGATTTCGGAGCTTGCATTTTCTTCACGAGTTCGGCTATCCTAGGACTAATATTATTACCCAAAGCTACACGCAAATCATCACTTACTTTCAAACGATCCCTCGCTTTGTTTTTAATTACCAATAAAGCAGAAAATCCTTGTTCACATAAATAAGTTGTTGAAAAAATCATAAAATAGCGCAAGGCCATTTCTCGAAGTTTAACATAAGAAATTGCTTTTTTACATCAAAACGACTCAAGACTCACCGCTCGCTAAATTTAAAATCATTCGCGGACCATATTTTGGCTTCTGCGGACCATTGGTGGTCCACGGACCACTGGTTGGGAACCATTGTTCTAGAAAGACGCCATATGGATTTCATCATATATAATATCAACAGCACATGATGAATTATAAAATGAATGTGTCGATAACGGTTTACTCAATATAAAAGATACATTATGGAGAAATTAACAGTACATACCGTCACACTACAATCGTACATCAGCTACATACACTTCTCTTCATAGAAGGTTTCCTCTCGTCCGCAGACCACGTCCCAACAGACGCTCCACCAACAGCTTCGACCCTCATCTTGAATTATATATTCTTACGAGTCCTGGAACGTAACGAATGATTTTAGTTTTTAGTATGACAATAGATGTCTTACTTAAATATTCGACTTACAAGAAGTCGCATTTTAAAAAGTGAAAAACGTAATAAATAATAATAAAGAAGGCCATTGAAACGATATAACGTTCAAAAACCCTGCGGGCAATGTTACGCTTAGAGAATAATTCAAAATCTACTATTAAAATAATCTAGTACTCTTATCACTACAGATAATAAACACTAATATTAACCAAAACTAAAAATGTTACTTAATAAACAATTGCATTTGAATGTTATGTCAATAATATAAAAAGTAACATTTATTAGTACCTATGTGCAAAAAAACACTCACCATGAAGACAACCGACGTAAAACACATCCATCATAAGGAAGGCCGCGGCCGACTGCCACCAGAGGCACCAGAGGGAGCCGGATTGGAAGGACTGGAGAGACATGAGAAATGAATTTTGATAACAATTACATAAATCATAAGAGGAAATTAATAAAATTTAAAACAATAAACAAGCCGTCAGGTTGGCCACACTAAGGATCATGGGGAATGGGGATGAAACCAGTGTCGCCAACTTTATTTTTTAGAGGATCGTACTATAGACTAAAAAAATCGTATTTTGTCTTGAAATTCAAGAAAATAAGCGTACGCGATGAAATTTCAATAAAACTGCGTAAGTATATCACATAAAAATGGAATTTAATTCTAATTTTCAATTAACATTAAACATCAATTAATGTGTGGAATTAAAATATTCATTAATTAAATATATTTTGAAAACAGAAAAAAAAAATTAATTGCTTTAGTCACTATCTGAATCATTAGGCACAGCAGATGCGGGAAAAGCATTATATTTTTTGTACATATGTACATACATACTTAAATTTAATTTGCTCAGCATATCGTCACATGACTTGAAGTTTATACACGATCCTTTTTCTTTATTATGTTGTGCAGCTAACAAATTCTTATTTACCGTTTCTGGAATACAGTTTAGTTTTAAATATTCCTTATAGTTATATTATAGTTAGTTATAGTACTAAAGTTTAGTTTTACACATTCCTTATAGTTTTATTGGAGATTTATTTTTTCGTAAGACTTCATTTAACAAATCGTATATTTTGCGTACGATTTCGATAACTCGGTCGTACATCGTACTAGAGTCAAAAAGGTCGTATAAATACGATTTAAATCGTACGGTTGGCAACACTGGATGAAACTGTCATATAATTACCGTGTAAGAAAATAATGTATAGAAAACAGTGTTTCCACATTGAGGGGAAATTAGGAAATTTAGGGGAAATTAGGGTCAAGAGGGAAAAGAAAAGGGGAAAGACTATAAAAGGGGAAATTGGGGAAATCAAAGATAAATGAGGGTTTTGAGCAGTGGCGGCTGGTAGGTAATCGAACCGGTGGTGCACTACTAAAATATTAAAATTAGAAAATGCAACAAAACATAACGAGACGTCAATCGCGGCTCAATTCGTCATACATCGGGTGCTCTCGATAATCTTCGGTCGCTCGTGCGGCGCTCGAGAACCGACTCGTTACTCGGTACATTTCTATGAACTATCTTTTGTTTCACGCTTCAGGCGTATTAATGCGTATCTCATACAAGATGCATTAGTAGTCCTCGTGCACTCGCCGAAGCGCACGATATGAGTTTAGTAAAGTGCTCAAACTTTTTGACCATAATTAGGGAATTAAATTTTTTATACGTTTTTATATGTTTAAAAAATAAATACTTAAATGGTAATTTAAAAATAAAGATGAAGTAATATTTTGTAATTTTTAAATATTTTGAATTGGTGGTTCAGCGCACGAGTGCACTTAAGGTACAGCCGCCACTGGTTTTGAGGAGGAGACGTAAAATATTATTATGTGCAAAAATGTATGCGCTGACAGCGTTAACTAATTTGGAATAAAAAATGAGTATACAACTCCATTTTTTGTTTATATTATATTCCTGGTCAGTCTGTAAATAAAACACAAATACGAAAATTAAACGATAAATTTTAGGTGTGGCGTCAAAACTACAGCAAAATAATTTTTGAGGGGAAAAAAGTCCGTAGAAGGGGAAATCTGAATTGAAGTGTGGGAAAAAGAAATCGTTCTAGTGGAAACACTGATAGAAAATGCTGCCATCTAGCGAACAAGGTAAAACAACTTCGACACTATTTTCCTTTATAACTTCATAGATAATATCTTAATTCTTAAGTAGCTCTCAAATTGATTTGACATTAGGACATATTTTAAATTATTTCAGTTGTTCATTTGCCGTTGTTTACTGTTCTTTTTGTGCTGTACGTTCTTTTTCAAACATTTGACCCGGCTTAATATATCATTGACTCCAATTTCTACGCTTTTGACGATCGACCCCGGCTTGTCTCAATTGGACTTTGTTTTCTGGGACTACGATCGACCCCGGCTCTTCTCATTTGGATTTTGATTGCAAACTACGAATTTGGATTATCGATAAGTTGAAAAAATGCCACGAAAATCGGCTATTAAGTGTTATTTTCGGTGTGCGACTAAAGGTACGATACTTTTTAGTAAAATCTATAAAATTATTATTTGTCATATATACAATCAATTACTACTCTTGTTACATCAATTTCAATCGTAACAGTTTATTGACTTCTAATAAAATACATTTCAGGTCCTTTTCATCCATTTCCTAAACCTGAATACCCAAATTTGGAGAAATTCAAACAATGGAAAAATATTTTAAATGAAGACATGAAACAAAAGGAAGATTCTTACATTCATAACAACATAAGAATATGTGATCGTCATTTTGAACAGTTTTACCGTTCTTCAAGTAAATGACTCAAAATGCTGTACCAACTCGTATAGAGTTGGTACAGCAAGTAAGTATCTAAAGTAAGCTACTTCCCAAGTAGTATAGGCACACAATACATACTACTAATATAAAAAAAGTAAAAATTATCAATTATATTTTATAACTATAGATATTTTACATTATTATTATTTTACTTTAGAAATTGATACTCATAATTAAAAATTAAAAACAAAAATATTAGATTTAATTGAATATAATGAAATAGGTATACAAGTCATCTTAACATTTTTATATATACTACATGTGGTTTGATAGAATTATAATGTGCGGTCTTTATTACCTTTTTTATCTAAATAAAGGAAAGTGCCTACAAACAGTATAGCAAAATAACTACTTGTGTCACTTCTTTACATAGGTAAAACAAAAACAAAGTGTTCTAAATATGCAGAGATTATAATTTCACTGGATAACTACAAACCAAAAAAAGTTGTTTATAGTTTTTTTTTTATGTAATATAATAATGGCAGTGTTTAATTCAGTAAAAGTTACAAGTCTATTTACATTCAATAAGAAACTCTAAAAGAAACAAGGAAGGAATATACAATCAAGACAATATGTTATCATTCAATTTTAAGATTTTTCATTTAACTTTTCTCTTAATATATTTATTTGTAGTAAAAAAAATATTTTATTTAGCAGCTTCGACATTTGAGATTGTACACTCATCACATTCTGTTGAAACTGAAAAATGCATTGATACACAAAAAGAAAACAATGACGCATCTTGTAGTCACAACTTGCGTTTAAATATGAATCAAGTTCAGCTACAAAGGAGTTCTCCTAATTCCTCTCAATTATTTCCTAAAGGTAAGTTACAAGCATATAACTAAGCTTAATATTAACTATGATTGCTATATTAACTTTTAAATTAAAAAACAGCATAAAGCCTTGTAAATACAATATAAGTTTAAACCACAGATTCACTGGATTTGCAAGTATCGAGATTTATTTCATATTTTCTTCAAATATGTATATTTTTTGTCTTTTAATAAACATTAATCCTAGTTTAAACCTAAGATGTTCAAAAATGTCTTCTCATCATTTAATTGATTATCTGAAATCCCTTATGACAACTAACAGTCCTGTCGTTAGAGATACTACTGTATACATTATTAAACATAACTAACTGTATCAATATTTATAAAACATTCATTTCGCTCCCTTGTCTCCTGCCAGCCGGACGCGGTCTTCCTAGTTCCTCGTAATGGATGTCTTTTTCTAATGCTGATGCTTCATGGTGTTTTTTTTACATATATCTAATTATTATATTTTATATTATTGGCATTACTTACATTATAAGTTCTTATACTTATTGAGTAACGTTTTTAGTTTTGTTTGATATTAGTGTTTATTTTATTGTGTAGTACGTAGTAGGAATTTTGAATTATTTCCTAAGCGTTACATACATTGGGCGCAGGGTTTTTTAACGTTATCGTTGTGATGGCTTCCTTTTTTTTATTTTAACTATTATCTTTACAATTTTCGGCCACGCCATAAAATGCGACGTCTTAATGTAAGTTGGTAAGTTTGTTAACAATTAATGTATTGTCTTTATAAAAATAGTATTATTTGTAACGTTCCAGGACTCGTAAGAATACATAATTCAAGATGAGGGTCGAAGCTGTTGGTGGAGCGTCTGTTAGGACGTGGTCTGCGGACAAGAGGAAACCTTCTATGAAGAGAAGTGTATGTAGCTGATGTACGATTGTAGTTTTACGGTATGTACTGTTGATTATTTAATATTATTCTGTTATTATTTATAGTAAGATTGAATCATTGTTTATGTTCATTTATTCAATATTTTTATTTTTATTACATTAACTGAATGCTTCCAACACGTCATAATGATTAAATAAATAAATAAATAAATAAAAGATTGTAATTATAATAGTAACTTTCTCTTGCCCACGTCTCTGTCTGCATGTACATCACAGTTGTTCTCTGTCACTATGACCGCTGAACCTGAACTGCTTCCACTTCATGGTTCCACCCGCGTAGTATTGGGATTGGGGTCGGGATTGTGTCAACGGATAATCGGGATAAAAAGAAGCCCAAGTCCTTTTCCTGGGCTTCATTTATATCCATACTAAAATTCATTACAAACGGTTCAGCGAGTTAGGAATGAAAACTTAACAAACAAACAGACAAATACTTTCGTATTTATAATATTAGTAGGGATTTAATAATAACTGCAATCACTAACAGTCATCATGCTATTAATAATGGTTTACAAAACAAAACCATCTGTAGTTAGCAGAATTAATGAGTTGAAAATAAATAATTGATTAATAAAATAAAAACACTTATATTTTGTTAATCATTCATTTATATTCAACTGAATGCATAATAATTACAAATATTTTTTAGTTTGTTATTTTATAAGAGTGTTTCTGTAATTTTTTTTAGACATTTTATAATTTATTTTAAACCGACAATAATTGAAGTAAGTGTCTTTGTATGTCTTTATATAAGAACAATATTGTATTATGTATTACAGATGGTGTTGTTGGACTGTACTTGAGATTCATCCATCAGGAGATGACGGCTGATCATCAAGTGTTAGATGTAAACTAACAATGAACACAGCCGGCCTAGCAGCACATCTCCAATTTGTCTGCTACTTAGTTATTTTATATTGAATTAACACTTGTCAAACAATATCTTTAATAGTTACTGTACAACTTTTATATTTAATATCTTTTGGATCATAATATTTTATTTAATCCAATCTACTTGATATACTTCTCTGATACGATGCAATTACTTTATTGTTATTTATAATCTGATAAAACATTGCTCATCTTAAATGTTTTATTTCTGTATGTAGTAATTATGCTTATCATACCTTTTTCTCTAGAATAATTAGTTTTTAAAAGAATAGTATCTGTTATGCCACTAGAGGGGGCAAAAAGTTTTTGTTATAATAGACTAGCTTTTGCCGCGACTTCGTCCGCGTGGAATAGTGACTTCTGGCAGATTTTATGTTCTTCCCACATAGTTCCCGTTCTTGCGGGGTTTTCGGAATGGTCGAGTTCCCGTAGAGTTTTCAGGATAAAACCTATGTTTTTTTTAATTCACAATGAAGTACTCTTGACCAACAACATATTTATTTGTTTATTTGAATAAAGATTAGTATTATTATGTTGATACAACTTAAACAAATTATTTTACCAAATTAGGTACCATAAAAAGGGTTTTTGTGAGTTAATCTTAAAAGATAGACATACTGTCGCGGACTGTCTTTTAGATCATTAAAAATGCTATTATTCTTTAATTATATTTTTTGTGTATCTTGAACCGTTTTCACGGCGCACGCAATGGAAGGCTTCAAAGATGAAATATTTTCTCCCGTTTTTTACACATTTACCACTATATCTTTGCTCCTATTGGTCGTAGCGTAATGTTATATAGACCACAGCCTTCCTCGATAACTGGAATATCCAACACAAAAAGAATTATTCAATTCGAACCAGTAGTTTCGGAGATTAGCGCTTTCAAACAAACAAACAAACTCTTTAGCTTTATAATATTAGTAAAGATTTACCTTGAACTGTTTTCATTTATAATATTAATATAAACTTCATTTATCATAAAGACAATTATTATTGTTGAATTGAAACGAATTACAGTTATTGTGGATGTATTGTATTGTCTTTGATTTTGATTAAGCAGTAATACTTGTACTTGTTAAGCTTATATATATGAAGATAATAACACTTTGGGACTCCGTATATACATCCTTCAAATGAGTTTGTTATAAACACAAAACATAATATAACATGAGTAAATATAATCTTCAAATACAAAGTCTTAAGCTATCAATTAAATACTAATGTGTGTGTACATGATGTGACTCATATGATGTATTATTCTGTGACTTATCTTTCATACTATTAATATTTGTATACATACAAACGTAGAAAATGTCGGATTGTTTAGAAAATTTATTAAAGGTTTTTTATTTAATACATTATTATGGTTGTAGAACTGAAACATGTAAATAAAAAGAATAGTGTTACAAGTGGCGTCATCTGTGCCATTCTAATTATACATATTATAGTATAATTCTTAGAATTAATTGTGTGTTGTGACTGATTATAAATAATAAGAATTAATGTAGATATTGGTGTGATGAAATTGTTCAAACCTGATACTTAATTTATGTTAGGTATATAGCAGTTATATACATAAATATTTGTTATATATTGTAAGCAATATTTGTAATTATTTATTATTAACTATAAAACCCCTTTAATATAATTTGATGATGACAAATTTTGAGTATCAGCTTTTACATATTTGTGATATAAATACTGGCTTCAGCCATTTTGTACGACATTACTAGAAGTAACAATGAACATTAAGAATCAAGACTGAAACTGTTCCTACCTAAAAAGTAGTATTTTAGTGTTTTCTTATTCTAATTTAAATATTGTATGTTGATACTTTTCTGTAACATTTGTACAGACAGGATCAACTGAGGGACAACAAGCAAATAAGTACAAGATGAGTTTTCTTCATTATTTATACAGTTGTAGGAACAAAATACTTTTCTTTTTTCAATATTGTTTTGTATGAAGGTTTGATCACTAATTTTTTTCTTCATCTCTTTATCATTGCATTTGTACTATTTAAAATAATACTTTTTTATGATAATATGTATTTGTAACCGACAGTAGTCACCGTCTCCCATGGACAGTGTTAATGCTCTTGATTGGGGAAGAGGTTAGGAAGGGGAGGTAAAAGGGAAAGGACAGCCGGCTCTCTCACTCTTCAGACGAAACGTAGACATTAAAGAGTACTTCACGTCGATCTTGGTACTTCTCCACTCGAGCCAGCCCATGTTCGAGCTGTAGCAACTGACCAAAGCTAGACTCTACTACCTTCAGTATACTATACATGAGGGATTTAATTATAAGAATTTTAAAAAAAATCAGAGACTACTGGATAAATTTAAATTAAATTGTATACAATAAAATACTAAGCCTGTAACTTACAATCAAAATGTTATTTTTTAATTTAAGATCTATTCCTCCTGCAAATTCAGAACAAAGTTTGCAATGTTTAGTCTTTTATCCAAGTAAGGAGCCAGGTGAGAAACAAACTCAAAGGCTACTAATAAATCCATAGATATAAAAAATACATGAATAATAATCAATGTGGCAATAAAATAATATTTTCTATTACTCAAAAAGATCACAAGAATTTTTACTGAATCATAACAAGAATTTCAAAATACGGTACCGAGTTGGTTGTTTTATATACCGCCATCTATTAGTACGTTTAGGTTTAGAGATAATTTATTTCCCATTAAGAACAAAGTTCACTTACATAGGAAACTTAAACTAGTAACATAATAATAAACATTTATGAAGTTAATGGTGACCTTATTTATACAAACATTCAAATATAATTATAAAGTTTGACAGTATGTTTTTAATTTAGCCTTAAATTTCAAAAAAGATTTTTCGTTAAATATTTCTTTCGGTAGATTATTGTACATTAGCGCTCCCTCAAATTGTATAGTTTCGTTACCATAATGTTTAGTTCTAGACTTAGGTATTTGTATTTGATGTATATTTCATGTATAGTATTTATGTGATTCAGTCTTAAAAGTAGTTTGTGTGTGTATAGATCCTGAGAGAAGTTTTCTTATAAGTATGCATGTTTTGTATTTGTATAATTGTCCAATAGATAGTGTATCAGTTTTCTTGTAAAGTTCTTTGGTTGGAAAGCGGTAGTCCTGTTGGTGTAGTGTTTTTAATAGTTTGTTTTGTGATATTTGTAAATCTTTTAAATTAGTTTTGTGTGCAGATCCCCATACTTCTATTAAATATTCAAGTAAGGGTTTAGCTAATGAGTTATAAATAATAGTTCGAACTTTATATGGAATACATCGAACACACCTGCGTAAAGCTCCAGTCAGTGATGTTATTTTAGTTTGCAAATATGTAATCTAAATGAGGTTGTCATAATAGTTTGTAATCTAATAGTAAACCAAGATTCTTTTCAGTTTCTGATTTTTGGAGTTTAATATTATTTATGGTTAGGGATTCGTAATTACGGATTTTTTTTATTTTTAGCAGTAAAAAAGCATATAGGAGGTTTTTGTAACATTTATACTCAGCAAATTACAGCTTGTGCGTTCGATGTTATCTCATGTATTGAGTCTCCAAAAAAGAATAGACTTGTGTCATCTGCGTATAATGACACTTCTCTGTGTAATCCCAAATAACCAATATCGTTAATGTATGTAGATTAAGAATAATAGAGGGCCTGGGATTGACTTAAAGAATATATCAAATTAAAACATCTACTAATCTATGCTATTTTATAATGTAATTTATTGTTAACATTGAAAGTTAGGTTTAAGATTAAACATTATGCATCTTTAAATTTAAATAAAAACATATTTTAAAAAATCGTATGAAACGGATGGATGTTAGTGAAAAGTTCTGTTTAAATGAAGCTGAACTGTTTAAATGAAGTTGTCGTTGGGCAGAAACTGAGGATTAAATGAATTGTTACATTTACTGTTGTTTGTATATTACTTGTTAGGGAGCTATTTCACTATCACTCGCAAAAACTTTGTATGATATGTTCTGTTACAAATATTACTTTAAAGATCATTCAATAAAGTTGTACCTATAAAGATATAATTATTTCATTTAACTACCGTACCTAAATGTTAAATTATTATTGAGTTAGACATGTTGCATAATATATTTAATATTTAAAAAAAAGATTAACTTATGGATCAAAATTACTTTTAATATACAGAAATGGATAAATATCACAGAAACGAAATATACTTTACAAAGACATTACAAACTACTTTCAAACAAATTTAACAAAATAATATAAGTACAAAGAATAGTGTAAAAAATTAAAATGTACAATTGTAAAATAAAATCATGTACATAAATATATAACAGTTATTAAATAATATTAACAGTGGAAATACTTAAAGGACTCTGAAAAGATAGTATAATATACATATTCTTGAAAACAAGAACAGAATTGAATCTAGTAAAAATAATATTCAATACAACTGCCCTATTGGCAGAGAGGACAGGAAATTCTGTTCGTTAGTAGTAGAAGTATTCAGTTCTGTATGTCTTGTGATCCCAGAAGGACCTGCTTGTGGTTCATTGTCTTCCATAGGCTGGTCAACACCAGGAGGCAGGTTGGAGTCATGAGATAAGTCATCTCCTTCATTGGCTGCGTCTGAAATTGAGAAATATAACGGCAGAAATGTTTTCGATTTTTGATTTCACTCAGTTAAATAAACATAGCCCTCACAAAGTGGTTGTAAATCATCCCAATATCCCGAGCCCAGGGTCTCTTCTGGGACAACCGACAAGACAAACACTCCAAGACAAGTGCTCACATCATAACAAGTAACTCATGTCCCTCCCGTTTAACTGCAATACATTTAGATATTCGTGTCATAACACTAAATTAAAATAAAAAGCACAATAGGATTAAGTCTCAATATGGGTTTTAGTCAAAATTTCAGGTAAAATAAGAGAAATGCCTCACCATCAAAGAAATCAGAGTACACATCGTGAGTCCATTGTCCCTGCCACGGAACCATATATTCTTCAAAAGCTCGAGTTGATCTGTCGTATGAGCCAGCTAACAGCTGTACCTGTAGAGTGTGATTATCTTCACTGATTATAATATGGCAAGCTATTCACCGACACACACAGACACGATGTACTCGCCGCGCCCGCGCCCCTCTCTCCGAGTGCCGTCCGACAATAATAAGTAGTAGGTAATAATAAGTACACGAAATAACTACATTATGATTCTTCTTTCCATCACACTTTTCAGGCTTTAGACACCACAATACCTAGAACAAAGTTAAACACAGTCGGCGTGTTTAAATGGTGTGAATCAAAATATTTACAATAATTTAAAGATCAGAAACAAACTTACAGTTTAATTTGCACTCGCACAGCTGTTTACATTTAACAAACTATCGCTGCTGTAAGTTATCCAGCTTATGAATTTATTGATCTCTATCTTGTCCAAGAAAGTGTCATGTATGTTAATACTTAATAGACGAAGGTAACAAGCCATCACCATTTTATAAATTCTATCGTTCTTAACAAAGCATTTTGACATTCTTTAAAAGGAATTCTTCAGAGATACAATAAAGTAATTTCCAAACGAACCCAAGTCTTTGTAATGCTGCACCACTTCTCTTATCATGAGAGCTTCAAACTGTGCCAGGTCCCCGCGCTCGACCAACACCTCCTCCGTCTATACACGTCACATAAAACTACACTTACTACACTGCTATAATCATTAGTATAGCCAATGTAAGCAGAGCTATAAAAAAAATTTAACGACAAAAACTCTCCTATTGTCAACTTATTAGCAAATCTTAGTGTTTAAGAGTTTTATAAAGTAAATCAGAATAAAGTATATGAACATTGAAACTAAAGTTCCGTCACTTATCAAACAAAATATCTCACCGTATGTGTGGCATGCTGTTCGGCCAAGGCCAAAGCTCTTTGTATCCAACAGATGTTATTAAAGCAGTGCGAATTTTTTTTGCATTTAAGGCCAAAAAATGGTTTAACCTAAGAGCTTACTGCTCTTTGGGATAAAAACCATTAAATACGAGGAGCTATACATTTCATAGTTAGTCTATTTCATTGCATTATATATTAAAAAGTGAACACTGAAAATCGACATTATTTATGAGACATCCACTATACTTATATCCTCTGTACTTGAATACAAATTCACATAAAGCAAATATCGTGAAAAACTTACTAAAACTTAGTAGAATGTTTTCAATGTGTTTGGCAACGAAGCCTTAACAAACTCCTGTTTATATTTAATCTAACTGTAATGTCATACATATTAACCTCAACATCGTATCCTGTTAGCGCCTGTTCAGCCAGTTGACACCACAACGACCCGACGTCCGCAGACCTCGACACAGCGTCCAAGTATGGAGCACAATCCTTTAAGTCCCCGCTACGTAACGCGGAATCTATTCAAAGTAAATAGTATTCTATTTAATATTCTATATAAATTAACAATGTAGCGATAGATGAAAAGACAACCAAATAGCGCTTAGAACATTAAATCAATCCTGTTATAATAAAATCGTTCATTTATTGACTTATACCAAAAAAAAATGGCTTAAAAGTACTCTGTATTATTCTATAAGTTAATCTGTCCAAAAAGTTACTTCAGCAACATACTGAATCTTGCTGTGTTGATAGTGTGCACCAGATTAACATAATCCTACTATGAACTTTAAATTTAAACGTCGTCTATATAAAAACTTCATAGTAATCATTTCAAACAATATAAAAATAAATGAAAAGAATGTTTCGGTTACTTTACAGCAACCATGATCACGGGCAGACTGGATGTGTTTCATTTAAATGAATACTCGAGGAAGTCTTAGATCTCATTAATCCTACTAATATTATAATTGCGAAAGTTTGTGAGTGTTTGTGTATGTTTGTTACTTCTTCACGCTCAAACGGTTGAACCGATTTTGATAGAATTTTGTATACAGGAAGCTGACATCCAGGAATAACACATAGGCTACTTTACATCCCGGAAATCCGCGGGTAAAACCGCGGGGCGTAGCTAGTAGAAAAATAATGTCAATACTGTAAAGGGTTCATACTGAAAGCCAATCGATGTTCATCCAATACAATGGCCTGGATCTGACCTCCTTCCAGTAGGACTCGTCGCTCTGATACTGATACAGCCGAGACTGATACACACTCAGACATGTCAACACACTGAGGCTCCCACACACTGTACCTATAACACATACAAACAAACATATATATGTAGGAACGACCTTATGACCCATGTATATCTTACTGTATGTAACATATAGACATCATGAGGAAAAACTATGATTAATTTACAGGACTATTTTGACATGTTCTCACCCAAAATAAGAAATCAATATGGATCATTTAAACATTGCCAACGATACACTATTTTAAATTAGAAGATTTATTATATTCAGATAAATGTTGTACACATAATAAGTTACTTTCATCTACATGGAGTACGTTTTCAAAAGTGCTAATACAATCATTAATCTCCACATCACAATCCCACAATTAATAATGAAAAAGATATTTCAACATGACGTTATAATTTGGGTATCTTGGGTGAATCTATATTTGGGTGAATAGGATGATACTGAGATAGTGCGTTCAGTATCTAACACTTCATTTCCATCTTCCAACAGTCAAGCACTATCCAGTAGAATTAAAAAATATATTATTAAATCTTACCAAATCAGCACGAAACTAACTCCGCTCGCGATAATTTCCTAAAAAAATGAAATACCAGACAATGAAATATCATATTTATTTGATTCAATTTATTCATCTATGTCGTTTACGCTATATATATGAGTGCTACCTTTTCACCGGTATCAATACGGAGAAGTGCAAGTCGTCGTCTAGTATGACGGAACAGAAGCAGATGTCCGCTCTCATTCAGCTCCAACCAATCCACCCGAGCTTCGTGCCACCATGGCCCTAACTGAATTCCTACAACATTCACATCATTGATATTAATAAATATAATGCAACGACATCAATCTTTTTTTTCATAACAAAGGAACTCTAACATCTATCCTACGAATGTTCCGTACCTGTAACAAGATCAATAACAGCACTCGTCTGTCTGTCCAGCAGATAGGCGAAGTGTTTTCGTTCTTCCTCCGTCTTCCTGCCCTCATTGACACGGACACTGAGCACGTGAGGATTCACACGCTCAGTACGAACCTCCATAAGATACGAAACTCACAGTTTGTAGTACTCTATCGAGGCCGTACTCCACCACACTAAGTTGGCCAGCACGCTGCAACAGACAGGCTCCACCCACAGCTGCATATATACGCTCCCCTCCACCGGACCATGGTATATGAAGTATTCATGACTATAAACTTTTAATACTATATACAAGTTCGATTGAAAATATAACTCAATTCGCTAGTTAGACCACGAGCTATATCGCACAGGATCAGACTATTACGGGTACGACAGACAGCGTACCAATCGTTACCTGTAACAGTCGACGTTGGTTAAATTATTTATAAAATAAAAAGTATTCATTGTTTTACTATAAAAAAAAATAATCTCAAACCGTATCACAAGACAAGAATATGTCAACGACGCGTGTACCGATCACGCAACCGAGAGCGTCATTCGATGGCTCCACTCTCCCCACTAGGTACTAAGTAGTTGTGCCAGTATAAAATACGTGCACGATTATTCTACGAATTTATTATAATTCCGGTGTTATAATTCCGTCCCCAGACTAATTATACCCGATTATTACCGATTAAAACTATTATTAAGTTTAAAGGAACTTCATTCCTTTAACTATGGCCCATCCGTTTTCTTCTTTTTCTACAAATATTTTGCTGTAGTAAAATAATACCAAAGGTTAGTAAGCAAAAAATGTTTGTCAATTGAGGTGCTATTAATGTGCTCCAAAAGAAAGATAAAACATTATACAGATTTACGAATGTTGAAGGGAGTTTGACTTGAGTTAGACATAAAAATTCTATTTCAAGTAGGACTCGACTAGCAGACACATTCCATCTTTTCCGTTTCTTCTGTTTCCATATTTCATCTTTGGCTATTTACAACCAATTATACCTACTCACCAATAAATGTAACATTGAATATATCGGGGGCTTGTTTGGCGGTAACAGTGAGAGGCGTAGTATCAGCACCACGACGTCGAAGCAGCAACTGACGTGTGCTGACGTGTTGCACCTCTATAAGGTCCCGCCACACACAGCGTCTTGAACAGAGAGGTGTAGGAGAAAAACAAGTTACTTTATATAAATAATACTACACAAAGAACCATTTATAATTAAAAATAAGCATCACTTTGTTATGTGACGGTGTCATAAGTGGTCGTTTAATTAAAATATAATTATCTTTATAGGGTGTAATCAGAGGACGCCTCAGCTTGTGGGTAAACTCGTCTATTCTACACGGGTCTGACTCAGCAGTTAAGTGTGAAGACAGTTTTTGGTTTTATATTTCTTTTATGTTTTTAGAATTTTCATTTATATTATTATTGTGAATCATTATGTACGGCTCCTCGTAGCCGTTTTAAATATATATTAATATTGATTCTATACATATATTTTAATTGGTGTTAGATACAAATTACATATCGACGGAATTAGGGAGCGTTCAAGTATTACGTAACGCAATTTTTGAACATTTTAAAAATCCGTCTACGCTCATATATCTGTATACCAGTTTAATCAGACCACAACTTGAATATGCATTACAAATCTGGAACCCCATTTACAATAAATATGTTGATCAGATAGAAAATGTGCAAGGTCGGTATTTGCGCTCATTACATTACAATTTTTTTTCATTCTTACCTGTCATACTCTAAGTTGCTCGATAAATATAAACTGGGGAGTCTTGCATCGTGAAGAAAACTTTTGAGTGCAATGTCCTTATATAATATTTGTAATTCTAATTTAAATTGTCCTCAATTGTTAGGCTACATATATTTCTTGGTACCCAATCGAGTTTCATTGCGTAATACACGAACACCTAGATTATTGAAATTAAAAAAATGTCGAACTAATGCTGGCAAGCGAGCACCATTGTACCAAATGACCCAAACGTACAATGCTGAATTTTATAATGCTGACATTTTTGGGTTAACAATAGGTGCATATAAAAAAAAAATCCATTACCGAAAAAGCAAATAATAATAATAGTTAACAGTAATAATATAAATCAAATAATATATTTATTATGTGAGTATGTGTGTAATTATGTATGTGTATTTATATTTGTTATGTATATATTTAATATCTCTTTTATTTCTTTTTTTTAATGTAAGTAGTGGATAACGGTGTGGTTTGTATATATATTAAGTTTAAAAAATTGTATAAAATATATTTTCACAGATGTACAAATGTTTGTTGTCCCAAATAAATAAAAAAAAATTAAAAAAATATATATTTTGACCCCCCCTTCCCCCCTCGTAACGCACAATAACGTTTTCTGTAGCTTATCAAAACGTTATGTAACACTCAAGTGATCAATTTCATCCAAAGTCGTAAAACAATATGTAATAATACTGTATAGTTTTAATCTATTAAATGAAAAAAGATCATTGACACAAATCTCTCTCCCCTGAAGAAATTACAGTATAAACAATAATATGAACTCACGGATAAACACCAACGAATACTGACCACGGAAGCAACATTAAAAGACTTACAATGCAATCTAGGTATTCTCAGTAAAATATCAATTAAGAGATTTGCAAACTTGGAATAACAAATAAAAATATCGACCAGACTAATACAATCTGGTGAACATAATGTAACGTATATGAAAAGAGTTGCCAGTTTGGGGGTTTTTATTAAAATATTTTTTTTTAAAACAATGCTACGTAACGTTTTGTTAGAGACACCCCCTCCCGCCCCTGTAACGGATCGTAACGTTTTACGAGCCCCCCCCCCCCACCCCCAAAATAGCTTTACGTAATACTCGAACGCTCCCAAAGCAGACTGAAGGAAATTATAGAGAAATATCTACGGAATAATGATTATAGTCTTGGTGGAACAGAAATTTATGCATCTGAAGAATTTATTGAGAGCCTTAATGTCAGTTGTAAGTGAACACTCTCAAGTCAGTTAATTGTAAATACAGAAAATTTACAACAAACACTACTTTGGCTGTCTTATTACTCAGTGGCGTATATTAGGATATATGTTCTATAATTATACAATGTTTATTAAATATACTATTTGTATTTAAATATATATCTTGTCATTTACAGTTTAAATAATCGAATAGTGTTGATTTGACTTACGAAAGTGTTGCGTCGTCAATTATTTGTCAAAAGAATGTCTAATATACTATTATTATATAATTATATTGGAGTCAGCTTTGTTTAAAAACTGTTAAAACTTTAAAAAACATATATTTTATTGTATTTAGATTATTATCTGATTATAACTAAGGAATTATTATTAAAAAGTAAGAATAAGACTTAGATACAAAAGCGGTAACATGTCAAATATGTGTTTAATATACTGTTAAATTGGAACCCGCTTTCAAAATGTAATTTACTAAAATATTTTCTATAATTTAAGAGTTATGTTTTCAATATGTATAAGACTTTATTTTGTAATATATACTAATATTTTAATACATTTTGTAACACGTGCATACCATAGATGCAAATAAGCATTGCATATCCTACCCATATAACAACTAAACCTATAATTATATATTGTTTAATTCTTACTTACACATTTTTAATCATACATTACGAATAACAAATATTAACAGATATTTAAAACGATATTTGATTTATGATTTGTTAATAAGTGCCATCTATCTCCATTCGTTCGTTAATTGTCAAATGATACGGGACGTTCTGATTGGTCGGTAAACTGTTCATATATTTTTCGCCATTTTGTTGTTTTTGAATATTGTTATTGGTCTTTCTAAGCAGTAAGCGCAAGTGAAGTAAGTTTTAATTAGTAAACAGTGGATTAATTTATTAACGAATTCTGTAAAATTATAGCTGTGAGCTCTGTGCTGGTGATATGTGTTTATTGAAATTAGTTACGAGTACATTTTCATTATTATCATTTGGTAATAAAATTAAAATAAGTTTAAAGTCAAGGTGTGTGACCAGTTGAGATTGAACTAGAAGAAAGGTAATGTTATTCGTTTTAAAAAAAGTATTATGATAGTTTTAATTAGTTAGCAGTTTGTGTACACACAAATAAGTTATTTTGTTTGCCTTGTTTTTTATTTTCAAAAGGTAGTAATAAGAATATTTGTGATTATTTTTGATATTACTATTTAAATAACTTTTATAAAGCTGTGGTGAACAGATCGTAATCGTTTTAAGGTACTTTCGCGGCTCAAAAATAGTTGAGAGATTCATAAAGTATAATATAGATGTTCGTTCTGATCGCACTGCTGTACCTAACATTTTGCGCGAAAATTATCAATATTTAAATGAAATTAATATTTTCTGGTTACTTGTCGTATTTTATCATGCACGCCACTGTTACTTATATACTATAAAAATCTAAGAAGCATTTGAATTTTTTCAGATTTCGACGAATGCACAAGTAGTCAGTTCAATGACTGTTCCGAACACTCACGCTGTTTCAACCTTCGTGGAACTTACACTTGTAGTTGTTTAGAAGGTTTTACAGACCTTAGCGTCAACACTCTATACCCTGGAAGGATATTTTCTTGTAAGTCGATTTCATCTGTTACTCTGTCGCACGAAATATATGAGGTATTTTAGACATCAAAACATAACCCTTATACATATATAATTTGACTTTAAAAGCGTTGTAAGATTTCCAACGATAATAAAACTTGTACAAATATGACATGATTATGTTTTAAATTGTAATTTTCAATAAAAACTTTCAGCTGACGCAATAGGCTGTGCGGGCTCCAACTATCATGGTACCTGCTTCGATCGTGAGAACGCGATGATATGTGAATGTTTCAAGTGGTACGCGGGCCGAACTTGTCAAGTCAATTTGAAAGGTAAATAGAGACATATGAGACTTGAGTAATCTGGAACGACCAAACTATAAAATGTACTACAGGCTTCCATATCTGAACTACTACTATTCACCATCTCTAAAAAATGTTGCTTAATTAAATAAAATATGACGAGATTAACATAAATTGTTCTTAATTTGAATTTAATATTACCTATCCATAAAGGAATAATTTGATCTACGCCAGCATTTAGATCTGAATGGTTTTTTATGTCAAATGTCATGTACGAGGGTCAAACTGAAAGTTCTTAGAAAATCAAAAACTGATTATATTAGCCAGTTATTAGTTTTATTATATCTTTTCAAAATATTGTCCATTAACATCAATACACCGCTGCATGCTATGGGACCACTGGGAAAAGCACTTTGCCCACTCGTCCTTAGGGGTCTCTTCAATGGCATCGCCGTACGCAGCCATCGCTTCTTCAGCATTCATAAACCGCTTTCCTTTAAGTTTTTCTTTAATTTTCGGAAATATATAAAAATCACAAGGCGCGAGGTCGGGGCTATACGGCGGGTGACCCAGTAATTCAACGTTTGATGTCGCCAAATAGTCGATGGTTCGCTTGGCGGTGTGCGACGAGGTGTTGTGGTGGTGAAGGAGGATCCTACTGCGAGGTCGTTTCTCTCGAACTTTTTCCAAGACAAGTGGCAAACAATTGTAGTGTACCATTCTGCAGAAACTGTTTTTGATCCTCTAACACAATTGTTGCGAAATGACCTATCCTTCCAAAGAACGAGGCCACCATTTTTTTCCCGCACTTCGATCTCTCTTCATTTTAGTTGGCAACTCCTCGAAAGCACACACCCACTGAGCAGATTGTCTTTTGGTTTCAGGATCATAACAGTAAATCCAGCTTTCGTCACCTGTTAGTATGTCGAACACAGCATTTGAGTCACCTCCATTAAATCTTTCAATCATTTTACGGCACCAATCCACACGATGGAGTTTTTGAGCCTCAGTCAAATTATGAGGTATCCACCGGGCGCAAAGCTTCCTGACCGCTAAATGTTCGTGGAGGATTTTGTGCACTTGACTCATACCGATGCCTAAGCTTGTCCGAATCTGCTGATAGGTCACTCTTATGTCAGTCTCTATCATACGCCGCACAACACAGATGTTATCTTCAGTCGTCGCCGTAGAAGGCCGTCCCTCTCGTAAATCATCATTGAGATTAGTGCGACCACGTTTTTAAACTCATTAAACCAGTTGTAAACAGTCGCACGAGATGGGGCCTCATCGTGAAAGGCCAAACGTAGTCTATCATAACTTTCTTGTTGACTTAAATGATATCTAAAGTCATAAAAAATCATTGCACGAAAATTTTCTCGTGTTAAATTCATGTTGACGTGACAAAGACAATTTTCAATTTGCCGCCAAATCGTAAAACAAATGACAAATATATGAAATACCTATATACTCAGTAATATTGGTAAAGAGTTCTATTTTCAAATTTTAGAATTATTTTTTTATTATATTGTTTATAAGTGGCCAGTTCTAAGTGCTTTCAGTTTGACCCTCGTATTATAGTATTTTAGGAATACTAAATATCTGTTGTTGACAATTGGATTCTTTTAAGTAACAGTGAAAATACCATAATTTATATATTTTTTTTAACTTTCTACTTCCTTATAAGCTCCTAAAGTACTTTAAAGAAGTCATTAATTCACTTAACAAGGAGTAAAACAGTCCGACGCTATAGATACTTCACCAAATATAATTAATTAAACGCGTATGGATAAACTAAAGTAACAATAATTTCTATGAATTTATTAATAATAAATACCTATGTCGGTGTCTCAACATCAGTGGCGGGGCAAGACCTAAATTCGATGTGGGCAAAACAGATTTCGCGAGGCCCTATTCTATGGCAACCTGAAGCTCTTACTACCAGCTAGTTTTAAAAACTTAATCGTCGATACCATTTTTACCCTTAAAGCTTTGGTTTCCTTTAAAACACAGTATAAAGCGTATTTTATATACTAGTAATTATTGCGTTACATACTTGTTACCAATTAAATATATGTTACTTAATGAAATAAAGACGAGTACAGGTACCGGCGTATTACAAATCACAAAGAAAACAAAAACAATTAAAAACGTCACTGTTTTCGGGGGCAATCAATATACTTAAAACACCATCTATTTATTCGCTAAATATTATTAAAACATTGACCACACTATTCTTATCAAAATTGGTAAGGACAGTCATAAAAATAAACAATATATATAACACAATTATATATGTACATACGTTTTTTTTGGTATGCGCGTAACGCCAGGGGTAAAACCCGCATTCTGGTAGGCGGCAAATGTTGCCAGTCTAAGAAAATATCATTATCAACAAAATTGATTTATTTATATATTTTTTTTTCTCGCTTTAAAAATTTTTTTGAGGCGCGAGGCCCCTTGTACCGCGAGGCCGTAGGCGGTGGCCCACGTCGCCCACGCCTTACGCCGCCACTGCTCAACATAGTTTTATTACATTTTCTATGACTACCCTCCAGAGAATATGTTTATTAATTATTACTTCAATATTCGTTTCAGAGCCCTAACGAGTCTCCTCCAAGACATAGTTTACTTTATAGCTGGTTTTGAAAAACGAACCCAACAAGTCGAAAGCTCTAGAACTTGTTGTAGAGAACCCCAACAGAGACAGACAGAAACTGTTGAGGGAGCAGTACATACTGAGACAACTGTACATGATACTGCAGTTACTCTTATATATTAGAATATATAAACTAAAAGAACAAATTAAAATCTTATTGAGAATCTCTAAGAAAACTTAATAATCATTTACCTTGACACGTAATTTTTTAAAAGACTCGTGAATATTCATATAAATGAAATTAATATTTTATGAAGTATTAACATATAACAGACATTACTATCACGTCCGTCCGTGATCGCGGTTGCTGCAAAGTAACCGAAACGTCGGGAGTATGTAGTTTTAAAAATAATAAAATACGTGTAGTATAATTCTAAAAATATTAGTTTCGTCTCAATTAATTTCATTTTTACTATAGAGCTCATATCTGTTTGTATTTATTTCCAGAGTCCGTTTCAAGAATCAGCTAAAGGTGAACCATTCCTTCAGATCGAGGAGCTGTATGATCCACGGTACGCGCCTTACAAATTCATCTTCAGACTCTGCTACCGTATACTGAGACTTAGTCAACAAGATTACGGAAAAACCAAGTGAGTGATGATATTAATACGTCTATTATACACTCACTAGCTTTCCGTCTGCAGATTCGCCCGCGTGGAGTTCGGTTATATCGCGTTTCCAAGAGAACCTTTCAAAAGTCTGGGATAAAAACTATCCTATGTTCTTTCTCAGGGTCCACTCTATCTTTGTACAAAATTCCATTAAAGTCAGTTCTGTGGTTTAGGCGTGAAAGCGTAACAGACAGACGGACAGAGTTACTTTCGCTTTATATAATATTAGCAGGGATTCAACTGAAAATGTAGCTTGGAAGACCAAAAGGTACTAATATTTGTATAAAAGATACTTCTAAATATAATTGTTGGTGCTTCTGTGAATGGGATTTAATATATTTCTACGGATTTTTCAATATGTTCTCGTTTCAGGAATACATCGCGAAGCACTTCAGCTTCATGCAGAAGCAGATCGGCTACGACATACTGGCTGAGGACACGATAACAGCACTGTTACACAACAACAGGGAGCTGTTGGAGATAGAGACCTTTGTTGGTAAGTATATATGATCTTCTTCTTCTTGGCAATTTCTCAGCCAGGGTCGGAAAAAATATACTTACTGTATATTAACATATTATTTAAATGAAACTAACAATTTTCAGATAACTACATACTCGTTATTGTACTATTTTTAAAACTACATACTGCCGACGTTTCTGTTACTACAGGGTGACTGGTGAATTACTATCGATACTTGAGGACGTGATATTTGACGATCATATATGACAAAATAAAAATTAATATAACATAAATATTAATAAACTTCTAAGTAAAGTTAACCAAAAGTTATGTAATTAATTACGCATCGTGTGACTACCCTACAGATTAGGTATACACACACACACACATACGCGTGCGGCGGCGTGGTGTTGTATCAGCACGCCGCCGCACGCGTCCACACTTGGAACACTTGGAACGTGTCAACACTTTATTTATTTATACGGAAATTTGGTCAAAAATTAATTACCTATTTTTTTTACATAATTCGAATGAGTATCATGTACCGAGTATTCTCCTTAAATATTGATAGTAATTCACCAGTCATCCTGTATACTGAAAACGTGATAACGGGCAGACGAGATGAGAATGATTCTCCTAGTTTTCTAACTAATAAAATGAAAGTATTTTCAATAATACTCTCGAAAACCTATATATATATATATATATATACACACTTCTTGTATCTCGCTCCAGGTATAGTCCGTAAGAACATGAAGACCTGGACTACCTCAGTGACCTGTGCATCTCCAACAAGAAGGCCATCGCTGTCACACAGGAACTCATCTGCAAGAGTGTGTTGTGTGTTAACAATGCTGATATACTCATAGAGACCACGTACTGAATTTATTTACGGTTCACAAAACAGATTATAACTAAACATACAATTAATTGATAAGTAAACATTATACATAAGCTGAGTTATGACCCAACGACTATGTGAACACGGATTATAGACTATATGTCACTTATAAAATCAAAAATACATAGCACTTAAAAATACATTGTATACATATAAGAAAAGACATTTACAATAAAAAGAAAGAATATTTTACACAGAAAAGTATGAACAAGTTACAGCAATAAAAAATAAAATGAAATTATAAACTGGTGAAGCGAGGAACTAAATAATGGATAAGAAAATAGATTTAATCATTATTATTGTCTGTTAATTCAAACCAATTGTTTTTTTTTAAATAGATTTAGGTTATTGTTTAAAATGTCAATACTGTCAATCAATTAATAGATATATAACAAGCAACTATTTAATCTTTGTAAATTAAATGTGAGCTAAAAAATGTAACCACTTTTCACTAATAGAATATAGATGTAGTATTGGGTCATGCACTAAAATAATTATAATATCCATAGAAGTATAATGAAGGAATCATTACACAGGTTAGTGCCAGATGAGTCGAGCGACGGAGACGGTGGGGAGGTGATGCTGTACTGGAACAATAAACAGGTTCGTGTAGACATGGTATTATTGTGAGCGAGGAGAATAAATGTTACCTTGTGTTATTAAAGATAGGACTTAAACGTTAACATCGTCAATTTTTGCCTTTATCATATTAGTTCATGCGGACATATCTGACCTAATACAAAAACAACTCTACACCAGCATACATAATATACTTTTTTATGTTCTATCTTGACAATAAAGTACCTTTCAGTAAGAAAAGATTAAAAGTGTTTTATAGAAGTATATATAATTATATATTTTTGATTCTAACAATATAATTAAAAACTATAGTTGTTTTGTGAAGCCAGTACTTCTAAATCACATAACCTTAATTAGAAAAAAACTATTATCTTTAACCAAGACACCTTCAATAAGTTAAGTTCCATATATAAATACACAAGTTGCATAGACAAATATTTTCCGCGTAAAATTGAACAAACCAAATGTCAGTGCTTAAGGTCACTTTGGGTGCGTTCGGGAATTTAAAGCTTTGGTTCAAATTAAATGTTTGTTCCCTAATATATCATGTTTCAGGAGTGTCGGTCACTGAACTCATTGGCTGAACAAGCTTCAGATCCTCGTTGTGATTTTGGATTACTACCGAGACCAACTCGACCTGTTCTCGAACATGTGTCTCAACAGACAGTACCTGGCATTGAACAGTCTATCACATTGATCTTATACTCGAGTAAGTTAAATCATTCCTTTAGAAATATGTATGTTCATATGGTTTAGAATTATTGATAGTCATTTTTAGTTTCCTTTGTCAGTACTTTAAAGTAACAATACATTTTATTAAATAATAACGACTTTTTAATCACTCGAAAAGTGTACTTTGTTACGATATTTTATTGATTCACGATTCTGATAAAGAGCTGATTTACCCGAACAAAATATAGTTTTTGTCATAAACGTCGTAAGCATAGCGAAAACTACGAAGTATCTCTAAAATGTAGAAATATCTTTCAAATCAATTATCGCATTATGTCCAAATGAAAAAAATAATAAAATTATTACCTATTCAGATTTCAGATAACAAAATGAAGAATAAAAAGTCACACTCGTTGTGATCCATGTGTTAATAGTCCACGATGCTAACTAATATAACTAATATTTTCAGATTTCTACCGAAACGTCGAGATAACATAAAATACGTTTAGTACATCCGAAAATATTAGTACCATTTAAATGAATACTCTCTAAAGCCTCAGATATCATGAACAACTATAACATGATCTCCAGATGCATGTCCAACCCGCTGTTATCCCACGAGGTCCGCGCGTCCTTCTGCCGCCTCATGCTGCACCTGCACGTGGACCGCGACCCTCAGGAGCCAGTCACGCCCGTCAAGTACGCGAGGCTGTGGGCAGAGGTCGCCGCCACCATACGAGTGAACGAGTCGGTACACACACACACACACACATCAACATTAACACACACATGCAAACACCCCGCGTGTTAAAAGACCAGTGATGTTGTGCTAATTTGTCTTTTACTGGAATGCATATATATAAAAGGGGGAGGAGGAGGATTTCTCCTAATTTCAGTCCGTGGCCAGGATCGGCCCTATATAAAGAAAAGGAAACGAAAATCCTTACGAAACCCATTATGTGTGTACAAAAACCTGCAATTTTTTTTAATAAGTTACCTAATTCAATCATCTGGATCGTCAGAATTTAACCATCTCAATTCCGGAACGCGTTCCTGTCCAAAAAGGAAGTACCGGATTATGTTCTGGAGCGTTCCAGCTCAACAACAGCACTGAGAAAGACACTCATACATACACACATACAAGGCACACACAATGACACTACGATAAAATATAAATACATGTATGATATCAATTATTTTCATTACATTAATCATTAATTAATTCTACCACAGCTCTCAATGCGTGAAAGGCGGTCAGGACGCGACCAGGGAAAAAGTGAAGAAGCAGTTCGAGTCCACCATAGACTTTGTTGAGGACAAAATCTGTTCAGCTGTTTTAGCGTGAAGAAGTAACAAACATACACAAACACTCATAAACTTTCGCAATTACAATATTAGTAGGATTAGTATTATAATAATAATAATAATAATAATAGAGCGTTGAGAAGTCGGAGCTGTGGGTGTTCAATAAGGGACGCGCCGGGATTATAGATGATCACAGCGGTGAGAATTTAATATAGTTATCAAATTAATAAATTCAAAATAACAACTCTTTCGAATTATCCTGCATATACCGGCAAAAATTATTCTATATACATATATGATCTGTAGTTCTAAGATATTTTATAAATTTTCTATACCTAAAACATAACATAAAAAACAAACATTCATTCATACTTCATGAAATAGTGGTATCTACATACTTAGGACTGTATAACTTGTAGATAAATATTAGTATCACCTGTAGATGATGAAAGAATATTGTTCAAGAAATATATAAATATTATTAAACATATATAAATCAATACTTTTCTAGATATAAAAGGCGCCGTTGGTCCTGGCGGGGCGGTGTTGGAGCGAAACGCGTCCTTAGACAACGTGCGAGCACCGAGAGGAGATCGACAGGACTACGATAAGATTAAAGAGGTACAAAATAAATATTGCATTTATATCAATCTTCTACCCGGCAATTTCCCAGCTTTTAGCCAGGGTCTGCCTTACATGTTGTGAATAGTTTTGGCTAATTGTTTTTACGACCGGCCGCCTGCCTGACATCAACTCTATTTTGGGAATGCATAAATCAGTGATGTCTAAATACTCTTAGAAAGTATATATGACTCGGAAAAATCACATTGGTACTTGCCAGGATCGAACCCGCGCCCTCGTGCACGAGAGGCGGGCCTTTTAACCACTAGGCCACTTAAGTCAGTAGTTGACTTAAGTTGCATTTATATTAATGTTTCATCTAAATTGGCGCTTCAATCTCTGATAGTCACTACAAATGATAAGTCGATGTAAAAATTTATTCGTCAACTTTAATAAATACTCAGTAGCACAGTCGACATAGTGACTTGGATACCGTATCGAACAAGTTATACATAAGTTCAAATTTGATGGATCCCAGTAATTTTATTATAACATAATATCGTTAATTCATAATTGGTAATACAGAACTTCCAAGTTGTTTTTGTTGATAATACATAAGATATTAAATAATTTTTTTTAAATGTTTATTTAATTATCACCTAAATTCAACAGGTAGACAATAAGTTTTATTTTTTTGCTTTGCGTGAATGTTGTGTACATCTGTAATTGTCACTCATATCAGGTCCTAGATTTTTTTTCTATTTTATCTTTGTATATGTGTGATGTTGATGTACCTTTTAAATAAATAAATTTAAATATTGTATAAAACAGATCCTGGAACGTATGATCGAGTACTGGACCCAGGGCAACACGGCGAGGGAGGGGGGCGACTCGAGACCGCGGAGACACGAACAGAGGCTACAGTTAAAACAATATATCGATACGAGCAGGATTTAAACCCTATATATGTGTATGTATGTATGTATATATATCACAAATGTAAAACAGTATTCTCAAGGGTAGCAGGTTTCATTACTAGTCACGTCGATAATAGGTCTTTCTATTTGGACTTCAATACAAGTCTTAGCTCCTTGCTGTAATAATAAAACCAATAGTACTAAATACTAAAATGCTGAAGTGCAGGAAAAGTAAATGTTATTGCTTTTTTAAGTTTTTATTTATCTTCCCACTTAAAAGCCATTGTTGCTTTTACAAAACTGTTTCCGGAAATATGCTATACCTACACTCATGATATAGGTGTAAATCATTTAAGATCTACGTTTTTTATCTACAAAGCAAAAAAGGAAAGAATAATTTTCTGCTGTATGTTATAAATATATTCTGTAATCAATTATTTCCAGGTGCCACACGATGAGGACGACGCTGCTATGGACGAGCTGCTGGGCCTGGCGCACGAGTTCCTCCAGCACTTCTGTCACGGGAACACACAGAACCAGGCCATACTACACAAACACCTGGATCTGTTCCTCAACGCTGGAGTAAGAACAGGCTATTGAATATAAACAATTGTACTGTTATTTTGTTTAATATCGTATTTTATTATAATTATTATTACAATTAGTTAATATTTTTTACATATATGTCTAAGTTTTCACAGTGTCTCATAAACCAATATTGGTTTTTCCGTACACTGGAATTCATCGTCGTTAACTCACAGTTACTTTGACATCTCAAGACATTTATATTTTATAATTCATGTATTAAACAATAAGAGAAATAAAAGAAATCAAGTCAATAATATAATGATACGTGTATGATAAAATAGAGTAATAAAATTAACTAAAGATATAGAAATAATATAAAGTGCACAATCTAACAAATAAGTAACATATGCAAGGTAAATGTAACCTGATTATATATATATATATATACCATAGCGCTAAATTATTGTTTTACAATTATAGTATAGCCAGCGATCAAAGCATCAAAACGATAGTTTTATTCAGACAACTTTTTACATCAGATCCGCGAAGCCCAGACGGTGTGCTCGATATTGGAAGAGAACGCAGTTCTGTGCGCTCACGAAGGGAACCAGAAGGTCGCCGCGCACTTCGTACACTGCATCGAATCCCGCGGACGGAGGCCCGCCTGCCTCGAGTTTCTGAGAACTATAGTACGAGCGGGACCTCACCATATACGGAGGAGCCAGGACCTGGTCATGCAAGAAGTAAGTTCCTCTCCCTTCACCCATCATAGCATGCATGGTTTTAAGAGACGAAACCTCTTAAAATTCCATGATTTCCCGTGGTAGCGAGTCTATCGTTGTAGTGAGAGGAGCTTCAATAGCTCTTAGGACTTGTGACCCAGGTGTAGGTTTAAGAGGTCCCTATCTAACGCGCATTAAACGCTCACCTCCATTTTTAAAGCTCCTCTATCAAATATTACCTAACATAAAATTCTATTTTCAGTAATATAGTTATGTTATATCACATGCTTATGTCGTCAATGTATTATGTAAACACGATTTTTTTCTCTGTTGTTCAATAATAAATCTATCTTCGTTAGTAAATATCTATTCTATCATTTGAGTTCATGAATGGAAACTCGGAAACGCTCAGTATTTAGTTAAACGACGCATCCTTGTACTAAGGTACATATAATACATATATTTAATCGTACTTCATGTTTCATTATAGATGCTGAATGCCGGCGAGGACGTGCTGGTGTTCTACAATGATAAAGTACTCTTCAACTACTTCATCAAAATGATGAGGGAGTACAAACAGACGGGAGAGATGCCTGAAGCTCTCACGTAATATATATGCCATTATATGATCATTTCAAAATTTATATTCTTGCTCTGGCATTTAATAAGGATTTAAAATAATTATGCATTCATTACGAAAAGTGTGAAAACAAAATTAACCAACCCAATTTTCATTATTTTAACAGACGAATTTGTATACATTATTAAGGTAAGGTACAACAGCGTAAGATATATATGCAAGAAAGGTTTATCGATAGCTTCTTTGACAATCTAATATAAATATGCACTTAATATTACATATAATTAATAATATTTATGTATATATTTCTTTCAGGTACCACATAGACCTCATAAAGCTGTTAACATGCTGTACCCTCGGGAAGAACGTGTACACGGAGATCAAATGTCACAGTCTGCTGCCACTAGACGACATAGTGGCCATGATCACACACCCTGACTGTATACCAGAGGTCAATCACACTTATACATATGTAACATACATCCATGTAGCTGAAATCGTGGTAGTAATTAATACTATCGCAACTTAGCCACAAAAATATTAATCAAGACCGAATATTGGATAATTATTTATTGAAATATCAAATTGAATTAATTTTATTATTTAACTCAATGGGCTTGCACAAACTAAGCTTAATATTATTAAATGAATTAGAATGCTCAGAAGTTATTGTAAACAATATATGTATGATATCAATTATATATACAGGGTGACTGGTGAATTACTATCGATACTTGAGTACGTGATATTTGACGATCATATATGACAAAATAAAAATTAATATAACATAAATATTAATAAACTTCTAAGTAAAGTTAACCAAAAGTTATGTAATTAATTACGCATCGTGTGAACATCCTACAGATTAGGTATACACACGCACTCACACATACGCGTGCGGTGGCGTGGTGTTGTACCAGCACGCCGCCGCACGCGTCCACACTTGGAACACTTGGAACGTGTCAATACTTTATTTATTTATACGGAAATTTTGTCAAAAATTAAGTACCTATTTTTTTTACATAATTCGAATGAGAATCATGTACCGAGTATTCTCCTTAAATATTGATAGTAATTCACCAGTCACCCTGTATAATACAAGATAATATACTAATAATATATTATACATATTACAGTTACACCAACGAGCCGAGCTGTATAAGCGCCACCCACCCACACCTCAACATGTACTGCTACAGTAACCAATAGACATTAACAATATACATATATATATATATATATATATATATATATATATATATATATATATATATATAGTATTAAATGAAATATTATACGGATATGTTTTATATTATATGTGAAAAGAATTATATATATAATGATAAAATACTACATCAATGTATGTGGTTCTGTCGGTGAATATAATGTTCTACTGTGATTGTTAATATACATATCTTTCATTATATATAATATATATAATAGGCACAAACTATTGTTTTAGTATCAATGAAGATATGTTTATACTCAGTATGTATTCAGTTCAAGTTGTTTATAGCGGGGAGATGTGTTAGTGTTCCTGAGTTACCTGTAACGTTAGTATTATCTGTATATTTAACCCTCTTATAATTATTAATATGAATATAATAACTCGGTGATAATAATTAGTTTTTATTTTTATTATGTACAAAAGACATACCAAACATTATAATATTTTTTGTAATCTACTTTGATTTTTAACTTTCTACTATTATAAGTCATCTTTTACTTTTGAAATAATTTATTGCTTGATTGTTATAATCTTAAAAAATCGTTTTTCTATAATAACTACGTTTTTTATTTTAAAATACATAAATACTTATGTTACCAATGCAATTTTTACAGTTCCACTTTTTAAATGTATTCTATAGGCATTACTTTGTAAATACAGATGAAAATAGGGTATTTGGATACTATGCGTTCCTCTTTATTTTATTACTACATAATACCCAAGTTACGGATCCTTTGCATTACCCGTGATCACGGCCACACGAGATAAGTGTCTGTCAGTTAGTCTTTTTATTTGTCACTGTGTCTCCTAAGGTATTCTGGTAGGACTACGGACATAATATTTTATATTTTTTTTTTTTAATTAAGGTGTCCCAGGTGTTAAATAAATTCCAGCCTTCTCTAATGAACTTCAAAAACATCCGCTTTTCAATACAAAAAATGAGTGGACTGGTAAGGGGCTGAAACGTCAGAATTGTCTAGTTGAAAAATAATAAATAGAGAACGTTGCAGTATCCGAAAACCTTAGTTTCATATAAATGAATACACTCGAAAATCTTTCATATTATGTTTAAGTAATATACAAAATGAAACAGTGATATGTACATATATTTAATAAGATCTAGATTGTTATGACTATTTTAAATATTAATATAACAAGTACAGAAAAATAGATTTATTATTAAATGTTAATTTTAATCTAATAAAGAAGTACCTTATAATAAAGTTCCTTAGTAGGGTTCATCTTTTTTCATTTCATTACATCTAGTCAAGTAACAGTTCTTAAATATATTATGATCAGGAATAAACAATGAACTTGATTTACGAAATGAAATTGAATATAAGTTTATAAAGAAACCTTTTTCTGTTATATTTCTGATGCTCTGTTGTGATATTGGTTATAAACTTGAAATTATAAAATGGAGAAAAGGGACACGAGTTTTGTTTTAATTTGATTTCTCTACCAGAAACCGATTGTATTTCGGTATAACAAACTTATACAGGAGAATGCTTGTAGGGTTCTAACACCTAGACCTGAGTCGTCGTTTCTTTGATTACCTTTGAACCAATGCCAATGAAATATATGTAGTATACAACCACTCAGAAGGGACTCAGACCAAAACAGGACATTAAATCACTGCACTTTATATAACCTTTTAAAACAATGTTTGGACAAACAAAAAAGGCAACGACTTAAAAAAATTAGCATTGAAAATATACTACTACTACAACAAAAAAAAAAAACTAGGAGATTCTAAAACGTACTTAACGAAAAATTTGTAATTAAAAATGAATTTGTGAATAGGTTTTGAGATATTCACACTGAGATAAACTAAAAATAAATGCTTCTAGACAAAACAGGATTTAATGAACATACAAAGTTTTGATTTCCTTAAATTTCTTAAAAGCACGAAGAGCTAACTTTTATTTACTTTTGATGTTAACATAATTAAAAAAAATTATAAATGTCACTTCAATCAAAAGATAAACATATTTTTGACAATTTGGTCATGTAAACGACATCACTAGCTTTTAAATCTATACTAATATTATAAAGCTGAAAGTTTGTTTGTTTGTTTGTTTGAAAGCGCTAATCTCCGAAACTACTGGTTCGAATTGAATAATTCTTTTTGTGTTGGATAGTCCAGTTATCGAGGAAGACTGTGGGCTATATACCACCAATAAGAGCAAAGATATAGTGGTAAATGTGTAAAAAACGGGAGAAATTATTTCATCTTTGAAGCCTTCCGTTGAATGCGCCGTGAAAACGGTTTAAGATACACAAAAAATATGTATGAAAGAATAATAGCTCTTTTAATGATCTAAAAAACAGTCCGCGACAGTATATGTCTATCTTTTAAGATTAACTCACAAAAACCGTTTTTATGGTATCTAATTTGGTCGAAATAATTTTATAAAATCTTTATTCAAATAAACAAAAAAAATATGTTGTTGGTTAAGAGTACTTCATTGTGAATTTTAAAAAAACATAGGTTTTATCCTGAAAACTCTACGGGAACTCGACCATTCCGAAAACCCCGCAAGAACGGGAACTATGTGGGAAGAACCAAAAATCTGCCGGAAGTCACTACTCCACGCCGACGGAGTCGCGGCAAAAGCTAGTTATTATTATATAATACTAGCTGCTCCCCGCGGTGTTACCCGCGGATTTCCGGGATGTAAAGTAGCCTATATGTTATTCCTGGACGTCAGCTTCCCGTATACAAAACTGTATCAAAATCGGTTCAGCCGTTTGAGCGTGAAGAAGTAACAAAATTAACCACACACTCACAAACTTTCGCAATTATAATATTAGTAGGATGTTATATAATCGATAAATTACATGAACTGTTAGCGAGCTTATTTATTAGTTATTTATAATAACTCTTAATTGTTATAACGAAAAAAGTTAGAATTTTTCATACTAATTTATTTACGCAAATACAAAAATACATTACGCAATCTTAAAAAAAAAATAAAAACTGTAACATATAAATATTTTGATATATAACTGGGACTCCTAAAAATCTTCTAAATATAAATTAATGTATTCACATGCGGTTATAAGAGTTTTCATTGTAACATTTAAATACAGCCCCACATAATACTGTATATTTTGTAAAAATAAAATAAAATCGATGAGTTATATATATATGTATATGAAATACATTTGAGATCAGAAAAAAAAAAATGATTTCCTTGTAGTAACATTTATTTACAAAAAACATTACGCAATCTTTAACAATAATAAAGACAGTAACAAAGAACTATTTTGGTATAACTGGACTCCACCAAATCCTTAAAAGTAAGGCACAGATAGAATTAAAGTTAAATATACACACACTCGGTGTCCATTAACACTGCTTGTCGTCATTTAGAATAAGGACTATTTACAGATCAGTTAGAGGAAGGGAAGAAGATCCTTCTCTCTATCAAATAAAGATAAACAATCATCTTAAACAAGCCTTCTTTACATTAAGTCTTCTAATAAGGTCCGTTATTATAATCGTTGTTGTAATCCGCTTGTCTGTTACTGTCGCAGCCTGATCCGGCGCCGACGTCCTCGTATGAGATTCTGGGCTTGAAACCGTCCTGGTCGGCTTTATATTCAACGGTCTGGTGACAAATAATTCATTTCATAAGTCATTCTCATGATCTCTATTATGTTCAAAACAACCACCCATCCTCCTACTGTATATTACCTGTTTCCTTCCATCAGGTAAGACCACGTAGTAGACTCCCTCTGCGCGGTCCCCTCGTCGTGACTCTCGGTGACCGAAGTCGTTGTCGGAGGGAGCTTCCTGGACCATGTATTCAAAGTCGTAGTTCGCAGGCTCCTGTTAGTGAAGATTGTTATTAAAAGGACTTAAAAATAATACTTGAAAGAATTATGATACTAAGAGATAAAAATATATGTGGCCATACAAAACAGTGGTATGGGACATTTATGAACTTTAGCAGTTATAATGAGTATTCTAGTATTCCAAGTCTTGATTGAATCCATCCCTAATTCTCTAATATTAAACTCACTCCATTGCTTCCATCATCATATCCTCGAGCACTGGGAGGGAGGTACTGTCTGCTTTGTTGGTTGTCATATTTGTTGTCACTACCACCTTGAAATAATTGAATAATATTAGAATAGAAATGTAGTAGCGAACACTGGCATGCGTTCAAACTGTGAAAAAGAAAGTACTGGGATCTAAGATTTTCGCGAGTCTACGCATTCTTTTTATTTTTTACTGTCAACTACATACTCCCGACGTTTCGGTTACTTTACAGCAACCGTGATCATGGTAAAAAACGCGTAGTAAATCCGAAAATATAAGTTTTATTTATATGAGTACTGGATTTTTAATTTTTGTTCAGTAAATATTATTATAAATACAACATACTTCGTTCAAATCCAGGAGCTCCATATTCTTGAGAGGGACTATTGGATCCAGCCTGATCTGGTGCACCGTATTGAGTGGAAGGTGCTTGGTATTGGTTTACAGGTGGCAAGTATTGTGTCTTTGGTGCTTGGTATTGGCTTGGAGCTGAGAGTTAATTCCCAGAAGCTCGATACTGGTTGGTTGGTGGTAAGTGTTGGCTGGTGGGTGCTTGCTTTTGTCCTTGATATTGGTTGTTCGGTGCTCCATACTGAGAGGAAGGAGTTTTGGGTAGTCCGTATTGAGAGTTTGGTTTCCGGATACCCGCAGGTGGTCCGTAGGCAGATGAAGGACGTCCTCTGTAATATTATATCGAATTTGAAACTATGTTTTTATATAATACTTAATAGTTTTTTGCAACCACAAGGAATTTTTAATATTTAATTCATGTTATGGAAACAATTAGAAAAGAAAATTGATATATTATATTATTATTATTTGTTTATTAACCTGAAGACAGCTTCAGTCTGTCTCTGATTGAATCCGGGAACACCATAACTCTGAGAGGGAGACGTGTTCCTCGCTTGTGGAGGAAGATACCTGGAGATTATACTTTCATTAGTGAAGGGAGTGAGAAATAGTAAAATTCATATGAAAGAACAATTTGAATTCCTTTATTATTATAATTATTATTAGCTCAATGTTTTGTTACCTGTTATTAACTGGTGGCTCCGCCAAACACGACGCCACAAGTAACGAACACACTATAAAACACTGAAAACAACATGATATTAGAAAATATATTACAAATAAAATAATTAATAATATTATTGTTGATTAAACGTCACACCTTCATATTGTAAAATGAATCCTTGATTTCGTGAACTTGTACGTTCTTTTAATATATGATTAGTTATTGTTAGTGCAGCTGTTACTAGTATGTTGTTGTGTGTTCAATGATGCTGGACGACGTATCGATCGTCTTATATACTCCTCGATCTGTTCTAACTTTTAAGATGCACGTAACACTAGCCTTGAAAGTTACTCTACTTATTTGATTATAATTTACTTTCATCTAAACGTTATGTGTATGAATAACACTTTTCACAAATAGTTTGGAATATGATTTTAAATTACAAATATACAAAGAGGTAAGCGTGGTAGAATCGTTTGTTAGTATTTTTAATAAGATATTGTTAAACTTTTAAATAAGTCTAATAAAATAATTGTTAAATCCACATATTTCAGTAATTTATAGTAGATTTTAGGTTACACCTAAATGTGTACTGTGTTTGTGTGTAGTATATTCCACCTAAGCATGACTAAATTTGAGGATCTATTCCTTATTTAATTTTATATCAATAATCTGTTTATTGCGACTTTTTCGGTGTTGACTTTAAATTTACAATTGTTATGGGAAGATTTACAATTGTTAGGCGAAATTAGTGATGGGAGAACTTACACAAAGTAACTCAATACATGACGACTATCTTTGTTTTCTTATCATTAAAGAGCATATAGAAAATAATCCTTCCCAAAAGGACACACATTTCCCACTGCGAGTCTTGTTCTTGTTCTTGTTCTTTCAGTCTTGATCTTGCATTTTTCCAAGAGCGCAACACGAAGACTGTTTTTGGAAACATTTCTTGTTAGAGAAACACAAAAGTCATAGCTTTGAGGACGTGATATTTGACGATCATATATGACAAAATAAAAATTAATATAACTTAAATATTAATAAACTTCTAAGTAAAGTTAACCAAAAGTTATGTAATTAATTACGCATCGTATGAACACCCTACAGATTAGGTATACACACACACTCACACAGACGCGTCCACACTTGCAACACTTGGAACGTGTCAACACTTTATTTATTTATATGGAAATGTTGTCAAAAATTAAGTACCTATTTTTTTTACATAATTCGAATGAGAATCATGTACCGAGTATGCTCCTTAAATATTGATAGTAATTCACCAGTCACCCTGTATATATATATATATATATATATATATATATATATATATATATTTTTTTTTTTTTTTTTTTTATTTAAGTTCACAAAACTGACTTACAACTAATGCATACAAAATAAGGTCTAAGCTAAAACAGAGTGACATTTAGTTGCAGTCTTCTAGATGTAAACCTAGCATGCTTTGAAAACACATACCTTTCTTAGTATTAATAACAGTACTTGTGTTAACTAGTTAATTCTTTAATAATTACATAAAATAATGTGAGTTTATTTTAAGTTTATTTTTAAGAGAACCAGTATATTCTTATATACATACAATACATATATCCTTACAGAATTTTTTTGGTAATTATTTTGGTTAGACGTGGTTAAAACGTTTGTATTAATATTTTACTATTTATAAGAAATCAGTATAATGAAACAAATTACATAATTAAATTTACATAACGACCATATGTTATTGATCGTGGTGCTCTGGAGGTTAAAAAAGCCCGCCTCTCATGCATGAGGGCGCGGGTTCGAAACCTGGCAAGTACCAGTGTGATTTTTGCGAGCCATGTGTACTTTATAAGAGTATAGTAAACATCACTGATAGACAGTGACGGAAACCATCGTGACGAAACCTGGACTTATTATTTCGAATTATAAGTTTTAAATCGCCTAACCGCCTTCAGCAAGCGCGTTGCTTAATGCTCTAACTAAAAAAGGAAATATTAAGAGGACAAAAGGAAACAAGAAGTAATAAAAATAGTATAAACACATCAAAATTATATTTTACAAACCAATTGGTTCATATAGACAACTTTCACGTTCATCAAAAATTATCAACATCGCTCTCAGTTGCCATAGTTTATAAAATTAAGAGAGGCTATCTTTTTGTTTGTAGTCATGTAACTCCATACCGTGGAAGTACCACCCTCTCACAGACGAGCGGCGTGAACTAACCTTTAATGAGTGGTTTTTGTCTGAAGAGTGAGAGGGCCAATTGCCCTTGCCCTTTTCCTGTCATTTCCTTATTCTTACCCCTCCCTACTCCTAAAAACACAAGTTTGACTACGCATCTACAACAGAGATGTTGCGGATGTCCATGGGCGACGGTAGCCAACCCAGCAGGCCGTCTGCTCGTTTGCCACCTTTAATATAAAAAATATGTTACGTTATTTGAAAGGATCAGATTAAGATATATGGATTACGTAAAACTATATTTCAGTATGTTTATTCAGTGGTGGCCTAGTGGTTAAAAAGCCCGCCTCTCATGCACAAGGTCGCGGGTTCGATCTTGGCCCGGGCAAGAACCAATGTGATTTTTGCGAGTTATATGTACTTTCTAAGAGTATTTAGACATCACTGATTAATTCTGATTCCCAGAAGTGGGTTGATGTCAGGCAGGCGGCGAGTCGTAAAAACAATTAGCCAAAACTATTCACAACATATAAAGCAGACCCTGGCCAAAGTTGGGAAATTGACAGGTAGAAGATATTTCAGTATGTTTATTATTCTTTATAGTCTTTTTAAAATAACTATGACATAATCTATATTCACGGCGTGAACATTCCAAACATTCAGTTCCATTACAGTAATTGATAGTAACGACAGAGCAAGTTCTCTTAGCAGAATGTTCCCTTCAAAAACTACTAGCTGATAATGTATATAATAGTTCGATAGACTTTAACGTTTACGTTTTTCAATAAGAAAAAGATTGTCAAAGTGTAAAAGGAGTCCTTGAAGCCTGCTTTTACTTTTTTCTTTGACTAATATAAATAAACAATACAAAAACTTTATTTCTCATTAATAGAAAATTGAAATTATTTTTAAAACAGAAATTCTGGGCTGATATTCATAGAATTCTGACAATATAACTTTAAATGGTAAAAAAAAACCATTTTTAAATAACTATAGTATTGCTATGTATAAATATCAATGTTACTTATATTCTTATGGACATTTTATTTGATACTAAATTAAGGAAAGGAAAAAAATATCTTTTTTATGGTTTATCACGAAAGTCATACTTTAAACGAGGAAAAGGAGTCACAATAAAATTTATAGCATCAAATTTAAATTCATCTTCTAACTGGATGAATATAAACTTAAAATCTTAAAGATGTTTATACTGAGGAGACCATTGAGGCTATCATTCAAAGCGTTTTATTTTTGATTAGAAAACTACATACTCCCGACGTTTCGGCTAAAAAGTTGCTGAAAAGTAGTAGAAAAATATTAGTTTTTCATTTAAATGAGTACTCGCGAAAATCTTAGATATTAAAAACTTTTAACTTCCAAAATATTATATCATTTTGTTCGTTTCTTCTATATTCCATATACATCAATTTTAAGTTTATTACTAATTAAATAAGTTTATAGTTAAAATCTGTTCATAAAATGTCAACATTAAAATATTTATCAAAGGCGATTTATGAGTTATTTCAAACCATATTTTATCTACTACATTATTTTATGTTCCCTATTATAGGTATCGATATTATATTTTAATCAAGTCTGTATTAATTTCTACTTTATTCTTCATACTACCATTTTTTGATTATTTTTGAAGCTTACAAAAATATAAAAACAGTTGTAAAGCACAATAGAAATATATCAATCATTTTGTTCATAAACTTAAAAATGCTAAATTCTAGGACATAAAAAGTAAGTCTTAAATTTGTAAACAATTCTTAGTGCAAAATTTTATGTATTTAAGTATTTTCTATAGTATTGCTAGTTTATGAGATTCAAGGGAAAAACCTTTGCAACTATTTTTCCAAGAAAGTGAAAAGGGCCAAGAGGTGCAACTCCATCAACTTTATATTTAGTTATAAATCATAATAGACTGGAATGGATATTTTCGATCAGTCATCTTTCCATTCTCTCTAATTCTAAATTTTACTTTTAACATACGTAACATTAAACGATGTGTGTGTTACGTGTGTGTTATACATATATATATATATCACACACATGAGCATAATTATGTATTTCACATGTAACTTTATTCAAAGTACAAAAAGAACATAACAAGTGTAAGACAACTCTTCACCAACGTCCTTGATCTGTATGATGATCAAAATACTTAGCATAGCACGTGCTCTTGAGTAACACGGAATGTGAGGGGTTTAGTGCTTTTTATTTCAGATAACTCAATGTAATAACATGATATTGTTAGATGAAGCTCACGACTTTATCTAACGTATGATCGAGATCGCTTACCGGCGTACATTTAATTGGATTTTTCGTAATACAGAAAGATATATTTAGAACATTTAATAAAGTTGCAAAACTCATTAAAAATAATAAGAAATGTGTTAATATGTAGAACAGACTTATAGAAAATGTTTTATATTAATTGAATGATTTAATCATTAATAGATATTCGATTTTGTATCTCTGATATGTTATTTGTACTAATAATTTATTTTAATTCCCTATGAAAATTATACTGAAAATAAGAACTTATGAATATAATGGTATCTAAGATTTTCACGAGTATTAATTTAAATGAAACTAATACTTTTCGGATATACTACGTGATTTTAATTTCACTTTACAGCAACTGAAACGTAGGGAACAGGTATATTTATTATAATATCGTCTTCAACAACCAAATATTTCATAATCACCTTTTAATAAGTTACATAACCTTGTTCTAGTCACTGTTCTGTATCTCATGTGAGTGTTTGTGTGTCCTAACAGTGTCGCCCTCTGACGGAAAACTCAAGCGTCTGTGAGACGAGTGACCTGGAAGACTTAAAGTGAGTACTGATTAGTATACCTAACTCTGTAATACCTCAACATATTACTGTTATTACTTTATATGTTCATAGCTGACAGTATCAATTTACCAAGGAATAAATCGACTACTCGTTTGCATTTCTTTACGTAAATTATTGATATTAAATTATAAATAACAACGTATTTATATAAATCAATACAATATATGTATATTGTTTAATATCAATGAAGTAGGATCTAAGGTCTCTGAGAGCTTTCCCAAAGCAGATCGCTCGTGAGAGACCTTGTTCAGTAATAACAACGATTCTCAGTAAAAGTATAAGTATGGATAAACGAGCTGTGTACTAAGATGAGACTGATCTGTAATAGAATTAATTGAAAATATTTTATTACTAACATAATTCAATACTAATAACAGTATTAAAACCAAACATTTAGTAATTATATTGATCGAATTATATCTTAAATCTCTTTTTTGCAAAACATTGAATATTTCGTTTTTTTTAAATAAAGAAGATGCTCATATAATATATTATGGTATAATTTTATAAAGTTAGTTTTATCTCAATTATTATCAAATAATCACAGAAGAATTCAAATGAGTATTAAAAAATTGTTATTATACATTCTTTAACATCAAAAGGAGATCAAAATAAACATACGAATTTAATTCACACGCGCTTTTAACAAAAAACATACAGTCCATTTGATATTGGTTGACACTGATGACATTCAGTTTACTTTTTTATTGCTGTCAAATATTCTTCATAAAAAATATCTTTGATATATGTAAATAAATACAGTAAACGTGATAACCACTTAAGTATAAACAGTCCTGGCTTTACAAATGAGGAGCTCTGTCATAAGTCAGGTAATCTAAATGGTACCCGATAGTTGAGCTGACTTTCCCTCTACTAAATATTTTAACTACCGAACCGAATGAATAAACGTCACGCATTTTAAAGTTTCATATTTCAATATATTTATTTAACGAGTTTTTGGTTTCTAAGTTACAACAAATATCGTCTCAATTCTTCACTATTTCATGTACCAAAGTAATGATTTTCTTTCAGTCAGTTTCAGATTGATGGCGACGGAATTTCAAGACATTTTAAGGTTTTGTTATCACTGGCGACTATGTGACTTTAGAAATACGCTAAACTAAATCTCAATGTCAGTCTCATATATTGCAGTTTTATGTTATAGTAAATTCAAAACGTATTTTCACATATAGAAGTCACTTTCCTATTGCACTTGCCATTTGTAATTTCGTGAATATTTTGAAGAGGTCGGTGAATAATCTTGATTTAAAATTATGAATCATAAGGTTCAAATATGAAAACGCAATTCAATTTCAAAAAACCAAATTTATTTGAAAGTAAACAACAAAACAGACAAAAATCACAAGATGTTTACTTGACTAGATTTAATCAAATAAAACAGGACGAATCACATTAAGAAATGGTATTTATGTTTTAAGGAACTTATACATGAAAATAATTATTAAGTGTCCGCTACTCTTTATACATCAACTCCTTCTAATTTACAATATCATTTACAATATTATTTTATTATTATATACTTTACTCCACCCAACAGTTTTCGAAGTAAAACTTAGTTTTAAACTAGTCCAAAAATGTAAAAATAATCAGAGAATTATATTGGTAACTGAGATTTTTACTGTAATAAATAGAACTGTCAAAACAATGGATTTTAATTTAGAAATTAAAATGTTAAATTGACATAGAAAAGCATATTATTAAAGACTGAACTAATCAACAAAAAATATATTTCTAAAGTGTTTTACAAATTCACAAAATTACAATTAATACCTAAAAAATATGTGAAAACACATAAGTTCTAAGAGGTAAGCTAGATGTACATATATAATGTGAGAAGACGATCAAATACAACATGTTTACAAATAACTTTTTCATTGTTCGTACTTAAATGAAGTTCCAAATATATGATGAAGACGGCGTTAATAATAATTACAGATTAACATCATATACATGAATTAACCATTTTACTAAAATATTAATGATGTTGAAATTACCAATATAAGAGAAAATATACTAGAAAACAAAAAGAGTACTAAGAAACATTTAGACATCTTAAAACGACACCAAAACTAAAACATTCTAAGTACGAATAAATTAAAAAAATATTTGGTTAATTTTTGTACATAATACAATAAAATCTGATTATTACTAAACCAAGTTATTATAATAATATTAATAATTATGAGAGAGTTAAATATACAAATAATACTAACGTTACAGGTAACTCAGGAACACTAACACCTCTCCCCGCTATAAACAACTTGAACTGAATACATACTGAGTATAAACATATCTTCATTGATACTAAAACAATAGTTTGTGCCAATTATATATATTATATATAATGAAAGATATGTGTATTAACAATCACAGTAGAACATTATATTCACCTACAGAATAACATGTACATTGATGTAGTATTTTATTATTATATATATAATTCTTTTCACATATAATACGAAACATATCCGTATAATATTTCATTAAATACTATATATTGTTAATGTCTATTGGTTACAGTAGCAGTACATGTTGAGGTGAGGGTGGGTGTCGCTTATACAGCTCGGCTCGTTGTTGTGACTGTAATATGTATAATATATTATTAGTATATTATCTTGTATTATATATACATTTTAAAAATAACTGTGTTCGTTACATATAATTTATTGCAAGGCAGTATAGACAAAATGATGTAAATAATTCTGCCACTTACGCGTTAGTCCTTGATATGTCTCTTGAATTTGTCTCAAATCTGTTCTCGTTGATAACATAAGTCACCAATGCTTCGTATTTACCGACACCAGGTCCTACTGTGATCTGAAATTATATATATTTATATATTCTTCAGGCTTCAGGTTTTCAGTTACTTAGTCTTCATCTACCAATAACTATCTCTATTTATCACCTAAATTATCTACTATTCTTATATAACTATATATGGGGACAGTAAAATCAATTAAATTTTATTAAAATGATGGAGTAAATTGTTAATAATTTAGCTTTTTTCGTAATCAACAGACACTCGTGTACAGTAGTAAACACAAATAAAACATAACATCTTCACAAATTAATAAAATTATGTATATCATTTAAAACTGTCAATATCTAGAAAAACATATTTTTTTTTAAACGACACTACGAATAAATTTTTCATGGCGTAAAACTAATTAACGAAAAATCTTCTTTAGGTGTCATATATATGTATGTATATTGATTCAAAAGCAGCGTTTTACGTTGAATCTTTATCATTCTTCTGAGGATTCTTTTACATTAAACTATCCTTTTTTATGACTGAGGGGGCAACCGAGAAGACGGCCTACCCGATGGAGGTAATACCGTCACCTATTGACACCAGCAACACAGTTTTGCGGATGTGTTGCCATCCTTGATTGGGGAAAAAGGGGAGGAAAAGAGCTCTCTCGCTCATCAGGCCAATCGCATCCATTAAACACTACTTCACTTCCCCGGTCGAGCCAGCCCACGTTTAAGCTGCAGTCACTTGACCACAGCTAGGCTCTACCACGTCACTAAATTCAGCCATTATCTAAATTAAGACTCATATTTTTTCGTATCGGGTGTCATAATACTGCTAATATTTAAGAAGGGGCTATCTAAAGCATGCAAAAAACTATTTTAATAGTAAAGAGCTTCAGATAAAAACAGTTCTCCTACCTTAAGCTGGTAGTTCTCCCTGGTCTGTTTCACTCTGTTACCAAACCGTCCAATGAATCCGTCTTGATCGCGAGCCTCCACGAACGTTAATACGCCGCTGTTGGGCCTCGCATCACCCACGACACGGACTTGAGGGAGCGGATCGCACACACCGACCTGAGGATAAAGCGACATTATAATATTATTATATTTTCAAATTTGGTTTGGTAGAGTGAGCAGCTTGGACGGTGGAGGTGAGCCTTTAACGCGCGTTAGATAGGGCCCTCTTAAACCTACACCTGGGTCGCAAGTCCCAGACACTGTTAAAGCTCCTCTCCCTGTAACGATGTGGACCCGGCACCTGCACAGTGCATCCATTCAATGCTAAAAGGTTTTGGCTCATAAAACAAAAAAACACTCCTTTTCAAATCCTATAGTTTAGAGAGTGCCTTATCAATAATTGTTTTTGTTCTCCTATTATATTTACGGACCGCTTTTCCTCAGTAAGATGATTGATAAAGTCCACGAGCGGCGGCCGTCCTCCTGAACATGACGTCATCGTGCGTCACGTTTAGCCACGACAGACACGAACACCAGTGAGCCTCAACACCCGCCTCGCTACACGATCTGTTCTTTGGTATCTGGTGAAAGACATATTATATAGTAATATATAACTAAATGATCGACATATAATCATAGTTTCGGCATAGTTAGTAGATTGGTAATATGTACATACTTTATCATCACGAAAAACTGAATATCTTCTGAAGTTATACAATACTTACTAGTTATTATAAAAAGAATCAGATCAAAAATAATATTAATATTTGTAATTTTGATGTTTTAATAATACGAACTATAGAATAAATCTTCATTGGCATGGACTAAGTAGGACTCGAACCTGCAACCGTAATATCGCTTCCCAATTGTTTTCTAAACTAAACTATCATGTTAACTCGAGTTGATCAATGATATTGTAATGTACTGACCGGTTCCAACAGACTGAGTCCTCTCGTCAGATCAGCTCCTTTAACTCTGTATGTGTTAGTGAACTGCGTCAGGTCCAGTACATCTAACACCGGAGCGTATATGTCGTGAGGTGTCGTCAATACTTCCACGTTCTCCTTCAGATTCTTCTCCGCCTCTGTTCTCCTCTTCTTCAGTTTTTCTGGAAGTCTGATCGCCATGAGAGGTAATCTCTCTTCCAGTTTCCCTTGGAGAGTATCACGAACGTTTGCGTACCTTATGGTAAAAGCATTATGTGGCAAGCTTATTTATTGATAATTCTTGAGGATCTCTTTTACGAGTGAAGTTTTAATTTATTTTTAGGTTTATCAGTTTCGTTGCTAAATCGTATTAAATTATTAGCAAACAAATTAAATTAAAATTATATGTCAAAGAATGAATGGCAATATTAAAACATATGATACTTTCTTGAATAAATCTCTTAAACATTAACCCATAACGAAAAAATAAAAGGTAGAGGCAATTCGATGATTATTTATATTTTATAAGTACTACAATTAATACAATTGTAAAAAATTAAATATAACAACATTACATATATCATTTGCTTTTTGTTTATTAGATTTAATTATAATATTTACCTCGTTCCATGGTCCCCCATGACAATTATCAAGGTGTCCTCTTTATATCGGTCATGGAATCTTGTAAGATACTCCGCAGTGTCTTCATCAGCTATAGATATCATGTTGAAGTCATCATGGGATATGTCAACTATAAACGTGAACGCAAAACGTTTTCCGTCCAGACGGAGAAACTGAAAAGAAGACGAATGAAAACATAAAACAGGAAAATAATATTTGACTTATAAAACTAAGCACCGTCACAATAACTGAGTTATTGTATCAGATAAAATCTAAAACATATAATTGTAGTATGTATTTCAATATTCTATATACTTGATTGAAAAATGATGATGCACCAATCAATAATATGCCTTATTGAATAAAACTTAAAGAATAATTTCCATGCCAGGTGCATGGAAATTATTCTTCAGTAGTATCCAACATTAGTATCAGTAATATCCAACATTAGTTTATACTGCGGAGTATCTCCCACGCAGTATTTGTTCAAGCTGCTCGTCCACCATTTCTTACCACCGTTTGACTCCTCCATATAAAACGATAGCAAGTAATGATCCGCGGGTTGATTCTTGAAACCATTGAATTTGTACTGGAATGTTCCTATCCAGGGCATGTCTTCGAAGAATGCTGTTCGGTAACTGAAATCATACATATTATGCTTACATCAAACAGATCTTTAAGCATCAGTAAGTTTGTGATGCATTTTGCTCGTTTGTAGCTAAAAATAATTTGCACAAGTCATATGGAATAAAGGCATAGATTAATTAATTGTCAAGAAACGAAATACAAGCTAAAGAAGATTAAATCTATAATAAAGTAAAAAATATAATTTTTAAAATACAAAATTATTTAGAATTCTCTTAATAATATCGGTCTTAATTTTTATTACCATTAATGTTCATTATAATATTTTCAAAGTTAAGGATTTCCATGTTCAATGAAAAATTATTGTATATAATATGTACTTGTATGTATAATTTATCGAGTTCATACATCCAATACTCTGTATAACAAATGGTAATAAACGACAAACAAAACAGAGTGAAGTAATTACTTCAAGATAAACATAAAATAGACTGAAGCTCCCTATATATATATATATATATATATATCCCCAAAATTAAGTACACCCTATCCACCAAGTCTCACCCTTCATCCTTCAGCTTATAGAATATGAAGGACATGTCGTCCAAGGTTCTGTTGTTCTTCATCTTCTTCCTCACGTCTGGCAGTTCCAACTCCGTCTTCCCCGTCAGGATCGGGAACAGGGCGGCGGGCGTCCCATCGCCTACTATGTTGTACCTGATATATATGATATTTTTGAAATTTTCTAGTATTACTAAGACTATTGGGGTCGGTATTTACATTAGAATTCCTCAAGAGAAACATAAGGTAACAAAATGGAAAGTTTTTTACCATTTTAGATTTGGTTTTCTTATAAAATTTCTCATTAAAAAGATGCAGGTAAATTCAAGAAAAAAAACAAAGACAATTTGCCCCCTAATATGTTATTCAAAATAACATGTTGTTTGTTACATACCCATTCAAAATCGTAGCGCCCAATGTTTCCTTTAAAACTTTATAACTCTTTGACATTTTTCGTATGAATCCGTTTTTGGAGGTGGAGTCGAATCCCAGGATGAGCACGTTCAAGGAGTCACCTCTTTTTTTTCGGAGAGAGTTTTGCAAGAACAGTGGAACGGAAGCCAAGAGAGTGGCCGATCCATTTGGATGGGAGTATACTGGAAAATCGTGGATACAATGGAAACATTTTGTTCAGATTTCCATTAGTAACAATTATTCAAAATTGTTACGTGACGTCTATACTAGGAAAAATAATCAAGACTGTTAAAAAAGTATGAATAGCAAGTTACATATCTGAAAAATTACTAATAAAACAAAATATATAACTTGACCACAGTGTAAGATCTCAAGAAACAGCAGTGATAGATTATAAAAACTAAGACTAATCGATAGTCTTTCTGTTATTGTGTGATTATTGAGGAGTATTTTTCACTGTACTTTCTATTGCCTTTAACACATAATCTCACCTGTCCCTATGTTTCCCTGAACACTTAATCTTTACATGATCGCTCTTAGTGAGGACATACTCGTTATCACCTCTGACCTCTGTGGGAGGACCGATTGTATATTTTTGATCACTCTCATATATTATGCCTTGGTAGGAACATACTATGTTATCGGTGGCATTTAATATTTTAGGAACTACCCTACATTTAGAATGCTGAAAAAAATTATATTAATACATACAATATAATATGTTATCTTTCGTGTTTAATATCAAGGTTTATTACAAAACCAGTATCCAAATCATATTAACTCACATAACATTTAACCCAATCCGTTCCCAAAACACATAACCTTGGGTATGTTCTTATCAAACTGCGTGACTTCTTTAGAGAATGGATCCAACCGGGGTATCTCACACCCGGAGCCTTTTTCCTGTTTCAGAGATTGTTCTAATCGTCTTTCCACGGATCTGGATTAAAAATATAAAACGGTTTCTCTTCCTAAGTTAATAATTCAGACTATTTAATAATAAAACTAACTTTAATAATATAATATTTTACCTCATATATATAATTATCAAGGTTAATCAAGAATTAACCGATATTGATAAAATTATGTACAACGCTGTTCTGATATTACAATTTCATTACGAATCCTCATGTATATTAAAAAAAATATAATTATACACTATAAATATAAAGTATATTGTAAACTAAAATAGAAATACGTCAGACTAGACAGTTCTACTTTCTCAATAACAGGTTGCCTGAAATATATGTAATTTATCATTGATCAACATTGTAGAAACAACGATTCAAATAATTTGTGGAAACAAAAAATCTAAGCCTTTATATTTGTGATGCTAAAGCTCTTGATGATAGAAAATATAATACGAACAGCATCACTATTAACTTATTTAATAGTATTAAAAATGAATGTTATATAATATTAAATCTAACTACAAATTAGGACGTTTATACAGTTGTTATTACAAATCCATTTGTTGTTTGTGGAATTAAAAAGTGTCTATGACGTAGTGTCAGAATCTTGGTGATTTCCTTTAAATAAGTCGTAGTAAGTAGACAAGGAAACGAAAGATATATTCAGGATAGCTACAATCGAGAAATTCTGTCACAATAATTTTAAGGCTTTAATAACCCTTTAAGTAGTAGATATATCGCTGGCCTCTACTACTACCTCAAAACTTAATGAATGGGTCTTGTTAAAGGGATAATATTTCCCAATAATCTAGCAATGATAAAAATTTAAACAAAACGAAAGCACAAAACAAATTTTAAATCCGAACCTTCTTGTTACGTAAGTGCTACATATTAATATAATAAATAAACATCGCTGGGGCAACATCGTTAATTAAGAATTTACGATACTATCGGCATAATTTAACACTATATTTTTATATTTTTATTTTGTACTACTATTTCGATAAATAAAACAAGGACAAAAATTTGGATATTCTCATTTTGTTCGCGGCTTTCACCATATTCGTTTTTAGGCTATAAATTATTGCAAGGGATTTTGTATCTTGGAGAATATAACCACCGCCGGCGGGCAGGTCCTTACGTTACTTATCATAGCTAGAACTACAGTAACTACAGGTCTGCCGTCTGACCCAACCCCCGTGTAGTGATCCTATCCATGTAGGATATCTTAAAAGAACTTCTGTCAAGTTCTTTTAAGATATGAAATATTTTAAAGGTGCTTTGAATTATCGTACTCACTAAAATTACTTCAATTAAATCTCGCATTATATATTTATTTTTTCTATCCAATACCAACGCGGATTTAATGAACATTGAAAAGTTGACTTATATTAAAAATATATATTTATTTCTCCAATTTTTATTTTAATATAGAACAAATTAGTATACAATCTTGTTTGTACGAGTATCTACTGCCTACTGGGTTAGTACTGGAAAACACTTATATTATACATACTTGTGTGAATTAGTGCACCTGTTAAAGATTTTTTGCATTCAAATACACAAAATATAGCAAAATTTATTTAAATTATATCTAATTCTTAAGATTTTTTATCGTTAGTATAATGTATGACATCGTTATAAGATGTTTTATCGTAATAGTTATAATAGACTGTCGAAGCCTCAAACACTAAATGAATTTTGCAACCGAGAGCTGTTTCGAATGATTTTCTTTAACAGAAATATAGTTTTTCTTAGTAAAGTACGATCGATTACGCGATTTGTTATACTAAAATTTACCCTGTTGACTATTTTCTTAAAGAGACTTAAAGACACTTTCATCCGAAAACCAAAGTTTTAATTGTTCTTTGGAGTTGTTAACGGAAAACCCTCATTTAAAAACCAAACTTTACCAATATAATATTCCAACAACTATCCGTTTTAATCGAAACATTTGAGTTCTATGAGTTAATGTTTTAACAACCAACATTTTATACTCCTATTCTAGGAAGAAGCGGCAATTCATTTTTATGGCTTTAAAAAATTCACGAAAATACATACGTAAGTACAATTTGAATATTATTCGCAAATTTGGAGTACAAAAATGTCGATCTATTTACAATCATATCTCAATTTTCATATTAACCATGTTTCCTCACTATATGTATGGACGTGACCCGTTTGATATTTAAATTAATTGAATCATATGACATTTTATATTATATCTCATAAGTATTTTAAGTTCCTAGATATTAATATAAATAATTTATATAAATTTGTAAACATAATATACAAATAATAATCTTAATCTATCAAAAGTCATTACTCATATATTTATCCATATTACAAAGACAATACAAGAATATAAACTATCATATACATATATGTATAGTATATACTATTCAATTATATAACATTTTTCCTTTTTCCCTAGCAAGTGCTATGTAGTATGTTCCTCATGGTACCTGTCATGTAGTGCATGTAATCTCGCTCGAGGTATCATGAGGGCTGGCGGCGGGGGAGGGGAGTGTCCGGGAGGCTCCGGGGCCTGCTTACTGTGTGATGTACACCGGGACTACAATAGAATAGAATACAACTAAAACATACATACATATAGAATACACACTTCATGAACAGCAAGCATGATTCAACATTGAAGTTACACAAGAAGCTTCACAGGAAACATTAATGAGTTTAAATGGTATTTGTAATAAATATAAGTGCGACTCTCTGTCTAAGATATGGAGGATGAAAATGTTGTCTACTAAAGTGACGTCATAAATCATGGGTGTTTTTAAAAAAACAACTGGGAGCTAAGAAATATTGTGTTAGAATTCTTGTGGTGACTATTGAATATTTAATTCAATTGATTTTTTCCTTACTTTTGATGGTACATCAGGCAGTGAAGCATTCTGTATGCTACAAGTCTGCTTCATTTCTTTCAGCAATCAATGCTCGTCTATCAGCTCTTTGCTTTGATGGAACATTACCCTGGAAGAAAAATTTCTATTGAATTTATACTATAACTAACGATCTTCGACCTGGAAACTTTCTCAGCTTTAGCCAGGGTCTGTCTTACATGTTGTGAAAAGTTTTGGCTAATTGTTCTTACGTCCGGCCGCCTGCCTGACATCAACCCTCTTTGGGAATGTATTAATCAGTGATGTATAAATACTCTTAGAAAGTACATATGACTCGGAAAAATCACATTAGTACTTGCCCGGGCCAGGATCGAATCCTCGCCCTCGTGCATGAGACGCGGGCCTTTAACCACTTTTAACTGACGATATTGTTTAGAAATTTAGTACATATGGCTACTATAATTTTTGCAAAATGTTTTGTATTACATTAGAGATAAATTACCTGATGTCAACTTTGCATTCCCTGCATGCAACCAATAACAAACATTTGATTCATAGGATTCTTCTGACTGCAGCATGTTTTCAAGGCCCAGATGGTCACCACTATGATAATCAACGCTCCTACTACGGTGACTGTTATCAATACAGCTGAAAATGAAACATATATTTGATATAAGTTTTATGTTAAATTACATGACATTTGGCATAAAAAACCATTCTGATCTAAATGCTGTGTGTTGATAAAGTTATTCCTTTATGGATAGGTAATATTAAATTCAAATCAAGAACAATTTATGTTAATCTCGTCATATTTTATTTAGTTAAGCAACATATTTTAGAGATAGTGAATAGTAGTAGTTCAGATATGGAAGCCTGTAGTACATTTTATAGTTTGGTCGTTCCAAATGACTCAAGTCTCATATGTCTCTATTTACCTTTCAGATTTTATGTCCCATATGTCTCTATGATCATAAGTCTCTATTTACCTTTCAGATTGACTTGACAAGTTCGTCCCGCGTACCATTTGAAACATTCACATATCATCGCGTTCTCACGATTGAAGCAGGTACCATGATAGTTGGAGCCCGCACAGCCTATTGCGTCAGCTGAAAGTTTTTATTGAAAATTACAATTTAAAACATAATCATGTCATATTTGTACAAGTTTTATTATCGTTGGAAATCTTACAACGCTTTTAAAGTCAAATTATATATAAGGGTTATGTTTTGATGTCTAAAATACCCCATATATTTTGTGCGACAGAGTAACAAATGAAATCGACTTACAAGAACATATCCTTCCAGGGTATAGAGTGTTGACGCTAAGGTCTGTAAAACCTTCTAAACAACTACAAGTGTAAGTTCCACGAAGGTTGAAACAGCGTGAGTGTTCGGAACAGTCATTGAACTGACTACTCGTGCATTCGTCGAAATCTGAAAAAATTCAAATGATTCTTAGATTTTATAGTATATTAGTAACAGTGGCGTGCACGATAAAATACGAGAAGTAATCAGAAAATATTAATTTAAATTAAATATGGATAAAATTCGCGCAAAATGGTAGGGACAGCAGTCCGATCAGAACGAACATCTATATACTTTATGAATCTCTCAACTACCTCTGAGCCACGAATGACGAAAGTACCTTAAAACGATTACGATCTGTTCGCCACAGCTTTATAAAACCTATTTAAATAGGAATATCAAAAATAATAAGAAATATTCTTATTATTGCCTTTTGAAAATAAGAAACAAGGCAAACAAAATAACTTATTTGTGTGTACACAACCTGCTAACTAATTAAAACAATAACATTACCTTTCTTTTAGTTCAAACTCAACTGGACACACACCTTGATTTTACTCTTATTTTAATTTTATTACCAAAAGGCCAATATTGGAAATCTACTCGTAACTAATTTCAATAAACACATATCACCAGCACAGAGCTCACAGCTATAATTTTAAACAATTCGTTAATAAATTAATCCACTGTTTACTAATTAAAACTTATTCACTTGCGCTTAGAAGTTAGAAAGACAAATAACAATATTCTAAAATAATAAAATGGCGAAAAAATATATGAACAGTTTACCGACCAATCAGAGCGTCCCGTTTCATTTGACAATTAACGAACGAACGAAGTTTCGTTTTAACATCGATAGATGGCACTTATTAACAAATCATAAATCAAATATCGTTTTAAATATCTGTTAATATTTGTAATTCGTAATGTATGATTAAAAATATGTAAGTAAGAATTAAACAATATAGGTTTAGTTGTTATATGCGTAGGATATGCAGTGCTTATTTGCATCTATGTTTGCACGCCACTGAGTAATAAGACTGAAAAATTGTGGTTGTTGTAAATGTTCTGTATTTATAATTAACTGACTTGAGAGTGTTCACTTACCACTGACATTAAGGCTCTCAATAAAATCTTCAGATGCATAAATTTCTGTTCCACCAAGACTATAATTATTATTCCGTAGATATTTCTCTATAACTTCCTTCAGTCTGCTTTCATGAGCGTTATCGGAAAGCTAAAGAAAAATTCGTTTAAGTTAAGCTGCAAACAACATATTTCAAGTCTTTACTGAATGGTTACCTGAACGTAGAAATCATTGATAACTCCCTCATATGCACCGTCTTTTGTTCTTATCTCAATAGGATGGAATCCTGTTATGTGGACTCCGTGATAAACATCCTGTAAGTCTGATTGCATTATCATTCAATTTATTCCTTCATGACTAGCCAATGACAAATTCTCATATTTTTTAGTAGAATTGTCCGATAAATTCTTATGGAATTTGAGCACCTTATTGTTTCTAGATCCTAGTCCTAATCTTACTGAGTACGTGTATGTTGCTAAAATTGAGCACATTTAAAATATTATGTTGAAATAGTTAAAATACTAACTGTTTGTGTATTTTTAGTATAATAGAAAATAGTAATATCTTACGTTTACACGGTCGATCTGGGAACATTCTAGCGAAACCTGGTCTACACACGCACTTCATAACACTATCGATCCTCTGGCATCTTTCATTTCTCGAAGCTTTACAATCTGGTTGACATTCTTTACCATATCCTATATGAGTGAAAATTAATTCATTAAAAACATATTATAGCATAATAAGTTCCGCGAAAATTTCATTCGCGATTCATTCTGAAGGAATTTATATTTAATCTATACTAATATTATAAAGCTGAAGAGTTTGTTTGTTTGAAAAGCGCTAATCTCCGAAACTACTGGTTCGAATTGAATAATTCTTTAGAGGAGGGAGGAGGAAGGCTGTAGGCTATATAACATCACGCTACAACCAATAGGAGCAAAGATATAGTGGTAAATATGTAAAAAAACAGTTAGCGACAATATATGTCTATGTTTTAAGATTAACTCACAAAAACCGTTTTTATGGTACCTAATTTGGTCGAAAAAATATTGTTTAAGTTGTATCAATATACATAATAATATTAATCTTTATTCAAATAAACAAATAAATATGTTGTTGGTTAAGAGTACTTCATTGTGAATAAAATTGTCTATGACATAACTTAATTTCAACAAAAAACTTTAAAGATTACAATCCCTACTAATATTATAAATGCGAAAGTAACTCTGTCTGTCTGTCTGTCTGTCTGTCTGTCTGTCTGTCTGCTACGCTTTCACGCCTAAACCACTGAACTGATTTTAATGAAATTCGGTACAGAGATAGAGTTGACCTTGAGAAAGAACATAGGATAGTTTTTATCCCAGACTTTTGAAAGGTTCTCTTAGAAACGCGATATAACCGAACTCCACGCGGCGAAGCTGCGGGCGGAAAGCTAGTGATAAATAACTCCGAAACAAAACCAACGCGGCTCCATACTGAACGATTGAATGCAGCGCTAATTTGTTTATGCGATATTATTATCATCGTAATATTACTTTTTAAACACAGTTTCATTTTGTCGTTGTTTTCTATATAGTAGGTACTTTATTTGTTTTAGGATAGTATTTAGTTACACAATAATAACACTTTTTGTTTTCATGTAGATTATTAATTTATAATTATGTGTTTTTCTATAAGTATCTATAGTATTGTTTGTTTTAAAAATAGTATTTAGTTGCTAATATTTTTTTTTTGTGGTACATACCAGTGGCGGCTGGTGGGATATCGAACTGGTGGTGCACTTTACTAAAATATTAAAATGAGAAAATGCAACAAAAAATAAATTGAGATAAAATATGTTTTTTTTTTTTGAGTTTAGCAAAAGGCTCAAACTTTTCGACTATAATTAGAAATTTAATTTTTAATACGTTTTTGTATGTTTAGAAAATAAATATTAAAATGGTAATTTAAAAATAAAGATGAAGTAATATTTTGTAATTTTTAAATCTTTTGAATTGGTGGTTCAGCGCACGAGTGCACTTAAGGTACAGCCGCCACCGGTACATACCTGTAGGTACCTAAATAGGAGTCGCCTACTTAATTATTCTTATTAGATTAGGATTTAGTTTAACGTATTTAGTTTCTATTACTTTTCTGCTTTAGATAAAACCTGTAAATTGGTGTGGTCTACCTATTTATTCTCATTAGCTTAGGGTTAGGTTTAAGCATAAAGTCAGTTTACCTTATTTTCATTTTACGGTTGTTTTTTTGACATAATCGTTAAAAATAAAAACAATTAGGTTCCTTATTATTAACCTTCTTAATCTTACGTTTCTTTTTTTTTATTACGAGATACGCTTTAGTTAAGTTTTCATTTTCTGAGTTTTTTCTTCATCACTATAATGCCTAGAAAAACAACTCAGCTTTCTCGGCAGACTGCTACTGCAAAGCAGCTGCTAGTTTTGCGCAGCAATGAATTTGAGGATGAAAATATACACAGGTTGGCTACACAACGAGCAATTACTGAACAAAACCGTGCAAGGGCATCAAGCGTTGAACATTCGCAGCGTTTAGCCTCACAAACTTTGGCGAACCGGCAACGGGAATCGAGTGCTGATCGTTCTCAAGATCGGGTTGTGGCGAAAATCAATATGTTCTTCTGCCACAAGATAATAAAACAAAAAATGTAGTATATACAGAAGTTCTTTAAAATAATTAAATTTGTTTTAAAAATTATACAGGTATAGTTTGGAACTCGAAAAAAAAACATAGGTTTTATCCTGAAAATTCCGCAAGAACGGGAACTATGTGGAAAGAACCAAAAATCTGCCGGTAGTCACTATTCCACGCGGACGAAGTCGCGGGCAAAAGCTAGTCAGTTATAAGTACTTGCCTGTTGGATGAACAACATTAGTCGTTTCTAGGTATGGCGTTCCCGCGAGCAATATTTCACCGAACAACACCTGTGATACTCCATTAATAGTCACTTGTTCGTTCATCGTGACCCCATCATAGTCACCAGCCTCTGTATCAGTGTTAATAGGGGGTGACTTACCACCATTTTGTGATTTATTCATCACTACAAAGAATGTGTCATTGTCTTTCTCTTCATCATTTTTGATTTTTTGAATATTTTCAGTTACAAACATCTTCTCTGATTAAAAAAAAACAAGTATGTAATTTAAAAAAAACAAGTATCTCTTTGAAAAAAAAAGAAGCTTTTATAAAAGCATCTTTATAAATGCAGCAAAAGAAGAAGTAGAATCATTACTTGCTAAAAAGAATGAAGTGAAATAATTACCTGCTTGGTCAATTCGTGTACTTTAACTTGAAGTTTCTTTTTCTTTTGGTCGGGCGGGAAATCTGAATAATCCTCCTTTCCATCGACCGACAAGCTATTCTGAAAAATTTTTAATGAATAAATATAAATGGATCAAATATTATAGCGAATATCTCACACAAAAAAAAACTGCTATCAATCGCAATACTAACGACGTTTGTACATATTATACACTTATATGATATCATAAGGAAAAGTTAAAATTCATTTAACTTCACAATAAAAATAAAATCTTCAAATCTTCTATGATCAAGAAGCATAACGCTAGGATAAATTAAATAGTTAAAATTGTTTAAGATATGTGTGTGCTTGATTATAATGTTACATAATTTTAAATAAATCATCGCGGTATTAAGTTTTAAGATCTATTTAGTTGCTATTGTTTCCTTGTATTATTAATGCTAAATATTCTATCGATAAACAAAAAACATTATTGATTATTGAATAAAAACGCTATGTCTCATATTTAATTGGTTGGTTCATTTAATATCCCAATATCTGGTTACCGAGCTGTGCTCGGTATTTAGGAATAATTACTATTTATTTTGTGATTTTTTATTTCGTTTAGGCATTTTTAAGTGAACACGTTAAGAAGACACAAAACAATATAAGGGTGAACATCGACATATACTAATGGACATGCCTTAGAGATGAGAATCGTGGCACTCCGAAAGAAAGAGAGGAAACGAAGTTTGGGTCTATCGTTATCTCTCTCAAAATAGTATCGTACTTAAGACGTTATGAGACCCTTTTGGATAATTTATATGCCGTGCTTGTCATGAAAACTGAGCGCCAATCATCTATGAGGAAAGAGATAGTGCTAGACCGGAAGCATAGGCCATCTCTCTCACTCTTTTCAAACCAAAAAAAATACTGCAGATTATACGCGTACGGCACGTCCATTAGTATATGTCCATGAGGGTGAATATACGCTATTTGTTTTTGCGTGTCCCAGAAGGAAATGTTATCGGTTCCATTCAAAATTTATAATTTATTTATTTGACACTATTTTAAAATTAGTAATCACAGAGGACAGACGATTATTATTAATTTTTTTTCAGTTTTATAAGCACCAGAGGGAAATGTGTTACCAGAAGAGTGAAACTGTTGCCAGAGTATAGTAACAATCAAAGCAGGGTATTGTCATACCAATAATTAATTATTAGCTAAGAAAGTTGATGAAATACAAATATATATGCTTACCAAAGGAAATACTCCAACGATTGGCATAAAATTACTTTCAGAAAGTTTATTGAAAACTGAACCAATTTTTTTTAATTTGGTTTAAATTATTTAGCTTGCCTCTAATTTGAAACTGTTTTTCGCCCGTTATTTAAGATCAAAAGCACAAAGTTGAGATTTTTAAGTCTTTGAATTCGGCCAGATGAAGTGACAGAATTGTAACATGACTCGAAAATAAGTTACATCTATCATTTTATATTAATAAATATATTTAATCTTAATTTTGTTAAAATATGTTTCGATGTTTATTAAAGCGTAATACCACATTAAATAAAAAACATAATTGTGTACTTTTTGAAAGTATTCAGCCATAAGGCCAGAGGAGTATACATTTTTAATTATTTTAAATTATATAATTATCGTGAATAGACTTTGTGGGCCAGATAAAAATGCCATGTTCTTTATTGTTTAAGCATAGAGAGACAATGATATAATAAGTTTTACATAAAATTTTCTATAGACCAATGGAATTCAAATATCGTATATCCACCCATAAATAAATAATTAATTTCTTAGTCTAACCTCAAAACAAACACCCATTGACTTCCTGGTCATTGACAACACCATCTGCTGTTGTGTCTTTAAAGCAATAAGCAAAAGTAGTATTACTATTTGCCAATAGATGTCAGGAAGAGTCATATTTTAAACGACTTCTTTTATTTGATATATTTATATATAAAAGAATTGCTCATTTAAATATATAAGATACTAATCTGTAAAAAAAGTCGAAGGATAATACATACAAAACAAGATATGTTTATTGATAATTTTTTTTATTTAGAAATAGCAAAGAATTAATTATAATTGTCATAAAATTACAGAAATAATTTAAGAATAACAATTATGTATCATAACACTGATTTCTATTTGTATAAACAGCTTCTTGAAAAGCTGAATTTAATCTATTGATTATTGGCACATTTTGTTGCACAATAAAAAAAACCAAAGAAAATAATACGAAAAATCTTCAAAGGGGAAATCAAATGAATAATTTATTAATAGTTTTGTGTATAAGCAGACTTAAATCTATTTTGAACGCTTACATATATTATGGCATTTTATATTGACAATAATTGTGTTTCTTTATTGTGAAAATTATAAAATTAAAATATAAATTAGGAAATTATTAATATTTTTCTATACAAATACAAAAATATCTCAATACTGATAGAAAAGAAAATATTCTGCGATTTAAGCCTCTTTTGACTTAATGTGTATATTACATGATATTTTAATAAAAAATTGTCTATTCATTAAATATATTAATATTTAAAAATAAATAACCAATAGATATAAAAGCTTAAATATCACTGGATCCGTTATTAAAAAAAAAATTGGTTATTTTCTAATGTTTTTGTCGAATTTTTCTAAATTTTATGTGACATCTCGCTTTTTATGGACAGTCTTCACAGGGAGTCGAATTCAGATACGTCACTGGTCTGAAAAAAATGAAAAAAAATATTTGTATGAATGATTTAAGAAATTAATAAATGTAGCATAAAGAAATATAACATAGGACTGGTCGGAAAAATAGGTAAGTGAGAGAAAAATTAAAACTACAGAGATAAAACTTCAATCATCATTCAATGTCTTGACTGACTTGACTGTGACTTGTGACCCAGGGTAAGTTTAAGAGGCCCCTATCTATCACAAGTTAAATGCTCACTACTATCGCGTCCAAGCTCCTCTCTCTACATAACCAAATTTGAAAAGAACTTACTAGGGCTGCTTTGAAGTATATTCTAAAAACGTTTTAATGTTGTTTATGGACAGGCCCAAGTCTTTTATAACAATAATAATATTTTATTTTGTCTCGGACATAGTCCATATTTTAATTTTAGTATTACATGGCAACCTTATAACTAATGTTAATAAAAACAAATAATAATAATAATAAAGTGTTTTAGTAGTGAATCAAACCGTTAGTTGTGTAAGTGTAATACCCACAAGGTCTGGTTTATAAAGGTGCACGTGTGGCCGAAGAAAAGTGGAGCCTTACGCTATTTTCACATTACACGATTTCGCTCGTGCGGGAAAAAAATTGCCCGATTTTTAATCGTGGTTTTGCTACTTTCACATTGAACGATAAAAATCGTACATTTTTGTCAGTTCATTGGAACATTTGGTCGGGTCTGGATGAAAACTATGGATCGCGAAACAAGTTATTGCGTTATGGATACTGTATCGGCGTCGGAAAAGACAAAGGCGCAATCGCCTTCACTGGATTCACCCAGTTAATCAGAGACGAGAGGAAGTCGGGATGTTCCACACATTATTTGAAGATCTTAGAAACGATGGCCAAAAGTTTTTCAACTACTTTCGTATGTCAGTTCGCTCCTTTGATGAGTTACATGGGAAACTGAAGACTGGGGACGATTCCCGTACGACTAAAGACCGTCTAGTGTGAAAGCGTGCATTTGGTCACGTAGGCCACTAGGCTAGAGGACGATACGGTAGCCGTGCGGTTCTAGTGGCACTGGACGGCTGCAACACGATTACAAAACGTGCCCGTGTTCAAATCGTGCAATGTGAAAGGTCTCGTACTCTTCAATAGTCGATCAAGAAAAATTGCCCGGGCAATTTTTTCCCGCACGAGCGAAATCGTGTAATGTGAAAAATAGCGTTAGTCTCGTTCAGCCATCGTGTTGGCTTCCTATAAGATAACATTAACATTACATAAATATATGAGACAAGATTAATGCGAGGGATGTACCATCATATTATACTAATACTAGAAGACCCGGCGAACTTCGTATATTAATAAATTAAAAATTAATTATAAAAACACATTGTCCAGCGGACAAAATTGTGAATCTAAACAATTCCCAGATCCCCTTGAACACACACAAAAAATTTCATCAAAGTCGGTCCAGTCGTTTGAGAGAACTTCAGTGAAATACACACTCACAGAAGAATTATATATATAGATATAATATTAATACCTGATGGGTGAGTCTTGTTGATGAAGCAGCTCTGCCAGTGCTCGCTGGAAGAGTTCCTCCGACCGATCTAGCTTCAGATGAAGTCCTGGGAATAATTAATTATTATTTATTGGATAAGGTAACTATTTGGTTTATACATATTTTTTAAGCAAAATAAAACAATATTAAGTTTATATTAATCCATTTCTGTTTCAAGAATTATAATTTTTTTAAATACAGATGGGAGATTAATATATTTTCGACAATCCCCATTTTTTCTTACATGTAATGGGAGTGGAACCGATGAATATTTTAGAATGGAAAAAATATTACACATACATACATACATACATATATACTAAATACTTACGACTCCCCAATACGACGTACGGCATGCGTCCATTCTGACCTATCTTCTTGACTAAAAAATCAAAAAGTTTTGTGAAAACAATTCTATAGGAATCCGATGATTCAATGAAATTATAAGTTAGATATAAATAACATCGAAAAATTATCGCGTAACAAAAAAAAGTAAAGCTTTGGTCTTTGAACAATCGAGAAAACATTCCACAATTTGTTTTCCCTTACTGTATATTTTCCATTGGAAGGCTGTATGACAATTGAGACTCGACGTTTTACAGGAAGTTCAACACATTACTACAAAAATTTTGTTTTCAAAGTAACAAAATTACTAAAAATCTTTATCTTTGTATAAATCAATATCTATACCCTTAAAAAGACTTCGCTTTTTTGAACAGTCCCTTGTCACTTTGTAGTATGATTTCTTTACTAAGATAATTATTTAATTATCTATCAAGCTAATTTTCTTTTCTACAAATACATTATATTACCTATAAGTCTTCCGTAGTGTGTGTCGAAGCGTGACAGCTCTGCTTCCAAATCATTTTTGTTGATGGACGAAGCGTCGACTCTATAACATTTAATTGAGTTCTCATCTGGACGAATGGTCGTTGACACTTTATAACCAGCTGACACTAGTGCACCTGGAATTATGATTAATATATATAAATAAAAATATTATAACAATTAGTATAAAATAACAGACATCTTTGTATACCCTTCACATTTGGATAAATCAATTTATGGAAATGAATTAATTATTCCGGTGCTATAATTTGGTCCCTAGATTAATTATACCCGATTAAAACTATTATTAAGTTTAAAGGAACTTATTCCTTTAACAATAGCCCATCCTCTTCCTACAAACATTTAATTTATTTGTTTTGTAACAAAATAGTCAATTTTTTTTTAAGTACCATGCCTTGTTTATTTCCTCTCTCTTTGTTTACACTGTACGAAGATTCAACGCTGTGTTTTCTTCGCTTCTGGATAACAAAATTGTTATAAATTATAATAAAGAAATGTTAAAGGTTTTCATATTAATTTATATATGAATAATATATGACGAGAGTCTAGTCGCATCAAAAATATTCGTTTTCATGTATTCGTTCATTATAATTAGTTTTCAAAATAAATAATTTCGTCAACAATCTTAGGTGATTACTTTTGTTCCAATATCCCACAATTGCAATACAAAATTCACCATATAATAATCCATGCATAATCACACTGAATTCGTTCTACATTATTCTCAAGAGTCCACTGTAGTTGACTCTCTTCTATACAATTCTTGACATTCATTGTTAGAATTTGTTGGCAAAGTATCATTTTGAGGAAAGACTATCTTTGCTTGAAATGAAAAAGCCTTTTCAGGAACTAGGTTCTTGGTCTTATTAATTTTATTTAGGCCTTTGTATATATATATTTCAGTATATATTTATCTGTACTCACCTCTTGCGTGTTCGTTGTTCCCGACTCCAAGTAACTGATAAGCTTAGCTTCATTACATACTCCGCTGCTCTTCCTACGTGACAAATTATCACGACTGTGGAATAATATTAGCTCTATTATTAAAAAATGTACTTTAAATTAAACATAATAAAATATATAATAATGTTCATCATGATTCTACAAAGACAATTACAAAAATATTAAACTGTCATATATAAAAGTGTACATTGTACATTCATTGTTATATCTTATAAGTATTTTAAGTTCATATATAATAAATACTACCTAACCCGGCGAACTTCGTACCGCCCTATAATCAAGGAATATCTCAATGAAGTTAATTTTTTTATTAAGTGTAGCTGACCCGACAGACAATGTTCTGTCTTCTTAACTATGATAAATTATTGAATTCTAACATATCAAAATTATTCCAAAAACAAAGTGTTTATTACCCTAACATTTTATTGTAATTACGTGAATATTACTGTGAGTGACACATTATTTTAATAAAAAAACTGTAATATTCTTGTTTTTTTTTCTAGTAATTTTCGTATTTTTTCTTACATAATAACCTTCTCCTAATAATAACAAATACAACAAAAACAGGATTAGTAAAATCGGTCCAGCCATTCACCCTCAGAGCCCAATGCTGAATAAAGCCCTCTTTCTCACATGGAGAAGGTTTGACCATTATCACCACGCTTTCTCAAGACGGGTTGGTGATTTCAAACTTATAATTGTGATATTATAAATCCAGGTATCCTCACATTTATTTTTACATATTAATATAAATAATGCACATAAATTTGTGAACATAATATACAAATAATAATGTTAATCTATCAAAGGTCATTACTTGTATATTTATCCATATTACAAAGACAATACAAGAATATAAACTATCATATACATATACAGTATATACTATTCAATTATATACCGTTTTTCCCTTACCCCTACCAAGTGTTAAGTGTTCCTTATACATGTAGCATGTTGTTCATGGTACCTGTCATGTAGTGCATGTAATCTCGCTCGAGGTATCATGAGGGCTGGCGGCGGGGGAGGGGAGTGTCCGGGAGGCTCCGGGGCCTGCTTACTGTGTGATGTACACCCGGACTACAATAGAATAGAATAAAACTACAATATACATACATATAGAATACACACTTCATGAACAACAAGCATGATTCAACATTGAAGTTACACAAGAAGCTTCACAGGAAACATTAATTAGTTTAAATTGTATTTGTAATAAATATAAGATTGACTCTCTGTCTAAGATATGGAGGATGAAAATGTTGTCTAATTAAGTGAGGTCATAAATCATGAGTGTTTTTAAAAAACAACTGGGAGCTAAGAAATATCGTGTTAGAATGCCTGTGGTGACTATTGAATATTTAATTCAATTGATTTTTTCCTTACTTTTGATGGTACATCAGGCAGTGAAGCATTCTGTATGCTACAAGTCTCTGCTGCTTCATTTCTTTCAGCAATCAATGCTCGTCTATCAGCTCTTTGCTTTGATGGAAACATTACCCTGGAAGAAAAATTTCTATTGAATTTATACTATAACTAACGATCTTCTACCTGGAAACTTTCTCAGCTTTAGCCAGGGTCTGCCTTATATGTTGTGAATTGTTTTGGCTAATTGTTCTTACAACCGGCCGCCTGCCTGACATCAACCCTCTTTCGGAATGCATTAATCAGTGATGTCTAAATACTCCTAGAAAGTACATATGACTCGGAAAAATCACTTTGGTACTTGCCAGGGCCAGGATCGAATCCGCGCCCTCGTGCATGAGAGGCGGGCCTTTTAACCACTTTTTAACTGACAATATTGTTTAGAAATTGAGTACATATAGCCACTATAATTTTTGCAAAATGTTTTGTATTACATTATAGATAAATTACCTGATGTAAACTTGGCATTCCCTGCATGCAACCAATGACAAACCTTTGATTGTAGGATTCTTTTGACTGCAGCATCTTTTCGAGGCCCAGATGGTCACCACTAGGATAATCAACACCCCGACTACAGTGACTGTTATTAATACAGCTGAAAATAAAACACATTTGGTATAAGTTTTGTGTTAAATTACATGACATTTGGCATAAAAAACCATTCAGATCTAAACGCTGCGTGTTTATAAAGTTATTCCTTTATGGATAGGTAATATTAAATTCAAATCAAGAACAATTTATGTTAATATCGTCATATTTTTTTAAATAAGCAACACTTTTAAGAGATAGTGAATAGTAGTAGTTCTGTATACATGGATATATTGAACCCTGTGGTATACTTTATAGTTTAGTCGTTCCAGATTACTCAACTCTCATAAGTCTCTATTTACCTTTCAGATTGACTTGACAAGTTCATCCCGCGTACCACTTGAAACATTCACATATCATCGCGTTCTCACGATCGAAGCAGGTACCATGATAGTTGCAGCCCGCGCAGCCTATTGCGTCAGCTGAAAGTTGTTATTGAAAATTACAATTTAAAACATAATCATGTTCATATTTGTACAAGTTTTATTATCGTTGGAAATCTTACAACGCTTTTAAAGTCAAATTATATATAAGGGTTATGTTTTTGATGTCTAAAATACCCCATATATTTTGTGCGACAGAGTAACAAATGAAATCGACTTACAAGAACATATCCTTCCAGGGTATAGAGTGTTGACGCTAAGGTCTGTAAAACCTTCTAAACAACTACAAGTGTAAGTTCCACGAAGGTTGAAACAGCGTGAGTGTTCGGAACAGTCATTGAACTGACTACTCGTGCATTCGTCGAAATCTGAAAAAATTCAAATGATTCTTAGATTTTATAGTATATTAGTAACAGTGGCGTGCACGATAAAATACGAGAAGTAATCAGAAAATATTAATTTAAATTAAATATTGATAAAATTCGCGCAAAATGGTAGGGACAGCAGTCCGATCAGAACGAACTTCTATATTATACTTTATGAACCTCTCAACTACCTTTGAGCCACGAAAGTACAATAAAACGATTACGATCTGTTCACCATAGCTTTCTAAAAGTTGTTAAAATAAGGAATATCCAAAACAATAACATATATTCTTATTATTACCTTTGAAAATAAGAAACAAGGCAAACAAAATAACTGATTTGTGTGTACACAACCTGCCAACTTATTAAAACAATAACATTACCTTTCTTTTAGTTCAAACTCAACTGGTCCAGACCTTGACTTTACTCTTATTTTAATTTTATTACCAAAAGGCCAATATTGAAAATCTACTCGTAACTAATTTCAATAAACACATATCACCCGCACAGAGCTCACAGCTATAATTTTACACAATTCGTTAATAAATTAATGCACTGTTTACTAATTACAAACTTATTCACTTGCGCTTAGAAAGACAAATAACAATATTCAAAAATAATATGTAGGAGGGCGTTATAAAAACAGGAGGGCCTTCATGGGAACTCATACTTTGAAAGGGATAAAGTACAGTCTATTCAATACGACACCAACTCAATCGAAACACTAGATATCACTATCACTTCGATACACAGCGATTCGTCACGAGCGCGGTGCGCGGGCGTCATCCCGAACCACACTAAGATGGCCGCCCTCGCTACCATCACAATGACGCTTCACTAGGCTAACCTCAGACAGCTAAAAGTCAACCTGACGTATGATTTTTGACGGATGCGCCGTCACGGCCGGACTGACATTCGACCGTCCTCGGGCGGTTCTCGGATCAATGAACTACAGTTGTGTCTATTCCGTTCGGCATCCTGACAAACGACTAGTTACAATCATCAAAATGTGCTATGGTACTTAAGACTTAAGGCGAGCATCTCGTAGCAATTAAGCCGGACGACAACGCCTTGTCACTTAACAGCATGTAGGTTAACTGTTCCACAATTAGTAGGTACTATTGGACAGGTCGGTCCTTTGGTGGATGTGACCCGGACGACAACATTCGTCTTACCACGATACTCAAAATATTCAGAACAAGTCAGCCAACGTAAATGGATCTGAACCGGACGACAACATTCGTCTTACTACCGTCTGCAGAGCATCCAGAACAAGTCAGCCAACGTAAATGGATCTGAACCAGACGACACCATTCGTCTTACTACAGTCTGCAGAGCATCCAGGACAAGTCAGCCAACGTAAATGGCTCTGACTCGGACGACAATATTCGTCTTACCACAATCTGCAGGGGTTCCAAGACAAGTCAGCCAACGTAAATGGATCTGACCCGGACGACACTATTCGTCTTACCACGACAATCTGCAGAGCAACCAGGACAAGCCAGCCAACGTAAATGGCTCTGACTCGGACGACAATTTTCGTCTTACCACAATCTGCAGGGGTTCCAAGACAAGTCAGCCAACGTAAATGGATCTGACCCGGACGACACTATTCGTCTTACCACAATCTGCAGAGCAACCAGGACAAGCCAGCCAACGTAAATGGCTCTGACTCGGACGACAATTTTCGTCTTACCACAATCTGCAGAGGTTCCAGGACAAGTCAGCCAACGTAAATGGATCTGACCCGGACGACAACTTTCGTCTGACCAATCTGCAGAGCATCATCACACACATATCAGTGAACAATGATCGAGACGTAGACTCCAATGACCTAGCCCCCATCATCTCCACTACTTATACTCATGTGAGTGAACGATGACCCGGACATAGACTCCACCGAGCTAGCCCGTCCATCTCCACTAGACAAACTCATGTTGAGTGAACGATGACCCGGACATAGACTCCACCGAGCTAGCCCGTCCATCTTCACAACCTGATCAAGCGTCGACCGGACGTGGACTCCATCGAGCCAGCCCCTGCACGGCTTTGATCCATCACTACTAGAAACATCGGCCGCATCAGCCAGTTTCATCGCCACCTCAAACACACCAACTCAAAACTTACACAACTCATTTATGGTTTATCAATGTTGGAGGCCATCAGAGCTACTCAGCTACTCACCTTTCATCATCTGACATAGCTTCGTTTCCATTCTCTCCACTCCATGACCCGCCGTCTCGGCCTCTCCTCATTACTTAGTTCAGTGGATATGTCAACTAAACCCTTCAAAAGCCTCTGGGTACTGCGCTCAAGTTTTCATGAGAGTATTTTAAAGTGCAATTAGATTCAATCGGTATGTTTCAGTTCGTACCTATCGTTGTCTAGAATTTTAATTATGATAAAAGGGTCCCCTAAACTTTCTTTGTAGTTTAGTTTTGGTAACACTCGCTACACTTAAACAAAAACGTAATCTCCCCGAGAAAGAAAAGAAGGTTTTACTTGGGCTTTGCCTTTATTAAATTTAACTACTTCCTTTTGATCTGCGTTTTTCAGTATTGAGGGAAGTTTTATTCCGGATATTGTCTAAATCTAATCTCGGCTCGTCTGAATTTTGGGGCTATTAATGATATCCCTAAAGATTGCGCGCGTATGCCAAACATTAGTTCTGTTGGAGTATATCCTGTAACCCTACGGCTTGTGTTATTAAGTGCTAGAGGACTCTTCCAGACCAGAGCAATTCAGTAAGATGGGGTAAAGGTACCGAAAACACTTGCTATATCTGCGGAAAGGCAGTTGGAACTGCTAAGCATTCGCTAGTGAGATGTAAGGTTCTCCTGGACAGCGGTCAACTCTCGCGTCGTCACTATAGGGTTTTAGAGATCATACGTGAAGCGGCCAGTCCTTCGGTAGCCAGAGCGCAAAGGGAAACAACCACAAACGAACGATCAATAGGTTTTGTGAGAGAGAGCACCAGGGCTACAAAATCAAACGTCAAGCCCTACTCTATCCTTAAAGCGGCTTCGGATTAGACTATCATGATGGATACGTGTGAGAAACAACACAAAATCCCCGAGGATACTTGTGGTTCAGCCTCCAGACCAGACACATTTCTATATTCGCGTATTTCAAAGCGCGTTGTCACTAAGTATTACGAGCTCACTAACGAACTAACTCGAAATAGGTTCGTCGCCGATTCGTACGCGGTAAAGGTGGGAGCGAGAGGGTATAAACAGCCAAATCTCTCTACAACCTACCAAAAGACTTGGGCCCGTCCAGAACCAACATTAATTCATTCTTGGGAACGTACGTCGAATTCAGCCCTAGTAGGTTCAATTAGTAGTAGTTTTCAAATTTGGCCAGGTAGGGAGAGGAACTTGGACAGTGGAGGTGAGCGTACAACGCGCGTTAGTTAAGGGGCCCCTTAAACCCACACCTGGGTCGCAAGTCCCAGGCACTGCTGAAGCTCCCCTCCCTGCAACGCGATGGACCCGGCACCCGCACGGTGAATCCATTGAATGCTAGGCGGTTTCGTCCCTTGTACCTCAGGAAGTTTGTCACGCCACGTTTTATGGGTATCGTTTTTCTATAATAGTTAGCAGACATTTTAAAATCTGCATGACCCTTTCTACTTGACCGTTGGCTTTATTTGCCCCTGTTGTTATAAAGTAAAGTTCTATACGAGGTGTTTTACTCAATTCTCTAAAGTCCGCGCTTACAAAGCCCCTTCCCCGATATAACAATTCGCTTGAGAAACACCGAAAAGAGAAACAGCTTTTCTCAACGCTTTTAATAGTACAACTGGCATCGAGGGATAGAGTATGCTCTTAAAGGACATACTTGATAACATAATCAATCATTACTGACGCGTATTTCTTTTCTGTCGCTTTTGCCACTTAATGTCCCAGTCATATCTATGTATGTGAATAGTATGCCAATAAAATGTATGCAAATCCGTAGGAGAATTTACATGGCCAAAAATAGCAATAACCCCACTGAATAAAATTTGGAGAGATAGGAAAATTATTAATGGAACAAAAATGCATCTGATACGAAAAACGCTTGCCTTCTCTATATTTCTATCTATCTAGCTATCGATTCTGTATAGTGCAAAGACGTGGACTATGAAAGTCGTTGACAGGCAAAGAATTGATGCCTTAGGAATGTGGTGATGGCGAAGTATGTTACGCATACCTCAAAATATGGTCGGCGCTTATCTAATATCTATTTGCAGCACATACTGGCGTTGATTGGTCAGTTCCCTGACAGAACTACGGACAGCTTTAAACGTCCGCTAGTGATTGAAAAAGTGGACGGTAACCGAACTAGAGGACTAAATCCCAAAAGGTGACTGGACCAAATCCCAGAACACCTAAAAATACCTGCCTGCGTTGCACTCCATCAAGAAACTAAAAGTGTCTATCTCAGTATGGATATGGTTGATTTAAGTCCATACAAGGGACTGATGGACGATAGGTTACCAACGACTAACTTTGTTTCGCTCAATTTTTTTTTCGATATAGCATATTGTTTCTAACATCGTAGATGTGACTAATTGAATCGGGAAACTTATTATTTAAGAGCTGAGCAACAATATCTTGAACATATGCATCACGTTTTTGTTCTACCGCTAACCACCCTTGATTTACCTCTACAAACTGCACAGACTTATTAACTACTTGAGCCTTGCTTTTGTCGCTCTTGGAAGTGCCTGCTCAGGGTCATCTATGTACTCTCGGTGTTAATTTTTTTTTTTTTTTTTTTTTTAACTAAGAAGCTTTGAAAGGATTGCCACCCGTGAAAACAATAAAATGATGACCATATAGCTTTTGCTTCAAATATTCTTCCGCTCGAACGACTGCCGAGGTCTCAAGTTCATAAGAATGATACTTTTATTCCGTGTCAGTTTTCCGGCGACTGAAATATGAAATAACGTGAGGAACTCCGTTCTTTCATTTAATTAAAATGGTACCGTATCCGTTGGCGCTGGCATTCGTGTGTAATTCTATAGGAGGCTCGCGATCAAATATAGTTAGAATAGACTCCGTGGTAAGTATTTGAACTATCCATTTACGGATATTACCGTGGACTTCTGACCGTTTAATTAAACCCTTTAACTTAGTGAGTAGACATAAGGGATCGTACTAGGCGGAAATAGTTCGGTATAAAATTTCTAAAACAAAAGGCTTACTATAAGAATTGGTGTTAATCTCCCTAGAGTCAACATACATTATGTCAGAGTTGTCATTCGTTTTTTTTTACAATTAGAATGGGGCTTGATAAAGTGTAAAATGATTGTTTCAAAGAGGGCATCCATTTTATTTTTTTTTTTTATATCGAACAACCTCTTATAATTTGTAAGGTCTCTCTTAGACTATGTTAGGGTCTAAAGAATTAGGGTCTAAAGAGTTAAGAGGTGCCCTTAATAACAAAATGAGTTATACTTCTTAAAAAAACATCGATAAGGGCTTTGTTATCGTCGCCTTCCAAATAAGTTTTGATACGAGAAAAGTTAAGATTGTCTGAGGTTGAGCACTTATCTGTTTTTGTCGTTTCAGGTTTGAGAAAATAATGTAGTCACTGTTATTTCTCCTTAAATTCCCTACTCTACAAGGTCCCGTCCAACAACCACGGATTCAAAAATAATATTCTCTTTAATAATATGAAACAAAAAGAGACACTGAAACATTTTGAATTATGACCGGGCTTAAAATTTGTGCATTACAATAAGTCTATAGACGTTAGAAACACTAATAATAATTGACTGTTAATGTACACGAAGTATGACTAGAGTATTCAGTACCGAAGCGCAAGGTTGAAGACCTTTATTCGCTAATACGATCTAATATTAAAATCTTACGAAGTGGTGGGTAAGCGTGAAACTCATATCGTCGCCCGTTCGCTTCGACCGTATACTACGCGTTCAGATGCCTTTCAGGGGAACTACTTCATTGCTCAAAGTACACAGAAATTTATTTGAAAAAATTTTCAGATACAGACACACATTAGTACTACATGAACAAGTACACCCACTACTAAAAAGAAAAGGAACAGTCTCACCAGATGACGTCGTCAACTCCCCTCGGCTCGGCCCATGGTCACACAGATATCTCCTTCACCGGCGAGCCTCAATTACCGGTACCTTTTACGATCAAGACACGACGAGACGTTCCTAACCCTTATATCTGCTTCCGTACGATCCAGATTGAACCGGATCAACTACGTCGTCGAAGTTAGTTGAGAAGTTGACATTATTTTCATCGACAAGTTTCTCATTATTTTTTACAAAGTTTAACATAGATGGATGATCACTACTCTCCTCATTTTAAAGCCCTTTCGATCCCACTTCTGATGTAGGAGGGCGTTATAAAAAAACAGGAGGGCCTTCATGGGAACTCATACTTTGAAAGGGATAAAGTACAGTCTATTCAATACGACACACCAACTCAATCGAAACACTAGATATCACTATCACTTCGATACACAGCGATTCGTCACGAGCGCGGTGCGCGGGCGTCATCCCGAACCACACTAAGATGGCCGCCCTCGCTACCATCACAATGACGCTTCACTAGGCTAACCTCAGGACAGCTAAAAGTCAACCTGACGTATGATTTTTGACGGATGCGCCGTCAAATAAAAAATGGCGAAAAAATATATCAACATTTTACCGACCAATCAGAGCATCCCGTTTCATTTGACAATTAACGAACGAACGAAGTTTCGTTTTAACATTGATAGATAGCACTTATTAACAAATCATAAATCAAATATCGTTTAAATATCTGTTAACATTTGTAATTTCGTAATGTACCTATGATTAAAAATATGTAAGTAAGAATTTAAAAATATGGGTTTAGTTGTTATATGCGTAGGATATGCAGTGCTTATTTGAATCTATGTTTGCAAGCCACTGAGTAATAAGACAGCCAAAATTGTGGTTGTTGTAAATGTTCTGTATTTATAATTAACTGACTTGAGAGTGTTCACTTACCACTGACATTAATGATTAAGGCTCTCAATAAATTCTTCAGATGCATAAATTTCTGTTCCACCAAGACTATAATTATTATTCCGTAGATAAGTATTTCTCTATAAACTTCCTTCAGTCTGCTTTCATGAGCGTTCGATAACGCTAAAGAAAAAATCATTTAAAATAAGTTTAAAACAACATATTTCAAGTCTTTACTGAATGGTTACCTGAACGTAGAAATCATTAATAAACTCCCTCATATGCACCGTCTTTTGTTCTCATCTCAATAGGATGGAATCCTGTTATGTGGACTCCGTGATAAACATCCCGTAAGTCTGATTGCATTATCATTCTATTTAGTCCTTCATGAGTAGCCAATGACAAAACTCTCAGATTCTTTAGTAGAATTGTCCGATAAATTCTTATGGAATTTGAGCACCTTATTGTTTCTAGATCCTAGTCCTAATCTTACTGAGTACGTGTATGTTGCTAAAATTGAGCACATTTAAAATATTATGTTGAAATAGTTAAAATACTAACTGGTTGTGTATTTTTAGTATAATAGAAAATAGTAATATACGTTTACACGGTCGATCTGGGAAACATTCTATCGAAACCTGGTCTACACACGCACTTCATAACACTATCGATCCTCTGGCATCTTTCATTTCTCGAAGCTTTACAATCTGGTTGACATTCTTTAGTCTTTACCACATCCTATATGAGTGAAAATTAATTCATTAAAACATATTATAGCATAATAAGTTCCGCGAAAACTTTATTCGCGATTCATTCTGAAGGAATTTATATTTAATCAATACTAATATTTTAAAGCTGAAAAGTTTGTTTGTTTGAAAGCGCTAATCTCCGAAACTGCTGGTTCGAATTGAATAATTCTTTTGTGTTGGATAGTCCAGTTATCAGGGAGGCTGTAAGCTCTATAACATTACGCTACAACCAATAGGAGCAAAGATATAGTGGTAAATATGTAAAAAACGGGAGAAATTATTTCATCTTTGAAGCCTTCCGTTGCGTGCGCCGTGAAAACGGTTCAAGATACACAAAAAAATATGTATTAAAGAATAATAGCTCTTTTAATTATCTAAAAAACAGTTAACAACAATATATGTCTACCTTAATTCACAAAAACCGTTTTTATGATACCTAATTTGGTCGAAATAATTTGTTTAAGTTGTATCAACATAATAGTATTAATCTTTATTCAAATAAACAAATAAAATATGTTGTTGGTTAAGAATACTTCATTGTGAATTAAATTGTCTTCGACATATGTAACTTAATTTCAACAAAAAACTTTAAAGATTACAATTAGTCTAACGCTATTTTCACATTACACGATTTCGCTCGTGCGGGAAAAAAAATCGCCCGGGCAATTTTTCTTGATCGACTATTGAAGAGTACGAGACCTTTCACATTGCACGATTTGAACACGGGCACGTTTGTAATCGTGTTGCAAGCCGTCCAGTGCCACTAGAACCGCACGGCTACCGTATCGTCCTCTAGCCTAGTGGCCTACGTGACCAAAATGCACGCTTTCACACTAGACGGTCTTTAGTCGTACGGGAATCGTCCCCAGTCTTCAGTTTCCCATGTAACTCATCAAAGGAGCGAACTGACATACGAAAGTAGTTGAAAAAAAACTTTTGGCCATCGTTTCTAAGATCTTCAAATAATGTGTGGAACATCCCGACTTCCTCTCGTCTCTGATTAACTGGGTGAATCCAGTGAAGGCGATTGCGCCTTTGTCTTTTCCGACGCCGATACAGTATCCATAACGCAATAACTTGTTCGCGATCCATAGTTTTCATCCAGACCCGACCAAATGTTCCAATGAACTGACAAAAATGTACGATTTTTTATCGTTCAATGTGGAAAGTAGCAAAACCACGATTTAAAAATCGGGCAATTTTTTCCCGCACGAGCGAAATCGTGTAATGTGAAAATAGCGTAAGATCCCGATATAAGGCGACCTTCACCAAGATGTTAATTTGATGAAACATATTTTATATTCAATTTAATAGGTCAATAACTATATTTACATATGGGTTGCCTCATAAATTTTAGTCCAGGATATGATTAATTAACAATTAAAAATAGATTTTTTTTCAAATATTTCACCGGTTTGTTTATTAGATAAACTCCACACCAATCGAAAGTACGGAGCCCATAGAATATGAAAACGTTAGGTTGCCTATTCTTTTCCAGTCACAACTCTCGGGTTGCCAGGGATAAACAGGTACATCGATAGTAGCATTTTGCACCGGTCTGATAATTTTATCAAATTTAAATGAAAATAAAGATTATTTAATTATGAACACAGTGAAAATAGGGTCGCCTGCGAAAAATCGGTCCTAAATTAGGGTTGTCGACTTTTAAAAAGTAAAATATTGCCGCGAGTCGTGAATATGTACGACTGAGAGGTCCCAAGCATTTTTATGAAAAATTACTCTGCTAAAGAAGACAATGAGCAGTTTCAAAAAAAAAATCAAAGGCTTTGACTCTAACTCCATATCTATGGGCTCCGTACTTTCGATTGGTGTGGAGTTTATCTAATAAACCAAACCGGTGAAATATTTGAAAAAAAAAAATCTATTTTTAATTGTTAATTAATCATATCCTGGACTAAAATTTATGAGGCAACCCATATGTAATATAGTTATTGACCTATTAAATTGAATATAAAATATGTTTCATCAAATTAAACATCTCGGTGAAGGTCGCCTTATATCGGGATCTTAGACTATAATACATATTTTGCGGATGTACTACGCGACCTTATTTTTTTAAAAAAAACTACACATACTTGCTGTACAGCAACCGAAACGTCGCACTATGGAAAAATCGCGTATATTTCGTCTCAAACCTCCGGATCTCAGTTATTTCAAAACTGAATGATCCGTAATTTGCACACATATACGTGAAAGTATAAGGCTTAATTATAAAAATAATAATTTTCATAATTATGTTTATTAATTTATTTTAAAACTAAAAATAAATAAAATTATATTTAAATATGTTTTGGCACCGATCAGAAAAGGCGCAAGTAGGCGCAAACTTTCTTGTTCTCCTTCTATAAACTAATATATGTATAAAGATCGTAATACAATAAATACCTCGACAGCGGTAAACATCGGTAAAAGGTTAGGTTTCGTTAAAAAAAAAAGTAACCCGAAAATTATACAATCTTAAACTATGTTGGTTAATTGTAATTTATTTATATATTATATAAAATATTATTTAAGAAAACGTTATAGGAGATTATTATCATTTCAAAAATATGTACTACTTGTACATTTATATCAAAAACTTTCGAGTAAACTGGCGTTGAATTGTAGTAATCTATTGTGCCAAAATCAAAACATTGAACATGAGTTACATAGCTTTGATGTCTTTTTTATATACATTACTGTTTTAGACGGTCTTGTATAGGACTTTCCTATAGTGCGTTTGAAGTATGTAGTTTTTATCAAAAATAATTTCACTTTGTATATCCGCAAAATATTAGTTTTATTTAAATTTCATTAGTTGCCTTATAAATTTCAGTCCAGGGTCAAAAAAGTCTTTTAAATTATTAATTATGACTAATTAATAATTTAAAAGATTTTTTTTATATTTCACCGGTTTGACTATTTTTTTTTTTTTTGTTATCGCGGTGAAAGGTTTTATACCTACCCCTCCGTCTAGGGGAGACAGAGGCGGTTATGTGGGATTCACGGCCAGAAGGGCCCATGTTACCCACTAAAACACCAGCGGTCACTCTCCGTTGCCGCCAAGTGGATCGCCACGGGAAACGCCGAAGCATGCATCCGCGACGATCCGGCGGCGGGCCGCGAACGGCCACCTCCCCCCCCGAGGGCTCACTCCAAGTGACCAGGAGTGTCCCCCCGCCTGGCGGGCTTGCTTAATCGCGAGAGGGTTAACCCCTTACCCCTCCCACCCAAGCCCACGCGGCCAGTCTCCAACCACCACCGACGAGTGCAAGCGCGCCGACGGCAGACAGAGAGGAAACCGACCGACCACAAGCGAAACTCAGGCCTCCGGAGAGACCCGAGTATCCCCTCCCCCCCAAGACAGCCACGGACGGCCTCCTGCCAGATCCGTGACCCGTCTTACTCCCAGGGCTGTACCCCCAGCCCTCCCCCCGTGACTGATTGCACCGGAATACACCAGTGGGCGATAGGGTCGTCACGTCCCGACGACGGACTGCGCCGACAGTGGCCGAGGCCACCCGCCAACACGTAGGGCCGAACTTGGCAGCGGCGGTGTACACCGCCGAGCCTCGTCCTACCCACCTCCATGGGCTGCACCCCCAGCCCGGGTCAAGACCCACGAGGAGGTCAAAGACCCTTCTCCCCCGTGACTAATTGCACCGGAATACACCGGTGGGCGATGGGGTCGTCACGTCCCGACGCCGGGGGTTTGACTATTAAAACATTTCTATACCAATCGAAAATTATGAAATAGAACATACTAACGTTTGCTTACCATCTACCGCATCTGAATCCTCTAATGTCATAAATATTTGTATGTGTGGAGGTATGAATAATAGTTACTTTTTATTCAAATCTAACGAACAACAACACAAAAAAAACAGTACATAACTTCAAATGTACACCGGTAATTAACTATTTGTCTCAAGTATCGATTGATAATTGACATAGAGGATGGATCGACAAATTAGATGCTTGTCAAACGTCAAATATTATGGTTGCGTTCAGAAATTTGAAATTGTTCAAACTGACATAAAAACAATCTGATACTAAGTTAATATCTATGTATATTGGTTCTACCAAACTGTAAGTAGTAAAGAATTAATTTTATTTTTAACTTAATAAGGATAATTACGTAGGTAGAAAGTTATAGAAATTCCTATTAGTTATTCATTTTAAAACTATTCTTATAAGTTGATTTCTAAACACTTCAAAGTAAAAAAGAAAGTATTTTTATTAATTCCGAGCATTTTCATATTATAAATTACCTTTTATAACTTCCCTGAACTACCAAGAATATTTTAAAACCACTATTAGTCGGTCGTTTCAGCCGTTGTCGATATTTTGTGACACTAACGAACAGCAATAAACTTTTTATAAATAAAAGATATATTAAAAAATAAGGTCGTTTATGAAGTGTTCTGTTTTCTGCTGAAGTTGCTTCAGATATGTTACATGATCATTAAACTTTTAAGGCGGATGATGAAGATTGCGTTATTTATTTTTTTGGGTTGAACTTTATATTCATTGTTCAAATATTATACAGCAAAGAAAAAATTGTATTGTTTGATTTTAAAATATTTTTTTTAACAAACTAGAACAAAGTTTGTAGAAAACGTCAGTGATTATTCCATCGTCTCCCTCTCACTAGTTGGTAGAGGGAGCTCAGACCACTTCATATGAGGTTATAGTATCGTTACTATGGAGGAATTAACAATTAGAATTTGGGTAAAAATATGGGAACCGTTGTAATTATATTAAATAGTGCATTAGAATGACAACTTTTTTCTTGGGGATGGTTTTTTATTTTAAGCCACAAAACGATTTAAAACCTATGAAGCTATTTGTACTCTTACATATCTGTAAAACTTAACCATAAACAATATATGTTGTAAGGAAAGGTTTTATTTATCAAGCTAACGGCGCAGGGTATGAAATATTTGACGAGAAGAACCTTATTTATTACGTGGTAAATTTTCGTTCATCAAAGATATGATAATATTAATAATTTATGTTTTTAAAGACCAAGAATATAAACAATCACAGTTTAAAATATGTTTTTTTATTAAAATATAACCTTCTTGAAATGTGTAATTGGAAGTTGTGATATCAGAAGTGTACGAGTATGAGGAAAATTAATTTTAATTGGTTTTCCAGTGCAGTGTTGTTGAGATATGAAATAGCTTACATCTGTTTCTCACTCGTGTTATATGTATGGTAATGTGACATCGTTTACACAACGACGTTTATAAAATGACTTTAATGACGGAACTCTCACATTTAATTCATAAAAACAGTTTTTTATTTGATAATGTTTTAATTCTGTGTGACTATTATTTGCTAGGTCGTCATATCAAAGCTGAAAAATTTCAAACAAGTTCGATTAAAGCTGTTGTCTGTAATTTATCATCAAAGTGATTTAAATAGTTCATATTTATTTTTGCCACCTTTACAATTCCTTTTTCTTTAACTTTGAAATTGATTGCAGTTGCTTCAGGTGTTTCCCAGATGTAACGAAACGAAACCAAATAACGAACCTTGGAAGGCAAGAAATCTTTAGAATATGTTAGACATTTTCGAAAGATTTCTTCTCTTCAGAACCAAATAAACAAACAATACTTAAGATTAAATGATTTTTATTTACTGATCAAACTGTCATCAAAAATTATATTGAACAAAGACAAAAGTGAGAATACTTAATACAAAGATTAATATACAAAACACATACGTTCAAGTGATATCTATTTCATAAAAATTGGTTTTGCAGTTCTATTGGACAAAAATACAGCCACTTAGCTAAGACAAAGTTATCATCACATTTTTGTTAATATACATAGAACGGATATATCATACATATTTGGTATCTTTATTTGAATTGTGATTAAAGCATTCTTTTAAAAATTGTTTTATATTCATTATGAAAAAACACTTAAGCCATGATATAAGTTAAATTCGAATGATTCAAAAAAACGAATATACATTAGTATTGAAAAGAAAATGTAAAACTTTACCTGAAAAATTTAAGTTATAAAAAATTTGTATAAACACTTATTAAATACAAAAAAATATAACTTTTAACCCCCATATAGTATTGCTAACATGTTTTTCATAGTTATAATATTGTTCCAGGGTGTAGTAACCTCTGAGCCCTCTGAGCCTGTGCCGCTGCTGCTGAGCGTGCGGCAGCTGGGGATGACGACCACGAGATGACGGCACGGAGCTGGGGAACGATATTCATGATATATATCTTATATATAACATTCTCGTGTCACAATGTTCGTTCCCGTACTCCTCTGAAACGGCTTGGACCGATTCTCGGAAAAATTTTGTAAGCATATTGGAGTAGGTCTGAGAATCGGCCAACATCTATTTTTTCCTTCCCTAAGTGATAGGGGCTGTTCACCCCTAATTTTTGTTTTGATTTGGACGAAAGGTTTTGTTTTATTTTTTTATCAAGTGGCATAAGAAAAATACATAAAATCCTAAATATTAATTTTTTTATCATCAACCCCTACTTTTGATATGACAAAACAACGTTTGCGGGGCAGATAGTATATGTTAAATAATAAATAATCAAAACCAAGACAACCATTAAATTAGCGCTTAATATAGAAAAATATCTCTTAATTAAACGTTATTTCATTTAATATTTGTTACAAGTGCAATGTCGAACTGTATATTCATAAATGTTTTTGTTATAAGTGTAATTCTCATATAAGTGATAATAATGTCTTAATGGGAAATAAAATATCATAAAGGATCCCATTATTTATAGGCGTAAAAATCGTTAATAGATTATTAGTATATAAAGAAAATATATATAAAATTAGATAGATTAATCAAAATGTAGCAATATATTAAAAACACTATCAGATCATAAAGGTTTTGTATAATAGTGAAATCCCACAGTAATACCTCGGATAGGAAGGTCTGTAATTCTAGGTGTTTGGTGGAGCACCTTCCTCCTAAGACCTGCAGCACCTCGCAGTGACCGCCACGCCTCACTGAGCGCCTGCTGTCTCAGCGCTATCATCTGGGAGTTACTTCCTCCTGGAGCACCTCGAAATAGATTTAATATCACTACAACGATCTCTTCTTCCCAGCTTTAGCCAGGGTCTACCTTACATGTTGTGAATAGTTTTGGCTAATTGTTTTAACGACGGCCGCCCTGCCTGACATCAACCCTCTTTGAGAATGCATTAATCAGTGATGTCTAAATATTCTTACAAAGTACATATGACTCGGAAAAAAAATCACATTGGTACTTGCCCGGGCCAGGATGTATATTACTACAAGTAGAAAATACTACAAAAATCAGTTAAAATCTTATTTAGGCAGAATTAGGCTACATTAAATAGGGAGTTATGATATTATGAAATAGATTTTGACAAGTATTCATTTAAATGAAAACTAATATTTATCATATCGTTTGCCCGTGATCATGATACTGTAAAGTAAACGAAACATAGGAAAAATATGTAGTTTTTTTATCAAAACGTTCATCCAAAAAAATATTAGTCTCATTTAAATGAATACCTGCGAAAATCTTAGATTTCATTATAAGTCAATCTTAATAGTTACTCACAGAGTAACTATTAAGATGACTTAATAGTTACTCTGACTAAGAGTCTATGAGTTTGCATTTCTATCATTGTTTTGTACACAATTATTGTTGCTTTGAGGGTGTATATTTTAAATTTCATGTTTAAAGCAAAAATTTATTGTAAGAATATGTTAAACCTACCTAGTGATACATTTATTATGATTGTCGAAGTTTTAATTTAAAAATACATAATATGTTTTATCGTCATAATTTTCTCAAGTAAGTGAAATGTAATTTCTTTTTGAGAAAAATAAAGTATCTTTAACCATAATAATTGTTTTGTAGTACTGCATCTGCGCGTCTATAGCGACCATATCGTTCTCTGGCTGCGTCGTGGTCCCTCAAAGAGGGCGGTGGCGGCGCGCAGGTTGCGGGGCGCGGGGGGCGGGGCGAGGCGTGCCCGGCGCTCCCCGGCCCGCGCCAGCAGGTCCCCGGCGTCGCGGTGGAAGCGGTGTATCTCGCCAGGAGCAGCCAGGCGCTGGCTGCGGGACTGTATCTGTTCTACAGGACGCTGCCAGGACTCGCTGGAATATATGAATTGTATTTGAGTTGTGGATTATGTAAATTAGATCTAATAAATATGTAATTAAAATTCATTTTGCCTTGTTTTAAATGACATGTGGAATTTTTGAATTAGATCTTATGGTTATGTTATTAAGTCTCATTTTTCTTTGTCTAAATTAAATTCTATATCTAGTTATTGTCTTATTTTAACTTGTACAAATTTATTTGCATTTGTGGAATGTCTTATTTAGATTCTATACCTGTATTACATGTCATTAAGTCTCAATATTCTTTGGTATTAATTTGATTCGAACATGTTGAGTATCTAAATTAGATCCTATATCTATTTTATTAAGGTCATTTCCCAAGTTCCCCTCACCCGAGCACTTCCTGTCTCTTTTCAATGTCAACGATGTAGGGGCTGTCTGAGGCGAACCAGCTTCTTGGCGAGCTCCTCACACTAGTTGAACCTCTCCGCCCCACTCTCGACACGGTGACGGAGCTCTTCGAACTTGGACCTAAGGATCTATGGTTGGGGAAATATGATGTCTTAGATTATAGATATAATTAAATGGTTTTGGAGGATATTTTAATTAAGCTGTAAAACTTTAGGTATATTTAATATTATGACATGCTAATCTTTGCACATCCTTCTGAGATACAAGAAATAAAAAAAAAAACACTAAATTACGTACTAAATGCTCAAATTGACATTATACATATTTCTGTTAATTGAAAGTGTTAGAAAATTTAAATAATGACAACTTCTTCTGATTTAAGTCCATATATATATATATGTTAGATGTCATAATCCTGCCAAACGGCTTAACCGATTTTTATGAAACTTTATATGCATATTCAATCATTTTAAACAATTGGCTACTATCTATATTTCATACCCCTAAGTATAAGGGCGGGTCCACTTTTAACACCTTATTTAATTTTTTTTGGACAACCTTTCATAATGTGGCATTATAAAAATACATACAACCCTAAATTATCACTCTTCTATCACCAACCCCTATTTTTAATATATGTTTTATAAATATTTGATCCTACTCAATAAACTGATAAATTATCACTTCATAAGTCACTTGATGACTTACATATATGTATATAGTGATTTATCATACATTTCAAATAGCTCAAAAATTGTATGATATGACGAAAATCTAATTCTTAGCTATGCATATGTACATATATATATTACCTTATGCCGCGTGAGTAGTTGAATCGCTCTATGCCTATCATTGCCGACGTCACCGGAAGCCAGTGCGGCGGCCTTGTCAGCCAGACAGGAGTCTCCTTCCGCTGCATCATGCAGGACCTGCTGGGCCTTGAGCGCCACCTCCAGCCGGGCCGCGCGCTCCTCCGCCGCTGATGACACTGAGGAGTACGCCTCTTCAAGCTCCTGGCACAGCTGCTTGATCTGGAATGTGATCGTTATAGTTTAGTGGGTGGAGTAGGGAAATAAATTATATGTATATGCATAAATTAATCTTCTTCTTCCTGGCATTTTCCCAGCTTTAGCTAGGGTCTGCCTAAGATGCGTGAATAGTTTTGCCTAATTGTTTTACGACCGGACGCCTGCCTGACATCAACCCTCTTTTGGAATGCATTAATCAGTGATGTCTAAATACTCTTATAAAGTACATATGACTCGGAAAAAAAAAATCACATTGGTACTTGCCAGGACCGAACCCGCGCCCTCTTGCATGAGAGGCGGGACTTTTAACCACTAGGCCACAACTGACTGAGGAAATGAATTATACGAGTATGTATATACATAAATTAATAATATATAATACAAATTGGTGTTTCAGTTAATGTCGCGTTCACACTGTTTACTTCGCTGTAAGCAACAGTACTATGCACATGTGCTTGGAATCTACTCTCAATCTCTCTCCTACTTTCTACATTTGTGTATCTTTCTTTTCCCTTCGTTGAACGTTTAACGCAACCTTGTTGGTAGTCGCATAAGAAGTTTTACTTCAAGAATTCTGTATATAGAAGAATACTTTACATGCTGTATATAATATTTTCAGATGAACCAAGGTAATGGGTAGAGATCCAGAATGAATTTAAGTACATATAATACTATGACGTTGGTAGGATGGACATTTTTTACTATGCGTCAGTTCTGCACTATCGAACGGACGCGTGTTTCTCTCTTAGAAATAAATATACCTACATATAATCACTACAAATACAATGGGACATATAACTATATAACATTACTATTTAATACATAAGAATGTGAGTTATATATATATAGTCCACCTTCCCAGCCTGTGGATGCGTGTCCAGCTCCTTGCCCCGCTGGAGCACCCCCCTCCACGGACAGGCCTCCCGCCCCTCCCAGCTCCGCCCTCAGCTTGGCGTGTTTCTTCTGCGCGTGGCAGATGAAGCGGCGGCGTGGCGCTCCGACACCCAAGCTAATAGTAGCTCTCCTGAAACCTCGGCAGCGAACTTGTGTGGTCTGTGGAGGATTTGGATAAACAAAATTAGTCCTCAAATTGATTATGTACTATTACTATCCTACTAATATTATAATTGTGAAAGTTTGTGAGTGTGTATGTATTTATTTATTATTTAGGCACACAAACAGAATATAAATCCGGATTACATATGAATTTACAGTCTAAAATTATTTTAAGCTTGAAAGTATGTGTCACGACATAATCATTACAAAAACAATATTTTTGTCAGGTGCTACATTATTTAGGTACAATTGAAGACTAATGAATAAATAGGAAAATGTATGTTTGTTACTTTTTTATTTCACGCTCAAAACGGCTGAACCGATTTTGATTAAATTTTATGTACAGGGAAGCTGACGTCCAGGAATAACACATAGGCTACTTTACATCCCGAAAATCTCGGAAATCCGCGGGTAAAAACCGCGGGGCGCAGCTAATATGGCATCAATTATAAAACAGTTGCTTTCTTGCCCTTATATCCGTATGCATTCTTAATAACTTAAAAAACTACGCAGTGGATTTTGGTGCAGTTTTTTTTTAAAGATAGATTGTTTGAAGAGAAAGGTTTGTATGTATAATGCTATCCATAAATAAGTGGAGAATCCTTATCCAAATAAATAACTTTAATACATTTTTGATTTCAAATAGATCTATGGCCCCTTACAGTAAATATTTTAATCTTTATACCCGTCCCGGCTCAATTATACAGGGTGACTGGTGAATTACTATCGATACTTGAGGACGTGATATTTGACGATCATATATGACAAAATAAAAATTAATATTACATAAATATTAATAAACTTCTAAGTAAAGTTAACCAAAAGTTGTGTAATTAATTACGCATCGTGTGAACACAATACAGATTAGGTATACACACACACACACACACACACACACGTCAGCGGGCGTGGTGTTGTATCAGCACGCCGCCGCACGCGTCCACACTTGGAACACTTGGAACGTATCCACACTTTATTTATTTATACGGAAATTTGGTCAAAAATTAAGTACCTATTTTTTTTACATAATTCGAATGAGAATCATGTACCGAGTATGCTCCTTAATATTGATAGTAATTCACCAGTCACCCTGTATATATGTATTATATACATATATATTGTTCCGTCAACCGTTAATCATTTTCTTATATAATGTTGTATTGAATCATATTTTGTTTTAGTTATATCGTATACTGACTGTAGACTAGTTTCCAGCGCCCTATCTCCTCTCGGCCGCTCGAGGGCGGAGCGCCCGGGCGGCCTGCAGCACCGCAGCGGAGTCTCTCTCGATGGCCGCCCCGTCGAAGTGACCACTGGAGACCAGGTCGGAGCCCTGGGACTCGTTGTTCGCATTGACTCAACTCTTGTTCCAGAGCCTGTAGACATTTATGTCACTATTAAATATTACATATATAAATATAGATATATTATGTTCTTAGTAAATACAACAAGGACGAAATCGCATTTTTCTGTAAACAATAATTGTTTTTATCAATACACATTTCTAAACAATATAATTCTACTTGTTTTACTTTAAAACAAATGTTTTCTCGCCCTGAGGAGCCCTTAGTTTAAAATCTAGTTATTTAAAGCACCAGCAATGAGCTCTTTACACTTTGATTTTATAAAAATAATCTCAGCAAAAAAAGAAATCTTTAAAACCACAATCATCACTCTCACACTGACAGTTACCTCAAATTATATCAGTTAGCTGGCATAACTACGACAGATAATAATTTGAAAAGCAATACTATATATACATATGTATATACGAGGGGAGGTCAAAAAGTTCGCGGAATGGAGGGGATGGAGGGGGTTGATTTACTCGTCCAGGTAGTAACTTGTTCAACACCTCGCATTAATAGTATATATACCAAGTTTGAACCAAATCGGTCATTAACTTTTGAGTTGTTGACCTGCAAACAAGTGAATCGGGAAGAAGTCAGTGAGTATGGAGAAAATTGAACACCGCGCCGTTATTAAGTTCCTCACCAAGCAAGGAAAATCCGCTCAGATAATTTTTGAAGAGCTGTTATCAGTTTACGCGGACTCTGCCCCTGGTAAAACCATGGTTACAAGTGGCATGGACTTTTTAAACAAGGAAGAGAGTCCATTGAAGATGACGCCCGCTCCGGACGACCGATTGAGGCCACCACACCGAAAATCGTCGCAAAAGTAGAAAAAAACTTATATTGGAAGATGCCTGGTTGAAGAAGAAACGGCTTGGAGCAATGGTTAGAGTATCTGAAAAAAGCATTTTTAATATCCTACATCATCATCTTGGGATGACTAAGGTCAGTGCAAGATGGATTCCAAGAATGCTCACGCCACTTCAAAAGAGCGATCGTGTCGAGTATTCTCGCCAGTTTTTGAAGCTCTGTGGAGAGAATAAGGACGAAGTTATGGACCGGATTTTTACCTGGTGACGAAACCATAGGTTCACCACTATGAACCTGAATCGAAGCAAGAATCGATACAGTGGCATAAAAAAGGCACAGCTCCTCCAAAGAAGTTTAAAGTGTCACAATCGGCCGGAAAGATCATGGCGACTGTCTTTTGGAATACAGAAGGTATTTTGCTGATCAATTATAAAGATCGTGGTGTGACTATAACGGGACAGTACTACGCTTCTTTATTAGATAGATTGAAAGAAGCTATCAAGGAAAAAAAGAAGAGGAAAGCTGTCAAAAGGTGTGCTCCTTTTGCACGACAACGCAACAGTCCACACGTGCCATGTTGCGACGGCTGCCATTCACCGATGCGGACTCGAAAAACTACACCACCCACCTTACAGTCTAGACTTAGTCCCCAGCGACTATTATTTGTTTTCCAAAATGAAAAAAAAAGCTGCGGTGAAAAAAATATATTTGAGAAGTCAAGTCCGCAATTTCGGCCTATTTTGATAGCCAAGATAAATAATTTTTTTTCGAATGTATTAATAAATTATTTGTGAGATCCGAAAAAAATGTATTAAGGTTAAGGGAGACTATATTGAAAAGGAAAAATAGTTTCGTGTTAAATTTCAAACCCCCTTTCCCGCTCATTCCGCGAACTTATTGACCTCCCCTCGTAGTATATCTAGTAGGTATGTATGGATATATGTTGCTCTTACAAGTAAATTATCCTAACTGATTTTGATAAAAACTCTTCTATAAAGCAATTTAGACCTCACAATGACATCCATTATATTAGATACACATTAATCACCATCTGAGTAATTCCTAATACACGCATGAAGTCGCAGTAAACAGCTAGTATGTGATGTACCCACCTGGTGTAGTAGCAGCAGTCTCTTGCAGGATCTCAAGTCTGAACCCAGCTTGGTGCTGTTTAGAGCTCGCTCCATCTCCGACAACCTCGCTTTGGTGTCTTCCACCGAGCTGGGAAATCATAATTATATGAATATATTCATTGCATATCTATACTAATATTATAAAGCTGAAGAGTTTGTTTATTTGTTTGTTTGTTTGAAAGCGCTAATCTCCGAAACTACTGGTTCGAATTGAATAATTCTTTTTGTGTTGGATAGTCCAGTTATCGACGAAGGCTGTAGGATATATAACATCACGCTACGACCAATAGGAGCAGAGATGGTAAATGTGTAAAAAAACGGGAGAAATTATTTCGTCTTTGAAGCCTTCCGTTTTGCGTGCGCCGTGAAAACGGTTCAAGATACACAAACAAATATGTATTAAAGAATCATAGCTCTTTAATGATCTAAAAAAAAACAGTCCGCAAACAGTATATGTCTACCTTTTAAGATTAACTCACAAAAAATCCGTTTTTATGGTACCAAATTTTGTCGAAATAATTTTGTTTAAGTTGTATCAACATAATAATATTAATCTTTATTCAAAAAACAAATAAATATGTTGTTGGTTAAGAGTACTTCATTGTGAATAAAAAAAAAACATACTCAAAACCATTCCGAAAACCCCGAAAGATCAGGAACTATGTGGGAAGAACCAAAAAAAGCTACCGGAAGTCACTACTCCAGGCGGACGAAAGTCGCGGCAAAAGCTAGTTCATAATATAGGAGATTATATGAGATGTTTCCATTCATCATCAACCTATCAGAGCCAAACTGCTGAGCCTCTTCTCAACATGGGAGAAGGTTTCAGCATTAATCACCACGCTCGCTCAAGAAGGGTTGGTGATGTCAAACTTATTATATGATATTATTGAATGGTGTAACCATGCTCAGGGTGATAGATGTATCACATATATTTAATAGGATTAGAACTTACTTACAATCTGTACATAAACGCGGTACAGATTTTATGTTTTACTGAGAGATCATAAAGTATTTTAGTGCAAGTTCGCGCTTGGGTTGCTACGAAATAAAATTCAGAAAATTATTATCAATATGTGCCTAAATATATTTTATATCATACACTTCTCGTCTGCCCGTCATGACTTGTTTCTTATATATACAATGAATGCAAAAACTTTTACAAGTTTATTATTTCACTTGCAATGTATGTATGTTATTCTATTTTAGGAAAACAAACAATAAGATAAAACTTATGGGATATAATTATACAAAAATTACATATATCAGCTAAGTTTCCACTGGTAATTAGACCGCATATTATTAAAATTAAAAAAAAGACTAATAAACATTAAAAAACGTATACTGACGAATTTCTTCAGCAGTTATGAATAAAATCTAACATAAATATAATTAAACGAAACAAATAAAAAAAAAAGAAGTAACAAAACACAAAAATTGAAGGCATTAATGGCTACATCGGTTAGTTAAATTACAGGCAAAAACATTTATACACGTCAAAACAAACTATAAATTGATACATAAATTAATCTCATTAACTTATTTTTAAAAGAATACATTTTTTTTCAAATAATATATAAAATATCTTAATCAACTTTATTATAATTTTGGCAGCTACGATATAAAAAGATAATATTATTAGTACTTTTCGTTTTACAAATCGGCACATTAAATAAATGGTTTATATCTAGAATTTATTCGTGAACAATTTAAATTCAATATTAGACGATAGGAAAGGTGAATCTACGAAACTGTTAATTATTTTAATTAATGAAAGATACACTTTGTTTAAAGTTTGTAATTTCGTCCTTTAAATGGTTTGAGTTTGCGCAGAAATCATATCGGTTATAGTATTTTCCAAATTAAGCCACAATTTGTCGAACTCTTTGGATACAATATTTTGAAACTTCCTCACCAGAGACTGGTATTACATTTGTATCCACTTTGGCTGAAGCAATGTGGGCTCGTACACCTCTACGATTTTAATATTATCATCCATGGTCTTTTTACAAATTAATTATGTGTAATCTCAAAACGAGGAATAAAAATAAAAATAAAATAAAATCGATCTTTCTCACATACGATTGCCCGGGATCGAACTCTCGCTTCACGCGTACTATGCTTAGTAAACACCTTTCGGCCAGTTTGTTTCTGGCGTCAATTGTGAAAAAGATGATTTTAGTTAAAAACAGCTGGGTTTTATCATTTGATTCTTGACCAATCAGGAGTAAGGACGCAATGCTCTTGAGCGTTTGAATAAAAATACTGGTTTTTTACCTTACAAATTTTAAAAAAACACTTAATCACCTTCTCAAAGTTAATGCACTGAATGTTTTAAGCACTATTGACAGCAATAAAACTAAAAAAACACTTATTATTCTAAAGTTTAAACAAAAAAATACTATTCCGATATACACTTCTTCTTCTTCTACCTGGCAATTTCCCAGCTACAGCCAGGGTCTGCCTTACATGTTGTGAATAGTTTTTGGCTAATTGTTTTTACGACCGGCCGCCTGCCTGACATCAACCCTCTTTTGGGAATCAACATTATTCCGATATACAACCCGATTAGGTTAATATTATGAAGATAACAATTTGACGTCAAACACCCAAAATCACCAAGTTAACCGACTACAAACAGTAATAGCGATTAATTGTACAATAATTTGACCGATAATCACTTGATAGTGGCAAGAAAACAAATATTTACAATTTATTGATTTTTATGTACGGAGCCAATGTTTACGCTACCGATAGCGACACCTAATTGATATTCTAACCTAATTTATGTTAACTTAAAAATTATATATAATATGTATGAAAATTTATATTTTCATTTTATTGTTTTGAAATGCTAATCACTACTTGGTCTGTATATGTAATGAACATCGCTATTATCTGGTATTTAGAGATCACCAGCTGGAAAGATTATTAACCACAGAGGTCATTTCAATGGAATATATAATTTAAAATATACCTAATATCAAACTAAATGTAATAGATAGCATCTGCGGGTAATTATCATATATGGTCATACAATTAATTGTAAAGAGAATGTCTGATAAGTTATAACAAGGCAAGAAAGATTTCAAAGATATACAAATATCGGTAACAAGTATGGAATTTTACGAGGAAACAGGCGTAGTGAACTATGTGATAAAAGTCATAAAAATAAAACAAATAATTTTAATGGAATATGTATTTTATTCCTCTTCAATAATAATTACAATATCGTCTAGGAACTATGCAGGGGGTACAATGTTACTAGTTGCTATCCCACAATTCACACAGCGATGCATCGTTTCAGTAATATGAAATATCCAATCCATAAGCCGGCGAAATAATCCAAATTAACAATTCCAAGTCAAACGTGCAGGCGATCGTCGGTGTCCAATGTGAAAGCAAGGGTTGTAAAAAAACGTTAGGCGGGTTCGGAGTCCGTAAAAAACAAAGCAGTGGTCGTTGAAAAACGTAAAACGATCGGGAAAGCACTCGAAACTTATCAAAAAAACACGAAACAAGTGAGACTCATAACAATGCATCTGGCATGGTAATTGTTAAGTGTCAATGTTTATGTTGCCATAGGACTATATACTGATTACTGAATGATTTCGATCGATTGAATCTATAATAGAAAAGGATGTTTTAAAATAATATTAATATTATTTTTATATTAATATACCACCTTATTAAAAGTTATTTTTTATTGAATTGTAGACATATATGGTGTAGTTTAAAATGAAGTTACTATAAGTTTAAAACTAGGAGTGAAGTTTTTATTTTGTAGATAAATAATCGAATAATCATTTTAATTTAAGTAATCGTTAATCGATTGCTTCATAAAAAAACAGTTATTTGCTTATTTCTTCCGCTTGGAGATTGAGAATTTATGCAGATTTTTGGTATTTCATACAAAAAAAAATTAAATCGATTTTGAACTCTTAAACATTTATGGCAAAACCAGTTTCCATCTCCTTTAATTATATTTGTTTAATTATTGTTTAAAACTTATTTAATATTTTTCTTTCTTGCGACGGACAAACTTCTTATTAAATTGTATATATCGAGGATGTGCAATGTCGCCGCTAGCCAGCTGAGCGGACACTGAGCCTCAGTTTTGCTAGACGGGGCTATCTCCCTTACCGAGCTGCGATATTATTTTATTCGCTGGCTAAAGGTAGCCGACTTTGGCTATATATATTTTTTTTGAAACATTTAATTTAAAAAATCATTTTTATGCAGAAAAAAAAAGATTATCAACATCACAACACTCAATTTCAATAAGTTTTATGTATATGGTATAGCATGGATTTTAGAACGTAAACCTGTCTAGCAATAATATACAATCTTCTATATATACATATATAAAAATGGATTGCTGTTCCTTAGTCTCGCTAAAAACTCGAGAAACGGCTGAACGGATTTATCTTATCTTAGTCTTGAAATGTTCGTGGAGGTTCAGGGAAGGTATAAAAAGCTGAAAAAAATGGATTCATTACCGGGAAAACCATAAAAAAAACAGCCCTTTTTCTATTTTCCCGTAACAAACGTTTTTTTTGACATTAGATTTGACAACTAACTAATATGTGTCAATCATTCTGTCGCACTTCAAAACACTGAGATTTATGGCTTACAGGTAAACACCAAAAAAATAAATAAGACATAATTTATTTCTTGATTGAGGCAGTACGAAGTCTGCCGGGTCAGCTGGTATGTATATAATTATACTCCAGCCAAATTTGATGTGGAAAGTTTAATATCAAAGCGTTGCTTAGCAACCAACGTCAGGCAGATGCTCAAAATATTTTTAGAAATACACATTAAAAAAAATATTTGAATACTTATTTTATAGTACTTATTAAGATATATATTTTATAATAACTTAAATATTTAATAATACTTTTTACAACAAAATGCAATCAATAAAAAGAAAAAATCTTGATTCGAAAAAAAAAAATTCCGGTAAACACTGCTATGCCGGGCACGTCACTCGTCAGTCGTCAGTCGTCACTCGTCAGTGACTGACGGTCAGTCCGCTTAGATTGTAGTTGTGTAAACGCTTGTCCTTTGTCGCTACGGCGACACTCGCACGCCGCACTCTCGCTTACGAAAATTAATCTCCTGTATTAATAGCTTGTAAGTAGTTTAAATTGTTAAATCTTGCTTAATACGCTAAACACATAATACAATAAAATAATGATTCGTTGCTAAAATGAGGTATAGTTATAATATTTCTTAGTTAGTATACATTCTTAATAAGAAACGAAGATAATAATAATAATTACTTAAAAATAATGAATTCCAAAGATTTTTCCTTGCAAGGATACGCTTTTGTAGTCATATAATGGTTGTGTCCCTTTCTAATTTTTTTATTGCATTACATTTTTGTTATCTTCTATAATATAATAAATTGTCTTTAGACTAATCTATGAAATGGAAATCGCGGAGAAAGATCTTATACCTATTTCTTTTCAGTTTAATAATTAGCGATTGTTAATTGGATATAAGTTATAATACCATTTTTTATTCACTTAAAGGATCGATGATATCCAGGACAAACTCTTTAGTTTCGTCGAGGAAAACCAACAGCACATTTGGTCTACGGTGTTCCCTTGACCATAAACTGTGCTGTTCAAGTAATGGCGGAGTCAATGAAAATAGACCTCGAGTTAGTACCAGATTTGCTTCGGTCTGATTATAACTATTTATTAATGTAATTAATAATTAACCAGAAGAAACTTAAAATATAAATTGTAGAACGAAATCCTTTCATAAAGTGGGTAGTTGAAAACTGTAAAAAAAAATGATACAATAATGTAGACTATGTATAGTAATTTAGTGAATAAGATATATTTTTTTTTACAGAAAGTCATTGGATTCGCAGATCAAAATACACGAAATGTGGCAGGGACAAGGCACTGAGATTTATTGGAAGCAAAACTTCACTTGTCCCACTGAGGATCAATATAAAAAAGATGACACGTATGAGTAATATATAACTTATACATTTTTCTAACCCTCTACGTTTCTACAAAATCTGTCCTATATAAATATCGTTACTATCAAATGAACGAATATCTCACTGACAATATTATAGATTAAAACAGACTTTATATTTTTCAACAAATTTAAATTTATCATAACAGTTTTAGAGAAATTTAATTTAAATGTGAATGTTTTTCCAATGAATGATGATCATTATATTTTCTTCGAAAAAAAATTATATCATATTAATTGTGTCTTTTACTATTCCAGTTAAAACAGCAACGGCAGTTTCTGTGAAGATTTATCAGAAGGAAAGTTTTCCCTTGCCCATCATACATGCATCCAAAACATCAGTGGGAAGCGAAGTTTTACGTGAGTAGACTAAAACTCAGTTACTTATTGTATACATACGAGAACGTATTTGTGTGGGTCAAACATAGTAGTTTTTACTGTAACCCTTCGATAAATACGGAATCATTATTCTTCATTATTGCATCAGGTTATTTCATTAACTTGATGAATTACATATCAATTTAAAATTAAGAGTTTTGAGAACTTCGTGTGATTTTTTTTACTCGTTTCATGAGATCAGGTCCGCCTACGAAGTTTCTTCCTTGATCCTCTGTTTCTAATACTTTATTGATGTTAATTTTTGTCATCATTTTTGGTGTTTAAGAAATAAGTATAAACATAACTAGATGGTAATTCAGTAATAGTAAAGTTTTTTCGTGATCATATTTTTATTACTGTCAGGTATCTTACGACAGCATACCCGTTATATAACCTGAAGAAATACTGTATGTCTTTGTTGGAGAAACAGACTCAGTGAACTTGATCGAGAAGCTCGGGCTGAGGTGAATCAATATTTTTTAACATAGTATACATTGAAGTGTGATTGTTTTAAATTTGAAGTATACAACCTAGGTTTCTTACAGGTCGCCCGTTTAGGTGGAAACCCACTACTGGAAAAATGTATGAATGATCTCAGTAGCTGGAAGGATGTTGTAATGATCAAATACTTATTACACTATTTTTTTACACCGGACACTATTAACCAATAATATTTAAAAGGTGTGGAGTACAAAGACTCGCAAGTCTTTAAAATATATTTTTGTTATATTGTTTATCCGATATTTTAAGACATGAATATAAAAGCATTTTTTTGTATTTTTTCTATTTCAACAAATTATTTAAATTTCTTCATGCTTTGTTCATGTTCATTAGGTTACAATTCTTCCTTAATTTCATGTATAAAGAGATCTTTACCAATTTATAAAATGTAATTTATGAACGTTCTTGTTACAATAATAATCAAAGTGTTATAAATAAGAAATTATATAGATAAGAAATTTAATATAACACAAAAATACATTTATTTTTTAAACAATTTATTCAAACATTTACCTTTTGTTAACAAAGTCCATCATTTTTTAAATATGTACTATCAAGAATAGAGAATATTAAGAATAGAGGTAATGTCACCATTTTATATCATGAGTCTCAATATCCTAAGAAATTAATAAGTGAGTGTCTTATAACTTTAGAATCATAGTGAGTGATCACTTTTAGTCAAAATATATGAGTTAGCTCTACGTTTTTCTTTTAATCGTTTATTTTATTTTTACCGTGTATGTGTTTAAATTTTATTCTAAGCTAGACCTTTCAGTGTGATATGTAATATTTGTTTTATGTATGGTATAGATTGTTATATATGTATTGAAATTGTTATGTATGTAATTGTACAATGTAGTTTACTTAGTGATGGTCAAACCAACAATCGTATCTGACTAGGATCATAGGATAGAACAATATCCCGAAATAATTTTTTTAAATCAAATTATAAAAATTTCGTTTTGAATCACATTTTGGAATTATTTATATTAAAACGTTTGCTATTTTTTGTTACTGGAGTAAAACTTTCATTGACAAATGAATAATAAAAAAGTTTTCAATAACATTGTTTTAAAAAAGTAACGAACAAATATCTGTGTAAAACATAACAACCATTTATGTTTTTTTCAAATGAATATCAGTTACAACATGTTTATGAGAAAACATTTGCATTATTTGAAGTCGTTCTGGTTTGAAACAGTAATTGTGACTGATTATAATTTTCTATATGGATATTAGCTAAAAAATATAAATTATTGGACATTTTTCCTAACAATTCGAGAACTATGTTACTCATATTTTTGTAAACATATTTTACTTTGCTAAAAGTATGTAATGCAGACAACTTGATACACATAATGAAACAGTAACCGATAATCACAATAGATATTATCTGACATGTAAAAACATAGAATGAATCAATAAAAATACATTGTTTGAATAGTAGAGACGCAGATTGAAAATCGCTGTCAAAAATATACCTCTAGGTACATTGCATCTTTTTTGGCATTCAAAGTACAAAAGGGACAGAAACAATAACATTGTAGCGTGGGTCATAATTGTAACAATAATATTTGCTACATACATAAATTTTTAAACTTTGGTAATCATGAAATATTTTGAAATAGGTATTTATGGTTGCTTTGCTCATTATTGCTGTCAATTGTCATATTTTTCAAGTTAATAAGTTTTATAATATCAATAAATAAGTAAAAATAATATTTTATATGTGCTAGTAGGTATATAAATTATAATTATATCTATGTATTAAGCTGTAGTCCATCTCCTCCGAATTCTTACTTCTTGGTCACGTTCCCTGCACACTGACGCTGACAAGAGAAAAGTTTCAATTATCTTCTTCTATATATATAAAAATGGATTGCTGTTCCTTTATCTCGCTACAAACTTGAGAACGGCTGAACGGATTTATCTTATCTTAGTCTTGAAATGTTCGTGGAGGTTCAGGGAAGGTATAAAGCTGAAAAAAAAATTGATTCATTACTGGGAAAACCATAAAAACAGCCCTTTTCTATTTCCCATACAAACGTTTTTTTTTTTGACATTAGATTTGACAAGTAACTAATATGTCAATCATTCTGTCACACTTCAAACACTGAGATATGGCTTACAAGTTACAGGTCAACTCCAAAAATATGAATAAAAAAAACGTAATAGATATTTTCTTGATTATAGGGCGATACGAGTTCGCCAGGTCTTCTAGTTATATTATAAAAGACGAATGACGTCTAAGGACAGATATTCTCTTTTGAGCTCTTTTGACGTGTTTTCTTATTGAATGAAATATTACTTTTAACATAAATTTTTATACTAACAAATTATTTTATTTCGTGTTTTTCTTTATTTAAATAGGAACAAAAATTCTTTTGTTAAATCTTTTAATTTATAAATTGTGTAAAATCTTGTAAGTTAGTTTAACTTCAATAATAAAAATAAAACAACTTAGGATCTTTTACTATCTCTAAAGTAATTTTAAACAATATTAAGATTGAAATTGTAATAAAAAATATTGTAACAACAAATAACAACAGGAGTATAAGCTAATCTTAGTGACTTTATGTCTACTTACGGTAAAAGAAATGCCATCAAAAACAAAAGATGTGTATAAAAACCAAGTCTCGCTACACAGTTGTTCTGCCGTAAGAAGTTGTGAGATCTATGTAATGCCATAATAATTATTAGCTAATCTAACAACATCTTATGTATGACAGTATTCATTATAAAATGTCTACAATGTTCCCTACAACATATGTTAAAATCAGACCTTAGGACTATGAATAAAGTGAGGAGAACTTTTACTTACATGAGGCACCTGGTACATGGAAATTGGTCAAGGAAATAAGCTAGCATAAGTATATGTACATACCAAGTATGTAAGTTTAGTGTACACCACCAAGGTAGGATTCAAAAAAATTATTCTTTATATTAGTCCTAGGAATCTAATATTTAGTTTTTAATCTTTATTCCCGCGACAGTTTGTATATTGTGATCTGATCAGCGAACTAGAGAATGTAATTTTAAAGTTGGTTGACGGCGCGTGATGCTGTCAGCTGTGATGGACACTGAGACATGATGTGTTACCGGTATTATAATATGTAGTATATATTAAAATACTATTTGTTATAAGTGGCTTTATTTTAAAAGAGATTACATACTAAGTACAAACATTAATCTAAATATAATAATTAACAAATAAATATTAACGATAAATAGATGTTATTTTATCATTTTCTGAGTAAAAAAAAACTTTTAATTAAAAAAAGTCTTATAGTAAAAAATAAAATTATCAGTTATTAAAATGTTTTCAAACATATTTACTGGTAACCGTTTGTAATAAATGAATTTAATAGTAAGTTTAGTTCGCTAAATGCAAATAATATTTGATTATTTATAAACTCATGACATACATATATTCCAACATTATGAAGTATCCTTAAAAAAAGTGTGAATTAACCTTTTTTATGTAATGTTTGAATCATACATTCGTTTGGTCAACTTAAAGTTATGTTAAGAATAGTTCCATTCTGTTCAGAACATTTTTATATGCTTTTTATGGACACAAAATTAGTTTTCTTAGCTGCTTTATGTATATTTTATTATTATTCAATTTGGTTTTGAATGTATGTTGTAGAAGAGCACTTAAAAACCGGATATAAGCTGGAGATGATTTAAGTAATATGTGTCTTTGTCTTGAAAACCATGTACTATAGATACTTACTTTATAGCAATCATTGGATTAACGCTTCTACATATTACTAACCACTGTAACAAAACAAATAATTAAGAAACTATAGTAAAATACGTTTCCATTTATCAATATCAGTGATGGAACTATAGAAGGCTTCTGCATTTTTGCTTTTTGTTAGAAAATATGATAAAAAGTCATAGTATCTATTAAAAATAGTTTAAGCCAACGAAGACTCAAATAATTTCTCAAACAAATAAGACTCAAACAAAACAGTTTGTTAATGGGAATATAGATAAGAATAATTATTATTTAAGGAACAAATCATCACACTTCCTTATACACAACAACAGCTAACAATATTTGTATACAGTCTTCCTTTGACTTTTGTATTTTTAGTGAATAAAAATAAACATTGTTACATCTTAAAGTAAAACATAGTACAATATTTTGACGTCTTTTTATGATCATATTGGAACAAATACGTGGCATCCTTTATACCGAGTAAAATGCCGATGTGATAAACATTAACATGTAAGTAAAACTAAAGGAGTTTCAATACTTATGGAGTAGTATGAACATTCGGTTTGTAATCTTAAATAGGGAGAATTTATTAGTTTTATAAGACATTTAACTAATTAATGATTTTTTTTCCTTTTACATTAAACATAAACATTGTAAGTAAACATTTAGCACGAAAATATTGTCAATGTTACATATTATATGTTGTTGCAACATATTGTGAGAATATTTTCTATTAAAAGCCATTTTCTATTTGATCGTTAATTAGTTGACTTTAAGTAATGTGTGGACAACTAGAAGCAAATATGTTAAATTAAAACTAATTTATTAAAAAAAATCTGTTTTAGAAAATTTAAAACATCAAAGCCTAAGCCCTAAATCAAACAGTAATCTAGAAATACAAGTAATTATTAAAATACAACCATTTAAATAATAGTTACCATACAAACATGTATGTACATATAATATACATCCAGCATTGTATTATATTAAAAAAAATATGTTTTCTTTATATCTTTGTGTGAAATTTTTTCATTCAAAAAAATATTTTATCTTTGAATATTCTATCCAAAAATATATATATATATGATATAAAATATTTTTGTTTGCCATCAATTGTCTTATAACCCATTACTGTCCCCTGTAAGCAGTGTGAATACTTTACATGTCTAGTGACTGTTCACATAGTGTAAACGACTTAATGAAAGCTCACTGGAAAAAAGTATAACATGCAATTGTTGTAATAAAAATATTTTATTTCTTTGTAATTTAAGTTATTAAAGCTTGTAATTTATAGACCAGTAACACTATCAACCCTTGAGTAATCAGTTTTAATGACTATTGTTACTTTCCTCTACGCAAAAAGAGAAACATTTTATAAAATTGACATTGAATGTCTCTCTCCTCTCTGTGTAAGTGTATTTGTTTATAAGTATTGTATCGGGTGGTCCGTGTGCATTGAACCCTCATACATTTGGTAAAACATCTTGAGTACGTAAAACAAGCACCATTGTATTAATACAATTAAGTTAGTCTTCGTTATTCTTCTTTTCTTCTTCTTCTTAAAGTCTGGTAGAACTAGATCCTTAGACTGATAATGTCAAGAAGCCAGACATACAATGAATAACTAACTGTTATTAATGATCCAACAACACGTCTCTTCACATCAACATACCAGCTCGTACCGCCGTCTCACTCACATTAACTTTCTCAAACGTTTGTCATTATCCAGTGAAGTGTCATGTACCGCTGTCACACAGCCACACGTCACGCTTTACGTTATTAATTAATTTACTCGTTCAATGAAAAAGATTTATAATTTTTTCTTTGTAATATTTTCATTGGTTTATTTTGTTTTGTAAAATATTTTTGTTACTGTGCAGTCTTATTAAGAGTCACCCGTTGAACCAATTTATTTGAAATAATTTTAGTATCTGCTCCTGGAAGGATAACTCAAAATTTCCACATATGTACTTGGTTTTGATGACAAGAAATAAAACATACATATATGCGTCTACATAAAAATACTTGATATTTTAATAAAAAAAATGAAATATGAAAATATTTGCTATTTGTTGCTGTCTAATTTTGTCAAAACTTTATCTCGCAATAGTTAACGTTAGCCTAAGAGAATTCATGTTTTCTTTCTATTTTTATAAAACAAAAACCTAATTTTAACTCATCTGCTAATGATATCATTAACTGTTCGTTAGTTAAAACATAAACTAAATTAGAAACCTCTAGAAACTCTATTGCAAATAATAAATATAATATTTATTCTCACATAAAATTAGTAGAAAAAAATTAGATTATATTTAATGAATGAAAAAAAAATTGAGATTCTTCGCTTTAAGTGATGTGGTTTTATTGATAATTTTCAATAGAAAAAGTGGTGGCTTGTATTAATTAAAAGAGAGGAAGTCACCAAATATTTTAAATAACAGTATAAACCAATAAAACAAAATAGTCATTTTCAGTTAAAACGACTACTATACATAACTTCTGTGTCACAATGTTACTCACTTGCTGGCTATCCTGATAGAACGAAAGATAAGAGTTAATCAATTATCCCAATTTCTTATTTGTTTTAAACTTCTTGATGGAACATATTTATAAATGCTTAAAACAAGTTTTTAATAGGATATAGATATAATTTATATGATATTAAGTCAACATTTTCTATCAAATTGTGTAATACTTTAGAAAATCGCTTACAACACTTACTGTAAAAGTATTCGTCTTTTAATCGTTCTTTTGTAGTTTAATTTTTTTTAAGGTGTTTACCTTAACAGAGACAAAATGTTTTATGTGTTTTTAACAATCAGAAGTGACGCAGATTAAAAATTATCTCGTTCGACATACGTTTAACATTTACGAAAACAGTCAAACCTTACAGCTCTTGATCAGTACCGCCTCCACTAACGATTAGCGACCATTTGAATATCAAAAGACATCGCTATTAACAAGGTCCCTTTTACTACTACATGTATGTATTTATACATATTTGTGTCCATCGTTTTTTATCCGTAAGATGTGATTGTCTACCGGGAAACCTCAATTGATTCACAAAACTGTGCTTTACATTTAATAATACGTCAATCGCACTCGATAATCTGGAAACGTCGTAAAAAGTTTAATATCTGTTAAGTAGAGACAAACGCAATGGCGTAAAAGATAAATCCCAGTAAAAAGCATATTCACCTTTTTTTTGTTGACCTCCAAATCCATAACCACAGACACAAATAAACTAGTCGAATACTTTTTTGTTGTGCTTGAAAAAGGAAAAAATCGTTTAGTTTGTATTCTAGAAAGATCCAAAACGAAAAGTTGGATCTCCACTGAACGTGTAATTAACTATTCTTGAAAATCGTTCTATCGTAAAAGTTGTTTAAGAACTTTAAGTGAATATATATTTTTTTATATTCTTTCTTTTCAAACAACACACTTTTATAAGAGCTAGAAGGTTTCCTTGTAAAGCAAGGAGGAATTTTCTGAAAACCTAATGACAAAATTCAAATGGCGTTAAACTGTAATTCATTTCGTAATATTTCTGATATACAAAAACATTTTCAATATTAATAGGCTTATGTTATAATTAACATATTTCCTGTTGTATTAAAAATTCTAACATCATATTTACTCAGCTTTATATCTAATTCCACCAAAGGAAAGACAATTATAAAGTAAATAGTGAATGTGTATTGAGTAAACTTTCAAAGTGATAAAAATCAAAATAAAAAAAAAATACATTATAAAGTTTTTCCTAAATAGTTTTTACCAGCAAAATAAGCAACGAAATCCTTAAACTTTTTTAACATTTCCAATTAAGCTTTAAAAAAAAAAACAATTATTGGAACAAGGTTAAGTTGAAATGTTTTTAAGTATTTTTAGTTTGAATTTACGCTGCTCATTTTTTTAGGCACTTGTAACTATGTACTATCTATGTTGTTTGTATATTACGTCTTTTAAAAATTTTATTGAAGTCAAAATATGCTATAAGTAACCTTTATCACTCAAAGAAAATTTGAGAAAAAAATAAAATATTATTTTAGTTTAAAGTGAATTTTGTATTACAACAAATTAAGAAATTTAAATGGAACCGTTTTTTAATGATGGCTATTAACTTTAAATCAGAGCATAAAGGAAGATACATCCTTACGCTGTACTTGAAATTATTAGTGATATTATCAGTTTAATATTTGAGGACGACTCCAAGCGACCATTACCAATTCATTCACCAGATCTCATTTTAATTAATAATTCGATGTATTTCAGCGAGGCTCGTCAACTCAGGCTCAGAGTATAGATAGTTATATGTATTAAAATAATATTAAGTCTGTTATGTAAGTTCACGTCGTCCTCTATTTACGAGGCAATTTTTCGTTTCACATATAATCAAATAATAATACTATAACGTATGAAAATTTATTAATTAAAAACTTTTAATGCTACCTATGTATAGTGATGATCCCAACTTTGAGTAAGGATGCCGATTAATTAAATTAAACAAGCGTTTAAATATCAGAATCTGCAAAAAAATTCAATGTCTGTTATGAGATTTAAGGATCTAATAAATTTCAAGGACAATAAACACAACGCTATGTTACATTCATATAACAACGCTGTAGTTTCTTATTATCCTGTTTTCCAATCCGACCTCCGTTGTTTGATATGATTCAATGTTAATAACGTCATAAAAACGGCCCCCAGTCACAGGCAATAATAAATATAATGTATTGGACCCATCCTTAAATAGGAATTCACTCACTACTTTAAGTTTTTAAGTTATATTTTTTGATTAACTTGAAGAATAATAAAATGGCAGAGCGTAACTATGTAATAACCTAAAAATGTTTTCAACTCGATAAGAAAATTTTTTTTCGTTTTAATATATTTACTGTACTTAATAGATTGTGTAAGTTCCCTTCTGGCTCCTTCCTGCTATGTGTTTTTTAAACTAAAACTCTGGCCACTAATATTATTAAAAAAAATATGTTCACTTAATTATGATTTCGAGATAGTGGCGAAGTTCTTGAAACAAAAATTTAATTTATGAAATGAAAGTAATAAAAAACACTGTACTTAAAAAAAATATGTCTACCTGTACACAGTACATAGTTATACATTAAATTAGCACAATTATTCATTAGCGTTTTGTAATAGAAGAATATTGCTATTTTCCACACAAATTAAAAGCATGCCGTTTTTTTTTTAATATTAATAACTTTGAATCAGAGTGAAACTACGTTCAGCGTTCAATGAATATAACCGACCGTCATTTTTTACTATATTGAAAATATTTTGTTCTATCAACCAAATTATTTTTATCATAATACCTTTAACTCATTGTACACTTTTGCTCAAACACGTTGTTATAAATTAACACTTTCATACGTTTTTTTTTATACTTGCATACAATTTTATTTGATGAATTTAACCACAATCCTAAACGATAAAGGGCAGTTATCTCCTCAAATTGTAACAGTAACGCTAGTAATGTAACATTCAAACATAAATTAAATAGATATGTTATGTATAGATAACAGTGATGGGAAGGATCACATTCAGTATTACAGATAACTCTTATAGGGGCGCTCATCATAAAGATTTACTAACATGTTTATGAAACAACCTACCTACTTGAAAATTTAAGAAAACAGAAAAAACCATTTTAATATTACATTGACTTATATGAACAGTTTTTTAGTCAGACATAGTTTCTCTGCTGTGTCTTAAAGGGAAAAATATGAGAATGAAAGAAGAAGTAACATTGGAGAACAGGAGGCTTAGAGTTTAAGCTCTCTCTCACTAAATATAACTTAAATCTTAACAAAGTGGAACTAATTCATATAAGAGTAATAATATACTGACCTTTGGAGATTCTAATATAATGCATTAATTCAATTATCATAAGCAGAAATAAACTTAAGTGTCTGAATATTTCTCAATTATTACATATAAGAGTTCCTACACTAAATGATAACAAGATTTGCATTTAAAATTAATGTTAACAAAAGTCAAGAGTACGGAAGGTATTCATGCAAATCACTTTATATGATTTTATGAGTTACCATTAAAAGCGAAACATTAAGTCTCTTGCAGCGGATTCGGGTGTATGAGTATTGGGTTTTCACTTATACATACAAAACAAAATGTATGTACGTTACAAATTTTTAATGATTATTTTCATGCAAACTTTCTGTGTTTTATAAATACAATATAAGTTTTTATTGTGTGTAGTGTGATGGTTTCCAATGTATTATATTCATGTCTGGCTTGTCGCAGTTTGTGGTGTCCCAGTATCATTAGGACGGGACTTCCAGTCTAAGTCTAAGTCACACCCAAGCCTCGACTGAATTCAACTAGAGGGTCAGTTTTCTTTAAAAAGTACTCTTCAAGCACTTCTGTCTTTTTAACTTACTCATACTGATATCATTATTTATTGCTTTATTTTTTTAGTTCAGGTCAAATTTTTATTACAACGTCAGTATAAAATAGAAAAAATTTAGTTTTGTGTCATGTATTCATTAAATATAAATCGTATTGTAAAATTGCTACGATCAAAGTCCTTAGTTTAAACTTACAAAATGTATAAATTTGATTTGTATTACATTAAATTGATGCCTTTATAAACTTTACTTATGATAATTGTATAATGTTTTATTGTTGTTATTGTAATGAAATATTCAACTTATTATAATCACCTTTTATGTATTTGAAATAATTATTTATTAATTGTGTTTAAATTTATAAAAAATTAACTAAACAGACAATAAGTATGTCGCGGGTTTATAATAATATCGGAGTAGGAAGGTTTCCAAAGGACATAAAACGGCAGTCTGTAGTTTTTTTAAGATTAATAACTTCGTATTAATATTCTGTTAATAAACAAGGTCTCACAACAGCCCTCACAAATAACTCTTAACCCAATATATATAAAATTTCAATAAATAACAAGTTCAGGAACATATCTTACATATTTGTTATTAATTAGTTAGTACGTTCATTAATTATATCGTATTATTAATAAGTTTGATAATAGAGTTAATAAAAAGTTAATTTAAACATATTGGTTTTACTTTTAAAAACTTTAATTATTTATTATAAATTAAATCATTCAGTGAAAGTCATGTCGTAAGTAATAATTCGTCTTGGTTAAAGTCATGCAATTCCAAGTGTCATGTTAAATAAATACGAAGGTCTCGTTCAAATATAAACATGTCATCCTTGCAATGGATGAATAAGTGTTTCCAGCCACTTATAATCACCAGAGTCGGATTAAAAAGAATTTTCTTGGGGGGTGTAACTTATCATGTTTATCTTTATACTTCAATTTAGCGTTATTATTGACGACGCTGGATTTTTAAATATTTTTGATTAAATAATAGTTGCTTGAAGAATTGTGATTTTGAAAATATTAATTGTAGTTTGTCTGTTGTAATTGCCGTCACCTTTAATTTCCTTACACAAATTTAAAAAATATTTTTGTTTATAATTAAAAGTTTTTCTACCAACTCAAATGATTACATTTTGTGAGTTTCATCCATCCTCTGTGTATTAAAATAATTAAAAGATAATATAAATAAAAGGATTCATTGATAGTGCAACTATTTTGTTCTCGAGTCACACCTGTTATATAACTCAAAAATACTCATACAAGACCATCTATAAAATACATTTTTAATACATGCAATATGACGTTGTTATATATACTCTGACAGTATGTAATGAACTTTCAAATTAAAAAGGGTCATTGAAAAACTTTAGAACAAAAAATAAATACGAGTTAAATTAATGCTCTCAAATCTATATTTAATTCGTATTGTGTAATATACATTAAATGTACAGCGTCCGCCTCCAGCCTCCCCTCGGTCCCTTCAGTCTCTCTTACCGGAACCTCTCTCACAACTCGGGCGAGAACTCAGTTATGTGGTTTGATTACAGTAAAATAATTGAATATGGTGCTATGTAACATGTAATATAAATATCAACCAGCGTTAGATTGTGAGTTATAAAAATTTTTAATCTTTCAAAATGATCTGACCTACAGTAGCGCTTATTAACTATGATCTAAATTATAAGAACTTAAAAAAAAGTATATATTTACTTCATAAAACATATTATCCAGATCCACTGCTAATAAATACTTGTGGAAATTGCATGTCGTAGATTTTCCTGGTAAAGACGTCGTTTGTATCATTCTAAATTTCACCGAATTGCCGAAAATAAAAGTTTTTCTTTTGTCTGCTTCAATAAATTTACTACCACGCGCTCCTATGTAAACGAAAAAGAGATAGAGAAAGAGTTATAATACTCTGTTTGATAAATTAGCTTTTAAAATTTGCTGTAAATTTTTGGTTTAATTGTTAGTATTTAAATTACTCTTTTTATACCCCTTTACATATATATTGTAGAGGAAACATAATATCTGACAATTATTTTTAGTATCGTTATACATATATCGTGTTTTAAAAAATAAAAATCAAGTTACCAAAAATTTCATGTACCTATCAGTAGCCGTTTACAATAAAACAATATTTTGGTATTTGAGGAGCGGGGATCATATCGGATAAATATTTACTTCGAGCTAGAAATTTTTTAAACATTAACTATACAGATATTTAAATATGTAACTTTAACCATTCCAAGGACTTTAAATGTTATCTAATTATTATTTAATTTTTAATAACAATATACATGTTTATTAAATGAATACTAAATTTTTTCATACGATTATTTTCATCCATAGCACAAAATGTATGAGAAGATTTTCTATATTAAAAATTGATTAGACTACATTACAGATGTTTTAGTGTTAATAAGCAATGAATAATTGAACGAATCAACTTACTTTTGCTTATAAAAGCAAAAATTTATTTATAATTATTCCTTACATGTGTAGTATCACAGGTAATGAAGCCGTAATTACCAAAATATCTCAAAGCTGAAATAAAGAGAAATATTAAAAGAAAATCTTTGAAAATTCCAGATACATTTATGAAGCAAATGCGGCTGCGACTTGAAAACAAGCAAAAAAGGGGTATCTTTAACAAGTTTGACCCTTTAGACGCTTCGATTGGTAACTAGAATATTTGAAGGTTTAGTCTACATTTAACATTTGAAAATTTTATTACAGAATGAGAATAATACATTTAAAACATTGTGACTATTTACATAATAAATATTCTAGAACAAATATATAAATAATAAGATGTATATAACATTTTTATTTGTGTTGTTACAAATCCTTAAAAATATAGTCTTGAGAATAAAAGTTTTTTCATATTTAAAAATAAATTATTATTAAAGCTTTTTTATCTTGATTCCGACAGTTAACTAAATTTTACGATTTGTTCTGACCTACATGTTTAATAGTGTCATAAAAAGATTAAGAATATAAGACGAGCACAAAAATAAGAATTCAAAATAAAAAACTTATATTAAATAGGTTTCAATAATATTTTCCAATCCACTATAAGTGTCCTTCAATTCTACTGTTTCAGTGTTCATCTGGACTTAAATACGAAAGTTGAGTTACGATGTTAAAACTCCCCAAATAAACTAAAGGTGTTTAAGAATATTTTTAAATCTACTAACTTTAATACAATATTGAGTACCCAAGTTCAATATTAGCATCGCCTCAGAGACCGCTCGTTAAAAAATAATATTGTTGATGTTGTGGCGGTTTGTACTAACCACATCATGTATTATCACTGGAGTGATGGACTACCACATGGATGTATAGATATGTATGTATTATGTATGGACGATACATCTCCCACCATATTATGGTCGACTGAGGAGATTTCTGGCGGGGAACAGCTACTGGCTTATCTTGGTTGAAGTGAACTACAGTTATAAGTTTGAAACTATGTATGTTAAGTATTGTTTCATTACTCTGTAATTTATAAGTTGTTAGAGAATTTAAAAATTTCGAAAATTTTTCTTGTACATTTTTTCCGTACGTTTAGTCGGTAATTATTTTGAAAATGTGTTATGCATGGTATATAAAATAAAAACGAAGAATAAAATAATTATTCAAGGAAAAATATTTGTGACTTTTCCTATAAAATTAAACTTTAATTAAAAAAAGATTGGTTGTTTGTAAAGTAGGTTTACGATCGAGATGTTTAGGTGATAAACGTCTTATTGTGATATAAGTTTTTGGGAAGTAAGGAAACACTTCACTTCACATTTTGTTTCACTGTTAAACATTCAACGAAAACTTAACCGCACGAGAAAATCTCCATTCGTTTGTATGCTGCTAGAGTAAGAGAGACGGAAGATCGGTCCACTCACTCGAACGCTATGCCTGCCTCCGCTCGTGAGGATTCCGCGTGACAAGTTTCACGGAATGACTGGCAGCGCTCGAGATGAGACGGGAGATCGGTCCGTCTCTCTCTCGTTATACCTGCAATCGCGCTCGTGAGATTTTGGTGTGACACAAGTTTCTGAACATGTCACCGCGGCTAAAAACGATTTTAAAGACGTTATCACGTCCAAACATATTTTTATGTAATATTAAATAAGATTTATATGATTTTTAAATATAATTTCTTCATAATATACAAGTTTAAATTCAATAAAAGCGTGGCTAAAATCTAAGCTTGTTTAGCAATTGCTCGATGTTGTATATTTTGTTTTTAATTAATAAATAGTTTGAGTAGAATTAGGCATCGACAAAATATAATTCATTTAAACTTCGAATCCTCCTCATTGACACTCCACGGAAGACAGATTATGCATATGATTTGTACCAAAACGTATTTTGAATGGAAATGATATCTCTCAATTAATATGAGCTTCATGCAGCCAATACGATGAGCTCTCAGTTGATATTTAATAATAATCTGACAGGTTTGTCACATTATTTAAAATAATAAAAGTTAAACGTATGTATTATAAATGTATGCATAAAATTATCTTATAATATGTATAGTTAAACTATTATTATTGGAAAATAGAATTTAATTTAGAATTGTTGTCGTGGGACATAATACATAGAGATATGCAATATTTCTCATAGAGTCTTTCTAGTAGTATAACCACTATTACATATCTTTGATCTAAATTTTCAGTAACGAATATATCGTATATCATTAATTAATATTTCATGGCAGTAGTGTCTGATGTAGTTTACACGCCACATCGATCAGAATTGAGTTGCATAATTACAATAAAACTAAGAGCAAATATCATCTCTCGAATATTAATTTCTATGATTTTTTACGCTTTGTTTACATAAAAATAAGAGGTAAAAAATTTTTGCTGTTTCTATGTCATTTAAACCCACATTGAAAAAATATTTTTATTAAAATATGTCTGTCCTGCGTCTCTACCTCTTTTTCTCTTCATAGTTCTGCTCTAATTTCATACTAATAATAAAACACAAATTAGAATGAAATAAAATTATAATCAAATAACAAAGCACATGTAATGAGTTCTTTAAAAAAATATGATTTTTGTTAAAAGTCCTTTAGTTTTTTTTTAATAACTCATCAACGACTCATTGAAGCTTAAAAATATATTTTTTTTTGTCAAAGCATACATACATTTATCATGTGAGTTTTGTTTCAAAAATTTAATCAATGATATGTATCTAAATTATTTTTTTAATTATTTTTTATCAGATAAACTTAACAAGAAATCAAATTTAAAACCTTTTTGAATAATAAAAAACATAACATGCTATTAACTTATTCTTTGCATTCAATTTCTTATTATGTTACTGCTTCGTTTCCCTTGGGGTATAGTATTTATGTTCAGAGCGGGCAGTACAAAGTTATATTTTTTTCTGAAACAATATTTCTATTCAATCTGACTCGGACCGAATACTTAATTCAATTGTAATGGATGTTTTTGTCTATGATATTTATATTTATATCTGTTGTAATATTTCTATACGACTGTCAGTCGTCACGTAAGTAGTTATGGCAGGTTGTCACTCAACTGTGGGTGGCGTCAGATGGTTTTACAAATGCTGTTGAGGCAATTATAGTTTGTTGATGATAAGATCATGTCTTACATGGTGCGGCTCCGTCTGTAGATGTTTAACATTATAAATATTTTGGCTTCCGAAACAAAGATTTGCGAACAGAAGTTAACTGGCTAGGGCGATAGTATGATATCCGTAGTATATCCCGGAAATATAGTTATAAAGAACGATTTTTGGTTCTATTATTTTCGAAGCTGTATTTGGTTTAAATAATATAAAATAATTAGATTAAACTTGAATTAGATATTAAAAAGAAAATTTGTTGTAAATAATATTACGTCCACATCTTTAAAAGTATTTTCCACTCTAAGTCCCCGATATCATTAAACACTCTCCACTCGTTTATTCAAATATTAACTGACTGAGATTAGAAGTGACACAGGTCAGAGTAAATGATAGGGAATTGAAAATTAGATAAACATCTAAAGGTGGAAAAACTTATGATAATGAAAAAATATATAGTTATTATAATTTCGTTTTCACATAATAAGAATTGATGACCATTGAGAAAAATATAATTGAAGTAATGAAATATAAAAATTGTAATTACATATTTCAAATGATTTGTATTCTTTAATTTTATTAACTATTTTTAATATAAGAAGTATTAACAAAAGATTGATAAAATTTTATGGTAATGTTTTTCTTTTAAAAACACAACTAAATGAGATAGTGGGGGATCTTGGATGAGAAGTAGCAAAAGAAGGGCTACCTGATTCTCATTCTCCGAGGGAGTAAGTCCGGTCTTTGCCAGGACGAGGCCAGTCGCTGTGTGTGACCCTGTCGGCTGGACAGATCCGGGGTACCTTACCGACAGAGCGGCCGATGGCTTTCGCAGTGGTTTTAGTGAGTAGCGGCCTGCCCAGGCCGAGCCTCACACATTCCCGTCCGGCCCCACCAAGGCCGGTTGGATGGCTCGTAAAAAGAGTTTCTCCTGCGTCATCAAAAAAAAAAAGTTCAAGTAATATTATTTAAGAAAGTACAATAAATACAACAAAATAAAACACGGAAATATTTTATTTGTAAAATTATGAAACAGTTGTTGTATTTGCACAAATGTATTATTTTGCGATGAAACTTCTCACCATCCTATAAATTCACCGTGCAGGTTGCGGTAACGTTATAGACAGAGGAGCTTCAACAGTTCCTAGGACGATACACGTGTAGGTTTAAGAGGCCCGTAAATAAATAGAAAGACGAACCGCTTCGCTTATGATTTCCAAACCCTATCGTGACGACGCTAGTATTGATCGCTATCCAGGAGTACCTAACAATCCGGCAGCCTAGCAGTTCCAATTTCAAAAAGAAAATATTTTTTCTCCTTATCTACTACAATAATACGTGTTCCCGTTCCTATACCAGTATTACAGTAACTGTGATCACGGACAGCTCAGATGTAAGTCAACATTCATCTCGTCAGTATAAGGAGATCTCAGTTTCCGTAAAACTTAGTTTCATTTAATTGTGCACTTATGAAAATCTTAGATATCATAAGGGAAGTTTTGTAGTTTTTTTCAAGTGGATATATTCGAGGATAAAGGACGTAGTTCGAAAGCCACCGATTCCAAGATAACAATACTTTTTACTGTTGTGCTTCAATAACATTGAATTTAATATGAATTGTTTTTATCATTATTTTCAAATTAAGTTAAATCGTTTGCAGAAAATAACAAGAATTAAAGAAAAACTTGATTTTTCATCCAGTCTGCCATAATTACTTTCTTAAAACCCACAAATGTCAGAAAAGAAATTTCCTATCAATACATAATTCATCGCTAAGTTAATGTTATAAACGTTTTAAAAGGAACTGCTTTTTGAACAAATCTTATCTAAAAACTTTTACATCAATCACAAAATGGTCGAAGATTTTCTTACGTTCGATAAAGTTCTATTATATTTTTTCGTCTATACTAAAATACTTTCTTGATTTTCACAATAAAATATTAAAGATAACTTCTAAAACTTTCACTTTATCAAAAGAATACCTTTTATTAAGGTTGTATTTTGTTCCTTTTCCCAATTTGAACAGATTAAGAAGTTCTAAAGCATAATTTACCTAAACAAACTATTTTACTACATCAAAAGATATGTTAATGACTTTTTTTGAATACAAACCACCTTTTTTTACATAAAGAAAAACTATTAACTGCAGAACTGCTTTCAAGAATCGTCTTTGTAGTGAAGCAAGTATGACAAGTATTGCACACTGTATGTGAAAAATACTATACATTGTAGGGTGGCATGGGGTTATAATTAAAATAAGGATACGTACACATTTTTTATAAAGTTTACTGCAGTAATACCAGTTTATAAACAAAACAACTTCTTTGTAGTCTACTTATGTAATACTGCGGATGAGAAAATGTTCAAATCACTTCGGAAAAGTTCGTAAAGTTTTCAGAAAATTCTCCTAACTTAACTTTTATGTTCAATTATTTCTCCTGGCTGCTACAACCTGTTATGTTTGTGAAAAAATGAATATTTAAATACATTTTATGAAACAAAAGAGCTGGAAATTATACGATTATGCGGTGGAACGTTGTCCTAGAACGATAACATTAACGAAAAAATTATTAGCCAGCTACATTTTTAATAATAATATTTTACAATTCAAACACAATAACAATAAAAATTGTAAATACAATAGTTTTGATGTTTAAGAAACCAATACGATTTTTTTTTAAAGGATTTTTTTAATAAATCACCTCTTATTGTTTTGCCATCTATCACACATATCATATGACAGCATGTGGCTGAGGTAGAGTAAGTCAGAATCGACTTTTCATAACTTGGCTCGTCTCGTATTACTTGTCTCTAGAAGAATTATATTCTTCCACATTCAAAACTGATATTAATGTTTTAACTTCACTGTCAAAAAGGGAAGGTTATGTTTGTGAGTAGTTATAAACTATTTTTTTGAACGCCTTGGATGGCTTACCGTACTTTAAAGTAAGTGGTATCCCATCGATCCATTTTTTGTGAAGAGAGTAACAATGGGTAGGTATATAAAAATTAAAATGAACGAAAAAAAAGAGCTTTTGTCGGAAAAAAATTAGAATTTTCATATTAATAGTTGCTATAAATACAGATCATGATATTGTTATTCGAATTAAAATTTAATTTAATTATATAAAGAAATAAGATGTCCTGTTTTCTTTTGCTTGCCATTGCAATTCATTGCTAAAGCAGAAAAATCTAAACAAAACCATTAAACTTATATCTTAAATATACATACATATTTGTTGAAAGACTTATAAAACTCTGCGATACAAAACGATTTAGATAATTGAAGTTAAGCTGTGAGAAAACAAGTTCTAAAGTAACTTTTAATATGAGAGAGGTTTTATATGTTGTAGCAAACATACTGTTTATGTTTATGTATCAAGTTTGTAACATTATTGGAGTTTTGCTTTTTGCGATGTGTAATGTAAGAAACGGAAAAACATTAGAAAATTACAAACAGCGAAACGAAACTAAAATAATTCATTTAATGTAATAATTAATTATTTGTTTATATTATATTATCTAAAAAATATTAAAAAAAAGAAACCCTTAATGATGAATATTCTATTTCATTGTTATATTTATATCCTTGTTTTAAATAGTCATCAAAAAAAAAAACCTAATAAATAACTGTATGTGCATATTTTATATTTATACCGTCATTTTTATTTTTCGTTTTATCATTTTTTAGAAATTTGTAAAAATTATGCAAAAAGACGTTCGTTTTGTTTTTCTCTCATTTGGTTCTCAATCTATTGTTAAGTTATTCATTTTATCATTTCAAGCGACTTCCTCTGACTTATTTTTTTTTAACAAACAACGAGACTATTAATTATTGAGTCCATGAACATAAATTTAACTATTAATGCTGATTATTTTCAGGTTATTAATATGTTTTTTAAATTATGTGGATTGATAAACGAGAGCTCTTTGGTTCATTCCAAAATAATACGTATATAGTATTATAGTGATACGTATGTAAATTATAGATACCTACAGACCAATATTAAATATCATGGCCTTTTCTAGTACGCAGTAAATTCCGTTTCCATTAAACCTTTGTTAATGCTAACAACACGTAAAGTAAGCTTAACTGACACACTTGAATTATTAATGACACTAACAGACCATAAATTTACACATGATCTCTATTAGTGTACAGTTTTAGATTCAAATGATCGTTTGTATACAAACACAAATGACTGCAATGATATAATTAAATGATTTCGTTGGATTAAAGTATTGTAATAAATGAAAAGATATCTATATTAATAAAGAGGAAAGATTTGTTTGTTTATTTGTTATGAATAGGCTCCGAAAACTACTGAACCGATTTCAAAAATTCTTTCACCTTTAGAAAGGTTCATTATTCCCGAGTAATATAAGCTATACTATATTTAAATAGAAATTAGAGATCCTTTCTAAAACTCAATAATGTAAATCCCAAGTGTGTAAAAAAATTATCTGAAAAATTCCTTACGTCGCGTACGCTGCGAAAACTATTGATGATAGAACCAAATTAATTTACTAACGACTTTGCAGAAACTAATCATCACCCTATAAAAAGTGTCGCGACAGCATATATCTAAATATTATAGTTATGTCACGTAAGCGGTTTTTTTATTCTAAAAATTTAATTTATATGCTGCCGCTTGAAAAGGCTCTTTATTTGTACCTTGGTATTAATCCTTATCCAATTAAATTACTTTATATTCTAGACGGCTTCAATACCTTTTTATAACTCTTTGAATTATTCAGTTCGGGACATTTCATTCGGAAGATATCACGAGTTTAAAAATGCAAGTATTAGAAAAAAGTCGCCTGGTTGAAGCTCATCGCGCTCAGCTAGCCAGCATGCGATGTAGGCTCCATGTAAGCGTCACTGGGGTACGAGGGGGGATTCAATCACAACTAATTTTATAGATGCGAAAGTAAGTCTGTCTATTCTGCTATCTGTCTGTTACGCTTTCCCGCTTTAACCTCTCAACCGATTTTGATGAAATTTGGCACAGACAATCATTAGACCCTGAGAAAAAACATAGGCTACCCTTTATTGCGAAAAAGGGGATGAAGAGGTTGAAAGTTTGTATGGAATTTCTCTTAATTTTAATAGATATATACCATGAAATTTTTTTTTAATTTTTATTTAAAGCACTTAATAAGATATATTTAAACATTTGTTCTAGCGTTTTTGAATTTCGACCAGTGAGGAGGTGTGAAATAAGGGTTTGAAAGATTGTATGGGATTTCTTAATTTTTAAAAAGATAAAACCATGAACCTTTATATTTAAGCACTTGATAAGTGACATATTTAAACATTTGTTCTAGCGTTTTGGAATTTTTAAAATCGTTTGTTATTTTTTTACCACCGTTGGGGTTGAAGAAATTTCTACACAGGGAATTCCCGAAATTCGAACAGAACGGAACAGGAAGCTACGAAGGGCTAAACTTTTTGTATACAAAATTTTAACCACTGGACCTAGGAACATCATATTTAGAAGTTTTAGGTGTATCAAGTTAAAAAAAAATTGGCTTTTGAAGTTAAAGTTCCTCGCAACGAATAGTTTGATCTGCATCGCCGGCGCTGCCGTCGGTCGTCGTCGCCGCCACAGTTGGGAAAGCCCCATACAAGGCAGTCTCAAAACCCATTCACATGAAAGTCGTTGTTATGGAGTAAAACTAATTAATTATAAGTCGTATAAATAAACTTTCTTTTCTATATTTTTTTAATTATTTTTTGCAAACCATAAAATATATTAAAAGGGCATCAAAGTTAACCCATGTTCAATGGTGTTACTTTGGCCCAGTACATTACTTCAATTCAATGCCACGTTTTCTTGAAAGTATTACTAATATTATAAATGGGAAACTAACTCTGTCTGTCTGTCTGTTACGCTTTCACACCTAAACCCACTAAACTGATTTTAATGAAATTTGGTACAAAGATAGAGTTGATCTTGAGAAAGAACATAGAATAGTTTTTATAGCAGACTTTTGAAAAGGTTCTCTTGGAAACGCGATATAACCGAACTCCACGCGGGCGAAGCCGCGGGCGGAAAGCTAGTATTATAATACATTTATTTGTATATTTTCAATTATAAAATAAATCTTTAACTTGAGCTTAGTCAGAGATAAATGCAAAAAACGGATTATAACATACATTAAAAAGGAATGTATTACAGGCAAGAGGGCTTACGTTTTGGCTTGTTAAGAATATTAAATGTTTTGTGGGTATAAAAGATGGCTGACTTTAAGCCTACTGTGAAATTTGGGTCGTAAGATTGTGGAAAGAGATAACTTTAAGTCGTCTCGAAATCTTGGTATAAATATTATAAAGATATAAACTGACCTATCTGAAATACGCCTGAGATTAAACCTCTTCTAATATTCTATTAATATATCAATTTTCATTTAACAAAGAAGAATGAATATATAACATTTTATCAATTGCAATTTTTATGTTTGTATCCCTCCATGTTTTTGTTATAATTTATACGAAGTAAAACTTTGTCAAAAATAAAATTAAATTGAATTCAACTATGTAAGACAAGAAGCTTAATACAGCCTAAAGCGTTTAAAAAGAGACTAGATTACGTTTGGGTATAAATAGAAGTAGTTTGATTATTTTGTAAAAAGAAAAATTATATTTTTAATGGATTAGGAAGAAATAGAAAGGATTAAATCAAATGCTTTATTTTGGCTACGTACCTCAATGGTAAAAAAAAAAATTTAAATTTTTAAAAACAATTTTGCATATGTATTAGTCGTCTGGCCATTTATCTTTTCATGTTAGAAGTTGATAAACCAAAATTGTTGGTATTCTAATCTGTATTTACAACATATTAAACCGTTTTCCCTCTTCATTGTTATTTTACATACATTGTTAAAGAAAGATAGGATTTAAGGTATTTTCAATTTCTGTCCTTTAGCTATTGTGACAGCTGTAATAATTATACATGTAAGGTTATCTTTTAATGTAATATCTCCTAAAACATGCACATAGAAGTCGGTTCAAGCTTTGTTATATTATTTACTTGATTATCAGTTGCTAGTCAAATAGGAGTTAACGAAAATACAGTGTTGGTATGTTTGTGTATTTAGTTTCCTTTAAATATAATATGATAGTATTTGAGTTGCTTTTCATGTTATCCAAGTGAACACTGTGTTATACTGGTTTGTATAACGAGGTATAAAGTAATCAAATCTATCAAAGGTCAAATTTAAGATTATACTTAACGCGATTCGTTTTTTTTACGATAAACATTTTTTTTTGTTAACGTTGTACAAAACAATACATTTAAAAGACATTACATTACATAATAGAATATTAAATACGAGTATACTTTATCACAATAAAACCATCATAAAATTGTACTCTCTCATACTATAATCAATATTCATGAGAAACCCAGTATTTATACACATAAATTTATTATAATATATAATCTCACAAATGTTTAATATTCAGAAGTTTAATTTTCATTGGTTTATAACAAAGCATCATTATTAAAATAATATATAGTATCAATCAATTTTTGTATGTCTATTTAAGGTTGGGTGATTTTTTTGGGTGCTAAGAATTATTTAATATGCACTTCAATATCGACTTTTTTTTTTTGGTGTCGGGTTTAAATTTAATGATTTTTATATTTGTATGAAACAAAAGATTAATTCAGGTAAACTTCTTCTTTCTTTTTCCTAAAAAAAACTTCTTTCTAAATAATTATGCTGTTTAACAAAACTTTTTTATATCCAAAGAGACTTCTACAATATTTTTTAAGAAGAATAACATAATCATAATGATGTGAAATTTTTTTAAAACTAACTGTAATAATGACTACTGAAACTCCTGTTAAGTTGAAATAACTATAATTCATTCGTAATCCATTTTAACTTATTGTTATAATTAATCTTAAAGGTGGTAGAGCTTAGCTGTGGTCAATTGATTGCAGCTCGAACATGGGCTGGCTCGACCGGGGAAGTACCACCCTCTCACAGAAGATCGGCGTGAAGTAGAGGTAGTTGCTGCGTTTCGTTCGATGAGTGAGAGAGCCGGTTGCCCTTTCCCTTTCTCCCATCCTTTCCTACCCCTTCCATTTTCCTCCTCTTACCATTTTTCCTTCCCCTTTTCCCAAATCAAGGGTGGGTGACACATCCGCAACATATCTTATGTCGCGGATGTCCATGGGCGACGGTACTACCTCCACCAGGTAGGCCGTCTGCTCGGTTGCCCCCTTTATAATAAAAAAAAATAATTAAAATCGTCTGCATGTTTGATATGAAAATTAATGTACTATACGATTTTGCATTTGACAAAAATATTTCTATTATAAATATTATACAGAATTATAAACGTTATTCGAAATTGATTCATATTCTGTTACCGACTTTGTTATGAAATTCATTCCAAGTTTTAGTCACCTGTAACAAAATAAAACGCGAACCTGTCATACATCTTCAATATTTATAACTTTATATATGTGAAACATAAACTTTGGGAGTCTCAGTAAAAATAATAGAGAGGACTTTTATAAGATCTTTGTAATATTTATGTCGAAAAAACGAAGTATTTTTTTATATAATTTAATTTCTATACATGTTTTTAGAAAAAATATTCAACGATGTTATATTTCTTGTAATATCTACGTTGTTCCTGAATGCCATCAGCCTATCAGAGCCCACTGCTGAGCAAGGCCTCTTTCTCTCATGGAGAAGGTTTGAGCATTAATCACCACGCTTACTCAAGACGGGTTGGTGATTTCAAACTCTATATATATATATATATATATATATATATATATATATAGAATATAAGCTGCTATGTCTTAAGTACGGTGTAAATTTTTCGTTATATTCTTTGCCATGTAAATTTTCATTATAAATGAATACATAGTAGACTATTGAATATTATATATGTTTGTTTGTATTTGTATGTGTAGTATCTTAATAATAATTAATCAGTATTAGTATACTGTCTCGTGACGTTTGTCGTAAGATCAAGGGAGTTCAACATTCCACCTCCGAGACATAGAAACATGTCATTAAGAAAATAATCCCTCAGTAAAGATAAGAATGGAATATGTTTTAAAAATAACATACATAGGTTTTTTAATGAAAAAAACTATAAAGAATTATATTTATAACAAATTGATTTTCAACAAATTGATCTAGAAGATTCAACAATCCTCTCATTTTATCTGTCAAAATTATAAATTGAAGTCATTTCAAAGCTGCACGTGACGTGATTTAAAGAAGGAGTTGTAAGTAAAAACCATGAGGTCGATAAAATATACATAGAACTTATATTTTATATTTAAAAAAATCAAAAAGAGTTTTCCGTTTAGTTTTTTTTATAAGAGTACTTGTAGTAGTACTATCGATACTCGATACTTGAGGACGTGATATTTGACGATCATATGACAAAATAAAAATTAATATAACATAAATATTAATAAACTTCTAAGTAAAGTTAACCAAAAGTTATGTAATTAATTACGCATCGTGTGAACACCCTACAGATTAGGTATACACACACACACACAAACTTGGAACACTTGGAACGGGTCCACACTTTATTTATTTATACGGAAATTTGGTCAAAAATTAAGTACCTATTTTTTTTACATAATTCGAATGAGAATCATGTACCGAGTATATTCCTTAAATATAGTAATTCACCAGTCACCCTGTATATGAATATGTTTACTATGTCATCAGCCTATCAGCGCCCACTGCTGAGCAAGGCCTCTTTCTCACATGGAGAAGGTTTTGAGCATGAGCTTGCTCAAGACGGGTTGGTGATTTCAAACTTATAATTGTGAAACTATAAGTCCAGGTTTCTCACGATGTTTTTCCTTCACCGTATGTCAGTGATGTCTAAATACTCTCAGAAAGTACCTATGACTCCGAAAAATCACATTGGTACTTGAAGGTTTGAACCCGCGCCCTCGGCAACGAGAGACGGACCCCTAAACCACTAGGCCACCACTGACTTATATGTTTATATATATATAATTTCGTATAAGTATGTTTTTCTCTCATATATGTGCACCTGAAACGTTTAATTACTGATTACTATGTCCTACGTAACATGGTTCCCTGCAGAGATCGCTGCTTAGCGATAAGGCCGCCAATTGTACATTTTGATCAAGTTTTGCAATTACTGTATAACTTATTTATTCTTTGGTCTACAATAAAGAATACTTACTTACTTAATATTCAGATATATTGAGCAGCAACCGCTTCTGATTTTGAAAGATTATTTAATGATCGCTAGGATATTTAAATCTAAATTGTATGTTATATATGTATAATGCAAAATCAAAATAAGTAAAACCTAATCTTGTTATTCTCTTTTATATAAGAATATTTAAAACTACTTATGAGTGATGACTTTTATATTTTAGGTAATACATTATATTATCTAATCATTCGTTAACATTTTTTTTAATCAACTGTTCCTGATTGATGGCCCTGCAGTAATTACACATCAAGTTATCCCGGAGTACCTCAGAATCATCTAAACACATCGATCATTGTGTGTGAACAATTGATTGATCATCTCGAATACAATTATCTTTTTTAAACATATTACAGATTGTTATTCTACGGGAGTGTGAATTTTTATACGCTTCAATTTAATATTTTCATAAAGAGAACATTTTTAAGAATACACATAAGTGAGTATTAAACTTTTTGATGTAGTGTTTTATTTCTTTAAGTTTATTTTAGGTAATATTAGAATAATATTACAACGTTTGTTTATCATATTTTGCAGTATAGTCATGACGTGTGGTCATCGGAATTGTTATGGTAATGAATTCCATATTATTTGCCAGCATCTATAGATAGGTACGTAAAAAATTTTTATAGCAAGATAAGGCTTGTAAATGATACTGTTTAAACTATTTTTTGCATTTTTTCGTGTTACTTATTTTAAAAACGTATGTATATTTTAGAACACCCATAGAGGACATGGCGTAATATTTTTTGTAACAAAATAATATTAGCTATTTTAAGGTGGTAGAGAATAGCTGTAGTCAAGTAACTAGAGCTCGAATATGGACTGGGTTGAACAGTGAAGTACCACCCCCTAACAAAAGATCGACGCGAAGTAGTCTTTAATGGCTGCGTTTTGTCCGATGAGTGACAGAGACGGTTGCACTTTCCCTTTTCCCACCCTTTCCTGTCCCTCTTCCACAACCAAGGTCAGAAAAAGATCCGCAACATCTCTTATGTTGCCAATGTTTATGAGCGATGGTGACTACCTTTCATCAAGCAGGCTCATTAATTTGCCACTTTTCTCTAAAAAAAACAAAACTTTATATTGAGATCAAAAACTTTTTGATCTTGCAAAAATATAAAGGCTGTTTATTAAAATTTAATACGTCAAAAACTTAGTAAAGTCTAAAATATATGATTTATAGACTGGATCAAGACCCTTGTGTCGGGTTTTGAGATAAATCCGTAAACTAAAGTTAAAAAAGATTACTTAGTCTTTTGTATAGCTGTTCAACACTATATTTTTCAACAATCTGAAGGGAAATAAATAATATATTCAAATTTTATTTGTGAAAGCCGCGAAATATTTGGTATTTTTTTAAATCCTTTTATCCTATTTGTAGTTAAAAAATACTTTCGTTTCTTTGTTTCACATTTTTTAAAAATGCAGCAATCGTGGCCAAGTTATTTCTTGTGTAACTATAATCAGTATAAAGTTAATTCTTAAAAACAGTATTGTTTTATTTTTCAGTATTCAGTAGAGAACGCTAATCTTATCGGTCGAAGTTATCGTGCATATTTCGATTTATTAGCAATAATAATAGTTTTTTGTTCAGTAAGACGAAATAGGAAAATCGTTGTAAAGTATAGTAAATAGTACAATAAAAAGCAATAATAAGCATTAACTGATACGACACGTTCCTGAAAAAGTATTCTAAACGTCGGGTAAAACATAGCATAATGGAATCACGATATACGAAAAACAGGATATTTTAATAATTAATACATTGTTTTAGGTTTAAGTTTTTAAATAAGATCCTCAACAAAAAAAAATGTGCAATGCAAGCATTCGTATGTACCGAAACGATTTATTTTATTGAAGAAGTAATTTAGATTTTAGAATTATCAAAGAAGCATAACATAACTTTACTTATTGAAATAATATATATTATTATACATATTAAATTTAATACTTTAACTAACTCAATTTTGTTAATTTAATGAAAAGAAATGAAGATAATATTGATTGCATAATATTGTATTGCCTTTTTTTTTATTCCTCGTCGGAATACCTACTTACTTATTTGCCTTCTTTGCAAGAAACTTCATAATGAGGCTGGATTACCAACCTGATAGCATCGTGACTACTTATACACTAAGTTTAAAACTTAATTCAGGAGGAGACTCGCATTCAATAAATTTATTTAATATTTAATTATAGTAAAGCAGTCTTTAAACCGTAATTGTATTTGATAGAATATACATAAATATTGTATAATTATCATTGTAAAGAATAAAATTTGATATAAAAGACAAGAAACATTGTTTTAGCAGAAAAGCATAGTTTGAATACGAAGATGGTAGTAAGATAATGTAGAAAATGGTGTAAAATATATGACGCATATTAATTTTATTCAGTATCAGAGACCTAGAGATGACGCAAGATTTCTTTGAGTTCTTATATCAGATGCGGTTGCTAACAGAAATACGTTTCTTTGAGGTAATATTGCGAACTTTTCTGTATTAATTTTCACTGATAATCAGATGTTTCTTTTTAGTATCGTCTTTTAAATGAATAACATTTTATTGTAAGTGACAAGATGATCGAATTTTAAAAGCATTTTCTACATTACTTCAGTAAAAAGATAGCGATATATCTTAACACATATTTATGTTCTATACTGTCATGAGACGTACGTATAAATTTAATGAAATCGTATTTGCAGATTTCATAGTATAATGGAAACGCACAATATTTATCAAAAATCAACTATGACGTATGATTAAAATTGTCCCATACATATCAGTAGCGTGACGTCATACTCATACGGGCTCACACTGTGACAGTAATGGTAATATTACACAATTATTTTGACCAAAACTAAAATATATATATAAGAAGTAGGTTTTATATATATGAAAACTGAAAATAAGTGTTGTGTTTAAATTGCAGACACAAACATTGAGCATCAATTACGATGGCTATAAATGATTAATAGTGGAGTATATATGTATAATTTATTTGAAAAAACCTTTTAAAATATTTAATGATAGTTTTTAATGAAGTAATTGTAAATGTAAAATATAATATTGTAAAATAGCCAGTAACTTTATAAATAAGAGAGAGTTTATTACCCTTTCTCGGTCTGTTTGATGCATAATACATGAAACATCTTTTCATGTCTTTATGAAATTCAGTTTGTAATGAGTTGTTAAAACAGATTATTTAATGTGTCGTGTTAACAGTCTTTTAGACAAATCTTTAATAATATTATTATTCAAAGTATATATATTTTTTAACAAATAAAAATTAATAAAAAATATCAATATGATACATGATACTCCCTTTTCTTGGTGTTACTTTGATGAACCATTATAGTTTACCTGAAACAATAAATAAAATCAATTAGACTGTGTCACTTAATAATTTGATTAATATTGAATATTATTTTTAAATAAAAGCTTACATACTAGAATAATAATATATTTTTATATATTTTTTTGTCGTACTTACTTACGTACTTATATACATATATGGGACCGAAATGTTTTTATTTAAGTAATTAATAATTATGGACGGGGTAAAATTATCAAGTGTCACATGATAATTTTACAGAAGTAGAGTCACCTGTTCAAGTGCAGTCAAAACAATGAGTGTCGGTTGATATAAATAGAGGCGAGGGTAGAGACTGGAGACCGTTTCACTCGAGCCGTTGCAGAGCTCGGACCTCTTTGAAGTAAGGTTTTCGTCAATCTTTTTACAAAGCTACCTTCGAAACCTCGATAGACTGACAATTATCCAGATTACAGGCTTTGGTGACGTCAGTTATGCTATATATGTATATTTAAGACTTATAAATCTCAATTAAATATCAATTTACTATTTTTCATCAAGATAAAGTATCGGAAATTTGTTTATTTCATTTAAAATTATTCAATAAGATTACTATATGTTATTAGAAGTGAGTTCGTGTCGTATAAATATTTTAATACTTGTTGCAAAATTTTCTTAATTACTTTACCAGATTTGTAAAAGATATTTTACATCTTTTAAACAGATTAATTATTACTGTGGAAGGGATCGGAGAATATTTTAATTTAAAATATAATAAAAACCCTGTTGAACTTAGTCGAAATAATGGCAGTCTATAAAGGCAAACGTAAGTCGAGAAAGTGTTTTAAATGTTTTTATTAATATGAAAAAATACATGGCAGTCTTTATTTCAAATGGCGAACGTATTTATAGTTTAAATACAATTTGATCCTTAAATGATGAATTGTTTAAAAAGTGTTTCTTATTTAATAATAATCAGATAAAATAATTCTAAGGATTATTGTATATAATATTTATACAACATGGAGAGCGCCACTTGTATCAATATGTATGTATGTATTTGTATATATTTATATATTGAATATGTAGAAAGACCCTGGCTAAAGCTGGGAAATTGCCAGGAAGAAGAAGTTGACAGATGATAAATAATTTTCCCACAAATCTTTATATTATTCTTCGCGAATAAATAAACATTAACATAACTCTACACCAATAGAAATTAAAATTTATATCTCTGCATATTGCCACGTAAATTGTTCCAAAAATTTTGTAGTAATATATTAAAGTCAATCGCAGACTGACAGACTTCTCTTTGAATGTAGTTAAATATAAATCTTAATTGTAACCAGAATATAGTTTTATATAAGAGAAACAGATTTTTCTGGCATCCTCCTCCGCTGACAAAAAAACACACAACTTGTAAGTTTTTATACCAACGAATACGGAAAATGAGACTCAAATATGTTTGTATGATAATTGAGCATTAACGAAATTTTACATGATTTAGAGCATTTTAAACACTTAGAGTGAATATATATATATATATATATATATATATATAGAGAGAGAGAGAGAGTGGGAGTGGAGAAACTTTTGCATGCAAAACGATATTTTATCAAAGGTTTCCTATATTGGCATGTAAATCGAGAAAATATTTGTATATGCTTTATGACAAATAAAACAATTTCTTTGGTCCTTCATTTAATTACATATGTTATGTATTTATTAACCAATATACAGTACATAGTTGATAAAATGTCTTTTCACATGAAATCATTAAAATGTAATGTCCAAATTACTCATAGACATTTATAATATTTTCATACTTCGAGTGAAACAAACCGCGTACTAATATCACAAAAATATATCCGAACATGAAATCTATTTATGTTAATACGTGTCAAGTGAAGATTGTGTTTTTTTACCTGGTCTACGATCGTTATTTTCTTCCCGCCAAGAGGTTGTTGATATATTTACCTAAAGAAATTAAATTTCAAAGTGTTCCACCATTAACGTTCTTCAATAAATGTGCTTACATTATTCTTACTAAATTGAAAAGATATATTTGTAATAAAGTTCAGTTTTTCAATCTATAGACATCAAATCTTTATAAAAAATTAATATGACTCTCTAAGTGTTGAAATCCAATGATTTATCAATGCATAATCACAATAGCCATACATCATCTCGTCGTAGCTCGATAGTTTTCTCAATAAATAGATAACGACCAATAATTAATTTCTAACAAGCCGAGTACCGAGCCTTAATTGAGGTAAAATAAATTGATTTAGCAAATTAGTTGCTATTAAGATAAGAACTTCATCGAAATTTGAAGCCTACGGGAGGAAAATATGAGCTCTTAAAATGTATTATGGTCTTAACCATATTCATGTTTGATCTTTTTTTTTAAATACTCCTAATAATTGTCGTTGTTTATAAAGTAAATGTAATTTATGAAATGGAGAACTTAAGAAGGTCTAGTAATACATCAAGGGAATAAAGAGATCAAGGTCAGAGTGTGGAGGTAAGAGGGATCCACTTAATATACTATCATATAACACATTGTTTAAGATGGGTCAATAGGTAATATGTAGATTTGAGATACAAACAGAGAAACTTATTCTTCACATAAGATGACAAATTGAAAGAGTTTTTTGTTTTTATTAAGTTTAGTACTTAATAATTAATTTACAATATATAATTATTTACTATAACCTTGTTTTGTGTCTTTATTCTCGAAATGCCTTTAAAGGTGTTCTAAACGTGTGTAAAATTACATATAAAAATATTCATAACATCAAGATATTGTTAAGGTGCAGTTACAGTTTTGATTCTTAATTTTCGGCGTTCATTCCAGTAATGTCATATTAAAAAGGCGAAATAATAAGGCCAGTACTTAAAAATGTTTATATTAAATTGATACACAAAGCTTTCAATCATGAAATTCACATAGGTTCAGTATTATAAATATATAATTAAAAATATGGGTTCAATATATTTAATAGCTATTTGTATTTTAACTATATAACTTAAATTTAGAATCACGTTTCCACAATTTTATTCCGGCAAAATACACAGGTACATTAGTTTATTATGGCCCGATTTTTCAATCCTCAGATAGCTAATTTTATCTGTCAAATAAAGTTTATTCGATGAATAACAAGATTTTCAATTTTTCGATTGTCAGATAGATGTTATCTGCCGAATATAGGCGGTAACTGGAGAATAAAGTTATCTGCTACTTCAAGGGATGGTTAAGATTTATCTGTGGATTTATCTAGCTGTCGTCTATGAAATTTTGAGGTTGTGTATGTTTTCTGATTTTATTTATAGTTGTGGTGTTTGTGCAGACCGAATTGTTTTTTATTGTTTAATAAATAAAATAGATTGTATTACCTCACGCACATTATAATGGATGTTTTTAAGCAAATCGATTACGCAGCGATTGAAGAGGACTGGCAGGCACTGAACTATATTAACCATGATCAGAGAAAGGACAAAGTTGTAAAAGGGAGACCTGACAATTTTAATACAGGGGATGCTAGGGATTTTTGGAAAAGAGTTTTTTAGAAAAAACTACGTGTCGCGGTACTTTCACTAGTACAAAATTGCACAGTACAGAAAAGAAGAAGCTATTCTGTCCCAGTCAGCCTCCTTATTTTTATTGGTCACCGCGTCCGTTTTTTGTTTTCAATTATATGCTTATATTTGGTAACCAATTCCGTCAATAATCGCGATTCGGCTTTATCGAAATTGTTTGCACGCTCACGTTTTTGATCCATTTTTATTTATAATAGAACCAAATTAATTAAATGAAACCAAACCAAATGTCAATCATAACTTGTTTCAGTCTAACATCACGATGACTGCATACGTGCATCTCGCTCGTACGTAGTCAGTGTGAAATTAGCGACAGATATTCATAGACAACAGATAGATAGCTATTCTTTAGTTAAAAAACGATTGAAAAATTGAAAATATTTATTCCCTTGTTAAACAGCCAGTTATTTTTACACGTCAGTTAGTTATCTAGGAACTTATCAAAGGATTGAAAAATCGGGCCTATGAATAATAATTAATCAGTCATGAAAATAAATCTCAGGATTATAGTATATTATAATTAATGCCGTACGGATGGCGCCACTTGTAAGAGTATTGTTAGAAGTTTTACGATTAATTAATTTACATATAAGCATTAGTATTATACAATCAATGAATTATACAATAAACTGTTATATACAAGCAACTGTAGTATAAGGAATTATATGAATATTTAACGTAATAATACTGAGAAACAAAACAAATCCACTAGTATTCTTAAAAATATCACATTTCAGTATTCTATCATGACGGAGTGATGTCAAATGAATGTTGTTTTAATATTACGTGTGTCACGAGTGAGTTAGTGAACTGAGTTTCCTGATCTAATTAAATATAAAGTAAGTTTGTCCATATTAACAACATAGATTCATCTAATTTTCGCGATCCCTAACTCTAACTGAGGCTAGTAAATTCGGGTCATAAACGTCTAAGTGCTTTAGTTATTTATGACCAATCAATTCTTTTACTATTTTATTTTATTGTGAATAAATTTAAATGGATTAACCTTCAGTTTTGTTTTTGGAATTAAATAAATTTTTCTTATATAATGTTACAGTTATACGTGGTAATATTATTTAGACATTTCTCCAGAACACTTGTTAAGCTCTAGTTGAGTCCAATTGACCATATTTTTTTGAACTCGTAGTGGGTCTAAAGCGTATCTTTTATACATACATAGGTTAAATTATAACGACTCGAAACTAGAAGGCGTGTGAATTACTGTTTTGTTAAGAGAAATTCGAGGTGAAAATATTTAAATAAGGCTTCCGTTTGATCTTAAGTTATGCTCCAAATATTTTTTTTTATGTAAAAAGTGGCAAACGAGCAAACGGCCCACTTGATGATCAGCAGTGACCGTCGCCCATGGACATCCGCAACATAGATGTTGCGGATGCGTTGCCAACCTTACTTGTGGGGGAAAAGGGAGGGGTGGGAATAAGGAAATATAAGGAAAGTTTGGGAACAGGGAAAGGGCAACCAGCTCTCTTACTCATCGGACGAAACGCAGTCATTATTGACTACCTCACGCCGATCTTCTGTGAGAGGGTGGTACTTCCCCGGTCGAGCCAGCCCATTTTTGAACTGTAATAACTATACTACAGCTAGGCTCTACCACCTATCAAGTTTTAGTTTCTTTTTCATTTTATTTTTAGTTGTTCAGATTTATATCCTAAAAATTGGGATAAATATATCTATAGAAATATGATTATTTTAAAAGTAATTGAGACAATATTTTGTTATAAGAACGAACCAAATCCCTTTTTTTTTTAAATAAAATATTACAAATAAATTTAAAATCACTGTCATTGTATAATTGTTTAGAAACAAAAATATTAAACTTAAGCTCTCAAACATCATTCAGCACCAAATTTTATTCATCAAATATTGTGAGGTTAAAATGTCATCAATATCAAGTGGTGTCAACATATTTTTGTATGCTATTAAATATGCTGAAGCATGCAATAAATTCGTGCAAAACTCGTTAAAATATAATTGATTGCTTGTTAAAATAACCACAACAAATCCTTGGGAATTTATCCCAACAATATTTAATAACATTTTCATCTACTTTATATCAGTTTTATATTTTACAATTAAATAAACCATTTGACCTAAGATAGAGAAGAAATGGCATTAAAGCTCAAAGATTTATATTTAGAAATATTATTAATAATTATATTGTTACTATTTATTAAATAAATTTATTTACAAAAACGAAAAAGATCCAAAAGGTTTTTTGTATAAAAATTTTATTATAATGTTATATATTTTAAAGTATTTTTTAAGAAACAGTAATAAAAGATTTTACTTTGAAAGTGGCTGTTACATCTGTCTCAAACCCAGGATGTTTCTTGTAAGTCTGCTTTTATATTTGGCATCTGAATAAAATTAATCAAGAAAAGTTGCTAAGAAATGAAAGGACTTAATGGAATGTTTTTTAAACTTAAAGTTGTTTAAGACCTATTTTTGAAAATTGACATATAAAACCTGATAAACAATATTTAGAGTAAAAATGTGTATGACATAGTCTAATCTCGCAAAAGATGCGTGAAAAGGAAGCATTTTGCAAACAATTAACTATTATCATCCAGACAGAGTTGATCCAACCCGTCTTGAGCAAGCATGATGATTAATGCTTAAACCTTCTCCATGTGAGAAAAAGGTCCTTTGCTCAGCAGTAACCTCTGATAGGCTGATGACGATACAAGATAGATATTTTTTTTACAGTTTTGTTCTCTGTATTCAATATATTTCCACAGATTTCAATTATAAATATAAAAAAAAAGGTATAGAAAAAAACGAAAACAAAAATCAAATTCGTACATAGTGCTGGTTTAATTGGCCTATTAATTTAACGCACATAAAGATTTTTCTTTAAGTTTCGTAATATAGTAATTTTGGGAAATTTGATATCTTTTGGACATTTATTTTTATAACATTAGATATAATGACGAAAATGTAAGGTTACTAATCCAAATATTGAGACGTTTTACCAATCATAAAAAATATACCAGTAGTAAAAATTGTTTTTCTTTAATATTATTTGTTTATTCTATAAAAAATTGAACATATAGATAAAATGTTTCTGTATTTCAGTATCTTTTTTATTCGAGTATTTTATTTACTTCATTACGATTTAATGATATTATATTTATTTGATTTTTCTTAGATGTTTAACAAAGAAAAAAGAAAAAAGGGGAAGCTTCAGTAGTAATTTAAATAAGACCGAGAAAAATTGGAAAACAATGATTCTAAAACGCGATAATGATTATATCGTATCACCATAGTAAAAACAAACCGGTCATATCATATCAAGAATACCATACACACTACGGTAGATAAATATGTTCATGTTAATAATAAGAAGACACAACAATTTGTCAAGACAGCCACTATATCAAATATTATTACAGAAAGATTAATAAAATTTTGCATCAAGTTCATGGTCATCAGAAATACAACCACAACCAACAATAACGAAAACAGTAACAGCGAAAATACATAGCAACAATCCCTTCTTAGCTCTCAGATACCCCAATTAAAAGGAACAAACAGATAATAAAAAAACTCAACAAAACACAGATTTTAAATGAAATTACTTCACGGGTAATAAAAGTCTTTTATATTCAACGTTTCCTGATCAATTACGCGGCGAATTTTTTCTTTACACAGGTTTTACATACTTCAAGTTTGACTTTATTCAACGAGGCGGGCAAATCGTTGGCAATAACGTTTTTAATGTAAATCACTCTCACTGATATTACTCATAACTTTAATACTAGGAGGACGGTTTGCCTGATCGGAGAATACTTTAGAAGGAAAAGGTATTTGAACTTAATGTAATCGCTAAAAATCAACCAATTTTACGATTTTTTATTTTATTTTTGATACTGTTTCTAGTGGAAAATTGGTACAAAAGACGCTTTTTGGAAGAGATTGTAAATTTATTTGAATGACATCTAATTATCAAATACTTATCATCTATTTTTATAAAAGAAAGTGGTGTTAGTTACACTATTTACAACTCAAAACTGCTGTTGGGATATGGTTTGAAAATTAGTGGAGAGATAGCTTAGAACCAGGAGACGGACATAGGTATTTAATGCTGTTCGATCGAAAAAAAAATACTTAATAAGTTCTATTATCTGGTTTTTTAAGGCATCTAGGGCAGAATAGAATTTTCCCCGTCAGCTATACAAATATATCTATTCCTGAAATTAACGCGGACGAAGTCGAAGGTAAAAACTAGTATTTGAGAAACAAATTATATAAGCTTAAACTATATGTGATCGGGTTTCACAACTTATAACATCCCTTAATATTTGCTTATTTATTTAATATTTTATTAATTTGAGTGTAATACATTCAGAATAACTAAATAACAGGATAACAGAGGCGATGTATTAAATAAGAAAAGTTCTTGACAGCCTTTTTCTGATAAAACTTCCGTAAGGATAAATGGGTTCATGAAAAATACCCTCTGTTACGATAAAGAACTGTTCACATATGTATACCTAATAGTGTTTACCTATTTCTAAAGAAAAGACTTGTTCGATTAATGGTTTTCCGAATTTTCCAACTCAACTGGCGCGGTAGTTTTAATGTCATATGCTTTTTCAGTATTTAATCTTGATATTGTATTACCCCATGATTGATTTCTATATTTATCATGCTTATATCAAATAATTTTACATATCTAAGATATATTTTTTTCAAATTTACCTTTTTTCTGATAGTACAATCGTGTTGTTGAGACTTCTCTTCAATACTTACATTTATAAAAACTTCTAAAAGATATTCACAATAATATAATATTAAATAAACACAAATCAATAATTTATTATCCAATTTAAAGTTTATCATTCATAAATACATTAAAAACTATATTTTTCTTAGTCTTACTTGAGACTTCAGTCCCTCCATTAAACAAGCGTTACGTCTCCTTCGTTGAATTTTATAATTTACATAATTATTATAGGTTTAAAATACTAGGTTCTTCTCTATAACTAATGTTTTATTTCTATTTGAATTTACCGTATTTCTTTTTATCATGCTGGTACAATTTATTTTACATAAGAATAAAGAACAGTCGGTATATCTTTATGTTTAACTTTACCTTTCTTGTGACCTTAAAGACAAAGCAATAAAAATGTAATGAGAGGGAATAATAGGGTCGGTACAAAAGTGATAAGTTGTTATTATTGTTGACGACCGACTCTTAAATGGAAATGATGTATGTTGAAACTAGTTCAGCATTGTTAGAACTCATTTCGAGACTGTTCAAATACAAAATTTGATTCATAAATAGCAGTTAAATTGTATTGTCTCAAATTATTTTGAATGTACTAAAGTACATGTTATTACTTTTTAAGTACTTAGTATTATGTACTTAAAAAGTAATAACTTAATCATTTTGTAAAATTATTGTTGGTTTTTAAATGTTCAACGTCTAATTATAACTTAAAATATTTGAGATTTATGTTTTTGATGCTAATACGGATAAGACTATAACAAACTTTCTTCATTACTCAGGGTTATTTAGATTAGACTTTAATGCTATCATATTCTAATAATATACCGAAGATGAATCTAGTATTTCTGTAAATAAAAAATAAAAATAAAAAAAGAAAATAAAGAGATCGAATATGAAAAAATTCGGTATACAACGATAATTTCGATTTATTTATTTATTTATTTATTTATTTATTTGGTAATCCAACAGTTTTTATACATAAATTTTTATATTAAATATTAAATGACATAAAATTAAAACCAAGATAGGATTACACAGGTATCTTAAACATATTAATAACTAGAAGACAAGTAAAATCAGCATAAAAGTAAAATTTATAGTATTAAAGTAATATAAAGGTACGGGTGGGAATCCAATAGGTGCGTGTTTGCATGATTGTGTGTGTGTGTGTGTGTGTGTGTGTGTTTGTGTGTGTGTGTGTGTGTGTGTGTGTCTGTTTGTGTGTGTGTGTGTGTGTGTGTGTGTGTGTGTGTGTGTGTGTGTGTGTGTGTGTGTGTGTGTGTCTGTATGTGTGTGTGTGGGGGTGTGTGTATGTTTATCATTATGAATTTTTATCTTTTTTAATTATAGCTTTTTTAAAAGCTAGTTTTGACATGCTGAACAGATCAATTTCTGAGTAGTGTGAGTTATATGTGTGGACCATGCGATTAAGGACAGAGTTGTGTGCATAGTTAGTTTTTAGCTCAGGCGTGTGGAATAGTGCTGTATGACGTGTGCGGCGATTAAATATAAAGCGCTCAATAAATCGGTGCAATCTATATCTCCCGTAATTATTGCATGTAGCATATACATATCATAATGTCGTCGTCTCGTTTCCAATGTTTCGATATTATATTGTTTACACATATCAACATAATCGTTAAATTCTTTAAAGCAAAGAAATTTTACGAATTTTTTTTGTATTTTTTTCCAGTTTTTCTTTGTAAGTTGTATAATTGGGAGACCATATAATACAACCGTATTCTAAGACAGATCGTACATAAGTAAAGTATAAAGTTTTTTATGCATTCAATATTATTAAATTTATGACATATTCGTTTTATATATCCTAATTGCTTATATGCCCTATCAGTAACGTGTTCTATATGCTCTGCCATCAATAACTTTGAATCTAATTGCATTCCAAGGTCACGCACTGATTTTACTTCTTGGATGGGCTTGTTATTAATATTATATGTAGTTGTATTCAATATTTCTATGTTTCCTGGAAAATGTTATTTTTACTGTATTATGCTATAATATTATGTTTTAATGAATTAATTTTCACTCATATAAGATATGGTAAAGACTAAAGAATGTCAACCAGATTGTAAAGCTTCGAGAAATGAAAGATGCCAGAGGATCGATAGTGTTATGAAGTGCGTGTGTAGACCAGGTTTCGACAGAATGTTCCCAGATCGGCCGTGTAAACGTAAGATATTATTTTCTATACTAAAAATACAAATCCAGTTAGTATTTTAACTATTTTAACATAATATTTTAAATGTGCTCAATTTTAGCAACATACACGTACTCAGTAAGATTAGGACTAGGATCTAGAAACAATAAGGTGCTCAAATTCCATAAGAATTTATAGGACAATTCTACTAAAAAAAATGAGAGTTTGTCATTGGCTAGTCATGAAGGAATAAATAGAATGATAATGCAATCAGACTAACGGGATGTTTATCACGGAGTCCACATAACAGGATTCCATCCTATTGAGATGAGAACAAAAGACGGTGCATATGAGGGAGTTATCAATGATTTCTACGTTCAGGTAACCATTTAGTAAAGACTTAAAGTATGTTATTTACAGCTTATTTTAATTGAATTTTTCTTTAGCTTTCCGATAACGCTCATGAAAGCAGACTGAAGGAAGTTATAGAGAAATATCTACGGAATAATAATTATAGTCTTGGTGGAACAGAAATTTATGCATCTGAAGATTTTATTGAGAGCCTTAATGTCAGTGGTAAGTGAACACTCTCAAGTCAGTTAATTATAAATACAGAACATTTACAACAACCACAATTTTTCAGTCTTATTACTCAGTGGCGTGCAAACATAGATGCAAATAAGCACTGCATATCCTACGCATATAACAACTAAACCTATATTGTTTAATTCTTACTTACATATTTTTAATCATACATTACGAATTACAAATATTAACAGATATTTAAAACGATATTTGATTTATGATTTGTTAATAAGTGCCATCTATCAATGTTAAAACGAAACTTCGTTCGTTCGTTAATTGTCAAATGAAACGGGACGCTCTGATTGGTCGGTAAACTGTTCATATATTTTTTCGCCATTTTATTATTTTAGAATATTGTTATTTGTCTTTCTAACTTCTAAGCGCAAGTGAATAAGTTTTAATTAGTAAACAGTGGATTAATTTACTAACGAATTGTGTAAAATTATAGCTGTGAGCTCTGTGCTGGTGATATGTGTTTATTGAAATTAGTTACGAGTAGATTTTCAATATTGGTACCATTTTGCGCGAATTTTATCAATATTTAATTTAAATTAATATTTTCTGATTACTTCTCGTATTTTATCGTGCACGCCACTGTTACTAATATACTATAAAAATCTAAGAATCATTTGAATTTTTTCAGATTTCGACGAATGCACGAGTAGTCAGTTCAATGACTGTTCCGAACACTCACGCTGTTTCAACCTTCGTGGAACTTACACTTGTAGTTGTTTAGAAGGTTTTACAGACCTTAGCGTCAACACTCTATACCCTGGAAGGATATGTTCTTGTAAGTCGATTTCATCTGTTACTCTGTCGCACGAAATATATGAGGTATTTTAGACATCAAAACATAACCCTTATATATAATTTGACTTTAAAAGTGTTGTAAGATTTCCAACGATAATAAAACTTGTACAAATATGACATGATTATGTTTTAAATTGTAATTTTCAATAAAAAACTTTCAGCTGACGCAATAGGCTGTGCGGGCTCCAACTAACATGGTACCTTCTTCGATCGTGAGAACGCGATGATATGTGAATGTTTCAAGTGGTACGCGGGACGAACTTGTCAAGTCAATCTGAAAGGTAAATAGAGACATATGATCATAGAGACATATGGGACATAAAATCTGAAAGGTAAATACTAAATAGAGACATATGAGACTTGAGTAATTTGGAACGACCAAACTATAAAATGTACTACAGGCTTCCATACTGAACTACTACTATTCACTATCTCTAAAATATGTTGCTTAATTAAATAAAATATGACGAGATTAACATAAATTGTTCTTGATTTGAATTTAATATTACCTATCCATAAAGGAATAACTTGATCAACGCCAGCATTTAGATCAGAATGGTTTTTATGCCAAATGTCATGTAATTTAACATAAAACTTATATCAAATATATGTTTCATTTTCAGCTGTATTAATAACAGTCACCGTAGTAGGAGCGTTGATTATCATAGTGGCAACCATCTGGGCCTCGAAAAGATGCTGCAGTCAGAAGAATCCTTCGAATCAAACTTTTGTTATTGGTTGCATGCAGGGAATGCCAAGTTTACATCAGGTAATTTATCTATAATGTAATACAAAACATTTTGCAAAAATTATAGTAGCTATATGTACTAAATTTCTAAACAATATCGTCAGTTATAAGTGGTTAAAAAGCCCGCCTCTCATGCTAGTGCGCGGATTCGATCCTGGCAAGTATCAATGTGATTTTTCCGAGTCATGTGTACTTTCTAAGAGTATTTAGACATTACTGATTAATGCATACTCAAAGAGGGTTGATGTCAGGCAGGTGGCCGGTCGTAAGAACAATTAGCCAACCTAACGGCTCCTTTTTTTTTATTTTTAAAATTTTATTTATTTACATTTTATGATTTTACTATTAATTGCTTTCAAAATTCATTTCTCATGTCTCTCCAGTCCTTCCAATCCGGCTCCCTCTGGTGCCTCTGGTGGCAGTCGGCCGCGGCCTTCCTTATGATGGATGTGTTTTACGTCGGTTATCTTCATGGTGAGTGTTTTTTTGCACATAGGTACTAATAAATGTTACTTTTTATATTATTGACATAACGTTCAAGTGAAATTGTTTATTAAGTAACATTTTTAGTTTTGGTTAATATTAGTGTTTATTGTCGGTAGTGATAAGAGTACTAGTTTATTTTCATAGTATATTTTGAATTATTCTCTAAGCATAATATTGCCCGCAGGGTTTTTCAACGTTATATCGTTTCAATGGCCTTCTTTATTTTTATTTATTATGTTTTTCACTTTTTAAAATGCGACTTCTTGTAAGTCAAATATTTAAGTAAGAAATCTATTGTCATAATAAAAACTAGAATCATTCGTTACGTTACAGGACTCGTAAGAATATATAATTCAAGATGAGGGTCGAAGCTGTTGGTGGAGCGTCTGTTAGGACGTGGTCTGCGGACGAGAGGAACCCTTCTATGAAGAGAAGTGTATGTAGCTGATGTACGATAGTAGTGTGACGGTAAGGTCTGTTGGTTACTTTGTTTTGAGTTATATTGTACATTTTAATGTTAATTTCTCCATAATGTATCTCATATATTGAGTAAACCGTTATCGACACATTCATTTTATAATTCCTCATTATGTGTTGATATTATATATGTATAATGAAATCCATATGGCGTCTTTCTAGAATAATCGATTATTATTTAAATGTGTTAATAGTGTTATACTTTTTAAGTAAGATCAATTTATGTGTTTAGTTTAAGTATAAACATTTATAATTTTTGTATGAATCCAATATATCAAAGAGAATAATAATAATAATTCCATACATTTTACATTATGTTATTAATGATGATATTAACTAGACTGATATATAAAGAATTGATTTATTTGAATAATAAACCTTCTTAGTGATATGAAGTGTAATTTATTTGTGGATATTTTAAGAATAATATAAAATATTATATTTTTATTTTCAAACAATCCTTGTTGTAACTGTCTCTGTATGTCTTTATATATGGACAATATTGTTTGTGAACAGTATTAATATATTGTATTATGTATTACAGATGGTTTTGTTGGACTGTACTTGGGATTCATCCATCAGGAGATGACGGCTGATCATCAAGTGTTAGATGAAAACTAACAATGAACACAGCCGGCCTAGCAGCACATCTCCAACTTGTCTGCTACTTAGTTATTTTATATTGAATTTACACTTGTCAAACTATATCTTTAACAGTTACTGTACAACTTTTATATATAATATCTTTTGGATCATAATATTTTATTTAATCCAATCTTTGTACTTGATATACTTCTCTGATACGATGCAATTACTTTATTGTTATTTATAATCTAATAAAACATTGCCCATCTTAAATGTTCTATTTCTGTATGTACTAGTTATGCTTATACAGGGTGACTGGTGAATTACTATCAATATTTAAGGAGCATACTCGGTACATGATTCTCATTCGAATTATGTAAAAAAAATAGGTACTTAATTTTTGACCAAATTTCCGTAAAAATAAATAAAGTGTGTACACGTTCCAAGTGTTCCAAGTGTGGACGCGTGCGGCGGCGTGCTGATACAACACTACGCCGCCGCCGCGTCTGTGTGTGTGTGTGTGTGTGTGTGTATACCTAATCTGTAGGGTGTTCATACGATGCGTAATTAATTACATAACTTTTGGTTAACTTTACTTAGAAGTTTATTAATATATATGTTATATTAATTTTTATTTTGTCATATATGATCGTCATATATCACGTCCTCAAATATCGATAGTAATTCACCAGTCACCCTGTATATATAAAGATAATAACACTTTGGGACTCCGTATATACATCCTTCAAATGAGTTTGTTATAAACACAAAACATAATATAACATGAGTAAATATAATCTTCAAATTCAAAGTCTTAAGCTATCAATTAATTACTAAAGTGTGTGTACATGATGTGACTCATATGATGTATTATACTGTGACTTATCTTTCATACTATTAATATTTGTATACATACAAACGTAGAAAATGTTGGATTGTTCAGAAAATTTATTAAAGGTATTTTATTTAATACATTATTATGGTTGTAGAACTGAAACATGTAAATAACAAGAATAGTGTTACAAGTGACGTCATCTGTGCCATTCTAATTGTATTATACTATAATGCTTAGAATTAATTGTGTAGTGTAATAAGTAGTATGTAAGTCAGATGTATAAATATTAAGATCGTTGCGTTAGTAATTCAGTAATAAATCATCTTCCTCCAAACACACTCGTTTCAATAACATAAGTCCCGTCATGGCGACCCTTGCCATATTTGGGGCGCGCGACGCGAATTTGATCGCGGTGTAGTGTTGCAGCTCCAAAATCAGATTATGAGTTGAAGAACTGGATTAAAGTTGAAAATAAAGCAATATGTAGCAATTTAAGTTTGATCTTCTTTACTGTTTTATTCAAAAAAAATATCTAACCATGTGCTGATCCAGTCCGCGATGTGCAGATCCCGCGCAAGAGACATACCCAACTAGTGGAGAGGTGACGGCATTAGAATTACGGGGAGAGTGTGTGAAAAACAGGTGTTTATATTAAATATTAATAAGAAGTGTGTGAGTGTTTTGTAAAGTGATCCAATGGAGTTTCAGAAATAAACTTTGAACTGTTAAAATGACTATTTATAAACTTAAGTTTTTTTTTAACGAATTAGTGTAGAATCTAGTAAAATAAATTTAGGATACATTTTTATTAATATTATTTAATCGATTAAGTATGTATAATGTACACTAAGAGTTTCATATTGCAATGTATCAGGTCGTAGCCCCTACCATGGTAAGTACTCAAGTGAGTTAATATATTTGGTAAGTATTTCTTTTATTAACATGTTGTTAAAAGGGAATGGAAGATGAATTAGTTAAATGTTTAGATGAAATTAAATTGATAAGAAAATATTTAATTAAGAAGGCAAAGCTAAGATATCAAGGTAATGTTATAAAAAATAAGTTAGCGGAAACTGAGAAATTATTTGAGAAAAGTTCAAATATAATAAAATGTATTGCTTCTAAAGAAATAAAGCCTAAGCTCTCTTACATTCATAGCTTCAATAAGCGATGAAATAAAGTCATACTACTCACAAATTATAAATTTATGTTCTAAGTCTAAATGTCATATGAGTAGTAGTGACAGTGATTCTACCGAAACGTGTTCGAATCCTGAACTAAAAATGGAGTTCGATTTGAAAACAGAATGTAATTTAATTCCTGTTATGAATAAGAATGAAAACAGCATTAAAGGTATCATTGACTCTATAGAAATGTATTCGGATATGCTGTCATTGTCAGGTCAAAAATTACTTATTACATTTGTTTTAAAAAGCAGACTGTCCTGCATATCTCCACTCGTGGAAGAAGTAAGTCACGTTCTCATTTCAATTCCCATACTAGACAACAGGTTCGCGGGCAAAGATCATATTTCCCAGAAAATAACTCAGGTAAGCCAAATAATTCCAGTTATTTTAATAATCGAAGTAATTTTAATAATAATCCACACGAACAAACATTTTATCATAGTAGACCTCATTTTGATAAAGTGAACCGCGGACGAGGTTCGAACGAAAATCAATCGAGTTCGATATCTCGTGGTAGTGGCAATAGAAACAGATTGTTTTATTCAGAAGTACATTCACAAAAGCAACCCGTCAACGCAGATAATAATAGTGAAATGCAGTTTTTCGAGTTGAACATTTTGGCATTAAATAGCAAAGCTAAATATTTATCGTTTTTTATTAACGATGGAAAATATTTTTGGTTGGTAGATACAGGAGCATCATTATCCGTAATAAAGAAACAGGCGTTACCCAGTAACAGTAAAGTAATTAGAGACGAAACTATCATAAATGGTATTGGAGGTAAAATACAGTCCATAGGTTACACTGATGTCTTCTTATTTCATCGTGAACAACAGTTTCATGTTCACTTTAATATAAGGCTACATGTTTTCAACAACTTACCTTTAAAGGCTGATGATATTTTAGGTTTAGATTTTCTGTGTCGCTACGTGTCAAGTATCAACTTTGAAACAATTCCATTATCTTAAACTAATATGGAATGGAATGTTCCTTACCGCTTTATGATTCGTTGAATTATTCTGATGAAAGTTTACTTACATCTGCGCGTTGTGAATCATTTTATTACTTACTTTTGGATAATGATTCGGAAAATGACTGTGTTATCCACAGTCAGCTGATAATGTTTACAAAATAAAGTAGAGCAGGATAATACATCTAAAATAAGTCAACCTAACAAATCGTGGCCTGATCAACCGCGAGTACTTAGTTGAGGTACTAAAATACCAAATGTCTCAGTAGAAATGACTTTTATTAATAATAAGGAGTTAAATAAATTGAAAAATAATGATAATTTATACGAAGAAAAAGAATATTTCATTTATAGTCTACGTAGAAAAATATTATATATTAATCTTAACTTTAGGGTACAATTAACGCGAGCCGAATTTGTGACTAAGTTAGGAGAATTTTGTAAGACTAGAAAAATAAATGAACTACTGACTAAGTTCGTAGAGGCCTATCCTCTAAAAAATAAAGACACTGTAAGTATAGCAAAAGCATTAGTTAATAATTTTATATTAAGGTTCGGGATACCAAACACCATAGCTACGGATCGTGGAACAGAGTTCGTATCTACTGTAATGGATCAGGTATGTAAAATTTTAAATATACAAAAATTGACTTCTACAGCTTATCACCACCAATCTATCGGTGCACTTGAAAATTCGCATAAAAATTTAGGTGCTTTCTTACGCCTTCAGTGGGACGGTCAGAAAGACACCTGGAGTCAATGGTTATCTTTTTGCTGTTTTAGTTTTAATAATACTGTTCATACAGAAACGAAATACACACCATTCGAGCTAGTTTTTGGTAGACCTAGTGTAATACCTTGTAGAGTAGGTCAATATATTGAACCATTATATAACCCAGATAATTATGCTTTAGATCTTAAGTTTAGGTTACAAGTAGCGCAGCAGGATGCTCGTGAAAATTTAATTTTAAGCAAACAAAATCGTAAATGTAATTATGATAAATGTACAAATAATGTAACTTATACAAACGGTCAATTAATTTTAATTAAAAATTAAACGGCAAATAAGCTGGATATACAGTGGGTTGGACCATTTGTAGTTTAAGAAGATTTAGGAGTAAATGTAATAATTTTGAAATATAATAAGCCTTACATGATCCATAAAAATAGAAGTAAACCATTTAAAAGCTAAATTCAATTATTCATAAAAAAAAATTATCAATACATTTTGTTCTCAATTCACCCCCCGAGGCAGTAGCGGCGTAAGGCGTGGGCAACGTGGGCCACCGCCTACGGCCTCGCGGTACAAGGGGCCTCGCGCCTCAAAAATTTTTAAAGCGAGAATTAAAAAAATATATCTTCTTCTTCCTGACAATTTCCCAGCTATAGCCAGGGTCTGCCTTACATGTTGTGAATAGTTTTCGCTATTTGTTTTTACGACCGGTCTGCCTGACATCAACCCTCTTTGGGAATCAGAATTAATTAAACTTATTTTGATAAGAATAGTGTGTTCAATGTTTTAATATTTAGCGAATAAATAGATAGTGTTTAAGTATATTGATTGCCCCCGAACAGTGACGTTTTTTATTTGTTTTTTATTTTCTTTGTGATTTGTAATACACCAGTTGGTACCTGTACTCGTCTATTTTACATAAAGTAAGAAATATTTAATTGGTGATAAGTATGTAACGCAGTAATTACTTGTCTATAAAATACGCTTTATAATATCTTTTGAAGGAAACTAAAGCTTTAAGTGTAAAAAAACGCATTGACGTTTAAGTTTTTAAAACTAGCTGGTAGTAAGAGCTTCAGGTTGCCATAGAACAGGGCCTCGCGAAATCTGTCTTGCCCACATCAAATTTAGGTCTTGCCCCGCCACTGCCCCGAGGTGTAGTGTAATAAGTAGTATGTAAGTCAGATGTTGTATAAATAATAAGATCATTGCGTTAATAATTCAGTAATAAATTATCTTCTACCAAACACACTCGTTTCAATAACATAAGTCCCCTCAAGGATATCCGGGAATCAGAAAAAGAACGTTACAGAGTAGGTCACACAAAATATAAGTACTTACTATGTTTGAAGAGAAGTTTTGAACAATAGAAAAGAATCATCAAAACTTGAAAGAAAAAGATTAAAGTCAAGAAAAAAGACTACAAGTTTTAGAAAAAACAGGCAAATAAATATATAATTTGGTATTTTATGGTATAGAAAATTATTTATATGTAAAAATAAACTACAACGACATTCAGGAAATCAAAAGAATAGGAATTAAAAATTGGTTGTTTGTAAAGTAGGTTTACGATCGAGATGTTTACGTGATAACGTCTTATTGGTGATATAAGTTATTGGGAAGTAAGGAATTAATGAAGATAACAATTTTTTCAAATTTTAAATTACATCAATTGTTTTATTCACACTTTTGATGATAAATTTCGGGTGTAAAATGACAAGTTAAACATTCTGTTAAACATTCAACGAAAACTTAACCACACGAGAAAATCTCCATTCGTTTGTATGCCGCTAGAGTGAGAGAGACGGAAGATCGGTCCACTCACTCGAACGCTATGCCTGCCTCCGCTCGTGAGGATTCCGCGTGACAAGTTTCACGGAATGACTGGCAGCGCTCGAGATGAGACGGGAGATCGGTCCGTCCCTCTCTCGTTATACCTGCGATCACGCTCGTGAGGTTTTGGTGTGACACAAGTTTCTGAACATGTCACCCGACTAAAACGATTTTAAAGACGTTATCACGTCAAAAAATGAAAAATTACGCCCAATAGTAGTGACATTTTCAAATCCTAGGCAAAAAAAAAAAATTATGAAACAGAAAAGTGAACTAAAAGATACACAATACTATAACATTAAAGAAGACTATCCAAAATATGTACTTGAAAAGAGTAGGGACCTGCAGGAACAACTACAATTGGAAAGAGAAAAAGGAAGCTTAGCAAAAATAAAATACGATAAACTAATAATATTAAAAACACTAGACACAAATTGCCCCCCTCACCCGAATCAGGAAAAACAACGAATATAGAGACAAATTCACACATAAATAAAAAGAATAAGCTACAGCAATTAAGCGAACCGCCCAAGAGATCAAACAGTTTTTCAGAGGGAATAATAAAACAAGGAATATTAAACTATGTAGTAAAAATACTGTTAAAAAAAAACAATATTGAAAATAAACAAACATAGCAACTAAACGCCTCCTCCTCCTACAAAACAACGAATAGAAATTTAAGAAACATACATAATCTTCCAAACAAAAAAATCCTCCAGTTGGGTTGGTCACCACGGAGGATCACGACCATAACCCACAAAAGAAAACCACAATCCCAAATAATAATAATACCTTGATAAATCACAAACTAGAACCGAGCAGCAGCAGAATAAAAAAAAGAAAAGACTGGAAAACAAACACCCAAGATAGGGATAAGTGGAAATCTATGGAGGAGGCTTTCACCCTCACATAGAGGTTCATGCATATTAACGCCATAAAACTAATAATAAAGAGTATAATTACTTTGCTAGCTAATTAATAATTTATAATAATAAAAATAAATAAATAACAATATAATATGAATTGTAACTGTATAGTAATTGTAATGTTTATAATTAATGCAATGGGGTTATTATTCGAATTATTTAGAGCTTAATAATTTAACAATCAAACACAACAGAATAAATTGTATAATCTTCTATATATATAAAAATGGATTGCGGTTCCTTAGTCTCGCTAAAACTCGAGAACGGCTGAACGGATTTATCTTATCTTAGTCTTGAAATGTTCGTTTAGGTTTAGGGAAGGTATAAAAGCTGAAAAAAATTGATTCATTACTGGGGTAACAAAAAAAAAACAGCCCTTTTCTATTTCCCATTCAAATGTTTTTCTTGGCATTAGATTTGACAACTTCGCACTTCAAAACACGGAGATTTATGGCTTACAGGTAAACTCCAAAAATATAAATAATAAAACGTAATAGATATTTCTTGATTATAGGGCGGTACGAAGTTCGCCAAGTCTTCTAGTCTAGAATAAAATAAAAATAATAACGCATAGAAAAATAAACAAATTATAAACAAAATACAAAAACACAGAACACAAATAGCATTTACAATTATGTATATAGTGAAGTATGAATTGCAATGAATTATTGATGTACTCGTATTGCTAATAATTATGCATGAAATAAAAGGCTTATTTATTTATTTTTTTATTTATAATTGTATTAGTAAGGTAGCTTCAGTTACCGTCGATAAAAAATACACAATGCCACCTAAAAAACGACCATCTTTATCTCGAAATTAGAGAGATGCTAAAAGGATGAGAAATGAGCGTTCTCAGAATCGGCAGAGGAGAGAGCACATCAGTTAAACTCTATGAGAGTTAGTGCCCTCAACCTCTCGAGCCAATGAAAGCTCTCATGTGAGAGAGGGGCGATTAGCAGCTGACTGAGCTACATCACGGGCGTCTCAAAGCTCTTCTCAACGAGAGCTGAGGCTTCTCATTGACCAAGAACAACATGTGTTATCCCGAGATGCTGAAACTGCGTCAGAACGAGTATCGCGTCTCACTGCTGACCGCGAACGGCATACATTATCTCGCGACTCAGAAACCTACACTGACAGGGAATTACGTCTCATTGCTGACCGCGAACGAAGCTTTGCACTGAAATATTTTCGTTCTATAGGTACCTTTACCTTACCTTTATAAGGCAGTGGTACTTATATTGCCACCAGAATTTGAACCTTAACACATTATTATTAAGTATAAAATCAATAAATATTTTTAAGTTCTGTTTCTTATAAAGGGTTAAGCCTCATGTGAACGTAGTCTAAACAATATTACCAATATAAATAATAATAATAAATATTACCAATACATTAACTTAATACAAAAGGAGTTACACGCTGACGGAGTCGCGGGCACAGCTATCTATACTTTTCTGCCGGACGTTACTATTCCACGCGGACGAAGTCGCGGGCAAAAGCTAGTGTGAAATAAGACTGAGTATATGGTTTAGTGAAACACCGATTTTCTGTTTATTTCTCAAGTAACTTTCAGGACATTTTTTTCTATTATTCATAATCATGGCACAGACTTTCTGGCCTCAACATTTATTTAGTTGGGTCCTTTCCATATTATCATTAATCTGCAAAACATACGAAACATTTAAATAATAATACTACTTACTGTGGTAAAGTTATATTAATGGCACGATCTCCTTATTGAATGAACATAATAATAATTCATTCCATATAACACCTTATACACAAGGACCGTGGGTTTAAATTCCTCGAACGTTTTCTCCTCTCAGGTTACATATTCATTGTTTGGGATCTTTCAAACACAGTTTGATGGTATCCAATATCGATAAACATACATGTTAAGAAAATGGGTATTGGATTTGCTTTGTGTTTTTGAGAATAATAAACTTTCTTTTATGTCCCTTATTTCTACATACTTACTTGATCATTTCCATTCCTAAGTACTTTTGTTTAGGTTCCAAAGTTACATTTCAGCGTTCAGCGTTAATGTTTTTAATAAATAAATAAATAAAAATGAAATAAAAAAGCCTGTACTTCTCACAAATGTATAATTACGAGTATATTATTTATCGCTGTTTGTTAATATTTCTATTACTGTTAGTAATAATTCTAGTGTTAGTACTTAATAACTTTTAACTAGTTTTTTATATCTTCCATTTCGCTTAAAAATATAATAGTAAAAGTTTCTTGATATTGATAATATTTAATATTAGTGCCCTCTTGTGGCGAGTGGTGGTACTACTACGACTTGGTCGATTTTGTCGATTGAACTACCGCTTTGAGTTTAGCTATCCGCTAACAGATGTCGCTGGTAAGTCAATTTCTTGGGAGATGACTAGCAGTTTTTCTATAGTTAACCTAAATAATGTCTATAAATTTTTCACTTGAATTCTGTTCCACACACACAGAAACGCCCAAAGTGTGTTTTACTAACTGTTATTGTTTTTTGATAGGTTCTTAACGTTTAGCACTGTACTGTATTTTGAGCCATAATATAGGTATAAAACAGAGAGTGTTTATTCTACTTACACTGGAAATATCTATCTATCTAAAATCTTGTCTAGGAACTACCCATGCCCCACGCTTTTATTTTAGTCAAGTCTGTGCATATGTTTATAATTCCCACGACTGTATCTATTTTATTATTTTTTGGTTTTTAGTACATATATCTTAAACATTGCAATGTTTGTTTTACGTAAAACCGTTTAACTTAAAAAGTTTTTTTACCTATTTTTATTTTCTAGTTTTTAGTTTTTATTACGCATTCTGTTTAATTCATTTGTGCTTCATTATTGCAAGGTTTCTTGCCCGTTAGTTTATTGCAGTCCAACTCCTCTAAAAAATTGTTATCAGCCATTCGGTAGCGGCGGCCATCTTAGATTTCAATTTTATATAGTAAATTGTATTCTACTGGTTGAGCACTTTCAATTGATACCCATATTGATGGGATTGATAAAACCTACGTTATCCGCCATTTTGTAGAGGCCGCCATCTTGAATTTATAATAATAATGAATAAACATAATTGTATTGTCACCAAAATTCAAAGTGTATCCAAAATTAGATCTGATTAAATACAAAATTAGAATCAGATTAATCGGTTGACAGGAAGAGGGTGAAATTTGAATTACTAAATTTGACCCAAGAAAAAAGAAAAATGAAAAAAGAATAAATAATAAAACAAACAGAGTGAGCTAAATAAAACCGTTTAATAAACAAATATTGTAAATCATATTACACATACAAATAAAGCCATGCCATGAACCCGGCACCCGCACGTTTAATCCATGGTATGCTGAGAAGTTTCATCTCTGGTTGCTAATTGTTAGGTAAAGCGGTAAAGTCCTATGAGATTAATACCGTCTTGAGAGGAGAAAATCACCCACTTTATGTCTTCCTGTTCCGTTGAACTTACGAGTACGTTCAGAACATACCATCACTACTTATAAATACTCGTTTTATTAAAAAAGATTCTGTTTGAATACGATATCAAAAAATACTATTATTGAACAGTTCTACGACCTGACAGTTGACAGCATCTAGTATTGTATAGTATTTTATGAAAATAAATGTTAGAATAGCACGCGTGTACCTCATACATCTGTAACCACAAACAGTAGCCAATGCATTATACGGTATTATGTTGTATCAGGCATCAACTATATGTAATAATGAACACATTTTCAATTCTGATAATAAACGTTTAAATTTATCGATAGATATAATTATTTAATTAATTTGATATTTAACTATTTTTGTTTTCGAGAAATAAAATATCTTTTTCAATAGAACACGGACTTCAGGAACCAACAGCATAATTTTATGAATTTTTAATAAATATTTTTATTACATTTCACATAAATCTTATTATTCAATCTTACTCCAATCCTCAAAAGTATCAATTACACCGGTGGATTGTGGATTATCAAATAATTTTGAAATTCACTTACTCAGATATACCTACACTATACTCAAATGAAAGTATATATAAAATAGTATTTAATTATGAATATTAAGATGAGGCAGTGATCGATAAACCTACATATCGATATAAAAAAACCTCACACAATGTAATTACGTCTTATCCACGAAAATAGTAAAATTAAAAGTCCAAGGGCATGCAGTCAAGTTATAAGAGGAGCGGCCGTCTTGAAACGTGGTAGATAACTACTGGGCAATAAAATAAAGACAAGACAACAAACTGACAATTATATCATAACGCTAATGTGTCTACACTTATTACGTGAAACTAAATGTACAATGTATTTAGGGAACACACATTTAATTTGAACCGAACCTTTAAAAGGAGGCTTTATAAAACAACTACATTTTTTCATGATTTTGTTAGAATCCGAAATATATATAACTAAGCTAATTAACTATAGATCTAACAATAAATTATAGTAAATAAATTTCTTACATCTATCGATACTATATTTTACTTTAGCTAGCGGAAGATAGGATATGACTATAGGTAGGGCACTGTGCTTTAAAAATTGTAACCAATAAAATCTTAATAATTTTGGAACATAGAATTGTTGAGATGAAAATTTAAGCTAAACTGTAAAACGTTTTACTCTCTCAGTGTATATAAAAGTGCTAATCAACAGGTGCATTTTAGCGGTGTAGCCACGGGCGCCGCCGCCATGTTCGGAAACGGAAGTTATAAACCATCCGGTGACTTTTGGTAAGAGCTCATGTGAAGCTGAGCTGTTAATGTGCGGCCATTACGTGCATGTAAATATTACGCGCTCTGTACGGTACATACTACATGCTTACACTCTATCGGTGTGTTTGAAGAAGCTTCATACCTATTACACTATATTTAATATTATAAATGGAAACTATAAACTCTGCGACCAAACGTAATAGAAGAGAGTTGGCTAATAAAATTGTTACTACTGGGATGTACACAAAATGAATAATTAAGTGTAAAGCTATAATTATATTATATGTATAAGTACTTTTATTTTTTTAATAAGTACTATTATTTATTCGAAAGTGTTAGCGGCCTGTGACAGAGGATTTTTTAGATTTTTTTTCGTGTTAAGACTCAAATATGTTCTTTTATTTATTTATTTATTGGTTCTTAAGAATATGTAGATATTAAAAATATAAACTTTCACTTTTTTACGTTCCAATTCATTTAAAGTATCAAGAGTAAGTATTATATATATGACATCTGACATCTTGACAGATGACAAGTGACGGATGTTATGTTTATATATTTTTCTAATATAGTTTCTAATTTTCTATTATCAATGGTTTATGATGGTTAGAAAAGAGCGCGGGAATTGAAACGTTGACGCGGGCTTTTTGAAAATTTTAATTATTTTAAATAGTTATATAATATAATTTGCAAATTTTTGTTTAGTTTATTGTAACGAAGTAAAACTTAATATGTATATATGTAAGTGTTTATATGGAGAGATGGTGAAAAAACGTAAAAAGAAGGATTCGGGTGAGTCCTTGAATTTCAGCACAAGCAGCGATTCCGATTGCGAGGATTCGCCAGTATTGCAGGATGCAAAAGCCTTCGCTCCCTTTAGGGTCGCTGATTATTGTCGGCGATACCCTGAAGATGCGGAAGCCAAGTCTGAATTCATAGTATTTGTCGAAAGTACTAATGATGTCCCACTCGGTAATAGGGACATGATGTACTAGAACTAGTTTTATACGCTCTGTGAAAGGTATACTATATTTTAAAAAAATAAATAAATATAAGGTCGGTGTTGTATTCGAGCGTTCGAATTTGGCAAATGCCTTTGTAGAAAATACTACATATCTAAAGGAACAACGACTTAAAGCTTCAATACCAGCAGGGGGCCAGGGGCCACCGAACTATCGGGAGTTATCTCTTCGATTCCCACTCATCTATCCAATCACAAAATATGCAGGTATATAAAGCAATATCAACAACAAAAAAAAAGTCATTTCTCTCCGACGCATAATGCGTAAAGTAAAAGGAGAAAATAACACCTTCACACTGCAACCTACTCAGAGCGTAATAATAACTATGTTCACATTAAGATGTGGCGCCTGCCTGTCTCCACATATGTCCCACCTATAAAACAGTGTTTTAAATGTTTACGCTATGATCATCTGGCTAAGTTTTGTAAAAATTCACCACGATGCTCCATATGCACAGAGGGGCATTCTTTCAAAGAATGCAAGGTTAACATTGAAAAAGCTAAGTGCATTAATTGTCCCGGCGTCGGGACGTGACGACCCCATCGCCCACCGGTGTATTCCGGTGCAATTAGTCACGGGGGGGAAGGGCCTTGACCTCCTCGTGGGGTCTTGGCCCGGGCTGGGGGTGCAGCCCATGGAGGTGGGTAGGACGAGGCTCGGCGGTGTACACCGCCGCTGCCAAGTTCGGCCCTACGTGTTGGCGGGTGGCCTCGGCCACTGTCGGCGCAGTCCGGCGTCGGGACGTGACGACCCCATCGCCCACTGGTGTATTCCGGTGCAATCAGTCACGGGGGGGAGGGCTGGGGGTACAGCCCTGGGAGTAAGACGGTCACGGATCTGGCAGGAGGCCGTCCGTGGCTGTCTTGGGGGGGAGGGGATACTCGGGTCTCTCCGGAGGCCTGAGTTCGCTTGTGGTCGGTCGGTTTCCTCTCTGTCTGCCGTCGGGCGCTTGCGCTCGTCGGTGGGTGGTTCGAGACTGGCCGCGTGGGCTTGGGTGGGAGGGGTAAGGGGTTAACCCTCTCGCGATTAAGCAAGCCCGCCAGGCGGGGGGACACTCCTGGTCACTTGGAGTGAGCCCTCGGTGGGGGAGGTGGCCGTTCGCGGCCCGCCGCCGGATCGTCGCGGATGCATGCTTCGGCGTTTCCCGTGGCGATCCACTTGGCGGCAACGGAGAATGACCGCTGGTGTTTTAGTGGGTAACATGGGCCCTTCTGGCCGTGAATCCCACATAACCGCCTCCGTCTCCCCTAGACGGAGGGGTAGGTATAAAACCTTTCACCGCGATAACAAAAAAAAAAAAAAGTGCATTAATTGTAATGGCAATCACATTGCCATCTCTAGCCAGTGCCCTATAAGACAAAAGAAAATCGCAAACAGTAAACCCAAGTCATATGCTGACACGTTAAAAGATTCATTAAATTTTCCCTCCCTTTATAAAACATTAAATACCCAAGAAGTAATACAAGCAATACTATCAAATTCTGAAACTATGACTATTAACAGAATCTATAGTAAAAGTTATAACTTTAAATAAAACTCAAAATATAAGTATTAGTTCACAATTTATTAGCTCAACTATTAAAGAAACCATACAGTCCATACATACAATCTTAAATATTGTACAGTGGAACGCTCAGTCTGTTAAGTAACAGACTTGAGTTTAAAAAAATTTTATACAAAAATAATATACATGTAGCTCTTATTTCAGAAACTTGGCTCAAGCCTAACATTCAATTTAATTTACGTGGTTATACCATTATAAGGAATGACTGTGGTAATGATCATAATGGCGTAGCAATATTAATTAAAAACGCTATACATTTCTCTAAACAAGATACTTTTTATGATGATTCGTTACAAAATGTAGTAATTATTATTAAAGTGAAACATTAATGCATTTCTTTGGTTAGTGTTTACAATTCTGGTAATAGTTTTCCTGCTTTTGAAAGTGCGAAGTTCGATCGTTTATTGTACAGTATTCCAAAACCGTTGATAATTGCAGGTGATTTTAACGCCCATCATACTTTTTGGGGTTGCAGTCGCATAGATTCTCGGGGCAGAGCTATTATGGATTACATGGGTCATATATGACTTAATACTTTTAAATAATGGTCAACCAACAACTATAGGCTCTCATATTTGGAAACCAAACAGTCTATATTTAACTATGGTGTCTTCTTCTTTATTTCTTCCTTGTGACTGGCAAGTTCATCAGGACCCTTTAGGCAGTTATTATTTGCCAACTATCACAAAATTAACTCTCGTAAGAGATTAACATGAACCCTCTATTCCCTTGAACAACATTCCTTTTCACAGCAATCTGAAATTAGTAAATTGGGATAGTTATGACAAATTGTTAATAAAATGTTAATGACCTTTAAAATTGACAATAGTGATCTCCATGACTCATACAGAAAGTTTTGTTCAATTATTCTATTGGCAATCAAATTCTCCAGGCCCAGCTTAAACCATAACACAACTGATAGTAATAATAACCGTCCTAGAAAAAGGTGCCAAGTACCTTGGTGGAATGATAAATGTTCAAAAGTAGTAGAAGACTGCAAGAACGCCTACATTAATTTCAAAACTAGTCTTAATAGTAAAAATTACATTAATTTCAAACGCGCACAAGCCTTTAAAAAACGCACTTTAAAAGAAGAACGTTGTAAAAGTTGGTCTGCATTCTGCTCATCAATAAATCGTTTGATATCTATAAATCGCATTTGGACTAAAGTAAATTCAAAAAAAGCTTTCCGACTTCTAACTTATTTTCTGACCTCAATTGGGTTCAAACATTTTTATATAAATACACACCGGATACTGTTTCACAACAGATAAGTATAGATAATGTTCTTGGAGTAAATAGTGATAATTCATACATGATCGGTTGTTTTATTATGCAAGAGTTAAAATCTGCTTTAGTCTCAAGAAAAGATTCTTCATGTGGCCTGGATTGGCTTTCCTACAGGATGTTTAAACTTTTAAATGTTCAAACTCTATCTATTTTTTTAAGTTTATTAAATAGTTTATGGACGTCTTCTATTGTCCCAGAGGATTGGAAAACTGACTGTTTGGTACCAATATTAAAACCTGGCAAAGACTTTAATTTGGCTGATTCTTATCGTCCTGTAATAGGAGTTCATGTGTTGGAAAAACTTTCCAACAATTAATAAAACAGAGACTAATTTTTCACATAGAAAGTAATAATCTTTTACCTCACAATCAGTTTGGCTTTCATTGTGGCCGTTCTGCTTGTGAGAGTCTCTGTCTGGATATCCACGATGCTCGTTCCGAGAATAAAGTACTAGTTGGTGTTTTTGTTGACATTGTAGGGGCTTTCAATAATGTAGATCTGGACAAATTATCCTCAATATTATTATTACTGCGGGTACCTGGAAAAGTTGTAAATTGTATTTTTAATTTGTTGAACTACAGAAAGGTGTTTGTTAAGGTCAACAATCAGTTATTTGGTCCAAGATATTCTTGTATTGGTGTATCACAGGGTGGTGTATTGTGCCCATTGCTTTTTATCCTATTCATACATCAGCTAAATTTAACTCTGGGGTGTGAAGTTTCTAATCTGCAGTTTGCAGATGATTTACAAAGATGTACAAAGTGTACAATCAGTCCTCAATGTAGCTCTCCTAAGACTAAAGAACTATTTTGATAGCCTTCGGCTGGAGGTCAGCAATGAAAAAAGTTTTTGTCTTTTGAAAAAATGGAATTAGAAATAGGAATGTAAATATTTTGTTCATTAATAATGTGATGTCTGTAGAGAGCTCTGTAAAGTGTTTAGGTGTTATTTTTACAAACAATTCTAGATGAATAAGTATGCTGAAACTCTAGAATCTCAAGCTTTAAATGCTTGTAATGTTTTAAAATCTTTAACTAGCACATATTGGGGTGCTGAACCAAGTATTCTATTAACATAACATTGTATAATTCATTAGTAAAGAGTCATTTTGAATATGCTTTTTTTTTGTTTTGCAGGGGTAAGAACTATAGTAGATAAATTAGAAAAGATACAAAACAAATGTTTGCATATTATAATGGGTTCCAAGCGAACTACTCCCATAGTGTCAATGTAGGTGGAATGTAATATACCTCCATTAGCACTTAGGTTTAAATACTTACAAATTACAATCAAAATTTATTGCAAGGTTGCTCTCCGTCAGTAATCATCCACTTCTTGTTAAACTGCGGGACACTATTAACAGGACTGCCAATATTAATTCATATTTGTTTCAAGGTTTTTCTGAAAAGAGAACAAATTTTTAATAAACACAATATATTTTCTAGCATGGTATAGCCTTGTTACTCTGGGTTATAAGAATCAAAATTTATTCAGATAAAAATTGTAGTCAAGAGTCTTGTAAAGTATAAGGAAGACATTTATAGGGAACTTGATAGGTGGCAGGGATATCATCAGATATATACAGATGGGTCTAGGAACAATGAAGTAGTGTCTATAACTGTCTATAATAGTCAGATCAAGGGTGGATTTGGTCATAGGCTGAATTCACTCACAAGCATATACTCCGCTGAATCCAGCATATGTATATACTGCTATGGAGCACATTCAAACACAGACTCATCAAAAGTGGATTATAATAACGGATAGTTTAAGTTTATTGACAGCACAACAAAATCCACAATTAAATGCAAAAACTAACTATATTATATACTAGCTTTTGGCGCGACTCCGTCCGCGTGGAGTAGTGACTTCCGACAGATTTTTGGTTCTTCCCACATAGTTCCCGTTCTTGCGGGGTTTTCGGAATGGTTGAGTTCCCGTAGAGTTTTCAGGATAAAACCTATGTTTTTTTTTATTCACAATGAAGTACTCCTAACCAACAACATATTTATTTGTTTATTTGATTTTATAAAATTATTTCGACCAAATTAGGAACCATAAAAACGGTTTTTGTGAGTTAATCTTAAAAGATAGACATATACTGTCGCGGAGTGTTTTTTAGATCCTTAAAAGAGCTATTTTTTTTAATACATATTTTTTGTGTATCTTGAACCGTTTTCACGGCGCACGCAACGGAAGGCTTCAAAGATGAAATAATTTCTCCCGTTTTTTACACATTTACCACTATATCTTTGCTCCTATTGGTCGTAGCGTGATGTTATATAGCCCACAGCCTTCCTCGATAACTGGACTATCCAACACAAAAAGAATTATTCAATTCGAACCAGTAGTTTCGGAGATTAGCGCTTTCAAACAAACAAACAAACAAACAAACTCTTCAGCTTTATAATATTAGTATAGATAAAATAAGAGAGTTTTATCATCTGCTGTCTCAAAACAAGCAAATAGTCCTATTCTAAAGCGAGCAGACTATTTTGCTAAATTGATTACAAATCCGGTCCACAATCAAGTATCTTTCTTCCTCGTTTCTTTTAGAGTTTCTGATTGAATGTTAATAGACTTGTAATTTTTACTGAATTAAACACTGCCATTCTTATATTACATAAAAAACTATAAACAACTTTTTTTGGTTTTGTAGTTATGCAATGAAATTATAATCTCTGCATATTTAGAACACTTTGTTTTTGTTTTACCTATGTAAAAAAGTGACAAAAGTAGTTATTTTTCAATACTGTTTGTAGGAACTTTCTCTTATTTATATAAAAAAGGTAATAAAGAGGGCACATTATAAATCTATCAAACCACATGTAAGTATATAAAAATGTTAAGATGACTTGTATACCTATTTCATTATATTCAATTAAATCATTATTTTTTGTTTATAATTTTTAATTATGAGCACCAATTTCTAAAGTAAAATAATAATAATGTATATTATCATCTATAGTTATAAAATATTTATAGTTTTCTTTTTATATTAATAGTATGTATTGTGTGCCTATAACTACTTGGGAAGTTGCTTACTTTAAATACTTACTTAAGTATAGTGTTGGTACAGCATTTTGAGTGAGTTGTTTACTAGAAGAATGGTAAAACTGTTCAAAATAATCATCACATATCCTTATATTGTTATAAATGTAAGAATCTTCCTTTTGTATCATGTCTTCATTTAAAATATTTTTCCATTGAATTATTTTCTCCAATTTTGGGTATTCAGGTTTAGGAAATTGATGAAAAGGACCTGAAATGTTTTTATTAGAAGTCAATAAACTGTTACGGTTGAAATTGATGTAACAAGAGTAGTAATTGATTGTATATACATATATACGACAAATAATATTTTTTTAGATTTTACTAAATAAGTACCTTTAGTCGCACACCGAAAGTAACACTTAATAGCCGATTTTCGTGGCATTTTTTCAACTTATCGATAATCCAAATTCGTGGTTTGCAATCAAAATCCAAATGAGAAGAGCTGGGGTCGATCGTAGTCGCAGAAAACAAAGTCCAATTGAGAAAAAACGGGGTCGACACTCGATCGTCAAAAGCGTGGAAATAGGAGTCAATGATATATTAAGCCGGGTCAAATGTTTGAAAAAGAACGTACAGCACAAGAACAACAGTAAACAACGGCAAATGAGCAACTGAAAGGATTTAAAATTTGTCCTCATGATTCAAAATTTTCTAATATAGTGTATTATCTGTTGTCCTAATGTCAAGTCAATTTTAGAGCTACTTACGCCATCTATGAAGTTACAAAGGAAAATGGTGTCAAAGTTGTTATACGTTGTTCGTTAGATGGCAGCATTTTCTATACTTTTTTTATTACACGTTAATTATATGACAGTTTCAACTTTCATCCCCATGATGCATACTTTTATTTAACTTATTCGAACACGGCACACGTTCCTTACTTTATCGAGTATATAAAATTAAAACCAATAAAGTAATAGTTAAAAAAAGGTAAGCTCTTAAAAGCTGGGTAACAATGTAACAAGTTTTAAACAACGTCCCGATATTTATCAACACTTTATTGACGAAGGTGACACAGTTCATATAGGAAAAAGTAAAAAGAATCTGCTCCCAATCTATCTGTATTTAGTTTTTGTGCGACAATATTATGATATAAAAGGCACAAAGAGACGGAGTTAACTTATGTCAGTGAAGTTTTGAAGTAACTATGTATTTTGTTATGTTTTAGGTTTTAACCTGCTTTATTTTAAATAAAGTTCAGTTCTTTTGCTGTTATTTTTATTGAAATTTCTAATTTAGGTGATTAGTCATAGCTAATTGTTTCATCTTATGCTGTTTATATACTAGTTATATGTAGTTTAACATGACATTATAGGTACATTATACGAATATTTAAGAAAAAGGCAAATCGACGTGTTGTCGATATATTTGGAGAAAATGATCTCTAGATATAAATAAAAAGTTTAAACGATTCTTTTACTTTTATCCTAAATATCCAAGAATTTCCGCATTAATCAATTTACTCAAATTAACGACGAACTAAGCAATATAGATATAGTTCAATATAAGGCGGCCAACTTTATATAAGGCCGAAAACTGAATGCGGGACGTAACCTTTTGTGGATGGCGGGGGGGGGGGGGATTGGGAATGTCATAAAATCTTCGCAACTGCCCATTAAAATATTACATTTCCGTACTCTCTTACGCGTCATGAGTTCAGAAGAAAGAAAGAAAACGAGATTAGCGCGGGCGCGATACGCTTGTCGATATTATAGGTAATCTGTGTTCCTGCACTGTAAACCGTGGTATGGGTGTTGTGTTGTGTAGAAGTGTGGTAGAAAAATTGGGATGCGGGACATGCGGGACGCATACAACGTTTTGCGGGACTATTTTACTAATAATTACAAAGCGGGATTTCGTCTAAAATTGCGGGACGGTCCCGCAGAATGCGGGACGGTTGGCCGCCTTAGTTCAATATGTACCTATTTTAGTAGTATTGTAGTAGTACCTATTGTAGTTCAATAGGTAAAAGCTTATTTAAAATATAGACGAGTATTATTTTAAGTTTAAAATTAGCGTTAAAGGACCCCTGGTGTTGTAAGATTTGATTGAAATAGATCGAGAACAAGAATCTATAGTAATAAATAAATTGGAAAAATATATAGAAGAACTTTAATGTGTGCTAGATTTATTATTCGATAAATCTATCATCTTCAGGGTCATGAAACTTTAAATTTTGTTAAATTGGGTTACTTTAGTCGAACATAACTGAAGTTTAACTACTTCAAGGAATTCGATATGAAAAAAACTATAAATTTAGTAGGAATTGAAGATAAAAGCGTTATGTTTGGGACGGGTTCTCCAAAAGAGGCTAGAAACGCAATCCCTGTGGTTTGGAGTGTATCATCTGAGATCTGAAAGCACGTGACTAAAATGAAATATTGAATGTACTATTGTCTTAGCGAATATTAAAATATACTGTTACATTACAGGACAAATATTAACATCATATGTTCCTGGGTCCTGAAGACTGGTTCTGTGTATCAAAAGCAAACTCCAAGTGACCTGAGACCGAGGCAATGGATTTCATTCATTTTGACCACGACTGACGACGTGGTGATACAACTCAGGAGCCACAGAAAAACACCAACTGAATATGATAGTAGCGTAACATGAACAAATTAAGATTTTCTAGTTTTTCTTCAACAAAAAATTTACTAATCCAAAAATTTATTATAACTACAAATAGAACCGAAACAGTAAATAATTTAAAGATCATTGAAAGACAATCGACAAAATTATTGATATTTATTTGACAGATCAAATGAGTGTTGTATAGACGACATCGGCTGTTTTGTCTAAACGCTAATGTTTTGTTTTTATATTGTTGATGGAAAACTTATATAATATACTTAGAAAACACAGTTATAAATTGAACCGAACCTTTAAATTCTCAACGCACCCGAAGTGATGTTGAAGCGGTGACGCTCAGTGTTGCCAGATGAGTCTATATAGTTCCAATGGGGCTATCTCCCGTACCGAGTGGCGATATTATTTTATCCGCTAAAATCAGGTAGCCGATTTGATTTGATATTAGCAGGTCAAGGAGAGGCATATTGTAAATGGTGCCGGGTGAATTTACGTGCTCATAAGCATGATTTAAAAGTGCATTGCAGCAGAAAAACTCATCAACACAAGGCAACAAGTTTAACTAGTAAAAAACAGAAAAAGTTAACTGAAACAGGTAAATTATTTTAAAAACAAAGTGGAATCAATAAAAATAAAAAAATCTTGACCATTTGTATTATAATTGAATTTTATTTGTATTTAAAATATTATTTATTATTGTAAAATAATAGAACGAATTTAATTACCATAAAACCAATAATAAGCTCATGAATTTATTTCAACTTTCCCGCCTAACTACCGGTGTGCCATGATGGGGTTATCTCGGGGTTACACGCGCGCTCCAGTGCGGCGGGGTGATTCGAGAAAAAAATATTCTGGTAACACTGATCACTGATGACGATTTGTTTGTTAATTTTACGCGGGAAAGTACTTTGTGAACACGACTTTTATTTTTGTAAATTGAATTTAACTTTTTTAAGGTGTATTGAGTTAGGAATATTATTAGTTGGTTCTAGTTAAGGTTTTATTTGTTATTTAATAGTACTGGCTTTATTAGAAAACTATATTTTTGTGAGTATTTTTTTTAGAATCCTAAATTCAGAAATGGGATACTATTCACGTTCACAGTTACATTTATGTAATACGTTTTTGATTACATAAAGAGTTATAAATAAAATAAAACACTCATTATTTTTTAAAATCTATTTTAACTATTACTTGCGTGTGTTATAGGTGACTGTAGACTGGTTGATTGAGTAAGCAGATGACTGATAAATAACATTAGTCTCGCAACAAGTCGCGTCGACAAGACAAGGACCGTTTGTTTTTGGAACAGAATTCGATGTAAGAATATAAGTTTGGATTACGATCGAGAAGGACAAATTCTTTTTCAGGCCACCCTACCACGTATCAATGCATTGGAATATTTAACGCTACCTAAAACAAACAAGCAATTCAAATTAAGGCATGAGTCTAACAGGTACATAACTTGTTTTATTAATAGTACACGCATTTGTAAGTTTTATTTGCTATATTCAATTCGTAACCATATAGGGGTGGTTAACTTCATGTTTTCTAATATAGTCTCACTCTTTGGCTTAATAGTTTCCGACGGTTAGGATATTTTCGAATTTTTCGAGTTTTCTACTTTACTTACCGAATTTGGTAACATTATTTATTTAATAATACACAAAATGCATAATGCAAGTTGTCAGGTGTAAAGAAAATCGTTAGAAATTGGATATGAAACATACAGAACTTATTTTGAAAGGCTATAGGGTTTATAATCCTGTAAAGATAACTCAGTTAAAATTAGTGGAGACATCATTATAATGTAACCAACCTAAAATACAGTTGATATTCCTATTGAGTGTAAGGTTTAAGCGTAGGAACAGAGTGAAAAAGAAGAAAAGGTAATGCAGATAGCACACATACTGAATGTGATATAATTTATGTCACATATATTCCAGAAGCTTCTTCAAATCAGATTAAAATGAATATTACACATGAGGGAGCTTTAAATGGAACTGAGAGTAAATTTTGGACAGCAAGTATGGAGAAAGAATAAGAATTGTTTAAGATAAATGATGAATGAGAACTTGTGGATAACTCTTGTCATTCTACGGTAGCTCAGTACAAATGGGTGTTTAAAAACAAAGTATGATAATGTTGGTACAGAAAGCTGGCATAGACTATCATGAGACTTTCCCCTGTGCTACATTATTCTACTCTAAGATTGTTATTTGATTTAACTGTACAATTAGTTTTAAATATACACCAACAACATCAGCTTTCCTGAAAGTTTTTTTTTTGTTATGTTAAAGGGGGCAACCGAGCAGACGGCTTACATGATGGAGATAGTACCGTCACCCATGGACATCCGCTACCTGAGACATGTTGAGGATGTGTCACCACCCTTGGTGTGGGAAGAGGGGGAGGAAAGGATGGGGAAAGGGAAAGGACAAATAGCACTCCTACTCATCGGACGAAACTCAGCCATTAAGACTACTTCACCCCAATCTTCTGTGAGAGGGTGGTATTTCCCCGGTCGAGTCAGCCCATGTTCGAGCTGCAATCACTTGACCACAGCTAGGCTCTACCACCTATGATATTTTTGAATGATTCTGTGTATATTGAAAAACCTGTATTGTATGAGGATGATAATAATAAACATGCCATCTATGGACTTGAGCAGTCCTCACATGCATGGTATGAGAGAGACAATGATCACTTAAATTGTTAAGGTCATTTAAAATCTAAGTATGATCCTTGTTTATTTATAAAGTTTGAAAGAAATGTTAAAGTGATAATAGATTTGTTTGTTGATGACTTTTTTGTATTCTCTAAATGTACAATGACAACTAATCAGTTAATACAAGATTTAAGCAGTAAATATAAAATAAAAGATCTAGACCAAATAAAGCATTGTTTAGGCTTAAGAGTAAATATGTATGAAAATGTTATAACTGTTGATCAAGAACAATATGTAGAAAGCTTTCTGAAATGATTTAATATGTTACATTGTAAAACTGTGGAAACTCCTATGGAGGTTAATGTAAGGCTAGAAAAATCTAAGAACAGTTTTTGTGATTAGAAAATTCCATATAGACAACTGGTAGGGAATTTTATGTATTTATCTGTCTTGACCAGACCAGACTTAGCTTACAGTATATGTTATTTGACTCAGTTTAAGAACTCATATTATGAAACTCATTGGAAACATTAAAAAAGAATTTCAAATAACTTAAAAGGTACTAAAAATGTAAGCTTTGTTTTTACAATAGGATAATTCTTATCTAGACAGGGATATGTTGATGCAGGTTGGGGTTGAGATTCAAATGATAGAAAATCTTTTTCTAGATTTTGTTTTAAGTCATTTGGTTAAGACATTTCTTTTGAATGTAGAAAAAACAGAAATATAGCTTTGTCTTCAACAGAAGCACAGTATATTTCCATGTGAGAAGCCAGTAAGGAGGCTATGTATTAAAAAAAAACTATTTAATTTTGAAATTGGAGGTAATGATGACAATGACTTTGTATAATGATTAATTATCAAAGTGCACAAAAACTTGTTTTGAATCCAGTATACCACAGGAGATCTATACATATAGATGTTAGATACCATTTTATGAGACAGGCAGTAGCAGATAAGTTTGTTAAAATTGATTATTTATAAACTGCTAAAATGCCAGATGATATTTTAACAAAAAGTTACAAGTTCTTTAAAGAATAAATATTTTACTAAAAAACTTGGTATACTAGCTATTTCAAACTTTTTATCATTTTGTTAAGCGTAGGTGTTAGTATAATAATGACAAACCATAAATATATATGTGACTAGCGGCATCTGTAGTAACTAATGTGTTTGTGTCACCTTGTTTCCCTAATGTCTATTGAACCGTCACTGTGTGTACTATAATCAGGGAGCTCACCGGCTGCTGATATATTTTATTTGTTTATATATGATTATATATTTTATACATATATATGGATATGTTAAACTACATTTTTTCTAATATTTTGAAAATGCGAATAGATAGGCCATATACGAACAGAACATCAATGAGTACTTCCTCATATAATTCTATAAACTCTGTTGTTGAAAGCAAATATATATTTAAGCAATAACATTTTAATAAAATCGGTTAATTATTGTAACTGCATCGATTATATAATATTTCTAAAATAATTTTCATTTATAATACGTAAAGTAACGACATTCAATACACATTAAATGAGCACAATAAGAAACGAATAGTCTTTGTACCATCGTTATGGGGCATAGTATGGAGACGGTCTTGTACAGGCCATGCATCATCAGAATAGTAATATCAGGACTTGCTGTGTTGAGCCGGCATGGAGTGCTAGTTCTCGTGGCGCTCCGGCGACAGCTCCCTTATAATAAAATACATTATTTACTTAAATAGAAACAATATAAAGTAGAACTCATGAGAATTAGTGAATCATTATAACAAAATGACTTAAAACATTGAATTTAATTAAACTCAAACGATCTTATAAATATTATAGGTAGGATTAAACACGTCAACCTTTTGAATTAAACGTTTTGTGTATTATGTAAGTACCTGGATCAATCGGGCGACTCTATAGCGGCGAGCGAGGTGGCTGGGAACAGAGGATACCATCCATACCTGCGCTGCGGCAGTGACAGTTTGTCGAGACATGTCTCCGCTCTTCCCAGGGCGAGGTCGTGTTCAAATCCTCCGCATCGCTGCCACAGCATCACTACCAGCGTACGACCTAAGGCCTCGCTCTTGCCTAATTTTAAAATTGCATAGTTTTAAATTTTTTTTTAAAAAGATAGTTTTAAAATTGGATAGGAAGTCGTTTATTATTCAAAGCTTGGACACTATAGAATCAAGAATGTAGATGTTACAAAGGTAATACATTCGGAGCTTAAACAAACTTGACTTTAGAATCAAAAATATAGATATTTGGCTCAGAGAGGAGCACTAGTGCGAAGTTTAGAACCAACATTACCTCCTGATAGAAGGGATATCATATCAGCTGCCCTTAGCCCTTCTGGTCAGGTCAGTTATTATAATCATAATCATTAATCAAAATAAAAACAATTCAGTATAATGTTTTTGGGACCTACAAGTGACGAAGACCTTTGTTTTAGACAATAGCATTCGGTGTATTTGATGGTTGTTTGATCGGTGAAATAAAGGAATCCGGAAGTATGGAATTATCCACGTTAAATAATATATATACATATATCAAATTTGTATGCTGTGCGATCTTTAGCCTGGAGTGGAGATGGAACCAAATTGGCAGTAGCATCGCAAACTGGTGCAGTTTGAGTTTTTGAAGCGGTCCTAAGGTATTATCAAGAGCCATTATTCATTTTTATCCACAAAAAAATATTAAGATAAACCGACCGAAAGACCGAAATTAAAAATAAGAAAAAAAAATATATATTGCACAGATAACCTTAGATTTATAACTACATATAATAATTTCCTATCAATTAGTACTTAATTTAACATTATTTTTTTAGACGCTTTAAATTCGTAGAGGATAATTGTCAATATTATTATATTATTTTTTCTTAAAAAGTATGAACATAGAGAACGAAAATATTGAACGAAAATATTGAACACCTTATGACATAACTTTGTCAATATTCCGTTGAACACCCATATCTTATTTTTACCTACATAAAGCGCTGTAACTAGTTGTGAAAAATTAAAGCAGTTTAAAGATCCTTTAAAATTATGGTTTTAAAATAAATAATATGCATTACAGTTAAACGTAATAAAATAAAAAATATTATTCGACTTCAAATTGATGATAACTTCCTTTACCCATCTCTTTTCAACATGCATCTTATACGTATTGCTAACCTTTGTTGCACACCCAAATTTAAATAGGATTACTCACTAGGTGTCGTTATATTACTACTCACTACTTTACTTACTAGCATTGACAAAATTACCTTGCGTTTGTTTTCGCAACAACTCAAAATGTGTACGCTATTTAAGTATGTAATTGTTAATGTATGTTAAATGAGTTAATTAATAATAGTGTTATAGCGCGCAGTGTTTTTTAGATATAAATTATAAAGTATGGAAGTTCTAGCGAAGTGACAATTTCACCACTAATTCGTATGATCGTATCAACTAGCCGCGGTTAGATCTTTTTGTGCGTTTTGTGAACTTTTCTAAAAGAAGAGAGACCCAGTGAGTGTTATGTATTTTCCAAATACGAATATCTTTATTATAATAAAAGAAAGCCTACAAAGTATCTTATAAATCTTATGTTTTCTTTTAAGTGTCTGCCGTTATCAAATACATTCTTTTGTTTACTCAATTTAAATTACATACAGCCCACTTGTTTGTATTTATTGTTTTGAACATGTTATTTCGTGACTACATCAACGAAAACAAATTATGTACTGACAAAATGAATATACTAATTTCGTTAGCAATTTGTTGTCGTTCTTTTAACGGCATTTTTGGTCATTTTTTTACATGATAATTGTTTTCAATTACATTGGTTACAGAGGAACTATAACGTTCTAAATATAAATTGACGTAATTTGCGAAGTACATATCTATAGTAATTTATATTTGTATATTAGCGCCCCAATATTGTTTTAAAAAGTCTTAAGATTTTTATACGGTAATTAATGTGAATTCAAAATTAGTCTCATTTTTTTTTTCGTAAATTCGCATAATCGATGTTAAAAAGGCAAATTCGTTAAAAAAAACATTGTCTATATTTCATACTCATGACTTATGTGAGCTGTATTTTTTTCAAAAATACTCCTTTTAAAATTTAAAATTATTCCATTTGAAACTCATTTAGGTATTTTGCAACGTAACAACTAAGTTTGTTAAAATTTTCATGTGTCTCATTATTACTATGGCGGATATATGTTTTTCACCTATTATATAATTGCTATTTCTTAATTTATCTGTAAGAACACCACGTTGTCAACACATAAGTATAACGGGATTCGGGAATAATTAAAATTGGATAACTAAAGAATTCGCATTAATTGTCGTAATATAATATACCTAGTAAGGTTATAATAGTTATTTCGCAATTGTCATGAATAAAAAACTTAAAAAGGTTTTTAGCAACCTACATCCGATATAATTTTAATCAGGTGAAGCAAAAAAGCATAACAAAACAGTGGTGTATTCAACCAAGATGTATATTCAGTAAACAGTAAATAAAGGCAATTTGAGTCACTATTCACGTTGATAGGTCTTTTATAAAAACTATTTGTTGTGTTTAAGCATGATTTATTTATATGAAGTAACTTGTTTTTTTTTTGTTTGAGATGTTTTTTTTTTATAGTAAAACAATAAATGCTTTTTATTTTATAAATAACTAGTAAACCTGGCGAACTCCGTTTCGCCTCCAGAAGGCTTTGTATTATATAACATTTCGTTTGGTGATTAAAAGATGAAGAAATTTTTCTTTTGTTTTATATTTGGAAAGGAATTTTTTTTTCATTCCACAACAGTAATGAATTCATTTCGATTACAAAAATGAAGTGTTATTTAGTTGAACTTCTCGAATCAAAGCGTTATACGTATCCGCAAATTCCGTTTCATTGAAGTGCTCCTATGTAAACCACATTTTTTGTTTTTTGGTCTAACGTTAACACAAAAATAAACCGGATGGTTTCCCAACACACACAAACTTTAACTGCCCATGTGAAAAACAATGATTTTCTAAATTTATCCCGCAAATACTAAATTACATATCTATCATTATACGTCAATTGCATAGCTGTCAATTGTGTTTCGTTATTCCACGTTTTATAGTGACTGACGTTTCATGTCAAGTCCCACGGGAATGCTGTTGAACGGGATATAAAGTATCTTATTGCATTTTCTTGGCTCTAAACTACCTCCCTGCCAATTTTCAGCTAAATCGGTTAAGCCGTTCTTGAGTTATAAGTGGAGTAACTAACACGACTTTCTTTTATACATACATATATATATATAGACTTAACCAACGTCGACTGTTACAGGTAACGATTGGTACGCTGTCTGTCGTACCAGTAATAGTCTGATCCTGTGCGATATAGCTCGTGGTCTAACTAGCGAAGTGAGTTATATTTTCTATCGAACTTGTATATAGTATTAAAAGTTTATAGTCTGGTGGAGGGGAGCGTATATATGCAGCTGTGGGTGGAGCCTGTCTGTTGCAGCGTGCTGGCGAACTTAGTGTGGTGGAGTACGGCCTCGATAGAGTACTACAAACCGTGAGTATAGATCAAGATCTACACAATGTCAAGTAATTTAATTTATACTAAAATGATTCGTATCTTATGGAGGTTCGTACTGAGCGTGTGAATCCGCACGTGATCAATGAGGGCTGGGCAGACAGACGATTGCTGTTATTGATCTTGTTACAGGTACGGAACATACGTAGGATAGATGTTAGAGTTCCTTTGTTATGAAAAAAAAGATTGATGTCGTTGCATTATATTTATTAATATCAATGATGTGAATGTTGTAGGAGTTCAGTTAGGGCCATGGTGGCACGAAGCTCGGGTGGATTGGTTGGAGCTGACTGAGAGCGGACATCTGCTTCTGTTCCGTCATACTAGACGACGACTTGCACTTCTCCGTATTGATACCGGTGAAAAGGTAGCACTCATATATATAGCGCAAACGACATAGATGAATAAATTGAGTCAAATAAATATGATATTTCATTGTCTGGTATTTCATTTTTTTAGGAAATTATCGCGAGCGGAGTTAGTTTCGTGCAATGGATAGAAAACAGTGACGCTGTTGTAGCCCAAACCCCAACACATTTGCTGATTTGGTAAGATTTAATAATATATTTTTTAATTCAACTGGAAAGTGCTTGACTGTTGGAAGATGGAAATGAAGTGTTATGTACTGAACGCACTATCTCAGTATCATCCTATTCACGCCTTTTCTTGAAGATACCCAAATTATAACGTCATGTTGAAATATCTTTTTCATTATTAATTGTGGGATTGTGATGTGGAGATTAATGATTGTATTAGCACTTTTGAAAACGTACTCCACGTAGATAAAAGTAACTTATTATGTGTACAACATTTATTTGAAAATAATAAATCTTCTAATTTAAAATAATGTATCGTTTTCAATGTTTAAATGATCCATATTGATTTCTTATTTTGGGTGAGAACATGTCAAAATAGTCCTGTAAATTAATCCTAGTTTTTCCTCATTATGTCTATATGTTACATACAGTAAGATATACATGGGTCATAAGGTCGATCCTACATATATATGTGTGTGTTTGTATGTGTTACAGGTACAGTGTATGGGAGCCTCAGTGTGTTGTCATGTCTGAGTGTGTATCAGTCTCGGCTGTATCAGTATCAGAGCGACGAGTCCTACTGGAAGGAGGTCAGATCCAGGCCATTGTATTGGATGAACATCGACTGGCTTTCAGTATGAACCCATTACAGTATTTACATTATTTTTCTACTAGCTGCGACCCGCGGTTTTACCCGCGGATTTCCGGGATTTTCGGGATTTCCGAGATGTAAAGTAGCCTGTGTGTTATTCCTGAACGTCAGCTTCTTGTATACAAAATTTTATCAAAATCAGTTCAACCGTTTGAGCGTGAAGAAGTAACAAACATACACACACACTCACAAACTTTCGCAATTATGATATTAGTAGGATTAATGAGATCTAAGACTTCCTCGAGTATTCATTTAAATGAAATACATCCAGTCTGCCCGTGATCATGGTTGCTGTAAAGTAACCGAAACATTCTTTTCATTTATTTTTATATTGTTTGAAATGATTACTATGATGTTTTTATATAGACGACGTTTAAATTTAAAGTTCATAGTAGGATAATATTAATGTGGTGCACACTACCAACACAGCAAGATTCAGTATGTTGCTATAGTAACTTTTTGGAAAGATTAAGTTATAGAATAATACAGAGTACTTTTAAGCCATTTTTTTTTGGTATAAGTCAATAAATGAACGATTTTATAATAACAGGATTGATTTAATGTTCTAGGCGCTATTTGGTTGTCTTTTCATCGATCGCTATATTGTTAATTTATATGGAATATTAAATGGAATGTACTATTTACTTTGAATAGATTCCGCATTACGTAGCGGGGACTTAAAGGATTGTGCTCAATACTTGGACGCTGTGTCGAGGTCTGCGGACGTCGGGTCGTTGCGGTGTCAACTGGCTGAACAGGCGCTAACAAGATACGATGTTGAGGTTAATATGTATGGCATTACAGTTAGATTAAATATAAACAGAAGTTTGTAAAGGCTTTGCCAAACACATTGAAAACATTCTACTAATTTTTAGTAAGTTTTTCACGATATTTGCTTTATGTGAATTTGTATTCAAGTACAGAGGATATAAGTACAGTGGATGTCTCATAAATAATGTCGATTTTCAGTGTTCACTTTTTAATATATAATGCAATGAAATAGACTAACTATGAGAGGTATAGCTCCTCGTTTTTAATGGTTTTAATCCCAAAGAGCAGTAAGCTCTTAGGTTTAGCCATTTTTTGGCCTTAAATGCAAAAAAAAAAAAATTCGCACTGCTTTAATAACATCTGTTGGATACAAATTATTTTGTACAAAAGAATTACGCCATAGATCTCAAGTGTAAAGTCTGAACTGAATTTCGGATGTGGTAGGAGTTTAATATCACCAAGTTCTTTGATCGTATTCCGCGTTACTTTCGACACTTATGGTTTAGAATTGTCTTGAAAAAAAAACCGGTTTCGGTAACATGAATATTTCTTCAACAAAACCTCATACATTCGCATCGACTGTCCACTATTTTATAAAGACGTAGTCCTTCATCAACAAACAAACAGAAAATTATTCACAGAAAATAAAATTACTGTACCGTTCCTACGAGCTAGAGATAAATTTAAGAAGTTCCAACATATTTAAATCGATGCGTTGAAATTTTTACATATGAATCGACATTACCTATGAGCCACCATGTATACATGATAGAAATAAAGATTGTCCAATGGTTTTAGAATAACTACTTCAATTTATTATTGGTTTAATTACATTAACGTTAGGTTCAAGTAGATTGGACCACCCTGATACCGAAAAACAGTTATGTTTGGTTAATTGTTAGACATTCAGTTGTGGTGGTATATTCCTCACTGCTCAAATTAGAGAAAGACTAATATATATATATATATAGACATATATATATATATATATATATATATATATATATATATATATATACAGGGTGACTGGTGAATTACTATCAATATTTAAGGACGTGGTAGTTGACGATCATATATGACAAAATAAAAATTAATATAACATAAATATTAATAAATTTCTGAGTAAAGTTAACCTAAAGTTATGTAATTAATTACGGATCGCGTGGATACCCTAGCTGCGTTATCGACACAAAACAGTTACGTACGTAGGTATATGTAGTTATCGCGCGGTAGTTTACCTACATCCAAACGCCGCGCGCCGCCGCGTGTTAGACCTTAGATAATCAAAAATGATCCAATTCCCTTCATACTTTAATCCTGGCTTAGGACAGGCAAAAATACCAAGATATTTCTTTCGTTTAAGCAACCAGTTTATTGACTAGGTAAATGGTGTGACCTTGACACAAAAAATAATATGAACTGTTTACCTATCTTGGTATTTCCGGCGTATTTAAAAATGGAATCATACTTATTTACAACAATTGTCAATCATTAAACTACCTATTTACCTACATAACTACACTAACCTTAACAAATGTTCAAAGCGAGCTCCTTCTCGTGTGATACCCAGTTCGGCACGTTTACACATATTGTCTTTCACACGATTTTATAATACGAATGGGTCACTTTTAATAGTTTTGAAATCACTATTGATTTTTAATTTCAACTCCTCTCTGTTTACATACTCTGTAGCATACACAAGACGTTTCCTTGGGCATGTGTTGGAACACGGAACTGTCCGAAGTCTCGTAATCTTTGATTAGCGTTTAAGATGATGCTGGCCGTAGGTACTCGACGATTGGGGAACATCTCCCGGTACAAATTGATTGCGCCCGGCAAGCTATCATTTGCACGCGCATACGCATGAACCATGTCCAAGTATTCTGCATTTGTGTATTGAAAAGCCATACTTAATTACTAATAAGTAATAACGGGTCACACGCACACACGACTGATTATTATTAGGTATACGCGTAAGATCGATCGCTAGGCGCGCGCGCGGGAAGACGAACGTACGGACCTTACGGCGGCGCTCGCCCGACTAATTAGCCACGGGGGGTCGGTGGGGAGTAGCGACACACTGGCGCCGGCAAGGCTGGGTACGTGTCCAAACTTTATTATTGTTCCATGTTGACATCCGGAATCCATCTTGAGTCAAGCACCTGTCTTTTTAGCCTTTTTTGTCCAGTTTTCGCTCCCTTCCGGTGCAACTTCAGCCCTCTAATGTCAATTTGGCGGGAGAAAACTTGCACATTTTAACAAATTGATATTTCTTACCTCATTATAGCATCGTCTTTCAGAGCGAGCAGTAGTCCAGTTTTTAAGAATACTTATTAGTAGTTATAATTATTACAGTCTTTTAAGTGTTCGTATTGAAAAGTGTTAATATTTAAATATTTGTCTCCCTTCGAACGTCGTGGACTGGGAAAAAAGTTCGTGTGACAGTGATTATTCGTCACGAGGTTCCAGTCTGGACAGGTACAGTCTACCAAAACGATCTCCCAAAGCTGTAAGTAGCTCATATTTTCAATATCAGATGCGACAAGTGGCTTCTTTTTTTTTAATGAGTACCCACATTACAATAAATAAAAATGTAATAATATTTTACAATAATTACTTCACTTTAAAATATTAAAGAACACGATTTTAGAAGCCAGTTAACGATATAAAGTAACGAAATTCAAAAACCGCACTTGGCGGTTGTCCATATCTGAGTTTAACCATCAATATTGAGGAACGGACTTTCACGAACCCAACGGATTTACATTGATTTTAATTATCTTATATACAAATATTTAATGTTGGAATGCGTTCCGGTTTGATGATTATTATCAGTTGAAATACTTCGCTGTAGAAGTAAATGACGCATTTTACTCTGATGCGTCTCGGTGTACGGATCACTGTCTCGTACGACGTACGGTACCCGACACCTGCTCCATTCTGATAAAAAGATATCGTGGACATTAATTCTTACAATTATTGTCTGCTTTCACTCCCGTTTACATGACAGTAGAGTGAATGTAAGATCTTCGTCAGTCGTGATGATATCTTCGGTAGTATAGTGGTCAGTATCCCCGCCTGTCACGCGGGAGACCGGGGTTCGATTCCTCGCCGGAGAGCCAGGTCCTTACAACGAATTGAAGGAACGGTTTGAGTTAAAGCAATTGTAGGGAGTTAGGATGTTGAACGACGAGTATAAACTTTGTCTAGAACTCGAATTGCAGCTTTTGGAAAATGCTTTAATATCTCGAAAAGAAGTACGTCAAATAGCTTAACTAAAAATCGTAGACTATTATAGTGGTAGTAAAACAAATTTAAATACGCAATTATTATTAAAATAATAACTATATTAAAATAATAATAAAATCTTTAAGATTTGGAATACTCCAAGTAAACAAAGATATTCCTTGAACTATTTGTGGTATTCGCGCTGATTTCATACAATCTTTAAGAGAAGATTTATGAAAACGAGTAACGGAGAATTTTTATCGTTGGACTTTACAGACCATACCTCCGTTTTCAAAAATATTATTTGATATATTGACTGTCTGCCTACATACAAAAAATGGGGCGGGGACAGATAAGGTATTAATAAAAACCAACTATTATAAAAACAGATCGATATCTGGATTAAGTTATATGTACCGAATTACATCTGTGGAATCATTAAAGGATTTCACATATCTTTTTCTTTAAAATGTTGGAAAGAGCTGATATTACACTCGGTTTTCTATGAACATTCTTTTCGATTCCTAAAAGCTACGATTTACAACGTGAGACATTTAATTTGAAACAGTTGTATAGCTTTGTTCATTTAAAACGTTTCCAGCTTTTCTTTACAAACTGGAAACTGGTTAGCGAAGCCGGGTTTATGACAATTCTGTTTTCCCTGTTTGCTATATTTACTACACTTGCCAGCTTTTTTGGTTTATCATCGGCACCCCGAATACTGGCATGCGTCACAGACTGGATAGCAGAGTTTCTACGCCATCACTACATTGGAAGCGTAGTTTATTAAGACGATTTTTAATTGGCAAACCAACCGCCTCACATTCTGAGCGACCGGTTAGCCTTCACCATCAATATTCTGCAACAACTTGGCCGGACAATGGATTTAATTAAATCTGTGCTGTTTCTGACTCAATGTCCAGAATACCTAGGCATTTCATGGGATGCAAAACTGAACCCGAAGTCCCTGTCGGAACTGAAGTGCATCGCCCTACGCATGCGCTTCACTTCAGCATCAGATTGGCCAAGGCAGTTGGCTCCCCGAACAGGCCCAGCTCCTTTTGGGGAGACTTAACTTTGCCTCATTAGTTGTTTGCAGAGGGAGATACTGTCGTACACTGCATACCACAGGCGACAGTATCCCTCCCTTTAAATCACCTCAAAATACTTGCAGAACCACAGGTTCTCAAGTTACATTGATGGTTAAAAGCTTTCTTAGCTGCACTGCCGATACGTTTGGGCTCGGAAATGCATTACATAACAGCCGATGCCTTAGCAGTCGATCGAGAAGCGCTTATAGGAGAGACTGAGGCCCAGAAAACATGGCATGGCAAGTACAAGGAATCGTAAGCTAACCTAGAAGCTTTTGCCCACGAACAGAGTTAATTAAACGATGCCAACATTCTTTTCTTGGCGGACAATCGAACAGTGGTATTGTACACAAACAAAGAAGGAAGTACCAGGGCGGAAATTGCTCTGAACTTGACTTGACCGACCGTTGATATTGTTATCTAAAGCTCGGAATATGCAATGTCCGCCTTAGCACAGTATATTCCAGGGCAATACATCAGATAGATTCATCTGCGTAAGGGTACATCAGATAGATTCATCTGCGTGTAAGGGTCAGCACGGTAGTTAAACAATGGGCGACATTGAGTATAGCGGATTGAAAAGTTACCTACCACAACGCTTTCAGTCGTCAGTGAAGTTACGACCTTGCTTCGATATTTCCACCTCCTAACCTCTAGGCTATAATACCTGAACAATGCCAAAGGACGCTTCATAACAAAAGCTCCGACATGGCAAAATAGTCTTTGAGCAGAAGATCTACTACATTGATCTCTGCAAGAGTCTTAACAAATTCCCAACCTTTGTCAAGTCTTAGTAGACACCTTGACGTAAAATTCACCAGCGGAAGGTCCGGGATCTTCATTTGCGTATCGTGGCTAATTTCGGGTGGACGGAAATGACGTGACGGTTGAACGAGTAAGAGATAATCCCTTTCATTATCTAGCAACATTTTGAAAAAATAAAATAGAGTCTGTAGTGGTTAAGACGAGTAAGTGATTAGAAAAACCCATATTCACAAAACGTACCCTGTTACCTGGGTTTGGTCTGTACCTATCTGTCTATCTATCTATCTATCTGTCTGTCTGTAACTATCGTTGTACATGAATCTTTTAATCTTACTTTTACTAAAGTTCCCTAAAATATAGATTTTGCATCTAACTTTATGTGTATATTCTCGTTAAACACATTCTTAAAGTTATTTCAGTAACCCAAAAAAGAAGAGTTCCACATCACCTACCTTTTTTTTTTTTTTTTTTTTTTTTTGTTGTCGCTGGAAAAATGCTTTACGCATACCACTCTACCCGGGGTCGGCAGATGTGGTTATGTGGGACTCCTAGGTTTAAGTACCCAGTTTACCCACTAAAAAACCAGCGGAATTACTCCTCGCCACATAAGGTGGAAAGAGGCCGCGGTAACGCTTTCGCCCAGCCCGCGGCCTCCCGGTATGGCTTACCGGTCACGAACCCAAAGTAGTATGGGTTCGCAGAGTCATCCAGAGACGTGCCAGGATGGTACGACACGTCATCCGACTCGAGGACCTTGTTGTAGCGGGATGGCAGACTCCCCGTGTCTGCCATCCCGGGTCCTCCTTAAGGGGGAAGGCGACGGTCGTGAGCGAGCCGCCTACGCCCAACTCTCCTGCGGCGTTCTTGGCTCGACATTGGGTCGTTTTCCCTCTGCCGTTCCGCAGCTTCCTTTTGCACCATGACCGTTTCGCAAAAGGAGAGGACCGCCTGCCACGACCTAGAACTATCGACCATAGATTTAACTACGGTCGATAGAGATAGGTCGTCCCCTATTTTAGCGACGAGGTTCGCTCGTTCGCAGGCCCAGGATGGACACTCTTCAAGGGTGTGTTGTGCTGTGTCTTCAGTACAACCACACCCATGGCATACTGGAGTTGGCTCCCTTCGAGCCACACGCCAAAGGTACCTTCCAAAACATCCATGCCCGGAGAGGACCTGGGTCAGTCGGAAAGTAAGTGTTCCGTGTTCGCGATTTAGCCACTGAAGCAGAATCGGACGAATCGCCTCAACTGTACGGATGCCTGCTTTCGGCTGAGCTAGCCTCGTCATCCACTCCACCGTCATTGCGCCACGCAACTCCTTCCTTTGCGCCTCTACCTCGTTTGGGGTTGGCATTTCTCCACGAGCTTTCCGATCTTCACGCCACCGATATAGGAAAGCGAGGGACCTCGCCTCCAGATCCCATGGCAAAGATCCAGCCAACACGAAAGCAGCTTCCGCGGAGATAGTTTTATAGCCCCGTATCATACGGATAGCTAACACTCTTTGCGCAGCACGTAAATGGGCGATACTCTGGTTTTTTAGCGAATTTGCCCACACCGGTGCTCCGTACATGGCTATAGATTTAACAACACCTAGGTAAAGGCGTCGACATGACGATGTGGGCCCTCTCAGGTTCGGGAGTATACGCCCAAGTGCTGTGGCTGCACCCAGCAATCTCGACCTCAGGAGCTTGAAGTGGGTCTTGAAGGACCAGCGGGAGTCGAGGACAATGCCTAAGTATCGCAATGTCGACTCGATTTTTATTTGGACTCCTCCAATCACTAGCTGAGCCTCTGCCGGAGGTGCCATTCGAGGGCCATGGAAACAGATGGCCTCGGACTTGTGCAAAGCAACCTCCAGACCTAGCCTCCTAATTCGTCCCACTACCTGAGCCACTGCTGCTGTGGCTAAGAGTGCTGCTCGCCGATATGTAGTTTCACGCGCCATTACCAGAGTATCGTCAGCGTAGCAAATTACGCAAACCCCCCGCAGGTTTGTTCCTCGCAGCACCCAGTCGTACCCGATATCCCAGAGAAGGGGTCCCAAAACCGAACCCTGTGGGACACCGTTTACCACCAATCTCTCTTGCCATCCGTCACAAACCGGATACTTGACGGCTCTATCGATCAGATAGTGCTCGATCGTCTTCCGCAAGTATTTGGGAACGCCATGGAATCTTAAGGCTTCCCGTATTGTGGCAAAGGGTAAGGTGTTAAAGGCATTGGCGATGTCTAAAGACACCGCCAAAACCACCTCGCCACGTGACACTGCCTCATTCGTTACGGTCCTCACTTGTTCAATAGCATCAATAGTGGACCTGCCCCGGCGGAATCCGAACTGATTATCGCTGATATTCGGCCCGACTTGCTCCAAATGGTCCGCAAGACGAGCTGCTATCACGGACTCGAACAGCTTACTAATCTCGTCCAGCAAGACAATTGGCCTGTACGCGGACGGTGAGTCAGAAGGACGGCCTTCCTTCTTTAGCAAGACCAGCTTTCCCGTTTTCCAAGCCTTGGGAACCCGCGATTGCCGTAGACAGGCCGTGAAGAGGCCTCTCAGTCGTGGCTTTAGGGGACCCAAAGCCAAGATCCACATCACCTACCTGGGACTCTTAAATTGTTTACAATATTTCAGCACACATCTGGTAAATGTAAACAATTTATAGTGTTTGCGGTGGCTAATAGAAATCCTCTGCCGCTTTCAGGAGGCCAGCCATGTGGGACCTGCTGTCCCTGGGCACCCCTCGCTAGTGGCGACTCTGTCACAAAACCAGGGCTGCAAATGCCTTCCAGAATGGCCTGCCTACATTTACAGGTAGGGTCGTAGCTAGCTTACGCCTCGGAGCGTTAACCTTGACCCTCCCCCCCCCCCCCCGGGGGAAGCCGGGACTTCCTCATTGTAGTAACAATCCTGCAGCTTTTATCGTCAGGACGTAAAGTCCATTATCTCACTTTATTAACAATTGAAGATTAAAAACTTATTGATAAGGGTAATCCCGTTACATTTTGGCCACGATCCGAATCTAAGACTGATTAGTTACAGGCAGTCAGGAATGAAAATTTTACAAAGCCCATTACAAGCCCGTTGTAGGACCTCCTTCCTCTATATAAGAATATCTAGTCATTAGCTCACTACTATCCCCGCCTAAAGCGCAGGCGCTCGTCACCGTTCTGCTCCGCGCTGGTCGTGAGGCTGCCAGGCGAATGCCGCCCTCTATTGGGGTACATGAGACTAGTGTGTTAAATCTATTGTATAGATACAAACACTACATCGCTTGATTATATAATATACTGGGTTTACCGATTGGTTGATTTATCCAAAGGAAGCGCAGAGTAATTCAATAATTTTAAATGAATTATCTTTGACAGCTCGAGGGGCGGACCTAGAGTAGCGTCAAATATGGTCGAGTTTGGATTAAGTCTTTACACAAAGAAGCTGGTATTGAAGCTTCTCCTAGATCTGTAAGACCTTCAGTAGCTTCCCTTAACTAGATAGAATGCTTTCAAATAGATAAAATTTAGAAACTAGAAACGGGGGCAAGATCCTTTACCTATACTCTTATAGGTAAAGGAAGGTAAAGGTTTTAACAGAGTTGTATTAAATCGGTCACAGGAAAGTACAAAAGTTTAGCTGTCAAGCTATTTTGATATATTCCTTAAATCAAATTGTTATTTAAATAAATTATTTTATTCCAATAATTTAATTTTTATTGGACACATTATAGCATCGTCATGATATTTATGAACAGGTGATAACAAACACGTCACTCAAGATGGATTCCGGATGTCAACATGGAACAATAATAGAGAGTTTTACCTACCAATAAAACTTACCTATTATTTTTCCTTAAGACATCCGGAATCCAGGTAATTTCTACCTGGTTCATCTCGAGTATGTATAATGAGGTAAGAAATATCAATTTGTTAAAATGTGCAAGTTTTCTCCCGCCAAATTGACATTAGAGGGCTGAAGTTGCACCGGAAGGGAGCGAAAACTGGACAAAAAAGGCTAAAAAGACAGGTGCTTGACTCAAGATGGATTCCGGATGTCTTAAGGAAAAATAATAGGTAAGTTTTATTGGTAGGTAAAACTCTCTATTTATTTATACGGAAATTTGGTCAAAAATTAAGTACCTATTTTTTTTACATAATTCGAATGAGAATCATGTACCGAGTATGCTCCTTAAATATTGATAGTAATTCACCAGTCACCCTGTATATTATAACATTTGAACGTTTTAGTACCTCATAACATATATATTTTTTTCAGTTGGCGACGAAATGCTATAAAGCAGTGGGTGATGAGGCTAGAAAATTTTATCTAGAGAAAACTGTCGAGTTGGCTTCAGCCAAAGGGGACGGGAATATTGATGAAGGTATTTTTTGCATTTACACGTTTTGGGTACACCTCATGCATTTCTTTTTGTACCCGCTTATTGTATTAATAGTATTTATTTTATTAATTGTGATTATAATATAATGCATAGGTTTAAAGAGTCTCGAGGTTTGTGCACGTCTAGCAATATTTGTGGGGGACTTAACCACCGCCGAAGAATACTACGTACGTGGAGCCGCTCAGCTAGAATTGGCCATTAATATGTACAAGCTGTTCAATAGATGGGCAGATGACATCGGCCTCGCTGAACAAGTCGATAGACAAGCGGGGACATCACTCAGGCAGCAATACATGGACTATCTCACGTCAACAGGTGCAAAAATGATAACTGTTCAGTATATAATTTAAGATTGATAAAATTTTTACGCGCTGCAAAAAAATATTAGAAAAATCTTATACATCATCTTCGTTAGAATAACACTAATAATCTATTTGCCCTAGTAAAGTATTATTTTGTTGGTACAGGTCGTCAGGTGACGTGCGAGGCGCGGTTCGTGTGTGGGTGAAGGGTGGTCGGCGAGACGAGCTGCCAGCGATCAACTAGTACAGGTGAAGGTTGCATTATCAGATAGACAAAAGAAATAGGGAAGGAAATGGGTCCATTATCAGATAGCTAAATAAAAATGCTACTGAAGTATGAAGCCATTTGTAGGAATACCGCTTGTTGGTCTCACTAAGGATAGTCTTGTTGTAGTAATGAAAAGATCCTGTTCAATTCGTTGTAGGTCTTAATACATACGTAAATGACCAATGAGCGTTTGTTTTTGATTTAGTATTATTGATTATACTATTGAAGAGATAATGTAAGTGTGAATGATGCAAGTTAAAGACGAGGGTTATGCATTTAACTAAAAAAGAATAGCAGAAGTATATTTTTTGAATATAACTGTCTCAAACATTAATATTTATTCTTATACTGTAACTCCTGTATATTACTATACATTTTAAAAAGTTAAGATTCACTAATTAGAGACATAGATTATGAACTTTACAATTTGTTTCCTTTGTAGGAGGAATGGTGGGAAATGGCTGGTGAAATATCCGAGCGTAAAGGTGATATCAGAACTGCTGTTGCTAGAGGCAACATAGTTGCGTAGTCGCAAGAGCCGTTCAACTAGCAAGAGAATTTACTATCTATTTGAAACTTTTGTTTTTAATTTTAATTATATAATTTTTTGTTCTTCAGGCCTGTCCCGGTGAAGTGACCAGGTTGGAAGGGGAGTGGGGCGCGTGGCTTGTATCATCGCGACAGGCGGGCGCCGCTGTACCTCATCTCATAGAGGCTGCTCGAACCGTTGATGCTCTCACTACGGCTCTGAAGGCACATCATTATAAAAAAGCTCTTCAAATTGTACAGGTATTATTAATAATAACTGGTTAGCGAGCTTTGCTGGGTATTAAGGAATTATTAGTATATATTTTGGTTTTTTGTTATTAATTTCGTTTAGGCATTTTTTATTCAACACGTTAAGAAGACAGAAAACAATATAAATCAACAATTAATTTCTTAGTCTAACCTTAAAACAAACATTCGTTGACTTCCTGGTACTCAACAACGCCATCTGCTGTTGTGTCGTTAAAGCAATTTATAAAAGCAAGTAGCAAAAAGTAGTATTACTATTCGCCACTAGATGTCAGGGAGCGTCATATTTTAAACGACTAATTTTTGTTATTCTTTTTTACGTAAAATAACATTTTATAAATGATTAATGATGATAATGATTCCTAGCTAGATCGATTTATCGCCATCGTTTGAGCCGATACCGAGATTCCCATAATATATAAATATAGATACAAGAATTGCTCATTTAAAGATATAAGATATTGCTATAGGTTTTGTTTTTTATATATATATATATATATATATATATATATATATATATATATATTGTAAATCAATCCATTGATATCTTTATGTTATAGAAGATATAGAATCAATTCGGGAGCAATGTGAACAGTTGGGGGATCATTTTATATCTTCTCAAGTAAGTTATTTTAAATAATGAACAAAAGAAATATGTTGTTATTATTTTTTATAATTGTTATTAACGTAATTCGATTTTGTTCATTCCGTATTAGTTATTGTGTCTAGGTACAAAAATATAAATGTAAACATCCAATAAGGGTGTAAACGAATATGTTTTCAATTATTCATTTCTTCTTTTACACACGACCTTCGGACCCCACGATACAGGTCTCCTAGTGTGGGGTCCAAAGACAATCGAAATTTAAAATCTGCTGAAAACATAACGCACCTCAACCTTGATGTATTATTGTGTAATCATTGTGTTTTTTTTTTTTTCAATAAAGTTATTATTATTATTAAGTTCTTTTACACACGGATTTAACGTCACGATCAATTTATTAAATTTTTAGAATTCAATGTTTGTGTCGATTTTTATTCTATTCTAGTAGGTTTCATATGTCAATTAATATCTTTAATATCTTTTTTGCACACATTTACAGGAATGGGATACAGCGGAACGAGTTCTCACTTCCTGTGGTATGGCGGAGAAATGTGTAAGAGCGTACAACGCCGCGGGCAAAGTGTCGGAAGGTCTACGTGTTGCCGCTACACATCTGGCAGAAGAAGACACGAGAGATATTTACTGACCACTCGCTCAACAATTACGACAGGAAGTGCACTTTAGAAAGGCTGAACAAATTGATATAGGACTAGGAGATACAGGTGAAGCTATCATTCGTTGATTTTAAAGAGAGAGAGCCGCCAGCCTCGCTGACGTTGCAAATGTCACTTCTTCAAGTACGGTCCATGATATTTTAAAATGAAACTTCAATTGATCTTAATGCTCCTGTATTTCTCAAAGATTCTTCATAATAACATACTTCAATGATACACACTCACTGAACTCTGAATTACGAGTATCAATTCTGAATTCTCAAATCTGGAGTCCGCCGTCGTGCGTCCAGTCGTCATATTTATAACAAGATTCAAACATAGTTCTATTCTCTTTTGATTTCGTTTTACTTTTAACAATAATCATAAATACTAATAAGAATTGATGACAGCCTCAAATTATTTTCAAGTCGCATCCGTTATTAAAGCTGGTAGCGCCGATATATATATCAAATTCATAGAATGCTGGCTAAGAATCCTATTAGTCAAGTATTATTATTGACAAATGTTCTGGCTATGAGCAAAATTAAAAAGATAATTAAAAAATAAATTATTAGATATATTATATGTAATGAGATCTAAGATTCTTGCGAGTATTCATTTAAATGAATCTAATATTTACGGACTATTACGCATTATATAATATTTTTAAAAACTACATATTCCCGACGTTTCGGTTACATTACAGGAACCGTGATCATGGGCAGGCGAGATGTTAACTGAATACACGGGATAGTCTTAGATACATCCTACTAATATTATAATTGCGAAAGTTTGGGAGTGTGTGTGTATGTTTGTTACTTCTTCACGCTCAAACGGCTGAACCGATTTTGATAAAATTTTGTATACAGGAAGCTGACATCCAGGAATAACACATAGGCTACTTTACATCTTCCAATCCCGGAAATCCGCGGGTAACACCGCGGGGCGCAGCTAGTATCTTTATATGAATCAGTATGGACTGGATATCAAGTGGAATGTTTGTTTTTAGGGGTGAGTGGTGGGAGGCAGTACATGTGCTGCTGGGCTGGCGGAGCGAGCGGCACTCAGGGCGGCGCGACCGGCCCGGGACCAGCTGACGGGCAGCAAGAGGAGGAGGGCCGCCGACCTACTGGCTGACACGTGAGATGAACACTGACATTATGTAACTAGACATGACTGGTTGTTTTATTGATGATTCACAGTGAAAACCTGCTGGCTCACTGAATAATATGACACACATGCAGTACACAAGTGCAGTAGGGTTATTGAAAGGTTTATGAGAGTCATAAAAATCTTAATTGTACCTTGTATCAAAGTTGCCTGGTAATTCAATATTATTAAAATAGGTATACCCTCTTGGAATTTTCAGCATAAACTGACAGATAAACAGACAGATAGATAAAACCTAAATACACTGGTTTTTAAGTATTGGTAACTTGCAAATAGACACTTATTTTTTATTTATTAACATACAATAATTTTCTTTTGAATAAATAGTTTTAAAATCCTTTTAAATATTTAATTTGTAAACCTTATGTATACGTATTTGTTACAGTTTTGCTTCCATCGGTCAGAGCGATGTGGGTGAACAGCTTCGGGCGGCACTTGTCGATGGAATGGATGAAGATAATGCTGAAGGTGATTCATTGATAGTTTGTATAAGTAATATATTGTAAAATATAGAACACTCTATATGTTTATTGAAATACTAGTTCCTGTCGGCGACTTCGTTTGCGTTAGTGTCAGAATTAGAAATGTATAGCTGACCGGACTAAACTATTCAACCTTAAAGACAGTAAATAAGAGCATTTTGTATTTTATCAATTTATTTCTTTTTCGATCAGATGAAAACTATCCTACGTCCTTTCCCATGTTCTAAGTTATCTCTCCACAAATTTTCAGCCGTCGTACAGCCGTTCTTGACATATAAATAGTGTAACTAACACGATGTATATACAAAGATAGTTGGTATAGTTCGGATCAAATTGTTTGTACGAAGGCTAGTTGATGTGACATATTATTCTAAATATTCCAGGTACATGAGCTGACTATGAAGAGGAGGGGGAAGAGATGCAACAAGAAACAAAAGAATCAGATTCAGAAAGTGAAGCGCTGGAGCAGTTAGTGAAGGCTGGCCAGTGGCAGCGCTGAGTGGCACGAGATGGGGACAAGGCAGCACATTACGGCTCAGACACGCTGCTCATCTGTTCAAGATAAATTCAGTAAGCATAACTCATTATTAATAATATGAATACAACCTATTGTATTGTTTAATAGTTTTGATTGGCTGAAATTGCAATTTTTGCCTTGTTTCACAATTTTAATAACAATATTAATTTATTTATCTTTTAACTTATAATTATAACGACTGTTTATTTAACTGAAACTTAAGCTAGCTTAAAAGTGTATTATAATTTTTTATCACATTTAAACAGTATAGTGCATTATCATCAACGATTTAATTTCCAACTTCCAACTCGTGGAATGACAGTCAAGCGCTATCCATTCAAGATAATAAAAAAACCTTTTTCCATTACATTATAGGTGCATGTGTTTACTAACTAATTTATGTTCCAGCGTATGGAAGGCGTAGATATTATGAGCGAAGACATACCAGAAGTTCTTTCCCAAGTTCTGGAAGTACTTCGACAATATCTGACAGATGACGCCGGTGTAGTGATAGTGTCTACTAGTGACAGTGCTTTATCCAAGGCTGTATGCAGTGAGATCCTTGGTAGGATATCCGCTGCCCCCAAGGCCCTTAACACCATGAAGGAAGCAGCCGCCATTATGGTGATAGCTGGAGCCGATGAAAGGAGCATACAGGTTTTTATATAATGATCAAATTAGATTTGAAAAGAAAACTCAAATAATATATAATACTATCTGCGCCCCGCGGTGTTACTAGCGGATTTCCGGGATTTTCGGGATGTAAAGTAGCCTATGTATTATTCCTGGATGTCAGCTTCCTGTATACAAAATTTTATCAAAATCGGTTGAGCCGTTTGAGCGTGAAGAAGTAACAAACATACACACACACTCGCAAACTTTCGCAATTATAATATTAATTGTAATGTCGTTTAGTTGTTGTTTAGCTTACAAAGAAAAATCTGATGTTATGGATATAAAGGTACTCGTATGTAAATTAAAATAGAATGTTAATGTGTTTAGGCTATCACACAACTGACGGGTCGAGGCAGGCAGGCAGCTCGAGCCCTGCCTCGATACGCTGACATCATTGTTGCTGGTGTTGGCAAGTATTAATACTCTATTATATATTATAAGTATTAATTTTCTTTTTTTTTTTTTATCAATACAGTCTCAATAATGGTCCCGACAAGCATGAGTTCAAGACTGACAGTATTCATTGAATTAGAACTAATATTTTCGGTTGCTGCAAAGTAAAAGAAAGGTCGGGAGTATATAGGCAAAATATTAAAAAACGCGTCGTAAATCTGAAAATATTAGTTTTATTTCAGTCCAGACAAGCATAAATAAGTAATTATGACATACCTAATAGTTGTTTTGGAAGTTATTCTTATTACAATAATTATTGTGCCTAATTAAAGCTTTTGTTTACGTGACCGTATCTATAATTTTATCACGAATCTTTTAACAGCTTTTATCTGAAGAGGCATATAAAAACCATATTTTGTTACTCATAACTTAGTAATTTTCGTGAAAGATTTAATATAATATAATGCCATGACAGCTGTCACGTTTTTTACAAATGATAGCAGGATAGATTTGCTAAGTGCTAAGAAATGATCTTCAATTAATGTTACTTATGCCGTAAATATAAATAATGCACAAGTTGCTCACAATGTTTATATGAAATGACTATAACATCTTCATGTCTTTAAAGTTATTAGAAGAGTACTAATAATAATTCCATTGTTTGTATGTATGTATACTTTTCCATTGCAGCGTATTAGTTATGTGGCGAGGTGATGGGCGGTGAGGCAGGGAGTCCTTCGTGTTGCTGAACCACTGTCTGGAGCTGCTGGAGGCCGCTGATGATGATGGAACCTAATGTTGGACTACGCCGACTTTGGTATAACTATTGGACCTCTATTATGATTATATTGAATTAATTTTATATCTAGATAAATATTTTATATATATTTTTTATGCTATGGCGTCTTTTGCACTGGAATCGTGGAATATTTTATTGTTGGACGAATATATCTTGAGTATTGTGTGAAGAAAACTAGGAGGAGTTTTGTTTTTTTAAACTTTGAGATAATTATTTTAAAATGTATAAAATTTAACGCTTTTTGGAGTAATTTTAACATCAATTAGTACACTGAGGTTCTGTATAATTATCGACTACAATATTTATGCAAGATCGATTTTCCAATTTATTAAAGTATTTTATATATTTTTGTTATGCTATGGCTTCCCTTGCATTGGAATCGTGGAATATTTTGCTAATGTCATCGTTTTTTATTTGTTGGATGAGTCATATTCTTGAGTACGGGGTGCAGGAAACACAGAGTTTGTTGAATGAAATAAAGCCGTTTATTCTATCCAAGAAACATAATTAATTGTTATTTAATATTTTATGTAATTGTTATAAATATTGGGCGAATGTTCATTTTATGTTGACATATATCATGTATTTGTTATCTATATTTTTACTAGCTTTTGCCGCGACTTCGTCCGCGTGGAATAGTGACTTCCGGCAGATTTTTGGTTCTTCCCACATAGTTCCCGTTCTTGCGGGGTTTTCGGAATGGTTGAGTTCCCGTAGAATTTTCAGGATAAAACCTATGTTTTTTTTAATTCACAATGAAGTACTCTTAACCAACAACATATTTATTTGTTTATTTGAATAAAGATTAATATTATTATGTTGATACAACTTAAACAAATTATTTCGACCAAATTAGGTACCATAAAAACGGTTTTTGTGAGTTAATCTTAAAAGATAGACATATACTGTCGCGGACTGTTTTTTAGATCATTAAAAGAGCTATTATTCTTTAATACATATTTTTTGTGTATCTTGAACCATTTTCACGGCGCACGCAACGGAAGGCTTCAAAGATGAAATAATTTCTCCCGTTTTTTACACATTTACCACTATATCTTTACTCCTATTGGTCGTAGCGTGATGTTATATAGCCCACAGCCTTCCTCGATAACTGGACTATCCAACACAAAAAGAATTATTCAATTCGAATCATTAGTTTCGGAGATTAGCGCTTTCAAACAAACAAACCAACCTTTCAGCTTTATAATATTAGTATAGATTTGACATAATTATTGTTTTTAAATATTTGAGATAATATTTTTTTAATATATAAAAACTAAAGATAGACTTTTGAAGCATTTAGAGCACCACTTAGTACACTGTACACTTACTTCTGTACAATTTTTGAGGACAAAATTTGATGCAAGATCTATTTCCTAATTTAATATTCGATGCAAAATCGATTTATCCTATTTAAGTACTCGATTATCTCCCTACTCTAGTTACGTAAGTTCATTAGAGAATGGATGGTTAGACCTAGCGATAAGACCGCCTTATTATGCATCAACTTTTATTTTGTATATATTTCATTTTTATTGTTATATTAATAAAGTACATTATTATTATTACATTAGGTATGTATATTTTTAATCGAGTGCACGGATTGGTCTCAGAGTCCGCTACTGTTGTCGGGTTTGTTGGTCCGAGGGACCACTCTCTCTGAGTTGAGGGACTGGTCGACCAGGTGCGTGTATACACAGACTTATTAACATGACTTTGATATACGTACAAGGAGTAACTAGAATATCTAGGTGGACATTTGAGGCCGAATCATTTCAGTCGAGCATTATCCAATCTGTATAAAGAAAGCGAGGATTTGAAATATCGACATCATTAATATTATAGTTATATAACTAGTTATGTAGTTATTTTATCATGTATCGAAAGCCTTCTCGATTCTTTGTCAATTAACATAATATCGATATTTAATAAATTCAAAGGTATACATATATTCGTCGACAACTAGCTGCTTAAAAGAAATTGTTTTATATTTATGCTCATTGCAAAGAAACCATCGTCACTTTACTGTTGGAGCAAAATTTGAAAAGTACATGTACATGTATTGTAAGCGTTCAATATAAGCCTCATAATATATACATGTATATTATAATAATGTCAATTTTCTGTCTATTCTAATACATATTATTGTTTAATTTCAGACTCTGCCATTGGACAACCGTGTTAAATACATCTCGTACGTGGGGCCAGACGAGCAGTGCTGCGTCATCACCGGATATCCGTTGTCATCGCGATTGGTTACATTTACACATTATTATACGAATCAATTATTACTTAAACTTCGTAACCCATATGTACATGAAACATTGAGATGAACATTTAATTGATATTTGTGTTAAAATTAAGGCGAGTTAATTAGTATTTGTCTAATAAAAAAAATGTTTTCACAAAAAAAAAATCACTGAAAAATTATATACACATTATTAAATTGAATCTATTAATCATAAAACGTATGCTGTCAGAACGTTTTAAGTAAGTACTTAAATGTATTGAATGGATTACATGTCGTCGGGGAAAGTGCAAATCTACGAATTATTTGGTACTAATTGTAAATAATTCGTTAATTAGAAAATATTTCAGCTTAAACTTTCTTCTGACAATCTGTTTCCAACGTGTATATGTATATATTTATATATCACCTGCAGGTAGATGTGCGGACAGAGAGTGGTGGTCGCGCGTGTTCCGCCGCTCGTCACTCGTCCCCGGACGTGTCGGCGAGCGTGCTCATCACGTGACGTGACGCGCTGACTACTCGCACGTTTAGTGGCCACACACCACGTATTATTAATTAAGAGGCATACTACTGATTATAATTTATTGAATATGTGTTTATGTTTTATTAACAGTCCTTCAATACTATTATTCTTTTTATTTGTCAAATATAACTTGAAATGTCTTTTAAATAGTTGTAACAAAGTGCGATGTTTTAACTTTTTATTTATAAATTATTTATTTACTACGGTAAGGTAACTTAAATATTATTTTTAAAATTCAGTACATAATTGATTTGTTTATAATAACTATAGTAGGTAATATGTGTGTTACAATAAAGATCCATAAAGTTATTGAGTTTCATTCCATTATTAAACTTTCGAATCGAATATTTTTTTGACCGAACTGGAAACGAGGAATAACTATGTACATATATTAGTTTCGTTTTGTGTCGTAAAGAATACTTAATATTTAAGTGTTGAACTATTTTCATTGAAGCTTAATAATTATATTGTGTTTATTAAATTATATGCGAAAAAAAATTCGTCACGTCTTCATTACCAACTTTAGCTTATATTATTTTCAAAATTATAGAGCGGTATACGTTTATGAAGTGGTAAGCGGCTACAGAATTTTCTTCACATTAGTTAAATTAATATGATCAATATAAAAATTTGTATTTATGATTGATTGTTTTCATTTTCCTAACAAGCTTTCCGCCCGCGGCTTCGCCCGCTTGGAGTTCGGTTATATCGCGTTTCCAAGAGAACTTATCAAAAGTCTGAGATAAAAACTATCCTATGTTCTTTCTCAAGGTCAACTCTATCTCTGTACTAAATTTCATTAAAATCAGTTCAGTGGTTTAGGCGTGAAAGCGTAAACAGACAGACAGAGTTACTTTCGCATTTATAATATTAGTAAAACTTTCAACTAATGTGTCGTTGAATTGTAGTAATGTACTGGGCTATTGGACATGAGTCAACTTTGATGCCTTTTAATATATATTATGGTTTGCAAAAAATAATTACAAGAAATAAAGAAAAGAAAGCTTATTTATAAGACTATATTAATTAATTAGTTTTACTGCATAACAACGACTTTTATGTGAAGGGGTTTTGAGACGGCCTTGTATGGGGCTTTCCCACTGTGCGGCGACGACGACCGACAGCATCGGCGGCGATGCAGAGTAGGTACTCTTCGTTATTTATTTTAGATATTTATTCGTTAAAAGGAACTTTATCTTCAAAAGCCATTTTTTTTTAACTTGATACACCCAAAACTTCTAAACATGATGTTCCTAGGTTGAGTGGTTAAAATTTTGTATACAAAAAGTTTAGCTTCGTAGTTCCCGTTCTGTTCCGTTCGAATTTCGAGAATTTCGTGTGTAGAATTTCACCCCCACGGTGGTAAAGATAACAAACGATTTTAAATTTTGAAAACGCTAGAACAAATTGTTTTTTCTCATCAAGTTCCTAAATATAAAGTTTCATGTTTTTATCCCCAAAAATGACAAAAATCCCATACAAACTTTCAACCCTTATTTCATCCCCTCACTGGTTGAAATTTCAAAAACGCTAGAACAATTGTATAAATATATCCTGTCAAGTACTTAAATATAAAGATTCATGATTTTATCTTTTAAAATTAAAAATCCCATACAAACTTTCAACCTCCTCATCCCCTTTTTCGCAATAAAAGGTAGCCTATATTTTTTCTCAGGGTCTAAAGTTTGTCTGTGTCAAATTTCATCAATATCGGTTGAGAGGTTTAAGAGGGAAAGTATAACAGACAGACAGACAGAGTTACTTTCGCATTAATAATATTAGTTGGGATTGCCTCCCCCCCGTACCCCAGTGACGCTTACATGGAGCCTACATCGCATGCTGACTAGGTGAGCGTCAACCACGCGACTTTTTTCTAATACTTGCATTTTTAAACTTGTGATATCTTCCGAATGAAATGTCCGAATTGAATAATTCAAAGAGTTATAAAAAGGTATTAAAGCCGTCTTGAATATAAAGTAATTTATTTTGATAAGGTTTAATACCAAGGTATAAATAAAGAGCCTTTTCAGGCGGCGGCATATAAATTAATTTTTTAGAATAAAAAAAACCGCTTATTGCAACATAACTATAATATTTAGACATATGCTGTCGCGACACTTTTTGTAGATAATGATGATTTCTGCAAAGTTGTAGTAAATGATTTGGTTCTATCATCAATAGTTTTCGCAGCGCACGCGACGTAAGGAATTTTTTCAGATCATTTTGTTACACCTTGGGTTACAATACCGGAGTTTTAGTAAGGATCCCTAATTTTTTTAAAAATATAATATAGCCTTTATTACTCGGGAATAATGTAGCTTTCCAAAGGTGAAAGAATTTTTGAAATCTGGACCGATTTTAGTATACCGACCGATTTGTAGTTTCGGAGCCTATTCATTACAAATAAACAAACAAACAAACAAATCTTTCCTCTTTATTAATATAGATGAAAACATTTAAGGATCGGATTGTATTTGTGAAAAGATATGGTCGTCAAGCATAAAGGCTCAAGATTTTGGATATCTGGAAATTTTTACAAAAATTATATGTTTACAATATCAATTTGTAAACCTTATGGCTTACACTGATGCTTTTCATTCAATTATGTATAGGAACTTAGTCCAAATTTTAATTGCGGTAAAGTATATTTTATATGAACAAAAACATGTGAATTGTTTAAAGGGGGTATCAATAAAACATCAGGCTTGTGTTTATACTGCTGTAGTAAACTCATTTGTTATCACATTTATTTTAATAATATATTTTGACACACATATTGTTACGTACTAGTATTGTATTTCCATCCGTTTTCGCAATGGTTTTAAATCTTGTTACAAAGTATCGGATGTTCTACTCCAATGATGAGCATTTCTGGAGGTTGGCCATCGCGAAAACGGAATATTGAAATATTGTATCTATGAAGAAACGACAACACTAAAGTAGAATAGAAGTAAGTGTAGATAATGCAGTACGAAGTCGCCTTCTGGTTATATATGCTGGTGCTGAGACGGTGGGAATGGGATTCAGTAGGCACGTAATAATAATAGTCAATAAATTTATATATCTCTTATGTTATGTAGAATATTATCTGTCATACATGAGACGAAACTTCTCAGCATTCCGTGGATTAGTAAATAGTAAACGTAAATTGATTGAACGATGTCAATCTTCTGTTAGAATAATATATATTTTTTAATCTAGATTTATAATTACATATAAAGTACTAGCTTTTGCCGCGACTCCGTCCGCGTGGAGTAGTGACTTCCGGCAGATTTTTGGTTCTTCCCACATAGTTCCCGTTCTTGCGGGGGTTTTCGGAATGGTCGAGTTCCCGTAGAGTTTTCAGGATTAAACCTATGTTTTTTTTTAAATTCACAATGAAGTACTCTTAACCAACAACATATTTATTTGTGTTATTTGAATAAAGATTTTGTAAAATTATTTCGACCAAAATTTGAAATTAGGTACCATAATAACGGTTTTTGTTAATCTTAAAAGATAAACATATACTATCGCGGACTGTTTTCTAGATCATTAAAAGAGCTATTATTCTTTAATACATATTTTTTGTGTATCTTGAACCGTTTTCACGGCGCACGCAACGGAAAGCTTCAAAGATGAAATAATTTCTGCCGTTCTTTACACATTTTCCACTATATTTTTGCTCCTATTGGTCGTAGCGTGATGTTATATAGCCCACAGCCTTCCTCGATAACTGGACTATCCAACACAAAAAGAATTATTCAATTGGAACCAGTAGTTTCGGAGATTCAGCTTTATAATATTAGTATAGATTATGTGTTTTACTAAATTTGTTGTAAACATATGCTCCTATGTTACAAATGCTCAAAAAATATGGAGTTTTTCTTATGTTTAATATATATACTTAGGAAACACACTTATAATTTGAACCAAAACTTTAAATTCCCGAACATTTCCGAAGTAATTTTAAAGCGATGACGCTTGGCTTGTTCGACTTTTACGCGGGAAAAGTATTTTGTGAACAAGACTCGTACATATTGTTGTAAATTGAATTTAACTTATTTAAGGTGTATTTGGTTAGGATAATAACTAGTTTGTTCTAGACTCTAGTTAAGGTTTTATTTGTTATTCAAAAGTATTGGCTTTATAAGAAAACTATATTTTTTTAAGGACTTTGTTAGAATCCTAAATATATATACTTTTTTTTGAGACCAATAAATCATTACTATTTTGAAAAAAAAACAACCATTTTTAATTCTCACATTTATTTACTTTTTTGTAACACTAATAGTATTGCCGAAACAAGAGACATATTTTTCCTTTACGACTAATAAATTTTGTTGACAGTAATGTAAAATAAGATTTTTTTTAAAATTAAAATACCATATTTCATCATAAAATTACCCAAACCAGAAAGAAAAAAACGGTAACGGTAACGAGTAACGGTTATTGAACTCACAAACAGTCTCCTGTGCGATCAACAGTTAACTGTGTAGCTCTTAACAAAAAAAGCTTTTAAACAGTATCCAAAGATAGACAAAGGAAGTTACACTTAAAAAATTTCCAACTTTTTCATTCAATTAATCTCGTTTTTGGTATTTTTTTAGTCACGTTGTGAATATTAAATATAAATTCATTTCTAATTTTATATATGAAAATAATCTTCGGTGCTAGGACCACAATCATCTCAGGAAAACAAAACATTCTATGCCGTCTGTGCTGCCAATAAAATAAAATATTTGGAATAAAAAAACATAAGAAATCGGAAGGATACCTAGTAATTTATACCTATATATACTATGATATATAATCGGAAACTTCGTTTAAATAAAAATCATTTGTGAGGTTAAAATACAATAAAGTAATAGATATTACTAAAGAATAATCAAATTTTGTGGTAAAATTGAAGAAAATAACTTTTCCTTTATTTTTCAAAACTTACCTTGTTTACCAGAATAACTATTAACGTACAATAAAAAACACTTCAACAGTATTTAGAAATTATTTGTTTTAATATAACGAGACACTCTGCCACAAGACAAATGATGGAACAACATTCAATATATATGATGAGTATTATTCAAATTTACAATATAAATAAAACAAATGATAATTATTTAATTTGTCTTTATGCATTTGTGAACGAAGATAAGCTAATTACATTATATATTGCTTAGTAATGAGAAATTTATAATTAATCAACAATTATTCTTAATTATATTTTGCATATATTGTGTTAACACTTTTGCTTGCAAGATAGCGATAAAAACCAAACATGTTTATAATCGAAAAGTCTAAAAAACTAGTAATATGTATGACGTATACAGACAAAAAAAAAATACACAAAGCAAATAGTTTTTTTAAATTAAAGTCAATAAATCAAGACTTATAAATCACAACTTATTTTACTGATCACTGAAATGTTATGACCTTAACGCCTTTGGCCCTTAATACAAAAAATATATATTAATACAGGGTGGGCCATGAATTAGTTAACATTTGAAATAATCATTTAAAAAAAAGTATTTGACATATTTTAAAAATTGTTTTATTAAAAGAAAGCTAATTAGTTGGAAATTATTTTTTAAAAAATCATATCATCTAAATGACCACCATTTCGATTTTTACACTCTTCTAAGCGACTAACGAAATTTTCGAATACTCTTCCGCACAGAGACCGTGAGATCGTCGATATCTCTTCGCTAATTTTTTCTTTTAGTTGATGTAGTGTATTTGGTTTATTGATGTAGATACGACTCTTTAAATAACCCCATAAAAAAAGTCATGGGGATAGATCTGGACTTCTGGGTGGCCTATGTCGCCTTCTCTCTATCAAATCAGTTCCACAGTTTATGCATCTCAGAGATACGGATTGGTAAGAAGTCACTTCTTCTGTGTGCAGACTATCATGAGACACGCTTTGGTTTTGTTCAATGTCCATATTCAAGCCGAGGTTAGCGATGGAGTTAGTTTCGGGGTCCATATTACGTGAGTGTTGTTCATCGTTTATGCTATGTTCGGAGTCCATAACACAAAAACAAGAGTCATCGTTTGAGCGAAATTCTTAATAATTTTGGAACATAGAATTGTTGAGATGAAAATTTAAGCTAAACTGTAAAACGTTTTACTCTCTCAGTGTATATAAAAGTGCTAATCAATAGGTGCATTTTAGCGGTGTAGCAACGGGCGCCGCCGCCATGTTCGGAAACGGAAGTTATAAACCATCCGGTGACTTTTGATAAGAGCTCATGTGAAGCTGAGCTGTTAATGTGCGGCCATTACGTGCATGTAAATATTACGCGCTCTGTGCGGTACATACTACATGCTTACACTCTATCGGTGTGTTTGAAGAAGCTTCATACCTATTACACTATATTTTTAATATTATAAATGGAAAACTATAAACTCTGCGACCAAACGTAATAGAAGAGAGTTGGCTAATAAAATTGTTACTACTGGGATGTACACAAAATGAATAATTAAGTGTAAAGCTATAATTATATTATATGTATAAGTACTTTTATTTTTTTAATAAGTACTATTATTTATTCGAAAGTGTTAGCGGCCTGTGGACAGAGGATTTTTTTAGATTTTTTTTCGTGTTAAGACTCAAATATGTTCTTAAGAATATGTAGATATTAAAAATATAAATTTTCACTTTTTTACGTTCCAATTCATTTAAAGTATCAAGAGTAAGTATTATATATATGACATCTTGACATCTTGACAGATGACAAAGTGACGGATGTTAAGTTTATATATTTTCTAATATAGTTTCTAATTTTCTATTATCAATGGTTTATGATGGTTAGAAAAGAGCGCGGGAATTGAAAACGTTGACGCGGGGCTTTTTGAAAATTTTAATTATTTTAAATATGTAGTTATATAATATAATTTGCAAATTTTTGTTTAGTTTATTGTAAACGAAGTAAAACTTAATATGTATATATGTAAGTGTTTATATGGAGAGACGGTGAAAAAAAAACGTAAAAAGAAGGATTCGGGTGAGTCCTTGAATTTCAGCACAAGCAGCGATTCCGATTGCGAGGATTCGCCAGTATTGCAGGATGCAAATGCCTTCGCTCCCTTTAGGGTCGCTGATTATTGTCGGCGATACTCTGAAGATGCGGAAAGCCAAGTCTGAATTCATAGTATTTGTCGAAAGTACTAATGTTGTCCCACTCGATAATACTGAAATGATGTACTAGAAACTAGTTTTATACGCTCTGTGAAAGGTATACTATATTTTAAAAAAATAAATAAATATAAGGTCGGTGTTGTTTTATAGCGTGCGAATTTGGCAAATGCCTTTTTAGAAAATACTACATATCTAAAGGAACAACGACTTAAAGCTTCAATACCAGCAGGGGCCACCGAACTAACGGGAGTTATCTCTTCGATTCCCACTCATCTATCCAATCACAAAATATGCAGGTATATAAAGCAATATCAACAACAAGAAAAGTCATTTCTCTCCGACGCATAATGCGTAAAGTAAAAGGAGAAAATAACACACCTTCACACTGCAACCTACTCAGAGCGTAATAATAACTATGTTCACATTAAGATGTGGCGCCTGCCTGTCTCCACATATGTCCCACCTATAAAACAGTGTTTTAAATGTTTACGCTATGATCATCTGGCTAAGTTTTGTAAAAATTCACCGCGGTGCTCCATATGCACAGAGGGGCATTCTTTCAAAGAATGCAAGGTTAACATTGAAAAAGCTAAGTGCATTAATTGTAATGGCAATCACATTGCCATCTCTAGCCCAGTGCCCTATAAGACAAAAGAAAATCGCAAACAGTAAACCCCAAGTCATATGCTGACACGTTAAAAGATTCATTAAATTTTCCCTCCCTTTATAAAAAATTAAATACCCAAGAAGTAATACAAGCAATACTATCAAATTCTGAAACTATGACTATTAACAGAATCTATAGTAAAAGTTATAACTTTAAATAAAACTCAAAATATAAGTATTAGTTCACAATTTATTAGCTCAACTATTAAAGAAAAACCATACAGGATAAAAATAACAAATCGTCACATTCAACCACCAAATCTTAAATATTGTACAGTGGAAACGCTCAGTCTGTTAAGTAACAGACTTGAGTTTAAAAAAAAAAATTATACAAAAATAATAAACATGTAGCTCTTATTTCAGAAACTTGGCTCAAGCCTAACATTCAATTTAATTTACGTTGTTATACCATTATTAAGAATGACTGCAGTAATGATCATAATGGCGTAGCAAATATTAATTAAAAAATGGTATACATTTCTCTAAACAAGATACTTTTTATGATGATTCGTTACAAAATGTAGTAATTATTATTAAAGTGAAACATTAATGCATTTCTTTGGTTAGTGTTTACAATTCTGGTAATAGTTTTCCTGCTGTGAAAGGGCGATGTTCGATCGTTTATTGTACAGTATTCCAAAAACCGTTTGATAATTGCAGGTGATTTTAACGCCCATCATACTTTTTGGGGTGTTGTAGTCGCATAGATTCTCGGGGCAGAGCTATTATGGATTACATGGGTCATATATGACTTAATACTTTTAAATAATGGTCAACCAACAAACTATAGGCTCTCATATTTGGAAACCAAACAGTCTAGATTTAACTATGGTGTCTTCTTCTTTATTTCTTTCTTGTGACTGGCAAGTTCATCAGGACTCTTTAGACAGTTATCATCTGCCCAACTATCACAAAATCAATCTCGTAAGAGATCAACATGAACCCGCTATTCCCTTGAACAAACATTCCTCTTCACAGCAATCTGAAATTAGTAAATTGGGATAGTTATGAACAAATTGTTAATAAAATGGATAATGAACTTTAAAGTTGACAATAGTGATCTCCTTGACTCATACAGAAAGTTTTGTGCAATTATTCTATTGGCAATCAAATTCTCCGGGCCCAGCTTAAACCATAACACAACTGATAGTAATAATAACCGTCCTAGAAAAAGGTGCCAAGTACCTTGGTGGAATGATAAATGTTCAAAAGTAGTAGAAGTTTGCCAGAACCGCCTACATTAATTTCAAAAACTAGTCTTAATAGTAAAAAATACATTACATTAATTTCAAAACGCGCACAAGCTTGTAAAAAAACGCACTTTAAAAAAAGAACGTTGTAAAAGTTGGTCTGAATTCTGTCATCAATAAATCGTTTGACATCTATAAATCGCATTTGGACTAAAATAAGAAAATTCAAAAAAGCTTTCCAACTTCTAACTTATTTTTCTGACCTCAATTGGGTTCAAACATTTTTGTATAAATACACACCGGATACTGTTTCACAACAGATAAGTATAGATAATGTTCTTGGAGTAAAATAGTGATAATTCATACATGATCGGTTGTTTTACTATGCAAGAGTTAAAATCTGATTTAGCCTCAAGAAAAGATTCTTCATGTGGCCTGGAATTTGGCTTTCCTAAAGAATGTTTAAAACTTTTAAATGTTCTCAAACTCTATCTATTTTTTTAAATTTTATTAAATAGTTTATGGTCGTCTTCTATTATCCCCCAGAGGATTGGAAAAACTGACTGTTTGGTACCAATATTAAAACCTGGCAAAAAGACTTTAATTTGGCTTATTCTTATAGTCCTATTACACTGAGTTCATGTGTTGGAAAAAAATTCCAACAATTAATAAAACAGAGATTAATTTTTCACATAGAAAGTAATAATCTTTTACCTTACAATCAGTTGTCTTTTCATTGTGGCCGTTTCTGCTTGTGAGAGTCTACATCATTTCTGTCTGGATATCCACAATGCTCGTTCCGAGAATAAAAGTACTAGTTGGTGTTGTTTCTTGGGACATTGTAGGGGGCTTTCAATAATGTAGATCTCAAAATATTATTATTACTATAGGTACCTGGAAAAAGTTGTAAATTGGATCATTTTTAATTTCTTGAAACTACAGAAAAGGTGTTAAGGTTAACAATCAGTTATTTGGTCCAAGATATTCTTGTAGGGGTGTATCACAGGGTGGTGTATTGAGCCCATTGCTTTTTATTCCTATTCATACATAAGCTAAATTTAACTCTGGGGTGTGAGGTTTCTAATCTTCTGCAGTTTGCAGATGATTTACAAAGATGTACAAAGTGTACAATCAGTCCTCAATGTAGCTCTGCTAAGACTAAAAGAAAAATTTTTGATAGCCTGGGGGCTGGGAGGTCAGCAATGAAAAAAGTTGTTGTCTTTTCAAAAAAATGGAATTAGAAATAGGAATGTAAATATTTTGTTCAATAATAATGTAATGTCTGTAGAGAGCTCTGTTAAAAGTTATGGAGGTGTTATTTTTTACAAAAACAATTCTAGATGGTGCCATGCGAACTACTCCCATAGTGTGTCAATGTAGGTGGGAATGTAATATACCTCCATTAGCACTTAGGTTTTAAAATACTTACAATCAAAATTTTTTGCCAAGGTTGGCTCTCCGTCAGTAATCATCCACTTCTTGTTAAACTGCGGGGGGCACTATTAACAGGACTGCCAATATTAATTCATATTTGTTTCACGGTTTTTTCTGAAAACAGAACAAATTGTTAATAAAACACAATATTTTTTTCTTAGCATGGTATGGCCCTGTTACTCTGGGTTTATATGAATCAAAATTTATTCAGATTAAAAATTGCAGTCAAAAGTCTTGTAAAGTATAAGGAAGACATTCATAGGGAACTTGATAGGTGGCAGGGGCATATCATCAGATATATACAGATGGGTCTAGGAACAATGAAGTAGTGTCTATAAAAACTGTCTATGATAAGTCAGGTCAAAAAGTGGATTTGGTCATAGGCTGAATTTTCACTCACAAAGGCATATACTCCGCTGAAATATCCTAGCTATGTAGAGGCTATTCAAACACCACAGACACAGACCTTTCATCCTAAGTGGATTATAATAACAGATAGTTTAAAGTTTATTAACGGCACTTTACAAAATCCACAATTAAATTCAAAAAAACTAAACTATATTATACATAAAATAAGAGGGTTGAATCAACCTGCTGTCTCAAAACAAGCAAAATAGTCCCTATTCTAGAGCAAAGCAGACTATTTAGCTAAATTTATTACAAATCCGGCCCAACAATCAATTAAGTCACAGCTTTTTAAAATTTCCCAATTCCCTTATTCAGGACGCTCTATCACTCTTCAAAAAACTCAAGTTTTTGTACAGAGAGAATTTTTACAACTTGTGGCATCAGGTGGTAAAGGTATAAGGAAAAAAATGGTTCGCTACAATAAAGAAAAAGGTTCTTCTTCTCCCTGGTTTACCTGGGGTAGTGACTATAGCCATAGAAAAGTATTATACCACAAATCTGTCGTTTGCGTATGGGATATTGTTCAGTTTTGGTGGCTTGATCCACCTTTTTAGGGTTGGTGTTTTTGACTCTTCAACTTGTAGATATTTGCAATAGTTGCTGATGAAAAACCCTCGAAAACATATAATTTTTTGATTGTCCACAGTTTAGTATTCAAAGGATGGTCCTTGTAGAACAAAAACTTTTAAGTATTTTTAAAAAACTGCTGAAGATATCCCGCGCTCCCTTCAGCAAAATACTAAGCCTTCAAGAATGCTTCTTGCCAGTTTATGGCTTTATTGTTTTACTATAAAATGAAATCTAATTGTTATTTGGTACATATGTATATAATACAAATTTATTCGTTCTGTATTAGATATTTGCTTTCAAGCCTATTTTCAGGCTATTTTCAGGAATTTGGACTGTTATATCGATTTTGACAAATTAATTTATTGTACTAAAAAAATAACATTACAAGGGGACTTGACATTGAAGAAGGCGGAAATGTAAAAAAAAAAAAACAAGGGGGACTTGACAAAAAAATATATTTTAAATACAAGACATGGTTTTCGGCCTTTCAAATTAAAAAAGGATTCAAGAAAAAAAATTAAAGGAAGACATAGCTTCGGGCCTAAAAAATTAAAAATTATGTTTTTTAAGAAAGAAAATTAAAAAGAAAGGACATGGCTTAGGGGCTGATATAAAAAACTTGAGTTCTGGAAATAAAGAGGGAGATTAAGATATTTAAAAATAATTAAAGATACAAAAGACATGGCTGTATGGGCTTTGTTCTCTTTGCCCTGTTCTGAACGGAACGGACATAAACCAAAAAAAAAAATATATATGATATCTGACATCTGACAAGTGACAGATGTTCAGTTTATATGTTGTTAATATTGTCAAATTCCAAAGTTAAAACTTGTTATCAGGTAAAAATATATATGTATATTAAAAAATAAATGATTTAAAATCCATTTAATCACAAGAAATGCCCAGAGGAAAACCATGTTATTTGGACACGTTAAACTGGAGTTAGAGCTTGTAGAAATTGTACGACAAAAAGAGAATTTATATGGAAAAAGGCCGGTAGGTAATACTAAATCATTCATATTCAACAAAAATAACAAGGGCCTACGCTGAATTTGCTGCAAAATTTAGGAAGAGGGATTTACAGGTTAGTTGTTTAATATATTGATTGTTTATGTTGTCCCTTTTCTTTTTTACCTGGCAATTTTTTCCCAGCTTTAGGCCAGGGGCTCCGCCTTAAATGTTGTGAATAGTTTTTGGCTAATTGTTTTTTTCACGACACCAGCCGCCCCTGCCTGACATCAACCCTCTTCGAGAAATGCATTAAGTTTTCAGTGTATGTCCTAAATACTCTTAGTAAAAGTAAACATATGGGGACTCGGAAAAAATCACATTGGTAACTTTTGCCAGGATCGAGGAACCCGCGCCCTCATGCATGAGAGGCGGGCTTTTAAACCAATAGGCCCACCACTGACTGTAATTCCATTGTTTATATTTGTCATTCATACAAAATTAAAAAGTCATGTCACCAATTATATGTACTGTAATTTTCACATCAACTAAAACTAATTCCTTTGTAACAAACCTTTTTATTCTCATATATCATTTTCCAGCTCGCTCAGTGAGGGGGACCGGGTGACCGTTGGGTTAATATAAGGGAGTACATTTTTCAATCATAAAACTTACGTCGAGTTGTTAAAGGGTCCAGAGGGACACAGCGACAGCTTCACCCGTCGGAGGTGTGTATGTACTGAGCTGGCCGCTGTGGAGGGGGGGGGACGTTTACAGTTCCTACAAACTATTAGAAATTGATAAAACAACCATTATGATGTGAGTTTTACTATATGTTTATCAAAAATAACTTTACTTGTGAGTTAAACTTTATAATGAGAGTATTATAAACAAAAGCACATCAAACAGTTTTGAAAAGTCATACTTTGTGGTTAAAAAGAAACTTTTATTTCTCATAAAGGAAAAAAAAAACAACAATGTTCACTACAAATGAGGAATGTATTAAATAATTTAATTTATAATTTAGTTTAAAGTAGTAAAACAAACTTTACATGTATAACTCAAGAGTGCTTAATGTGCAATTAAATCTAAGTGCTTTTTACAATAACTTTAATAATTTTCTTTTTAAAAAAAATCGTAAAGGGTTTTTTCATTAAAAATATTTCGTTAGGTAATCTATTACATTGAGGCTTATACTTACTTTCATTTGTCTGGAATGATGGATGGAATTATAAATTCCCATTTTTAATTGGGAATATTTGTTAATACTATTTTTAATATAAAGGGACAGTATGTTGTAAGCCTCATGTACTTTAAACAAAAACAAATTATTATTTGTTAAACTTTTTTTGCAATACTTTTTTTTTTCAAACTTACCTCTGAAGCATAAATATATATTTTTTTTACAAAAGAAAAACAGTTTTGAATACTTAGTGTAAGTTTTTAGTAAACAGATTGTTATATGTATTACGCTCAAAAAGTAAAATTATGAGTTTATTAATTTAGTATTGGCAAATAATGTTCTGTTAGTGGTTAGTAGTAGTATAAATTTATTGTTACACACTTTTTAAAATACATTAAAAGGCGCATTTTTCATTGGTCGATAAGTCGGTAGTTAACCCCCGATTTGCGGGGGAATACCCGCATGCGAGCTAAAAACAACCAATTGAAAAATCCACTGGTCGATAAATCTCGGTCGATTAAAGGTGTGCGGGGTTTAATTACCCCGCATTCGGGATTAACGACCCAATGAAACTAGTCAGTCGATAACTCGGTCGATACAAAGCATGCGGTGGTGACTTCGCCTCCGTTCAGTGAATTTATTATTAGAGACGTTCATCAATACTTTCACGCATCATTTATATTACTTAAAAAAAAAAAAGATGTTTATTTACGGCAGCGTGGGGAGCAAAAAATGGCTGAAACGGTTTTTAGGATTCACAAAATGCTAAAAACTCGTAGAGATCTATCGAGACTACGAATGTTGGTGGAACGTTAAAACGAGTGCTTTGTATAAAAAAAATCATGGGGACGCAAGACGAAGTTGCGTACAAACAAATTTGCGGAAAAAGTTAAACATTAGTGGCGTCTCAGGGACAAAGGACATACCAAAAAAAAAAAAAAAAAAAAAATTTAAGGGTCACCTCGCGAGATTGTTTTTTAAAAAGATTACTGAAAAAAAAAAAAGTGTGTTTTAGGTTAGTAGTGATACCTATGAGGTGTTTTCAATTTAAAAAAATTGTAATGAATTGATTGGATCTAATTGAAATATTTTTTAGTATCATAAGGTTAAAATAAAAAATCGAAAATTGTTTCGTTTTTTTTTTCATGAGAAAGTGTATTATTAAAGAAAACAAGTTGCCGCGGGGGCTTAGTGGGTTATCTGCCGCGGCGGCTGTCCCTAGTGCAGGGTCTACCCTAAAAATTTGTTCCGGAAATGTTAGTGAATAAAAATCTTGTTTGGGCCACGGCCCCACTGCACCTTCACTACTGAAAGTAATCAAAAAAAAACGGAATCTATCCCGAATTGTTTGTCCAATTTTCAGTTAAGGTATTATCTTCTCCCATGTTCTCGAAAAGTTTCGAAGAGGTACTTGTCTCCAGGAGCCATTAATTGTTATACCAGTAGGAGATATCTTTCATAATCCGCAAGTTCCAGGTTTCAAGATAATTAAAAATCATTTTTTCTTAGCCAATTATGAAGCGCGCAGGATGTCCTTGTTATTTTTATGGGTATTCTTGGGACGTTGTTGGCTATTGGTTTTTCAAAAATTCGAAATTCGGCTTGCAATATACCCGAAAAACGCATTTTTTCTACAAATTCGCCGGAGCCGTGAAAAGACGGTAATAAAAAAAAATTTTTGCGTTGTCGTTTTAGATTTATTTCCCGGGGTATGGGTTTCATTATATTATTTTTGAAGGCGGGGAAATGCCAGCATCCGCAAAACAATAACACTTTCTGCTGGGGAATTATATTTCAGACTACCGTCATCAAATTGCTCGTTTTAAAGAAACAAATTACTAAAAACTCTCGTACCGTCAGAATATCTGCCCTTTGCTTCCAAATATCAATCTAAAGTGAATGAATAATTCATCATCGGACACAAGCTAGTAAAAAAAAAACAATGCTAAAAAGTTTTTTTATAATTATTAGGAACTCAGATCCACTACAGGCTGGAGCTCGCAAGTTTGTATGTTCTTGTACATCAATTGCCCCCAATACATCCAGGAAAATTTTTCACTTTACTGAAAATCCAGTTTTTTATAATCCAATCCATTTTTGTTTTCTGTTGTGTTTGGGGACCTGAAAAAAAAAGAACATTATAATCATGGAATATTTTTATTTACAGATCGATGAAAAAATTCGGAAAATAGCTACTGATTTTTACTGTTGGACTTTGAAAAATAATAATACGGGCATTAGAAGAGAATGATAGAAGGAAGAAAAATTCAAATGCTGCGGATGAAATTATTGGAAAAAATCGAGTTCAAAGAAAACTAAACCCGAAAAACGTCTTCATCTACATTCCCACTGTGTCATCAAAACTAGCAAACGAAGAAAAAGGGGCAAATCAAAAATAAAAGACAGGACGGTGAGGTACATGAAAAAGCATGGACAAAACACATAAAAAATTGCCGAGAAATGTTTACTAAAAAAATTACAAACCATCGTTACTACAAAAATAAAGAAGATGAAATTCGAACCATTTTTGGGAAGATATACCACGCCTCGGACTTTACGTACATTGCCAAGACGAGTTTTTCAATTCATTGCAAAAAAAAAAAACAGATATTCGAAAGGCTTTATCGGGAAATTTCCAATTAAAAGCATTGAGGGGACAGCAAAAAAACCCAATCTTCGTTGGTCCTCGACGGGTTCCCAATTATCTATGACCAGAAAAAAAAAAATCCAGGATATTTAAGTTCCCGCATTCTGTGTCTAATTTAATCTAATTATGTAAGACGATTTCAACAACACCAGTTTCCACAAACATATGGAAGCAATTTTTATTGATATTAATTATAAATATTATGCAAACATCTATTTGGCTGGTAAAGGCATTTTTATGTTCATGTTACAATTATTTTGATATTGATTAAATGATTACTACACTCGCGTGACACCAAAATCGAACCACTTGTAATCCACCAGACTGAAATTGTTGAAACTAATAAACAATAAAGGAAATATTTTTTGTTAGTCAATATTTAGAGATGGTTGTACCACAATATTCGTTCATCGGAGAAGAGAAAAACGATTACATTTTAGGGTGGTTTACGCTTTAGGTTGACCGGAAGTGTATTCTGCTCAATTAAAAAAAACTTTTCGAAACGTACAAATTTGTAAGGAATATTGCAAAATTTAAATAAAGCATTTACTTTATAATCTTAATATTATTTACTATTTTTATAGATATAATATATAAATATATTGTAATGCTACTTTTATATTGTTATAATCTGCCAGTGCATCATAGAGAGCGTCACACCCACACTTCTGGTATGAAAAAACTGGCTCATAATAGAAGGGGGGGGTGGGGGGGACACACGAAAATAAGTAAATATAAACTTTTGTAAGAATCTTTTTTTCTCCAGTAGGCTAAAAATAACGTAAGGTGGACCTCAAGTTTTAAATCTTGAAGGGAAGAGCTCACGAATTAAATGTGTCTTTTTTTTAATTCTTTTTTTCTACCTTTCTCAAATAAATCGTCAAATAAGTTTTAGGTATTTATGAACAAAATTATCATTGATGTTCTACATCACATTCCAAATGCCGGATTTCAAGTTCGCACCACAAACGTATTATGAAAGCACCGTGCATCTTTCTAATTTTAAGTAAATTTCGCATCCAAAATCTCTTTTTCTTTTTCTTCAAAGAAGTTTTATTTAATTTCTTTTTTTAATACACCGCAAAAACAGTTTCAAAAAAATGCTCCACAAAAGGCAATAATTGTTTGATCCATGGCGAGTACGGGGTCTGCTTATCTCAAAAACCCACTGGCCAAAAAAAAAAATGTAGGTACCTAAATTCTCTCGCACTTTCAAATACGGGCTCTAAAACGACCAGTGAAAATGGCTCCCCGCATGCGGGCTTTATCGCAATTGCATTATAGAAAACTCACCCGCACCCCGTATGCGGGCTTGACGGGACCAGTTGAAAACGATAATACTCTTTGCGGGGGCCCCTATGGCATGCGTTACAGAAAAATCTCCCGCACCCCGCACAGCCCTTGTCGTGGGGGGGGGGGAACCAATGAAACAAATGAAAATGCGCTCTTTAGGTTCTATCGCGTTGCAGGAGAGGAGTTTTTCAAGAGACCCCTATCTAACGCGCGTTAAATGCTCTAAGCTCCTCTCAAAAAACCTAACCAAAATTTGAAAAACGAACACCTTAGTAGGTTGGTAGGGGTGCCTACAAAACGCACGCACATTCCAATGACCTGATATTAGTTCTGGACAGGTCTCAAGTCTTTTTAGTAGGTTGTAGAGAGATTTGGCTGTCATACCTTCTTCCCCCCACTTCTATAGCGTACAAATTAAAACCACGAACCTATTTTCTTAGTGAGTTCGTTAGTGAGCTTGTAAAACAGTTGTTGACCTTGATCACATGGTCTTTCGAAATTTTGGGTTTCCGAAGGAACCGTGAGCTCTATTAGCACAACGCACTTTTAAAATGTAGCGAACGCATTTTAAAAAAATTAAACTCGTAGGTCCGTAAAACTTATGCATGTTGAATGAAAATAAATTATATATTGTAGACATTGATGTTGTATGGTTATATTGTTTCCATTCTTAAAAAAAAAGTGCCACATCCAGATGTATGGACACGGAGTGGTCAGTGGGTGGTGGCTCGGGCCCAACCACGCTCCGGTTATGACAGTACAGCAGCAGGTTGCTGTGCTCAGTGGGCGGGGGGGTCATTGACCCCGCCCGGGGGCCTGGCGGCACTCGGGGCGAGGCGGGGCCTCCAGGCGCACAGGTATTGATGGTTAACAAAAACAAACATTAACCTACCACCGACTAACTGCCTCCTATTTTCTATGGGGAAAACAAACAATCTTTACGGAAAAAAACTCGTAAAATTACAGCGAAATTCAGTTAAAGAAATCGATTACACTGGCCCAACACATATTTTGTGTTCCTTTTTTATTTTTTTCACTGTTATTAGTTATTTCTATGTCCCTGAAATGGAAAAAAAAAAATACTAAAAAAATTCTAACAGCTCTTAGTTTTTGAAATATATAATATTTTTTTATTTTGACCAAAAATTCAGAAAAAATTAATTTAACAAAATTTGTTTTATAAAAAATACAATTGAAATGATCTTTTATAGGAAGTTTTGACTGAACGACTTCAAGATAGATTTCGTTGCAAAGTCCAGCAGTATTTTTCCACCATATGTGTGGAGAGTCCCACCGCCCCTGATCAACGCTCTTCCCAACGTCATGGACCTGGAGGAATCTTTCACCCTTGCTCTTGACTGTAATCATCCAGATTTCTTGGCAAATCGGTCTAAATGCGAGGCGCAGGTGAAGTGGATGGAATTTTTATGCTAATGTTGCGCACCCTAGTTGTTTCCAAATTTCGATAGCATGGCCTCAACAAGCTTCCACGTAGTCGTCAGATTTTCATTTTTTGCCTAAGAAAAATTACTAATAACCAAAAAAAATGAATTTAAGGTTTCGATTCCACTTTAGTCATTGATTTGGGGACAAAATCAGAATCTTTCACGAGTGGTGGTGTGATCTGTTCTTGAGGTTCTTGGCTAGATTTGTAGACTGAATAAGAATCTTCACTTGATGAATTTCGTTCAGGGTTCACAGGGGATTCGGGTGGTAATCAGAAAAGATTTTAGATTTATCGCCAGGGTTGTACCTCTAATGATTTTAATTGGGGTCGTTGGGCAGAAGTATAAGATAGGATTCGTGGCCAAAACTATTTTCGATTGCCAGGATTAATTCCTTTGACCTTTCAAAAACGCAAAAGTAAAAAAACAGTCGTCATGATCGTTTTCAGGGTTCTACAGCACCGACCACCTGTGTTTCGAAATATTACACTGCATTTTCTCTGTTTCCCATTGGGACCACAATTGTAAGCCATACAAACACACTTTGACATACAATATGAGGAAATCCACGGCTTGTTCTGATTAAACCAATTTTATTTTTTTTAAAGTATTGTTGATAACACATTTTTTCACAAGTTCGACCATTAGGTTTTTCGATACTTTGCAAAATACATATTCACTACAAAAACTATAGCAAAAAAGAGTCGGGGATTAAGCACACAAACATCTTCTTGACGAAGCCATATTCGAAAAAACAGCAACAAAATATGTTGCAGTGTCGAATAAAAAGATGAATATGTAGATGAAAAGTAGTTAAATGTAGTAAATGGAGGGTAGTTAGCTGTAAACTCAAAAAACAAAAAGCTGTTAAAGGAAAAAACTGTTTCGAAAAATTTAAAAAAATATACGTCAATTTAAGATTAGAAACAAGAAAAAAACATTAAAGGAAACAAAACAAAAAAACTTTTTATTTTTTTGTTGACCAGTGTTATCAATGCTAAATGTATTACCTTCGGGATACAGGATCTCTTTAGATAAATATTGCAAAATTTGTACTTTTTTTCAATGTCATATTGGCCTTACTTATTATGTCACAATAACAGTCAGATTCAAATAATGTATTAGGATGGGATATTGCAATCGAGTTGAGTGAGATGGGTGGCGTGGGATCACGAAGTAAAGTGAGAAGTAGCGAGGCATGAAGCGGCGGTTTGCTGGCTGAAGAGAAACCGCGAGGAGGCTGAGGCGCGGCTTTCCTTAGAGCTTCGGCGGCACTGAGGATGCGATCCGGATGTGGCTGTCTAAAGGGAATCACCAAAGAGCCTTGGCCTTGGCCGAAACAGCAATGCCACGCATATGGTGAGATATTTTGTTTGATAAGTAACGTAATTTTTTAGTTTCAATGTTTCAATACTTTATTCTGATTCTACTTTATAAAACTCTTAAATGATAAGATTTGCTAATAAAGTTGACCATATAGGAGAGTTTTTTGTTGTTAAAAAAATTTGATAGTTTCTGCTTACATATGGCTATACTAAATGATTATAGTAGTGTAGTAAGTGTAGTTTTATGTGGACGTGTATTTAGACGGAGGAGGTGTTGGTCGAGCGCGGGGACCTTGGCACAGTTTGAAGATCTCTCATGATAAGAGAAGTGGTGCAGCATTACAAAGGGGACTTGGGTTCGTACGGAAAAATTACTTTATTGTATCTCTGAAGAATTCCTTTTAAAGAATGACAAAATGCTTTGTTAAGAAACGATAGTTTTTTATAAAATGGTGATAGCTTGTTACCTTCGTCTATTAAGTATTAAACCATACATGACACTTTCTTGGACAAGATAGAGATCCAATAAAATTTATAAGATGGATAACTGACAGCAGCGATATTCGTTTGTTAAATAAATTTAAACATACTCAAGAAAAAAGCTGTGTATTATTCAATCACATTTGGCTTTTAATATTTTTGAATGGTAGTTTAGTGTGATTAAATAATATTTTTTTCATGTTCAGAGTTGTACGAGGAGGCGTCTCGAGTGTCCCGCGTGTTATCTCTCGGAGAGCTCTGAGTCTGTCCCGCCTCATGTACCGCCGCTGTTACAACGAGCCGCCTCACACGCTCACGGTATTGATAATCGTCATATATATATATATACAGGGTGTGACTGGGTGAATTACTATCAATATTTAAGGGCGGCATACTCGGTACATGATTTCTCATTCGAATTATGATAAAAAAAAATAGGGTACTTAATTTTTAACCAAATTTCCGTATAAATAAAATAAAGTGTTGGACCCACGTTCACCCCAGTGTTTTCCAAGTGTGGACGCGTGTGGCGGGCGGGTCGTGCTGATACAACACCACGCCAACGCACGTGTGTGTTGTGTGTATACCTAATCTGTAGGGTGTTCACACGATGCGTAATTAATTAACATAAACTTTTGGTTAACTTTACTTAGAAAAGTTTATTAATATTTTATGTTATATTAATTTTTTATTTTTTCATATATGATCGTCAAAATATTTCACGTCCTCAAGTATCGATAGTAATTCACCCAGTCACTGTATATTGTTTGTGTGCCATGAACTCCTAAAACTACTTAAACCATCATTAATACAATTTTTAACCTGCGTGCGCTTTTCGTCTCCTTGAAAAATAGGTTTCTTTGAATCTTAATTTTGTAATAGAAATGTTATTTTTATTTATATTTTTTTTTCTAGTTTGTTTATTATTTTGTCACTATCATTTAAAAAACAATTGATAACCGTTTTGTAGGTTACACAACATTCTAACAGATGGCAGTATTAATTAGATTAAGTGTCCAATAATGGCGACAAGTTTTAGAGCCAACAAATTTTTATGGAACCGTTGGAAACGGAAAAAATTTGTCAAAAAACGGAGCAGTGACTATTCGCCCTGAGTCATGTGTTTTACGCTGAAACACGCCTACTGTTATTTTTTTATATGAAGTCCCAGACACACACGATTAGATGTCGCCTGTGGTTGGTTGCATTAAAACATTAAGTACACATTTGTTTCACTTTAAAAAACCAATTCGTAAGTTTATATGTGGGACGAATACGTGTACAAAAGCTACTAGGTATATTTAATTCATATCTGAAATTATTATTTTCTTATTCCATAAAAAATTATACACAAAAAAAATGACGGGAATATGTTAAATTATGTGTTTATGGTATGAATTTTATTTTATTTCATGTATATAATATATATCAAATTCATAGAATGCTGGGCTAAAGAGTCTTATTAGTTAAGTATTATTATTGACAAATGTTCTGGATATGAGCAAAATTAAAAAAAAATAATTAAAAAATAAAAAATTATTTAGATATATTATAATGAGATATAAGATTCTCGCGGAGTATTCTTTAAATGAAGCTAATATTTACGGACGCTAATATTTAGCATTATATAATATTTTTCGTTACGTTTCGGTTACATTTACAGCAACCGTGATCATGGGCAGATTAACATTAACATTCTATTTGAACAGGGGACACATTAACATAACAGGGACACATTAACATTCTATTTGAATTTACATACGAGTACCTTTATATCCATAAACATCAAGAAATTTTTTTCTTTGTAAATAACAACTAAAATGACATTACAATTAATATTATTAATTGCGAAAGTTTGAGGGGGAGGGGGGGGTGTGTGGGTTCTGTGCTGTTTGTTAACTCTTCACCGCTCAAACGGCTGAACCGATTTTTGATAAATGTTTGTATACAGTAATCTGAACATTCCAGGAATTACATAGGCTACTTTACATCTTACAATCCGGAAAATCCGCGGGTAAAAACCGCGGGGCGCAGCTAGTGTATCTTTTATATGAATCAGGGTAATGGACTGGATATCAAGTGGAATGTGTGTTTTTTTAGGGGTGAAGTGGTGGGAGGCAGTACATGTGCTTGCTGCCTGGTATGAGCGGAGGCGGAGGGGGCACTCAGGGCGGCCGACCGGCCCCGGGAACCAGCTGGGCGACGGCAGCAAGAGGAGGAGGGACGCCGACCTACTGGCTGACACGGTGAAGATTAACCATGACATTATTTAAACAGGACCAATACGGGTTGTTTTTATTGATGATTCACAGTAAGTGAAAAACCTCCTGGTCCACTGAATAATAATGACACAACATGCAAGTACACAAGGTGCAGTAGGGTTATTGAAAGGGTTTATGAGAGTCCATAAAATCTTAAATGTACCTTGTATCAAAGTTGAGCATGGTAATTCAAGTATTATTACAAAAGGTTATAACCTCTTGGAATTTTCAGGAATTAAACTGACCAGGATAAACAGAACAGATAGATAACAACTAAAATACACTGGGTTTTTAAGTATTGGTAACTTGCAAATAGACACTTATGTTTTTTTCATTATTAACATACATAATTTTCTTTTGAATAAAAATAGTTTTAAAAATTCCTTTTAAATATTTTAATATTGTAAACATTATGTATACGTATTGGTTTAAAGTTTTGGCTTTCATCGGTCATAGCGATGGGTGTGAACAGTTTCGGGCGGCACCTTGTCGATGGAATGGTATGAAAGATAAATTGCGAAAGGTGTATTCATTGATAGTTTGGTATAAGTAATATTATTAGTAAAAATATAGAAACACTCTATATGTTTCATTGAAAATACTAGGTCCTGTCGGAGACTTTCGTTTGCGTTAGTGTTCAGCATTAGAAATGTATAGCTGGACCGGAACAAAAACTATTCAAACTTAAAGACAGTAACTTAAGAGCATTTTGTATGTTAATCAAATTATTTCTTTTTCGATCAGATGAATACTATATCCTAAGTCCCTTTCGCATGTTCTAAGTTATTTCTCTCCCACAAAATTTTCAGCCGTCGTACAGCCGTTCATTGACATATAAATAGTGTAACTAACACGATGTATTATACAAGATAGTTGGTATAGTTTCGGATCAAATTGTTGTACGAAGGCTAGTTGATGTGACATATTATTTTAAATATTCCAGGTACATGCAGCTGACTATGAAAGAGGAGGGGGAAGAGATGCAACAAGAAACAAAAGAATCAGATTCAGAAAGTGAAGCGCTGGAGCAATTTAGTGAAGGGAGCTGGCCAGTGGCAGCGCTGAGTGGGGACGAGATGGGGGGACAAAGCAGCCACATTACGGCTCAGATACGCTGCTCACACTGTTCAAGACAAATTCAGTAAGCATAACTCATTATTAATAATATGAAAACACAAACGTATTGTATTTTTTTATAGTTTTGATTTGGCTGAAATTGCCAATTTTTGCCTTGTTTCACAATTTTAATAACAATATTAATTTATTTATCCTTTTAACTTATAAATTTATAATGACTGTTTATTTACTAAAAAATATTACGCTTTAAACTGAAATTTAAAGTAGCTTAAAAGTGTATTATAATTTTTTCATTCACATTTAAACAGTATTGGTGCATTACCATCACGATTTAATTTCCACCTTCCAACTCGTGGAATGACAGTCAAGCGCTATCCATTCAAGATAATAAAAAACCTTTTTTCTATTAGCATTATAGGTGCATGTGTTTACTAACCAATTTATGTTCCAAGCGTATGGAAGGGCGTAGATATTATGAGCGAAGACATACCAGAAGTTCTTTCCCAAGTTCTGCAAGTACTTCGACAGTATCTGACAGATTGAAACGCCGTGTAGTGATTAGTGTCCTACTAGTGATAGTGCTTTATCCAAGGCTGTATGCAGTGAGATCCTTGGTAGGATATCCGCTGCCCCCCAAGCCCTTCCTGCCATGAAGGAAAGCAGCTGCCATTATGGTGATAGCTGGAGCCGATGAAAGGAGCATACAGGTTTTATTACAATGATCAAATTAGATTTGAAAAGAAAACTCAAAATAATATATAATACTAGCTGCGCCCCCGCGGTGTTACCAGCGGATTTTCGGTATTTCCGGGATGTAAAGTAGCCTGTATGTTATTCCTGGACGTCAGCTTCCTGTATACAAAATTTTATCAAAATCGGTTCAGCCGTTTGAGCGTGAAGAAGTAACCAGCATACACACACACCACTCACAAACTTTCGCAATTATAATATTAATTGTAATGTCATTTATAGTTGTTATTTACAAAGAAAAATTCTGGATGTTATGGATATAAAGGTATGTAAATTCAAATAGAAATGTTAATGTGATTAGGCTACCACACTACTGATGCGTCCAAGGCAGCTCGAGCCCTGCCTCGATTTACGCTGACGTCATTGTTGCTGATGTTGGCAAGTATTAATACTCTATTCTATATTATAAGTATTAATTTTCTTTGTTTTTATCAATAAAGTCTCAAGAATGGTCCAGACAAGCATGAGTTCAAGGACTGACAGTATTCATTGAATTTAGAACTAATATTTTCGGTTGCTGCAAAGTAAAAGAAAGGTCGGGAGTATATAGGCCAAAATATTAAAAAAACGCGTCGGTAAATCTGAAAAATATCAGTTTTAATTCAGTCCAGACAAGCATAAATAAGTAATTTTATGACATACCTAATAGTTGTTTTGGAAGTTTATTCTTATTACAATAATTATTGTGTCTTAATTAAAGCTTTTGTTTACGGGACCGTATCTATAATTTTATCACGAGCTTAAGTCTTTTAACAGCTTTTATCTGAAGGGGCATATGAAAAACCATATTTTGTTTACTCATAACTTAGTAATTTTCGTGAAAGATTTGATATAATATAATGCCATGACAGGTGTCACGTTTTTTACAAATGATAGCAGGATAGATTTGCTAAGTGCTAAGAAAATGATCTTCAATTAATGTTATTTATGCCGTAAATATAAATAATGCACAAGTTGCTCACAATGTTTATATGAAATGACTATAACATCTTCATGTCTTTAAAGTTATTAGAAGAGTACTAATAATAATTCCATTGTTTGTATGTATACTTTTCCATTGCAGCGTTTTAGTTATGTGGCAGGTGATGGGCGGTGAGGCAGGGAGTCCCTTCGTGTTGCTGAACCACTGTCTGGAGATGCTGGAGGCCGCTGATGATGATGGGAACCTACTGTGGGACTACGCTCACTTTGGTATAACTATTGGACCTCTACTATGATTATACTGAACTTATTTTATATATATAGATAAATATTTTATATATTTTTTTATGCTATGGCGTCTTTTCCACTGGAATCGTGGAATATTTTATTGTTGGACGAATTATATATCTTGAGTATTGTGTGAAGAAAACTAGGAGGAGTTCTGTTTTTAAAAACTTTGAGATAATATTTTTTTAATATATAAAAATTAAAGATAGACTTTTGAAGCATTTAGAGCACCACTTAGTACACAGCTACACTTACTTCTGTACAATTTTTTGAGGACAAAATTTGATGCAAGATCGTTTTCCTAATTTAAATTCGATGCAAAATCGATTCATCCTATTTAAGTACTCGATTATATCTCCCTACTCTAGTTACGTAGGTTCATTAGAGAATGGATGGTTAGACCTAGCGCAAAAACCCTCCTTATGTGCATCTACTTTTATTTTGTATATATTTTATTTTTATTGTTATATAATTAAAGTATATTATTATTATTACATTAGGTATGTAATTTTCTAATCGTCAGAGTGCCCCGGTAACGTGGATGTGGTTTGTTTCTGCAAGTGTCGCTACTGTTGTCGGGCTTCAGTGTGTCCAAGGGACCACTCTCTCTGAGTTGAGGGACTGGTTCGACCAGCTGCGTGTACACACAGACTTATTAACATGACTTTGATATACGTACAAGGAGTGACTCTAGAATATCTAGGTGGACATTTGAGGCCGAATCATTCAGTCGAGCATTATCCAATCGTATAAAGAATGCGAGGATTTGAAATATCGACATCATTTAATATTACAGTTATATGTATTACACTAAGTTATGTAGGTATTATGAAAAAATTATCGAAAAGGCCTTCTCGATTCTTGGTTCAAATTAACATAAATATCGATATTTAATAAAAAAATATATTCGTCGACAACTAGCTAGCGAGTTTTATATTTATGCTCATTGCAAAGAAAAACCATCTGTCACTTTACGTGTTGGAGCAAGATTTGAAAGTACATATATTGTAAAGCGTTCAATATAAGCCTCATAATATAATACATTGTATATTATAATAATGTAATTTTTCTGTCTATTGGAATATTATTGTGTAATTTCAGAACTCTGCCATTGGACAACCGTGATTTAAAACATCGCCGTAGCGTGGGGCCAGACGAGCAGTGCTGCGTCATTCACCGGATATCCGTTGTCATCGCGATGGGTTACATTTAGGAATGGTAAACTATTAACTATAAGCACACATTATTATACGAATCAATTATTACCTAAACTTTTCCGTAACTTAAACTTTTAGATGAAACATTGGAATCATGGAGTATATTTGTGTTAAAAAAATAAGGCGAGTTAATTAGTTATTTGGTCTAATAAAAAAAAAAATGTTTTCACACAAAAAAATAATCACTGACAAATTTATATACACATTATAAATTGAATCTAATTAATCATAAAAAAGTATGCTGTCAGAACGTTTTTAAGTAAGTACATACTAAAATGTATTGAATGGATACATATCGTCTTGGGGATAGGCTAATCCACGTAATTATTTGGCGTTACTAATGTGTGATTAAAGTCGTTAATGAGAAAATATTTCAGCTTAAACTTTCTTCTGACAAATCTGTTTCCAACGTGTATATGTATATATTTTATATATCACCATGCAGGTAGATGTGCGGACAGAGAGTGGTGGTCGCGCGGTGTTCCGCCGCCTCGTCACTCGTCCCCGGACGTGTCCCCTGGCGAGCGTGGGGGCTCATCACGTGACGTGAAGCGCTGACTACTCGAACGTTTAGTGGCCACACACAAGTACGGTATTATAATTAAGAGGCATACTACTGATTATAATTTATTGAATTGTGGTGTTTATGTTTTTTTTTATTAACAGTCCTTCAATACTATTATTCTTTTTATTTGTCAAATATAACTTTGAAATGTCTTTTAAATAGTTGTAACAAAGTGCGATGTTTTAAATTTTTTATAATAAATTATTTATTTACTACGGTAAGGTAACCATTAAAAGATTATTTTTAAAATTTCAGTCATTGATTTGTTTATAAAATAACTATAGTAGGTAATATGTCGTGTTACTATACAATAAATATCATAAAGTTATTGAGTATTCCATTCCCTTATATTAATCTTTCGAATTGAATATTTTTTTGACCGAACTGGAAACAAGGAATAAAACTATATTAGTTTCGTTTTGTGTCGTAAAGAATACTTAATATTTAAGTGTTGAACCTATTTTCATTGTTGAAGCTTAATAATTATATTGTGTGTCATCTAAATTATATGAAAAAAAAAAATTCGTCACGTTCTTCATTACCAACTTTAGCTTATAATTATTTTCAAACTTATTAGAGCGCGGTATACGTTTATGAAGTGGTAAGCGCTACAGAATTTTCTTCACATTGGTTTTAAATTAATATGATCAATATAAAATTTGTTTATTTATGACTGATTGTTTTCATTTTCCTAACTATCTTTCTGGCCGCGCGGCTTCGCCTGCTTGGAGTTCGGTTATATCGCGTTTCCAAAAGAACTTTTCAAAAGTCTGAGATAAAAAAAAATATATCCTATGTTCTTTCTCAAGGTCAACTCTATCTCTGTACTAAATTATATGGGGCTTTCCGACCGTGCGGCGACCCGACGACCGACAGCAGCGGCGGCGATGCAGAAAGTAGGTACTCTTCGTTATTTATTTTAGATATTTATTCGTTTTTTAAAAGGAACTGTAACTTCAAAAGCCAATTTTTTTTTAACTTGATACACCCAAAACTTCTAAAACATGATGTTCCTAGGTTGAGTGGTTAAAAAATTTTGTATACACAAAAGTTTAGCTTCGTAGTTTCCCGTTCTGTTCCGTTCGAATTTCGAGAATTCCGTGTGTAGAATTTCACCCCCACGGTTTTAAAAATAACACGATTTTAAATTTGTGAAAACGCTAGAACAAATTGTTTTTTCTCATCAAGTTCCTAAATATAAAGTTTCATATTTTTTATCCCCAAAAATGACAAAATCCCATACAAACTTTCAACCTTTATTTTCATCCCCCTCACTGGTTGAAATTGTTTTTTTGAAAAACGCTAAAACAAATGTATAAATGATCTATAGTATTATCCTAATCAAGTGCTTAAATATAAAGTTTGATGGTTTATCTTCTTTTTTTTTTTTTTTTTTTTTGTTTTTTTTTATTTAAGAAATCCCATACAAACTTTCAACCCTTATTTCACCCCCTCTCTGGTCGAAATTTCAAAAACGCTAGAACAATTGTTTAAATATATCCTGTGAAGTGCTTAAATATAAAGTTTCATGATTTTATCTTTTAAAAATTAAAAATTCCATACAAACTTTCAACTCCTATTTCAACCTCTTCATCCCCTTTTTCGCAATAAAAGGTAGCGTATATTTTTTCTCAGGGTCTAAAGTTTGTCTGTGTCAAATTTCATCAATATCGTTTGATAGGTTTAAGAGGGAAAGCATAACAGACAGACAGAGTTACTTTCGCATTTATAATATTAGTTGGGATTGCCTCCCCCCCCCGTTACCCCAGTGATGCTTACATAGAGCCTACATCGCATGCTGGCTAGCTGAACGCGATGAGCGGCAACCACGTGACTTTTTCTAATACTTGCATTTTTAAACTCGTGGATATCTTCCGAATGAAATGTCCGAATTGAATAATTCAAAAAGTTATAAAAAGATATTGAAGCCGTCTTGAATATAAAAAAAGTAATTTATTTTGATAAGGTTTAATACCAAGGTACAAATAAAGAACCTTTTCAAGCGGCGGCATATAAATTAATTTTTTAGAATAAAAAACCGCTTATTGCAACATAACTATAATATTTAGACATATATATATATATATACTCGGGAATAATGTAGGTTTCCAAAGGTGAAAGAATTTTTGAAATCAGTCCAGTAGTTTCGGAGCCTATTCATTACAAATAAACAAACAAACAAATCTTTCCTCTTTATTAATATAGATGAAAACATTTAAGGATCGGATTGTATTTGTGAAAAGATATGGTCGTCAAGCATAAAGGCTCAAGATTTTGGATATCTGGAAATTTTTACAAAAATTATATGTTTTACAATATCAATTTGTAAACCTTACGGCTTACACTGATGCTTTTCATTCAATTATGTAAGTATAACTTAGTCCAAATTTTAACTGCGGTAAAATATATTTTATAGTAACAAAACCTGTGAAATGTTTAAAGGGGATATCAATAAAACATCAGGCTTGTGTTTTATACTGCTGTAGTAAACTCATTTGTGATCACATTTATTTTAATAATATATTTTGACACACATATTGTTACGTACTAGTATTGTATTTCCATCCGTTTTCGCAATGGTTTTAAATCTTGTTTCAAAGTATCGGATGTTCTACTCCAATGACGAGCATTTCTGGAGGTTGGCCATGGCGAAAACGGAATATTGAAATATTGTATCTATGAAGAAACGACAAACACTAAAGTATAATAGATGTAAGTGTAGATAATGCAGTACGAAGTCGCCTTCTGGTTATATATGCTGGTGCTGAGACGGTGGGAATGGGATTCATTAGACACGTAATAATGATAGTTAATAAATTTATATATCTCTTATGTTATGTAGAATATTATCTGTCATAGGTACATACTAATATATCGAAATAGTAAGCGTAAATTGATTGAACGATGTCAATCTTCAGTCATAAATCAGAATAATATATATTTTTAAATCTAGGTTTATAATTACATATAACGTATTTCATGAGCGTTATCGGAAAGCTAAAGAAAAATTCATTTAAGTTAAGCTGTAAACAACATATTTCAACTCTTCACTGAATGTTTACCTGAACGTAGAAATCATTAATAACTCCCTCACATGCACCGTCTTTTGTTCTTATCTCAATAGGATGGAATCTTGTTATGTGGACTCCGTGATAAACATCCCGTAAGTCTGATTGCATTATCATTCTACATATTTATTCCTTCATGAGTAGCCAATGACAATCTCTCATATTCTTTTGTCCGATAAATTCTTATGGAATTTGATCACCTTGTTGTCTCTAGATCCTAGTCCTAATCTTACTGAGTACGTGCATGTGGCTAAAATTGAGCATATTTAAAATATTATGTTAAAATAGTTAAAATACTAACTGGTTTTGTATTTTTAGTATAATAGAAAATAGTAATATCTTACGTTTACACGGTCGATCTGGGAACATTCTAGCGAAACCTGGTCTACACACGCACTTCATAACACTATCGATCCTCTGGCATCTTTCATTTCTCGAAGCTTTACAATCTGGTTTGACATTCTTTACCATATCCTATACCAGTGAAAATTTATTCATTTAAATAGAATATAGTATAAAAATTAAAGCGACAACTAGTAGACTAGTTCTAAAGCAATTTATATTTGATCAGTTAATACTTGCCTGTTGGATGAACAACATTAGTCGTTTCTAGGTATGGCGTTCCCGCGAGCAATATTTCACCGAACAACACCTGTGATACTTCATTATTAGTCTCTTGTTCGTTCATCGTGACCCCATCATAATCACCAGCCTCTATATCAGTGTTAATAGGGGGTGACTTAGCACCATTTTGTGATTTATTCATCACTACAAAAGAATTTGTCATTGTCTTTATTTTGTATAAATTTAATTTCGTATTAGCTAAAAATAATTAACTATGGTCACAAAATTATTGCATATTAATTAATTAAATATTATATAATTATTTATATTTATATAATTTAAATATTATATAATTTAAATAATTAAATTAACCTGCCAAGTTCAAATTGAGAAGTATTATAATTTTAGATATTTTTAACCAAGCACCTACGTATTTTCACAAACTATACCATATTTTAAGTTGGGTGTATGGTAAAGTGAATTTCGGCCAGATGGACCGTTGACGTGAATAAGGTGGCGGGTAGTGGCTGGATGTGGAAGGCAGAGGACTGGGTGTGGTGGCGAGTCTTGGGAATGGCAAATGTTTACCAGTGGATCATGCTGTTGATGAAGATGATTATGATCGATTTCAAAGTGCATCTAAACTTGGCATTAGATTGGATTTCAACCCTTTTTTAGGCAAACAATTAGCCGATTGGTACTTGGCCCCCTTTTTAACAGGCATGTTTTTGGTGAGATTTCAATACTTTTTTTCAAGAAATCGTACCTAAACAATAGAAACCTGATTTTTTAGGTAAGCAATATTTAATTAAGTTATACAGTATGCATTATGAATACATGACAATATTTTATATCCGTTATATATATACAGGGTGACTGATGAATTACTATAAATATTTAAGGAGAATACTCGGTACATGATTCTCATTCGAATTATGTAAACAAAATAGGTACTTAATTTTTGACCAAATTTCGGTATAAATAAATAAAGTGTGGACACGTTCCAAGTGTGGACGCGTGCGGCGGCGTGCTGATACAACACCACGCCACCGCACGTGTGTGTGTGTATACCTAATCTGTAGGGTGTTCACACGATACGTAATTAATTACATAACTTTTGGTTAACTTTACTTAGAAGTTTTTAATCTTCTTCTTCTTCTACCTGGCAATTTCCCAGCTATAGCCAGGGTCTGCCTTACATGTTGTGAATAGTTTTGGCTATTTGTTTTTTTTACGACCGGCCGCCTGCCTGACATCAACCCTCTTTTTGGGAATCAACTTTAATCAGTGATGTCTAAATACTCTTAGAAAGTACATATGATTCGGAAAAATCACATTGGTACTTGCCCGGGCCAGGATCGAACCCGCGCCCTCGGCAACGAGAGGCGGGCCTTTAACCACTGGGCCACCACTTACTTACTTAGAAGTTTTTAATTATGTTATATTAATTTTTATTCTGTCATATATGATCGTCAAATATCACGTCCTCAAGTATCGATAGTAATTCACCAGTCACCCTGTATATATCAGTTCTTAAGAAGCGCCCCACATTTTTTCACACAATAATATTAATTTAAAAATAAATTAACAAACAATAAATGGTATTTTTGTGAAAAAAGCGTGGGGAGCTTCATATATCAGTTCTTGAGAAGCGCCCCACGCTTTTTTTCAATAATACTATTTATTGTTTATTTTAAATAATTTAAATTAAATTGATTTCCAAGGTTGTAAAGGTTAAATTACATAGTTTCCACGCGGTTTCTTTCATCATTGGAGCTCGTTTTTTAGTTTTTTTTAAACTATATTTATTTTTTATTTTTAGTTTCATTTATCACCGATTGATAGATGTACTCATATTATTAATTATTAATATTTAATTGTTATGTATTTTATTGTGCTGAGCTGAGCGCCTATATAAAGGCTTTGATTACCTGTCAGTGAGTCAGTGCCAAAATTAGCTATTTTCACAGGATCATATTTCAGGATCTACTGAAGCTTTATCTATGAAATTTGGCATACCGCTTTAGTACTAGTATATGATTACGTAGGTACAATTTTATTTCTGTACTTGCAATAGGCACTGAGCTACAGGGGGGTCAAAAGTGGGTCGAATTTATTAAAAATTCGATATTTAGAATTGAGGCAAACTCACGCTTGACCGATTTCTTAAATTTCTTGTTAATCTACATATAACACACAACCTGTGTACCAAATTTCATAATGCCAAAAACAATGGGAAGTGGCCTAGAGATTTTGATTACCTGTCAGTGAGTCAGTGCCAAAATTAGCTATTTTCACAGGGTCATATTTCAGGATCTACTGAAGCTTTATCTATGAAATTTGGCATACCGCTTTAGTACTAGTATATGATTACGTAGGTACAATTTTATTTCTGTACTTGCAATAGGCACTGAGCTACAGGGGGGTCAAAAAGTGGGTCGAAAACGGTTCGCGTAAATAGTGCACGGCATGCGCGCGGCCTGTGGAACTACCCGTGCGCTTAGAAAATGCATATAATTTCATAGTGTGTTGATGTAGTTCTGAAAGAATTTTTCTTTTCAGATCTCTTTCTATGATTCCAAAACCGACGTCAAGTTCTAGCAAAACGAAGAAATAAATACTGATGCATACATATTCTCTTTATAATAATGCATTTTTACTATTATCGGCTTAGGCTTAGCAAATGCACACTATTTGCTATTTGCAAGGTTGGCAACGCATCCGCAACAAAGATGTTGCGGATGTCCATGGGCGACGGTAACCACCTTCCATCAAGTGGGCCGTCTGCTCGTTTGCCAAGCTTCACATAAAAAAAAAAAAAAAAAAAAATTTGCTATTACAAAATGTTAAAGAAAAATCTATACAATACTTGAAATGTGACGATTCAGGATATTTACGTAAAACCATAAAAATGAAAAGACAATACTCGTACATATGAAGGATTTTACAATTCTCTTTCCCGGATCTAACATGTAATCTATCCGGTGAAAAATTTCTATGTATTTTCTTATAATTGTACCGTCGTATATTCGACATCGGTCCATATTACTTGACCCGTTAACCTCTATAGATAGATAAGCTTTATAGTCTTGAAAATAACCGCTTACATGATGTTAACACTGTAGAAATATCAAATAATATTAAGATTTAAATTAAGTACGAGTATCTGATACTAACAGTTTTGATATTGTTATATTAGAAGCATAATGATCGGTTAATGAAACTAGCATTCTCGCTATGAAGAAATATGTTGGCTCGTCTTTTTATGGGTCAATAAAAATTGGTTTCGATATTTGCACAACTTCTGATAAAATTAGATAGATAGGTACACAATGTATTATTATATATTGGTTTTCACGTTCAGTATCACTGACGGACAGTATAAAATCAATCTAAATTAATACCATTTAACATATAAATATTTTTAAATGAAACTTCATTAAAAACTAACACATTATAATTTTATATACGTTTTATGTTTAGATAAAATTAAGTTGATTTCATCGTCGAAATACTATGTACGGCAACGCTTGCTCACATCGTTTTTCAGATATATATAAATGTATGTATAAAGAATGGTATCATGAGGAATGTAATAAAAAAGGTTTGAGACTGAAGCACGTAAGACCTAGAATTGTTAGAATAACAAGCTTGAACATTCGCTGGCGTGAGAGCCAAGAACGCTAGGATAAATTAAATAGTTAAAATTGATTAAGATATATGTGTGCTTGATTATAATATTACATAATTTTAAATGAATCATCTTTGTATTAAGTTTTAAGATCTATTTAGTTGCTATTTTTTCCTTGTATATATTATTAATGCTAAATATTCTATCGATAAACAAAAATATTATTGATTATTGAATAAAAAACGCTATGTCTCATATTTAATTGGTTGTTTCATTTACTTAACCCATATTATAAGCTGTAAAAAAAAAAAAATAAAGAAAGATATGTTTATTTTAATATTTTTTATTTAGAAATAGCAAAAGAATAAATTATAATTGTCATAAAAATACAGAAATAATTTAAGAATAATACAATTACATATGTATCATAACTAGGGCCCGGATAAGTATGTATTAAAAAATCTAAAATATGGACGAAAAAATCAAAAATATGGAAAAAATATGCAGTATAAAATTAAATACTTTCATAATTAAACTCGGAATTTTCGCACAGAATTTTGTTAATTTTTTAGCGTCTAAAATCCTTTACTTTTATCCAAAAAACATTAGTGGCGGGAACGTAAAATTTTATGTATTTTGTGAATATATGGATGATTGTGACATTTTCTTGTAAAATATGGACTTAACTTTGAAATATGGTAAAATATGGAAAATAAAAGTTGGTTGTTCAGTCTAAATATGACAATCCATGTAAAAAACACATTCTAGACCAAAAATCGCGTAAATTAAAAATATGTATTTAAATATTAATCGGGCCCTATTGATATCATATACATATTGTTTACAATAACTTCTTAGCATTCTCATTCATTTTATAATATTAAGCTTAGTTTGTGCAAGCCAATTGAGTTAAATAATTAAATTAATTCAATTTTGATATTTCAATAAATAATTATCCCAATATTCGGTCTTGATTAATATTTTCGTGACTAAGTTGCGATAGTATTAATTACTACCACGATTTCAGCTACATGGATGTATGTTACATATGTATAAGTGTGATTGACCTCTGGTATACAGTCAGGGTGTGTGATCATGGCCACTATGTCGTCTAGTGGCAGCAGACTGTGACACTTGATCTCCGTGTACACGTTCTTCCCGAGGGTACAGCATGTTAACAGCTTTATGAGGTCTATGTGGTACCTGCAAGAAATATATACATAAATATTATTAATTATATGTAATATTAAGTGCATATTTATATTAGATTGTCAAAGAAGCTATCGATAAACCTTTCTTGCATATATATCTTACGCTGTTGTACCTTAATAATGTATACAAATTCGACCATTAAAGTATGAAAATTGGGTTGGTTAATTTTGTTTTCACACTTTTCGTAATTAATGCATAATTATTTTAAATCCTTATTAAATGCCAGAGCAAGAATATAAATTTTGAAATGATCATATAATGGCATATATATTACGTGAGAGCTTCAGGCATCTCTCCCGTCTGTTTGTACTCCCTCATCATTTTGATGAAGTAGTTGAAGAGTACTTTATCATTGTAGAACACCAGCACGTCCTCGGCGGCATTCAGCATCTATAATGAAACATGAAGTACGATTAAATATATGTATTATATGTACCTTAGTACAAGTATGCGTCGTTTTTAACTAAATACTGAGCGTTTCCGAGTTTCCATTCATGAACTCAAATGATAGAATAGATATTTATTAACGAAGATAGATTTATTATTGAACAACAGAGAAAAAATCGTGTTTACATAATACATTGACGACATAAGCATGTGATATAACATAACTATATTACTGAAAATAGAATTTTATATTAGGTAATATTTGATAGAGGAGCTTTAAAAATGGAGGTGAGCGTTTAATGCGCCTTAGATAGGGACCTCTTAAACCTACACCTGGGTCACAAGTCCTAAGAGCTATTGAAGCTCCTCTCACTACAACGATAGACTCGCTACCACGGGAAATCATGGAATTTTAAGAGGTTTCGTCTCTTAAAACCATGCATGCTATGATGGGTGAAGGGAGAGGAACTTACTTCTTGCATGACCAGGTCCTGGCTCCTCCGTATATGGTGAGGTCCCGCTCGTACTATAGTTCTCAGAAACTTGAGGCAGGCGGGCCTCCGTCCGCGGGATTCGATGCAGTGTACGAAGTGCGCGGCGACCTTCTCGTTCCCTTTCGTGAGCGCACAGAGCTGCGTTCTCTTCCAATATCGAGCACACCGTCTGGGCTTCGCGGATCTGATGTAAAAAGTTTGTCTGAATAAAACTATCGTTTTGATGCTTTGATCGCTGGCTATACTATAATTGTAAAACAATAATTTAGCGCTATGGTATATATACAGGGTGACTGGTGAATTACTATCAATATTTTAGGAGAATACTCGGTCCATGATTCTCATTCGAATTATGTAAAAAAAATAGGTACTTAATTTTTTGACAAAATTTCCATATAAATAAATAAAGTGTTGACACGTTCCAAGTGTTTCCAAGTGTGGACGCGTGCGGCGGCGTGCTGATACAAAACCACGCCCCCGCCGCGTATGTGTGAGTGTGTGTGTATACCTAAATCTGTAGGATGTTCACACGATGCGTAATTAATTACATAACTTTTCGTTAACTTTACTTAGAAGTTTATTAATATTTATGTTATATTAATTTTTATTCTGTCATATATGATCGTCAAATATCACGTCCTCAAGTATCGATAGTAATTCACCAGTCACCCTGTATAATAATAATAATCAGGTTACATTTACCTTGCATATGTTACTTATTTGTTAGATTGTGCACTTTTATTAATTTCCGGGAAAAACCCTAAAAACTGTGCTTTTTTATTTCCCATACAAACGGTTTTTTGACATTAGATTTTACAACTAACTATGTAATATGTCAATCATTCTGTCGCACTTCAAAACACGGAGATTTATGGCTTTAAGATAAACTTCAAAAATATAAATTAAAAAAACGTAACAGATATTTCTGGATTATTATAGAGCGATAAGAAGTTCGCTGGGTCTTCTAGTAAAATATAAATGTCTTGAGATGTCAAAAGTAACTGTGAGTTAACGACGATGAATTCCAGTGTACGAAAAACTAATATTGGTTTATGAGACACTGTGAAAAACTTAGATATATATGTAAAAAATACCAAACTAATTGTAATAATAAATTATAATAAAATACGATATTAAACAAAAATAACAGTACAATTTGTTTATATTCAATAGGCCTGTTCTTACTCCAGCGTTGAGGAACAGATCCAGGTGTTTGTGTAGTATGGCCTGGTTCTGCGTGTTCCCGTGACAGAAGTGCTGCAGGAACTCGTGCGCCAGGCCCAGCAGCTCGTCCATAGCAGCGTCGTCCTCATCGTGTGGCACCTGGAGATAATTGATTACAGAATATATTTATAAAATACAGCAGAAAATTATTCTTTCCTTTTTTGCTTTGTAGATAATAAACGTAGATCTTAAATGAGTAACACCTATATCATGAGTGTAGGTATAGCATATTTCCCGAAACAGTTTTGTAAAAGCAACAATGGCTTTTTAAGTGAGAAGATAAAGAAAAAAACTTAAAAAAGCAATAACATTTACTTTTCCTGCACTTCAGCATTTTAGTATTAAGTACTATTGGTTTTTATTATTACAGCAAGGAGCTAAGACTTGTATTGAAGTCCAAATAGAAAGAACTATTGTTATTGACGTGACTAGTAAATGAAACCTGCCACCCTTGAGAATACTGTTTTTACATTTGTGATATATATACATACATACAGATATATAGGGTTTAAATCCTGCTCGTATCGATATATTGTTTTAACTGCTCCTCCACCCACCTGCAGCAGGTCCAGCACTACATTATGTACTCCTTTATTCCTCAGTAGCCTCTGTTCGTGTCTCCGCGGTCTCGAGTCGCCCCCCTCCCTCGCCGAGTTGCCCTTGGTACAGTGCTTGATCATACGTTCCAGGATCTGTTTTATACAATGTTTATATTTATTTATTTAAAAGGTACATCAACATCACACATATTCAGCACACATAAACAAAGATAAAATATGAAAAAGAATCTAGGACCTGATATGAGTGACAATTACAGATGTACACAACATTCACGCAAAGCAAAAAATAAATCTTATTGTCTACCTGTTGAATTTAGGTGATAATTAAATAAAAATTAAAAAAAAATTATTTAATATCTTATGTATTATCAACAAAAACAACTTGGAAGTTCTGTATTACCAATTATGAATTAACGATATTATGTTATAATAAATTACTACTGGGATCCATCAAATTTTGAACTTATAACTTGTTCGATACGGTATCCAAGTCACTATGTCGACTGCGCTACTGAGTATTTATTAAAGTTGACGAATAAATTTTTACATCAACTTATCATTTGTAGTGACTATCAGAGATTGAAGCGCCAATTAAGATGAAACATTAATTATAAATGCAACTTAAGTCAACTACTGACTTAAGTGGCCTAGTGGTTAAAAGGCCCGCCTCTCGTGCACGAGGGCGCGGGTTCGATCCTGGCAAGTACTCAATGTGATTTTTGCGCGAGTCATGTATACTTGCTAAGAGTATTTAGGACATCAACTGAATAATGCAGTCAAAATAGAGTTGATGTCAGGCAGGCGGCCGGTGCAGTAGTAAAAACAATTAGCCAAAACTATTCACAAGCATGTAGGCAGTACCCTGGCTATAAGCTGGGAAATTGCTGCGGGTAGAAGATTGATATAAAATGCAATATTTTATTTTTGTACGCTCTTTAATCTTATCGTAGATCCTGTCGATCCTTCTCGGTGCTCGCACTTTGTCTAAGGACGCGTTTCGCCCCAACACCGCCCCGCAAGGGACCAACGGCGCCTTTTATATCTAAAAAAGTATTGAATTTTATAGGTTTAAATAATATTTTCTACAGGGTGACTGGTGAAATTACTATCAATATTATAAGGAGTAATACTCGGTACATGATTCTCATTCGAATTAATGCAAAAAGAAATAGGTACTTAATTTTTGACAAAATTTCCGTATAAATAAAGTAAAGGTTTTTTACCACGTTCCAAGTGTTCCAGTGTGGGAAGGGACGCGTGCGGGCGGCGTGCTTGATTACAACACTAACGTCCACGACACGCGTCTGTGTGAGTGTCAGTGTATACCTATATCTGTAGGGTGTTCACACGGAATGCGTAATTAATTACATAAAGTTTGGTTAACTTTACTTAGAAGTTTATTAATATTTATGTTCTATTATTTTGTATCGTTTGGTCATATATTGATCGTCAAATATCACGTCCCTCAAATATCGACAGTAATTCACCAGTCCACCATTGTATATATTTTTAACCAATATTCTTTTCATCATCTACAGGTGAGCCTAATAATTTATCATACAAGGTTTATAAGAGTCCCAGTTATAAGAGTCCCAGGTTATATATCAAATATTTTTATGTAAGCAGTCTTTATTTTTTTTTAAAGATTGGCGTAATGTATGTTCGTAAATAAATTAGTATGGAAAAAATTTCAAACTTTTTATCCTTATAACAATTAAGAGTTATTATAAATCAACTTTTTTCAATAATAAAATAAGCTCGCTTACAGTTTCAATGCAATTATCGATTATATAACATCCTACTAATATTTTAATTGGGGCGAAAAGTTTGTGAGTGTGTGTGTATGTTTTGTTACTTCTTCACACAAAAACAGCTGAACCGATTTTGATAACATTTTGTATACAGGAAAACTGGGCGTCCAGGAATAAACACCATAGGCTACTTTTACATCCCCCCGCGAAATCTGCGGGTAATACCGCGGAGCGCAGCTAGTTAATTTATAAAAGCGGACCAGTTTTATAGTGAGTATCCAGGCTGCTTGCTATTTTGGATAATTTATCAGTGTGAGTGATTCAAATATACAAAACCTCGCCTTTTTTGTAATATTTAATGAATTATCCAAGTATTTTATTTACAAGTATAATAGATTTAGCCTTCCAAAAATCGTTAACACATCTCATGGGAATGAATCACTAGTTATGTGATAGCACATCTCCTTCGAATCATTCGTTATATGAACAAAAACGTGTTCATCGAAGTCAATCTAGAAGTATATTCATTATAGCTTAACGTTTGTATTTAATTATGTCTTAATATTAATAAAAATGTCGAGCTAATAGATTGTAATATTTAAATAGAAAATATTAAGGGAAAAATGAATCACCCAAAGCAGGAATCGAAAGTACAACGTCTAGAGTATTAAGTTGCTTTGCCGATCAACTGTTTTATTAACGAGTTTTTATGTTATATTTAGAAGTTTCATTGTCTATTTTTAATTGTATAATTTCTTGTACGTTAAATTTGTTCATTGTTATTAACATAAATGATTGAAATGAGGGAGCAACAATATATTATTAATTGAATTAAAAACAAGCCACATTCTTTTTTCAGATTATTTAAAAGATTTTTATACAACATAATATAATAACAAAAAAAACATTTTTTGTAGTTTCATAAAAATATAGTCAGTTATAAAAGAGAGTTATTTTAATTTATTCTTCGACTTCCATTTCCATCTCTTTAAACAAATTGTTTCACAGTTAATGGTGTTAAATTCAATGTATTATTAACACTTTTGGTTAAACAATACTACATTTTGTAATTCTGAGGGAGTATAAATTATTGGGAGTATAAATTCACATATAAATTTAGAGACTCCATAGAAGTGTCTTATGACAAATATCATTAAAATGACCAAAATGTTTCAAAGTCAAATATTTCTATATAAAAAATTTAATTTAAGTTTGATTTTAAATGATATTATGCATGATTGTAAGAATTTCTAAAGCTTATTAAAAATTTTACAAAGCGAAAACTTTATTAACGAATTTTGTTTGATACTAAATGGTAAAATTTCAAATAGAATTATTTTTTAGAGCTTTTATAAAACTTAAATACTACTCCATAATGACAAAAAAAGATTAGTTAATTGGTTAGAAAAAAAATTATATATATCCAGAATTAGACATGGAACAAAATTTTAATTGACTCTCAGTGTAGACACGCTTCTACGAACATAAACCAATATAGAAAAACAACAGAAAATCCAATTAATACTTTATGTACTTACGTGTGTTGATTAATGCGAAAAATATTTAGTTTTGAATTTTTTTTTCTATTTTTGAATTATTTTACAGTTTATCCAACAGATTAAAAAAATTAGGTAAACAGAAAATAAGTAAATAAGCATTTAGTAGGTTTTGTATTTGGTAATATTTAACAAAAGGTTGTCAGTATGTCAAAATGACAATGAATGAATCACGTATTTTGTTTTTTAAAGCTTAGGTTTACCATCAAAGAAAATAATCAAATATTCAGTGTGTTTCGATGTTTTGCATAATATTGTTACACTCCTGCTCCCATTATTTAAATTTAAATGTAATAATTAAAATCAAATCCTTAAAAAGTTAGCGAAAGTAAAAAAAATCAATAAAAGGAAGGATTTTTTTTGAAAGCAAGTTATTACTTTAAAGCCCACGAGGGCTTAGGAAAATTTTCATCAGAGTATATTTTATAAGAAATTCCTCAAAGATTTCTATGTAAAAATTTAATACCTGAACATTTACAAGAATTTTATATTACTAAACTAAATGCTTTGATTTATGGTCTTGATTGACTTTTATTGTATGTTAGTGTGCCCAATAGTTTATTACTACTTATTTTTGTTTATATTCATTAAAAAAAGTAATTCTATAGATCCCCGTTTTCTTTTCCCGAAACTGCGGAGTTCATCTCTATAAAGCTATGTGTTTAAAAACGTTTTACATCTAAGTTAGAGAAATAATACTTGTTTTTATTCAGTTCATTTGTGCCACAGATTTTTTAAGAACATAAGCAAAGTGTCATATTCGGAACTAATAAAATAAAAAAAAATATCCTTTAATATTTAGGTGTTATCTAAATATGTAAATATCGACGAAAATACCCATATTTATGATTTTGATTATAGATTTTTTTTATACAAGTTGAAGTTTACGAAGACTGAGTTTTTGGGCGCGTGGAGGAATCGACTGTCACGCTTTCTGCTGTACGTTTTGACGAACCACGTCGAGGTTCCCCGCTGATCTTGTATTTCTTGAAAGTGCGAGTATGGCCAAATCAATTACTGAACTGGTCATTTCAAATTTTGCCACCAAACGTTGCAGGGTCGAGTGTGAAGAACCACCACGTCTACCGTAAAAAGGACGCAATGCACGCAACGTTTTGCACTAACGAGCACTCATTTTGATAATGAAGTTTTATCATTTGTACGCCCTATTTAATCGTGTAACCAGCTTTGGTAATTCGGCATAAGTAACTGAATAATTAACAAAAGATTTGACAAATATCTTCAAGAAGACAAAGTGACCGCCCCGGGCCGCCAAAATCTATCTGCCTTTATTAGCAAGCTCTTTATCTCCAAAGATATTCCTTTAAGAATAAGAGAAATTTAATTTAATACAAAAAAAATATTAAGAAGGTTATATTCTCTTGAAATATTTGCAAAAAAAAAAAAAAAATGTATAAAATTGCATATATTTTATTAAAAATAAAATGAGGTTATAAAGATATTTGTACTAAATAAAATTAATTCAAAAAAAAATAATGACAAATTTTGTTACTGGTGTAAAAATGGTTAGTTTTGGGGTAGTATATTTTTTTTGAGTGCAGTACAATTTTTTTTTTAAAGATATCTGTTTGAAGTAAGCTAGTAAACGTTTATTTGTGACATATATATTTCACAGAAATTTTAATCCATTACATTCAAATGTGATAGCTGACTTTGAGTAATGGGTGTGAATAATCATCGTCAAAGCAAATTATTCGGATGTTGAATAGAGAATGACAATACGGACTAAGAGCGTGAATGGGATTGGGTCCAACCTTTGTCATTTTCACTATGAATCAAGTCCTATTTTGACTTGGTATTTGGAAAAATATTTTTCATTTATTGCATAATAACTCTTCTATTTAGACTTAATTTTGGACAATAATTTTTAAATTTCTTTTAAATTATTAAGAGATATATTCTTTTAAAAATCTATAATTATTGTTATAATTCAACGGGAGTATACATATTTTTTATTATTGCGTAAATATCTCCACACTAAAGATAACGATTTGAAAATATTTTTTTAACTCTTCATACAACTTTAAACGGTTCATATATGTAATTTTTGTTTCATTATTTTACACACTATAGTTAACATTATGTTTGGAAACTTAAAGTATAATAAGTAAACAACAATACTTTTCCCTTACTCTTTTCCCACGAAGTACTGACTAAAATGTAAAAAACCTTTTTTGAAATTTCACTGTTATGATAACGCAAGTAGAAAGTTACATAAATATATATTTGGTTGTAACCAGATATCACAGTAACTCATTGTTCCATTTGGCATGCAAATACTCTGTTGTATTCTAGTCTAGTAAATAATTTTTTACTTCCCTGTATGACTTAGATATAATTATTTGACGCAAAGGAGGTTTGTTTAGTAGATTAAAGTTTTTTTTATTATTTCAACATCGCAAAAAATAATAAAAAAATTTCCTGAAAAGTCTTTTTGAAAATAAAAATGAAAATAACATTTATACAATAATTCATTATAATTAAAACCAGAGTATATTTTTGTTAAATATAGCAAATTTTTAATTACTTAATGGTGCCGTAAAATCTCACAGAAGAATGACCTGAATTTATGTTTAAAATATAATACACGAAACCAAGTTGACTTACAAATACATTTTGTATTTCAGGAAGTTAGTCTAGACGACGAACAGCAAAAGCAATCGTCTATCTACTTCCGACGATGAATCGGAAAGTTGGATATTGCGACTGGCTTCTGGGAAATAATGATCCATTCTACATTAATGCGGTGCAAATTATTAATAACTAGCGTTAGTTTGGTCAAGGAGTAATATATGTAGGTATAGCTGACAAGGCGAACTCTATTTCGTCTTAGAGGCCATAAATAATCAGGTTTTTCCTGTTTCAATCAAACAGAATGATTGACATATTAGTTAGTTGTCAAATCTAATGTCAAAAAAAACGTTTTATATGGGAAATAGAAAAGGGCTGTTTTTAGGGTTTTCCCGGCAATTATTCCAATTTTTCTCACCTTTTAAACCTTTCCTGGACTTCCAGGAGTATTTCAAGACTAAAATTAGCCAAATCGATTCAGCCGTTCTCGAGTTTTAGCGAGACTAAGGAACAGCAATCCATTTTTATATATATATAGAAGATAGAAGATTAGTGTTCACGGTAAACGAATTGGTGAGATGAAATTATTTATATTATTTATATATTATGATAATTCATTCAAGAAATCTGTTGATTCTATTAAATAATCCAATTAAATTGCTAACTTCTTCTTCTAACAAGTTTGACTATCAAACACATAGTAGTTTGAAAAATGATAGTATTTTTCATTAATGAAAAGTTTGGATATTTAGAATGATGCTTATTAAAAAGTTCACTTATAATATCATTAGTATTAAACGGCTTAGATATGTTAACTGACTTCTAAATAAATATGTATAAACATATGTACATACGAGTATATAAGCATATGACATCTAAAATAACCACTTTTTAGAAATAACCACTATTTATAAAAAAATCGTATTATTAAGGATCCAGATTTTCAGATCCACTGTATACAGTGATTTTTGTTTACCTGGTAACGAGAGGAAAGTTATGTCTCACAACTTTTTTCATTAATTTCCTTTCGTAGCTCGATTCTTTAAAACGTATCAAAGCTATGAATACGCCATTTTTCGAACTGATTAGTATCATCATGAATATTATCAATACTTTTATAACATATGTTTTTTATAAGTATCTTATCAATACATATGAATACAATTGAATTGTCTGACAGTAATATTGAAATAACACTTCTTTACTACATACGTACGATTATATATACATAGGGTATATTCACTAAAATATCGTTTTTTATAATTTTGTCTGTCTGTCTGTTTGTTCCGGTAGTACTAAAATATATGTATAAGTTAGAAATGCCTACTTGTATTAACTTATTGGAACCTTTCTAGCAGTTCCTTTCTAAGGTTTTTTTTACTTATAGGGGGGCCGTTCAAGTATTACGTAAGCACTATAGAGGGGCGGGGGTCTTTGTTTTGCTTATTTTGGATGACATGAGGGGTACGGGAGTCTAGGTGATGATTACGTCATCGGTAGTTATTTACTGTTTTATCGTCACATCGAAAAGATCCATGAAAAAATATAATTATAATTTTTTTATGAATTTATATTTAAAAAAACAATACAGTAATTGAAAATGTTTACGTAAGCATGGGGGGAGGGGGTGAGAGCTTTGCTTACTTTTGCTGACCAGGGGGGTTTGGGGGGGTAAATATTTGTAATAAATCTGCTTACGTAATACTTGAACGGCCCCTAGTTAGCTTGTGACACTTGGAATAAGATAAATAATATCGAGGTTAAAATTCAATTCCATCACGTACATTACAATAATAACAGAAAAAACAGTGATTTAACATCAAAAACTTACGTTATATAATATTTGTACAGTTTAAAAGACCAAGAAATAAGTAAGACATTCTAAACTACTGTTAACTAACGACTCTCAAGTATCAATTGTGACATCCGGGTTTTTAATTTTAATTATAGGTACGAGCTTCAAGCATGCCACCCTTCTATAACAAAATTGGCCTTATGAAGCAAAATTCGTCACAAAGCTAAAATATTTGAGGCTTCACATTTTCAGAAAACTTTTTCAAAGCTGTCAGAAGCAAAGCTGGAATTTTTGTTGACCCACAAATAAAATAACTTCTTGAGTGATATCGAGTGCAAAAAATTTAAAAATTCTTATGATTTTAAACTATTCGCCAATCGTTTTAACAATAAGATGATTATATTGTATTTATTAATAAAAGATGATATGATATATTATTTACTATTATTAAAAGGTAAATTGGACAAATTACAAGAGAATTTTAATGAAACAGTGAGATCTAAGATTTTCGCGAGTATTCATTTAAATGAAACTAATATTTTCGGATTTACTACGCGATATTTATTTTTGATTATTAACTACATACTCCCAACGTTTAGGTTACTTTTCAGCAATCGTGATCACGGGCACACGCGATGTGAGTGTCTGTCAGTCGGTCTTGTTATGTTATCACCTACCGCCATCAATTTCTTAATTTTATGGCGTACCGCTCTGGATGCCGGCAGAATGTGCTCACGGTTTGTGTGACACACTCAAAATGCACGTTTCATATTTCCATTATAATAAAAGACAAAACTCTACATACCAGTGTATAATAAAATTATTAAAACTAACGCTTACAAATTTAATGTTTCAAGTATTGTAATATAAATAGCGCAAAATAAAAATAATAACAACATAACAAGCAACAAAAACAAAGAAATGATAATTTTTTTTATAACTTAATTGAAATTGAGGCCCTAGAAAATCTAATATAAATGCAGATAAAGGCTGCACCTAAATAATATTAGAAGAAATTTGGACTGACTTAAATGAAATTCTGGTAACCTAATGAAAATAAAGTTCGAGCATACAGGAATTAAAATCAATTAGTAGTTAGCAACCATAGGTTATAAATCAAGCGATGGTGGTGAATTTGAATAGTCTTCAGATAGGCTTTATTTTAAGCACCTTTTTTAAAGATTTTTCCATTAAATAATTATCACATCACAGAAAAATATACAAGTATCACTTTCTTTATATATACTATGAAATATAAATAAAATCTTAATACATAATAACCAAAATAGTAAACATCATAAGCCCGACATTTTATAGTTTTTTTAAAAAGCAAACAAAGAAAGTGGCCGTTAAATATTTGAATCGAATCTTGCTTGGGGATTTTATAACTAAGTCCGTAGTGTCTTTAAATAAGTTATCTCACTAGGCACATCAATTATACTTCAAATTTTTTTTTCAAAAGACTTTTAAGAAAACCTCACAAGAAAAATGTTTATTCAGAGAAACAGAATAGGACTATATCGAAACTATTATTCATTATCCTCACTCAATTGTTACTCTAGAATCTAGATCATTCATATATATGAAAAATACGTTTTGTGATGTACATCTGAATAGATTTGAAAAAAATATATGTCAAAATAATTTATTTTAATTAAAAAAATACTCTTGGAAAAACAAAATTTCAAGTATGCAATAACGCAGTTCGTCCCAAGTATTGTTTCATTTAATTAACTTATTATTTCTTATGTAAGTGGACATGCTTATTTGTTATTTAAGTAGACATACTTTTTGGATACATATCATTTAAAATCATTTTTCCCATATTTTAAATGTTCTTATTGTTAGTTTTTCTCAATAACGTGTTAATTATACATACATACTGTATCTGAGAAATTTAGAGAATCTAAGCATTTATAAAGCATTTCCACTTGCAATTCAAAGCCATTTTAAATTTTTTTAAAAAAACCAATTAGAGAAAAAAAACGAAAAGTGTGCTAGCTATCTAGAAATATATATAGTGGTTAGAGTTCAAATTAGAAACCAACAATAAAATTGCAAATTTTTCTTTGTTTCTTTGAAAGTACCGGCATAAAAAAAATCACTCTTATTTTTCTCTGGTAAGTATAATTTAAATATCTTTATATCTTCGTCTTATTTGTAACTGTGCGATTGTAGAGGGAAACATAATTGTTGTAATAAATAAATATTTTATGCTTATTTATTAAGATAGTCATTATTTTATTTTCTCTTACCTTATGGTAGGTAAAGAAGCTGTCTGTAGCTATTTCGTTAATTTAATGCCTTTTCTAGAAATACTTATCAAAATAATATTAAGGGTTTAAACGATATGTGTTATGGTGAAGAATAACAATGTGAACATACTAATGTGTTAAAATTTACTTTTGTAAATTTGTTATAGTCGTGGTATAAACTTTTACATGTAACAAATGATTGTAGGTATACTTTTTTTTAAATCACATGGTTCACGTAGAAATTTTACGTGTACTCTTTCAAATAGCATGATTTTACTTTAAAAAAAACGCATTTTATTCTTATTGGCTATTGTTTCAAACTTTCATTTCATCCATTTTTTTATGTGGGCCTTATTAATTGTAACAAACTTCATGTCACATGGGAACTCTTTATCTGAATTTAGGTCTAAAAAACTTATTTTCATTTTTAATTATGTTCATATATATTCTCATACTAAATATATTGTCTACTTCTTTTTTATACATATCTTCTCCTTCTTTATTCATATCATTGGGGTAAATTACAAATATAGAATTCACTTCTCTCTAATAATTTTCCCTCATACCAATAGTATTTTAAATACTAATAAAATTCATAATTTCAGAATTAATCTCCTTAATTTCTATGTTCTAAAATAGTTCTTCGTTTTATTTTGAGATTTATAAACAGAAAACAAGACCTCTTTATTACTTATTAAACTAATAGAATGTAATGAATTTCAAGAATTACGAAGAGGCAAATTCTAAAGATACTATATTTACAGCCCTAATTTTGCTGCGTTGCTTAATTATTATAGGGGTAGAAATATTGGAGTCCTTTAGTGCGAACCTTAGTTAAATCAGAGTTTTTAATAGAAGTCCTCCTTACAATCCCTACCGTCCCATCAATCTTCAAAATTTCATTATTATCTTTAATTATTCTTTGCTTTCTAATATATTATAGATTTCCAAGATTAATACACGGAGAAGGCCGATACTCAACTGATATATTTAGATACATAAGTTGCGAAAAAAAATATTCATTCTGTACTTTATTTTTGGTTTTGTGTATAAATATATATTTATATTTTTAACGTTTATTGAGTTTTATTGAGAAGCAGATAATCTATCTTACAAGGCGGTATTTTATTGGTAGATAAACAATATTTAACTTCCATATGATGTTTTTATTTCAAATCCGGTACGACATTTCACAGATAAGTTTAATTAAGAGTCCCGTTTTCATTTAAAAAAGTTTACTCGGAAATTGTTCTCATATAAATTTTGACGCAAAAAAAAAATTAAGCTTAAATGTTTACAATAATTGACAGTAATTTTTACGGGTTAGTCGGATATTACGTATTTTTTATAGTATATACCTACTACAAAATAAGAATATTTAGAAATATATACATATATGTACATATATTTTATTAACACGTAGTAAATAAAACATTGTCAAAGCCAACCCACAACAGTGTCTTAGTTTTTTAAACATTAATATTCACAATCCATTATACTATTGGATATATGTATATTGAAAGCTTATGTCATCTATTCAACCACTGTAGAAAGAATTAATTACGATTCGAGAATATTTAAATGGATTCAAAGAATATAACTTAGGAATGAAAAACTCGACTGTCTTTTAATTGTAGATTTGAAAATTTATAATCTTCTTTGAACAAAAAGAACCTTTATTATATTTCCATAGAATATACTTTTTATGGTTATTATGGTGTAACAAATAAATTAAATCGACTTTGCAAAATATAATCCAAAATATGCACACAAAATTCTAAAGTGATAACAGAGTTTAGACACTGTCCTATGAATTTAAACGTTACGCATTTGGGTTCTTTATAAAAACGTCAAAAGTCCAAACAACGTAGGCCAAAAAATTTGGTAATAATGAAAGAAATTCCTAGTTTTAGTTAAATGATTACGCAATTTTTGTTCTATGACTCAAAAATGAACCCGTACCGTAGTTTGTTTAAATCCAACATGAAATAATTATTATTGGTGAATGGTGCATTCTTTCACGTTAGCTTAATGGCTTTTTTTAATTTGTATTAAGGTCCTTTTTAAAATACAACGTAGCCACTGTAATACAGGCTTTAAATTTTAATTTTAACTTATGTAGGTTGATTTTCGTACATTAAAAACGTTGAGTTCAAGTTTTAAATTACTTAATCTTAGCCATATTACAATATATTGTTCTTGTTCATTATTATTATTAATTTTATTCAACGAGTATGTGTCAAATTTATACATAGAATATGTAATCATGTTATCCATTCTCTAAGTGAACATATTTGTTGATTTTTTAAGGTTATAATTTGTGATGCCAACTAGTTTTGTTAAGATATATGTACATATAGTTTTGTTAAAATATATAAGTACATCCGGAAAAAACGTATAATGACAACCTATGAATTCATTGTAAATTTTCCTTTTTTTATAATATTATAAAATGTAAGTAGGTATACTTAAAAGTTACTCATGATTAAAAATTTATATGTAGATTTCTGATACCATAAAGAAAAAATAACGAAGTTACTATAGTAATTCATATCAAGCGTGGAACCAATGCTTTTGTTTAAATTATAGTTTTTCAATGAATATAATTCCTGAAATAAAGCCCAGGATTAGAGACTCGTTTTTTATTACCACGCATTAATCATTAAATTGGAAAGTTTTCAGAAAATAACGATTTTATTAATGTAAATAAAATAAGTCATTTAACATATAATATACATATTCCGATTTAAATTATTTTTGTTTTCATGATTCTCGATAAAAAATTCTTGAGCATTCAGGAATATAATTACGTCCTGAGATTATTAGAAATGCAATACCAAGAGAGAGAAGTAGACTTAAATGACAATTTTAAACTTAAATTCAATCAAATTACCATTATATTACAAATTAACCAAAAGCCATACATAGAATCTATTTCCTTTGATTACTATAATAATACAAAGCTCATGGTAACTGGCAAGGCCGAAGGAAGGAGACGCAGAGGGCGTAATCCGATGCGTTGGTCCGACCAGGTCCGCTCCGCCCTCGTGTCCACTGTCCACGAGGCGTTACACTCTCATAGACACGGGTGGGCACAGGATTGTCTGCATGTAAACGTTCATGCGAGCTCACGACCACTCAGCATTGAGGAAACCGACGCAAGGAGGAGGAGGGAGGATAACTATATTTCAATTTCCTCCACTCCTAAATGAACATAATTTTTAAGTAAAGAGGAATATTTCTTCAATAAATCTTTTCTCGTTGTTGGTTTTTTGTATCTATACATTTAAATAATTCATCATCCTATATTTCTGAATATTTTTACACTCACCAAGTGACTAAACAAATATGAAATAAAATAATGTTACCACGATTTAGTTTTCTTGAACCTTGCTTGCATACATGCGTCGCCATATATACTTTTCAAAAATTCTATATTATATGACGTTAGATACATTTAATTTCAAAATTCTTACCCAATTTCGGTAACTTTCCGCTATTCATTTTTTTATTTTAAAACTCAAAAACAGAAGTTTTGAATTAAATCAACTAACTTTTCAACACATATCTATTTTAAAATATGTTAATAAATAAATTCAGGTGCAATGCTTTATATTGTTATTTTATCGCAAACTATAATATTTACAAAAACTTACCAATTTTATTTACTAAACAATAACTTTATGTATTCCAAAAGACCCCTGAAAATCTTCAAGCCTAAATTAATGTAGCTCTCTTAAATGAAAAAATTCAAAATATTTGCACTGATTTGCTTATGATACGGAATAGAGACGAAACCTCTTAGCATTCAATGGATTCACCGTGTGGGTGCCGGGTCCATTGCGTTGGCAGAGAGAGGAGCTTCAACAGTGCCCTGGGACTTGCGACCCAGGTGTAGGTTTAAGGGGCCCCTTTAACTAACGCGCGTTATACGCTCACCTCCACTGTTCCAAGCTCCTCTCTCTACCTAACCAAATTTGAAAAGAACCTACTAGGGCCTTTCTCTGCTGCCTTCGACGTACGTTCCAAGAATGAATTAATGTTAGTTTCTGGACAGGCCCAAGTCTTTTAGTAGGTTATAGAGAGATTTAGCTGTTATACCTCTCGCTCCCATAAGCCTCTACCGCGCGTACAAATCAACGACGAACCTATTTCGAGTTAGTTTCGTGTAGTGAGCTCGTAAAATACTTATTGACTTTGATGGTATGGTCTTTGGGGATGTTGGTTTCCCAAGGCAACGTAAGCTCTATCATCACTACGCGCTTTAAAATACGCGAATATAGAAATAAGTCTGGTCTGGAGGCCGACGCACAAATATCCTCGGGGATTTTGTATTGTTTATCATACGTATCCATCATGATAGTCCAATCCGAAGCCGCTTTAAGGATAGAGTAAGGCTTGACGTTTGATTTTATAGCCCTAGTGCCCTCTCTCACAAAACCTATTGATCGCTCGTTTGTGTGTTATTTCCCTTTGCGCTCTGGCTACCGAGAGACTAACCGCTTCACGTATGATCTCAATAACCCTATCGTGACGACGCGAGTATTGACCGCTGTCCAGAAGAACCTTACATCCCACCAGCAAATGCTTAGCAGTTCCAACTGCCTTTTTATTCTATGTTTATTTTTGTGTAAATTTATGAATTGTTGATATTTTCTTTTAGTCTTAAAGGTAATGGTTTAATTTAATTCTTCGTTAAAAAGTCTTTGTTACACGTCTTTATAATTTGTCTTCGGTCGTTTGCTGTGGTTTGATTGTTCTGTCCTCAAAAACAATTATGATCAAGCAGATACAAATTTATTAAAACTATTTACAATAAGTGACAGTTTGTTTTTCCTTTTGTTATTTATTACATGTTCATTGTTTAGTCGTGACATCGAAATTCCTAATTGTGTCCTTAAATACACACTAATTTTGTGAACTCTTAATATTTTAGATTCAGCTTCACCTTAACTTGGTAATAACATTTTTTGTATAAAAGTATTTCCTAACATACATTATAAATAACTTGATTAATTAAATATAAAATGGTAAGTGTTATCAATTTATTATATTCTAGAAATATCTATGAAAACATAAAAGCTAGAAAAAAAACCTTATCAATTTGAATTCTCAATTGTAAGCTAGATAGTTACCAACTATTTAAACTTCTACAAGAATTAATATTAAAAGGTTAATTATAATATTACAACAGAACTAATCGGAAATAAAATTATATTAATAGCTGCAAACAACTATAAATCAATAAATAAGAAAATAGTTAACAAATCAACATTGCTACTATTTCTTTGCACAAACTTTGGTACTATCGTCGGTAAGCTGTCTTTTTAGTAAATATTATATTGTCTCGTTTTAATTACACGTAAGGATTTATTGGTGTGAGTAATATTGACGTTTGCATAAATTACAAGTAATTAATTACATTGTTGAAGGTTTTTAAAGGTACATATGTTTAAATAAGATATTGAATTCCGTTTAACTAAAAATTATCAATAAAAGTTTAATTAATTCTATATATAGACGACCATAGGTAATCTTTTATTATTTCAAGATAGACAATAGGTCCAAATTATAATTTATTTGTTTGACACGTTTCGCCTGGCCTGTGTTAAATTTCACATTCACCGACGCACACAATTGACTTTTAAAAGCGATATAACGAATTAAAACTATGACGATATTATGATATTACATAAAAAGCTCTATAACTGTAGTAAAAGTTTTACAAAGGTGAAAACGTGTGGTGACATTAGAAGTAGGTCAATCGATATGACAAATCCTCAGGTATCAGTGATTTATCCATAGATAAGGTTATAGTTGGCATTTTGGGGGCATTCTATTAAACTACTAATATATAATTCTAATGATGTTTTCGACATTGCATTGTAATTGCAGACGACGAGACTTTCTTAATTAGTAGTTTACCATAACCCGTGAAATCTAAGTTATTATTAGAAGAAATCATTAAGTGTCGTAAAATTTTATGGTTTATTTTTAAATTCTGCAATGAACATTTAATATAAAACATTTAATTTAATGACAAATAAAATAAATTTAATACAAAAACGTTTCACTGAGAATAATTTCGTTTCAAAGATAAGTTTCTAGCTTTTGTAACTTATTAACGGATGTTTGTTTTGTCAGTTTATATAAGTCATAATGTTTCTGTACAGAAACAGTAAGAGAAATTATGATATCTTTTATAGTTGTCTGTCTAGCTAAATAATTTAAAATACAAAGCTTTCATTGACCTCTTCGAAATAATATAGTGGATTATTTATGGCAAGAGAACTGACGAGTAAGCATATATCGTCAGATTAGATAAAATGCCTGAAACCACTGAATTCTTGGAAACTATTGTTAAAATTTAGGTCACAACTTTTCAAACTGCAAGGATTTGTCGTTGTCATTGAAATGGAACATGCTATATAGCACCATATGACCCACTGCCCTTACTTTTTTGGTTCTGTATGAATTTACTTTCATTGCTTTAAAAAAGATACAACCAAATTTATAGGCTTGAAAATAAATCAAAGGTCATATAATAAGCGAGCAAGCAAACATACTAATTGATACAGTTTATTTTGAATAGACTTCTGATTATCCTTGATCATAAATTGAGAGAAAAAAATTGCATCTTTTAAAGCTTAAAAAATTAAAGACAATGTTTTTTAATTGTTTGATATTTAAGTTCAATTTTCTTTGGGGGCGTTTCAATGAATATCCTTTATACCCTTTGTCCTCAGAAGCAGAAATAAGCATATAAACTATGTCATATAAAATGATGTACTAGATGTCATTTGATATTAAGATATAGGTAAGATTGATTTATATCTGTTTATTTTTATGATTTCTAAGAGAAGAGATTGATTTTCACTTTAGGTTCCTACATATATCAATATACGGATAATTTGTACAAATACCGGCGGTTTTAAAATTAAAGTTTGTTTTCTTCCAATTTCAGCTTATGTAATAAAAAAAATAATTATAATTAGTATGATGTAAATTTTATATTTTATACTGTTCATATTTATAGGAAATAATAGACAGAAACATGAAGTGTGTAAAATAATAGGTACATAAGTAATCTACAATATGCCCAGCCAATTTGCGAATCTAAGCCATCTGGGGCGCCACCTAAATGTATTAAAAAAAATTCATTCACATCGGTCAAACCGCCTAAGAATTCCAGTGACATACACACGTACATTAAACTTATATATAATTACCACTTAATTCACTTGATATCATAATAGTTTACTTTATTACTTGATAACTATATAATATATAAGTAATATTAATACATACTCAAAAGTATGAGTGTATACTCATATATTAATATTAAATTTTTACTTGTTTTGAAGTTCCAAACCAATTTTAATGAATGTGTAATATTATACCTTGAAATTGAAACAGATTCATTGTCCGTGGTCTGCGAGTGTAAACATGAGAAGGGTAAATGGAAAGTTATAATTCAGAAATAGAAATTAAATTTACACTTTTTTGGTAATCCATTTATTCTCGTTCCGATTTTAGAAGGTCGATACATTCAAATTACTTATATAACACAATGCAACTTGATATACCTAAGCCTGTGGTGTATTAACTTGTATTTCGGTGTAATTGCAAGCCTCCTCAAGGACAGCTCCATAGTCTCTCGTAACGCCACTAAAATGTAGGTAATTATTCGCTACAAAGGTACTCGCATTTTTTTTAATTTATTCCTGGTTTTTTTCTTACGAATGCGATAAGTAATTTCAAACTTAAATACGAAACCACCATATATGTTATATATATAAGTTTTAATTATATTGGACAATATCCTTTTTTTTATTTTAAAACAATTACATCTATTCCATGTAGGGATTTTTAGTGATTAGTTTTCATAAATTAGTCACGGGCCTTGGTATTTCTGTTTCAAGAAAAGTTTTTTAGTGTATTAACATATATATTCTAGCCTATTTTTTATACAGAATATGTTTTTAGTGCATAAATCACTTCATTCAATTGAACTGTTTTTGAAACCGTCGTTAATTAAATCACTCCGTTATGGCAATTCCACTGTTAGCTCATTAGAATACTTAAGCAAAATGGATAAAGTATTTAAAATATTGCCAATACCAACTCCATGTGTTTTTTATAATATTTAAGGTAAAAGTTGAGTAACGAGTTTTATATAACGTAACGCTTAATTTCATAAAATTTTTTCAGTATACACTTTCATATCGATAGAGTGTAGAGGCAAATATTTGAATTGTATTTTTACATCGAAAAATTTATTAGTATCGGGCTTAAAACTCAAAGGCGTACCGTACCGTTATTTCTTATACAAATTTTCTTTCTACTAAATTTTGAATAAGAACTCGTTATTCGTAGCACTCTCTTTATATAGGTCAAATTTTATTTTATAACTATACCTAGGCAATATAAAATAATAAAAAAAAAAAAAAAAAAAAACAAAAAATATTGAAACACATTCAAGGTGACAATATATTCTGAAACTTAACATGACTTTTGAGTTTTTTTAATATTTTAAATCTATAGCCCTTTCTTTTTATTTAAGAATATCAAATGAATATTTCTGAAACAACCGAGACCCATACCGTTGAATTATATGATTCTTTTTGTCTATTAGGAATGCGTTAAGCTAACGAACTAAAATAAATACTAAATAACGAGGTCTGCTACGTATTGTTGCAAAAAAAATTACAAAGGGAAACCTGGTATGCAGAGATTATTATTTATTATGAAGCTGATATAAGAAATAAAACGTCTTTTTCATCCTTTTGTAGTTAATGGAAAAGCCGTCGATACTTTCATGATTCTGCTTTTCTAAAGTTGAAATAAGCACATCTTTCAAAAAGGCAAAAGATTACGTTTGATGAAACGGGGCGGGCGTTTGGAAAGCTGTACCATATTTTCATAAATCGTGAGACCCTACAATCTCTCAAGACAAGAATTTTAAACCAGTCCTAACTTACCTAGCCAAAACCTTGACCCTCAACACATTACTAGTCATAATGGTCAATATCGGTATCTAATTCATTAAAAGTACTGCTTCAAATTAAACTTCAGGACTCTAGAAAACGTAAAGTCACCGACATTGGCTCTACCAACGCTCAAGTGGAAATGGTTGGTTCATGTTTCCGGACAATCAGATAATCGAATGAAAGCTGAACATGTGAGAATGTTGGAAACGTATGTTTGAACGGAAAGACGATTTGCAAAGTTATTATGACCTAGAAATATAAGCTTGTATTTAAAGGTGCGGAAGCGAAATTTCCTTGAGTATATGATTGATGCTTTTTTTTAAAACGTTTCCTTTTGAGGTTTTGTTACGTTTCCTTTTACTGAAAAATATTTATTGTTTTGTTGTTGGTGTTCTTACCAGTTTTATATATATATATATGAGTTTCACTTTTGATAAATGCAATAATACCCTGGCGAACAAGTAATTTTATCATTACAAAAAATCAGGACGAAAGTTTTCATGAAACCATAAACAATATTTTTTTTAATTATTTAAAAAGTCTGTTGTAAGAAATTATTTATAATTAAGTTTCCAAAATCTAGATTAGTACAAGCTTATCAGTACAACGAGGTGAACGTGCGTCTAATGAATGATCCTTATTGTTAATTAGGTGTACAACTATGTCTTCCGCCGTTTTTTTTTACCGAAAAATTCGAGGCTTTCATTGTAAAAAACCACATGGCTACTAATACATTTATGATTTCAAAGTATTTGTCCATCGCTGGCGCCACTACTTGTCTCTCCTATCTTTCGGGAGCAGCATACGAATCCCTTTAAGTCGTTGAAAAACTAAGTCATCTTTTGAAGCGATCCACAACATAGATCCAATTTTTATACTTCTTCATAATACCGGGAAGTGCTGGTCAGCCAGGCCTTGTGCCATTGATCGAAACAAGTGATAGTCCGAGGTGAGTCCACGTCTGGAGACATACAGCGGTTGGGGTAGGACTTTGTCCATTTCAACGTTTCCAAGTATGTCTTGACGGAGGACCTACTTTCGCAACATGGGGTCGAACATTGTCCGTGCTGTAAAACTCACTTTTATCATGTACGTCTCGTTGTATTGCGGTCCGTTTGTCTTTCAATGCTCAGCGCTCAAACGCATTAAATTGGTGTTCGATAACTATTCGCCTGTGATTGGTTTCAGTCGTGTTTATCTTCTAACAACTCATAATGCACTAGACGCCGAGCTGGTCCTACCAGACCAATATAGAGCATACCTTGGAACCGTGATATTCGGTTTTGGCCATTACGTGACGTGGAAGCATGGCCGGGATATCCCCATAATTTTCTGCGCTTGGGATTAACGTGCAATGAACCCTTTTTCGTCCCAGTCACAATGCGATGCAGAAATCCTTTTCCGTCTTTGCCTTGCAAGCAGCTATTCACAATTCAACAAACGGCCACTTCATACTCTCTCGCTTCAACTCGGTATGACGTGGCACCCATTTCCTTGTTTCTGAATCATTCCCTCAATGACTTTACAGTACAATTAAATAGGCGTTTTTGAAAACAAAATGCTTGTTGCCGTCACTCAACTCCACAATGATCCTATGCCAATTCTTGTTTGCGTTTGACACGTCGAGTCTTGATCAAAGTAATGCCTCCCAATTCTTGCATCTTCATAAATTCTCTCTTCCACCGCCATGCCGGTCTTCGACGTCAAAAATCACCGTTCTTGAAGCGTTGAAACACTCTCGGCACGTTGTTGGAATGTACTTTTCTTTTACTAGTAGCAGCCTCACCATAGGTATTTGAGAGCATTCAGGATGAGCCTCTCTTACCGCAGATTTCTTCATATATAAGAGCAGAAAATTAAAACCTCCCCCGCAAATGACGAGAATTTGGCTCGTAAGCAGCTGACATGTTTAAAATCGAGAATAACTTTATGATGCAGACACGATAATCAACCATAATATTTCGATTGACGTTATGTTTACAAATGCCCAAGCTTATTGTATGACATCTTACCGATCTATTTATTTCGACTACCACTTACCGCTACAAACCATCTATTGCACAAAACGGCGGATAGCAAAGATTGTACACCTATTACAACGCCAAATAAATCTAAAATGGAGTTATGAATTATGTTCTAATATACGTATTAGAAAAAAAAATAAATATAAAAAATAAAATGTACTCATAAAGTAAAAAAATATAGTTTTTATCTGAACATTTGTTATCCTAATTACATGTTTTGTTAGGTACCTACATATGTTCAAGCAATTCTCTTACTGTGTTAGCACTTACTGTTGGCTAATACTAAAGTTTGGCTAGGGATTGAGGTTTATAATCCTTTAATTGAGGTTTGTAGAACTAATTGGAATTGAAAGTTTTGACCCATTCTAAAACAATGCTACTGAATACATAATTGAACTTTACGTTTTTTTATCAAACGTTTTAATTTTAACAGTATTCAACACGCTTAGTTTTGGATCAGCCAACCTGTTTTAATCGGCCGATATATGTACATTATATTGTTTTGGACTAAACATTTCTTTACCCTCCCCCCGATCCAGTGTATTGTTATTAGTACACAAGTATATAGTTTTATTTTCATTATCTAAATCATAGATATCAATGTAAACTATCGATATAGTTATCGTTGTTGATAACTACAGTTTATTACTGTTCCAAATTCAAAAGTTTAAATAGACAGTAATTCCATATGTGGTTTGACTATTTAGCTGATAATAAATACACCTCGAGAAAATTTTTAAAGACCATTTATTATTAATTTTTTATTGTTTAGGTAATGTTGGCTTGATATAATTACAAGATTGGTTTTGGCGAATATTCTTATTGTGACAATATTCTATGTTTAAATGATAGGAATAAACTGATGATAATATTAGCTTGACAGTACCTCAAATAAATCTCGCGTCTATGTATTGCCGATGTTTATGACACTAAGAAATACTGTTTATCGCAATATTGAATTGTTTCCTTCTATTTCGTCAAATGCAATTAACACAAAATTATAAGTAATATCCGTAATTTTTTATACTGTACTATTATATACAATGACTAAATTATTTATTGTTCAGAAAAGTAAGATACACGTTTACTCAATACAAGCTTTTATCATTTTGACAACTAAAACTGGTCGTAAACTACTCCGTGCACGAGAAACTAGTTATATTTTATTCAACGATTAATAATTAACACCAAGAAACAATAATAAGTAGCCATAGATATGATTCTAAAATTGTCCTTGTCATGCTCTGGTACTTAACTGCATCAAAACATATTTGATTTTCATGTCTTAATTATAACGTGTTTATACTCTTGGTTACTGCATTAATTTCTGGAATATACTAATATGAATGAACTATAGAAGACTTTTAATCTCAACGTATAAGATTTTTAAAATATTTGACGAAGAATCATTGGTTTTGAGGTACACAAATTTACTTCATACTGTGTTTTTGCATACAAGTTTATTTTTATTTTGCTATAGTTGGAATCAGTATCTGAATACATACATAGTGTCTTTTTGGTATGTAGAAAAAAAGTTTGTTACTTAATTTTTGGAATAATATATGATATATATATAAAAGTGTATATACAAATAGCATTACATTTAACATCTACTCACTACAACGTCTGTACATACGAATACTTCTTGTAAATATGCTTTTGAGAAGCTCAAGTCATGTAATAGCTTTATATTCACCTAAATTTAATTATTCAACCACAAAAACTTTCCACTATCAATATGCGGCTTTTACTAAGGAATGCAAATGATTTTAGTGTTATTTACTGAAATTGAAAATTTGTCATCAAGAATAAATCCATTTTCATTTTTTGAGCGAAAAAGGTTTTAAGCGAATTTTTAATTACACTTATTGTACTCTATTTCTATGTATATTCAGAAATGCATAAATCATAGCAGTTAATAATGTATAGAATGTGTGAAAATCCAATTGCAAATTGGAAGCTTAACAATCACCATCGAACACTCAACATTAGTCGCATTACAATAATGGGTTCATATTGTAAATATTGTGATATTTTAACATTTATAATCACCTGTAAAACGGTTCCGTTTTGAACTTATACATCTTAATTCAAATCATAATAATTGCCCACGTATAATTTAACGACTAAATTAATATTCAAGAACATTTTATTTATTAAAATCTAAAGTGGAATTATTTATCTTAATCTGATAATTGCATTAAGCGATTATTCTATCAATATTAAATTATCACTCTTTATTTTATATGTCTTTTTGCTGTATACATTAATAATTAATTCTTTATATTATTTTGTTTTCACACGTGTTGTAACAATTTAAGAAACATTATTTTATTAAACGACCTTACTTTAGTAAGATATATCGCTGGCCTCTACTACTACCTCAAAACTTAATGAATGGGTCTTGTTAAAAGGTGATAATATTTTCCCAATAATCTAGCAATGATATAAAAATTGAAACATAAATGAAAGCACAAAAGGTCCAAATTTTTTACAATCCGAACCTTTCTTGTTTACCGTAAGTGCTACATATTAATAGAAAATTAAATAATACACATCGCTGGGGCAACCATCAACATCGTTAATTAAGAATTTACGATACTAATCGGCAAAATTTAACACTATAATTTTATATTTTAATTTTGTACTACTATTTCGATAAATAAAAACAACGTCTAAGGACAAAAAAATATTTGGATATTCTCATTTTGTTCGCGGTGCTTTTCACCATATTCGTTTTTTTTTAGGCTAATAAATTATTGCAAGGGATTTTGTAATCTCTGGAAGAATATAACCTACCGCCGGCGGGCAGGTTCCCTTACGTTTACTTTATCATAGCTAGAACCAGGGATATATAACGGAGGTAGTTTTAATTATCGGGACCCCGAAATTCGGAAATCGGAGTTTTCAAATTTGGTTTATCGGAGAATCGGAATCGGAGGCAGGGGTCAGTTTGTTTAAGGACAAATAAAACATGAATTTATAGTCAATTCTTTTCATTTTTATTTTTTATTATAAAATAAAAAACAACTCCTGTGATAAAAATTGGCATATTTCCAAATAAACAAAAGATAAAAATTAATAAATTTAAAGTTTAATTTTTAAATTAAAAACCCAAAAGTAGTGTGTTTACATTTGGTTTCATTACAATAAATGAACAAACCTTAAATACAAATTAAATGAAAATGGACTCCAAAAGTAATGTATTTGTACTTTATGAACAAAATCTTTGATGCTTTGTCCCCATCCAATCTATTTCTTTAAGAGTCGTAAATTAGGCCAGCACCACTAAAAAGTTTTATTCGCTAGCTACCGAGGCCCGGGGTGGACATGACAAATTATTGCCGGGCAATTGATTGTAGGGGCTGGAAAAATTTTGTATTTCCATTTACTTTCCACCACAATAACGGATCATCACTAATACTTATACGTTTTTCTTGTGTTGTACTCTCATAAACGTGTCGTGGGCGTAAACAAATAATAACAAGTGAAAAAAATAATTGATGATAGAGTGCACGTAATAAGTAGGGGTCTAAAGGATTCCCCGCGCGACATGACTGTATGAACCCCCCCCCCTGTTCGGCACAGGTTTACGTTCGATCCTCCGATTAACATCCGATAAAACAAAAGTATCGGAACCGAAGTCGGAACCGAAAGTGTAATAATTATTCGGAAGTTCCGACTTAACGGAACCGGAGTCGAAGCTCCGTTTACATCTCTGGCTAGAACTACGGTAACTACAGGTCTGACCCAACCCCCGTGTAGTAATCCTATCCATGTAGGTCCCGTTTAATCCCAGAGTAATTCTTCTATCAAGTTCTTTTAAGATATGAAAATATTTTAAAGGTGCTTTGAATTATCGTACCCACTAAAATCACTTTTTCAATTAAATCTCGCATTATATATTTATTTTTTCTATCCAATACCCAACGCGGATTTAATGAACATTGAAAAGTTGACTTATATTAAAAATATATATTTATTTCCTCCAATTTTTTATTTTAGTATAGAACAAATTAGTATACTATCCTGTATGTACGAGTATCTACTGCATAATGGGTTAGCACTGGGAAAACATTTATATTATACTTGTGTGCATGAATTAGTGCCACCTGTTATAATATTTTTTTTTTGCATTCAAATACACAAAATATGGCAAAAATTTATTTTTAATTTATATCTATTTCTTAAGATTTTTTATCGTTAGTATAATCTATGACACCATCGTTATAACATGTTTTTTATCATAATAGTTTATATAAATAGACTGTCGAAGCCTCAAACACTACAATGAACCTTTTACAACCGAGAGCTGTTTCGATCGATGACTTTCTTTACCAGAAATATAGTTTTTTCTTAGTAAAGTACGATCGATTATGCGATTTTGTTATACTAAAGTTTACCCTGTTGACTATTTTGCTTAAAAGAAGAAGACGCTTTCATCCTGAAAACCAAAGTTTTAATTGTTCTTTGGAGTTGTTAACGGAAAAGCCCTCATTTAAAAACCAAACTTTACCAATATAATCATTCCAACAACCAGTGGCGGCTGTACCTTAAGTGCCACTCGTCCGTCAGCGCTGAACCACTAATTCAAAAGATTTAAAAATTACAAAAATATTTACTTTCATCTTTTATTTTTAAATTACCATTTTAATATTTATTTTTTTAACATAAAAAAAAATGTATAAAAAATTAAATTTTTCTAATTATAGTCAAAAAAGTTTGAGCGCTTTACTAAACTAATATCTCGTGCGCTGCTTCGGCGAGTGCACGAGGACGGCTAATACATCTTGTATGAGATACGCATCAATACACCTGACGCGTGAAACAAAAGATAGTTCATAGAAAATGTACCGATTAATAAGTCGGTTCTCGAGCGCCGCACGAGCGAACCGAAGATTACCGAGAGTACCCGATGTATGACGAATTTGGAATTGAAAAAGAATCAAAACTTTTCTACGAAATACCATGCCTTGCTAAATGCACTTTCTGTGCTTAGTATTGTGATGTTAAAAAATATACAAACAATATGTATGTACCCGATTTTAATAAAATAGGTGATTGAACATTTCGCTTTCGGAAAAATGTCGTTGCATTAATTAATGTATAAAAAATACACATATTTTATGTCAATTTAGTTGTTTTGTAGCATTTTAACATTTTAGTAGAGTGCTACCACCAGTTCGATAACCCACCGGCCGCCACTGCCAACAACTATCCGTTTTTTTAATCGAAACATTTGAGTTCTATGAGTTATTGTTTTAACAACCAACATTTTATACTCCTTATATTCTAGGAAGAAGCGGCAATTAATTTTTATGGCTTTAAAAAAGTCACGAAAATACATACGTAAGTATAATTTGAATATTATTTCGCAAATTTGAGTACAAAAATGGTTCCCGATCTATTTACAATCTATCTCAAATTGAGATTCTCAATTTTCATATTAACAATGTTTCCCTCAACTCTATGTATGGAAAGTGACCCGTTTGATATTTAAATTAATTTAAATTTTTTTTAGAATTTTCTGTTCAAATATAAATTATGTTTATTTTATTGTAAGTACATATATGTACATTTATATGACATTTTTTATATTATATCTGTGAGAGCGAGGGGATCCTCGTGGAAGAGACCAAGAGCCTAGTACCTTGAAAGGCTTTTCGGGTCCGGGCGTTTTAGTATATCGGCGACGTAGCAACGGGTTTCCATTTTAAAGAAAAGAGGGTCTTTACTTATAATGTTACTCCGTTTATTGCTTAACAAATTCCCACAATGACTCAAGAATTGTTTAGCAGAGATTCTACCAGAGTGACCCCTAAGAGCGACCAATGTAGAATTAATTCAGTATGATTAATGCTCGGCCTTTTATATGGTAGATTCTGTTTTACAATTGTAGGTACTTGAACAAAAATAATCACCTGATATTTTGGTTAAGACTATTTACATTGATGAAGTGGGTAATTTGAAAACATTTACAATGGTTTCTTAGAACAATTATTAAAACTTAAACGAATTCGCGGGCGGAAAGGCTTATTTTCTTGGTATGACGATCTCCCGGCGCGACACGGCCATACTGACGGTTTGGTGCGTGCTCAGCGCCAACGTCTCGCTATCATGAGGAGGTTGAGATCCAATCAGAGATGCATCAAATCTGAATTATTATTATTTTTAATTACTTTTGTAGTTGCAGAATTTTGTTGATGTAGTGATGTGCATACACTACACGTGTCATGCCATCTTTTTATAGATTTTGTTTTTTTTTTTTTTTTTTTAGATGTGATGAGCATACACTACACGTGTCCATGCCATCTTTTAGTAAATTTTGTTTTTTTTTTTTTTTTTTTTTAGATGTGATGAGCATACACTACACGTGTCATGCCATCGTGTTAGCAGAATTTCATAGATGTGGATGTGCATACACTACACGTGTTATGCCATCGGGTTTGTAAGAATATTGTAGATTTTGTTTCCGGTGCTATTCATAAGCTTGTTTGTCATCACACTTATCAATATGCGACACTGCCATCCGTTTGTGTGGGTTAGCAAACTTTTGTGGTCATTCCTGTAACATAAGTATAGCGATCATTATCAAATAGAAATTAAAAATCTCGTAGGTTTTACTAGATTTTATGAGATCCAATCCCTTACTGTTTTAAAAACATAAAGTAAACAGATATTGCAAAGTTCTTACAATCGAGTGACTACAAGACTACTCATGAATACTTAAGGCATCCTTTAAGTTATTTAAAGATACAACAAAACCGTGGTTTAGCTAAAGGGTAGCACATGATTAGCATAAAGGTGTAACACTCCAGATCTACGGTGTTTACATGTCTCCTCACGGTCCCACAAGGCGTCCCTTCGTTATTTCATGGTGCTCTTACGGATTCATCAAGGACCTGTGGTTTAGCTCAAGGATAGCACGTAATTAGCTCAGAGGTAACCACTCTTTGGTGTATACGTGTCTTCTTACGACTTCACAAGGCATGCCTACAGAATCTCATGGTTCTCATATGGATACGAGGTTAGCTTGAAGGTAACACGTGATTAGCTCAGAGGTAACACTCCAGATCTGTGATGTACACTTGACTTCTGATAGCTCAGCAAGGCGTCCCTACAAAATCTGATGGTTCACAATTCACATACGGATACATCATGGTTATGAGGTTAGCTTATTATTAGATTTTATTTGTAATATTAGAGTATTAACACATGTTAAACTCAGAGGTACCATTCTCTGAATTTCGTATACCACAATAGACGGTTATCGCGTCAGGTAACGCGGCATCCCGAAGCGAGTCACTCTTCCCGTCGTGGCTGATGGAAACTAGGCTGTAGAGGCCAGTGGTTGAAAGCGCAGCCTGTTCCGATCCCCATTTGCTCGGCTAATACCTGACTATACGGCAAAAATATTAATTCCAAAACTATGACATAAAGTTTTTATTCACTCCTATCAACTTACTACCTCCTCAATGCGATTATTTCTTTTGGTGTATCGAAACAACCAAGTAAAATGCATCACTTGTTCTAAAGTTGCCAAAATACTATAGTGGCTTTTTGTCTATGCACAATATAGTAACACGTATTTATCTATTTATTTTATTATCTCAATTTTGTACAACAATAAAGTATTATTTTTATACCGTATTCATCTATAAATAAATTCAATAGTTTTTAATTCTTTTTCAATCATTTTTATTAGACGATTAATTTTCTAGACCAAGCTAAATGATACTACATCTCTTTACACTTTATTTCGATCTGGCAAAAGGTTTAACAAACCGATTTTTTATCTGGCAAATTAATTCTGAGCCTTTAAATAGTTAAATAGCATGCTATTCAATTCAACATTGCCGATTGCACCGTTTTAAACAACAATAAAAATATCTGGTAATAATTAAATTTTATGTTGTGAATAGTTCAATAAAAATAATAATAATAAAAAAAAAAAACCGTCTTAAAATGATTTGAAATAATAATTTGTTTACCTGCACAAGTACGATGCACACTTAGGAACGTAACCACTACCGGCAGCCGTATGACGTCCAGGGGAGTGTGAGAGATAGCATATCTAAAAACTAGCCTACCTGAAATTCTTGTTCAAAAATGTTGCTAGCTCTTAGAATATATTTGACATAGACATGACATGATTATATTTAGGATTATGTGTTCCCTGTTATTAGTTTGTAGTTTTACCAGCAACGGACATTTAGATAACTTCAAACGGTGATGAGTGTTGTGTATGGGATGCAACCGGAATTGTTCTGAAACTGATAAAATATGGATTAGACAATCTATTTATAGAAGTGCGAATAAGACTTATTTTCTTTTTAACCAATAGGATTCGTTTATTTTTTTCAAGAATATTTTCCTCAATCCAACATGTCCATTCTTTGAAATTAATAGGATTCGAAATAAAGAAGTTAGCAATCTGTAATCTAAGACGTTTACCTATATTCAACACATAAATCTAATTTTTTAAGAAAAACATATCAGAGGTAAATACATGAAAGAAAATCTACTTTGTACTTAGATCTTTTCGAAGAGTTAAAGACTGTTAGAATTTCTTACCATAGAAGTTCTTTAAAGAGTTTAAAATTCCTGTAAATGGTAACTATGTATTTTCAACATTACTTAGTACTGCCTCGTAACCAAGAGATCAGTATTAGTAGGTTGGAGGTTAGAAATAAAGGAACGTTAAGCCGACATTTGACTTGGGTGTATTCGGAATGTGCGCTGGCAATATGAAGATATTGACAAGCTGTCGACGTAAAGACGTGGTACCGACTTCACCACGTTCCTAGGGTTAATCCATTTGCATCCGCGTGGTCTGATTATTTAGAGTTGATAATTGTATAACCGTGACCTAATAAAATTAGTGTGAAATAGAAGCCGTATTTGTTAATTACAGATGAATCCAGACGAACGCCCCTCTCTTGCCTGTTAAGTATATAGTTCTATAGGATCGTTTTTATTTAAGTATGGAGAGAACAGGCACAGCCGTTCAGAAGTTTTATTATGATTTTAACAAGCCATCCTGTGACCTGAGTTTCAATTTTCACCTTTGGTTAAAGCTAAAGAGGTGTCGTGAACACTAGAAAATTTGAAATGAATTTTTGTAATACACCCTGCAAGACCGTTTCAATAGTTTTTCTTTGTTAATGATTCTGGAAATACATAGGTGATTTTATAAAATTTTAAGGCTTTGTGGAGTAGATAAATATTTAAATCTTTATAAATAATTATTACTAACACTATATTTAGTTTTTTAGACACCTTTATCTAAAGCGTGTTCTAATTTTTAGAACAGTATGTACAAATGGGCTTCATTGTCACCTCGTACGATACGAGTACATATTTACAATTAGCATTATTGTAGAAATAGCAATCTCCTTAGGACTGACATTGTTTTGGATCTATTACAAAATGACTAGACCTAATCGAAAGGTCTTTTGTTTGAAGGGAAACGGGAGGTTGTTTTTGAAACGGGAGGTCCGTTTTGGATTAGTAATAGCAGCCACAGAAATTATTATAGATACGGTGAGAGTACTTAACTTTTGTCACCTGCATTTCCAATAACTCGTGCAGAGTTGTATGTCGAACCAGGCGATTTCATGTAGACGATCCGGCGGTTGAATGTGAAGCGTGAGACGTCCTCGCTTCTGATGTGAGAGCGAGGGGATCCTCGTGGAAGAGACCAAGAGCCTAGTACCTTGAAAGGCTTTCGGGTCCGGGCGTTTAGTATATCGGCGACGTAGCACGGGTTTCCATTTTAAAGAAAAGAGGGTCTTTACTTATAATGTTACTCGTTTATTTGCTTAACAAATTCCCACAATGACTCAAGAATTGTTTAGCAGAGATTTCTACCAGAGTGACCCCTAAGAGCGACCAATGTAGAATTAATTCAGTATGATTATGCTCGGCCTTTTATATGGTAGATTCTGTTTTACAATTGTAGGTACTTGAACAAAAATAATCACCTGATATTTTGTTAAGACTATTTACATTGATGAAGTGGGTAATTTGAAAACATTTACAATGGTTTCTTAGAACAATTATTAAAACTTAAACGAATTCGCGGGAAAGGCTTATTTTCTTGGGTATGACGAATCTCCCGGCGCGACATATCTCATAAGTATTTTAAGTTCCTAGATATTAATATAAATAATTTACATAAATTTTGTAACATAATGTACAAATAATAATCTTAATCTATCAAAAGTCATTACTTGTATATTTATCCATATTACAAAGACAATACAAGAATATAAACTATCATATACATATATAGTATATACTATTCAATTATATAACATTTTTCCTTATCCCTAGCAAGTGCTATAAGTTCCTTATACATGTAGCATGTTGTTCATGGTACCTGTCATGTAGTGCATGTAATCTCGCTCGAGGTATCACGAGGGCTGGCGGCGGGGGAGGGGAGTGTCCGGGAGGCTCCGGGGCCTGCTTACTGTGTGATGTACACCCGGACTACAATAGAATAGAATAAAACTACAATATACATACATATAGAATACACACTTCATGAACAACAAGCATGATTCAACATTGAAGTTACACAAGAAGCTTCACATGAAACATTAATGAGTTTAAATTGTATTTGTAATAAATATAAGATTGACTCTCTGTCTAAGATATGGAGGATGAAAATGTCTAATTTAAGTGAGGTCATAAATCATGAGTGTTTTTAAAAACAACTGGGAGCTAAGAAATATCGTGTTAGAATGCCTGTGGTGACTATTGAATATTTAATTCAATTGATTTTTTCCTTACTTTTGATGGTACATAAGGCAGTGAAGCATTCTGTATGCTACAAGTCTGCTTCATTTCTTTCAGCAATCAATGCTCGTCTATCAGCTCTTTGCTTTGATGGAACATTACCCTGAAGAAGAAAAATTTCTATTGAATTTATACTATAACTGATGATCTCTTAGAAAGTACATGTGACTCGGAAAAAATCACATTGGTACTTGCCAGGGCCAGGATCGAATCCGCGCCCTCGTGCATGAGAGGCGAGCCTTTTAACCACTTATAACCAACGATATTGTTTAGAAATTTAGTTCATAATAATTTTTGTAAAAATGTTTTGTATTACATTATCGATAAATTACCTGATGTAAAACTTGGCATTCCCTGCATGCAACCAATAACAAACATTTGATTCGTAGGATTCTTCTGACTGCAGCATCTTTTCGAAGAGCAGATGGTCACCACTATGATAATCAGAGCTCCTACTACGGTGAATGTTATTAATACAGCTGAAAATGAAACATATTTGATATAAGTTTTATGTCAAATTACATGACATTTGACATAAAAAACCCTACTGATCTGAATGCTGGCGTTGATCAAGTTATTCCTTTATGGATAGGTAATATTATAATCGTCATATTTTTTAAAATAAGCAACACTTTTAAGATATAGTGAATAGTAGTAGTTCTGTATATATGGATATATTGAACCCTGTGGTACACTTTATAGTGTAGACTGTAGTCGTTCCAGATTACCCAAGTCTCATAAGTCTCTATTTACCTTTCAGATTGACTTGACAAGTTCGTCCCGCGTACCATTTGAAACATTCACATATCATAGCGTTCTCACACGATCGAAGCAGGTACCATGATAGTTGCAGCCCGCACAGCCTATTGCGTCAGCTGAAAGTTTTTTTATTAAAAATTACAATTTAAAACATAATCGTGTCATTATTTGAACAATTTTATTATTATTGGAAATCTTACAACGCTTTTAAAGTCAAATTATATATAAGGGTGATGTTTTGATGTCTAAAATACCCCATATATTTCGTGCGACAGAGTAGCATTAATGAAATCGACTTACCCTTTGAGTGTTGACGCTAAGGTCTGCAAAACCTTCTAAACAACTACAAGTGTAAGTTCCACGAAGGTTGAAACAGCGTGAGTGTTCGGGAACAGTCATTGAACTGACTACTCGTGCATTCGTCGAAATCTGAAAAAATTCAAATGCTTCTTAGATTTTTATAGTATATAAGTAACAGTGGCGTGCACGATAAAATACGAGAAGTAATCAGAAAATATTAATTTAAATTAAATATTGATAAAATTCCCGCAAAATGGTAAGGACAGCAGTCCGATCAGAACGAACATCTATATTATACTTTATGAACCTCTCAACCACCTTTGAGCCACGAAAAGTACCTTAAAAACGATTACGATCTGTTCACCACAGCTTTCTAAAAGTTGTTTAAATAAGGAATATCCAAAACAATAACATATATTCTTATTATTACCTTTGAAAATAAGAAACAAGGCAAACAAAATAACTTATTTGTGTGTACACAACCTGCTAACTAATTAAAACAATAACATTACCTTTCTTTTAGATCAAACTCAACTGGTCACACACCTTGACTTTACTCTTATTTTAATTTTATTACCAAAAGGCCAATATTGAAAATCTACTCGTAACTTATTTCAATAAACACATATCACCAGCACAGAGCTCACAGCTATAATTTTACACAATTCGTTAATAAATTAATCCACTCTTTACTAATTAAAACTTATTCACTTGCGCTTAGAAAGACAAATAACAATATTCAAAAATAATAAAAATGGCGAAAAAAATATATGAACAGTTTTACCGACCAATCAGAGCGTCCCGTTTCATTTGACAATTAACGAACGAACGAAGTTTTCGTTTTAACATTGATAGATGGCACTTATTAACAAATCATAAATCAAAATATATCGTTTTAAATATCTGTTAACATTTGTAATTCGTAATGTATGATTAAAAATATGTAAGTAAGAATTTAAAAATATAGGTTTAGTTGTTATATGCGTAGGATATACAGTGCTTATTTGCATCTATGTTTTGCACGCCACTGAGTAATAAGACAGCCAAAATTGTGGTTGTTGTAAATGTTTCTTTATTTATAATTAACTGACTTGAGAGTGTTCACTTACCACTAACATTAAGGCTCTCAATAAATTCTTCAGATGCATAAATTTCTGTTCCACCAAGACTATAATTATTATTCCGTAGATATTTCTCTATAACTTCCTTCAGTCTGCTTTCATGAGCGTTATCGGAAAGCTAAAGAAAAATTCGTTTAAGTTAAGCTGCAAACAACATATTTCAAGTCTTTTACTGAATGGTTACCTGAACGTAGAAATCATTGATAACTCCCTCATATGCACCGTCTTTTGTTCTTATCTCAATAGGATGGAATCTTGTTATATGGACTCCGTGATAAACATCCCGTAAGTCTGATTGCATTATCATTCAATTTATTCCTTCATGACTAGCCAATGACAAACTCTCATATTTTTTTAGTAGAATTGTCCGATAAATTCTTATGGAATTTGAGCACCTTATTGTTTCTAGATTCTTATCTTACTGAGTACGTGTATGTTGCTAAAATTGAGCATATTTAAAATATTTATGTTGAAATAGTTAAAATACTAACTGTTTGTGTATTTTTTAGTATAATAGAAAAATAGTAATATCTTACGTTTACACGGTCGATCTGGGAACATTCTAGCGAAACCTGGTCTACACACGCACTTCATAACACTATCGATCCTCTGGCATCTTTCATTTCTCGAAGCTTTACAATCTGGTTGACATTCTTTACCATATCCTATATGAGTGAAAATTAATTCATTAAAACATATTATAGCATAATAAGTTCCGCGAAAACTTCATTCGCGATTCATTCTGAAGGAATTTATATTTAATCTATACTAATATTATAAAGCTGAAGAGTTTGTTTGTTTGAAAGCGCTAATCTCCGAAACTACTGGTTCGAATTGAATAATTCTTTTTGTGTTGGATAGTCCAGTTATCGAGGAAGGCTGTGGGCTATATAACATCACGCTACGACCAATAGGAGCAATCGAGCAAAGATATAGTGGTAAATATGTAAAAAACGGGTGAAATTATTTCATCTTTGAAGCCTTCCGTTGCGTGCGCCGTGAAAACGGTTCAAGATACACAATAATATGTATTAAAGAATAATAAAATTTTTAATGATCTAAAAAACAGTTTTCGACAATATATGTCTATCTTCTAAGATTAACTCACAAAAACCGTTTTTATGGTACCTAATTTGGTCGAAATACCTACTTTGTTTAAGTACTCATTTAAATAAAACGAATATTTTCAGATTTTACTTCGCGTTTTTTTATTTTTGATTATGAACTACATACTCTCGACGTTTAGGCTACTTTTCAGCAACCGTGGTCACGGGCAGACGAGATGTCGTCCGTCTCGAAAAAACCGAAAATATTAGTTTCCTTTGTTTGTATTAAAGTAATGTAGACAGATAATTAATGTTTATTTTAATTAAAGAGGGAAAATATAATTCATTGGTTTTGTTACATGAGAGCTTGTAATAGGTACTATGTACAATGTTACATTCATTTAGTTGTTGATATGATAGCGTATACTATCCGATTAGTTTATTTTTGTTAAAAAATAATTATATTTCCGAGCTTAACATAGGGGCAGACAAAATTTATATTCAGTCTGTTCAAATATTATTTTATATTATTTATTATTGACATTACTGTTAAAAAAAACCTTTCAATTAGTAAAACTTTATTTTGGATTATAATACCTACCAAGTAAATTTTTAACTCTTATATAATTAGCATTAATCATGGTTAATTTTTTTTTTAATTAAATTTATCAATATTACATCCTAGTAAATAAATATTCACTAATTAATGGAAGCAATTTTTAATTTTAATATGACTCTAAGATTACCTACATACGTATAGAAAACGGTACTGTAACAAACAATAAACTGATAACATACGGCTGTTAAAATAACGTCCATTTCCAACGGTTCGATAAATCACATTAACTAATTAAAAATATAATACATTAAACTATTGCTTGAATACAGTATGTAATATTGTAACGGAGTAATCAAAGCCTACCTTTCAACAAACTTAAACTAACCAACTTTATATAAGATTTTGGGAGTTTAAATTCGAGTAGTAGTTCGTACAAGGGTCGTCCGTACCCCTCCTCGACCGCTGCTGTGGTCGCCCCACTGGTCCTGCTCGCGCTGACATCATCGTCATCGCCGGTCAGCTGACTGATAGGATGCGTTGCGCGATGCGTTGACACAAAAGAGTCGACATCGGGGTATCGATTCTTCAAACTCGAATGGTGATCTAGTGAAATGTTCAGTGGACCGTATTTTTACCGTAAATATGAATTTTAGACATAAATTTACTTTGTTTTGCAAAGTTCAAAAGGATAAAATAACTTTTCTTAAATAACACCAATTAACCGTAACGGGGATTTTAGGACAACAATTTCAAGTTAGCTCGCCTACAAAATGTCAAGTAAACTGTATGATATCGTGGTCAGGTCAGTTTATATCATATTTTCTAAAATATTCATATTGTGAATATGTCTTTAACACTGAAAAGTTGAGCTGTTTCCAGATATAAGAAATTAATGAGTTACAATTATTGTTTCATTCACTATATTATGAACATAAATTTTAAAAAATCTCGAAAGCAAAATTAATACATTTCTAAAATTATAAAGTGATATGAACTAAAGCAGTTTAAATAATCTTTTATTATGTGTAATATATGTATTATATGTATAATCTATGTATATATTGTAATGGTATTAATTATAATTAGAAGTCCATACATAAAAAAGTACCTTGATAATAATTAATAGAACGTCTCAAATGTGTCGCGACTTGAACACAAAAAACATATTATGATTTACTAGCTTTTTCCGCGACTTCGTCCGCGTGGAATAGTGACTTCCGGCAGATTTTTGGTTCTTCCCACATAGTTTCCGTTCTTGCGGGGTTTTCGGAATGGTCGAGTTCCCGTAGAATTTTCAGGATAAAACCTGTTTTTTTTTTTTTATTCACAATGAAATACTCTTAACTAATGACATATTTATTTGTTTATTTTAATAAAGATTAATATTATTATGTTGATACAACTTAAACAAAATTATTTCGACCAATTTAGGTACCATAAAAACGGTTTTTGTGAGTTAATCTTAAAATATAGACATATACTGTCGCGGACTGTTTTTTTAGATCATTAAAAGAGCTTTATATTCTTTTATACATATTTTTTTTTGTGTATCTTGAACCGTTTTCACGGCGCACGCAACGGAAGGCTTCAAAGATGAAATAATTTCTCCCGTTTTTTACACATTTACCACTATATCTTTGCTCCTATTGGTCGTAGTGTGATGTTATATAGCCCACAGCCTTCCTCGATAACTGGACTATGCAACACAAAAGAATTATTCAATTCGAACCAGTAGTTTCGGAGATTAGCGCTTTCAAACAAACAAACGCTTCAGCTTTATAATATTAGTATAGATTTAAATGTCACGTGACTGATAGCGTCACAACCAAAGAAGACGGATTAATGTAGACCGAGACATTAACATATTGTAAGATAACATACAAGAATATTATATTAGGAAAATAAGTAAGGACTTGAAGTTTTATTCTAAAACAATAGGTAAAAAAAACTTTTTAAGTCAAACGGTTTTACGTGAAACATACATTGCAATGTTTTAGATAAATGTACTAAAGACCAAAAAATAATAAAATAGATACAGTCGTGGGAATTATTAACATATGCACAGACTAGTCTAAAATAAAAGCGTGAGGCACGTCAATTGTCTTCAAATTATCGACTTAATGTGCGATAGAAGAATCGTTTAATTCGTCTTTAGGCAGTTGGCCCGCAGACGGTGAGGAAATAACTTACTATTCTTGCTCATGGAAATTACAACTGCCTAATTATAGTGTAACATTACAAAACAAATATTTTAATCAATGATTGTATTTTATTTTGCCCCACGATCGACTTTCAAACAAGTAATTAGTAATGACATGACATGGTAATGACTTAAGGATAGGTTAATAAAATAACGATATTTAATCAATAATATTTTTATACGCGACGACGGAATGTGTTCAAAACTTAATGTTATGTCCGTAATAATGGTGAATCCTAATTTATAATTTATTAATATATACATTCTACGTTGCATTGCTGTGATACATAGAAATCGTTTGAAGCGAGATAACAAAGCACTTCTCGGCTAATTGTCTGTGGAATTAACTTCGCTGAAATATAATTTCATTTTGTTGAATCTCTCTCGTCTGCTGGTAACAGTGTTCATTGAAATTAAATGTTATATTTTTATGACATATTTTTTTCAATCAAATTAATGCTATCATTCAAATGTTAACTCATTATGTAGGTACGGATAAATGTGAAAAATACATTTAAATACTATTTCTGGGATCAAATATACAATCCTCGTTGATACTAACATAAAACACATCAGTATAGTAAGAGAATTAATTCTAATTTGAAACAAAAGATTATCTTGTTGTTGTCATTTATACTCATACTTGAGGTTGACGAAATACAGTGCCATTGCTTTATATAAATTTGTCACTGAAAATATCTATATTATCTCAATTCTTAATATAATAATACATATTTAAAAATGATTTAGTTTGCCAACAAAAGTAAAATGATTAAATTAATTGTTTAAAAAGTTATGTATTTTTGTATTGGATTAACTTCTTATCTATATGATAGCCCTTTGTATATTAATAAAACTTTAACAACTTAATCACTAATTCATATGGTTGTTTTTCTCATTAGATTTTAAGGACCTTACAAATCATCACACAGTTACTTACATTATTTTTTTCTGTAAATGAAAGGAAGGTTATTACTTATTAAGGACATACATATATGTTGAGTCCACTTTGATAATTATTACAAGAACGTTCATAAATTACATTTAATAAATTGGAAAAGATCTTGTTATATAGGAAATTTAGAAAGAATTGTAACCTTGTACATGAAAAAAGCGTGAATAAATTAAAAATAATTTGATGAAATAAAAAACACACAAAAATGCTTATATGTATATTCATGTTTTATAATATCCAATAAACAATGTAACAAAAATATATTTTAAAGACTTGCGAGTCTTTGTACCCCACACCTTTTAAATATTATGAGCTAACAGCATCCCGTGTAACAAAATAGTGTAATAATTATTTGATCATTATTTCATTCCTCCAGCTACTGAGATCATTCAAACATTTTTCCAGTAGTGGGTTTTCCACCTAAAAGGGCGACCTGTAAGAAACCTAGGTTGTATACTTCAATTTAAAACAACTATACTTCAATGAATACTATGTAAAAATACTTGATTCACCTCAGCCCGAGCTTCTCGATCAAGTTCACTGAGTCTGTTTCTCGTGTACTGTATGCTGCCCGCCTTCTACAACAAACACATACAGTACTTCTTCATGTCAACATCACGGGTGCGCTGTGGTAAGATACCTGATAGTAATAAAAATATAATCACAAAAAACTTTACTATCACTGAATTAAAATCTGGTTATGTTATACTTATTTACCAAACACCATAAATAATGACAAAAAATTAACATCAATAAAGTATTACAAACAGAGGATGAAGGAAGAAACTTTATAAGCGGAGATGATCTCATGAAACGAGTAAAAAAAATACACGAAGTTCTCAAAACTCTAAATTGTACATTGATATGTAACTCATCAAGTTTATGAAATAACCTGATGAAATTATTAAGAATAATGATTCCATATTTATCGAAGGGTTACATAAAAAACTGCAATGTTTGATCCACATAAATACGTTCTCGTATGTATACAATTAGTAACTTAGTTTTAGTGTACTCACGTAAAACTTCGCTTGTTCGTAAAAAATGTTTTGGATGCATGTATGATGGGTAACGTGAACTTTCCTTCTGATAAATCTTCACAGAAACTGCCATTGCTGTTTAACTGGAATAGTAATACACATAATGAATCCCTACTAATATTATAAATGCGAAAGTAACTCTGTCTGTCTGTCTGTCGGTCTGTTACGCTTTCACGCCTTAACCACGATTTTTTCATGAAATTTGGAACAGATATAGAGTTGTCCTTGAGAAACACAACATAGGATACTTTTTTATCCTAGACTTTTGAAAGGTTCTCTTATAAACGTGATTTAACCGAACTCCACGCGAGCGAAGCTGCGGGAGAAATGCTAGTATGATATAAATTTTTTTCGAAAATGATATATATAAATCAATTATATTAGGAAGACAAAAACACGAAGATTACAATAGTCATCTCGAAGCTGAATAAAAATTATAATGATCATCGTTAATTGGAAAAACATTCCCATTTCAATTAAATTTCTCTAAAAACTGTTATGATAAATTTAAATTTGTTGTAAATATAAAGTCTGTTTAATGTATAATATTATCAGTGAGATATTTGTTCATTTGATAGTAACGATATTTATTTACATAGAACCGATTTGTAAAAACGTCGAGAGGTTAGAAAGATGTATAAATAAGTCTTAGATTACTCATACGTGTCATCTTTTTGTATTGATCCGCAGTGGGACAAGTGAAGTTTTGCTCCCAATAAATCTCAGTGCCTTGTTCCTGCCACATGTCGTGTATTTGATCCGCTAATCCCTTGACTTTCTGTAAAAATATATCTTATTCATATAATTATTATACGTAGTCTACATTATTGTATCATAAAAATTTTCTACAGTTTTCAACTACACTTTATGAAAGGATTTCGTTCTACAATTTATATTTTAAGTTACTTCTGTTAATTATTAATTACATTAATAAATAGTTATAATAAGACCGATGCATCTGGTGCTAACTCGAGGTCTATTTTCATTGACTCCACCATCACTTGAACAGCACAGTTGATGGTCAAGGGAACAGCGTAGACCAAATGTGCTGTTGTGGTTTTCCTCGACGAACTGAAGAGTTGTCCTGGATATCATCGATCCTTTAAGTGAATAAAAATGGTATTATAACTTATATCCAATTAACAATCGCTAATTATTAAACTGAAAAGAAATAGGTTAAGATCTTTCTCCGCGATTTCCATTTCATAGATTAGTCTAAAGACAATTTATTATATTATAGAAGATAACAAATGTAATGCAATAAAATTAGAAAGGGACACACAACCATTATATGACTACAAAAGCGTATCCTTGCAAGAAAAATCTTTGGAATTCATTATTTTAAGTAATTATTATTATTATCTTCTTTTCTTAATAAGAATGTATACTAACCAGAGCCGTGCCTGGGTATATGGCCGCCTGCGTGCCAGTCTGTATGGCCGCCCCCAGGATAACATTAAAAAAAAAACTACTTTAATTTTTAATGTTTATTATTATTTAATTTTTAATGTTTATTATTTTTAATGTTTTTATAATACGACTAATAATACGAATAAGACCGCTTACGCGACGCCGGTCAATTGAAAAAACTATTTCGGCTCGTCGCTCGTGCAATGTTTCGAAAAAATTCGGATTCACTGCATGACTAGGTATATAAATACTACAACGACCTAATCACTTTTTATTACATTTTCTTATTTCTGAGAAACTCTTTTTTAGATAGATTAGATTAGAGAAACTGTTTTTACTTCGTATCTTAATGAAAACAAACCGATTGTATTTTTGCCCAGTAAACAACATGTAACGATTTGGCCGCCTCTTAATTTCGGCCGCCTGCGTGCGGTGCACGCAATGAAACGCCCGTCAGGCACGGCCCTGATACTAACTAAGAAATATTATAACTATACCTCATTTTAGCAACGAATCATTATTTTATTGTATTATGTGTTTAGCGAATTAAGCAAGATTTAACAATTTAAACTACTTACAAGCTATTAATACAGAAGGAGATTAATTTTCGTAAACGAGAGTGCGCGTGCGAGTGTCGTCGTAGCGATAAACGGGCAAGCGTTACACAACTACAGTCTAAGCGGACTGACCGTCAGTCACTGACGAGTGACGAGCAGTGTTTCCACTAGAACGATTTCTTTTTCCCACACTTCAATTCAGATTTCCCCTTCTACGGACTTTTTCCCCCTCAAAAATTATTTTGCTGTAGTTTTGACACCACACGCCACATCTAAAATTTAACGTATTTGTGTTTTATTTACAGACTGACCAGAAATATAATAAAAACAAAAAATGGATTTGTATACTCATTTTTTTTTTTTTTTTTTTTTCCAAATCAGTTAACGCTGTCAGAGCATACATTTTTTGCACAAAATAATATTTTCCGTCTCCTCCTCAAAACCCTCATTTATCTTTGATTTCCCCAATTTCCCCTTTTATAGTCTTTCCCCCTTTTCTTTTCCCTCTTGACCCTAATTTCCCCTAAATCTCCTACTTTCCCCTCAATGTGGAAACAGTGGTGACGAGTGACGTGCCCGGCGTAGCAGTGTTACCAGAATATTTTTTTTTTCGAATCAAGATTTTTACTTTTTATTGATTGCATTTTGTTTTTAAAAAGTATTATTAAATAATTAAGTTTTATAAAATATTATCTTAATAGGTACTATAAAATAAGAATTTAAATATTTTTTTAAATATGTATTTCTAAAAATATTTTGAGTATCTGCCTGACGTTGGTTGCTAAGCAACGCTTTGTTATTAAAAACTTATTGAAATTGAGTGTTGAATGTTGATAATCTTTTTTTTTCTGCATAAAAATGATTAAATATTTTCAAAAAAAAAATATACATATATAGCCAATTCGGCTACCTTTTATAGCCAGCGAATAAAATAATATCGCAGCTCGGTAAGGGAGATAGCCCCGTCTAGCAAAACTGAGGCGCAGTGTCCGCTCAGCTGGCTAGCGGTGACTAGCGGGGGCCAGCGGGGCTACACCTGCGCGGGCCCGGACGACGAGAACAATAGACGGAGTGCACATCCTCGATATATACAATTTAATAAGAAGTTTGTCCGTCGCAAGAAAGAAAAAATATTAAATAAGTTTTAAACAATAATTAAACAAATATAATTAAAGGAGATGGAACTGGTTTTGCCCAAAATGTTATGAGTTCAAAATTGATTTATTTTTTTTTTTGTATGAAATACCAAAAATCTGCATAAATTCTCAATCTACAAGCGGAGAAATATGCAAAATAACTATTTTTATGAAGCAATCGATTAACGATTAATGAAATAAAAATAATTATTCGATTATTTAACTACAAAATAAAAACTTCACTCCTAGTTTTTCAACTTATAGTAACTTCATTTAAACCACACCATATATGTCTACAATTCAATAAAAATAACTTTTAATAACGTGTATTAATATATAATAATATTAAATATTATTTTAAAACATTCTTTTCGATTATCGATTCCATATCGATCGAAATCATTCAGTATATAGTCTATGGCAACATAACATTGACACTTAACAGTTACCATACCAGATGAATTATCTGAGTCTCACTTGTTTCGTGTTTTTTGATAAGTTTCGAGTGCTTTCCCGATCGTTTTACGTTTTTCAACGACCACTGCTTTGTTTTTTACGGACTCTGAACCCGCCTAACGTTTTAACGCCTTGCTTTCACATTGGACACCGACGATCTCCTGCACGTTTTGACTTGGAATTGTTAATTTGGATTATTTCGCCGGCTTATGGATTGGATATTTCATATTACTGAAACGATGCATCGCTGTGTGAATTGTGGGATAGCAACTAGTAACATTGTACCCCCTGCATAGTTCCTAGACGATATTGTAATTATTATTGAAGAGGAATAAAATACATATTCCATTAAAATTATTTGTTTTTATTTTATGACTTTTATCACATAGTTCACTACTCTCCTGTTTCCTCGTAAAATTCCATACTTGTTACCGATATTTGTATATCTTTGAGTCTTTCTTGCCTTGTTATAACTTATCAGACATTCTCTTCACAATTTATTGTATGACCATATATGATAATTGCCCGCAGATGCTATCTATTACAATTAGTTTGACATTTTATTTAAATTATATATTCCATTGAAATGACCTCTGTGGTTAATAAATCTTTCCAGCTGGTCATCTCTAAATACCAGATAATAGCAATGTTCATTACATATACAGACCCAGTAGTGATTAGCATTTCAAAACAATAAAATGAAAATATAAATTTTCATACATAATATATAATTTTTAAGTGAACATAAATTAGGTTAGAATATCAATTAGGTGTCGCTATCGGTAGCGTAAACATTGGCTCCTTACATAAAAATCAATAAAATTGTAAATATTTGTTTTCTTGCCACTATCAAGTGATTATCGGTCAAATTATTGTACAATTATTCGCTATTACCGTTTGTAGGCGGTTAACTTGGTGATTTTGGGTGTTTGACGTCAAATTGTTATCTTCATAATATTAACCTAATAGTGTATATCGGAATAGTATTTTTTTGTTTAAACTTTAGAATAATAAGTGTTTTTTTTAAGTTTCATTGATGTCAATAGTGCTTAAAACATTCAGTGCATTAACTTCGAGAAGGTGATTAAGTGTTTTTTAAAATTTGTAAGGTAAAAACCAGTATTTTTATTCAAACGCTCAAGAGCATTGCGTCCTTACTCCTGATTGGTCAAGAACCAAATGATAAAAATTTAAAACCCAGCTGTTTTAACTAAATCATCTTTTTCACAATTGCCTTCAGAAACAAACTGGCCGAAAGGTGTTTACTAAGCATTGTACGCGTGAAGCGAGAGTTCGATCCCGGGCATCGCACATGAGAAAGATTGATTTTATTTTATTTTTATTTTTTTTCCTCGTTTTGAGATTACACATAATTAATTTGTAAAAAAACCATGGATGATAATATTAAAAATCGTAGAGGTGTACGAGCCCACATTGCTTCATCCAAAGTGGATACAAATGTAATACCAGTCTCTGGTGAGGAAGTTCAAAATATTGTATCCAAAGAGTTCGACAAATTGTGGCTTAAATTGGAAATACTATAACCGATATAATTTCTGCGCAACTCAAACGGTTAAAGGACGAAATTGCAAACTTTAAACAAAGTGTATCTTTCATTAATTAAAATAATTAACTTAGATTCAACTTTCCTATTGTCTAATATTGAATTTAATTGTCAACGAATAAATTCTAGATATAAACCATTATTTAATGTGCCGATTTGTAAAACGAAAAGTACTAATAATATCTTCTTATATCGTAGCTGCCAAAATTATAATAATGTTTATTAAGATACTAGTAAACCCGGCGAACTCCGTTTCGCCACCAGAAGTTTTTTATATAACATTTCGTTTGGTGATTAAAAGATGAAGAATTTTTTTGTTTTATATTTGAAAAGGAAAATTTTTATTTCATTTCACAACAGTAATGAATTCATTTCGATTACAGACATGAAGTGTTATTTAGTTGAACTTCTCTAAGTAAATGAAAGTGAATCCAAAGTAGATACCGAATCGAAGCGTTATAAGTGTCCGCAAATTATCCGTTTCATTGAAGTGCTCCTTTGTAAACCACATTTTTTGTTTTTTTGGTCTAACTTTAACACAAAATAAGTTTCCAAACTCGTGAACGATTCGATTTTCTAAATTTATCCCGCAAATACTAAATGGTTTTAAGAGTTTAAACTACAAACACAATACCGGTTTGTCACATGAAATTAACTGAGCAGAGAACAATGAGTAGCTGTCAACCAATGTATCATGCGACGGCACCATCTACTTAAAATATTGATTTGTAGTACATGTTATGTATGATGGCGCTGTATGTGACAAAAGATTTTCCCCCTTTTCTTGGTTATTTTTTATATAGAAGACTTATTTTTATATAGAAGATTTCTTACAAATATCAAATTGTCATCCATACGTAGTTTACATATCTGTCATTATACGTCAATTGCATAGCTGTCAATTGTGTTTCGTTATTCCACGTTTTATAGTGACTGACGTTTCATGTCAAGTCCCACGGGAATGCTGTCGAATGGGATAAAAAGTATCCTATTGCAATTTCCTGGTTCTAAACTACCTCCATGCCAATTTTCAGCTAAATCGGTTCAGCCGTTTTTGGGTTATAAGTGGAGTCACTAACACGACTTTCTTTTATATATATAAGTTGATATATTATTTGAAAAAATGTATTCTTTTAAAAATAAAGTTAATGAGATTAATTTATGTATAAATTCATAGTTTATATAAATGTTTTGCCTGTAATTTAACTAACCGATGTAGCCATTAATGCCTTGAATTTTATGTGTTTTGTTACTTTTTTTTTTAAAATTTGATTCGTTTAATTATATTTATGTTAGATTTTATTCATAACTGCCGAAGAAATTCGTCAGTATACGTTTTTTAATGTTTATTGGTCCTTTTTAAATTTTAATAATATGTGTCTAATTACCAGTGGAAACTTAGCTGATATATGTAAATTTATATAATTATATCCCATAAGTTTACCTTATTGTTTGTTTTCCTAAAATAAAATAACATACATACAATGCAAGTGAAATAATAACTTGTAAAAGTTTTTGCATTCATTGTATACAGGGTGACTGCTGAATTACTATCGATATTTGAGGACGTGATATTTGACGATCATATATGACAAAATAAAAATTAATATAACATAAATATTAATAAACTTATAAGTAAAGTCAACCAAAAGTTGTGTAATTAATTACGCATCGTGTGAACACCCTACAGATTAGGTTTACACACACACTCACACACACGCGGCGGGGGCGTGGTTTTGTATCAGCACGCCGCCGCACGCGTCCACACTAGGAACACTTGGAACGTGTCAACACTTTATTTATTTATACGGAAATTTGGTCAAAAAATTAAGTACCAATTTTTTTTACATAATTCGAATGAGAATCATGTACCGAGTATGCTCCTTAAAATATTGATAGTAATTCACCAGTCACCCTGTATATAAGAAACAGTCATGACGGGCAGACGAGATGTGTATGATATAAAATATATTTAGGCACATATTGATAATAAATTTCTGAATTTAATTTCGTAGCAACCCAAGCGCGAACTTGCACTAAATACTTTATGATCTCTCAGTAAAACATAAAATCTGTACCGCGTTATGTACAGATTGTAAGTTCTAATCCTATTAAATATATGTGATACATCTATCACCCTTAGCATGGTTACACCATTCAATAATATCATATAATAAGTTTGACATCACCAACCCTTCTTGAGCGAGCGTGGTGATTAATGCTCAAACCTTCTCCATGTGAGAAGAGGCTCAGCAGTGGGCTCTAATATGCTGATGATGATGGAAACATCTCATATAATCTTCTATATTATGAATATGCATTGAAATATATTCATATAATTATGATTTCCCAGGTCGGTGGAAGAGGCCAAAGCGAGGTTGGCGGAGATGGAGCGAGCTCTGAACAGCACCGAGCTGGGTTCAGACTTGAGATCCTGCAAGAGACTGCTGCTACTACACCAGGTGGGTACATCACATACTAGCTGTTTACTGCGACTTCATGCGTGTATTAGGAATTACTCAGATGGTGATTAATGTGTATCTAATATAATGGATGTCATTATGAGGTCTAAATTGCTTTATAGAAGAGTTTTATCAAAATCAGTTAGGATAATTTACATGTAAGACCAACATATAACATACCTACTAGATATACTATATAAATACATATATATAGTACTAGCTTTTACCGCGGCTTCGTCCACGTGGAATAGTGACTTCCGGCAGATTTTTGGTTCTTCCCACATAGTTTCCCGTTCTTGCGGGGTTTTCGGAATGGTCGAGTTCCCGTAGAATTTTCAGGATAAAACCTATATTTTTTTTATTCCGAATGAAGTACTCTTAACTAACAACATATTTATTTGTTTATTTGAATAAAGATTAATATTATTATGTTGATACAACTTAAACAAATTATTTCGACCAAATTAGGTACCATAAAAACGGTTTTTGTGAGTTAATCTTAAAAGATAGACATACTGTCGCGGACTGGTTTTTTGATCATTAAAAGAGCTATTATTCTTTAATACATATTTCTTGTGTATCTTGAACCGTTTTTCACGGCGCACGCGACGGAAGGCTTTAAAGATGAAATAATTTCTCCCGTTTTTTACACATTTACCACTATATCTTTGCTCCTATTAGTCGTAGCGTGATGTTATATAGCCCACAGCCTTCCTCGATAACTGGACTATCCGACACAAAAAGAATTATTCAATTCGAACAAGTAGTTTAGGAGATTAGCGCTTTCAAACAAACAAACAAACAAACAAACTCTTCAGCTTTATAATATTAGTATAGATATATAGTATTGCTTTTCAAATTATTATCTGTCGTAGTTATGCGGGGGTAACAGGCTCCAATTCCATCTAGGAGCCCAAGCCAACCCTGCCTGCACGTGGCACCCCTGCTGGATCACGGAAAGGGCTCTGGCGATGCTTTTCCTCTGGAGTTTACTCTAGAGGTTCGGGAGTCAGGACGGCAGTCGTCTCGGTAATAGGCAAAACAAGCCAATAAAAAATGATAGGACAGGAAAGAGAAAGCAACATGGCTAGTGGCGTCGCCGTATAACGACGCGCAGGGGGATCGCCTTGCCCCTGCGACAAGTGGGCGAGGGCTACCGGGTGCCGCGCGAACCCGGCTAAAGAAGTTAGCGCCTGTTGCGAAGATCCGCTTTGCTAGCTGGAACATTGGCACGCTGACGGGACGCTCTACAGAGCTTGCGGCCACACTCGCCAGACGAAAAGTGGCGGTGGCGTTCTTGCAGGAGACACGGTGGAAGGCCAACAGAAGCCGTTACATAGGGCAAGGCTACAAGCTGATCTATACAGGCTCTCCTGGCGGGGAGAACGGTGTGGCGGTTGTGCTTTCCGAGCGCTACCATGACAGTGTCTTGGAAGTCAAGCGTATTTGCGATCGACTTATGGTGGTAAGGGTACTTATTGAGGGAGTAGTAACTCACCTCATAAGTGCCTACGCCCCACAGGCCGGATGCAGTGATGCGGATAAGGCACTGTTCTGGGAGCGTGTCGGTGACGTGCTAGCCGCCATACCGTTGTCTCATGGTATTGTTTTGGGTGGTGATTTGAATGGTCATGTGGGAGAGACGCACGAGGAGTATGGACGTGTTCATGGCGGATATGGTTACGGCCGAAGTAACGCGGAGGGAGAAACCATTCTCCGAACCTGCGTCGCCCGCTGACCTGGCCGTAGTGAACACGTTTTTCAAAAAGAAACCTGAGCATCTTATCACCTACAGGAGCGGTCGAAGCGCCACTCAAATCGACTACCTTCTGACTAGGAGAAGCCTTGTCAGCCGCGTGGCCAACTGTAAGGTCATACCCGGAGAGTGTCTAAACTGCCCAGCACCGACTCCTTGTTATGGATCTCTGCGTAAAGCCTCGCCGTAAACACGCTGAGCGTTGCCGCCGCCAAATCAAGTGGTGGCTGCTGGATCACACCAGGTTCTCGGAATTTGACTGTGCCACTGGGGACATAAGTCCGGATACAGAAGGCAAGTCCGTCGAAGAGTACTGGAATAAGCTTCAGACAACAATCACGAAAACGGCAAAGCAAATCCTCGGTGTGGCGAAAGGAGGCCGCAAAATTGACAAGGAGTCATGGTGGTGGAATGCCACAGTCCAGAGGATGTTTACAGGAGAAGAAAGTGCTCTTTAAGAAGTGGCAAGCGTCTAAATCCCCTGAAGATCACGAGTCGTACAAGATTGCGAAAAGAGAGGCTAAGAAAGCTGTAGCCAGAGCCAGGCGAGAACACTTGCAACCACTATATGCGAAGTTGGACTCGCCTGAGGGGCATAAGCTCATTTATAAACTAGCACGCTCTAGGATCAGGGCAGCGCAGGACACAAGTCACTGCCGCTGTGTTACTGACGCTAACGGAACGCTCTTGTACGATGAGTGTGCAGTGAAGGAGAGATGGCGCTTTTATTTTCCACGGATTACTGAACACTCAACACCAAGAGGTGCGACCACCAGCACCTCCTCCAAACCTAGGACTTGTGCCACCGATTACGTCTGGTGAAGTACTCGATTCTCTTCGTCGCATGAAAAATCGGAAAGCTGTCGGACCGGATGAGGTATCAATTGAAGCGTGGAAAGCGATGGGTGCTCGTGGTGTGTGCATCCTTACTAGCCTTTTTAACCTAATCCTGAACCACCGGAAAATGCCGAATCAGTGGAGGCTGAGTTTCATAACGCCGGTCTACAAGGGCAAAGGGTCTGCTCAGGATTGCGGTAACTATCGTGGTATAAAAGTGATGTCACACACCATGAAACTCTTCGAGCGCATAATTGATACAGAATCCGGCAGGAGTGTACAGTGTCGGATTTCCAGTACGGTTTCCAACCGGGACGTGGTACCATGGACCCTATTTTCGCCCTTAGGATTCTCATGGAGAAACACAGGGAAAAGAATATGCCTCTTCATTTCCTATTTCTGGATTTTGCAGAAGGCCTTTGACTGTGTTCCCAGAGAGATAATCTGGTGGGCGTTGAGGTCCAAGATGGTGCCAAATACCTATGTGGAAATCGTACGAGACATGTACCACAATTCCGATGCTATAGTCAGGACCGCTGTTGGTGACACCACACCTTTCCCTATTACTGTAGGCGTGCATCAAGGATCTGTCCTAAGCCCATATCTATTCAGTGTGATATTAGACGAACTGTCAGCCAGTGTACAGAAGTTACCACCGCCCTTGGCTGCTTATGTACGCTGATGATATCGCACTGGTAGATGAGGACAAGGGACGTTTAATCCGGCGTGTGCACGAGTGGAAAGAGGCACTTGAGAACGGCGGGCTGAAAATTAATGCGACGAAGACGGAGTATATGGCTTGCAATAGCTCGGATCCTACCTCCATCTGGATCGATGACGTCATGGTAGGGCGTACGGATCACTTCAAGTACCTTGGATCTGAGCTCGATGCGTCCGGAGACATCGATCGCGACATTAAAGCCCGTATAACTGCGGCTTGGGCGAAGTGGCGTGAGGTGATTGGAGTTATTTGTGACCCTAAAATGCCGGGTCGTGCTGAAGGGACAGGTCTATAAAAACATCATTAGGCCTGTCCTTATGTACGGCAGTGAGGCATGGCCTCTGCTGGAGCGGCACCGGCGGTTGTTGCATGTCACGGAGATGAATATGCTGCGCTGGATGTGTGGCGTTACGCGGAAAAAGACCGCGTTCGTAACTCACACATTCGGGGCAGTTTGCATGTCCGTGACATTGCCGACAAATTGCAGGAAAGTCGCCTACGCTGGTAACGGCCATGTCTTACGACGACCGGAAAACTACGTGGGTCACAAATGCCTCAATATGACCTTACCTGGCGCCAGGGGTAGAGGAAGGCCCAAAAGACGTTGGCTTGATGTCGTGCAGGATGACATGCGTGCCAATGGACTCCACAAGAAGGATGCCGAAGACCGGGCTAAGTGGAAGAAACTGAGTGGGAAAGCGGACCCTGGTTTCTCCCGCCCTGGACGGGACGAACAACCGGGACAAACGCTAGGGTGATGATGATCTGTCGTAGTTATGCCAGCTAACTGATATAATTTGAAGTAACTGTCAGTGTGAGAGTGATGATGTGGTTTTAAAAGATTTCTTTTTTTGCTGAGATTATTTTTATAAAATCAAAGTGTAAAGAGCTCATTGCTGGTGCTTTAATAACTAGATTTAAACTAAGGGCTCCTCAGACGAGAAAACAATTTGTTTTTAAAGTAAAACAAATAGAATTATATTGTTTTAGAAATGTGTATTGATAAAAACAATTATTGTTTACAGAAAAAAATGCGATTTCGTCCTTGTTGTATTTACTAGAACATAATATATGTATATTTATATAATATTCAATAGTAACATAAATGTCTACAGGCTCTGCAACAATAGTTGAGTCAATACGAACAACGAGCGGAGTCCCTTGCAGCCCAGGGCTCCGACCTGGTCTCTAGTGGTCACTTCGACGGCGCGGCCATCGAGAGAGAGACTCTGCTGCGCTGCTGCAGACCGTCCGGGCGCTCCGCCCTCGAGCAGCCGAGAGGAGACAGGCGCTGGAAACTAGTCTACAGTCAGTATACGATATAACTAAAATATGATTCAATACAATATTATATAAGAAATGATTAACGGTTGACGGAACAATATATATGTATGTAATATGTACATATATACAATTGAGCCGGGACGTAGATCTATTTTAAATCAAAAATGTATTAAAGTTATTTAACTGGATAAGGGTTCTCCACTTATTTATGGATATCATTATATGTACATACAAACCTTTCTCTTCAAACAATCTATCTTTCAAAAAAAAACTGCACCAAAATCCACTGCGTAGTTTTAAGTTATTAAGAATGCATACGGATATAGGGACAAGAAAAGCAACTGTTTACCATATAAGCTGCGCCCCGCTGTTTTACCCCGCGGATTTCCGAGATTTCCGGGATGTAAAGTAGCCTATGTGTTATTCCTGGACGTCAGCTTCCTGTACACAAAATTTTATCAAAATCGGTTCAGCCGTTTGAGCGCAAAGAAGTAATAAACATACATTTTCATGTTTATTCATTAGTCTTAAATTGTACCTAAATAATGTAGCACCTGACAAAAATATTGTTTTTGTAATGATTATGCCGTGACACATACTTAGGAATATAATCAAACTAAAAATAATTTTAGACTGTAACTCATATGTAATCCGGCTTATATTCTGTTTGTGTGCCTAAATAAATAAATAAATACATACACACTCACAAAACTTTCGCAATTATAATATTAGTAGGATAGTAATAGTACATAATCAATTTGAGGACTAATTTTATTTATCCAAAAATCCAAATCCTCCACAGACCACACAAGTTCCCTGCCGAGGTTTCAGGAGAGCTACTCGTAGCTTGGGTGTCGGAGCGCCCACGCCGCCGCTTCATCTGCCACGCGAAGAAGAAACACGCCAAGCTGAGGGCGGAGCTGGAGGGGCGGAGGCCTGTCGTGGAGGGGGTGCTCCAGCGGGGCAAGGAGCTGGACACGCATCCACAGGCTGGGAAGGTGGACTATATATATATAACTCACATTCTCATGTATTACATAGTGATGTTATATAGTTATATGTCCCATTGTATTTGTAGTGATTATATGTAGGTATTTATTTCTAAGAGAGAAACACGCGTCCGTTCGATAGTGCAGAACTGACGCATAGTAAAAAAATGTCCATCCTACCAACGTCATAGTATCATAGTTAAATTCATTCTGGATCTCCACACCATACCTTGGTTCATCTGAAATATTATATACAGCATGCATAATTAAATTATTCTTGGACAAAGTTCGGCTAATAATTTAATTTTTTTAATATTTTTTGAGTGAATTCTTGAAGTAAAACTTCTTATGCGACTACCAACAAGGTTGCGTTAAACGTTCAACGAAGGGAAAGAAAGATACACAAATGTAGAAAGTAGGAGAGAGATTGAGAGTAGATTCCAAGCACATGTGCATAGTACTGTTGCTTACAGCGACGTAAACAGTGTGAACGCGACATTAACTGAAACACCAATTCGTATTATATATTATTAATTTATGTATATACATATAATTCATTTCCTCAGTCAGTTGTGGCATAGTGGTTAAAAGTCCCGCCTCTCATGCATGAGGGCGCGGGTTATATCCTGGCAAGTACCAATGTGATTTTTCCGAGTCATATGTACTTTATAAAAGTATTTAGACATCACTGATTAATGCATTCCAAAAGAGAGTTGATGTCAGGCAGGCGTCCGGTCGTAAAAACAATGAGGCAAAACTATTCACACATCTTAGGCAGACCCTAGCTAAAGCTGGGAAATTGCCAGGAAGAAGAAGATTAATTTATGCATATACATATAATTTATTTCCCTACTCCACTCACTAAACTATAACGATCACATTCCAGATCGAGCAGCTGTGCCAGGAGCTTGAAGAGGCATACTCCTCTGTATCATCGGCGGCGGAGGAGCGCGCGGCCCGGCTGGAGGCGGCGGTCAAGGCCCAGTAGTTCCTGCATGACGCAGCGGAAGTCGACTCCTGTCTGGCTGACAAGGCCGCCGCACTGGCTTCTGGCTTCACTGACGTCGGCAATGATAGGCATAGAGCGATTCAACTACTCACGCGGCATAAGGTAATATATATATATATATATATATATATATATTACCTTATGCCGCTATGTATATGTATATATATATATATATATATATACATATACATAGCTAGGAATTAGATTTTCGTCATATCACACAATTTTTGAGCTATTTGAAATGTATGATAAATCACTATATACATATATGTAAGTCATCAAGTGACTTATGAAGTGAAAATTTATCAGTTATTGAGTAGGATCAAATATTTATAAAACATATATTAAAAATATAGGGGTTGGTGATAGAAGAGTGATTGAGTGCGCAGGTTACAAGTAAACGAAGACTGACTTAATGCTATTTATTTTATATAGATTACACATATGGATGTTGCACGTTCAATGCTTCGTTACGCACTGATGATCTTGACCGTGTCCCGCGTTCTCGCGTCGTAGCTAATAGTTTATATGAGGCGTTTATATTCTTGGTAATTGGCTCCAACATCCTCCCCCCCCTCGAAATCCTTCGATGTTCGAGTGACATCCCCTTGAATTTTCTAAAGAACCAGAGGTTGTGTACAGCTCTACGGACTCTACGGACCTCCCTTGGAGGTGAAGACATCGGCGACTCTAGCAATTCCATCGGATCCTGGATAAAGTTTTTGGATTCGTGCCATTCGCCACTTAAGAGGTGGTAGGTTCGCTTCCTTTATGATGGACCAGATCGCCTTCCTGGAATCCCTTTCGCTCGGACTCTCCACTTAGACTTCTGCTGCAATTCGCAGAGATATTCGTGCTGCCAGCGATCCCAAAAAATGTTTGTCGCATCCTTTCCAGAAGTTGGTATCGGTTAAGTCGATGTGGATTGAAGTTCATCAAGGTTTCGGATGGCAACGCTGTTAATGGTTTACCGATCAGAAAGTGCGCAGGAGTCAAGGGATCTAGGTCAGTGGGATCCGATGAAAAGAGGAGTTAAGGGCCTGGAATTAAGGATTGCTTCAACTTGCGAGAATAAAGTCGATAGTTCTTCAAATGTGAAATATTTATCGCCTAATATACGTATTATGTGGTGTTTTGCAGCCTTAATGCCTGCTTCCCAAAAAACCCCCAAAGTGAGGGGAGAAGGGGGGAGAAAAGTTAAATTTTTATGCCTTGCTCAGCAGCAAAAACCTATAATATCTTCATTGTTTTTTTGAGAGGTTAGTTAGAAAGTTATTTGCGCCAACAAAATTGGGACCATTATCGCAATATATTTCTAATGGTTTACCGCGACGAGCTACAAAGCGTCGCAGACACAAAATGAAACAATCAGTCGTCAATGCTAGCTACCTCAAGGTGCACGGCCTTTGTACTAAAGCAAATAAACAAACACATATAGCACTTCGTAATCCGGCAACCGCGACCTTTGCGGTCAGTGATGTGAAATGGGCCACCGAAGTCGACTCCACTAATGTGGAATGCCGACCTGGAATGACTCTATTTGACGGCAAGTTTCTGCCTCTTAAAGGCTAAAAAATTATTTCTGATGTCATTTAATAAAAGTCCCCAACTTTGTAAAAGTTTTAAATGAAAATATAAAGGTTTTAAATGAAAATGATCGGACGTAAACGGCAGACGCATATGCTAGCTGAGAGGCATCAGAAAGCCTGAAGCTCAATTCGAATTGCTTGCGGTAAAAGAACGCACCTAGGTATTTGAAAATTGGATATTGAAGCTAAGTTCGACGCAAAGTCTGTCCATTGTTTGAATATAGATTTATCCACTGGATCATCCCAAGTACATTTTCGATAGCCACAGCCTCTGTAAAATTATTTTAGGGATGATGGTGCATAGGCTGAGTAATCCCAGTGGATCAAAAAGCTTTGCTGAGTTGGACAAGACTGTCCGTTTTGTGGCAACTTGATCAAGTTGCAACTTAGCTGAAAATTGCGATACGTCTCTCGATGGATCCCAATTCAGACCCAAAACTGTCGAGTGAGACATATGGTCATATTGATGATGACATATTTTAATTTTATATGTGGGTTCATCGCGCCACAGAATTAATTGTAAATGTTTTTGCTTTGGAACAACTAGTATTTGACGATTCATCTTTTCGACGTCTGCTGACACAACATATCGATGCTGCCGATATCGTAAAAGAATTGAAAGTAAATCAAAAACCTGTACTACAGGTCCGATATATTGTACATCATTGAACGAGACACCAGAAGATGTCTTTTGAAGAGGCATCGAATACGACACGAAGCTTAGTAGTCTCTCGCTAGACTCTCGAATGACAGCGTGATGGGGCAAGTAGCATCCAAATGCTGGTCGAGGAACTTCGGTCATATGACCTAACTGTTCATATTCGTGAATGAATTCAGGATATTTTTGTTTTAAGAGCTGGTTTAGTCTTAAATTTCCTTTCTAATTGCAACAAGCGTTTTTTCAGCTATATTGTAAGAATCACCCAAGCACTGAGTAGATTCTTTAAGAGGAATTTGAACACAAAATCTACCGTGAGCATCTCGATAAGTAGTATTTTTAAATAAGTTTTCGCAATAATCATCGGTAAGAGACTCGACATTAGAAGGCACCTCTTCGAGTTCCCAGAATTTATGAAGCTGCTGGTTTATATCCAATGAAAAATGACAAAATGATTTACGATTCTTATTGTTACTATGAATAGCAGTTGGATCCGCTACTATCCATCCCAGCTTCGTTTTCCTGCAAGATTGGGCCTTGAGGTCCTAAATTTATCCTGCTTGATTCCAACAAGTCCCAAAATACATCAGCACCCAATAAAAGATCAATATCGGAAGGTTCAAAGAACTTTGGATCGGCAAGTTGGACATGGACACGGAATGTCCAAATGTTGTACGTTTACTGCAACATTGGGCAATCTATCAGTGATGTGAGGTAACACAAAACATTTAACACACGCATAACTAACGAACTGTTTCATGGGGGGGGGGGGACCCTATATCTAATAGCAATGTTTTTGTGACATTGAAGACACTACTTCCTATACCTGATACGCTATGGCAATCAGAATCAAAATGTTGCGAACCTGTTTCCCTTAGAGCCCTGACAGTCACAAAAGAAGACTGACTGCCACAGTCTAGTAAAGCTCTTAATATGCATGTTTTTTAACCGTTACTCGTCACCTTGACTAAAGCAGTAGAGAGAAGCGATTGATTGGTAGAAATTTGCAGTCATGGAAACCGAAGCAGAGCTACTCGGCACTTCGGAATCGGTAGCGACCGTGGCGGCAGGTGATAGCGTAGGTAAGTTTTTTACTATTATTATCACTTTGTTCTTGAATTTTAAATGATTGCTGTATAGAATTTTGTTTATGTATTAAAGTGTTATGTTTTTTGTGACAAATTCTACACCCACCCATCCTGCACTGATAGGCTTGATGCCCCTGGCGAAGACAATTGGAGCATACATTTAGTAATTTAAGTTTATTAATTCGATTAGAGACTGGTAGTGACTTAAATGTGTTACACTCGTATAATTTATGATTCTGTTTACAGAGAAGGCACTGCGCGGAGGGTGATGGTGATTCTATAGAAGAACTAAGGAATGATTTTGTGTTTGGAGAAAAACTAAGGCGTTTTATCAACTTTTACTGGGTTTATTAACATTCATTGTTTCTAATACCATAGAACGCTTTCGAAGAAAAATCATAAAAATCGTCCAGTGTGGGCGCGTCTTTATTTACTTCTATATTCCTCCCACTTTCCGAGAAGTAACACTGTCTAATTTGGCAGAAGCTAAAAAAAATAATTAACGTATCCCATTTGTCCGTCGGTTCACCTAAAATATGTAAGGCGTTTAGGTTTTTTCGATAATGTATCGATAAGGTTACGTAAACCACTGTGGGATTCCTTAGTTAAAGATTCGATGGAAAACAAGCACTTTATGTGTTCATTTATCAAAAGACGTTTTGTTATCATATCTCTCGCATAACAATTTCCATGCGAGGCTATAGTTATCGGATGAGACACTGACTGAGTTTTGGATGACAGCGCTAGCCGGCCCTTCCAAGTACGTCTTGAGGTAGTGAAACTTGTTAACGTCGTGAATCGTTTCATTGTTATGTACTAACGACACATATGTATCCCTGAATGACAACCATTTGTTCGCCTCGCCATTAAAGGGCGTGATTTTAATTGGGGGCAATTTTAAATGACAGTCCGTACGACTTTTGTTAGATGAAGATTCTAATTTTATTTTTATTTTCGAAAAAAAATCGATTAATGACTGAGCTTCGGCTGATAAACGAAAAAATATATTTTCATTAAATTCGCGTTCTTGCATTTGTTTTGACGTGTCTTCATCCAACATTTCAATCTGCGATTGAATATCATCAAAAGTGCATGATAAATCACGTATCTTGCTTAAGCGCAAGCGCAATTCATTCACCTGTACTAAGCTAATTTCTTTACACTCTAACAAAGGTTTTAAAATATTTTTCAAACAATGTTACACGAGCCTTAATATGTCCCCTTTGTTTGATAAGTTCCTTTACGTCACTCATAATGACGGTGCAATATTTAAAATATTATAACGCTTCACGTATATATAACGAATCAGATGTTAATAACTACGATGTTAAGAATTAAATAAACCGCGAAACACCAGATAACACAAGCTATTTGTACAAACAACAATTTTTAAGAATAATTTTATTAACAAAGAATTTTATATTATGTACCGATATCATAAAAAAGTTGACGGTGTAATATTTTAAAATATTATAACGCTTCACGTATATATAACGAATCAGATGTTAATAACTACGATGTTAAGAATTAAATAAAAACCGCGAAAAACACCATATAACACAAGCTATTTGTACAAACAACAATTTTAAGAATAATTTTATTAACAAAGAATTTTATATTATGTAGCGATATCATAAAAAAATTGACGGTGGGCGAAAAAAAATAAATTTATCATATAAATTTATCATATAATTTTACTCACGCGAGTTGAAGCAAAAAAAAAAGGATATATAAGTAGAAAGGATGGATGCACTTCCCTCGGAGAAACAGTGGCTGCAGCTGGCTGCTGGCGAATTCTCGAAGGATAGCTCCGCCCGTGATATTTTCGTGATGACGTAACAACAGTTTGGCTGCGAGTCCGTTCCAATTCGAAGTTGATCACGTCGGGGTCACCAAGATGAATGCGCAGGTTACAAGTAAACGAAGACTGACTTAATGCTATTTATTTTTATATAGATTACACATATGGATGTTGCACGTTCAATGCTTCGTTACGCACTGATGATCTTGACCGTGTCCCGCGTTCTCGCGTCGTAGCTAATAGTTTATATGAGGCGTTTTATATTCTTGGTAATTGGCTCCAACAGTGATAATTAAGGGTTGTATGTATTTTATAATGCCACATTATGAAAGGTTGTCAAAAAAAAATTAAATGAGGTGTTAAAATGTGGGCCGCCCTTATACTTAGGGGTATGAAATATAGATAGTAGCCAATTGTTAAAATTATTTGAATATGCATATAAAGTTTCATAAAAAATCGGTTAAGCCGTTTGGCAGGAGTATGACATCTAACATATATATATATGGACTTAAATCAGAAGTTGTCATTATTTAAATTTCTAACACTTTCAATTAACAGAAATATAATAATACAGAGTATATTCAGCATTATCTTACAATTCCTCTTTAAACCTACCAACAGGTCGTAGAACTCGAGCTGGACACATACGCGGCGATCATAGCGGAAATGGGTCACGTGGCGCAATCCATGGCTTCCGGTGGTCATCCTGAGGGAGCGGCGCTGGTCACCAGACATGACCAGCTGGCTGGCAGTCTGGCTAGGCTGCAGAGACTGGCTGCGAGTAGGCAGGCCGCGCTAATGGAGAGTGTGTGCAGGTGAGAGATACTATATATATACAGGGTGACTAGTGAATTACTATCAATATTTAAGGAGCATACTCGGTACATGATTCTCATTCGTATTATGTAAAAAAAATAGGTACTTAATTTTTGACCAAATTTTCGTATAAATAAATAAAGTGTGTACACGTTCCAAGTGTTCCAAGTGTGAACGCGTGCGGCGGCGTGCTGATACAACAACACGCCCCCGCCGCGTGTGTGTGTGTGTGTGTGTATACCTAATCTGTAGGGTGTTCATACGATGCGTAATTAATTACATAACTTTTGGTTAACTTTACTTAGAAGTTTATTAATATTTATGTTATATTAATTTTTATTTTGTCATATATGATCGTCAAATATCACGTCCTCAAATATCGATAGTAATTCACCAGTCACCCTGTATATATACATATCATATTCGTCGCACTACTTGTAATCAAGAAGGGCTATAAGAATTTGTAAATTTGTTTCGAGGTAGTTTAGAAACAGGAGACTGACGTAGCATACTTTTCATCAAGCGAGGTCGAAATTTAAATAAATAACTACTTAACAAAGACTTGTTATTTACTGCTTCTTAAGCGTTACACAGTAACGCCTTTCTATTCCTAAAGTTGGTTATGAAGAAGTTGCTGACAAAGACTAGTATATGTGTGTTATAATAATAATAATAATAATAATAATAATAATAATAATAATAATAATAATAATAATATTAATAATAAAGCTTTATTTATTCCATGCATAATAATAAACTATAATAATTATTATAACATTCGATTGTAATTTAATACCCTAATTAGATTTGTTTACATTATAATTTACTTTATTTTATTATATTTATTTTTTTATTTAATAATCATCTGATTTTCATAAATTGATATGATAATTAGTAATTTATTTTATATTTAGTTAATAATTAATTAATGCATGGACCCCGTTTGGGTAAAAGCCTCCCCCAAGGACTGCCATACTTCTCTGTCTTTAGCTCTTTCGAGCCAGCTTTCACCTGCGCACTCTACAATTTCATCAGCCCATCTGGCCCTTGGTCGACCTCTTGATCTGGTGCCTTTTGGCCCAGACCACTTTACTGACCGTAGAGTCCACCTGTCGTCCCTGTAACGGGCTAAGTGACCAGCCCACTTCCATTTAGCCTTCATTGCGAAAGTTAGGGCATCGCATACTTTGGTCTTCTTCCTAATGTCAACATTCTTTACCTTATCCTTCAATTTTTATACCTAGACAGCTTCTCTCCATTCTTCTCTGTGTCGTTTGGATTTTGTTCCTAGTTTTGAGGTCAAAGGTCCAGGTTTGGCAACCATAGGTGAGGCTGGGTAGGCAGTCCTGTATCCATGACTATTTTCTTGATCGGTAGTGGAAGTTGAGATTTTAATATTTCTTTATGGTGCCAGAACCTGTTCCAGGTAATCGCCACTCTTCGATTTAGTTCTTCGGTGTTTCTTTCTTTGCTAAAGGAGATTTGCTTTCCTAAGTATGTGTAGCGGTTGACGAAACTCGAGAGGAGTGTTATTTATTGAGATGGACGTTGCGCTGCGGTTAGACATAATTTTAGTTTTTTTCGAGATTCATTTCCAAACCAGTTTTTATACTAGCCTGATTCAATTCGTTTTTACCATTTTGTTTAGTTGGTGAGGGGATACTGATAGTATAATTATGTCGTCGGCAAATCTGAGATGACTTAAGTATTTTCCATTTATATTAATACCTTTATTGTACCATGACAGCTCTCCCATTATGTGTTGCAAGACGGCTATGAATAATTTTGGTGAGATCGGGTGTCTCCTTGCCGGACGCCTCTTTTTATGTTGATTATTTCGCCCACTCTATCCAGTTTCACTCGACTTGTGCTGTTAGAGTAAATATTTTTGAGGATATTGATGTACTTTACATTTACATTTAGTGCTTTCAACGACTCCCCAGATACTCTAATGGGAAATTGAGTCGAAAGCCTTTTTGTAGTCGATGAAAGCCAAATATAGGGGTTTATTAAACTCTATATGTTTTTTCTATCACCTGGTCAACCACTTGGATATGATCTATCGTGCTGAAGCCACTTCTGAAACCGGCTTGTTCGATCGGTTGGTAGGCATCGATGGCTGGAGCTATCCTTTCAAGTAGACATGATGCGAAAAGTTTGTAGAAACAAGACATCAAACTTATAGGGCGATAGTTTTTCCTATATCAGCTGGGTCGCCTTTTTTATATAGTAATATAATTTCTGATGTCATCCATTCATGTGGCACAACTTCTTCTTCCAGTATTTTATTCCAAAGGATAGTTATTGGTGACAGTAGAAGGGTCTTCGCAACCTTGATACATTCGTTGGTGAATCCATCTGGTCCTGGGCTTTTGTCTGGTTTAAGTCTCGTTAATTGTTTCAATATTTCATATTCTGTAAACTGATTTATTGTAGAGGTATCCGTGTGGCTATAAGAAATCATATTTTGATTTTGTGATTCTGGCTTACTATATAGATCAGCGTAGAAGTCGGTAGCAGCGTTTATGATTTCCGTACGAGAGTTGCATTTATTGTTGCCAGACTTGAGGAAAGGGACCCATGTTTTAAAATGATTCAACTCTTTGTAAGCTTTTTTGGCAGATCTAGAGTTATTGAGGTGTTTATGTATAGTTGTTGTTCTGTATGTAACGTAGCACCTTTTTATTTCTTTATTGGTATTTTTGTATAAATTTTTTAGCTTTTCTTTGTCAGTTCTGCTTAACGTCGGCTTATTTTGTAGTTCGCTTCTTTCCTTCATGAGTTCTAGCGCTCTCGCTGATAGGATTTTGTTCTTGTGTGTTCCTTTAATGTTCTTTAGACTTAGCTTCATGTAGTGCGTGATTTGTTGGTAAAATTCCTCCACGTTATAATTGTGTTCATGCTCTATAAGTTGTGGTATAAAGCTATAGAGGTTTTTAAGGTATCTTTCTTCCTCTGCTGGCGTTTTTAGCTTAGTGGATATGTTAGAGAAATTTCGCCTACTTTTCTTTGTTGCATTTAGGTGTATTGTTGCTCTTAGTAGTCTGTGATCCGATCCGAAGGAGAAAGATGGTAGTACTTCATATTTAGAAATCATGCGGTGTTTTGTGGTCATGATGTAGTCTATTTCATTTTTTGTGTTTTTTATCTGGGGAAATCCATGTCCAGCGGTTTTTTGGTTTTAGATTAAACATTGTATTTATAATTTTTAAGTTGTGCTCTTGCGCGTAATGAATCAGTCTTGTGCCTCGAGCGCTTCTGGTACCGTAGCCGTACTCTCCTGTTACAGAACGTTCGCATTTTTTTCTGGAGTTCCAATTTGAGCATTAAAATCACCTATTGAAAAAATGTACTCAGTTGGTGTGGAATCGTGAGCTTTCGCTAAGTCCTCGTAGAAATTATCTATTTCATCTTGTGGTGAATTTTCAGTGGGGGCGTGCGCTTGTATTACCGCAATACACAGATTTTCTATTCTGATTTCCACTACGCATACTCTTTCGGAAATGTTATGATGATTATTAAGCACTTTTGAGGTTATAGTTGCTGCTTTAGGATAACGCACTGTTTTAAATGAAGTTCAAGTTTCAGTCCTGTCGTATACATGTTCCACTTTTACTTCGCACTCGAATTATGATATGGGTCTTGGTATCTTGACGATTTTCTAAATGACACTAGATATAACGTTTTTTATTCACTTTTAATAGAAGTTTGTTGGATATGCACTGTGGTTTATATATTGATCGATGTATTTTATGCACTGGTTTTATATTTTGAACGCATCACTTTGTTTTGGAGCACTTAAATAATTTTAATTATTTTTTTATAAGGAGTACGATGTTGACAGTGTCGCAGTGGCGCCCTTCTCGCCACATGTGTGTTATAGGAATATATAAATAGGATATCCTCTAAAAATATGTGTGTCTATCCTTAGACATGAATATCTGGTTGAGAGCGCTGAGTTGGAGGAATGGGTTGCGGAGCAGCAAGCAGCCGCCTCCAGTGAAGACTATGGACAGGACTATGAACACTTACTGGTGAGTAACGATATGTAGATTATGATGATGATGATGATGAGAGGGTGCTCCAGCCATCACACTTGGTGATGGAGACATTATTCAGTTATGTCTTCAAATACTACGCTTTGAAACTTCACGGAAATCCGTTCAGCAATACTATTTTTAGAAACTAACGAATGAATGCTAAATTTCGTTGAAATTTAAGTCAATTTGAGCATTTAGTACGTAATTTAGTGTTTTTTTTTTATTTCTTGTATCTCAGAAGGATGTGCAAAGATTAGCATGTCATAATATTAAGTATACCTAAAGTTTTACAGCTTAATTAAAATATCCTCCAAAACCATTTAATTATATCTATAATCTAAGACATCATATTTCCCCAACCACAAATTCTTAGGTCCAAGTTCGAAGAGTGTAGAGAGTGGGGCGGAGAGGTTCAACCAGCGTGAGGAGCTGGCCAAGAAGCTGGTCGCCTCAGACAGCCCATACATTGCTGACATTGAAAAGTGACAGGAAGTACTCGGGTGAGGGGAACTTGGAAAATGACCCTTAATTACATTAAATTAATAAAAACTTTGTTCCATTTAGATTATCACATGTCAACTGAGGAATTATATAAACGTACAAATATATTATCAATTAACCAGTTTATACAAATATAAAACATGCATATTAATTAGAAAAATTCTTACGAAATCAATACACACACAAATAACATTTAAAACTAAAAACATACAAACATAACACGAGACATAAACACAAACTTGAATTACCCAAGACCAGGACCAAATATGGAATTAAAAGTATACAGTTTGAGGGAGCGAAACTATATAATGGCTTGCCTGACGAAGTGTTTGATGAAAAAACGTTTGTGATTTTTAGGAGGAAACTATTGGATTATTGTAGGGAGCACTTGGATTAACCGCTCTTGAGTTCTATGGTTCGTTGCTACTGTACTGAATTGTTGTTTGAATTGAATTGTGTTTTACATCTCATTCAAGTGAACATTGTTCTTTATGAGAGATAAATAAAGTTCTTTAACCACAATTACATAACATATAGGATCTAATTCAGATATCCAATATGTCCACATAAACTTATACCAAACAAAATTAGCTTTAAACCATACATACAGATATAGAATCTAAATAAGACATTCCACAAATGCAAATTAATTTGTACAAGTTGAAATGAGACTTAATGACTAGATATAGAATTTAATTTAGACAAAGAAAAATGAGACTTAATTACATACACATAGAATCTAATTAAAAAATTCCACATGTCATTTAAAACAAGGCAAAAATGAATTTTAATAAAATATTTATAAGATCTAATTTACATAATCCACAACTCAAATACAATTCATACATTCCAGCGAGTCCTGGCAGCGTCTGGTCAGCGTAGAACAGATCCAGTCCTGCAGCCAGCGCCTGGTTGCTGCTGGCGAGATACACCGCTTCCACCGCGACGCCGGGGATGTAATAATAAATGTATCACTAGGTAGTTTAACATATTCTTACAATAAATTTTGCTTTAAACATGAAAAATTTAAAATATACAACACCCTCAAAGCACCAATAATTGTGTACAAAAACAGTGATAAGAAATGCAAACCCATAGACACAGAATAACTATTACGATTGACTTATAATGAAATCTAAGATTTTAAACTGAAACTAATATTTTTTGGATGAACGTTTTGATAAAAAACTACATATTTCCGACGTTTCGTTTACTTTACAGTATCATGATCACGGGCAGACGATATGATAAATATTAGTTTCATTTAAATGAATACTTGTCAAAATCTATTTCATAATTTCAAACCTGGCAAGTACCAATGTGATTTTTCGGAGTCATATGTACTTTCGGAGTCATATGTACTTTCTGAGACACCACTGACATACGGTGAAGGAAAACATCGTGAGGAAACCTGGACTTATAGTTTCACAATTATAAGTTTGAAATCACCAACCCGTCTTGAGCAAGCGTGGTGATTAATGCTCAAAAACCTTCTCCATGTGAGAAGAGGCTATGCTCAGCAGTGGGCGTTGATAGGCTGATGACAATATCATAGCTCCTCATTTAATGTAGCCTAATTCTGCCTAAATAATATGATATAATGATTTTTTGCAGTATTTTATACTTGTAGTAATATACTTCCTGGCCCGGGCAAGTACCAATATGATTTTTTCCGAGTCATATCTACTTTCTAAGAATATTTAGACATCACTGATTAATGCATTCCTAAAGAGGGTTGATGTCAGGCAGGCGGCCTGTCGTAAAAACAATTAGCCAAAACTATTCACAACATGTAAGGTAGACCCTGGCTAAAGCTGGGAAGTTGCCAGGTAGAAGAGATAGTTGTAGTGATATTAAATCTATTTCCAGGTGCTCCAGGAGGAAGGATCTCGCCTCCAGCGGTTACGCCCCGGCGGTAACTCCCAGCAGATAGGGCTGAGCTGCAGATCTTAGGAGGAAACTGCTGCACCAACACCTGGAATTACACACCTTCCTATCCGAGGTATTACTGTGGGATTTCACTATTATACAAAACCTTTATGATATGATAGTGTGTTAATATATTGCTACATTTGATTAATCTATCTAATTTATATATTTTTTTCTTTATATACTAATTAATTATTACCGATTTTACGCCTATAAATAATGTATCCTTTATGATATTTTATTTCCATTAAGACATTATTACCACTTATATGAGAATTACACTTATAACAAAAACATTTATGAATATACAGTTCGACATCGCACTTATAAACAAAAATTAAATGAAAGAACGTTTAATTAAGAGATATTTTTCTATATTAAGCACTAATTTAATGGTTCTATTAGTTTTGATTATTTATTATTTAAAATATACTATCTGCCCCGCAAACGTTGTCATATCAAAAGTAGGGGTTGGTGATAAAAAAAAATAATATTTAGTATTTTATGTATTTTCTTATGCCACTTGATAAAAAAATAAAAAACAAAACCTTTCGTCCAAATCAAAAACAAAAATTAGGGATGAACAGCCCCTATCACTTAGGGGAAGGAAAAATAGATGTTGGCCGATTTTCAGACCTACTCAATATGCTTACAAAATTTTACGAGAATCGGTCAAGCCGTTTCGGAGGAGTATGGGAACGAACATTGTGACACGAGAATTTTATATATATACTAGAAGACCCGGCGAACTTCGTATCGGCCTATAATCAAAAAATATCTGTAACGTTTTTTTATTTATATTTTTGGAGTTTACCTATTAAAGCCATAAATCTCCGTGTTTTGAAGTGCGACAGAATGATTGACATATTAGTTAGTTGTCAAATCTAATGTCAAAAAAAACGTTTGTATCAACAACTACTAATAAAATAAAATAATAATTAAAAAAACATTGTCCAAGCGGACAAAATTGTGAATCTAAACCATTCCCAGATCCCCTTGAACTTACACAAAAAATTTCATCATAATCGGTCCAGTCTTTTGAGAGAAGTTCAGTGACATACACACTCACAGAAGAATTTATATATAAGATATATATCATGAATATCGTTCCCCAGCTCCGTGACGTCATCTCGTGGTCGTCATCCCCAGCTGCCGCACGCTCAGAGGCGCACCACGACGAGCTGAGGGCGGACACAGCGGTTTAGTACACACTGGAACAATATTATACTATGAAAAAACATGTTAGCAATGGTATATTCGATTAAAAGTAATATTCTTTGTATTTAATAAGTGTTTATAGTAATTTTTTTATAACTTAAAATTTTTCAGGTAAAGTTTTACAGTTTCTTTCAATACTAATGTATATTCGTTTTTTTGAATCATTCGAATATAACTTATAGCACGGCTTAAGTTTTTTTTTTGTTCATAATGAATCTAAAACAATTTTAAAGAAAATACTATATCACAATTCAAAGAAATTAAATTTAAGATTAACTCTTAAAGATTCCAAATATGTATGATATATATCCGTTTTTTATGTACATATATTAATAAAAATGTTATAATAACTTTGTCTAGGCTAATTGGCTGTATTTTTATTCAGTAGACAGCAATATCTATTTTAATGAAATTTATTGCGTTAGATGTTAACTCGAACCTACATATGTGTAGATACCTTTTTAGTGTGACTTCTGACCTCACGATATATATATTTTTTTAAATGTAAATTACAGAATTGTCATTTGTCTCCATCATGGATGCCAGTCTTGGAGTTAAATGTGGAGCAAATAGTCCCAGAAGTAGTTCATAAGGACTTTCGGCTGTGACTCACATCAACACCTTCACCCTTCTTACCTGTGACATTATTACGGAACGGTATTTTAAAATATTATTTGTATATAAAGTAAATTATAACCATACAACAAACAAGTATTTAAGTTATACCTTATTTTCTTAAAGTTGTATATACAGGGTGACTGGTGAATTACTATCAATATTTGAGGACGTGATATTTGACGATCATATATGACAAAATAAAAATTAATATAAGATAAATATTAATAAACTTCTAAGTAAAGTTAACCAAAAGTTGTGTAATTAATTACGCATCGTGTGAACCCCCTACAGATTAGGTATACACTGACACTCACACATACGCGTGTCGTGACGTAGTGTTGTATCAGCACGTCGCCGCACGCGTCCACACTTGAACATTTGGAACGTGTCAACACTTTACTTATTATTACGGAAATTTTGTCAAAAATTAAGTGCCTATTTTTTTTACATAATTCGAATGAGAATCATGTACCGAGTATTCTCCTTAAATATTGATAGTAATTCACCAGTCACCCTGTATAAATAATACGTACAATTCTAATTATAATAATAATTATATATTATTATCATATTTAATTATACATCAAGGTTTTAAAAATACATATGATTTTTTTCAGGATATAAAATGACAGTGGGACCACCTAGAGGAATTAAAGCGAACTTATTAAAGCATATATGAATCAAGTCCCTGATTTTCTTGAATATTTTAATTCATCAGACAGCAAAAATTTCTAATTTTAAGGTTCTCCATATTATTTTATATTAAGAAAAACAAGTATAAAATGTATCTGTTTATTAAATTTGTTATATGACTTCGAAACAAAGACATGTTATTTTCTCAGTTGACTTTATGAAGAAGCTATTTTTATTTTATTTCTTCAGGTTTTAGGACTGTTGAATTATTAGTAACAAAACTTTTGTAATTTTTTCAGTGGCTCCTATTTTCACTATATACCTATTCCATAGTGTTGTTCTAGAAAGACGGAAGTTTGGGGCCTCTTGGTTATAATATACCATACGAATTCACGGACGGTGATCTTCGTATTTGTATTTCTCAACTTCACATGTTTCTGACTGATTAACATGAAGTTCCATTGCGGGTTTGTATATTATTTTTTTTTGGTGTCGGGTTGGAAAATTTTTTTTTGTTTTAGTATCAGTAGTGATTAGTAGTCGAAAATAAGATAGAAAAGTGAGTATAGGACTCACGAATAATTCTATAAGTAATTATATCGTCAGGTCTCAAAACCCTAGCATACCAGCGAAGCTGGTCAGTCTATGAAATGTAATCTTTTATTTATTAAAAAATAAAAAATAAATGAAAATAGACGTTTATTTAAATGAACAGTTTAGAGCAATGGTAACAAGAACAGATGTGAAAGGAATATATGCCCTTATTTTATATAAACTAAGTTATATTTCCAGGCTCTTAACGCTCCGCCAGCGAAGAAACCAGATGATGTTTGCTGCTTCCGAGGTCTATTTTTAGAAGGTGCTAGATATAATACTGGTGATATGACATTAGAAGAAAGCAGGCCAAAGGAACTACATACCGGTTGGTATTTCAAAACTTCACTACTTTATCAGCAGTTCATGTTAATGAGGTGATAAAAACTAAAATATTTAAAATATTCAATTCCAGAATTGGCAATCATATATATGAAACCGGAACAAAATCATCGTCTAGCGCAAGGTTTATACGAATGTCCGACATACAAGACACTCGTTAGAGCCGGGACACTCGACCAACTATGTAATGACTATTGAACTGGCGACTCATAAGCCACAATCTCACAGGATAAAGCGTGGCGTCGCTTTGTTCTGTGCTTTGGATCATTGAACGATTCGGCATATGAAGAAGTTTCGGCGTATTGCACTGTCCCTAATCACCCTAATCCGCGGGACTACCATTGGATAATTTCAATGAAATATTTTCCAAATTAACGAATTTGAAAATAATTTTTTTCACGATTAGTACATAATTATTTAGTGTTCAATTTATTTCTAATTGTGAAAAAATCACCTTAAAAGTCGTTAATTTAGTTAATATTTCAGCCTTAACTTTCTTATGATAATCTGCTTCCAATGTAGATACGTGGAATTATCCAATGATAGTTAGGCAGATTTGCACTATCCCCGACGATATCATTTTTTCATCTTGACTTATTTAATCATCGTTTGATAATTTTGTTATTGTTACACTGTCTTAGATTATAATTATTTTATGTTACATAAGTTTTAATTTATTATTGAATAAAGTTTTCAAATTTATATTCTTTTTCTTTGTATTTAGATGAGTGAATGATAAATATTTTTAGTTTCTTTCTTTTAATCGTCTCGAAAATTTTTGTAGTTGGTGCTCCATTAAGATCTGTTTTTTTTATATGTATGTAAATATATCATAGTATAACTATATAAATTAATAACATGGACACTACACATATAATATACAATACATAATTGAAATTTAAAGAAATTCTTTTATTTAATATATATTACTGTCTAGGCTGTTGTACCTTAAATATATTACTTAGTACTTATTTACATTGATTTTGGAACACTGAGAAGTTTCATCTTATTCAGTGGCGGCTGTACCTTAAGTGCACTCGTGCGCTGAACCACCAATTCAAAAGATTTAAAAATTACAAAAATATTACTTCATCTTTATTTTTAAATTAATATTAATATTTATTTTTTAAACATATAAAAACGTATAAAAAATTAAATTTACTAATGATGGTCAAAAAAAGTTTGAGCGCTTTACTAAACTAATATCTCGTGTTCTCCAGCTAGTGCACGAGGACTCCTAATACATCTTGTATGAGATACGAATTAATACGCCCGACGCGTGAAACAAAAGATCGTTCATAGAAATGTACCGAGTAATGAGTCGGTTCTCGAGCGCCGCACGAACTATTTCTGAAAAAGTCCGTGAGATGTCAACAAAGTTTTTCTGACAGTAAGCTTTAAACGATCGGATTTTAATTACAGGGCTCCAGCGTAAAAATTTACGAACTAGAAATCTTATTTTTAACTTCATATTCGGTAGAATCTTGTTAGTATTCACTCCTTACATTTGGCTTTGTTACTGAGATTGATATTGAAACGAAGTGATACATAATAATATCTCAAATGTCTACCTTAAATGTAATGTAAGAGTTTTTTTTTTTTCATATTAGAAATAAGTAGTTATCACTTCACTTCATTTATTTCATTATAAAGTTTCCTAAAGCATCTTAAAGTAGAAAATAGGAACTTTGAGTTGTACATCACAATAATTATACATATACATGTGTGAAGAGGTTATCAAAAATAGCTTTCAAAAAAAGTCACATAAAAACCAAATACATTAGTTGCAATTTCGGCATCTCTATTCTGACTAAGACAAACATTAGACTAGATCACTTAGTCTTTTCCTTATTAAGCTGTTTCAGGTCACTTTTATACATTGCGTACAAAGGTACTTTAATCATCACTCTAGCTGGACATTCCCACTACGACTGGATGAAATATCGACCTCTCTCATCCACATTATGATATCTACTAAATTAATGGATCATATAAGACAATATAATATCTTATTGTACTTAAGCAAGAAGTATGTCTATAAAAAAACTTAAGTGCACAAAGCAGAATGGTGATTGGTCATTTTTGTAGCTTTTTATATCAGTTGTTAAAATCTTAAAAAACCAATTTTTTTATGTTACCCATTTATTAATGAGAACAGAGAAGTATTTGTACAAAAGATCGGTGAAATAATAAAATCCTTTTTTCTTATACGTTAATGAAAAAAAAAAACAATACTTCATGTACCATATTATTATTTTTGGCTTCTAATATCCTTCACTAGCTAATAATTTCTACGACATACTTACAATGTATTCCTTATGTTTGCGTTTAATGATCATGTGTTGTATGGTATGTTTTTTATCCAAAAAAATGGGTTCGACTATCCTTAACCCCGATTTTGTAAATATATTTTATTGTAATTTTTAAATTAAATCCTTAATTTATTCCAAGCGCAATGGCTAGTTGAATATGTTCTCATTTTAAAACGTTTGGATTTGTTTAATTAGCGGATATAGTCAATACATTGAAATTACGAGTATACACGGAGCGATGTTAACCGGCAACCGATACACAAAAATAATACTTATAGCATGACTCTGTATTCACGTGCGATGACTTATTATTTCATATATGACTTTGGTGTTTCTTCACCGATTTACATGATTCTTTTTGTATTGAATAGGTAATAATGTTAATTTTTTTTAATAAGGGATGAGTGATAGTGTTGTTAACGTTATAGTAGAGAAATACAATCAGAAATCACCGAATTGCTAAGCTATCGGGAGTTTCACGTGTTATTGTGAGTCAACCATAAAAATAAACATATGCTGTCCAGGAATACTTTTTATATAATTTTAATGAAAATTTTCCCGTCATACATGATTTCTATGTAGCTTTAACATTTAAGCCTGCACGTATGACGGAAGCTTAAAAAATGGAGTAACTTCTCCCGTTTTTACAATATTTCCCTTCACTGCTCTGCTCATGTTTATTGTAGCGTAATGAAAAGTATACTAAAACCTGCCCAAGAGTATCAAAAAAATTAATTGTGCTAAATTTCATTAAAATCCGTCGAGTAGTTTTTGTTTCTATAACGAATATACAGACAGACAGACAGATAGAAATTTTACTGATTGCATTTTTTGCATCAGTGGCGATCCCTTACCACCCCCTGATAGTTATTTTTTTAAATATATTTTATGTATAGAATTAACCTCTCTACAGATTTATTATAAGTATAGATTTACTGGATAAACACAAGGATAATATGTTCTGATTTGGTTTCTTTCAATTCAATCTTTGTTTCAGAGAAAAAATATTTTTCGACTTCTGAAAATTTCATGTGGCTTTGAAATTATGAGAAAAACCATTATGTCGATTATTAATTTTCATGTAAAGCTTGCGAACAAGATATCCTAGGTGGACTAATTTTAAGAGGTTCTGGTTTAGGAGAACGCTGCAAAGGCTAACGTTCTTAAAGAACTGCTCTGCCAGCTTAGACTAGCGGACTTCAGTTATAGGGCAGAGAATTTACCCTCCTATGAGGGAGAATTACAGAAAATATTTAGCCCCGAGGAAAAGAACATAGCAACCTAGCGTTCTCATTCCCTTACTCATTTCTTCAAGGTAACATGAACTCGTGATAATCCAAATCGTGATAATCCGATTTGACTATGAATAAACACTAAACTTTTCTTAGCTTAATACAGTCGTTCTAAAAATGATGAAATAATAAATTACATATTTTCATGAATTAAAAAAAATCACTTAAAAAAACAGATATTTTTCTGTAGTATTATTAACAAAATAATGTTCGAAAAGGTACACAACAATTTTAATGAAAAGAGTCAGTATGTGTTTCAATCGGTTCTTTATTGATATAAATGTCTGTATTTTTTTTTTTTATTTATTTACGGAAATATTTGCAAAATTAGCTTAAAGTATCATATTTTAAAATTCTTTTCCTTACTAAGCAAATGTCGTCTGAAAATTATAATTAAATTAATAGTACGAGAGCTAGCAACGTTAAAAAAAACAAGAATTTCAGGTAGGCTAGTTTTTAGATATGCTATCTCTCACACTCCCCTGGACGTCATACGGGCTATCTGGCTGGCGGTAGTGGTTGCGTTCATCAGTGCGCATCGTACCTGTGCAGGTAAAAAAATTAAATCAGAATAAAAAGGGGGTGCCCATGTCTCCCAACTGCCCATACCTCCCCTACCTCCCATATATTACGGTACACTTAGCAATTTACTGTGAAGCTATAAAGTTATGGTTGTAGATGTATCATTGTCTATGTTACTTCATTACTCTGGAATGTTATTTTCAAATAGTTTACATCACGTTCCCTGTGTGGTGTATTGTGTTATTCGATGAAACTTCTTATAATAAAAAACTAAATCGACTCCTTAAATACTTCTCGCATCTCATCTCATATTTGAAAATAACTCAGCACTGAAATTTCTTAATATGACTTTAATAATACATATATGTATTTTTTACTTATCAAGTACCGTAATAAGTTAAATTTACTGTATTTGTAAAAGTTCTCACTTATGTTTTTCACATTTTATTACAACTATAATATCCAAATCGATATGATCAAGGTTTGTGATTTGTCTGGTTTATCTCATCTTTAGCAATATGTCATTTTATTTTAGTGACCAATGTAATTGAGTACAATGATATCGCAGAGAACAATTCAATATACTAATAAAGGCCAAAAATATAATTTTGTGAACGTTTTTAAAGCAAGTAGAGTCACGTTATCCAAAATCAATTAAATCCTTGTCTAGCTTTCACAAAAAATTTCAAACAAACATAAAGGTCAAAAAGCGACTAATTCTTTGTGAACATTCTTGATCCCTTTGTGTTCAATAATTCGAGGGTTCACCATGTCATGTGACCACAACTATCAAAGCAAGCGTATGGTTCATGTGTACATGTGTTTTGATCAACAAACTTGTGATATTTTATTGAGGTGGTGTTATCTAGTCTATATCGTGATAATACTAATAGTCTCCGAAATATTTTTTAATTTGATTCTATATATAAATCTTTTTAGTTTGATGGAAAAATTTAAAAGTAATTAAAAAAATGTTGTATATAAGTGAATTTGTCAGAGATTTCCGTTATAATAACAATTTTTTTTTTATTTTTTAATGTTTAGCCTCATTATCACTTCACTATTATAGATCCAGAACCACAACATACATAACAATTAAACATTTTGACTTCAGCATAAGTGACAAGATTTACACAGTAATATCTTAAAAAATACACCATGTAATGTTTTTATAGATTTTCTATCCTACGCATTATACATATGTATAACATAAACACTATTTTTTTCTTCAATAAACGTGAATTATAAAGTAGATCACAAGAGACGTCTGATGTTCTTAGAAATTATAAGTGGAAGGTGTTTGATATGAAAATAATGTGTTGACAATTTCCATAATTTTCTGATGAACTTGTAGGTGATCCTTCGTACTGATAATAACCATTTTTAACGCAAATAATGTTAGTTTTTCGTTTATTAAAATGATAATAACATATAGTACAGTACATTACGAAGCACTTTAATAATTCACTTACCTCTTCATTATTGTTTTTAATCTCTTTTTGTTTTAAAAACACAGATTTTCCCTACTAAGTAGGGCTAGACTATCTTAAATGATGAGTATCACGCATTAAAAGTACTAAATGGATTTAATATTTTTATAAAATCTTTATTATGTTAAGATTTTAATTCACAATAAAAATTTAAAAAACTAAAAAAAAAGTAACTATTTTATAAAATATAAAACTAGAGGCAATGCTTTTTTAGAAAGACTAATCATTAGCTTGTTTGAGAATTTCATAAAAAAATTCTCGTGTCCCTTGTAAAATAAGAGTCAATTTGAAATTTGTGACGAATAAAGAATATTTAAAATTATTCATATACAAAACATATTATGTATAAAATATGAAGTTTATTAGCATTGTTGAAGGAATTATAATTCCTTAGCTTTTATTTGATGTTTAAAATATGAAACAGATGTAATAATTAAAGAAAAGAGAATAATAATTAATAATATTATCACAGATGTTACGTACGCGCTACTTATGAACAAAAAAAAATGAACATAGCCGAGGCGACATCTTTGTATCGGTAAAATATCGTATAAAGAGTGACGCCGCTGACTCCGCGGAGCCAACACCAAACCGTGTGAACCAGAAGATTACACATACAACACAAGCAATAGAATGGAATTGTCATCCTAACACCGGGGCAATCATGTAGTCTTAGATATAGGTTATAAGTTTTAGAATGTAATTCGTACGTTAATATACATATAAGTATGTTTCGTAGTTTTCCTGGAACCTCCGGTTGCCACCCTATATAATTCAGACGTTTGGAGGTATAACCAATGTGTACATATACATATATAGAGTTAAAAAAATAGTGTTAGGTTTAGCTCCAGCATTAAAAGTAAACAAATCTTTTGTGTATCCATCTATTATATTGACTGAATGAACCTCGTGATTTCTGAGACAAGGTCACCTTTCCGTTACTATTTTTTTCAATGTAAAGCTCACAGAAATGTGGCTCATGTCTAATTCAATTTGTCATGGATTTATAAAAAAACCAGATATTTTTTTAACACTTGAAAATTCATATAAAATATAAAAATCATTTCATCCATTTAAATGAAACTAATATTTTCGGATTTACTACGCGGTTTTTATTTTTGACTGAGATGTCATCTCACATCTCGTCTGCCCGTAATTACGGTTGCTGTAAAGTAGCCGAAACGTCGGGAGTATGTAGTTTATAGTCAAAAATAAAAAATCTCGTAGTAAAATAGAAAATATTAGTTTCATTTAAATTAGTAGTCGTGAAAATCTTAAATCTCATCATTTCACCAATTCACAGCAGTAGCTTCGTAACAGCTTATTTACTTTAGCCTTGAAGCTGACAAATATTGTATGAACTACGTTAATATGAATATGAATTTAAAAGATAAACAATCATCTTTTGGATAATAAACCTTAAGCTATTATAACAAATTGACAAACATAAACAAGATTATAATATATAGCAACTCTTTATTATATTTATAGTGATTCTGATATAATATAAAATCAATCTAATTTCAACTATTTGATAATTCAGTCTGATAAGGAGCCTTTTTATCAAACACAACTACATATATGTTTTATTTTCTCTTTCTTCAGATATCGGGTTTTTTCTAATCTTGTAACAAACGGATTTTTCGGTCATTGTTCACATTGTATTTCAATGATCCGAGCAAATGAATACTGAGAAAAATATAAAAAACCTTCAACAAAACAAATAACAAAGTTTACTGATGTTTGCTCATAACAATACCATTTTGATATCTTTATAATATTATGTTCAATATTTATATATATTTTTTAAATCGAACTAGTTAAGTTGCATATTAATTTGAAGTAAAATATTAATAATAAAGTTATATTAAAATCATACACATATGTATTCTTAATCGTAATAGTTCAATTTATCATTTGAATACATTTCTGTAATAAGGCATACTCATTAGTAAAAAAGTCCAAAAAAATGTTCAAACTAAAATTCAAGAATATTAAGAAACGATATATAGAATTTATTTCTTTATTTAAACAAAAATCAATTATCTTCTAATCCTATTATAGAATTTTATCGTTTTCGTTTGTAGATTCGTGAAGTCACCCTCCGTTTAGTATTAGTGTTAGTCTGATTCGACTGGGGTCCAATAATGTACGGAATAAGGAGAGTGTACACTAGGGAACGTACCCTACCTGAGGAGGCTGTACAGATGATAAAGATGAATGACCTTCGGATATTTTTGTGTCAGATTGAGAGACGAGATTGTAAAACCAAGTTGCCATTGCGACTCATCCATTGTACTCTTAACAAACAATACTAAATTTTGAGTTAATATCAAGAGCTTTATCCAAGTAACTTTGTGAATTTTAAGAAAATAAGAGTTTTTGTTAGAATCTCAGAGAGATAAAGTTTACAGCGAAAGTCTTTCGCCTTTCAACTGCCTTATTCAAGTCTGTAGATTTCAGTATAGTCAATAAATTCTGTATTTGTTATACTTATTATTGCTAAAATTATCTCGAGTACTACGAGTATTGGCTTGTGTAAAATATATTTTCAGTAATTAAACACAAATTTTTCACTAAATTGCAATAAACTATCAGAGCTATGAAAAATTATTCAAATAATATTCAGAGATTTCTCAAGTTAAGGTTAGACTGTTGGAGATATTTATTTTTAACTATTTAATTTAGATGACCCGCTTGTTTTTAATGAAAAATCATTTCCTATATTATAAATAGATTATTATATTTATTATTATGAGTCGATTATGTAAATGAGTAGTTTAAATATTATCAATATTAAATGTTATCAGAAGTCTTGGTTGTAGCTTTCTTTTCGTGAAAGCAGAACGATTTATGATATAATAGTTGAATAAAAAAATATATTTTATTAATAAAAACAGGTTTAGTATTCGATCGTACGTCACGATTTAAAATTAATTGATAGTAAACGAATGATTTAAAGAGTGTTTTCATATCGATAAACCAATTCTTGTTATAACAACTTAAAATTATTTTATATATACATATATTGATAAATTAAAACGAATTCTTCATTATGGTCTCAAATTTTAATAACTTCCTTAATTCGTAACATATAAACCGGTTGTTCTTTGTCTGTTTGTCATCATAACACTATACTACACATCTGATGCACTTAACATACATGTATATGAACACACACAAACAATATGTATCCGGCCCGTCTCGGCCCACTAGCCTGCAACTAGCCAGAACGCTGACATTGCTATATACATTGTTCTTGACACACTGCACAGTGTACTTGGAAATAAAGTTGGAAATAAGAAAATAAGCTTGGAAATAAGAGAAAAACCATAAGTAAACAATGACGGGTTTGCAAATCGATCTTGCTTTTCGTCTCGTCAAAACACACGAATTCATTGTCAAAAGTTATTCAATGTTCAAGTAAACTATACATTTAAAACTATATGTTCAAACATGAAAACGTAACATACAGATATTTATTAATGATAAGGAGTTAAGTTTATGATAAGGTTAATAAACTAAAGTTTCAAAAGTATTTTGAATCATAAAATCTAAATGACTCACATATCAGAAAATTGTGGATGTACATATATTCTCGATTTGAAACCTTCATTACAATAAATTATTTTATTTCACGACAGAGTTCACCGCATCCTTAGGTGAATATAAAACTTTTCACGGTCACCAACTCAATAACATTTTGAATGGAAAAATGTATTTACTTTGAAATATTCTTCTTTGGAAATTCACGAATATATTTAATCTGCTAAGAGGCAGCATGAAAATGGGTTTAGTCTTTCTCAAATTGTAATTAGTGCTACTATGACTATTCTCTTTTATATATAGTTTAGGCACTTTTCTTTCTAAATGTGATAGCTCAATGGATGGATGGATGGTAATGAGGTGCTTATAAACATAACGACATGTTCTGAAGCTTATTTGTTCAGGATATAACAATACACGGTTTTGTCATAAAAAAAGAATATTCATTTGGAATAAATCTTTTTATTTCATATTGCTGTTTCCACGCTTTATATTATTTTCTTTCATTAAATTAAACTTGTTAAAACAAGCTGAAGTTTCATTTGAAGATTCAGTTTCATTCATCTACATTTATTATATATAAACTACATTTATTTGTTAAAAAGTCTGTTTATGTAATACTATCACGCTAGATAAGAAAATTAATATAAAAGAATATAGAAGAAATAATATAGCCTGATCTACTATGGGTATTTTGAATAAAATTGATCTCTGTGGCTTATTTATGAACCAAAACTTAGAGAATTTATTAATTTACCTTTACATATGTATCGTTACTAATGCTTTCAACTAAAGTAGTTGGTAAACTATCTAATTTGAACTATCTTAACTACCAATTTGTTATACGACTACATAAAGTAAGTTCAAACAATTATTCCTACAAGATATTATCTAGAGTTCAAAGAAATTCTTGTTCAATTTCGACTTGACTTAGCTAGCATAATGTGTGTTAAATAGACATACAACTGTAATAGAATATAAATAACAAATGTTTATTAGTAACAGTAAACTGATTTGGTTAAAGATTTCTTTTATATATATCGGATTTAATTGAAATTCTTTGTTATTAAAGAGAGAGAGACGTCAACCTCGTTGACGTCACTTCTTTCAGTACGTTCCATAATATCTTAAAATTAAATTTTAATTGCTACAAATTGTCTTGTTTTTCTCGAAGGTTCTCCATAATCACATTCTTCACTTGTATTATTACATATACAGTACACTTATATAGCAGTCACTGAACTCTGCTGTCGTGTGTCCGTACATCATATTTATACCAAAATTCAAGCATAGTTCTATTGTCCTTTTAAATAATCTGTGATTTCGTTTTACTTTTAACAATAATCATAAATACTAATGAGTTTTAATAATAATTGATGACAGGGTCGAGTTATTTTCATGTCACATCCGTTATTAAAGTTGATAGCGCCGATATATAGTTATTAGTTACATCTTACTAGAAGTATAATTTAATATATCTTCATTAAAATTTGCGAGACTATCTTAAAATGTTGCCATATTATTCATGCTTCGTTTATATTTGTTTTTTAAACAAATGACCACAATTCCACAATTCTATCTATTCTTCATGCATTTAACAATATTTTTTGTACCCGTTCCTTTAAGCTTATGATAACAAACTTATATTCATTTTAATAAAGTGATCATTATATATTATTATTATATGAGGTAATATTTTATCTTCTCCGGTAAATTTAAATAATAACGAGAATATTTTCTGCTCCTACTAGTCAACAATACTTTACTCATATAAAATCTTAATAAATAATGAAAAATTCATTTAGTAACTTCATGTGTGAAAGAAAAAAAATTGAGGTTGAAAGTTACTAATATTCAAACTTCTGTTTACAGAAGTATTCTGCTAAAAATGACATCGTCCTAATAAAAATTAAATATTTCTAACAGGATATTGCGTACTATATCCAGTCCAAAAAGGGAACGAAATTTGGCGACTATACCCTACTTTAAAAAAAAGAAATAGAAAAAACGTTTATTCCTTTCTTCTACTTAAAATTCTCGTGAGATAATATTGAACGCTTAAAAATTTACAGTAGGTAGGCCCGTTACAGATTAATTCACGCACGAATCATGAACAGTGAAAGATTTCTAAAAGAAAATTAAATCGTACAAGAGCAGACAGTGATCTGACGGATACATAAGAAGGCTGGCAATTCCTAAAGGTATTAAGTAGTTTATAATGTGCACACCCGGACAAACTTGACGTCAATAATCTGAAAGCTAGTCAAACTCTCGCAATCCGGAGATGAGTAAGCTGAGAGCGATCTTGTTTACTAAGTAGATCCTCAAAGACATAAAACGAAGTTCACGGTACTTAAAGCGTTATTTAGGTTATTGGGATAAGAACATTATTTACTGATGACCAACAAATATTTAATATGCTAAACAGATTTAAAGATATTAGAACTGATATCTCCTAGATCGGATTCCTTAAAGAGTTTTAAAAATGTACATAATTTGGAAGTGATGTTAACTTAATTTAAGGACAGCTTCCTTTCTTAAATAAAAGCAGTTATTTTTAAGCTCCTTCTTGTCTTCGGATCCACGACACAATACAACAGCTACACCACACATATATAAGTATGCCTCAACAAACAATATTTTTTGTTTAATCAAAGTGTTTACTAATTATTATCAGAAGAGACCACGCTACTGACCGAACAAAATTTACGTTGTACTTTATAAAGACATTATAAAATGGGTTTTGGATAAGGTTTTGGTATAATTAAAAGTAAGTTGTAATTTTAAACCTATGTTATCATTCAATCCAAGCACTTCTCTTACGTTTTTTTAGAGAATTATTTAACAAAGAGCTTATTTTATTCGCCTTCTATAACTGTGTGGCATAAGGATTTATAAAATTTTATTCTGAAATTATTTTTAATAATCTTATTATCTTGATAATTTATTTACAGAATAGAATATCAATTCAGCTATTTAGACAATATAAAAGTTTAACGCTACGTGATATGAAAACAACTGAAATAGATCGATGTGGAGGAAAATAAAGTTTATGTGATCATAAAAATCAAATAACTATTATATTAAATGAATAACTTTTTATTCTAGATTTCGTTTACTTTACAGATAACATTTGATATAGTCCAATTAAACTCAAATTAATTATTAGAATACTAGTTTTTGCCCGCGACTTCGTCCGCGTTAATTTCATCATTAGTAATACATATTATATGTATAGCTGACCGGGCGAACTCTATCCCGTCCTAGAGGCCATAAATAATCAGGTTTTTCCTGTTACAATCGAACAGAATGATTGACATATTAGTTAGTTGTCAAATCTAATGTCAAAGAAAACATTTGTATGGGAAATAGAAAAGGGCTGTTTTTAGGGTTTTCCCGGAAATGAATAAATTTTTCTCACCTTTTATACCTTCCCTGAACCTCCACGAACATTTCAAGACTAAGGTAAGATAAATCCGTTCAGCCGTTTTCGAGTTTTAGCGAGACTAAGGAACAGCAATCCATTTTTATATATATAGAAGATTATCTTATTTAAACTACAAAAACGTCAAATTATTACCAATTATATTTATGATTTAATAAATACCATTTTTGTGTTGAATAGAAATATGATTTTCTTTTTATTATTACAGAACTATAATTTAAATATAACTTGATAGTTATTATGAGTTACTTTTTATGATATTTAATAATTATACTCTTTTTTTAGTACCATTATAAATGCTATCAAGATATTATATCCATTGAAATACCTCAGAATAGAAAAAGATTTCAATTCGCTGCACACTGAACAGAATATCTATATATAATAACATTTATTTATTTACTTAAGTCACATTATCTTTTATATTATTCAGATGAAAAAGACGTAAAAAAATCGAGGATATAACTGAGGTTTAATAATTTGAGAATATGATCATCATCAGCCTATTAGAGCCCACTACTGAGCAAAAACCTCTTCTCACATGGAGAAGATTTGAGCATTAATCACCATGTTTGCTCTAGACTTTAGCATTTATTTAGGTGGTAGAACCTAGCTGTGGTAAGTTACAACAGCTCGAACATGGGCTGGCTCGACCGGGGAAGTACCACCCTCTCACAGAAGATCGGCGTGAAGCAGCCTTTAATGGCTGCGTTTCGTCCGATGAGTGAGAGAGCCGGTTGCCATTTTCCTATTTCCCACCCTTTGCTACCATTTCCTTATTCCCATCCTCATCCTCCCTATTCCTAAATAACAAGGTTGGCAACGCATCCACAACAAACGTGTTGCGTATGTCCATGGGCGACGGTACTACCTACTACACCAAGTAGGCCGTCCGCTCGTTTGCCACCTTTGACATAAAAGAAAAGACGGGTTGGCGATTTCAAACTTATTATTGGAAATTATAAGTCCAGGTTAACTCACGAAGTTTTCCTTCACCGCCTATCAGTGACTCTTAGAAAGTACATATGACTTGGAAAAATAACATTGGTACTTGCCAGGTTTCGAAACCGCGCCCTCATGCATAAGAAACATGCCTTTAACCACTAGGCCACCGACACATAAAATTTGAAAATATCCAAGTAATAAATCTTGTTATAGACCATCGAAGGCAGTGTTTGATAATATTACTTATCAGTGTAGTTTATTAACCACTCTTCTATTTTGACGTAAATATTCTATTAAAAATATACAATATACAAGGCCTGGTTTATCATTCAGAAACTCTGACAGCACAGTGCACCTGGTCGGTCGTTATAAAGCACCCATTGTGTGACCAAGAGACCATTCAGGGTGAAACGTGTGATAACATTTTAGAGTTATGTATTAAAATAGTCTGAAATATATTTTATAAGTACTTAAAAGGAACTTCGACATTTTTGAATATCTTTCATCTCTTGCTAGAACTAAGTTATTTTAGTAAAAGGACTTAAGTTTGGGTACTATCCTCTTTCAGAAGATCTGTTTGGGTATACAAATACATAACATAGATAAATTTTTGATAGGTGACCAGAAGCTTCTAAAACTTTTACACGCTCACACACACATGTTATTTCATTTATCTTCTATATATATAAAAATGGATTGCTGTTCCTTAGTCTCGCTAAAACTCGAGAACGGCTGAACCGATTTGGCTAATTTTAGTCTTGAAATACTCCTGGAAGTCCAGGAAAGGTTTAAAAGGTGAGAAAAATTGGAATAATTGCCGGGAAAACCCTAAAAACAGCCCTTTTCTATTTCCCATACAAACGTTTTTTTTTGACATTAGATTTGACAAGTAACTAATATGTCAATCATTCTGTTTGATTGAAACAGGAAAAACCTGATTATTTATGGCCTCTAAGACGGAATAGAGTTTGCCTGGTCAGCTATACCTACATATATCAATCTTGACCAAACTAACGCGGACGAAGTGGCGGGCAAAAACTAGTCTAGCAATATAAATACATTTTGAATGTTGAATAAAATGCAAAACAAATTTGATGTAAGCCTTCTTGGAAAGCATTTCATTCTTTGGTATCAGCAAACTGCCTCCTAACCGCTGTAGAAATTAAGCTCTTATATCTCTATTATAGCTCTATCATTACCTATATTTGTATAAAAGCTTTTAAGAAAAAATATTACCCCACATATGAGGATTTAATCAAAGAGTTTTAATTAATATGGTCTAAATAACATAATTTTCGGAGATTTTTTTTTTATGTAACAAGATAATTTTAATGCATCCGTAACAAAAGAAAATGTGAATTCACGTATACGAAAATCAAAGAAAGGCTAATCGTCGTATTATTTTTAAATATGCTAAGTAAACCATTTTATCTCTATTTTCTACATTTATTATTATATATTGAAAAACTAAAGCGATTTGAAATTAAAAGATAATAAAACAACTAAAATATAATATAATAAAACCGCTTAACAAAAAGCGAGTTATTCTTTACTCTTTGTTCGTTTAATAAATGAGATGTGAAAAGACTGTTCTCGACATTGTGCGCAGACTGATAAAGTTGAATTTGTAATGAAATGTAAAATAGACAGACAAATTGCCTCACTGCTTATACATATGTTAAGAGTTCACTAGTGAAAATTTTGATTTAATAATGAAAATGTATTTGTTCAGTTGTTTAAACACTTACTGTTTTGATGTTAAAAAAGTTATTAAGTAACTGTGACTAATATTTTTCGGATTACTACTCTTATTTTATTAAAACTACATACTCCAGAAGTTTCAGTTACTTTTCAGTGTTTAGCAACCGTGATTACAAGCTGACGAATTGTGAACCAATAATAATAATTATGTACCAATAATAACAAGCCCGTCAAAACTATCTTCCATTACGAATTCTAAGTTTTTGATGCACAAATAATATTGTAAAAAAATTGTTTATGATTTTAGTACAATAAACAATCAGAGTAACTGGATATCGAAGTAACATTCCAAGTTCGCCCGAAGTATTTTGACTTCATTTTAAAACACTTTTTATCCCATCATTCTAATGTAATATTACTATAAGTATAAAGAATTTCAAGTAGTTAGGTCATGAATTTATTAAAAACCTTTTTCTTCTAAGACTTTCTCAAGGAATCATTTCAATTAACCTTATATTTTTCGAATTATACTATGCGTATTTTAATACCGTAAAAACAACATAATCCCGACGTTTCGGCTACTTTGCAGCAGTCAGCAACCATGATCACGGGCAGAGGAGAGAGACGTAGTTTGATCCGAAAAATATAAGTTTGATTTAGTTTAAAAGCTCTTTCTTATTTACTTTTATGAGAAAGTCTTTGTAATAACTATCTCATAGTTGTCTAAGATAAGGTCGCCCACTTTATAAACGAAATACAATAACTATCAAGAGTTTACTGATAAAATAATAAGAAACTAAGTATCAAAATAATTGAGACGAGTCAAGCTTCGCCTACATCGAGAATAACCAAATAATTGTTTAAAAATGTACGTATTGATTAAGGTAAAAACAAGTTAGAAGGGCTCCTTGATACATTTTATTACTTTGAGAAGTTATTAAATAACCAACATTTTTTACACATACGAAGTGTATTAAATTGGAAAGTCTTTTAAATATTGGGAATATTTAAGTAACCTCATCTTACAATGTATTTAATTTTTTACGCATGTATACACTATATTCATATATATGTTTAGAAACCTCGTTGGCCTATTCCTCCGTCTATTTTTTTTTCTAAAACTAAATCGGCTGATATTTTTTTGAAGGGATTTTTCCTCCATAGAGCTGAGGTAATAAAAAATAAATTAGATAACTTTTATTTTAATAATTTATTTATTTTTAATTATACTAAAGTATCTATTTATTTTATCAAGTTTTGTTATCGTAGAGTTTGCTTAATATAAACTTTAATGAAGACAGAATAGAGTTTGTCACATAAAAAAAAATACATAGTTATGTGCACTTTTTGAAGTAATAAAGTTATCTTTTTTAATTATATTAATTGTCATAAGACATTATCCTTTAATACACGATATAAACAGCTATTTCATTTTTAAAGTATAATTCTCTTAGCCTCAACCTCTTCATCGCCACTCGGGAAATAGAGTGTCTTGGATTTTCATTTTTATTTCCACTCTGGCGTTATTAAAACTAAGCTTTCTTGTAATAATCACGCTTACTTAAATATTTAACGAGTTCTTATCTTAAATAAAAGTTTTGTAATTATAATTAAAATACAACTTCTCATGTTATTTTGTTTTGTTATAAGAAAATTTTAATAATAATTGTATTCAATAAATAATTTTGTAACAATCTCTTTATGTTCAAAGAATCGTTAAATGCTTAAATATAATATTTTTCATCACAAACAAAGACGTAAAAGATGTTGTTTTTAATTTTAATAAATTCTTTAAAAAAGAAATAACATGTTATTTTTCATCTCAACTATAACTAGTAATGTCAAATTAAATATACAATATGTATCAACCCAACCCTGCTAGTACTATAAGAATATACATATGGGTATCATTTTATGCAGTAATTAAAAAAGTAAAATGATATTAATAAATAAAAAAGATAAATAGAATTTCAAATATAAAACAATAGTATTATAAAATAAAATATTAAATGACAATTATGTGAAGTTAATTAGAATATATTATCATTTAAAGATTGTACGTATTATGTACGTGTATGTAATATGTACATATGTAAATTTAATCATTAATGAATATCTTATAATAAATATTAAATCTCAAAGCATATTCTCGCATCACTATTTATTAATAGCATCTCTTGGAGCCTGTTCTAAAATCATTTGCGTAACACAGTAGACATCTTCGTGTTTATTTCAATATTATCTGTTATTGAGTGTTTGTCAAACAAACGTTACTATCTCAATCTGTTTATAGAACAGATACTACATGATACAACTCAATATAATGAATATTTACGAGACACGTCTGACAATATTTTCCAACTCCATATAAAACAAATCACTGACGCGTTTAATAAGAAGTGACTGAAATTGATTTTTTCTGATGAAGGGATATGTAAATATGAACCCTTTATTATAACTGGGACAATCCCTTTTGTACAATTTGATTTTATTTTGTTGTATATGAGTATATACCAGTAGTTTTATAATGAGATGTAAGACTTTTGCGAGTATTAATTTAAACGTATGTATCTGACTTTTAATTGTCACAATTTAGTTGACTCATGAAAACTCATGATAAGTGTTTCGGAAATGTATTACGGCTTAAGAAAACATAAACGAAGTTTATTAACTATATAATTACAGTAACATCGTTATCAAAACATAATTCAACTTTAAGTAGAGTCTGTGTTAAGTAAATGATTAAAACTGAGTGGGCAGTTTGTATAATGTTTCATTTCTCTGAAGTTGTATAATGTTTATAAACGATCTTAAATTAAGGTTTCATTATACTCCATACAATTTATAATATTCAATCAATACTAATTAATCAACAGTAAATTATTTCTTGATAACTCGACTGGAAGTAAAGAAATCTTTAATTGTAAGAGGGATTAAAACAACAAATGATTACCAAATATACGTATAAATGAAACTAATATTATTCGGATACACCACGCGTACTTTATTATTAAAAAAAGAACATACTCCAGACGTTTCGGTTACATTTTAGAAACCGTGATCACGGATAGACGAGTAGTTTTATTATATTATATCGTGGTCCAGTTGTAGTTAATAGCTTGTATAGAGGCTAGAATCCTCTCAACCTCAGAAGAAAATGGACAAGCACAGCTGTGTTCTCTGAGTTTACGCTTAGCGTTAATTACTCTCAAAAAACACGCCATGGATTAAGCGTCCGACTAAGTTGGAAAATGTCATATTACTAATAAATATAGATAGCAGTTATTTTAACTAAAATTCAGTAATAAATGTGGAACAATCCATTCTCAAAGACACTAAGTGAAGACCATCTTATTTAAGTTGTATAATAAACTAGCTTTCCGCCCGCGGCTTCGCCCGCTTGGAGTTTTGTTATATCGCGTTTCCAAAAAGTACCTTTCAAAAGTCTGGGATAAAAACTATTCTATGTTCTTTCTCAAGGTCAACTCTATCTCTGTACCAAATTTCATTAAAATCAGTTCAGTGGTTAAGGCTTGAAAGCGTCACAGACAGACAGACAGAGTTACTTTCGCATTTATAATATTAGTAACACTTTCAAGTGATGTGGCGTTGAATTGTAGTAATGTACTGGGTCAAAATAACACCATTGAACTTAAGTCAACTTTGATGCATTTTAATACATATTATGGTTTGCAAAAAAATTATTAAAAAAATATAGAAAAGAAAGCTTATTTATAAGACTAAATTAATTAATTAGTTTTACTCCATAACAACGACTTTCATATGAAGGGGTTTTGAGAAGGCCTTGTATGGGGCTTTCCCAAGTACACTATGAGAAAATCGCGTATGTTCTGTCTCAAAACTCCGTATCTCAGTTATTTCAAAACTAAATGATCTATAATTTTGCAGAGTTAGATGTCGTTAAAAAAAAGTTACCCGAATATTATACCATCTTAAACTATGGTTGTTAATTGTAATTTGTTTATTTAATATACAAAATATTACTTAAGAAACGTTATAAGGATATTATAAGCATTAAAAAAATATATATTACTTATACATTTATATAAAAAACTTTCGAGTAATGTGGCGTTGAATTGTAGTAATGTAATAAATAAATAAATAAACATTATACATGAGTTAAATTTGATGCCTTTTAATATACATTATGGTTTGCAAAAAATAATTAAAAAAATATAGAAAAGAAATCTTATTTATAGGACTATATTAATTAATTAGTTTTACTCCATAACAACGACTTTCATGTTTTGGGATTTGGAGACGGTCTTGTATGGGGCTTTCCCACTGTGCGGTGGCGATGCAGAGTACCTATTCATTAAGGAACTTTAACTTCAAAAGCCTTTTTTTTTTTAACTTGATACACCCAAAACTTCTAAATATGATGTTCCTAGGTTCAGTGGTTAATTTTGTATACCAAAAGTTTAGCTTCGTAGTTCCTGTTCCGTTCTGTTCGAATTTCGGGAATTCCGTGTGTAGAATTTCACCCCCACGGAGGTAAAAATAACAAACGATTTTAAATTTCAAAACGCTAGAACAAATATTTAAATATGTCTTATCAAGTGCTTAAATATAAAGTTTCATGGTTTTATCTCTTAAAATTAAGAAATCCCATACAATCTTTCAACCCTTATTTCACCTCCTCACTGGTCGAAATTTCAAAAACGCTAGAACAAATGTTTAAATATATCTTATCTAATGCCTTAATATAAAGTTTCACGGTTATATCTTTTAAAATTAAGAAATCCCATACAAACTTTCAACCTCTTCATCCCCTTTTTCGCAATAAAGGGTAGCCTATGTTCTTTCTCAGGGTCTAAAGATTGTCTGTGCCAAATTTCATCAAAATCGGTTGAGAGGTTAAAGCGGGAAAGCGTAACAGACAGACAGAGTTACTTTCGCATTTATAATATTAGTTGTGATTGCTCCCCCCTCGTACCCCAGTGACGCTTACATGGAGCCTACATCGCATGCTGGCTAGCTGAGCGCGATGAGCGTCAACCACGCGACTTTTTTCTAATACTTGCATTTTTAAACTCGTGATATTTTCCGAATGGAATGTTCGAATTGAATAATTCAAAGAGTTATGTAAAGGTATTGAAGCCGTCTTGAATATAAAGTAATTTGATAAGGATTAATACCAAGTTACAAATAAAGAGCCTTTTCAAGCGGAGGCATATAAATTAAATTTTTAGAATAAAAAACCGCTTACTGTGACATAACTATAATATTTAGACATATGCTGACGCGACTTATTTTGAAGATGATAATGAGTTCTGCAAAGTCATAGTAAATGATTTGGTTCTATCATCAATAGTTTTCGCAGCGCACGCGACATAAGGAATTTTTCAGATCATTTTTTTACACCTTGGGTTACATTATTGGAGTTTTAGTAAGGATCCCTAATTTTTATTTAAATATTATATAGCTTATATTACTCGGGAATAATGTAGCTTTCCAAAGGTGAAAGAATTATTGAAATCGGATCAGTAGTTTCGGAGCCTATTCATAACAAATAAACAAACAAATCTTTCCTCTTTATTAATATAGATAAATTATTAATTTTTAGTTGATAAATCAGAATTGTACGTGCAATTCGCATTTCAATGCTTATGGCTTGTGCACAATAAGCCTAAAATGATGTTGATAATTGAGCCTTGCCATGTGACGGAAAAAAAGGTATCGTCATCAGCCTATCAGAGCCCACTGCTGAGCAAAGGCCTCTTTCTCACTTGGAGAAGGTTTGAGCATTATTCAACACGCTTGCTCAAGACGGGTTGGTGATAAAAAAGGTATACTATTTCTTTATTCTGTAAATTCTTTATTAGAAAGACATTAAAATTATGACAAAACAGGAAGAAAAATGGCTTAAAGACTAATTATTATTCTTTATTCAATTTTAAATCTGGTAAGGTATGTGGAGTGTTTAATAAGTAAATATATTGCACTTTTTTAATACACTCACAGGTTCGGAAGTCGCAAATCAAGCTTTCTCTTCACGATTATAATAGGGTATTGATAAAATTATTTGTGTCTGATGCGGTTAATGATGCATATCATAAATACATATATAATATTCACAAGAGCATTCTTCCATATTACAATTTCTTTATTTTTCTTTACAGATAACGTATTCATTAATAATTTTTTGACCATCACATTTAACACCAATTAATCTAATTGTATATATTGTTTCTCTCAACGAACTGTTATTATTGATTCACCCGAAAAATGGTTTTGTTTAATTTAACTTAATAATATCAAACATTTTTTTGCTTTTTGTTTTAAAATGTACAATCCATTCATTTGAAACATCACCATTCTTTAATAACACTTCAAATTACATATATTTTATTCTTATATATATTTTTGAATACATTTAAAATAAAGTAATTAGTTTGGACAAGATCTGTCAGTTATCTATGTATATACATAGCCTTGCTTGCTTGCTTCATCACACTTCATACGAATCATTTTCGGTTCCTCTTTTAATTATTAATTAATTTAATAATCTATTTTAAAGCAGGGGAGGCCAGAAATCTTTAAGTGTTTCTACTCCTGCTTTTTAAAAAGGATTCTTGAATTCTGTAAACCTGAAGTTAACATGAAAAATTAACTATTTTAGTGTGGTAGGAAGCAAGTATGACTATTAAAAATAAAAATAAATAATATGTAAGCAAATTTCCTTCTGAATGAAAAAAAATTGTCAAACGACCGAGTTTTTCAAACTAAAGATTTATTTTTCTTTGTGACATTCAAATTTAATATAAATGTAATCCTATCTTGACCTCCCCTACTATTAATAAGATGAATAAAATCTGTTAACTGTATATCGATAGAATGAACGAGGAAAACTCAGAATTAGTACTAGTAATACAGGCATATATTTATAAATTACACAAATATCACGTATACAAAAAGCGCATAATATTTATGTTAATTCATATTTAGATTCGAGAAATGCGATCGCTAGCGAGGATGATGTTGTGTTTTGTGACGTCAGAAAATGATCCAATTCTACATGAATTATATAAGTTGTTTAAACAGCTTATATTAAAGGATGTACGTTATTCAGCACGAGAAGTATGTAACTTGGGAAGACATCTCATACCGACGGTTTGTATTAAAATGTTTTTTTATCACTGAGAAATATTATTGAGAAACTGCGAATTCAAGACATAATAAATTTACTAAGAGTACAAATAGAGAGAAATTTAAATATCTACATATTTTTAGCTAAAGTTTTTATATGTAGGTGTTTTGAATAACGATACAATATACCTTAATATTTTTTGTAATATTACAGATTTTTGAAACTGTTACAACAATTGTCGTTGTAAGAACCCAGTTTTAAAGTAAGGTTCTGAATTTATAAAAGTTCCTTTGTACGGTAATAAAAGTAGACTAAGAAATATATTTTTCATGGAATAAATTGTCGAATCGTAAGAATTGAATGTTTTTAACAGTTACATTATTTTCTTTCAGATAATAATTGAATGCATAGACGTAGTAATAACATATATTAAAATAATCATGAACATTTTGGAGCTATCTAAAAGAATCAAAATAATGTGTGCATTTTATTTAAAATAAAATAATTGTCGTTTTAATATAATATTCTTACCATAATACGTTCCCCAGGTAAGCGTACTTGGGATCCGTTTGACAATTGTAAGCGTCCTTATTCTAATACTTTGTTGGACCCTTTCCCATCCCCTCTTACAATCTGTACTGTGAAATTTTCGGTCCGTATAGCATGACTCTATTCTGATTTACCTATCCTGTGTATTAACATGGACATGTCGTTTTAACAATCGAGAACAAAGACATTTGACTAGTCACACGGCTCGTTGATCTAATAGTACGCGGAGTAATAATATTTTAAGCTTAATTAAACTGATTGAAATTAAAAGGTAATAAGGCTGATGAAATTTAAGATTTTAGGAAGTTTTACTCATTTAAATGAAACTAATGTTTTTCGTATGATACTACTACACGACTTTACTTTTGTAAAAAAACTACATATTCCCGAAGTTTTGGCTACTTTTCAGTAACCGTGATCACATCTCGTCTGCCCGTGATTTAAGAGTTTAAATATATTTAAACTTAATCTAGATGGAACTGAATCGGGTGTGATATCTTGTAATGTGTGTTATATACTGTGGAAATCATACTTTTCTTATACCTCAGCTTATATAGCTACAATATTGTTTAACTCTTAAGAATTTTTGAGCTGATGTTTGTTTAAAGGTTAGCTAAATATATAGGATCAAATGCAACTAGAAAACTAGGACTCAAAATCTTAAAATTCGGAATATGCCCCTTAATTTGCTCATAATGATTACAAAAAAAAAATACCAAAAATTTCGTTACCAATTATTAGTCCGTCCATTGTATCGAGCATTGAAATAATTATACCTCAATTCAATTTCCAATTATTTGCAATACTGATTGAAAAGATATATGTATTTGCAATTATAGTAGACAATGTTTATTTGAAAACAGTGTTATGGTTCTATCTATAGTTAGAAGAGTCTGTTACTTCTCCACCTTCCTTCCGTTCCCGTTCACTTCTCTCCTGTTAAATAATTGCCAATTTCCCATATTTATTGGTTAGTTTTACATTATTTTTACATACTAAATTACATTTAAAGCGACAAATATTTTACAATACTTTAGGCATATTTGTAAAGTTGATTTCAATCTTAGTATGCTCATTAATGTTTTAACTATTGTGAAATGATTATCATAAATATATAAGCATAATTATAAATTTGAAAAATAAAATATTAATATAACATGTACCGTTTTGATAACAAAAGTTAATTACTTCTATTGATTTTTTTATAATACATATTTTTTTCAAATATTTAATTTTGGTAACTTAATGAAAACCATTTTAAAACATAATTGTAGAATAAATTAAACTACAACATTGTATTTTATCATGAATTTCGTGTTTAATCTTTCAGTACATGTTTGATTTGATAATATGAGAGATCATACGGTTCATTCAAATTATATTAAATTATGTAAGAATTAGTCAAGTTCTATGCATGGGAAAAGATTTAAAAATAGATATTACTTAAATATAAAGGATTTTTTATTTGAGAACCAAACTTTAGGTAACCTTTTACAGATTTCACTTAATATTAATACAATACTTAAATCTTTATACTGATTTATAACAATGCTTAATTGTTTTAATTATTGGAGAGACAACCACCGAGTGTCGTGTTATTCTTTAGAATATAGGCCTGGGAATGATAAATAGTCAATGATGACTGTCTTATTTGAATTATGTTATTCATAATCATTGAAATCTATGAATCAGTCAATTAATACAAAAAATAAAAACATTATGTTATTCAAGAGCTGTCTTAAGTATATTTACTTATGCCTTTTCTTTTTAAAAAGTATTTCCGTATTAAACTCTGTATATTAAATACAGGATTGTTTTATTGTTAACATGTTCAATTACAAAGCAAAGAATCGAACTCAATCATAATAAGCATAAATGAAGTCTCGACTACAAATTTATATCGACTAACATTGTAAATTTGTTAAGTAATAATTTTTTTACATTTATAATATATATGAAAATATACAGATACGAATGACAAGTATACTTTACCTATTTGTATACAAGCACATACAAATTCTTCTGCCGAGAAAATTATATATAAACAATACAACTATTATATCCTACAAGTGTGTAATATATAGAGTTAAAATATTCCATTCAGATTGAATATTTACAAATCATGATATTCTAGTCAATTACGAAATGTGGAATTTACAGCTCGTAGTTGACTAGAATCACGGTTGTTGAAAAGTAACCGAAACTTCGGGAGTATGTAGTTTTCACAATAATAAAATACAAGTAGTATATTCAGAAAACTATGAATTTTATTTAAATCAATACTCATGAAAGCCTCAAATCTCAGTATATGAACTAGTACGGATTACAGAAAAATTATTTAGAAAGTATATTCGTAATAGGTAGTTTATTTTTAAATATTTGTATCACTTCAGTTAATTGAAAAGATATCTTCTTTTCCTACAGCAGTTATATCAATAACGGTTGTTGCATCAACTTGTAGATTTATTTTATGTTATATAATAATAATAATAATAATAATAATAATAATAATTTTATTTTCAGACAAATTATGTGTCCATATTAAAATTCATTTAAAGCTAAGTGTTAGTAACAAAATCTTAAAATCTAATGTTAGTACTATAAAATTAAAATTAAAATTAAAACTAACATACTAGGCACTATTAGGCCTAGTATGTAGTTGTACTGTACTGTCTATTATCGCACATATTTGACTTAAACATTCACTGAATTCAATGAAGCTATCTATACTTGTCAATATAATTAACTGAATGTACTGATAATTTAATTGAAAATCTAATAAAGTTTGTATTTTCAATATTGAAGACTTTGCAGTACCGTAGGAAATAGTTTCATTAACCGTTCGTTTGACTGCATCAATCTGTTAAGATTCTAAAAAGGAACAAGTTCAGAATTGTTAATATTAAAAGATAAAATAAAAAAACATGTTTCCCGATATAATAAATTAATTTCACTTTGAATCAAATAGATATTCACGAACAAAAGAGGAGGCCAAACTTTATGCCCTGAAGTTCTGACCTTATTTCTTCATTATTTCAACTTGCCTATTTATGTATTTTGGTTCATCCTGGTATAATCAAAAGTTGAGGTTATGTTTTTATTCCTTTTGGTTGTATCTTTTAGTTACATTTATGGAATTCAAATATTTTTTTTATTTTGTGTGTGTTATAGTGTTAAACGAGGTATGTACATAGCGTCTGGATCTTCCTAAAACTAAAAATAATTTGTGACGATTGTTTAGTTACACTGGTCTCACAAAAATCCTTTGCATATTCTTTATCTGAAACCTAAATAACCTGATGATTCTAAAAAAAATCCCCACCTCTTTGGAAAGTGAGACTGATGCTAAGATGCTAAGAATCAGGAAAAATAACATTTTAATAACAATTTGATTAATGAAAAGTAAACATTAACATAAGTATTACCTATTGACAACAAGTTGAATGTTTTAAATTCGGCTTACAGATGATTATACCTTATTATTTTATCGGAAGAAACTATTGAATAATTTCATATTTTTATTAGGTAATTGAATTGATCTAAATAATTGCATTTTGATATAATTGATTAGACAAGAATCTTTATTTCTTGTTCACCTTTGCTTAGATGAATGTGACAATTTTCGTGATTGTAGCAGGCGTTCATCAATTTTTGAGACGTCAAAATGATCTAAACAGAATAAACTTTTCTAGCAAACAATTTTCGACAAATATCTGAGCAAACATCATTAATCACTCTATTTTATGTAAATACCTATTATTCTTGTCATTAGCAAGTATTAAGTACAAGGGGTAGTAATTCTATACAAAATCATATTCTCATTATGCCAGCAAAACGTTTCTCATCGTGGTAAGTGTTCACTTCACAAACCTTATAATCTATTGTTCATTATCTATCCATTAGAATACTATAAATTAAAGATCGAATGTTTTAAGAGAAATGTTTTGAATGTAGATGATATTCATCCAACAGAACTCCCCAAAAAGCCAGGGTATCATGAAATAAAGAGACGTGAACATTTCCAATCTCACAACTTATTTCACTGCATACTTTTTAGCATTTCAGAGTTTCGAAAAAAGTATAATTGAATATCTTTCCATCTTCAAATGAAAATAATTCATTAAAAATTGTAGTTGAATATATAAATAAATAGAATTTTTTTGTTTTCAATCTATATCGTTTCAAATGTTAAGCATTTGAATATTTAAATGAAGCTGACATATGATTGTCAAAGTATCTAACATAGATCAGACTTCACACATGCGTGTTACACATAGCCTACGCGGGTAAACCGTCGCGTCAGCGATGGCCTGAAAATTCATCAAAATCAGCAGTGTTGCAAGCGGCCATTGACGTCAATCAAAGTCTTCGTTTAAAATTATGTATATTGATTGTTTATTCTCGGTACCAACTCTGTCCGATTATCACTCAACAAATTTTTAAGTTAAATCTAATTTTTTTATAATAATTTTATAAAGTAATTGTAAGAAAAGTTTGCATTTTCTTGGATCCTCCCATCGTAATTTGCTTAGTTGTTGTGTTGTTATTTGGTTTCTTGCTGTCTTATTTCATTTACTCTCTCTCTTTGTCATAGCTCATATATTAATAACTAGTTCTGCCCGCGACTTCGTTCGCGTGGAATAGTGACTATGAGCAGCGTTTTTTTAAATATATACTTATTTTTATTTTGGATCATAATCACAGTCATTTTGGGTAGTTCATTTAGTTATGTATGTATAAGCATAGAATAGTGTTCGACGTGATTTTTAATTTGACATAACTTTTTTATTTATGAACCGATTGACATGAAACAAACACTTAAGCATAACTGAAGCATACCACAATATATTCGTGAAAACCGCATCCAACTCGGATCAGCCGTTTCTGAGATTAGCGTGAACAGACAAACAGACAAACAGACAAAAAAAAAGTTAATTACATTTTTGGGTTCGACATTGACATAACAATAACCCCTGCTATTTTTTTTATTTTTATTTTTAATGTACAGACAGCACTTTTCTACAATTGTATTATATGTATAGATTATCACTTTCTCTAACTCTGACAATATTGTGATCATCTCAAACCAACATATTATGCATATATCTATATAAGGTTTATATATTACAAGAGTATCTCTTTCTTCGCTGATTTCCAGTGAATGAGCTCACTCCTGCGGATATGTTGTGACCTCTATCGACAATTTCTTTCATTAACGGTATCTGAGACGTAGAAAATTTAATTTAAAACGAGTCAGTCTCATTACACTTTAAACTCTAATAATAGCCCGACACACATAGAAATAAAAAAAATAAAACATCATAAATAGGTATTTCTCTTCTTACAGTCCCCTGACTAGGATACATATTTGTTATTAATTCAACGTTTACTGTTCTATTACTCTTAAGTTGTATAATCAATCATCAATCATCAATACATATAATTAAATGAATTCACCCGCCGCAGCTATCTGTTTTCTATAAACAGAAAAACTACTTATTATTTATTAGATTATTTATTAGATTAGATTATTATTATCAAGCGGTTTCCACCAGTTAATAGCGTAATTCTCGAGAAAGGTTTTCTTAAGTTTTGTATTTATTTGTATTGAATTAATGATATTTGTAGAAAATGTCGGTAAAAATTATATTACCAGTCTGGGAGCTTTTAACAAAAATGCTGCCTAAAGACTTTGAGATATAGTTAAATAATATATGGTGGAATTATGTATCTTATTAATTAATATAAGTCTACAGAAAAAAACCCCAATCCCATATGTCTATCTCTTAAGGATAACATACTATATCTATTTTATTACTTTTAAAATTTGGCTTCCATAAAGTTTTTATTGGTAAGCTATTTACATAAACGCGGTATTAAGTATTATCGAAACAACGTACTTCTTGTTCAAGCCAACATCAGTATTTGTAAATTACTTTTTGAATTATTTGAATCGGACGTACCACTTGAAAATTAGATAAGTTTAATAATTCTCAAAATTAAATCCGCGACATAACTCACTCAATTTTTCACATGATCACGTCATAATGTTGTATACAAATGATATTGTAATTTTATTATATTAAAAAAACTATTATTAACATAAAAAATACAGTTTTTCTTAGTTCAAACTTAAAATATGTTTAAAGACAAATGATGATGAAATATTTGTTTGTCTTGATTTCACTCAAAAAGTAATTACTCAAAGCATTTTACGCTTCATGGGCTATTTTATATTTTCGGTAAAGTACCCGTACAAAGCCGATGCGGGGGTTACCTAGGTTATAGATATAATATTTTTTCTAAAATATTATTTGTAGAAATATAATTAATTTGGAAAGAAATATAAGATTTTAATCCGTGCAAGTAAGTTTAGAAAACCTTCATATGCAATTATATATCATAGATAAAGCACTTTACGTATAAAAATATTATTTTTTCTAGTTTTATTTGGTATCAACATTGTCAGATTTAAAATAATTTAAGGTTATTTCGTGCAACATCTGTTTTTAAGTTTTAATCTGATTGATCATTTGATAATGTTACTAATATACTTTAGTTGACAGAGATTAAATGTAGGTTTAGAGAATAATCATAAGTTTAAACATACAGAGATTATCTAAATTAATATAGTTGAAAATATTGTTGGTTACAAGAGTAAGTATAAAACTGTAAAAATTATAATGCTCATAGTTCATTCCCTAACAAACTCGTATTGTGTGCAAGTAACGAATTGTAATATCTTCAATGGTAATGCTGTAAAACCAATTTCAAGTCCTATTACTTGTTTATTGACAAAATTTACAATTTTGACCATTAATAATAATTGTGTCTTATTTATACGTAATCAGTGCTGGAGACTACTTCATCAGAATCATTTTTATTGTGGAAGCTTATCGCACTTAAAGCAGAGCCTTAGAGAAATTTAACTTATTTTGTCTGAAAAATAATAACTTATGTTTCTAAGACATACTAATACCTAGACTGGCTGATTATGAAACTTAGTAATCTTGATGAATGACTAAAATATTTTGGTTTTTGAACTTTTTTATTTCGTAAAAAATGCTTTACAAAATATATTTATTCAGATGTAAAGTATCTTTTACTAGCAATTATTTGAAAAATAGAATTGTTGATGTTATCGTGCATGTGATTTTAATGTATTTTAATAAAGGCAAAGCTTTTGTGAGCTCACATATTGATATTTATAGATTTAACTTTTATTTTTTATCTTACTTGATTGCTATCTATAAATTCTTTGTGCTCTCCATTAAACTAAAAGGTCTCCATGTGTCTTCGGCTGCTGATAATATCATCTGGTGGCTATTGACATAGTTAGTCACCAGTCCGATAATAGGTATCATTCCACCTTACGATTCTTTTGGGTTACATTGTCTTTTGAAGCAGTATGGATAATGAGTCGCAATAGTTGTCTTGATACTGGAGCCTAATAGATTTCGCCAAGATTTTCGTTGTGATGTTTATTTATGTGTATAGTGTTATGGAATTTGACAACAGGTGCTTATAATATCGCCCTCGGTTTAAGACCGAATGCGTTTAAACTAAATAGTACAAGATTTTAGGCATATAGTTATTGGATAGATTAAAAAAAGTAAGATGCCTGCATCACTTTTCGGAAAACGATACCCTTCCTTTTTCCTCGAGCGCAAAAGAAAACAATATAACTGGTTTTCTATTATCTTCAACTTAAAATTAAGCTCTATTTAAAGCGGTCGTTACTAAGATAGTGCCTTCACCACTTATGAATTCATATTAACCTGTAAATATCTTAATTGTTAGTCAAGATTTTTTTTAATCGTTCATTTTTAAAATAAGAATATTACTAGACTTCTGATCAATTCTAATATTTTATCTAATGTTATTTTCTCTCATTACAGAAAATGCCATTAAAAAAATACTGGTTACTAAGTGATTCATGGCGATTTATATTTCTGATTTCAAGAATCAGCTTCGTAGCTCCAATTTGCATTTCTCCTAACCGAACTGATGTCTATTTTCCACGTTTATTGAGGTTTACAAATTTAATCGCTGTTATCGTAACCCGTTAGTTTCATATTGTTTGTTTATATAATTTGTTTATAATAAAAAAAATCACAATTTATCTCGTATAATGCTAAGAAATACTTGAGTAACAGTTTATAATTGTTAGTTAAGTGGTATATAAAAATATGTAATTTTTTTTCAATAGAATATTACATTCATGTAAATGTACAAATTTATGTAAATGTGTACATGCGTATATATACGCATTACGCATGTACACATTTACATAAATTTCATGATATGTCACAAAGGGCAATTATTTTAACAACAATATATTAAATAGCAAAACCAATTCTATAGTAAATCAATATTTAGCTTACTGATAATAAGACTTCTACAATGACTAATAAATTCAGTTATTATTACAAATCAAAAGAATTTGAGTGCTTGTTTGTTTGGTAAAATCAAGTTGCAGATTAAAATGGTTTATACAGCTCCTTGATATGTGTGAATTTTACAAAAAGTTAAGGTCAGACTCTAGTTAAATAAATAAAAATCTTTTTATTACATAAGTATGTCTAGGAAAGTAAAATAATATAAAAAAATATATTAAAAATTCCAGTATGATTTGGCTATTTACAACTTTTTAGAAATTCTTTGTTCACATAAGGTTTATAAATACATATTGATTTTGGAAGAAGAAAATTTAAGTAAACATTTCTTATATTAAACTGTTGAAGTACAATTGCATACGATTATATTTATGTATGGGGCTTTTTCAAGTGTAAGAAGGATAAAAAAATATATGATGTATGATAAAAAATATATGAGGTATGTTATTTCCTTTTGTTTTATATTTAAATTATGTGACAAATGTAACTTCAAAAAATTGTTTTAGATAATGGGAATCTTACAAATCATCGAAGAACAGAAAATATCAAAAATACATGCAGTCTCTTTAATATTGCTTTTTGTTGTTGGATTTTTAGTCCTTATGATTCTTGACGGCATTATTATTTACGATTAAATTGTCATTCCAAATGAAAACAATTTCTAAAATTAATTCTAAAATAATTAATTGATACTCGATAATGACAGTATTTATTGTACGAGCGTCAATACGATTGACTTGACTCTGCAACATACAAAGTATAACTATAAAGAATAAGAAAAAGAATAGCGTAAGTCTAATATATCTATATAATACAGATACATTATTCAGAATTAAAGGTTTTAATAGTGTAGAACCATGATTGCGAAATCATTCTGGGATATTCGATAATGTATGTAGAGAACAAGAAAATTAACTATTAAAATAAAATATTATAGAAGATACAAAACCTTCTGTCCCAACACTAAACAAAGTAATACAACAGAATTATTATCAGGGAATCAAACTCAACTTGATAATGAGCATAACGATACCTAAAATTTTCAAATGCTATTAATAGGCGCAGACTATTCTCAAATTTAATATTAATTCTCCATGAAAAAAGAAATACCAAAAAGTATCTTATATTTTATGCTTTTGAATGTTTCTATTGCTATTGATATTTACTTATGTTCAAGGTTTAATCCTAAGTATTATAGTTACCTAGTCGTTCCCATAATGAACTGGCCTTGTATTTGGACTTGTAATGAAGTAAAAGAAGGTCTTTTCGATCATTTTGAGGATAAAATTTTTCATTATTTTTAAGAAAGTTTAGAGATGTTTATTCACAGATGTTCAAAGTGTGTTAGTATTCATGATGATTATATTGAAAAAAAAAATTGGTTTCGTATCATATAATATGGTTGTAAATACACTATTATTTAACTATAACCTTTTTAACAACAAGAATCATTTTTACATTATTCCAGTTTTATGGTCATTCGGAATTTATCATCCGCATAGATCAACTTTAAATATATGTTATTCAACTTATATAGATCTCCACATTAATGGGCTTAAAGCTAAATTACTGATATTGTACTTATCGTTGATCAACTTTTTAATGTTTGTTCATATAATATATAAAACGAATCCATTTTAATTACTTCAATAACCGGCATAGTAATCGATATTGTATCTGATTAGTTTAAATCCATATATGCTTGGTTTTAAGCGAAATTGTAGTTTACTTTTACTTAGGAACAAATAAATATTTTTAATATAAATTTCACACACAAGTACAGTGTTTATTTCATCATAACATCATTCTTGTAATGAGGTCATAATATATATTTTTTTGTTCCTAATGTTTCTCGTCATTATAATTATTTTTATGTTTAAGAAAGGTCAAGAAAACATTTAGCAATTTAGTGATTAAATTTTAACCCAATCTTATCGAGAGATTATTCAACTTTAGTACAATATTTATATTTTTATGAAAACATTATCGTATTTAATATCACTGTAAATGTAAAAAGTTAGAACAGGGAACTTGATGTGTCTTTAAGATCCCTTTTTATTTATAAAAAAAATGTGTATTGTGGAATAAGTTCACTATTTAATAGATCCTAAAAAAACTTTAAAAATAAGTTAATATTTTTTTATAATAAAGTTTATACAAAAGTGAAAAAAATGTAATTTATAGACAACTTAAATTAATAGGTATGTTATGTCTTAAGAACCAGTTTTCGGTTATATCACGCTTATCATTCCAACCTCGTCACATTTGACAATCACAACATTAAAATATTTACATGTTGACTCAAGTTTTGTTTATATGTCTAAAAACCATCAACGCAATAACCTGAAGCTATGTATAAGATGTAAAGGTTAAAGGTGATTAACAAAATAGAAACAAAAAATAAATAAATGTTATTCAAACAACAAAGTCAGTCACACAAACCTCAAGAGTGATTGTTAATAAATTAAGTACCGTATGTGTCATAACAGTAGAAGTTTTATCATAGTTTTCCTCGAACATCTATAAGAGAGTGTATCTGGAGAACGTGAATTTGACAGTATTGTAGGAATAATACTCGTATATTTAACGTCTTATAAATGCTTAGACTCGTGGAGAAAATATCTTTTACGTCTTCTATAAAAATAATTCCATGTTTAAGCTGGATAATGTGGTAAGAGAAGTTTTATAAATTAATAAAGTCTTATTTATGAAACTTAAATCTAATTTGTTGAATGGAATTTTCATTAATCATTTGGTTAGCTTTCAAATAACACTATTTCCAACATGGTATCAAATATTTCATATTCGAATAGCGGACCTTTAAAACGCCTTTTATTTATTTTAAGTAAACCTCAATTAAGGCTAACATGTGAGATAGATTATATAAAAACGATGTAATACCCGTAGTAAATGCACACTAAAAATAGATTTAATAAAAACTTTCACATTTCTATCTTCAGAGAATTTAAACATATATTTCCTGATAAATCTATCGAATGTTTTGTAATTTTCCACAGTAAAACGGACAAGTTCCCAAAAGTTGAAATTATATTGTTTTATAGATTTATTTTTTAGAATACTATTTTTGTATACATTTGTTTTCGTTGCTTATTAATTTTACTTCACTTATTACGTTTCAGTTATTTAATTTTTATAGACGTTCTACTATAAAAAAAAATCGTAAATAATTTTTGTCTATTTTTTCTTTAAGAAACCAATAATATATCACTATATGTAGTTATAGAAGTAGCATCATGCTTTAAGTTCATTAAAATAAGTATTACATACTATATGTGTATTATAAAACGATATATACGAATGTCTATATAACATAAACAAATATAATTATACCCTTAATGTACTTTGTATTCCATTAAAAGTACTAAAAGTATAATTAGATATTATCTAAATGTATTGTTAAATATTACCCTAAGACCAGACATTGTTCACGGATCGTTAATGCGTACTGGTCACTTATTTGACGCGTATTAAAACGTGTAAAAGAAAATTTGAGTATAAGTTGCGATCATATCATTAACTAGTAAAAATGATCTGAAACTATAAAAAAATATTAGTTAAGTAATATCCGACCCAAAAAGCGGGGTGTTATAAGATTGATGTAGATGCTGCGTGTCCCGTATGTGGAATGGTAGCTCTAAAAGGGATCATCCCATTTCAATGTTTTCATTTTAATTTGAAAGCCAATTACTTTGCAGTAGTTCTTATCTATCTTTGCCTAATTTCGATCTAACGTAAGATTACTTTTTCAAAGTGATGCAACTCCTTTCTGTCCCATGATTACGTAATCTTAAAATGACAATTTATGTGTGGGCTATTTTTAATTAAATAATTTTTCAGTTATTTATATCTTGCCATGTTTTTTATTAGGTTTATTTAAAACTTTAAATATTGTTTTCCATGACTAATTACAGAAAATGATATTATCACGCAGCTTGATACTGAGTGATTCAAGGCGATTCATACTACACCTTTCAAGACTTTGCTGTTTTGCTCCGATACGTTTTTCATCAAATGGAACTGGTTGCTACTTTCCACGTTCTTTCAAAATTTTTAATATCATCGCCGTTACAATCATTGGTTGGTAAAAACTGTAATTAATATATTTTTCAAGTCACAAAATGAATCCTTAGTTGTGTTTAATATGATCATTGGAAGCCTATTCTAATTCAAAGGATACTACATACATACATATGCTTTGTATAGTCACATTATTTTTAGTAAATATGATATTATGCACAAATACATATATTAGTATAAGGTAATGTATTTTAAAGATGAAGTGATAAAATCTTAGAACATCTGCAACGATCAGTAAAGCATAACACATTTTTGTAATAGAATAAATTATTTTACTTTAAATGTTACATACTCGTATGTATGGCTAAAAATAATATATCATTGATACATAAAAAATATTTCAATAAAACACTACAAGGACATTAAACAATAAACGAATACTTTAAAGTGTGTAATTGAAACTTTGGAAATAATATACAAATAAGGAATTATAGCACTATAAATGGTCTATTTTATCTTATTTACTAATTTTCAAACTATAATATGAATTTGTTTTTTCATTTTTAGGACTGTTTCTGTCATACAGGGTTTACTATTTAACAACACTTAGCACGGACAGTGTTTACCAAAGAAGATTCTTATTTTATATCGTTCAAACAATGTTAAATATGACAATATTTCTTTATGGAGCTTTAAAGAATGAAGTGAGGACTAAAAACTATCTGATGTATGAAAGTAAAATATATAAGGTATGATATTTACTTTCAAGAATTGTTAAATGACTATCTATTAATATATCAAAACTAATTTCAGACAATAAGATGCTTAAGCACTGGTAAAGAAATGCCAAAATTAGGATGGCAATTTCATATGGATACATGTTTTTGAGGCATTCTCGCAATGTTTGATGATGTTCCCGTTAATGAGATTTTTGTTATAATGTGGAACCATTTATTATGGCATCATTATTCAATTTACTGCCATAAATCTTCTTCAGCTACAATTTGTGAATATGGCAAATTCCATCAGCGTTCCATTTATAATGATCAGAGCAGAATTAAAAATGGAACTATCTAGAATGACTGTTTGTGGATCGTTAGTTTTTACTTGATCGTTATATTTCAAACAAACAATTTATATATAATATTAAGTATTGTATTGTTAATTTCATGGATTCTTTAAAATTAGCATCAAAAGAATTTACGTTCACTAAAAACATTATAATTTCTGTTTCAGGGATTTAAATATAACTTTGGAATCAATCAATGCTGCCATTGATAGGAACGGTGCAGTCGATAACACACCTCAGAGTACGTTAATACGAATATTGTCTCATTAATACATAATTAAGTTTTATGTTATATCGTTAACACATATTTATTACTTATTTTTAGATGACAACAGTTTTAAAAGGCAGTTAACAGCGCAGAGGATCAGTCAAATCAAAAAGTCCTTCGTTGAAACATGTGATGTTTTAAAGGATTTCAATATCTCAGATAACTTTTTATTATTTTTGTTACTTGTGTCGTTTACTTTCAATATTGCAATTACGATATACAGTATTCTTTTTACACTAGAAGGTATAAATTTAAAATTGAACCAAATTGTAATTGTTTTGTATTATAATTTTTTATTTCAATGATGACCAGAATTTAGTTATCTTTCATGAACCGGGCAAGTATTTTATTAAAGGAAAAAGAAGAGTGTTTTAATTTTGATTAAAATTATATTTAAATATTTTTTAAAATAGAATTTTATTTGTAAATGTTATGTTCTTATATAAATATATTTATTTTCTGTTACTTTAATGACACGATTCAATTTCTATAATGAGTTTATGGCCAATGTTGCACTTTGAGAACCTAAGAAAAAAAATATTTTAGCTACAAAACTCTGGATCGTTTTGCACTTCTATTAATGTTAAACCTTAAAATTTATATTATTGGATTGTAAGAAAATGTTACTGCTACAAGTATTTGACTTTAATAAAAAAAGAATAAGGTATAGCCTTAAGAATCGTTATTGAAATACATGTCTTTAAAATACACAAAACACTGATAAACATATTTGTTATATAATTTTTTATATACATATTAGTCTTTGTAATTAAAATAAAGCATATTATTTGTTATGTGAAGATGATAGCATACATACAGCGTTCATTTTTTGTCTAGTATCTTAAGTTGCCTATAGAATTCTTCAATATAAGAGTAGTTGCGAATGAGGTGCGGCCTTAAATTTCTGCGAGAAATTTGTTTTTAAACCATATATCCCAAATTAATAGATTGGCGCTATTATAAATAATTAATACTTTTGAAGATTCCTCCTTGAAGGACAACAATTTAAATTGAGTCAAAACAAGTCTAAATTTAGGACAATTGATTTTAATTCAAATTCTTTTTAACTGTATCAAATTAAGTTGATTTAGCAAATTGAATGACCTCAAGGCAAAGTTGAGAATAGTACTCCAAGCGGGGCAATTCTATACTTTGTAAAATAAGAACAAGTGCAGTGATGTAAAGTGCTGCCTTGTCTTAATCTATTAGAACAGGGTTCTCTAAAATTTTGCTTGAAACTTTTATAGCTTTATCTTCTACATACCTACTAAAAGTTTAAGTATAATATAAAAAAAATATATTTGCTCAATATATATAATAATTACTTAGTTTTGTTCTGAAACCATAAACCAAGTTTTGTGATAATTCATACAGAAATAAAGATCTTAAAATGTTCTTAGAACGATACTTAAAACAGTGTTTTTGTAAACATATATATTTGTTGCAATAAGCGTGAAATGAAGGTATCGCAGAAAGTTGAATAATAAGACTTTTTAAATCTATATTTTTCATTTAAACATATGTATATGTAAAATTTCAGATTTGAGTTAAAAACGTTCAAAGCTTTATTTATAATATTTTAGCGTTTTAAGAGAAAGCACAATGGAGTCTTATCATTCATTCCGATTGTAATTTCATGTATTCACATGGCGTCTATTACATTGCGCCATTTATATTCAACGTTTGTTAAACCACTCGGTGATGAAACATGATGTACATATGTAAATTTGATTACTTCTAAATAAAAAGGAATTCCTATATTTATAATTTAATAATAGGTACTTTTGTAAAACTATAATTTAACTGATTATTAGAAGTATCTATAATCTTGTGGAATTTTAAGAAGCTTTAAGAGAACTTATATAATATATTTTTAACTTCAAAATATCAAATATACTTCAAATACTTACAATGTCCTTATGTATAGTTTCTGTACTTAACTTTTCAATGTCAACAAAGGAGATGGAAACTGGTGGGCCCAAAATGTAATGAGTTCAAAATTACTTTTTTTTTGTATGAAATACCAAAAATCTGCATGAATTCTCAATCTACAAGCGGAGAAATATGTAAATAACTGTTTTTATGAAGCAATCGTTTAACGATTAATTAAATAAAAAATGATTATTCGATTATTTAACTACAAAATAAAAACTTCACTCCTAGTTTTAAACTTATAGTAACTTCATTTAAACTACAATATAAATGTCTATAATTCAATAAAAATAACTTTTAATAACGTGTTTTATTATAATAATATTAAATATTATTTCAAAACATTCTTTTCGATTATCGATTCCATATCGATCGAAATCATTCAGTATATAGTCTATGGCAACATGACATTGACACTTAACAATTACCATGCCAGATACATTGTTATGAGTCTCACCTGTTTCGTGTTTTTTGATACGTTTCGAGTGCTTTCCCTATCGTTTTATGTTTTCATCGACCGCTGCTTTGTTTTTTACGGACTCCGAACCCGCCTAACGTTTTACGACCCTTGCTTTCACATTGGACACCGACGATCGCCTGCACGTTTGACTTGGAATTGTTAATTTGGATTATTTCGCCGGCTTATGGATTGGATATTACTGAAACGATGGATCGCTGTGTGAATTGTGGGATAGCAACTAGTAACATTGTACCCCCTGCAACAGTTCCTAGACGATATTTTAATTATTACTGAAGAGGAATAAAATACATATTCCATTAAAATTATTTGTTTTATTTTATGACTTTTATCACATAGTTCACTACTCCTGTTCCTCGTAAAATTCCATACTTGTTAACGATATTTGTATGTCTTTGAGTCTTTCTTGCCTTGTTATATATTCTCTTCTAAATAAAATTATTATTTTTCACATACTTTTAAGTGTATTCATCTAACTCTTAAAGATAATGCAATATAACCTCACTTTTACTGAACCTCCAATAACTCAGCTATCTGATTGTCAATATCTATAGAATTTTCAATTAAGAAACTCTTAATTTTGAACCATTTAATTAATACTGTTTTCATGTTTTTACATTGTGGGCCCAGAATTGTATGCAATACTTTCGATCTCCTTTGTGTGACACTAAGAAGACACGTATCTGAGAAAGAACATTTATTTCATAGAAATTTTCTACTTTTAGTGATTTGAATTTTAAAAGCTATCGAGATTCAATGAACCCTTTTAAACATTCTAGTAAATTTTATGTTAAATTTAAATATACTAAAATATAATATTAAATAATAACTAATAATTAATAAAACATTTCCAGAAAACAGAAGTCAATGATTGATCACATCAAAGTGAAGTATAGGTAGGTACGTGCCGTATATATTATATATATTTCATTTACCACTCGATCAAAGACATTAGTTATTATGCTTCACTAAGTCGACAGATATATTGTTTTATACATTTACCTTGTAAAGGCGATAGTCCGTAAGTTCAAAGGGTTGCCATGGGATGATTCCACATCTACGTGTCACTTGCTATGAAACCCTTTTCAAATAAAGTTATTATCAAATTGATGTACAAGATATTAAGGTGTGGTTATAATGGGAAAATGCCAAATAGATTTTACGAAATACAATCATTGTATAATAAGATATACCTATATATACATACACGTAGTGCCTTACATACCTTTTCTTAAACAAAAAAAGAATGTTTTTCATAAAATCATTATTTGATTTATTACATATTTCCAACAAAATATATCTCATGGTGCATTAGCAACAACACTGCAAATTCTGAAAAAAAAAACAGAATTCATTTATATTTCATAATTTATCAGGTATGCGAAACACATATTAAAATTTTAAGAGTTCCGGGTTAGCATTACTATATAGATAAAGTATCATATCGAGCGCTGCTTACTCTACGAAACAAACGCGTGTTCGTGTGTATCAAAAATTAATAAAATAAAACAAAAAACGTGATATTTTTAGGAAACTTCGGGAAAATTATGTACTCTTAGATATAGGATTTAAGTTTAGTTCTGCATTTTTTATTCCATGTCTTAGTGAGTTTCGTAATTTTTCTTCAACTTCTGTTACGACGTGAACCGCACTTCGTATAATTTGAAACTTTTAACGTTATAAACCAACAAAAATATTTTTTAATGTATTTTATAATTATATAATAAGGCTTGATTTCTTTTTTTTTGTGCAAAACACGTTGTTAAACACTATTTATACCGACTATTATCACAAGAGGGAATAGGAACTTAATTTTTGTTAGATATTGTTGCGGGTTTTGATTGTATTTAACGAGGAGATATTAAAAGGCGTAGATTAGTTGCAATGATAATTTTATTGTGTTACATATTTTTATGACAGGGTATAAGTAAAAAATTTAAATTACAGTAAACAAAGCGCCTTACATTTAAAGACTAAAGAACCCTGGCAGACCCTGGCTAAAGCTTGGAAATTGCCAGGAAGAAGAAGAAGAAGAAAGCGCCTTACATTTAAATCGTTCCGTAACCTCCATATACTAAATTGCTTCACAATTTTAACAGGCGCTTGCGCCAACAGATATACTTACTATTATACATATGTAGTATTAATTTAAACATATAATATATAAGAAGAAGACAGATCATTGTCTTTCGAGTCAGCTGTACATAATTATTAAGAAATTAACTTCATTGAAGTAAAATTTAACAGATATTTCTTGATTATAGGGCGGTACGAAGTCCACCGGATCATAGGTATACGGTTTAAGATATCTAGGATAGTTTTTGAGAAAAGTTTTAAATTAAAAAATATTTATTTAAATAGAAGGTAACTATCAAGAGAACAATATACGGTAATATTAATTGAAATAATAATAAGCAGTTATAATATTTTTGAAGCTTTTATTTTACTATAAATATATAACACGCAGCATTTCTATTCTGCGTTAATTATTTAAAAATTATTCTATTAATAAAAAGTTGAACTAGAAATTTATTGTATAAGATATACAAATTATTCAAGTTTCATTATAGTTATTATAATACAAATTTAGTTTAATAATGTTTAAATCTTTTTTCACATTATGGATTAAATTAATATTCAACAATTATTCACGCACATGCTTTATTATGAGCTAAATGATAGTATCTTAATCTGGTAATTGAGTTAAGCGATTATTCTATCAATATTAAAATAGTTTTTTTTTCTTTATATTTCTTTGTTGTATAAATTTATATTTTTAGCGAATTAAACAAAGTTTAGCAATTTAAACTACTTAAAAGCTCTTAATACAGAAGGAGATTATTTTTCGTAAGCGAGGGTGCGCGTGCGAGTGTCACCGTAGTGATGACGGACAAGCATTACACAGCAAAAGTCTATGTGGACTGACGACTGACGAGAGACGAGTACGACGCACTGCGCAGTGCACCAGTGTTGCCAACTTTATTTTTTAGAGGATCGTACTATACACTAAAAAAAAATAGTATTTTGTCTTGAAATTCAAGGAAATAATCGTACGCGATGAAATTTCAATAAAACTGCGTAAGTATATCAAATAAAAACGGAATTTAATTCTTATTTTCAATTAACATTAGTCATCAATTAATATGTGGAATTAAGATATTCATTAATTACATATATTTTGAAAACATAAAAAAAATGAATTGCTTTAGTCACTATCTGAATTATTAGGCACAGCAGTTGCGGGAAAAGCATTATATTTTTTGTACATACTTAAATTTAATTTGCTCAGCATATCGTCAGATGGCTTCAAGTTTATACAAAATCCTTTTTGCATTTGGTTCATACATTTGCTAGGTATACATCAATACCGCTTTTTTCTGCGCTTTGATAATTTAAATATTTATTTTGAACATAATCATAGTCATGACCTTAAATGTAGACGGCATTAACAGGCATCACTATATCATTTCAGTCATCACCAGAACTAGTACATAAATACAGTAATATGGTCTTCGGCAACGTGATAGTAAACGGTATTATTTCGGATTTATTTATTTTTATTTATATTAACCAGTGAAATAACAGATACAAAATATGAGATGGTTACCACTGTACATAGGACTGGTGTAGAGTAATATAAATCCAAGATTACATAAATAGAAAATAATAAACCATTAAATAATATGTAACCTAAAATATAATCTTAGAATAAAGAAGTTAAGTTTATTTAACAATATAACACTTTATTTTTATTTTATAATACTTGGTATATTATTTCGATAAATGAATCAAAGGCTAAAATTTGCATACTTATTCTCATTTTGTTTGCGGCTTTCACTATATTCGTTTTTCGACGGTCAATTATTGAAAATGATACCTGTAATAATAATGTACCTTGTTGAGCATACCCTACGCATATAACAACTAAACCTAAATCGTTTAATTTTTATTTACATATTTTTTAATCGTACATTACGAAATATAAATCTTAATAGACATTTCAAATGACATTAATTAACTCAGTGTTGCCAGATGGGGCTATTTAGCGCTAATGGGGCTATCTCCCTAACCGAGCGGCGATGTTATTTTATCCCCTGGCTACAGGTAGCCTATTTGGCTTTATTTTTTTACGTGATTGTGTATCAATTGAGTTAGACAAAAATGTTGAAATTACTAAATTTTGGATTTCGATATGGAACTTTCGAGATGCATCGGGAAACCAAAGTTTTAAAGAATTAGAGTTCTTTCTTTACCAATTAGCAATTCTGATGTTGAAAGAGTATTTAGTGTGATGTCTATTGTCAAAACGAAACTCCGCAGTCGAATGCTGCTGCCTATGCTCGTTGCGTTGATTCGCATCAGAATAATTCACATGAGTGTAAACGGATATTGCTGTAATTATTACCTACAACTAACAAGTAATAAAAACCTACAGTTTACTTAAAAAAAATTATGAAAGCTCGGAGGACTCAGTACAAACATGTGAAAAGAGTAATGATGCGCATATTCAGTCTCTCAACTTGATTGAGGTACTAAATTAAGTAATTTATCCTATTTCAGTATGTTAAAAAAAATTTACTCAGTTCTGTCAAAGGTTTATCTATAAAAAATATGTAATATAAAAATTTATTTAAATACTGTTATCTTATAGTATGTACTTACTAAGATAATATTTCATAGTATTTAATTATTTAATTATACTTTTTAAAACGAAGTGCAATCAATAAACATAAAAAAATCTTGACCATTTTTACTTCAATAATTGAATTTCATTTCTATTTAAACTAAATTATTGTTAAATAATAGTACAAATTTAATGAATATAAAACCAATAATAAGCTCATGAATTTATTTTAATTTCCCGCCTTAACTACCTGTGCGCCATGGTAACACTGGAAGCACTGATTATTTTGTACCTATTGTTTAAAGTACGTTAATTGTCAAATGAAATGGAGCTCTCTGATTGGTCGGTAAACTGTTCATATATTTTTTCGCCATTTTATTATTGTTGAATATTGTTACATTGTCATTTGTTTTTCTAAGCACAAGTGAATAGGTTTTAATTAGTGAACAGTGAATTAATTTATTAACGATTTATGGAAAATTATGGCTGTGAGTTCTGTGCTTGTGATATGTGTTTAATGAAATTAGTTAGGTACGAGTAGATTATCAATATTGTCGTTAGGTAATAAAATTAAAATAAGTGTAAAGTGAAGGCGTGTGAGTTGTGACTTGTGACCAGTTAAGATTGAACTAAAAGAAAGGTAATGTTATTCATTTTAATAAAAAGTATTATGATATTTATTAGTTTTAATTAGTTAGCAGGTTTTGTACACACAAATAAGTTACTTTGTTTGCCTTGTTTGTTTTTTTGTTTTCAAATGATAATATTAAGAATGTTTGAATCTCTATTTAAATAACTCTTATAAAGTTGTGAGGAACAGATCGTAATCGTTTTAAGATACTTTCGTGGCTCAGAGGTACCTAGTTAAGAGATTCATAATGTATATAGATGTTCGTTCTGATCGGACTGCTGTAAGTTGTAACATTACGCGCGAATTTTATCAATATTTAAATGAAATTAATATTTTCTGATTTCTTCGCGTACATATTTTATTGTGTTTAAAAACTACATATAATATCCGGGACGAATCTTGACCCTGCGCCGTAACAAATATTAGATGTCGTTTGATGTGCGGTCTGAGGCGAGGAGCTCATTACTACAGCAAACATGAAACAAGGCCGCCATTACTAGTAAGTAGTAACCATTGCAACGGGTGGATGCGTGGCCCCGCGCAGTGACACCGCGTCTCCCGTCGTTTGTTTTTGTTTTGTTGATTTTGTGGGTCCTTTCTTTTTTTATTAAAGGAAGCTTTTAACGAATTTTACTAAAATGCCAAGAAAAAATATTATACAGTCAAAACCATTTATAACGACATCGTTTACAACAACCTATCGGTTATTACAGCCAGATTGTATGGTCCCGTCCGAATTGCTAAGACAATTCTAAAAAGTCAAGCTCGAAAAATGATTTACGATGTTTACTGGTTTTTAATAATGCTAAAGATAAAATAATTAACCCGTTGTGTTTTTTACGTTCCTTCCCTTTAAAGTTTAATATATTAAATATTTATTTTTAGATAGTACCTACGTGATTTTCGCAACGACTATATCTGCGCAGAGGACGCCATGTTAGGTCAGGTTTCGTGCCGGGTAGTATACTTCCGACGCGACTCTCGTCTGCCCGTTAAAAACAATAAAAATATTAGTTTCATTTCTAAATTCAAATCAATACTTGCGAAAGATATCATTATTATCAATGATTAGAGCAAGAAATGATGAAAATTGTTATTTTATTTTTCAAACATATTCTGTTTACCGTACCTTAAATCTGTACTAGGCACGCCACTGCCCTGTTTTTACATCAAGTACTTTTAAGATATGAAATATTTAAAAGAATGTCTAGCTTTGAATTTTCGTAATCACCAAAATTACTTCACTATATAATATTTATTATTTTTTCTATCCAATACCAATGCGGATTTCATGAACATTTAAAAGGTCAACTAATATCAAAAATATATACAGTACGTTTATTTCTCAAATTATTTTATAATAACAAATCTGTATACAATTCACTGGGCTAGTACTGGAAAATATTCATATTACGCTTGTGTGAATTAGTGCACCTGTAAAAGTATGTTTTGCATTCGAATACAGAAAATATAGCAGAATTTATTTAAATTAAATTACTAATATTTGTTATAATCTATGAAACATCATAATATGATATTTTATTACTGGTCGTAAATTTTTCTTACTGGTCATTTCATCTCTAGAAAGACGACAATATGCGATATAATCTATATTGTATACTAGTTTTGCCCGCGACGTCGTCCGCGTTAGTTTCGTCATTAGTAATATATGTATAGCCACTTCTTCCCCACCGCACCTACCCCGCTCCCCTCACCGTACGCCTGACACCGCTGCCGGTATTTATCACCGAAACGGTATTTATCGCCGAAATTGCTATGACTCTGCATTTTAAATCTGTGATATCTTCGAAAATATTTATTTAATTTACATGCTGTAAAAAGCCATATTGATCTTTATTAAATGCACAATGTATTTAAGATACTTAATTGGATAAGGATTAATACTGTATTGCTTAAAATCGCTTCGTAAAGAAGCCATTATTTCTCGTACAATGTAAAGGATAAAAAATGGTTATTGTGGCTTATTCCTAAGAGATAAACATATACCATCGCGGACTCTTTTGTAGACCTTTTTAAGTTGTACAATACTGTAGTACATTGTTTTGATCTATCTTGTAGGATTCAGTCAGCGTTTGCAATGTAAGCGCAAAAAATGTGTTTTTTTACAAACTCACATTAGAAACCTCAAAAATTGTAGCCTATATGTTATTCTGATGTATAAGCTATATTGTGGTAAAGTTTCATTCAAATCCATTTAGTAGTTTTTACGTGAAAGAGTAACAAACATCCATACATCCATACAAACTTTCGCCTTTATAATAGTAGTAGGATGAAAGAAAGTCGTGTTTGTTACACATATAACTCGAGATCGAGACCAATTTTCACGGTTTTTTGTTCGTTGGATTTGTCTCCGTCCCGAATAGCAGATTAAATGTTAAAAAAAAAGAAAACTTAAAGAAAACTCGACGAAAACATGTAAAGGATCGAACCCGGGTTCCCAGGATCGATCGTACCGGCTTTTACGGTTACTCGATTATGAGGCCCTCAGTTATACGGATTCGCGATTGTCCGGACTAAGGACAAGAAGAAATGTCCAAGCGTAAGAGAGTGGTGGTGTTGAGAGTGGCGTACGTCAAATGACAATTAACAATAAACAAATATCCTAAACCAAATTAATAATTATTATTATAATTCATGGTTACCAATTTCATATCACCAAATTGTAATTTATTTTTAAAATAAACATATAACATTATGAACTACATAAGCACAAAACCGTCTTTTCTTCATACATTCGATTATCCGGATTTTCGATTATCCCAATGCCTTTCGACGATAATTAGTCCGATTAAAAGAGTTTCTACTGTACATAAAAAAATAAATGTTACATTTTAAAATTGTTTTTGAATATTATTAGTTGAGATCTGGACAGATTATCGAAATACTAAAGACTTATACTATTATAGTATTAATATATGAGAAGAAGACAGACCATTGTCATTCAAGTCAGCTGTACATAATTGTTAAGAAATTAACTTCATTGAGATAAAAAGGTAACAGATATTTCTTGATTATAGGGCGGTACGAAGTCCGCCGCATCATCGAGGGTCATACAAGAAATTATGTCGAGTTTAATTCATCTAGGAAAAGTTAGTAAAGGATTTCCCCCCGCCTTACTGAATCAGTTGCAAGTTATAAGAACAGTTCTTGAAACAAATAAAGAACTCGATAACGGGTACGTATAATTCAACTATCACTATTAATTTACAATAATTCTATTTAACTAATCTTCTCTCATTTTTAGAATATCTTCGTTGCCCGTTGGCTTTTGGATAGAACTGAATAGAATGGTTGTGAGCTCGCCCGCTACATATCCTGTACCGTTTTTAAAGATGAATGATTTTTTTAATTCAGAGGACCGTATTCCTTTAAATAGTTCAAGACTCTCTATGAATCTCTCCTTAATGCCATTCTATCTTCAAAATCTTACGACATTTTTGGACGTCACTGGTGATTTTATTATATTCAAATGCATTTATGTACTTACTTCTCGGTAACTGCTTTAGATTACAGTAATTTTAATGTTTTAATAATATTTTTTCAGCCTCATATTCAGTCAGGGCATATGAAAGTGTTGTTTTGAAGGACCGTACGGACTATTCCATGCAGTTGCAATCGGTTTTGAATATTTTATGGAAAAACTTCGGTACATTGGATTCAACGGCATTACTCAAATTGTAAATATTGTTTTCTTATATTTTCAAATTAATAATTAAATCTTCACATGCACATCTGTTAACATAATATTTTCTTACAGGAAATCAGACGCTATATTCGAAAAAAAAATACGAACAGCTCATTGATTGTCTGTCATATATAATTTTAGAAAATTATACAGTAATTGAGGGTATTATAGATAATTGTGACGTCATAACTAGAGAGATACAATTATATTTTATAGGAGACGCGAATATTATAGACATGTTGAACAAAGTTAACGATATATATAAGCAGCTTACAAGTTCTACCGCAAACGACAACAATATGATAAAACGAAAATATTAACTGCGGAATTATCACTGTTGACTATTTTTCTATTCCTTAGGGCTTAGAATAATGGCAGACATAAGACCACGTTGAAAAATACAGACTCAAAGTGAAATATATAGAGGAAGATGTTGATATATATTTTAATAAATTACTGAGCGTATATTACATACCTTCATGGGGTAATAACGGGTGGTACCAAGTAAGACAATAACCTGTTTTTATGCTAAATTTGATCTAGTTTTCTATTATTTAAAGCCTTTTTTTCTCATAACTTTTAAAACAAATGAAACACGTCACAAGCACATTGTATTATAATCAGGTGTATTTAAATTTTAAAGATGTTTTTATACTACTATACAACTCTTAAAATGCCCAAAATCTTCCAGTTTTCAGATACCTAAAGTATTTCGTCTATCTATTATATGTATTAAAAGGACCATAATTTAGGATTTTCAAACGTTGTATCTAATGCTTTTTCAATGTTTCAGATCAAAATGTGAAGACGAAGACGAAGAAGCTCTGGTGCAGGAAGAGATAAGTGAAATGTTCCCTTCATACTCCGACTTCGATTTCGCTGAGTTTAAACCGCCGACTCCCGAACAGAGGAAAGACAAACCGAGGAATATCAAGCCCAAAACTATTGTTTTCCCCTGACGATGTCTCCCTGATATACAGATGGCATTCGAACTTCGTACGGAACCTAACGAACGCGCAATGGTTATCCACCCCAAAGAAGTTGGCTGTGAATGATGTTGTCACCCCATTGTTATTGCGTTATCCAACATTTAGTCGGGTTATACAGGGTGCTTGGGACACTTTGGATGTGACTTTCGAAGGAACTATTTTACCAAGCTTAATGGTGCTAGTGTCGCATATTAAAGACAAAGTCGATGGAATTAGTGAGTATCCAAAATGTGCTATGTCGTTTCTTTGTAAATTTATTGCTTTTTTTTCAACACAGCTGTCCGAAATTTCAATTCAAATGGAAAACTTTAAATTAATAATCCTTCGATACGAGGTTAAAACATGGTTATAGTAAATTTTTGAATAATCTTATAATTTTTCGTATATTTCAGGTGGAACAGGTTCAAAAGTTAACTTCTACCGGTCACCTTGGATTTCCGAAACAAGGGAATGTCTTCCTCTCCTAGAAAGGGTCAAAGAAGCGACAACTGAATTATTGGATCAATGGCCAGACTTTCCGACTTTGAAAGATGTATGTATAATTATGTAATACTAGTTTCCTATCGTGACTCATACCGTGTTCTCTTCAGTATTGAGTTCAGAGCGAATTGCATAATGTTTATCTCATATAATAGATATATTAAGGAAGCTTCAGCGACATCTATCGTCTATGTCACTAAACTTCTACACTATATACGTGTGTTATGTGTTGGTTAACTACTTCGAGTGAAGTGTTTATAATGTTATGTGAAGTCAAACTACATTTTTGTAAAGCTTCATAATCCGTTCAATACATTTGACGTGACAGACCAACGCGTATTCATACATTCCCATTGACTCCCGTTTATATCGTTGGTATTAGAATCTCCAATATCGAAATGATATATGATTTATTAGCATATCTTTTATCTTTCTAGATTATAATAATAGTAGACAGAATAATCGGTTTTCCGATTACCAGTCTAGTGTCGAGATTCCTGAGGGGTTTGGAACTCTTTAGAGATAAAATTGAAGAATGGAACAAAAACGCCCACAAAGGAAACAATATGATTGATATATCACTGGCTGGATATATATGTAGGACAACAGATCATTAACTGGAGGAAACTGGAAATGACTCATTGGAAGGAGGGTCTTAACAACTTGTATCAAAGGTGAAAATTATGTTATTTCTTGACTTAGACGTCACAAAATTTGAATGGCTTTTAGCATATTATGAAGTAAGAACTACTTATCTCATTACAAAATAATCTTAGTATATAATATTATTCCAGTATTAATCTTTCTCTATAATAATGTCTTTTCTTACTACAACTTGGTCTACTTACGAATAAGATAGTCATAAAACTATTCTATTGAACAATAACTTTTAGTAGGTATTAAAAGTTTAACTGTTTTGGATAATACTTAATTAACATTTCAGACAACAGGCCGAAGCTCATAAATACTGGTTCTATATGTATGCGGTGATAACATCTTACTTGGAGGAGACTGATATGTCATCGGCGCGGGTCGTGTCCGTGTTGAAAGATTTCATGGAAAAGTCCAATCTAGCGGAGTTCGATGTGAGATTGGACATTGTTTATGAGTATCACTGCCACTTAATACATCTGGACGCCGGTCAAAGACGCGGTGAGATTCATTGGTTAAGTAATATGTATATGTTACAAAGAGCTTTAGAAATAATAATTATAGTGAATAGTTTATAGTAAGTTATTTATTTATTAGATTTCAACAAAAATAACTACACTTGATATCTTTTTCGTAGATAGATAATTTATTCTCTTTTTAAATTTTTTGGACGACATACATTTATAGGTGGTAGAGCCTAGCTGTAGTTTAGTTACTACAGCTCAAATATGGGCTGGCGCGACCGGGGAAGTACCACCCTCTCACAGAAGATCGGCGTGAAGTAGTCAATAATGACTGCGTTTCGTCCGATGAGTGAGAAAGCCGGTTGCCCTTTCCCTGTTCCCAACCTTTCCTTATATTTCCTTATTCCCACCCCTCCCTTTTCCTCCACAAGTAAGGTTGGCAACGCATCCACAACATCTATGTTGTGGATGTCCATGGGCCACGGTCACTACTGACCATCAAGTGGGCCGTCTGCTCGTTTGCCACCTTTTACCTAAAAAAAAACATACGTACTTTTATCACCTTAATTTCCTAAAAGTTTAGTCAGGTTCAGTTTATTAATCTATATCTTATACTGCAACTACTGCGGGTCTTCTGCAATATCCAATAATATACTTCTATCTATATATGTTCTGTTTTAGTTGAACTCCTATCATTGTTGTGGAATACATGCAATTACTATCGTCAATTCGCTCCACAAGTGGCTTCACATATTAAAGAAAAGCGTGCGCCCATAGAAAAGAAGTTGAAGGACATGGTCAAAATCTGCACCTGGGACAGAGACCTCAGCTACTGGAGTGTGAAGGACGCAGTAGACAAGGCTCATAAAGCTTTACACAAACACACCAAGGAGTTTGAGGTTAGCCATATTGATATATTTATTGTAGTGAAGCGTCTAATGCTACTTCCAACAAGGTTGCGTTAAACGTTCAACGCTCCTGGGGAGGGGGAATAGAAAGGGACGGAGCGATAGTAAATGAATGGATCAATTGTGAATTGTAAGCAATATTTATTAAGTTTGTCTTAAAGAAACAATATGAGTTCACTATAAATTGATATTTATACCACTTTTTATTTTTCACTTCTTCCGTACGGAGGGACTCCATGTTTTTTATTTATAAATTCCTTCGATAATTTCTAGGTCAATGTTTGTAATATAAACCATTATTGTGTACTTTATCATCTTATATTATCTTATGTAATTGATGTGTTTATGAAGTGTGAGTAAATATCCTACTTTGAAAATTGTCTACAGAAAGTTCTAAAGGACAGTGTATCGAGTTGTCTCGTGGACGCGGCGAGTGAGTCTATCGACCACGTGGGTATTTGGGATAGACCAAAGAGGGCTGGCACTGCAAGCAACGCCGCGGGCGGAGCGTATATGATAGATCTTCAGAACCATGTAGTACTGAACAGAACATTAAGGTATATAAACACGTCATTTTTATTACACTTAAAATATAATAATGATAAAAGGTTTGGTGGTTATGAATGATTTCGCCTGTCTTCTGTTTTATTTAGCTGTAAAGGTAGCTAGCAACAATTGCATTCTTTCTGTCTTTAAAAAAAAACATTAGTTACAGTTATAAATATGCAACATACGCATTACGCAATAATGTTTTAATAATTGAATTCCCTTTTACAGGAATACGAATACCAGCTCGAACAGCCTTGTCAATTAATACAAGAGAACAGCCTCCTGGCAAAGATTCCGAGTCTGCTGAACAAAGCTCGAACATTTTGTAAGGACAGCATCGCTAACACGGGCTACCCCGCGCTACTACATGCTTGGACGACTTTGTAGCCTTGGTTATAGAGACAAGTGAACATGTAGGATCTTTGGAGGTAATTCTTTTTTTAAATTCTATAACGAATATTTATTTTATACACGTAAAATTGTTTCAATTTCTATATTGGTTCTTATATAAATGTGAATTGTCATTTCTATTTCATTTAGATAATTTCTAAAAATTAGACTTATATCCGAAAAAAATGTCTTCTGTTACTGCTAAGATTGTAACAAATACGAACCATTTTAATCATAATACTCTATATTGTAGGTGGATTCAACATTGCCGAAGGACAAACAAAAATCTCAAGCCAAAAACATAACGCAGCAGAAGCGTAAAGCTCTATCGGATCTGTTCAAATATTTGAGCAAAATCGGCTTGAATTATCGCACGGGTCTCGTTATACATGTATGATTTCACAATACTACCCGTCGATTGGGATGCCGCTATGAGCTATTTGAAAAGCAGGTATTTACAACTATATAACAAAAGCATTCGACGTTGTCCATGTTTTTGTGTGATCACAAATATTTTGTTTTATGATCACCAATATTTTGTTATTTGTAAAGTATATATTTATATTTCTTTTTGCTATAAGTGTATTGTTAAAAGTGTAACAGTCATATGATATAATAGAAATAGAAATTAAATCCGCATTATATTGATATTCCATGACATTATAAATAGTGTTAAATAATAATTTGTGCTAAAATTTGAAGTATATACATTTTATTTCCAGAAATATGCTAAAACTCAGAAGAAGTCGATTTCGCGTTATACGAAACATATTTTCGATTTACGAACCGTAGCTACGAGTCTTACAAGCGCGTTAGAAATAGACTCTACAGGATGTAATATAACTTCGCTTGAAGAAATACTCAATGTGTTAGTGGAATGCTACGCTCATACGAGCATTCTTCTAGAACAGTTCAATGTCGTTCTGAAGTCTGTCCGGAAAAGATTTGAATACTGATTCTGAGCCGGATTTGGACAAAGTGCTATCAAACTCACCTTTGGCTGATTGTTTCAAGGATAGCGATGAATGGAAGTCTCTTAATAAAAAAATTAAGTCAATTATATCTCTAGTTGATAAACAAAAGGCACTGTTAAACAAATTATCTCGAAACCTAAAACAAATCGAAGAATCCATTAAGTTACCTCTAGTTTCTCAAAGTCATATAGAAGTTAAGAATAATTTGGACGTTATAATAGAAAAAAGTGAGGAAATTATTACCGAATATCAGTTTGTTTTCAAAACGACGGTCATAGAAGACTTCACACCGCATCATCCAATACTAAGAAGCCTTGAAAATATGGTGGCTTACATTAAAGATATAAAAACAGAACTTGATAAATTGGATGAACCGATAGACCAAGAAATGGATGAAACTGACGGCACAATGTTAGAGCAGACTGAAGATGTTGTGGCCACGATGTTACTCGTGATACAATCGTTGTACAAAAAACATCTGCCGCCAGAGAAACAAGCGGAGAATATGGACGTTATAAACGCTATTGATGAAATTATACATGAAGGTGAAAAAGTTGTACCAAAGAAATTTTAGAAGATAATCATTTAAAAGAATTACTCCAAGAGAACATATCGACTGATTCAAGAAATTGCGCGAATTTTTGGTTAACTATGTGCAATATATTGCGACTCGGTCTGATGTGGAAGAAGATAGAACTATTGTTATGAGATTGGTCCCGATATTGGAGCAAGTTATTGGATCTGGCATCGAAAGGGTAATTATATCGATATAATTTAGATTAAATATACCACAATGTTAAAATGAATAAGTTGGGGTTGCATTTAAATATAAATCTTTATAAATATCTAAAGTACAGAAAATTAATAAAATATTATAAAAACTTTCATTAATTGCCACAAATTAGATAATTTCAATAAGTTGTTCCACTGAAGCTTTTTAATTCAGATTGTACTTACGATTATCCTTGAATAAGTTATTGTTTAAGAATGTTTTAGTCAAGTAATAAATTGAAACTTCCTTTATTTCCTTACAGTTTCTGCCAACACTCAGAACTAGATTCAGAGGAGGGTGAGGGAGAAGACACTACTGGAGACAGCGGTATGGGACTTGGTGAGGGAGAGGGACAGAAAGATGTCTCTGAACGCGAAGAAAAGCAGGTGTGGGAAAGGGATAGATAGAATTATATTCCCGAAACGAAAGATCATTGCATTCAACTTTAGCGCTGTAGACAAAATTTATTGCACACAAAAAAAATATTGTTTTTGTTTTCAAAGGATCAATTGGATGACGCGCATAAACCGGGTGAAGAAAAGAACGAACAAGATGAAGATTGCAAGGAAGAAGAGAAGGAGTCAATATGATTGACGACTTTGATTCACAAGACGTCGAACAGAAAGGTTAATAATATAGTCATATAAAATTAAGTTTTAAACATATAAAATAGGGTTGTAAATTAAATAAATGTCCTTTTAAATTCCAGAACAATCAGATGAAGAAAATGATGATGACGATGCCGATAAACAAATGGGAGATACAGATAATGCTGCCGAAAAGTAAGTGAATATCATCATTATTTTTGCCACACATTACAATAATTATTGTAAAATGTGATCTTAAATGTCGAATATTTTTTAATATGTTTTTAGTCACATGTAAAATTGAAAGCAGAACCAATTTATTTGAAATTGACTAATATTGTTAAATTGTCATAAAGTCGGTTAGCAAGAGTTAGAACGTCCAATATATATGTACATATGTTAAGAAAGATATTAGGAAAATAAAAGGATGCCTTTATTTTCATTATTGTATAAGTAAGATTCTATGTATAAGCTGTTTTAAAAACACGGTATAGTTAAATTGCATTTGTATGAACGTTACAGCTCTAGTTAACCACTCTGTATAATATTAAGTAATTTTGTGTAATATAAATAAAGGAAATATACCTCTGTGGAATTCTTGCTACATATTTAGCTATTGCAATATATTTAAACTATTTCAATTTTCAAATTTCAGACCAAATATGAAATTTACCATATAAAACTATTTACAATAAGGTCCCGGATAATATTCTAGTTGCCAACCAAATATGTATTAATACTTTTATGCATATTTATATTTTTATGACACTTAATGCTAAGGTTTATCAAAAACATTTGATTTGTCTGTATTTATATAATCTTCTAAACCTGGTGTCTTCTTTCTTAAATCATAGTATGGAACTATTAGTGACCTTTACGAAGCAGGGATAATATTACAAAAGTTGTCGTCAAGTTCAATGCAAAAGAAATTGTTCAGCATTTAGATTGATTTTTTTAACTTGCACACATTTGGGCTACTTTGAGAAAGATTGTCATATGGAAATTATTTTCAATCGCAGGGCATTTATTAAGTGCTAAAACTAAAATTCAGAGAAATGAGGAACAATCTATGTATGTACATATATAAAAATTTTAATACCTTTTTCCCTTGGTCACGGCATCACGCGTGAATTGCTGGACCGATTTCACTGATTCTTTTTTTGTTGTACTTATAATGTATTTGTTATTGATAGGAGAAGGTTCTTATGTAATAAAAAATACGAAAATTACTAGAAAAGAAAATAACTACAATGTTTCACTTTTATGTTAAAATAATATGTCACTGGCGGTAATATCACGTAGTTAGAATAAAGTATTAGAATAATAAACACTTTGTTTTTGGAATAATGTTTATATGTATTAATCTTCTATCTTCTATATATATAAAAATGGATTGCTGTACCTTAGTCTCGGTAAAACTCGAGAAGGCTGAACCGATTTGGCTAATTTTAGTCTTGAAATACTCCTGGAAGTCCAGGGAAGGTTTAAAAGGTGAGAAAAATTGGAATAATTATCGGAAAAACCCTAAAAACAGTACTTTTCTATTTCCCATACAAACGTTTTTTTTGACATTAGATTTGACAACTAACTAATATGTCAATCATTCTGAAACAGGAAAATCCTGATTATTTATGGCCTCTAAGATGGAATACAGTTCGCCCGGTCAGCTATACATATATTAATAATGACGAAACTAACGCGGACGAAGTCGCGGGCAAAAACTAGTATACCAATAAGAATCCAATAATCACTGTAAGAAGACAGAGCATTGTCTGTCGGGTCAGTTATACTTAATAAAGAAATTAGTTTTATTTAGATAAAAGGTAACAGATATAGGGTTCGTCAGGTCAGCTAGTTATTAATAAAGCGATTTTTCAAAAGGAACATAATTTAAATGGATAATTATGAATTATAGGTTTCTCACAAATATATTGAATTTTTGTCTACACTGTGAATGTTGTTGTCATATAGTTTTGGTGAAATTTACAAATGTACATGTTAAGTACATGACATGTACATATATTTCAAATTGTATAAAAACAATGAAATCAAATGATATTGTCAATTAAATGAAACTAATATTTTCGGATTTACTACGCGTTTTTATTTTTGACTATAAACTTCATACTCCCGACGTTTTGGCTACTTAACAGCAACCGTGATCACGGGCAGACGAGATGTGATATTGTCAATTGTTGAATTGCAATTATTAAAACTTATTATAAGTAAAATATTTGTATATATCGGATTTATTACAAATTCATTGTTTTCAAAGAGAGAGACGCCAGCCTCGCTGACGTTACAAATGTCACTTCTTCTAAAGCTCCATGATATTTTAAAATGAAACTTCAATTGTTCTTAATATTCCTCTATTTCTTGAAGGTTCTTCATAATCACATACTTCAATGATACGCACTCACTGAACTCTGAATTCTCAAGTCTGCCGTCGTGCGTCCAGACGTCATATTTATACCAAGATTTAAACCTAGTTCTATTCTCCTTTCAAACAATATTTGATTTCGTTTTACTTTTAACAATAATCATAAATACTAATGAGTTTTAATAAGAATAGATGACAGCCTCAAATTATTTTCACGTCTCATCCGTCATTAAAGCTGATAGCGCCGATAAGGCCATTCTGACAGGCGGTGCGTGCTATGCACCTGCCTGGTGATATATTCCCTCTTGGTTGGTGTTCGTTACGTTCTTGGACCAGTCCCCCGTCTCGTAAAGTAGATGGGGCAGGATCAAGAATTGATGCTTCATCTTCCGAAGTCATGCCGATACGGTCATACCGGTGTTTGCTCTGCATTGTTTTCTGTGATAACAGAGAAATACTTTTGTAGTCTAGGTACTTCCACAGTAAAGCTAGGTAACTTTATATTGTTACAATTCATCACTCAGCCTATAGCAGTCCACCGCTGGACGTAGGCCTCTCCCAACACGCGCCATAACACTCGGTCCTCTGCCTTCCGCATCCAGTGAGACCCAGCGACCTTTTTGAGGTCATCGGTCCACCTAGCTGGGGGGCGTCCTACTCTACGTTTGCCGAGACGCGGTCTCCACTCAAGGACACGCTTGCTCCACCGTGCGTCGGTCCTTCTGCAGATGTGACCAGCCCACTGCCACTTCAGCTGGCTTATTCTACGAGCTATGTCGGTAACCTTAGTTCTTCGTCGGATTTCTTCGTTTCGAAGTTTGTCCTTCAAAGAAACGCCGAGCATAGCTCGTTCCATGGCCCGCTGAGCGACTTTGAGTTTGTGGACTAGTCCTACAGTGAGTGTCCACGTCTCAGCCCCGTAGGTCATAACCGGTAGGACGCATTGGTCGAAGACTTTGGTCTTCAGGCATTGCGGTAAAGGCGAGGAGAAAACCCGACGTAATTTGCCAAACGCTGCCCAACCTAGCTGAATCCTGCGATCGATTTCCTTCTCGAAGTTGTTTCTACCAAGCTGTATAACTTGTCCAAGGTAGGTATACTCTTGAACAACTTCGAGAACTACGACACATCTTGAGATGGTCATTATATCACGTCCAATTATCTAAGATACTTAAGATGTCCTCAAGCTCATGAATATTAATTAAATACAAACAATTAACCCTAACAATTATAATGTTACCAAAAGTATATATTTGCGTTTTATTCTTTTTATATTAAAATACAAGATCAATAAATTGTAAAGATATGAGTGTTTTAAAAATATTATTACATTCCACGTCTGATACGCTTATAAGTTATAGCCATCTCTTAAAGTGAATTTTATTATAGAATGGAATTCAGAAAACTTATTTAAATATACAAATATGTAATTAATCATTATTTGAAAATATTAAAATAAATGTTAATTTCAAATTCCTTACTAACAATTTCATTTCGGCCATAACAGAAATTTCATTTTCCTGACAGTATTCAGTCAGCTTCTAAAAAATATTCTTTATTAAAAATCTCTAACAAAAAAAGTAATATTGTTTGAAACCGTTATTAAATTAAATAAAAAAATGTTTTTCACTTAAGGGAGCGTTCAAGTATTACGTAACGCAATTTAGGGGGAGGGGGGGTCTCGTAAAACGTTGCGATGCGTTACAGGGACGGGAGGGGGTGTCTCTTACAAAACGTTACGTAGCATTGTTTCTAAAAAAATATTAATAAAAACCCCCAAACTAGCAACTCTTTTATATTTTTATTTGTTATTCCAAGTTTGCAAACCTCTTAATTGATATTTTACTGGGAATACCTAGATTGCATTGTCTTTTAATGTTGCTTCCGTGGTTAGTATTCGTTAGTGTTTATACTGTAATTTCTTCAGAAGAGGGAGATTTGTGTCAATGATCTTTTTTCATTTAACAGATTAAAACTATACCAAACTATTACATATTGTTTTACGACTTTGGAAGAAATTGATCACTTGAGTGTTACGTAACGTTTTAATAAGGGGGGGGGGGGGCTACAGAAAAATGTTACTGTGCGTTACGAAGGGGGAAGGGGGGGTCAAAAATCTTCGAAAATTGCGTTGCGTAATACTTGAACGCTCCCTAAATGAACTTGACTACAAATCATCAGAAATGTATGCTATTTTAAATTAAATATTACATGTACTATATAAATATATTTTGCGAATATTGCTCAGAAATGACATGAAACTTTTATAAGAGAGCAGTAGATATTACTTAAAACAACATATAATTTTATATACTTTGATGCTTTTCATGAGTTTATCAAGTATTTTTCGCTCATTTTGCTGTTTTGAACAAAGTTTTAATAGGTGGTAGAGCCTAGCTGTGGTTAAGTTACTACAGCTCGAACATGGGCTGGCTCGACCGGGGAAGTACCACCCTCTCACAGAAGATCGGCGTGAAGTAGTCAGTAATGACTGCGTTTCGTCCGATGAGTGCCCTTTGCCTTTTGCCCTTTCCCTTTTCCCAACCTTTCCTTGTATTTCCTTATTCCCACCTTTCCCTATCCCTAAAAAAAAAGGTTGGCAACGCATCCGCAACATATATGTTGCGGATGTCCATGGGCGAAGGTAACCTTCCATCAAGTGGGCCGTCTGTTCGTTTGCCACCTATAACATAAAAAAAAAAAGTTTAGTGTGTCGTATCAAACCCCGACGAGTTCGTTTCAGTATGCATAAATATGTAAATTTACCTTTTAGTATTGCAAATGTTACTCATTTCATTATTAGAAATCCTTGTTGAACTAAGGACCATATCTAATTTTAATTCATAAAAATAATGCCCCATCTTTGCTACTTCGTCGTTCTAAATGAAAACAGTTCTTTTATTTGTGGAACAAAACTTTAATCATAATATTTATACCTATGTTATGTGACGGTGTAATAAGTGGTCGTTTAATTAAAATATAATTATCTTTATACGGTGTAATCAGAGGACGCCTTAGGTTCTGGGTAAACTCGCCTACTCTACACGGGTCTGACTCAGCAGTTCCGTGTGAAGACAGTTTTTGGTTTTATATTTCTTTTATGTTTTTAGATTATAATATTTCTTGTAAGAATTTCATTAGATTTATTGTCACTATTTGTTCAACCTTCGTGCAACATAGTCGCAAACCTAGTTGTAACTTACTTTATAATTAAATTTAAGTCAAATAATTTTGGTTTCATTGCATCCACCGACCGTCGAAATCATAATTGGCGCAGTCGGTAGGATACTCGCGGATAGTTCGTGATCTATCAAACATCGATACCGCGTTCGCGAGCTACCCGGGTGGCTAAGCACCGTTTTCGAGTATCCGAAACCTATTCGGTTCGAACGGTTCGGGGGAGATCTGAAAATCGATTCCGCAATTGATACCAAAATTCAGATATGCTGTAAGTACTTTGAATCTATCTCAGTCCTTACTTTCCTAGTTCATATCCTTATTTTATTTAAACTATATGTAACTATTTTATTAATTAATTATTCGCATATACCTTTTTTAGGGTTCCGAAATATATTAATTAATTTTATTAATAGATATAGGTGAATTATTTTAATTAATTCATTCGATTTAAATATTTCTAATCTTTACTTAATAAAATCAATTTATTTCATTATTAATTTTGTTTAAAATTTATTAAAAGAATTTATAGTAATACGAAAAATAGTTTTAATAGACCTACATTTTCACCTGACTTTAAAATCAATTAGTGTGAATTTTTATTACATTTTATGTGCATTTACTTCGGTTATTTAAACTTTTTGAATTTTAATTGTGTATTATTTTAAATTTTGTGAGCCATTTTAATCAATCAAGATTTTTCATCCACTCGAATATCGTAAATCGAGATCAAAGAATAGGTTAGATAAGAATAATAAGTTTAGTATTATAGACGAGAATAGAGACTTAGACGGAAAAATGGCTGACATTGACAATATCTATAAATCATTAAGATTGTTACCCGATTTTGACGGAAACACCCACGTTTTAACCCGTTTCATTAATTTATGCGATCAATTAGTATTACAATATTTCAAACCGGGTCCTGGGCACGAATTGTCTAATTTAGCATTATTTAATGGAATATTAAATAAAATTTCTGGACCCGCAGCTAGATTAATTAATTCCAATGGAATACCAGAAAATTGGATAGGTATTAGGAGTGCGTTAGTGAACAATTTCGCAGACCACCGCGACGAGACCGCTCTTTATAGTGACCTCTCATTACAAAGGCAGGGTAACAGTACACCTCAAGAATTTTATGAAAGATGCCAGAATTTATACAGTACCATTATGACGTATATCTCTTTACATGAATCTGTCCCAACCACTATAGAGGCTAAACGAGATTTATATAAAAAGCTTACTCTTCAAGCATACTTGCGAGGTTTGAAAGATCCCATAGGTTGTAGGATCCGTTGCATGCGACCAGAATCAATTGAAAAGGCCCTTCAATTCGTTCAAGATGAACTTAATACTCTCTATTTACAACAAAGAAACGAAGGTGGCTCTAAAAATCCTCATCATGGCTCTAAAGATCCTCATCAAACTCATTCAAAATCTAATAACAATTTCGTACCGCTTAGTATGCCCTTCAGGCACCAGAACATGCCTGGTCCTTCAAGGATATTCGCTTCACCAAATAACCAAGGATGGCGCCCTAGCCAGCCACCACAGATGCAACCACCTCATGGCCCCTCCAGGACTCAACAAATCATGCGCGCTTTACCACAGAATTATAACCCTCAAAGTAATCTTTTTAGATTGCCTAATAAACCTCAGCAACCGCAACAACCCTTCAAATCACGCCCAATGAGTGGTGTAAGTCACTTTGTACCTAGAAATTTACCTCCTTCAGGACATGATTGGCGTAAATTCGGCAATCCACCTCCTAGTAATTATTTCAAAACCCGAGAGCTAAATTTCAACGAATTGTACGATGATTATAACTATAATGAGTATGAATACTATCCCGATTATGATCAATACTCCTATGATTATGATCAATATACTGAACATTATGAACCATATTATATTTCCGAAGAACCCTCTTCTTCATATAACGTAGATGAACCTATTTCCACCTGTAAAGATACTAAGGATGAAAATTTTCAGGAAGTTTTAAAGCCAGAAAAGCCAAAATAGAGCTTAATTTCCACATACAGAGGCAATTAGGTTACATTCAAATTGCAGAACCTCCACTTAAGTTATTAATAGATACAGGCGCAAACCAGTCATTTATTAGTCCGGAATCCGTTGAAAAATACTTTAATCATGTACCACTTAATTATGATCCGTTTGAGGTAACTAATGTGCACGCAACCAGTACAAATAATTATTCCATTACTTTACCTTATTTCCCTGAATTTAAAGAGCAAGGCGACATGACATTATTCATATATAAATTCCATAATTATTTCGATGGACTCATAGGTTTAGATTTATTGAGTTCTTTTGACTGTAATATTGATCTGAAAAACAGAATCCTGAAAACTCGTAGTACAGATATTCCCATACACATGTATGATTCCAAGAACGTTAATCTTTACGAAGAGATTGTACCCGCTAATTCTTCTAAATTAGTTAGATTACCCATTAATACGAAGGACGGTGATGTAATAGTAGAGAATCAATGTATATGTAATTGCATAATTTCTGAATGCCTAACTAAAGTAGTTAATAACCGCGCTTGGGTAGAAATAACTAACCCTTCATCTAATGATGTCGTATTTTCCATGGATAAACCTGTAGAAGCTTCGCTTTTTAATTTCGAATGTAGTAGTACCGAGATTTTATCAGACCGAGTAAAAAAGGTTTTATCTCGTCTCAGAACAGATCATATGAACGCAGAAGAACGAGCTAACTTAGTCAATCTTTGTGCTAACTATGCCGACGTGTTTTATCTTGAGGGTGAACCTTTAACCTTCACCAATAAAATAAAACATAGAATAAAAACTACTGACGAAATCCCTGTACATACTAAAAGCTATAGATATCCGCATGTTCATAGACAGGAAGTTAGGGATCAGATTAAAAAGATGCTTGAGCAAAATATCATTCGACCATCAGAGTCCGCTTGGAGTTCTCCCATATGGATAGTACCCAAAAAGGCTGATGCTTCCAATAAAGTCAAATGGCGTCTTGTAGTTGACTTCCGGAAGGTAAACGAGAAAACAATTGATGATAAGTACCCAATCCCGAATATAACAGATGTATTAGATAAACTCGGAAAATGCCAATACTTCACTACCCTGGATTTAGCTAGTGGTTTACAAGTTGAAATGGACCCCGCGGATATTGAGAAAACCGCGTTCAATGTTGAAAATGGTCATTACGAATTTTTGAGAATGCCAATGGGTTTAAAAAACTCTCCATCCACATTCCAACGTGTGATGGACAATGTCCTTAAAGATCTTCAAAATCAGGTTTGCCTAGTTCATTTAGATGACATCGTAGTCTTTAGTACATCACTGCAAGAGCACATACTTAACCTTGAGAAAGTATTCAAAAAATTAAGAGAGTCTAATTTTAAAATTCAAATGGATAAATCTGAGTTTTTGAAATTGGAAACAGAATTTTTAGGTCATATAATTAGTAAAGATGGTGTTAAACCAAACCCTAACAAAATCCAGGCTATTCAAAATTATCCTCTTCCTAAAACTTCAACTGAAATCAAACGTTTTCTCGGATTACTAGGTTATTATAGAAAGTTCATACCTAACTTTGCACGTGTGACTAAACCTTTAACTAATTGTCTTAAAAAGGGTAATAAAATAACATTAGATCAAAATTATAAAAATTGTTTCGAGCATTGTAAAACTCTTCTAACAAATGATCCGATCTTACATATCCTGATTTTAGTAAAGAATTTATCCTCACAACGGATGCGTCTAACGTAGCCATTGGTGCCGTTCTATCACAGGGTAACATAGGATCAGATAAACCCATAGCATATGCATCGCGTACACTAAATGACAGTGAAACTAACTACAGTACTATAGAAAAGGAGCTTTTAGCTATAGTCTGGGCTACAAAGTATTTTAGACCATATTTGTTTGGGCGAAAGTTTAAAATCATTACTGATCACAGACCTTTACAGTGGGTTATGAACCTGAAAGAACCTAATTCTCGATTAACCAGGTGGCGCCTTAAGCTTAGTGAATATGATTTTTCAGTTACGTACAAACAAGGGAAATATAATATCAATGCAGATGCGCTTTCGCGAATTGAACTTACTAATGAAGAACTTTCATCTATCATTGTAAATCCATCTACTTCAGATGACTCTAGAACTTTAACAGCACCAGATATTGATGAAAATTCATCAACTGCTACAGCGCATACTAGTGATGAAAATCCTATTCTAGAAATACCCATATCAGATGACCCTTTAAATAATTTCACAAAGCAAATAGTTTTAAATATAGTTGGGGATATTAAGTGTAGACCAATTATAACAAAACCTTTCGATGCTTATACTAAAATAAACTTACAGATTTCAGAGTCAAATTTAGAAGAAGATGTTGTAAATGCAATAAAAGAGCATGTCGTTCCTAAAATTAACACAGGCTTGCTTATAAATCCACCTTTGGCAATGTACCAAGTAATACCTATCATACAAAATAATTTTAAAAATTCCGCTATGCGATTATTTGTAGTAAAAAGGGAAGTAGAAAATGTAAGAGAATATCTCAGGCAACAGGACATCATTAATAAATACCACAATGGGAAAACTAACCATAGAGGCATAAATGAATGCTACCTTTCTCTCTCTCATAGATATTTCTGGCCTAAAATGAAGGACCATATAACTAAATGTATAAATGAATGTATTATATGTGGTCAAGCAAAATATGACCGCAACCCTATCAGACAGCAGTTTAAAGTTTTAACACCTGCCACAAGGCCATTTGAATTAATACACTTAGACCTCTTGACTATTCAGAGTGAAAAATACTTAACTATTGTAGATGCATTTTCAAAATTTGGACAGGCTTATCACTTGAGAGATGGAACTGCAGATAGCGTTTTACAGGGTTTACTTAACTTTTGTATTAACCATGGCGTACCGATTACTATTGTAACAGATAATGGAATTGAATTTACTATCCAGCTTATGGCAGAATTTGTTAAATTTCATAAAATTAACCATCATAGGGTTGCCCCACATACACCGAATGAAAATGGAATAGTGGAAAGATTTCATTGTACTATAGTAGAACATTTACGTATACTTAAATTAAGCCAAAAATCAGATTCAGTAATTAACATTATGCCTTACGCAATTCTAGCTTACAACAGTAGTATTCATAGTTTTACTAAGTGTAAACCTCCAGACCTTGTTACAGGACATTTCAACCACCGTGATCCTTTTAATATAGATATTTCGGCACAGTTATTACAACAATATATGATCGATCATAAAGCTAAAATGACTAAGAAATCAAACTTGAGAGTTTGGGAAATGGCCCTGGAATTTAACCGTTCAAACTTGGTTCAGCCAAGATCATAACTCATTATCATTCTTTTATACAACACGTAGACCTTCAGGAGCTACGCGGTACAATCGAATCTGTAAAAAACCAGCTAGATAATTTAAGCCCTCAATTACATAATGAAACCAAGTCGTTATTTCAACCTCACGTTAATTACTTGGAAACTAAGCTTAATAATGTTTTAAATCAATGAAAGTCTTTTGAGACAGATCGTGCTAAGAGAGGCGTCATAGATGGACTCGGGTCAGTCATTAAAAGTATTACGGGAAATCTTGATTATACGGATGCCCAACATTATAATGAAGCCATAAAATCCCTTCAGGATAGTGAAAATAAATTAATTACCGAAGTCAACAGTCATGTCAGTCTCACTAAAGAATGGTCCTCTCAGTATTCAAAAATTAACGAAGTAAGTAAAAGCGTTATTACAAATGATGATGATTTAATTAAGTATGCACACTTAGCTCAAATACTTCTAATTATAACCGATAATGTAGATTCAGTTTCCCATGAACTATATAAACTTCAAAACGTATTAGGTTTTATTAAACTATCCACCGTGCATCATGCGATCTTAAATTTGGAGACTATGAACTCTATTATTAGTAATGTTAGTAACCTATATGGCAGTCAGAAGGTGTTAGATTTAGATATTAGGGAATACTTTGATATAATTAAGATAGGTTCTTATTACGTAGGAAATAAGATAGTAATAGTTTATAAAATCCCTATAGTTCTACCTTATACTTATAATATGTATAAACTATCTATTATACCTAACCTCAATCAAGAAGTCCTTATTCCGCCATTCCCTTACCTAACCTTGTATGAGAAAGATTTCATGTACATAGAGGCAGAATGCCCCAAGTCCAGTAAATGGTATCTTTGCGAGGACAAACGCCATCTTCAAAGCCAAGAATCCGAAGACTGTATCCAGCATCTCATCATAACTCAGCAACGAGCATCATCGTGCAAACCTATCACCGTATCATTGAAGAAGACAGCCTTCGAGAAACTCGACGATCTACACTACAGCATCAGTTTCCCAAATCCAACTAAAACTCATTTAGCCTGTGGACAAGATTCATATCGCACACTACACGGCAGCTATCTCGTTACAATTCCTCAATCATGTTATATTGAAACACCGCAATTTACTTTAACAAACGCCGATAACCGGGTACAAGGACAAGCGGTGAGAATAATGGACCTGCCCAGCTACAGCGTCACCACAGCCTCAGCACCTAAAATCAACCTAAACTCTATCAGTTTGAAGCACCTACATGAAATTGACACTAAGGTCGGCTTACAACCATTGCTGACCCTAGACCAGAACCCAAATTATATACTATATCACACCACCATCCCTCTCTACGTGGTACTGATAAGTATAGGCGCAATAGCCGCCGCTCTGTTATATCGCAAGTATTTCTACAAGCGCATATTACATTCCGGAGATAACCCTGAAGACAACCAGATGGAATTGCAAGCAGTCTACACCATCCCCACACCTACCAGAAGGGTCGACCTCAATCAACCCCCAGCTCAATTCACAACTAAAGTTCCTCATATTCGCTGATCTTCAGGAGGGAGGTGTTATGTGACGGTGTAATAAGTGGTCGTTTAATTAAAATATAATTATCTTTATACGGTGTAATCAGAGGACGCCTTAGGTTCTGGGTAAACTCGCCTACTCTACACGGGTCTGACTCAGCAGTTCCGTGTGAAGACAGTTTTTGGTTTTATATTTCTTTTATGTTTTTAGATTATAATATTTCTTGTAAGAATTTCATTAGATTTATTGTCACTATTTGTTCAACCTTCGTGCAACATAGTCGCAAACCTAGTTGTAACTTACTTTATAATTAAATTTAAGTCATAATTTTGGTTTCATTGCATCCACCGACCGTCGAAATCATAATTCCTACCTTATATGTACTATTTTGTAACTAATTTGTAAACATTATTAAAATTTTAAGTAAACGCTACATCTGGAAATGTGACTGGAAATGACATTTAAAATATTGCGTTTTACGTCACAGCTTATATTAGCTACAGAAATTAAACTATGTATCTTAATCTGTCAAGAAGTATTAATTTTAAACTCAGTTCTTAATGTTACTAATGGATTTGATGTAACAAATTTAGGTAAGAAATAAATGTCCGTAATCGTTACTAGAGGCTTATCAATGATTATTATTATTACATATATTCAAAAATGTCTGCGGCAAGGAGAATGATCTACTTTGGGGCGGTCAAATTTATGCTCCGTTTATTTCTCATATTTGACGCTGGCAAGCGATATAAAACCTATTTGGATGTTCCCGTTGACCCAGTATTATGAATTTGGCAGGCAGCTGTCAAGAGAGAAAAGAAAAAAAAAAACTTTACGACTTCCCACACTTTCATTGAAATGATTTCGTATTTAGTCTTAAAAATATATATATCATTAGATAAACGCCTTTATTCCGTTTGAAAGACACCTTCTACAAACAGTTTTCAAGATTATAATTCGTTCAACAAATAAAAACGTCGATATTAACGAAATATTTAACAATTCCAATGAGTAGAAGTCATAGCGTAAGAAAAAACATATTTAGGAACAATTGTCACTACAAAAAGATCGGGGACAGTTATAATAGCATCTGGCTTGAAATCGAATTGCAATGTATTGCTTTCAAGTCCACCTATAAATATAATATTCTGTTTGACTATAAGACAATTTGGGAACTAAGGAACTAAATCTAAATTCAATTTGGCTTAAGAAACATACTTAACAACATTCTCTGACTTGAAATAGAATTTGTCATAATGTTATGGATAGGGTTAAACTAACCTAACTTTGTACAAACAAAACTTAATAATAAAATAATGGATAAAATTAATTTGAATCTTTCTTTGTTGAAATCTTATTGGTTTGTTTTAAGACAATATTTGTGAATTTGTGAACAATTTACTTATAATTTAGATACATTTTATCGAAAAACAAACAAAATTGTTTTAGCGTAAATAAACAATGGACTTAAAACTTTCAAAGTAAAATTTCTTTAAAGTAAATAAACTTCTTATTACATAATTTGTCTGCTGCGGGCTTTATGTTAATTTCGGTAAATTCTCTACTGGCTTAATATAACAAGGTATAAAGCATTTTAAGAATTCAGATTGTAAAACGTACAACATCCTGTACATTTATATTGCTCCAACAAAGAAGTTTCAACAAATTAGTAGCGTAAATGAACAACATCTAGAAAAACAGATTGCATTTTTTAGTACCTGACGAGTTTGTTTTATTCTATTCTGGATAGGACGAAATATTCCTATCACGCCTAACAAACGCGAATCGATTGATGAATCGATTTCTAAAAAACATAGCTAAGAACACTCAACGGATATACCTTTCAAACAAAAAACCGCATTAAAATCGGCTCATCCGTTTGGGAGCTATGTTACATCAGACAGACATATACACACACACACAGACACATAGACACGTCAAACTTATAACCCTGTCGTTTTTGCGTCGGGGATTAAAAACACAACAGTAATGAATAAAATTAGTAATGAGTTTTGTATTATTTTCCAGACAAATCTACGAAGACCTATTATGCCTAGTGGATGTATGTCAGCAGGCTGTAACGTTGGATCGTCTCGTGTACTACGCATTAAGAAGGGAGCTACGTACTATGGAAGATGTCATGCAGTTCGCGGCTCATCTACGGTTGTATGTGATACAGGAGAGCGAAATAGTGGCTGATAGAATCGTGAGTATATGTGTTTTATAAGGCAGCCCTACTAGGGCTACTACCTACTAAATGACTTGGGCCTGTCCAGAACTCACATTAACTCATTCCTGGAACGTACTTCGAAGGCAGTCCTTGTAGGCTCTTTTCAAATTTGGTAGAGAGAGGAGCTTGGACAGTGGAGGTGAGCGTTTAACGCGCGTTAGATAGGGACCCTTTAAACCTACACCTGGGTCGCTAGTTAAAGTTAAACTTAACCACATATATAGTAAAGTATCTCAAGATTTTATTTTATAAAAATTAATTAAAAGAATTATAATTTTATTTGGACCTACTTTCTTAAATTTCTGATAAGTTTTTTTGAATAATTCTGATGCATGATTTTAATTTTTTGCATAATTATTTTCTTGACATATAAGTATGTAATTTATAATTTTTCAGAAATCAATGACTGATATATGCAAAGAACAGGAAAATGTTGAAAGAAATCTACAAAAATCAAACATTTTAGTACAAAGTTTGTCTTCAATACTTGGAGTAAATAGTACAGATGTGTTGTTATATGTTAAGACTTATAATGAATTGATGAGTAGAGGAAGCCAGTTGAAAGAAAATATAACTGAGGAATATAAAAGAAAGGAAAATGAATTGATGCAATAGTAAGTATGATTTGAGTGTAATTTATAATACATATATTATTTTTTTTTGTCTTAGTACAATAGGAATTATTTTAAACCTATGTACAATTATTTATCAATATATTATATAATAATTATTTAATGACACAATGTTAGAAAAGTTCTTGAAAATAATTATTACGTTTTCCTATAAACACAAAAAACAATATAAATTGTTTCGCCTGGTAGCCATTAACTAAAATATTTTATGATAATTAGTAAGTTGCCCCCCTTGCTGGCCGTAATGCTACATGCGATAGGGTAACAGAAATGTTCTACTTCAATTAGAATATAATAATTAACTTTCCAAAATAGTGAATTTCAATTTCAAAGTCAATACAATTCAGGACTTTCAGAGTGAACTAATTGAATGAGTAAACTTATTTATGAACACCCAACATACTGACTTGGCATTTATTAACATATAATATTAATAGCTAGTACAACTGTTACTTTAAAGTTTCCTATATATATAAATACAATAAAATAATAAATAATACCATAAAATTTTCAGTAAGAATTCATCGGCCCACCTAAGATCCAACGTACATGATGGTTGTACAAAACAACCAAACTGTAACAACACAGTCATCTCAGTCATGAGACACCGACTGATACAAGACAGAGATGTTGTGGATGAAAGGATCGTTGAAACAAGAGTTATGTTCAATGATATTAAGGTAATGAAAGATACTTACCTGAGAATCTACTTAGGTAACTTCTAGTAAATTAGAAAGTTACTTAGGTAACTAGTATTTACTATCAATATATTAAGATTATGGTGTCATAAAGTGATCACATTGTGAATTTTAATAATAATATTTGAATGAAACTATTATTTTTCCGATTACTACGAGTATTTTATTATTTTTAATGGTCGAAAAGATGTTTACCGTTATCACGGTTGGTGAAAAGTAAAAGTAACGTCGAGAATATGTAGTTTTTAAAAATAATATAATAACGCGTATGTAGTAATCAGAAAATTAAATTTACATGACAGAAATACTTGATTGATGGTTTTTTGACTTAACTGCACCTTGTCTTAAGATACGAATTTCCTTAGCCTGACTTGCAATCAACGTTCTGAATTTTATGATAGCTAACCATTATTTGCCCTCATCCAGTTCAGAATTCAAACCTCTAAACTTCATATTATTGTTAGCTTAAAAGAACTGTCTACTTCAAACAACGAGGTTACATTAAGCATCTTAAAAATCTTTTTAAAAAGCAGTGGCGAAAATACCTTGTAAACAGTGACTAATTCTAGAGTATCAAAGTCAAACAAATTAAGAGCCTATTTAAAAGGCGAAAGGGACAATTTGTAATATAATAGTTTTTTTTATTATTTTATCCTGAGATTTATATGTTGCAATAAATTTGATTTAAAGCTGCGTTAAAAAAAATTGTAACATAACTTTTAGCTGAACTAGGTTTTTTTATGTTCCACCAATTTACAGATAAATCTTTATAATGTCTATCAAATTACCCCTCTTACTTATAGATGTATTAAAAGTTTATAATTTGTTAATTATCTTTGAATTACAAAAGTGTTACGAGTTTCTTGGAGTTTAGATAAGCAGACTTGTGGCTTTGTGGCTTAACCTCTATCTTAAAACTTATTAGTTTCTTTTGGTAAAAAACCAAAAATGTTTGTGTACTATCTTATCTGTAATTCTTCAAAGTTAAAGAAAATATTCATTTGAAATTTTCACAACAATAAAACAGTATAATATTGACTATATTTTAATATTCAACTAGCTAATATTGGATTACGCTTGTACCTTGAATCTGATTACTGTAAAATAATTATAGGGCAGGTATAAAAACAAAAGTTAAGATTTATTAATTTCATCACATGTATAATATAACACGAACACCTGTTACGGAAAGTTATGTGACTATTCCTCCCAAGAGTACTTACTACTTAAACGAAAAAGGATCTACGAATTAGATTAGGGTCTTGTCAAATATAAATGGACTTGGGTCTTTGTCATTAGATCTCACATCAATGAGTAAGTGACTCATTTTATAATAATTGCAAGAATAGAGATTTTAGTTTTATTTACGTCCCCTAAATTAAAGATATTTAAAAGCCAAATGCGGCTACCGAATTATTATTGAAACAAAATAAAGTCTAAAATTTTGTTTTGTTTCCAAATAAAAATGTTTTTTAAGAATTCTATACTTTAATGTTCATTATTATAACACGGCTACGAAACAGACCTAGGCACTCTGAAATATAATCATTTATACATGACCTAACATATAAGTTCGCAAAGGCACACAAGATGCTTTTAAAATATGTATGTCATTCATAAATCCTCTCACATAAGTATCAATCTAGTATCAATGTAGGTATATGAATGAAATAGGTGCTGTAGAGTTATGACACACACTTGAAATAAGGTTAATTAACAATAAAATTAAAAATGACAAGAATATAAATAAAAAGAATCTCAATAATGAAAATAAAAATAAATTTCAGATATATTGTGAAACTGTTGCACATGTTCGCAGAAAACAGTTTAAATTTGAGTTAGATAATTATTAGATTGCTATTTATTTATTTATATACTCTTTATTGTAGGTACACCAATAAAGACAAATAATAGGAGTAAAATAAAAAAAGAAAAATGTACAATAGGCGGCCTTATCGCTAAAACAGCGATCTCTTCCAGATTTATTAGATTGCTATTATATTTTAATTCGTCTTTGTTTGAAATAACAATTGCTTTGTATTTGATGAATGATCACATCATGTGAAAACTTCAGTAATGTGTACTATTGGTATTTCGTTAATGTTGTATTACTCTAAATTTATATTTATTAGGTGTACAACTTTGCTTCCGCCGTTTTTTTCCGAAATTCGAGGCTTTATTGTAAAAAACTGGTTATACATTTATGATTCAAAGTATTGTCCATCGCTGGCCACTACTTTCTCCCATCTTTCGGGCAGCATACGAATCCCGCGTTGAAAAAACTGGTCATCTTTTGAAGCGATCCACAAATAGATCCAATTTTTAACTTCTTCATAAGACCGGAAGTGCTGGTCAGCCAGGCCGTGTGCCATTGATCGAAACAAGTGATAGTCCGAGGGAGCAACTCCTGGAGAATACGGCGGGTGGGGTAGGACTTCCCATTTCAACGTTTCCAAGTATGTCTTGACCACTTTCGCAACATGGGGTCGAGCATTGTCGTGCTGTAAAATCATTTCATCATGTATCTCGCTGTATTGCGGCCGTTTGTCTTTCAATGCTCGGCTCAAACGCATTAATTGCGTTCGATAACTATCGCCTGTGATTGTTTCAGTCGGTTTTAACAACTCACAATGCACTACGCCGAGCTGGTCCCACCAAATACAGAGCATACCTTGGAACCGTGAATATTCGGTTTGGCCGTCGACCTGGAAGCATGGCCGGGATATACCCATAATTTTCTGCGCTTGGGATTATCATAATGAACCCATTTTTCTTCCCCAGTCACAATGCGATGCAGAAATCCTTTCCGTCTTTGCCTTGCAAGCAGCTATTCACAAGCAAACAAACGCCGTTCAACATTTCTCGGCTTCAACTCGTACGGCACCCAATTTCCTGGTTTCTGAATCATTCCCATGACTTTCAGGCCTTTTGAAATAGCTTGTTGTATCACTCCCAATGATCCTGCCAATTCTTGTTGCGTTTGACACGAGTCTTGATCAAGCAATGCCTCTAATTCTGCATCTTCGAAAATCTTCTTTCTTCCACCGCCATGCCGGTCTTCGACGTCAAAATCACCGCTCTTGAAGCGTTGAAACCACTCTCGGCACTTTCTTTCAGCCTCACCAATAGCAACCACTAATAGCAGCCTCACCATAGGTATTTGAGAGCATTCGATGAGCCTCAGCCGCAGATTTCTTCATATTAAAGCAGAAAATTAAAACCTCCCGCAAATGACGAGAATTTGGCTCGTAAGCTGACATGTTTAATCGAGAATAACTTTATGATGCAGACACAAATCGACTAATATTTCGATGGCGTTATGTTTACAAATGCCTAAGGTTATTGTATAACATCTACGATCTATTTATTTCGACTACCACTTACCGCTACAACCATCTATTGCAAAACGGCGGAAGCAAAGTTGTACACCTATGTAAAAAAAATTAAACCTATACTTTTATTACTTAGAACATCAAGTAGTGTTATTTAACTTTGTCAGTTTTCAAACTTAAACAGACCATCTATGTCTATCCAATATTTTATTTACATAACAGGTAATCCAGTATTACTTTTATATACAAGATCTAATTTAATACGATCCTTCCAAATATACGTTTATATTATCTGAAGCTAACATATAAATTTAATTAATACAACAACCTCAACACTGTACTAACCATAAATATACTATATGTCATTAAAATGGTGGACTTTATTTTGAATAATCGTATCTCGAAACATATTTCATAGATCGATTATTAAATGAAATAATATAAATGAAAACCCGTTTAATAACGTTAAAGCTCCCTTCGGACACGCGTCGTAATTCTTATGAGGTTCGTAATTTTACAAAAAATGCGTTTGTTACAAAAAACAAGTCTGGAATGTGATGTAGCGTCATTGTTTTTGAAAGAAATTCAAAAAACCGATTCATAATTGATATAATGTTCATAGTTTTGATAAACGTCACATTTTATAATTTATCTTGATTAAATTTCGATTGAATAATCGAAAAGGTTATTCATATACAGGGTAACTGGTGAATTACTATTAATGTTTAAGGAGAATACTCGGTACATGATTCTCATTCGAATTATGTAAAAAAAATAGGTGATTAATATTTGACCCAAAATTCCGTATAAATAAATAAAGTGTGGACACGTTCCAAGTGTTCGTAGTGTGGACGCGTGCGGCGGCGTGCTGATACAACACCACGCCTCCGCACGCGTGTGTGTGTGCGTGTGTGTGTGTATACCTAATCTGTAGGGTGTTCACACGATGCGTAATTAATTACATAAATTTTGGTTAACTTTTCTTAGAAGTTTATTAATATTTATGTTATATTAATTTTTATTTTGTCATATATGATCGTCAAATATCACGTCCTCAAGTATCGATAGTAATTCACCAGTCACCCTGTATATTCGATTGAATAATCTATTCTTTGACTGACTTTTGTGGAGCACTTCGAAATCATTTTTAAATATCAAAGTACAGAGTATTTTTGATAGTTCACTTTTTAATTTGTTATTCCCTTTTCCCAAGTGACAGTTTATATCCAACTTTATTTATCGATATAACAACGTTTGACAACTTTAGTGTTCAATTTATTTTCAATTCTTACATTTGTCATATTATATCAAGCGCACATCTTTAAAAGCATCAGTTGTCACGATCATATCAAAAAATACTTCCTGGTATTTCATAAAAAATCAATGATAAATTGATAACGTATAAGCAGTGTCCATATTTTTAATACGTTCTTGTAAGCATAATTTTGATTATACATTGCTTCTTTCATATTGCATTGTTATTTTGAGAACTTTCTAAGGAAAAGCTATTTAATTTTGAGATAAAATCAATACACGAAGATTTTTTTACGGTTTTATTGATATAGTTTTCAGAAAGTTTCATTTTTATTTTTGTTATTCAATTTAATATTTTTCCTTAGAACAATACTACATATAATACTTCAAAGTTCAAACAACTTTAATATTAAAGACTTTTTTTATTTATAACAACTTGTATTTGAAATAACCTAAATTAAATTTACTTCCAAAGTACGTATATGATGTTTAGGTCCTAAATTGTATACATAAACTGATTTTAAATAGTTAACATTAAAATTAACATTTTTCGATTGGACTAGAAACAATAAATACTGTGTATATTTTTAATATAATAAATTAACTTCTTTTATTGGACTTTGGAAAGCAATTTGCTTTCTTGATTTATAACTTAGATCTATTTTACTATTATCCAGTTAAACATCTCTTATTCCTCTTTTTATTTTACAGAGAGGCATTCCTGTATCTCTCTGTTATTTATTACGTGTACCATAATTTCGTTTTTATTTTTTAAGACCCAAAGCATGTAAAAACTTTGGTATATTTCTAAAATAAGTTATAGACTCAGTAGTTTTTTTATGTTGATTTTTAAGTAAGTTCCGTTTAAGTGTGACTTATTAATTCAGAGAAGATAATATAAGGTAGAATCGTCATGAAATGTTACCAGCTCTCATAAATTAATTAATTATTAGTATATTAGATATTTATTTTAAATTTGTTATGAGTGACTTATTAATGTTAAATGGTTCAAAAATTGCTTTATTGTAAATGTTAAAATTTATTGAACATTTTGAATGAAAATAGTAATGTGGATAATTTTCATTAGCAAATATCGTGAGGGTAGATGTAATTTATTTGTGATAGGATAAAAACAAAACTATGTAATATATATGGACTAACTAATGCATTTTAAGTCAGTTCGCTTTTTTAAGGACTGTATTAAAAAAGTGTTATCGATATTCATTTGTAATCAGAACTATAAATTGTGAAATAAGACATTAGTAAACAATGTGTTTGTGTAATTTGATGTGGACGCTAGATTGACTTTACATACTTTCAGTGAAAAAGTTTCGTAAAACACTGTCACCGCTGCGTTTAACTCTTTGACAAACTTCGGGTGAAGATTGACTCGGTATGATTTTAATTTTTTATTATTTTAACACAATATCGATATAAATATATATTTTAATAATACATTAGCACTACATGATAAAACTGGTGTTTAAGTAGACGAAAATATAGATTATTTCTTTGGTGATTCGGTTCGACGAGTACAACTTTATCACAATTTTACATTTACTAAGTAACAACATTAAATTTTAGATCCGTGATTAAACAAACGTCATTCAATTCTCCTTAGAATCGTTATCAAGTCACTCCTTACATATACAATCAGATCCTAATATGCTTCTGGCTTGATCTAAGCGCACGGTAGTGCGCCGGCTAAGTTCCACAGGCCGCGCGCATGCCGTGCACTATTTACACGAACCGTTTCGACCCACTTTTGACCCCCCTGTAGCTCAGTGCCTATTGCAAGTACAGAAATAAAATTGTACCTACGTAATCATATACTAGTACTAAAGCAGTATGCCAAATTTCATAGATAAAGCTTCAGTAGATCCTGAAATATGACCCTGTGAAAGTAGATAATTTTGGCACTGACTCACTGACAGGTAATCAAAACCTCTAGGCCACTTCCATTTAGCATTCCATTCCATTATTAACCTGCCAAGTTCAAATTTAGATGTATTATAATTTTAGATATTTTTAACCAAGCACCTATGTATTTTCACAACTATACCATATTTTAAGTTGGGTGTATGGTAAAGTGAATTTCGGCCAGATGGACCGTTGACGTGAATAGGGTGGCGGGTAGTGGCTGGATGTGGAAGGCAGAGGACTGGGTGTGGTGGCGAGTCTTGGGAATGGCAAATGTTTACCAGTGGATCATTCAGTTGATGAAGATGATTATGATCGATTTCAAAGTACATTTAAACTTGGCATTAGATTGGATTTCACCCCTTTTTTAGGCAAACAATTAGCCGATTGGAACTTGGCCCCCTTTTTAACAGGCATGTTTTTGGTGAGATATAAGTTGTTGAGCTGATTAAGGAAGCGTTAAAAAAAATTGAGGGCAAAAAAAGATTTTTAAAAGCGCTTAAAAAACTAAAAAAGGGATTCACGAAGAAACCAAGAAATTCATTATATTTAATATTTATTCCATAGATATTAATTTAAATTAAAACCTTATATTTAGTTTCACAATCTTGTGAATTTCTTTTGTTCCAACTTATTTTGATAATAGTTTAATTTTAGTCATAAACATTTGGCCCGGCCTTTGTTCGCCCATATTACTTTTCCATATACCTAATTAACAACATTTTGATTACTATAACGCGTACCTATGTATATGTAGCCGTGGGTTTTTTCAGGATAAAATTATTCAATCATCTCAATTATTTTAGAAGTTATATAAAAAGAAGTAACTAATAATTAAAATTTATTTTATGTTTATATTTTATTATAATGTTTTACACAATTTTACAAACAAAATAGTTAAATTATATTATAATCTTATTTCAATGTGTTTAGTGACTTTATTAACAATATTACTCGTACTATAGTATTATTATACCTTTGTTAACAGGATGATATGGAAGAGTTTAAACCTTTGATACCAGACATTCAGGCTGTTAGGAATCCTGGAATGAAAGAACGACGCTGGAATGAGTTCAAGGAAAAAGCTGGTATGTAAAATTCATACATAAGTAATTTTGTAACGTTTCGTCTCCTAGCTTTTTTTTAAAGCAATAGAAATTATCTTCGGTAAAAAATTCACTAATTCTGTTGAAATAAAGCTATAGTTTTTAAAAGTAACACCATTTTATTGGTTTAAATGATATATTTTACATACTAGCTAGAAGCACCAGAACCTATGATTGACTTTTTTTTATGATATTCTAACTAATATGGTATATTTTTATGAAAATATGAAATATATAAAATGACTGGTTGAAGTCAAATAAAATTTTGAACGAAGATGATTATTGTTTAAATAATATGAATATTGAAATATAGGTATTTCTGTAACAATGAACGAGAAACAGACGTTTGCAATGTGTCTGAAGCAAGGAGTGGCTCAACATGCTGAATTGATAGCTGAGATTGGTGAACTAGCCAGCAAGGAGTACGTGATAGAACAGGCACTCGATAAAATGCTTAACGACTGGGTGGCCAAGACGATGGAAGTGTCTCCATATAAAAACACTGGTATAACATTAGAAATATATGTATATATAGCCTCGTGTCATTATTGCTTGTCATTAATTTGTGTTGGACTAATTTCTAAGATAGGTATTTAAATAAATTGTTCTAAATTATTTCTAAGCAGAACTGTGTAGTACTGCAGTTGAGAATTAATAAAGTAACGGTTTATTTAAATATTTATCAAGCGTCTATAATCTAATTTACAGGCACGTTTATAATGAAGATTGCTGATGAAACTCTCCAACTATTGGATGAAAAACTTTTAACTACACAACAATTAGGATTCAGTCCTTTCAAAGCAGCGTTTGAGCTATGGATACAGGAATGGGATGATAAGCTTCGGCTTACAAAAAAGGTGTTGACAAATGGATTGAATGTCAAAAGTATGTTTTAAAGTATTTCTTTATATATATTATTATATTGCATACATTGTCTACCATAATCTATATTATTATACAGGGTGACTGGTGAATTACTATCGATATTTGAGGACGTGATATTTGACGATCATATATGACAAAATAAAAATTAATATAACATAAATATTAATAAACTTCTAAGTAAAGTTAACCAAAAGTTATGTAATTAATTACGCATCGTGTGAACACCCTACAGATTAGGTATACAGTTACACTCACACATACGCGTGTCGTGACGTAGTGTTGTATCAGCATGTCGCCGCACGCGTCCACACTTGAACATTTGGAACGTGTCAACACTTTATTTATTTATACGGAAATTTTGTCAAAAATTAAGTGCCTATTTTTTTTACATAATTCGAATGAGAATCACGTACCGAGTATTCTCCTTAAATATTGATAGTAATTCACCAGTCACCCTGTATAAAGGGAGTGGATGTATTGAGAACCAATATTTACGTCTGAAGATATATCGTGATATACAAATACCGCTTGAAGCTAAAAAGTACGGCACTATGGAGAGGAATTATGTCATCGGCAGCAGCATGTCCAAAGGTTTATTTCTTATAGTTTTATTTTTATATTTGGCAAACTTTCAAACGAGTTTTAAACTTTATACACACGATTTTTAGTCACGTGCAGCACAGTTTAAATATTAATAGTATTTTTTAAATGCTTGTTAATATTCTAACATGTGAAATATTTGAAATATTAGGCTACTGTTACATATGCTTATTTCAAGCACGAAAGCATGCTTTGAGTACGTGCTGTTTACTAGCATGTGTGTTCAAGTGTTGCTTAAAATAAGTACATATGTGTAAATGTAGCCTTAGGTTTATAACTACTCTTATATGTAATATATTTATTTTGTTCATAGATAATAATTATACGTCCGGATAGTCGTCTTCTAGACAGCTTGGTTGAAGCTTGTCATTTACTGGCTTTTGTATCACGAGGTCTGAATGAATATATGGAACTTAAACGAGTACGGTTCCCGAGATTCTTCTTCCTTAGTGATGATGAATTGCTAGAAATATTATCCCAATCTCGCAACCCAAGAGCAGGGCAACCCCACCTTAGAAAATGCTTCGAGAATATTGCTAAGGTACTTAATTATATCTGTCTTCTGATGTGTAATGTATTTGTTTATTTATTATACATATAGTAAGTAGGTACATATTTATGTGTACATTTATGTTTATATCTATATATGTATAATATCTTAATTTACTGTTATAATTTTTGTAATAGAATTTTGTTTGTATGCTTATAGATATAATTTTAATTTTTTCCTTTCTTCCTTTTTATTATACCTACACCACATTCATCACTTTTTAAGAGAATGATATCCTTTGTGCATTAAATTTGTTTTATAGTAATGCAAATATTTCTACTTTTGGTAATAAATAATTTAGTTATAATAATTATAACATTCATGTATAGTATGTTTGTGAGCAGAAATAATTAGTTTTAATATAATGTTTCTTAATTTTTGTATATAATACCGTCAGGTAACATTTGAACCGGATCTAAAGATAACTCAAATGCATTCAAGTGAAGGTGTAATCGTGGAGTTGAAGTACAAATTTTACCCTACTTCAAATGTCGAACAGTGGCTACTTCTACTAGAAGACACTATGCGACATACGAGTGAGGCCAGATTGATTTGTTATATCTTTATAGTGTCTTTTTGATATGGGTTAATCTATTATTTTAATTAATAGAAAGACAAATAGTTCTACTGATCGTTTTGGATTCTATCTATAGGTAACAATTTAAAAATAAATCAACCATTAAATATTTGAATTTTTTCCATTCAGATTTTATAATTTTATGCAATATATGTATTATCACTTGTACAATAAAAATAAAGGCTCACATCTCGTCTGTCCGTGATCACGGTTGCTGAAAAGTAGCCGAAACGTCGGGAGTATGTAGTTTTTATCAGAAATCTAGTCGCGTAGTATATCCGAAAAATATTAGTTTCATTTACAATAAAATGAGTTCAATACACACATTAATACGTATAATATTTTTCAGGTCAACTGAAAGAGCATCAGATTCGAGACCACAACCCGTTCGAGGAGGTTCTACCTATGTGTTCTACTGAGCACTTGATTAACCTGCCCAAGGTATGTACGTCATATAACTCTACTGCTACTTGTATATTTTGCTACTTATTTATCTACAATTAACAAACTGCAATTATATAATAATATATTTTTTTCAGAACAAAGGAAAATCAAGGACGTCGCGTGTCACGCCATCAGCGACACGTATGAAGGTGTCACGTTGGTCATACAAGAGGGTCTTCTGTGTCGCGAGTGTGACACGCCGCTTGACAGTGACAAACACTTCCTGTTAGTATAACCACTTGATAAAACGACGCTGCAAACATTGAATACAATCAGATTTATGGAATGTCAGTAAAGTTTTTCCTTTATCGTGTTGAAAACACTCATTAACTTTTACAAAAAAATGTTATTTTAGTAGCTCTTATTATATTGTGATATCATCTTTTTAATATTTCTATATTTTGTAATGAAGAAAGATTAGATAAATAATATACGAAATGTTCAATACATACTAAAGTATAATTTTAATATTCTCAATATACAGCGGTCGCACGTCGCGCAGCAAGTGTCCATATGCTACATCATGTTACCGAGCGATGTTGAGACACAGTGGATATTGCGCCGGCTCACTTTCACTGGAGGCCGCTCCTAGACCCGCTCCCACGCTATACTGCGTCTGCGAATACTCTACAGACATAAGTCAGTTTACACTGGTTATAGGATGTCAATCAATATAATATATTTTCATTTTCTTTTATAAATTTTATAACTAACTATGTAACTGTTAGACCAGCAGCATATATAGATCAATATAAAATATACAATTAACCAATGACTATAGTAACTAATAAAATATTAAGATTTTAATCCCCAGACGGCATCGTTAAATTAAACAAGTGTGTAGTATTAACAGATTTTATTGTCACGACGCAAAAATTGTATACAGTTCGTAAATATTTGCAATTCTTTATGAAAAACTTTGTTGTTCTAATATAATATTACTCCAGGCACGGACATTCTATCTCATCTCCTCGTGACACAACACACAAGCGCGTACTTAACTGAGGAACTAGCACGAGCCAACACCGTCAGGGAAGAACCAAAACCTGCTGATGAAGTAGAGCCTGTGAGTATCTACTAGTGATTACTCATACTGTTTTGCGATTATATTATAATATATTATGACATTTGCCTCTCAATAAGCTTAAATAGTGCCTAGTTTTAACAAAATAAACCAAATTTTCATGTCACATAAAATCAAAATAAAATTTTCATGTCTTAATAACAATTTTGTAGAACATATTTGCTCTTTATTCAAAACTCTTAAAGTAATTTAAAAACGGCTTAAATAAACATTCGTTTCGTAAGGAGGAATTCATTTATTTCAGTTTCAATATTAATTTTAAGAGGTCACATCAAATAGTATACTACGTAGAAGAAATTAAAATCATCGTATATCTGTCTTCAGATGATTCCAGTGTACGCTGAAGGCTGTGAGCTGACGGCCAACGTGCTCCTCTACATGGACCATCTCAAACAACACCAGGACAAGGAGCTGGAGATTAAATGTACGAGATGTGTGCTGAGATTCGTACGTCTCGGTGAATAATACAACTGTAAGTACTATATAAACAGATGAAACTAATATTTTCGGACTGTTTCGCGTATTTTATTATTTTAAAAACTATTATATATATATCCGACGTTTCGGTTACTTGTCAGCAACCATGATTAAGGCAGACGAGTTGTCGGGAGTGTGGTGTTTTTAAAAATAATAAAATACGCAAAGTATTCCGAAAATATTGCTTTCATTTAAATTAATACTCGCAAGTCTTAAATCTACTATATAAAAATAAGTCCGTTCTTTCTTCCTGACGCAACTCCAGAACGGCCGAACCGATTTCCAGGGTTTTGCATTCGTTGGAAAGGTCTCTGACTCCGTGAGGTTTATAACAAAAAAAAATTCAGGAAAATTTTCAACAGAAAAGCGGGACAATCTTTTTTCACATTCAGCGCCATATCTGATACGTAACAGTACTACAAATCAATATTTTAAGTAGATGGTGCCGGTGCACGATACATTGTTTGAAGGCTACTCATTGTTCTCTGCTCAGTTAATTTCATGTGACAAACCGGTATTGTGTTTGTAGTTTAAACTCTTAAAACCATTTAGTATTTGCGGGATAAATTTAGAAAATCATTGTTTTTCACATGGGCAGTTATACTTTGCGTGTTCAGGAGTTCGGAAACCAAAAAACCAAAAAACAAAAAATGTGGTTTACAAAGGAGCACTTTAATGAAACGGATAATTTGCGGACACGTATAACGCTTCGATTCGGTATCTACTTTGATTTACTTTCATTGGTATCTATTTTGATCTACTTTGATTCACTTTCATTTACTTAGAGAAGTTCAACTAAATAACACTTCATTTCTGTAATCGAAATGAATTCATTACTTGAAGGAGTATAATCGTAGTTGTGGTAAATAATTAAAGCTTTTTAATTACAATCAGTTTTATTGAGATCTTACAACGTGACGAGTGAAAAACGAAAGAGGACATTAATACACACAGGCGCCGCACGCGCTTAAAACAAAAACTAATTTGGTTGCGTTCCAATTCACACTAACACCCTCCCTTGGGACGCAACCCCATCTTTGTTATACAATACAAATGTTTTTCGGTAGTAGTGCCTTTAGTTAAATTATCAGCAATCATTTGCTCACCCTTAACATAACAAAACTTTATATTTGAATTATTAACATGGTCTTTAAGAAAATGATAACGAATGTCAATATGTCGTTACCTAGGCAAGTAACAATCATTATTAGACAATTTAATTGCACTTTGTTTATCACTAAAAATGACGAGTGGTTTTTTCTGTTCTTGCCCGAGTTCATCCTGCAGTTGTTGGAGCCACAGCGCCTCCTGCGCTGCCGAGGACATCGACATGTACTCCGCCTCAGCTGTGGATAGTGCCACAGTTTGCTGCTTCTGGGATCGCCAAGATATAGCACCACTCTGTAACAAAAATATGTAACCCGTGCACGACTTTCTGTCGCGCATATCGCTTGCCCAGTCAGCATCACAATAACCTGTGATTTCCTCATTTCCATCTTTGGTGTACATCAGCTTGAGACCCTTAGTACCTTGCAGGTATCTGAAAATTCGTTTGACTGCAGCCCAGTGTGCAGCTGTAGGATTTCTATTAAATCTACTCAGAGTGTTAACTGCATATGATATATCAGGTCGTGTACCTTGAGCCACATATAGCAAGGAACCAATAGCTTGTTGGTATGGACAGTCACAGTTTGTTTCTTTCTCATTTTCATCACCAAATTTCAAACCAGCTTCACAAGATGTTTTCACGGGTTTACAGTCTGACATTCTGAATCTTGCCAATATTTCATTTATGTATTTTTCTTGTACTAGTAACACTTTATCCCCATCTCTTGTAATATGTAGACCAACACATTGATTTGCTGGACCAATATCTTTCATATCAAAATGTTGTTTCAATGCCTCCTTGAAAACATTCTTAGTGCTTTCTTCAGAAGTGAACAGAATTAAATCATCCACCCAGATGGCTATATAAGTATTCTTTTTATCATTATAATAGACACAAGTATCTGTTTTTGATTGAACCATACCTAGTTCATGCAGGACAGAACTTAACTTTAGATTCCAGAGTCTACTGGCTTGTTTGAGTCCATAAATAGACTTTTGTAGCATGCATACCTGTGATCCTTGTTTATACTCTTCAGGCTGTTGCATGTAAATGTCTCTATCAATCTCTCAAAGCAGATATAGCATCCATTTGATCTATTGCCAGCCCATATCTAGCTGCTAAGGCAAATAAATAGCGTATAGTTGTATACCGGACCACTGGTGAGTATGTCTCTTCATAATCTATGCCCCATCTTTGTGCATACCCTTTTATGACAAGCCTGGCCTTATATCTTGTAACATTTCCAGTCTGATCTGTTTTTACTTTAAACAACCACTTATATGGAAGTGCCTTTTTACCTGGGGGCAAGTCAGTCAACGTCCATGTATTATTTTTCATCAAGGAAGAGTATTCCTCGTCCATAGCCTTCTTCCATTCTGTAGCTTGTGGAGATGTGAGTGCTTCCTCAACAGTCTGTGGGTCAGTTATATCAGTAAATAAACACAATAAGCCGATTTTGTCCTCATTTTGGAATTTTCTTGTCCTTAATGTTACATTACTGCGATAATCTTGTTTCACAGGATATGGAGGATGGTAAGTTTCATCAGGATCATCAGTTTCATACTCACTTGAGTCCTCATTTTCACCTTGTGTATGTAAGTCTTCACCAGACATCACAGGTGCAGAAGTGGGTAACTCCTCGGTGTTCATTTTGTCTTTCTGACTGCCCAAGTTGGACTCTCTTGTGAACCAGAGCTGGTAGTGGATGCTTGACTGTCTTTTACTGGAACATAAGTTTCACAATCAATTAGTACACTGTTAGTCTCATCACAGTTTTCAATGAAGGCAGCATCTCTACTCTTGACAACTTTGTGTGATTTAGGGTCCATAAAAGATATCCCTTTGTATTATTGCAATAGCCCACAAATATCATTTTTACTGACTTCTTATCCCACTTTTGACGTTTTTCTTTTGGTGTAAGAACCATAGCTTCAAAGCCAAATATTTTCATATGAGATAAGTTGGGTTTCTTACCTTTCCACATTTCATGTGGGGTTTTACCTTGTAGTGACTTTGTCGGGGAACGATTTACAATATATGCAGCTGTTGCCAGAGCTTCGGCCCAGTATTTCTTCTCTAGGTTAGCATAAAATAGCATACACCGTGCTCGTTCAACTAAAGTCCTGTTCATTCTTTCCGCCGTGCCATTCTGCTGTGGAGTATACGGAGTAGAGGTCTGATGAATTATACCATGGTTAGATAAGTACTTTTCAAAGTTTACATTGCAGTATTCGGTGCCATTATCAGTTCGAAGTTTTGTTATCTTATGATTCAATTCATTCTCTACTTTCAACTTGAAATCTTTAAATGTCTCTAAAATATTAAACTTATCTTTCAGGAAATAGACAAAGATCATTCGTGTGTAGTCATCAATATAAGTGATAAAGTATCTCATACCTCCAAATGAGGTATTCTCCATGGGGCCACACATATCAGAATGTATTAGTTCCAATGGCCTTGTAGCTCTTGAACCAACATTTGTGAATGGCATCCTTGCTTGCCTACCTTCCATACAGTGAATGCATGTGACATTATTTTGTTCCTGAGTCAGAGTCACACCATCGGTACAACTGGGTAGCTTCTTTACAGCTGAAATGTTCAAATGGCCCATTCGCAGGTGCCACAGGTAAGTTTTGTTACTATTCTGAGAACTGGAGGCTAAATGTGCAACTTCGTTAGTGGTATCTATGACATGTAACTTGTTTTTCAATGTTGCAGTGCATACAACTTCCTTTCCATTTCGAACTTCACAACCCTTGTCATTGAACTTAACCCTGTGTCCCTTGCTCGCAATGGTGCTAACTGAAAGCAGATTGACAGCTAGTCCTGGAACATACAAAACATTGTTAACTTGTATCACTTTATCTTGACCTGTGTGTATATCAACACTACCAACTCCTTTCACGGCTAATGGCTCTCTGTTAGCTACAGTAACATTTTTTATAGATGGCTCGGTGACATTATAAAGCCAATCCTCTCTGCATGTCATATGAATGGATGCGCCTGAGTCAAGAAACCACTTATCATAACAGGTGTTATCTTTAATTGTTACTGAGAAAGCTGATACAAAATTGGAGTTCTCTCCTTTGTTTGTTGGCTGTTTCCTGGGCTGTCTGCAATATTTTGCAAAATGGCCAATTTTGTTACAATTGTAACACCTTGGTCCCTTTGTTTTGACCGATTGCACTTCATTTTTAGTCTTCTTAGTGTTACTGAAGAAAGCCGTTGACTTTGATGTGTTAATCTCTTGTATGAGTTTAGATTTTACTGAGTCAGCATTTATTTGAATACCGGAGCTCTCTAATCCCATGATCATTGGCTTGTATTCGTCTGGTAAGCCTGCCAACAGTAAAGTACCAAGCCACTCATCGTTAACATCAAAACCAATATTACGCAGTTTGTGTGCAGTGTTCATAATTTTACTTACATAGTCTTCAACACTATTGCTCGACTCCAGTGTAGTATTTATAAGATCTTTGAGTAGACCCACTCTTCTAGTTAAGCCATTGTCATCAAAAGCCTTTTGCAAATTCTCCCATACTTGTTTTGCAGTCTTGCATTCCTGAACTTGTACGTAATTCTGTGGGTCCAACAACAATATAAGTTTCGACTTCGCCTTGACGTCTTTAGTAGAATCCACAGGTTTGTCATCGGGGCGTTCGACACAGCACCACAAATCCTCGTGTTCCAAATATGTTTTCATACTGAATTTCCACGTTGCAAAGTTTTCTCTTCCGATCAGTTTCTCCAAATTAAACATATTGGAACCCATCTTATTGGATTTCTTTAACAAATTAAGAAATTTACAACGTGATCGTAAATTTTTCTTAACCTCAAATTCAAATTGCACCGACAATTTTTACTGATTGAAGTCAATTTTCTTCTCTGATATTTCTAAGGTACCACACCGGAACCACGCTCTGCTACCATGAAGGAGTATAATCGTAGTTGTGGTAAATAATTAAAGCTTTTTAATTACAATCAGTTTTATTGAGATCTTACAACGTGACGAGCGAAAAACGAAAGAGGACATTAATACACACAGGCGCCGCACGCGCTTAAAACAAAAACTAATTTGGTTGCGTTCCAATTCACACTAACATTACTGTTGTGAAATGAAATAAAAATTTTCCTTTTCAAATATAAAACAATAAAAAAATCTTCATCTTTTAATCACCAAACGAAATGTTACATAAAACGAAGCCTGGTGACGAAACGGAGTCCACCGGGTTTACTAGTCTCATTATACAATAAAAATAAACGCTCACATCTCGTCTGCCCGTGATCACGGTTGCTGAAAAGTAGCCGAAACGTCGGGAGTATGTAGTTTTTATCAAAAATCAAGTCGCGTAGTATATCCGAAAAATATTAGTTTCATTTACAATAAAATGAGTTCAATACACACATTAATACGTATAATATTGGGTTGTTCGGAAAGTCATTTCGTTTTTTTGCGGAACATGAAAGATAGTTTTCGTATAATGAATAAATATTTTATTAAATTATATATTGGCCATTCTGGTCCAACACCTTTTGCCAGCTTTCTGGCAGTAACATAATTTCCCTCTCATAAAAGTTTTGGTCCTTGCTGACAAAAAACTGGTTCAGTTGGTTTTTGACATCTTCATTTGAAGTAAAGGTTTTGCCATCCAAAAAATTTTGCCGGGACCGGAACAAATAGTAGTCGGAAGGCGCCAGATCTGGAGAATATGGTGGATGTTGCAATACGTCCCATTCAAGCTGTAAAAGTTGTTGGCGAGTGTTCAAACTTGTGGGAGGACTCGCATTATCCTGGTGGAATACTACACCCTTCCTGTTGATTAATTCAGGCCTCTTCTCTTTAAGTGAATTATTCAATTTGTCCAGCTGATGACAATAGACATCTGAATTAATCGTTGTATTGTCCGGCAAAGCCTTAAAAAAAAAAAACGATTCCTTTGGCATCCCACCAAACGGAGAGCATCACCTTTTTTTGGTTAATGTTGGCTTTTGACACACTTTTAGCCGGTTCATCTTTTCTGCTCCATTACCTCTTGCGTTTAACATTGTTGTATACAACCCATTTTTCATCCCCAGTAATAATCCGCTTCAAAAATGGATTATTTTCTTGACGTTTGAGGAGCGAATCACACGCGTCAACGCGACACAAATTTCGCTCCGTAAGGTTATGGGGCACCCTTTCAAATGGCCATAAACGGCCAAAATGACAAATTTAATCTCTTACCGATCTCGTGTGGTTATTCGCAGATTTGCATCGACTAATGCCTTTATCGCATCTTTGTCAGCTTCGACTGGCCTGCCAGACCGTGGTGCACCTTCGACATCAAAATTGCCGGATCGAAATTTTGGAAACCAGTTCTGGCACTGGCGTACTGTTAACACAACTTCTCCATACACATCCGTCAATTTTTTTCTCGCTTGGATAGCATTTTTACCTTTTCTGAAGTAAAAAAGTAAAATATGACGAAAATACTGCTTATTGCTCTCCATATTTAAAAGGGCACTGTATATTTCTTATACACTGGTGCCAAATTAAACGATTAATACTTTATAAATTGGTTTAATATAAGAGGTGTGTACAGCGTTGCGATCGGAGAGAGAATAGACAGTGACAATTGATAATTAATAAAGATCATCCTTTTAACAAGAAATATTATACGACGTTAGTTTACTAATAGTGTTGCCATTATAAAAGATCAAGAGCAAACAGAAAGGTAAAATTAATAAATTATACAAAATTAATTATGTAGGCGTTATGCGCCGCAACATCCTCCCGGCCGTTGAAAGACTACTTTCAACTCTTGAGATCCTCCGCCGTGGGAAGCTTGCACAGTCGAGTAAATGGCCGACGAACACAACCTCTAATTGTATCAATATCTGCAACTCTTGATATCCCATCAGCTCCGGGATATAGCTTCAAAACACGTCCCAAACGCCAGCTCATAGGGGGTACGTTGTCTTCAGCTAGCAGCACCATATCTCCAATGTTAAGTGTAGCAGAGTTGCTTCTCCATTTTGTTCTTTGCTGCAATTCTGATATGTACTCCTTTTTCCATCTTTGCCAAAAATGCTGCCTTATCATTTCGAGTCGTTCATAGCGGTTATGTAAACCTTCGCTGCAGTTATCTGTGGCTGGCACGGGCAATGCAGTCAATGGCCTTCCAATGATAAAGTGACCTGGGGAGAGGGAGAGAAGGTCATTAGGACAGGACGATAAAGGACACAAGGGACGACTATTGTTATTGTTATTGTTATAAGATATACACTAAGATCAAGATTCAAGTTGGCATGTCCTTTCTCTCTGATATGGGAAGCAACCTTATCCATTCTCTTCGCGACCTCAAGCTCCGTGTTGGTCATAGTTTGCTCTTTAATATATGGGAGAACATTGACACTCAGGGACTTTTCCATGCATACTTGCATTAATCTCATTTCGTACTCTGCTTACAAAAAACTCGTCCTTTTACACTTAGCTCTCGTTCCTTTCTGCACAATTGTACTATGTCATCTCTTAGATGGTTGTAATATAAGCTCTCTTGATCGGAAATCTTCTTGGCAAGCTCGCCCTCATCCCCTTTGAGATATCGCGCTAAAACTCTTGGTTCAAAATGTGTCGAACTTCTCGGCTTTCTTTGGTTGTATAAGTTCATAAAGGCACACTGGTCGTATGGTCTGAACCACTCTTCTCTTGGAGGAGAACATGCCGTGTCTTTAAGCAGTTCCTTTTCGTCAATCTCTAGACTCATATCGTGGTTTTTTTCGAGCTGTATGTTACTCCACGCAGACAGTGGGAGATTCCGAGATTCATTGCTCGTCAATGCACGCTCATCCTTTAAGCATTCGTTAAGAACTGGGTGGATGTCTCCGAGAATGGTGTGTTTGGGGTAGTATCCTTTCTTCCTGTAATAGTTTGTGACATAAGTCTTCCTAAACATCCACAAAGCTTTTTTAGCTATCTGGTCGTCGACATCTATCTGTTTCTTTGAGTTTTGACGTAGCTTCTCTATACCTTCTGCTGGGTGTAAAATAGGGTGTCCATAGTTTTTGCTGAGATTTGAGAAATATAGAGAGATCGGAACAGCTATATCTCTTTTGAAAGAGATTTCGTGACAGGACATCAGTCTGAGCAGTCTTCCAACGTCGTATTTGTTGAATTTTCCTTTCAACTCCTCCTCAATGGAATCTCTTAAGGTTTGGAATCCCAGGTCTTCAACAGTATCTGCAACTGTGAGCCCAATACAGTAAGCATCCCAGTTTTTCATGAGCTCAAAAAATCCATTTCTATACTTTCCTCTTAATTCGATTAGTACGGAGTGAAGAAGATCATAATGTCGGAGGAGGCCTTCAATTTTCTCATTCTTTTCCTTGATCATGACATGTTGTCGTATATAGAATCGGGTCTGGAGGTTGTCGAGGACACACATGATCAAGGTTGTTGGGAAAAGAAAGAACTTCCCGTTTGTTCGGATGATGGATAATTCCTTCTCTATCAGAAGGTCGTCAGAAACAACATGAAATTCTCCTAGAGTCTGCTCGATATTAGTTATTTGGCTTTTGATGTGTTCGACCCGGGTTTTGATCTTGTACAAGTCTTGTATTTTGCTGTCATAGAGGATTGATTTGTAGCTCTCTAATTCACTGTCTAAATTCATCTTGGTTCCGTAGTAGCTTTCGTCGTGTATCTTGGTGTTCTCTCTCTCTCCAACCAAACTCATGATGATTAATCAGAATTCTTTTATTATTATAACGAGAACATAATAATTTCCACGCTTCTGCATAGTTTGTGGATGAGACCTCGAGGTTTGAAATTATCCGAGCCGCATCACCTTCTAAATATGATATCAGGTAGTGAAACTTATGAATAGGTGACATACGCATATTATTATGAATTAAATTTTCGAAAGTGTCACGGAACTCTAACCAACGGAAATATGCTCCATCAAACTTAGCTATTTGAATCTGAGGAAGTTTTAAACCGATTTCTTGATCTGAACAGTAAGAATTGTCAAGAATCGAGATCCGTCTCTGCTCGCCTTCTGTTTTCTTTATAAATTTATCTAATAATGTTTTAGCAGTAGCGATATTAATAATAATATCGCGTTCGATATTGTCGCGCTCATCAATTTCGGTAGAAATGTTTTCAAAATTTAGAACCTCTATTTCATTTTGCAAGTCATCCACCCGAACCGACAATGCCTCGAACTTTGCAAGTTTAAGACTTAATTCCGTTAATTGAATACTATTTAATTCAATCATATTTGCTATACCATTTAAATAATTTTTGAATTTAGTAATTTGACCCTTGGCCGAAGATCGTTTCGTAATAAGGTCCTTTAAGCGACCTTTATCTATATTATCGTTAGGCATTGTGAGTTAAAAGTGACAGAGAAAAGAATTAAATTTAAAAGTAATAATTATTATTACTTTTGAATAATAATAAATAAATAAAGGCTCACGCTCCTCGCCTCGATGGCACCCGCCGACAGCACGCCAACCAGCTCTGGTCGCAGCACAACGCTGCCGCTGCTCAAAGCTGTGCCGCGAAGCAACGATAATATCTGGAAATATCGGCGAAATGGTCTAAGCACACGGCAAAATAAATTTAAATTTAAACACAGGGAATATAAAATATAAAATATTTTATTGCTACATACTTTTTACGATTTGTTTTTTTTTTTTTTAATTAACAAGATATATCTAATTTTAAATTGTTTTATAATTAATCAAAAATAAGTTTTAAAACAATTGATACCTTTATTAATACGTCAATTGTATAAAAGTAGCAATAATGCTTAACAATTTCACTTATAATTTTAAAGTCGGTAGATAGAAATTAAATGATGATGCAATATTTCTCTTTGTTTAAAACTTTAAATATAATCGAGCCACAATAAAAACTAGATTCAATAATCTTGTTTTGCACAAATGAATTGGAGATTCTTAACAATCGGATGAATATTTAGGATAGAATAAGGAATTGAGTGTTAGGAGTATTACAGGAGTATTAGGGAAAGTCACTTATCTTTTGCCGATATTGAGCAAACATTGTGATATTTTAGATATATCACTGCCCGCTTGCCAGGTATAGTTGTCCTCTCCCGGCAGCTCCTTCTACGAATCTTCTTCTAGCACGTGGTCCACTAAACGCTTGCCGTTTTGAAATATTTTGCAATTTTTTTCTCTTCTATCAATGTATTTTATATTTAATGTTTAGATATTCCCCTCATGGGCCACCATTTATGTATATTTCTTATACACTGGTGCCAAATTAAACGATTAATACTTTATAAATTGGTTTAATATAAGAGGTGTGTACAGCGTTGCGATCGGAGAGAGAATAGACAGTGACAATTGATAATTAATAAAGATCATCCTTTTAACAAGAAATATTATACGACGTTAGTTTACTAATAGTGTTGCCATTATAAAAGATCAAGAGCAAACAGAAAGGTAAAATTAATAAATTATACAAAATTAATTATGTAGGCGTTATGCGCCGCAACAGGCACCAACCAAAAACTACTGCGTAGAATTAATAGAACTTTTTCACACACAAGCCTTGCAATATCAGCTCTCAAGAAATATAATGGTTATGCGGCTTAAGTGTGAAGTTGGTTTCGAAAAAACGTAATTAAGTCATCTGACAGGAAAAAATGAAATTACTTTCCGAACAACCTATAATTTTTCAGGTCAACTGAAAGAGCATCAGATTCGAGACCACAACTCGTTCGAGGAGGTTCTACCTATGTGTTCTACTGAGCACTTGATTAACCTGCCCAAGGTATGTACGTCATATAACTCTACTGCTACTTGTATATTTTGCTACTTATTTATCTACAATTAACAAACTGCAATTATATAATAATATATTTTTTTCAGAACAAAGGAAAATCAAGGACGTCGCGTGTCACGCCATCAGCGACACGTATGAAGGTGTCACGTTGGTCATACAAGAGGGTCTTCTGTGTCGCGAGTGTGACACGCCGCTTGACAGTGACAAACACTTCCTGTTAGTATAACCACTTGATAAAACGACGCTGCAAACATTGAATACAATCAGATTTATGGAATGTCAGTAAAGTTTTTCCTTTATCGTGTTGAAAACACTCATTAACTTTTACAAAAAAATGTTATTTTAGTAGCTCTTATTATATTGTGATATCATCTTTTTAATATTTCTATATTTTCTAATGAAGAAAGATTAGATAAATAATATACGAAATGTTCAATACATACTAAAGTATAATTTTAATATTCTCAATATACAGCGGTCGCACGTCGCGCAGCAAGTGTCCATATGCTACATCATGTTACCGAGCGATGTTGAGACACAGTGGATATTGCGCCGGCTCACTTTCACTGGAGGCCGCTCCTAGACCCGCTCCCACGCTATACTGCGTCTGCGAATACTCTACAGACATAAGTCAGTTTACACTGGTTATAGGATGTCAATCAATATAATATATTTTCATTTTCTTTTATAAATTTTATAACTAACTATGTAACTGTTAGACCAGCAGCATATATAGATCAATATAAAATATACAATTAACCAATGACTATAGTAACTAATAAAATATTAAGATTTTAATCCCCAGACGGCATCGTTAAATTAAACAAGTGTGTAGTATTAACAGATTTTATTGTCACGAATCAAAAATTGTATACAGTTCGTAAATATTTGCAATTCTTTATGAAAAACTTTGTTGTTCTAATATAATATTACTCCAGGCACGGACATTCTATCTCATCTCCTCGTGACACAACACACAAGCGCGTACTTAACTGAGGAACTAGCACGAGCCAACACCGTCAGGGAAGAACCAAAACCTGCTGATGAAGTAGAGCCTGTGAGTATCTACTAGTGATTACTCATACTGTTTTGCGATTATATTATAATATATTATGACATTTGCCGCTCAATAAGCTTAAATAGTGCCTAGTTTTATAATATATTATCACATTGTTTATATATTTAATGTTTTAGATTGTGGAGAACATGCCGACTATCCCAGATTACGCTCCCCCATCGGTCATCAACACTCAGCTATCTCTAGATGATCTTGCCCCACCTTCAGTTTTACAACCTGATCAGGTGTGTACTATGTTTCATAGGGGAGAAATATAATTTATATTAAATAAACAAATAATTTATATTACATATTTTTTAAAGCATGATCAAGAACTCCTGAAAGACGCATATGACCACCCTCTGGCAACACCGAGACACGAAGAACCTCACAACACACTCGGAGACTTTGAACCCTTGCCTCAAGAGCCACCTCCCCAACCAGTCTTTGAACAACTGTAATCTTATATATTTAGATAGATCTTTATCAGATAATAGTCTTATGTCAAGTGATACAAATATATTGGTTCTAAATAAATGGAAATGAAATGTATGAAAGATTCCAGCTCACAAAGTAAGCAATATTTAGCTGTGTATGTCCTATGTAACATATCTAACTGTAAGAACATTGTCAGTTTTGAATTATTTAAGAAATATTATAAAGGAACTTACTGGAGATCAAAAACGGCAAGTAGAGTCATAATAATGGAATTTCAAAAGAGTATGTATCAATCACTATTAAATTAGATTTTGTTGAGGAAACAGAGAATAGGATAATTTAGTCAACAACATTTATTAATATTTTATATATTTCTGTCCATTATACAAATGTATTTACATTTTTAATATAGTAAGTAAAACATGTTTAGTGATGTTAAGTTATACTCAATAAAAAGTTACATTCATCTTAGCTTTCTTCTAATTTTTATAAAAGTTTATCACTTTATTGGTAACTCCATAATCTTCTATCTTGCTGTCATCTTTGTCAAGTGTTAAGCTGTCGTAATTTCAACTCTTACATATATAACTCCAAGATATCTTCATTCTGTTACCCATCCTTTGTTGATATAATTCAAAGTGTTTTTCAATATCTCTCTTTAGTTGCCTCACTGTTGAGTTTTGCGGAACCTACACAAACGTACACGATACTCATCGACTCTGTGCCTTGAAAGCTCGAACAGAAACAACTGTACTAAGATCACATAAATTATACAGATTCTTGAGACAATATCCATTGCAGCTGTTGAAAGTTCGATGTATTCTGTAGTTAATAAAAATAATTAATAATAGTTAAAAAAAACACGCTTTTATAGCAGACCGAACTAAAAGTTTAAAAATAATTTTTAATAACAAAGAGTTTATATTACCGTAGCAGAAGGTTAAACAATCAATCATAGTCAATTACTTCAAAATAAAATGATAATAAAATTTAAGTTAGGAACAGAATTATCACATTCAGAGTTAGAAGCGTGGGGTGCTTGACATATTAAAGGTAATAAATGCAATCATTGTATTGGCATCTATGAGTGGAGAGTTATGGAAAAGTAGTAAAATGTTTAAGGTAGCATTGAACACCAGGAAGTAACGCCGCCACAACTCATAACCTCTTACGAGGAGAACATAAAGCCTAGCGGGTGATGTTAGACTAAAGGATGAAATTGAAAGTAAAGCATAATACATATGTGTTTGTGGGTGCTTTTTATTATAGTAAAATCGACTGCGAAAGGTTTTGGGGAATTATGAGTTTATGACCATTTAAAGAAGCCTATTTGATACACAATTCTTACCACATCTACATATTTTATTCATCAGTAAAATGAAAACTGTTTTCTTTATTATAAATTCACTCTATGGTAGATATTTCTTTGAATTAAATCCATTTTCATAACATAGTTTATGATGTATATAAATCCCAGAATCTATATCCAGAGGCTTATTTAAGTGTATCAAGAATATTTATCTTTGGTGACTTAATAATAAGGTCGCGCACAAAAGACATTGTACATATTACTATTTAGAATATCATGTTGTTAGATATTTAACCATGTCGTAATATTATCCTCATACATATATCCTATTATTATCAGTCCAATCTTATATTGTATGAATATATGTATTATTCAATGTCACTGAAATATTTTAATATTGAAAAATCTAAATCGTAGGTTGTACAAAGTCTGGATCTCTTTAAAAACTGTTTGTATGTACATAAGTTTAACATACATTTCTCGTTTTATATGTATATTGTATATACACAAATACATACATTACATATAAACATGTGGATATTGTGTAAATATGTAAGTTCTGTTTGTGTACGTAACGTCATGTAAGATCAATGTACTCTTCTTTCGTAGCAGATCGTAGTATGCTGCTGTATGCTTTATGAACACCTGGTCCTTCATATTATGAAATAAACGTGATCTCCAAGAATAATTTTGTTCCATACAAAGCCAAGAAAGAAACTCAGAAGAGCTCGTAAAATAATTTTAGTGTGAAGATGATTCTTTTAATTTTTTGATGATTCTTTTAAGGTTTTTTTTATTTTTACATAAACCGTCATGTGAGATGTATTTACCACATTTTATTTTGAAATTTGTAAATATTTTTCTAACTTTAAATTAAATAGAAAAAAGGGAGAGTGATTACAATCGTTGTTTTTTTTTTGTTTTGCTGGTGGGGTGGAACACCGACACAGCCCGTAACATTTTACCAGGAGAACATAGAGCCGAACGGGTGACGGCCCGCTGGGGATAGAATATTAAACTATCTGTATAAATTACATTCAATTTGTGTATAGGAATGGTTGTTTTTTTATGTATGCGTGTTCTTGTGGGTTAAACCAAAAGTAATAGATTTTCATAAAAAAACTATCACCAGTCAGCGATTTTCGGAATATGTAATCCTAAACTAGAAATATTATTTCAAATTACATTACAACTTATATTTATTTCCTATGCTAGTTTTTAGAAATTCACGAAACAGAACTTAGAACAACTTGTCTATCGATATAAATGTTCCAGCACAAAAAGGAATACATGTTCTAAAAGTATTAGTATGTTACGTATGTGTATTTTTACTTTATATGACAATCTGAGGAAGCAACACTGGGTGATGGATTATTTACTACAGATTGAATAAGTAAAATAAAATCTTAAAATAAATTCTTTTTAACAGGCGAGATTAATACTACTTATCTCCAATGTTTAACTTGTTTAGTGCGTTGGTTTATTTAGTATAAAAAAAGAGATAATCAAATGAAGAGAAGTTGACTTGAATTGTACAGCTTGTTACGTAGAAAAATATGTATGGGATAAATGTTTGTTGAGGAAATCCGTTTCAATGTTGACAAAAGTATTTTGAATGTGTTTTGAGTAAAGGTATTATCAAGAGTTTAGAGACCAGAAACATGTTTTTACAATTTTACCGTTTTTGACTGATTTGTAAACGTGCTTGTAATCACGCTTCAGCAAAAAATCAGAAGAAAATAACATATGAAGGCCTTGAAGAGAGGTAATAATATTACTAGAAAATTTGTGTCTAGTCTTAGGAAGGAACATATACAATTATTGTATAATTTCTGTAATCATATCATTTATTCTTGCAATAATAATTCTATACTGTTTCAATTTATTTCGATTATATATCTAGTGAACAGATGTAAAGAGCAAAAATACTAAATATAATAATGAACACAGATTTATCATTACTCCAAACTTAAGATCTTTTCACCAGTAAATAAAAAAATATTATTATTATTTTGACGTGATAACGTCTTTAAAATCGTTTTAGTCGGGTGACATGTTCCAAAACTTGTGTCACACCAAAACCTCACGAGCGCGATCTCAGGTATAAAGAGAGAGAGACGGACCGATCTCCCGTCTCATCTCGAGCGCTGCCAATCATTCCGTGAAACTTGTCACACGGAATCCTCACGAGCGGAGGCAGGGAAAGCGTTTGAGTGAGTGGACCGATCCTCCGTCTCTCTCACTCTAACGGCATAAAAACGAATGGAGATTTTCTCGTGCGGTTAAGTTTTCGTTGAATGTTTAACAGAATGTTTAACTTGTCATTTTACACCCGAAATTTATCATCAAAAGTGTGAATAAAGCGATAGATGTAATTTAAAATTTGAAAAAATAGTTATCTTCATTAATTCCTTACTTCCCAAAAACTTATATCACCAATAAGACGTTATCACGTAAACATCTTGATCGTAAACCTACTTTACAAACAACCAATTTTTTTAGTACAATATTTTTGCTCGATATCATTTCCAAATTATTACCTTTGATAGTTAACATTCTAAGCTATACCTAATTGAAACGCTTATAGTCGAAATATAACATTTTACAATAGAAATGAATTCAGTGGCGGCTGTACCTTAAATGCACTCGTGCGCTGAACCACCAATTCAAAAGATTTAAAAATTACAAAATATTACTTCATCTTTATTTTTAAATTACCATTTTAATATTTATTTTCTAAACATACAAAAACGTATAAAAACAAAATTTCCAATTATGGTCAAAAAGTTTGAGCGCTTTACTAAACTAATATCTCGTGCGCTTCGGCGAGTGCACGAGGCCTGCTAATACATCTTGTATGAGATACGCATTAATACGCCTGGCGCGTGAAACAAAAGATACTTCATAGAAATGTACCGAGTAACGAGTCGGTTCTCGAGCGCCGCACGAAGCGTCCGAAGATTACCGAGAGCACCCGATGTATGACGAATTGGAATTGAAAAGAATCAAAACTTTTCTCCGAAATACCATGCACTTGCTAAATGCACTTTCTGTGCGTAGTATTGAAAAAAATAATTTTTTTAATTATAATTATACAAACAATATCCGATTTTAAAAAAAAGGTGATTGAACATTTTGCTTCACAAAAATAAACATATTTATTGTTAATTGTTGTGTGGTTGCATTTTCTATTTTTAATATTTTAGTAAAGTGCACCACCAGTTCGATAACCCACCAGCCGCCACTGCATCCAGTTATAGGAAGCTACAACATGTATTACAGATCCGGTCAGATGAAATGGTTCTGTAATAGTAACGATCAGCCTTAGTCCCAAATCGTGGCCAACATTTAAAAGCGTTACCCTACCAATGAATGAAATAAACGATAAAAGTATGAATGTACTCAAATATTGTAAAACAAGTTTACCGTCCCACATATGTAGGTGTTGTGGGACTTTTCTTCTTGACTACTAAATTGGCATTTAGAAAGTGTTTATCCAAAAAATATATGCAACATCATTATTTCAGGAAACATTAGTAAAAGTTAAAATAAGCGATTGATGAACGAGGAAGGTCTTATATGCTAAAACGACTTCCACCTTAAATCAGTAATGCTTCCAAATGAAGGTCTTGAACCATCGGTGAGTGAATTTCAAACAAAGTTTCCGCTAGTACTGAACAAAAGTTAGGATAGAAGTAAGATTTTTTACCATTTCAGAGCTATAATAATAAAGGGTCTAGTTGTCCTATTGTAGTGCGATAGTTTGAAGGGGGAAATATCCAAACACGGTAGTAGTTATACTCTTGGCTGAATGCGGTAAGTTACGTTTTGATCCATCAGAACTAATGTCGCATATTGTTTTACTAACTAAAACTGATTCATTTCAAATATAAAAAATAGTTAATGGTATCAGTTGTTCATAATTTTTGGTTCAGGAGATTATTTAAGATATAATAATAATTAAAACACTAAAAGTCCTTAAAAATATTTATAATATGTAGGGCTTGCTGACGCGAACTGTACGTGTAAGATTTGCTGACGCGAATCACGTACATGTAAGATGTGCTGAGACGAACTATGTTCGTATGTATGTGTGTGTAACGAGTGTGGCGGGAGTTGAGCGAGTGATCAATAAATATAGCGAATTAAATCAATAAAACCAGTTGGCATCGAACATCCATGAGTTTCATTCCTCACGAGCCTCCATAGTAACATCACATCATCATCAATACATATTATACAACAAAATCACCCGTTACATCTGTCTGTCTGTTTGTAATAAACAGAAAAACTACTTCACCAATTATCAAGCAGATTTCACTATTCTATATCGTGGTTCTCGAGGAAGGTTTTAATATATCATTTGATAAGGTTTTGTATTGATTTGTCTACATTAACGATATTTGTTGAAGATGTTCAGAAAAATGAGCCGTCTGTCAGCTGTTAACGCAAAACGCTGCCAAAACCTTTAGAGATATAACGACACCATGTATGGTGGAATTATGTATTTCATATATGTAGGTCTACAGAAAAATCCGCAGTGACATATGTCTTTAGCGCTATATGTCTATCTCTTAAGGATAACATACTATATCCATTTTACTACTTTTAAAAATTAAAAGTCATGAAGCATTTATAGGAAAGCTATTTATATAATTATTACGGCATAAAGTCTTATCAAAATAAATTACTTCACAATACAGCTTACATCAGTATCTATAAGTAACTATTGAATTATTTAATTCAGATCTAGCATTTGAAAGTTATAGTAAGTTTAATAATTCTCAAAATTCAATCCACGCAATAACTCACTTTTTCACATGATCACGTCATTTGTTGTATACATAATTTTTGATATTTTATTGTATTAAAAAAACTATTATTAACATAAAAATATTAAATATAAACTGTTTTTATAAGTTCAAATACAACTCAAGTAGTAAGTCCTCAAGGCATTATACGCATCATAGGCTATTTTATATTTTGTTGTAAAGTATCCCTGCGAGGCTGAGCGGGCACCTAGTTTATTTTATAATAAATTTAAATTCTATTTTATATTCATACTTGGTTCATCGTAACATAGCCTGTGAGTTGCACTACTTGCCACTAAATTTCTGAGACCTAACATTTTTTCGACAATTTGATAAGTTGACTTGTTAAACAGTTTAACGAAAATTTATAAAAATTACGAAGCGTTTAAAGAAACGATAGTTAGTCCGCCTTGACTTTACTTTTCTCTACTTGAATATTGTAAATATCTGAACAAAGATAACGAAACGAATACAAGCACACAAATTGACTTATTTAAAAGTTTTAATTCTTTGTTTATTGTTATGATTGCATAATATTCTTTGTATGTTCGACTATTTACTTAAAAAAACATCAAAATCAATTACCATAAAATTTTATTCCACTGGAAATAGTGATATGAGATCGATAAAGACTAATTTAATAAATACTCCAGTCTTAAAATTCTGTACAAGTCTTAAAATTCTTTCTTCAGTGTAACAAAAGCACATCCTTTCAATGTTCTTTACAACTTTTTATTCTGTAATGGCGTCCAGACAGATTTTTAGCGTAATAACTAAATGCATGTTTTACTTTTACGTACAACTAAAATATGGTTTCATGTCATAAAAAATACTATTAAAATTTTATTTTATTATAGTATCGCAATACATATGTTACTTCATTAATTCACTTGAAGCAGAAATATTGATTGATTGATAAAGACCGTTTTGTTCGATACTTTATTTTATTATAATTGAACGTGGATTTGTGAACGATACACACATACGAGTATGAGATATGAAAAAGGACCAAAATGAGATTACACTTTACAAAAATATTGTAAAGTAGAAATAAAAAAAAGTTGGAATAAACAAGTCAATGTTATAATATAAAGTTTACATTCAATTATGAAATCTAACATTTAGTTTTCTTCTCATTTGAATAAAGCTTAAATTTTAGGATAATACGCTTTTTTATTTTATGAACTACATAATACCATCGTTTTGTTTCCTTTATAGAAACTGTGATCACGGACAGGTGAGATGAAACGACGGGAGTATATACATAGTTGTAAAATAATAAATAAGGAGTAATAACTCTGAAAATATTAGTTTATTTATTTTAATTCAATTTCATTTAGGTTAATTTTTGAGATGAAGAGCTGCTATCGAAATTGTGCGTTCATTGAGCGTCTGCACACGTAAAACATAAACAAGAAATAAAAAATAAATTCCCGATTATTGGCAGATGACACGATAATCTTTATCGTGTTCATTCAATTTCAATTCATTAATTTCATTAATTAGTTAAAAAGTTATGGCATTGCATTCACGAGACTTACTCAAAAAGATAGTTAGTATAGGATTCCACTTGCCTCTTAGTATATTTTAAGAATAATTTCTCGTGTAAAATCTGTTTCACAAATCGATTCAGTACAGCGGGTTTTTGGCAAATCCAGCATGTGATAGTCAGTATATGATTTCCAGAAAACGTTCTCTAAAAAATACTACAACCAGAGCAGAGTTCATAAATATTTTCTTACACATTTCTTAAGTTGTTTATAATAATAACATCTAAGACTTCAAGAGTATTCATTGAAATGTAACTAATATAGTTCTTTTGTTTATAATATGTTCACAGAAGTTTTTTGTTTCTACAACTATATCTAAAAACTCGTCACAATCTTTTACATTCTTTAACACCGTCTATTTCTCGTGGGCTATACATTTATTTTTTATTAGAAGTATCATGGATATTGTTTATTATATCGGGAAATATTCTGGATCTTTGACTCTTTGGCCTTTAATCATTTTGTTACATATTTATAACCTAACGTTACATTTACATATATCTTATTAAATTCTTAAAAAGCATTAGTGCTATACTTTTACGAGTTGAAAAATAATGACGTCACTGAGACATTACGGTTTTTATATGACACTTTTGAGTTATCCGAGTGCAATCCATACATCTTGTCCAAGATCCGAGTTAAAGATTGGTTTGATTTGTGGAACTTAAAGTTAAAGAAATTATATTAAGTGTATATTAATAAATTTTCATTTCTAGAAGTCAAGAATTAAAAAAAATGTTAAAAGCAACTTAATATGTGTAACTGTGTAATGATAAAAAAAGTTAAAGAAAATTATCCCAAAACAAGGACTTAAAACTTATTTTTGAATGTAAATATTTCTACTTTTCTCTATGTTTGTAACTTCTAATCTTCTTTAAAAAGTTTGTCAAATATAATTAAATTTGGACCAAAATATGTTCTATAAGGAATATATTAAGGAGAGTCGAGTTATGATGGTGCACGTTCCACGCGTTAAATACACTGTTTATACAACTAAAACACGCTACCTACTACATAGTACTGAACAAGATAATGTAATGTTTTATAAGGATGCTATGTTTGATGAAATATCATTTAACTTATTAAAATTTGGTTAAAAAATAATGTTTTCTAACTTGTAATAAAGTTGGTATTTGTTGTTATTTATTGCTTAAATATATATATTTCAGGTGTTATTGAAATATATGTAGATACTCATTACTACTTCTACTTGTTATAATTATTATAAATGATTTATTTAATATTCAATAATAATTAATTTATAGTCATTACAGACTTATTAGTAATTTGTATTTAATATGACATTTATTTGATTTTTGTATCTAGAATGAAAACTTTGTAATTTCTCTCTCATGGTTCTAGCAAACTTCCAATAACTTAACAAAGAAATAGGAGACATATTATAACTACAATTTTATTTACCGAAAGCAGTGAAGTTTCACCAAAACCATTTAAAATATTATTACAGTGTAATACAATATTCAGTAAGTTTGACCTCCTCATTAGGCTCGGTTCACACAAGACTCGGGGCGAGGATGAAGTACTAACACTGTTACTGGACAATAATACCTTTATTGTAAGTCATATATCTTCTCAATTACCTAAACAACAATTTAAATGGCCAAAAAAATATAAAAAAATAAGAAATTTACAGTTTTATGAATATTTTAAATATGTTATTACGATTATTGAGAGATTAATAGTAAAATGATCGTCTTCACTAACCTAACTCTTAATACATGTGTAGTATGTTGAAGTGTATCAGGTGAAGGTTCGTGAGAAGTCTGTAAGGTTCCACAGGAAGGCTCGACGACAACCTCCTCTAAGCCGATCGATTGTAATTCATTATTATAATCCTTCAGCATGTTGTAACTTCATTTACCTGACTCATGTTTCAATTATATCAAACAGAATATTTGTTGTCATTTTAAAAGGTTGATGAGATGTTTGTTGTATTTTTATGTTAATTATTCAAATGTCTTCATACTTTTTCTCGTCTCTTAATCTAGATTTATAAAAGTTAAACAAAATTCTTTCTGTTACAATCTACAAGTCCCAAAATATATAAATAATATGTGGTAGAGCCCAGCTATGGTCAGTCACTGCAGTAAGTACCACCCTCTCACAGAAGATCGGCGTGAAGTAGCCTTTAATGCATGCGTTTCGTCTGATGAGTGAGAGAGCTGGTTGGCCTTTCCCTTTTCCCACCTTTTCCTGTCATTTCCTTATCCCTCCTCTCCCTTTTCCTCAACAACTAAAACAATTAAGGTTGGCAACGCATCCGTAACATTTATGTTGCGGATGTCCATGGGCGATGATCACTACCTTGCATAAAGTAGGCCGTCTGCTGGATTTTCACCTTTCATATAAAAATAATCTATTGGATAATACTAACTAGTAATCAATTTATTAAATATAAATATACTTGAATTAATTTATGTCATATGAATGAAACCTAACACTTTATACATCGGTGATACTTTACAGAATGTCTTTATAAATCATTTTGATACGTAACAGATAGAATGTTACATTCTGTCACCAGATAGTGCTCGTGTTGGCAAAACATATGCATGTACTTGGCAAACTTAAAAACATGACAAAAATATATACATCTAAGAATCGGAACAAAAATAAGTTAGTAGATAATATGAATTAAAGTACATACAACAATCATTGTTAAAATTATTAAATTATTCCTTTCAGCTCTAGTAAGAAAACAAAATGAAAATAAAAATATTTTAATACCTACTATGAAACAATTACATTTGAAATGAGCCTAATCACCACTTTATTTTACTAGTACTATTAAAGTTTATAATTAATGTTACAGTACATGATGTAAACCCGCGTTATAAAGCTAAGCTAAAACTTTATTAAATGTAACAATGTATTGTATGCGCGGAATAATTCTCGTAGAGGGTCTACGCGGCCTCTACGTAGCCTCTACGGAGCCTCTACGCCAGTCATAGTCTCCGTTTGGTCGCGCTCGCACGTCCCTCGTGTGAGTCTCGCCTCGTGTAGACTCGCGAGTTATAAAACATATGATAATATTTATATAATAATAATAATAATAATATATAATATATAATTGTGTGTGTGTCTGTGTTGTTGTTTGTAACTCGCCCAGTTAATTACAACACGTAAATTAAACGATAAATATGAAGAGGATTTGTCACCTCATTTTCCGTCTTCTATTTCTTCTTGACGATGAGTTTTTATTAATAATAATTTAACTCATTTCATTATGAAAACAATTTTAATTTAGACATCGCGTCGATACACTTTTTTTAATATTGTGATGTTTAATTAGGAAGTTCTTTGAGAAATGATGTCGCAATTAAATAGACGAGCGGAGTTTGAGTGTCTTAGAAAAAATGTCTTAATTATTATAAACGAGTGTCACGTTAACGTTGACTGATAGTTTGAATTAATTAATGGAAGAATTATAATGAATACAACACTTTATACATTATAATATTTAACACTTTAATAAACTTTATTTCAACGTCAAATGAGCCGATGATCATTTATTATATTTTAATTTCCTTCACAACCTTTCTTCGTGGTTCCTTTATTCTTACACAAATAGGGTTCGTTTATAATGATTGTAATATAAACGGCTCGAGGTTGTATTTGTCTTGGACCTCATGGACCTTATAGAATACCAACAGTTAAAAATTTCACTTTATTTCCCTTTTATTGACTGTGCTTTTAATAAAAAAATATATTTTGTACTAAATCCAGCCGAATACATGTGCTATGATCACAATGCGTGACATAAAACAAAGCGAAACCACACATTGAAAATAAAAGTGTATCATTATAAGGATAGATTTTAGTTTCCTTTAATAGCGATCTTTAAATATCACAAGTAACTTTTATATAACATTAAAGTAATCCGGTCCGAGTGACGCGTCATTAGCTCCGGAGAAAGAAACAACTGGGAACTCTGAATACTTTAACCCAAACTCAGTTACGAGGAGATGAACTTTGTGTCATATACATATACTAGTATATATACATATATAATGTTGAAAGAATACGACTAATGAAGTGACTTATATAAAAATAAAGCAATTAGTTAAGAGAGACGAAACCTCTCATCATTCAATGTATTCACGGTGCGTGTGTCGGGTCCATCGTTGTAGTGAGAGGAGCTTCAACAGTGACTGGGACTTGTGACCCAGGTGTAGGTTTAAGGGTCCCTATCTAACGTGTTAAACGCTCACCTCCACCGTCCAAGCTCCTCTCTATATCTAACCAAATTTAAAAGAAACTAGAGCTGCCTATGATATGAGTGTGTTTGGTGAAAACAATTTTATAAATTAAAATGTATCTGTGTCTATGATTTGTGCTAAATTACAATCTTCCGAGTTTGCCCGATCATATTATTAGTGATGACTGATATGTATGAACGTGATCACATTCGTCGAAGGCTGTGTTTCATTGTACGCAATCAGACGCCAGTTTATTGGTGGAATTAATTAAAACTGTTTATTGGATTTAGGCAGATGTTGATGATCACGAGCTGACTGACATGCGACCAGCTTTATATAAAATAAAAGACCATACGAATTATACAGATTCATGAACACATTTTATCAGAGTACCAGAAAATATAACCCGCATGTATATAAGCTTATATTATTATATTATATTTATAAATAGCGAAGAAAATTTAAAATACTTATGATATAATTTTCAGAAATAATAATCTAGAAATTATTTCAAATGTAATGAAATATTATTCTACTACTTCTACTTGTGTTTATTTCATAAAATCGCTGTCTTATATATTGGAATGTGTTATGAGCTTAATATTAAAAATCCTTTTCATACAACCACACAATCGTTACACAACATCTGAATGAGTCCCACCCTCGTCTCCCTTCAGTTCAGTCCACGGACTTGTAAAACAAATCTTATATTAGTATATTAGTGTAGATATGAACAGCTCTGTGTGTGATATTAATATAAAATGATAGTCAGACTAGAAACAGAGTTAGGACGAGTCACAGAGGCTCGTGACACTCACCCTCCTCATACACTCGTCAGGGATAGATCAGCTGAAATAGTTCTGATACATTGTACCATAGCTAGCTGTTGTCGTGAAGGCCACTATCTTAACACATATGTTATTTATTATTTACTGACTTATACAATTTATAACATACTTTGGGTTCATTTTGTAATCATTTTAATAGACAACGAATACTTTAACAATAACTAATAAAAAATATATATTATACCTTATTGATGAATTATGTTTGGAATTCACTTTATATAATTTTGAACAAATATAATAAATTAATGATAACCTTCAAAGAGTACATATTTATTTGTTTAGATTCGTTTTGCTGAAGCAACTTTTTTATAGTTTAAATGATACTGATTTAACTTTTGTTCGTAAACATCGACGATAGGTATGATCGGTCTTAGTGACGAATATTTAGACATTTCTTTCTCTCCTGATTAAAACCAAAATATAGAATATGTTTAGAAAATCATAAAAAGAAGACATTTCCTTCAGTATTTTTATTTACTTCAAATAAAATTTTATTTTTCTCTTAATGTAATTTCCGGGTATTATTTTATAATGTTTCTGATATAATGAAACTATAAATTTTCTCATAAACTCTGAGATAAAATAGTGTTAAAATACCAATACAATATTCACATCTCAACAACTGTCGGAACAGAAAATAACTCAGAAGTAATATTCTGGAAACGGTAGAGATTGTAATAACAGAGTTCGGGAATTCACTTACACAGATACGACGGGCGTGTTACATACCACCGGGCGAACATCAATAATACACTTATGTACATTTATATTTATTATATTTTATTAGTTCTAATATTATTTATACAAAATAAAATAAAATTATCATGTCTCTGTATTAACCATTTACAATTCTTACAATTCCATTTCTCTTTCTTTCCGACTGTTCAGTCTTTATTCTTATACGACAACCTATGAAAAGAATGACTTATAGAAGTATTTATTTTACGGAAATACTTTAAAATTATATAAAAATTGTATAACAAGAGTAATATTTTAGTAAATAGTTGGGCTTTATAAATACATTTATAATAAGGACAAAGGCTGCGATGAGTGTAGGCTTTATTAAATAATATATACATTCAAGATCTGTCAATACGGAACATTAAGAGTGATGTAGAACAGACACTATGATGCCAACTTGAATATGAACCCTCGTGCAAATGGAGTTGACAAATAATTAATTTTCAGACTTACGACACAAGCCGTGACAATGTAAAAGAATAAATATTATATGTTGGACCATTCAGCGCGACTCGGGGCCTAGGTTCATATATATAGCATGAAATTAAAGAACATTCTCGTTTATAAAAACCATCTTTTAATAACATACTCTGAACTAATTTAATCACTCTAAATAAGTCGTTAGTTCAAACAATTCTGTTTGAACATTACAATGAATGTATCAAATACACATGAGACAGAATCGCTCAACAGGGACTTCATAAAATGCCTTTTTAATTATAAAGCTTGAAAATTCGTTACGACTGTTCCTTCCACTTGCTTCAGCATCAATCTCCGTCAAAACCCTTAATATTACTATAACCATAAACAACTCGTACAAGAATCTCTTTTAACCTATCTATAATTGATCACTAGCCTTGTTCCCAGATGACGTCCTACAATATTTCCATAATTACAATAATGACAGGTTAATACTGTGAAGGCGATAATAGATTTAACGCGTCGGAACAAGGGCTGAGTGCTAATTAATATTAACTTGTGTCAAAGTGATGACTACAAACTGTTTTAATAATGAGATAGTGATCATTATTGGAAGCAATTTAGATACAGATCATACGTGTGCTAATAATTGAATCATATTATAAATTAACTAGTTTTTGCCCGCGACGTCTTCGATCATAATTTCGGAATTAGTAATATATGTTTATCTGATCCGGCGAACTCTATTCCGTCCTAGAGGCCGTAAATTATCTTTTTATTTAAATTTATTAAGTTATTTTTCATTTTCGATCGAATAGAATTAAATATCCTATGTCCGTCTCCTAATTCGAATCTATTTTTCAACCATATCCCAAAAACCGTTCTTGAGTTATAACTAGTGTAACTAATACAAATTTCTTTTATATATATAGATATGTAGATGTATTGTTGTATAAGTTAGTATGTAAAATAATACGCAGGTAATAAATAAGGTAATATTCTCGATCATCCGCCAGCGAGACCATAATCGAGTAAATAATTACACATAAAGACAAGGGTGTGACAGTGGTGGCAGAAATTGATATCACAGAGTCCAGACGGTGCTATCACTTATGATACAATATTTAAAATTATTTTATTAAATCTCTATCAAATTTTTTGTTACAAATTTACTAAAATAAATTCAGCTAAAGACTTTGATGGATACAATATTTAAAAGTTTAAAACAGTTATTTAATTAGTTAACAACGATAATGAAGGTGTTTAGCCTGAATAATAAATTCGCATTGATCACAGGACAACCCCCAGGGCATAACTAATATATAACGAAGCCAATTATATTTTGTAATAGTTATTGATCGAGAGTAGCCCACTATTTTTAAATTTATTACAATTCAAGTTACACACGACTGGCGTGCTTCAGTGAATGTTTACAAAAACACAGTAACAAATCATATCTCAATTTCGTTTATTTGTCGAATAAATTAAATGAATTGTCGTATCACGAGTGAGTTGGAGGACACTTCACAAGAGAGGGAGGCTCTGTTTGAAGAGATCTCGAGCATCAAGGAAGTCGACTACGAAAACAGATTTCATCTGTTGTGTTAGGGCCCGTTTTATTGTGACGTATTTGTATTTAATTATCTCTCAGCCTTCAGGTTAACATCTTGAGGTTTTTATGATTATTTATGAATAGCTTTCGACATCACCGCACTTGTTTTATTCCTCTTTGAATTCTTTCGTTTTAATGACGCCGTCACATCGAAAGAAATTCCTATTTCTGAGGAACTTAAACCTGAGTTAAAGTATTTGATGTTTAATAATAATAGATAAATTACTTGCTTCTAAATTTTAAGCTCAGTTTCCGATGATACAATATTTAAAATCAATTAGTTAGATGGTTTCTACAAATTATAACATTATTTCATATTAAAATATAAAATTTCAAATAAAATAAAAGATAAGTAATGATTTCGCTTCATATAATAACAAAAATGTTCCCTGAAAGGTATAATTAATATAAGTTGTTAATGTTTATTTAACAGAGTAAACAGCGTCTTAACTGAGATGAAGATGCAACTAGTACAGCTTCCAGTGTGATGGACGATCTGTTGAGCTCAAATGAAACTGCGATACATATAAATTACACGAATTAGGCATTTATACACCTATTGTGTTGGTTTAGTTTGTGAAATGTTGCTCGCTTTAAATGTTAAGGTGACTACAAAAATGTTATTCACTACGCGAGAATAGATTTTTGTATTTTTTGTTGTTAATTAAAACGCTATTGTTTTTCGTTAGTTTAATTATTGAATCGCTGACATATTTTGTATGTAGTTATAAAATATTAATAACTTATTGAGGACATGTGAATGTGTGTGTGAATCATGATATTAATAGGAGAAATGAAAACTTTGTACCTTCTTTAAAGACACACCCAAGACTATTGTTTTTATAGAAAATGTATAATAAATAATATTTATAATTTAACATAAACATCACCCACATTCACATTACTCTGACACACACAAATAATACGTCAATTTGTGAAGATTCCTTAATATACGGAGCATCACTAAATGTCAAACATAATTACACATGTATTCAACTGTTGCAATACAAATTATGAATCAATTATGGTCTAATTTTTATACTATAGAGTATATGTATGTAGTGTTATATTAAAATAGAAAAGATAAATAAAAGGTACTTATGTAAAAAAATGTTATTACTTAAAAGAAAAATATAAGGAAACAGCTGAAACAAATGCAAAACACGAGGAATAAAGTAATTAATTAATGCAATACAAATATCAGAACATAAACAACGTCTCAACAGAGAGGTGGAGTAGTCGAGCTTTTAGCAAATGAAGTGAAGACTTAGACGGAACGATTAGCAACCACGAGCTACAGAGGAATCATGAGGCGGCCGGGCCGGTACAGACATATATCACTTGGGAGTTGAGACGAAGATGTCACGACGACAAGTGGAACAACAACTAGAGAATTACTTTCAACAGAGACAACAAAACAACAGGGACAGACTCAGAATTAAAGATATGACCTTAAAATTATGGCCATGATTAGAATCACACACTAGAAGTAAATGTTAGTGAACAAATGTAACTATTTACAACACCGGTGAGTTGATTACAGGGAACTGATCTAATAAACCGTTCCTATATAAAGGGTACATCGATGGATCACTTAATTACTAAAATATCTCGATTTTCCACAAGTCAACAAATTAACCCCTCACCCATTTATGGAGAACCCTAAATTATACAAATGTATTACAGCAAAACCGACTTTAATACACAAAACGTAGAGCTTAAAATCCCGTTATCAATGTTAATGTGATATTTTTCCCAATTAATCGTTAATTATTTTCGATTAGAACGTATTAATTAGTGCGGGATCATTTCCCGGGGGAGTGAAGTAAATAATCGATTTAATAAAATGATTTTCTTTCAACGACAAATACATAATGTAATATAAAACGACTCCTATGTTTCGTATCATGTATAGTAATATTATTTTTAATAATTCCTTAAAGTTCAACATTTTACATCACAACCATTTTACTTTCGGATATCCTTATAATCCAAAAGTCCAAAAAAACAAATAACTCCAAAACAAATTTTATTAATTTCGATCATTTTAAACAAAGGAAGCTGACAATTTAAAGTGAATCAACATTACTCAATTTAAATTGTGCCGACGCTGAGCCGTCAGTCCTCAAACCGTCCGCCGTCACACCGTCCTCATAACTATCAAGTATTTGTAATAAACCCTCAAACTTCTCGTGTTTGTCACACGGATTCACAAAATGTCCAATGTATGGTTGTTACATAAATTTATTGACCATAACCGTTAGATCTCGCTGAGATGTTATTATTTATAATGGTTTTAATCGCACTTTGTAATTTAGATCATGATTTACTCATATGGTATTTAATAATATTAATTTTTGACCCTGTTTTTCTTATATATAAACGGTGTGGTGGGTGTTTTTCTATTATCAAGTGAACGTATGATGTGTCACTGCTTGAACCGAATAGCTTTATTTGGACCGCAGTGCGATATCGTCCACATTATGATAATATTAACATTGGAGAGAGTCCAAGCACATGATGTCTCAAGTATACCAATGTATGTTACAGACTTCCAAGATTGCAACATATTCACTTTAAATTATTATATATTTCGCAGCTCTTGATAATTTGATGCAAATAATTGAAAACATTTCTATAATTTTCATTTTATTCTCAATTATTATTTTATTCGTGAAATATAAAACAATTAAAAGATAGATACAATACAAAAACGAAAGCGTTCTCAACTGGATAATGTCATGCTTCTTGGAATTTTTCCAAGGTCTGTTGGTTTCAAATGTCTGACTTCAAGATTCAATCAAAATATACAAGAAATTAGTGAGACGTATTGATTCAGAGTAGAAGTCAGACTGTTTTATAAATATTTTGCTACGACTTCACAACAAGCTTGTTATATTTTAATTTACTTGAATAATTTAATAAATGATTTGATTAACATAAGTACTTATATACAGTAATAAATATATAAGTAACATGTTTATTTGGATTTAGTTAATGCCTTTAGAAGACAAATTGTCTTGGTTGAATGTGCTTGTGATTTATTTCAATAGTTTTCATATAAAAAGTTACATAAATATTTTCCTACTAAAGAAAAAAAGTACTGCATCGTGTATATAATATCTTTTGACTGTTATATTTCCATTATTCAGGTGTTTCAATGATCGTATCAATACTCAGCGTCAGTTTCGGACAAACAGAGCCATCTTGCAACCAATTTATAATTCGCAGAGCATTGTGTGACCTAGATATGAATATTCTGTGTCATAAAAAGTAAGTTAAATATATTAGCAGAAAACAAACAATATAGAACTATTATTAAAATGGTATCGTTCATAAATGAAGATTAGCCCTAAATGAAGTTTTTGAAAAAAAACTAAAAGCCCTAAATGAAGTTTTTGAACAAAATCATCATTATAAATTTAATGGAACCTTATTTGTAAGAGAATTAGTCGTAAATTAAAACAAGTGGATATAACAGTTTCATTTAATTCATAACAATGATCCTACACACAAAGCCGGTGTCAATTATACGAGAAATAAATGTAGCCTTAGATGTTTGTGAGAGACAAGTTTGTGACACGGCTGATTTCGATAATGGAGTTATTATGGAACCCACGGACACGCTGAGATAAAAGGTTATTTATATTGAAAATACAGAAAGATGAGATTTATGATGTCTCATGGCTACTGAGGGGATCATTTATATTATAGTTTTTTACTAGAATATTAAGAGCAATGTTCGTTTTTATAGGGATTAGAAAGAAATAATTAATTATAAATGCTTGAGTGTGTATTGGTCATCTCGCGAGTAATGATATACAGAGCTAATATATTTTAAAAACAATTTAAAGGACAAAGAAATCTCAGTCCTAATATTTGTTTTTAGCTGAATATATTTTTTTTCGGATTATAAATACGATTTCTTGTCAAATTGATGCCATAAAACACTTTAGAATGAGTCACGAGGAGCAAATATTCCAGTCAACTTAATAGACGATATGATTTACGAAGTCATCTCATATTTTTTTCAAAGTAACGGACTCCGATTATTCTTTCTAAATTGTTTGTTTCTCCTCGAATATATATTACCTCTAGGTATGTCTTGTTACCACAACTTAGGTTTTGAGTTAATTGTTAATTTATAACATTTATGGCTCTCGTCATTAATATAAAATAGTTTTTAACTTTATCAGAGCGAGCGACCTCAGTTCACTAACTACGAGATGAAGCTATTAAAGGAACCGCGGCAGAGGACGGGCTTCTATTGGTTAATTATTAACAAACCTTCACTTTCATTAAATATTATGTCTAGCTGGAGTATAAACATGTATGTATGTTCATGTTACACTACTCACAAACATTGTTGATACAGCCGAGCGTCAGAAGACTTCTCGGTACAATAAATACTGTATGTCTCCTAATACTAATAGTATCAAGAGCATGTCTTTATTTTAGTTCTTCCTCTCCTGTAGTAGGTAACTGTCATTGATTATTGATTTTCGGGCGCGAGTAATCGCACGGATAATATGCGCAGTTCCATAAAAACTACAAACTTTTTATTTTGTTATAAAGATGTTCTCTGAGCCTGTTTCATATTTGGGAGATTATCATCAAATTGATAATTTAATGAGAAAGCACTCTAGAATTGACAAGTTTTAGTGTTTTATCGTGATTTAGTAAACTTTTAAATTTATTTTTTTGTTCTAAATATATATTACAAAGATTAATGTATAGGATTAAAAATATAATTAATACATTGAAGTGTTCTTGTTCTGTATAAAAAACAGACAAAGGAATGAAACGTTCCGATGAAAAAACCTTAAATTGTCAGAACACAATTAATTACTAATTATCGGAAAAAGGATCACTCAAAAGCTTCCAATTAGATATAATACGCTTATTTTTTGGATTTTTCCTCAAACGAGCTGCGCTTTCTCTAACTCTACAGACAAACTGATTTCTTTAAATTCAATAGGATTTTGAGCCGTCTTGTAACTGCATAGAGTAGCATTTTAAACGACAAGTCTCACTGTTTACATTCAATTTATTAAAGTATCTTGATTTAAGTTTATTGAAGTGTCTCAATAACGCGAGTATGTTTTATTTTATGATATTTTCTAATTAATAAATTTATATCTTATTGAGAGAGGACTGTAAACGTAGCGATATCAATTTTCCTCGGCATGACGCAATTATTTTCGCAAACCAAAGCTCAGAATTAAATTGAAATGGCTATTTATAAAATTTAAAACCATTTTTATACTATTCTGGAACATTGATGTTTTAATATTAAGGTATTTATATGAAGTGTACAGATATTTTATCATGACCTAGAATAATGTTTAAATTCAATAAATTTTAAAGTAATTATGGACTCCTTGAGATTTTGTAATAGTAAAACTTACCATTTTAGTCTTCATTTAGATCGAATAACTTTTATTGTTATATTTCAAATATTAAAGCTCTATAATTTATATACTTACTAATATGTGTAGCTAAATGGATGAAAAGTAATATATTTATAGCCAATAGTATTAAAAATAATTAAAAAAACAGGAACCTGAATAATCTGGAAAAGAATAACTATTAAAATATCAAAACCATTGTGCCTCTGTACTTATATATCGTTCGTGTTTTATCAAATATCGTAAAACAGTTTCATGTTAGTTTTCTGTTCCGTTATCTGTTGAGTGAAGTAACGAGTTCTACAATCGTTAAAGGAACCGGTCCGGTGACAAGCCGATACAGCCTTTACACATCGATTAGCCGAGTACATCCGGCAGGCAAAGTTATATTATATTTGAAATTAAAATAATTAAACCCGTAGAAATATTAATGGTTATTCTGTCGATTGTGATGACAAAAGTAATTCCGTTAATTAATATAAGCGATGGAATTCAATCAACTATTTATAATTTTCAGTCAAATATCTTTGGTCTCTCAATATTTGTAAAAGCCGTATTCATTTTATAAATATCAGTTTTACTTGAATATTTTTCTGTAAACCTATTTCTGTCAGATGAAAGAAAGTGATACATTTTCTACTGCTTTTGTATACTACTCGTGTAATAAATATATAAACAAAAATAAAATAGAAAAAATGTAATAACATCTCACACAGAGAGTACTCACAAAGCTATTAAGACTACAACGAACTGTCAGGAGCTGGTGAGGACGTGTTTCAGATGTTCTTTGTGATAGAAGTTTCAACAAGATGTGAACTATTAAATGAACACATTTATCAATATTAAACTATCTCCACACAAACTCGTTCCTGTGCTTCATACAATTATTAACAGTTTTTTTTATTTTCTTGTAACTTCATTAAATACGTTTCAATAATTCAATTAACAAATTCATAAAACGGACACAAGACTGACCTTTTATCATCAGTTAATAAATAAGGAAGTTGAATTCTGAATTATTTACTGAAATATGAAAATATTATGAGATTTGAAGGAAAAAATATATTTTGACGTTGTAAATAATTTGATGTTATTTTCTTATATACCTAACTTGAATAAAATTTTCCTTTGTAAGAAATGAGATTTTTTTATTTAACCAGAATTAATATATTGATAACTTTATTATATAAAGAGTTGTGAGGCGACATGACTGTTTGTATCTAAGAAGTGAGATCAGACGTTGGTTGACACAGAATATTCTAGAAATTTCTCAAAATGTTGTCCTAAATTGTTGTAAATATTGTGAAACTAGGTGAAATACTAAACTTACAATCTGTTTGATTTATAATACTGTTTACATACTCGTATAGTCACGAGTTCATTCTCCACTAACAGGTTTCGTTACTATGAGGAGCTTCAATGTTCTATTGTTTCGTGATGACGTCATCTTGGTATCGAGGCTAGGAACAACGCGGTGTATTATTGTACCCTCAGCTTCGGTTACATGTTTTATTAATTATTTGGTAACACACTATATAAAATATAGAAGAATATAAGAGGAACTACGTCTTCTATTTGTTTTTCTTTAAATCTCCGTCGAAACATGTCGAAAAAAGTAACATCATGTACTACATATGTGCACACCATCATAATTTTTCTGTGTTTAGTGCATATCATATATTATGTTATTATAATTAATTCATTGATCATTAGAAGAGGAAATTATTATGACAAATATAATGAAGAGTTCTTATTTTCTCAAAGATATTTACAACAATGGGAATTTTTCACTAAAATGACATAATTTTGTGCAGTAAAGATTTATACTATAACAGAATTAAGTAAACGACTCTTAAATTAATTAAGAAATTAAGAAGTATTATAATTTTAGATATTTTTAACCAAGCACCTACGTATTTTCACAACTATACCATATTTTAAGTTGGGTGTATGGTAAAGTGAATTTCGGCCAGATGGACCGTTGACGTGAATAAGGTGGCGGGTAGTGGCTGGATGTGGAAGGCAGAGGACTGGGTGTGGTGGCGAGTCCTGGGAATGGCAAATGTTTACCAGTGGATCATTCTGTTGATGAAGATGATTATGAATCGATTATGATCGATTTCAAAGTGCATCTAAACTTGGCATTAGATTGGATTTCAACCCTTTTTAGGCAAACAATTAGCCGATTGGAACTTGGCCCACTTTTTAACAGGCATGTTTTTGGTGAGATAAATAAAAATACTAAATACGGCTCTGTAACATTCTCTGGAAACAAAAATATATTATTTGTCGAATATCTTGGAAAGAGTGGGAAAATAAACAGGTTGGCTGATTTAAATGAAATTGTTATTTCTAAAGATTTTATTATTTGAGGTGGCGTCCTATAGTAACTAATTGTATTGTAAAGTCTAGAGATGTCAAAAATTTATGGATCGGTCACCTAGGATATAAATCACAATTTGTATAATAAAAATATACAAGTTGTTAATAATTGCTATCAAAGCTTATATAAATCGAATTAAATTTATTGGTTTAGATTTTCGCTGTTGAAATAATTTAATGCAAAGTTATCCAAATATACAGAATGAATGATATTTTTATTATAAATTAGTTTTAATATAGTAATACGATATTGTACATATTGTATGATGCACGATAGTTAGGACAGGCTTAGTTTGTGAACATTACTTGGCCCTTTGTTGAATTTTTTTTTATGTGACAGGTGGCAAACGAGCAGACAGCCCACTCGATGGAAGGTGGTTACCGTCGCCCATGGACATCCGCAACATCTTGTTGCGGATGCGTTGCCAACCTTGTTTTTTAGGGATAGGGAGGGGTGGGAATAAGGAAATAGTAGGAAAGGGTAGGAATAGGGAAAGGGCAACCGGCTCTCTCACACATCGGACGAAACGCAGCCATTTAAGGCTACTTCACGCCGATCTTCAGTGAGAGGGTGGTACTTCCTCAGTCGAGCCAGCCCATGTTCGAGCTGCAATCACTTGACCACATCTAGCCTCTACAACTTTAAAACGTAACGTTATTCTATTTGAAGCTGAGGGATAAGTGAGTGGTAGTTAGAGCCTTTACGAATACTAAACAATGGGATTGAGAGCACCAATCAAAACAATGTTTTTGTTTATTCACTAACAAAGTTGATAAAATTATAATAATTTAAAAGTTGCTGTAATTTTTTACCATCATTAAGATTGTTTTACAAAACAATAATTTTGAATTTAATTTTGGTAGTTTCACACATCCAATTAATAACAAACATAGCATTTATATTAAAATTATTTTATAGGCTTCGGTTTGGTATTGACAAATACAATTAATACACATTCATATAAAGGGGTGTTAGTGGCGTATAGTGTATTATTAAAAATTATAAAAATCATGAAAACTAAAAGACGACATTTTATATTTACAAAAATAGAGGTTTTTCCCTTATATTTATCAGAATACCTTCAGGTAGCATGTGATATGCATATTATTTTTCAATAAATTAAAATGCAGATTGCTTTAATAATTTGTGAATTTTATTCAAGATATTTTTTTATTTTTGTGATATTCAATACTAGTCAGATGTTTTTCATTAATTCTGTTATCGAATATCGCAATGTGAGAATGCGATGGATTCCAATATTAAACTATAACATAATTCCTGTAACTGTTAAATTGAAAATATATTTAACTAGCTCTCCCCGCGACTTCGTCCGCATAAAATTTTGAGTTTCTTAAAAAACTACTTACGGTTTTGGAATCTTTTATACATGTACACAGCGTATTATTAGTCAGTGGTGGCCTAGTGGTTAAAATGCCTGCCTCTCATGCACGAGGGCGCGGGTTCGATACTGGCCCTGGTAAGTACCAAAGTAATTTTTCCGAGTCATACATATATACTATCTAAGAGTATTTAGACATCACTGATTAATGCATTCCCAAAGAGGGTTGATGTCAGGAAGGCGGCTGGTCTTAAAAACAATTAGTCAAAACTATTCACAAAATGTAAGGCAGACCCTGGCTAAAGCTGGGAAATTGCCAGGTAGAAGAAGACAGCATATGACGAAAGCTATAAAGGAATATATTATCACGTTTTTAATACATTTTTCATTGAAAGATTCTCCGTAGCTATTAGTTGTGGCGTGACATCAGGGTGTTTTTCGAAAAATGATATAGATAAAAAGAGGTTATGAAGCAATCGATCCTGTGATAAGTACGGTCTACAAAAATAAACAAACTCACCAACCTAATTATATGTATATATATACATATATATATGTATATAGATATCATTACATATATCATTATATCATTTTGAGAGTGAATTTGAGTTACTTTTTTCGTATGATGTCACTTTGTCTGTACGTTATGACTATATCCTCAGAGCTATATTGAAACAAATTATTAATAAAACATAGAATAATCCTTTTATGATTTAGACATTGATTCCATAAGATGTAAAAAAATGTAAATGTTTTCTATAGTATAATTTATAAGCTCAACTAAAGGTTTAGTTTGAAAATTGGGTAGTAAAACATTTTCCTTCAATTCTCCTGAAAACTTCTCAAATTCAAGTCTTACAGAAAAAGTTTTATTTCAGTAAATCTATAACTTAAAGGAGGTGATAATAGTTTGTCCACTTGAGTTCAGGACAAGGAACTAGACTCTTTAGACGATTTCGTTCAACATACTACAAAGCCTATAGTCGTTTAAAGTTCAATCTCACGGAAAACCGTTTCACGTAAGTGTTTGAACATTTTATACCATTTATTTAACAGCAAGGTTTTTTCAAATTTAATTTAATATTAATATTGGTACAAGTTTTAACTCTGCTTTATTTTGATTTATAAAAAATATCACTCGTAAAGTTTTTCTAATGTTCTTTATTTCAATACAAATATTCTTTTGACAGTGTTATATCCATTTTAAGTTAAAAAAATGATTAATAATATATTTTCATCCTAAATCCTATATTTAAATAAAATTGAGAGCTAGCCATCCGTCAGATGAACAAACAAGATATTACAGTTGAGTTGAAACTGATAGTGTCTGCTCGTAAATCAACGACGCGTAACCTTTTGAGGCGGTTCGTCTACTTAAAATGTTCGTGGAATTTTAAAAAACAACTTATTTTTTTCCAAGAACTGTATAAAAAATACTTATATAAAGTCACGTATATCAAGTGCCATAAATAATGTTCATACAAGCGTTTAATATGTCCATTTATTGATGTTTTAAATACGCAAATCAATCACTGTACATTGTACGCTTCATTACTTCAGTTACTTTTAACCCCCAATATGTTAGTCATGATTTATAAATATATCAAATGCAAATATTGAATATGAATATTTCATGAACCACTGTAATGATCAAATCGAATATAATCACAGTAAATGTATTAATTTATTAATGAAATAAAATGAATTAAGCTTATTATAAGTATATAAGTAAAAATATGTTACAAAACTATCTAATATTTCTCTTTGATTATATATATGTTTAAGAAATATTCTAAAACTTAAACTTATATTTTGTTGAGAATTAATTCTATAAGAGCAATCTCAATCAGAAACTATTTATTGAACCGTAAGTAATTTTAGTGTTGTTTTAATTAGTATAATCATTATGAATCCCGTCGCTGAATGTATAAATTAATAGGATTATGTAAGGATATACAATGAAATAATCACAACTGTTCACTACATCTCATGAATTTGTATGTCGTACATGCATGTGTTAGAAAATAGTATTAAAATTAAAATATTATATAAGAAAAAGATATATTTATACACATATTTCGAATAAAACAATTCATTAAAACATCTAATAACATTTTATTTACTGGACATATTATACATAATTTTACAAAATATCGTCTTTCGTAAAGGGAAGCTATACAATAAAAAATACTTATCTCGTCTATATAGTCTTTAGGTAATTGTTTCTTCAAGCATCGCTGCTCAATAGTTTCACTATAACCACAGGGTTTCAATTGAAGTTCTGGCCCAGGAAGCTGTCCAATGTCAAGTCCCTTGCCTCGGCGAAGAGCAATGTTTTATAGGTCCTCCCCACACCACTCGATATTCAAGATAATTACTTTTTAATTGTAATATAAAAGAAAGTCGTGTTAGTTACTCCACTTATAACCCAAGAACGGCCGAACCGATTTAGCTGAAAATTGGCAGGGAGGTAGTTTAGGGCCAGGAAATTGCAATAGGATACTTTTTATCACGTTCGACAGCATTCCCGTGGGACTTGACATGAAACGTCAGTCACTATAAAACGTGGAATAACGAAATACAATTGACAGCTATGCAATTGACGTATAATGACAGATATGTAATGAAATAATGAAGACAATTAGATATTTGTAAGAAATGTATTATATAAAAATAAGTCCGGTTTTCCATCCTGACGCTATTACTTCAGAACGAAAGAACCAAGAAAAGGGGTTAATCTTTAGTAATATACAGCGCCATCATACATAACATGGAGTACAAATCAATATTTTAAGTAGATGGTGCCGATGCATGATACATTGTTTGACAGCTACTCATTGTTCTCTTCTCAGTTAATTTCATGTGACAAACCGGTATTGTGTTTGTAGTTTGAACTCTTAAAACCACTTTGTATTTGCGGGATAAATTTAGAAAATCATTGTTTTTCACATGGGCAGTTATAGTTTATGTGTGTTGGGAAACCATCCGATTATTTGTGTTAACGTTAGACTAAAAAACAAAAAATGTGGTTTACAAAGGAGCACTTCAATGAAATGGATAATTTGCGGACACGTATAACGCTTCTATTCGGTATCTACTTTGGATTCACTTTCATTTACTTAGAGAAGTTCAACTAAATAACAGTTCATTTTTGTAATCGAAATGAAATAAAAATTTTCCTTTTCAAATATAAAACAAAAAAAATCTTCATCTTTTAATCACCAAACGAAATGTTATATAGAAATGTTATATAGTTCTGGTGGCGAAACGGAGTTCTCCGGGTTTACTAGTTGTAAATATAAATCTTATATATATTGAAAACGTAACTCTTAAATAATAGAAAATATTTTAGTAAATTACATTTCAAAAACAGGTTCCAATTTAACAGTATATTAAACACATATTTGTCATGTTACTGCATTTATACCCAAGTCTTATTCTTACTTTTTAATAATAATTCCTTAGTTATAAATCAGATAATATTCTAAATACAATAAAATATATATTTTTAAAATTTTCATCATTTTTAAACAAAGCTGACTCAAATATAATTATATAATAATAGTATATTAGACATTCGTTTGACATATTATTGACGACACAACACTTTTGTGAGTCAAATCCTCACTATTAGATTATTTAAACTGTAAATGACAAGATATATGTATATTTAAATACAAATAGTATATTTAATAAACATTGTATAATTATAGAACATATATCCTAATACATGCATTAATTGATACGGGTTTAAACAAGTTGAAGAGTTAGCGTGATATGTGTTAAAGCGACAGTTCATTGGCTGACTGATACTAACATTCAAATCAAAGGGAAATAAATGAAAAGAAATACCATTTGTTTTTTTGTGTAAAATTTAGTAATATCAAAATGCGAGCAGTATTGTAGTGAGGCTTTAGCAAGGGTTTTTTAGGACTTTGAATATTTAACACTTAACGTTAAAATATTTTTCCGAGATATTATCTATACTAATATGTATTATAAAGTTGAAGAGTTTGTTCGTTTGTTTGTTCGAAAGCGCTAATCTCCGAAACTACTGGTTCGAATTGAATAATTCTTTTTGTGTTGGATAGTCCAGTTATCGAGGAAGGCTGTGGGCTATATAACATCACGCTACGACCAATAGGAGCAAAGATATAGTGGTAAATGTGTAAAAAACGGGAGAAATTATTTCATCTTTGAAGTCTTCCGTTGCGTGGTTCCGTTGGTTAAAGATACACAAAAAATATGTAGTAAAGAATAATAGCTATTTTAATGATCTAAAAAACAGTCCGCGACAGTATATGTCTATCTTTTAAGATTAACTCACAAAAACCGTTTTTATGGTACCTAATTTGGTCGAAATAATTTAAGTTGTATTAACATAATAATATTAATCTTTATTCAAATAAACAAATAAATATGTTGTTGGTTAAGAGTACTTCATTGTGAATAAAAAAAAACATAGGTTTTATCCTGAAAATTCTACGGGAACTCGACCATTCCGAAAACCCCGCAAGAACGAGAACTATGTTGGAAGAACCAAAAATCTGCCGGAAGTCACTATTCCACGCGGACGAAGTCGCGGCATAAGCCAGTTAAGAATATGTGGCGTGTAATATTTTTGTGAATAAAATATTTTTTTTTTAAATATTCGTGCTCTTGGGTTCTTCCGCTATTGTCAAGATGTAGACTTTTACGATCTTATTCCACATTTTAGTGTACAACAACTTTTTGGTGTATAAGTATCTTATTTGGTCATCTCTCATCTTGAGCCCCAAACTTATTGACTGTTGACCTTTAGTGGATTAACCAAAGTACGATTACTGCTAATCGGAATACTAATTTAGCATCGTCATTTGATTTTCCTCTCTAATGGACAAGCACAGATACAGGGTATTTGTTCAAACGTGATTCTCGTACGTATTAATTTAGTTTCTATTGTTGTGTATTTCAAGTAACAAAATGATATTCATACATATGTATATACTGTATATAATATGTACTGATTTTCTGAAACTATTTTTCTGGCATGCGTTATGGCTTATTTTTATTCCACTTATTTAACTTTGGGTTTGATAATTTTTAATGTATTTAATCCACTGCCTGAAATTTGTAGTTGGGAATACCTAATTTCAACTGTTCGTTTATTTTTAAAACGAAATATTAGCTGAGCTCTGTTGAACATCACCACTGAGGTTGACTGGAGTCTTTGAAAAAAACAAAACAATTAAATGTTCAGAGCAAATGAAAAACTGTCGACTGCTTTATGGAGTGTGTGAATAAAACTCGTGTGTTTCGTACAACGCAACGGTTTAATGCAGACAAAGAGTATTCAAAAATGCATCGTCATCGTCGATACTGTGACCCGCGTAAGAAACAAATTTACCCACAACTTTTTATATTAACGGGCGTCAACAGTGTGCAAAGATAAAAATGTAATTTGCATTCATAAAAGTTAATTGTTTGTTTAAAAAATGCTTTAATTAATTCATAATTAAAGCAGCAACATTTCGATTTAAAATACACTTTCGACAGCTTCTCTTGAATGAATGTAATGACCTTTTTATTGTATTAACTTTTGTTTTACTTCAAAAAGAGAGGTGTGTCTATCAATGAGAACTAAATGACAAAACTCGTTTATGCACGATAGTAAAAATAAAATGCAAAATATACTCACTTGTAATAAATTAACTAATACTATAATATAAAAACATTTTGACATATCTATGAATGACGCTCGGAATGATATTTTTTCCGAGAATATATTTATTACTAGCTTTTGCCCGCGACTTCGTCCGCTTGGAATAGTGACTTCCGGCAGATTTTTGGTTCTTCCCACATAGTTCCCGTTCTTGCGGGATTATCGGAATGGTCGAGTTCCCACAGAATTTGCAGGATAAAACCTGTCTTTTTTTTCGAGTTCCAAACTATATCTGTACAATTTTTACAGTAAATTTAATTATTTTAAAGAACTTCTGCATATACTTAAAAAAATTGTTATTAATGTGAAACTAAATACTATCGTAAAACAAATAAAGTACCTACTATATAGAAAACAACTACAAAATGAAACTGTGTTTAAAAAGTAATATTGCGATGCTAATTATATCGCATAAACAAATTAGCGCTGCAATCAACCGTTCAGTAGGAACTAGGGAGCCGACCGCGCGGTGAGTACAGCTACACCCCCCTCCCGGCTTGCCCGCAAGCACCGCCTCTCTCCCGCCGCGCCGGCCAGCGCAGAGAGCGAGTTGGTTTTGTTTTGGAGTTGTTTATCATTGTAATCTTTAAAGTTTTTTGTTCAAATTAAGTTATGTCAAAGACAATTTTATTCACAATGAAGTACTCTTAACCAACAACATATTTATTTGTTTATTTGAATAAAGATTAATATTATTATGTTGATACAACTTAAACAAATTATTTCGACCAAATAAGGTACCATAAAAACGGTTTTTGTGAGTTAATCTTAAAAGATAGACAATTACTGTCACGGACTTTTTTTTAGATCATTAAAAGAGCTATTATTCTTTAATACATATTTTTTGTGTATCTTTAACCGTTTTCACGGCGCACGCAACGGAAAGCTTCGAAGATGAAATAATTTCTCTCGTTTTTTACACATTTATCACTATATCTTTGCTCCTATTGGTTGTAGCGTGATGTTATATAGCCTAAAGCCTTCCTCGATAGCTGGACTATCCAACACAAAAAGAATTATTTAATTCGAACCAGTAGTTTCGGAGATTAGCGCTTTCAAACAAACAAACTCTTCAGCTTCATAATATTAGTATAGATTTTATTTGTAATATATTTCATTCATTCATTCATTCTAATACCATATTGTTTTCAGTGTTTCATAGTGTATTCGTTACTTGTGGCGTCGTGTTTGGCAGAGCCACCAGTTAATAAAAGGTAACAAAACATTGAGCTAATAATAATAATAAAGGAATTCAAATTATTCTTCTATATGAATAATTCTTTTCCTCACTACCTTCACTAATGAAAGTATAATCTCCAGGTATCTTCCTCCACAAGCGAGGAACGCGTCTCCCTCTCAGAGTTATGGTGTTCCCGGATTCAATCAGAGACAGACTGAAGCTATCTTTAGGTTAATAAACAAATCATAATAATATAATATATCAATTTTCTTTTCTAATTGTTTCCATAACATGAATTAAATATTAAAAATTCCTTGTGGTTGCAAAAAACTATTAAGTATTATATAAAAACATAAATCGAATTTGACAAAATATTACAGAGGAAGTCCTACATCTGCCTACGGACCACCTGCAAGTATCCGGAAACCAAACTCTCAATACGGACTACCCAAAACTCCTTCCTCTCAGTATGGAGCACCGAACAACCAATATCAAGGACAAAAGCAAGCACCCACCGGCCAATACTTACCACCAACAAACCAGTATCAAGCTTATGGGAACCAAAATTCAGCTCCGAGCCAATACCAAGCACCAAAGGCAAAATACTTGCCACCTGTAAACCAATACCAAGCACCTTCCACTCAATACGGTGCACCAGATCAGGCTGGATCCTATGGACCCTCTCAAGAATATGGAGCCCCTGGATTTGAACGAAGTATGTTGTATTTATAATAATATTTACTGAACAAAAATTAAAAATCCAGTACTCATATAAATAAAACTTATATTTTCGGATTAACTACGCGTTTTTTACCATGATCACGGTTGCTGTAAAGTAACCGAAACGTCGGGAGTATGTAGTTGACAGTAAAAAATAAAAAGAATGCGTAGTTGACAGTAAAAAATAAAAAGAATGCGTAATATCTTTTTCACAGTTTGAACGCATGCCTGTGTTCCCTACTACATTTCAATTCTAATATTATACAATTATTTCAAGGTGGTAGTGACAACAAATATGCCAACCAACAAAGCAGACAGTACCTCCCTCCCAGTGCTCGAGGATATGATGATGGAAGCAATGGAGTGAGTTTAATATTAGAGAATTAGGGATGGATTCAATGAAGACTTGGAATACTAGAATACTCATTATAACTGCTAAAGTTCATAAATGTCCCATACTATTGTTTTGTATGGCCACATATCTTTTTATCTCTTAGTATCATAATTACTCTTCTTTCAAGTATTATTTTTAAGTCATTTTAATAACAATCTTCACTAACAGGAGCCTTCGAACTACGACTTTGAATACATGGTCCAGGACGCTCCCTCCGACAACGACTTCGGTCACCCAGGGCCGGGTTATGCCTGTCGGGGCCCCTAGGCAATGCTCATCCAGGGCCCCCTACCCTCTTCAAATTTTTTCGTTAACACAACAAAATTCAAAATTACACCGTTTTTTACTAACCTGGGTATATCATCATATTATTCAATAAAAATGTTGAATCAAATGAACAGAATGTTTATTTATGCATTTAAAAAAAACATACATAGCTTAAATATTAACTCTTCTAACTTTTTTTGATACAAAATCATTCAAGATATCCTGAAAGGTAATCTTCTCCAACACGTCATTTTCAATTGCCATTATAGCCAATGAATTTAAACGGTTTTGAGACGTCGTTGATCGAAGACAGTTTTTAATTAATTTTTTAAATTAAAATTGCTTGCAATTATATTACTGCTTGCAGTTATAAACTTTTAAACTATAATAATAATCATAATAATAATATCTAATAAGGAATGCATTCCGAAATGTACTAAAATAGTGTCGATGTAATGTACAGAGCAAATTTTCAAATTAATTTTTTTAGTGTTTAAGAAACATTGCCCATTCTTTTCCCTGTAGCACAGGGGCCCCTGAACGTGGCAGGGCCCCTAGGCCCTGCGGTCACCGAGAGTCACGACGAGGGGACCGCGCTGAGGGAATCTACTACGTCGTCTTACCTGATGGAAGGAAACAGGTTATATAACTCATAATAGGATATATAACTCATCGATTTTATTTTATTTTTACAAAATATACAGTATTATGTGGGGCTGTATTTAAATGTTACAGTGAAAACTCTTATAACCGCTTGTGAATACATTAATTTATATTTAGAAGACTTTTAGGAGTCCCAGTTATATATCAAAATATTTTTATGTTACAGTCTTTATTTTTTTTTAAAGATTTCGTAATGTATTTTCGTAAATAAATTAATATGAAATAATTCAAATTTTTTTCGTTATAACAATTAAAAGTTATTATAAATAACTTTTTTCAATAATAAATAAGCTCGCTCACAGTTCATGCAATTTATCGATTATATAACATCCTACTAATATTTTAATTGCGAAAGTTTGTGAGTGTGTGTGTATGTTGAAGGCTGAACCGATTTTGATTCAGTTTTGTATACGGGAAGCTGACGTCCGGGAATGACATATAGGCTACTTTACATCCCGGAAATCCGTGTTTAACACCGTGGGGAGCAGCTAGTATTATATAATAATAATTTAAAAGCTAGAGATGTCGTTTACTTGACCAAATTGTCAAAAATATGTACCTATATCTTTTGATTGAAGTGACATTTATTAATTTTTTTTATTATATTAACATCAAAAGTAAATAAAAGTTAGCTCTTCGTGCTTTTAAGCCATTTAAGGAAATCAAAACGTTGTATGTTCATTAAATCCTGTTTTGTCTAGAAGCATTTATTTTTAGTTTATCTCAGTGTGAATATCTCAAAACCTATTCACAAATTCTTTTTTAATTACAAATTTTTCGTTAAGTACATTCTAGAAACTCCTAGTTTTTATTTGTTGTAGTATGTAGTATATTTTCAATACTAATTTTTTTAAGTCATTGCCTTTTTTGTTTGTCCAAACATTTTTTTAAAGATTATATAAAGTGCAGTGATTTAATGTCCTGTTTTGGTCTGAGTCCCTTCTGAGTGGTTGTATACTACATATATTTCATTGGCATTGGTTCTAAGGGAATCAAAGAAACGACGACTCAGGTCTCGGTGTCTTGTCGGTGTAAGAATCCTACAAGCATTCTCCTGTATAAGTTTGTTATACCGAAATACAATCGGTTTCTGGTAGAGAAATCAAATTAAAACAAAACTCGTGTCCCTTTTCTCCATTTTACATATAATTTCAAGTTTATAACCAATATCACAACGGAGTATCAGAAATATAACAGAAAAAGGTTTCTTTATAAACTTATATTCAATTTCATTTCGTAAATCAAGTTCATTGTTTATTCCTGATCATAATATATTTAAGAACTGTTACTTGACTAGATGTAATGAAATGAAAAAGATGAACCCCTACTAAGGAACTTTATTATAAGGTACTTCTTTATTAGATTAAAATTAATATTTAATAATAAATCTATTTTTCTGTACTTGTTATATGTATTAATATTAAAAATAATCATAACAATCTAGATCTTATTAAAAATATGTACATATCATTGTTTCATTTTGTATATTACTTAAACATAATATGTAAGATTTTCGAGTGTATTCATTTATATGAAACTAAAGTTTTCGGATACTGCAACGTTCTTTTTTTTATTATTTTTCAACTAAACAATTCTGACGTTTCAGCCCCTTACCAGTCCAGTCATTTTCTGTATTGAAAAGCGGATGTTTTTTGAATTTCATTAGAGAAGGCTGGAATTTATTTAACACCTGGGACCCCGTAATTAAAAAATATATAAAATATTATGTCCGTAATCATACCAGAATACCTTAGGAGACACAGTGACAAATAAAAAGACTAACTGACAGACACTTTTATCTCGTGTGCCCGTGATCACGGTTAATGCAAAGGATCCGTAGCTTGGGTATTATGTAGTAATAAAATAAAGAGGAACTCACAGTATCCAAATACCCTATTTTCATTTGTACTTAGTAATGTCTATAGAATGACATTTAAAATGTGGAAATATCAAAATTGTAGTGGTAACATAAGTTTTTATGTATTTTAAAATAAAAAATGTACTTAGTATTATAGAAAAACGATTTTTTTAAGATTATAACAATCACGCAATAAATTATCTCAAAAGTAAAAGATAACTTATAAAAGTAGAAAGTTAAAAATCAAAATAGATTAGAAAAATTATTATAATGTTTGGTATGTCTTTGGTACATAATAAAAATAAAAACTTATTATTATCACCGAGTTATTATATTCATATTAATAATTATTATGAGAGGAGTAAATATACAGATAATATGTACTAACGTTACAGGTAGCTCAGGAACACTAACACATCTCCCCGCTATAAACAACTTGAACTGAATAAACATATCTTCATTGATACTAAAACAATAGTTTGTGCCAATTATACATATATATAATATATAATGAAAGACATGTGTATTAACAATCACAGTAGAACATTATATTCACCTACAGAATAACATATATTGATGTAGTATTACATTATTATACATATAATTCTTTTCATATATAATATAAAACATATCCGTATAATATTTCATTTCCATACTATATATTGTTAATGTCTATTGGTTACAGTAGCAGTACATGTTGAGGTGAGGGTGAGTGGCGCTTATACAGCTCGGCTCATTGTTGTAACTGTAATATGTATAATATATTATTAGTATATTATCTTGTATCATATATACAGGGTGACTGGTGAATTACAATCGATATTTGAGGACGTGATATTTGACGATCATATATGACAAAATAAAAATTAATATAACATAAATATTAATAAACTTCTAAGTAAAGTTAACCAAAAGTTATGTAATTAATTACGCATCGTATGAACACCCTACAGATTAGGTATACACACACACTCACACTCGCGTGCGGCGGCGTGTTGTTGTATCAGCACGCCGCCGCACGCGTCCACACTTGGTACAGTTGGAACGTGTACACACTTTATTTATTTATACGGAAATTTGGTCAAAATTTAAGTACCTATTTTTTTTACATAATTCGATTGAGAATGTACCGAATGTACCGAGTATGCTCCTTAAATATTGATAGTAATTCACCAGTCACCCTGTATATATCGGCGCTATCAGCTTTAATGACGGATGCGTTGTGAAAATAATTTGAGGCTGTCATCAATTCTTATTAAAACTCATTAGTATTCATGATTATTGTAAAAAGTAAAACGAAATCAACGATTGTTTAAAAGGAGAAAAGAACTATGTTTGAATCTTGTTAAAAATATGACGTCTGGACGCACGACGGCAGAATTCAGAGTTCAGTGAGTGCGTATCATTGAAGTATGTGATTAAGAAGAACCTTCGAGAAACAATGGAGCATTAAGAACAATTGAAGTATCATTTTAAAATATTATGGAACGCTCTAGAAGAAGTGACATGAGTAACGTCAGCGAGGCTGGCGTCTCTCTAAAAACTCTCTCTAAAATCTCTTTAAAAACAACGAATTTGTAATAAATCCGACATATACATTTTAAAAATAACTGTGTTCGTTACATATAATGTATTGCTCCCAGTATAGACTAATAGATTTTAATAATTCTGTTACTTACGCGTTAGTCCTTGATATGCCTCTTGAATTTATCTCAAATCTGTTTTCGTTGATAACATGAGTCACTAATGCTTCGTATTTACCGACACCAGGTCCTACTGCGATCTGAAATTATAAACATAGATCTGTCAGCCTTTCAGTCATTTAGTGTTCAACCACCAATGACTATCACTAGTTATCACTTAAATCATCTAATAAACTGTATATGAATATATGGACAGTAGATTCAATTAAACTTCATTGAAACTATTTTTACGTTTTTTCATTTATGTCGATGATTGAGATAATTGATAACAGTATAGTCTTCTTCACAATGAGCAGTACATTCGCAACAAATAAAACTTAGAACCTTAATAAATTTCTAAAATTATTTCATTGCTAACTGTCAATATACAGATTTTTTTTAAACGGCACTTGGAATCAACCATCACTAGACCACACCTAAGGTATAAATGTTCGAAATTTTATTTAAGTTTTAATTAAGAAAAGATAAATAATAAGCTTCTTTAATTAAATTAAAACAAAAGACCAACAAAAGCCTTCATCTCCGTTTCAGAAACGTGGTTTGACTAAATGCGACCGTAGAATTCTTTTCTAAGCTGTTTGTATTTTTTCTTTGGTATATTTTTTATTATTATTTTTATAATATTATCGTCTATGAGCAGTTCAAATGTTTCTTTGGTAGACATCTGATTTTTAGTCGTTCCTGTTCCAATCAATCGAGGTATTTATTTTATTATATTATGTTGACGAGTACGTGAAGGTGCTGGTGGGTTTTTAGACCATTTGTATTTGTTTTTTCCATAATAACTCCTTTGACTCGCTCCTGCAGTAGGTTCACCTTCACTCTCTGAAAAACATTCTTCAATATCGGGACTTAGATCTTCACCGCTTTCTGAATCGTGTGTTGATGACTGCTCCAGATCGCTTAATTCATCGTTGTCACTGACATGTTCTTCTAGATAGTCACTTAACGTTAATTCGGAGTCGGAATCCGAAGCCTGTCTTCTATCGTTTTTACACTTAACAGTTTCTCCATCTTAACGAAATAACTCTAAAACATACGAACAAATGAAATAAAATATTAACTAAAAATTGACGTAAATGGTATAGTGGGGGCCGCGTGATCCCCATAACGCCCGTACCTCCACTCAGGTAAATAATAAAACGCCGAAAGTCCGTCACCCGTCACAAGACAGGACGTAATGAGATTACTCAAAATAGCTTCCACGCAAGTTAAATAGTTTTAAAGAAATGAAAAAAATAAGACGCTTGGAGGCCGCGCCAACCCCACGAAACCAGCTAAGGGATATAGATTAAGAAGTAGCGTTTAACGTTTGATCTCCATCATATCTGTACGGATTCTTTTACATTAAATTATCCACCCGTAATCCAAAGTAAGTATAATAATATTTTTTACAATTCCACCTATCGGATGTAACAACGCTGCCAATATTTGGGAAGGGGCTATTAAAAGCGGACAAAAAACTATTTTAATAGTAAAGAACTTTAGGTTTTTTACTTCTTCCTACCTTAAGCTGATAGTTCTCCCTGGTCTGTTTCACTCTGTTACCAAACCGTCCAATGAATCCGTCTTGATCGCGAGCCTCCACGAACGTTAATACGCCGCTGTTGGGCCTCGCTCGCATCACCCACGACACTGACTTGAGGGAGCGGACCGCACACACCAACCTGGAGATAAACGTACATTATAACATTAATAAATTTGGTTTAGTAGAGTGAGCAGCATGGACGGTGGATGTGAGCGATTAACCCCCGTTAGACAGGGCCCCCTTAAACCAAGGGTCGCAAGTCATAGACACTGTTGAAGATCCTCTCCCTGTAACGCCATGGACCCGGCACCTACACAGTGCATTCATTGAATGCTAAGAGGTTTTGTCTCATAATACACGGAACCACTTCCCTTCAAACCCTATAGTTAGGTAAGTGCTATATCAATAAGTTATTTGTTCTCCTATTATATATACGGACCGTTTCTCCTCAGTGAGATCATTAATAAAGTCCACGAGCGCGGCGGCCGTCCTCCTGAACATGACGTCATCGTGCGTCACGTTCTGCCACGACAGACACGAACACCAGTGAGCCTCCACACCCGCCTCGCTACACGATCTGTTCTTTGGTATCTGGAGAAGGACATGTGCTCAAGTACAATATCAAGTTCTTATTAATAATTGCTAAGCTAAACATTAAATTTATTAAGATTATGTTGAAGGTGGATAATTATCGTATGTAAAGTTTTAGTTTCTGTCAAAAATTTGGATGTACCAGCTCAAAAAACATATGTATTGCGATCTCCTAGTTTCTGGTAAAGAGCTCTTAAAATAGTACAAACTTTAATTAAAACTTCTAGACCGAAATTTAACACAATGTTACACTCGCTTCTACCATAAAAGACATATTGTTTCTATGGTTGATATTATTATTACAAGATCAGGGTATTTAGGCTATATATGCTTTACTTTTAAAACGTAAAACATTAGTTTGGATAATTTTAGCTCAACAATTGATTTTAACATATAATAACACATCCACAAGAGTTGTGAGCGGGTCTAAAATATTATCATAATATAAATTAAAAGCAGTTTATAACAAAATACGTCAAATATAAATCCTATTGGCCTAAAACTTCATTGGCACGGACTAAGTAGGATTTGAACCTGCATCCAAAATATCACATTCAAACTGTTTCTCAAACTGAACTATCATGTTAACTCGAGTTGATCAATGATATTATAATGTTACTGACCGGTTCCAACACTGATCGGCTCCTTTAACTCTATATGTGTTGGTGAACTGCGTCAGGTCCAGTACATCTAACACCGTAGCGTATATGTCGTGAGGTGTCGTCAATACTTCCACGTTCTCCTTCAGATTCTTCTCCGCCTCTGTTCTCCTCTTCTTCAGTTTGTCTGGAAGTCTGATCGCCATGAGAGGTAATCTCTCTTCCAGTTTCCCTTGGAGAGTATCTCGAACGTTTGCGTACCTCATTTTAAGGTAAAAACATTATGTGACAAGCTTATTTATTGATAATTCTTGAGGATCTCTTTTACGAGTCAAGTTTTAATTTATTTTTAGGTTTATCAGTTTAGTTGCTAAATCGTATTATATTATTAGCAAACAAATTAAATCAAAATTATATATCAAAGAATGAATGGCAATATTAAAACATATGATACTTTCTTGAATAAATCTCTTAAACATTAACCCATAACGAAAAAATGAAAGGTAGAGGCAATTCGATGATTATTATTTATGAGTACTATGTACAATTAATACAATTGTAAAAAATTAAATATAATAACATTACATATATCATTTGCTTTTTGTTTATTTGATTTAATTATAATATTTACCTCGTTCCGTGGTCCCCCATGACAATTATCAAGGTGTCCTCTCTACATCGGTCATGGAATCTTATAAGATACTCCACAGTGTCTTCATCAGCTATAGATATCATGTTGAAGTCATCATGGGATATGTCAACTATAAACGTGAACGCAAAACGTTTTCCGTCCAGACGAAGAAACTGAAAAGAAGACGAATGAAAAGATAAAACAGGAAAATAATATTTGACTTATAAAACTAATCACCGTCAGAACGACTGAGTTATTGTATCAGATAAAATCTAAAACGTATAATTGTAGAAAGTATTACAATATTCTATATACTTAATTGAAAAATTATGATGAACCAATCAAAAATATACCTTATTAAATAAAACTTAAAGAATAATTTCCTTGCACCTGATCAGTAATATCCAACATGAGTTTATACTGCGGAGTATCTCCCACGCAGTATTTGTTCAAGCTGCTCGTCCACCATTTCTTGCCACCGTGTGACTCCTCCATATAAAACGATAGCAAGTAATGATCCGCGGGTTGATTCTTGAAACCATTGAATATGTACTGGAATGTTCCTATCCAGGGCATGTCTTCGAAGAATGCTGTTCGGTAACTGAAATCATACGTATTATGCTTACATCAAACAGATCTTTAAGCATCAGTAAGTTTGTGATGCATTTTGCTCGTTTGTAGCTAAAAATAATTTGTACAAGTCATATGGAATAAAGCTATAGATTAATTAATTGTCAAGAAACGAACTACAAAATAAAGAAGATTTAATGTATGATTAAGTAAATAATATCATTTTGAAAATCCAAAATCATTTAAATTTCTCTTAATAATATCTGTCTTAATTTTTTTTAGTATTAATGTTCATTTTTGAAGTGATTCATGAAGAGTGAATGATTACATTAAAATAAAGATTAAAAAGACTGACGCTTATTGTATTTCCCCAAAATTAAGTCCACCCTATCCACCAAGTCTCACCCTTCATCCTTCAGCTTATAGAATATGAAGGGCATGTCGTCCAAGGTTCTGTTGTTCTTCATCTTCTTCCTCACGTCAGGCAGTTCCAACTCCGTCTTCCCCGTCAGGATCGGGAACAGGGCGGCGGGCGTCCCATCGCCTACTATGTACCTTGTACCTATCATAAAATATTATTGAAATTTTCTAATATTACTATGACTATTGCGGTCGGTATTTAGATTAGAATTCCTCAAGAGAAACATAAAGTAACGAAATGTAAAGTTGTTTACCATTTTAGATATTGTTTTGTTATAAAGTTTCTTATTAAAAAGATGCAGATAAATTTAAGAAAAACAACAAAGAAAACTTACCCCGTAATATATCATTCAAAATATAATGTTGGTTGTTACATACCCATTCAAAATCGTAGCGCCCAATGTTTCCTTTAAAACTTTATAACTCTTCGGCATTTTTCGTATGAATCCGTTTATGGAGGTGGAGTCGAATCCCAGGATGAGAACGTTCAAGGAGTCACCTCTTCCTTTCGGAGGGAGTTTTGCAAGAACAGTGGAACGGAAGCCAAGAGAGTGGCCGATCCATTTGGATGGGAGTATACTGGAAAAACTTGAATACATTAGAAACATTTTGTTCAGATTTCCATTAGTAACAATTATTCAAAATTGTAACGTGACATCTATACTAGGGAAAATAATCAAGACTGTTAAAAATATGAGTAGCAAGTAACATATATGAAAAATTACTAATCAAAATACTTGACCACAGTGAAAGATCTCAAGAAACAGCAGTAATAGATTATAAAAACTAAGACTAATCGATAATCTTTCTAAATTTATATGAATACATAGAATATATGTTATCTTTCGTGTTTAATATCAGGGTTTATTACAAAAGCAGTATCCAAATCAAATTAACTCACATAACATTTAACCCAATCCGTTCCCAAACACAACCTTGGGTATGTCCTTATCAAACTGCGTGACTTCTTTAGAGAATGGATCCAATCTGGGTATCTCACACCCGGAGCCTTTGTCCTGTTTCAGAGATTGTTCTAATCGTCTTTCCATGGACCTGGATTAGAAATATCAAACGGTTTCTTCGAATTAAATCATAAATTCAAAATATTAACGAATAAAATATAGGATTTTACACTAGAAAATAATCAAGATTTATTTATATATTTAGTGTATATTATAATAAAATAAAACAGAGATATCTGTTATAGGTATAGGTGATAACCTAACCGATATTGATAAAATTATGTTCATCGCTGCATGAAATTCCAATTTTATTAACACCTCCCCATGTATGTAAAAAGTTTTATAACTATACAATACAAATAAAAAGTATATTGAACGCTACAGAAATACGTCAAAATAAATAGGTCTACTTACTCAATAACAGGCTGCCTGAAATATATATGATTTCTCAATCACCAACATAATAAAAACAAAGATTCAAATAATAGAAACTATAATACAAACAGCATCATTATTAACTTATTTAATAGAATAAAATATGAATGGTAGATTATTAAAACTAATTACAAATTAGGACCGTTTATACGGCTGTTATTACAAATCCATTTGTTGTTTGTAAAATTAAAGTAACCCATTTTTTTTTCTAACATAAAGTATCTATGACGTAGCATCAGAATCTTTTTCGTTTCTTTAATTACAAGGTGATTAAATATATTCCGGCACACGGGTAGATGAGGAACACGGGTTGGTTTTTAGTCAGTAGGAGTCTGACAGTCCCCTCCGTCCTTCCCCGAGGGCGGCGGGGCTCCATGAGGATTTTCCAACCCGACACCAAAAAAAAAAAAAGGTGATTAAATATATATTCAGGATAGCTACAGTCGAGAAATTCTGTCACAATTGCTTGAATAACCCTTTAATAATCCAAGAAGCTTCTAAAACTATGTACATACCTAGGCGTAAGAGGCGGCTAAGAAAACTATAATAACGATTTGGTTCCTTCTCGACCGATACCATCGTTTAGGCATTGTGACAGACATCTGGAACAAATATATATACATACATTAGGCTACAGTTACACATACTTTAAACAAGCATACCTGGCAGCCGTTTATATTTGCGGGCAATAAGCAATCTTAAAACAAACTTTCCAGATACATATGATTTTTTAAAGCATACTTTTCTCGCTCTCTGTCCGTTCAAACAAAGATAAGACCATCCTTTTGCTGGGGATGCAACGCGGTCAGAAGCTTAAATTAAATTAAATATCGAGAAGACAGGACTTGGGATCAAGTGCTAATTTACTTACAGAAATACGAGGAGACGACGTTTCATCTGTTGTAATTAACTGATCGGTACTAGCATGCTTAATAAGCAAACGTGTTTAGACGTGCTTAAAGCATCCACCCTTGCACCCTTGCACCCGCGCCGCTAGTAGCATGCTTAAAAATGATACGCCTGTCGATTTTAAAGCGTGCTCTAATTAAGCATGCTTATTTTAAGCAACAATGAATACACGTTTTAGCTACTTTTCAGCAACCGTGATCACGGGCAGACGAGATGTGAGTGTCTGTCAGTCGGTCTTGTTATTTTATTACAATAAAATACTAGTAAAGTAATAAAATACTAGTAGAAAATCCGTAAATATTAGTTTCATTTAAATGAGTACTCGCAATAATTTTAGATCTCAGCAAACGCTCAATTAAAGCATGCTTTCGTGATTGAAATAAGCATGTGTAACAGTAGCCTCACAATGCTCACTAATTCGGACATACGATTATACTAAGTCAGTGGTGGCCTAGTGGTTAAAGGGTCCGCCTCTCGTTGTCGAGGGCGCGGGTTCAAACCTGGCAAGTACCAATGTGATTTTTCGGAGTCATATGTACTTTCTAAGAGTATTTAGACACCACTGACATACGGTGCACGAAAACATCGTGTGGAAACCTGGACTTATAGTTTCACAATTATAAGATGGAAATCACCAACCCGTCTTGAGCAAAAGCGTGGTGATTAATGCTCAAACCTTCTCCATGTGAGAAAGAGGCCTTTTGCTCAGCTGTGGGCTCTGATAGGCTGATATTTCGATATATGAGCCGCACATATTATGCTAAAATAGCATTTTTTCTAAAACCTACCTGTTTGTTTCGCTTATTCTCAGAAACGGCTTGATTTATTTTGAAGTGACTGAAGTAATTTGCAATTTATAATATCTGTTAACGAAAACTGCACCATCATATTTAAATTATCCTAAAAGTAACTTAAGTTACCTAGAGAGAATAAATATATTTTTCAATTATTTCGTTTTACAACGAGCTAACAGAATCTTTTACAAATGTAGTACATAAATTCTTGTTTTAGATATTTTTTATTGTTATTCATCATCATCATCATCATCAGCCTATCAGACGCCCACTGCTGAGCAAAGGCCTCTTTCTCACATGGAGAAGGTTTGAGCATTAATCACCACGCTTGCTCAAGACGTGTTGGTGATTTCAAACTTATAATTGTGAAACTATAAGTCCAGGTTTCCTCACGATGTTTTCCTTCACCGTATGTCAGTGATGTCTAAATACTCTCAGAAAGTACATAAGACTCCGAAAAATCACATTGGTACTTGCCAGGTTTGAACCCGCGCCCTCGGCAACAAGAGGCGGGCCCCTTAACCACTAGGCCACCACTGACTGACTTTGTTATTGCAAACTAATATTCCTTCAAGCACAAATAACAACATGTTTTAACATTTTACTTATAACCGATATGTAATGGTCTTAGTGATATTTTTAGTTGACTACTCTATTGAACTGTATTTATAAACTACTTAAAGACTTGGGCCTGTCCAGAACTCACATTAATTCATTCTTGAAACGTCTTTCGACTTCAGCCCTAGTAGGAACTTTTCCAATTTGGTTAGGTAAAGAGAGGAGCTTGGCTAGTGGAGGTGAACGTTTAATGCGTTAAGAGTGTTCTGTAGAAAACACATTTTTGTGCTTCTTAAGAACTAGTACTCGAAAATCTGATTAATTATTTAAGTTACATTAGATGTAACTTGTGACAATATTTATTGTAATGGATATATAATAATAATAAAACAAGAATTATATGAAAATATTATGAACACTACTAAAAATAAATAAAGGGAAAGCAACCGTAATAATTGTTAATATTGAGTATGATAAAAAATAACTGAAATTCTTGCAGATAATTCCATTTATAAAAAAGTTTATAAAGAGCCGACTAGTAAAGTACTTATAGAAACCAATATCTTAATAAATAAAGATGTTAAAAATATATATTTAGATATCAAATCATTCATACTATCGTGTGTAAAACCATTAAAACTGTATTAGTAACCCAAAGTCCATAAAAAAGAATTAACTAGTGCCCTATTAATTTACTGACTCTTAATCTGGCTAAATTTCTTTCAAATATATTATCACCAGTCGGCACTCCGCGGTCACTAACAATTATTTGTTAGGGATTCCTATCACTTTGTCAATGATATAAAACATGTAAATTTAGAAACAATAACATAATGGTAAGTTTTGATTTAAAGTCATTATTTCCTAGTTTCTCTGTTCTTGACTGCATTGAGATTGTAGGAGGTGAGTTAAAGGATAACAATATGCCTGTAAAATATATTGAGCTCATTAAAAATATAAAATCCCATGTCCGTGAAGACCTTGAGAAACAGTTTGCGCGCTCTGCAGGCCTTCAGACACATATGTATGCATCTCGTCTGCTTGGGATCATGGTTGCTGCAAAGTAACCAAAAGTCGGGATTAAGTATGTCGTTAAAAATAATTATAAACGCCTAGTAAAGCCCGAAAATATTTGTTTATTTCAATAAATACTCGCGAAAGTCCTAGATTTCATTATAACATATAAGTTGACAACGTTTGGACTAGTTAAAAATATTTACTGTCGACTTTTAACGGAAAAGAAAAAAGAATTTTGACGTCACAATTTTTATTATTTTTGATCATATATATTTCTGAATATTCAAACATATTTGCGCAAGAATATTGTTTATTTTACAGTATCCGTTGTTAATATGTGATATGATCCGTGACCAATAATTTATAGTAAATGATTCCCAGCGAGATATTTCTGTCTTAAATATAATTTACATCGAAGATTTACTGGAACTTGACTTGATATTTTAATTCAGTAATACCTATTTATTCAGTATTAATGAGTCCGTCTCGAACATTATGTTTAGAGTGACGTTGTTATTATATCATATTATTTCAGATTAAAGACATTTGGAGCTAAATTGAAATGCTTGAATATAATATGTTCTATTAATAATAAGAATACTTTTTTTAAATCTATACTAATATTATAAAGCTGAAGAGTTTGTTTGTTTGTTTGTGTGTTTGTTTGTTTGAAAGCGCTAATCTCCGAAACTACTAGTTCGAATTGAATAATTCTTTTTGTGTTGGATAGTCCAGTTATCGAGGAAGGCTGTGGGCTATATAACATCACGCTACGACCAATAGGAGCAAAGATATAGTGGTAAATGTGTAAAAAACGGGAGAAATTATTTCGTCTTTGAAGCCTTCCGTTGCGTGCGCCGTGAAAACGGTTCGAGATACATAAAAAATATGTATTAAAGAATAACTAAATATGTATTAAAGAATAACTAAAGTAACTAAAGTAATAGTAAAAAAAGTAATAGTATTAAAAAATTAACTCATAAAAACCGTTTTTATGGTACCTAATTTGGTCGAAATAATTTGTGTTGGATCAACATAATAATATTAATCTTTATTCAAATAAACAAATACATATGTTGTTGGTTAGGAGTACTTCATTGTGAATAAAAAAAAAACATAGGTTTTATCCTGAAAATTCTACGGGAACTCGACCATTCCGAAAACCCCACAAGAACGGGAACTATGTGGGAAGAACCAAAAATCTGCCGTAAGTCACTATTCCACGCGGACGGAGTCGCGGCAAAAGCTAGTTTATTTATATACGGTCACTTTTTAACAACAAGGTCATTAACGATCACAGTTATACAATTTAAATTAATTTATACAATTTTATCATTTTAAGAAACTTTAAAGTACATTTACATCCATGTATACTATGTATTAAGACAATCTTTTAAATTAGTGGGTACATCACAAATTTGTTTTTTATAAGCGGTACAACTTTCGAAAAGATGAAGCACTGTCAAGTTTAAGCCACATTTACATTTAGTTCTATTATTTTTTGTAATTAAATGAATACGAGTCATATTTGTATGACCAATACGTAATCTTGTGATAACAACTTGGTCTTTTCTACAAGTGAATGAAGCAGGGGATTTATCAAAGATACTATTTCGGATACCGAAGAGTTTCGATGTGTTATCTGTTTTCCAGCTTATATTCCAGCTTTGTTTTATTTTGAACTTGAAAATTTTTCGTAAATCTGTTGGATTTGCTTTAGATCCATCGAATTCGTTATCAGATATAGCTAATAAGAATACTCTTTGTTTATTTAAATAGGAAAGAGATATTTTCATATAAAACTTTGCTAATAGGCACTAAGTGAACATATTGTGTACTTCCCTTATCTGTCTTAAAGCGTTCAAGTTTCTTAACTTACTTGTTAATGATGATCCAAGTTTTCAATGCGCTACATTTGTGCCATTAAATTATTTTAACCTATATGGCAGCTGTTTAAAGCTCTTTTAAGTATTTAGATTGCATTATTTTTAATTAATGTTAGAAAACTGAATAACAGAGACAAATTAATAGGAATATATTTGGACACCTTATTGATTAAGGGCAGTATTGTATTCATAAATTTTCCATAATTATTTGTAATGACTAAGTTTATTAAAAAAAGTAAATACAGTGTAAACTCTATATAACGACACTGAAGGGACCGTGCATTTTAGTGCGTTATAGAGAGTTGCCGTTAAATAGAGGGAGGAAAAATCAGAATTAGAAAAAGACAAAGTTTGTTTCAGACTAGTGTTAGTACTTATGTACATAGAAAAGAATGTTATAAAGTCTGTTGTTTTTGTTTGACGTGTTTTGCTGCACCAGTAATGTTGTATTTTTTACGTATTTTATTCATATCTTGCGATATTGAGGCATATTGGTGAAGAACGAATTTCTTAGAAAGTTTGGTATGCATGATTACGACAGTGGAGTTTATTGCGGGCTAGGATAACAAAGCCACAAAAAAACGTACACAGCTGCGCATTTTTTACTAATTTTAGCAAGTTAAAAGGTATTTTTATTACTTAATTTTGTCGTTATTGAGAGTGGCTGTGACGCTATATAGAGTGTATCGTTGTATGGTAGACAAGCTAAACCAACCAAAGTCAAATGATTTCGACGCTTTAGAGAGTTTGTCGTTAAATCGAGTGTCGTTATATGGAGTTTACACTGTATTGAAATACGATGTATGAATATTGATGAGGTGAATGTATATAAGTCAATGGCGGCCTAGTGGTTAAAGGGCCCGCCTCTCATTGCCGAGGGCGCGGGTTCGATACTGGCCCGGGCAAGTACCGGTGTAATTTTTCCGAGTCATATGTACTTTCTAAGAGTATTTAGACACCACTGACATACGGTGAAGGAAAACATCGTGAGTAAACCTGGACTTATAATTTTACAATTATAAGTTTGAATTCGCTAACCCGTCTTGAGCAAGCGTGGTGATTAATGCTCAAACCTTCATGTGAGAAAGAGGCCTTGCTCAGCAGTGGGCTCTGATAGGCTGATGATGATGATGATGATGAATGTGAATTTGAAGCGTCAACGTATTTTTGCGACATTTATAACGCACGAAAAATAGGCAGGGGCTCCTCCCCTGCCTATTTTACTTAATATATGAGGGACAAAAACTGATATTTTTTTTTAAATAGAAAATTAAAGTAATTTGAGAGTTTTTTTACATATTCATTATTGTTAATTATACTGATTTTTTGTAATAAATAACGCTTAGATTTTAAATGAATTAGTAATATGTTAAATTTGGAAGAGTTTGTTACAGAATAGTAAAGAGACAGGCCAGGGTAGATACTTTTTTTCTAGGTCAACATGAAATTATAGCTAAACTAAGTTAATTCAGATACTGTAATTCATTGGTAAAAAGTATGCTTTATTTATTATTAAATATGACTGAGGATTTCCGCGAATTTTCAAATTATGTATGATTTTTTCATGTAGCCGTCGATAGTACCTCTTAACGTAGAACTATCCGTATATAAAACGCTCAGTGAATCCGGAAACTGTCGTTTAAAAAAATACCAATCTATACATATAATAAGATTGTAGAAAAGTGCTGTCTGTACATTGAAAATAAAAATAAAAAAAACAGCAAGAGGTTATTGATATGTATTTTTTTTTTGTCTGTTTGTCTGTTCGCGCTAATCTCAGAAACGGCTGATCCGAGGTGGATGCGGTTTTCACGAATATATTGTGGTATGCTTCAGTTATGCTTTAGTGTCTGTTTCATGTCAATCGGTTCATAAATAAAAAAGTTATGTCAAATTAAAGAATCACGTAATTTAATATGTATTACGTTTAATATTGTATATAGAGAAGCATTACAGTAAAGTAGGTTTTTTAGGTACCCAAAATGACTGTGATTATGATCCAAAATAAAAATAAGTATATATTAAAAAAAAACGCTGCTCATAGAATGAAAAAATATTAGTTTCATTTAAATGAACACTCGCGAAAATCTTTGATCTCATTAATACTAATAGTACCTGCATGGATTTTATTTTATATGTGAATTAAATATATTTTGCAATCGATAATAGTAAATGTATCATTGAATGAAGACTAAATTATAATCACATTATTTTATTGCAATACAAATAATACTGAGCAATACTATATAAAAAAATGCATTTTGTCACAAAGTCCATTCGTTAATTTTATTACTCTTCAAACTGTACAATTTATGTATATCAAATTAGTTATTTTGAAGAATATTGAATTATAGGTGGAATAATTTATTCCTAGTGACAGTTATATCCCATTGGTTACTAAAAATACAGCCAACAATATATATCCGGCATGAAATTACTTTGATCTCATTGATTGCATTGGTTCATATCTTCAATCTTTTAATCAATATTTTATGTTCCTCCCTTTACTTCCAAATAATTTATTATTATTTTTGCTTTTGTAACACAGGTTCCGTTGAACTCGTTAATACATATATCACTAATAAATTAAAATAAATATATCAGCATAGAAAAATAAGCATAAAATAATATGAATAAAAAAATAATTAATTCACAATAAATTTTAAAGCTGTGCAAAATTAAAATACGTGATGGCGTGGAATTTTTATGGAAACTGGCAACTCCTCAATACGCACGACGCCGAGAGGCGACTTTTATAATGGCGGCATATTGAATTATAAAGACACGTAGTCGGACTGTTATCAGTAAAAATAAACATTTTAAATGTACCTATGTTTAGTTTTGTTTTTTAATTGATTAATTATTATATTTTAACAATTTATGTATTATTAATTTTTTATTAACAATCTATGTATTATTTTTTAAATGAGTCATTGTTACTAAATAATAATAATAATAATATTTATTTGCTCCTAATGCAGGTACAGAATATAGGTGTATATGTATAATAGAATCTAGTATAAGTTCCAGTACATTCTACCTTAGGGCATGCAAATGTTAGGCTTAAATTATAAATTAAAATTAACCATGAAATTAAAATTAGAAATTAAATAACAATGCGAATATTAGACTTAAATTATAAATTAAAATTAACCATTAAATTAAAATTAGAAATTAAAATAAAACAATGCAATTAATTATAAATTCATATTAATCAATATTAACAATGATAGATAGATACATGATTAAGTTGTATATTTTATTTATTTTTTATTCATCAATTTATTACAATACTATGTTTCGTCCATTAGGTAATCATTAATTGAGTAATAACGTTTAACATTAACTTGAAAATAGAAATAAATAAATAAGTTAGCAATAACACTTAACCCGTCTCAAATGTATCGCTTACAAAGAAACGTGTCCCTGAGGTACCTATTCGCAAACAGTAATTTAAAAAAAAACTAAATTCATGTAACTACATATCTAAGCCACGTTTCAATAACATTTCAATTAAAATACAGAGAATCTGACAGCTGGGCCAAGTATTGAATGCGTGGTGGTGGGGCGGCAGCGCCTTTGAGTTCTGCCGACATGTCGCGACACTATGGCGACGCATCGCCGTTTTCGCGCGCTCGTGGTCACAAAATAAACAAATAGTACTAGTTAATACAGAAGTTCTACTCACGGAAACCTGGGCTCCTCCTCAAAATGCCTTAGCACATTCTCTTCCTGCCGCACTGAAATCACGGGTCGCGGGCCACCAGAACGACGCGGCACTACCGGCTCATTGTTACTCATACGCACCAGGGCACGCATCTGAGAGGTATCTCAGCATACATCCTCAGAGCACGTGCGCCGTCATAATTACACTCAGCAGAAACATTTACATACTCCTGCGCACTAAACTGATAACGCGGCATCTTTCACACGAGGAGAACGCAATATGTAGTAATGCGAAAATAATGGACGTCAAATCCCGGTCAGCGCGTGAGATTACTACCGAATATAATTACCTATGCGGACGTTCGGGGGAAGGGCGGGGGGCGGGGCGACACTTTAATATTGTAGATCAATCGATCAATCGTCATTCTTAAATAAATTGCGACGATGCTGTTCGTCAACTATGCGTGTACGGGTGTTCCTTTTACGTGTCAATTTAACATTTATATTGTTTTCTTTTAATTAAAAAAATAAAAAACATTTTGTTTTCGATTGGAAAAATATTTTTTAGCATGTATGGATGTTATATTATTGCGGATTAACGGAAACGCACTCTGTTAGTTAACATACTGTGTATATATATATATATATATATATTAAAGTGTATTAATTTCATGCGTATTGGTATTATGAATATTATTATATAAATGTATTTCTATTCTGATGAAGTAAGTATATCCCAAAAGAGAATAGATGTATATTTCATAAAAGTATTTTCTACAAGGTCAGAAATCAGTGTGAACCTTTATATTACAATGATATAGATGAAAAAATATGTTTTAATATTATTAACAACTAAACCCTTTTATTTTTTGAACAACTTAAAGCATTACCTTAAGATACGACCTGAAGAATAACTTCGTAAAAGCAAAAAAAGTTGTCTTTCAAATATAATTTTATCGTGCAACTTAATAAATGCATGTTCTTATAATAGTTATAATTTAATAAATTCTGTCACGAAAACAAAGTAATATAAATAAAAATAACTAAAAAAATATTCTAATTTAGAAGGAAAGGAGATCAAAAGTATTTCATACAATTCTGGGCCCTTAATGTAAAGACATGAAAAAAGTATCAATTAAAGGTTTAAAATTAAGAGTTACTTCATTGAAAATTCTATAGAAATTGACAATCAGACAGCTGAGATATTTGAGGTTTAGTAAAAGTGAGGTTATATTGCATTATCTTTAAGAGTTAGATGAATACACTTAAAAGTATGTGAAAAATAATAATTTTATTTAGAAGAGAATATCTGATAAGTTATAACAAGGCAAGAAATACTCAAAGACATACAGATATAGGTAACAAGTATGGAATTCTTCGAGGAACAGGAGGAGTAAACTATGTGATAAAAGTCATAAAATAAAACAATTTTAATGGAATATGTATTTTATTCCCTTCAATAATAATTACAATATCGTCTAGGAACTATGCAGGGGGTACAATGTTACTAGTTGCTATCCCACAATTCACACAGCGATGCATCGTTTCAGTAATATCCAATCCATAAGCCGCCGAAATAATCCAAATTAACAATTCCAAGTCAAACGTGCAGGCGATCGTCGGTGTCCAATGTGAAAGCAAGGGTCGTAAAACGTAGGCGGGTTCGGAGTCCGTAAAAAACAAAGCAGTGGTCGTTGAAAACGTAAAATGATCGAAAAAGCACTCGAAACGCATCGAAAAAAACGAAACAAGTCAGACTCAGATCACTTAGATAACAATGCATCTTGCATGGTAATTGTTAAGCGTCAATGTCATGTTGCCAAAGACTATATACTGAATGATTTCAATCGATATGGAATCGATAATCGAAAAGAATCTTTTAAAATAATATTTAATATTATTATTATATTAATACACGTTATTAAAAGTTATTTTTATTGAATTATAGACATATATGGTGTAGTTTAAATGAAGTTACTATAGGTTTAAAACTAGGAGTAAAGTTTTTATTTTGTAGTTAAACAATCGAATAATCATTTTTATTTAATTAATCGTTAATCGATTGCTTCATTCGTGCATCCTAAAAACAGTTATTTGCATATTTCTCCGCTTGTAGATTCACAATTTATTCAGATTTTTGGAATTTCATACAAAAAAAAATTAAATCAATTATGAACTCATTACATTTTGGGCCCACCAGTTTCCATCTCCTTTAATTATATTTGTTTAATTATTGCTTAAAATTTATTTAATATTTTTATTTCTTGCAAGTGGCGACGGACAAACTTCTTATTAAATTGCATACATCGAGTATGCGCGCTGCGTCTATTGTTCGCGTCGTCCGGGCCCGCGCACCTGTAGCCCCGCTGGCCCCCGCTAGTCGCCGCTGGTCAGCTGAGCGGGCACTGCCCCTCAGTGTTGCCAGATGAGGCTATTTAGCGCCAATGGGTCTATCTCCTTTACCGAGCTGCGATATGATTATATTCGCTAATATTTAATTAACAAATCATTTTTATGCAGAAAAAGAAAATAATTTCAACAATCAACACTCAGTTTCAATCAGTTTTATGTATATGGTATAGCATGTATTTTAAAACGCTAACTGTCTCGCAATATATATATGTATATGTACATAATTTTATATCAAATCCTAGTGTCTTCACTACTAATGTGGGTTCGATGGTATCTTACTGTCTGTTGGAAAAGGACCGGCTTACCTTTGTTCGTGTTGATTGTAATTTTTAATTTAATTTTGAATGTAATTTAATTTTGATTGTAACCTTATCGTATTCTTAAAAAATAAGAAAATGGGTACTGATTCTTCTAAATTAAGTACTTTAACCTATTTTAGTATGTTAATTTTTTTTTAACTCAGTTCTATCAAAGGTTTATCTATTTAAAAATATGTAAGACATATTTAAAGAATATTTAAATACTCTTATTTTATAGTACTTATTACGATAATATTTTATAATACTTAATTATTTAATAATACTTTTAAAAACAAAATGCAATCAATAAAAAGAAAAAAATTCTGGTAACACTGCTACGCCGTGCACTTCAGTGACAGATCACAGACGGTCAGTCCGCATAGACTGTAGCTGTGTAACGCTTGTCCGTCATCGCTACGGCGACACTCGCACGCGCACCTTCGCTTACGAAAAATAATCTCCTTCTGTATTAATAGCTTGTAAGTAGTTTAAATTGTTAAACCTTAATTCGCTAAACACATAATACCATTTGTGTTATATATTGTATATCTTAATAATATCTTTAATAGTGATAAGTATATTATAATTAGTCTGCCGACTTTATTAGTTTAATATCTCCGAAAAAGACTTACTGACTTGACGAAGGTAAAATTTACAATAAAATAATTATTTATTATTCGTTTGTAAAATGAGGTATATCTAATTATAATATTTCTTAGTAAGTATACATTACTATTAAAAAAAGAAGATAGTAATATTAATAATTATTACTTAAAATAATGAATTCCAAAGATTTTTCTTGCAAGGATACACTTTTGTAGGACTATATATATGTATATAGATAGATATAAAAGTTATTGTCAATAGGAAATATTTTATTGCATTTCATTTGTTATTTTCTATAATATAATAAATTGTTTAGTGGTTCGACATGGAAATCGAGCAAGGCATACGTTAACGACGAACTGGCGGCAGGCTGCGAACAGACGGCAAGGAAGTGGACGACCGGTCTAACAAGGGGGTGAAACAGAGATTTGAGGTAAAGAAGAAGTCATTGTTAAGTGATACTTTACAGAAGACACTCGGTGGAATAGAAATTTTGCAATGGATAGAAATAATTAAGATGAAAAACAATACTTGGAGAAGGTCAGTGTCTAAAATCTAAATTATTAAATGTTTAAGAGACCAATTCATACTTATTTCTTTTGAGTTTAAGAATTAGCGATTGTTAATTAGCTACAAGTTTTACTCTAGAATAAAAGTCTTGTATTCTTCACAGGAGCTTCTTGCCCCTTCAACACGCTTTACAGAATTTAACGAAGTACTCCTTCGTGGCAGAATATCATGGTCTTTCAATTACCGGTATAAAGTTCCCGATGATTTATTAAAAAAAAACTACAAGACGCTTGAGTGAAAATTATCACTGAAATTTTTTTGTCCGTTCCTACCTAATTTTCGTGGTTGTTAAGTTATTATTTAAGCATATATTTAATACTTTTTTTCTTCACTTAAAGGATCGATGATATCCAGGACAACTCTTTAGTTCGTCGAGGAAAACCAACAGCACATTTGGTGTACGGTGTTCCCTTGACCATCAACTGTGCTGATCAAGTAATGGCGGAGTCAATGAAAATAGACCTCGAGTTAGCACCAGATGCATCGGTCTGATTATAACTATTTATTAATGTAATTAATAATTAACAGAAGTAACTTAAAATATAAATTGTAGAACGAAACCCTTTCATAAAGTGTAGTTTGAAAACTGTAGAAAATTTTTATGATACAATAATGTAGACTACGTATAATAATTATGTGAATAATATATATTTTTTACAGAAAGTCAAGGGATTCGCGGATCAAATACAGGAAATGTGGCAGGAACAAGACACTGAGATTTATTGGGAGCAAAACTTCATTTGTCCCACTGAGGATCAATACAAAAAGATGACACGTATGAGTAATATATAACTTATACATCTTTCTAACGTCTACGTTTTTACAAATCTGTCCTATGTAAATAAACATCGTTACTATCAGATGAACGAACATCTCATTGATAATATTATACATTAAACAGACTTTATAATTACAACAAATTTAAACTTATCATAACAGTTTTAGAGAAATTTAATTGAAATGTGAATTTTTTTCCAATTAACGATGATCATTATAGGTATATTCTTCTAAAAAAAATTATATCATATTTATTATGTGTTTTACTATTCCAGTTAAGCAGCAATGGCAGTTTCTGTGAAGATTTAACAGAAGGAAAGTTTTACATGCATCTAAAACATCAGTAGGAAGCGAAGTTTTTCGTGAGTACACTAAAACTCAGTTACTTATTGAATACGAGAACGTATTTATGTGGATCAAACATTACAGTTTTATGTAACTCTTTGATAAATATGCAATCATTATTCTTCATAATTGCACCATGTTATTTCATAAACTTGATGAATTACATATCAATTTAAAGTTAAGAGTTTTGAGAACTTCGTGTATTTTTTTTAGTCGTTTCATGAGATCATCTCCGCTTATAAAGTTTCTTCCTTCATCCTCTGTTTGTAATACTTTATTGATGTTAATTTTTGTCATTATTTATGGTGTTTGGTAAATAAGTATAAACATAACCAGATTTTAATTCAGTGATAGTAAAGTTTTTTGTGATTATATTTTTATTACTATCAGGTATCTTACCACAGCGTACCCGTGATGTTGACCTGAAGAAATACTGTATGTGTTTGTTGTAGAAGGCGGGCAGCATACAGTACACGAGAAACAGACTCAGTGAACTGGATCGAGAAGCTCGGGCTGAGGTGAATCAAGTATATACACATAGTATACATTGAAGTATAGTTGTTTTAAATTGAAGTATACAACCTAGGTTTCTTACAGGTCGCCCTTTTAGGTGGAAACCCACTACTGGAAAAATGTTTGAATGATCTCAGTAGCTGGAAGGATGACGTAATAATCAAATAATTACTTCACTATTTTGTTACACGGGACACTGTTAGCCAATAATATTTAAAAGGTGTGGGGTACAAAGACTCGCAAGTCTTCAAAATATATTTTTGTTACATTGTTTATCCGATATTATAAAACATGAATATACATATAAGCATTTTTGTGTGTTTTTTTTCATCAAATTATTTTAATTTATTCACGTTTTTTCATGTACAAGGTTACAATTCTTTCTAAATTTCCTATATAACAAGATCTTTTCCAATTTATTAAATGTAATTTATGAACGTTCTTGTAATAATTATCAAAGTGGACTCAACATATATGTATGTCCTTAATAAGTAATAAGCTTCCTTTTATTTACAGAAAAAAATAATGTAAGTAACTGTGTGATGATTTGTAAGGTCCTTAAAATCTAATGAGAAAAACAACCATATGAATGAGTGATCAAGTTGTTAAAGTTTTATTAATATACAAGGGCTATCATATAGATAAGAAGTTAATCCAATACAAAAATACATAACTTTTTAAACAATTAATTTAATCATTTTACTTTTGTTGGCAAACTAAATCATTTTTAAATATGTATTATTATATTAAGAATTGAGATAATATAGATATTTTTAGTGACAAATTTATATAAAGTAATGGCACTGTATTTCGTCAACCTCAAGTATGAGTATAAATGACAACAACAAGGTTTTTTTTTTTTTTTGTTTTCCCAGGGGAAACCTGTTCACAGATACCCGGCCGAGCGGGGACTTGACCGGGTTATGTGGGGTTTCGACCCACTAAAACCCCTGGGTGTTCCTCATCCACGCCACCTAGGCAGGGCCACGGTATACCAAAAGCTTGCCTCGCGACCCTGCCGGCGAACAACAACAAGGTAATCTTTTGTTTCAAATTAGAATTAATTCTCTTACTATACTGATGTGTTTTATGTTAGTATCAACGAGGATTGTATATTTAATCCCAGAAATAGTATTTAAATGTATTTTCACATTTATCCGTACCTACATAATGAGTTAACATTTGAATGATAGCATTAATTTGATTTAAAAAATATGTCATAAAAATATAACATTTAATTTCAATGAACACTGTTACCAGCAGACGAGAGAGATTCAACAAAATGAAATTATATTTCAGCGAAGTTAATTCCACAGACACTTAGCCGAGAAGCGCTTTGTTATCTCGCTTCAAACGATTTCTATGTATCACAGCAATGCAACGTAGAATGTATATATTAATAAATTATAAATTAGGATTCACCATTATTACGGACATAACATTAAGCTTTGAACACATTCCGTCATCGCGTATAAAAATATTATTGATTAAATATCGTTATTTTATTAACCTTAAGTCATTACCATGTCATGTCATTACTAATTACTTGTATAAAGTCGATCGTGGGGCAAAATAAAATACAATCATTGATTAAAATATTTGTTTTGTAATGTTACACTATAATTAGACAGTTGTAATTTCCATGAGCAAGAATAGTAAGTTATTTCCTCACCGTCTGCGGGCCAACTGCCTAAAGACGAATTAAACGATTCTTCTATCGCACATTAAGTCGATAATTTGAAGACAATTGACGTGCCCCACGCTTTTATTTTAGACTAGTCTGTGCATATGTTAATAATTCCCACGACTGTATCTATGTATTTTATTATTTTTTGGTCTTTAGTACATTTATCTAAAACATTGCAATGTATGTTTCACGTAAAACCGTTTGACTTAAAAAGTTTTTTTACCTATTGTTTTAGAATAAAACTTCAAGTCCTTACTTATTTTCCTAATATAATATTCTTGTATGTTATCTTACAATATGTTAATGTCTCGGTCTACATTAATCCGTCTTCTTTGGTTGTGACGCTATCAGTCACGTGACATTTAAATCTATACTAATATTATAAAGCTGAAGCGTTTGTTTGTTTGTTTGTTTGAAAGCGCTAATCTCCGAAACTACTGGTTCGAATTGAATAATTCTTTTGTGTTGCATAGTCCAGTTATCGAGGAAGGCTGTGGGCTATATAACATCACGCTACGACCAATAGGAGCAAAGATATAGTGGTAAATGTGTAAAAAACGGGAGAAATTATTTCATCTTTGAAGCCTTCCGTTGCGTGCGCCGTGAAAACGGTTCAAGATACACAAAAAAATATGTATAAAAGAATAAAAGCTCTTTTAATGATCTAAAAAACAGTCCGCGACAGTATATGTCTATATTTTAAGATTAACTCACAAAAACCGTTTTTATGGTACCTAAATTGGTCGAAATAATTTGTTTAAGTTGTATCAACATAATAATATTAATCTTTATTAAAATAAACAAATAAATATGTCATTAGTTAAGAGTATTTCATTGTGAATAAAAAAAAAACAGTTTTTATCCTGAAAATTCTACGGGAACTCGACCATTCCGAAAACCCCGCAAGAACGGGAACTATGTGGGAAGAACCAAAAATCTGCCGGAAGTCACTATTCCACGCGGACGAAGTCGCGGAAAAAGCTAGTAAATCATAATATGTTTTTTGTGTTCAAGTCGCGACACATTTGAGACGTTCTATTAATTATTATCAAGGTAGGTACTTTTTTATGTATGGACTTCTAATTATAATTAATACCATTACAATATATACATAGATTATACATATAATATGTATATTACACATAATAAAAGATTATTTAAACTGCTTTAGTTCATATCACTTTATAATTTTAGAAATGTATTAATTTTGCTTTCGAGATTTTTTAAAATTTATGTTCATAATATAGTGAATGAAACAATAATTGTAACTCATTAATTTCTTATATCTGGAAACAGCTCAACTTTTCAGTGTTAAAGACATATTCACAATATGAATATTTTAGAAAATATGATATAAACTGACCTGACCACGATATCATACAGTTTACTTGACATTTTGTAGGCGAGCTAACTTGAAATTGTTGTCCTAAAATCCCCGTTACGGTTAATTGGTGTTATTTAAGAAAAGTTATTTTATCCTTTTGAACTTTGCAAAACAAAGTAAATTTATGTCTAAAATTCATATTTACGGTAAAAATACGGTCCACTGAACATTTCACTAGATCACCATTCGAGTTTGAAGAATCGATACCCCGATGTCGACTCTTTTGTGTCAACGCATCGCGCAACGCATCCTATCAGTCAGCTGACCGGCGATGACGATGATGTCAGCGCGAGCAGACCAGTGGGGCGACCACAGCAGCGGTCGAGGAGGGGTACGGACGACCCTTGTACGAACTACTACTCGAATTTAAACTCCCAAAATCTTATATAAAGTTGGTTAGTTTAAGTTTGTTGAAAGGTAGGCTTTGATTACTCCGTTACAATATTACATACTGTATTCAAGCAATAGTTTAATGTATTATATTTTAATTAGTTAATGTGATTTATCGAACCGTTGGAAATGGACGTTATTTTAACAGCCGTATGTTATCAGTTTATTGTTTGTACAGTACCGTTTTCTATACGTATGTAGGTAATCTTAGAGTCATATTAAAATTAAAAATTGCTTCCATTAATTAGTGAATATTTATTTACTAGGATGTAATATTGATAAATTTAATTAAAAAAAAAATTAACCATGATTAATGCTAATTATATAAGAGTTAAAAATTTACTTGGTAGGTATTATAATCCAAAATAAAGTTTACTAATTGAAAGGTTTTTTTAACAGTAATGTCAATAATAAATAATATAAAATAATATTTGAACAGACTGAATATAAATTTTGTCTGCCCCTATGTTAAGCTCGGAAATATAATTATTTTTTAACAAAAATAAACTAATCGGATAGTATACGCTATCATATCAACAACTAATGAATGTACATTGTACATAGTATTACAAGCTCTCATGTAACAAAACCAATGAATTATATTTTCCTCTTTAATTAAAATAAACATTAATTATCTGTCTACAATACTTAATACAACAAAGGAAACTAATATTTTCGGTTTTTCGAGACGGACGACATCTCGTCTGCCCGTGACCACGGTTGCTGAAAAGTAGCCTAAACGTCGAGAGTATGTAGTTCATAATCAAAAATAAAAAACGCGAAGTAAAATCTGAAAATATTAGTTTCATTTAAATGAGTACTTAAACAAAGTAGGTATTTCGACCAAATTAGGTACCATAAAAACGGTTTTTGTGAGTTAATCTTAGAAGATAGACATATATTGTCGAAAACTGTTTTATAGATCATTAAAAATTTTATTATTCTTTAATACATATTATTGTGTATCTTGAACCGTTTTCACGGCGCACGCAACGGAAGGCTTCAAAGATGAAATAATTTCTCCCGTTTTTTACATATTTACCACTATATCTTTGCTCGATTGCTCCTATTGGTCGTAGCGTGATGTTATATAGCCCACAGCCTTCCTCGATAACTGGACTATCCAACACAAAAAGAATTATTCAATTCGAACCAGTAGTTTCGGAGATTAGCGCTTTCAAACAAACAAACTCTTCAGCTTTATAATATTAGTATAGATTAAATATAAATTCCTTCAGAATGAATCGCTTATGAAGTTTTCGCCTAACTTATTATGCTATAATATGTTTTAATGAATTAATTTTCACTCATATAGGATATGGTAAAGAATGTCAACCAGATTGTAAAGCTTCGAGAAATGAAAGATGCCAGAGGATCGATAGTGTTATGAAGTGCGTGTGTAGACCAGGTTTCGCTAGAATGTTCCCAGATCGACCGTGTAAACGTAAGATATTACTATTTTCTATTATACTAAAAATACACAAACAGTTAGTATTTTAACTATTTCAACATACCTAATATTTTAAATGTGCTCAATTTTAGCAACATACACGTACTCAGTAAGATTAGGATCTAGAAACAATAAGGTGCTCAAATTCCATAAGAATTTATCGGACCATTCTACTAAAAAATATGAGAGTTTGTCATTGGCTAGTCATGAAGGAATAAATTGAATGATAATGCAATCAGACTTACGGGATGTTTATCACGGAGTCCACATAACAGGATTCCATCCTATTGAGATAAGAACAAAAGACGGTGCATGTGAGGGAGTTATCAATGATTTCTACGTTCAGGTAACCATTCAGTAAAGACTTGAAATATGTTGTTTGCAGCTTAACTTAAACGAATTTTTCTTTAGCTTTCCGATAACGCTCATGAAAGCAGACTGAAGGAAGTTATAGAGAAATATCTACGGAATAATAATTATAGTCTTGGTGGAACAGAAATTTATGCATCTGAAGAATTTATTGAGAGCCTTAATGTTAGTGGTAAGTGAACACTCTCAAGTCAGTTAATTATAAATAAAGTACATTTACAACAACCACAATTTTGGCTGTCTTATTACTCAGTGGCGTGCAAAACATAGATGCAAATAAGCACTGTATATCCTACGCATATAACAACTAAACCTATATTTTTAAATTCTTACTTACATATTTTTAATCATACATTACGAATTACAAATGTTAACAGATATTTAAAACGATATATTTTGATTTACGATTTTTTAATAAGTGCCATCTATCAATGTTAAAACGAAACTTCGTTCGTTCGTTAATTGTCAAATGAAACGGGACGCTCTGATTGGTCGGTAAACTGTTCATATATTTTTTCGCCATTTTATTATTTTTGAATATTGTTATTTGTCTTTCTAAGCGCAAGTGAATAAGTTTTAATTAGTAAAGAGTGGATTAATTTATTAACGAATTGTGTAAAATTATAGCTGTGAGCTCTGTGCTGGTGATATGTGTTTATTGAAATAAGTTACGAGTAGATTTTCAATATTGGCCTTTTGGTAATAAAATTAAAATAAGAGAGTCAAGGTGTGTGACCAGTTGAGTTTGATCTAAAAGAAAGGTAATGTTATTGTTTTAATTAGTTAGCAGGTTGTGTACACACAAATAAGTTATTTTGTTTGCCTTGTTTCTTATTTTCAAAGGTAATAATAAGAATATATGTTATTGTTTTGGATATTCCTTATTTAAACAACTTTTAGAAAGCTGTGGTGAACAGATCGTAATCGTTTTAAGGTACTTTCGTGGCTCAAAGGTGGTTGAGAGGTTCATAAAGTATAATATAGATGTTCGTTCTGATCGGACTGCTGTCCCTATTTGCGGGAATTTTATCAATATTTAATTTAAATTAATATTTTCTGATTACTTCTCGTATTTTATCGTGCACGCCACTGTTACTTATATACTATAAAAATCTAAGAAGCATTTGAATTTTTACAGATTTCGACGAATGCACGAGTAGTCAGTTCAATGACTGTTCCGAACACCCACGCTGTTTCAACCTTCGTGGAACTTACACTTGTAGTTGTTTAGAAGGTTTTGCAGACCTTAGCGTCAACACTCAAAGGGTAAGTCGATTTCATTAATGCTACTCTGTCGCACGAAATATATGGGGTATTTTAGACATCAAAACATCACCCTTATATATAATTTGACTTTGAAAGCGTTGTAAGATTTCCAATGATAATAAAATTGTTCAAATAATGACACGATTATGTTTTAAATTGTAATTTTTAATAAAAACTTTCAGCTGACGCAATAGGCTGTGCGGGCTGCAACTATCATGGTATCTGCTTCGATCGTGAGAACGCTATGATATGTGAATGTTTCAAATGGTACGCGGGACGAAGTTGTCAAGTCAATCTGAAAGGTAAATAGAGACTTATGAGACTTGAGTAATCTGGAACGACTACAGTCTACACTATAAAGTGTACCACAGGGTTCAATATATCCATATATACAGAACTACTACTATTCACTATCTCTTAAATGTGTTGCTTATTTTAAAAAATATGACGATTATAATATTACCTATCCATAAAGGAATAACTTGATCAATGCCAGCATTCAGATCAGTATGGTTTTTTATGTCAAATGTCATGTAATTTGACATAAAACTTATATCAAATATGTTTCATTTTCAGCTGTATTAATAACATTCACCGTAGCAGGAGCTCTGATTATCATAGTGATGACCATCTGCTCCTCGAAAAGATGCTGCAGTCAGAACAATCCTACGAATCAAATGTTTGTTATTGGTTGCATGCAGGGAATGCCAAGTTTACATCAGGTAATTTATCGATAATGTAATACAAAACATTTTACAAAAATTATTATGAACTAAATTTCTAAACAATATTGTTGGTTATAAGTGGTTAAAAGGCTCGCCTCTCATGCACGAGGGCGCGGATTCGATCCTGGCCCTGGCAAGTACCAATGTGATTTTTCTGAGTCACATGTACTTTCTAAGAGATCATCAGTTATAGTATAAATTCAATAGAAATTTTTCTTCCAGGGTAATGTTCCATCAAAGCAAAGAGCTGATAGACGAGCATTGATTGCTGAAAGAAATGAAGCAGACTTGTAGCATACAGAATGCTTCACTGCCTGATGTACCATCAAAAGTAAGAAAAAAATCAATTGAATTAAATATTCAATAGTCACCACAGGCATTCTAACACAATATTTCTTAGCTCCCAGTTGTTTTTAAAAACACTCATGATTTATGACCTCACTTAATTAGACATTTTCATCCTCCATATCTTAGACAGAGAGTCAATCTTATATTTATTACAAATACAATTTAAACTCATTAATGTTTCATGTGAAGCTTCTTGTGTAACTTCAATGTTGAATCATGCTTGTTGTTCATGAAGTGTGTATTCTATATGTATGTATATTGTAGTTTTATTCTATTCTATTGTAGTCCGGGTGTACATCACACAGTAAGCAGGCCCCGGAGCCTCCCGGACACTCCCCTCCCCCGCCGCCAGCCCTCATGATACCTCGAGCGAGATTACATGCACTACATGACAGGTACCATGAACAACATGCTACATGTATAAGGAACTTATAGCACTTGCTAGGGATAAGGAAAAATGTTATATAATTGAATAGTATATACTATATATGTATATGATAGTTTATATTCTTGTATTGTCTTTGTAATATGGATAAATATACAAGTAATGACTTTTGATAGATTAAGATTATTATTTGTACATTATGTTACAAATTTATGTAAATTATTTATATTAATATCTAGGAACTTGAAATACTTATGAGATATAATATAAAATGTCATATAAATGTACATATATGTACTTACAATAAAATAAACATAATTTATATTTGAACAGAAAATTCTAAAAAAAAATTAAATTAATTTAAATATCAAATGGGTCACTTCCATACATAGAGTGAGGAAACATTGTTAATATGAAAATTGAGAATCTCAATTTGAGATATGATTGTAAATAGATCGACATTTTTGTACTCCAAATTTGCGAATAATATTCAAATTATACTTACGTATGTATTTTCGTGACTTTTTTAAAGCCATAAAAATTAATTGCTTCTTCCTAGAATAGGAGTATAAAATGTTGGTTGTTAAAACATTAACTCATAGAACTCAAATGTTTCGATTAAAACGGATAGTTGTTGGAATATTATATTGGTAAAGTTTGGTTTTTAAATGAGGGCTTTTCCGTTAACAACTCCAAAGAACAATTAAAACTTTGGTTTTCGGATGAAAGCGTCTTCTCTTTAAGCAGAATAGTCAACAGGGTAAACTTTAGTATAACAAATCGCATAATCGATCCTACTTTACTAAGAAAAACTATATTTCTGGTAAAGAAAGTCATTGGAAACAGCTCTCGGTTGTAAAATTCATTTAGTGTTTGAGGCTTCGACAGTCTATTATAACTATTATGATAAAACATGTTATAACGATGTGTCATAGATTATACTAACGATAAAAAATCTTAAGAAATAGATATAAATTAAATAAATTTTGCTATTTTTTGTGTATTTGAATGCAAAAAAAAATTATTAACAGGTGCACTAATTCACACAAGTATAATATAAATATTTTCCAGTACTAACCCAGTAGGCAGTAGATACTCGTACATACAGGATAGTATACTAATTTGTTCTATACTAAAATAAAAATTGGAGAAATAAATATATATTTTTAATATAAGTCAACTTTTCAATGTTCATTAAATCCGCGTTGGTATTGGATAGAAAAAATAAATATATAATGCGAGATTTAATTGAAGTGATTTTAGTGGGTACGATAATTCAAAGCACCTTTAAAATATTTCATATCTGAAAAGAACTTGATAGAAGAATTACTCTGGGATTAACGGGACCTACATGGATAGGATTACTACACGGGGGTTGGGTCAGACCTGTAGTTACCGTAGTTCTAGCCAGAGATGTAACGGAGCTTCGACTCCGGTTCCGTTAAGTCGGAACTTCCGATAATTATTACACTTTCGGTTCCGACTTCGGTTCCGATACTTTTTTATCGGATGTTAATCGGAGGTCGAACGTAACCTGTGCCGAACAGGTTCATACAAGTCGCGCGGGGAATCCTTAGACCCCTACTACGTGCACTCTATCATCAATTATTTTTTCACTTGTTATTATTTGTTACGCCCACGACACGTTTATGAGTACAACAAAGAAAAACGTATAAGTATTAGTGATGATCCGTTATTGTGGTGGAAAGTAAATGGAAATACAAAATTCCAGCCCCTACAATCAATTGCCCGGCAATATTTGTCATGTCCACCGGGCTCGGTAGCTAGCGAACAACTTTTTAGTGGTGCTGGCCTAATTTACGACTCTTAAAGAAATAGATTGGATGGGGACAAAGCATCAAAGATTTTGTTCATAAAGTACAATACATTACTTTTGGAGTCCATTTTCATTTAATTTGTTTTAAGTTTTGTTCATTTATTGTAATGAAACCAAATGTAACACACTACTTTGGGTTTTAATTTTAATTAAACTTTAAATTTATTAATTTTATCTTTTGTTTATTTGGAAATATGCCAATTTTTATCACAGTTGTTTTTTATTTTATAATCTTCTATATATATAAAAATGGATTGCTGTTCCTTAGTCTCGCTAAAACTCGAGAACAGCTGAACGGATTTATCTTATCTTAGTCTTGAAATGTTCGTGGAGGTTCAGGGAAGGTATAAAAGGTGAGAAAAATTGAAATAATTGCCGGGCAAACCCTAAAAACAGCCCTTTTCTATTTCCCATACAAACGTTTTTTTTTGACATAAGATTTGACAACTAACTAATATGTCAATCATTCTGTTTGATTGAAACAGGAAAAACCTGATTATTTATGGCCTCTAAGACGGAATAGAGTTCGCCTGGTCAGCTACACCTACATATATTACTCTTGACCAAACTAACGCGGACGAAGTCGCGGGCAAAAACTAGTAAAAAATAAAAATGAAAAGAATTGACTATAAATCATGTTTTATTTGTCCTTAAACAAACTGACCCTGCCTCCGATTCCGATTCCGATAAACCAAATTTGAAAACTCCGATTCCGATTTCGGTTCCGATAAAACTACCTCCGTTATATCTCTGGTTCTAGCTATGATAAGTAACGTAAGGACCTGCCCGCCGGCGGTGGTTATATTCTCCAAGATACAAAATCCCTTGCAATAATTTATAGCCTAAAAACGAATATGGTGAAAGCCGCGAACAAAATGAGAATATCCAAATTTTTGTCGTTGTTTTATTTATCGAAATAGTAGTACAAAATAAAAATATAAAATTATAGTGTTAAATTTTGCCGATAGTATCGTAAATTCTTAATTAACGATGTTGCCCCAGCGATGTTTATTTATTATATTAATATGTAGCACTTACGTAACAAGAAGGTTCGGATTTAAAATTTGGTTTGTGCTTTCATTTAGTTTCAATTTTTATCATTGCTAGATTATTGGGAAATATCCCTTTAACAAGACCCATTCATTAAGTTTTGAGGTAGTAGTAGAGGCCAGCGATATATCTACTAAAGTAAGGTCGTTTAATAAAATGATGTTTCTAAATTTACACACGAAATAAATAATATAAGAATTAATTATTAATGTATACAGCAAAGACATATAAATAAAGAGTGATAATTTAATATTGATAGAATAATCGCTTAATGCAATTATCAGATTAAGATAATTCCACTTAGATTTTAATAAAGAATGTTCTTGAATATTAATTTAGCCGTTAAATATCGTGGCAATTTTAATTGAAGAGTAAGTTCAAAACGAACCGTTACAGATTATTTAAATTTAAAATATCAAAATTATACAATATGAACCATTAGTGTAATGAGACTAATGTTGATGTTGATGGTGAGTTAGTTTCACTGCATTGGATTTCACTTCATTACATATTAACGCATATTATGCATTTCCAAATACATAGAAATACAATAATTTAAATTAAAATTTGCTTAAAACTTTTTCTCAAAAAATATGAATGATCAATTTTTCATTTCGTAAACCTAAATCATTTGCATTTTATTAAAGCCGCTATGAAATTGAAAGTTTTTTGAATATTAAATTGTGTGAAATAAAGCAAATGTTTACTTCTCAAAAGATATTTACAAGATATATTACCAAAGTTGTAGTATAGATGTAAATTTAATGCTATTTTAAATTTTATATATTTCATTATTTTCCAAAATTAAAACAATATTTTTTTTTAATACAAAAGACTGTATTATTAAGATCTGTTCCAACATAGCAAATTAAAATAGCAAAAACAGTATGAAGTAAATTTTGTACCTCAAAACAATATTTCTTCTTCAACTATTTTAAATATCTTATAAGTTAGTTACAGTTTTATATTCATTCATATTTCTTTCCAGAAATTAATCAGTAACCACGATTAAACCGTTATTAAAACATGAAAATCAAATATGTTTTTGAAAGACTAGCATGACAGACAATTTAGAATCACTATGGCTACTTTTATTGTTTCTTTTTTTAATTATATCGTGAATAAATATAACTGTTTCTCGTGCAAGGAGTTACGACCAGTTTTAGTTGTCAAAATGATAAAGCTATTGGTAAACGTTATTTTCTTTCTGAAAATAATAATTAGTCATTGTTATTATTATTGTATTAAAAATTCCGGATATTCTTGTAATTTTTGTTAGTGATTTGCGTAGGAACAATCAAAGCGATAAAATATTCTAGTGTCAAAACACGCAAAAATAGACGAGGATTTATTTGAGACGTCAAGCATATTATCATCTTTTCCTATTTAAATAATAATATTGTCACAAATATTTCAAAACCATCTTAATATAGCAACATTACTAAACAATAAAAAATTAATAATAAATGTCTTAAAAATTCTGAGGTTATTTATTATCACTAAATGTCAAACATATGAAATTTCTATTAAACTTTGAATTTGACATAATAATTTAATCACAATAAACTATCGATAGTTCATTTATATCTTGATTTATAAAAAAAAACATATCTAGTGTTATAAACACTGGATCGTGGGAGTGTAAATAAATGTAGAAAAAATATATTTACATATATCGCCATTAAAAAGTTTGCTGATCCAAAACAAGCTAATACTGTAAAAATTAAAACGTTAAAAACGTAAAGTCAATTATGTATTCAGTAGCATTGTTTTAGAATGTGGTCAAAACTTTCAATTCCAATTAGTTCTACAAACTCAATTAAAGATTAAACCTCAATCCCTAGCCAACTTTAGTTTAGCCAACAGTAAGTGCTTAACACAGTAAGAGAATTGCTTGAACATAGGTACCTAACAAACATATATATTAGGTAACAAATGTTATAAAAACTATATTTTTCTACTTTATGTACATTTATTTTTTTATTAATTTTTTTTCTAATACGTAGAACATAATTCATAACTCCTTTTAGATTTATTTGGCGTTGTATAATAACAATAGGATCTTTCATTAGACGCACTTCACCTCGTGTACTGATAAGTTTGTACTAATCTAGATTTTGGAAACTTAATTATAATAATTTCTACAAAGACTTTTTAAATAATTAAAAAAAATATTGTTATGGTTTCATGAAAAACTTTCGCTGATTTTTGTAATTAAAATTACTTGTTCGCCAGGGTTTTATTGCATTATCAAAGTGCATATATATACAGGGTGACTGGTGAATTACTATCGATATTTGAGGACGTGATATTTGACGATCATATATGACAAAATAAAAGTTAATATAACATAAATATTAATAAACTTCTGAGTAAAGTTAACCAAAAGTTATGTAATTAATTACGCATCGTGTGAACACCCTACAGATTAGGTATACACACACACTCACACAGACGCGGCGGCGGCGTAGTGTTGTATCAGCACGCCGCCGCACGCGTTAACACTTTTAAAACTTGGAACGTGTACACACTTTATTTATTTATACGGAAATTTGGTCAAAAATTAAGTACCTATTTTTTTTTACATAATTCGAATGAGAATCATGTACCGAGTATGCTCCTTAAATATTGATAGTAATTCACCAGTCACCCTGTATATATATATAAAACTGAAGAACACCAACAACAAACAATAAATATTTTTCATTAAAAGGAAACGTCAAACCTCAAAAGGAAACGTTTTAAAAAAATTATATACTCAAGGAATTTCGCTTCCGCACCTTTAAAATACAAGCTTATTTCTAGGTCATAATAACTTTGCAAATCGTCTTTCCGTTCACACATACGTTCCAACATTCTCACATGTTCAGCTTTCATCGATTATCTGATTGTCCGGAAACATGAACCAACCATTTCCACTTGAGCGTTGGTAGAGCAATGTCGGTGACTTTCGTTTTCTAGTGTTGAAGTTAATTTGAAGCATACATTTAATGAATTAGATACCGATATTGAAATTATGACTAGTAATGTGTTGAGGGTTAAGGTTTTGGCTAGGTAAGTTAGGACTGGTTTAAAATTCTTGTCTTGAGAGATTGTAGGGTCTCACGATTTATGAATATGGTACAGCTTTCCAAACGCCGCCCCGTTTCAACGTAATCTTTTGATGAAAGATGTGCTTATTCAACTTTAGAAAAGCAGAATCATGAAAGTATCGACGGCTTTTCCATTAACTACAAAAGGATGAAAAAGACGTTTATTTCTTATATCAGCTTCATAATAAATAATAATCTCTGCATACCAGGTTCCCTTTGTAATTTTTTTGCAACAATACGTAGCAGACCTCGTTATTTAGTATTTATTTTAGTTCGTTAGCTTAACGCATTCCAAATAGACAAAAGAATCATATAATTCAACGGTATGGGTCTCGTTTCAGAAATATTCATTTGATATCTTAAATAAAAAGAAAGGGCTATAGATTTAAAATATTTAAAAACTCAAAAGTCATGTTAAGTTTCAGAATATATTGTCACCTTGAATGTGTTTCAATATTTTTTTATTATTTTATATTGCCTAGGTATAGTTATAAAATAAAATTTGACCTATAAAGAGAGTGCTAAGAATAACGAGTTCTTATTCAAAATTTAGTAGAAAGAAAATTTGTATAAGAAAAATACGGTACGCCTTTGAGTTTTAAGCCCGATACTAATAAATTTTTCGATGTAAAAATACAATTCAAATATTTGCCTCTACACTCTATCGATATGAAAGTTATACTGAAAAATTTTATGAAATTAAGTTACCGTTATAAACTCGTTACTCAACTTTTACTTAAATATTATAAAAACACATGGAGTTGGTATTGACAATATTTTAAATACTTTATCCATTTTGCTTAAGTATTCTAATGAGCTAACAGTGGAATTGCCATAACGGAGTGATTTTAATTAACGACGGTTTCAAAAACAGTTCAATTGAATGAAGTGATTTATGCACTAAAAACATATTCTGTATAAAATAGGCTAGAATATATATGTTAATACACTAAAAACTTTTCTTGAAACAGAAATACCAAGGCCCGTGACTATTTATGAATCTAATCACTAAAAATCCCTACATGAATAGATGTAATTGTTTTAAAATAAAAAAGGATATTGTCCAATATAATTAAACTTATATATATAACATATATGGTGTTTCGTATTAAGTTTGAAATTACTTATCGCATTCAAACCAGGAATAAGTTATGCGAGTACCTTTGTAGCGAATAATTACCTACATTTTAGTGGCGTTACGAGAGACTACTGGAGCTGTCTTGAGGAGGCTTGCTTACACCGAAATACAAGTTAATACACCACAGGCTTAGGTATATCAAGTTGCATTGTGTTTATAAGTAATTTGAATGTATTCGACCTTCTAAAATCGGAACGAGAATAAATGGATTACCAAAAAGTGTAAATTTAATTTCTATTCTGAATTATAACTTTCCATTTACCCTTCTCATGTTACACTCGCAGACCACGACAATGAATCTGTTTCAATTTCAAGGTATAATATTACACATTCATTAAAATTGGTTTGGAACTTCAAAACAAGTAAAATTTAATATTAATATATTGAGTATACACTCATACTTTTGAGTATGTATTAATATTACTTATTATATTATATAGTTATCAAGTAATAAAGTAAACTATTATGATATCAAGTGAATTAAGTGGTAATTATATATAAGTTTAATGTACGTGTGTATGTCACTGAATTCTTAGGCGGTTTGACCGATGTGAATGAATTTTTTTAATACATTTAGGTGGCGCCCCAGATGGCTTAGATTCGCAAATTGGCTGGGCATATTGTAGATTACTTATGTACCTATTATTTTACACACTTCATGTTTCTGTCTATTTCCTATAAATATGAACAGTATAAATATAAAATTTACATCATACTAATTATAATTATTTTTTTATTACATAAGCTGAAATTGGAAGAAAACAACCTTTAATTTTAAAACCGCCGTATTTGTACAAATTATCCGTATATTGATATATGTAGGAACCTAAAGTGAAAATCAATCTCTTCTCTTAGAAATCATAAAAATAACAGATATAAATCAATCTTACCTATATCTTAATATCAAATGACATCTAGTACATCATTTTATATGACATAGTTTATATGCTTATTTCTGCTTCTGATGACAAAGGTATAAAGGATATTCATTGAAACGGCCAAAGAAATTTAACTTAAATATCAAACAATTAAAACATTGTCTTTAATTTTTTAAGCTTTAAAAGATGCAATTTTTTCTCTCAATTTTATGATCAAGGATAATCAGAAGTCTATTCAAAATAAACTGTATCAATTAGTATGTTTGCTTGCTCGCTTATTATATGACTTTGATTTATTTCAAGCCTATAAATTTGGTTGTATCTTTTAAAGCAATGAAAGTAAATTCATACAGAACCAAAAAAGTAAGGCAGTGGTCATATTGTGCTATATAGCATGTTCCATTTTCAATGACAACGACAAATCCTTGCAGTTTGAAAAGTTGTGACCTAAATTTTAACAATAGTTTCCAAGAATTCAGTGGTTTCAGGCATTTTATCTAATCTGACGATATATGCTACTCGTCAGTTCTCTTGCCATAAATAATCCACTATATATTTCGAAGAGGTCAATGAAAGCTTTGTATTTAAATTATTTAGCTAGACAGACAACTATAAAAGATATCATAATTTTCTCTTACTGTTTCTGTACAGAACATTATGACTTTATATAAACTGACAAAACAAACATCCGTTAATAAGTTCACAAAGCTAGAAACTTATCTTTGAAACGAAATTATTCTCAGTGAACGTTTTGTATTAAATTTATTTTATTTGTCATTAAATTAAATGTTTTATATTAAATGTTTCATTGCAGAATTTAAAAATAAACCATAAAATTTTACGACACTTAATGATTTCTTCTTAATAATAACTTAGATTTCACGGGTTATGGTAACTACTAATTAAGAAAGTCTCGTCTGCAATTACAATGCAATGTCGAAACATCATTAGAATTATATTAGTAGTTTAATAGAATGCAAAATGCCAACTATAACCTTATCTATAATAAATCACTGATACCTGAGGATTTGTCATATCGATTGACCTACTTATAATGTCACCACACGTTTTCACCTTTGTAAAACTTTTACTACAGTTATAGAGCTTTTTATGTAATATCATAATATCGTCATAGTTTTAATTCGTTATATCGCTTTTAAAGTCAATTGTGTGCGTCGGTGAATGTGAAATTTAACACAGGCCAGGCGAAACGTCAAACAAATAAATTATAATTTGGACCTATTGTCTATCTTGAAATAATAAAAGATTACCTATGGTCGTCTATATATAGAATTAATTAAACTTTTATTGATAATTTTTAGGTAAACAGAATTCAATATCTTATTTAAACATATGTACCTTTAAAAACCTTCAACAATGTAATTAATTACTTGTAATTTATGCAACGTCAATATTACTCACACCAATAAATCCTTACGTGTAATTAAAACGAGACAATATAATATTTACTAAAAAAGACAGCTTACCGACGATAGTACCAAAGTTTGTGCAAAGAAATAGTAGCAATGTTGATTTGTTAACTATTTTCTTATTTATTGATTTATAGTTGTTTGCAGCTATTAATATAATTTTATTTCCGATTAGTTCTGTTGTAATATTATAATTAACCTTTTAATATTAATTCTTGCAGAAGTTTAAATAGTTGGTAACTATCTAGCTTACAATTGAGAATTCAAATTGATAAGGTTTTTTTTCTAGCTTTATGTTTTCTTAGATATTTCTAGAATATAATAAATTGATAACACTTACCATTTTATATTTAATTAATCAAGTTATTTATAATGTATGTTAGGAAATACTTTATACAAAAAATGTTATTACCAAGTTAAGGTGAAGCTGAATCAAATATTAAGAGTTCACAAATTAGTGTGTATTTAAGGACACAATTAGGAATTTCGATTCACGACTAAACAATGAACATGTAATAAATAACAAAAGGAAAAACAAACTGTCACTTATTGTAAATAGTTTTAATAAATTTGTATCTGCTTGATCATAATTTGTTTTGAGGACAGAACAATCAACCACAGCAAACGACGAAGACAAATTATAAAGACGTGTAACAAAGACTTTTTAACGAAGAATTAAATGAAACCATTACCTTTAAGACTAAAAGAAAATATCAACAATTCATAAATTTACACAAAATAACATAGAATAAAAGGCAGTTGGAACTGCTAAGCATTTGCTGGTGGGATGTAAGGTTCTTCTGGACAGCAGTCAATACTCGCGTCGTCACGATAGGGTTATTGAGATCATACGTGAAGCGGTTAGTCTCTCGGTAGCCAGAGCGCAAAGGGAAATAACCACAAACGAGCGATCAATAGGTTTTGTGAGAGAGGGCACTAGGGCTATAAAATCAAACGTCAAGCCTTACTCTATCCTTAAAGCGGCTTCGGATTGGAATATCATGATGGATACGTATGAGAAACAATACAAAATCCCCGAGGATATTTGTGCGTCGGCCTCCAGACCAGACTTATTTCTATATTCGCGTATTTTAAAGCGCGTAGTGATGATAGAGCTTACGTTGCCTTGGGAAACCAACATCCCCAAAGACCATACCATCAAAGTCAATAAGTATTACGAGCTCACTAACGAACTAACTCGAAATAGGTTCGTCGTTGATTTGTACGCGGTAGAGGTGGGAGCGAGAGGTATAGCAGCTAAATCTCTCTATAACCTACTAAAAGACTTGGGCCTGTCCAGAACTAACATTAATTCATTCTTGGAACGTACGTCGAAGGCAGCCCTAGTAGGTTCTTTTCAAATTTGGTTAGGTAGAGAGAGGAGCTTGGACAGTGGAGGTGAGCGTATAACGCGCGTTAGTTAAGGGGCCCCTTAAACCTACACCTGGGTCGCAAGTCCCAGGCACTGTTGAAGCTCCTCTCTCTGCAACGCAATGGACCCGGCACCCGCTCGGTGAATCCATTGAATGCTAAGAGGTTTCGTCTCTATTCCGTATCATAAGCAAATCAGTGCAATATTTTGAGTTTTTCATTAAGAGAGCTACATTAATTTAGGCTTGAAGATTTCAGGGGTCTTTTGGAATACATAAAGTTATTGTTTAGTAAATAAAATTGGTAAGTTTTGTGAATATTATAGTTTGCGATAAAATAACAATATAAAGCATTGCACCTGAATTTATTTATTAACATAATTTAAAATAGATATGTGTTGAAAAGTTAGTTGATTTAATTCAAACTTCTGTTTTTGAGTTTTAAAATAAAAAATGAATAGTGAAAGTACCGAAATGGGTAATAATTTTTAAATTAATGTATCTAACGTCATATAATATAGAATTTTTGAAAAGTATATATGGCGACGCATGTATGCAAGCAAGGTTCAAGAAAACTAAATCGTGGTAACATTATTTTATTTCATATTTGTTTAGTCACTTTGGTGAGTGTAAAATATTCAGAATATAGGATGATGAATTATTTAAATGTATAGATAAAAACCAACAACGAGAAAAGATTTATTGAAGAAATATTCCTCTTTACTTAAAAATTATGTTCATTTAGGAGTGGAGGAAATTGAAATATAGTTATCCTCCTCCTCCTCCTTGCGTCGGTTTCCTCAATGCTGAGTGTCGTGAGCTCGCATGAACGTTTACATGCAGACAGTCCTGTGCCACCCGTGTCTATGAGAGTGTAACGCCTCGTGGACAGTGGACACGAGGGCGGATCGGACCTGGTCGGACCAACGCATCGGATTACGCCCTCTGCGTCTCCTTCCTTCGGCCTTGCCAGTTACCATGAACTTTGTATTATAGTAATCAAAGGAAATAGATTCTATGTATGGCTTTTGGTTAATTTGTAATATAATGGTAATTTGATTGAATTTAAGTTTAAAATTGTCATTTAAGTCTACTTCTCTCTCTTGGTATTGCATTTCTAATAATCTCAGGACGTAATTATATTCCTGAATGCTCAAGAATTTTTATCGAGAATCATGAAAACAAAAATAATTTAAATCGGAATATGTATATCGGATTTATTACAGATTCCTTGTTTTTAAGGAGAGGGACGCCAGCCTCGCTGACGTTACAAATGTCACTTCTTCTAGAGCATTCGATGATATTTTAAAATGAAACTGCAATTGTTCTTAATGCTCCTGTATTTCTCAAAAATTCTTCATATTAACCTACTTCAATGATACACACTCACTGAACTCTGAATTATCAATCCTGAATTCTCAATTCTGGAGTCTCCGTCGTGAGTCCAGACGTCATATTTTTTTTACAAGATTCAAACATAATTCTATTCTCCTTTGATTTCGTTTTACTTTTAACAATAATCATAAATACTAATGAGGTTTAATAAGAATTGATGATAGCCTTAAATTATTTTCAAGTCGCATCCGTTATTAAAGCTGGTAGCGCCGATATGTATATTATATGTTAAATGACTTATTTTATTTACATTAATAAAATCGTTATTTTCTGAAAACTTTCCAATTTAATGATTAATGCGTGGTAATAAAAAACGAGTCTCTAATCCTGGGCTTTATTTCAGGAATTATATTCATTGAAAAACTATAATTTAAACAAAAGCAATTGGTTCCACGCTTGATATGAATTACTATAGTAACTTCGTTATTTTTTCTTTATGGTATCAGAAATCTACATATAAATTTTTAATCATGAGTAACTTTTTAAGTATACCTACTTACATTTTATAATATTATAAAAAAAGGAAAATTTACAATGAATTCATAGGTTGTCATTATACGTTTTTTCCGGATGTACTTATATTTTAACAAAACTATATGTACATATATCTTAACAAAACTAGTTGGCATCACAAATTATAACCTTAAAAAATCAACAAATATGTTCACTTAGAGAATGGATAACATGATTACATATTCTATGTATAAATTTGACACATACTCGTTGAATAAAATTAATAATAATAATGAACAAGAACAAATATATTGTAAATATGGCTAAGATTAAGTAATTTAAAACTTGAACTCAACGTTTTTAATGTACGAAAATCAACCTACATAAGTTAAAATTAAAATTTAAAGCCTGTATTACAGTGGCTACGTTGTATTTTAAAAAGGACCTTAATACAAATTAAAAAAAAGCCATTAAGCTAACGTGAAAGAATGCACCATTCACCAATAATAATTATTTCATGTTGGATTTAAACAAACTACGGTACGGGTTCATTTTTGAGTCATAGAACAAAAATTGCGTAATCATTTAACTAAAACTAGGAATTTCTTTCATTATTACCAAATTTTTTGGCCTACGTTGTTTGGACTTTTGACGTTTTTATAAAGAACCCAAATGCGTAACGTTTAAATTCATAGGACAGTGTCTAAACTCTGTTATCACTTTAGAATTTTGTGTGCATATTTTGGATTATATTTTGCAAAGTCGATTTAATTTATTTGTTACACCATAATAACCATAAAAAGTATATTCTATGGAAATATAATAAAGGTTCTTTTTGTTCAAAGAAGATTATAAATTTTCAAATCTACAATTAAAAGGCAGTCGAGTTTTTCATTCCTAAGTTATATTCTTTGAATCCATTTAAATATTCTCGAATCGTAATTAATTCTTTCTACAGTGGTTGAATAGATGACATAAGCTTTCAATATACATATATCCAATAGTATAATGGATTGTGAATATTAATGTTTAAAAAACTAAGACACTGTTGTGGGTTGGCTTTGACAATGTTTTATTTACTACGTGTTAATAAAATATATGTACATATATGTATATATTTCTAAATATTCTTATTTTGTAGTAGGTATATACAGTCAATCTGGGTAACTTTGATTCATCGGGTAACTTTGACAGTGGGATCATGAACTAGTTTCGATTATTTTTTCGCATGAAACCAACATTATTCATATATGTTTATTTTAGATTTGCGATTTTAAATAAGCTTCCTAAATGCACTTTAAAAAAAAGTGAATTGTGAAAGTAAAAAAACGTCATAACTTCGTTTCTGAATATATCGCGCGAATTTAAGTTTACTTTAGGGTGAATAACTTTTTGAATATTTTGTGATTTTAGTTGTTGATAAGGTAAGTGAGATGTTATACAGAGCCATTTGTGAGTGTACTACCGCATTATCATGAAAAAAATGGATATAATTAAATTATATTTTGAAATTTCATGCATAAATATGAAAATACGTATTTTGAACAGTAACTGGGTAACTTTGACAGTGTCAAAGTTACCCTTACATAGAAACTAAAATGGTGGCGGAAGAGGTGGTAGAAGAGGTGATTGAAGAATTTGTTATTAAAGATGGAGTTTTGCAACATGCACATCAAAATATATTGAGTTCTCACCTAGAACAACAGTTATATTTAAAACAGAAGGCACACTGTTTCCAGGAAAAGTGACAAGTTACACATTCCCGTATTATACACTTGTTGTAATGAGTAGATCAACACAAGGTGGTTGGAAATGGCCAGATAAAAGAGAAATTATTAAAATTAGATAAGATGATGTTGTATCTCCAGTAGATAACAGAAAAATTAGTATAAAGCAGCCTGGGCTCTACACAAGTATTATTGACGATTTGCTCTATATGGAGTGGGAAGAATAGACAAGTTATGCTCAAGATTTTACAAAATGTTTGTTTGTTAAAAATTATTTTTGCTTGTTTTCTTTATAATTTGAATAAAAATGTTAAATTAAAGGGGTTTTTTAAGCGTTTTTGATGGTGTTAAACAATGTGTGTAACATTGCCAAATGTTGTAGACTGATTCTTCATTTTTTTTTTAATATACGACAAAATTGCAAAATGTTCGTTTTATTGTGTCACATGCATCCATTAGTTAATAAATATATACCCCAATGTTACCCAGATTGATAAAAATAATACTTATTACTACATTTTTATGCTTGGCTCTGTGTGTGTCAAAGTTACCCATCTTAGGGGGGTAACTTTGACACACACAATATTTACATTTTATACTATATTGGTATGTTTTATAAACTTTCTGTGGATGTCTAGAGACGGAAAGTAATACGAGAGCACTGATAAAATAAAAACACCCGAGTGATAGGTTTAATTTTTTAAAATATAGTATAAAAAATCACCCTTATCTGTCAAAGTTACCCAGATTGACTGTACTATAAAAAATACGTAATATCCGACTAACCCGTAAAAATTACTGTCAATTATTGTAAACATTTAAGCTTAATTGTTTTTTTTTTTGCGTCAAAATTTATATGAGAACAATTTCCGAGTAAACTTTTTAAATGAAAACGGGACTCTTAATTAAACTTATCTGTGAAATGTCGTACCGGATTTGAAATAAAAACATCATATGGAAGTTAAATATTGTTTATCTACCAATAAAATACCGCCTTGTAAGATAGATTATCTGCTTCTCAATAAAACTCAATAAACGTAAAAATATAATATATATTTATACACAAAACCAAAATAAAGTACAGAATGAATATTTTCTTTCGCAACTTATGTATCTTAATATATCAGTTGAGTATCGGCCTTCTCCGTGTATTAATCTTGGAGATCTATAATATATTAGAAAGCAAAGAATAATTAAAGATAATAATGAAATTTTGAAGATTGATGGGACGGTAGGGATTGTAAGGAGGACTTGTATTAAAAACTCTGATTTAACTAAGGTTCGCACTAAAGTACTCCAATATTTCTACCCCTATAATCATTAAGCAACGCAGCAAAATTAGGGCTGTAAATATAGTATCTTTAGAATTTGCCTCTTCGTAATTCTTGAAATTCATTATATTCTATTAGTTTAATAAGTAATAAAGAGGTCTTGTTTTCTGTTTATAAATCTCAAAATAAAACGAAGAACTATTTTAGAACATAGAAATTAAGGAGATTAATTCTGAAATTATGAATTTTATTAGTATTTAAAATACTATTGGTATGAGGGAAAATTATTAGAGAGAAGTGAATTCTATATTTGTAATTTACCCCAATGATATGAATAAAGAAGAAGAAGATATGTATAAAAAAGAAGTAGACAATATATTTAGTATGGGAATATATATGAACATAATTAAAAATGAAAATAATTTTTTTAGACCTAAATTCAGATAAAGAGTTCCCATGTGACATGAAGTTTGTTACAATTAATAAGGCCCACATAAAAAAATGGATGAAATGAAAGTTTGAAACAATAGCCAATAAGAATAAAATGCGTTTTTTTTAAAGTAAAATCATGCTATTTGAAAGAGTACACGTAAAATTTCTACGTGAACCATGTGATTTAAAAAAAAAGTATACCTACAATCATTTGTTACATGTAAAAGTTTATACCACGACTATAACAAATTTACACAAGTAAATTTTAACACATTAGTACGTTCACATTGTTATTCTTCACCATAACACATATCGTTTAAACCCTTAATATTATTTTGATAAGTATTTCTAGAAAAGGCATTAAATTAACGAAATAGCTACAGACAGCTTCTTTACCTACCATAAGGTAAGAGGAAATAAAATAATGACTATCTTAATAAATAAGCATAAAATATTTATTTATTACAACAATTATGTTTCCCTCTACAATCGCACAGTTACAAATAAGACGAAGATATAAAGATATTTAAATTATACTTACCAGAGAAAAATAAGAGTGATTTTTTTTATGCCCGTACTTTCAAAGAAACAAAGAAAAATTTGCAATTTTATTGTTGGTTTCTAATTTGAACTCTAACCACTATATATATTTCTAGATAGCTAGCACACTTTTCGTTTTTTTTTCTCTAATTGGTTTTTTAAAAAAATTTAAAATGGCTTTGAATTGCAAGTGGAAATGCTTTATAAATGCTTAGATTCTCTAAATTTCTCAGAAGCAGTATGTATGTATAATTAACACGTTATTGAGAAAAACTAACAATAAGAACATTTAAAATATGGGAAAAATGATTTTAAATGATATGTATCCAAAAAGTATGTCTACTTAAATAACAAATAAGCATGTCCACTTACATAAGAAATAATAAGTTAATTAAATGAAACAATACTTGGGACGAACTGCGTTATTGCATACTTGAAATTTTGTTTTTCCAAGAGTATTTTTTTAATTAAAATAAATTATTTTGACATATATTTTTTCAAATCTATTCAGATGTACATCACAAAACGTATTTTTCATATATATGAATGATCTAGATTCTAGAGTAACAATTGAGTGAGGATAATGAATAATAGTTTCGATATAGTCCTATTCTGTTTCTCTGAATAAACATTTTTCTTGTGAGGTTTTCTTAAAAGTCTTTTAAAATTTGAAGTATAATTGATGTGCCTAGTGAGATAACTTATTTAAAGACACTACGGACTTAGTTATAAAATCCCAAGCAAGATTCGATTCAAATATTTAACGGCCACTTTCTTTGTTTGCTTTTTAAAAAACTATAAAATGTCGGGCTTATGATGTTTACTATTTTGGTTATTATGTAGATTTAAGATTTTATTTATATTTCATAGTATATATAAAGAAAGTGATACTTGTATATTTTTCAGTGATGTGATAATTATTTAATGGAAAAATCTTTAAAAAAGGTGCTTAAAATAAAGCCTATCTGAAGACTATTCAAATTCACCACCATCGCTTGATTTATAACCTATGGTTGCTAACTACTGATTGATTTTAATTCCTGTATGCTCGAACTTTATTTTCATTAGGTTACCAGAATTTCATTTAAGTCAGTCCAAATTTCTTCTAATAGTATTTAGGTGCAGCCTTTATCTGCATTTATATTAGATTTTCTAGGGCCTCAATTTCAATTAAGTTATAAAAAAAATTATCATTTCTTTGTTTTTGTTGCTTGTTATGTTGTTATTATTTTTATTTTGCGCTATTTATATTACAATACTTGAAACATTAAATTTGTAAGCGTTAGTTTTAATAATTTTATTATACACTGGTATGTAGAGTTTTGTCTTTTATTATAATGGAAATATGAAACGCGCATTTTGAGTGTGTCACACAAACCGTGAGCACATTCTGCCGGCATCCAGAGCGGTACGCCATAAAATTAAGAAATTGATGGCGGTAGGTGATGACATAACAAGACCGACTGACAGACACTCACATCGCGTGTGCCCGTGATCACGGTTGCTGTAAAGTAACCTAAACGTTGGGAGTATGTAGTTAATAATCAAAAATAAATATCGCGTAGTAAATCCGAAAATAATAGTTTCATTTAAATGAATACTCGCGAAAATCTTAGATCTCACTGTTTCATTAAAATTCTCTTGTAATTTGTCCAATTTACCTTTTAATAATAGTAAATAATATATCATATCATCTTTTATTAATAAATACAATATAATCATCTTATTGTTAAAACGATTGGCGAATAGTTTAAAATCATAAGAATTTTTAAATTTTTTGCACTCGATATCACTCAAGAAGTTATTTTATTTATGGGTCAACAAAAATTCCAGCTTTGCTTCTGACAGCTTTGAAAAAGTTTTCTGAAAATGTGAAGCCTCAAATATTTTAGCTTTGTGACGAATTTTGCTTCATAAGGCCAATTTTGTTATAGAAGGGTGGCATGCTTGAAGCTCGTACCTATAATTAAAATTAAAAACCCGGATGTCACAATTGATACTTGAGAGTCGTTAGTTAACAGTAGTTTAGAATGTCTTACTTATTTCTTGGTCTTTTAAACTGTACAAATATTATATAACGTAAGTTTTTGATGTTAAATCACTGTTTTTTTGTGTTATTATTGTATTGTACGTGATGGAATTGAATTTTAACCTCGATATTATTTATCTTATTCCAAGTGTCACAAGCTAACTAGGGGCCGTTCAAGTATTACGTAAGCAGATTTATTACAAATATTTACCCCCCCAAACCCCCCTGGTCAGCAAAAGTAAGCAAAGCTCTCACCCCCTCCCCCCATGCTTACGTAAACATTTTCAATTACTGTATTGTTTTTTTAAATATAAATTCATAAAAAAATTATAATTATATTTTTTCATGGATCTTTTCGATGTGACGATAAAACAGTAAATAACTACCGATGACGTAATCATCACCTAGACTCCCCTACCCCTCATGTCATCCAAAATAAGCAAAACAAAGACCCCCGCCCCTCTATAGTGCTTACGTAATACTTGAACGGCCCCCCTATAAGTAAAAAAACCTTAGAAAGGAACTGCTAGAAAGGTTCCAATAAGTTAATACAAGTAGGCATTTCTAACTTATACATATATTTTAGTACTACCGGAACAAACAGACAGACAGACAAAATTATAAAAAACGATATTTTAGTGAATATACCCTATGTATATATAATCGTACGTATGTAGTAAAGAAGTGTTATTTCAATATTACTATCAGACAATTCAATTGTATTCATATGTATTGCTAAGATACTTATAAAAAACATATGTTATAAAAGTATTGATAATATTCATGATGATACTAATCAGTTCGAAAAATGGCGTATTCATGGCTTTGATACGTTTTAAAGAATCGAGCTACGAAAGGAAATTAATGAAAAAAGTTGTGAGACATAACTTTCCTCTCGTTACCAGGTAAACAAAAATCACTGTATACAGTGGATCTGAAAATCTGGATCCTTAATAATACGATTTTTTTATAAATAGTGGTTATTTCTAAAAAGTGGTTATTTTAGATGTCATATGCTTATATACTCGTATGTACATATGTTTATACATATTTATTTAGAAGTCAGTTAACATATCTAAGCCGTTTAATATTAATAATATTATAAGTGAACTTTTTAATAAGCATCATTCTAAATATCCAAACTTTTCATTAATGAAAAAAACTATCATTTTTCAAACTACTATGTGTTTGATAGTCAAACTTGTTGGAAGAAGAAGTTAGCAATTTAATTGGATTATTTAATAGAATCAACAGATTTCTTGAATGAATTATCATAATATATAAATAATATAAATTATTTCATCTCACCAATTCGTTTACCGTGAACACTAATCTTCTATCTTCTATATATATAAAAATGGATTGCTGTTCCTTAGTCTCGCTAAAACTCGAGAACGGCTGAATCGATTTGGCTAATTTTAGTCTTGAAATACTCCTGGAAGTCCAGGGAAGGTTTAAAAGGTGAGAAAAATTGGAATAATTGCCGGGAAAACCCTAAAAACAGCCCTTTTCTATTTCCCATATAAACGGTTTTTTTGACATTAGATTTGACAACTAACTAATATGTCAATCATTCTGTTTGATTGAAACAGGAAAAACCTGATTATTTATGGCCTCTAAGACGAAATAGAGTTCGCCTGGTCAGCTATACCTACATATATTACTCTTGACCAACCTAACGCGGACGAAGTCGCGGGCAAAAACTAGTTATTATTAATAATTTGCACCGCATTAATGTAGAATGGATCATTATTTCCCAGAAGCCAGTCGCAATATCCAACTTTCCGATTCATCGTCGGAAGTAGATAGACGATTGCTTTTGCTGTTCGTCGTCTAGACTAATTTCCTGAAATACAAAATGTATTTGTAAGTCAACTTGGTTTCGTGTATTATATTTTAAACATAAATTCAGGTCATTCTTCTGTGAGATTTTACGGCACCATTAAGTAATTAAAAATTTGCTATATTTAACAAAAATATACTCTGGTTTTAATTATAATGAATTATTGTATAAATGTTATTTTCATTTTTATTTTCAAAAGACTTTTCAGGAAATTTTTTATTATTTTTTGCGATGTTGAAATAATAAAAAAAACTTTAATCTACTAAACAAACCTCCTTTGCGTCAAATAATTATATCTAAGTCATACAGGGAAGTAAAAAATTATTTACTAGACTAGAATACAACAGAGTATTTGCATGCCAAATGGAACAATGAGTTACTGTGATATCTGGTTACAACCAAATATATATTTATGTAACTTTCTACTTGCGTTTATCATAACAGTGAAATTTCAAAAAAGGTTTTTACATTTTAGTCAGTACTTCGTGGGAAAAGAGTAAGGGAAAAGTATTGTTGTTTACTTATTATACTTTAAGTTTCCAAACATAATGTTAACTATAGTGTGTAAAATAATGAAACAAAAATTACATATATGAACCGTTAAAGTTGTATGAAGAGTTAAAAAAATATTTTCAAATCGTTATCTTTAGTGTGGAGATATTTACGCAATAATAAAAAATATGTATACTCCCGTTGAATTATAACAATAATTATAGATTTTTAAAAGAATATATCTCTTAATAATTTAAAAGAAAATTAAAAATTATTGTCCAAAATTAAGTCTAAATAGAAGAGTTATTATGCAATAAATGAAAAATATTTTTCCAAATACCAAGTCAAAATAGGACTTGATTCATAGTGAAAATGACAAAGGTTGGACCCAATCCCATTCACGCTCTTAGTCCGTATTGTCATTCTCTATTCAACATCCGAATAATTTGCTTTGACGATGATTATTCACACCCATTACTCAAAGTGTGCTATCACATTTGAATGTAATGGATAAAATTTCTGTGAAATATATATGTCACAAATAAACGTTTACTAGGTTACTTCAAACAGATATCTTTAAAAAAAAATTGTACTGCACTCAAAAAATATACTACCCAAAACTAACCATTTTACACCAGTAACAAAATTTGTCATTATTTTTTTGGTATAATTTATTTAGTACAAATATCTTTATAACCTCATTTTATTTTTTAATAAAATATATGCAATTTTATACATTTTTTTTGCAAATATTTCAAGAGAATATAACCTTCTTAATATTTTTTTGTATTAAATTAAATTTCTCTTATTCTTAAAGGAATATCTTTGGAGATAAAGAGCTTGCTAATAAAGGCAGATAGATTTTGGCGGCCCGGGGCGGTCACTTTGTCTTGAAGATATTTGTCAAATCTTTTGTTAATTATTCAGTTACTTATGCCGAATTACCAAAGCTGGTTACACGATTAAATAGGGCGTACAAATGATAAAACTTCATTATCAAAATGAGTGCTCGTTAGTGCAAAACGTTGCGTGTGTTAGAAAAATGTATTAAAATATTAAAATAATATATAAGAAAAGGTAGATTTATATACATATTATACATATTTAGAATAAAACAATTCATTAAAACATCTAATAACATTTTATTTACTGGACATATTATAATTTTACAAAATATCGTCTTTCGTAAAGGGAAGCTATACAATATAATATACTTATCTCGTCTATATAATCTTTCGGTAATTGTTTCTTCAAGAGTCACTGTTCAATAGTTTCACTATAACCACAGGGTTTCAATTGAAGTTCTGGCCCAGGCTGCTGTCCGATGTCAAGTCCCTTGCCTCGGCGAAGAGCAATGTTTTATAGGTCCTCCGAACACCACACGATATTCAAGATATATACTTTTTAATTGTAACAAAATATATATTGAAAATATAACTCTTAAATAATAGAAAATATTTTAGTAAATAATATTTAGAAAGGGGGTTCCAAATTAACAGTATATTAAACACATATTTGACATGTTACCGCTTTTGTACCTAAGTCTTATTCTTACTTTTTAATAATAATTCCTTAATTATAAATCAAATAATAGTCTTAATACAATAAAATATATATTTTAAAGTTTTAACAGTTTTTAAACAAAGCTGACTCCAATATAATTATATAATAACAGTATACCTATTAGACATTCGTTTGACAAATAATTGACGACACAACACTTTTGTAAGTCAAATCCTAACTATTCGATTATTTAAACTGTAAATGACAAGATACATATTTAAATACAAATAGAATATTTAATAAACATTGTATAATTATAGAACATATACCTATCCTTATACGTGCATTGCGTCCTTTTTACGGTAGACGTGGTGGTTCTTCACACTCGACCCTGCAACGTTTGGTGGCAAAATTTGAAATGACCAGTTCAGTTATTGATTTGGCCATACCCGCACTTTCAAGAAATACAAGATCAGCGGGGAACCTCGGCGTGGTTCGTCAAAACGTACAGCAGAAAGCGTGACAGTCGATTCCTCCACGCGCCCAAAAACTCAGTCTTCGTAAACTTCAACTTGTATAAAAAAAATCTATAATCAAAATCATAAATATGGGTATTTTCGTCGATATTTACATATTTAGATAACACCTAAATATTAAACGATATTTTTTTTATTTTATTAGTTACGAATATGACACTTTGCTTTATGTTCTTAAAAAATCTGTGGCACAAATGAACTGAATAAAAAACAAGTATTATTTCTCTAACTTAGATGTAAAACGTTTAAACACATAGCTTTATAGAGATGAACTCAGCAGTTTCGGGAAAAGAAACGGGGATCTATAGAATTACTTTTTTTAATGAATATAAACAAAAATAAGTAGTAATAAACTATTGGGCACACTAACATACAATAAAAGTCATTCAAGACCATAAATCAGTTTAGTAATATAAAATTCTTGTAAATGTTCAGGTATTAATTTTTACATAGAAATCTTTGAGGAATTTCTTATAAAATATACTCTGATGAAATTTTCCTAAGCCCTCGTGGGCTTTAAAGTAATAACTTGCTTTCAAAAAAAATCCTTCCTTTTATTGATTTTTTTTACTTTCGCTACTATTTCATATTTCGATTTGATTTTAATTATTACATTTAAATTTAAATAATGGGAGCAGGAGTGTAACAATATTATGCAAAACATCGAAACACACTGAATATTTGATTATTTTCTTTGATGGTAAACCTAAGCTTTAAAACAAAATACGTGATTCATTCATTGTCATTTTGACATACTGACACCTTTTGTTAAATATACCAAATACAAAACCTACTAAATGCTTATTTACTTATTTTCTGTTACCTAATTTTTTTAATCTGTTGGATAACTGTAAAATAATTAAAAATAGAAAAAAAATTCAAACTAAATATTTTTCGCATTAATCAACACACGTAAGTAATAAAGTATTAATTGGATTTTCTGTTTTTCTATATTGGTTTATGTTCGTAGAAGCGTGTCTACACTGAGAGTCAATTAAAATTTTGTTCCATGTCTAATTCTGGATATATATAATTTTTTTCTAACCAATTAACTAATATTTTTTGTCATTATGGAGTATTTAAGTTTTATAAAAGCTCTAAAAATAATTCTATTTGAAATTTTACCATTTAGGTATCAAACAAAATTCGTTAATAAAGTTTTCGCTTTGTAAAATTTTTAATAAGCTTTAGAAATTCTTACAATCATGCATAATATCATTTAAATCAAATTAAATTACATTTTTTATATAGAAATATTTGACTTTGAAACATTTTGGTCATTTTAATGATATTTGTCATAGACACTTCTATGGAGTCTCTAAATTTATATGTGAATTTATTACTCCCTCAGAATTACAAAATGTAGTATTGTTTAACCAAAAGTGTTAATAATACATTGAATTTAACACCATTAACTGTGAAACAATTTGTTTAAAGAGATGGAAATGGAAGTCGAAGAATAAATGAAAATAACTCTCTTTTATAACTGACTATATTTTTATGAAACTACAAAAAATGTTTTTTGTTATTATATTATGTTGTATAAAATCTTTTAAATAATGAGAAAAAGAATGTGGCTTGTTTTTAATACAATTAATAATATATTGTTGCTCTCATTTCAATCATTTATGTTAATAACAATGAACAAATTTAACGTACAAGAAATTATACAATTAAAATAGACAATGAAACTTCTAAATATAACATAAAAACTCGTTAATAAAACAGTTTGATCGGCAAAGCATCTTAATACTCTAGACGTTGTACTTTCGATTCCTGCTTTGGGTGATTCATTTTTCCCTTAATATTTTCTATTTAAATATTACAATCTATTAGCTCGACATTTTATTAATATTAAGCACATAATGATATACAAACGTTTAAGCTATAATGAATATACTTCTAGATTGACTTCGATGAACACGTTTTTGTTCATATAACGAATGATTCGAAGGAGATGTGCTATCACATAACTAGTGATTCATTCTCATGAGATGTGTTAACGCATTTTTGAAGGCTAAATCTATTATACTTGTAAATAAATACTTGGATAATTCATTAAATATTACAAAAAAGGCGAGGTTTTGTATATTTGAATCACTCACACTGATAAATTATCCAAAATAGCAAGCAGCCTGGATACTCACTATAAAACTGGTCCGCTTTATAAATTAACTAGCTGCGCTCCGCGGTATTACCCGCAGATTTCCGGGATGTAAAGTAGCCTATGTGTTATTCCTGGACGTCAGTTTTCTGTATACAAAATTTTATCAAAATCGGTTCAGCTGTTTTAGCGTGAAGACGTAACAAACATACACACACACACTCACAAACTTTCGCAATTATAATATTAGTAGGATTAGTATTATATCAACATACCTTAGCATATTAAATATTTTACAAGATAACTCATAAATGCAAGTAATGAAGTCAACTAAAAGAGATCCTACGTAGTTTCTCATCATATGTGTGAGATTTTAATGTAATCTTTGTAGACTATAATATATTTATCGTTATATTCCGTTCAGGTCCAACTGTTAGTGTCTGACGCGGACGTGGAGTCCTACAAACAGATCAAGGCCGACCTGGACATACTGAGACAGAGCGTTGAGAAATCGGACCTGTGGGTGTTCAATAAGGGACGCGCCGGGATTATAGATGATTACAGGGGTGAGAATTTAATATAGTTATCAAATTAATAAATTCAAAATTTCAACTTTTTCGGTCCTGCATATACCGGCAAAAATTATTCCATATACATATATGATCTGCAGTTCTAAGATATTTTATAAATTTTCTATACCTAAAACATAACATAAAAAACAAACATTCATTCATACATCATGAAATAGTGGTATCTACATACTTAGGACTGTATAACTTGTAGATAATTATTAGGATCACCTGTAGATGATGAAAGAATATTGTTCAAAAATATATATAAATCAATACTTTTCTAGATATAAAAGGCGCCGTATGTCCTGGCGGGGCGATGTTGGAGCGAAACGCGTCCTTAGACAACGTGCGAGCACCGAGGAGATCGACAGGAATACGATAAGATTAAAGAGGTACAAAATAAATATTGCATTTATATCAATCTTCTACCCGGCAATTTCCCAGCTTATAGCCAGGGTCTGCCTTACATGTTGTGAATAGTTTTGGCTAATTGTTTTTACGACCGGCCGCCTGCCTGACATCAACTCTATTTTGGGACTGCATTATTCAGTGATGTCTAAATACTCTTAGAAAGTATACATGACTCGGAAAAATCACATTGGTACTTGCCAGGATCGAACCCGCGCCCTCGTGCACGAGAGGCGGGCCTTTTAACCACTAGGCCACTTAAGTCAGTAGTTGACTTAAGTTGCATTTATATTAATGTTTCATCTTAATTGGCGCTTCAATCTCTGATAGTCACTATAAATGATAAGTTGATGTAAAAATTTATTCGTCAACTTTAATAAATACTCAGTAGCGCAGTCGACATAGTGATTTGGATACCGTATCGAACAAGTTATAAGTTCAAATTTGATGGATCCCAGTAATTTTATTATAACATAATATCGTTAATTCATAATTGGTAATACAGAACTTCCAAGTTGTTTTTGTTGATAATACATAAGATATTAAATAATTTTTTTTTAATTTTTATTTAATTATCACCTAAATTCAACAGGTAGACAATAAGATTTATTTTTTTGCTTTGCGTGAATGTTGTGTACATCTGTAATTGTCACTCATATCAGGTCCTAGATTCTTTTTCTATTTTATCTTTGTTTATGTGTGCTGAATATGTGTGATGTTAATGTACCTTTTAAATAAATAAATTTAAACATTGTATAAAACAGATCCTGGAACGTATGATCGAGTACTGTACCCAGGGCAACACGGCGAGGGAGGGGGGCGACTCGAGACCGCGGAGACACGAACAGAGGCTACTGAGGAATAAAGGAGTACATAATGTAGTGCTGGACCTGCTGCAGGTGGGTGGAGGAGCAGTTAAAACAATATATCGATACGAGCAGGATTTAAACCCTATATATGTGTATGTATGTATATATATAACAAATGTAAAACAGTATTCTCAAGGGTGGCAGGTTTCATTACTAGTCACGTCAATAACAATAGTTCTTTCTATTTGGACTTCAATACAAGTCTTAGCTCCTTGCTGTAATAATAAAACCAATAGTACTTAATACTAAAATGCTGAAGTGCAGGAAAAGTAAATGTTATTGCTTTTTTAAGTTTTTTCTTTATCTTCTCACTTAAAAGCCATTGTTGCGTTTACAAAACTGTTTCCGGAAATATGCTATACCTACACTCATGATATAGGTGTAAATCATTTAAGATCTACGTTTATTATCTACAAAGCAAAAAAGGAAAGAATAATTTTCTGCTGTATTTTATAAATATATTCTGTAATCAATTATCTCCAGGTGCCACACGATGAGGACGACGCTGCTATGGACGAGCTGCTGGGCCTGGCGCACGAGTTCCTCCAGCACTTCTGTCACGGGAACACGCAGAACCAGGCCATACTACACAAACACCTGGATCTGTTCCTCAACGCTGGAGTAAGAACAGGCTATTGAATATAAACAATTGTATTGTTATTTTGTTTAATATCGTATTTTATTATAATTATTATTACAATTAGTTGGTATTTTTTACATATCTTTTTTACATAACTTCGTATCGCTCTATAATAATCCAGAAATATCTGTTACGTTTTTTAATTTATATTTTTGGAGTTTATCTTTAAGCCATAAATCTCCGTGTTTTGAAGTGCGACAGAATGATTGACATAATACATAGTTAGTTGTAAAATCTAATGTCAAAAAACCGTTTGTATGGGAAATAAAAAAGCACAGTTTTTAGGGTTTTCCCGGACATTAATAAAAAGTGCACAATCTAACAAATAAGTAACATATGCAAGGTAAATGTAACCTGATTATTATTATTATATATATACCATAGCGATAAATTATTGTTTTACAATTATAGTATAGCCAGCGATCAAAGCATCAAAACGATAGTTTTATTCAGACAACTTTTTACATCAGATCCGCGAAGCCCAGACGGTGTGCTCGATATTCGAAGAGAACGCAGCTCTCTGCGCTCACGAAGGGAACGAGAAGGTCGCCGCGCACTTCGTACACTGCATCGAATCCCGCGGACGGAGGCCCGCCTGCCTCAAGTTTCTGAGAACTATAGTACGAGCGGGACCTCACCATATACGGAGGAGCCAGGACCTGGTCATGCAAGAAGTAAGTTCATCTCCCTTCACCCATCATAGCATGCATGGTTTTAAGAGACGAAACCTCTTAAAATTCCATGATTTCCCGTGGTAGCGAGTCTATCGTTGTAGTGAGAGGAGCTTCAATAGCTCTTAGGACTTGTGACCCAGGTGTAGGTTTAAGAGGTCCCTATCTAACGCGCATTAAACGCTCACCTCCATTTTTAAAGCTCCTCTATCAAATATTACCTAACATAAAATTCTATTTTCAGTAATATAGTTATGTTATATCACATGCTTATGTCGTCAATGTATTATGTAAACACGATTTTTTCTCTGTTGTTCAATAATAAATCTATCTTCGTTAATAAATATCTATTCTATCATTTGAGTTCATGAATGGAAACTCGGAAACGCTCAGTATTTAGTTAAACGACGCATACTTGTACTAAGGTACATATAATACATATATTTAATCGTACTTCATGTTTCATTATAGATGCTGAATGCCGGCGAGGACGTGCTGGTGTTCTACAATGATAAAGTACTCTTCAACTACTTCATCAAAATGATGAGGGAGTACAAACAGACGGGAGAGATGCCTGAAGCTCTCACGTAATATATATGCCATTATATGATCATTTCAAAATTTATATTCTTGCTCTGGCATTTAATAAGGATTTAAAATAATTATGCATTAATTACGAAAAGTGTGAAAACAAAATTAACCAACCCAATTTTCATTACTTTAATGGTCGAATTTGTATACATTATTAAGGTACAACAGCGTAAGATATATATGCAAGAAAGGTTTATCGATAGCTTCTTTGACAATCTAATATAAATATGCACTTAATATTACATATAATTAATAATATTTATGTATATATTTCTTGCAGGTACCACATAGACCTCATAAAGCTGTTAACATGCTGTACCCTCGGGAAGAACGTGTACACGGAGATCAAGTGACACAGTCTGCTGCCACTAGACGACATAGTGGCCATGATCACACACCCTGACTGTATACCAGAGGTCAATCACACTTATACATATGTAACATACATCCATGTAGCTGAAATCGTGGTAGTAATTAATACTATCGCAACTTAGTCACAAAAATATTAATCAAGACCGAATATTGGATAATTATTTATTGAAATATCAAATTGAATTAATTTTATTATTTAACTCAATTGGCTTGCACAAACTAAGCTTAATAATATAAAATGAATGAGAATGCTAAGAAGTTATTGTAAACAATATGTATATGATATCAATAGGGCCCGGATTAATATTTAAATACATATTTTTAATTTACGCGATTTTTGGTCTAGAATGTGTTTTTTACATGGATTGTCATATTTAGACTGAACAACCAACTTTTATTTTCCATATTTTACCATATTTCAAAGTTAAGTCCATATTTTACAAGAAAATGTCACAATCATCCATATATTCACAAAATACATAAAATTTACGTTCCCGCCACTAATGTTTTGGATAAAAGTAAAGGATTTTAGACGCTAAAAAATTAATAAAATTCTGTGCGAAAATTCCGAGTTTAATTATGAAAGTATTTAATTTTATACTGCATATTTTTTCCATATTTTAGATTTTTTTCGTCCATATTTTATGTACATATTTTAGATTTTTTTATACATACTTATCCGGGCCCTAGTTATGATACATATGTAATTGTATTATTCTTAAATTATTTCTGTATTTTTATGACAATTATAATTTATTCTTTTGCTATTTCTAAATAAAAAATATTAAATAAACATATCTTTCTTTATTTTTTTTTACAGATTATAATATGGGTTAAGTAAATGAAACAACCAATTAAATATGAGACATAGCGTTTTTATTCAATAATCAATAATATTTTTGTTTATCGATAGAATATTTAGCATTAATAATATATACAAGGAAAAAATAGCAACTAAATAGATCTTAAAACTTAATACAGCGATGATTCATTTAAAATTATGTAATATTATAATCAAGCACACATATTTCTTAATCAATTTTAACTATTTAATTTATCCTAGCGTTCTTCTTGGCTCTAACGCCAGCGAATGTTCAAGCTTGTTATTCTAACAATTCTAGGTCTTACGTGCTTCAGTCTCAAAACTTTTTTTATTACATTCCTCATGATACCATTCTTTATACATACATTTATATATATCTGAAAAACGATGTGAGCAAGCGTTGCCGTACATAGTATTTCGACGATCAAATAAACTTAATTTTATCTAAACATAAAACGTATATAAAATTATAATGTGTTAGTTTTTAATGAAGTTTCATTTAAAAATATTTATATGTTAAATGGTATTAATTTAGATTGATTTTATACTGTCCGTCAGTGATACTGAACGTGAAAACCAATATATAATAATACATTTTGTACCTATCTATCTAATTTTATCAGAAGTTGTGCAAATATCGAAACCAATTTTTATTGACCCATAAAAAGACGAGCCAACATATTTCTTCATAGCGAGAATGTTAGTTTTAGTATCAGATACTAATTACTAACAGATTAATTTAAATCTTAATATTATTTGATATTTCTACAGTGTTAACATCATGTAAGCGGTTATTTTCAAGACTATAAAGCTAAGCTATCTATAGAGGTTAACGGGTCAAGTAATATGGACCGATGTCGAATATACGACGGTACAATTATAAGAAAATACATAGAAATTTTTCACCGGATAGATTAATGTTAGATCCGGGAAAGAGAATTGTAAAATCCTTCATATGTACGAGTATTGTCTTTTCATTTTTATGGTTTACGTAAATATCCTGAATCGTCACATTTCAAGTATTGTATAGATTTTTCTTTAACATTTTGTAATAGCAAATAGTGTGCATTTGCTAAGCCTAAGCCGATAATAGTAAAAATGCATTATTATAAAGAGAATATGTATGCATCAGTATTTATTTCTTCGTTTTGCTAGAACTTGACGTCGGTTTTGGAATCATAGAAAGAGATCTGAAAAGAAAAATTCTTTCAGAACTACATCAACACACTATGAAATTATATGCATTTTCTAAGCGCACGGTAGTGCGCCGGCCAAGTTCCACAGGCCGCGCGCATGCCGTGCACTATATACACGAACCGTTTCGACCCACTTTTGACCCCCCTGTAGCTCAGTGCCTATTGCAAGTACAGAGATAAAATTGTACCTACGTAATCATATACTAGTACTAAAGCGGTATGCCAAATTTCATAGATAAAGCTTCAGTAGATCCTGAAATATGACCCTGTGAAAATAGCCAATTTTGGCACTGACTCACTGACAGGTAATCAAAATCTCTAGGCCACTTCCCATTGTTTTGGCATTATGAAATTTGGTACACAGGTTGTGTGTTATATGTAGATTAACAAAAAATTAAGAAATTTAAGAAATCGGTCAAGCGTGAGTTGCCTCAATTCTAAATATCGAATTTTTAATAAATTCGACCCACTTTTGACCCCCCTGTAGCTCAGTGCCTATTGCAAGTACAGAAATAAAATTGTACCTACGTAATCATATACTAGTACTAAAGCGGTATGCCAAATTTCATAGATAAAGCTTCAGTAGATCCTGAAATATGACCCTGTGAAAATAGCTAATTTTGGCACTGACTCACTGACAGGTAATCAAAACCTTTATATAGGCGCTCAGCTCAGCACAATAAAATACATAATAATTAAATATTAATAATTAATAATATGAGTACATCTATCAATCGGTGATAAATGAAACTAAAAATAAAAAATAAATATACTTAGTTTCAAAAAACTAAAAAACGAGCTCCAATGATGAAAGAAACCGCGTGGAAACTAATTTAACCTTTACAACCTTGGAAATCAATTTAATTTAAATTATTTAATATAAACAATAAATAGTATTATTGAAAAAAAAGCGTGGGGCGCTTCTCAAGAACTGATATATGAAGCTCCCCACGCTTTTTTCACAAAAATACCATTTATTGTTTGTTAATTTATTTTTAAATTAATATTATTGTGAAAAAAATGTGGGGCGCTTCTTAAGAACTGATATATACAGGGTGACTGGTGAATTACTATCGATACTTGAGGACGTGATATTTGACGATCATATATGACAGAATAAAAATTAATATAACATAAATATTAAAAACTTCTAAGTAAAGTTAACCAAAAGTTATGTAATTAATTACGCATCGTGTGAACACCCTACAGATTAGGTATACACACACACACACACACACGCGTCCACACTTGGAACGTGTCCACACTTTATTTATTTATACGGAAATTTGGTCAAAAATTAAGTACCTATTTTGTTTACATAATTCGAATGAGAATCATGTACCGAGTATTCTCCTTAAATATTTATATGTAGTAATTCATCAGTCACCCTGTATATATATATAACGGATATAAAATATTGTCATGTATTCATAATGCACACTGTATAACTTAATTAAATATTGCTTACCTAAAAAATCAGGTTTCTATTGTTTAGGTACGATTTCTTGAAAAAAAGTATTGAAATCTCACCAAAAACATGCCTGTTAAAAAGGGGGTCAAGTACCAATCGGCTAATTGTTTGCCTAAAAAGGGTTGAAATCCAATCTAATGCCAAGTTTAAATGTACTTTGAAATCGATCATAATCATCTTCATCAACTGAATGATCCACTGGTAAACATTTGCCATTCCCAAGATTCGCCACCACACCCAGTCCTCTGCCTTCCACATCCAGCAGGCAGCAACTACCCGCCACCTTATTCACGTCAACGGTCCATCTGGCCGAAATTCACTTTACCATACACCCAACTTAAAATATGGTATAGTTGTGAAAATACGTAGGTGCTTGGTTAAAAATATCTAAAATTATAATACTTCTCAATTTGAACTTGGCAGGTTAATTTAATTATTTAAATTATATAAATATAAATAATTATATAATATTTAATTAATTAATATGCAATAATTTTGTGACCATAGTTAATTATTTTTAGCTAATACGAAATTAAATTTATACAAAATAAAGACAATGACAAATTCTTTGTAGTGATGAATAAATCACAAAATGGTGGTAAGTCACCCCCATTAACACTGATACAGAGGCTGGTGATTATGATGGGGTCACGAGGAACGAACAAGAGACTAATAATGAAGTATCACAGGTGTTGTTCGGTGAAATATTGCTCGCGGGAACGCCATACCTAGAAACGACTAATGTTGTTCATCCAACAGGCAAGTATTAACTGATCAAATATAAATTGCTTTAGAACTAGTCTACTAGTTGTCGCTTTAATTTTATACTATATTCTATTTAAATGAATAAATTTTCACTGGTATAGGATATGGTAAAGAATGTCAACCAGAGTGTAAAGCTTCGAGAAATGAAAGATGCCAGAGGATCGATAGTGTTATGAAGTGCGTGTGTAGACCAGGTTTCGATAGAATGTTCCCAGATCGACCGTGTAAACGTAAGATATTACTATTTTTTATTATACTAAAAATACAAAACCAGTTAGTATTTTAACATAATATTTTAAATATGCTCAATTTTAGCCACATGCACGTACTCAGTAAGATTAGGACTAGGATCTAGAAACAACAAGGTGATCAAATTCCATAAGAATTTATCGGACAAAAGAATATGAGAGATTGTCATTGGCTACTCATGAAGGAATAAATAGAATGATAATGCAATCAGACTTACGGGATGTTTATCACGGAGTCCACATTACAGGATTCCATCCAAGTGAGATGATAACAAAAGACGGTGCATATGAGGGAGTTATTAATGATTTCTACGTTCAGGTAAACATTCAGTGAAGACTTGAAATATGTTGTTTGCAGCTTAACTTAAATGAATTTTTCTTTAGCTTTCCCATAACGCTCATGAAATACGTTATATGTAATTATAAACCTAGATTAAAAAATATATATTATTCTGATTTATGACTGAAGATTGACATCGTTCAATCAATTTACGCTTACTATTTCGATATATTAGTATGTACCTATGACAGATACTATTCTACATAACATAAGAGATATATAAATTTATTAACTATCATTATTACGTTTCTAATCAATCCCATTCCCACCGTCTCAGCACCAGCATATATAACCAGAAGGCGACTTCGTACTGCATTATCTACACTTACTTCTATTCCTACTTTAGTGTTGTCGTTTCTTCATAGATACAATATTTCAATATTCCGTTTTCGCCATGGCCAACCTCCAGAAATGCTCGTCATTGGAGTAGAACATCCGATACTTTGTAACAAGATTTAAAACCATTGCGAAAACGGATGGAAATACAATACTAGTACGTAACAATATGTGTGTCAAAATATATTATTAAAATAAATGTGATCACAAATGAGTTTACTACAGCAGTATAAACACAAGCCAGATGTTTTATTGATCTTCTTCTTCTACCTGGCAATTTCCCAGCTATAGCCAGGGTCTGCCTTACATGTTTGAATAGTTTTTGGCTATTTGTTTTTACGATCGGCCGCCTGCCTGACATCAACCCTCTTTTGGGAATCAACATTAATCAGTGATGTCTAAATACTCTTAGAAAGTACATATGATTCGGAAAAACCACATTGGTACTTGCCCGGGCCAGGATCGAACCCGCGCCCTCGGTGTTGAGAGGCAGGCCCTTTAACCACTGAGCCACCACTGACTTATTGATATCCCCTTTAAACATTTCACAGGTTTTGTTCATATAAAATATATTTTACCGCAATTAAATATTGGACTAAGTATACATAATTGAATGAAAAGCATCAGTGTAAGCCGTAAGGTTTACAAATTGATATTGTAAACATATAATTTTTGTAAAAATTTCCAGATATCCAAAATCTTGAGCCTTTATGCTTGACGACCATATCTTTTCACAAATACAATCCGATCCTTAAATGTTTTCATCTATATTAATAAAGAGGAAAGATTTGTTTGTTTGTTTATTTGTAATGAATAGGCTCCGAAACTACTGGACTGATTTCAAAAATTCTTTCACCTTTGGAAAGCTACATTATTCCCGAGTAATATATATATATATGTCTAAATATTATAGTTATGTTGCAATAAGCGGTTTTTTATTCTAAAAAATTAATTTATATGCCGCCGCTTGAAAAGGTTCTTTATTTGTACCTTGGTATTAAACCTTATCAAAATAAATTACTTTATATTCAAGACGGCTTCAATATCTTTTTATAACTTTTTGAATTATTCAATTCGGACATTTCATTCGGAAGATATCACGAGTTTAAAAATGCAAGTATTAGAAAAAAGTCGCGTGGTTGCCGCTCATCGCGTTCAGCTAGCTAGCAGGCGATGTAGGCTCCATGTAAGCATCACTGGGGTACGGGGGGGGGAGGCAATCCCAACTAATATTATAAATGCGAAAGTAACTCTGTCTGTCTGTTATGCTTTCCCTCTTAAACCTATCAAACGATATTGATGAAATTTGACACAGACAAACTTTAGACCCTGAGAAAAAATATACGCTACCTTTTATTGCGAAAAAGGGGATGAAGAGGTTGAAATAGGAGTTGAAAGTTTGTATGGGATTTTTAATCTTAAAAGATAAAATCATGAAACTTTATATTTAAGCACTTCACAGGATATATTTAAACAATTGTTCTAGCGTTTTTGAAATTTCGACCAGAGAGGGGGTGAAATAAGGGTTGAAAGTTTGTATGGGATTTCTTAATTTTAGAAGATAAAACCATCAAACTTTATATTTAAGCACTTGATAGGATATAATATATTATTTATACATTTGTTTTAGCGTTTTTCAAAATTTCAACCAGTGAGGGGATGAAATAAAGGTTGAAAGTTTGTATGGGATTTTGTCATTTTTGGGGATAAAAATATGAAACTTTATATTTAGGAACTTGATGAGAAAAACAATTTGTTCTAGCGTTTTCAAAATTTAAAATCGTGTTATTTTTAAAACCGTGGGGGTGAAATTCTACACACGGAATTCTCGAAATTCGAACGGAACAGAACGGGAACTACGAAGCTAAACTTTTTGTATACAAAATTTTAACCACTCAACCTAGGAACATCATGTTTAGAAGTTTTGGGTGTATCAAGTTAAAAAAAATTGGCTTTTGAAGTTACAGTTCCTTTTAACGAATAAATATCTAAAATAAATAACGAAGAGTACCTACTCTGCATCGCCGCCGCTGCTGTCGGTCGTCGGTCGCCGCACGGTCGGAAAGCCCCATATAATTTAGTACAGACATAGAGTTGACCTTGAGAAAGAACATAGGATAGTTTTTATCTCAGACTTTTGAAAAGTTCTTTTGGAAACGCGATATAACCGAACTCCAAGCAGGCGAAGCCGCGGCCAGAAAGATAGTTAGGAAAATGAAAACAATCAGTCATAAATACAAATTTTTATTATGATCATATTAATTTAACCAATGTGAAGAAAATTCTGTAGCGCTTACCACTTCATAAACGTATACCGCTCTATAAGTTTGAAAATAATATAAGCTAAAGTTGGTAATGAAGACGTGACGAATTTTTTTTTTCATATAATTTAATGAACACAATATAATTATTAAGCTTTAATGAAAATAGTTCAACACTTAAATATTAAGTATTCTTTACGACACAAAACGAAACTAATATAGTTATTCCTTGTTTCCAGTTCGGTCAAAAAATATTCAATTCGAAAGATTAATAATGGAATGAAACTCAATAACTTTATGATATTTATTGTATAGTAACACACATATTACCTACTATAGTTATTATAAACAAATCAATGACTGAATTTTAAAAATAATATTTAAGTTACCTTACCGTAGTAAATAAATAATTTATTAATAAAAAGTTAAAACATCGCACTTTGTTACAACTATTTAAAAGACATTTCAAGTTATATTTGACAAATAAAAAGAATAATAGTATTGAAGGACTGTTAATAAAACATAAACACACATTCAATAAATTATAATCAGTAGTATGCCTCTTAATTAATAATACGTAGTGTGTGGCCACTAAACGTGCGAGTAGTCAGCGCGTCACGTCACGTGATGAGCACGCTCGCCGACACGTCCGGGGACGAGTTGCGAGCGGCGGAACACGCGCGACCACCACTCTCTGTTCGCACATCTACCTGCAGGTGATATATAAATATATACATATATACGTTGGAAACAGATTGTCAGAAGAAAGTTTAAGCTGAAATATTTTCTAATTAACGACTTTATCACAATTAGTACCAAATAATTACGTGGATTAGCACTATCCCCGACGATATGTAATCCATTCAATACATTTAAGTATGTACTTACTTAAAACGTTCTGACAGCATACGTTTTATGATTAATAGATTCAATTTAATAATGTGTATATAATTTGTCAGTGATTATTTTTTTTGTGAAAACATTTTTTTTATTAGACAAATACTAATTAACTCGCCTTATTTTTTAACACAAATATACTCATTTCAATGTTCATCTAAAAGTTTAAGTTACGAAGTTTAAGTAATAATTGATTCGTATAATATGTGCTTATAGTTAATAGTTTACCATTCGTAAATGTAACCAATCGCGATGCCAACGGATATCCGGTGATGACACAGCACTGCTCGTCTGGCCCCACGTACGAGATGTATCACGGTTGTCCAATGGCAGAGTCTGAAATTACACAATAATATTCCAATAGACAGAAAAATTACATTATTATAATATACATGTATATATTATGAGGCTTATATTGAACGCTTACAATATATGTACTTTCAAATCTTGCTCCAACAGTAAAGTGACGATGGTTTCTTTGCAATGAGCATAAATATAAAACTAGCTAGCTAGTTGTCGACGAATATATGTATACCTTTGAATTTATTAAATATCGATATTATGTTAATTGACAAAGAATCGAGAAGGCTTTCGATAATTTCATAAAATAACTACATAACTAGTTATATAACTGTAATATTAATGATGTCGATATTTCAAATCCTCGCATTCTTTATACAGATTGGATAATGCTCGACTGAAATGATTCGGCCTCAAATGTCCACCTAGATATTCTAGTCACTCCTTGTACGTATATCAAAGTCATGTTAATAAGTCTGTGTGTACACGCAGCTGGTCGACCAGTCCCTCAACTCAGAGAGAGTGGTCCCTTGGACACACGAGCCCGACAACAGTAGCGCACTCTGAGACCAATCCGTGCACTCTGACGATTAGAAATATACATACCTAATGTAATAATAATAATATACTTTATTAATATAACAATAAAAATAAAATATATACAAAATAAAAGTTAATGCACAATAAGGAGTTTTTTAGCGCTAGGTCTAACCATCCATTCTCTAATGAACCTACGTAACTAGAGTAGGGAGATAATCGAGTACTTAAATAGGATGAATCGATTTTGCATCGAATATTAAATTAGGAAAACGATCTTGCATCAAATTTTGTCCTCAAAAATTGTACAGAAGTAAGTGTACTGTGTACTAAGTGGTGCTCTAAATGCTTCAAAAGTCTATCTTTAATTTTTATATATTAAAAAAATATTATCTCAAATATTTAAAAACAATAATTATTTTAAATAAAAATATATATAACAAATACATGATATATGTCAACATAAAATGAACATTCGCCCAATATTTATTACAATTACATAAAATATTAAATAACAATTAATTATGTTTCTTGAATAGAATAAACGGCTTTATTTCATTCAACAAACTCTGTGTTTCCTGCACCCCGTACTCAAGAATATGACTCATCCAACAAATAAAAACGATGGCATTAGCAAAATATTCCAAGATTCCAATGCAAAGGAAGCCATAGCATAACAAAAATATATAAAATACTTTAATAAATTGAAAAATCGATCTTGCATAAATATTGTAGTCGATAATTATACAGAACCTCAGTGTACTAATTGATGTTAAAATTACTCCAATAAGCGTTAAATTTTATATATTTTAAAATAATTATCTCAAAGTTTTTAAAAACAGAACTCCTCCTAGTTTTCTTCACACAATACTCAAGATATATAATTCGTCCAACAATAAAATATTCCACGATTCCAGTGGAAAAGACGCCATAGCATAAAAAATATATAAAATATTTATCTATATATAAAATAAGTTCAATATAATCATAGTAGAGGTCCAATAGTTATACCAAAGTGAGCGTAGTCCCACATTAGGTTCCCATCATCATCAGCGGCCTCCAGCAGCTCCAGACAGTGGTTCAGCAACACGAAGGACTCCCTGCCTCACCGCCCATCACCTGCCACATAACTAAAACGCTGCAATGGAAAACTACACATACATACAATAGAATTATTATTAATACTCTTCTAATAACTTTAAAGACATTTACATGAAGATGTTATAGTCATTTCATATAAACATTGTGAGCAACTTGTGCATTATTTATATTTACGGCAAAAATAACATTAATTGAAGATCATTTCTTAGCACTTAGCAAATCTATCCTGCTATCATTTGTAAAAAACGTGACACCTGTCATGGCATTATATTAAATCTTTCACGAAAATTACTAAGTTATGAGTAAACAAAATATGGTTTTCATATGCCCCTTCAGATAAAAGCTGTTAAAAGATTCGTGATAAAATTATAGATACGGTCACGTAAACAAAAGCTTTAATTAGACACAATAATTATTGTAATAAGAATAACTTCCAAAACAACTATTAGGTATGTCATAATTACTTATTTATGCTTGTCTGGACTGAAATAAAACTGATATTTTCAGATTTACGACGCGTTTTTTAATATTTTGCCTATATACTCCCCACCTTTCTTTTACTTTGCAGCAACCGAAAATATTAGTTCTAATTCAATGAATACTGTCAGTCTTGAACTCATGCTTATCTGGACCATTCTTGAGACTTTATTGATAAAAACAAAAGAAAATTAATACCTATAATATATAATAGAGTATTAATACTTGCCAACGTCAGCAACAATGATGTCAGCGTATCGAGGCAGGGCTCGAGCCTGCCTGCCTGCCTGCCTCGACCCGTCAGTTGTGTGATAGCCTAAACACATTAACATTCTATTTTAATTTACATACGTGTACCTTTATATCTGTAACATCAGAATTTTTCTTTGTAAATAACAACTAAATGACATTACAATTAATATTATAATTGCGAAAGTTTGTGAGTGTGTGTGTATGTTTGTTACTTCTTCACGCTCAATAGCTGAACCGATTTTGATAAAATTTTGTGTACAGGAAGCTGACGTCCAGGAATAACATATAGGCTACTTTACATCCCGGAAATACCGAAAATCCGCTGGTAACACCGCGGGGCGCAGCTAGTATTATATATTATTTGAGTTTTCTTTTCAAATCTAATTTGATCATTGTATAAAAACCTGTATGCTCCTTTCATCGGCTCCAGCTATCACCATAATGGCGGCCGCTTCCTTCATGGCAGGAAGGGCTTTGGGGGCAGCGGATATCTTAACAAGGATCTCACTGCATACAGCCTTGGATAAAGCACTATCACTAGTAGACACTATCACTACACCGGCGTCATCTGTCAGATATTGTCGAAGTACTTCCAGAACTTGAGAAAGAACTTCTGGTATGTCTGCGCTCATAATATCTACGCCTTCCATACGCTGGAACATAAATTAGTTAGTAAACACATGCACCTATAATGTAATGGAAAAAGGTTTTTTATTATCTTGAATGGATAGCGCTTGACTGTCATTCCACGAGTTGGAACGTGGAAATTAAATCGTTGATGGTAATGCACTATACTGTTTAAATGTGATAAAAAATTATAATACACTTTTAAGCTACTTTAAATTTCAGTTTAAAGCGTGATATTTTAAGTAAATAAACAGTCATTATAATTATAAGTTAAAAAATAAATAAATTAATATTGGTATTAAGATTGTGAAACAAGACAGAAATTGCAATTTCAGCCAATCAAAACTATTAAACAATACAATACGTTGTGTTCATATTGTAAATAATGAGTTATGCTTACTGAATTTGTCTTGAACAGATGAGCAGCGTATCAGAGCCGTAATGTGCTGCCTTGTTCCCGGCTCGTGCCACTCAGCGCTGCCACTGGCCAGCCTTCACTAACTGCTCCAGCGCTTCACTTTCTGAATCTGATTCTTTTGTTTCTTGTTGCATCTCTTTCCCCTCCTCTTCATAGTCAGCTCATGTACCTGGAATATTTAGAATAATATGTCACATCAACTAGCCTTCGTACAAACAACTTGATCCGAACTATACCAACTATCTTTGTATATACATCGTGTTAGTTACACTATTTATATGTCAAGAACGGCTGTACGGTTTGGCTGAAAATGTGTGGAGAGATAACTTAGAACATGGGAAAGGACGTAGGATAGTTTTCATGTGATCGGAAAAGAAATAAATTGATAAAATACAAAATGCTCTTATTTACTGTCTTTAAGGTTGAATAGTTTTAGTCCGGTCAGCTATACATTTCTAATTCTGACACTAAAGCAAACGAAGTCGCCGACAGGAACTAGTATTTAAATAAACATATAGAGTGTTCTATATTTTGCATTATATTACTTATACAAACTATCAATGAATCACCTTCAGCATTATCTTCATCCATTCCATCGACAAGTGCCGCCCGAAGCTGTTCACCCACATCGCTCTTACCGATGGAAGTACGTAACAAATACGTATACATAAGGTTTACAAATTAAATATTTAAAAGGATTTTAAAACTATTTGTTCAAAAGAAAATTATTGTATGTTAATAAAGAAAAAATAAGTGTCTATTTGCAAGTTATCAATACTTAAAAACCAGTGTATTTAGGTTTTATCTATCTGTCTGTTTATCTGTCAGTTTATGCTGAAAATTCCAAGAGGGTATACCTATTTTAATAACATTGAATTACCAGGCAACTTTGATACAAGGTACAATTAAGATTTTTATGACTTTCATAAACCGTACAATAACCCTACAACTGCATTTGTGTGTCATAGTATTCAGTGAGCCAGCAGGTTTTCACTGTGAATCATAAATAAAGCAACCAGTCATGTTAGGTAACATAATGTCAGTGTTCATCTCACGTGTCAGCCAGTCGCGCTGCCCTGAGTGCCGCTCGCTCCGCCAGCCCAGCAGCGCCTGTACTGCCTCCCACCACTCACCCCTAAAAACAAACATTCCACTTGATATCCAGTCCATACTGATTCATATAAAGATACTAGCTGCGCCCCGCGGTGTTACCCGCAGATTCCCGGGATTGCAAGATGTAAAGTAGCCTATGTGTTATTCCTGGATGTCAGCTTCCTGTATACAAAATGTTATCAAAATCGGTTCAGCCGTTTGAGCGTGAAGAAGTAACAAACATACACACACACTCACAAACTTTCGCAATTATAATATTAGTAGGATGTATCTAAGATTATCGCGTGTATTCAGTTAACATCTCGCCTGCCCATGATCACGGTTGCTGTAATGTAACCGAAACGTCGTGAATATGTATTTTTAAAAATATTATATAATGCGTAGTAGTCCGTAAATATTAGCTTCATTTAAATGAATACTCGCGAGAATCTTAGATCTCATTATAATATATCTAATAATTTATTTTTTAATTATTTTTTTTTATTTTGCTCATATCCAGAACATTTGTCAATAATAATACTTAACTAATAGGATTCTTAGCCAGCATTCTATGAATTTGATATATATTATATACATGAAATAAAATAAAATTCATACCATTACACATAATTTAACATATTCCCGTAATTTTTGTGTATATTTTTATGGAATAAGAAATAATAATTTCAGATATGAATTAAATATACCTAGTAGCTTTTGTACACGTCTTCGTCCACATGTACTTACGAGTTGTTTTAAAGTGAAACAAATGTGTACTTGATGTTAATGCAACCAACCACTAGCGACATCTATCGTGTTTTTCTGGGACTTCATATAAAAAATAACAGTAGGCGTGTTTCCGCGTAAAACACATGACTCAGGCGAATAGTCACTGCTCATTTTGACAAATTTACCGTTTCCAACGGTTCCATAAAAATTTGTGCTCTAAACTTGTCGCCATTATTGGACACTTAATCTAATTAATACTACCATCTGTTAGAATGTTGTGGAACCTACAAACGGTTATTACTGTTTAAATGATAGTGACAAAATAATAAACAAACTAGAAAAAAAATTAGAAATATAATAACATTTCTATTACTAAATTAAGATTCAAAGAAACCTATTTTTCAAGTAGGTCGAAAACCGCACACAGGTTAAAAATTGTATTAATGGTGGTTAAGTTAAGTTATGATGGTTAAGTTTAGGAGTTCATGGCACACAAACAATATATATGTATATATGACGGTTATCAATACCGGTGAGCGTGTGAGGCGGCTCGTTATAACAGCGGCGGTACATGAGGCGCGACAGACTCAGAGCTCTCTGGAAGATACACGCGGGACACTCGAGACGCCTCCTCGTACAACTCTGAACATGAAAAAAATATTATTTAATCACACTAAACTACATTCAAAAATATTAAAAGCCAAATGTGATGATAATACACAGCTTTCTTGAGTATTGTTTAAATTTAACAAACGATATCGCTGCTGTAAGTTATCCATCTTATAAATTTATTGATCTCTATCTTGTCGAAGAAAGTGTCATGTGTATTAATACTTAATAGACGAAGGTAACGAGCTATCACCATTTTATAAAAACTATCGTTCTTAACAAAGCATTTTGACATTCTTCAAAAGGAATTCTTCAGAGATACAATAAAGTAATTTCCGAACGAACCCAAGTCTTTGTAATGCTGCAACACTTCTCTTGTCATGAGAGCTTCAAACTGTGCCAGGTCCCCGCGCTCGACCAATACCTCCTCCGTCTATACACGTCACATAAAACTACACTTACTATACTGCTTTAATCATTAGTATAGCCAATGTAAGCAGAGCTATCAATTTTTTTTTAACAACAAAAACTCTCCTATTGTCAACTTCTTAGCAAATCTTATCTTTTAAGAGTTATATAAAGTAAATTTGAACATTGAAACTAAAATTACTTCACTTATCAAACAAAATGTCTCACCATATGCGTGGCATGCTGTTCGGCCAAGGCCAAAGCTCTTTGGTGATTCCCTTTAGACAGCCACATCCGAATCGCATCCTCAGCCGCCGAAGCTCTAAGGAAAGCCGTTTCAGCCTATTCTGGGTTCTCTTCGGCCAGAACCGCTGCTTCATGCCTCGCTACTTCGTGATCCCACCACCCATCTCACTCAACTCGATTGCAATATCCCATCTAAATACATATTTGAATCTGACTGTTATTGTGACATAATAAGTAAGGCCAATATGGCATTGAAAAGTACAAATTTGCAATATTTCTAAAGGGGTCCAGTATCCGGAGGTAATGCATTAGCATTGATAATAATCGATTTCTTAACTGAATTCGCTGTAATTTACGAGTTACGTAAAGTTTGTTTGTTTTCCATAGAATAGAGGCAGTTAGTCGGTGGTAGGTTAATGTTTGTGAACCCCTACCTATGCGTCTAAAGGGCCCACCTCGCTCCGAGTGCTGCCAGTCCCCGGGCGGTCAATGACCCCGCCCACTGAACAGCAACCTGCTGCTGTACTGTAAACGGAGGGTGGGCCCGAGCCACCACCCACTGACCACTCGTGTCATACATCTGGATGGCACCTGTACGATATATATACATATAAAATTATTTTTTGAATATAATAATGGAAACAATATACCATACAACATCATGTCTACAATATATTTATTTTCATTCACATGCATAATTTAACGGACCTAGAGGGTAATGGCTTTTTTAAAATGCGCTCGCTAATTTTAAAGTGCGTTGTGCTAATAGAGCTCACGGTACCTTCGGAAACCAAAATTTCGAAAGACCATGTGATCAAGGTCAACAACTGTTACAAGCTCACTAACGAACTCACTAAGAATAGGTTCGTGATAAATTTATACTCTATAGAAGTGGGAGGAGAGGTATGACAGCCAAATCTCTCTACAACCTACTAAAAGACTTGAGCCTGTCCAGAACTAATATCAGGTAATTGGAACATGCGTTGTAGGCAGCCCTAGTAGATTCGTTTCAATTTTGGTTAGGTTTTTGAGGGGAGCTTAGAGTATTTGAAGCGCGTTAGATAGGGGTCTCTTGAAGCTCCTCTCCCTGCAACGCGATAGACCTAATGCCCACACAGCGAATCTATGGAACACTAAGAAGTTTGTTTTCATATCAATAGACGCATCGTTTTCCCTAGTGGCTCCCACCGGCTTGTATGTAGTAGGTCTCAGCTCCCCCGCGGCCCGGAGGTCGCTGGCCGCCACCAACCGCAGCATCGACTCATACTGACATGCTTCCTGAACGATGTTTAACAGCGATTTAGGAAAACCATATATTTGTTCTATGCATATAATTAAACAATGTATATTTCAATATTTTAGAGTATTCCTTATACATAGATATAGCTTCACCTGTATCTCCTAGTCCTATAGAAATTTGTTCAGCCTTTCTAAAGTGCCCTTCCTGTCGTAATTGTTGAGCGAGTGGTCAGTAAATATCTCTCGTGTCTTCTTCTGCCAGATGTGTAGCGGCAACACGTAGACCTTCCGACACTTTGCCCGCGGCGTTGTACGCTCCTACTCATTTCTCCGCCATACCACAGGATATGAGAACTCGTTCCGCTGTATCCCATTCCTGTAAATGTTTGCAAAAAAGATATTAATTGACATATGAAACCTACTAGAATAAAATAAAAATCGACCCAAACTTTAAATTCTAAAAATTGAATAAATTGATCGTGACGTTAAATCCGTGTGTAAAAGAACAAATGAATAATTGAAAACATATTCGTTTACACCCTTATTGGATGTTTACATTTATATTTTTGTAACTAGACACAATAACTAATAAGGAATGAACAAAATCGAATTACGTTAATAACAATTATAAAAAAAATAATAACAACATATTCCTTTTGTTCATTATTTAATATGAGAAGATATAAAATGATCCCCCAACTGTTCACATTGCTCCCGAATTGATTCTATATCTTCTATAACCTAAAGATATCAATGGATTGATTTACTATATATATATATATATATATACAAACAAGACCTATAGTAATATCTTATATCTTTGAATGAGCAATTCTTGTATACATATATATTTATATATTATGGGAATCTCGGTATCGGCTCAAACGATGGCGATAAATCAATCTAGCAAGGAATCATTATCATCATTAATCATTTAGAAAATGTTATTTTACGTAAAAAAAAATAACAAAAATTAGTCGTTTAAAATATGACGCTCCCTGACATCTAGTGGCGAATAGTAATACTACTTTTTGCTACTTGCTTTTACTAACTGCTTTATCGACACAACAGCAGATTGCGTTGTTGAGTACCAGGAAGTCAACGAATGTTTGTTTTAAGATTAGACTAAGAAATTAATTGTTGATTTATATTGTTTTCTGTCTTCTTAACGTGTTGAATAAAAAATGCCTAAACGAAATTAAAAACAAAAAACCAAAATATTAGTAATGATTCCTTAATACCCAGCAAAGCTCGCTAACCAGTTATTATTAATAATACCTGTACAATTTGAAGAGCTTTTTTATAATGATGTGCCTTCAGAGCCGCAGTGAGAGCATCACCGGTTCGAGCAGCCTCTATGAGATGAGGTACAGCGGCGCCCGCCCGTCGCGATGATACAAGCCACGCGCCCCACTCTCCTTCCAACCTGATCTCTTCACCGGGACAGGCCTGAAGAACAAAAAATGATATAATAAAAATTATAAACAAAATTTCTAATAAACAACACTGACTTCTCTTGCTAGTTGAACGGCTCTTGCGTAGTTGTTGCCTCTAGAATAGTAATCAACAGCAGTTCTGATATCACCTTTACGCTCGGATATTTCACCAGCCATTTCCCACCATTCCTCCTACAAAGGAAACAAATTGTAAAGTTCATGATCTATGTCTCTAATTAGTGAATGTTAACTTTTTATAATGTAAAGTAATATGCAGGAGTTACAGTATAAGAATAAATATTAATGTTTGAGACAGTTATATTAACAAAATATACTTCTTCTATTCTTTGTTAGTTAAATGCATAACCCTCATCTTTAACTTGCATCATTCACACTTACATTATCTTTTCAATAGTATAATCAATAATACTAAATCAAAAACAAACGCTAATTAGTCATTTACGTTTGTATTAAGACCTACAACGAATTGAGCAGGATCTTTTCATTACTACAACAAGACTATCCTTAGTGAGACCAACAAGCGGTATTCCCACAAATGGGTTCATACTTCACTGGCATTTTTATTTAGCTATCTGATAAACGACCCATTTAGAGCACTACATTATATTTTTTTTATGTATCTGATAATGCAAGATTCACCTGTCCTAGTTGATCGTGCACAGCCTGCAGGAGCTCATCACCTTTCATGAGTGTGGGGTGATATAACAGAGCGCTGGCAGCTCGTCTCGCCCGACCACCCTTCACCCACACACGAACCGCGCCTCGCACGTCACCTGACGACCTGTACCGACAAAATAATACTTTACTAGGGAAAATAGATTATTAGTGTTATTCTAACGAAGATAATATATATATATCAATTAAAACTGATATAAGATTTTACTAATATTTTTTTGCAGCGCGGAAAATTTTTATCAATCTTAAATTATATTCTGAACAGTTATAATTTTTGCACCTGTTGGCGTGAGATAGTCCATGTATTGCTGCCTGAGTGATGTCACCGCTTGTCTATCGACTTGTTCAGCGAGGGCGATGTCATCTGCCCATCTATTGAACTGCTTGTATATATTAATGGCCAATTCTGGCTGAGTGGCTCCACGTACGTAGTATTCTTCGGCGGTGGTTAAGTCCCCCACAAATATTGCTAGACGTGCACGAACCTCGGGACTCTTTAAACCTATGCATTATATTATAATCACGATTAATAAAATAAATACTATTAATACAATAAGTGCATACAAAAAGAAACAGATACATGAGGTGTACCTGAAACGTTTAAATGCAAAAAATACCTTCATCAATATTCCCGTTCCCTTTGGTTGAAGCTAACTCGAAAGTTTTCTCTAGATAAAATGTTCTAGCCTCATCACCTACTGCTTTATAGCATTTCGTCGGCAACTGAAAAAAATATATCTGTTATGAGATACTAAAACGTTTAAATGTTATAATATATATGTCGGCGCAGTTACCATTTTAATAATCAATAATTGAGGGTAGATAAATTGTGAGGTGTCGCTCACGTAAGTGAAGTCATAACAATGGCTGTTAGTCATTATAAATAGAGGCGAGTTACTGATTACAGATAGTCGTGCTGGAGCCATCGCGGGGATCGGACCTCTTGGAAGCGAAACACCGTCCCACCGGCTGTGAGGGCTGTGAGGTTACCTTCGATAGCCTCAAGGGCTGACGACATTCGAGAACAAACCGCACTGGTGATGTCAGTTATGCTGACGTCACTCATTTTAAAAACCACGTATCGGCATCTTCTCCGACATCAGAAGTGGGATAGTTCACTTCTGCTCGTCCATCTGATAATAATGGAATTTTTCTTCAATGTTTCAGAGCCCTTGTGGACCACGGACAAAAAGTCCTAGACCACAGCATCGACCTACCTCAATCCCTTAGAGCCTCTGTGGACCACGGCGTACAAGACCGCCCAGACCACAGCAACATCCTAAAAATTAAAATCCTTTGTGGAACCATCAGAAGTCAAGTGTACACCACAGATCTGGAGTGTTACCTCTGAGCTAATCACGTGTTACCCTCAAGCTAACCTCGTGTCCATGATGTATCCATATGAGAACCATGAGATTCTGTAGGGATGCCTTGTGAAGCCGTGAGGAGACATGTATGCACCAAAGAGTGATACCTCTGAGCTAATTTCGTGCTATCCTTGAGCTAACCACAGGTCCTTGATGTATCCGTAAGAGAACCATGAGATAACGAGGGGACGCCTTGTGGAACCGTGAGGAGACATGTATACACCGTAGATCTGGAGAGTGTTACATCTTTGAACTAATCATGTGCTATCCTTGAGCTAGCTCATAACGATCAGTTTTTGTTTTTATTTCATTCTCAGGTGACCAGGGAGTCTTAACCAAGAATGCAGGATGGTGCAGAGCGCGCACCAACTGTCAGAATGGCCGTGTCGGCGCAGTTACCATTTTAATAATCAATAATTGAGGGTAGATAAATTGTGAGGTGTCGTTCACGTAAGTGAAGTCATAACAATGGCTGTTAGTCATTATAAATAGAGGCGAGTTACTGATTACAGATAGTCGTGCTGGAGCCGTCGCGGGGATCGGACCTCTTGGAAGCGAAACACCGTCCCACCGGCTGTGAGGGCTGTGAGGTTACCTTCGATAGCCTCAAGGGCTGACGACATTCGAGAACAAACCGCACTGGTGATGTCAGTTATGCTGACGTCACTCATTTTAAAAACCACGTTTTGGCATCTTCTCCGACATATATATTAGTCTTTCTCTAATTTGAGCAGTAAGGAATATACCACCACAACTGAATGGCTAACAATTAACCAAACATAACTGTTTATCGGTATCAGGGTGGTCCAATCTACTTGAACCTAACATTAATGTAATTAAACCAATAGTAAATTGAAGTAGTTATTCTAAAACCATTGGACAATCTTTATTTCTATCATATATACATGGTGGCTCATAGGTAATGTCGATTCATATGTAAAAATTTCAACGCATCCATTTAAGTATGTTGGAACTTCTTAAATTTATCTCTAGCTCTACAAACAGTACAGTAATTTTACTTTCTTTGAATAATTTTCTGTTTATTTGTTGATGAAGGACTAGGTTTTGATAAAATAGTGGACAGGTGATGCTAATGTATGAGGTTCTGTTGAAGAAATATTCATGTTACCGAAACCGGTTTTTTTTTAAGACAATTCTAAACCATAAGTGTCGAAAGTAACGCGGAATACGATCAAAGAACTTGGTGATATTAAACTCCAACCAGATCCGAAATTTAGTCCAGACTTTACACTTGAGATCTATGGCGAAATTCTTTGTACAAAATAATTTGTATCCAACAGATGTTATTAAAGCTGTGCGAATTTTTTTTTTTGCATTTAAGGCCAAAAAATGGTTTAACCTAAGAGCTTACTGCTCTTTGGGATAAACACCATTAAATACGAGGAGCTATACCTCTCATAGTAAGTCTATTTCTTTGCATTATATATTAATCAGTGAACACTGAAAATCGACATTATTTATGAGACATCCACTGTACTTATATCCTCTGTACTTGAATACAAATTCACATAAAGCAAATATCGTGAAAAACTTACTAAAAATTAGTAGGATGTTTTCAATGTGTTTGGCAACGAAGCCTTAACAAACTTCTGTTTATATTTAATCTAACTGTAATGTCATACATATTAACCTCAACATCGTATCCTGCTAGCGCCTGTTCAGCCAGTTGACACCACAACGACCCAACGTCCGCAGACCTCGACACAGCGTCCAAGTATTGAGCACAATCCTTTAAGTCCCCGCTACGTAACGCGGAATCTATTCGAAATAAATAGTACATTCCATTTAATATTCCATATAAATTAACAATACAGCGATCGATGAAAAGACAACCAAATAGCGCTTAGAACATTAAATCAGTCCTGTTATAATAAAATCGTTCATTTATTGTCTTACACCAAAAAAATGGCTTAAAAGTACTCTGTATTATTCTATAAGTTAATCTTTCCAAAAAGTTACTATAGCAACACACTGAATCTTGCTGTGTTGATAGTGTGCACCACATTAACATTATCCTACTATGAACTTTAAATTTAAACGTCGTCTATATAAAAACTACATAGTAATCATTTCAAACAATATAAAAATAAATGAAAAGAATGTTTCGGTTACTCTACAGCAACCATGATCACGGGCAGACTAGATGTATTTCATTTAAATGAATACTCGAGGAAGTCTTAGATCTCATTAATCCTACTAATATCATAATTGCGAAAGTTTGTGAGTGTTTGTGTATGTTTGTTACTTCTATACGCTCAAACGGTTGAACCGATTTTGGTAGAATTTTGTATAAAGGAAGCTGACATCCAGGAATAACACATAGGCTACTTTACATCTCGGAAATTCGCGGGTAAAACCGCGGGGCGCAACTAGTAGACAAATAATGTCAATACTGTAAAGGGTTCATACTGAAAGCCAGTCGATGTTCATCCAATACAATAGCCTGGATCTGACCTCCTTCCAGTAGGACTCGTCGCTCTGATACTGATACAGCCGAGACTGATACACACTCAGACATGACAACACACTGAGGCTCCCACACACTGTACCTGTAACACATACAAACAAACATATATATGTAGGAACGACCTTATGATCCATGTATATCTTACTATATGTAACATATAGACATCATGAGGAAAAACTAGGATTAATTTACAGGACTATTTTGACATGTTCTCACCCAAAATAAGAAATCAATATGGATCATTTAAACATTGCCAACGATACATTATTTTAAATTAGAAGATTTATTATATTCAGATAAATGTTGAACACATAATAAGTTACTTTTATCTACATGGAGTAAGTTTTCAAAAGTGCTAATACAATCATTAATAGGTCATAGGCTGAATCCACTCACAAGCATTTCTCCGCTGAATCCATAGCTGTATATACAGCTATGGAGCACATTCAAACACAGACTCATCCAAAGTGGATTATAATAACAGATAGTTTAAGTTTATTAACAGCACTACAAAATCCACAATTGAATTCAAAAACAAACTATATTATACAGGGTGACTGGTGAATTACTATCAATATTTAAGGAGAATACTCGGTACATGATTCTCATTCGAATTATGTAAAAAAAATAGGTACTTAATTTTTGACCAAATTTCCGTATAAATAAATAGTGTTGACACGTTCCAAGTGTGGACGCGTGCGGCGGCGTGCTGATACAACACTACGCCGCCGCACGCGTATGTGTGTGTGTATACATAATCTGTAGGGTGTTCACACGATGCGTAATTAATTACATAACTTTTGGTTAACTTTACATAGAAGTTTATTAATATTTATGTTATATTAATTTTTATTTTGTCATATATGATCGTCAAATATCACGTCCTCAAGTATTGATAGTAATTCACCAGTCACCCTGTATATAAAATAAGAGAGTTGTATCACCTCCTGTCTCAAAACAAGCAAATTGTCCTATTCTAGAGCAAGCAGACTATTTAGCTAAATTTATTACAAATCCAGCCCACAATCAATTAAGTCACAGCTTTTAAAATTTCCCAATTCCTTATTCAGACGCTCTATCCCTCTTCAAACTCAAGTTACAGAAAGAATTTTACAATTTATGGCATCAGGTGGTAAAGGTAAAAGGAAAATGGTTCGCTACAATAAAGAATAAGGTCTCATCCCCCTGGTTAACCCGGGGTAGTGACTATAGCCATAGAAAGTATTAGACCACAATCTGTCGTTTGCGTCTGGGACATTGTAGTTTTGGTGCTCACCTTTTTAGGATTGGTGTTTTTGACTCTTCGCCTTGTAGATATTGCAATAGTGCTGATGAAACCCTCGACTTATATTTTTTGATTATCCACAGTTTAGTATTCAAAGGATGGTCCTTGTAGACCAACTTTTAAGTATTTTTAAAACTGCTGAAGATATCCCGCGCTCCCTTCAGCAAATACTAAGCATTCAAGAATGCTTCTTGCCAGTTTATGGCTTTATTGTTTCTACTATAAATGAAATCTAATTGTTATATGTACATATGTATATACTAATAACTTTTTCGTTTTGTTTAAGATATTTGTTTTTCAGCTATTTCAGCTATTTTCAGAATTTGACCGTTTTATCGATTTTACAAATGAATTGTACTAAAAATGACATTACAAAGACTTGACATTGAAAAATGACGGAATGAAAAAGAGAACAAGAATTGGACAAAAAAAATATTTTAAATAAAGACATGGCTTCGGCCTTATAATTAAAAAAATGATTTAAGAAGAAAATTAAAAGAAGACATGGCTTATGCCTGATATAAAAAATTGAGTCAAGAATAAAAAAGGTGATTAAGACTAGGGTTGCCAACCGTAGTATAATATATAGTATTGTACTATATTTCGGGTCTGCGTACTATATACTATTGAAAAAATATATAGTATGTAAAAATACTATATTTTCAACATTGACAAATTTAACAACCAAATCCTTAATTTAAAAAAAAGAACGCGCCTTTAAAGTACCCGATAGGCGATAACGTCCGAACGCTTGCGTTACCAACTTGTCAATGTCAAATTGACAACATCAATTTTGACGTCGTCAAACGAGATTTTGGTCTGCTTTATTTATTTATCGGCAGAATTGTTTTCAATTAGATGTTGTTATTTCATTTGAAAAGTAGAAATCCTAAATAAATTAGGTATGGAAAGTGGTAGTGATAACGAATGTGCGTCAAATTCTAGTGTGCCGCTAACGCGGACTAAAAAACGAAAAATAATAAAAAGACTCAATACAGACAGAAAGGATATTATCGGTTATGAATTCGAAGTGGCGAGAAGAAAGAAACAGAAGTAGGTAGTATATCATTATAAAAAAATGAGCTTTTGATTTATATTAATTTAAAAATTGAATGTGACAAAGCATATGACACTTTTATTTTAAACAAAAAACTGTTACACGGTGCGAGAAGCGCAAAAAAAATATAGTTTTATAAAAATAAAGAATTAACAAATAAATATTTGTCTCTTTTTTTGTTTTTCCCATAAAATACTATATTTCTTTTAAATGTACTATATTTTTTACAAATTATTTTGGAAAATACTATATTTCGATGATGAAATGTTGGCAGCCCTAATTAAAACATTTAAAAATAATTAAAAATACAAAAGACATGGCTGTATGGGCTTTGTTCTCTTTGCCTGTTCTGAACGGAACGAACATAACCAAAAAAAAATTATTTACGTGCTCCTCTATGACAGGACCAATATTATCGAAGCGAATTAATATTCGAACCTTCCAATGAAGGTAATGCATTTTTAGATGGTCTGCCGGCATTTTTAATGTTTCATTATTTTAAAAATGAGTTGTAATTTAGCAATTTTATCTTTTTTATCCAGATCAGCATTATAATATAGATGAATATTTTCCTTTATAGAGTAGAAATTTGTTACTCGTTCAATTTCTTACAATTGATACATTTTTGTCTTCATCTTTTGACCAGTAGGTATAATTTCGTAGCAGGGAAAGAATGATATCAAGATAATAATAATATGTATACCAATAAATCTTTTGAGTTCTGCTACCGAGAGAATAATAAATGACGGCTATGATCACATGCATATTTTTCAGAAAAACCTACAATCTGTTCCTAAACTTCATCACTTAAAAATAGAGAAAATACTTCAAAAGGTTTTCTTCCACCTACAAGTAAGTCGGATGTTGTTTTTTTTCAGTATTGGCTTCTTCGAAGTTGAAGGACCGGGCTCTCCTTGCGTATGTTCAGGCTCTGGTAAATCGGTGTGGATTTCATACGTTCCAGCGATATCAGTGGGCACAATTTTGTCGTAATCACCTAGCGCGTCATCATCTAGATTCTAGACCTTCCTTGCCTGTAAGATTGTCAACCGTCGGGGGTATACACGGCGTCGATTTGATTGGCATATTCTAAGGCTCCTTCCTCTTCTAATATACTTAGAATTTCTTGAGAAGATAGTGCTGGCTACCCAGCCATAATGATTCAGTTTTTTACTTTTTATTCACTGTTTTCTGTACATTCACTTATCGATTTTTAGGAATTAGGTAATATTCGACCGAAGCGGTTAGCTCGACGTTTTATAATCGATTAACTAATAAAATAAAGAGCTTCTACTCTTTAAATAGCGAGAACCCATTGTTTACTATCAATTTCTAACATCAATGGCAAGCTCTGTGCTAATAATAACTGACCACGATACTCCCAACGTTTCCTGGAGTTCTAAGATAAACAACATGAGTAATTACTTTTGTCCAACGAAAGTGTTTATATCATAAATAATATATTGCTAAAGCTTTACACAGTGTAAAAAGTATAGCTTTATTTCAATTAGGTAATATTTTTTATGATTGGATGAATATGTCGATCTTGAGATGACACAATTAGAAGTTTTTGATAGAATAAAATAATATTTATTTGTATTTAAAAACCTATAAAAAAATATTTATCGATTTCTTAGTTCTTCTTTCAAGACTGGTTTACATTTCATAAATTTATTTCCTTATTTTTAAAACAAAAAAAAAATCAAATTTGAAATGTTGCGCTTACGCAACGATGGGTATTAACTATTAATTCATTAATCTTTGGTTGATTAAAGTTAATAATAAAATTAAAATATGAATAAATAATGTGCATAGGTTCAAAAATCCAACTTCTGGTGTTTTTGCCTCTATTTACATTATTTACTTTAACCACACCAACACCAAAAAAAAAATTAGTAAAATTGAAAGCAGAACATATATTCAAAAACATATATATTTTTTTTGTGAGTATTGCAATATGTAATCGCTTGGACTTTAACATTATCCTCATTATTTGGACAATTTGTAAACTTTCCCGTAAGCAGCCCGTTAACATTGGTGTACCAACTATGAATTATTAAATGTATGATATAATTTAATAAAACTCCTTTAAGGTGTTTATGAGTTTCGCAAGAAAGAAATGAAAAATCACAATATAAATCAACTTTTTGAATATTTTTTTCTTTTATATTTTGTTTGTGGTTCTTCACTTAATTGTGTTTGTATGATTGCACAAACATCATCAACCTACGATGGATACTTACAGGATTTTTTTGTGTAATCTGTAAATAAAATATAGTTATCATTAGCAGGTGTTGTGCTTAACAACTGCATTTTACATGAGTTACAATTTTTACATACATTTATGTACTAAATAGCCAGCCACATAGCATTTAGCTCTCTTTTGGCAAAATATAATGATCTGGAAATAAAAAATATATTAAAATTATTTTTAGATATAAGCCTTATCATTAGATAGATAGATAGATAAACTTCTTTCTAAATCTGTGGTTTAAATTTATATTGTATTTAAAATGCTTTATGCTGTTTTGTAATTTAAAAGTAAATATAGTATTCATAGTTAATTTTAAGCTTAGTTACATGCCCACTAACTAACTTACCTTTAGGAAATAATTGAGAGGAATTAGGAGAACTCCTTTGTAGCTGAACTTGATTCATATTTAAATCCAAGTGGTGACTACAAGATGCGTCATTGTCTTCTTTTTGTGTATCAACACATTTTTCAGTTTCAACAGAATATGATGAGTGTAGTCTCAAATGTTGATGCTGCTAAATAAAATATTTTTTTAAATACAAATAAATATATTAAAAGAAAAGTTAAATGTAAAGTTGAATATTGAAGAAAAGTTGAATGATAACATATTGTCTTGATTGTATCTTTCTTCCTTGTTTCTTTTAGAGTTTCTGATTGAATGTAAATAGACTTGTAATTTTTACTGAATTAAACACTGCCATTCTTATATTACATAAAAAACTATAAACAAATTTTTTGGTTTGTAGTTATCCAGTGAAATTATAATCTCTGCATATTTAGAACACTTTGTTTTTGTTTTACCTTTGTAAAGAAGTGACATAAGTAATTATTTTGCGATACTGTTTGTAGGCACTTTTCTTTATTTAGATAAAAAAAGGTAATAAAGACCGCACATTATAAATCCATCAAACCACATGTAAGTATATAAAAATGCTAAGATGACTTGTATACCTATTTCATTATATTCAATTAAATCTAATTTTTGTTTCTAATTTTTAATTATGAGCACCAATTTCTAAAGTAAAATATTATCCATAGTTATAAAATATAATTGATTATTTATAGTTTTTAGATATACATATTAAGCCGGGTCAAATGTTTGAAAAAGAACGTACAACGTACAGCACAAGAACAACAGTAAGTGAGTAAACAACTGAAATAATTTAAAAGGGCAATGTCCATTTTGGCCTAGCGTGTAAAAGCTGCTATCAAAAAAACAAGTTTATGGAAAAAAATACATATTTTGTAGCTATCCATTCTATTGTTGTTTGAGTGTACATTTGTATTTTATTGTATTTTTTTTAAAGTATCTTCATTGATTTGCTTTATAGATCCACGTTTTGTGTTACCAGCAAGATCAATTAACGATTGCGTCAAATCGAATCATCTCGCAGTACTTAATACAACTATAACAATTTAATTTAAAAAAAAATGAAAAATATTTGTTATAATTAGTTTAGTCATTTAAAACGTTTTATAAACTAAAATATGAAGAATGTTAAACGCAATCATATCTGTTTTCGATCGATTTTTTAATGATTTTTTTCTATTGCAACACTAATAAAACAAAAAAATACAAATTGACATTGATATGTCACAGTCTGATTGTTTACATTCGCTTTGTTTACCTACATTGAGAGTGTTGATTTATTGTGGATTTTCTTTCAACGATTGTTTATTCATTATGGACTCCGACCATCTTTTTCCAATGACCTCGGCACATCGACGGACCCCGAATTTCTCTCAAACGATAACTTGGCTTTTGTATTATGGACTCCCGAACATAGCATAAACGATGACTAACACCACGTAATATGGACCCCGAAACTAGCTCCATCGCTAACCACGGCTTGAATATGGACATTGAACAAAACCAAAGCGTATCTCATGATAGTCTGCACACAGAAGAAGTGACTTCTTACCAATCCGTATCTCTGAGATGCATAAACTGTGGAACTGATTTGATAGAGCGAAGGCGACCTAGTCTAGATCTTAATCAGGTTCAGTCTATTATAAGACAGTAGATAGCTATGAATGTACGTAGTTATGTATATACGAAAAAATATTAATGATTTCATGAGAAAATGTGATACTCATAGCATTGGTACAAGGAACAAACGTAAACTTGTTGTTTCCGAACCGGTGGTAGTGTCTCAAGTGACCATCAGTAAGAAAGTGTAATGCTTCTATATTGAATAAAGTTATTTGAGTTTGAGTTCCTCGACGAGTAAGTGTCAATTCAATTAATTATTTAAATCACTTGTTTTTTAAGAGATATGTATTGTATATGCTATTTCTATAATGCAAAATGAGGTTTTATTGTTTTGTATAATTATAATCCTTATATACTGTTGTATTATAATAAATGAAAAATGTTTACTCCTAACACATTAGCTGACTTTGTTATCGAAAATAATTTAAATAGAAGGCAGGCAGATTTTCAACCTATAAATGTAAACATGGACAGTTTCATATTTCCAAGAATACAGTGATCTTATATGGTTATATCAATGGTTCCTATACTATAGATGTATGTAGAAATAAAGCCAGCAACCTGTTGGTTGACTACCTGATTCCTTTAGCCAACTGCAGATTACTGCGTGGAAAAATACAAAGCAGGCATGTAAGTAGAAAAATATATTTTATATATATATATATATATATATATATATTTTATGAAAATAATCACAATGGTAAGGAAGCTATACAAGAATATTATTGTAATTGTATGGTTGGCCGAAGGACAGTGGGTTGCTGTGCTCATATAATGACTATTTTATGGTTTTTAAGTTGGGCAAGGTATCAGGAACACATTTCACCAACTGTCCAATTTCTTAATAACACATATTAATAACGTATGATGTCTCAGAATAAAAATAAAACATAAAAAATGTTGTTTTATTTCGCTTTAACCTGTTTTTCCTCACATGACAAAAATGTCTATTTAAACATTTTGATACAAAATTAAGTTCATATTCTCATTATACTATGTATTTAGTGCTTTTAAACTAATTACAAAAAATATGATAAAATGTCTGTTCACGTCAGGCCAAAGTCCCCATACTAAGTGGACAATCTCCTTTATGTATAATAATGGGTAAAACAAACAATCATACTATAACAAATAGTACTGTTTTTGAAATCAACACTGTTTGTTAAGTCATTTATTAAAATTATTGTTATTTATTTCTACATGGTTTACTTTGATGGAGTATTAAAGAGTATCATTGGCTTCTTGCACTGAGTCGGGTCGCCAACTTGCCCCTCCTCGGCTTCGCACGGGTGCAATGCTGATGCTAAATAGGTACATTACAGAAGAACTCTGAACGTTGTAATGGATGTTATTATACATATAGCGGCTTCACACGGGCAATAAACATAACATTTACTCAAATATTCACAATTTTTTGCGTCAAATAAAAAAAATAGGAAATTTAGTTCTTATATATTATTTCGTGATCTTAACCCTCCCGTACTTCCGTGCCCGAGTGAAACCTACACTAATAAAAAGTTAAAAAATTGTATACCTTTGTACGTATTAATGTATTTACCACTGGTGAATCTTAAATAAATAAATTAACAAACAAAAAATCAATCAATCTTTCCTTTTTATAATATTAGTATAGATATATATATTTATTTAGTTTTTCTCTTTGTACTTGTAATGAAAACCACCGGCCGAGGCATAAAGCCATACATCTCCGTGTTAATTATAATTTATAGCTATTTCTGTCTTCTCATGCTTAGGGTTTTGAGCTTTTCACTCAGATTAATTTTATAATTGATTAATAAAAATTATAATGAAGATTAATTATATACATATAAATCAAATACAAGGACAGAAATACAATTTTTTTAATAAAATACTTCTTTTCAAATTAGGTTAGGTAGGGAGAGAAGCTTGGACAGCGGAGGTTAAACGTACACCTGGGTCCCAGTCACTGTTGAAGCTCCTCTCCCTGGAACGCGACGGAGCCGGCACCCGCGCGGTGACTCCATGGAATGCTGACAAGTTTCGACTCTAACTTTATAATGACTCGGGAAGAGGGTCATAATATCTGTTCCCTGAGATGAAGACGTCCCCACTACAACCGAGAGCCATGACATTAAAAAAACTTTGAAATCGTCAAGTCCGCCATCACAAACTCCAATCTTCTTTGCTACAGTAAGCCCGCCACCACAACATCAGACGGCGGACTCCTTGTAAGCACGGCCACGTCACGGTCTTGTCTGGTCGAGGGCTCTAAGACCGTTCTGTTGCGAATAGGTTGCAGTTAAAACAATGAACGCTTTTGTCATGTTCCTGTTGATGGTCATCATGACGAGATGTTCCTGGAGGAGGGAGCACTATAGTCAACTAACATAGTGAGACCCGACACAACTTTCTCGACTTTAAACGAGTCACACGAAGTGTACATATTTCGCATATCGACCAGAATCAAAAATAACTTAAAAATAATAATAATTTATTAATTATATTGACTAGGTGGTACTAATAAGTAAAATACACAAGATTCGATCTAATTTGTGTTGCTTGTGTTCACACTCCTCATGAGGCCTGTCCGTGTTCTCACGTGTATATCAGAACCATCAGAACTATGAGAACTCCTGAAGCGAGACAAATTATCAATCCCATTTTTTTCTGCAAAATAAGAAATATTAAAGAACCTCATAGTATCACTCTATTTATTTAACATTATTCACTTGGTGGAAATCACCTTTTTGGCTCTCTTGCGGCTGATCGTACCCTTGAGTAGTTCCTGACCTCCACACTCCACATGTTCCGTCGCCTGGGAAGCAAAGTACTCGACGCTGTCCAAATGCTCTTGCTATAAAAAGGACACGTGACATTTAAACTGTTATCATGTTGTGTTATAATTAGTGAATGTTAAAGTGCTAGTAGTAAGTGTGGTCGTACCTGCGCGGCGACCAGATGTGCCAGCTGTGTGAACAGGTCCCTCACAGTGTTGAGCGAGGCCTCCACTCTGTGCAGCTCGTCCCGACGCGCCTCCGCCTCGCGCAGAGCCAGGCGAGCCTCCGCCGTCTCCGCGCGTAACTACACCACGCTCACACGAGACCCTTTAGTGTAGCGAGTATTGTAGCAACAAAAAAAGCAATACAAAACATATCTTACATTATCCACGAACAATGAAACGTTATTTGACTCCAACAGTTGTTCACATTCTTCATCTGTTATTGCGAGGTTTGCTGGAGACGAAAGAAAAGTTAATTAAAACAATGATTACAAGTAACGAGATCGTAATTACTAGCATCGATAATTTCTCTGTTATACGAGTGTCGGTACATGGAGCTCCGTGGCACTGACCGTGGAACGATCATTTAACACGTCGAGAGTGAATTTAACACAGCGCTAATACAACTTAAGTAGGTAACTAGAGTCCATCGACCCCGCCAGGCCGCCACTACCGACATGGAACCTACCCATCGGGAACTTTTATGTGTAATGGTTATTTATTTAACGATTAATATTGTTCTAATGAACAAAACTAAAAAAAATTTTGTATTAAACAGAATTTTGTAAAATAACAATTATTGTATCTGTAAGGTTAAACATGTATCAGGTACTAAATTTATCAAATGCAACAATAAATTTCACAGGTGAGACTGACCGATGTTTATTTGGTCCTTCAGCAAGCTGAGCTGATAGTCCTTGAGCAGCTGCAGCGCGTGCGTGTGTCGGTGGAGCGCGTCGGAGGTGAGGCGTCGTGTGGCGCAGTACTGCAGCCGCACCACCCGCGCCTCCAGCCCGCCGCCCGCCTCCCGCCCGCGAGCCTCCAGCTGGCGGAGCGCGCCCAGCGCCTTGCTGCCCAGAGCGTTGGAGCGGGTCACCAGCGCGTCCAGCTGCTCCTGTAACTCTACGATGAACACGGCACATACACCGACTACTCCATGTACAAGTTAATAACAGGGACTGTGAGTGTACCGACGTTTGTCGTTGTGGTAGGTGGGGTCGGAGTGCAGACGCCGGATGAGCCGCGTGTTGCTCTCCAGCTCCTGAACCCAGCCGCGGATCTGTTCCACCTGCGGGTAGATGTTATGAAAATAACTACATGTTGAGCACGAGATCTTCTAATGTTTAAGCTCCGCTTGTACGATAATCATATACCTACTTATCACCTCCACTTATATTGATACAGATGAGGTTATCTGTCGCAACGAGGCTGTACGCTAGTTTGAGTTCATTAAATTTAAAAACACACGCCAGAAGATACAATGTTACTTAACGTTGGTGTCCTGTAGGCTGTAGGTCGACGTTTATTTATTACGAAGCTGTTCAGTTATATTTTATTCCTGGTCAAGTGTATGTGTGTGTCATATTACATGATAGTGTTGTCAGTTCATATTAATAAAGATGAATGTCCTCGCTCGCCGCCACCTTGAGTCAACGACGAACGAGTTCAACAAATAAACATGTTAACATGAATTCGTGTTTTATTGATCTGAAACTTGTCGCTCATTTCAATTGTTATAATGTGACATGGAAATATTAGAGATCATAACGACCGAGGCGAGCGGTGATAATTAATTGTTTAGAGGGCCAGCCGCCAGCCGCCAGCGACAGGGTCCAATGTGATTCATTAATGTTATGTTCGTTTGAAAACATTCAACATCAGATAGACAGTAAGTGTTCGTCGTCTAGCATAATGCATATGTTCCGTCGTTTTTCAACTCGTAACGAATCGTACATATGTATATAATAATATCGTACAAGTTTAGGATCCTTTTCACATTCATAAGTCTGCGTCAACTATAATTAGTGAAAATTTATGAATAAAAAAACTGTAAACGCTCCGTATGTAGTGTGAGAATGCAAACTTAGAGTAAGCGTACAGATGCTCGTTAGTTTATAGAGGTGGCCAGGTAATAAAGCATTCAACGATCATAACGTACAAAATACGTAGTCGTTAATAATGTTTATTTTAAACACAGGTCTCCGATCCGTCGATTCTGTTTCCAATAGTTTAGTTGTGTACGAATGTTCTTCTACGTACTTCCCTGAGCAGGTCGTCGAGGTGTGCGTGCAGGTGGCGGGTCGCGGGAGGCTCCACCAGCACCTCACACTCCTGGCCCTTGCTGCTGGCCAGCTGGAACAGGCGAACTCTTATTAAGGAAACGCTCGACCAACTATACAATTCATTGAACAGCTGTTTTAAGCGGCGGGACGTTCATAATGATGCAATTTAAAGTTTTAGTTAACAGTCATTAACACTATGTTTCGAAATTATCCGGTCCGCTGTTGTAAACACTATTATAATATTACAATATTTAAAGGTGAAACAATTTTGTGATTCAATTTATCAGACTGTCAATAAAGTAATTTATACAGGGTGACTGGTGAATTACTATCGATATTTGAGGACGTGATATTTGACGATTATATATGACAAAATAAAAATTAATATAACATAAATATTAATAAACTTCTAAGTAAAGTTAACCAAAAGTTATGTAATTAATTACGCATCGTATGAACACCCTACAGATTAGGTATACACACACACACACACTCGCGCGCGGCGGCGTGTTGTTGTATCAGCACGCCGCCGCACGCGTCCACACTTGGAATACTTGGAACGTGTACACACTTTATTTATTTATACGGAAATTTGGTCAAAAATTAAGTACCTATTTTTTTTACATAATTCGAATGAGAATCATGTACCGAGTATGCTCCTGAAATATTGATAGTAATTCACCAGTCACCCTGTATATCCATTCATATAAGCGTCAAGAGCGATGTCGTCAGGTGTGTGTTGTAGGTGGTGAAGGTATATGTGCTCGCCGCCGCTCACAGTCGTTATGTACACACATGTACATATACCGTTGATAGTAAACAGCACTTTCCTTTACAACAACAATAATTTCCTAATATTGATGACCGTAATGCGTCAGTCATGAACGCACCGGTCGTCACTCACCCGCCGCAGCTCGTGCAGGCGGTCCTTGCTCCTCATGTCTGCGCCCGGTCAGTGCGAGCCTCCTGTTTCCTCTCTCTGAGCTCCACCGGTCCGCTCGCGGCGGTATCTAATCGCACACTGATAACGGCTCTGATATCACCGCCGCATTAAGGTCGAGCCGGCCTCTCCTCACACACCAGATCCTCTTTATTCGTATTATAAATAAAGGACAGTGACGTCACAGCTCCCCGGCCGGCCGCTGGTCGTGTTGTTGTGAGCGTGCTCCACACTCCCCGCTCGTATGACACACTCGTTCAATATATTTGATGATTCGACATAGTTTCATTTATTTATTCGCGTCTGCATTTTTATGTATCATTATTATAATTAATGGTCGCTTACTTTATATTAAATCTTTTTAAAAAAGTTGGAAGTGATTTCAGTTAATATAATATAGTAAGGAAAGTATGTATTTAAGAATCTTCCCCTTAATACATCTCAGTCTAAAGAAGCCCCTCGTCGTGTGTTAACGCTACATCACTTCAATGATCGAGCCGGACGTTGTGGTCGACAAGAGACTGCTTAAGGAAAAACATTAATAAATTTTCGACGATTTCAGTAATTATCGACCTTTATTATTCTTTTTGCATGTTCATTACAAAAAATAGCTAGAATGTCAGTTCTGCACAATCAGACAATAAAAATATAACATGGATATATACGTAGGAGCTGATTATAAATCATGTTACGCAACAACATATGCAAAAACAAAACGTTGCATTTCATAAACTTATAATATTAAGTTTTTAGCACAAAACAATTACCTACATCGCAATAAACTACAGAAGCTGTCCGGATTTCTAATGTAGTTAGTGATTAAGACTTTTCATAGATGGCGTTGATCCTCGACCGGCACCTATACATTGGTTGTGTCGTGCTCCTCTTAGTTACTAACAAAGACTACAGATGGCGCTGGTAATAAACACTCTTGTCTTACATTTATTTCGATACATTATAAATAAATTTTGCTAAGTATAAAATTTATAGCAATATTCAGGACAATCAAATTAATTTAATTCTTTTTATCTATAACTAGCTGCCCGGCGAACTTCATACCGCCCTATAATGAAGAAATATCTGTAGCGTTTTTATCTGAATGAAGTTATTTTCCTTATTCCTCAATGGAGTTTTGCCTGGTTCAACCTGAAAAACATTAATCACTCAGTTTCCATTTTTACATTCACATCAACAGCATATTGGTGACAGAGACGCTAACATATTAAGATGTGATTGACCTCAACTTCTCCAACCATAAGCCTGTATGAATAATAATTCATTTAATTAACTTTTTTATTAGTTTCAGAACTTAAAAACATTTTTTTGTGATAAAATTATATAAATTTACCTTTCCCAAATAAGATGAATAATATTTATATGTTCGATGTGTTTCGGACACACACTGCAGTTGATTGTTACACCGGTGTAAAATAATATTGTGGTTATCCACATTTTCACCCACTATGACAATAGCGACTTCATCAATTCTTTGGGCATTAAAATGTCTTATGTGTTTGATAACAATTTTGTGATTATGAGATGGCATGTGATCTAATGCGGTCTTGAATAATGCAACCAATGGGTTGTGTTGATGGAATAATAATTGGAACTGTTCCACAACTGGTCTTTTCACAGAATAGTTGTGTGCACAACGCTGATCAACTTGTCCTCCTGAATCGCCCATGAAATTAATTTGGAAAAATTTATAGTCACTGACCGGCACTGGTGATAACTAATAAGTTCAATGATATATCTGTCCTTGAATCTGCAAAGGTAAACATTCCTGTATTACATATACATATCGTAAAGTAAATTGTTCAAACCCCCAAGTGACATTCGAAATACTTTGTGAGCACTACCATTTCCCCCCTCAAACTTTTTGACACAATTCCTTCTGGCTACTAAAAGTAATTCACAGAGCTACAAATGTACTTTAAGCCATTTCAAATGATGCACCATTACAATTGAAAACTGTGAACAATAGGGGTAAATGTTTTTCAATACACTTACCTGATAAGTTGGCATAAAATTTATTGTACTGTAGTCCATTTCTGTTATAATCAAATGCAGCTCTATAGGTGTTAAAAACAACACTTCTATATTGTTGGTTTCGGTTCTGTTCAACTTCATTCCGCGTTTCACGTTGCTCATCAGTTAGACTTGCTCTTCTATTAATTTGACTTGAGGCATTACGGGTTCTGCGACTTAAGTTTGTACAACTAATTGCATGCCGGCATGTTTTGAAACAAAATTCAACTGAAAATAAAAAATACTATTATTCTATTCCTATTCTTTTGTAATAGTATCAAAATGGTCTATCAAAACTATAATAATTTGACTTACCTTGTTGAACAAAAACTTCAGAAAAAAACACAGTACAAATTATCCCGTAGAAACCAATGTGAAAATTACACTAAGAAATGGTAAATGAATTATGTAGGTATATTTTTATTATAACTCCGGCCACAAATAGTAAAACTGAATATGTACAAAACCACACAAAAAAAAAAAATACAGTTTGCAAACAATTTGAAAGAATAACTGAACCCTTATAATATAAATAGTATATTATCTATGACTGAACCTTTAACTTTTAAGACAGAGACATTTTTTTTATGTCCGTTCCGTTCAGAACTGGCAAAGAGAACAAAGCCCATACAGCCATGTCTTTTGTATTTTGTAACATTAATTATTTTAATATATCTTAATCCCCTTTTTATAGTCTAGACTCAAGTTTTTATATCAGGCCTAAGCCATGTCTTCTTTTAATTTTCTTCCTAAAACATTTTTTTAATTTTAAGGCCGCAGCCATGTCTTCTTTTATTTTTTCTTCTTGAATCCTTTTTTAATTATAAGGCTGAAACCATGTGATTATTATAAATATTTTTTTTTGTCAAATTCTTGTTTTTTTTTTACATTCCGTCTTTTTCAATGTCAAATCCTTGTTATGTCATTTTTAGTAAAATTCATTTGTCACAATCGATAAAACGGTCAAATTCTGAAAATAGCTGAAATAGCTGAAAAACAAATCTTAAACAAAACGAAAAAATTAGTATTATATACATATGTACATATAACAATTAGATTTCATTTATAGTAGTAACAATAAAGTCATAAACTGGCAAGAAGCATTCTTGAATGCTTAGTATTTGCTGAAGGGAGCGCGGGATATCTTCAGCAGTTTTAAAAATACCTTAAAGTTAATAAACTTAAACTATCCGTTATTATAATCCACTTTGGATGAGTCTGTGTTTGAATGTGCTGTGTATACAGCTATGGATTCAGCGGAGTACATGACTATATGCTTGTGAGTGGATTCAGCCTATGGCCTTTAACTTTACTTAGAAGTTTATTAATATTTATGTTATATTAATTTTTATTTCGTCATATATGATCATCAAATATCACGTCCTCAAGTATCGATAGTAATTCACGAGTCACCCTGTATATCTGATGATATCCCTGCCACCTATCAAGTTCCCTATAAATGTCTTGCTTATACTTTAGGAGACTTTTGACTACAATTTTAATCTGAATAAATTTTGATTCATATAACCCAGAGTAACAAGGCCATACCTTGCTAGAAAATATATTATGTTTATTAAAAATTAGTTCTGTTTCAGAAAAACCTTGAAACAAATATGAATTAATATTGGCAGTCCTGTTAATAATGTCCTGCAGTTTAACAAGAAGTGGGTGATTTCTGACGGAGAGCAACCTTGCAAAAAATTTTGATTGTAAGTATTTAAACCTAAGTGCTAATGGAGGTATATTACATTCCACCTGCATTGACACTATGGGAGTATCTCGCATGGAACCTATTATAATACGCAAACATTTGTTTTGTATCTTTTCTAATTTATCTACTATAGTTCTTACCCCTGCAACCAAAAAAAAGCATATTCAAAATGACTCCTTACTAATGATTTATATAATGTTAATAGAATCATTGGATCAGCACCCCAATATGTGACTGTTAAAGATTTTAAACCATACAAGCATTTAAAGCTCGAGATTCTAGAGTTTCAGCATACTTATTCCATCTAAAATTGTTTGTTAAAATAACACCTAAAAACTTTACAGAGCTCTCTACAGACATTACATTATTATTGAACAAAATATTTACATTCCCATTTCTAATTCCATTTTTTGAAAAGACAACAACTTTACTTTTTTCATTGCTGACCTCCAGCCCAAAGCTATCAAAATAGTTCTTTAGTCTTTGGAGAGCGACATTGAGGACTGATTGTACATGTAAAAAATTAGTATCAGAGCAATAAACAACTAAATCATCTGCAAACTGCAGATTAGAAACTTCACACCCCAGAGTTAAATTTAGCTGATGTATGAATAGGATAAAAAGCAATGGGCTCAATACACCACCCTGTCATACACCCCTACAAGAATATCTTGGACCAAATAACTGATTGTTGACCTTAACAAACACCTTTCTGTAGTTTAAAAAATTAAAAATTCAATTTACAACTTTTCCAGGTACCTGTAGTAATAATAATATTGAGGATAATTTGTTCAAATCTACATTATTGAAAGCCCCTACAATGTCAAGAAAAACACCAACTAGTACTTTATTCTGGGAATCAGCATCGTGGATATCCAGAGAGAAATGACGTAGACTCTCACAAGCAGAATGGCCACAACGAAAGCCAAACTGATTGTAAGGTAAAGGATTATTACTTTCTATGTGAAAAATTAATCTCTGTTTTATTAATTGTTCGAAAATTTTTCTAACACATGAACTCAGTGGAATAGGACGATAAGAATCAGCCAAATTAAAGTCTTTGCTAGGTTTTAATATTGGTACCAAACAGTCAGTTTTCCAATCCTCTGGGATAATAGAAGATGACCATAAACTATTTAATAAACTTAAAAAAATAGAGTTTGAACATTTAAAAGTTTAAACATTTTGTAGGAAAGCCAATCCAGGCCACATGAAGAATCTTTTCTTGAGGCTAAAGCAGATTTTAACTCTTGCATTATGTATAGTAAAACAACCGATCATGTATGAATTATCACTATTTACTCCAACAACGTTATCTATACTCATCTGTTGTGAAACAGTATCCGGTGTGTATTTATATAAAAATGTTTGAACCCAATTGAGGTCAGAAAATAAGTTAGAACTCGGAAAGCTTTTTTTGAATTTTCTTATTTTAGTCCAAATGCTATTTATAGATGTCAAACGATTTATTGATGAGCAGAATTCAGACCAACTTTTACAACGTTCTTCTTTTAAAGTGAGTTTTTTAAGGCTTGTGCATGTTTGAAATTAATGTAATTTTTACTATTAAGACTAGTTTTGAAATTAATGTAGGCGTTCTTGCAGTCTTCTAATACTTTTGAACATTTATCATTCCACCAAGGTACTTGGCACCTTTTTCTAGGACGGTTATTATTACTATCAGATGTGTTATAGTTTAAGCTGGGCCCGGAGAATTTGATTGCCAATAGAATAATTGCACAAAACTTTCTGTATGAGTCAAGGAGATCACTATTGTCAACTTTAAAGTTCATTAACAATTTGTTCATAACTTTCCCAATTTACTAATTTCAGATTGCTGTGAAAAGGAATGTTGTTCAAGGAAATAGAGGGTTCATGATGAACTTGCCAGTCACAAGAAAGAAATATGAGAGCCTATAGTTATTAGTTGACCATTATTTAAAAGTATTAAGTCATTGTCATCCATGGAATCCATAATAGCTCTACCCCGAGAATCTATGCGACTGCAACCCCAAAAAGTATGATGGGCGTTAAAATCACCTGCAATTATCAACGGTTTTGGAATACTGTGCAATAAACGATCGAACTTCGCCCTTTCAAAAGCAGGAAAACTATTACCAGGATTGTAAACACTAACCAAAGAAATGCATTTATGTTTCAGTTTGATAACAATTACTACATTTTGTAACGAATCATCATAAAAAGTATCTAGTTTAGAGAAATGTATACCATTTTTAATTAATATTGCTACGCCATTATGGTCATTACCGCAGTCATTCCTAATAATGGTATAACCACGTAAATTAAATTGAATGTTAGGCTTGAGCCAAGTTTCTGAAATAAGAGCTACATGTATATTATTTTGGTATAGAAAATTTTGAATCTCAAGTCTGTTACTTAACAGACTTTGAGCGTTCCACTGAACAATATTTAAGATTTGGTGGTTGAATGTGACGATTTGCTATTTTTGTCTTGGATGGTTTCTTTATAGCTGAGCTAATAAATTGTGAACTAATACTTATATTTTGAGTTTTATTTAAAGTTATAACTTTAACTATAGATTCTGTTAATAGAGCCATTGCTTCAGAATTTGATAGTATTGCTTGTATTACTTCTTGGGTATTTAATTTTTTATTAAGGGAGGGAAAATTTAATGAATCTTTTAACGTGTCAGCATATGAATTGGGTTTATTGTTTGCGATTTTCTTTTGCCTTATAGGGCACTGGCTAGATCATCGCGGTGAATTTTTACAAAACTAAGCCAGATGATCATAGCGTAAACATTTAAAACACTGTTTTATAGGTGGGACCTATTATGTGGAGACAGGCAGGCGCACATCTTAATGTGAACATATTCCGGCAGTGACGTAGCAGACGCAAAAGTTATTACTACGCTCTGAGTAGGTTGCAGTGTGAAGGTGTTATTTTCTCCTTTTACTTTACGCATTATGCGTCGGACAGAAATATTTTTTTTTTGTTGTTGATATTGCTTTATATATTTTGTGATTGGATAGATGAGTTGGAACCGAAGAGATAACTCCCGATAGTTCGGTGGCCCTTGCTGGTATTGAAGCTTTAAGTCATTGTTCCTTTACATATGTATGTAGTATTTTCTAAAAAGGCATTTGCCAAATTCGCACGTTGGAAAACAACACCGACGTTATATTTATTATTATTCTTAAATATTGTATACCTTTCACAGAGCGTATAAAACTAGTACTAAGCGACATCATGTCCCTATTACCGAGTGGGACATATAATCTTCTTCTTCTTCTACCTGGCAATTTCCCAGCTATAGCCAGGGTCTGCCTTACATGTTATGAATAGTTTTTGGCTATTTGTTTTTTTGAGTGGGACATATAATAATACTGGCGAATCCTCGTAATCGGAATCGCTGCTTGTACTGAAAGGCAAGGACTCACCCGAATCCTTCTTTTTACGTGTTTTCACCATCTCTCCACATAAACACTTATATACAGACTAAGTTTTACTTCTTTACAATAAACTAAACAAAAATTTGCAAATTATAGTATAAAACTATTTTCAAAAAGCCTGCGTCAACGTTTCAATTCCCGCGCTCTTTTTTTTTCTTACCATAGACATAGACTAATATAGTCACACAAACGTTAAGCTCAGCTTATGTATCGCGCATTTAAAAGTAAGTAATTTTAATAATGTAAATCATAATTATTAAAAAAAAAAATCAGTTCTATTTTCATTGTAGTGCTTTGTGATAAATGATGTTTTTTGTTTGATTACCTCAAATTAAATGTTTTTTGTTTGATTACCTCAAATTAATTAGACAAACAAACCTGATGGTTATTATTATATTTTGTTATTATTCAATTGGTCGGGTCCGCGATCACTTTTTTTTAGTTTCTGAACGCGACATTAAATCCTCCGACGACGTATTCTGTGCTCCAACGCGCACACGCACACTGTTTTGATAGATATGATTGAATTTGAACTTTGTGTAGCTGTAAGATAGTGCAAATTTACTTTTTGACGTTACGAACACACCTGCATTTCTTAGATAACAGTGATTGCTTGTAATTGAATATGAACATATATATTGAATATAATAGCAATAAAGCTCAAATTAATTCTACGGTTTAGTTTTTTTTTATTATTGGGAAACAAACAGCAAATACCTAGACATCATAATATATTTCACATATTAAAAATAATTACATAAGCCAACAAAGTTTCCACTTTTGCACAGTTTCATGGAGTGAATATAAAAAAAAATACTTATAATTATCAGAATTTAAACATTTTACAATTCAAAGTGAATTTAAGTTTAAGAAAGAAAAACAAACATCTTAAATGTAATAACTACATATATGAGCTTTTTCAAAAAACGAGAATTCTTTAAAAAACGATCATTAAAAATATCAACACAATTAAACAATGTGTTATAGTTAGTACAGGCTCTTACGAGAAAACGATTTTTGCATAATTTCTTTTACATAATGGGACAGAGAAGATATGTTTACATCGTATGGAAGAATTAGAACATTTAAAAAATATGTTGAGTCTATAAGATTATTTATGATTTTATATAGAAAAAGTTGATCCCTATATAGTATATACCCTACGGTTCTCAAGTGACATAATGTTTAAACTTTTGACAGAGTTTTCTCCAAATTTGTATGTCATTCTTTTAAGAAACTTGTTTTGGACGCTTTGTATTGCCAAAATATACTCAGAATATTGCGGATTCCAAACAGTGGAAGCATATTCCAAATGAGATCTAACATAAAATATTGTAAGTGTGTATATTCTTGAAATCGCAACCTTGACGAAATATGAATCCCAGCATACTGTAAGCTTTGGCTGTTATTTTATTTATATGTTGATCAAATATTAAATCAGCTTCAAGAAGAACTCCCAGGTCCCTCACCTCGGTCACTGTTTTCACTACTTTATCATAAGTCATGTAGTCAAATAATATTGGATTTATTTTTCTACCAAATATAATTACATAGCACTTTTCAATGTTAAGATGTAAACCATTGGATAAACAATATTGTTTTAAAGTTAGAAAACGTTTGTATGTGAAAAAGAAAAGGGTTGTTTGTATGGTTTTCCCGGCAATTATTCGATTTTTTCTCGTCGTAAGAACCATCCTTGGACTTCAACGAACATATTTAAAAGGGAATTAGCCAAATTGGTCCAGGCATTGTTGAGTTATGCGCTTACCAACACATTTTGCTATTCATTTTTATATTATAGATAGGGTGGCAACCGGAGGTTCCAGTAAAACTAAAAAACATACTTATATGTATATTAAAATAAGAATTATATTTTAAAACTAAACCTATACCTAAGACTACATGATTGCCCGATGTTCGGATGACAACGACATTCTATTGCTTGTGTGGTGTGGAATCTTCTGGCTCAAACGGCTTGGTGTTGGCTCCGCGGAGTCAGCGGCGTCACTCGTTATACGATATTTTACCGATACAAAGATGTCGCCCCGGCGATGTTCATTTTTTTTCTTTATATGCAGCGCGTACGTAACATTATGCTTTTCGATGTGATTTATTTAAAATTAATGCCAATGCAAAAAACTAATTTCCATGGAATGTATATGTGTGTGTCTTTTATTCCATAAGATTTTGGGAAAATATGAATCATCCTACAATATTATTTCAAATAATTACCAAACAAAAAACATTTGTTTAATAATATGCATCTTATATAAATAGTACTCAACACTATCAAAAAAACTTAACAACAAGGTATCTACTGAATATAAAAATATGTTTAGAAATTGAGTTCATAATAGTTATTGAGAATATTTAATAAAAACTTGATAAAAGAGTAAGAAATAAAAATTCTAACACTCAAGGGAGTGAAAGGGATTCTCATTTTATGTTTTACAGTCGACATATCTTTTGAGGAAAGAAGAATTCCAGTGTAATAAAATATTGAAAAATAATGATCTTTCCGTGAGTTAAATAATAATCTTCCTTGATTAAGAGAATCTTTGATTTCATCGAACTTATTCTTTGGTTAACAAGTAACTGAATGTATAGGTTTATACTGGCCACGACGCTCCGCGAACACGACATGTATGTAAACTAATAACAAGATCAATGAGCATGTATTTACAGCTCCCCATATATTTACTTTCTTCTTAGCCAAATATTTACTCTGTGAACAAAATATGCTTACCTTTTTTTGAAAGGTAAACACTTTATTGGTTTGGAAACACTTTATGTAGGGTACTGTGTAGTGTGCTATAAGCCAGGTACTGTTCAAAATAAGGAGATAACTAACACAGAGGTAAAATCTATGTTAAAATATTATTTTTATTTGTAGATTGTTGACTGTCACGAGGAGGATGTCTATCCAAACATTAAATAGCTTGTAGACACCACCATGTGCCATCTAGACATAAACATATCAGATTATCTTAGCCCCACCGCATTTTCTTTTACTTCTAAAATAAATTTTGTTTTGAAGATGTCAGATATAATTTATTAAAATCAATGCTAAGCAAAGTATTACACTTCACAATTTTGCTGTAGATAGCATCCCTTAGAAACCCTTTTACATCAGATCACAACTAGCACCCCTCAGGCCGATCTAATTCGCCAGTGGAGGTCGATGAAGTTATTTTTATTTTGGTAAAATTATATTTTATCCGAAATGAAAAAAGTGTTTGATGTCTCTTTTGTTCAAACTCTGTTTTAATATAAAGTTATAAGTGGATAGGTGATGAAAATATGACCATTCCTTATAAAGAACATAAAATAATATGCTGTTTATTACCGGCTCTTTACCTTTTTTTTTAAATTGTTATTTGGGAATTTAACTTTTTTAACACAAGTAAACTTTTTAAGAGTGATTAAGGAATATGTAAATAAAAGTCTATTTCATCTATCATGTTTAATTGTAACAGATAGTTTTCTACACATCCACCTTACATACGCGTTATGCGCTAAGTGATATGGGTTCTGTACACGGCGAGGAACGCCTAACATAAATAAAATTCACATTATTACATTATAAACTTATGTCTAAAGTGCTAAGCTATCCCCTTACGAGCTAGTCGCGTTGCGCTCGGGTCATGGCTCCGACGAGGCTTCCGGGAGGCCGACCTCAGGCGGTTTCCTTTTGATTCAATCGTATATCGATTAAATTCCTAACTAATTGTTTCTCACAGACAGCTCATCGACAGACACCCTCAGGTCTCAGGTTCAAGTTTATACAGATCAAAATACCCTAACTTCTCCTCTCTAAGGATCATGAAGTCGAACTCCCAGAAGAATATGCCGCGGTCAAAGGTGGGCCACGATTCGTCGCGCAACGTCGCGGAGAACTAAATATTTATATGTACACGCGTGAGTCTGTACAGAGCGGCGTATTTACAGGATATGTGTCGGTCAGTCGCGTGGGGGGCGCGCGAGGAGAGCCAGCGGCTGCAGCGCCGCAGCCTGCAGGGCGGCGTGTGCTGCGGCGGCGGGGTGCGCGTGCGCGTGCTGCAGGCCGTGGCCGTGGCCGTGTGCGTGCGCGTGCGCAGGCAGAGCGTGCGCCAGGGGGTGAGACAGAGGCAACAACGACCCACCGCCACCCGGAGATGACGCTCCGCCCGCCTCGCCTGCGGGTGGATTTATACGCTTCTCCTGAAAGTCATAAGATATCCAAACTTTATATTTGTTCCAAATTAGTAAAAACTATTAATTATCATGTAAATTTGATGTATAGTCACCTTCTGTCTACGATTGCAAAACCAAACGCGTACTACTTCCTTCTCCATACAGAGACTGTCGGCTAACGCCGATATTTCTTCGCTGGTCGGTTTCGGATTGTGGAGGAAAGCTTTCTCGAGCGCGACCCTGACTCCTGACTCTATGGAGGTGCGCTTCTTGCGGCGTCTCCCCACAGCCTCGGCCAGGCCGGCGCCCAGGGACGCTCCGCCTCCGCCGCCGCTCAGCGACGAGTCCGCGTCCTCCAACCACTTCTGCAGCAGTGGCTTCAGTTTGCACATATTCTTGAAACTGAGGTTCAACGCTTCGAAGCGCGATATAGTCGTCTGGGAGAAATCGTTTCCGTACAATTTTCCCATGGCGAGCCCCACATCGCCCTGAGTGAAACCTAACATCGAACAAATATATTAAGATATTTTAATGAACACAAGATATTAAAATTTAATAGTTCCAAAATGCATTACCGAGTTTGATTCTTCGTTGTTTGAATGTTTTGGCGAAGTGCTCGAGCTCTTCCAGGTCGGCTGTGTCATCGGCTGGATCGAGCGCACGGGGCTTGTGCGCGTGCGCGTGCAGCGGCGAGTGTCCCGCCTGGGACTGAGCATGCGCAACTGGCGAGTGCGCATGCAATGAGTGCGCGTGCGCATGTGCGTGCGCGTGATGCGCATGGGGGGAGCGTGCTCGTCCCGGACCTGGCGTGAGCGGAGTCAAGAAGGCTGCTGCACCAGGCGGAGAGCCACGCGGAGACGGGGAACGAGTGTCTGGATCGTCAAAATGAAATGTTTTGATAACTCTAAAGTGTAATGTTATCTTAAAAAAAAAAAAATAGAAAAAAGGAGGCGTTTAAAATATGACTCTTCCTGACATCTATTGACGAATAGTAATACTACTTTTTGCTAATTGCTTTTAACCCTTAACCACCTACCTGCGATCTCGGAGTGCGCAACGATTTTTCAAATTCAAATATTTCCACGTGTGAGTAGCGTGCATTAAGACGTGTTCATGTACCTTTTCTACATAAATCAAAATACAATACGTATGATATAAAAAGGAAACACAAAACGGCTTACCTAAGTTTTGTATGTAAATTACCAATTATTTTGGAATTTTTGTAAAAAAGTGTTGTTACTGCTGCGAAAAATTGTAAAAGTTGAGGCGTTGCAATTTTGTTTAATTTTTTGTTTCGTTTTTTAATTTTATTTTAAGTTAATTCAAATTAATAAAAATAGGAAAAAAAAAATTAGTATTTAATTGGAAAATTTTAGTATTTTAGAATAAATATCTAATTTTCTTAGTATAGTTATTTATAGTGCCATATTCCTTATATCATAGATATTATTCCATTTTTATAAAACTTTACTTTCTTATCAGATCCCAAAATAATCGCAGAAATTTATGAGCGGTCTCTGTGACCGCACGAAGGTGGTTAAAGGACAAAAATAGGTGGTAGGTGGTTAAGGGTTAAACGACACAACATCAGATGGCGTTGCTAAGTAACAGGAAGTCATTGAGTATTTGTTCTGACGTTAGACTAAGAAATTAATTATTGTTGATTTATATTGTTTTGTGTCTATTTTACGTGTTCACTTAAAAATGCCTACACGAAATAAAAAAAAAGCACTGATAAATACTAAAAATTCCTAAATACCGAGCAAAGCTCGGTAACTAGGTATATATTGTGTATTATATACGTACTAGTACTATTCTCTGTGTTTAATAACTCTCTTGTTCGTGAGAACACAACTTGTCTTTCACTCACCGACAGTTGGTGCTCCAGCGTTGGCTCTCGCTTGAAGTTGCTGGAGCTGTTGTGCTGCTGCCTGCGCAACGGCCTGCTGCACCTGGACATAAAGAATCACTGCTCATTTATAGTTCAATGAATAGACTTCCTAAAGAGATAGTTGATTATTCAATCATATGCCTGCTAGTGGTATATTTACACGAGATGAACCACGTACTATTAAATGACTCACTTGCGTATGTAAAAGTAGAGAGTGTGCACCATGTTGTGTAAGCAATAAATGTTGCAGTTGGGCCAGAGCATTGCCGGCACCAGCGGCACTCTGAAATAAAAAGTAAATTACATTAAAAATTTAAAAACCAAATGTGTTTTGAAAGTCTTTAATTGACTTGTGATCGAGTGATTTCTAAGTCTTCCGAAATCCTATTTAATATTCATGAGAGATTTTAAATTATAAGTAACTAATTATTCAAAAAACCTACTAAATTTAACTCGCTACTTAAATGAAGAAGGTTCATAAAGTTTGCTCAAGGGCAGAATTTAATATATCAACCGGACAGAAGACGGTGAGTGTCACTCACCGGGGAGAGGTAGTGGTGGTCTCGGAGCAGACTCACCAGCACGGCGGCCGTGGCGGCGGAGGAGGCGGCGGAGGAGGGGCAGGGGGAGGAGGAGGACGGCGGGCGGTGGGGGGCGCGGGCCGCTGCTGCCGCCGGGACGCCCTCGTCTCCACTAGCCTCGCCCTCGCCTTCCCCGCTCGCGGACCCATCTGAAGTGACACAGGACAAGCTATAAGCTACATACTTGAAAGCAACTAAGTGTAGAGATGTAATCAAATTAGTGATGAAAGAATTTAAAAATATTTCTTCAACATTTCAGTCTTCAAACATTTAGGGAGATGTTATGTTATGTTTCCATATTGCGGCACATATTAATGGGCGAGCAAAAAGAGTAAAAAGATTTTTCTATTATACAATATACGATTGAAATATTTTTCATTAGATATTTTTCTGTAAAACAATGTTTTCAGACAAGAATTTGCATTTAAATAATAATAATCGAATAACTTGATGATACAACTAACAATCTATACAGTTTTCACTTCTATCTCAGTTACAAAATAATTCCCCGCATTTTATATTCATTCTTTTTTGGTATATTTAACTGTCACAACGTCTCACGCCTGCTAATTGTTAAGATAATTATTATCTTTAGTGCATCAAAACAGATCGCAACAGAGATGAACATCATCAAACGATTTATATTTTAAATGTTCCGATTCTTGTGAGATGTATCGAAACGTACAAAATAAAAAAAATAAACTATTCACTTATTATAATAGTGATAACATTTAAGAACAATGTGTTGAGCTGAGCTCATCTACATTGTTGAATAGAATAAAGTTCGTTTTAATATAATCTAACAGATTGATAGACTTGTACTTATTGTGATAGCTGTGCAGGTTGCTGCGACTTCAAGGACCGGTGTGAGGCGTGTGTTTGTTCACACATCTTATCCATATTTAATGTTATAATTACAAATTGCAATGTCTCGGTTCAATGACTTCAGGCTGTATCATACGGCTTTCTTTTGGTCTCGATATCTGTCGCACTTTGTTTGCCTCAATCCAAGATAATGTATTCACACACTTAACTTTATATAAAATCCATTGGCATCTACTTACGAAAAAACACAGAAAATATCAACTCATGGTTGGCAAAGTCTAATTTGATTAGGAAATAATTATTTTTTTCGAATAGTCCTTTTATTTTTTGTGTCTTAAGTACATATCTTGAATCTCCTTAACCAATCTAACAAATACTGAGTTTTCGAAAGATATATTATGAAGTAGTGACGAAACATGTCCTTTTAATAATTATAAAGATGGAAATCCTTTAAATATTATCAATATATTTGTTAAATTTTTAATAATAAAAGACGTTTTCTAATTTTTGTAGCAAGAATTAGTTTTCAAAGGGTCGTTACAGTTTCTAAGAAAACTGTTTCATTATAACTTCGGAAAACATATATCATTAAAACTGTAACAGAAGCGATACGATCTAACGAAGTATGTATTTGAAAAGTAAATCCTAAATCATCTTAAACAAATGTCATTCAGCTCTTTAACACCGCATATGTTATGTTGATGGATGACTTGGAGCAACCATCAGGTGGACTCGCTGTCCCTCGAAGGAAATAAAAAACACTATGTAAGGGTGTAAGCTTAGAGCTGTAAATCAGACGCAAGTTTAATTTATAGCCATCCCAATAGTTTTCCTCAGAGACTACTTCGGGTTAAAGAGTTTTCCTTTGCTTCGGAATACTCAATTAAAAAATATTGTTTCAACCATAAAGGGAACGTCAATAGTAGTGTCATTTTCTTATATAATGATGAATGATAAAACAGTTTAGTATGCGTGACGTCGCGGAGGGAGCATCAGCATGCGTCGAGCTTGTCACCGGATATTAAATGGTAATGTTAGAGTAATACATCATCGGTCCTCTCCCACCGCACACGAGCCCGCGCGAGGCCGAGGAAGGCTGGTGGGAGAGTAACCTGGACCAGAACACTCGCACTCACAAACAATATGTTGTCGACGCGAGCCGCTTCATCTTTACAAATCGATCACTACTAATCAAATATCTCCCAGTTCTCGTAAGACCCCACTCTATTAACCCGCGCACCTCTTCCTCACCGTCAAAGGGTAAAGCTGCTCGTTTTTTTCCGTGTCGCGTGCGTCGCGTGCTCGGCACGCTCACTTCTCCCGAGACGTGCCCACAACCCTTCCTACTTGGCGCTCGTCACACACCTTACATACTTTTTCTTTCGTGTATTGTTAATTTCAAAGCAACAAAACAGTTATTATAATGTTAGTATTTTTTGTTTGGTGATTTATGAGGTTCTCCTTCTAATGTTGGTGCTCGGTTACTTTTGATGTGTTATAATGCATGTTTCCGTCCTCATGCATGAAATGTTAAGAAATAATGTTTTGTAATTAATAATAATTAAATTAATAAGTAAACAACACAAGCTTATAACACTATATAATGTACAACGAGTTGTTTTGTGAGACGCTAATTAATATATGTAAGAACGTACCGTGGCTGGGTGGAGGCGATGGAGACTTAATGAGGTCGCCAGACTCCTCTGAAACAAAACAAATAATGGTAAATACACAATACTTTAAACATTTCTTTAAAACTAAATAATGTTTTTATTTGTTACATATAACATAGAAAATATATGAGCTATATATGTACGTATGTTTGATTGGTTGACTCTTTGAGATTTTCAACATATGATATTAAATATGTTACGATCGTAATGATGAATATTTTATAAGATGTTTGTATGTACGGTTGTTTATTTTAATATCCTCCTTGATGAGAATCAAACAAGACAGTGAGATTAAATATTAAATAATACCTACTACGCGTGTCACTCGTATGCATAACAATACAGTAGTATCTATGACTAATAGTTGAGTTGTAAACCTGATTAATCTTGGAGCGGGAATAGAAGAGACGTGCAAGTTTTGATATCGGGACTTATTAGGTAAGATTGGATTTGAGTCGGCCGGCGTCAGTGTAACGAGATTAGCTCATTAAACTAATTAATCGGATAACCGCGAAGCACCAGCAGTACTGACGCTAGCTGACCGCAGGATAAGCTCCAGGATACACGAGTGGCACTTTGATAGGCCGTGTTGACGAAGGATTAGCCCCGAGTGAGACATTCACTACGTACAGAAGAAGAGAGAATAGAATGAGACCTGGGGAGCTACCTGCGGATCATCCGAGAAATAAAATGTAGCGGATTGAAAGGATTTGTGTCGACGCACAATCGAGCAGAGTCGCGCTAAAAAACATACACGAAAAAATATGAATACCTTCATGGTTTTTATCTCGTTTATTGAAACGTCAAAGTATTCTTTATTAGCGACAGACATAGAAACGAACTCGGGGGAGTATCAATACTGCTCTAAGCCTGCAGTTGGCCATTTTTTGCGCGCTGGAATGAAGAAGCCTTTCCATTTTAAAATCCTTCTAAAATTACTTCAAAATTGTAAAAATAATAATGTGGAATCACATTGTGTCGTACATCTATGGAATGAATAAACGATGCGTATATATGTATATTATATGTAGTTTAGGACATGTGAACATTGTCGCGGCTTTAACGACAGTCACAACCTGACTACAAACTGATAAAAGAATATTTACTTATATGAAAAATATTAATCTTATGATTCCAAAATATACATATACCTACCTGTATAAGCATATTGTTTAGAACAAAACAATGTTACACGTAATATTATTAATATTGAATTTAATGTAATATTTTAATTTCATAAATTTGTGAAATGATCAAACATTTAATAAGTTTTTTTTAAACTTTCCAGTAAGACCAGTTCATAAGCCTGTGGCTTGTGTAACCTTAAAGGCTTATTTTGTATCATTTTGTATAGACTTATAAAGACTTGTAAAAAAGGAGTTTTAACTTTGAATAAAGTTGAAAAAATCATTTTATATAAAAAAAATTGCCTCGACCTGGAAATGGAGAGAAAATAAAAACATCTACGATATAGAAAATATGCTTATTTTGGGGAGTTCATTGGAAATAATTAAATAACTATCTTATTACGTGATCGGTACCAAGTTAATATTACAAACATTTTCAGTCTAAAATACATAAATTATGACTAGACATATCAATACAATTGCAGATTTATGTTATATAAAAGCATTGATTGTCATTCCAAGTTTCATTATATTGATAATTATTCTCGAATTTTTCGATTTTCCACTTTTTCCAATACTTTTGTCTCGCTTAATAAACATTTTGCGCTCGCAACAAGACTTTACAACTCTTTTGTTTTTCCTAATTTATTTAACATAGTATATCTTTGAAGTTTAATAACTAATACATTTAAAGATATTGCTCGTTCCTGTGTTCTCTGCTCGTCTGTGAATCTAATTGATGACAACTAGTTAAAAATATAATTTAATATAAATAAATTGTATCAAACACATTTAACAATTACTATCTATTAACGTGGCCATTCTAACAGGATATTTTGATATATAAAGAAGGTATTAAAATAACATTTACGTATGTAGGTAGGTATAACATAATTTGTCATGTTTATCTTTATTGTTCCCGACATTGGTGGACCTGATTATTGTATTTTAAAAATGTTAACAAATTCTTCGTTTTTCAAAGCAGAGCCTTTAAATAGGTAATTAGTGAAATGTTACTTAAAAAACGTCATATACATATATTACGCGAAATAATATTAATCGCGCAGGTTGAAAATCTTGTAAGAGCAAAGTTTGGATCTTCTATAAATAAATTATATATTTTTATGAACTATTTAAGTTTCGCTTAACTTATGAATAGTGCGTATTTTAACAATAAAATACTTTATATTTTAAAGCAGATATCTTCGTTTATACTCAAAAAGCGTCTGACGTAGACGTTTAAATAATGATGCTAGTCTAAAAATATTGTTATATAAAGATATGGAGATGTGTACACATGTAGAGGCATGTGTGTTGGAGTCAGCAGTCCGTACTCACGGTAGGAGGTGCAGTAGGTCCGGGCGGTGGCGCGCACGCACGCCGTCAACACCATCGCGGGTTCGGGTCCGACGGACGCGACTGAGGCTACACTCCCGCGGACACGTTCGACACACGGACTAAGAGCAGGCTGGGGGCTCCGGGACACCGCGCGTCCTCCACGGCTGGCTGCGTGAGACTGCGGCAGCGGCGCCGCACGCTCGCCCGACTCACCCCTCTCCCCCCTCCCACCGCCCGCAACCCGCACCCCAATGAATTATAAATTTTAAATTTTTTGCACGAATCTATTCCTTTTTCCGCCCTTAGTGAATTTTTTCCTTCACCTTGCCATTATTTCGATTACCTGAGATGATTTTTTTAGGACTCGATACGCGTTTAAAAGCTGTTTAATTTTTTTAGGAAAGGGGAACGATGCATTCGACTAACCGATGCGCGAATTCCGATATCGGGTTTGATTGAAAAAAGCCCGTTGGAAACGGTTGAACCGAGTGTGAATATGAACCGACTCCGGTCGTAGCTTCGATATCTGGTTATAAACGTAGTTCCACATGGAAACCTCATACATCTAAGTATTGTCAGGACAGACACCGGCATCAGGAGCTGATGTGACTGTTACAACAGGCGTCGTTCAGTTATTTCTATATACTGATAGTATGACGTCGAGGCGGCTGTACTGACGAACGGACGGACGGACGGATCTCTGCTATTTTGCTTATTATTACAATATTAGTAAATTATCGATGACATCAGGAGAATGTCAATAATATTTAATATTTTACTGTATTAATTTAAAAAACCTATTTTAAGACACTCGATCATAAGGTACATGAAGTTAAAATTCATTCTAAAACAATAATGTAATATGGCGATAGTTCGGTCAGCTCTTAGAACACAGCCTCTCAGAGCTGTTTAATGAGAGACCATCTCACATCGAACATGTAGGAGTGCGGCGAGAGACGGTCCGAAGACCACTTTGTGATGGTAATACGAGCAAACAAGCTCCGATCAAACGCTGAAAATCATCTTCTACACCCCCGGCACCCCCCGGCACCCCCCTTCGGCAGCCCCGTACACACAGAGCTCCTTTGAAGAACTCTCTCATGCATTGCTATCAGAATGCATTTACGTAATGTGTCTGTTTGTTTAGGTTCGAGCTATCGCTACTTTGAATAACATATTCGGCCGTCGCGGTGTTCGATAACTGTTTCTTAAAAGCTGAACAAACTACATTTACGTAAAGAGCAGGGAATACAATGAATATTATTTGAAGCTCGCTCAGTGATCTCCGGCGGAGGGTCCTCGCCCGAACAATAACATGCAAATGTATCACTCACATTATACGTTAAATATATGTAGGTCAGTGAGTTGAAATCTGTTTTATTAGTGATAAAGTGCCTGTCGTAGGGGAGTGAAGCGACCGGGCTACGAGACTACTACGAGACTACTACGGAGAACAGAATAACGCACTGTTTAGCGGAGCAAGTGACCTCGCGGAAGGGTTGGCTCGCAACTCATAATTCACTAGTAATGAACACGTCCAGTGGAATAGGGGTCTGTGGAGGTGTGTGGGGGTGACCGGGGGGGGGGAGGTATCGGAGGCTCACGTTACAATTGGGTCTGTTCACTTTATTAATATGGCGATGCAATATTAACGCAATTTGCAGGAAATGTCAAAAATATAGTTTATTAATATCAGAACACGTGCTGCAGTCGTTATGTGAGAGGGTAAGAGGACGTCACATCAACACATGGACTCACTGTAATCAATGACAACGAATAATAATTTATTTATTAAAGTAACATTTTACATGTCGAAGAACCACGGGAAAATATTATAATTTAAAATAAAAGTTTTAAAAAAATATAATTTTAATATATTTTAATTTGTAATTTTTTATAAAGTATTATTTTTTTATGCTTTCTGTCAAAGTGGATTTTTTTTTAATTATTAAACAACAAATAATAATTACATCAGTTGCGACCTCCAAACACTCGTTTTAGAAAAAAATATTTCTTATTTATTTTTTATAGAATTACGAGTATATTCCGGTCATTAATACAGTTTTTTTCTTTGATTTAAAAGTATGTAAAGCTTTAATTTCAGAGAGAGGGTGTTATCTAAATAAGCAGTGCTTCATAGATCCGATGGGACGTAATAAGAACGTAACGAGCGTTCCCCGAGGACGAGGCGACGACACCTATCAGACGAGTAATAAAAGGTTATTGGAAATTATACAAAAATATATTATTAGCTCTTGAATGTTAAGAGACGGCCAAGAGTCACAGGTTTCTGAAGGGCTGGCGACATGAACCAGACACCGGTAGACAGTCACCGATAGCTGATGATGGGAGGTCGTTGTTATTATTGATATACCTCGAGTTCGTAGCTCTGGACGGATGGAAACATGACCGAGTATATATATATACATAGGATCTTAATGAGATTCATAGATCGGGTTCATTGTGCTGTGTGGCTTTTGTTAAATCTCATCAGAATGTATCGAGTGCAGGGGAGCGCCGGCAGAATGTTATCGTGGAAATGCAATCGTAATCAATTGCGACCAAATAGGCAATGGGCAGCTATCGATTGTCGTGCCGCGTGCGGGCAGGCGCTGTCCTGCGAGGAGGAGGAGGAGGAGGGAGGCGGCGCTGGGAGAGGGAGCTGCCATGTTGGATTAGTCGGTATTTGCATTTTCAATTCGCCACGAGCGCCGGCAAGGGTTGCGCGTGCGCGTAATCCCGTTAACTAGTCGCCGGCGAGTCAACACGGGCGGGGGAGAACCCTCGCGAGCGCGGAACGTTTAGACTTATTAATTATTATTATTGTTACTGCTATCAAAAATATAAAATTTAAAATGGCAGGACGAACCACCGACACAGATTTAAAAAACTAGGAGATATGATCTCTATATGGCATAGGATAACTTAGAAATATTAAATTGCGTTTTATTGAAAAGAGGAAATTTAAGTGGAGGTACAATCTGTATAATGTTGATAAGCTGATAAAAGTTAATTTGAGTAATATAAAGTTATCTTATTGACTATTTAGGTTTCTAGCGATCTCAAGACAATGTACGAGCGGCCGGGAGTGGACACACGGCGGGTGGTGTGGGGGGGGGGGCTAGGAGACTACTGATCGATAGGTCGTGCAGCTGCAGTTACTGTGAAGGCAGCAGTCATACTGTTATTAATTAATCAGGCATCAGACGTAATCGAGTCATAACTGAGTAGGTATTAGAAAGCACCGCCTGTGAAGCTATGTACTATAAATACTGTCACACTGTTGTAATAAAGGAACAGGTGCCGTCAGAGAGGGAGCGGAACAATAACCTGTATGTAGAACAGCCACTTGACGTATTTAAATTCAACAAGTGTCATAAAAAACTCCCTCGGGCCCGCGACGAGCACCACTCTATGTAGTTAACCCTTTAAAAAACGAATCAACGTGTGTCAGGTGGGGCGCGGCGCCCGGACGATCAATGTAAATTTATGTAAATGCCCCATCTACATACATTTACATGGAAGTGACGGCGGACGGGATTGGAGCAGCGGCTGGGGGCGAGCAGGGGTCGGGGGTCGCGGGGCTCAGGGGCAGCGGGGAGGAGCGGGGAGGGGTGTCACCGCGAAAGGGTTGTAGTGATTTATAGAGCACGAATACAGCCGTGACATCGGCGTCTCGCGTCACGGGTTTAATTTAAAAAGAGATGATAAACGAGGTGCGGCTGGGAACGGGCGCACGTGGCGGAGGACCGGCTCACTGACGACGGGCTGCGAGTGAACCAGCCGACTGATACTAGATGAGAGAGAGGAGACGCGGTCAGGGCGGCCGTTAAATATAATATATAGCGCAATAACATTAATTTAAAACGCTATGTGAACCCATTAGGAGGCATGAACTTATGATGGTCGCCGCACGTTACAACGAACAATGATTTTTTAAATTTAAAATCATTCTTATGGTTAAAGATACTTTATTTTCTCCAAAAAAAATAATATAATAGTCTTTATATATGTACTTAGTTAACTATTAATTTTTATAACCAAGTCGTCTGTTTTTCGTAAAAGTAAAGTCCATTTTAGACGACTGAAAGGCACATTACGTCGATAGTTTTAAAACACTGTAGGTACCTACCTGTTCTGTGAGTACGATAAATACAATTCAATATGATGTTTGCTGTGTAAGAGAGTCAGTTGTATTATAACGCTACTTGAAGGTTCATATGCTCCGTTCCCATGAAAGCTCCCCGGCTCGTCCCCGCGGGCTGCCCCGGACTCGCTGGTCGGAGGTTCGTTATGAATTTATGACGGTCAACAGTCACGGCGAGGCAAACAGCAATATTAGGTAGTAGTCGTCAAACAGAGCAGCGGCAAACAGTGCGATTGTTTGCTCAGAACACACAATGACCCCTCCCCCCTCCGACCCCGGGCGGCCCCGAGCACGGTGACCTCCGACCTTCGTCCCCGGAGAGAGGACGCAAATCAAATTCTTGTAAAGCCACTCAACGGTGAGTGGGCGACTAATGCGAGAGAACCCGGAAATGACCGAAAGCAAATTTTGTAATTGAACAATTCTTTTACAAGAGATGTATTAAAAAGTATGTACTAAAAATATATAATATTTTTGAACCGTTGGTTGTCTGCTGATGCAGATGCCTGCTCTACGAAGCCCATATGATTGCTACCCGCGACTAAACTGACACAAAATTGATTATTTATACGACAAATGTTCGTCGCTATAGTGAGGGATACCATATGACTAATATTAAAAATCAGTAAGACCTAGTAAAATATAATTTAACCTACGGCATAACAAAAAGCAGAGATTGGTTAGTGGCGGAAATTATAAAGAAAACATTTAAACCTATTCATATCTAGCTAAGAAACAGAACACTTGAGTCGTACCTACAGTAGTACTCCAGTGTGTACACGGAAACGGATATCGACATTGGAGACTTTAAAACTGACAGCTGTATTTAGTATCGTTTAATGGATATTGAAGGTACAGCAAATTTCAAAACCCTTTCATTGCTATTGTGATCCAAAAGTGGCCAAAATCGAAAGCGAATTCGGAAACGCGTGCGGTGTTGGCGGGCGGCGGGCGGCAGCTGCGCACGCGCTACACCCCTTCACACACACACACACACACACACACACACACACACACACACACACACACACACATACACACACACATACACACATGCGCATACACACACACAACACAGCCTCCCGTCATTCACAAAAATCGTTGACCTTAATCACAATAATGAAAATCTATAGTGACGACTTTTTAGTCAATGATCGTGTTGTAAGACAGCCCCCCCCTCCCCACCACCACCACCACCACCACTGTGTCTGTTCACATGCGGGCTCGTCCCTCGTACTCCAACACTGATAACAGTTCTCCTGCTTCTAACTACTACTATCAGATGCATTATTCGGATCCCCGAACGTTACCATTTAAATATATTATTTTATTTAAGTCACGTATTAAAACTAGTTTCCTTGGGTGAGTCACTTATATGTTTAAAGTAAATAATGAAATTGTTTAATTCCAATACTGTTGGTCGGATGCCGCGAGGACACCCTCGGGAGCGTGTTGTAAGAGGAGCGGTGACGCGTGTAGTGAACGGGCGCGGGAGAGGAAACCGGATCAAAGAAGAGCCCGGGGTGATGCTTCGGAGTACTGATGATGACGTCGGCGACAGAACAACCACCTTCCTACTGTGGTACTAGTAGCGTCACTTGCAAAAACAGATTTAAAATAAATAAAAACGATATACGTAGCTACTACGTAAGTCTCTCAGACAGTTTGATTCTCTAAAGTCAACTCTGTTCATGACAGACGTTGTTTGTACTCAGCGATGAATTTATATTATATTCATGGAACAAGTCATGAGCTCGCAATTCATTTAGTACACAGTGTTTGTTTAAGGTTCACGTTTCGATTAAAATCAGTTAGGTCTCTAAATATTATTATAAATGAAAAGTCCTCTCCTTGTTTTTTTATAGTAATGATCGTTTCTGTGTGAGCGCCGCTAACGGTTCAGTGAGTACCGACAGTCGAACTCGACCCTACATTAGACTGACGACTCAGAAACACAATACGACTGCCCTTTAATAAGATCCTTCAATCACTGCTTTTAGACTTTACGAACCTAACGAGCAGAATGTTATAGCATTACAGAATAAACGTTGAAGTTTCACATTAGTGTTGACTGTTGTAAGAGTTTCATACATACATGCATACATACATACATACATACATACACCTCATTAAATAATATAGTAATAGCAATAATGTCTGGGGTCAGAGTTCATGACACAAGGCGAGTAGTAGTCGTCATTCCATTGATAACAACATAAGCTCGTTATCAACTTAAAGTGCCTCGCTCTGATGAAGGCTCCATATTGTTCCCTAAGGAGACAATGACGTCACATCCTCACACCGGACATAATATACCATCAACCTCCTTCAGTATACATCCATCCATACTTCAGTGTAAATTCTCAAACCTGTCATACTTTTATAAAGTTTTCTAACTATAACAGTAAATAGTTTAATGTTTCTCAAAATCTTTATAATATAAAAGATAATTTCGACTTAGCTATGAGTGAGACAAAATCGTAACTCTAACAAGATCACGTGTAGCCGTCAGTCCGTCTGTTCGTCCGGGCGTGTCTGTCTCCAATCACGTATTTAATTGTTCCTTTAATAGAGTTGAATAATTCGTCGGAGAAATATTTAGTAAATTTATAATAAAAAATTCTCAAAGAGACAATGTCCTCATTTGGCCCGTTCCGTAACAAACCGTCTAATGACAGCAACACTTGGATCAGCTCCTACTCTTTTCTTTATCATTCACCACATACTCACACCATGTCTCAGAGAGTGAAGTAAATCCTATATTATAATACTGTAACAGTCCATAATGATGAAAGTAATGGGTAACGCGTCGAGTTATAAATAACATTATATACAAATCTCTCCCGTTCTAAACCTGCTATATAACTTCCATCAATTCAACGTTATCCTCTTGTATCAGCGTCGGTTATAAAATCAGAACAATTCGTTTTTTTTTGTCGTGTAATGTTTACTATTGTGTGTGTGTGTGTGTGTGTGTGTGCTCGCTCGTGTACTCTATGTGTGTGTGTGTGTGTGCGCACGTGCACATCTCGCGAAGGGTTGCGCGCGCGGATGACAGTTGAGACAATACGCCACCCTTCACCGGGGTACACGGGGGTACCGGGGACATGGAGCGGTAGGTTCTTTACATGTTTTATAAACGACTACATACTGGGTTGGAGCAGACTCCGGCGGGGCCCGGGGGGAGCAACGCCGAGGGGCGGAGCTTCGTCTGCTTTGCATATCGCGCATCACACACACACACGAGAATGTTATCCTATGAATGTCGCTAGCTCGTTGTAGGCATAACGACGAGTCTCCAACCAGTAAATTAACATTTTAATTGTAACTCCATCGAGCGAGCGACTTCATTTTTGACATTGTGAGAGCAGAAACTTAATCGATTTGAAATGTCTTGTTGATTAAATATGAAAGATATTGAAAATACCTCGTGAAATATGTTAAAAGTATAGGAAACAAAAACAAAAAGATCCGTCACTGAAGCTGTACATACATACCTACCTCGTTAATAGAAAACGTGACGTGTTATGATACCTCTACTACAATCATTTATTAACATGTATAATATATTTCGTAAACGAAGTTTATACAGAAAAATAATAATCAAGAGGAATTTAATATAACGATAAAGTGTGTAAAAAGAAGTATTATATCGACGTCTTGGAGATGTTCATGTTAACAGCTAAGTTACTTTCCTTTGAATAGTAACCAGTGAAGTGTGAAGTCGTTTACCTCATGTGTTTAAAGTTAAAGATGATCACACGGACAACTGTTATCACAGAGACGATACTGTTTACATACACACTTATATGACTCGATTATAAGACGTGATTGTTAGGTACATCATTAATAAATAACTACCTAGTTTAAAGAATCTTTAACAACCGGCTTTACTCGTATTCATAATTAGCTAGTTACATACAGATAAGAACGTATATGTAGCTAGGTACAGCTACGATAGATAATTGTTTAAGACATTACGATCTAAAATAACGACCACTAATAAAATTTAAATATTCGACGAACACATTGTAAAAGCAACGTAACATTTTTATATTACTCTTACTTATAAATGACTGATTTTTTGGAAAGATATTGGTTTGTTTAATATGTTTAATTGGAACCCTGAACACTTTAGACTGCATCAAAGGATACGATTACAATGTGTGTAATCATCAATCATGCTAATACCCAACCTGACGATGAGCCATCATTAGCACCGCTCACTGGGTCAGTAGCGACGAGCCGACGAGGCTTCTATTGTTTGATAACGACTCGGCGTCCTACGTTTACTTAACAAATGCAGCTGATTTTAGATTTTTTGTCAAAAAGCCGTTATTTTACACATAAATCTCACCCTTCCAACTTTTCAAATTTCAATATCCCCTTCGAACAATGCATTCATTCGCATCGTGTTTTTTACGATTTTTTAAAAATATGGGGTAATGCATTTTTTATTGCAGAAATCGCGAGCTTTTAGAGAAGAATCGTTCGTTATTCCTTCCCACGGCCGGGAAATGGGTCAGGCATTGTTATGTTCCGACGTTTTTGCGTTAAAAAAGAGATTTCGGCGGAGACGCGACCTGTCGCCTCCCGCCGCGGCCGCGCTCCCCTGACACACATTCAGGGGTGACAAAAAATAACAAGAATTACAGCTTGCGTTACAGTTTTCTCAGGAATTGCGAGTTTTTTACAAAAAAAATGTAATGCGGCGTGTAGTACAGGAGGCTGGTGGAAGTTCGGCAAGGGTTGCTGCCAAGACATCTGTAGTTGGTTACTTTACCTTATAACAAATAAATTTAAAGGACGAGAAAGGGTCGAAATTCGACGAGGGCTGATTTGGAGCGCGGTACGCAATAAAATGATAAGGTAAACAAACGGGGGGGCGGGAGGTATAGGGAGGGGCGGGAGGGTCGACGGAGATTACCTCCGTTTTAACGCGTGAAAGATTTCAAAGGCGGTCCGGCCACTTCACAAATAATCTATCAACATCTCGTCCGCACTCACTGGAGGGCGCAAATTCGATTCCGGCGAAGATTGGAGTGCATATTCAGCTAACGAAGTTAGTTCGATCGACCGGACGCGTTCGTGACGAGAGTGCCTTCCGCTCTCTGCCGTCCACCGTCCACCGTCCTTCGCCACCTACCACCTACCACCTACCACCGACAGCCAGCTGACCGTCCGCTACCAACCGACAGCTACCTGCTTTAAAACTAGAATGGGAACAGCTCCACGACACACCGCCTCAATGACATCAATGGACATGCACTCTACCTCAATTTACACTCGGACCAGGTATCTCCCTCACTTAAATTGAATACGAGACTTATTGAATATACTGAACGGTATTAAGATGACTTCACGGACCTTCCAAACGATTGTTGTATAAATTTATTTTCTATTCAACTCTGCATTTTAATTAATCAATTTACCGAAATATTAAAATCTTTTAAAATATAATTTGTATTAATCTACTCTATGTCAGTCATCAGGATGTCAATGTTAACAAACCCGTGAAGTACATACAACATATTCTGTTTGTATCGTGTATAATTGTTGTTTTTAAAACTCTTTAAGTTAAAAAATAAAATCAATCAGGTGATTGATATATTTATTTGGTCTCTATATAAACTGTGACCTAAATCTTTTTAGATCGAGGGTGGTACTAACAAAATAATAAATCCATATCGTCTAATATGCCAACGTATCTGAATATTTAAAATAATTTCCTAAATCATTAAATATTTAATATGGTATGAATATCATATATTTCTATATATTATGTAGTATGATGACTGGGTCCTGATGAACGATACGCGGCTAACAGAGCGCGCCTCCGTACGTCGTACTAACCGTACTAACTTCCTGACACGCACACACACACGCACACACACAGACACACACACACACACACAGACACGTCCCATCCGCGATCCGTGATCCGTCCGACAATGAATTGATGCTTTATCATATACTATAATGAGGTTATGAACAGAAAATATTAAAATATCGCATTTCCCTCATTCATAAACCTGTAACGGTTCATGTCGAAGGCACAGATTTAATTTTGTTGAATAGCTGTATGATGCTTGAGTATTGTCGTACCTGGTGGTGAGTAGAAGTTAAGTTGTCCATAATACTCACTTTATAACAGTAAACGCTTATTCATTTGAGTCTTGAGGACGTTCAGATGGTAAGTGGAAGGTTCAACACTGTTTCTGTTATTTTGCTATATGCATAAGGAGAGAGGACACTTCTCGCTTCGTCCAAATGCCGCAAAGATCAACAACAAAATACACATAATGCTTTTTTTCTCTTTTTTAAATAACTATAATAAAGTTAATATATATATTATATATTAATTATGTGACATTTTAAAACTGAGTTATATTGAAATGTTTAATTGTATTTTTGTTATTATTGTATTGAAATGTTAAATTGTATTAATTTTATTAGTTACATATGTCAATTTTACTGATTATTGTGTAATGTTTTATTAATTTATTATTATTATTGTAATTTAATTTAAATTTTGGTTCACTACAATTATTATATGTATTTTGCATGATGTGATAGCCTATAATTAAAAGGACATTTAGGTTATTATTGATATTTGTTAATGTAATGAATGTGTTAATGTTTTCTTTTGTTTATTATCCAAATAAAATAAAAATAAAAAAAGTGGCGAGCCACTGGGAATAGGCTGTTTAAAAGGACTCATAGGTATTAAAATGCGCCGTTCTTGCGCACACCCTCCAGAGTAGTATGGTAAGGAGAGGTTAAGCATTTTACGTCTATAAACAAGACTGACGGGACAAGATTATATAAGCAGCTCGTGGTTACCAGTGGGCCTCCTTTCTATGGAGACAAAGGCCGTGAAGTGACATTTTGCAGCTCCTGTCAATGTAACGTAAATCTATTTCTGAATTTAACCTATTCGTCGTCTATTTGCAAGGATATAGAGTTTGCCTGCAAGTACTTTAGCTTTAAACTTAATTAAATACGTTAAGTTATAGGTCAATACCTCAACATCACATCACATCCGGACTGGTCCAACAAAGTTCAAAGCAATGAGTGACTATATACACTAGGTAGTAGTAATTAAAATAAAGTGGTTTAGAAGTCAGACCCCTGAGGAACGTTAACTATTGCTCTATGAGTAGTCATTAAAAACTTTGGTTTAACCAGATCAGTCATATTATTACAAAATCCAGACACTTGACATACCTCGTGAGAGAGCTTATCTGTAAAGCTATGATGCCACACGCTGTACAATGCTATCTATACGTCAAGTGAAATTTCAGGAGCTGTAACTGTAAAACCTTTCTGAAACTTAAGAAGTTTCTTAGAATCATTTCTTTTCAATATGTTTTAACTAAGATAAAACAATAATTATTTGAGACTGATCAGTACTGTTTTGTATATTTTAAATGATCTCAACATTTATCATGCAGTCCGTGTGCTTGCGTCTTGTGTGCGGCGTGCTGGCGACGTGTGGCCGACGGGCGAGCGGTGTGCAGCGGACGGAACGATACAGTGACAATGATATTACAATTATAGTTCTCATCGTCGCCAGATCTTATCCGGTGTTAATTGCTATTACCCCACACCGACATGTACTTTAATACCAGCGTGTTAAGAATGAGAATGGCGTGGTATGATGACGCGTCTACACTGTCATGCATATTTACACCCGAGTGTGCGTCAGTTTTGTGTGTGTATGTGTGTATGTGTGTCCGTAATGCTTTCTCCGCAATACGTACAGTAATCCGGTGGTATCAGTAGATCGCGTGTTAATATCACGAGCAGAAATAAACCGACGCTACCCATACGTACATCTTTATCAATATTAAAAGTAAAGTTTGTAAAGAAGCATTCAATATCAATGTACTTGTTTGATGAACTAAAGCCTACTCATTCTATTACATTTTTGTAGTAATTATTATCTAAACGTTTTCATTCTGCATCACTCGTGTAGATATATCTTATAATATTTTTTAAAGTTATCGAAATGTTATTGTTCCTGTAGATCAGAAAACGAACGATTTTATTAAAGAGGCAAGCGATAAATTATAAAGATAGTATATTTATTAAATGCAAACAATGAAATCTAAATAAATACACAAACAGCGGCCGCGCTCTCCGCACAATACGCAGTCTTTGTAGAATGAATGATTCAATATAAAGATATCGACAATCATCAAAAGGAAAACTTATTTCATATTACAATAACACAATAGGTTTCTTTTGCCCAATCGGTCGTCCGTCGTCTCGGCGTCGTATCGGCATCGTGTCGCTATCCTAACGGTGCCACTCACTTTATGAAGAAGATTTAGTTGACATTATGTTGACATTGGTCAGGTAATTCTTTTTAATCTCTTGGTCTCAATAAAACACTTATTAGGGACATGGAACAACAGTCCAACGTTCTGTTTGTAAATTATTCTTCGAGCAGCACATATCAGCCTGCTTTAAATAAACCGGCCACATGATAGTTGATCTGCCCTTAAAATGTTACGTTATTTTTTTATTTAACCAGGAATCCTCTACAAGTTTCTTATAAAAGTCTTCCACGTTAGCCAAATAACATTACTTCAACTGAACCCGTACACTGTCTTGTTCGTGGTCTAATCTAGTCTTTGTAGTCCCTGAGGATGATAGTGATGGTGACGGTAGTACTGATGCCGAGGGTGCGGGGGTGCGGGGTGCGGGGGTGCGGGGCTGCGGGGGTGCGGGGGGGAGGGATGCTGTTCTTGTGATCGAATCCCGATCGTTAATCGCACGCGCCGTCCGACCGCCGCGCGGCCGACGGTATTAATGTAGCCTCGCACACGAGCGGGGAGCCGGTCACGAGCGCGCCGCCAATGAACAGATATTGAGATTTGAATACTAGATAATTAATATCGCTTTATTAGCGATGGAAATAACGATTTATGAAGTTATTAAACTGTTTGTGAGGACCCGTCAAACGCACCGCCGGCCGCTGGCACGAGGTGGGACGACCTCGTCGATACGTCTGCATCGTCCTCGACAGCTTCACAACTTAAACTATACATATTTCTATGATGTTTTGACAACATTCATTAATCTGTGAATGGTTGAGTATGTTTCTATTCTAATATAAAGCTGAACGCTTGCTGGCTGCACGGTGTGCGTGTGCGCCGAACTGAGACGTATTGCGTGATATAATTCTGCCACGTTGAATGCTCCATACTAATAAACATCACACGGTTTGTGTGTGTGTGTGTTTGAGTTGTGATACTACACTGATACGGATCTGTCGCGTCCGGCCAGGCGAAGGGGCAGGAGGTGGAGGTGTGCAGGCGCCACCACACAACTATACCCTTCAGGTAATTTTCGATAACATCAGCTCCGTAGTATTGAGCACTTTAATATCAATGATGCGGAGAGATGCTCCTCTCATGCAACGTCTTACATCACATGTTTATGGCACTCGGCGTACATAACTTGCATATTCAATGTTATTTCATAATTAGTAATAATTTGCTAGTTTTGATATAATTCTAAGAATACTCGTCTATTGGCATTCGTAACAATAGTATTGAAGCTTTTGATAAATTATTTAATTGACATCAATGGTACCATCCGCATTCAAATGAGATAAGATCATCGAGCATCAGACGGACGCTGCGAGATATTGAAGAAATGATTCGACTTTTGTGAGAGTTTGGAGCCGCGGCGACCGGCGTCTTTACTCTGTAGTCACTTAGACAAAGAGCGAGTATTAATTTATTATCGTTGTTAATAATCGTTGGACCACCGTTATCGTTATCATTATCATTACGGTTTCCATTTAGTTTCAGTCGGGATCATGTTCTGTTCCATATCGTTTCGTTCCTACCACGGCATTCAATATATTTAACACGCTGTTATTTTAATGACGGACCAAGCAACTGCATTGTACTGATTTTATATCAAATACTGTATTTTTTGCAAATGTTTCACTAACCACAGCTACGTTTTTAAAATTTCTCAATAACCACTAATCTCATTTTTGTCACGATATCAAAAAATAATAAATTTGAAAACAAGTTCATTTGAATTCCGCATCGAATGTTTTCATTTCGTTTCGTTTGCCACGCTCCAGTGAATGGTCGTTTAATTAGATATTATCTAAGGAACCACGAGTTCTAGATATTAAACCTCTAAAGACCCCCCCGCCCCCGCCCCCCTTGAAGTTCAGTAGTCTATGCACCAAAAATCATTGTAACGAATTCAAAAATTTTGGTCATTCAATAAAGGAATTGTAATGGTTAAAAGACTAGTAAGAATTGTATCGATTTAAATAAGTAAGTCGTAGAAATCTGATTAGAATCGTTTCTGGTTCTACATACTGGTTGATTTCGTTTTCGGCAGCCTCGTTTCAATTAGACTCTATAGTGTAACCTGCACACGACCCGTCCATATACACTACAATACATATTTCAATAATCTCCGACGTCTTATAATCCACGCGGTGTGATGTTTTGTTTGTTTATCAAGTCACTACGTTTAATTAGCCTGCATCATGGCGCGGCGCTGGCTGCCTCTAATTATATCTGGTAAAGAGTGAACAAAAACATTACTATCATACTCAGTATACCGAGCGGGGGCTGAACGCTCTGTTCGCGGGACTTTTTATATATGTGTGTGTGTGTGTGTGTGTGTGTGTGTGAAAGAATTGTCTAAACAAACAATGGTGTACACATCACCGGCACCTCGGATGCTTTACAAGAAAGAGTGTAGGAAAGGACGAATGATCCGTGGATATAAGGAACTAGTACTAGTACTCAGTAGAACAGCTTACAAGATACATACAAGACTCGCTTGATGGATTAATGTTTGAAAGATACAGTTATTGAACAGAGAAACTAGGATTTGACGTTAGAAACAGATTACAATGCAATTGTTATGTAAGCAGGAATTGAAAAAAGGCCTCATTAAAGTTAATAATGCAAAATAATAGTAATAATAATAATAACTAAAATTATTACCATAATGATGTAGGCGGTGAGGTGTTGTGATGAACGTTGGTCCACTCTGACTCGTTATTTTCATATATGTTGAGAAGTACAACACGTAACTTGAAGTGAACTAAAGTATGTTTTGATATTACGAGTATTCTAATTGGAATCATTTGTTTACTCAATATTACACCGATACTGAAGTATTCTCGTAACCCACATAATATTCAGACAGGAAGTTATGTCAATGTGACATTTGTTGCGTTGCGTGAAGCGAGGTCCGCTTCCTCTGAGTGACCTTAAAGAACGTGTTTGTTTGTTCTCAGGGGAATGTAATTTGTTTATGAGAGGTGGTAAGAGTGTTGCGTGAGTGATTCCTTCTCCACGGCACGCATGTCATTACACCGCTCGTATTAAACAGTAGCGTGACGTCTCACACATGTTAATATGATAGGCGACACCTCTTCCTCGACCTCTCACTTTCAATATTTACAATAACTCCGGATGACATTCAAGCGTGTATCATTCTCCTCGGCCGCCACTCGACCATATACGTGACTCCGATCCTAGGACCCCTGTTACTTAAACGAACATTAAATATTCATTCTCTTGTTGAGACTATAAAGGAAGGTTACCGCGAATCATTAATAAAACGATGCTGGCGACCTCCCGCAGCCAGCCGCGGGGATCGCTGCATCGTGATTACCACTTAATAAACATATTAAAGGATATGTTTAAAAATACATTCTGTTCAATTGTAAGTAAACATTACGTGCCTACATAAGAAGGATAACATGTTGGTTCGGATGCTCTGTGGGGCTGGAGTACGAATGTAACGTGGAGATGTATAAAGTAGCATGCGTCTACCGATGTGGTGTATGAGGCTGGTGGACGGCGGTTCCCACGGCGGTATATTAAATCACATGACTGACAAATTGACGGCGGCGTCGCTCCATCACGCGACAACTCATGGAGCTTCAAATGACCGACCTACGGCTTATTTATATTTACTTCGGCATTGTTTGATGATTCAATCCTTGAATTTAAGAACAAACGGCGCCATCTCGACTTGAGGACGGATATCTAGAACATTTTAATTTATTTATGTTCTTATAACGATAAATAGGAAAAACTTATTTATTATTAGAATTCTATTTCAAATATCTGTTTAGAAAATTTTGTATTTTCGGAGGACAGAGTCAAATCGTGTGTCTAATACCGGAGTGCGGTACAAAAATAACCAATTGATTGGGTTTTTATGGATGGATTGGCAGGACCGCTAGGAATCCGACCGTCGGCTCCGCGCGGGCCCCGCACCTCTACAGGACCCCAATTTGAAATTTAGATAAGCGGAATAAACGCTCGCCCTCGGAATGCGTTTGCGAGGATAGGGCCGGGAGCAGTGACTACGGCATACTAGCCTTTAACTGGGAGTACGCTTCAATGTACTAACGGGGACTTTGAAATGTTTGTACATACATACACGAACAGAGGCAGTTTACTGAACAAAATTAATTAAATCAAAAAAATTATGATTATTTCTTATAATTTGTCATAGTTTTAATATATTCGTCGATGTCTGAACAACATAAATTGTTCGATTTATGTAAATGTTTTTGCAAAAATTGCTTTTATAATTTAACTGTCTGTTACTGATTCAGATCGATATGTGAACGTTTCCTCGCTGTTAATCAGCTCACAGAGAGGACCATGTATGGAGACGAGAGAGGAAGACAACACGATGCTGTCCACTCCCACATCAAGCTGATGAGGAGACGCTCATTGAATTATAATTGGTAACCTTTAAATACCCCGCGAGTGTCGCTCCACACTCGTACTCGTATTGAATGTAATGTTGTATCTGTCTTATATATTCTTTAGTCATTGTGTGACTCGTCTCTGTTTTCTTTGTATTATACTTTTTACATGTAATTGTCACTAATATAATTCCTTTCTGTCATTACTGTCATCCGATGAATATTCGTCGGTATTTTATGTAATTATAATCTTCAAGATAATCGTTGACAAAGATAATAAGATGAATATTATGAGTACTGTCTGCGTGAGGAGTTCTTTTAGATCAATCATGACCAATAGGATCGATGTACGGGATACAACATACACACTAGACTAGGATATTTATTACATGATGTAGTTTAAACGTAGAGGATTCCATCTTGTTTATTAGATAAAAGTAAAACATGTGTTGGAATTGATAAAATTAGAAACTACAGTCCCAATAAGACGTAGGCTTCGTGATCACTTATAACTACAAAAGATTTTGATGTTTTCTATAAAACAGGTATTCCAATAGGATCTTATTGGTAATCTCCCCGAGTCACCTCTCTGGCCACACGGAGCTTCTCTAATTATAAACAATAGGTACAGAAGGATTCTATCGTATGTAATATAATTCAAGGTTTGCTTCGCTGCCTTCCCAAAGTTGATATAATTCGTAGATAGTCTTTTTGTTAAAATTTTTTGCATACTTCTGTATTAATTTCCTAATTTAAATTTTTGAGAAAAATTACCATAATTGTGATGAAATAATAAGCATACTCAAAGATTATCGGGTCAGTGGACGGTTAGTGCACATCTCATTAAAACATTTAAATTAATAGAAAACGGCTCGTCGGGTAGCACTCGTTATAATTAGCTTCATTTAAATTACACCCAATTAATTCACACAATCTAATTTTGTTTAAGAAAGCTTCCCATGTATTAAATCAATATTCATTATATATACTCGGTGTGTACATCCCCGCTCCCGCTTCCTTCTTTCCTTAGTTTTTTTTAGGTTTTAATTTTGCACAACAAACGATTTACAGTGACAGTCAACAATTACCAAGGGGGAGTTGGACATCCGCAAGAGAATTCAATTAATGTTAAAAATGTTCGGGAAATAGTCTTATAAATTACATATTATATTAATGATCCGTTTGTGTGTTTGTTTATTTATGTAGATTTACTTCTTATACATATTGTGATAAAACATTCGAGGATATATCAGAAATATATAATGCGTGATTGTTATACACAAAAAGTGTAATACATGAAAAGAAGGTGAATAGAATTTAGTGAGGAGGAAATAGAAAACCAATTTGGAACATGTTAAAACACTCGAGCGATCCTCGCGAGGGTCCGGCGCCCGGCCGCCGATATCCTCTTAGCCACTAAACCTTCTTACTATGAATAGCGTATGAATTGTGTTCAATACACTTTTATCGCTTCGTTTGCAGGAAACTCATCAAACCAACAAAAAATTCCCCGTCCACGTTGAGGCGTTCTCAGTATCGTAAACGTATCTTTTGGTATAATATGCAAAGCTCCTTCAATTAATAAAGAGATACAAATCAGGTATAATGAATGTCAGTATTATCTGAGTACATCTGTTCACGTCGTACGGTTAACATTAATTGAGGCACCGGCCACCGCGCCTCTACTGCTCCGCGAACATTAGATTTGTAACAATATTTATAATTAAACGTATAATGTAGGTATGTGTGTATGTAGATGAGGCCGGGCCGATGTGGACGTCTGTCCGTCGACAATTAGTTATTCAAATGAGACTCGTAAATATCATAAAGCGGCTGTTTTGATACAACAGCCAGTCGTTAATACATTCTGCTCCACTTCTCTGGTTATTATAAACATTATACATTAAAACACGCACCTACATACACATTACAGTCCATTTGGAAAACGAGACACTCTTTACAGAAAAACTCCCGCCTCGAAGAATCACAACTGATTCTGTCTCTGTGTCTGTGTTTGTGTTCCAGAATAGTCCTGAAACATGAAGCGGGTCTCATGGAGTCGACACGACACATACAAATATTAAACGTATTGATTTCAGAGGAGTCTGTTTGTATTATTACATAATTTGATATCAAGAAGTAAGTGGTAACACCTCCGTGCAATGAACGTCGGAGTGAACGAACCGGGAGTCGAGAACATTGAAACAACGACTGGCTTGTAATTAATGTTGTTCTCATTAATTTGGCTGTTTATTTAACATCTGTTACATACGAACTTGCTGCAGAAGAATCAAACAAAATTATATTCACATATACAGGTCGCCAGCTCTGTCATTTTGATTCATGAATTAATGAATGAAAGTATTACTTATATGTATTTTCAGCTTTATAAGTCAGGCAGATGAACTATGTAGGGGTGACCGTAGGGTTGGGTCGCTACCGTCTGTATCACACACGTCACACAACACGCTGTTTATTATATTTAATGTAATTTCAATAAGAAGCTCACACGGTTAGATATTTTCATATCAACGTTTATCGTCATCTCGTCAGTTGTGAACGTTCTATTTGATGTTAAAAATCTCGATTACAGTCAGTCCAGATATTGTAATACTAAATTATTTAAAAAGTATGGATACAACTCTACAATATATGAAAACAAAGTTATTTCCTAACTGACGTTTCAGAATTGTTGAAAAGATAATTGATTCATGTAAAGGTCAATGAACTTATTAAATAGTATGTTGTTAACAAGGTCGTCATATCTTTCCATGTACATCTTGGCCGGAGTACGAACTATCATTTCTAACGCACGTCGCTTCACATGGCGTTTCGCTCCTCGGAGCACTGGGAAGGGGCAAATGCTTTTACGACATGCACTGACACCGACACAGACACGTGCACAGACATGGGCACAGGCACAGGCACAGACAAAGACGAGTGTCACAACACATTCACATACGTATGATGAATGATGAACTAATTCACGTTCTTAAAAGAGTTGTTTTTGTATTAACGTATTGTAATAAACACAACAGGCCCCGTATGTGTACAGTTTATTATTGAAGTGTGGTAAACGTGTCCAGGCTACTTCATAATAATAACTCATATAAATGTTCGTATGACGTTACAGTAACGGAGCGTCAAGTTCCGCTCCCCCGGACCGGTCGAGCCCTGATGTTCCGGTGACCTTGACCCGGCCCGCCTGTGTGTGTGTGTGTGTGTGTGTGTGTGTGTGTGTGTGTGTGTCGAGGCGGCAGGTGGTTGCGCACGCGCCTTCAAATATCAACAAAAGTCAGTAACCCTCGCAGCAAGTCAGCCTCATTAGACAGTATAATCTGTTAATAATTTCGGGATACCTTAACACATCGGTTAAGTGATTGAACGAGTGCACCGCGGTCGGGGGTAGATGTAGTATTTTTAAATTGAATGCAAATTACTAAACGACATTAAAGAGAGGCTCTCGCTGCTCATTTCAATATATGGAGTTCTTGTGTTTCAGAAACCTTTCAATAAGGTCGGGACTCAAACTTCACAATATGTATTTAAGCTATGGTAGCAGGGCTGACACCCGAGCCACGGTTACTATAATCATTACTAAGAGGGTCCAATGTTTAAGAATATTCTGAGTGTAATATAAACTTAGGTAAAAAAAGAATGTCATATGTTGTGTAGATAAACATTGTAATAAATAGTAGAATCAGTTTAGTCAGATCGGTGACACGTCTATTATGACGTGTGAGATGTCGCTCGTGTTATTTAATGTTACAGCCCTGAGAGGCACGTAGCGGTGCGTGGGAGCGGAGATGTTAATGTACCGCACGTATTCTAACACGGCCTCCCTCCACCGCCACCATCACTGTCATCGCTCGCACCCAATCTCCGCTAATCGGACGCCAGCTGTAATAATGCAATATGAGATTCAGGTAACGACATTGTAATGTTCCCGAATCATAACTGGCGTGTATCGAGAGTCGATATTGTGAAAGTCGCTCTAACGACGGCTCCGACTGTAATCAATATTCAATAAGCCAAACGCTCGGACGGCAGGCATTATAAAAACTTATTTATGTTAACCGAAACGTGATTACCGATTAGTAAACCGTTGCCACAACTCCAGACATTATTTTGATCAAACTACGTTTATGACGGGAGGTGTTTATGTCGTTTAACAACAACTAGTCAGGTCGTCCCAGTTATCAGTGAGGGAGTGCTATCAGTCTGGTGTCGCAGTTCTATAAGGTCATGTTTAACATCATGGTATGAGAGTCGCGACATTTTAATGACGTCGCTCGGTTAGCGGGACCCTAACGCCCGTCGCAGGTGTCCGGAGTACAACGGGACCCAGAGCGCAGCGTGTAAAGGTCACCCCGAGCTTGCATATGTTACCGCCGATAACCTTCTGTACAGTTCGCCCCCACTCGCTCGCTCTCTCTCTTCCTAATAAATCGTAAATCTAAAAGTTTCGACCCCTCTCGGACCGTCCGAATCTTATTTCCTACTACGCTGCTGTCCCTAAAACGTATTGCGTGTTAAGAGCGCACCGGTGGCTGGTCACCGGCCGTCGGTCATGCCTTGCCGTGTTTACAGTTTTAGACCCTTTCTTCGATATAAAATCATTTACAATCCCTAAACACGGCTGAGAGTGCACGATTGTGACAGTCGGGTTGTAAAACTCCTAAAAAGGTTCCAACATAGAAGGAGATCGGTCTTCATTTATGTGTGATATAAAAGACCCGTTGCATGTTTTGTAAAGTAGATATTGCGCAAATATTTTTTTATTGTTTTAGATCGTTGTGTTTTAAAAATATTTAAAACAGCAAAACAATAAATTAGAAAGTCGCTTCGCTCGCTTCACGTCTCAATTCGAATGTCTTTTTTATGGATCGCTTTCTCCGACACAAAGCCCGTCGTAATTGCTTTAACACAGCCCTTATTTAAAAAGAGGAGAATCGTAATCTTGACCGGGCACCGGGCACAAACAGTGTAACCGTGAAATATTGCCATAAATTAATAACTTTAGATTTTTTTTAGCCGAAAGTAATTTTACGACTCTAAAATCTTACAAATAATAATCGATAATTATTTTGTTGTCCCCAGTAAGATAAATTTAAAATGAGTATTCATGAACTATGTAGTCCTGTTAAACATTGCTCATCCAAGGGTCGTGTGTCTATACTATAGCACATGGTGGTGACCACTCACCGTAGTCCATGCGTCAGGTGAACCGATAGTGATCACAGTAGAGTCCGGCGGATCTCGGTAGATCAACTTATTACTTTAGATCGCGATCAATGCGCGTGCGCATCCACTACACAACACGAACTGAAAATAACGAGGAGCCAACTTACAGGACGAGTGACAGCACCGCAACCCTTCACGCAAAAACTGAAATGTCAAGAGGAGCACAGGGGCTGGAGTAACGGAACCTCACGTGAGCGACACAATTAATATGGAGAACAGAAAGGTCACGTTATATATGAAACGAGGAGAAGGGAGCGAGCGGACTCACCGGCGGAAACTATTATCATCAATATTATTACAATTAAATTAAGTTATAAAACGCGAATCGAAACATCGCTGATAGAACTTTTTCGATATAATAGTATGTTTTGTACCAGTGGTATTAACACCTCTTAGGAACGATCATGATACCAATAAGGCGATAATAGTAGTTACCGGGCGCGACGCGGTGTGCTCGACCGTGACGGACTCGATAACAACCAGCCAGTCGACCGGCCAGCCAGTCGGCCAGCCAGTCGGCCAGCCAGTCGGCCAGCCAGTGGGCCAGCCAGCCAGCCGAGCATCTCAGCAACGATAAATTGATATTTAATATGTTACCGCACCAGGTTGCAACATTGAATAACTTAAAATTGAATTTTTTGGTTCTTTAGGATTTTGTGTTAGAAGCGCTAGATATTAATTAGACGTAATGATAATACTGTTTTTATAACGTCAGAACGACTAATGAGGCCAATTATCTTACATTTAGAAAGAGCAGCGTACCGAATAATATTATGAAATATGTGTGGTTTGGTAAATAAATTAACAAAAGATTTTGATTTAATACGAATCGATGTTCAATCTTCTAAAGGAGCCAGTAGCGAACAATATAACATCGTCTAAATGGAACGGTCGGCCAAACGTCTCCATGATAGATTCTCGGTTTTAAAATGATAGCAAAAAGTCGGTGCAAAAAATTATTTTGGACGTATGCAAATCCTTTGTTGAGTGCTAGATGTTGTAGCGAGATTTCATCGACCCTAACGTGTAGCACTAAAGACTAGAATCGCGTGTCTCGAGCGATCATCGGCCAACGACCACCGTAATACAAACGCAATTTACAATGTGAGTGCGTTCATAAATTTCAATACACACTGGCCCGAATGAACCGCGCCTGCATCTACTGAGGATTCCCAGAAACTGACAATACGCTTGTGATAGATTGATGGTGAAAAAAAATACCATTCTCTGATGGTTTTAATTATCTGACATATTCTTAAATATATATATATTATATTATATGTATGTATATAATTAAATCGTTAATTTATGTAGTCATACCTAAAAGTTACAAGACAGATAGTTTTATTTATTGTAATAGTATGATCTTCTCGCTTCAAGATTCATGTTTGCAAGTTTTTATTCACAACCAACTAGTATTAACAACTAGAAGTGAATCAATGATTACTCGTTCTATAAAACCAAATAAATAAATGAAACAGCGAATGAGGGTTTCAACACGAACTGTATCATTTGTTATAAAATATAGATACTGAGAGGTGTACAGCGTACTGTACCGGCAGATAATAATATGAGACCGACCGGCCAGCGGGTCCCACACGGATACTAAACACACATCTCCTAATAAATCTTCTAAAAGCTCATTCAACAACCGAAAGCGGACAATAGCTAATGGAAATAGAAAGAAATATGCAAGCCGCGCTGATCGTTCGCTATTTATCGAAGGTAAGTGAAAAAAAGCTGGCAGCTGTGTAGGCGCAGGTAGGCGACGCGGACGCATGCAAATGTGAACGGGCCCCGTCGGCACCCTTCGACGAGCGATACATTACATACACATATGGCTTACCGTTACCTATTTTACAGAATCGAAAGCAAAAACTGTTACCGGTTAGAAGAACGGTTAATTAATACACGGCCAACAGAAACATTCCACTAGAGGCGTTCGGACGGTCGGCTCCGCGAGAGACTATTGGGAAACAAATGCTAATAAATGATTTCATCAATTACCGATCGTATTCCTGTGACTTATAACAATAAGGTACGACGATTACCTGTCCGAGAGCTCGCCGTCCGCAAAAACACTCAAATATTCGAGAGAATATCTCGAGCGAACGATCGCTGGCTCAAGAAAAAATAGAACGTCTTGCTAATGTAAAGGAATGAACTTACTGTATACTGTTTAACTACCTCTTTGATGTAAATCTTTGGTTATTTATTAGTCATGTTTGGGAAATACAAAAATTACTTTATGCTACTTTCTTTAAACAAATTTGAAAGAAAAGTTAGAGAAAACAAATTGCAAGTAAACTACGACCGGGTGCTCCACCAGGGCTGTACCATGTGTGGACGCACAGAGAGTCAGGAGTAAGGAGTGAGGAGGCGATAGTTCTCGTGAGATCATTGACACGCGCCCGATGATGCTGAGTCAGCTCGTCCCGTCGTCAGCGTGACCGGACCCGACCAGGCGGAACAAAACAAAATGTCTCAATGTCTAGAACGCATACCGTTTTAATATTTAAACTTCTTAAACGACGCAAACACGAAATCATAATCGTTTCGATCTCTTAAAAAACAAACTTTCCCAACATCATAAGTCTCGCGTGGTGAGCTTCATTAATGTTTTTGTGTGTGGATGCCTGGCCCTGATAGTCCTTCTCTCTCTCGTCTCCGTCTCTCGTCAGCCGCCTGGGAGAGCTTTTTGTCGGTCGGTCCCTGCACTCTCACGGGCCCAAAATGTCCTCACCAATTTAATCGAATTACGAATGCAACCATTTCACACATCCATCATTTTTAACTTCGACTCGGGAGTGAATCAATTGAAAAATAAAAACAAACTAATTTTAATCTAACTTCCAAATGAGAAAAAATATGGGTCGGGATGAGAGATGCAAAAGAAAAAGGGTATTTCATGTTTTAGTCCGACTTGGTACAAACGAGTAAAAGACTTAAATAAACTATATAACGTTGAATTTGCTAAAATACAAGAAGTTGTCATAACAACGTATCGGTAAGGTTAGTATTATGGTGTTATTATATAATATTTGTCCAAACGGTGACAGACATTTAAGTGACGAACAAATCAAACGTTGAGAGCGGACGTCACCCGTTCACAATGACATAACACTGAGTTCCGTGAAGCACGCGCGCTACAAAAACCACCAAGTAGACCGGCAGCTACCTACCAGCCCCCCCCCGACCCCCTACCCTCCCCCCTCGCGCCTGTTCCTCCTCCTCCTCCTCCTGTGTACACGTTCGACCACAGAAGTTCGTTTTTTTTTTCATCAACCCATTCATCCCATAATTAACGGAAGCAAAAACTTTCCTAGAGAAAAATTTCAAAGACGCAATGTCACCATTTACCGAAGCAAAAAAATGTTTATAAATTAGTTTTAATTTGATTATTTGGTCATTTTGTGTGGAGGCAGTGAATCGTCTCGAGGAGACGTGGTCCATCACGGACGGCCGCTCGGACCACTGACACCACACGGACCTCGATACTACGATAACAATCATGTAAATTAATGATAGTTACTAGAAACAATAACATAATATATTCTTTTGGTCCACAGAGCCGCGATCGATGAATAACATGAAAAACACAGGAAGCCGAAGATGAAGCGAACGGCTCGAGGATGACTCTAAAAAACCTAATAAGATAATTCAAGTATCGCGGTCGTAATATTCAAATCGGAGGCGATCGATTAGTAATAATGAGCTTTGATTACATACCGTTAAGGTCGAGCATCATTTGTGTGTTGAAGAAGCCGCTGACGTCACCGCGCCCCGACACTGCAACACAAGTATTATAACGTAATTAGTGACGGCTCTCATTGTAGAGACGGAGAACGTGTGAGTCTGTGTGTACCGACACCTCCTCGACCTACAGGAGGAGCGAGTTATAGGTAATGCAAAGATATTACAAAATGATAACAGAGTCTCATTACAGACAATAACATTTACAGATACAACACTGACTTATAATCGTGTGTAACTTACAGAGAGACGCGTCACGCCAGAGACGGTGACGGTGAGAGAACAAAGTGGTATATGTATTGCAATATATGTATGTAAAGTGTATGAAAATGTAAGCTCGCGTTCCCCTTGTACTCGCTTTTCCCTATCTTCGGTTATCAAAAAAACCATTTAATCTCATAAATGAATCTGTTCTAAGTTTAATGTACAGTGATTCAGTCAGTCATCTCACTGATCGTATTATATTTAACGTTTGTTATTGCGATGGAACGTTTTATGAGGTAATTATATGCCTTCATTAACTTAAATAAGAAACGGGACTACTTTATACACAGGATTTAGCTCCCAGCACGCCACTCTCTTAGAAGATGTAACGAAAAATGAAATGAATGTTCGTTTGCGTTGTTTGTTGTAGGTTCGTTCTGTAAACTTCACTCATTGTCCAAGGAACGGTTGCATATATATAATTTTCTTTCTCGTTTGACAACAGAAGCACTCGCACAAGTCAAAGGACAATCAGAGTAAAAACACAACAAAGCTTTGTATTTGACAATTGTACTGGTAATCCTAGAATAAAGATTTTACTTTATTTGACGTTTTCAAATTTCAATAGAACATTACTAAAACTTGTCAAAAGTGTATTGAATTAAAGTGAGTACCTTTCGTTACAGAGACGGACATGTAGGATTTAGGTTAGGTGTCGCTGTGGCTGTTATAACAAACATGAGAACAAATATTAAAAGTGGTTAAAATATGTATGTCGAGAAGAATGTACAGTAGCTAACTACTGGTTACATATACATAACGTCTACTAACAATATTAATATTGTGTATGTAATATGTAATCAATATGATATACCTATTTATTAAATTATACTACAGTATTACTCTAAATTATAATCGAGATTTCATTTAATGATCGAAGTCATTTTATTAGTGTAACTGTTTAATACGTGTACGGCACAAACCTAACCACTTGTAATGTAATGAGCGTGACAGGCGACCTGTTTGACACGTCTCTCACACTGTATATATTTATATTCACATGTTGCCTTCATCACTCGCCGCCAACAATATATACATAACGTGACTTTTATTAACATTTAACCTTCAACAAAATAGAAAAATCCCCGCGAACATAATACATTCCATTTAAAGAAAACTAAAGGCGAGGGTCACGTGGCCCGATATACCTAATAGAATTGTTGGACCGACATCAAAGGAATAAGTAATCGACATTCGTTGAGAAAGATAGCATCGTATTAAAAGGAAATAAAAGATAGGGAAATAGACGGGGAGTGGGAGGGATCCTGTTTAAAGTGGATAAGGGATGGACATCACTCAGGAGGCCGCAGTAAATTGTACCGCGTGAAATAGTGTGGTGCGTCGACGGCGGCCCGGGGACCCCGCGGACCTTCGGACCCTCAGACCGGCGGCCCCGGGGAACGGAAGGTCCGACAGACCGACATTAATCCTCCGCCAGGTGCTGCGGCGAATGAAAAACGGTAAGTTCGGAAAATAAACGCGCTTTGGAGACAAGATTCATTTAAAAATATGTCGTGATGAGTTGGATGGCGGGGAGTAGGACCGTTAGGGTAGCGGGGAGTACGCACGGACGACGGCGGATAAAGAAAATTTGAAACTTGGCATTCGCTCCCCGACACATGTTTTAACATAAGAATTGCAAAACATTTTGTTAAATTCATTGGAAAATAACAAAACTTTCGATAAATAAATATGTATGTATTCAAAAGACATCGCCGGTTGCAAATAAATTAATACCGTTTAAGTTATTAGTTATTACATACTGCACACTAGTACGTGGCTACAGATTTATGATGTTTTTTTACTTCTCGAATGCCTTCTCCTGTCGTATAATTGTCGATGACACTTTTTCTGAATGTCATTTTGGTATAAGGTTGTGTTTTGAAGAAACGAAATCGAAGCGAGGCCACAAAATATTTAATCATATCTTAATACAATATCGAGTGGCTTATGAAGTAACATAAACAATACAAACTATCATATTCACTAATTATAAGATATTTTCAAAATCTGTTTAATACTGAAACACACGCACACACACACACACACATACTCACACACACACACACACACATACTCACACACACACACACACACATACTCACAAATACAAGCACACACACAAGCACATTATATTATTCCTTTTCCATTATGTAATACTGATTTATGGTTAAGCCGTCTGTTTATGTATGTGTATCTGTGCCCATGTGTGTTAGTGCCAGTGCGTGTCTCTGCTCATGTGTGTCTGTACTCGTGCCTAGTGACAACTACACATAGAAACACAGGCACAGACTCACATGGGCACATAAGCCTGTGCTCGGGTGAGTCTGTGCCCTTGTGTGTCTGTGCTCGCGCTGTGGCTAGGCACATCGTCTTGACGGTTCTACTTCAAATTTCTATAATAATGAGATGCGTTAGAAACCCGCACGCTTCTTACTACACGCATGTGGTGTGACAGGGTCGGAGGCTGCGGCGCGTCACCGACACGATACACTCCACGTCTTCACGAAATATTGAAATAAGAATGTACAGAGACATGTCCATAGTTATCGTTGTAAGTGAGCCGCGGCGCCCTCCCGGTCGGCATACTTCAACCCGCTTCATTTAACACTCGGTTTTTTTTTACAAATTCCTTAATGATAACAGATAAAAAGAAATTGTTAATGTATGTATGTAGTATTCGCTTTATTAAGGCCGCTATCACAATCAACATCACGTCTGTATGAATTCAAATAGTCCGTTAGCGCCACACACACACATACATACAAGCATTCACACTCCCGGACACGCACTCGCATGAAGCAATAAAGTATATAACAATAACATAACTCTTTATTTCTTGTGAAAATAATGAGTGAAATGATTATGAATGGCTCCACGTATGTATATTTAACATAATACGCTGCAGCAAGCAAACACACATTTGACCTTTAACAGATATCGTGTTTAGGATTTTCATGAATAAATATTTTAAACTCTTCAGTAGTGAGTTTCATATTTCCAGTGTTGTGAGTGTTCTGATCACATCCGTCTCCTAACTAACAGGTACACATGGCATCGTAACAGCGACATTCAAACTGACCAGCTGACACCCCCTGGACCATAAAAATATTTGTTTTCACTAGAACTCACTAGATTATAAAATAAAGTATTTAATATTTTATCTATAGATGTTACAATCATTGGTCTCTGTATATTGTTTAAGTGATATCGTTGATGTCTATTCTTATAAAAGTTTTTTATGTAAATTAGTTAAATTTATTTAATTTTATTTTAATATTATCTGATATTTTGAACTTTTATTTAAGATGTATCGTTATCGTCGCGGTCCAATGTCTGCTGTAGGTGTCAGTTGATCAGTTCACTGTATACAGACGAGATGACGAAAGCTAAGCCTGTTGTCTGTGAGGAGCGGGGTGATTGACCGCGGGTGGTTAATTGTCCTCCCCCCTCCCCCGACCCCTCTATCAGCGGTCACCCCCCGGAGTCACCCCGCCGGGGGTCACCGGGACCTTCATATTACGTCGCACGTTACAACACTCGCCCTATATACGAAAATCGATAATCAAGGAAACAGGAACAAGTTCAACATTAGGATCAACATCACATACAAAAATAACTCGCGCTCCAAATAAAGAACACCCTCGGAGACTGCCACATATGACATCCATCGTGAAGAGTGAACGACCGGAGGAATGAAACCTCGAGCTGGACTCCACCTGGGGTTCTGGTGGTGAAGGTGGATTGATTGTACTCTAACAATGTAATTACTTGTGCGACCAAATAATAATGTACAACTGTATCGGCTCCACAGTAACGACCATCACCTGTACGTTATAATTAAACAGATTTAACAAAGAAAAAGTATTGTTTGTTGTGTAAATTAATTAATAATAATTTTAAAAACGCTTATCAAATGATCTGTGGTCACGAGACCTGAGACTTATAATTTTTGAAATAATTTAACTTTCACTAACAACCAAATCCCTACCTAATATTATAAATGCGAAAGTAACTCTGTCTGTCTGTCTGTCTGTTACGCTTTCACGCCTAAACCACTGCACTGATTTTAATGAAATTTGGTACAGAGATGAAGTTGACCTTGAGAAGAACATAGGATAGTTTTTTATCCCAGACTTTTGAAAGGTTTTCTTGGAAACGCGATATAACCGAACTCCACGCGGGCGAGGCTGCGCGCGGAAAGCTAGTACAATATACATAGTTCTCTGAACGGCTATCCGTATCTCTGATTAACTTCAATAAGTTCAATCGATCGCGAAAATAAGCAGAGAAGAAACAGAAACATACACATGAGATGAACAGCTCCCACAAACACTACGTGTGTGTATAAACGGACAGGTCCTACGGAGGTCAATAGAGGAGACTGAACAATTCATAGGTCTGATATACGGTTCGTGTTCTTCAGTACATATTTTGAACAATCATACTGTAACAATGGTGGACATCTCCAGCAGTCTGTAGGCGGAGGCACCACCCACAACACACAACCAGCGTGCAACAACACCCACATTACGTTAATCAAGATTACGACACGACAGGAGCGATCTAAATATTTAATAAACTCGCACGGACGAGCGGCGACCACTGATGTTGAGTTATGACACACCACTGACATATCATGACATGTTTACAACGAGGAAGAGTTAAAACTATTATCGGTAAGGATTGACAAAAAACAGAATTTAAATATTAATATATGAAATATATATACAGTAGAAATTATGACAATTGACTTGTGCGATGACACGAGGGAGATGTTTGACTGTGTCAAATACAACTTGTGCTTGTGTCGTCTCTTGTGTGTTGTGTCGCGTGTCGTCGTCTCGTAGGAGGCGATAAGTGATGCATCCTGACTCCTGACATGCCATTCCCTTCTAAGAATGGAATTATTGTTATCGACAAATGTGTCATTTGAATCATTATATGATATTGTAGGCACATACAAGTAAAGGCAACCCTTTATGGCACGTGAACTAGGAGATTAGACGTCTTGAGAAAACTTTATTATGTACTTGTTGTGTATTTACACGTTTAAAATATATAAAAAATACGCACAGTTCAGATTTACGGCAAGAGATAAAAGAAGAGCAACAATTATTAGAAAACATTGTTTAATTAGCTTTATTATATATGATAAGTTTTTAAGTCAAATAGAAAATATGTATTTAATACATAAAATAATCGGAAAAATAAATTTAATTTATTAACTGCTCCTATAATATGAATACAAATATAATTTTTCAATGCAATTATAAAATATACCTCTATTAGAACCTATGAAAGTTTGTAAGTTTATTTATTAATTATATTTATCGGAAACTTTTAAAAATAATATATGTATTATTCTAATAGTAATCTCCTGACAAGCTGTTACTCTCATATTATGTTTGAAGTAGTAACGGTCCCGACGTGAAGTGAAAAAAACTAAGTTTAAAAGATCTTCGAGATTAGCTCACAGAACAGAGAGCACAAGAAACAGACAGAAGACAGAAGTATACGATACAAACAACTTAATGAGTTACTGATGTCATCTATAGAGGGTTCGACAGTTTAATGAGACGCAACGAATATTATAAGAAAGAGAATAATGATTCGAAATGTTTTAAAATATATAAACAATACGAGAGATGGTTAGAGAGAAGGACAAAACCCGGGAATCGAACCTAGGACACGGAACACTTAGTGACAAACAGGAAAACTTTGACACCTACTGTGACTTACGAGAATACAGACGACAACACGACAGAAGAAGAATAGAAACGGAGAACAACATGACGCTCTGTTGATAATATTATGTTAGTAAATAAAGTATGTAAAGATAAATGAGGATTAAATAAAGAGTTCATAAGGTAAAGAGGACTGTAATATTAATTAATAGTTTTAATTGTAACGCAACATATTTGAAAAAAAATATTCTGGAAGCTACTGCATTTATGATCTCATTAATATAAAATATGCAATAAAACGGAATCAACTTTTCACATCTCATCATTGTAGTACGTTTTAGTTTTAACTGCAGTATATTTATTTGTCCGTGCGTCTGTTTCGGTCACATGTAGCGGAGTGTAAGCCTAACATAAGCCTCGACACACGTATCTACCTCAGGCGACAGTCCGTGTTCTACCGGAGCCGCTAACTGTTCTCTAGTACGTGAAGGTGTCTCTGAGCGTTACAATAATCAAATATAATACATAATAAGTGCTGGTTTTCATTGTCTCGTTACGGGTCCATTGTTTCGTGTAATGAGGGGCGAGCGAAGCGCGCCGGCGTCATTTGTTCACTTGTTTGTTATTTGATTTGTTACTAAGGAATTGATACATTAAAGTCTCATTACCTTCTCCTACAACTCAAACGCGACGTAATGACCTTATTTAACGACGTCGGTGTCAAATTAAATTGACGCCCACCGAATACTCGTAGCGGGTTCTCACAATTGTTAATCGTTTGCATCATGTTAAAATATAGACTCTGATCATTGTATAGAATAAAAGAGCGGGGAAATTTAATATGTTAAAATGACAAAGTGTGCCGTTGACTTACAGGAAAAATCTAAACTTGACCCCTCTCAAGTCGTAGGTACGAGGCGCGTCGTTTTGATATACTTTGATCGCGGACGGTCCCCGCGGTGTCGATGTCGCCGTAGTGGCTTCTCGGGTTGATCCATCACATTCCGCCTCGTATTAATAAAGTAAATTGAAAGAGGTCCCCGAGGCCGCCAAATAAAGAGGCGAAGTCGACACCGAGCTGGTCCGAGGAGCGAGGCGGGGCCGGGCCCGGACCCCGCGCTCCGACAAAGGAACCGTTTTGCACATCGCCGAGGGGAACCCTTTCAACCTGCGGCTTACGACTTGTTGACGTATCTTTATGTTAACAGAAGGTGAGGGGTCAGCGCCGGGAATAACATACGAAATAACACTCATTGATAAATAACTGTCCGGCCTTTTATTAAGAGGATAGAGTTAGAAGATTTATTATGTTTTCATGATGGAGAGGGTCGCACCGGCCACCGGGAGGAAACTACCGCATTCATATTAGTTTATATCAGTTACCAATTACATTTATAACATGTACACCGCCTCGTTCCATCCGCAGTAAAATATAAAAAGAAGCACTCACTCGTATTCCGAAAAACTTAGTAGATATAGAAACCGAAATGCTTAAAAAATGTAGAAAAATAAAAACTTGACTTACTTGTTGGAAGTAGAAGAAAATAAAATAAAACTCAAACTAATATTACAGTCGAATCGTAGGAGAAGGAGGCATGACAAAATAAAATAATATTATTATGAACACCGAACACAACGCACAGGTTAGGCCTCCACCGACAGTTGCGAGGACACATTAATAAGTTTCGTGGTTACTTTATAGCGAGTACGGAACGAAAGGGTTCGTGTGTCGGGGATGGCGCTGGCGAGGTCGCGGGATGCGGCCCCGAGGAGTGTGGACTGACCGTGCGTGCGGGCGCGCGGCGGAGGCCAGGCTGGAGGCTCGCGCAGGCGCATGGAGCAGTCGAGCGGCTGGGGCTGGTCGCGCAGGGCCAGCGCGGGCATGACGCGGCCGCAGCCGCCGGTCGGAGAGCGAGCCGTGTCTCCAGGCACGCGAGCGTCCGCCCACCGAGCGCGTCCGTGAGCCACTGCCGCGCGCTGCACGCTTTTTTCCGAGGTTTTTTTTTGGGACGCGCGGGGCGGACCCGCGCAGACCAATGGCGACCGGCGCTGCGCCCCCCGCGGCCCTCGCGCCGCCGCCGCCGCCCCCGCACCCGCGCTTATTTACGTGCCGTATATTAAAAGGGTTTTCCGCAGGCTGTTATGGATTTTCCGAGGCTCTTTACATACGGCCCGAGTCCCGCCGCCTCCGACCGTTCTCCCTCCGGCCGTCGTCCACCGAGAGGAGGTCGGCCGATGTTTGTTTTTATAAAAACGTAAATTTTGTTCATAAATAGAACGAAATCAGGCGACAATAAGTAGGTCGTCACAGGTATAGTGAACTATAGAAATGGGTGATTTGTTTGCTTACAACATTTTAGTAAGTCACATACCATATGTATGAGAGCGAACTGTTATCAATGCGCTGACTCGAGCGAAATCCTCTGAGGCGGACAGGCACGGGGTCGACGACCTTCACGACAGACTAGAAGTTACAGAAGCCTCCTCGCACTATTATAATAAAAAGCGAAGATTCGCTAACGATACAAAACATTGAGGAACTGTAAAGACTCTGTCTAATAATATAAGTCGATATGGAGGACTTGAAATAAATTTAGTTATAATCACCAGCAGAAGTTATGTTAATATTATTTAGTCTACACATAAAATTTTACAAAAAATAATAAATTAATACGAGAAAGGATTTTTTTCAGAATTTTATTAACTTAACATTCGTTTAATTTGAATAATAGGTAATTTTAAATGTATAATCCTAAGTTTAAGACGAGGTACCTCTGATTTCCTTTATAACTAGTAATTTTTTGATCCAAAACGCACAATTATTTTAATATTCATATAAAAATAAAAAGTTAAAATAAAAAATATCATATTTTGCTAAGAATAAATCAAAGTCCACACGGTTTAATGTAGATTAAAGGGAAGTCTTCAATGTCTATCACACATGTCACAAGCTTGAGAAGAATAGATCTCTTTAGATACGTAACGTAAAGAGCGGACTCCAAGCCAGGGTCTGTCAGTAAACAGTCGTCTGTCTCATGATGGTTCCATGGCGGCTGTTATGACTAGATACTGATGACAGTAGAGGAGCGATCTAAGATATTATTTCTCCATTTGTTGGTAATTCTTATGTAAGCTATAACATTTATGTGCAAATGACAGAGAGGCTCAATCATAAAACTCGATAAGGTCCTGTCCTTCATATAATCACATGCTTAATACAAATTATAGTAGAAATCAAAAACTAAATATAACCAAAGGTACCTAGTGGAGAAGACTACGAAACCATTTTGTGTAGTAAAAGAGCCAAAGTAATGTTTTAATGAGTATTCACTGACAGTTACAAAAACATAATACACTCATTAATATTTATATAACGACAGTTGATCTGAATTATGTACATGTTTTAATATACTCGTAAAAATAAAAATAAAATATAGACAACATTAAAATGCTAAGGAGGTACATAGTGAAGTTTAATGTGACCAGATGAGACATGTTCATAATACACGGCAAAATTGGCCGAGCACATCTATAGGAAACGAAAAAAATATGTTTTACTAGTCTAGGATATGGACAGGTAGGTAGTGGGAGGCTGCACACTGTACAAAACATTGGATTGGGAGGTTACATTATTTGAAAAAAAAAAATACAAATACTTAATTAAAATTAAAATGATTAAAAGTAAGATAAAAACTGGGAATAATGAAACACAAGTATTGATATGACCGGTCACCTGCCAACCACCTACTACTGGAGATAACATCTGAACATCAGATAAAACTACAAGTCTTTGAGTTTAATACATTTGTTAGGAGTTTGAGGGACGGCACATTGGACATGTTAATGTGACTGGCGGTAATAATAAGATATAGGACATTATGAGTGAAGTGTGTGGAGTCAGTGAGTCAGGGGGTCCGGGGGTCCGTGGACATTAATGAAACACAATGGTGACGCGGGCGAGGTGTCACAGCACACTACAATAATGTTAGCGAGGTCGAGAGACGGTCCTTACGAAGGGCAACTCGGCGTATTGTAGTGAATTGTAATGTATTGTCGAGTTCCGAAACATCGATCATTAAATTCAACGGAACAAAATTTATTAAAAATCTACAAAAGCATTGTCCTCAAACGTTTGACCTGCGAGCACGCTCCCTCGTCGACGACTCTACGGCGAGGGTTTAAGGGTGACTTTGGCATCTGGAGGAGAGATGGGATGTGGGTCAGGAGCGGGTGACGTCATTGTTCGCGACATCTGCCGCCCCCGCACCTGGGAGACCTCCCCCCCCCCCCGCCCCGCACGGCCGGCCGCCGCTCGCCCACAGCCACCCGGCACGCGACCCCTAACACATGCAGATTTTGAGTACAGTCAAAATCAGTTCGACCAACTGATTAATGTAGTAATAAAAACTCGTGAAAGCTCTCTCGCTTCGATAAAATATTTTATAAATGAAGTCTCTCAATGTCGAGTCATCTTTGTTACTTGTTACATGTGGTGGAACTTCAAGTTAAATCTTTGGCAGTCATCGAACTCCCTTGAGAATCATCTGCATACCTCTTATCATAAATACAGACCACTATGTGTCTGTGCTGTCTCCAGCCTTGCTGATGCACGTGCTGGTGCCTGTGCCCCCCCCTCCTCTCCCCCTCCCGCCTCTAACTGATCACCATACATCACATCAGCGACACTATCTATCACCGTATCTATTAATCCATCCGTTGCCGTCCTGCCCGCGGTCCTACCCCACTCACTCTCCACTAACGGCCCGGTTGTTCCCCAGTTGTTGTTCTCTAAATGTTATCACTGACATCATGTGGGTCATCAGACACTAATGTGATACAACACAATTTACTGATCAACTCTTATAGGACATCTGGTATAAACGGTCTCTGCCCGTTTTTTTCGTGAGTTTCCATCATTGAACTCGTTCCGTCATTAACAATAACTGAATTGTTAAATTTCTTTTCTGGGTATCATAATATTTTGGACGCTATTGTACTTCATAATAATATTTTACCTACAAATATGTCTAATGGAGACGTTGAACGTCTCGCGTCAGAGGTCATAATATAATTGACATTAAATGAATCGTCCGCGTCTGTCCAAACATCATGAACAGTGAGAGACAATCAATTATATGACGATTTAGTCATTTGGTCTCTTGTACAAGTTGGGACTAACATATTCTGAACATATTTTGATCATGTCCACTCATGGAATACAAAATAAGTCTTTCTTAACGATCTATTGTAGTTCATATACAACACACAAAGTTAAACTGAAACACGTGCGTCCACACAAGGGCACTGAAAACAATCATTCTTGAGGGAATTAATTATGTACAACATCTATTATTGTTAAAAAATTACGATATGATTAAAAGAGTGTCAAGTCGAGCTGAGATTAATGATTTATATATTATTGTTACAATGACCCGTCAAGGAACAATCAGCGGACATAAGAAGTCGTTTGTTATTCTTATCGTAAAAACGAAATCAAAAATGTTGAATTTTCTAGTTCCGTTGACGGTAATAAAACTGTCACTATCATCATTCATATATGTATATGATTTTGACGCGAACATACAAACATATATCTAGACATACAAACATACAGACTCGATGCCGTCCGTTCACAAGGACGAGGCTCGATGTCAGATGTGGACAGGATGTGAGTGGACGGAGCGACCTCACACCTGACAGGGAAAACCAAACGCGAAACTCGAGTGTAGCATGTGCGGAATACTCATTAACTTACAACATATATACACATAGTGTGTTGTGGTCGTACCTGTGTGTGTGGGGGGCGGCAGACGGTCCAGGTGTGTGGTGACGAGCGGCCAGGCGCTGCGCAGGAGACGCTGGAGCCTGGAGGCGGGGTACTGGAGCCACGAGCGACCCTCGCCGCCACGCTGAGGGACACAACACAACCACCAGCTTTAATATGTATAACAACTACTCACTGACCACATACATACATACTATAAATCATGTTAATTAATACGTAAAAATAAAATCTTCTCGTATATTATGTGTTATTGGGATCAACAAATTTAATTAATAGTTGTATTTAATGTTACATCAAAATTAATCCACTTCCCTGTTAAAACAGTACTGGAAACTTAACTGGCATAAGTGTTAAAATATTATTATTATATGACTAATATTAAGTTGTAATATACGATATGCTGTATGTTTCCCTAATAATAAATAAATAAATAAAACTATTACATACATACTTGTTGATATTTATAATGTATCATATTCATTATCTTCTATATATATAAAAATGGATTGCTGTTCCTTAGTCTCGCTAAAACTCGAGAACAGCTGAACGGATTTATCTTATCTTAGTCTTGAAATGTTCGTGGAGGTTCAGGGAAGGTATAAAAGCTAAAAAAAATTGATTCATTACTGGGAAAACTATAAAAACAGCCATTTTCTATTTCCCATACAAACGTTTTTTTGACATTAGATTTGACAACTAACTAATATGTCAATCATTCTGTCGCACTTCAAAACACGAAGACTTATGGCTTACAGGTAAACTCCAAAAATATAAATAAAAAAACGTAATAGATATTTCTTGATTATAGGGCGATACGATGTTCGCCGGGGCTTCTAGTACTAGAATAAAAAATCATAGTCTTCAATTAAAAGGGACGTGTACCTATACATTGTTGATAAACATGTGAGGTGATCTTAAAGGGTGTCACGTGATGTTAGAGATGACAAAGACGGCGCGTGGCGAGATGAGAGGCGGCAGAAAAAACGGTAGAAAACACACGCCGCCTCGACAGACAGAACGACCGAACGGTACAAAAAATATAGTTAACTCTTTTGTTGGAGCGAGCGCGGCTGTTGCGGCTTTTTATAACAATTAGCGCCAGCCGACCCTCCGGAACAAATTAACCATTTGATTCTCACGCCGATTATATCTTACGGTCAAATCATTATTATATACACACACGTCACACCTCCCTTTACTATATTTACATTTAATTGTACCCGTCAAGTAACTTGTAAAGAATATTCATCACAGGTTCCTTCATTTTCGCTAAAGTCGTTCAAGCTGCAATCATACATCGATACTTCATGAAGTATGTGATAAAAAATAGAGTTTAAAAGAGACTTCATAAAGTATGTTCAAAGTGCGGCATCTACTTGCGTCCGTCATCCTCAGTACCTAAGTCCCCAGTAGGTCCTGGGAGGCAGATACTTATTAAATAGTCTAAGTGGCACATAGCCTCCCTTTTCCAGTCGGTATAAAGTATAAAGAGTGTAAAATACATAGTAAGTAGGCGTCGTTCTCGGGCCCGGCGGCGGGCTACTCCCAGCGTCGCGACGCTACCCGTCTCGCTCCCTAATATATTCACGTTTCCCGAGATACTCATTTTTTATCGCATTCGCGCGGCGCATTAGAATTTCCAGGCGAGAAAATGTGACTCACACACACGAACACTCCGGCTGGTTGGATTTGAAGAAAATATGTCTCTGTACCGTGGAGTGAAGGATTACTTTGGCTGGAGGCTTCACCGGCGGACTCGGGCGGCGGGTGGAGGTGGCGCGAGGCGGGCAGGAGTACATTGTAAATTCAGGCGGACGCGGGTGAGAGGGGTGCGGCGTGAGGGGTGAGGGGTGCGGGGGTGTGCGGGTCAGGGGTCGCGGGAGGTGGTGTTCCTCTCATCCTCTATTGATATTTCCAGTGCACGTTGATCCACAGCACTGACGGAGCCGCGACCTCACACACCAGAGAACAGACACAGTCTGAATGATAGAATGACATCGAGTCGAAACAATTAAGATGTTAGCGGCAGCTTGCTTTGATTGATCATTGTTAGTAAACATTTGAAAAAAAGAAGCATAGGAGAAGTATGAGAAAGCGTAACGAAACATTTATCAGGCTTTAAGAAAAATTTAACAATTTGAACTAGACGTATTATGGTTTATATTAATACAATTAAATACATATAATCTATGAAATGTACTGATCTTATTACAACTGATAAAATAAAATTTTAATTAATTATTTTATTTTATCATTGTTTCAGCTAAGTTTATTCAATACACGCAAATAACTCGAGCATCACAGAAGGAGGTCGTTTGAGTGAAAACAAAGATAATAAGTAATATTGATACGGTGAGATCACAGAGCACGTTCATAAAAGTGCAGTGAGCGGCAGAATGAGACTTATCAGAAGGAAGCAGACGGTCCGGGAACGACCGCCGGGCCGGGGAGAGATGTTAGTGATGTTTAAATAAATAAACTATTATAGAAACTGTTACAAATATTATAAGTATACAGTTATATATATAGTTAGTCTATTATATTCAATAATACCCAGAAATGTACGATGTCAAAAAGTTTCACGTAGCGTGCGGTACGAACAAGGTTCGAGTCAATCACAGAAAGGTTTTGCAATAAATAAAATTAGGTCTTAAAATAAATAAATGAAGTCATTGTAACAATCAACATCAATACCATCAGTATGTGTTCATAATGATAAGACTTCTCGGTGTCGTTAGCAGGTTCTGATAAATACCGAAATACAAAAATATATATATAAATATATCATACAAAATCTGTTTTTTTTATTATGAACTCAAGGAATCATGATTCGTGAATAATATAGTGTGAAGTGTTTGTGTTGTGTTGACTTGAATCAATTAAAATACAATGTGTGGTATGGAGTGATGAAGTCTCCCACGTCACCACGAGAAGGTTAAGGTCGATGGAAAGGAAAGGGCACGTAACGGCTCCGGAGTCGTCTCCTCCCTCCACGACACTAAGGGTTCCCTACAACCCCCCCTGGCCCCTCGCCCCCATCGATAATAAGCTCCCACTGCAACCAGCACATTAATATAATTCATTAGAATAACCTTTATTTTATCGCCATCATCCTTTAAGCTTCTCATGCGGAGCCGCGCTCTCGTGACATGATGCTTGAATTAATATAACATTATATAAGTGAATGCATCGTTTGCACAACTTATTTAATGACTCGTTTTAAAATAACAAATTTTATGTCAATAAGATGGAATAGACTGACATGGTTTATATTAGAAAAAAATACCTCGAGGATAATGTCCGATACAGAATAATAAAAAAACAAGAAATTAAGGAAACATTAACTGGCTAATAGAAACCCATGTTGTTGAACAATTTATAAATTTAAATTAACTAATATGACATTATAACTTACAGATGATTAATATAAGTAACGTGTACAACGCATCGTCTTGTTTCATATACAGTACTCGTAGGTACGCCAACTTTAAGAAGTAAACAAAAACTTAGTAAAAATAAATAAATTGTGCCAGTATAATGAGACACGGAGATACACTCGGCTATAAATTACAGACCATTCGTGTATTGCTTTTGAAAAAGTTCAATTATCGTTAGGTTTTATAGTTCTATTAAAAATTAAAATCGTAACGCCTTGCTGGTCTCGGCGCGCTATCAGCTCGGCTTTACGAGATATATGTATATATGACTCGGCGCACGGCAACACTCGGGTGACGTGGACACGAGGAGGCACCACCACCACCACCTACACTGACTGACTGATACTTGAATAATGTAAAATGAAAAACATGATAACACTGTGAGGGGTTCGGTTGACGAAAACTTTGATACGTAGATTCATAACTTATTAAGTATTGACGAAAATATGTATTATCATAAAGACAAATACAGGAGTTAGGAAACTAAAATAAAGTAGGGACCTATTGGTTTATAAATATGTAACTTTACATTAGTCTGATCAATGTTCGGGAGTATTCAAGTATTAAGTTTGATTAAAACACAGTCCAGTGAGTATAATGTAGAACTGGAATAATGAGTGACCAACTTTCATGTTCATATTAATATACTACTCCTTTGAATGCTTTACAAACATACACGATCATATTGTTGTTCTAATAGTGTAGTTTATAAAGACTACGACAACACGTTTTATATTTCGACAGGACCGACCGGCGCGGGCGGAGAACTATTTTAAATCCGTAGTTGTTTACAATAACATTATCATTTTTGCAAATTAATAACCGACTCGCCGCCAGGTCTCATGTTTAATGGCCAAAGGAACGACGTTAGGTAATTAATTATTAAAATAATTGCATCTCAAATGTGTCTTAACAAGCGAGCACTCGAGATTCTCAGTCGTAAAGCAACTGATGCATAGAGAGAATTATATTATATTACAATAATTAATGTATCTGAAATGAGAAAAATTAATTCGGTTAGTCGTAAACATGACAGCGGAGGCACGGACCGTCGGACCGTCGGACCGGCGGACCGTCCACGATCAGAAACAGTTTCGAGAACCCGTACACTAGTCATAGAACAATAACACATTAATATATAATAATATACATGTACATTATATACACGACACCCGCCACATACTAACAACGTGTACGAGGAACCGACGCGCTCTTAGGATGACTCTCACGCAGCTTCCGCGAACACTGACGCTGGAACAATATTTGGTGAGGGATGGATGTAGCACCTGATGGACATTCATTAACATGTGTTCATTGAGGATCCGAACTCGACTTTATATTACCTGTTTACTGACCGGACGCTCCACTTACACAAAAACGCTTAATAAATATATATTTGAGTTTATGTTTTTGTATATGTATATATCTCCTTTAGTTAAGGAATTCGTACATTCAGCATTATCTTATGTCAATATCTTTTTTACTGTACCAAGTAGACCTTCCCGCTGTAGCCTCTTATATAGAATATACGTCAATGTTTGAGCGACAGTCGCTCCTATATTAGCACGTCGTCATACATTCAACACTTCAACAGATGACCCGACGAGCTCCTCCACCACCGTCACTGTTCAAGGTCATATCAACCGTCGCTTCTTCTCGGAACATATTTTATTCTACTTCAACGTATCACTTCATGTTTATTTATTTGTTCTTTGTTGAATTCTCCTTCGACATCTGGACGTGGCCCGGTTCGTGCTTCAATATAATTAATTAATATGTAATAAAATAATTCGTGGCATTAGTCACCGGAACATAGTCGAGTATATCGGTATATTAATGTCTATAATACATATTCAGAGTGCGTGTGTCACAATGAGGCACAGCTTCGACGAAGGAAGCGACTCTCGGAACATGGAGCACACCTGCGGGCACATTGCGATGCGCGCGGAGTTACGCGCCTTATACTAACACGGCCGGGCGTCGATCGTTATCGACATGTTTAATAACTAATGCTGCCTCCGACCTCCGCACCACTTGACTCTAACGAACACGAATACAATCACTGCTCAGACCCGACTGTGGAGACGACACAACTCTACAGAAGTAACACGTCTTTGTTTGTTTGTTGTGTGTTCGTGTGTATGTTTCTCCTTGGGGTATTAATCATTTCTATTACCTTTTAATTCCTCTCAACACCGGGGTATTAACGACGCCACTTACTACGGTATGATTTAAGTGGTGGCTTTCAAATTCAATGTATTATGTTTTAAGTATGAGCGTACGATCGTATAAACTCAAAGTATTAGTTTTTATGCAGTGGCATTTGTAAACAAATTTATTACCGGCTTCAAAGCGCCGACCTTAATAGAGCGGTCAATAAAAATGGTCGGTCGTTTGAAAACAAATGGGAATAATATGCATATCATGAGCCCCGAGTGTGCGTCCTACAAGTAAACACCGCGGCCGGACACGACCATGTGGACACGCACGGTTCACGATCAGACATAGAGTAACTTATTGTGTATTTATAACGGGAGTCACCAGGATAGTCTCAAGTGTATCATGTATATAGTATGTACATGAAGCGAGTAAATGTAGCCCGTCGCTAACAGCTAATTTAGTTGCGCCAATCTCTCAAGCAAGCGAGAGCCGTTCCATTATCGGGCGCATCGTCTGATCGGATGTTACAGTGAATAACAATAATAAGTAATGTGTTCCGGTATCTAGCACGGAGATCGTTCAAGGGTCGGGCGAGCCTCGGCCTCCTCACTCGTACTCTTATAAACGATAAACCATCAATGAGCTAATGATCGCCTTCTGACATACATACATACATATAGAACGTCTGCACCTCATTGCGGTACATCTCTTCCCGTTTTTTTTTATAATAGGCAGCTGGTCCTGTTACCAGGTCTACATTAAATCTGCTACCTCCTCTCTGTGTCTGCTGTAGGTACAGTAAGTCCCGCCTCGACGCTCCATGTACTGAATGTGTCATGTGTTCTCTCTATAAATGTATATTATAATATATAGAGTACGTAACATATAACACACAGCCGTGTGACGCGTCTCCCGGCCTGTCGATGGTCCGTGCCCGATAGCCCGGCCCCGGTGTATGGTAATATTTCGCGCTCGTGCTGCTCGCCGCCGCTTTAATTATATAATATCTGGCGATCTGGCGACGATCCCGATCCGATGTCCAGTGTACAGATAAATCAAACACGACCCTACATTGTTCACTCAACGACACCATATATCTGATCCAATTAATGCAACTATTTTAATATTAATACTTTAATATCAAAACCATCAGATACAGGAGCGATCGGGTGCGGGGACGTCTCGCTGCTTCGGAAAACTAATTATTATGAGAACTAAATGTTACACTTAATATCGATGGTGAGCGTTATATTCGATCAGGACCACCGTGCATGACACATCTTTATATTTAATGTAAGTCAAATATTCTTAATCTTCAATCGTTGTATACTTCAATTCCTACGAGAAGAGTTATGCTGTATTGGCCTCCTGGTATACAGATACAAGGAGTATGTCACCACAAACAGCGCTCTTTACAATGAGATGACAACCTCTCGCACCCGAGACTCGAGGCTGGTCACCAGGTTGCCAACCCGCTGGTGTCACTCACATACACATTCTACATATGAGATAATATTTACAAAAAGTACTGATAATCAGCTCGACAGACCACTGACTAATGACTAGTAATTCCTAATAAAAACTATAAAGACATGGTCATTTTTAAAACACATTCATAGTGACCCGAGAACTCAAGGTCATCTCAGAACTATATCTCTCCAACATTATGGTATGGTAGTGATATACCTACTTCCATGAACTATGTATTTATTTATTATTTGCATGTCAAGTTATTTAGTTCCGTTGCCACGAGTCCCCCGCGCTCCGCTACTTAACATATCACGAACACGGCTCCGCTCCTAATGATTGTGCATTAAAGTTAGCACGGATCGTTTGTGTTATGATAATGGATGAACAAAAAAAACGTGAATCATTCACTGAACACGTTACATCAGACGTGTCAATGAAATAATAATATCTTTAATTGCATCAAAATTATAATCGTTCACTTTGGAAGTCTTTAATGTGATTACATTTAACTGTCGTTAAGTGTTCAGACGAAGCACTGTCGCCAGGAATAATATTATATTTAAATATTTAAAGACCGAAAAATATCTTGTATTAATTAGTTGTAATAAAATAATATAATTATTTGATAAGGCCTGTAGTTGAGCTCTCCACATATAGTTTATATTCAAATATTTACTAAAGGAATGATAAATGTAAAGTGTTGTACATATATACGAGTAGGAGTAGTAACCCGTTAAGTATTATGACGTCTTAAGTCTCTATAGCTTTGGGTAAATTGTTTTAGCTCGACTTGACAGAGTCGTGAAGTAGACTCTTCGAAAAAGCACCACAAGACTACAACAGTTCAGTTCAGAACGCTACGGTCACTGTCATGACATCACTCATCTGTCCTATTCCACTTTTCTTTAGAGTGAATTAATTTAAGTTCGAATTAAATGCTTCAGTATAGTCTCAGTTATAAACTGTTACCGAAGAAGCAGAAGAGTTTACAGAAGAACTACTACACTGCTTTGCTCAACGTCGATACAACTTGACCTTATAGAAACAATTTTTATTATTCTGGAATCTGTTATTTAAAAACAAGTTGAAGTAAATGGGGGGTCCTTTATAAAGTCTTGGTTTAATGTTTTAGTTTGTATTATTTTGTAAAAGTAAATTATATTCTGAAGCTCCAAGAGGCAAATCTTTCCAGTGTCAGTATTATTATTTATATTTTATTGTTTGCTGTGTACACTAGTGTGTTTATTGTTTAGTTACTAACTAGCAGTAAAGGTAGACGGCAGGTGGCCTGTCCGCGTGGAGCTGACACCCCGGGCGAGGGCTACCACACACCACCACGACACGAATATAAAGACATTACAGAAGATACACTCACCACTACCCACCATCACCTACACAACACATATTCATCAAACGCAAAACAAGAACCATGTTTGAAGATGATTCTAGTGTTGTATCATTATTAATTACGAAAACATTATAATCTCGTACGTGGGTTCCAATTAGTAGTCGTTTATGTGTGTTCATTGTTACTACCTTTTATAGCACTTAAACAAATTTTTATCATCATTTTAATTCATTATTTTTTTGGTGTTGATAAAAAAACACCTAAATATAACATTTAACGTACATAACAAAATCCTTATAACTTATTTTTTGAGTTCTCAGCTCCGTCCGACCCATCGCAGGAGATATTGTTCCAAATAGTACTCTGAATTAATATAAAAAGGATTGATTTGTATATTGTATAGTTCTGTCGGAGCACGTGGCTGGGTCAAATGGGGTCAAGGGCGAACGAATAAACGAACCCACACCGCACTACGACACACACACACACACACCGCCGCAGTCACTGGTAAATTGGCAAAATAATATGCATGATACACTTATTACGATCACTTTATATTATACCTATATTTTTTTATCTCAGATAACATTGTTAATGATTATTTGAAAATAATTTTATAATGAAAAATAATATTAATTACATATAATGTTATGCATTGATTTGTTCTGCTAACACCGTGTCTCTTGTCAGTAGAAGAGAGGCGCGGAGTCGGGTGGCTGTATATATGTATGTATGTTAATTGGGATCGCGATCCGGCGCACGGCCGTCCTCGTGTTCCTAGGCCTCTCGGACTCGCAGCTCGTCCATCATCATAATGTAACGGTCTCGCTGACTGTCGGCACTCCATTGTGGGGGCCAGGCGCCGCTGTCGGCGTCTTTTTTAATTCCCGCCGGTTCTCGTGATAATTATAATCGCCTCCATGTTTCCGACATCCGTTACTGCAAACTCGGATCGGCTTAATCGATTCTAATTGAACGCTGGAACTCTGTAGTCACTGCTGTTTATTATAATGATTCCAACGAGAGTGAATCCTTCACGAGAATCAAACTAATTCGCTAATACGAAAACTGTACCTGTTACAAGTATTTTTATATTATAAGTGAATATGAAGACGTATAGAACATCTATCGTTAATGTCCGCTGGATCTGGAGAGTGTCCCGGGATGAGTAACAATAGCGGTTGGTGTACCAGTCAGTATATTGTATGTAAATGTGTCGACACCTCGCGCCATTAGCGCTGAGCTCCTTATACGTCACTCGTCGGTACGATACCATCAGCGGAGATGGTGAGACTCCCCGTATTAATGGTATCACCACCGCCGTCCGCCACCCAAACAATTAAATAACCTACACAAAAACATTCCACAGCTTCATGACTATCAAAAAAAACATCAGTTGAGTTGATATACTTACAATTATGATAATATTATTAAAGACAGCGGAATAACTGAATATAAATGTTTATAGAAATCATTAGTGAAGTTTAAGTAACCTAATAGCAAAACATGTTTACTCACTATCGGCGAGGGCGTCCGGGTCGATGAGCTAATATAAACTGGTGCTATATTAAAATTACTGATCCCTCGTAGAATATTTTAAATTGATAAAAGCATTTATTCGCAGCGTATGAAAACCGTAGTGGCAGCAGCGCACGCGCACTCTCCGTGCCAATTACAGCAGAGGCCATCAGATATCGCTAACAAGACGATGCGTATCAGACGCCGCGCCCGCGCACCACCGCCACCACCGCGCTGCATCGCTGCCATCTGCACCACCGCATCGGGCGGACGGAGCTCGCATTCAAATTCCGATAACAAATACTGTACACCCCCGCGACATTATCCCGTGGACGCTCGACCCATTAGCGACCCTAAGCCCTAACAGTTAAGTATATTATTGCTAAGCCAGCGAGGTGGTCACTTTGCATGATGAACGCGGTGGCGTGAATTACGCGACGCAGATCGTTATTGTTCAGCAAACAGAGGAACACGACTCCGCTCAGAGGAATGAGAGACTTATTACACGGCGAGGATCAGAGATGAAACCGCATCGATAAAGTTGTCCAGGATAGGACCATTGTCGAGAAGGTGGAATATTTCACGCAGATGTTGCGATAGAAGGCGATTGTGTCCATCGAGTGACTGCGAGCAGGAAGGACCATAGAAACTATGAATCAAAACGACGACAATCACAATGACTAGTCCACGCTGGACTCACGATAACTGTCTGCCACACTACCATGACACCACGTGTCCACACATAGGTACCATACCTCTCCTAGCTGTGATGTGTAAATATATACATAAAACATTCGTTCAGATGATGATCGAGCCGAGCCGGGCGCGTCCGGGTTGCGGCGGCCGAGCGGCGCCTTTGAATAATTCGCAGATGATTCCTCTAGATTTATGGCCCCTAACCATATAGTGGCGGGCGAGCGAAGCGGGCTGCCGGCTAGCGACAATTAAATAATTTGCGTACGAAGCCGACGCTTCGCTTTTTTAATGGACTGATTTGTGGGTTTTAGAGCCCAGTCTATTAATCGTAATCTTCTATTTGGTAAAACAATTAATTTAAATAAACTTCGAGGAGGCAACCTATGATTTTGTAATTATTGTACTACCTTTTTTTTCTCTTACCCGTCGGTTACAGAGCAGGTAGATTTTCTATACAATTATTATTTAAAAAATCTTGTATTGTAAGTTTATTGCATGTTTAAATTTACTCAAAGTAAAGATAAGTTCATATTTTATATTTTTTTATTATCGTTTAATCATTAATATAACGATTAATAAAACATTCATGTAGTTATGAATATTTATACAATAGTAATAATTTAAGTGTTCGAGCTGAAAATAAACTACATCTATAGACTCAAAGATGTAATGTTCCTGGGAGACAATTGTTCACAGTTCAATTATTACGTAGCGATTGTTAGAGACAAAAGCCAATTATTTATCAGTTCTCATGATGAGCCACGTGACGGTGATAGTGTTCCAACTCTGTTCGGAGTGTGAAGTGTCTTACTACAAACAATTGTATAATTGGCTCGGGATTAATTGACGTGAGTCGTTCGCCGGACTCACCACCGTGAGAGACAGCGCTAGAGCTCACTCCCTGGGATATGTCGCTTCAAAATATACTTTAAACATTTTCCGTTTACGTCCAAATAAAATTAATCTTTCAAAGTACAAAATATCTAGATTACGAGAATTCAATAAGAACGACATCGTGATTGTATCGTTTATGTCGGGTGACGACGTAGTTCCCACCGAATCCACGAGTCAGCTAATGTGGGGCAAGTCGTTAAAGGAGCCGCCAGCAGCGTAACGCACACTGGAAGACATCCCAAGTATGCGAGGGCGCATTCCTCGCGCCGAGACTAACATGGACAGGCAGCGACGCTTATTGGTCACTGAGCTAACAACGCTTATATGATTGGTAATCTTAATTACCTATTGGACTCTACTATTCATTAAAATATCATATATTACATATTGGATATTATACATTATTGGAAAAATATATTTTTAATTAAATAAGTACCTACTGTTGACAGTTATCAACCATTTTCACTTTTAAAAACTATCGACATGCCAGGTTCTATGATATATATATATATATATGTTGTGATTATGAATATTAAAGGGAAAATAACGAATGATTGTTTAACTAAAGTGACGAGGTGTTGAAGGTGGTTACAACAAACAAAACATATCGACGACAGGTTCGATCGCTTTCCTTGGACTCTAATTAGTAAAACAGATTCTGATAAGCATTTTTAAAGTTCAATAATAAAGATTCATGGTGTATCCACCTGGGCCGCTTCTTAAATAATAATTAGGCGATGCACGTAATGCACCGTCTCGGCGGAGGCAGGTTTGTTGCTGCGGGTCATCGACCGAGAAACGATCACGATATTATTTAGAAGCAACATCGAGGCTCCCTGTGACGTCACCGGGCTCCGATCTCGATACGAACCGCAACTACAATTAGGATATCTCCACATAGACCTTGCATCGCCACCCCGCCTTACTCTCTCTCGTATGTTCGTCTGTGCCGCACACCACTTGCTCGCCGCTTGTGCGCCGCGTGCTTGCCGAGCGCTCCACGGTCGAGCCTCACAGTAATTCCTCTGTTATCGCAGATGAGTTACGATTAGTAAATTGGCGAGCGCGGGCGAGATCGCTCTCCTAATAAATTTTGTTCGCTTCGAACAGAATTACCCATCTGAATTTTAGGTATTTGACTCTATTCTCTTAATTTTATATTTTTATTAGTACCGAATTAAATAAAATATTTAAAATTCGTTTCCATTAACAAAGATTTGTGATTTGTTAATATAGACCCATAGATAATATTTTCATTTTATCACTTTATATATTTAATAGTATTTTTGTACATATTTTGAGTCTGACGTGTTGTAGAAGTATGAACATCAACTCCAACAATCCCTTTCAGTACTGTTACTATACACTTTATATTCTTAGTATCTTGTAATCAATAATTTTAATTTGATAAAGTTTAATTTAATAATTCCATTCATAATTGTGAACCCGAACTATATAGAAAATTGTTTAGTTCCATATAAACGACTTTGAAAGTTTCAAACTGGCATTTATTAAAATATAATAACATAATTTCAAATACGGAAACACTTTAGTAATTTTATAAATTACATTCACGTAATAAAATTTCTTGTACTTTTTATTCATGAAGAGACCTTTAACATCTGTACTTTACGGAGACGAAGAAACTATTCCAGGACACCAAGCTTACTGGTGAGTGCCCCAATCTAGGATTCAAAGTACCATCCAAGAGGAAAGTTTTACTTGAATATTCAGCTGAAAGTGATTTATTTATTTTAAGGATACATTTGGAAAGTTCTGCCGGAGTTGTATGAAACCACTCGAGAATATCCTCATTATAACCTGTCATTGTTATGAAGCAAAAATAATTTTTCGGCAAGGAGACTCCGTTCCCAGCGTTAGCATCATTGACGCGTACGCATCAGAGGATATCAGTCGACTGATTTTTTGTCAAAGGAAGGCATCCCGCCTCTGTACAAAATAGAAACTGTATAACCCTCAAAAAGGAAGTGTGACCTATGAGTGTCAAGGTGGCAGAAGGCTGGTAAGGAATGCCAGTGCAGATCTATGTATTAGTTAAATGCACTTTGTGCAGGAGTTAAAATTATCTTATTGTATAAAATGTTCAATTATCGTATATGTCCATCAGCGGAGGCCGCTCCTCGTCACCCGTCACTCGACAAGGTCCGCGGTGGCAGCCATGTAAATTATTAAGAAATTATTCAAATGTCCGTAAACAATTGTCTTCGTTAATGTCTTTATAATGACCTTCGTCCAGCACACGCGGCTCCGCGCGGCTCAGGGATGACGAGGCCGCGCGTGAGGCGTTATATTAAACTATACTTGCTCAGCTATCATGTTACGTATTAAGTCATTAATTATATATAACATTTCATTAACATATAATTAATTATTTTACATCTGTACCCTCCACACTATCCTCCTCTGAGCATCTTCAGTAGCTGCCTGTATCTGAATGTGTCAACCCTGACCGGCCGGCTCCCTGTGTGGTCATTATCGATTTCACAGCATGTTGGAGCGTGCGGCCTCACCGCGTGCTCCGTGACATTTCAATCTACCACCGCACACCGCACACACCTACCACCTATTACCATCGCACCATATTCACTACACTCCACCACCTCATTATAAATCTAGTTGCAATTCACGGTTCATTTAGTGGTTCGATGGGACGGGATAGAAAGTACATATAATGCTTTAAAAATATAACACATCAAAACGTAGTGTTCAGTGACTTCTCGTGTGAGCTTGATCGACTCGTCTTCGCCTTTGAAATAATTTCAGACTAGATAAATGTTATATGATGACACTATCGCTTTATCCAATTGATTAATAATTTATTGCCCTGTCTTATGTCTGTCGGTGTGTTTTCGTTCTTGTCTACTGTAACTCTGTACTGATTATTAACATCCATGAGGGTCTGGGTCACGCGCCGATATTTACTATAGTATAGTAGTATCTACTCGCTGTCATATAGTAGGTGTTATTGTTTTACTATACAATTAGTTAATGTAATTATATCAGATACTAAATACTAAAATCGGGATTGTTATTATTTATGTTAACAAATGGATAAGGTTGCATTCTTCATAGTACCTAATGGTTGGCGAGTGGTAGGTGGTAGGTGGTAGGAGGTAGATGGTGGTACATGGTACAAGCTGCAGGCCGGGTCTCGCACACGTCTGTCAAGGAATGCGTCTCCGGAACTAATGCACGCTCCTCGCTACGTTATAGTCTCTTCACACTTTATTATAAGGGTTTTATTTAATTCCCCGTACGAGTCCCGCGTGAGACAATGCGCAAAAACACGAGCCACATAATAAAATAACATGTGTTTTATAACGATAATATAATAGGATTATTAAAATAGTGGACAACAAACACGAGCCCAATGAAAAGACAACTTAGCTTTATATGAAGAACGTTTCTGATTCTGGATGTTTTCCTTACTAAGGTGTATAGAAGGTACTCTATGCGATGTTTATTTCCTTGTATTTATAATTGTTTTACTAATGTATGGTATTTTTACTACGTCTTTTATAATTCATACTTCAAATCATTGAAATTTAAATCAATATCTCCTAAACATGAGTGTCTTAGTGTTATCACAGTGTCCAACCATGCGTAGAATTTTATGTACGGTTTGTAGACTACCAACTGATGAGTTGTATGAATACATATACATATATATAATATATATTGATATTTATATATTTATCATTTGTATAATAATAATCTTAATCGATTTAAACTAATATATATCCAATTGAAGTGCCACATTGATATCATTAAAGTATCCGTGATGTATTATTATTCGTTTAGGACTGATCGTATCTTAATGTAACGTTTAAGTAAACATCGGTTATAAATTAATTAAAACACAATGAGTTGACAGGCCGCGGTGCGGGTGAAGGAGGGGCCGGGGAGGGTGTGTGTGACGGGTTGAGGGAGGAGGGGGGGGGGGGGGGTGACGGTGGACAATTAGGTATCGTTTAGGATGTTTATCGAGTTAACAACTAAGGCCGAGGACGGTCAGGGCTGGCCCTCAGATGATACTACTGACGAGACGACGATCACAATAACAATAGTTATATATGGGAGCGGTATATGTATGAGTAGGTATGTATGTTGCTATTGGTATGTGACACATAAAATTTTATCGTGTTTATTATAAACCAATAAAATTCACTTAATATAAAACAATTCCTTTTATTCATGAATATATTTTACATTAAAATTAATCATAAAGATGGAAAAAATATGTTTATCTCGTTGAGTGGTAAGCCATCATGTACTCAGGGTGTGTTCAGTGTGTGTATGTTACAATATATTGTAGGTGCCAGCCCTGGTCGCCCGCATCCCGCGTGTCCACTGTAAGGGACGCTGTTTAATATCTATCAATGGGTTAGCGACACACGCGACTGCACATTTTTTATCAAACTTTAAGTTAGTTCTGAACTGTATTCGCTCCCCGTAACGTTCCTCGAACCCTTTGCAGTATCTCCGTGGGTCGTGTGCTACTCACAGTAGCGATGTGTTTGTACGTCTATGATGTAGGTACTCACTGAGCCACCGAACCGACCGATTTATCCGATCTCGTGATTGATGGAGGCTTTTACGATTTTCCTATCACATATAGACATGCGGATCATTTTATTTATGTCTCTAGTATCAGTTTACAACTGAACCAAAACATGTTCGTGTAGGTATATGAGTTAGCTGTAACATTCGTCATCTATTTACTTTCAACCGACCTAGCATCTCTAGTATTTGTTTTATTTCAAGTACTAATTTCACTTCACTTGTAATTCTGTGCATATATTGATCTGAACGTGCCTCTCGTAAAAGAGAGATACCTAGTTGAAGTAATGAATAGGTAAATAAATACCAACAATTTAAAAAGTAGTGTAGGATTTTATAGAATTTTGGCTTAGTTTGTCTTTCTATTGGAGGAAATTAAATATTATAATTGTTTTATTTAATTTTAACAACCTTTTATATGTATGGGAGATCTTAAGAACTTCTGTTTGTAAATATGTTTGCTGAAATTCATGTGAGAGAATTCAGTTCTCTTAAAAAATGTAAGTTTTGTTTTAAGATGACTAGTTGTGTTTATAAAATATTTTCTTGTAACTTCTTCATGTATCCCGCAAACGCCTCCTTCGTCTGTTCGTCAGGATGTGTTCGTTAGAGTTTCGCTATGAGCATATACATATGTATATACAATATATTGTGTTTTATTTTTCAGTTTATATTATACGGATGCGGCTCGTATAGGAGAGGACGGACAATGACGAGACATGTCACTCACTGAGCGAGTGAGTGAGGCAATGAGTGAGCCGATGACGAGTGCGAGGACGAGCCGCGGGGCGGGCGGCGCGGGGGGAGGGGCGTGGCCGCGCACGGATTGGACGCCGCATGCAAATGCGCCTCTCGGCCTGCGCCGGCGCAGACTCCGCGCTTACAGCGAGATCATTGTTCGTCACAAAAACAGCGGAGGCTCGTTTGTCGGGAACATGAGGATGAGCGCAAAAAAGGAAACGCGCATAACAAGAAATGACAAAAACTACCGACCGACGTTTTTATATAGAATAGAGATCCAGAGACTGACTACTGACGAGGACCTGCTGCTCCTGGCGGTACATCGATATATGTTTTTTATAGCACAAAAACTCGCCTCGCGAATACTGAGTGTGTCCAAACAAAATACACATAAATATAAAGTAGATGACACCACCCGGGTAACAGCGGTCTGTAAAAACTTTCACAACCCATCTCAATACAGTAGGTACCTATATGTATCGTGTCCCGCGCCTCAAACCGTATCATTAAACATTCCGTGTTATTCACCCGTTAATCTCGTTGTTTGTTTGTTACGTTCACGTCTGAAATCCCAATTAGTGAATGTTTGAACATATTTTACTAGCGCTCGTAAACAAACGTTCATCTAAATTAGCATTGATTAGCGTTGTATTAATTGCGTCGCTGGTGTATTTAGTCCTGTGAGCGAGCTCGGACCCCCCCCCCCTCCACTATGAGGAGAGGAGGGAGGGAAGGATGTGGTCCGTCCAAGGCGCCGAGTCAATTGCCAACGAGACCATTACTTTTGAATCGCATTTACATTGAATGCAATGCTCCGACGATCCGATTGTTGGACTCGACGCACAATTAAAACAAGACGATAAATTATTATTATCAAATACATAAAGGAGACGTTAGGCCGAGCAGTTAACAGAGCACTGATATACGGCTCACAGCGTGACGGCCGCGAACTACGACGACCATTAGTATAATGTGCTAAATATGTATAAAAGGGTTAAGAAAAATAAATGTTAAATTAAGTAAAATTGTCACTACGTTCTCACGAACCTACTAGATATGAGACAACATGCAATTACGAGTATATTAAATAAAAATATTCAAACATTAATAGATTCTTCTACTTATTTGTTATATATCTTATTATAAAACTTAATATAAAATGGTCAGAAACATCATTCCGTGAAGAGGAGCTGCTCGTATTTATCAACAAAAAAATAAACAAACTCACACCGATTACAAACTGTTATTATATATACCTAAGGAATCTAAGCCACCCCCAGTTCTAACTAGTGTTCCGAGTGAGTCTCGGCCTGTTGTTTCCGTTGTGGTCGGCGATGACACCATCAGGAGATCTAAATGAGAGGGTGAGCAGGCAGGTTGGTCTATAACTGACCTCATAGGATTCATTTAGTATGCCAGTCCTCGAACAGGAATCTCATATACCGACCCAATCAAACTCCAATGAGAGTCGAGGTCTCCTCTGTTACTATCAACTGGTCGTTGAATCGATTCAAAGAAAGTCCTCCAGCTGTATGTTTAATATACTTATTATACCTACTGTCTCAGTTATTACTCGATATCGTTCTTTCACATTTTATGCTTTTCACCTTCACCTTTTACATTTCTAATAGGTACCTTTTTTTCTTTTTCAATCAACTTTACCTAGTTTTAAATTTAAATTAAATAACTACAAGAATATTTTTATTTAGAGTACATTTGTAAAATAAAAATAATATGTTTTTTTTCTATAATTTAAGGTAAACTTAAACTTACCAAAAATTTGTCCCAGTGAAATACAAAAAGACACTTAATATTATTAATTATAATTAAAGAATGCAATTCTTGTCAAGAATCGAATGTTACACTTACATGCAATGGTATTAAGAATTAAATTTAATCAAGAGACTTATACATTTGTATTTAATATAGTGATAATAAGATATTTTATGACATTAAATCCGTACAAAGAGCATGTCCTTCACCACAACTGAACGTCTCCACACTCGCCTTAACTTATAACACAGGCTGTTGTCTTTGATACGTTACACTAACTATTTACATACATACATACATTAAAATATATTTAATAGACTTTGGATTTAGAACACAGTCATTTAAACAGTTTAAATAAATAATAACTGTTTTGTATGACTTGTTGTCCATTTAATATATTTATTATATTATATTGTATACACCAGCTACCGACTAACTTCATTGAATATCAAAACTGTGATTGATAAAATTTTAATGTCACACTATTACATAATACTACAACACCGTACATTGTTTATTACTTGAAATGTATTATATCGTTGGAAATTAAAATCATGAATATGTATGTATGTATGTATGTATGTATATTATTGTTTAAGAACAAACACCAATGACACAATATTTCATTTCATTCTCTAATGAACACCATCAATCACCGGCCATATTAATATATACTGTAAATCGTTATATACACATGTTATGTACTTATTATAAAGTTCTCGTTGTGACATATGACTTATTTTTCTGTATGTTTCAGTTATATCAGTTGAGTTAATAAAACTAATACATCATTACATCACTCGCTGTCCTTTGTGACATAGTTTTATTAGCAATTTTAAAATAATTATATTATAAAAGTATTACAATGAAATAACTTAGTAAAAATATTTACAACTGTGCCTTGTGATTATAATTATTTAAAACAGTCACAAGTACTCTTATTTTTTCACAAACCATCTGATATTTTCATAAATAGCAGTAAATGTTTATTTTTTGCAATTAAAGTGAAATATTTTGAAAATAAATGTTTATAAAGAATTGTCAAATTTCAAGTGACTTCCATCTAGACCTATGTTTTTATATCTCTCTCTTCCTACTTCTCTCATCTCCCGCCGACAACTCGTTTCAATATTTTATTTTCATACATTTATAATGTTTTCTGACAGACATGTTTCATTTAATTTGTTTTATGTTTTCATTTCATTTTTTAATTCCTGTCCATCATTTGTATGTCGTTAGTAATTTCTTTGTTAGTTCTTTGTCCTCGACGTTTTTCATATAAATTCTAGATTCAGTTTTCTAGTTTTCAGTTTTCTAGTTTTCAGTGAGCAAACAGACAAACTAATGGATTCCCTTTTTACATATCTATAATGATCGACATATAACGACCGTCATCTTCTATATCTCCTATATGGTGGCATACCATTTATTTATTTATTTTATGTTGAATATCTAATCTATAATGACAACGTACTAATAAAACAAAACTGTAACATTAACTCAACTAAATCATTAGATATTTATTGATTAATCTTTTTTAAATTATTTGTTACTTTTCTACAAATCGACATCGTCTTTATAAATAAAATAAACACTCTCAGTAGGTATTCAAATGTCTGATTAAGTTCGATAAGATATCAATTCTATAAGCCTTAAAACAATTTTATTATTTCCCACACGCGAAACTCGATCGAGTCGCATAAAAAATATATCAAAGCCATCTCCACAAATTACCAGCGAATAAAAGCTAACGAGCGACTCCCTTTAATTAAGCTACACTAGTAATGCGGTAATTAATAGTATCAATAAACGAGGGAAGGCTCGCCGCGGAGCTGGACGGACGTGAGATGTGATGCAGCGATGCAGAGCTCATTATGGGCTATCTGGACGCATTAGAACCTTTCCGAGTATCATTCGTATTCAGTTATGCGCTGCTCCAGCGGCAAAAACTAGCTGAGCATTTGAATGAGCCGGCGAGTCCGCGCGTCGCTGCGACCTCGTGTCGTGCCCGTCCCGTGACTACGTCGCGTCCATGCCGTGTGTCTCCTACGATAATCCCGCGTCCATCCCGCGCACGTCCCGTGTCCGTGCCGCGACCGTCCCACGACTCACCAATTTACAAATAAAACTCGGGGAACGTCCGGCCGCGCAAAAACTGAGCGCACTCCTCTCTGTGCATATGAATGGAGAGTTTTTACCGCGCGGGCATGTAACATGCCACTGAATCACTGCCAGAATAATAAGAAAACTTTTAAATTATTCCTTTTCTTGATATTAAAATATATTGACTAGGAAAATAATGTAAGCATTGTTATAATATGCAAATCTCAAATAATTACCTTCCTCATTTTATAAGAAAAAAATAAATTTAGAAGAAGTTTTATTATATTGAAATTGAATAACTAGTTTAAAACTAATTTGCATAAGTAAGTATTATCTTGGGTTACTTTTAATGATATCAAAAGTACATCGTGAAGACGTTCCTAATACACACACACACGCAGTAGTGATCGTGTGTGTGTGTCATTGTTTATAATATGTATGTATGTATTGTATATCTACATGCACATCATCAACATACAAGCACGCCAGTCAGTCAGATGACGGCAGTTAGCGGCTGATTATGTAACGAAGTCGAGATTCACTGTCTTCAGCTGTTTTTGTTCGCTCCCTCGCTAAACAGCCTGCGAGGAAAATTTAACAGATTATCAGAGTCCGGTCGGCCGGCCCTCGCCTCGGAGATGTTATGAGCCTTTGTTATGACTGGAATCGCAAAAAACAAACCTGTTATAAAACATTTCCCGAACTCTGAACGATTCACTCTCGTTATAAAGAAATGTCTTTTAAATTCTTTGTATTTTTGACACAAAAATTTCAATACGACTTTCATATTGAAAAAGGATCTTCCCAGGATCCGGAGACGTCGTAAGTACCTCGATATAAATTGGGATAAGAACATCTTTTACCAACTTCGGGAAAGGATGCAAGAAAGTTCGGTTTTTGTACTCGTTAGGTTATAAAGATGTCAAAAAGAATGTCCTCGCTCTACGTCACGGAACTTGCTTACATACATATAAAGTGTTTAATTCACGAGATAAAACATTGAGTTTGGGTCATGAAAATATTTTGTGATCACTTTATTTATAGTGGAGAGTAGCTAACGTTGAGGACAGTTGTTTAAGATGTACCTTAATACATTTAAGAAAATTACCATAACGATAAACAAACTGAGTCAACAGAATATAGGTAGATGAAATTAAGTACATACCTCGTGTTTATATAGGTAACAAGTGAATATTAAGTTTAAGAAATAGATAATTTAAAAATCCCTCTGTTTTAAAAAAAGAAACTTTTTAATATAATCAGCGATTTTTTTAAGGAAGTGCAAATTTAAACACACCTGAATGTTCGAGTTATATTTTTTTTCTTAAATGCAACAAATACTTGCTGTTGCTTTTTATACTTTTTTTATTAATATTAATAAGCTGTTAAATCTTTGAAACAATAATTTCATTAATCTTAAAACAAACTCTCGTTCATAATATTATTAATCGTTCCTTACAGGACGTAACCGTCGTATTATCACAAGCCAAGCTTATCACATACAATACAACAATCATAATATATATATATGGAGAGTGATCAGTGAGGACTGGTGCGGGTCGAGGTTATAAACCTGAACGATGGATCCTGACTCGTTAATGTGGCGATCTGTATCAGATGAGATTAATTAGAACAGTGAAATATGAATATCACAATTATATAATAAAGATGGCGGCGTACTGCAACATGAGATGCTCCCGAGATAGGACTGGCTCACTGACAGCCTGCGCACGCGCACACAACATACTACCCCATTATATTACAGATGATACTAACATCGCTGTCAATAAATCTAACATGTCTCCGAAGACACGCAGACAACAAGACCACTTCATATACCGTTTTATAATACGAGTACTTTCCTTCAACTTTAACAAATAAAGCCGTCACGCTGTTTAATTTAAATTTAAAGCGACCCCATCCATAAACTGTTACAAATATGACACAAATGACACCGATGATAACCGATGATAACCGATGATAACCGAGCCCACATTAAAATTAATTCAACATTTTAACGCCGTTTAGTTAAAGGCTAATGAATGAAGTGTGTCGATAACACTGATAAAGATCGCCGGGACCAAAACCCGAATAAACTTTTATACCTGTGTGCAATATTAATATAGATTGTATGTGCAGGTGATAGAGTCTAAAATATTGTAGCAAAATATGTTCAGCTTCAGCGTGCCGGTCTCTAATTTATTTGAATGTTTAACGTATTGTTAAGCGTGTACTCGTACTAAGTACTGACCGTACTTCTACTCGTAAGGTTTCAAAAATAAACGATAATATTTTCTGAAGCTTGTGTTAACCTCTGCTCGATAATTAATTGATTAAACTTTTGCAAAATGCGACTGAACCTATTAAATCATAACACGCGAAAAAAACTTGAACTAGCTAACAACTCGCCAGTGTAAGTACGCATCTTCTGTAACAAAAAATATATTTTCTCGTTCACAGCAAACACTAGCACAAGAGAGCTGAGTAGTTCTTACACGCAGTATGAACAGACACCTCCGAGGAAGGAAATGTTTTATAAGAAATTATATATTAGTAACTGTACGCACTGGTTAAACCACCCTTAAACGTTGATACACGACTTTATAATATATGTTTTGATCTCCACATGAAGGAGACACGAACTCGGTTCGTTTTGGTTCCGTTGTTATTCAATATTATAACTTTAATTAATATATTTTTTTTATAATCGCCACGACAATTCGGTCACTAGCTGGGGTGTCCGCTGACCCGGCACCGAGTGCGCGTGTTTGTTTGTTTTTGTGTTCTCTACTTTCACCGTTGTTTGCAATAGACCGTGACAAGAACGACCAGTGAGAGTCCCGGGACAGGATCCCAGAAACTATTAAATATACCAATAACGGACCCCGCTGTTAATGCATTTCTTTTAAACTCCTTCAGCAAACAAAAACTGAACCCTAAAGGTCACTCCTGTTATAACTTACATCTACGCGACTGTTGGTGAAACAACCGTTTAGTAAACATTTAACGTGTTAACATATTATAAGTTAATACAGAAAATAAACAAAACAGTTCATTATTATCATGTCAAAGAAAATACTTGTTTTTGAAGAGACACGTAAATAATACTAACACACTTGGTGTCATACAATTCAATTCGATAATTTTAATTGAATCATAATTACACTTTACGTGTGTTAAAGGTCGTCAAGGGGTCAACAGAGTCTACTGTATTGAGGTGTGTTTCATCATCAGTGTGAGGCGTCATCGACTTTTAATAAAATGAAAACTAATAAAACAGTGTGGTGGTAGCGGCCAGCTCGCCTGTGCTCATGATAGAATGTAAAGTATTTCGATTTAACGCAAAGTAAAAGCTATTTTATCAATACGAAGTTGTAAATTAACGTGTAACTAGCAGCGGATGACGAGCGTACCAACAAAAACAGCCGCGCTTCCAATTACAGTAGCTACCAGTTTTTTCATCCACGAGAACTTTCTTCCATCTCCATATTCATAGGAAAGAAAGGGTGAAATTATAGATACATGAATATGCTAACGGCCGCCTGGTAAATGTTAAAGTTGAATAACACCGGGCCTGAGGTCCGGGCCCGGGCCTTGGCCGCGCACGGCTCGCGCTGGCGTGATCACTACATACCTGTCAAATTTTTATAATCTAACTATGATTTTAATTAAACACTATACAGAGTAAATACGGCTTTACTACTTCACTTCAGTGTCCGTGAACTGTAGCAGTAATGCTCTCTCTTAGACTATTATGTGGTTTGAATAGTTTTTGACAACTTCCGCTCAGTTAATAAATTATTATTTCATTAAATTATATCATAAAATTTATACGAATATTATCGACAGTGAAATGTTTGCCATCAACATCTATAAGACCATGTCTACAATCAGAGATGCAACCTTTTATAACCTCTACAGCCGCCAGATGCATGTTGAGAGCATCTGAATAAAATGTTCAAAGATACATAGTCTATATTCAAATTCCTCAAATGGTTATGTTGTATGTATATTAAGAACCTTCTAATTATTATCATCGCCCTCTCCGTGATCTCTGGTGAGGTGTTGTGGCGACCCCCGGGTGGAGGGTCGAGGGGGGGGAGGTAGAAGGTCAAGTAATGATACATTCGCTCGCCAAACTGAGGAGTGAGGTAATAATGAGTTATGTACGTGATCCAATTATTTGGGCGCGCGCTCATTACGCGCTAAGTGTGAAATATGGCCGTCTTTATTACTACCATCGCTGACTTCTCAGGAGTTGCTCACCCCTTCCCCTGCCCCCTTCCACATACCCCCCCTCCCGACCATCCCCCGGTGACCGTTCCGGGGGGTCTGCAGCGCTGCAACTGTGCTCTACTAAATCATAATGTAATGTTCAGAGCGCAAACGGATCGTGAGGAGCTCGCTGCGTTGTTATAAAGTATGCGAATTGTGAAGTAAACACCGAGTCAGCGTTATATGGAACACAGAGTACACTATGACTATTAAAAACACTTTTATTATTCAAATTATTTTCAAAAGATATCTTAAAGTAGTATCATATAACGATTGTGAGCTAACAGCCAGTAGGTTAGTATCTTGAAGCACTCCACTGTTTCAAAGATGTTCCAGACTCAGACAACCAGAAAGGTTACACAAAGTGTATGTATGTCTGTCATATTGATGAAATAAACACGAAAACGTCATTTTAAAAAGCTCATAGAACTATTAAATTATTAATAAAAGTTTGGAAGGTAACGGGGAGCCGGCGGCGGTGTGTTCATGGAGTCATTACGTAATACATTGATCGCTCTCATTGTTGGTTGGAGACGTTATGTTGAAACAAAGCGTTATGCATATGTGATGATAGTATATGTAGTGTGGACCGGTGCAGCGCCGGGGCCGAGGGGGTGCAGGGGAGGTGGACCAGGGAGGGGGTGTGTGGGGGGGGCGGTCCTAACACTATGGCTAGAGTTATTCCATTAATTAAACTATGTCCCGCGACACCCACCTACAGACTCCCGCACACACTGTAACAAAGGAACATTCTTTCCCGCTAATTGAAAACTTCCAAGAGATTATTACTTTTATTATATATCTACAAATCAACAGATATTATCACCGATGGCAATTAATGAGGTTACAATATATATAACGTTACAATATATATAATGTTTATACACGTACAAGACCTCCACACACAGACAGTCAAACACACACACACACACACACACACACTGACAGGGAGCACTACTTGCATCTGAATATGAGGAATAATATTATTTAAAATAACTATAAACAGAGAGCGTTCCACGTTTTATAGAAATTATGATAACAAATAACTAATGGACACTATTAACAGAGAACACGTGAAGGTGGTGGTAGGAGGTGGTAGGTGACGCCGGTGAACCTCGTCCCACAACGGAATGCCGATTACATAAAGAGTTAGGAGAAAGTTGTAAGACCTATATTATTAATTATAACACTCGATCCGGAAGACACATTTCATATTTTTCTCGTTATGGTGTTCTAGAGTCTAGTCTAGACCAGGAGCTGACACTACGAGAGAGAGCTGGTTGTTATTAATTACAGAAGATATTTAAATTGTAACATGTTTCGATTTGCGAAGGGAAGTCTTAAACTATATTAAGAAAGTGAGCCGCTCACATTCAGTATTCTGTGAAGATTCAGTTAACAACACCGATTCAATATTTAATGAAGCTAACCTCGTTCGATCATTACAATTTTTTTCAGATTCCGTTAGAATAAGTTATAACTATAGGTAGTTGTACGGCCGCGGTGCGGGCTGTGGCGTGTCTTCTGGAGTGGGGTGTGTGGGGGTCGCACGCTCTTAGAATAAAACATTATTCATAAATAGGATATTGCGTCAGGTGCCGCGGAGGCTCTCCTCACTCCCGGAGCCTCTCCGCCCGCCGCCCGGCCTCCGCCCACTACCAGCTACCCTCTACGATGCAATTTTAACAAATAGCCCACCTCCAGAAAAGTTTCCGGAAGGCTTTGTGCCACCCAAAAGTTTTATTTGACTATTTGAGTTTTATTACGGCAGCGCTGTCATTATTTAAAAATTTTCCTTTTTATTGGTCTTTGTGTAATCTCAGCTGATTATGTGTGTCTTTATATGTATGTGTGTGTGTGTGTGTGTGTCACATTACAATATAATCCTTTGACACGTTGTTAATTCTTAATATATTTTTTATATCAAATATAATTTAAAAACATCTAGTTCTATCGTGGACTTGTTGACTTACTATTTATATCACATTACATAAAGACTCCAATTATTTAATAATATATATTGTCTCTAAAAATCATGAAAATAGTTAAATAAATGACGTTATGACTTCTGTATAAACCTCTAGATTGTAGGTAAATTCAGTCACTATTTTTTGAGGACAAAAAATATATATCCGTCCATACTATGTACTTGGCCACCTGAGGGTACATCTCGAGGGCTACCACCAGTCCTTAAGATCTCACTGTAACTTAACTTTCGTCTCTTAAAATACAAAAGCATCTTCTACAAATATATTTGAACAAGACCCTTACAATCATTTCATACTCCAACATGAAACGCCTGTAATAAATACCCCGGTTACCGCTCCGAGGGTCTCTTCGTGTTTCAAGTCATTTAAACACAGTACAATGGCTTCAAAACTCCATGAATTCCTTATAAGAGGCCATATAGAGTATTTTTTGTCATCACTAACAAACTCTTATTATTATAAAGGTATATGTTAGTATCAGTCGCACGTGACGTGTTCTAATGAGTCGAGCCACTGAGTGTTCACTCCTCGGTGTGAGGACGTGTGAAGCGAAACCTTTTCTTTTAACAAATAATACTGTGACTTGAGTATTCATAAACTAATGAAACTTTATAATGTCTAATGAGATTGTTTCAGAGGTTTTTACAGAGTTTTCCCAGCATTTCATACAATATTTTATACCACGCTAGGTTCTTCTATCAACTAGTCATAAGATATTCCGTCGAGAGCTCCTCGTAGACCGAGGAACCTTTATCACCCGAGGTGTTACTTTGTTACAATATGTGACTAACCGAATTCACTGAACTTATCATTTTTTCCTCCAAGAACATGACTAATTAATTATTATTCTGTGTTTGTTGAACTTTTCATTAAAACATATCTTTAAAACGTTGTTGTCACCCGTGAGTATTGAACCGTCGAGACATGAGTCAAGTCAAGCGCGAAATATCAATGTAAACAAACGGCTACATGTCCGTCTGTATCGACAGGCTCACAGCTGGTGCTCTAAGACCTGGTTCAGACCGGGCCAGGCCGTGGGATCACCGGCTACATTCCCAGCGTAGATGTGAATGTTACGTACGCAAATTCCAGTTTTACATTGTGTGACGTCTCTATATGGCATATGAAGGGCCATTTAGAATATTTATCAATCGGTCGTCGCATAATCTCTGCTCGTTTACAGCGATTGACCGCTGATTAATTACGACGCGGAGCCCGAATAAGGACAACTGTGCCGTGGGAACCTGAGCCTGCGCCTGCAACTTCTGACTCGCTGGATCGCCGGAGCGCTCACACGATATATACGACTCGCGAGACATACATTGCCACATTCTCGAAGCTTACTTTTGTTTTTGTGTCACATTTTCCGCAATGTACTTCGGCCAACGATTTAACATCTCGGTCAGAAGGTCACTCGTATCCTGCAAACATAATTATGTAAATAAATAATGCCGATAGTGTGGCCGTATCGAGAGTTGAATATTATTTCCATAAAATTAGAATAATCATTACTTAGATTTTTTGCGCTTTCGTCATCTCGATAATCGATACGTGTTATAAATCATTACTCTATAAAAGCCACGGGTTAAGAATGTGTCGCGTGTGTTCTGGTGGAGTGAAAGGATCTCACTTCATCGCAGCCAGCAGTTCATTATAATAATATTTTATTAATTACAGCCAACGGTCCGCGCGGCATGTCATACCCTTACCGGCGCGGTGTCGTAAATATAGACAGGTAACGATTGTTGATAAGAACCATTTGAAACGTAATCTGTGACATGAGAATATTCTCTAAAAGGACACACGTATGATATACAGCATGTGCGGAGGATGTACCGAGCGGTTCCCATCGTCGAAGGCGGCGCCTGTCGCGGGCTCAGGGCGACGGTTCACTACTTGTCCGGTTACACTTAAATCACTGCCATTCCTCAACCATAGGGGGTGTACGTGAGGCGAGTGAGTGATCTTAGTACGCGGAGCCGGCCCTCGGTGACGTCTTGGACCAGCTATGATTGACAGACAGAAAAAATATGCATTCGGCAAATGTAATGAAGCGGGTAACAGTTAAGAGTGGAATGAGAGCGCTCTAGCACTAAAAAGTGGCATTCGACGTACGACAGTCGCTATTAAGTGTTTGATTTTATTGGCGCTGCTCTAATATCTATTGAATAAGAGCTGGCTTGCAACACTCGTTCATTATACGAACGAGAAAATTAATTTTAGTCCACTGATTACATAAATTACAGTTTTTTGCTGTCTCCTTGTGAAACGCTGCAATTCATTGATAATTGAATTGCAAATTTTATTTTTATTAACAGATCTTAATCGGGAGTTTTCGTAGTTTGCTTGCAAAATGCACCTGTAGGTTATATTGGTATAATGACATGTATTAATTATTAAAATGTTTAAAATTATTAAAAAAAAATGTTAAATGAATTATCTTAAGAGGGTTTTTTACTCTCAGTTTTATCGATGTTCCGTTTTGTTTAAGAAAATTTGAAGTATATATAACCTAAGTAATTTATTTCTTTATTTTAAAGAATAGTTAAACAAAGTTCCAGTAAATAATAGTGGTATATATAAGAGAAAACAAACCAAAAAAAAAACAAAACCATTGAATAATTGAAAATGTTTATAAAACCTCCGACTATAACAATTTAATGGGAGAATGAGGAAGTAACTCTGGGACATGTAGGAGTATTAAGTGTCGTAACTAAGTAACTAGTAGCTCATAGTTTTTGTTGAGGGCTGTGTTCTTATGTGCTACGATTCAATCAGTTCTTCGTAACTCGACACTCAATGGACAGATAAAAATGTCATTGATGGCCGAACGAGTGTCGTCAAGTAAGTAACGCCGCCAACGATGACACCCGCGTTAATTACTCCACAACCATCGAGTCCGAGCCGCGACGATTCGTTGTTCCGTTTCGGGTTTTATTAAAATATATAAGTATGTGGTGGCTGTCAGCATCCTTAAAAACACAGGTGTTTCATGTATAAGACGCTCACTAAGAAATTTATCAGTCCTATTCATAAGGGCCACGTTAAGAGAACATCCTCTCGTGTCTTAAAACTTTAACGATTTTCAACGAATACATACATCTAACAATTTAGTACAAATAGTGGTCTGAGTGAGTTGGTAATCACAAAAGTGTTGATAATAGCTTAGAGTGGAGTCGGTCGTTATTATTGTGTTATAATTACAAGATTGAAGACAATATCTCATTAATATCTTTATAATATCAAATGCTTGGTAAATTTGTTTATAATTACAGAAAAAAACTCAATCAGGCTTACATCATCTCAATATGTACATCAGAAACATCGCTCATGGACCGCTCTTACACGGTCGGGTTTTATAATTTAAAGTAATTAGTATCTTATTTTTGTAATAGTAATGTTTAGTTTAAGTTATCGTTTCCTTTTTTTGACTTTTCTGTCTATCCGCCGGCATATAACTTACTCGTATTAATTGAAAACAGTTTTTTCTCCGGCGACACATCCTAATAGAATGTCTCGTGTCAACCAAACACAACCAACGTTGCTGCATACATAACACAAAGTATTATAATTTTAGAACAGTATAAATACAATTTGTAAAACAAACATCAATTTGTTTATTATCCCATATTATGAGTCCATCTATCTTAAATTAGGAGTGAGGTCGGAGGATCTTTGAGGGTCACAGATGATTGATGGTGGAAAGTGTTTAGGGTAAAACGCTCTCAGGTTACACACGCACACAAACACACACACACGCAAACATACAAACACACACTATAAAAAAATTTATTCATTGTACCGTACTCTTATATTTGAAGTATTTTATCATACAAATAAGAATTGTAAGAATTGTTTGAGACTATTACAGCTCCAAATTGGTTTTTTCGTTAAAGTTTTTTATGATGTTTATATTTCCTGGATGTATCAAGTCAAGATAAAGCATCTAAAGCTTCTCCTGCAGATCGTTAGCTGCTGTGTTGTACCCCAGCTGTATGAACTGTATCAGTTTTAGTTAGAGTAATTATACATAATTACCATCCCTGAGAAGTTTTTCAATTGAAAAGATTTTATAGGAGCAAAAAAAGATTTTGTGGCGTACTTATATGTATATCTTATATATCTAAATGCCCGACAGTAACCAGGATTCTGAAGGATGGCAAGAGTTCTCTTAAACGAATATTAAAAGAAAAATCTATAAAATATATATTAAAGAAACATAAAAGTGTTGGTAGACAAATAAATATCAAAGACAACCTCATAACGTTCACGGCGCAGTTTTTAAAAATATTTTAAGGGCGCTCTCCTGTAATATGTCCACATAGAACAAATTCTTGAGAGCGTTAATTGAAAAATCATCAATTGTAGTAAAAAACTGATTACAAAGACATATTTGAAGGATCAGACACAGCCAAAACTCGACTCTTGAAAGAAAAGTGTCAAAGAAACAATCAAGTGAATTCTTATTTTGTTTAATAATCGCTGGGGAAGTGTCGGGAGAGTGAAGACACATGTCTGGACTCCAAATGTAGCCGCGACCTGCCTCCACCGGCGCAAGAAACGGTGCAGGGACTCTAACACGAATGTTACAGACACAATGGCAAATATTAATATGGAGTTTTTGTTCTCACATGCAAACTTATGTTCCAATGAACCAATCATCAAGACGGCGCAGGTCCGGATTTGGAGGTCAACGTTTACACAGACATCCCACGGAACTCGGTCTCACAAACAAATGTAATTGCGTGAAATTTAAATGTAAAAAACAGATTCTACCTATTGTATCTTTTGTTTTAATTGTTTAATGAAACAAAAATATCAAAAACTTAAACTATTTTATATCGATTAATTTAAAAATATTCAAATAAAAGCGGATAATTTTTAAACGGAAACGAGAAAAAGTGAAAATGTAAACAATGTTTTGTTTCGCGTTCGTTTGAAAAGAGTTATTTGAAATATGAGGCTCGCGATATTTAAATGACCGACTAGCAGACCAGTCAGCAGACCGGCCTTTGACGCCCGACACCGACTCACAGACATCTGCATTCCTGTCAACCGTTCGTCCTACAAAAAACATCTACTCATCATTTACATGTCGTTTGCACTTCAACATACTACAATATATTAATATACATTTGACAGGAACGTGGAGCTCGCCTTAGACTAAAATGTTGTAATGAAAAAATATTATAACATGATAATGAACACCAATAAAAAAACAAACTTTAAAAAAGTTGATAATAAGAAAGAAATATTTCATATTATCAACTTTTTCACGCAAACCTTGCCAAATATTAAACTTAACAAAAATGAGTGGTAATAGGATATTCAGAGGATCGAACAAAACGCGTTATATAATCAAGAGTAGTAACTCAAACGAATTTTAATTTTGAAATGTTAAGATGCATGAATGAAATGTAGTTAGAGAGAACCGGCCGAGGAGTCACAACTGTACCTAACAGACGACGGACACGAGTTTTTATAAGACGGAGAGATGCAAACACGTGGACCGAGATACCGCGGGTACATGAAACGAACCACGGAGATGGACGGAAGGTTTTCAGTTTTGAATAAATAAAACATTTATGAGAGAACGGAAAGTTATGAGGAATGCGGTGACGAACATTCCCCAACGTGAGTACGAGACACAATACATCAAAAATGTTGTTACACAGAAAAAGATTGTCATAACGACCGCATAAGGAAACGAAAACGATCGACAGGGTGGGAACTTATGTAATGATGCTTGTATGACAACAGAATTAACATTTTAAAGATTCATTTAAATAGAAACTTTAATTTACTGATCTGGCTTGAGCGGCGAGAAGTATAACAGGCCCGGGCTGGTACAGGCGGTGTACCATATTTGTCATTCATAACGAACATAAAGTAAAAACAACAAAATCATTAACATAAAGAATTCATTTAATACAGTTCTGTCGATCGTGCCCATATCACGCTAGGAATATCACGTCCACACTTCCTGCAACTTTAATATATTGCATCTAATGAGAGGAAAATATTCGAGCATCTTCAAAGAGTATCTAAGTTTGCAACGGGCAACGAAGACGCTCCCACGAACCGCCGCAGTCCGGAGACAAAAACTGCACCGACTCAAAGTGTGGGAGGAGGTCGGAGGAGGACGGGGGAGAACGGGGGAGGAAGGGGGAGGAGGACGGATTGCGCGCGCGTCTGCCGCGTGCATACTGATGCCGCGTAATTGTCGCCAGCAAAAAGTCAACGCATGATAATGGAGGAAATGCCGCGATCTCCGGCTCCCGGCTCCCGGACCTGGGACTGACTGCCACTGACCGACGGACACTACTCATACTGATTGTCATCGTCCTGTTTGCTTTGCTAATTACTGTAATTAGCACGTTTAGAATCGAATGAATATATTAACTTAATTATGCACCCTTCGCTCCGAGCCGGAGGTGTGACTGACACGTACTCCTATATAACGACCATGTATTTTGTAATCAAGTTTTTAGTATATTATAATGTCATAATCGTCACTCGGTTATAATAAGTTGACATCGTTTAGCGACCTCAGTTAGCCTCTTAATATAATGAATACAATAAATTATCACGTCTCATGATGAAAGCAGCTTCACAGAACAAGAACACAGTTTAGTTTCGGTGAAGTCCGTCAAAAGACAATCGTCCGATAAACAATCATTTAATATTTGAGAGCTGGTCGCCTTCCATAAGTGACATAAAAATACTTCCACGGTTACCAGAGTAATGTTAATAAAAGGATCTTTAATTTGTATAATAAATGTGTGTGTGAGGGATCGCTAAACGCTGTTATTGAACCATGAGATACGAGTTCGAGTCTTGGTTGAAGGAGGAGGAGGAGCATCCCTCGTGATGAAGGAAGTTTTTTGTTATTTTCGTTCATTACATTACTAAACTGACTTAAATATCACCGGCATTAGAAAAAGCTTTTTGAACATGATCTTATGTACAGTACGATATTTATGGAAACTGATCTTCTAGCCACTCTTACTATATAAACGTAAATTCTTAATTACTAAATACATTAACAAACATTATTTTTTCCTCGTCCGCGTTTCTAACTAACTTCTCGCTAAACATTCCCGTATAATATTCTTAGTACGATTTCGATCTTATATAATATAAATTAATTTCAACGCATTGAATTAATTTCTCTCTCATAAACATTCGTTTCGTTAGATCGCGGAGGTTCCGCAAATAATATTTGTGAACGTTACAAAATTTAGCACTGTAACGTGCAAACGTCGCCGTGATGTAATCATTTCCTTATCACAAGGAGGTAAGGTCGACATCGGCTCGCACGAGCGGTCCTTGTAAGATGGTAGAGACGGGAAGCAGCGCATCTTCTCACGCGGCGCTGAAGTATTGTAATTGCGTGCGGCGCGAGCGAGCGCTATAAAGGAGGCATGCAGTTTGAATATAGAGAGAATGAGGCTGGGAGGGGAGGAGGGAGGGGGAGGGAGAGTCGGGGAGCGGTGATGTATGTAGATGACTGAACAGAAGGCTATATTATATTACATGTCATACTATCATACATACAACACAGAGGAGTACAGCGGGACATGTCAGCGGACACTCTCCTATGAACAAAAACATATCTCACATCGACTAATGTTGTGGCGACTGCTACTGTGACTAGAATTTGGTGAATTTATAGTTAATTATAAGTTAGGATACGGGCTCGTCACGCGTCCCAAGGATATTGTTTAGTTATATTTATTAATAAAAGTTAACAATACCTAAATATAGTGTGATGTATATTTGCGGAACTAAATATCATGAAAGATAATACATCCAGAAGTGTAGCCGGCGGCTGCGCGGGCGCACACCGACCGGCCGCTGATAATCTAGTTAAATTTATTTATTGAGTTCGAGTTGGCCCCACGCCGTTTATTGTAAATTGAACAAAATGACCGCAGAAAGCAGAATATCGAGATGTGTTCTGTGTGCGGGGAGCTTCGTAATAATATATTGGAGTTTATGTTATGCTCTTATAATTATAATTGTTTCTTCTGAAAATAAATAGAACATTCAGACGCGGACCGCTGCGAGCCACCAGCTGGCAACTAAGAGACTCGCTTGTGATGTTAGTTAAGTAGCTCTGAGGGATACATATATGTTGTGTGTGTCAGTTCAGGAGGTCACAGGGAAATATAAGTTTAAAAAAGCTAATTAATTATATATTAGAAATACATTGAATATGTCCAGTCATTCTGATATATCATCATCACACATTTAATACTAAACCTCGCTAGCCTTCTTCATAGTAATAAGATAAGGTTCCGTACATAATTTAACGTTGCATATGTTTCTGAGAACACTTGTATTACTAATTCAACGATAATTATATTTGTAATAAAATGTTTCAATGAACAAAGAACGGTATATCTGCTGTGGGAATTGTGCTGCGACTCTTTAAAAGGAAACTGGTCGCCGGCGCTGGTGGTGACGCTCGGTGTGACGGTAGCGGTACCACCCGCTCACCACCCGCTCACCACCCACCACCTCTCTCGTGCGTCATATTTATAATATTTAAACTTCTTCCCACTCCGATGTCATGTTGTTTAATTGATCTCATTAATATTCATAGAAGGTAAAATTGTATTCTTTAAAATTTTCCGTTCCAACTAAACGGTACATTCTCATTTTCCGTCAGCGATCTCACGTATACTATAACTTAAGGATTTTATTACATTTGTAATAAAAAAATATTAGTATATTTTTTGAGATGACTTTTGAGAAATTTAATTGTTCAATCAAAATATATTATGGTTCAAGATGAATCGGTGCAGAGTGGTGGGAACACACGAACAATATGTTAAACGGGAGGACACATTACAACACAGACACGCGGACAGGTTGCGACACTCGCAAAAAATAATATCGGAACTCACGTTTAATAAAACTTTATCAACTAACGAATTATAAATTCGACTTCACACGACCGGGACTCGATCTGCACATGAGATGTGCTTAAATCGATTAAAGTGTAAAACTTTTAAGATGTGTATTTCTTGAATCAATATGTTTTAAAGAATAGAAGAATAACGACAAGCAAGAAAGTTTGAAAACGACATTGAATCATTTGAAGAAATAAAACTGAAACATAATACATACATCGATTAGCGATATAAAAAATATGCATCATCATAAACATCTCACTATAGAACACAATGAATACTACACAGAGACTCACCTCACTGATAACGAGTGTGTTATCAGTCAAATGTATTATTGATTGTACACTTAACATTAATTTCTCCACTCATTGAATAATCTAAATAAATTTTGTCGAGCGTCTAGTATCAGGGTGGGGGGGGGGGGGTTTAAGAGGGTGGTATGAATTGGAAAGAGAAAAGATACTAAAGAAAGAAACATATGATGTGGACTTGTTCTCGAGTAAAGATATGAAATATATATGTATATTAAAAAAAAATACTTTGTGGAAAAAATGAAGTTAAACTAGACAGTTTATATTTGATATTTTAGTCTGCTTGTAATGTATTCAATTAAATAAAAGTTTAAAAACAACTATGCAATTTATTCATCTGTCAAATAAGATATGTAGAAGAAACGTGGTTAACATGCTTAAAATAATTAAACGGATTCTGGTGCTCAAATGGAATTACTATGAAAGAAATTGAAGATGTTAACAAACATATCTTAATTTTATATAAAATATTATAATATTTTGTTAAGGTAAAATGTGTCAATATAAGTTTTATATATAAATGTGAGCAGTGTGTTTGTCTTCTAACTGCGACTTGAGATGAATACTTGTTATTGGTTAAAAAAATATGACATAAAAAAAAGATGAAGATATCGTGTCACTTTACATACATAAAGTGTTGTTACACGACGAGTCCCGATTGACTGAGCAACATGAGTTTATTATACATACTCCTTCTTAACTGACAATTAATAGTTTATGTAGATATAAGTATCTCCACCGATAACTATCAAATGATGGGAGAATCGTAGATAATCAGATCCGACAACATTCACCTTCACACAAACATACACACAGACAACAACTTGACTGCACATCTCAGTAGCACTGTTTATAAAATAGATCGCATCTACGATCATTCTATATTTTCTAAGAATATGAGGCTTATTATAAACCTAGAACACGCAGACTACATGTCATTAAGTATAGTAATATTTGAAAAGTAACATTAGTCGTGTTCTTCATACCTTATTATAGTCCTAAATCTGCATTAGATATTGTTAATATGTTTCGATAAAATAGAAAATTAGTGTAAAATGTTGCAAAATATAAAACTTACAGTTTATTTTATTAACATAACATGTGAGTGCACATGTTTTCAGTGCCCAAAAGCGTCAGATGTTAAAACATATCTTGGTAGCAGTTAATTCAAATCGAGCGTCTCCGATCGAGATAATTGTAAGAATGAATTTTGTTTAAATCAAACACACAAGATGTCATTTAACGCGCGCCGTAAGTACATGGATTTGAAAACAATACAAGCATATTTTATGGCTTACTTATTATCTCATACAGCAACAATATTTATAAAAAATTAATTAGAACGAAGTAACGAAACCCCGTTCAGATTTTGCACGCGTTGTCTTAAGAATATATTTGTATGGTAGTTAAAGCGGGGGCACACCCGATATTGTCTCCTCACTCCATAATTTGTGTACGCAACCCTGTATTAGTAAATCACGACTAATATTAAAGCATATTCTGTATCGGCCTCATAAGACTGCGCTCGATGTGAAAGCATTGATTAATTGTAATGAACCCGATGGCCGCGTCCCCTCACCGCGAGACGGACTCTTCTCCTGTGTCGATATACATCGAAGTTTATCCTTGGCTCGGAGCGTCGTTCCCTCACGAACGGCCGCTCTCTGTCGTCTTTAATAACGATCGTGCAGCCAGAACTCTAATAGAGTAGATGTAAAGATAAAGGTAAAGATCAGTAATTGTGTATAGTTTGAGATAATAGAGGCAGCGGAGTCGCGGGTGCAATTATTTTTATCCGGGCGGTGATTTGCGTACGAGCCCACGAGCCCGCCACGCCGCGTAATAACACGCCTCACTGTCCCCCAAATTGTGCTCTCATAATAACTATTCAGAATAATATAATGAGATGAGATGATTCGCAAAATAACGTCCTTCAATATTTAGTTACTGGACTTTGTTGAAGAATCTTTAACGGCAAATGCGTTTTAAGTTTCTCTAATATTTTATTCAAATTCTATGTTTGCTTAGCCGTGCTCCTCATTTAGTCTTCGTCATCTTTATCTATTGAGTAATATAGTGATTATTCCTAAAAAGCGAACTTACAGAAGGATGATAAATAACTATTTTAATACGTTCGCTGGATTGTTTTTTAAAGACGCATGAATCGAAGACTAGTAATTAACAATTCCTTTAAGAAAGACAATCTTTCACAGGAGCCGCATAAACAAACAGATATCATATAAATCCATGAACATGTAAAGCTGGAGAGATGGCGGACTAGGACGACAGGCGAGCTAAGGAGTGACTTATGTGACGTTGATACAAGAACAGACCATTTTATATTTACTTAAAATAAAAATAAAATGACGATAGTCATAATAAATTTAAGAAATATTAAACAAACCTAACAGGTTTTTGTAACATTTGCCCCAAACGGAGCGCTTGAGATTCTTTTAAACTTTAAAATGTATATGAACTGAAAGTTATAAGTATCATCGATACCGGCTCGTCGATGGTCCTCCCTATCTCATGCGCGAGCGCAACTGATTGGATTTAGTTTAATAACAATAAAGCACCGCCGCGTGCTGGAGCACGTCTCACAACACGAACATTACAAGAGGACGCTTCCACGGACGCTCACAGTATCGAGAGCATTATGATACACATACATACATATATAGATACAGGTACCAACTTATAATACAAATATACATATGTTCAACAAAGGAAAGATTCGTTCAGATATAAACGAATATAATATGATAGAAATACATTTATATTAATTTAATTTTCAAGCAACACCTCTGCTTGTTTTAAATCAATGGATAGTTAATCCTCGGTTGTCGTTGAAGTGTTCAATTCACAAAATTTGTTTCAAGTAACGTATTAAGTTTCCAATGAAGTAATAAGATATACTTTCTTTATATATTGTTAATTATATTGAAGGTACCAAAGGGATAGTATCTGATGGTAACGGCGAGCTCCGTTCACTAAGTGTCCGTCCGCCTGTGTGTGTATAATTAAGGTTTATAACAGTAGATCACACCGTCCCTGAGCCTTTCCCGGACCTTCCAACTAAAGACGTTTGGTGAAAGATAATGATGGGCCGAGATTGCTCTCTCGCCTACCTCCTACTATCTCCGAGTAGTGTAGTGTATACTGTGTAGTGTAGTGTAGTGTGTAGTGTAGTTGTGTACCTCTACCGGAGACTAGGACGCGCCGATCCAACTGATTGTTATTATTAGTCGATCGGTAAATGACGGGCTATTGTGTGGAGCTCCTTCCCGTCTTAAATGGACATCCGCTTAGAATTAATATTATATCTCAGTATAAATTAATTGCTATATAATTAGTCAGTGAATATGAATAGACACTTAGGCTTTTTGTATCGCCTCTCAGTCCCACATAACACGCGTGTATGAACAGTTTTTACTCTCCGCCAGTATTTTAATCATTGTATTAATAATTCAAAGTTTCTTAGATAATAATCTGTCAGCCAATGGAACGTTCAGAGTCGCGGGACAAAAACTAGTCAGATAAATATAATCATAGTATTGAGTAATGAATGGAGTCGAGGAGAGGAGCGCTACTTAGAAAACATACGGTTATTAAATACTTATGTATCATGTTTGTTGAAGGTATTTTAATAGATAATTATTGATAATGAGAGACTTTCAGTTGTTGCTAATGTTCACACATATATATTTTATAATGATCACACCTTACATTCGTTATTTCAGAAAAATAATAAATTAATTTACCACGCCTAATAACAAATTATTTAAGGTACACATAATAAAAAATCTGAAATATGTTTTAATGTCCATATTATTTTCGATAGTTATTTCATTACAGTTCTGAACTGCGTATTTTTTTGTAATTATATTAGGATTCAGAACGTAGTACGAGGATGTATTCATTTAAAATAAAAGAAAGTTCTAAGAAGAACGAAATTTCAGCAACAGAAGCTAATGATGGCATTAGAATGTTGTGGACGGCGTGTGGTGAGACGAGGTGGTCCGTGGTGGGCCAACACAAAACATGGGCCGGGGGTGGTCGGAGACAGGCCCGGGCACGGAGACTCGCAAAACATGCGAGGGTTCCCGGTACAGCGAGGCGCGCCGGGTGGCCTAACGTAGCGACCTCCACGCAGAACAAACAACTATTAGGAGAATGTCCACAATTGATACGAGATCATCGTTAAAGGCAGTTTGCATTTTAATTACCTTTAATTGTTTTAAATTATAATTAACACATGAATGATGACAGTTAGGTGCATCGATGACAAGCGATACTTAAATAATATATACTCCGAGCTAAAAGACGGAACGAATAAAAAATATATTGATATATTGCTCACATACCTACATTAAGAATGATTATACTTGCGCTATTGTTAATGTAATTATAAAAATAAATACTGGAGCGATATGAATGACTCGAAACACATATGTACATATAATAAAAACGTAGTCTTCAAACGAATATTAAAAAAGTATTAATACAGATACAAATCAAAATAATACTTTAGAAGCGAAGGCTGCAGTGGTCGGCGCGGGGGGTGGGGGGAGGGGGCACGCAAAAACAAAAATGTCGCCGCGAAGACTCACTAAATTAATATTGAATGCCAGGGGCAGTCTCTCACAGACCACCGACCACCGACCACATGGACTACAGAACGCAATGAAATGACCCTCGAAATGACGTGTACTGACAAACTGACGAGTTATAATTAATAACATTAGAATTGAATTTATAGACATGAACCACGAGAACATGTTTGGAGACGGAGACAGTAATACCTAAAGACCGGGGTTCCTAAAACTAAAGTTTTTGGTCGGACAATTGATGAGAGACAAAAACCGGTTGTGGCCACGAGCTGTCCTCGTTGTGGCCGGCTGGTGAATGAGCCATTCAATGAATGACACAATTCATTCTGAGTTCATTTAACACTGACTGAGTCACGGAACCCTCGCGTCAACATCTCCCGGACACATTCAGCGTCACTCATTATATAAACATATATAATAAACGCTGCCTGGATTCCTGGCCGGTCTCGATGAACGGACGTGCCGAGAGCTTCTTACTTTTTCACGTCAAATAATTACTTGTATAATTAACATAACTAAATTCCTATAAACAAATGACGTAGAAAACATTAAAGAGTGCAAGAAAACAAAGAAACAATAAGCGATACACGCCGAAGAAAAAAACTGTTAACTACGGACTATTAATAATGCTATCTGATTGAATTAAACTAGCGTAACGATCGGTGTTTGATAGTACACAGACAGACAGACGGGGAGTCGGCAGCGATACAATTAATACATTTATAGGACTTGATGTAAAAAATACAAATAGACAATAAGTTATTATCATTATAATAATTATGAAGTTTCCACGACAACTAACATAATATTAATAGTTAAATATTCATTCTAGACTTTCTTTTATATTCAGATAACGTTGAATATTTAATGGAGACAAGTCCATGTCGTGGGTCATCGCCGCTACTCTCTAATTTAGCCAAGTTCATCAAGTGATCATTTCGATTCTAGTTCGATATCCATATTCCAATTATACATAACACTTTAATTTTTTATTCCACCTTATTAAAATCGTATGTATGTATTTGTAAAAACCGTTTTGTACTCAATATGTTGATATATTTTTTGTCAATCTAAAACAAATTTTGTATAAGAAAATATAACTGAGCTTACATTTGTGGGCTCATTATGGACAAAACCCCCATAGATACTTACTGTCACGTACTTATAGTATAAATTTATATTAAATAAAACAATTAAATTAACTTAATATGAAGGTTTAGGAGGTCAGTGAACCCAATTTTGATAGAAAAATAAGATTTCAAAGACAAACTGTATAATTAGGAATGAAATAACGTTTTATGTTGAAATTAAGATTGTCGTAGAAAAATAAGTGTTTATATGATTGAGAAAAATAAGAATCGATGATTGACCGTGTCGGCCAAATGAACTTTGACCTGAGTCCTATACATGATGTTACGAGTCCTATACATGTGTTATCGAGTGGGACAGAGCTGGGTTGGAGATTTAAGAGAGTCGTATTAAGTATTATAATGGATTCGCGACAATTTCCATACAATAGACACTTCTGTATCCTCTAACTGTAAATAAATGTATAATTCAAGTAGTGAGATATTCCTATGAATAATGATGTCTGCCGAGCTCATCTCAATCACATAAAACATGTGACGCATCATGTCCTCGCCCGCAGACTCCTCGCCGGCTCAGCTCGCACCAAGCCAATGGGGCTCGACTAGGAAGTGTTCGTCGACTAATAGCGAGTGAGGTGCGCGTGCGCCGCCTCTACCACGCCTCCCGCCCCTCCACCGGCCACCGGCTACCACCGGCCACCACTCGCACCACCACCACCGACTCAGGGTCCAGTTCCCTATCTCAGATCTCGTGTTCTGACCGTGATGAATGTGTCTCCCACGTGTTCCCCGCCAAGCAGCTCGTGTCTATTCTTGACTGCTAAATGGGAAAGCGCAGGCGCCAGCCTCTCCCTACATAGAGCTCGCTGAATACTGATGCGACGCCGACTTGAGCCGATCCTTTAAAGGCAAGCCCGGCCCGGAGCTCGTCTGCGGCACTTGTTATATATGACATTTCATATTTTATTATTCATAACCGCCATTAGACACGTCCGCGTAAACTTTACTCGCTCTTATCTGTGTTCCTCTGAATGTCTGATTGACATCGTTCATTATCACTCCCTGGTACGTGAGGCTCCTACTCGTCGCCAGGCTGTGCTGGCGGACACACGACACCTGTTATGGTTGGCCCGCCTTCATTACACATACTGTTTAAGTCAGTCGCCGAGTGTGTTACGAGTATGTGAACAAGTCACTGATTCAGTGTCTCTCACATTATATTATTAATAATAATGTTAGGACCTTCACGACCGCCTCCATACAAGGAGCTGTACATTGTGTGTTTATGGACACAGGCTTACAATATACGGTACATATCATTTATTACATTTTTTAGCTAACTTTAAAACAGACTCCATTCGCTGTTACATATTACCAAATTATAATCAATCTTAAAATTATCAAAGTTACTGATTTCGGTAAAATGAGTTCCAATAGACTTAGAACGTTTCCTGAGAATTACGCATATACGCAAATATCACTCAACATGCAAGATAGTTACCAAAATATGACAAAAATTAAATAAACAACCAAAATAACTCAAAGATTGGAATATTAAAGACTTGTATCAGCTAACATTATGACAAATACCTAAACGAACAGTCGATATCTTACAAATGGTTTTTTCATTTATATCATTTTTTAGCATTTAAAATTTTTACTTGGAATTGGCAGTCGTTACGGGCTCGATGAAACAAATTAGGACATTATAAAACACAGCATATATTAAAAGGGAACATTTAAAAAAATTTAAGAAATTAATTTATAACATAATATTTTTTAAGCCCCCCGCGGCCGCCTCGCTCTGAGTGACTCGTGCGCATCATACACACATACACACACACATGAACACACCTCGCGTTATCAAAGAACATAACTAAGTCACAAAACTTGATAAACATTCACATGTTAATAAATACTTCATATAAATACTAGGAAGCACGGCCGACCGCGCCGCTCCTTAATGTATGATACAATACAAATATTAATATAATTAAATTAGGATTTATGACTTAATATAATGTGTTTGGGGTAGTCTTAACAGTTATTTATAAAACTGTGTTTTCAATTCAACAAAAATTCTTATTTTATGAAGAGCGTACAGGAATGGTATTAGGGATGATTTCAGAGGTATAGTGTGTACATAAAAAATATTACTTACACATAAGAAATACTTTAAACAGAGAAGCATGTACGATTAAAATAAAAAGAATAGACTTCGATACAAACAGAAACCTCTGGTTTCAGATTGGTTATCTTCTTTGTTCAAATTTTGATAAAAAAATGAAATAATTTCACAAATATTTCCAGGGAGTGAAATTTTTTGTAAAATTATTAATAACATATAATTTAGGATGATGAACATTCACCACGTTGACAGTCGACTGTTGTAACTATTTACCTACGATCTAACATCTCAGTAAGATGAGTAGAACAATAAGACAAGCAACAACGTGTAACATCGTGAACAAATCTATAAGTAAGACTTCAGTCTGTTTACCATGAAAGTGAAAGTGTGAATATGTCAAATATATAACTACATATAATAATAAAAAGAAATTGGTTCCCAAAATAATACATGGAAACTACTTATTAATACGCGAGTTTGAAAGAAAATAATAAATATTTGTTATATAGTAGGTTAGGAGATAAAAGTAATGTTAATCCGGTTTATCACTGGTTCTGATTAATGTTTTCCAACATTTGAATGACCCATATCCTACGGTCTGAATGTCTTTCGATATCTTGAGCAAATAAAAGTTCGCATATCGCGGATCACTGTACAGGTACCTACGAGTAACGAGTGAGTCTACTGACACATTACAATATCTTGTGTAAACAGTGATAGCGTCAGGTGTCCGTCCGTGGTCCTCGCGTCACGATGTGTGTCAGAGCCCCACCTGTCTTCGGGAAACCTTCCGATGTTCAACTCTTATCAATACACCTACATATTACACGCGACCGTTCTCTCTTCAGCCTCCTATATGTCTACAATAGATTTCAAACTCAACTTATAAAGTGAGCTCAGTGATCATTAACGATCTCCGAGTTAGGGAGTATAGTTCATGTCCTAGTTTGCTGAAAATTAATTTTAATCTCCGAGTAGCGCCGGTTGATTCTATCAAAGCAACTATAAACAGACACCTTCAAGCCAGTCTCCTCCTCGTGTGATCTCATCACCTCCAGTTCATCATCACTTCATCATTCTCAGTCAGCCGCTCTCCATCATCAGTGACCCTGACGTCTTCTGTAAATGACCGTCATTCCTTTTCTTGATTATTAAAACTTGTGAAACGCTCATCGTAAAGTTTGATAAGGTTCAGTGACCCGTCTGTACTATTTTCAAATTATATCACTTACGATAGTGACCGACGTGCTTCCTGTAATACTGTATGTATGTATGTATGTATATAAAAACTATGAAACTCCTATACATATAAACATTATACCTACTTGCATTTCATAAGTAATTCTTCACTTGAACAGTTTTAATGAATGCTTTATTGTATTGTATGAGTAGAGTATGAGGTTTATATTATACAAAAAGCATATAGTCGATCTCAGGAGTATAACACACAATCATATGAATAGTCTCCACTAATTAACTTACAAAATACTTGTTTATAAAAATATTGTGAATTAAAATAATTTATTATCAATGTACGAGTAAAAATCCTATTGTTTCGCTTTATGTTGAAATAAATGCTAATAATTTTGCATGGCAATGAAAACCATAATAATGTGAAAGTTACTATATAACGCCACTTAATTATATTAAGTAAATATAAAATTATCGTAAAACTGTACTTCTTTTGTTACTTTACTTAACCGAATTTGAATAAACATGATACATTTAAAAATGCTTAAAAACATACATATTCACTGGAATATGTATAAAGTTATTGTTTAATGAAATCCGCGGAAAAAATTAGTAAGGCCAAACTACGCCTCAGCTATTGTATGATAGAAAAAGAAGAATGATACGTTCATTGAAGATTCTTAAACTCACTAAAAATTAGCAATTTATGGCTTTCATATTACATACAAATGTATATAATATATGTGTTATACTAGACCGTCCTACGATGACGATCGATGTATTCATAAGTCGTGGTGGAATTTAAAGGCACGGGCTCGAAACCTGGCAAGTGCCGGTGATTTCCAAGTTCTATGTACTTTTTAAGAGTGTCTAAACACAGCTGACAGGCGATGAAGAAAAACATCGTGAGGAAACCTTTGCTTATTGTGTTATATTTCAAATTATAACTTTTGAAATCGCCAATTTTAGATTCATGCTCTAATCTTCTCCATGTGAGAAGAGACCTTTTCTCAAATATAGGAACAATCGCGCTACTTATAATGCCAATTTTCACTTCAATTTTAACTAAAATAGAAATACTTTGTCTGAGAAATACGATCCCCTCACTGAATTAATAATTAGTTCAACTGAAAGCCTACATTTTTCTCGATTCCGAATGCGTGATATATATTCATTAAATAATATTTATTTATCAATAGTGCACAAAAAATATCCTCCTGGAGTCGCTTCAAACGAGCATATTAAAACTCATTCTATATAAAGTATAAATAGATGAAAAAAATACACAGGAAATTTGAGGAGCGGACAGCGGAGTTGGTCCACGGTCGCCTCATTAGAGATGAGCTCACCTTTCATTATGATTAACATATATGAATAGAAATGTACCGAGTGACGTGTGCTTCAGATACTGCCCGGTTTCATACTACATAAATATTTAAAACGTACATTACATACTACACAAATATTTAAAAGGAAAATGACGCACCTCCTACATGACTTACGAATACTAGAAGGTGTGGTGTGGTGTGCTACCGACATCATCCCTACATCAACTATAGGATCGTTTTGTAAACAAAAGTATTGGAGTTCTGTGAAAATTCCAACAAAAAGATTCCTAGAATTGGAAAAAAATAAAAACTATTAAAGTCCGTCACCGACCTGACTGAGATCCATGTCATAGAGCAGAGGAAACTCCTCGACCTGTGTCACTGTCCACTAGGACGGGGTGTGAGGCAGCTGCTCGTGAGTCCGTTATGATTTATAACTTAACAGGTCACTCGTAGAGTTCACATTACAACGCTCACGACTCGCCGGGCACGAACACTACACGCTCATTGATAACTAATGGCCGATGCGGCTCGCCTGTGTGTCTCTCTGTGTCCCTGTGTGTCCGTCTGTGTCCCTCTGTGTGTCGCTCCGGGTCGTGGGAGGGCGGGCTGCGCGGGCGCACGTCGCGACGCCTACTCGTAGCGCGCTCGTACGAGCAATGCTACGTTATGATGTCACCGTATCACGTTAAATAAATAATATTATCTATCGGACCGATTAAAACAATCATAGTTAGTGTATGCACAAAAATTATGTGTCATTTAATTGTGATTATTTTATAACGACCTATTGGGAATGTTGATGCAACTTTTTTTATATAATTTTCTTATAAATGATAATGGAATGACCTTCCACAATGCGAGTTTACAGATCGAGTAAAAACAGATTCTTAGATATGTATATCTTGATTAGTCACATTAATCGTTTCCAACAGAAATAAACATAAATTAATATACCATCGAGTATCGTAATATCAATGTAATATCTGGGTGTTATTTAAATTCGTATGAAGGAATATGTAACACGATGACACCAAAGCATCGATAGTGAATGTTTGAACTTTGATTAGGAGACGTGAAAGTTATCGCTGTCCACCGTGAGTACAATACTTGAGGAACGACACGTCTGTGTGTAGTTACCAAACGCGAATCATTTTCATATGAAGTGTCCGCTGGTTCCAGTTACCAACGATATGTGTTGGTTTAGCGGATATTAGAATACATTATTTTTACTTACTTTAACATTAAAAACTCTTCTGTAATATATACTAGATAGTTATATGTCAATCTCATGTTAAATGTGATACAAGAGTATCACATATTCAGTAACTTAACTGCTTTGTGTGGTGTGATCGACCAACAATATATACTGTAGTTAAGAGATATGGAACAAAAGACCTGATGATACTCTGGTGTTACTATAAACTAAAAGGAAGCAGTCACATTCAGCGGACACGCTCTAAGTAAGAGGAAAGAAATCCTTTAATTCATAAATATGTCTTGATACAGTTCTAATGTTATAATTTTTATTTCATTCTATTAAAACAGATTAGTTATAACTTAAAGTTAACGACTTCCTTATTCCTTTAGAACTTAAACTTGGTACATTTATCATAACTAAAACTAACAGGGCCATCTTCAGGCTGAGGGAACACGACTGCGGACTGGAAAATATAATATATGTGTGAACGGTTCATACAAGGTATGAGTGATATATTATTGATAACTCGATAACGATCACTCTGGACGTATCGAACTGAATAAACCTATGACAGAACTGACACTGACCACGTTGAGGACGCTGCTGACTTTCTTAACAAAGAGATGAAACGATCATTGGCTTCGAGGATAATCTGCGGCTTGTCCTTATAGTCATAAGTCAATGTAAAGATTTATATAACAGAACGAACAGAATACGGACAGACAAAGAAATTATCGTCAGTGAAGTGTCTTACTCATGATGGTTTTAAAACATATCACACCATGTTATACAGGGAGAGAAAACTTATGAAGCATTCTTGTATGTATAAGAGTATTCATTACAGAGTGAAACGTTGATGCTCACTGATATATCAATCTTACAGGACGAGCGACATGACGATATGACCGACCCATCATAGAGGAGTTAAGGTCGATCAAGTAAAATAGAACCGTTCGTCTGATTATACGAGCCAGCGTCTACAACTATGAGGTTATCGACCCGAAATACTAATATTGATACAATAGAAAACACGTAAAATCTCATGAGTAATTCAGCTACTTTCAAAATCTTTTGCATCGTTTAGTTAAATGCCTTACGTTTTATTTATATGAACTTGAATAATTATAAAGAATGGTTGCTTTTCAAAGTTCATCATCATCTCATCATGTCACATAGTACTGTAATATCACTCGGTAAGGAAACTACACTCAGCTAAGAATCCGGTTATATTGAGAAAAAACCTTAGAAGAAACTTAAACTGTTAAAAAAATGTAACTTAATATGTAGGTAACGTGAACACATGTCTCGTAACTCCAATCGTGAACACGGATTTATCCTTTTTCAGGTAATGTAAAGAGCGTTCAATAAAGTATGTTTTGTTGTTTCTAATCAATAAAGAAAATTTGTTTCATTACAAGAACGAGTACCTTTATATAACAAGATTTCTTTAACTTTTTTTATAATAGTGTGTGTGCTGTTATACCTATTTCATTTAAAACAGTCGATGAAGTGACTACTTTTGCGATAGTCGGTATGATTGAAAACATAATTTGAGAGGGTTTCCTCTTAAAAAATTTCCTCACAAAGCTTAAGAAATTAATAAAAAGTGTAGATTACATTACAGGTAGTTCATGTTGGACGAGAGAGACTTGCAGAATTAAACCAACGTTTTATTAGAGGAGCATATTAAGTAGTAAGCTCTATATGAGTGTTGATTATCGAAATAGTACTTTACAAAAATATATACAACTGTCAGTATGAATATGTATTATTGTTCTGTGTCGTTTGTCTGTCTGTTATCTCTTAGTGATAAACAACTAAACTGATTTTTATTAAATGTTGTTTGTATGGAGGACTACTGTGAAGGATGCGCCAGTTGTTATTTACAGTGACTGACCAACGCGGAGTGTATTCTGTATCTTATATATGAATACCTTATTGTGTAAGTTACAACTTCTTCCGATGTTCCTGAATTTTGTTTCCACTAAAGAGACGGTGAAATTTTGTGTACAAATATTAGCCTTATATCTCTGGACGATTGTAATAAACGACATATTTTCCAGTAAGTTCGTTGTTACCTCTTCAATACATTATCGGTGTGTCGTCAAGTCCGCACCTAACATCTATAAACTTGCTAACTATGTCCTCGCCGAGTCATTTCATCGTATTATTATTAATCATAACTTATAAATAAACTCCACACTACAACAAAGGTAACTCCGTCAGATAGTACATGTGGAGTGTCTGCGGCCCTCGTTCCTCATCCCTCATCGTTCAAGCTCGGTCCTCGCCACGACCGATAGTCGATGCTAATATTTGCTTACATAACGCTATTGTTCTCTTATTATAGTCTAGGAGTCAACACAACACATTCAGTTCCAGCCTCGCCTACTACCGTTCAGTAAATTCGTATTAAAAGTGATTCATCGTCTCACAAACAGAGCGAGTCTCCTGCACTATAGATCCTTAAGAATTTTGCTTGTGTCAACAATACAAATGATTCTGTAGTGTTATTGTGTTTCAAGTGTTTTATTTAATTTGTTTTGTTTTCCAGTAATATTAAGTATCTATGGAAAGAACCGTGATTCGTTTTTGTGTGAGCACATTATATTTTAAACGATAACAACATATGTATATCACATATTTCAAGTCATTCTTCTCATCTCTTCTCAAGTCGTCTCGTCTGTATGTCTGTGTATATAACGATCAGTCAACTTGCTACTTGTTGTTATATGTATATTTCATTTATTTTGTCTTTTAAGTCTCGACTGTTGTTTTCTGATTATTATTCATACGATCTTAATTAAATTCTTTTTACTACTTGTTCTAAATAAAGTTTATTCAATAAAAAGATTTTCTTTGCTTTATAAAATCATGTTTATTGATCTTTTATATGATAAAACAAAACTTATTGCGTACATGAATGACATCTAATTCATATAATATATTTTAAAGTAAATTATGATTTTGATAACATGATATTGAAAAGTCAATACAATATAATCTATCATCGTAAAGATCACACAGAGTATATATGAGGGACTCAAAAACATGAGATTTTTTTAACAAAATTTAATGTCTTCTGACATTGAAAAAATACTTGAATATTATAAAATGTGGAACAATAGTTAGTTGATGAGATAATACTACCTAAATATATATAAGGAGTCGGTCCAGACGGTGCCGCCAACATCCTGACTCCTGTTCATCATCATGTAGTGAAGACAGTCAGTCTCCTCCGCCGTGACCCTGGAACATGATGAGGACAGGTGGTGAGTGTGAGTGTGAGAGAATCACATTGAACCAACGGAAAAAACTTACTAATTAAAAGACGCTTAAAAAGAAAATGAATTGATGAGATCGGATAATTTTAAGATCTTTATTGAGAAAAATCCTTAGTAAATATATTATCAATGACACGGTCATGAATACTCTCCGACGATAGTTACAGAATCACACGGAACAAACCTTAAGTTATAATATTGGAAATTAGTTATACGAGATGACGGGACTACAGTCCGTGAACGTAACAAACTCATAAAGTATTTTAATATAATTGTGTTGGTTGACTGTTCTGATGATCTATAATGAATATTGAGCTTTAAGAAGTAGGTACGTCCTACGAATAAACTGAACGGAACTAAAACCATCGTAACACTTACTTAGACTTATAGTTTTATATGAAATGATTTCGTGCAGAATGTGAATCTCAATTCGATCTCAATACATATAAATATTATAAGGACTGTAAGTAGGATCTCTGTGAAAGTATATTGCAATGTTTACGATTCCAGCATTACATGTGTCATAATAAGGCAGCGGGACCCGCGACTCGGCCGATGACAAATTTATTGTAAAGGCAATAAAACACGCTCGTAAAAATATTACCACCCCCCATTTCAACCCTCCCGCTATATGGACGTCATCTAAGACACCCCCCCCCCCTGCACCCCCCTACACATAGACACCCCGCAGCCACCCGCGAGCATCCCGCGAGAAATAACACAGTTTGTCTTAGAGAGAATCTCGTTCAATCGCGACACACATACAACCAGGAAACAAACGTTATGTATAGTGATTTAATATCACCGACCACCAACACTAACTCATGGTCATTATAAACAATTTGTTCCTAACTGTTATAAACAGTGAAGGCTGACATATACAAGTAATGGTAATATACATATATGACCAGCGACACACCCGTCTCCCTCTGTCACTATACAAGTCAAGGCTATATGATGCAACAAAAACATTATAATTTTAATACAACAATAATCGTCATATCCAAAAACGCCGCTCCTCTCGGCAAATATATTCCATGTATGTGTCATGTGATCAGCGGCTCTAGCGGGATGACCCGTGACGTCACACCACACACCAGCTATGTGTTATAAACACAACAGATTGTGAACGATATTGTTTTTTCTTGAATCTTAATATCTACAAATAAACTGCTTTATTGAGAAAGAACATTTTGACCATGGCCCCTATCATATACAATAAATTACCAAACGAAATTAAAGACTTAACTTGTGTAAAATTTAAAAAAATTTTGTTTTCCCTTCTAGTCAACAAATGTTATTACTCAATAAATGATTACCTAATGAACGAAACATAATATTGTAATAAATTAATGAATATAAAAAGGTATCTATATAACTTAATCATGTATCCATCTATCGTTGTTAATTTTGATTAATATGAATTTATAATTATAATTGCATTGTTTAATTTTAATTTATAATTTAAGTCTAATATTTGCATTGTTATTTAATTTCTAATTTTAATTTAATGGTTAATTTGAATTTATAATTTAAGCCTAACATTTGCATGCCTTAAGGTAGAATGTACCGGAACTTATACTAGATTCAATTATATACACCTATATTCTGTACCTACATTCGGAGCAAATAAATATTATTATTATTATTATTACAACATTACTAGTATTGTTGTGTTTTTACTATCAACATCTATGACAACTTACTTTTTAATATCGGAGCCTGTACCGGAGCGTCTTCGTGATGTCTTCAGGTCTCGTGTAACTCGCATCATCTGAAATCACACAAAGAAAACTATTAAGATATGAATCCGCGTCATTCCTTTGAACTGTTTATATAAGTGTAATATACACTCGAGGACGACTGTGTACGGTACTATGGATGATGTGTATATTGTAAATTTCGTTTATATAATAAATAATAATATCTTAAAACGATAACAAAAACAAAATATTTCCCCTTCGCTGGAACGTTACTCGTGGCCGGCGACTCCCTTCCCTGTCGACAAAAACAATAAATAGATACTAAATAAAGCTGATCATGCAAAACGACGCAAAACCAGCGGAGCGTCCCTCCAGAACGACCTCCCGCTACTCCGAGGAGGAACACGAGGAGCGACACTCCTGATATAAATATAATGCAAAAAACATGTCGTAGGCCTCCCACTAACTGACCCCACTGATCATGAAGTTTGTCGTCATGATAAACATCTCCTCAGTAGTTTGTCCGGACCGCGGCCAGCCTCAAGCAGTCACCTGCGGCCCTCTGTCGTCATTATAATTTTAATGATGTTTTAATTTGCATGTACAGTACGTGTTTGATCGCCGCTCACACTAATACACGAAGCGAGCGGTCGGTGCTGTTATGGTCGTCTTTACGATCCATATTTATGGCTCACTACTCGGACACTTCTCCGTTTTTTACGATATACATAAAAGCTGCCGTGAAAGATTTACGCCAAATATATTCTGGATAATAACGACGGGCACACCCTCGGCCACTCGCCGTCGCCGGTATCATGTTATGGAGCGGGTCTTTTATGATTCGCCGGCTCTTTATGTAGATTAAATTTAAGATATCATTTGCGTGGCGCACACCACTGGTGTGTTCATTAACAATGAGTCCACATAGCGAGCCGAGGGTCGTGTTTATGTCGTCTCGAGTTAGTGATTCGTGGGATGATTGAATCGAAGAGATGATCAATTTTTTGATAGTGTCAATCGGTGAAGACAAGTCATTTCTTCTATCAACATTCGATTCGGGAGCCAACAAATTCAATTTGTACACAATGCCGCCGAAGACCGGCGGCCATCGCGAGATGAAACTCGCGCCCAAATGGAAAGCAAACTCCGGCCCAAATAAATATTCGCTCTAGCAACAATCGAGACAGCGACTCACACAATTACGACGGAATGGAAAACCTTAGATAAATAAAATCGGAAGAGCCCGGAGCGGAGCGGGTCGGCCGGCGGGAGGGGGAGGGAAGAGTTTTATTCTCATGAAAAAAGCGAAGCCAGCAAACGCAAACAGGACGCGAATGTAGCGAATTTCCAAAGTCCATTCGGTTTATTGACACGGAACACGGGCCGTGGGGTCGGCCGCCCGGCCGCCCGGCCGCCCGGATTCAAATCCCCGCCCGCCACGGTTTACAATAAATTTCAAGCGGAGAATATGTTTGCAATATGTCGTAGGGCTGCGGGCTCTCGAGACCAATTACTTTGCCCTTTGGACCGCGCGGCGCGCCCCCGCGGCGAGGCCTGCAGTCGCTATCGAGCACAATTTTAAACACTTGCTCAGGAATGTAGTAAGTTGTTTACAACGTAATCAAAAATATAGCAAGGGGAAGGCCGCGCCGGCCCCGGAATGGTTTTATAATGGAATTTTTGAGTAAAGGTCGGAGCAGGCTGTGATAACATTTGTATGTGTGGCGGGATGTGTGACTTTATTAGTAATAGTCGATTTATTGTAAGCAATGATAGTGACTATCGTCATGAAATATATTGAAAATGTATATTATATTATTATGTTTTAAATGTATTTCCAATTTGTAAGATAGTTTATTTTTAAGAAACGTATCTCTGTTAGAACGAAACTCTTTTTGCTACTTAGCTCTTCTTGTTTTTAACAGACCCTTACCTGTATTTACATGTATAAATCCATGAATCATATTTTATAAGTTTTACTGATTTTAGAAAATAATTGTAAAAATATACAGCGATTTAAACCGCCGTTGACAAACGCAACGCCTACCAAAAGGTGGCTGAATTATATAATGTCCTTATACCACCCCCGAGGAGGTTAGTAAGAGGGGAGAGGGGGGGGGCAGAGTGTTGGTACATCGGAGGCTGCAGGAGGAGGAGGAGGAGGTGGAGGAGGGCCATTCGTCAGCGGTCCGCAGAAATGTTTTCATTTTTATTTCATAAATAAAGAGTGGAATCTCGCCGGACATAATGAGCACTACAATATCTACAGTGGAAGCTTTTTATATATAAAATACACAAAGACTCAACTCGACGCTGTACAGATAAAAACTTCCATCCTTTATATAATATATATTATTCAAACCTCTGTCAAACGTAAACAGTTGACAAAACCAATACAACGAGTTTGCCGATGGCCGGTTAAGCAAAGTAATTGTGATCTCGACTTAGTATCTCGTAGATCGCGGCGAGGAATGTAATATCTTTTTAGACGGTCACCAAAACAAAGAGGGTGGTAGTGGGTGGTGGCTGGTGGTGGCTGGCGGGGTGCCGTCCATCGAGCCTGTCCTGCGGAGACTGTACGAGGATTGTATCGAGTTTAATTCGAGCGAGACGGTGCAAGGATTTTTCAATTACCAACTTTGTGCCGCGCTCCGATCTGTGGACACAGACTAATATAACATAGAGGCCGCTAACAACAATCTTGTTTACTGATACATCTCAGTAACATCAAGCCTTTAAAATAAACAGTCGTTTAATCTGACTTACTCTATAATAATTTCAATTTAATTTTCAATATTAAATGGTTTTCAATAATGCGTATATAAAATCTATCCAGGACTTCCTTTTTTTCTGTCCCTCGTTATTAGAAGACGTTACACAGTGTTCATCTGAAATAAGAACATATATTTGAATTTGATACATTTAAGGGTTACATTATAAGTTGTCTGTGCGTCGAGGAATTCTTAATATCAGTGCGCGCTAACTAGGGCCGTATAATATTGGCTGCGAGGAATGCAACCCCCCTCCCCCTCCTCCCCCTCCCTCTCTGTTCTATCGGAGGCTCGTCCTCCTGGACCCCTGCTGAACCTTCATCTATGAATAACATCCACATGCCTTGCTAGTAGTTTGAAAACAAACAACACAAAGTTCCGATTGTTTTAAATCAACCTAACTATAATATCTGCTGATGAGCCCTCAGCGTGAGTGTGAGTGTATCACGGCTCGAGTCAGCTCGTAACACGCGTCTCTAAAATGTACCACAATTTATGACGTTATATGAACCACTTTATGGGCCATTTGACACTTTAAACATTTATTTATGAGTTGACAAGTTTTAATGTGAGCGCCTTATGAACACTGTTAGAGCGATCATTAAAACGACTTCGATATTTAATATAACGAGACACTAGCAGTGTTATATTACTTGTATTGATACACAGTATAATGCACGCAGTAAACATGCTGATGCTGGGTGGTATTCATTATGCATGCCGCATGCGATCGATGCACCCTCTCACCCTCTCACCCCTCACCCTCGGCCCGTCACCCTCGCACCTTGTACTTCGCACGCTGTACACCCTCGCACACCCTCGCACACGCTCTGAATACGTTAGCCGTATTTGCATAAGCCGATGGGATGCCCTTCATTAGAGGGAGAGAGTAATCGAACCTGCGACCCTGTGTGTGTGTTTGTGTGTTCACATCAATAGTGGGACGTAGAGGGGCGATGCAACGTCATGGTGGACAATGTTTAACTGAGGTTCAAACTAACAAATAGAAGTTATAATGAAACAATCGAGAATCACATAAGTTACAGTATAGCGAGAGTACTAACATTAAAAAAGACTGGAGTCAATTCAAACGATAATAATGTATTGATACAACATAACTAAGAGAAACAGAAAGAAAATTTACTTCAATGTAGTAATAAAGACGACCTCCGCAACTACTCCTAGCATTACAGATAAAATTTATATCGTTTAAACATTTTTGTAGTACTCATCTAAATTTTCGTTGAAATTAATTTCTAAGACGTTCTATTGATATTAAATATATTTATAAATATATTCGTATACATATACGTATATGTATTAAATTAAGAAACATCCAATTAAAAAGTTGCACCGGACGGGGGAAAATGTACTAAAATGAAACTAATCAATGCTTCGCAAGTTACATTAAACGTCTCAAGTCGAACGGAGCCGCCCGCGACCCCAGCCTCAACCCGCTACACTCCCTCACCACCTCCTGCCTCTCTCCATACTCCGGTTGCCTCCTCTGAGGTAATTAAGCCTCCGCGACACTTCGCTCCTAGTTACCGTAGGTCCAGACACACACACACACACACACACACTCAAACACACACACATCAAAAACCAATCAATGCCCATTGTTATACAGGCAGCTATATTCATCTTACAACACATATCTGGTCTAGAAGATATATACATTAACGATAATGTTTGAAACTGTGTTTCAAATGGGGACTCAATAACTTAAAAATGAATGTTGAAGTTCGTACAGAGAAGAAATATAAGTGACTTTATCACTATCAGTGTTAGAAAATATTATTTACTGTATAATTATTAGATTTTTCATTTAGAGTACGAGTTATTAGAACAATATTAGAAAAAAAAAGAATACATAATATCCGTATGAATAATTTAATGTAGTCCAATCATCCGGACACGACGAGGACGCTGATAGTTTAAAGGCCGTTAATTATAAAGGTTATCACGTACGAAGCTCGTTATACGAATCAATTTACTCCTGAGGGGTGGAGAGGATCCGTCGGGGTTGTAGGAGAGGGAGGCACGAGGAGGCCTCAATAATTAGTTGCGCGAATTAGCCTTTACCGAGAAAATTAAGTTGAAACTGTATGGCTTCCCGTGTCGCTAGAACCGATGTAATTACAAGACACTGTTAGTAACGACGAGGTTGAGAAACGTCGATGAGATCAGAGGTGGTCCGTGGAAGACATCACGACTTACACACTGATAGCTCAAGAGGCGTTACAAGAGAAACGAGCATCTGTTAATATTATTCATTGTTATGTTCTGTAATCGACCACTATTACTGCCGTAACAACAAAAGAAACAAATGTGACCAGCGAGATCATTGCAAAATCGCTTAGAATAAAAAAGTACAAACTATTATCTACCTATAAGGATAATCGTCGAGATGCTGATTGTTTCTTCGCTTCATATTTATATCTACAGTACCTATACCATACATGGTAACAAACAGATGACCTCTACAACTATACGTTGACGTGTAACATAAATAAGAGCAGAGATAAATCCAAATAGTTTTAATGTTAATAGTTGCATACACAATAACGAACATATCTGAGAGGGGAGTGCAATACGAGAGCCACTCTCACTGATACAATGACTGTCTCGGGCGAGGCCGGGGCGAGGGACCTCGGGCCGGGGGACGGGGGCAGGGAGAGGTGCAACCCGTCGCCATGGCAACCGCCCCCGCCTAATCAATTGCAGAAATATGTACGATCCATTACCATCATAACGTGACACGCCACCCCCCGACGGAGATACGGAGAACGGAACACGCCGGGGGAACAGAATATGTGAGGAGGGCTCAATGTTAAATGGACGCTTTGCAGGAGAACGCTCGGAGACATTACACACACTCGGAAAGCGAAGAAAAGATGAATAGTCGCGGAAATATCGACGAGATGAGTTTTAAACATATAATGAAGTTTATTATAGAACAGGAGAGGAGGCGGCGGGAACAGACTCTTACGTACATGAAGTTGTTTGAAGCAGAACCCTTGGAGAGACACATCTCACGCCGATGATCCTGGCTCATGTGACTTCATATGTCGGTGTCCTCGGTCCGCTGTAGCTGCTAACTGATTACTTTCTGTGAAACATTAAGATGTATTTACATTAACAACTAATATTCTAAACAGGTAATCAATATGTATCTGGGAGTCTAAAACACATGCATTACATCTAGTTCAGACACCATACATACATATTAGTCCATATTTCGAGATTATCATTTGCATATATATGTATGTCTACGTCTGTTATATGATTGTTTGTTATGAAGCTCAACATCTCTGAATCGCTCATATCTCCCTCTCATGATTATAATGACTTAGCTCCTGACACTATCACGTTAGAATTTAAAGGTTCTTATATTTATGTTTTTCAGCAGCAGTACATTTTAATATTAAGTAGGTCAAATTCTAAACTTACATTAAATTTTAAATATTTTTGAGGGTCTTTTAGAACTTTGTCTGTCATATCTCATTTCAGGAATATTCTGTAAGAGACCACAGGTTTCTAGTTAGTTTTTCTTAATAATAATAATAATATATAATATTAGTATTACCAAGAGCTCGCGTCCTGCTCCCCGCGCCCTGACACCCCGTCAACACCCTCACCTGTTTCTGAAGCCAGCTATTAACATTGTTTATTGCTCTACTAATTGTTTCTTTAATCTGCACTCAATGCCGCGTGAAAGCAATACTACACAGTGTTACTTTTATTCATACAAATTATAGAAATCATATTTTCTCTCTTGACCTCCTCACCCCTAAAATCCCCTAAAAAAATTCTAAAAGGCTCACACACTCCATTATGCGACTTAAAAATCATATTCAAAATCGTGGTTGGAGCCAAATAAGCGTGTCCGCTATTATATTACCGACCCTCGACGGAATAAATTCCATCGAAGCGCAATAATAATAAAAAAATGTCGAGAGCTTGTCGCGTGCAAAAGACGTGCGGTCACAGGGACCTCACCCCCCTCTTCCCTCCTCCTGCCCCGCGACCCTCTCCACCTTCACTTCCTCCGTACTCCAGCCCCGTTCCCCCCTCCTCCTCCTCCCCGCAGCCGAGCGACCCTCCGAGCCTCCCTTGCTAGAATATAATATGCATTATGCGAAATCCGTAACTCTTATGTTGGGTCTAGAGAATACCTCAACCGGATATGATGACAATAAATTTCGAACTCTATTGCGAGTGATATTAAGTCGATATCTCACCACCGGCAACGGGTCGTAAGATGTTTCACGTTCGGTTTCCTCGGGGCGGGCGAGGCCTGCAACTCTCAAGATAACGCCGGGTATTAATCATAGTATTATCGGCCGGTGGCGGAGTCTTTGTTATGACACCGCGTTATTGCAGTTTTTTCTCTATCTACCCTCGACTTAGCGATAAACGCTTCGAGAGTGAATTTTCCGGGACAGATGTTTTAGTAATCCGGGAGATATCACCGGAGACGCTCCAATAAAACATTCAATATTATTATTATGCCGTGACGACCCGCCGCGGGGTCGACTGCGCCCTTTATTGAGACATAAAATGCAAAACCGACACTCAAACTTTCATACTACATTTATATTTGTTCCCTTCTCACTGACATCGAATTTACCTCTTAAGCGGATCATGTCACCGATGAAATAAGAGTAGAATTTCAAATTCGTATTTTACATACATAAGGAAAATGTTTCCTCCTATAAGTTTACGTCGTTCCTTCGTATGAACCTACAAAGAGTATATAAACTCTCTCTCTCTCTCTGTATTTTGTAAAACTGTAAAGAACTCTACCCATGCCTTACATATAAGGCTGTGAATCGCCCCGTCATCAGTCATGTCAGTCTGTATCATTAAGTCACGACATATTTTCAGCTCAAAGATTTGGAACATTTTCCGGTGAATATTACCAAAGGGCTGCGATGACTGGCTCCATTGAAGCTTACATATCGTAGGAGACGGGAGCGGGGACGCAACAATTTGTGTTTGATTAATGGCACGAAGTCGGGCTTCGGAATGGCCGGAAATCTTAGCGCCTCCTGAGACCGTTTCAGGCTATAAAACTTGAACCGTTCGGCTGACTTGGCAGCCAGTCCAGCATGAGGAATCAAATGGCAATAACACTAGGAAAATGTACCTGGTACCGCGTTATAAATAAAAAATATGCTCTAACGACGGTAATGAATCATTTGAGTGTTTGAAAGCAAATAAAAGGATTGCAATAAGTTTTGGCAAACATTGATATTGGAGGTGTTGGCATTCCAACAAGTTCTATAGGAAGGCAATAAGAAGCGGTCGTTTGAGGTCATTTATTACCGATAGCCAAGGAACGTTCCGTACTTAGCGACAATAGAAACGGCTGAAACTTCGCAATCCAATCTTGACTCCACACATACACGCAGGTAGTTAACTTCGTCGTCGCTACTTCTGACCCTGTGTGTGTGTGTGTGTATGTGAGGATCATTTTTCACGTTTCATGAAGCTGCCGGGCGCGGGGCAGTGGATTAAAATACATTTCGCTCGTCGCTAGTGATGGATGGTCGAGGCCCCCCGAGGAAAGGGTTGCCTTCTTCCTCTCGGCCTCCCCCTCCCTCCCTCCCGCAGCCTCCCCCTGCCCCCTCCGCCTCCACCCGAACTACCGAACCCTCTCACATCCCCGCTTCTTGTAGAATAAACGAGACGACAATGAAAGTTATGTACGATAGCATTTTATACTGCATGTTTCTGTGAAAGCTAAATTTTATTTCATCTTTATATTTATGAGAATATAAAGTAAATTTAATAAAATATCTAAAGATGTACATTGCTCTCTTTAAGTTCCCGCCGTATTAATGAACAAGGAAAGGGTCTATTTATAAATCCGTTAATGTATGTGTGTTTTGATGATCAACTAACGTATATTAGTATATGACATGAAAATTGATCACAAAAAAACATTTGATCGGGACTAAGTGAGAGTCAACATTACTAAAACTCTCGGAGGCTCGTATTTACCTTGCGTGTGGATTTTGCTAAAAAGCCTACGTTTCTGAACTGTACGACCGTACATATGTGTGTGTATGTCTGAGGGTGTGTGTGTGTGTGTATGTGTCGAAATTCTTTTACTGTAATATATCTTCCTGATAGTTTACATTAGGAGATCATGTTTAATCCCAAATATGTATATAATTATGAATGTTAGGTATATTTAAAATGAAATATAAAGTAACATAATAGTAATTGTTTTGTATGTCTCGTCCACACATCGACACCAGCTTGAGGTCAGTATATAAACAATGAATGTTTTAAGTTATATTAAGCGGAGCGTCGGTTGTTGCAACCCGACACCTTACATTAGTAAATTGAACAAACAACTATATTAGTTGGTAACTGTGTGTCGAGTCGGCGCTAGCGATGTACAGTGATGACGACGCTTAGTATTGAGGGGTTTTTAATTTAAATTACAATTTATCTCATAAGAGAAGCGACTTTATAAAATGCATAGAAGTACATAGTGTAATAAAATCCATATATTTTTATTGTTTCGGCTCGTCCATTGCTCGTTTTATTTTGTTTCTGTCATTCGATACGTGTGGTGTGGACCAACCTTCAGACCGCACCTTGGTCGCGTCACGTCGCTGCTGGTGTTGGTCCTGTCAGTCGTCGTTATGATGGAGAACAGGAAATTAGTGTAATAGTGAACACATCCAGTGACACGTGACACACCCCTCGCTCGGAGCCGCGCGTGTTCACAAAGGACCAGGTGTGCGGAGTTAGGATTGCCAATTAATATTACTTTAAAATTTTTGCAACACACACCAAAAAAAACGTCAACAGTCCGGGTCGCGTGCCCTTCACTGAGTAAAAAAACATCTGGATCTACAAAAAAAAGGGTTGCTGAAGGGTTGTCCCCCGAATGTGTGATCCCCATTCAACCCTACTTTAGCGCCACGGGTTCAAATCATTCAGAAGACCCTTGAAATGCAAAGCGCCAATAAAAAACGCCAGGCCGTGCATGCGCGGTATGATTTTAAAGTGATTTGAATACATCGTATTTACATATAGAGCGAGCAGACCCGCCATTGGCGTGCGGGCTCGTCCTGCGCACTGCGGACCTCGCACCACCACCTCCGAAGAACTGATAGGGTAATGGCTTATGTATGACAATGTATTATTTGCATACTGAGTACTGTTCGTTGAGGGTATCGCTGGGATGGGATTTAAAAAAAGAACTTAGGAATATATGTACTAGAGCTGCATTAATGTAATGTAAAAAGAATCATTTGTTTACAATCTGAATAGCATTTTAAACAGATCTCGTTACGGTCATTATAAAGTTCGTATATTTGAAGAACAAAATGGTTATTCAATTTATGTAATTTTATTTAAACTCATATTTTTGTAACGGTCCATTATTGGCTTTAACGTTCATCCATTATAGAATAGAATTGAAAGGTTCAGTGACCTTTAAATACTAAGTAAGTAAATCAGTGATAAACTGATATGACCGTTATTTTTAATGAACTCATTTTGAATAAGTTATTCAATAATATTAATACAATTTGTATTTTAACATGTTTTATAACATGTTTATTTATGTTTCCACTTATGTATTCATAGATCTTTCATTTCGTAATGATAACGTTTCATGTTCACGATACTTTCCACATCAGTGAACCCTATTGAAGTATACATACTTTGTGTGATTGAATCAGCTGTAACTATAGTTTACACTCATTAAACTTCTCACTTGTCCGTGTTTTAGTATGTACCGACTGTATACTGCATACTATATATATTTTGATGTGTGTATTCAAATTCTATAACAATTTGGGAACCATCGAAAGTTACAGTTGTTAAATAAACGAGCTCAGAATGTAGTAATGAGGCGTATAGTCGTAGCGATCTGGCCGGCGGCAAACACGGCTGGCGGTTGCTTTATTTTAGAAATGGCGGAGGAAAATCTCATTAGGGGAGAGTCTCTTTGTAGTACAATCAGAGAGGAGACCGGCCTCATTATCGAATTGTTTAAAATAACAAGGGAGAGTCGTTTGTTGGCGTTCCTCTAGTTAGCGGTCTCATCAAACTAACTACGTCTCGGTCTCTGACATGTTTTACCAAAAAACACAACCGCCCTTAACAAACACAATATTCGTTTTCACATTTGTACAAAAAAATGCGTTCCGCTAACTATAAAAAATATGTCTTTCTTCTGATTAAATATATTACATATTATAAACAGTCTATGATGTCATTATACGAGTTTAATAATTAATTAATGAAATTTTGATATATTGTAGACGAGAACCGAAGTATTAGAAAGAAATAATAACTAACACACCGTGACTTGACTCAACAGGAATATAACTGATAGGTAAATATTCTGATAATAAGAAAGACTTGTGTGTTTATAAAATATAATTATATAATAGTTGTTATGTTTCAAAAGTCACATCTATCACAATTTGAATATGGACTCGGTCCGCAATTATCGCTTATATATCTTTTCGTATATCTTGTTGTAACCATCTAACAGTGTTTCTGGTTATATTATTCTGTTAGTTCGTACCATCGATATCTCCTGTATGACTATTAGCGACGTGAACACATTCTGGGTTTACAGAAGGTCCATTTGATAATTGAGGGGCGAACGACAGGGGACGGATAAAACTTTTATTAATCATTGAGTAAAATCAAGTCTAATACTATAGAATTCGAGTTCTCAATCATGACATAGTTTTAATTCTTATTATAAAATTAAAAATACAAACATTATTCTAAAGAATAATCGGTATATTGTTGTTGCTTCTCCAGACCTCAACATATGATGAAGAGGACGGAACATGTAGGTGATGATGATAAACTATGAAGTATGTTGTATCGATTTTGTAGATATTGTTATTAAAGAATATTTTTAATTGACTTTCTGTACCCCGCCGCCGTTTGGTTTTTAAAATGTTTATTTTTAACTATTTATATTAATGAAAATGTGTCTCAGTTACTTCTTATTATTTCATTTCAAAATCTGTCCAGTCATTTCAGATGAAAATAGAAAAAACACACAAACAGACGCTACTTATTATACAGTGCTTCACCTGATACAATAACAATATGCAATTTTCTCATCTAAGATGTTATATTTCCTCTTATACATATAGGTATTCGTGTGAAAAAAGGTTTAACTTTTAATTTTTATAAGTCTTTTAATTAGATGATAATTATTTTTTTTTATATAATCATACTATATATACATTGGTCTACACCTTTTTTCTGGTTCCCATGCATAAAAAACTATATAACACAAACAAGCATTTTTTTCCTAAGTCTAACTAAACAATAATTCACTTGCACATAGTCAGGTATTAATTACGACCGATAGAGCGATGACGAACACAGTAATAACCATCGTTATACGATCAATAAACAGTATTTAATATGTACATTAAATTAGTACCAGTGAAAAGATAATACTGGGAATCTTTTAAGAACTTAGTCTCAATGAACAAGCGTGAAGACGACATGTACCTAAGTCATGTGTTTAAAACCATCAACATATTTTCTTATGATCTCTGTGTATTAATTATAAGTCACCTTTTAATCAATCGCCGGACATTTCATACACTATCAATATTAAATGTCACGATGTTAATGTCATAGAACATACAAAATAAATAAAGTAACGAGCTATTAATGGCGAGGTCGCCGCGGCACGTAAAGGGCAACACATAATTTCACGACAACTCATGGAAATAACATGGTGAAAGCATCAACTGACGACTTTAAAGTATTCTACCTTCTGATCTAACAACGGATAGATAAGACGGATAGATAGGGGTAGGGAATAAGTTATGTGTCGTGTACTGAAGGTCGCCGGGACACTGTTAACTAGACTTGTAAGAGAGAATATTCTGTTTACTCTTATAGATTATCACATTGCCTACTTTTTAATTCAAACATAGAGATCACATGTACTACTTAATATTTTTGGCGCCATCAATAAACGGAGCACATGTTCTGAAAAATATTTCACACATCAATATTTATTAATCGTGAACGTTGAAAAAATCTTAATTAAAAAGTTGAAACTTGTTTTGTGGGAGAAGAAAAAGACGCTGGACATGTCTGAGCACTCGAAGAATATTAATAACATCCATCATGATAATAGTTTATTATTTATATATACAGAGAAATGTACACAGACACTTAAAATAACTTTAAAATCTTTAATAGCTAAGCAACGGTCGTCGCTCCGCGAGTTGTGCTTCTCAATTAAACAGTAATTATTGTAATCAATTTACATAAATACATTAAAGGAATTTTAATTGTGAGTCCTTTAAATATTTTTCCAAATCAACTGTAATCTTTCTTCCGACGCGGCGTCAGTCAGATTCTGTTTATAGGCAAGTATTTTCTAAACGAATATTCTTTCTCCATGTCCTCTACGGAACCACAGATCCCGCCGGCCGTGTCTCTACCCCCATATTATAATCAACAATTACCAGTTCGTCCCTTAGTTAGTCAGCGGGTCACCGTTGTTTGTTACTTCACATTCCTATCAAATATATTCTCATGTGAGTGTCTGTCGCGAGTCGTCCGTCAGTCCGCACTCCGCCGGCCGGAATGCAAATTGTTTTGTTGCATTCCGCTCTGGTACCGTTAAATTTGAATTTGTTTACACCGGACCCCGTTTATAAGGCTCTCTGTGTGTGTGTGTGTGTGTGTGTGTGTGTGTGTGCACGGTATGCCCATGCGCGTTGTCGAGACTGATGGATGACAGGTGACGTCGGCGCCGCAAAGCCAGGGTCAGGCGGCCGCAGAGAGCACACAGAATATACATAGTGGAGGAGGGACGCGGGAATGTTCTATGGACTTAATGACCATTAATTATGCACGGGCACTTTAATAACCTGGATGTTTCATGAATGGATAATAAATATTTGGCGGCAATTAAACAGAAGCTAAACATATTGAAGACTGCTCCCGTAAATTCATGGCATTCATTCATTTACTCGGTCGACGGAGACTACGGACGGTACCGTGATATTATGTTGGTAGGATTTTATACAAATTAAATGTTATATGATAGGGACATAGAAATGTACATATTTGTATAAAATATTATTTTTATCTATTACATATTTCTTAAGGGACAGTATGAATTCTAAATCTTTATAAGTTTAAATTTATTTGTGTGTATATGTGTGTGTGTTTGTGTCCATGCCGAGTGATATGCCAAGCTTAGCCATGCCATTAGACATTCGTAGTCGGCGCTCAGTCACAAAGCAAGCCGCTCCAAACCGTTTCCCTAACTCCATCTTTCACAACTTTATATATAAGTTAACTGTTACTCTTGATACATTAAGTTCTGTATTCTCTTTAATGAAACTAGCACACCTTCTCGCCTTGTCCCCTGTTCCCTGTCCCCTGTTTAAAGACGTAGGTCATTATGAACGTGTACTTTAATGTTCAAAAACTTGTGTAATATATTATATTTGAAGTGTTTCTGAATGCTCCTACCTCCAACATTATATTACATCTTATATTTGTAGCGTTAAAAACGTCACTCAGACGTGAGAGCATGTGAATGAATGACTTTGAAGAGCCCTCCACGAGGAGAGGGAGAATTAGTTCTATGAAATAAAATGAATCAGGCTCTGCGGAGTATTTAAATATTAAGTTCAAAGATAACTGTATCGTTTAAACTGAGATGTAGATGTACGGTTATAATACATAAAAACATATACAATGATTAGTAAATATGTTTCACTCAATAAGAATACACTTAGAGACAACGTCGTGTACTAATAAAATGGATCAGATCGGTTACCTAACTCTATAGTTATTGTAGTAATTTAAGGATACCTTCTAAATAAAAAAAAATATTGAAATGAAAACGTCCGACCTTTAAATATGTACGATATTATTATGTAAATGTGTGCTGATACTTTGTTGATGATCAATAGAACATTAAATATATATAACTAATTATATATGAAACATTATTTTTCTTATGTTCACAAATGGTTAATTGTTTTGTTGCAGTATGTATGTGAAGCTACAGTACTCTACATGTTATATAAACATATATCAAATGTCAGTTCATTGTCAGTCACGGATAGTTCTTTAATTACTTTATTCCTCTAAGTCTCGTCAGCGCGGTAGTCGGCGGAGTCTCCCTGCTCCCTGCTCCCTGCTCCCAACTCCTGGGCCATCATCATCGTCATACATAAAACATGTCCAACTCACGCCCGCCTCAGATAACTCACATCTATTTTTTCTCGTCCAAATCCCTCGACGACGTCCTAAAATATTCCCCGCTTTATGCGCGGAATAATAAGGACATACCGATATGTGGCCGAGCTGCTTCACACGACTTTTGATATCTCTCTCTCATTATATGTATTTCATATGAACTAATGTAAAAATAACTTCGAGTTCCATTTAAGTTTTTATAAATAACTGAGGCATTGTTTACTGTAAGAATTGTTTAAACGCATTTTAATGTAACAACATTTTATTAGCGAGTGTTTCGATAATAATATGTTTTTGTGTCGGAGTCCGTCCGTCCGTCGGTCCGTCGTGAGGCGGTGTGTCTCGTATTATATTTGTGAGTCAACTAAAAGAATAAGGAGTGCGGGAAAAAAACGCAGAAAAGTTCGGTAAAAAATACACGCTCTTAGCGTAGAGCAAAAACATCTCACCGCTACATGTTTATTGTATGAGTCGCTGAAACTCAAGTGCTCCTAATGGATTGTACGCGGGAAGAGAGGCTCGCGGGTCACTCACATACTTAATACATTATAAATAATTTACTGTTTACTTTATATATTACAGTATATTAAGAGGTGCATCGACCTACAACTACAAGAATGATCTGCATTCTCACTCACTGAACGGGCATCTGCATTAGATAAAATTATTATGTATTCCAAACAAAACTGTGAAGGTGAACATCGGCATTCTCACACAGATAGCTAAGGGTTAGACGTAAAGCAGCGTATCATCGCACACATATTAATCAATTCGCTTTCAGGATGATTTCGTAAATTGCCTTTATGATAATAAAATACTCTTGAATCGAATGATGAACGAGCGATCTACAAATCATCTGCCGGTTTGAGTGACTTCTTGATTCGAAATAAAAAGAAGATATTTAACATTATTCAAATGATGTGAGATAATATAACTGAGAATAATGAATGTGAAAAATGACACATTCAAAAGTATAAGTACGTCAAAGAAATGAAACAAAGCGAACACATCACAGGGGACAGCTTCAAAAGTTAATCCAACAAAATAATATTCGTATTTGTCTAAGAGCAAAGTTCAGGCGAGTTGCACAATAAATGACAAACATTACCGCCTAATACATTAGCAACTAACTTTGACTAACTATCGAGTGTCAGAGAGGCTGGTGTTAATGTAGCTACCAGTGGAACTGTAGGAGTCATCGATCACCGACCGGCGCAGCACAAACAAACAAACAAACGAACCATGGAACCCTTTACAGGAGGTGGAGGAGGCTGTCGTGCGCGTCATCTATCCTTTAAGATGCTCTTAACATATTACGAGCCGTGATATGTTGGTAATTGTTACTGATTCAACTCTAAATAATTAACAAACACTAAGTTTATTGTCGCGTTCTGATTATTTTCAACACAATACCAACTGTAGGTATATCATGGTATAATATCCTTTCCTTATAATGTTAAGGTGTTTAAGGAAAACAATTTATCGTGCCATTCCTTATATGTTATGGTGTAGTACTAGACGATATTATTACATGGCGATGTAGATGCGTCGTGAAAGCACAATAAAATATTTAACTACGACACGCCTCGCCAACATTCCGCGAGTAATAACCGCGAACAATATCTCCCTTACGATTTATAATTTATCTGTTTTATTACCATTAAGGGTGGACGAGTGGGCGACGCAGCTAATGTATCGTAATCAGTGAATTTTACAGTCCGATGTCCGGAGCGGCGCTGCCCACCGTACGCCGGTGTCGGTGGTGGCGGGGCAGAGCTCCGAGCCTCGCGTCGTAAACTCTTTATTACAATTGGGCACGCTCCGTGAGATCGATGGCACAAATCGAGCCGTCATAATACCGAGCCTCGTAGGAACTTTAAAGCCACTCATTAAACCGCGTGAGAACTCTCATCTGCTTCGTGAAGAATGCAAGTATCCTTTCATTGTTCCGTCGCTAACAACTCAGTCATAATAATAATAATATTTTGCACCGAGCCGGCCACGTGTCGTTCGGGAGCTCTCCTCCTAACGACCCGCCTGCCGTTACTCGTCTTCCGAATGGTTTATTGTCTCCAGGATGTATCCGTAATGGCTCCGTAATAGTAAAATGATCTTAATATCGCGTAAGGATCCTTTTACTCCCGATGGCGACACATGTCGAGGAATGCCTAATAAACCTATTATATTATACGTCACTAAAAAACTCCCACTACGGATCACTAAAGTTATATTTTTTGTATCATCAATGGCCTGCGATAACATTATTCTCATATAAGTCTATAAAATTAGCGAAGCTTAATTGACGTTTCCGGTGTAAGGAAGCTAGGATCTATTGTAATGTTACATTGACCACCTGTCTGTGAACTGGACTCGACTGTGGCTATAGAAAATAAAATAATGTGACACACGAGGTGGCGGGAGGCTTTACAATTATATGTAATACTCTATTATTATTAAAAATAATGTTTACATCAGTTCTATCGATTGCTGACACGGAGTTATATCAATAGTATCGTCTTTCCCACCGTCAAATGCATCACTAATGTACCTATACTTTCCCTAAAAGTATTATACTCCTCAATAAAATAAAAATACCGCTTCCTATTCAAACATTTTCCTTCCTTTAAATAAAATAACCTCCTCCCTCAATAATCATAAATAAGTTCAACTTTCCCAACCAAATGTTCACAGAATTGTTGTCTAAAATAACATTGTCATTTAAATCGCACTCCACAAGTGTCAGAGGGCAGAATGGAAATTTTAAATAAATCCCCTTGAAGCCGGCGAGCGGCGAGCGGCGGCCGCTCACACAAGACTTTATAAATTTCATGCGAAATAGAAAGCTCTCCCTATTCTAAGTAAGGGAATAACATTTTTGAGCAAAATAAGCGTGCGAGGGTAAATGTTGCAACATTATTCCTTTTGGCGCACGAAGGGGCTTTGTGCTTACATCGGCTTCGGTTCCTAATGGTCACTCACAATTTTCGATTGTTAACGTTATAGAAGCAATTCCGACTATTTTGTTTCCTTAATGATGTGACAATCTCTGAATAAATGTTAAATCAATATATTGTTTAATGTAGAAGTAAAATTAACATATTAAAAGAGTTTTAATACGACACTCGTATTCAAAGAACTACTTGTAGGGTTAATATAATATATTAATCTCTCAATAAATATACAATTGCAGTGTAATATCCAATTCCGTAGTACTGAGAGCGAGTCGTCGGTCCCCAGAGACTCAAATGTTTTACAAACACACAAATACGTCCTCGGCAACGCGATCCCTTATTTCCGAAGGCTCAAATCGTAGAGCACCTCCGCAAATCGTAATCCTCTTAGAAAACATTTCCAATTTAAAAAGAATTTCACCTCGCATCCCTCCGCGGAGGGCGCGCGTAAAAAATAAAAGGAAAAACTGCGACACGCGTCGGAGACGTATGTAGTTATAGATAACAGTGGAGGCCTCGGCTCCCGGACCGCTCCGACACTCGATTTTTTACAGGTCGCCTCTTCCGTCGAGAAAGCATCTATTGAAACTCCACTCAGGCCGTGTTAGCTGCCTATTTAGTATAAAAAGGGTCGAGAATTTCCCGAGATCCTTTTTTATCGGAAGGAGAGCGCCCCCCCCCTACCCCTCCCACTCTCCCACCTCCTAGGAGCGTAGAGGACTTCACATAACGCCGCTCGAAGGTCGGACTCGCCTTCCTTCGTGATACTATTATATTTCCTACCCTAGTTTTATTATATTCACATATACAAATGATTCACGTTGCTGGTTATATACGATAAAGGACGTGTTTAAAACAATAAACTAACTGTAAAGACATATACTCATACAAAAAACAGTTTAATAGGATCTTAAGCAAGCGTTCACATTCCAGTTTTCATCGAAAATAAATCACGAAAAAAATAACATTACTTGAAATTAATTTATATGTAAAACGTAGTAGGTATCTAACTAAACAAACCAGTTGCGAGTTAAATCGTGCTATAAATCATGTTAGCTTCATCTGTTCACAACAGTTGTAAGTTTTAAAGGGCGCGTCCTCAATTGGATCACACGAGCCGTGAGCGTCCTGTTCGACTTATTTCAATGAAATCTACTTACAAGCCAAATTCAATTCCAGCGTCCTAAGTAAACTTTAATTTGTATCCAGCCCGCTCCTCCACTGCCCGCCCCAGGATATACTTATGAGGATACTTATAGTGTTTACTCATTCAATACATTCACCAATGTATTTTAAATTTTTAAACTAAAACATTATAATATTTTTAATTGTAGACCTCACATTCCTTACGCCCTATTAATTAAGAACAATTCGAGATTAAGAACAATTCGATATGTATATTTTAATAGTTATTATCACAAAACAATATTATTGTCATATTTTCGTTATAAATTTGTAAAGTGATATAGAACGTTACATTAGCAATCCGTCATCGTAACAGTTAAACATCAGAAGGCTGTAAGAAATAGTCATAGTAATAGGCCGGGCGCCGTCGCCGAGGGATCGGTTAACCCACGTTAGCCACAGGACGAGTGTGTCCCGGAGGATATACAGACCTTCACAAAGAAATAGCAATCAAAATTTGATTTACCGCCACCCGCGGCCATACATCACATCTCCGTAATCCGTGGACGGAGGGGACACCGACCGGCCACCACTGACACTAACGCTACTCAATATTTATGAAAACCTACGAAATATACGTCCACTTACTGATGCGGACATGCTCTAGTGACTGACGTGTCCAGTTATATATTAAAAAAAACCTGCAAAATCACATTCACAAAAATATATGTGTAGTAAGAGTAACGCCCGGTCCCGCTCAAAGTAACCCACCACGAGCGTACGGCGACCCTCTATGTGAGTTATACCTACGGCGGCCGTCGCCGCTCGCTCGATATTCAGTGGCATATAAAACCGAATTGGACTTTTTGATGAGAACAAATATTCCATGAACTGTCTCGGCGATGTCCTATACATAAAGAATGAATTCTCTACACCGGTATGTGATGTTTAATTAAATAGCCAATTTCGCCGCTGACAAATGGAATTTTTAATGTTCTTATCGAGTACTCGGTCGCTGTGTATTGACAGACGACAGGCTAAAAAGTATATACAATATAATATTTGCAAATTTAAAATTGATAAGTGAATAATTTATTAGTCGTCGTAATATTCATGTGTAGAGAATGGAGCGGACGTAGTAGTGAATGATAATAGTGAGAGTGAACTATCGTCTCGGAGCGCGAAGACTCGAGTAATTTTGCATTGAGATCGATGGAGAGGGTCCTGTGTGTCGGAGGGCCGGTGAGGAATGTCACATTAGGGAGTTTGCATGGGGTCACCGTAAGCCGTTTCCGATAAGGCCCCCCGAGCCCCGGCATGTTCTCGACGCTTATCTGACTACCACACGTCTGCAAGGAACGTGAGCCGAATAATGCATCCTCCGTCGTCCACACTCTCCCCAAATTGAAATCATTTTTCTATAACACGCTTGTAATGACGTCCATTCATATCTCGCAATCAAACGTATTTCAAATAAAATTAGACGATACGTTTAAACTTCCGATGTGTTCTACACGAGACTCGAGCAGCGACCTAAATTATAGAGATCTCGATCTTGAATACTAACTGCCTGCAGTTATACCTATAAGTAGCGAATAAAATAAAAGTGCGGTAAATAACTCTTATGTTAATTAAATTAAATTCCTGTATATCTGTGTGGAAGTAACATGAGGTATATAACGTATAGTTGTGAGTGTGAAGCTGTAAGTCCCAAGATCTCAATCTGCGGAGCTCCAACCAGCGTCGCACATGATAAATACCCGCTCTCCGTTTTTTACGAGGAGGGTGTCACGCAAAAAAATGAATAAGGAAATTTACCTAATGGCTACGATTCTTTATCCTGGAGCCATTGTCAGAGGACAATACGGTAATGGAGGGTTCACGTGAGTGAGCCGCGACGAGCTTTGTGTTATATTTATACACTTAGTTGGAGTTTGAAGCGTTGTTTACATTCACAGGACGGATTTGTTGGGAGTTTGAAGAACGCACTGATACATTAACACTCATAATGAGCTCCAGTAACAATATGTTTAAAAATGAGGATGCTATCTACCTACTGGTTATGTCGTTTGAATAAATTAACAATAGAGAATGACTAAATTTATAGATCTATATAAAATGCATCACGGAAAGTAACGTAACCTAATAAACTAATTCATTCAGTCATTTGACATGCGAAATGAAATTATGAAATATTGTTTTATATATTTAATATAAAAATAATAAATTATAGTAAAGACTAACGATAAGGTACCTATTAACATTTATAATGTTCTGGCCATGTTCAATGAATGGAATATTTTGAAGTTTAAAATATTATATATCAAATTATATATTTAAACATGATTGTGACAGGCGTCTTTTTTAATTAGTAAAAAATATTTTAACAACTTTTGATTATAGACAAGTCTATTAGTTTTTTAATTATAAGATAAAGTTGTATTAAAATAAATCTAACAGCTCACAAGTCACAGTATCCACCGGCAGTGATGCTGTCATGAGAAAGTTAACAAAATAATTTTCATGTTGATGGTGTATCTACAACTTGTGTATCTATGAACTAGTCAACTCATTATTATTGTGATCTTAAATATGTGAGCTGTTAATTTAATAATTGTTCTGTTTAAGTAACGAGCGAGCGCGTTAACATAGTTGTTTAACATTGACCATTTAACAAGTATAGTATTAATTAGTTATGAATCAGAGCTGCCGTTAATTAATAATAAAACCTTCATCTCGTATCAACATTGTTGTGTGTGAATGTGTCCTAGTAACATATACATTACATACATAACATTGCTGCTTAATACACACTTGAATATTAAACTGAGGAAAACTTATATTAATTTAATGAGTTACACTGCAACAGAAAATATATTTTGGAATCACTGCATCATTAAGATAAGGATGCCCCACCTTAGTTTTAATTCGACTCATTTTTAACTTCGAAAGCGGTTCAAATCTAACTTATAGAGTAAAAATTAAAGTGTCTTTTAGTTTCAAGGCACCAGTTCCATTAATTTAGATACCTAATTCTAAAGAACGATCGGTAATCATTGAACATACAAATTAATTGAGTGTGACTTATAAAATGTTTGATGTTAAGTACAGTGTGAATAAACCTACAGTAATCAGACCTGTCGGATGTGTTCCGGTGTGTTCTAATCATTAACATTAATTCCTAAAAACGATGTTTTAATATGAACGGATTCTTCGAAAGGCATCTTTCTTATTGAGTGTAGTTTATAATGAGGTGATTGTTGGGAAACAAAAACGCGATGTTCCCACATATATAAACACAGAGAAGTCATGAACGACAGGCCAGGAGCTGGTCGAGTGGCTCGAGGAGGTAGCTCGGGCAAGGGATGTCTTTTGTAATAACGTTAGTGTCTTTATCCTTTGATGTTAGAAGACGAGCATGTCTTGTAAAGTTCGCGAGGTCGATGACCCCTCCCACTGTATGCAGTATACTACCTGTCATTAATAATATCCGTGGAGGAGTGTAATGCAATATGTTTGTTGAATCAACATTTTAATTGATATGAGTCCACTCCCCGGCGCACGGAGCTGCAGTCAGTAAAAAGCTGTAAGCGCGACTCACATGCGTATTAAAGTTTTTTTACTTTCCATTAAATACCAATTTTTATTGCACATTTCGCTTCATTATGTCTGGGAACGTCACGAGTGCTGGAAACACTTCATTATGTTCAAAACAATACTCAAATAATAACCATTCAGGTTTTTATAGAGGCGGGACTTGGACTAAAAGTTAACTAAGTAGCTTGTGATCTGTTCTGTGGGTTTTAATGTTTCCTGTGACTTTATTATAACACTAACAAGTAACAATATAACTCTGACCCCGCCGTCTGCGGGTTACTGACGCTCGTGTCGACGAAGAAGTATTAAGTAATTATAATCAGCAGATTAATTTACAAAGACTATTATATATTTAAATTTTAATTATGGCTTCATTTCCACTCGAATCGTGAATATTCTGCCAATGTAAACGTTTTTATTTAATGAACGAATTACATCTTTAATATTTTATGGAGAAAACGCGTCAGAATTTGTCGAATTGAATGAAAGCGCTTTTTAATTAAATAATACTTTAGGATGGATTTAATTAGTAACCAACTTTTACAAAGGGTTTTAATATACATAAGTCTTGGTGTTTGTAAAGTTGTGATGATAATGTTTTTCCATGTATATTCCCCATTCATTATAATATGTAGGGACTAATATTTAAACTTATTTTTATATATTTTTTTTAAATAATCTATACTAATATTATAAAGCTGAAGAGTTTGTTTGTTTGTTTGAAAGCGCTAATCTCCGAAACTAGTGGTTCGAATTGAATAATTCTTTTTGTGTTGGATAGTCCAGTTATCGAGAAAGGCTGTGGGCTATATAACATCACGTTACGACCAATAGGAGCAAAGATATAGTGGTAAATGTGTAAAAAACGGGAGAAATTATTTCATCTTTGAAGCCTTCCGTTGCGTGCGCCGTGAACACAGTACAAGATACACAAAAAATATAATTTTTAATGATCTATAAAACAGTCCGCGACAGTATATGTCTATCTTTTAAGATTAACTCACAAAAACCATTTTTATAGTACCTAATTTGGTCGAAATAATTTTATAAAATCTTTATTCAAATAAACAAATAAATATATTTTTGGTTAAGGGTACTTCATCGTGTATTAAAAAAACATAGGTTTTATCCTGAAAACTCTACGGGAACTCGACCATTCCGAAAACCCTGCAAGAACGGGAATTATGTGGGAAAAACCAAAAATCTGCATGAAGTCACTACTCCACGCGGACGGAGTCGCGGCAAAAGCTAGTACATCTATAATTTGCTATTGTGTGAGAAGCTGGTTAACTTTTCCTTTTTACATATCAGTAAGTCATATAATTTTCACTATTTGTATTAAATACCAAAACTCATATCAGTATTTTTTTTTTTTGCATAATGAAGTAAAATATTTTTTGAAATCAATACCTACAAAATACCAAGTATCCTAATACTTGATAAAAATGAACAATCATACAGGATGACATCAACATCATCAACATCTGATCTTTATTTCCTAGAAAACTAATATTAAAACCAGATATTTTAAATACTCTTAAAATTGATTATCTACTATATTTATATTTCATATATATTTTTAAATGGTTTTTATCAAACTGGACTTACCTAAAAGAGTTATAAATCCAGATAAAAATGTCATCACTTCATCCAATCCATCCCACTTATGCAAACTTAAATATATTTTTACTGATTGTGATTCCCCTCCCATCTTTTAAACTATATAAACTATCAATAGAATATGATATGACATGCAAATACACCAGTCACTTCTCTCCGGAGCACGGATAGTAACTACAACTACCGAGGAACGCTTCACCCACCCAACGGACAACTGTTCTACGGACGAATAACATTTTAATATTCCAAACCCCTTCCTGCCATTGGTTCAAAGTGCCCCAAACCTCTTTTGCGCGTGTGCTTAAAAAATGAAAGGGTTGAAAAACTTACCCTTTTTTTAAGAACCCCATGTTTTTTATCTCTTTCTCCCCCTCATACTAACATTAATCTCAGTCCACATGAAACAGTGTCAACAAAATTGAGGCATATATTTTGTATAATCAATTAATAATATAAATATTATAAATCTGAAGTTTAATGACATTCAATTCAAACATTATTCTCAGTAACAAATATTCAAATTAAAACATTGTTTACTAAGAGTTTTGACTTAAATTTTTAATGCATCGTTTTAATTTTATTCTAGTTTTAAATTGAAAAATAATTATCAACGGATTGTTTAATTAAACGAGGTAAAAACTTATTAATTTTTCAATAATTTGAAAACCAATTGATGAAACATATTCCTTTACTCATAAAACTTTTTAACTGTCACTTTTCATACAACCCATATTATCATTCTGAGATTTGGTCTGAAAATTTTATAACAATTTGTTCTTTATATGTAATCCAATAACATATAAATATAACAAGTATTTAAGGTTTACAAAACACGAATGAAACTGAAATTCAAAATATTTTAGGACACGAAACGGAACGTCATATTAATATATTCAAATGTAAGTTCTACACGACTGAATAATGTAAAAGTTTCTAATAAAATTTTTATAAATTTTAATATAACTTATGAATTCCTTTTTAATTATGTAATTTGAATTGAACCTATACCTATAAAATACGATATGGAATGAAAGTATCACTATAACGTTCCGTTTCTTCCATTTCTAATAATGTCAAAGAACTTGACGTAAATGATTTCTGTCAATTCATCGAGTCGCTGTGTCCAATAGGAGATTTATTCACGAAACTAAAATTTAACTTTTTAAATTTAGATTATGCTATTATCTTAAATAAAAATGACACTTTATCATTTTGGTAATTGTTTGGCTTTGGTCTATGTACCATATCACATGGCATATAAGTTTTCTGGGATGTAAGTTTAATTTATCTAATTAGGTTATAAGACTACCGATGTAAAGGTTTCTTACTTGTGTATTTTGTTACAGATCAGAGTATGCTTCGTTTTCAAAATGCGTTTATGCAGGAGGATTATATATTTTTACACAACTATGCAAAATGCTATTACTAGCAACTTTCTTCCCTGATTCTGATAACAGTCACGAAAGTGGTGAATATGATGTGTTACTAGTAAGTGTACCACAGAACTAACTTGACCGACACCAGCTTATGCTATTCACCGGTATATTTGGATATTGTCATTCATATTTTAGAAATTTTGGACACAATTGTAAATTTCATTGCAATGTAAATAATACAATGTTAAATCATGGTATAGTTACATTTAAGAGATAGCAAATTCATATCAACTGAGAATACTTGTAGTCCATTGCAGAAGCCCTTAAAATTAATGAGGAGTGAAAATAAATTATAGTAGAATGAAACTCATTAGAAAAGGAGGGGAATATTATAAAAATTAAAGTAAAAATAATTTACGAGCGATTTGAGGTCGGGAAGGGTATGGGGTTGGGTATTTAAGGGAAAAAAATGTGTTTTCTCGATTTCCGGCAAAGCTAAAAGTCCTACAGAAAAATGTTATATGGCAAAGTTGTAGGTAATAAAGAGATCTAAAACTTTTGTACTAACATTTTTTTCACATAACTTCAAAATTTATGTGAAAATTTCGATAAACCAAGTTTTTGTTTTTTTATTTTTATCTCTTACAAAAAAACAATACTTTTTCACGAAATTTGGTGTAAATTTTCCCTTTGATGTTACAAATGCACTGTAATTTATTTGATTAGAAATATTTATTTTTTCAGCTAATTTTGAATAGATACTGAGAAATCAGCCTCATTTTCAATCAAAAAATCATCCATCAAAATATCAGCTATTTTCAAAAATTTGATATGTTTTCAATTTGTTGAAATCTCTATTTTTCGAAGGTGAAGAAAAAAAATAAGTTTCTTACTTACAGTACCATTTTTGGATAAAATAATCATGTCCCTTTTAATGAAAATACACTCGATATCGTTTGGAAAATGCTCTTTTTTTCTTTTTAGCAGCTTAATGTCAATTTTCTGTAAATTACTTAAAAGAGGGACTATCTGGAAAACTTCCAGAGTACACAACTATTAAAAATAAACTACTTCCCGACCTCAGATCGCCCGTAAATTATTTTTCCTTTAATTTTTATAATATTCCCCTCATTTTCTAATGAGTTTCATTCTACTATAATTTAATTATGTTTTAAAAGCTATCGGCACTGGTCTATTGTTAGTTTTGTCAAAAGATTTGTGTCAGCTATATTCATGTACTATATAAATATGTTTTGATCATTCCAGGAGATACTAAAAGCAACAGTAGACTTTGCTGACCTCTTTGGTCTTTACTTTGCTTTAAACTCCATCCCTGGTAAAGGACATGCAAAGATCTTAACTGCAGCTGTCGGATGGGCCAGCGCTGAGGTATGCTGATACACTTAATATTATAACAGCTGAGAAATAATTAATCAATGATAGATGACTGAGAGGAAAGAAACATGTGTATGGGAGACAGGATGACTCTTTTTAGCCAACTCTAAAGATAATCATGTGTAGCGTTGCCAGGCGTCCCGATAAAGCCGGACATAATTAGGCTTTTTTCATGCGTGTCCGGCCAAAATAAATGGTGTCTGTCTTGTTAGGCTTTTTACATTTCGCAAAGTTAAAGAGAAGTTATTGATTTTTTTTTGTTAAAAAGTATAATTTGTGCCTTTCTTATTATTTAAGAAAAATTTAAATACAGTAGACGCCCGGTAGTCCGACAAACATTTTGCAGGGCAGTGTCGAACTATCGAATTCGTCGGATTATAGAGTACTGCCTAAGACCCCCTATAGTCCGGATTTTTTTACAAAAGAGTACCTTGTAATCCGACAAATTACAGATTCAATGATAAGATTATTTACATATTATGTACTTATATGTACTCTGAAGTACAAATTCAAATTCCAACTAAGCAATCAGAATCAAAACAATACTCTATGCGTCGAGCACAATAGTGATGGTGCGTAGAAGTTTTAACTTGTTCAATCATGCATTAGCAAATACAAAATATGTATTCAATAATAAATAAAAGATCATGTCGGATTACAGGGGGTGCCGGATTAGACAGGGGCCGGATTACCGGGGGTCCACTATATGTTGATAAATGCTTAAGAATCTAGAATTTAATTTTGACTGACAACTATTTGACTGATTAATAATAAAGTACCTATCTAAGACTGATTTGGCATTCAATTATGTTTATTAATTCTCTAGAAATTAACAAGATTTATGATAATAATAATTAAAAAGACTGGATTTTAAATAAAAAAAGTTGTTGTACCTATTAATACTAAGACAAAATCCTCAATAATATAGGGTGTCTGGCTTTTTTAACAAATGTCCAGCCAAACTGGCTGGTCTGTCCGGTTATTAGGTTTGGCGACCTGGCAACGCTAATCATGTGTATGAGCTTTCATACCATTGTTTTTAAATGCATCATCAGATCCTGATTTGTGAAAGTGGAACAACCTAAAGTCAACATCCTTTTAATTGACAAAAGTTAAATTACTATATTAAAATTAGTTAAAGTTGCATTCGTTTTGAAGTTGCTTAAAAAGTAGCATAAATTAGTCCTTATTACTTTAATGTCCTGTTCAAATTGGTTCAACCATTCTAGACATTAATGGACAGACAGATAAATTTTAAAAATAATATTGGAAAATAAAAATTTGAATATCCTTGCAATAAAAAGCTGTTATTTTTTTTTTATTTCTAGTACAGTCTCTACATAAAGTTTGTCTTCTGTAATACTTTTATATGAACTGTTAAAAAAGGTAGTTTTAATTTTATTGATACAACCTAAGACATCATATGGGGCATAACCTACTTATTATAAATCCACATGATTTATAGATATTTGTTACTCTTTCACCCAAAAAGTTATTGAATGGGTTTTAGTGAAACTTTATAATAATGTAGCTTATATATGAGAATAACACATGAGCTACAGTTTATAGACATGTGTGAATTGTCCAAAATATGACAATAAATGGCAATTAGAAAGTCTACCATCTCTATGCTATTCTATCTCGCATGAGTTAGGGTTAGTCATGAGTTAGGGTTAGTCTCTGATAAATAAAGTAGATACAATGTCTTTGACTGTAAATTATTCTTAACTGATTAACATTATTTCACAATATTTTTCATTGTTGTTATCCATTTTGTTATAAATTTATAAATTGTTTAAATTCTTAAATGGCTAGACTAATTGTGTTTGTGAAATTAACTTTTTCTTGAGTATTGGTGATTTAGACTTACAAATCAGCCTGGCCAGGTGTTGTTGGACCCAGTATCTGGTATATTTAAACTGGAAAGGCTGCAACATAGACTATATGTATTGTTCAAATATACTTTATATGTTTGTTCCTACACCAACTCCATTATTAACTAGTATGTATTTCATATATCCGTGTGTTGTAGGTGCTGGTGACCCGCAGCGTGTTCCTGTGGGTGGGTGCTCGCGGCTCGGAGTTCTCGTGGCGCTACGTGCGGGCGTGCGCGGAGGCCAACGTGTCGCTGCTGCAGACGGCGGGCTGCGCGACCCTGGTGTGGCTCCGCGCCCGCAGCGATCTCCCGCCGCGCCTGGCGCCGCTGGTGTTGTCCCTGCTGCTGCTGGCGCCCTACCGCTCGCTGCTGGAGGACGCGCTGGCCGCCGCGCTGTCCCTCTCCCCCTGGCCGCTGCTCGCGCTACGAGCGGTTCACGCAGCGGTGGTGGCGCTCGCCGCACTAGCAGCATACGCAGTACTAGCGCAGCAGATAGCGGTCTAGTACGCTCTGACTGGCGTGATTGATCTACTGTATTATTTATATTGTCGCCGAATTAGTTTAAGTGATCAATGTGTTCCCTGTAGCAATGGTCTAGGAAGTTATTACTATTAAATCGAATGTTGCAATTGGTTTGTATTGAATGTTCTGTAAAATAATTTAAAGATATCTCTTGTCACATTTATAGCCTGCCTCATTAAGCCCACTCACAACTCTACTACTACCAAAGACCCATCAACGTTAATTCTCTGTAACGCCATCTAGTGGTCGATTACTAGAAATAAGTATTTATTACTTAATGAAACGCAGTATAATTTACAATATGCATATTAGTAACAAACTTTATTTAAAGGAATATGATACAGTAAATCAAAAATAAAATAAAGTTAAATGTCCTTTATTAACATATTAATAAAGTTACCAGAACTTCTTAAGAAATGTAGATGTTGCAACTCAACATGGTCACAACAACTCTGTATAGTGATATTAATAGAATTATTCATTTACACTTATTCAAAAAGGGTTAAATCAAGTAGAATGCAGAAAACTCCAGCCATCAGGGAGAGTCAACAAAACGTTACAAAATAGTATATTTGCCACTGTCATCATTGTCACAGTAAATCTTCTTCTACCTGGCAATTTCCCAGCTTTAGCCAGGGTCTGCCTTACATGTTGTGCCTAGGCCACCACATTGTCACAGTACATATGGCATATTAACTGTTGTTTATTGATAAATCTTCACACATTATACTTTATAGTGTTAACGTGGGTTATAGCATGCTAACTTGTATTCTTAATACTGATAAATATAAATATGCCGTTGTCATCAGTTCATTGTATTAAACTTATTGATTAGAATAAATTAACATTTAAATTATTAACACAAGCCAACTGACTTCCTGCAGACATTTGAAGAAAAGAAACTTCTTTAAATTATTTTATTGAAATAATTTATAATTCAACAAATGACAGATTTATATCAGATGGAAGAAAAAGTGCTTTAAATTATTCGGAGACTTTTCTATGGTGTAATTTTTAAAATTGTTTCTGTAAGATGTTTTTAATTGTAATATTTTAATTATATTAGTGAGACATCATTTAAAATATACAAAAGTAAAGTGATCAAGACAGTCAAACAATATTTGTTGTGTTCTGACCACCTCCAGATAATTCTTGAACACCGGTGCTCTGTAAGTGTAAGAGTACTCATTAAATTATTTTATTTTCATTGTGGATGCTATTCCAGCAGTTTTAATATCAAATCTTGACACCTAAAAACTGTACAACATATAATATCTTTAACAAAGAAAAATAATATGAAAGATTTAACAACTCTTCAGAGTATGTCAAATTGAAGTAAAGACCGCAAAAATGTTTCATTACTTATTACCTATGCTGATATATAGTAGTTACACAAGAGACATCATTACTACTGGCACAGAAACCCTAATGATATGATACTTATGCATTATTACTACAGAATTCAACTCCATCCTCAAATATTTGACAAAATTCATTTTTTTGAGAGGTCATTAAATATTTGTCAACACTTATTTATAAGTTTAAGATTCTCGGCAGTATAAAAATGTTTATAAATTTAAATAGATTAATGTTTGGACATAGAAGGTTTACTGCAAATGTTGTCATAATTGGTGTAATAAATATCTTCTGATGTCTTATAAAAATAATCTAACTTTAAATATTTTTTATTTCCTCATTAAACAAGGAACTGTTGCAAGACAATCAGGGGATGAAACTGTCATATAATTAACGTGTTAGAAAATAATGTATAGAAAATGCTGCTGTCTAACGAACAAGGTATAACAAATTTGACACTATTTTCCTTTATAACTTAATAGATGGCGTAAGTAGCTCTCAAGTTGATTTGACATTAGGACAGATATTTTTTAAAATATCGGATACCGGAGCACGATAAATCGAAAAAATATGTTGATATTTCAATATATGTGTTTTATTTAACAAGTCTATTTAATTATAAAAAAATCTTATATTAAGTAAAAGTAAAGGTTTTAATAATGGTGAAATGTACCGAAAACTATCCAATTAAAAAATAATTGATATTTAAATTTTTACAATTACAACTTTTTTTATTAAAATTAAAAATTATGAAATTTATCAAAACGATTATATATGTAGTGTATTTTTACATATTTTTTTCGTTATAATTTGTTAAGTAAAAATTAACTGTACTGTGTGTGCCTTTTTTCTACGGTAAGGATTAAAGAATAAAGCAAAAAATATTTGTGTAGTATAAAATTAGTTTTAAGATAAAAAGTAAATTATTAAACTAGGGTACACGAGGAAATAAAATGAAACAGGGTAAATTAAATGTCAGATCATTAAATAAATTCAAATCAAAGATAAGATAATAATATCGACCACCGATATCCACATTTTAATCTCGAACTATCGATATATCGTCTGAAACTTGTTTAGTATCTACTAAATATCGATGTTTCGAGATATCGATATTTGATAAACATGCCTATTTGACATTTAAATCAAATTTTAAATTATTTCAATTGCTCATTTGCCGTTGTTTACTGTTGTTCTTGTGCTGTACATTCTCTTACAAACACTTGACCCGGCTTAATGTATCCTTGACTCCTATTTCCAGGCTTTTGACGATCGACCCCGGCTTTTCTCAATTGGACTTTGTTTTCTGCGACTGCGATCGACCCCGGCTCTTCTCATTTGGACTTTAATTGCAAACTACGAATTTGGATTATCGATAAGTTGAAAAAATGCCACGAAAATCGTTTAATAAGTGTTATTTTCGATGTGCGACTAAAGGTACGATACTTATTTAGAAAAATCTATAAAAATATTATTTGTTATAGAAGACCCGGCGAACTTCATATCGCTCTATAATCAAGAAATATCTGTTACGTTTTTTTCATTTATATTTTTGAAATTTAATGATTGACATATTAGTTAGTTTTCAAAACTAATGTCAAAAAAAACGTTTTTATCAACAACTACTAATAAATTAAAAATTTATTAAAAAAACGTTGTCCAGCCGACAAAATTGTGAATCTAAACCATTCCCAGATCCCCTTGAACACACACAAAAAATTTCATAAAAATCGGTCCAGCCATTTGAGAGAAGTTCAGTGACATACACACTCACAGAAGAATTATATATATATAAAGATACACAATCAATTACTACTCTTGTTACATCAATTTCAACCGTAACAGTTTATTGACTTCTAATAAAAACATTTCAGGTCCTTTTCATCAATTTCCTAAAACTGGATACCCAAATTTGGAGAAATTCATTCAATGGAAAAATATTTTAAATGAAGACATGAAACAAAAGGAAGATTCTTACATTTATAACAATATAAGAATATGTGATCCTTTTTTTGAACAGTTTTACCGTTCTTCAAGTGGACGACTCACTCAAAATGTACCAACTCTATACTTAAGTAAGTATCTAAAGTAAGCAACTTCCCAAGTAATAATAGGCACACAATACGTACTACTAATATAAAAAAAACTATAAATAATCAATTATATTTTATAACTATAGATCATTTTTTACATTATTATTACTTTACTTTAGGAATTGGTGCTCATAATTAAAAATTAAAAACAAATAAATTACATTTAATTGAATATAATGAAATAGGTATACAAGTCATCTTAACATTTTTATATACTTACATGTGGTTTGATAGATTTATAATGTGCGGTCTTTATTACCTTTTTTATCTAAATAGGAAAGTGCCTACAAAACAGTATCGCAAAATAACTACTTGTTTCTCTTCTTTACAAAGGTAAAACAAAAACAAAGTGTTCTAAATATGCAGAGATTATAATTTCACTGGATAACTACAAACCCAAAAAAGTTGTTTATAGTTTTTTAAGTAATATAAGAATGGCAGTGTTTAATTCAGTAAAAATTACAAGTCTATTTACATTCAATCAGAAACTCTAAAAGAAACGAGGAAGGAAGATACAATCAAGACAATATGTTATCATTTAATTTTAAGATTTTCCATTTAACTTTTCATTTAAGATTTATTTATTTATTTGTAATTAATATATTTATTTGTATTAAAAAATATATTTTATTTAGCAGCATCCACATTTGAGACTGTACACTCATCACATTCTGTTGAAACTGAATAATGTGTTGATACACAAAAAGAAGACAATGAAGCATCTTGTAGTCACCACTTGGATATAAATATTAATCAAAGCAGTCCTCCTAATTCCTCTCAATTATTTCCTAAAGGTAAGTTAGTTAGTGGGCATATAACTAAGCTTAAAATTAACTATGAATGCTATATTCACTTTTAAATTATAAAACAGCATAAAGCATTTTTAATACAATGTAAATTTAAACCACAGATTCACTAGATTTGCGAGTATCAAGATTTATTTCATATTTTCTTCTGCAAATATTGATGGTAGGTTTTGTTAGTAGTCATTTATGAATTAAAATTGCAATGTATTAAAAACTGTTTATTAAATAATTATGTCCGTAGGTAATTTGTACACAACAACAAATATGTACATATATTTTTTGTCTTTTAATAAACATTAATCCTGGTTTTAGATAACCTGATTCCTGTTTAAGTACATACAGATATATACTCAGACTAGCTTTTGCCGCGGCTTCGTCCGCGTGGAATAGTGACTTCCGGTAGATTTTTGGTTCTTCCTACATACTTAGTTCCCGTTCTTGCGGGGTTTTCGGAATGGTCGAGTTCCCGTAGAATTTTCAGGATAAAACCTATGTTTTTTTTTATTCACAATGAATTACTCTTAACTAACAACATATTTATTTGTTTATTTGAATAAAGATTAATATTATTATGTTGATACAACTTAAACAAATTATTTCGATCAAATTAGGTACCATAAAAATAGTTTTTGTGAGTTAATCTTAAAAGATAGACATATACTGTTGCGGACTATTTTTTAGATTATTAAAAGAGCTATTATTCTTTAATTCATATTTTTTTTGTATCTTGAACCGTTTTCACGGCGCATGCAACGGAAGGCTTCAAAGATGAAATAATTTCTCCGGTTTTTTACACATTTACCACTATATCTTTGCTCCTATTGGTCGTAGCGTGATGTTATATAGCCTACAGCCTTCCTCGATAACTGGACTATCCAACACAAAAAGAATTATTCAATTCGAACCAGTAGTTTCGGAGATTAGCGCTCTCAAACAAACAAACAAACTCTTCAGCTTTATAATATTAGTATAGATGAGTGATCATCATCTACATTTAAACCTAAGTTGTTCAAAAATGTCTTCTCATCATTTAATTTATTATTTGAAATCCCTTATGACAACTATTAGTCCCGTCATTAGAGATACTACTGTATACATAATTAAACATAACTATGTAACTATATCAATATTTATAAAACATGCTCTTTATTGTTTAATTTTTTTGATAAATATGGATTTTTAATTACCAGATAATGCAATGCCACATCAATAGTGTTATTATTAGATAAAATAACAAAACCATTATTATATATTTTATTATCATGTTACAATAAAACAAATACTTTATATGTTTCAGTTAAAACTCCAACACAAAACTGTTCAAAAGAGTTAAGGCTGTTAAAAGCTCGACTTCTGAAATTGAAGGAAAAATGTAAGACCCAAAAGAAACTTATTCTTCAGGCAAGAAGACTGTCACAGAATAAGGCATTTTTAAACGCCATAGAAAATCTTCCAGAAGCAATAAGATTTTTTACACAATTGAAAAAATCATCTATTTAGCCAAGAGGTAGAAGATTTACTACACAGGTGAAGATACTGTTCTTGACTATATATAAACAAAGACAAAAGGCTTATAATATATTACAAAAACTATTTTGTTTGCCATCTAAAAGAACCATGCAGAAAGTTTTAAGCTGTATATCCCTTAAACCAGGTGTAAATGACATCTTTATTGATCATATTAAAAAAGCAGTCATTAAGTTAAGTAATGAAAAAAAACTGTGTACTTTAATATTTGATGAGGTGGCATTACCACTGGGCTTATTTTACCAGAAAGTAATGGACGAAATCATTGGATTTGAAGATTTTGGTTCACATAAAACCAATAAATTAGCAGACCATGCCTCGGTATGTTGAAAGGCCTTAAAAGCAAATATAAACAGCCAATTTCGTTTACTTTTTGCCAGAGTGCAACAAAAAGTGTTCATTTGAAAGTTATCATTAAAAATGTAATAACACAAATACAAAGCACTGGACTAATTGTAGTATCGACAATTTGCGACCAGTCGCCAACAAATATAAGTGTAATAAATAATTTAGTATATGAAACGAAGCAAAGGTACTTTCATGAAGGAACTGAATGGAAAAGTTTGGGATTTGAAATAAATGAAAAAGAAATCATACCATTTTTTAACCCACTGATTCTCCTTAAAGGCTTAAGGAACAATTTATTGACAAAAAATTTAAGATTTCAACAAAATCAAGAAATTAAAATAGCAAAATGGAGTCATTTGCATGTGTTGTTACAGGTTGACGTTGGAGACAGTGATACACGCTTATTAGATACATTAACAGAAACACATACATATATATATAAAGATAAATTACCGAAAATGAAAGTGAAATATGCGGCCCAAGTGTCCAGCCAGCGAGTATCAGCAGCTATGCGGTTCTTAGCAAGTTAGTATATAAATGAAACTAATATTTTCGGATTTTACTTCGCGTTTTATTTTAGAAACTACATACTCCCGACGTTTCGGCTACTTTTCAGCAACCGTGATCACGGGCAGACGAGATGTCTCGTCACATCTCGACACACTCGAATGTGTACTCGCGAAAATCTTAGATCTCATTAAGTTAGTATATATTCTTTTCATATTAGTAGTAAATTTTACTTAGTATTATATAGACATAAACTTTCTATGCACTTAACATATTACTAATATAACAGCTTTTTACTCCTGAGGTTGTCTGTAAGAGATCACTATAAGTGATAAGACCTCCTTTGCATACTTATGTTTTTTCTTGTCTTTCGCTTTTATTAATTCTGAACTCTATCTAAAGTTCAGAATTAATAAAAGCAAAAGGTTATTATTGCATACAAGCAATAAAGAAGTTTATCTATCTATCCATCTAATGATAAGGCCTATGTCTAAAAATAATTTTAATATATTTTTTATTTCCAGATCATCATATTTTGCGAAAAGAGTGTGTCGCCACAGCTGACCTGCTGCTTCTTGTAGATAAACTCTTTGACTCGTTCAATGGTCATAGTTATCAGGAAGATGCTAAATTATATAGGAGTGCATTGAAAACGAATTCTCCACATTTCAAACTGTGGGATGAAACATTACCTGTATTAAACTCAATGAGATTTGAAGTAAATAAAAATGGTATAAAAAAATTTATTATGATACCATCTATTAAAAATTGGATACATGACATTCATGCCATAAGGGAGTTATTTTTTGATTTAAATAAATATCATGGCGTAAGCAGTCTTTTAACAAGAAACTTAAATCAGGATCCCTTAGAGAATTTTTTTGTAATATTCGAAGTAATGGGATCCGTAATGTATCTCCAACTTGCTCTCAATTTGTTGGAGCATACAAAACTTTACTTGTAAATAATTTAACTTCCGTTGGTGCAAACTGTGAACATGACAATAACAAAATTTTAAAACCTTTAAGTTGCCTTATTAATTCGACATTAAGAGTTAGAGATACATTAAATGAAAAAATAAATGAGGATTCTTTACTTAATTTGTTGCAAGAAAATGTCAATTTAAAACCCAGCGACATAATCAGCATAGAAGCTAAACTCTATGTGGCTGGCTATTTAGTACATAAATGTATTAAAAATGTATGTAAAAATTGTAACACATGTAAAATGCAGTTGTTAAGCACAACACCTCCTGCTAATGATAATTATATTTTATTTAGAGATTACACTAAAAATCCTGTAAGTATCCGTCGGAGGTGTGCTATCATTTTAAGATGATGTTTGTGTCATACAAACACAATTAAGTGAAGAACTACAAACAAAAAATATAAAAGAAAAAAAATTCAAAAAGCTGATTTATATTGTGATTTTTCTTTTCTTTCTTGCGAAACTCATAAACACCTTAAAGGAGTTTTATTAAATTATACATTTTATAATTCATAGTTAGTGCACCAATGTTAACAGGCTGCTTACAGGAAAGTTTACTGATTGTCCAAACAATGAGGATAATGTCAAAATCCAAGCAATTACATATTGTAATATAAAAAGAAAAAAATAAATATTTGAATATATCTTCTGCTTTTAATTTTACTTATTTTTTTAAGTATGCTAAGTAAATAATATAAATAGAGGCAAAAACACCAGAAGTTGGATTTTTGAACCTATGCACATTATTCATTATTATTTTAATTTTATTATTACCTATAACACTGCTTTACACGATTTTGGTACCCACGTAAATGTTAGCTGGAATGAATAGCTAATGAGTCACAGATTAAATGTTCCAAACATGTGTGGTATCTATCACGTCTAGTTTTCGAGGTACATGCCAAATTATTTTTTCTATAAACCTCACTTTAGGCGTAAACGAAATAATTACCATTTTTGATGTGTTGTACTTTTTTATTATTTTGTTTTGTTTAGTAGTCATTTTTATTCAATAACGTCGATATATTCGTATATATTTCTTTGGAAATCCATTATGAATACTGGACTAAGTGATCGTCGCTAAAGAAAAAGTTAAAGTTTTGCGATCTTTTATGTTAAAACTTTTTATAATGTTTTTTTTTAATTAATGATAAAATTAAACTTAGCTAATGTGAAAAAATCTGGTTGATATAAAAGAAATTTCTTTAAAATATGATTAAGCATTTAAATTTTTAGTAGAATTTGGCACATTCTAATGGAAGAAAAATGAGACGTGCTGAATGGAAAATTTGTATTTATTTTTAATAAAATATAAGTATTCATAAGAAAACATGGCATTTCAAAGCGGGTACTCAATTTTTTTTTCATTTGTAACGCAGTGTAATCAACCAAAGATTAAAGTTAATAATAAAATTGAAATTGGCATTTTCATTATTAAATTCGAATGACATTAAGCGCCATCTAGTGGTACCACGTCCTAGCCAGTAAATGCAGCGACATCTAGCGTACACGGTTCATAGTAGTTTTCTAAACTGAAACCCACAGTGGCGCATCTATTTCTATTATAATTTATAGGTAGTGTATTATCTATGGGAGCAATTGTTTTTTTTTACAACACCTTTAAAATCATTCCGTTCTAAAAATCTAGTGCGCAATTAACTGTTGATGATTCGCTGACTTTAAATATCACAATTTATATTAGTTTTAGAGTCAGAGGTATACTACAAAAGATGACAATGTAATAACCCTAGATTTAGTTATTAAGCTAAAAAAGACAAATTATGTACATTATTCATGGGTGTTAATAAATAAATTATTATTATTATTATTAATTCACTAGTAGTGGGCGATATAAATCGATATTTCAAAAAATATCGATACATGTACGCGATATATCGCTTCAATCCCATATTATCATTAAGTATCAAATGTAATATCGATATATTTCATGGGATATACATACCAAATAACGATTAATTATCAATCCACTTAATTACTTTAATAAAAACGAATTACTTAATTTCACTTATTCGTCATTATTATATTCCACTTTATTACTTATTCTCGTACTTATTACGTATAAAACGAATTCTTACCGAAATTAATAAACGAATGGATTTATTGAAAAGGTATAATCATTAGCTATTGCTACAATATTGCACCCAAGATTTAAAAACTTCATTTTGAAGATGCTTTGGCGTGCGCAAATGCCTTCAATAAAATTAAAGAGATGATTAAAAAAATCAGCAAGTTAAATCTACTGTGGAATCTAACTCTGACAATTCAGACAAAATTAGTTTATCATCGGATATTTGGAGTGATCACCATAAAATGGTCCAGCGGAACTGGAAAACAAATAGAACTGATGAAAGTCTTTCAGTTGAGCTATCGCTTTATTTGAGGGCTCCAGTCAGTTGGTTTAACGAAAACCCGCTAGAAGTGTGGGCAGATTATAAAATACAGTTCCCAATGTTATACAATGTAGCTTTTAAATATTTAACCACGGTGGCTAGCTCAGTTCCATCTGAACGACTTTTTACAAAAGCTGCCCAGGTACTTACTTATAAAAGAAAATGCTTTAACAATAAAAATAAACTTGGCTTTTGGGTCATATGATTTGGTCCTTAGTTTTTTTTTCATATTTTTAGATTTATATGATTTCTAAATAAAGTTGATTTGTTTCTACTCCCTAAGGTGTTTTTATTAATAATTAACCTGATCCCTATTTAATGTTATAGCCTAGTTAAATAATATTAATTATTTACGATATTATTAAAATATCGATATATTTGTTCGATATATCGCAATGTAGCGATACACCACTACGATATATTATATCGAACAAAATATCGATACTATATACAAAAGTTGTTTTTTAATTTTCACACAGTATCATTCCAGCATACAACGTAAAAATGTATATCCACCATTATCCATTTCCAATGCGTGAGATGAGCGAGTCTAAAATCATAGTATCGCATAACGGTACATTTGCAGAAAATTAACATGAATAAAAAAGTAGTAAAATTATAGGTATTAATTTTAAGCCAATTCTATATGTTTTATTTTATATGAAATTATCGTAAAAAATATGTTACTTTAGAATAAATAAAAATAAAACAAAAATACAGATTATATTAGAACTAAATATACGTCATGAAGGCTAAGATAGAAGTGTAAAGTTGATAAGTGAAATTATTAATTTCATATTCTCAAATTAATTAAAATTAAGTTGAAAGGATTAGAGGATCTGTAGAAAATTATAATAAAAATAAATATAAAATATAGGAATTTGACAGTAGGGATTATTTTTTACTAACAACACTTATATGGCTCGGCTGTATAGACTGAGGTTCTTTGCCTTGAAGAGTTGAAGACAAAAACAAAAAAAGCAAAATGTAAATATCCTTTCTATAACCAGTTACCAATCTACTATTTTTTAGTATGTAGTGCGTATTATTAAATGTAATGTATAAAAAGTGTCTTCCAATGTAAAATCTGGTTTTGATTATGTAAATGTCACGACTCAATATGATGCACTCGATCAAGTGTCATGACATCTCTAACTCGTAAAATAAATAAAGCACATATGTTAATTAAGTGTAAACTTCGTCAAAACACATCGTTTCTCTCACCGATAACCCTGTGACCGTCAGTTTGTGGTTTTACGAAATTGTTATTACGATACTGATACAATCCGTGATGGTCGGATCTAACAGTCTGAATCGATTAAGATGACAGTTATATTTTTAATGTTACTCTTTATAAGTGCGTCCCAAGCCGATCACAGTGTTGAAGAAAGATGTAGTAACTCTTCACAGTCGAGCCTGTTATTTGAACCTTCGAAGGATGGTGTGGAAGGACGGTACACGGTGGAGTGGTGTACGAAGGCCGATTATAATGTTACAAAGTGGGAGTTAGTGTTACGTTACATCGAATCTCGTGCTCCAAAAAAGTGTCAAACCTATAAAGTGGGCTTCCCAATAGGACAGTCGCATTCAAGATTGGAATTGCCTGTTACAATTGATTCAAACTGTAGTCATGTAAGTTTAGTCATGTATATTTTTGTTGTTCTTCTTATCATTGTTATCTATGTATGCATCACCTACATAGAATGCACAGTTATCCTAAGTGATATATTTACAAGTACTAGGTTCTATGACCAACATATTGCACCAAGTTCACTTTTTACTATTAAAAGTATTACAACTGTATGTTGTTATGTGTCCGACTATCTGTATTGATTGAATAAGCTAAACAAACAATTTAGTTTTACATTTTTTAACCGATACATAAACAAGTAATAAAACTGATACATAATTTCAGGTCTGTCTTTCAACCTATTTGGATTTAATATTCAATGGTACCTGCTACCACTTGAGAACACTCTTAAGAAGCAACACAGGCATCAGCGGCTCTGGTGACTCCCTGCACTATGTCATCAATGACTACACTAAACAACACTTCACAGGCAGTAAGGCTGTAGTGTCTGTACAGAGTTATGAGTGAGTATACTTTGATAATGTACCAACAACTAAAACCACATATCTATACAATAAAAACTCTTCATTAGAAGATTACTATTAAGTGTCATAGATGTTTACTCTCATATATAATATTAATACTGAACTCAAATACTATGTGAAAGAGGTGAATAGGGCAACTAATCAACGATATGTAGTGATCGTTTCATTGATATACCAACATGTAACGTAAAACTATGACAGTAATACATGAATATATCATAATTATGTTTAATAGATCTACTTCTGTTGATATTCTTTAATTTTTAACAAGAAAATTTTACAGCAAATGTAAGTGTTCTGTTATCAAAGTCTGTAATATATATTCCTAGATTCCCATCAACATTGAGTAGACTTTTCTGCTATGTATTGTAACATGTTTGTGTCTGACGATCATCATGCATTAGAGGCTAACACCTCCCACACTCTGTTACTATATATAGTATGATAGGTTGTGTTTCCGTTACAATCTGCTCCACATTATTTATCACTCAATATACAACTGAATCATAATACATATTTGTATCTATTTGAACTAAACATATTTGAAGTCTCTTTGGAACACTGAAGGTCCACTCTTCATATAAAATATCTAACTGTGTTGATAAATTGTCATAATCAGTCAATTGATTTTCTATAAATGACGAATGTCTTACAACTCGTATTGTTTTTAGAATTCAGTTTAATTACCACTGACCTGGTGTACTGTGAGACCAACCATTTTTTTATTCATTATTAGACCTGTGTGATTGATGTCAATTTGTAATATTGTAAGTAATAATATGGGGTCTAGGGATGTCTGCTTGATGAATCTAAGCTTTTCCCAACATAGCTTTTAATGAATTAAATGGGACTGTGTTTGTTATATTAAAATAACTATTTTTACCAGATGCTTATTATTTTTATTTTTTATTTTATTTTTTTGGGAAACAAACAGTATTAAACAATCAATCAAAGTACAATACAAAAATACACAAACCAAAAAGCTTCCACCGATTACAATTTCATTTGGAGCAAAATAATAACATGATCAATGAGAGTTGACAAAATTATTAACAAAAAAAGCATGAGATAAATAAATTAATAAAACAATAATAATAATAATTTTAAAATAAATTAATTACGATTTATAGGCTTTACGGATTTCTTTCCTTATATTATTTTTAGTGCACATTGTTAAATCTATATTTGAAAAACATTTATTATATTTTTCACAGGCACGGAAAATAAAAGTATTTTGAGCATATTTGGTATTTGTGATAGGTAAATAAAAAAGGGACTGATGACGTGTATTAATTTTAGGACATCTAAAGCATATATTTTGTAACAGATAGGGTGAATCTACAGAATTTCTAAGTATCTTAAATAAAAACAATTGATCTCTCTCCATGCGACGGTATTCTAAAGATGGAATGTGTGAAGTATCCTGATTATGCGGCAAAAACTTATAACTAGAATGTTTAATAAATTTGCGTTGAATTTTCTCTAATTGCATAATATGGCATTTAAAAAATGAATTCCAAGCAGTTGAACAATGTTCGAGGATCGATCTAACAAACGAATTATATAATAGTACATATTAATGTATTTGCGTTTTTAAAATCCCTACCTACTCTTAAAACAAATCCAAGCATTCGGAAAGCTTTAGCTGTAATTTAATTAATGTGGGACTTAAAAGTTAGTTTGCTGTCAATGTAAATACCTAAGTCTCGCACCTCGGTAACTCGTGCAATAATATCTGCCTACATATTACACACATCAAAACATTTTTATTTTTTTTACTTTAATTGTTGTCTATCTGTTCTGGTTAGCGTCTGAAATGGCTGGAAGAATTTCAAGTATGAGAATCTTGGATTTTTTAAATCACTGATGTTATAAAGAGTTACTGAGGCCTCTTTAAGTTTAGAAATGATGTTTAAAATTTATACAAACATATACCCTTTGGTATTTGGCTTTCGGAATTAAAATAGTACGTGCTGCCAACATTTATGTGTTAGTATGGTACAGAAGATATTGAATGTAGAGTATGTTGTTGTACAGAAGTGGCGTGGAGCTCAATTGGTACCTGGGCTTCATCCCCGCCACCGACTACTCTGTGTACATCTGGGACAAGGACACCGAGGTAAACATAACAACTACCATATACACAACACCACTCTTCATATGTACTTTACAATAAGAAGATTGGAAACATTAGCTTTATAATATTTCTCAGTTGGTTTTTGTCTTTTCACATTATATGTGAACTATTCTGTTATAATAATTCATATTTTGTGAAATATTAAGTGTTGCAAACTTAAGGATGCAGTCTCCCATATAAGTTAATATGTATGTGTAGTCGTCACCGTTGGAGCTGCAGTGCTCGGCGGGCGGGTCCCTGCTGAGCGAGGTGAAGTGCGTGGCGCAGCTGGCCGCCCGCTGCTACACCGCGCACCTCACTCACCGCGCGCCCTGGATCGCCGCGCCCTCCGTCTTCGGCCACCTCGCCAATATCGAATACGTGTTCTGTGAGTGTCCGCCGCCCGCAGGCTCGTTTAACACGCTACAGCTATATGTATGTACTGTGACGGTGTGTCCCCGCAGGTCACTCCCCGGGCGTGGTGCCGGTGGTGCCGTCCGACCGGTGGTGGGGGTGGCGCGAGTGGTGGCGCGTGCTGTGCTCGCTGGCCGGCGTGCTGCTGCTGGCGGGGCTGCTGCTGTGGACGCTGAGGAAGAGACTCGTGGCCGCCTGGAAGAGACGCGTGCGGGACCGCTGGCTGGCCGAGTACGTCACCAACCACAACCTACACTATAACAAAACTGTCGACTGTCCACCTAAGCGGGTGTGTGTTCAATCCATGTACTTATAACTGTCCATCTCCAGTTCCAGCAGTGGGTCGTCGCCGGTGAAGGTGTGTCCGGGTGAGGGCGTGATCCTGCTGCTGTACGCGCGGGACTGCGTCCTCCTGGAGCGCGCGGCGGAGGCTCTGCGCGGGCTGCTGCAGGTCGCCACGGGCCGCCAGGTGCTGGACCTGTACAGCAGCTCGTCCGTGCGGCTGTGGGCGCGCTCCGGCGAGGACTGGCTCCGCCTGCTCATGTCAAGGGAGGACACGCGCGTCGTGCTGCTGCAGACGCCGGCCGGCACGCTGCTGTCCGCCGACCTGATACACACGCGCCACGGACCCACCCGTGAGTGCCTCACGGCTCACCCCTCCCTCCTCCTCCCCCTTACTTGCCTCTCCCCCCTCCTCTATATACAGGGTGACTGGTGAATTACTATCAATATTTAAGGAGAATATTCGGTACATGATTCTCATTCAAATTATGTAAAAAAAATAGGTACTTAATTTTTGACCAAATTTCCGTATAAATAAATAAAGTGTGGACACGTTCCAAGTGTTCCAAGTGTGGACGCGTGCGGCGGCGTGCTGATACAAAACCACGCCGCCGCACGCGTGTGTGTGTGTGTGTGTATACCTAATCTGTAGGGTGTTCACACGATGCGTAATTAATTACATAACTTTTGGCTAACTTTATTTAGAAGTTTATTAATATTTATGTTATATTAATTTTTATTTTGTCATATATGATCATCAAATATCACGTCCTCAAGTATCGATAGTAATTCACCAGTCACCCTGTATATCGTGTGTTCATGTTCCAGCGGGCGCCCCTCTGCTGCCGACCCGCGCGTGTTCCCGCCGCCCTCACCCCGGTGACTCCCTCCTGCCGCTGGCTCTCCGCCTGCTGGTGACGGCTCCCCCCGCCGCGCCCTACACCAGGCACTACGTCGCCAGGTACCAACATGATGACTTCGACACAAAACTCAAAGCTACATATAGTCGATTACATCACAGGCTACAGATTAAACTTTTTTTTTATCTTCGACATCATCCGTTCAGATTTAAAAATAGATATATGTCGTGTGTTTAAATACTACATATGGAGCCCGACTGCTAGCGACATGTATAGTCCTTAACTCTGAAGGAAACTCGTGGAATCTCTGTATATATTATAAGTTATAACCCATGTCCTATTCTAAAGGTGGCACTCCACTGGGCTTTTATTTGTTGTATTTGGCTAAATAAGACCATGTGTGGAGGATTTATTCGTCTTCATTTGACATATTTGCACAAATAAGACTCATACACAAATAAGCGAAAACGCGTATTTATTTATTTATTTGGTAATCCAACAGTTTTTATACATAAGTTTCTATATTAACTATTATATAACAAAATTAAAACCAAAATAAGATTACACAGGTAACTTAAACATACATATGTATTAATAACTAGAAGACGGTAAATGAAACTAATATTTTTCGGATTTTACTTCGCGTTTTATTTTTGATTAGAAAACTACATACTCCCGACGTTTCGGCTACTTTTCAGCAACCGTAATCACGGGCAGACGAGATGTGACGGGCAGACACTCACTATAAAATATTAGTTTCATTTAAATGAGTACTCGCGAAAATCTTAGATCTCATTAGAAGACGGTAGCATAAAAGTAAAACTTATAGTATAAAAGTAATGTCCTTTATATAAAACTGTTTACGGGTGTTAATCCAATATGGGTGCGTGTTTGTATGATTGTGTGTGTGTGTGTGTGTGTGTGTGTGTGGGTGTGTGTGTGCGTGTATGTGTGTTATTATGAATTTATATCTTTTTTAATTATAGCTTTTTTAAAAGCTACTTTTGACATGCTGAAGAGATCAATTTCTGAGTATTTTGAATTATATGTGTGAACCATGCGATTAAGGAGAGTTGTGTGCATAGTTAGTGTTTAGCTCAGGCGCGTGGAATAGTGCTGTATGACGTGTGCGGCGATTAGGAACTCTTAAATACAAAGCGCTCAATAAATCGATGCAATCTATATCTCCGGTAATTATTGCATGTAGCATATACATATCATAATGTCGTCGTCTCGTTTTCAATGTTTCAATATTATATTGTTTATATATTATATCAAAATAATCGTTAAATTCTTTAAAGTCCTTAAAGCAAAGAAATTTTATGAACTTTTTTTGTATTCTATCCAGTTTTTCTTTGTAAGTTATATAATTGGGAGACCATATACTATTACCGTATTCTAAAATACATCGTACATAAGTAAAATATAACATTTTTATGCATTCAATACCAGTGGCGGCTGGTGGGTTATCGAACTGGTGGTGCACTTTACTAAAATTTTAAAATTAGAAAATGCAACAAAAAACCAATTGACATAAAATTTGTTTATTTTTTATACATTAAATCAATGCGACGACATTTTTCTGAAGCGAAATGTTCAATCACCTTTTTATTAAAATCGGGTATTGTTTGTATAATTATTTTTTTCAATACTAAGCATAGAAAGTGCATTTAGCAAGTGCATGGTATTTCGGAGAAAACTTTTGATTCTTTTCAATTCCAATTCGTCATACATCGGTCGCTCGTGCGGCGCTCGAGAACCGACTCATTACCCGGTACATTTCTATGAACTATCTTTTGTTTCACGCGCCAGGCGTATTAATGCGTATCTCATACAAGATGTATTAGCCGTCCTCGTGCACTCGCCGAAGCGCACGAGATGTTAGTTTAGTAAAGCGCTCAAACTTTATGACTATAATTAGAAATTTAATTTTTTATATGTTTTTGTATGTTTAGAAAATAAATATTAAAATGGTATTTTAAAAATAAAGGTGAAGTAATATTTTGTAATTTTTAAATCTTTTGATTTGGTGGTTCAGCGCACGAGTGCACTTAAGGTACAGCCGCCACTGTTTAATACTATTATAGACGTGTTGTTGGCATGCCAAGTGTGGATGTGGATTTGGACAAATGCTTCGAATACGCAACGCCAAGTGAAGTGCCACCTTAATTTATAAATAACTAACTGTAAAGTTTCATAAAAATCCATTTCGTATTTTATGCGTGATAGAGCAATAAGAATCCATACATAATGTTTAACATTTATATCATTAAGGACGGAGTAGGGCTGACTACTGTACTCGAGTCATGATGAGATCCCTTGACTGTTCAGAACAACTGTATAAATGAAACTAATATTTTCGTATTTTACTTCGCGTTTTATTTTTGTTTCGGTAACTTTTCAGCAACCGTGATCACGGTTGCTAAACGTCGAGAGTGTGTAGTTTATAATCAATAATAAAACGCGAAGTAAAATTCGAAAATATTAGTTTAATTTAAATGAGTACTCGCGAAAATCTTAGATCTCATTATAAGAGCAAGTGTAGTTCGAGCGGCCACCGTCACACACACTAGTGAACAAGAACAGATCTGTATTGTGTGTGACGGGACGCTGGGTCAATATTATACCGACCGTTTTATTTCAGCATCAGCGGTTTAGAGGCGGACATGGCGCCGGCCGTGACTCCTCTCCGCCGCTACCAGCTGCCCGAGGCCGCGCTCCTACTGCTGAGAGACCTGGCTCCCTCCCCCTCCCCACACGACGCCCAGCTCCAGCGGTTCACGGCCGCCCTGCAGCAGTTCACGGACTACGTGAAGGACAACCCCGACTACCTCACAGACGAACTCATCTTCAAGTGACCCGCACACATACATGTTACTGAACACGGATTGCACCCTGAACTCTCTCATGTTGACTGGGCCGTGTGTCATATGAGTGGTGTTCGAGTCCCGGTCCATCCTCAGAATAAATGTTACTCCATTGAGAATATATTTGAAGTGTGGTCACCGTACTAACAATACTTTATAAACCCTAACTCCAATACTGAACCTGTTTATAGCACCTATCAAGATGCGTGTTGTTTTGTTACATGTCTTAACTAATGTAAGCCGTCGTCTGTACCTGAGTAGTGATTGAAATTAATTATTATGGTGAACTCGACTCGAAGATGTTTTTGTAAATTTATATTGTTGTTGTTATTAAGAAATTGATATTTTTATACTGTACACGTTATTATAGCTGGTGCTAATCGACCCTGCGAGACTACATTTGATACAAGGAACGTGTCACCGATACCTCTTAAATACATTATTTTTGTATACTTTTTATATTAAAATACTTAATAAGCCAAAGCGTCGTCCTCACCCTCACATGTGTATATAAACTAACTCCTCATCACATTGTCCGTGTTAATAAAAATCATCTCAGTTTGTTGTCATTTGAACTGTTCATAACGTTATAGAGAAGTGACGTCACAATATTTTTGTATTATAGCGACGTCGACAATATATACAGGGACTTACAATTCATTATATACAAGTGTAAAGTTTCTTTTCGTCCAAGTAGTCACATAGAGATGATTATTATCATCTGCGCTGGTGGGCCTTGGGTTCATCACTATACAATTGTTAGTTATCTACATATATACATACAATTCGAATTAATTAATAAAAAATAAAGTGAATACCTACTATTTTTACCTATTTAAAGTGTCACTGTTGGTTATAATTTACATTTTGTTCTCGTGAATTGACACTGGCTAAACCATTCATCGTCAAATGTTGTGAATACTTCTGTGAGTTTAGGTCGATGTCGGTCGGATGATCGCCGTCGTATGTTGCAATGACAATCACAATATATTTTAAGTGTCCTTTACGAATACATCACACACTGTGTTGCTGTTATACTTTTGTTAATTAAATATACACGTGAAACTGTTGTGTTCGCTTATTTACCTGTCTCCTACAACAAATTGAAATTTAAAATTGGCGCGCAATGGCGGCCGCGCGAGAACGAGACGTCGTAATTCGCAGGTACGAACTACGAACGTGATACAGTATGGCCGCTGTTAGGAAGGAAGGACCACAGATGAACAATCATATAGTTAGTTGATAATACGAGCTGAGTGGACTTACACTTTGTTTTATATATTATATAGAAAAGTATGGTCTCAGTACTCATGCCGAAACTATAAAAATTAAATTTTAGTAAGAACATCTTGTTAAAATCCTATATTTTCTTTAGTTAATGAATGATTATTTATATTTTACATTACATTTCTATAAGCATCAACTCTAGATGCTCGTACTCATTACCCTGGTATATCCATAACAGTCTGTCATTTGCAACTTATCAGCGATATATTATCAAGAATGTTATATAATGTGAACTGGCACACTATCTCCGTCCCGCTCGCACCACCGCCCGTGTTCGGTCGGTCGGGAGTCGCTCCAGTGGAGAGAGCGAGATGCACGGTACAGCATTAAATTTCGATCCTATTCTGTAATGTTTTGTCCAATCGCGTCCGATCTCCGCGTGTTCCGGTTCTTTGTCATCAATGGGTTGCCGGGCGAGACCATTTCGAGTGCCACTTGAAAACGATTTACACAATATTTGAGTTAGTTTTTAATGCACGAGGTGTTTTAAAAAACTTCTTTAATCGATTTACGAACATAAACCGGGAAATGTATCGAAAAAAAAGAGTATTAGAGGCGTTCGATGTTAAGCCCTTTTGGTATTAATGAGCCGTAGCCACTTCAGCTGACTGCGTCGTACGCAAGGCTACTCCAACTAACTAGTAGTAGCCGGGCGTTCGAGGGAGGTGGTCGGCCGTTCAGACGCGGAGTGATATGCGGATATGTTATTTAGGTGTAAAATGGTTTTGGAACGTTTGCCATAGGCGTGACGGCGTCTAGATTGTATTAGATCGTATCGATAAGTATTGCGGGATAGTGAGCGGCCGCGAGAGGCCGCGCCGTGAGTGTGTGTGCAGTGGGGGACGATCAGGTCGAGCCGAGGCTCAATAATGCTCAAATTCCTGACTCACAAGCTCCGAACGCATTCGTTGAATGAGGAGAACGTTACCGAGAAGGTGGGTGTCGGCGCGGCCCAGTCGGCTTTGCGCCGTGAAGGTCACACCGCCACCAGAAAATGGCCGCCTCGCTCGCGAGAACAAAGGAGAGAAACGACCGCCGGCTTCCACATCGGCCGAGTCGCTCTCCGTTGCTCTAATACAGACTAGTCGTCGGTTAACGATCCGATATATAGTAATGAGAGTCACAGTCAGTGGAGCGGCTTTTCTGTGGCGGTGTCAGCGACGGTGGACTCAGAGTGCTGAGGGAATGCTTTCATTTGCAGGTGGAGGAGCGGGACTCCGGCACCGAGTCGGACGACGAGGCGGAGCGCGCCGACACCGGTGAGTGGTGCAACACCTACCAACAACCCTAGCGGCTAGCGAGGACCGGTCGTGGTCCTACACTGCGCCCGGACAGATTAGTCGTTTACACTTTAGTCTGTAGCTCGATATCGGCTAACGTATATCATAGAAATCATTCGAAATCGTGTCCGCTCGTGAAAGGTTCCACACCAGTCATATCACTCCCCGTAGAACATCAGTATTCGAGTACATGTGTGTGAGTGAGCCGCGGGCTGGCCTCCGTTAGCTGTAAGTAAATAAATCAAATGTTGCTGAATATAATACAAACTGGGTTACGTAGTTTACAATTGTTATCGGCTTTACTATTATTGGATTCTTATTAGCATACCGGTCCAGTGGGCGAGCTAAACGTTAGCCAGCCGGAGCAGCCCCGTGTACTTCTTCTATGCGAGCTGATGTTCTACGTCACTGTGTTTTCGTGTGTTGTTAATAATATTATTTTATATTTTTTATCGTTCGCTCGGCGTGACCTTGGTGTGCGACCTTGAACTTATACAATATATTAGTCCGTCCAGCGCTCGAGCGTACAAGAATTCTAGTCAACTGTGTATTATCGTAATAATAATAATATATGTATTTGTTATGAACGCTCGCGTCTTGAATATCAAATATTTCTGTAAGCTGTGTGTGTGTCTACAACAGTGAGTGTCCCGAGCTTGTTTCTCAGACTTATTTTTCGTTACTTCCATTATCCTACGGTCTTCGGTTTTCTGAGTTTGTTATATTCTGCACGTCCGACACAGTTCACTATATTTCGACTTGTGATTATTTCGTCTCTCGTTTTTATTGAATGTTATCAAGTATCTGCTAGTTGACTGTTATACATCATGATCATGTGAATCATTACTTTACTTAAAATATATATAAAATAAAGAGAAAATGGTTGGTTTTAAATATTATTTCTTTATCTCCTGTACTACGAACTATATCCAGATGAGATTGTCTAGCTGACCAGCTTTTCAAGGTCATATAGTTCTATGAGCGGTGTCCAGGCAGACCTTGTATAGATTTTTTTTAATACATGTGTTAGTTTCTACATATACATTTGCTATAGTTTTTGGATCGTCGTCACAGATGGACACACAATCATCTATAGCTGATGAAGTTGAACAATGTTTAGTATTATTGGTGACAACTGATTTTCATGACACTCCTTACGTACTAGACAAGCTTTTTGTTGTATTTATTTAATTACGGGTTTTGTTCTGCTAGCAATACGTAGGTCTATCAAAGTTATTAGTGGATATATAAAGTTATAGCTGGTGCTTGTGTGGGGTGAATACGGTGTTTAAAACAGGATACCACATTATGTTCTATACGTCATTATAGTATATTACACATACATATAATAATATGCGTATGTACAGTATGTGTGTGTATTTGACTCTTAATAAGTTTTTTTAATTGCGAGATAATGACAGTTAAATATTTTTTTTATTAAACTTCGTATATCGTTACTAACAAATCGTTCTTCACTGCACGTAGTCTGTACGCGTGTATATAACTACTTCCTCACCTGTCTTCTGTCTGTTCAGATGTGATCGATGGTCATTCAAGGCATGGTCTCCTCATTCATTCATACTCTATGTATACATACATATATGTCAGCTACTTATTGTGTTGTACTGGTGTTGTTTGGACATAAGTATTTCTAAGTGACGAGTCGTGTATTGTAGAGGTGTGTGTGTGTGTGTGTATGTGTGTGTGTGTGTGTGTGTGTGTGTGTGTGTGTGTGTGTGTGTGTGTGTGTGTGTGTGTGTGTGTGTGTGTGTGTATGTGTGTATGTATTTATGTATGTGTGTGTCTCTGTTGGTACAATTTTATGACATTATCACATACGAGCTGTCTGTAAACAATACACATATTAATCTCAGAGTACAAGAAAATAAAAAGATTGTTTAAAATTTAATATTCGATATCGTAGTACAGTAAACAACAACAGGTTTATAATAATATTTAACGTGGAGCTCTCGTCACTCTACGTGTGATGTATGGTATCGTTTGATAGGACATTGAGGATCCTCATTCCTCAGTCGTTCATAGTTCCGTGTGTCAAGAAGAACGGGATTTCTGATATTGCCTAATAATACAATCTCGTTATGATGCTTTTCGTCGAGGGTTAGAGAATTGTCTGGGGCTGGTTAATATAGTAACCGGTCTCCTTGACGGTAGGCCCGTCATTTAGGTGCGATATTTGTATGAAACTAGATCTTGAACTATTGTCAGTGATACATTTCTCTACAGCCTACTGAGTGTAGGCAGTCTACTCTGTTCGTCAGTGGATGTATTATGAGAACACATAACAGTTGTTTGTAACGAGCTCAGATTATAGAACTGAAATCGCCAGTCGGTCTGCCGGCCGCCGTCACGGAATAATCTCCTCGCGATTAGTTTATCACCAAAGTCAAAGTAAAGTCAAGGTCTAGGTCGGGCGGTGTGAGCTCCCCCCTCCCTCCTCCCCCTCCCCGGCCTCTCGTGCCAGCTCATACTGCATGTGTGGTGTATTGATCGTATGTGAGCGATGTCTCCCGCAGTCAGCGGGTCTACAGGCCCGGTGCGCGGGCGCAGCGAACAGATATCGTGGTGTCTGGGATATTTGAACGTCTATATAGAATATAGAACCTCATTACTCCTGCCCCTCTGTACTAGTTGAAACGTTGTACTAGAACGATTTAAGAGAATTGATTTAAAAAATAAAATTCAATAGGTGAAGAACGTCACCTTTTTCCAATATGTGTATCTAGGTATACTAATATTATAAAGCTGCAGTTTGTTTGTTTGAACCCACTACTCTCGGGAACCTCTGGTCTGATTAAAAACTTCTTTCAATATTTAATAGTCAATTTATGGAGAATGATGAGCTATATTTTATTTTCAAAAAACTAGAGATCCGTCGGGAAATTGCTACTTTGTAACCCAAGGTGTTATGAAAATCTATTTTTGCGTGCGCCCCTAAGAACAATTGACAATACAAACAAATAATGTTATTCGGGTTTGTTGATTCCATTAAGATCTAAAAATGATGTTCCAAAAAGTTTTTTCAACGATAGCTTTTAAAACATTATTAAATTATAGTGGAATGAAACTCATTAAAAAAGGAGGGGAATATAATAAAAATTGAAGGAAAAATAATTTACGAGCGATTTGATGTCGGGAAGGGTATGGGGGTGGGTATTTAAGGGTAAAAAATAGGTTTTCTCGATTTCCGGCAAAACTAAAGTCCTACGGAAAAATGTTATATAGCAAAGCTGTAGGTAATAAAAAGATCTAAAACTTTTGTACTAATATTTTTTTCACGTAACCTCAAAAATTATGTGATAAATTTGAAAAACCAAGTTTTTGGTTTTTTATTTTTATCTCTAACAAAAAACAATTTTTTGTCACGAAATTTTGTGAAAACTTTCCTTTTGATGTTACAAATGCAATGTAATTTATTTAATTAGAATGTTTATTTTTTCAGCTTATTTTGAATAAATACCTAAAAATCAGCCTCATTTTCAATCGAAAAATCACCAATCAAAATATCAGCGTTTTTCAAAAACTTGGTATGTTTTCTGTTCGTTGAAATCTCTATTTTCCGATGGTGAAGAAAAAAAATATGTTTCTTACTTACAGTACCATTTTTGGATAAAATAATCATGCCTCTTTTTATGAAATGACACTCGATTTCGTTTGGAAAATGCTCTTTCAATTTATTTTTATTAGTTTTAGCAGCTTAATGTAAATATTCTGTAAATTACCTAAAAGAGGGACTATCTGGAGAACTTTCAGAGGACACAACTATTAAAAATAAATTAGAAAGAGCATTTTCAAACCGATGTCGAGTGTCATTTCATTAAAAGAGACATGATTATTATATCCAAAAATGGTACTGTAAGTAAGAAACTCATATTTTTTTCTTCGCCATCGGAAAATAGAGATTTCAACGAACAGAAAACATACCAAGTTTTTGAAAAACTCTGATATTTTGATTGGTGATTTTTCGATTGAAAATGAGGCTGATTTTTAGGTATTTATTCAAAATAAGCTGAAAAAATAAGTATTTCTAATAAAATAAATTACATTGCATTTGTAACATCACAAGGAAAGTTTTCACCAAATTTCGTGACAAAAAATTGTTTTTTGTAAGAGATAAAAATAAAAAACCTAAAACTTGGTTTTTCGCATTTTTCACATAAATATTTAGGTTACGTGAAAAAAATGTTAGTACAAAAGTTTCAGATCTTTTTATTACCTACAACTTTGCTATATAACATTTTTCCGTAGGACTTTTAGTTTTGCTGGGAATCGAGAAAACCTATTTTTTACCCTTAAATACCAATATCCATACCCTTCCCGACCTCAAATTATTTTTCCTTTAATTTTTATAATATTCCCGTCCTTTTCTAATGACTTTTATTCTACTATATTTATTTTCACTTTTCATTAATTTTAAAGGCTTCTGCACTGGCCTAATATTAATCTTTAGTATTTCATTGTGAACAAAATTGTAATTCAAATCAATCAACTAAATTTTATCGAAGGTCTTAGAATAGTATTAGTCTGTTTCGTTATCACGCCTGGACCGCTGAACCGATTTTTGATGAATTTACGTATATAGATAGATGAAACCGTGTAAAAGACAAAGGCTACATTTTATCCCGAAATTTGAATTCAGTGGCCGTAGTTGGAGAGAGAACCTGAAGTTCACGCGGACGGAGTCGCGGGCTAAAGCTAGTATACATATATAATCAGATTATTATCGATACTATGTGTCATGTTCCTCGCGGAGACTCCATCGACGTGTTCGTACATGTCCGTGAGTGTCCGGACGGATCCCGTCCACTCGGAGACTACATTGAATGTCTTATATTTTAATATGAATACCACATCACGTTAAATATTTTGACTGACTCAACATAGGCCAAGATCTTATCTATATACGTTATGGTAGGTGTAACTCACACAGTTTTCAAATGGTAGTTTTAATGCCACATTAATTTAGAATGTGTTTATCCATTACGTTATAAAAAAATATTTTATTATACTTTAAAATGGCAATCGTTTAACCTTTCCAACCTGTTGCCGATCTTCTTACTTGTTGAAAATTAATCTTACACTTATTGAAAAAACTCCATCGTTGCCTTGCACGTGCATGGGAAAGATGAAGACGCACGTGCGTTCATACGACGGTTGTATATATTATAATATGTACCTACGTAGAGTACATCCATCCTCATGACAAACTGTTAATATTATAAAATGCAAACTCTTAAATATAGAAGAAAAGCTGCTGACTTGCTTTTTTATACAAATTATTGAATGGATATATTGATGCACCTGATCTACTTGCTAAAATTAGCTTCTACATTCCGCGTCAAGGTAGCCGTTTACAAAATCGTAAAATATTTAGCCTGCCTGATATCAAATCAAATCTTGGTATTTGCTCGCTTGCGAATTATAGTCGTCAACACCTAGATGTCTTCAGTGACTCTGTTGGTTCTATTAAAAATAAACTTAAAACAAAATCACATTATTTTATGTAATAATCAAATAATTAACTAGTCAGTAATTACAGAAGTACCAACTGTTCTTGTTAACTAAGTAAGGTAAATGTTTTTTTAAAGCTTGCTAGGTTAACATCTAGAAGACTGCAACTTAATGACACTCTGTTTAGCTTAGATTTTATTTTGTATGCACTAGTTGTTAGTCAGTTTTGTAAACTTAAATTATAAAAAAAATATATGACAGCCGACGATTATTTTCACTCTTATTAGGGTTATTATTTTTATAAAGTAGACTGCAAATTAACATAGACACTAGAAACTGGGAACACTGGCCAGCCAGTTGGAGAATATTTACTAAGAAATAGCTCTTTCTTTGAAAGCTGAAGGGGGAGCATGTGAGGTGTAGCGTGTTTTAAAATGATACCAATACTCCATATGATTGGGGAACATGTGTTTCATATTAATAATGACAACGGTCTCACTGAACCACCCATCCTAAGTTATTTGTTAGGCAATTTTGTTTATTTTCATATTTTTGTTCATACATTGTCTAAAAATGCTCCAGTATTACATAACAGTCTTAAGGTCCGAGCACGTTCGTCATGTCGGTGTGTTTGTCCCGAAGGATCTCCAGAGTATAGCTCGTTAAAATAGATAGTTCTCTATACACCGTTGAGAAACTGTTCGATGAAAGTACACATATATGTACTTTATATATAAGGATCTGAACGGTAACTCTCGTTAGTATAAAAACATTTACTCTTAATTTAAATATACATATGTATATTAGCCCGGTGCAGATGCCTTTAAAAACAATGAAAAGTGAAAATAAATTATAGTAGAAAGAAACTTATTAGAAAAGGAGGGGAATATTATAAAAATTAAAGGAAAAATAATTTACGGGCGATCTGAGGTCGGGAAGGGTATGGGGGTGAGTATTTAAGGGTAAAAAATGGGTTTTCTCGATTTCCGACAAAACTAAAAGTCCTACGGATAAAAGTTATATGGCAAAGTTGTAGGTAATATAAAGATCTAAAACTTTTGTACTAACATTTTTTTTACATAACCTGAAATTTTATGTGAACAATTCGAAAAACCAAGTTTTTGGTTTTTTATCTCTCCAAAAAAACAATTTTTTGTCACGAAATTTGGTGAAAACTTTCCTTTTGATGTTCCAAATGCACTGTAATTTATTTGATAGGAAATATTTAATTTTACAACTTATTTTGAATAAACACCGAAAAATCAGCCTCATTTTCAATTGAATAGTTGTGTACTCTGGAAGTTCTCCAGATAGTCCCTCTTTTAGGTTATTTACACAAATTTGACATTAAGCTGCTAAAACTATTAAAAATAAATTAGAAAGAGCATTTTCAAAACGATGTTGAGTGTCATTCCATTAAAAGAGCAATGATTATTTTCTCAAAAATGGTACTGTAAGTAAGAAACTTATATTTTTTTCTTGGCCATCGGAAAAAAGAGATTTCAAATATTGAAATTATACAAAATTTTTGAAAATAGCTGATATTTTGACGGGTGATTTTTGTAAATAAAAAAAATGAGAATGATTTTTCGATATTTATTCAAAATAAGCTGAAAAATAAATATTTTTCAAATCAAATAAATTACAGTGTATTTGTAACATGAAAAGGAAAGTTTTACAAAGTTTCGTGACAAAATATTGTTTTTTGTAAGAGATAAAAATAAAGAACCAAAAACTTGGTTTTTCAAATTTTCACATAAATTTTGAGGTTATGTAAAAAAATGTTAGTACAAAAGTTTTAGATCTTTTTATTACCTACAACTTTGCCATATAACATTTTTCTGTTGGACTTTTAGTTTTGCCGGAAATCGAGAAAACCCATTTTTTACCCTTCAATACCCATCCCCATACCCTTCCCGACCTCAGATCGCCCGTAAATTATTTTTGATTTAATTTTTATAATATTCCCCTCCTTTTTCAATAAGTTTCAGTCTACTATAATTTAATTATTTTTTTAAAGCTATCGGCACTAGTCTATATTCCATATAAAAAAAATAGATTTAATAATTCATATACATACTTTTCATAATTTTTAAAAAATAATTTTGTTTTAAAATAGATATGCTGTATTCACTTTTGTTTTGTAATATATATGAAAGCAGGTAACTTGTTAATATGAGAGTTGGTAACGGTTGTCATGATCACATTATATGACCACTCAGCGACTCCTCACATCAATAATGTAAAAAATATAACATACAATATTTGTATGGTCGAAGTATACTTTCCCTCAGAACGGTCGTTGACCTGGTCCTAACCCTGTAGGCTTCTTGTACCTACCCTCTAAACCATCTAATCCAACATGATTCCCTTGTGGTGACTTCCTTGATTGTTTTAAGAGTCACGTGATGACACCAGTTCTCTGAATGTACATCACCCTCATCTCTCCCCGTCACTCCACTCTATTTATTTTCCTATGTGTGACCTTTCCTTATCGTTCCGAAGTATTCATCTCTAGTTACGAGTATAGTTAGCATTATATTATTTCGTAATGTCAAGGACGACATTTAAACGTTTATAATATTAATTAAGGAGAGTTCTAACCCCTCCCCCGGTTCATAGCAGCTTCACATAGCAATACCCTGACGTTCATTGACCCAATTAGTTTTCACTTGAGGGTTTTATAGATGACTCGCTGACATTCAACATTTGTATGATAGAGGAGTGTTCGATACAATGTATACGGAGATCGCTTATAGAACCGACCCGCGGGGAGATGGGGAGATCACGGCCGGAGGACGCGAATTAAACATCGCTAGGAAACTGGAGGAATTAATTAGATCCCGCTCCTGGGAGGATGGACGGGAGATGACGGCCCCCACCGGCACCAGGGGAGTGTGCGTCATTAGCAGTATGAAACTGATCTTCCGATCTGATATACTATGTTGACCTTGAAACAATAAAAATACCCTGAAAAATATTACAATAATATAAGGAACCGTTCAACAAACACGATGTTTACTGAGTAGTAGGCTGTGAATATTTTATGTGAGGTTTAGCACCAGGAGACGATGAATCTGTTAGACCAGACCACACGAGGATCATAGAGAGTTGCCAGGGTTGTATATGCTATAGTGGGGACGGTCACAGTGAGCTGTGTGTGTCCTCAAGATGTCACCACCGTCGAAGTGTTCGCGGCGTGACGACACACACACTATGGGGTGTATATACAAACATGAAACACGTCGTCGAACGAGCTATGTGAAAGTGTCGGCCGGTGTTTACACTAACATTGACTCCGCGTTCCGGTTCATTACATGCTTCATCGTCCGGTCCGGTCCGTACAGCTAGCCGTGTATCATGTTGAAGTTGAAATATCCCATTAGACTGTACATTGTGAGGAACACACTTGGCAATTAATGTTCACAACTATCCGACACTCAACGAACGTGCAGACGACGCCGGTGTATCTTACGTGTATATACATTGTTATATAAATGTATTAACAGACCGCCGCGCGCCAAGTCGTTACATTCAATTATATCGAATATACCAAACATGTGCTGCCAATTTATACCAGATTACGATGCGGCGGCTACAGCGGCGTCGCCGGTGTAGTACACGCACGTCCTGAGCGTGTGTGCGTGTGCCGCCTCCCCCCTCCCCCCTCGCCAGAGCTCGTCATAATGAACTGATCGGAGCGTAATATAACCGACCATTGATAACCACACTCATCCTAACCCATTCGCTCCCACTGCTTGTTATTTTTTCCTCTTCCCGTCTCCATGTTTTCCGACGCCAGCCAGCTTTTTCTCTCGTATCCGCGAGGGACCGTCTCATTTGCTCATAAAGCCGAGAGTCGCGGAGTCCGCGGATCGCCGTAACTAATATTAAATACGACTAATTAATTCATTTTCTTACGGTCTCTGTTTGTAATTGTAAATCGTCCCGGCTACGTTTATGGCCGCACATTAATTCTATTGCCTCTGTTTCCTGGAATATCGACGAGCCCATTCACATTCTGCGGCGAGCCGGCGAGGAATACGCTTTTTGTGTCGGATGCTGCATTATTAAGATATGTGTCGGAGTAAAAAACGTTCCAACGGACGAGCAGCATCACTAACAATGGCTACGTGATTTCCGTCAACATTTCTCGTGTCTTGTTATTATAACTTATGTCATGACCGGTCCTGTTCGGACCTTGTTTTTATCTGCGAGTATTTTTTACGAGTCTCCTCGTCCCTCCCTCCCTCCCCTTCCCCTCCCTGGCCCACACCCGTCTCCTACCTCCTCCTCACTCCTCGTGCTCAGTACGACGCGACGAAAGCGTTTTTAAGAGACATTTTTCTGTTCGTTGAGATTCAATTTCATTCAGTCAATTATTTTTGATATTTGTTTTAAAAGACTAGTTATGCAGTTGGATTTTAAAATAGATAACTATAATAAATATATATCCCACACTATGCTAACACTTTGTTTAACGATTCAGATTTTCCGTATGTTTTTGAACAAACGAATCCTGTTCTACAGACTAGTCTCTGTTACCCCCGCTGCATGAGTTCCTGTCCAAGGTCGTATTTTATAACTTTTCGTATCCACACTGATATATTCAGGTCCGTGTGTGTGGAGAGCCTGTTGAGACACGTCCAGGCGAAGGTCGGGCCCGGGGTACTCGTTGTATAGTCACCTACAAGATGGACTTCTTTATAGACTATCGAAAAATAATATATCGCATCAGGAAGGTATCAATGGTGTGTGTCTGTGTGACGTGTGTGGAGAGAGGTCGACGACCTGGCGCTCGTTCGTTATCAGTAATAGTTAACTGCACGTTGAAACGGTGTCATCTGAGATAGGCTGCAACACTGGCGATACTATACAATGCTAACGTTCGTGGTGCGGTGAGGTCTGAGTGGCTCCTGGGCCGAGTGCTCCGACCGACCTCCTGAATGATCCTTTAACAGGCTCCCTGCTGCGGACAGGTTGAGACGAGCGGCTAGTGGCTCTCGACCGATAGATTTACATATCTACTGTACTATCATATAACCATTTATATGTATTATCTAAGATAAGATTAATTATTATTAACGACTTATACTATCATAATAAATACATCTCGTATAGTCAAACGAAACAGTGTCACTGCTCATTCAACGTATCGGTCATGTGACGGTGGTCGGTGGGTGTGCGGAGTACGTGTGTTAAATATAATATAGAAGTATTTCACGACAAATCCTCGGCGAGAGTAACTCGCAACAAATGAGCATGAACTCTCGAGTGAAGTCATAGTTTATAGAGGAGGGAGCTGTGCGGGCGGGGCGGGAGGGGGGGGGGGCGGGAGTGCAGCGCGGACGCGGCCATTCACCCTCGCCGAAACCGGGTCGCTAAGGTTACCGCACGACACTGTCGTACCATTCGACGTATAGCTAGTTTAAAGAGATTCATTAGAACCGTGATCGACATATCCTTACGGCCATACAGTCGACTGTGGTCGTCGGCGAGATATCTTTAGCGTTCATATCGATTTATGACAACTAAAATAACCGCATCGGCGAAAGACACCGCTCCCACAGGTTGAAGGGCCCATTCAAAATATACGTCTGTGTGAGGCTGGGAGAGTGGGCGAACTACCACAAGTTGACAACCTTTGACTTGGAACGGTTATCGCGATATTACTATGATATAACACGCGACTCTGTCTGTATATAAACAATACTTGTCTACGTGCACCACTAGTCGACACCCGCGACTTCGCCCGCGTCCTTTGATATGATTACAAAGTTTTCCTATGTTCGAAATATGTATATACATGATTGAACACATAGTGCTATATGTAGTTGTATTTTATGATATTATATTCAACTAGAAGACCCGGCGGATTTCGTATCGCCCTATAATCAAGAAATATCTGTTACGTTTTTTTATTTATATTTTTGGAGTTTACCTATTAAAACCATAAATCTCTGTGTTTTGAAGTGCGACAGAATGATTGACATATTAGTTAGTTGTCAAATCTAATGTAAAAAAACGTTTGTATCAACAACTACTAATAAATTAAAAATTAATTATAAAAACATTGACCAGCGGACAAAATTGTGAATCTAAACCATTCCCAGATCCCTTTGAACACACACAAAAAATTTCATCAAAATCGGTCGTCGTTTGAGAGAAGTTCAGTGACATACACACTCACAGAAGAATTATATATATAAAGATTTAGATATTGTAATGTTTTATTATAAGAGAACAGCCAAGCGTCTTAGTAATAAGATCTGGTTGTAACAGTCAGCCGCTACAGCCTACAGGCCTCTATCACTCTGTGTGTACAGTGACAATCCAACACAGCGTCGTTGTAATGTGTCCGCGTGTGTCGCCTTTCATCTGTTTATAAAACTGTTATCTGATAACAAGAACGCTAATTATTAATCCATCCGTTCACTACACACACGTCGCGTGTCTGTCTGTCACGGTCCGTCCTTCACTGTGTTCTCGTACCACTAAATTCTTATCATATTTAACGATTCATTTATATTATAGAGCAAGCTTCCGTATTATATTCTAATGTGTATATAATATGTGCCGTATGTTTGTTTCAGGTGAATACTGTGCCGACGTCATCATGAAGTGGAATGACGTGACAGACATCAGTAAGTGGAGGTGTTCCCTTTGATACGTCATCAGATGAGCAGCAGTAGATCCCACGGGTCGATGTATGAAACATGTGTTCAATATACATACATATACAGGGTGACTGGTGAATTACTATCAATATTTAAGGAGGATACTCGGTACATGATTCTCATTCGAATTATGTAAAAAAATAGGTACTTAATTTTTGACAAAATTTCCGTATAAATAAATAAAGTGTTGACACGTTCCAAGTGTTCCAAGTGTGGACGCGTGCGGCGGCGTGCTGATACCACACCACGCCGCGGCACGCGTGTGTGTGTGTGTATACCTAATCTGTAGGGTGTTCACACGATGCGTAATTAATTACATAACTTTTGGTTAACTTAACTTAGAAGTTTATTAATATTTATGTTATATTAATTTTTATTTTGTCATATATGATCGTCAAATATCACGTCCTCAAGTATTGATAGTAATTCACCAGTCACCCTGTATATGTACTTACTCCCGCCGGAGAGGACCTCACCACTCACCGCTCATTGGATATTATTCTGACTTATTTTAATACATTGCGTTTGTCTCGTATCACTGTTGTCAAACACACGGAGTTCAGTCGGCCAATACATAGTTGGAAATTATTATAGTATCTATAATTGATGGAACTAAATATAGATCATTTCGTGTCAGTTGTTACGTGAAACTGATTTGGATATAAGGCGTCCTTTATAAAGAGTAATAGTAATCACTTTAGAAACGGATCAGGAGTGACTTTCTATAATAATTGAACTTTGATCATGAGTACGTACGAATTATTATAGGGAAAATAAGTAAACAGTTTATTCAACTAGATAATTACAAGAAGGCTTGGCAGGGTCAGGGTCAAGGTCAAGGGGTAATGTTACAACAGTCTCCTAAATGAGATGAATATTGTCGAGGCAATTTTAACACGTTTAAGATATTTTTATACAAAAAAAAACTTTGTGTGTACTGAAGCTTTCAAATAAATAACATTCGTATCGGCTTAATGTTAGAGTTCATGTTACTATGTATAATTGTGAAGAAATAATAGGTTCACATACAGTAATGAAACAGATTCAGGACTAGAGTTGGGAAAGATTATATTAATTAAAATCGAAGATATATATATGGTTAAAGATCTTTATTCTCATAAGAACATACACAGGTTCACTTACATGAGATTAAATAATGTTACACACATACGTTAATATTTGATACATGGAATGGCTAGTACTACTTAATATTGTCTAATATATATATTTTAAGTTTATTTTTAAAAGCAATGAAACATTTACATTCTTTTATGTAGTTTGGCAAATTCTTATATGTATAGTTTTACTCCATCAAAACGTATTCTTTTGTGTCCATACTTTAAGGTTCTGACTTTAGGTAATTCAAGTTTATGTCTGTTTCTTAAGTTATGCTTGTTTGATTTTTGTGTAAATGTTATGTTTGAATGAATACTTTTAGATAGTATCGTTGAAATTAAAATACATGTGTTATAAATATATGTTTGATTTAGGTTGAATAATTTTGATTTTTTGTATAGTTCTATCGATTCTATCCTCTTTATACTCTTTATCAAGTAGACTTCACTGGTGATGCGAGGGTCGGGGCTCGTGTGTGAGAGAGGGACTTGTCTTCCGCGTTAAATGGATAGGAATTATTGAGACATGGTGTTTTTTTGGCACGGACTTGTAGTTTGGGACAAGCAAGAAGTCATTTGGCTCACGAGTTAGGAAGCTGACGGCCGGTCGGTACTCACAGCAATGAAAAGAAACACACATACATACAATATATGTAACTGTGGGGGTCTGTAGTTGGTACCAGCTTAACGGGTTAGCTGTGGACTGTGGACGTCATACTTTAAACATTTAAAGTTTTCTATATACTTGATAACGACGGGAAGATCTCTAAATGCGAACAGTAATCGTTTGAGTGTTAAATCTGTTTTAGAGTTCGTACGTTGTACGTGTTAAGTCGTCGATAACTATTACATTAAACGTGTACCCGAACCTCTCGCTGGAGCCGTACTTGTAGGTATTTTGTTTTTATATATACGTTCCATGTTGACATTTAACATTACACAACGAGGATTAAACAAAAAATAATGTAATGTTTACCTATCTGTGCGTGACGGTCGGCGGCCATTTTGCAAGCGCCGAATTTATGGTTACATCATTGTGCAAAAAATCGCGTGCGCATTCAGTACGAGGAGTGCGCGGGGGACGGGCGGCGGGAGGGGGGGGGGGTACGCTTGAACGACCTTGGCCTTGCTCGAACCGAAGCCAAGGCGAGCTGAACGTCACGCCGCAATTATACATGCGCCCACCAGTCTACCGAGCGCGGCCGCGAGCTGTTGTTATAGTGAGAGGGGGGGGAACATACACACACGAAGAGGAAGAACTAAGATACATGTACCAGAGGCAACATACATGTGGTACTAGGACTGACGGTGACTAGAATGTAGTAAATAGTAATATAGACTGGAGTGATGTTGAGGCTGAGATCATACTCCATGCGAGGTTGTCATAATGTCTCCTTTCAAACCATCATTTATTACGATCGATTATAAAGTATGTACAGAGTGACTCCATGTACAGATGACGTGTTTTAAATCCATTTTAATTAATATCCGATGTCTAGTCGGTGGAAGCCACCACAAAGTATTATGAATTACATTCGACACGATATTTCATATAACATTTTAAATGTATAACCTCACACACAGTGTCACAGTACGATAACACTAGCCAAACCCTCATATTATGTACAGGCACATTTATATATTTTGCTCAACAGTCAACACTAACTTAACAAACTTATAGACATCTCTCTTTAAAACCGTTACTATTGTAGTTTTAGTGGAATGATTTATTCAAGTCATCGGACCTTGAGGCGGTCACTATCAGTACGAATGAAGTGCGTGTGTTGAGATGAGGGAGATCTCTAGTGAGATCGGTAGCTGAGGAGTCTTATTCAACAAAACATTTCCTTTGTACCTATACACGCTACGTATACATCGATCAAAACGCGTGTATTATAGTGTACGGTAGATAAATAACAGAAAACCAAACCATGTTCATATAACGAGAAATGGTTCATCGTTTCATTTGAATGTTGAACATTTCATTCGGTTACCATGAAATTAAGTAAACTGAGGTATTAAAAAAAGAATCATTACGTCAGAACAGAGTTATAATAATTTGTTGATAAAATCATCATTTTTGTTTGGTGATCTTCACTATACAAGTAACAGTTTTACTGTAATGCTGTTGAGCAGAACATGTAGGTGAACAGACAGACTTACACTTACACGCACAGACACACCTCAACACGACCATGACTCTCATTCGAACCTTCCACCGCTGTTTAACAGACTCCAAATGTAGCTTTTAATTGACAATTATATGTTGTTCCATAATACATATATTTATGAATGTACGTTTTTGTGTCTAAACTGTTTTTTACGTGTCGTGTTATATATCAGAGGTTAAACGAAAGCTTGTTCATCACTCGATCCATACGAAATAAAAAACGAAAAGGAATGGTTCCGACTTGAGGATAGTTTTTTGTGTGCCGTATAATACGTTGCATAATTTATGGCTTTAGGTTTGAAATTATAATACAGACTGCGCTCAATACAGAGAGCTGAATGAATATTATAAGTTATAACTGAATGTTAGGGACACAAACGAGACGTCGATGTTTAAAAGAATACTGCATCGGCGAGGAACCAGGTTTAATTTAAACAGATTACACTTAGTTCCTGGAACTGATGCTGGCGCGAGCGTCCCCAGTGACTACGGAATGAAATTGAATTATGTGGGAAAGTTATTTCAAGATGGTCTAGTTATAAGTACAGAACAGTGTTCCACAGTCTGGAGACGATCTCTGAAAAGCATGTCTTTCAGTCCTGGATTTGAGAGCTTTCGATTGTACACTTTAAATGTTAAATTTGAGAATATGTTAGCCAGCAGCATGGCTCTGAAACTGAAACCGGTGCACCTACCTCAGCCTCCTCCCCCCCCTCTTCCGCGGCGGAACAACAATAATTTGTATATTGCTTGGATAATTTACTTTTATTTGCACTGTGTGAAAAATTTGATGTGTGTCAGCGATGCGACAGGTCCGTGTGTGTGTGTGTGTGAGGGTGTGCGGCGAGGGCTTGTCTAGTAGTCGTCGATACGTTACGTAATGTACCGTCGAGTGTATCTGTAGTGAGAGCGCCGCGCTGTCTGCATCCTCTCCGTCCTTAGCGTCACAAGTTCAAGACCACCCTCCCTCACCCTCCACCCCCCCAGCCCGCTCACCCCGTCCGGAGGGTGTGTCTCTAACGCTCATGTATCGGTATGTTTTCGGGTCATAATGCCTTAACAGGGCAATGCTGTTCTCGCTCTCATTACGTCAAGTTAAACTTCTTCAGTAATAATAATACATCGATTTAGTTATATGTAATCAATTGACTCGAATAAGAAATCCACTGAGTCCTTTTCTACGCAATATTTGATCGTTCATATTAAACTGTCAGTTAATAGTCATTAAATGCTTCGTAGTGCCAGAGAGTGAGTGTGTACAACATTTCACATGCAATTGATTGAGCGTCCATGGAGGCCGGAGAGCGAGGTTCTGTTCATAACTAGTGATTAATATAGTGACTGTTTGTATGTGGTAGGTATGAGCGCCGAGTCGTGTGCGCCGCGCCCGCCAGCCCCGGAGCCCGACCAGCTGTACGACCACCACTCCTCGGAGGAGGAACTCGAGGTGACATACGCACACACACACACACATTCACACACACATTCACACGTAACCTGAGTATTGAAACACTTGTATGAACCTTCAAAACACCCGAGAACCTTCCATACAGAGGGTCTGTAAACAATTTGAAACGCCATTTAATATGTAAACTGTAGCGCAGCGTGCTCCGAGGACACGGGACTCACGGAGCATTGTGAGTGTTAGGACGACTGAGATGAGTGAACTGTTGACGAATAATGTATTTAATAACTAAAGCGGTCCAGTCTCAGGATGACACTATAATATAATGTATGCGAACAGATATATAGGTTTGATCACAAAACATTTTGAGTGTCATACAACAACATACAGTACGAAAACAAACCATCCACGTCCGACTCAGATGTTAGTTTTTTTAATACACAAGTAATATATTTATTTATTTTTCTTTTCTTATTGTCGACATCATTTTGATACTAAAGCAGGTTCATCATTCCTTCTATAGATATGTTCTTCCACAAAACTTATAGTTGTCACGGTTCGTTCTCTCTCCGCTGACATCGATCAGAAAGAATTCAACTGTCCGAAAATAATTGTTATCAATGGCGGCCCCGCCTTCGAAGAATCCCGAACTGATGTGACCAGGTCTGTAACGGAGGAATAATAAGCCTACAATAAGCTACACTCAATTCCAATACACCTGAAAGTGTAAATCGTCATATAGTCCATCAATATTGATAGTCGAGGGGCGAGGAGCAGCTAAGACAATCGGTTTCCACTGAGAATTGCTGACGCGGTAATTGCCACCACGGGCCGCGGTCCCTCCCTTCCTCACCCCACAACTCGGTGCTCGAAACCTGAATAAATTTGCGTTTGTGCATCTACCAAGTGAAATTGGCAAAATTGACGAAATCTCTATCTTAATGAAGACAGCGGTCTGCTCGGTTCCCCTCTTTATTCTTATTTATTGTCTTTTATCCGACCTTCCATATTATGTAATAAATAAAACGTCCGTATACACGTGCTACTTATGTTTAAATAGTAGAGGCGGTTGCAACTCTACATATGTATAAATGTGTCGGTTCCATGCGACTGTCAGTTGTCAGCCCGTCCTCCCTATATCTGCATGTATGTATATACGGTGAGCTCCTCACACGCCGCATTAATTCTCACCGACGCACCGCAACTAAATTACAACACCCCCCGCCCCCTCCTACAGCTCAAGGCAACTATAATGCAGACCTGGCATCCGTACTATACACTTCCTGCACGACGGAGGCAATTGGAAAAGGGTTGCGACGAAAGTAGTCGACTCACGGAAACTAGAGAACTGATGTTGGGTGAGAGAGAGTAGTACTCAAAAATGACACAGGCGGGGTCGACTTACTGAGATTATACAAAAATAAACAACGATAAGCTTTCTCTTTAATATAATTGGCCCGATTCAGACAAAAATAAAAGCAGAGTATTAATAGTGTCACCGTTTTTAAAATAATTATGTATGTGACATAAATTTGTCAAAATATGTTCAGTTTTCTGTGGAAGGGTCTCTAGTGACAAGTTAGTATTCCCATGACTTTGATGTATAGTATGAGTGTAGTACACAGGGCCTGAGACCGCTTCTGCCCTCAGGAAGCCGCTCCATATATTATTGTATCATATCATTACGAACTCTCTGTCACTCCACTGTGTGTTTTAATCTCAATGTTACATCTCTTCTCATTCATCAGATACGTGTGTATGGATGTGTGTGTGTGTGTGTGTGTTATGGATGTCCGTATAATTCTCTGTCCTGTACAAGTCGATCAATATACATACATATATGAACATCACAATAACAGACATGTTCTAGGCGGTGTGTCACCTCCATCAAGGTCGAGTCTTCCCACCAGCTCCTGTTCATCCATCAAGTCACCCGTCTTCTCGTATAGTGTACAGTATTCCTCTCGCCGCTCGTCCCCAGCACGTCTCATGTTTTTATTTCGTTTCCTTCCTCTGAACGGTCCGCTCCAAGTTTTTCCTTTTTCGTCTGTCGCTCACATAACGTTCGCTTAACTCGCGCTCGGCTGGAAATTATGCAATCTTTTGTTTGTGCTATTTTTTAATTGTAAGAAGTAAACGGACAATGGGTTCCTCAGGATGAGGGAGGCGGTGTATCCTCCGCTATGAATGCGGCCCCCCTCCTCCCCCGCCCCCCTCTCGACCCCCGGCCGCCTCACACGCGCTGTGTGCGTCCATTACTTGAAGCGAATTCATTCATAGCACTCCTCCCTCATACTTCTCTTTCGAGTTCGCCCGACCGCGACACTAAATATTTATTTGTTTATTGGACACAAACAGCTTACTTTACATTATAGAGTCCTCGCATGCGGATAACAGTTTATCAAAACAGTTTCCATTTGTATTTAATATTTTATATAACATGTACCTTTCTCCTAAGCGTCCCGTATGTGTCTACATTCATTTAGGTGTAGAACCGCCGTGCCGTCCGGAGCTTGCGTTCAGTCAGTTTAAAGTGACACGTTTTGATGTTAAGTCATCACATGGATATACCCGGCGGCGAGGGTATGCTTGGATAATTTTTAGCTAACAATAGGTAAAATTTGCAGTCGGATTAGTGTAGCCGGATGATCTCTTTGTGTGCCACTGAACCGTGAAATTCGGCCGAGACGTCCCTCCCCCCCTCCCTTCCCTCCCAGCGCCCTGTCCGTCTCCGTGATCGTGCAAGGCGTGTGTTCTTGTTAGAAGTACTCATTAGTCGACTCTGATATCAAACAATCCTGCTATTTTAAGTTAATAACAAGGAAGACCACAAAACAAAACTCGAATGTATTGAGACACGGTCATAACAATTTTCTCTTAACCATTTAACAACAGTATGACGGTTAAATGTTGTACTCTTTGACTATCAGTCGCGGTCGCTCGGTAGTAATACTTGTTAAAGACCATCCTCCCAGTCACAGCTACGACTCCTCGCCGTGTCCCTGGTGCTGTGTTCTTTTTCATATTCGTTTCATCCATAATAAACGAGAGGTCGGCCGCGATCCTTCTCCGGCTCCTTCGAGTTTTTTCTTTTTCTGTTTGTAAGGAAGGGGCGGACTACTCGCGGCATAATTCAGCCGTGTAATGACGAGATGCTTTGATGAAGGACAATTGCGAGTCCTGCAATTACGTACTGAAATAGTCATAGAAGACGGACGTCTCTAACTATTTTTTATATCCCCCACCACTACACATTGCGGCCTCTAGCATCTTTCTCGAATTTGTAATGTTTCTTCTCGGTTCTGTTGAAACGTTGACTCGTCCTCGGTCCTGTTAAGGACACTTAAATTCCCTCTCGTAATCTTCGGTAAATTGTTGTGTATCCTAAAAAAACTTGTTTTTTTAACTTCTCTACATTAAATTTTTAGGATTAAAAGGACGTTTACTAGGCAGGAGGGTCCGGCCCCTTATATTAGTACATGTTATACTACACAATATATCTCCATTAAAAGTACGTTTGATACTCACTACAGTACTGACAAAAACTGAGAGGTGAACGGTGGTGCAGGTTATAAACGGCAGCCCGGCGAGTGTTCCGGGCGCCGGGGCCGTGCCTGCGAGGGGCGAGGGCCGGCGGCGCGGGGCGTCCTCCCCGGCCCGCGCGGCGCCCGAGAAGAGGCGCTGGCCCGCGCAGCCCTACCACGACGATGAGGCGGCAGCGCGCGCGCCCTCCTCCGACGACGACGACACTAAGGTCAGCATGAAGCGATGACACAGACAGAACTAATATTTTTTTAATTTTATTTTAGCGAAATAAACAATAAGATAAACTTATAGGATATGAATATACAAAATTACATATATCAGGTATGTTTCTACACATATAAAAACGTATACCGACGAATTTCTTCGGCAGTTATGAATAAAATCTAACATACATATAATTAAACGAAACAAAATTTAAAAAAAAAGAAGTAAAAAAACACATTAAAAAAAATTTAAGGCATTAATGGCTACATCGTTTAGTTAAATTAAAGGCAAAACATTTATACACGTCAAAACAAACTATACTATACATAAATTAATCTTATTAACTTTATTTTTAAAAGAATACATTTTTCGAATAATATATCAATATCTGAATAAACTTAATTATAATGTTGGCAGCTACGATATAATATGTATGTGTTAGCATCAGTCTCCTCAACAATATCTTGCTGATCATATTCCAGGTGGAGACTCCTGTTCGTTTCCGCACGTCTCCGCCGCTGGAGGCGCTCAAGCCCCGCCGTTCTGTGGGTGCGGGCGGTGAGTGGTGCGGATGTACGCGCGCTCCTTCCTCCCCGCGCCGCCGCCGCCTGCCGCTACCTCCGCCCCGGAGACACAGACCCGCGCTGGACTTTGATAAGATGCAGCAGGTGAACACACACACAAACACCACACACACACACACCACACACACACACACACCACACACACACACAAGCTGTATACATGTGTGTGTACGTGCATACACTCTCACTTATGTATATACACTCTGCATCTTTACCTACAAATAGGGACGTGCACAGAGATTTCGGGTAGAGTACGCAGAATAAGTTTAAAAAAATACAAATTTTTCTCATAATTTCCTCCTATATTGATTAGCTTTCCGCCCGCAGCTTCGCCTGCCTGGAGTTCGGTTATATCGCGTTTCCAAGAGAATAAAAGTCTGGGATCAAAACTATGCTATTTTCTTTCTCAAGGTCAACTCTATCTCCGTACCAAATTTCATTAAAATCAGTTCAGTGGTTTAGGCGTGAAAGCGTAACAGACAGACAGACGAACAGACAGACAGAGTTACTTTCGCATTTATAATATTAGTAGAGATAATGAATCTTAAACTTTAGCTAGTATACATTTAAATGGAACTAATGTTACATATTATATTTATATATTTAATTGTTTTTAACCGGCATACGAGATGTGTGCTATGATCACGGTCAGTGTAAATTAACCAAAACGTCGAAAAAATGTTACCTTTTTGAGTTAAATCTGAACTAATAACCCACCTTCCCTTTGTAGTTGTTTTAATTTTCTCAAAAGAAAATGACAAATTAAAAATCAAACGTCAATTGAAAATGTACTCTTAATTACACTGGTCAACAGTGTTTTGGTCACATGAACTTTGTTATCATTTTTATATGTTGGGGTTCTCTTATTAAAAATATATAACAGTTTTGTTTCTACCACATCCGGTTTTCTTGTGACAGGTACATATTCATTTCTGATACCACATACATACGTTTCTTTATTTACATAACTGCATTTAGTTGTCTGTATAACTATTGTATTTGCTAAATTACATTTTATTAACGTTACTTAGATGATAGATCGTAAATATGCCAAGAAGGTTTTTAAACAAGCCAGAAAATTTTTGTTTTGTGTGGGGAGAGTTAACTTTTACATCTCAGCATCGAAATTTCACATTACTAATTGAACAGTGCTATTTAGACTTTTTTGGTTTTCTTTTAAGGAATCAAGATAAATCCTTGGTTCCATACAGTGGCGGCTGGTGGGTTATCAAACTGGTGGTGCACTTTACTAAAATATTAAAAATAGAAAATGCAACCACACAACAATTGACAATAAATATGTTTATTTTTCTGAAGCAAAATGTTCAATCACTTTTTTATTAAAATCAGATATTGTTTGTATAATTATAATTTAAAAAAATATTTTTTTCAATACTACGCACAGAAAGTGCATTTAGCAAGTGCATGGTATTTCGGAGAAAAGTTTTGATTCTTTTCAATTCCAATTCGCCATACATCAGGTGCTCTCGGTAATCTTCGGCGCCGCTCGTGCGGCGCTCGAGAACCGACTCATTACTCGGTACATTTCTATGAACTATCTTTTGTTTCACGCGTCAGGCGTATTAATGCGTATCTCATACAACATGTATTAGCAGGCCTCGTGCACTCGCCGAAGCGCACGAGATAATAGTTTAGTAAAGCGCTCAAACTTTTTGACCATAATTGGAAATTTTGTTTTTATACGTTTTTGTATGTTTAGAAAATAAATATTAAAATGGTAATTTAAAAATAAAGTTGAAGTAATATTTTGTAATTTTTAAATCTTTTGAATTGGTGGTTCAGCGCACGAGTGCACTTAAGGTACAGCCGCCACTGGTTCCATATAAATGTTGTGTAATATATACCAATAGCTATACAAATGATTTGGAAAGGTTCATGTAAAAGATTGTAATTTTTGTTTAATTCAAACAAAAGGTATTACTAAAAAATCCAAGCACACTATCCATTATCCAGATAAGAGCTTTGAATAAAAACTTAATGATCAGGAAAAAACTCCTGGAAATGTTTTGTGAATATTGTTCAAAATTTTCTAAATAAGCATAAAGCGAAAAATTATAGCTTCAATAAATGAACTTATGATTGCATTTAAAGCTTTGGGATGTAATATGTTCTTGAAAATACATATGCTGGACTCTCATTTGCATTTCTTTCCGGCATATTTAGGAGTTGTGAGTGATAAACAAGGCCAGAGGTTCCATCAGGATATTCCCTAAATCAAAGGAAATAGTGACCAAGAATGCTAGCAATTGTTGGAGACTTACGTCTTAAGAAAAAACGTTTTAAGAAAAGGGACCTAAGAAAAGCCAAATAATCAATAAAATCATAAGTATCTAGTAGATATTAGGAAATAGTTCTGGAAATGTTTATTTCTGTACTTTTTCGGAAAATATATGTTTTGATGTCACAAGAAAACCTGATGTGTACAATTTTTTTTTCATTGATATATTATTGTTTGGTATATTCAAAATTTGATAAAAATTTTCGTGTGACCAAAAAAATTACAAATTTGTTGACCAGTGTCATTTTCGTTAAACACATCACCAGTACACAACTCACTACTATAATTTTCCATAAATCGTTAATGAATTCACTCATTAGCGAAAAAAAATGAAAAATAGCAAAAAAATGGTTCTTGCGCTTAAAATGGCGAAAAAATATTACAACAGTATACTAACAAATTAAATAGTCGCTTTTCATTTGACAGTTTCTATGACGTTTTGAACGAGTTAGGTTTAGGAAGCAGTGACACTCGAACACTAACACATGCCTAGTTTTTGCACTCAACATACAAATATTTCCTGCGTACAACACGAAATTTGTTGATCGTCCTTGAGATTATTTATATTGAATACTAGTTTTTGCCCGCGACTTCGTCCGCGTTAATTTCATCATCTTCTTCTATATATATAAAAATGGATTGCTGTTCCTTAATCTCGCTTAAACTCGAGAACGGCTGAACGAATTTATATTATCTTAGTTTTGAAATGTTCGTGGAGGTTCAGGGAAGGTATAAAAGCTGAAAAAAATTAATTCACTACTGGGAAAACCATAAAAACAGCCCTTTTCTATTTCCCATACAAACGATTTTTTTGACATTAGATTTGACAACTAATATGTCAATCATTCTGTCGCACTTCAAAACCCGCAGATTTATCGCTTACAGGTAAACTCCAAAAATATAAATAAAAAAACGTAATAGATATTTCTTGATTATAGGGCGATACGAAGTTCGCCAGGTCTTAGTAATATATGTATAGCTGACCGGGCGAACTCTATTCTGTCCTAGAGGCAATAAATAATCAGGTTCTTCCTGTTTCAATCGAACAGAATGATTGACATATTAGTTAGTTGTCAAATCTAATGTCAAAGAAAACATTTGTATAGGAAATAGAAAAGGGCTGTTTTTAGGGTTTTACCGAAAATTAATCAATTTTTCTCACCTTTTAAACCTTCCCTGAACCTCCACAAACATTTCAAAACTAAGACAAAATAAATCCGTTCAGCCGTTCTCAAGTTTTAGCGAGACTAAGGAACAGCAATCCATTTTTATATATATATAGAAGAAGAAGATATGCACCGACTCGTTGTGTCTACCACCGCTCTGTCTGGGAGGCGGCGCTAGCAGCTAGCATACGACGATCAAAAATGTTACTTTTTACCTTGATAGATGGCACTATAAACAATTTTAACAAATCGTAAATACAATTGTCATTTAAAATGCATTAGACGAGTACCGATAGCTTTTAAAACATAATTAAATTATAGTAGAATGAAACTCATTAAAAAAGGAGGGGAATATTATAAAAATTAAAGGAAAAATAATTTTCGGGCGATTTGAAGTCGGGAATGGTATGGTGTTGGGTATTTAAGGGTAAAAAATAGGTTTTCTCGATTTACGGCAAAACTAAAAGTCCTACGGAAAAATGTTATATGGCAAAGTTGTAGGTAATAAAAAGATCTAAAACTTTTGAACTAATATGTTTTTCACATAACTTGAAAATTTATGTGATAAATTTGAAAAACCAAGTTTTTGGTTTTTAATTTTTATCTCTTATAAAAAACAATTTTTTGTCACGAAATTTGGTGAAAACTTTCCTTTTGATGTTGCAAATGCACTGTAATTTATTTGATTAGAAATATTTATTTTTTCAGCTTATTTTGAATAAATACCGAAAAATTAGGCTCATTATCAATCGAAAAATCACCCGTTAAAATATCAGCTATTTTCAAAAATTTGGTATGTTTTCAATTTGTTGAAATCGCTTTTTTCCGATAGTGAAGAAAACATATATAAATTTCTTACTTGCAGTACCATTTTTGGATAAAATAATGATGTCCCTTTTAATAAAATGACATTCGATATCGTTTGGCAAATGCTCTTTCAATTTATTTTTAATAGTTTTAGCAGCTTAATGTCAATTTTCCGTAAATTACCTAAAAGAGGGACTATCTGGAGAACTTCCAGAGTACACAACTATTAAAAATAAATTAGAGAGAGCATTTTCAAACCGATGTCGAGTGTCATTTCATTAAAAGAGACATGATTATTTTATCCAAAAATGGTATTATAAGTAAGAAACTTATATTTATTTCTTCACCATCGAAAAATAGAGATTTCAACGAACAGAAAACACACCAAATTTTTGAAAAACGCTGATATTCTGACGGGTGATTTTTCGATTGAAAATGAGGCTGATTTTTAGGTATTTATTCAAAATAAGCTGAAAAGATAAATATTTCTAATCAAATAAATTACAGTGCATTTTAACATCAACAGGAAAGTTTTCACCAAATTTCGTGACAAAAAAATATTTCTTGTAAGAGATAAAAATAAAAAACCAAAACCTTGGTTTTTCGATTTTATCACATAAATTTTCAGGTAATGTGAAAAAAGTGTTAATACAAAAGTTTCAGATCTTTTTATTACCTACAATTTTGCCATATAACATTTTTCATTAGGACTCTTAGTTTTTCCGTAAATCGAGAAAACCAATTTTTTACCCTTAAATACCCACGCCCGTACCCTTCCCGACCTCAGATCGCCCGTAAATTATTTTTCCCTTAATTTTTATAATATTCCCCTCCTTTTCTAATGAGTTTCATTCTACTATAATTTATTTTCACTTTTCATCATTTTCAGAGGCATCTGCACTGGGCTATATGTAAACATTCATATTTCGTAATGTGGAGTTAATAGTATATAAGTAGGAATTAGTAAGCAGTATAGTTTTAGTTGTTGTATGGGTAGGAAAAGCAGTGATTATTTGCATCTGTTGTGTGCACACCACTGCGTACAAACACACTGCCAGTTTACGTCCAACACTCTGCATCTTCACGTACACACAAACTGCCGCTAAACACGTTCCATGTATGTTTACACACAATGTTCAAACCTCCTCCTGTCCTGTCCCCAGCTGAAGGTGGGCGGCGGCGGCGCGCGGTCGTGGCGCGCGGTGGGCGGCGGCGCGCGCGGCGGCGAGCTGTCCGTGTTCTGCTGGTGACCGGCGAGGGCCGCCGGTCTTCGAGTTCCTTTATTGCACTCAAATAATGATCAAAGTACAAACTAATATACACTGGAGCGAGCGAGCCGCGCCGCCCGCCCCGACGGAACCTAGTTTTTGGAAATATTTACTCCTTTTGAATACCGTTTTAACGATCGCCGCTCGCCGCGGGCGGAGGTGGCTCCGAGCCACGCCTTGATCTCTGTCAGTTATCGTTTATACTGTGAATGTCAATTGAGACGCTCGACGTTCGTGCATGTCATGTATCGGTTGTACCTAGTTATTAATTATGTTAGTAGTTTGTTTAGCGGCTGATCGATATTCTGTTAATGTTGTTGTGTTACAAACGAAAATAAGAAAATGATAAAAATTGTGGTGCGAGTGTGGATACAGTGGATCTAACGATATAGAGACATTAACAAATTTTCAAATCGATACGATGGAAGTACTAAGACTTTTTTTAAAATCGCTTGGATAAAGATCGTATGTACATAGTGGTAAGTTACGTAGGGTTTAAGTGCAGTCTTAGATGTAGTAGGTATAACAAATTGTATGGCGAGCGAGTCCTCGGCTCGCGTGCGCGGGCGGCCGGTCCAGTCCATACATATCACGCAGGCCGACCGCCGCCCTCCACTTACTATATTATTTATATTATGTTTTTATATACTGAATTAACAAGCGTAATAAAGAGTGAGCAAACGGCACATCCTCACCCTTGTTTTATTACTACACCCCCCCTCCCTCCCTCACAATGAAACAGCCGTCCTTGTAATCTAGAGATTTATTTAATTCACAATGTTACATACAATATAAAACTAAATATCTATCAGTCTAAACTCATTGAACTGAAGTCTTTGAGAATGCATTTATATAATCCTTATCACATAGTCCAGCCAAAATAGACAAAAATAAGTCATAACTTAGCAAAAATTCGCATAGAGCTGAAAATTGCCACAGACGTTAAATACATCATTATAAATGAAATATCAAAAATCCCCTTCGATCTCACTTCTGCAAAAAAATTAATTCAAGGTCAAAAGTATAAAATTAATGTTTTTTTCCATTTTTCTCGAAAACAATAAGTATTATCGTAAAAATAGGTCGGACAAAAGTTGTATATCATACAATTCTCTACAAAAATGGTCTAGTAATTTTTTCTCTTACGACTCACCATTCATGAGATATCGCGGTTTTAATCATTAGAAAATTCATATTTTACATAATAACACACATTTCCGCGCCATCTATAAGGTAATGTACTTTGCGCATTTTTTTTAACTTGGTTTCCCCAGTAGGTATACTCCACGATCTATTGTAATAAAGAAAGTTTGATCAGATCGTATCCTATCAATTGAAAGAATAGTAATATTGCTAAAAAACAGTCCGCGACAGTATATGTCTATTTTTTAAGATTGACTCACAAAAACCGTTTTTATGGTACCTAATTTGTTTAAGTTGTTTCAACATTAATCTTTATTCAAATAAACAAATAAATATGTTGTTGGTTAAGAGTACTTCATTCAGAATTTAAAAAAAACATAGGTTTTATAATGAAAATTCTACGGGAACTCGACCATTCCGAAAACCCCGCAAGAACGGGAACTATGTGGGAAGAACCAAAAATCTGCCGGAAGTCACTATTCCACACGGACGAAGTCGCGGCAAAAGCTAGTATAAGATAATTGTCTATTTTTACTTCTAATGGTGAGTCGTAAGAGAAAAAATGACTAGACCATTTTTGTAGAGAATTGTATGATCTACAACTTTTGTCCGACCAATTTTTAATATAATACTTACTGTTTTCGAGAAAAATGGAAAAACCCTTAATTTTATACTTTTGACCTTGAATAATTTTTTTTGCAGAAGTAGATTCGAGGGGGATTTTTGATATTTCATTTATAATGATGTATTTAACGTCTCTGGCCATTTTCAGCTCTATGCGAATTTTTCCTTAGTCATATATCTATTTTGACTTGACTAATAATTCACATTCCGCGAGGAAATATTAAAAGTAATAATGTATTAAAAGGACGATTACAGTCCGCATGGATTATCACATGGAGAATAAAAAGCGTCCGCATCTAACATGACACGTAACTGCATACTGAGCGTATGGCTGTGATGTCTTACAACTAATCTGATATGACGCGTCTACTCCTTCCTGGTGACGGAGAAGTATTTGAGTAAGGTCCTCGTCTTGGGTTGCGCACGCGGCGTCTTGTCGGTGAGCGAGTTCCTCCTCGGCGGCGGCTCCTTGGGGCTGGTGGGCGCGGCGTGCTTGTCGTTGTTCTCCTTGCCCCTCCTCTCCCTCACGATCCTCGTGAGCCAGTCCGTAGTGTCGGCCTTCTTCTTCCCCGGAGACATGAGGCGGAGGTGCGGCGCCTCTCCGTCCATCACGAAGTCGGGTAAGTTCTTGGTGGGAGTCGAGAAACTGACGATTCTGACTTTATGAGGGGAGTCTTTACTGGGGGTCTTCAGCAGCACCTGCGGCGGAGACGCGGAGCTGGGGCTCTTCGGGGAGAGAGTCTTACAGGTTCTCTTGTCGTAGTTCTTGGTAGGTGTCATGAAGGATGAACCCGCCTTAGGGGAGAAGTACGCGAAGTCCGCGGGCGCCGCTTCGGTTTCCGCACGTTCTTTCTTGGACGGCGGCCCATCCTCGCCACAGTCCGCCCGCCTCTTCAGGTCGGCGGGGCGCGGTTCTTCTGTCCGCGGCCTCTTGCCGGCGCCGTCTTCGTCTCGTTCCCTCGTGGCGCCCATGAGCTCCGCCAGACATCTCTTGGAGGCCTTGTGTCGCACGCGGTCCCCACCGGTGGAGCCGGGCGCCGCCGGTGTCCTCCTGGCGGAGGCGGGCGTCCTCTCCAGCGCCCCCCACAGCGGTGTGTCCTGCTGGTCGCAGGGCGCTCGCTCGGCGCGGCCGGCACAGTCCTCGTGTTCGCTGCGCTCCTCGCGGCCGACCCTCCAGATCATGTGCCGCGCGTCGTCGCTGCAGGTGACGAGGCGGAGGTCGGGCGCGCGGCCCCAGGCGGCGCAGGTCACCTCCGCGCGGTGCCCCGCCAGCCGCGCCACGGGCCGCGAGCGCCGCACGTTCCACACGTAGGCGTGCTTATCGCTGGAGCCGCTCACCAGGTATCGTCCGTCGGGCGAGAGGCCCGTCTTGATGTAGAAGGTGCTGTTCTCGTGTCCCACGTAGCGTCTCTCCGGCAGCGCGTTGAACGTGGACACGTTGAAGCAGTAGATGACGTCGTCCATGCAGCTCGCGTACAGCCGCACGCCGGCCTCGTCCACGATCAGGTTGGTGTATCCGTTGCGCGCCGAGCTGCCGCAGTAGGGGATGGAGTGCATGGGCAGCGGCTCGCGGCGGTAGGCGCCGTAGCTCTTGCGCAGGTCCCAGACCTTGATGTTGCCGTCGCACTCGCCGCAGGAGACGAGCGTGCGGTCGTCGCGGAAGGCGAGGCCGGTGACGCTGGCGGCCCGCTCGGGCCGCGGCCGGCGGTGGCGCGGCGAGGGCGCCGCGTGCACGGCGGCCAGCACGTCGTCGGGCCTCAGCACGGCGGCGGCGGCGGGCGCGGCTCGCACGTCCCACAGCAGCACACGGCCGTCCCGCGCGCCCGTCGCGAACACGCACGGCTCGCGAGGACGGAAGGCTGCCGTCTTGACGGAGCGAGTGTGACTCGCGAACACCAGCACGCGATGCGGACCAGCCTCGCCCACATCCCATAAACAAGCGGTGTGGTCTCCTGAAGTTATATGAGATACATTCATGAACAATGAGTTGATAGATCTATATCTATATAGAAGTTATAGTGTGTCTATACACACTATAACTTCTATACAGATTAAGACTAGTTTCTATGTACAATGAAATAATATTACATATAACATTTAACCTGTCTCACACAACCTCACATGATTAATTCAAATTGAAGTTCATGTTTTTTTTTTTATTTATTGGAATCACAAACAAGTTTACAAGTTTAAGCTTAATTAGTACATATCAGTTATTGTAAACTCAACAACGATGGACACGTTATACATAACAAAACAAAAATAAAAGTGAACCTGTTGAAGAATTATATATTAACAAATTCAAACAATTAAAAATTTAATTATTACTTATTATGGTGAAAAGATATGACAGATGAGTTTTATAGAAAAACAAAAAAATTTAATATAAACATTTTGTTCAATATACAAGTACAAATAGACATACATATATGTTTATATACGAGTATAAATAATATAGGTATATATTATAATTAAAATATATAATAAACAATATACGAGTATAAATAAACACATACATACAATACACTTATTATTAAGAAGCACATATATCTAATTATTTTTATGTGTTTAATATGATTATTATTATAATATTGGAACAGCAAGCGTCCAAACTAGAATGAAGTGTGTATGAGCGTATGTCTGTATTTAAATTAAAACTAGGAATTACTATTCCTTATTTAATACATCAATAAATTGTTTTTTATAAGCACTACTACAGTTAGTGAAAATATCTAAATTGTAAACATGTTAAACTGTTACGACTACTCCACTATGTTAAGACCTAGTATCTTTCCAACAGCAGGTAGTTGACGGCCTCACCTGAGACAGTAACAAAGTTCATGTGTAGCGGCCTCCACACCAGGTCAAACACTGCATTGTTGTGACATTGGAACCCCTCCAGCTTACTAGCCGCCTTTGGAGTACTTGTGTCCTGAAAATTATACAAAAACATATTTTAAAGACCGTAACATAATAATTTATTTATTTTTTATGGCACCCAATTCTAAAACTAAAAAATAATGTTTTCGTTACATATAAGTTGCATGAGGTGCAACAGGTGAGGTGAGGTGCAAATTTAATCAAATGATAACTGTTTGTCAATAACGTACACAATAAATGGTTTAGGAGAGATATTGGTATTAATTTTAAAATAATGATATTGCTAATATGGCTTCCAGTACAAAATAAACTGGATAGAAAAAAAAATCCCCTATTGCTTTACTTTCTTAACTAACTAAGAGAACCTTATTGCTATAAATGGAAAAATCAACTTTTTAAGAAAAATTACTACAATTATAGTTAATACTTTTCTCAAACATTGTAAACAATAAGTAAGTTAAAAGCCAACCTGTATAGCGACGCGTCCATCCTCATTAGCAAGAGCAACAATGTGATCGTAGCCTGGAGCTTCAGAGAATCGACACGCGAATATTGGAGGGTCCTGTTCAAAAGTAGCTGGTAAAGACGCGCTCTGCAGCCCGTAGAATGATTCCTCACTATTCACTACTAATCTTCTCAACACATTGTCATAATTAAAGCGAGAATCTAGAACATACGAAGAATTATTTAATGTAACTTTTAGATATCGGAACTTTTTTAACGACAACTAACACTTACAATTCCCCAATTGACGATCAATTATAATCTGAACATCATTCATTTTCCCAATGAAATGAAAGACATTACAGAATGATGATAAACAATGTTTCTCAAAATTCTTCAATCTTCAGAAAACAATTTACCGCTTTTACCCGCAATTTTTTCGGTTGACATTTGACACTTGACACTTCCTACTTGCTAGTCGAATCTTTTATAATTAAGCATAACTAAAATTACATCAGGGATTACACTGTTCGTTAAAAATTGAATTTCTTAAATTTTTCATCATAAAATAATATGTGAAATGGAGTTCATTTTTTTTACTATATTTAAGTATTATTTTAAAAACATTCTTATAACTTCTGTCAAAAATAAGGAATGGAATTTTTCATTAACTGTGACGCTTGCTTTGCTCTGAACACTAGTGTTGTAATAATGTTTCTTTCAATTATTTCTCGCTAGACCAATATAAATTAGTTTTAAACGCGAATGACTATTATTTGTATAGTATTACCTGTAACTTAATGAAAGTTATCTATCGTTAGGATAGCAAAAGTAAACATATAGTTCGAAAACCTATATGGGTCACATATTTACTCCGGTTTCTATAATTTAAAAAACGTTCGTTTAAATTATATTTATCACTATATTGGCGTGGTCATCTGTAACAGAAAGAGCCTCAGTTGTTATTTCGTTTACAAAGGTAGTTATAAAAGTGAGTATCGTACTTGAGTTTAGTTTATGTATCTAGTGAATTGCATACGGCGTCACTGTGTACCGATCACTTATAAAATTTGGCGACAGCTCGGTCTAAAATGCACACTTATAATTTACTACCAATTAGAATCGTAAAACTGAATGTAACCGGTCCTATACGAACGTTGCAGGTGCATGGAATGTGATGACAATGGGCGAGAGCGTCCCCCCCCGGCGACGAGTGTCAGCCGTGGGGTCCAGCGGGCGCGCGCCGCGGGCAGCAGGCGCGGCCTGCAGCTGGCCTACCCTCGCGCCGGCCGCCCCGCGCGCGCTCTGGAGACTCACACGTCCGCGGCCACCACCGCGACACCGGGACATCCCTTTATGAGCAACATGGATGAGATATCGTACTGGGTCTACACGAAACGAGCACCCTGCCTCTTCAACTACGATAATGTACTCAAGAAGCAAGTGGAACAGGCGCACTGTTCCAAAGCGACGCCGGTCAGTGGCCAGAGCATCATTGAAGAGGTGCCATCGACCAACAAGAAAAAACGGAAAATAAAACTGATCGACGACGACTCAATCTCATCAGAAAAACCACAAAATGTATACTTTGAAACGCCTCAGAATCAAAATCAAAAAACTGCACCAAGCAGTTGCAAGTCGGACACACTCGGATCTAATATAGAGTTCAACATTAAGAAATCATGTGTACAGAATAAATCAAAGAGAATAAAGTTACAGAAAAACAATCAGGCTCACAAGAAAAATAAGGTGGTGACGTCCACACCTAAAGTTACAAACTTGAGACGCAGTCTGAGGAGAGCCCAGCAGCAGAACAGGAACGGGGAACTGAACAGTTCCTTTGATATATATAATGATAAAGATGATGATGACACGCAGCTACAGAACCAATCACAGAAAATAGATGAGGGCCATCACAATAAGAGTAAGACATTTCCCGAGCAGGATAAAGACACAACTGTTCAAAATGGACAGTTTGAAGATTTGAGTGATGTGTCTGGGTTCACAGCTAACTATATACGATCCACTAAGATTCACTCCGCAAAGACTCCGAGAAAACCCAGGAATAGAAACAGTAGAAATATAGTCAAAAATAATAAAGCTGCTGAAAGGGAAGATGAAAAAATAATAGTATGTGTAAATAAATCTGTGAACACGGGATTGGGCGAGACAAATATATTGAACTGTAGCACAGACTCCTCACAGAACGTTATAAACTTAGTTAGTGTTAAAAATAACAGCAGGTCTTCAAAAGTTAACAAGAGCACCTCCTTACTGAAGTTCATGGAATCAAAGTTAGACCACCCCAAGGACAACGTCTCCCACAACAAAGTTCATGATGTACCCGCTAAGACACAGTTGAACATTTCCTTCCAGTCCAAAAGCAGCGGCACTTCGAGGTACCCCACAAGGTACAGAAACAACACTAAGATATCAAACATAGGTAATAATCACAAACACTCACCCAGACAGAGATTCAGTGAACGAATCAACAAGTTAGATGACTCGGACAGGAAGGAAAACTCCCAGGAGAGAATCACTACTAGGACGAGGAGTAGAAAAAAAAATATAAACTCGGAGGTATTGGAGCTGAATCATACGAGGGATCAGAGCAGCTCCGGTGTGGCCATGAATGTAGCTACATGTGATAACACGAACACACAGGGAAACACGACGAGTTCCAGGTGTCTCCGGAGCAGACGGTGCAAAGACAAAAGTGCAATCTATAAAGACTTTTTTAGTGATGGAAGTGACGGTAAAGTGGTGGAAGAAACAAACTGCCCTCTAGTGAAAACGAGCCCCAGATGTGTGGGGCGGAGCAAGAAGTGCAGCGAGAGGAGAGCTCGCTCCCCGACCAGGGACCGGTCCAGGAACAGAAGCGGCTTCACGGCCTGCTTCTCTGACAGCGGCAGTGACGATGAACCTTTGAAACAAAGAAAGTTCTTCTGTTAGCCCTTAATGAACATTATTCATAATACTTACTAGCTTTGAACAAATCAATATTGGAATTTCATCTCGTAGCTGTTTTGGCATTTACTATTCAGTTGTAAGTGAGACAGTCCTCCGAGGTCCTGACAGTGCCAGAGACGCATCTCTTGCGGTGGGAGGGAACCAGTATATTATGAATAAGCTTGCTTTATGTATGAAGCTGCAGGTGTCGGACTCACCTGTAATATGGAATGTGTTATTAGGGAATAGGTCCTTTATTTATTTAGGAGTCCGAGGGCGCATGTATGATGTACGACACACGAATCAAATTTGTGTATGAAGTTTGTATTATAAAGTGCCATTTGAAAGGATTTGTTTTCCATGACTAGGACGTTGTTATGTGTTAGTTAAGATTTTAATTTAGAGTAACTATATCACACTCTATTTGTTTATTTTGTATTAAATTTTTGTGTAATAAATACATTTACCGTTTTAACAGGTGTACCTATGTCTATCATTGACCTTTTAAAGGCGCTTGTATGAATCGTCAGCCGACGAGCTGTTGTGTGGTTTTTCCGCCATCACTTAAAACGTAAAATTTGTTTTTTATAGCTTCAAAATCATTAATTGGAACTAAGTTCACAATAATAAACTTACACGTGACAGAATTCTGCTCAAAAATAGACTTGTTTATCTCTAAATTATATCATTGATGAAACTGGGATTTACAAGAATTTTATCCCCAGAATAACATTTTTACAAACAACATTTTGGAGTGGAGCAGTGTCGTCGATTCTGTTTCTATACAATAGACTGTTGAATAAATAGATATACATCTGTATTGAATAGAGAAACCTGATGCAAACAATTATCTCTAAAACATTACACAGTTTCATTTAATAATCAACAAGCTACTTTCCTCAAAAAATACGTATTGTTTTGGACTTAGTGTAACTACAGAATTTGTTTGTTTACTGCCATCTGTCGTGTTTCTAATGAACAAAATTGTACGATAGACAAACGTGGTCATTTTTCTTCTCAACAACAGATGGCGGTCAAAATGATAAATAGTTCTCCTATTTAACGAAAGAGGGAAGCACAGATTGTTGTCCGAATTAATTTTAAGTATATAGGCAAATTCGCATTATTTTAAACATAATTTTTATTTGAATATCAAAACTTTTTGTGAGAAGTATCTTGGTTTGAAGTTTTTTCACATATTGAAAATTAGCAAAAAATGACTTATATAGGTACCTATTTAAAATATATATTTTAAAAATTATACTTTCACGGTTGTTACTGGGAAGATTATATATTTTTATAATGTTGAATTGTGTATACACGATTTTACCCTTGACTGGATCTCTCCTGTACAGAAGTCAGAAGACACATACATACCTACATGTTATGTATTGTAGATCTAAAACTCAATTTTCTGTAGGTCAGTGGAATAGAGTGCTATGGGTTTTTTTAAACATAAAGTATGGTGTTATAAGATTGACAAGTGATGAGGAGGTTTTGTGAAAGTTGATTCATGTCGGTCTGTGTGGGTGAGTGGGTGTGTGGGTGTCATCCGTGTTACCAACATAGTAAACACTTTATATAAAACAAATGTCTAGGATTAGTTAATTCTGTAAAAATCATAATAAAAGTACGATAACATTATTCATTATTGTAACGGTTTTTTTTTGGTGAAATTTCAAAGGAACGTGTAGCGAGTTCGATCTCAATGAGAAAGTTAATTCGTGTTAAAAGTGTCGTATAGTTAACAATAGAGCTAGCACCTCGTCCACTTGACGTTCGAGATGCATCACAATGAGAAGTAAAGTCGAGGAATCAGATCATTCCGCACCGACGAACTGATTGACGTGCTCGCGTGGGAACCGGCCGACGTCGCTAATGTATTACAACAATATTATTATATTAGGATAAACGTGTTTGGAAATACAACGTGTGCTGTGAGAGACACATCCGACAGATTATGTGATCAGGTCCAACATGAACATTTTACTATCAATGTGATCTTCCGCTGACTTCAATTATATTTTAAGGAGTTATTTGCCGCTCAGTTGTTTTTTTTATATTTTTGGTGAGGTTTGGTGATCGAGTACCTCTCCGAGACCAGAAGTGTGACACTACAATGTATTTGATGCGGTCTGGTCGTTGGATAGAAACTCAGAGGTTTCTGTTTGTTTAAAATCAACACCACTAGGTCTATCCTTATATTTTTATACCTCAACCTGCACTCACTTATAACAGTCAAGTGTCACGTTCATATTTAATTTTTTTAATGTACTGATCTAACCTATCATATATATTTTACGTGTTAGTTTTGTGAATGTTCTCTGTATGTTTGTCTGTGTCCTTGTGAACTGCTAATTGTGAGGACGCGAGGATGACGGGCTGCCTGCTGCCAGACACCTACCACTCCTCGCTGTTCTGTTTACAGAGCTTGTTTTTATATTTTCTTAACGAAAAATAGACGACAACGAACTGTGAGAACATGAGAATAAATATATCGAATATACCGACTTGAGTTTTATTTTAGGTATAGAAAACTTATTATTTTTATTTGTAATGTAAAGCGAACAAAAGACAAACAATTTAGCCAGGAAAATGAAAATACTGAGAACAAATAAGAAAATGTACATTTTTAATCATGTGCCTATTTACGTATCGCTGCCGTGTATGTATATAGATGTTTTATATTACCCAGAAGCCTGTAACCACCTCAAGTGATGTTTGTTCTTCGTTATTAATCCGCCAAGTTCTCAGTGTCCGTGGTCGCTCGTGTTTGTAACACAACACTTGTATTTATTCAACTGTTCCATCTCAACGTTTGAACTTCGTCAACGTTAAAAATGATCCCAAAAAGAAGCATCTCTTACACTAACGAATATTGATATTTATCGTGTTACAGAACTTATTTGGACACATTACTCCTGTCGACTACAGCTCGGACCTGTTGCTTTTTAAATAGTAACTTTAAATTATAAATATTTTGCTATCACTAATGTTACCCCGACTCATTCATATTTTCGAGACCCTCTGAACTCTTTATATAAACGCGGTTCAATCCTAGCCTGTGTGGTGTAGCCGTGCGTGGTTGTACATAGTGATGGGCGTGCCTCTCTCCAGTAAGCGGCGGCTCGTCTGAGCCTTCGCCGGAAAGCCCGTCTCGTGTTGCCCGGCCGCAGCCTGCCATTGTTCTATTGAACCTTACAGTTTTCTTTATGCCTCGTGTAGTATTCAATATAAGCAGAGATTCCATCCGAGGAAGGTCGAGGACGAGGCCTCATTATCGATGATCGTAACAGAACCTGCGCTCATATGTTTAATAATAATTAATATGTGATATTTAAATATTCCCGAGTACACATTTTAAATAAAATCCTTGTTTGCTATAGGTAGGTAGGTACGTTTCTTTACCTAACAGACGCCGTGGCCTCAGCTCAGAAACATAGTTTCATTAAACAGAAAATTAATATTCTTTTAATGGTTTATTAAATACGAGGTGTTCGCTTATATTGTTACATGTTTATTAACCCTCCTAAATATTTTCATGAAAAGTTGCTACTAACAATATATTTTTTATTTATTGATAATATTTTCTATTAGATATATTACATTTTTTGTTGTTTTATATAAAAAGTAATTTGTTACATATAGTTAGTTATCCTGCGTCATCTTCTATATATATAAAAATGGATTGCTGTTCCTTAGTCTCGCTAAAACTCGAGAACAGCTGAACGGATTTATCTTATCTTAGTCTTGAAATGTTCGTGAAGGTTCAGGGAAGGTATAAAAGCTGAAAAAAATTGATTCATTACTGGGAAAACCATAAAAACAGCCCTTTTCTATTTCCCATACAAACGTTTTTTTTGACATTAGATTTGACAACTAACTAATATGTCAATCATTCTGTGGCACTTCAAAACACGGATATTTATGGCTTACAGGTAAACACCAAAAAAATAAATAAGACATAATTTATTTCTTGATTGAGGCAGTACGAAGTCTGCCGGGTCAGCTAGTTTATAATATATATTTTTTTTTATTTAAAAGTCAACTAATTTGACCCTCATACAATATTATTACAATTAGTTTCTGATTGTCTTATACGTTCTACTAGCAGTTCATCTAACATGGTAACGTGAGAGTTTTAGCCAACTGATGCTTGACTTCCTTTCAAAGATTCCGGATTATGGCTAGACATTTCTTGGGGAAGAACATTATTACTTATTTCATGTTACAATTGTATAGCGGAACTCCAATACATGCTACTATTGTTTTTAATATAAGGTCGTTAATCTGAATAATAATAATATGAGAACCTAAAACTCCTGCGAGCCGTTTATTTCCTGTTCAAACAGACCCTCGATATAATAAGAGCCTAAACATAAATCTCATCCGACACACCTAAATTAGCATGTTGAGAATATGACAGCACATTCTGGGAGTATCGAGAACTTAAAAAATGTTCAGTAATGTGTGTTTAAAAATAAAAAGTCCTCCATGACATGTAAATTAGCCCGGGACCGAGGACGAGCCACATCGCGACTTATTTATTTTGCTCGCAATCAACGCTGCACGCATTTTATTCACGAGCTGGATCTAACGCGCTTGTGCTCGATACAAAACGAACTTAACGACATTTAAAATAAATTGTAATATCAAATAAAAGTTATATTTCGCATTATTAATACTGTGCTACGAGTTTGAACTCTATACAAATCGTTTTAGAGATCGTTTTTGTTGAGAGTCGTCTCGGTGTCGAGGAAGCAGGAGGTATCTTTTAATAAATTGTCTCCGATATATCCCGCGCGTAGTTTACGAAGCATTTACACCTCTTAAGGAGCGACGCACACAGAACAATATGTACGGGGTTATTATAATATTATTAACTACTATAAAAACACTTCTCGAGAGTCTAGAGGACTGTCACCCTACGGCCTACATATTCTGTAGTGATGAGTGAATAAAATAATACATATTCTAAATGATCTTTAAAACAAACGCGGTGCCTTGTATATCTTAAAGCTACTGTCATTCTTCTTAAAACACAAAAGTAAATTTAACGAACAAACAACTAATATCTCAATGAAGTCTTTGAAGCGTCGTGTGTGCGACTCGCCTTACGATCCTTAAGCGGCGTATCAAAAGGGATTACTCGAGTGCTATAAATATGGACGCTGAGATTATAATAATTTGAATAATAACATTAAAATAATAATAATGTGTGTGCCGCGTCTGTGGCGAGCCTCCTCCTCCTCCTCCGCCAGGCTCGCCGGCCGGCTGTGGGCGAGACGTCAACTCCTAATAGATTTATACGGCCTCATACATCAAAATTATTACAAGTTAGTGTTGTTTGAGTGTTTAGCGGGATCTCAGATGGTTATCGGTTCATTAGTCACCGGCTCCGGTGATTTTTATCGAAGAGAAAAGCTCCGGAGCGATATTTAATACTGTAACAGCCGCGCGGCCCCTTTAACATAACTCTCAGTCCTTTAATAACCTGACAAATAATATCGTCTCGTTATATGTCTCGATGAAGATATCCGTCAAGGTGACGTCATTATAGATTCGATTGTCATCGGCCGCGGTGAGGTCGGTCCCAGAGACCGCACCAATTAAATAATATGAAGTCGAGCTCGTCAGGAGACGGGAGACGGGAGACGGCTGGGCCTGAATAAATCACGTCGATGAGCCCGGCCAATTATAACATAAACAGAGCAATATATTACGTATTATTGGAGTGTTTTTTGTAACAATGAATATTATTGAATGTATTACAAGTTCTTTGTGTCGTTCCCTGTCCTGGGTGGTTTATTGTTTTACGACTGATGTCTCCCGGCCCCGCTCACAATGACGGGACACATCCAAACGTATTCTGTTGTCAGATGAGTCGTCTTGATAGAGCGATGCGATCACTCTTCCTGTCACACACATGCTTTATTTGCGTCTGTACGTCCGCGTCGCCTGTAGGTACATGGGACAGGTATACAGGTAACACACGTACAAACATATCATTACAAATATACACATACCAATAGTATTGTTGTTACTGCTCATTATTGTCTTTAATATATTCAAGTTATATTATTTTCATTTTACAAAGTTCTTATTATTTATATCTCTTTATTATTGTTATTGTCTTAGTTGTGTTTTTGTCGTCCAAGTAGTGTGATCCATCACCAGCGGTAGGCTACTGCTCGGTTTGAACGACCTTGGAATGCCGTTATGTTTTTTGTAAATGTTTGTTCTACACAGGATGATGTCTGTGATGTACAAGTCCTTGGATAGGATTTATTTTAAATAAACTTACCTTTATTTACATATATTACTAGCGTATGAAAAGTAAGACAACAGAAATGGATAAAAAATTATTCTATTAAAGTTTCAACGATAAGTAAATTTATATATTTAATATATAGGTATAACATATTTCGGAAGTTTCTGGGAACATTTAACCAGAATTAAAATAATGTAATGTAACAAAAATAAAATAGTTGAAGGAGCACCTTGTATAAGGGAGGAGCTAGCCTCATTATTGTAAGTAAATATTTAGCATTCATTGTCTGAATAGTTAGCGAGCATTCAATGGAGAGCTAATGTTTATTGTTGAGTTAGAACAACGCTCCATGGAGCCTCCTCCACGGGACTCGACTCACAGCCTTCCTGGAACGGGAAGCTTGGCACCCACTGATTGATTGTTCACGTGTTACTGTTGAAATATATAAACAGCAGGCAGACTCAAACAGACACAAACAGACACACGTACTCGCATACCTATTTAAATAGATCAACCTTATAGAATGTTAACTAATTGTTCCTTCAATACTAGCGAGGGTTTCCTCACACGTTAATCTTGTATTCATCATCAGTCAGTAACATATTCGTCAGTATACCTCATCTCCAGTTCCACCGCAGCCTCCCGTGGGCCGCGCCGATCACCTCCGGTAGTAAAGATAGCGCGACACTTATTGTACAGACATTAAGCTTGAAGCTCCACCAGCTCGTAAAGTGAATTGATTGTGTTCATGAATCATTCTAATATATCTGTCGTTTATGTTTTTAAAACTTATCTTTATTACCTCGCATCACTTTATATATTTATTCATTTTTTTAAGTATATTGAATACATTTAAGTGATCATTATGGGACGGATTTCAAAGTTATTCTACTTTTATAAACATATATGTATATGTTTTATAACAACTCACCCCCTCGCCGTCACTAACCCTCACCTCTCCGTATTCGGAATACCTTCTCGGTGATGATTTAATTCTGTTCATTATAATTCAATAATACAATTTTATTTCGATGTTAATAACAGTTTTATTTATAATAACAGTTTTATTTCGATGTGTCCGTCCAACTTCATGTATCATCATCATGTACATTTCTCCTATTTCGTTTCTTATATCAGTAATTGTTTTCTGTCCGTGTTATATACAATCTCCGTCCCTTGCTCCTCGCCCGGCCGAGCGTCTCTTCGAACTTGAATTTCTAATTCCATCCCCCGCGGCTCACGGACGGTCCAAATCGAAACAATAAATTTAAACAAAACTACAATTCCTTATAACCAAAACAAATTAAGGATCGCATTGTAAACATTTCCTTTTGTAAATGTGACCATTCAGAGGCACCATAAAACTATACACTCCCATGATATATGACGATTGTAAACTTTGGGCACAGCCTCGCTGACAATACTTGATTTTTTTTACATGACTTACTCTAGGAGTCGACGGCTTCGAGTCTAGGTAACATACAAATTGGTTAATATTCTACATTATTTTTTATATTTACCGTTTCGATGTCACTTGAACTTAATTATAACAGAAACATGAATTAAGAATATAATTAAATTCCTTATTTGTTATGTAAGTATGTAAGTAATCATTTAAAATATAAAGTAAACAGTGTAGTATTTTATTCTCAACACAATTTAAGCAGCCAACTCCCAGACTAACCGACTCAGCTACGACTTGTGTCACAAAACAAGCTCATTGTTATAAAAAACTTATTATGTCAAGTGTAAAGCGTGTGTCCCTCGATTGTTTACAACTGACTCGAATATAAACAATTGTAAAATATTATTTACAACTTTACTGTTTATACTTTAAAAGAGTTGAATGACATCTGAATGTCGTGATAAAGAAATATAAGAAAATTATATTGATTGGAAGATGTGCGGTTGATGAGTGTAGAGTACCAAGTGTTATGATGATGATTATATACATATATAAATTAGATCTTGTGGAATGTGCGGTCAGTAAAAGACTTGCAAATTTTTTTCCTTACATATTCTACATGTATAATGTTACGAAGAAGATCATTAAAACTAAGCTTATATATACTACTGAGTACGATCACTGGAGGGTTTGATGGTAGGAATTTGCTTAAAGTGTTTGAACTGAATACGGCCGCTACAAATATATACGTATACATATATACAGAGAAGAAATATCTCAGCATTTCACGTATTCAACACGCTGGTGCCGGGTCCATCGCAGGGAGGGAAGCTTCAGTAGTGATGGGAATTGGGACCCAGTAGTAGGTTTAAGGAGCCCTTATCTAACGCGCGTTATACGCCCAAGCTCCACCGTCCAAGCTTCTCTCTCTACCTAATCAAATTTGAAAAGGCTTACTTGATAGTTTACTTCTATTAAAATTGCTGAGTGTATTAGATGAACAAAAACTATTCATTATTTATAACAGGGACACCAGATCTGTAGTACTATTCAACACTCTGAACGTCTGTGTATACTATGATAGATTACTATAAATCCTAACAATGTTATTATATAAAATTAATAACATAATATCAATGAATGAGTTCTTTACATCACGTGTCACGAGTGAGTTAAGGATCGTATAACATTAAATTACTGAAACAACTATAAATGTAATCGTATTATTATTTTATTGCCATTAAAACTTTGATGACTTTGCTTTTTATAGACGATACTTTATACGAGTCTGTTCACGAGGCACCTGGTGACGTCGCCTCGCTTCTAATTAATGATACTAGCATCTGACTGGGACTCCTCTGATCAGAGACCGAACCTGCAACTAATTATACAAAATATACAGAAAATATAACTTAAAGGAAACAATGTTTTAGATGAGAATCTAGAACTATGATCAAATGGTCGATGAATTAAATAAAAAGTTCTTAATTATTCTAATTTATTATGATAATATAAATAAAAATGGACACAGTTTATTAATTGTGTTTCTAGAATGTTAATTTATTTGTATTAGTGTAGTGACACCTGCTCTGACGAGGGTTGTGTTCAGAACATTCAAATAGGTACATCAATGTATTAGGTGGGTTTATCAACTGCTCAATGTTCCTGATGTAACTAGAAAATAGAGACATATTTTTGTTTTAAATGCGTTATATTTATTCATGTTATTCAATATTTAATTTTCTCAATAAATTCAAAACCTATTAGAGAGTTTATTTTTTAACTTAATCGTAATTTCCGATGAAAAGATTTAACACAGACTCGATTCGTAAAATTTAAAAGCGAAGGTTGATCTACTCTTAATGAAGAAATTGTTAAAACACATAAGTAATAATCTATTCAACTACATACTAACAGTGGTTTAGTATAAAGATATTTGACTAATTTATCCCAACAGTTTTAGAGACAGCAAGTACCTATATGTCATACACAAACAAACTTCCAGAGTTAGAACTTGTAGAAGTCAGTTTAAGTAAAACGCATGAAAGAATAGAATACAATAATAATGATTATAAAATGAAGAAGTCAGTTCAGAGCGTGTGACGTGTAATGAGAGGCCGCGGTGTGTCGAGGCGCGCCGGGCGAGCAGGAATGATATTACCTTCTCAAAAGACTTACGCTCGCTCCGCGGGGCGCCCATTATCACACTACCAGCTCTGACAGCCAACGATATGGATCCGACATGCTAATATAACCCTTGTTGTGATAGACACAAGGACCACAGACTGTTCCTGATGTAGACACGATGTGTTCATTATACAAATAAATGAACAGATATACAGTTGTTAGCGGAGTGATAGTCCCGCGAACAGGGTTGCTCTTTACGGACACAGAGTTATATGAATGTACCTACTTATAATAATGTTTGGGACGCGGATGGTGGTAGTGGTACCGGTGGTAGCCGGTGAGGTGATGCTTGTAAGTGGTGGTAGCTCGTAAAATAATTTAACGACCTACCACCTGTAAAGTATTAACGACGCTGTTTAATTGCTTTTATTCGATAAAGTTTAACGAGTGTGTCTTGGTATCAGTACAGTTTGTTTTCGGGCGTAATGTGGTGAGTGGCGTCCCTCCTGGGATGGACTTCTTAATGTGATGTTGTCAGTCAGATAACACACATTATATAACATACTACTCATAGTCTGAAACTCTTTTACTGTTCTTACTATCCTAACTCAGTCTCTACGTCCTCCCCATATATCTCCAAGGTTTGTCCTATTTGTGTGTCCTTCAATTACGTTCTCTATACAGCAGTAACTTATCAAACCAAGCATATTACTAATATTTTTTTTACCTATAGCTGAGAAAATATATAAATAAAATATTATATTCACTGATGTCATAATCTATCAGTTATGTCGTTCAACTATCAAGCGATGTTTATAACGATGAGTTATTATTGTATATTGCTTCTATTCTACACCTGATATAGTTTACTAAGCAATAATCTATTGTCCAAACAACATAAAGTTTATATTGAATGAATATTTTCTCGTGAGTGTGTGTATGTCCGCAGGAGGTTCTATACTCTTATCTCCAACTCTTTCCGATCAGTAATCGTTGCTTCACCATACGTTCCCGGTCGTTAAAGTCAAAATCAAAAGCGTTGTTTTTAAATTGATTGTCTCCATAATATTTTTAATGTCTGAGAAGTGCCCGCCGTCAGCTCCGGCCCGCTCTATTACCTGTATTTTTGTATATATATTTACGCGACTCATCATTGTTGAACGTCTTTTATTGTTTTTCAAATGTAATAAAATACACATATACTTTATTATCCTAAAACGTCAAGTTAATTGTTTATCTTTGTGTTTGTTTTATTGTTGAGACGCGATCAACATTTTGGTGGTGAATTAGATAATCTGGAGACAACAATTTAGTATATTAATGTATATTAGAAAAAAATCGTCTTTATTAGTTGTATACAATCGAGAAAACCACAAAATTTTAGTAACTGTTTCTTTTTAAATGGTTCAGTAACGGGACTTTTGCAAATTCATGAATTTTAAGAGTCTGTGTCTTTAATAAATATTATATAATCGTAGTATCAGTAGTTTCCCGTTTACTCCCGTCACCCGCGGCTCACAGCACACCCATGTTGGTCGTCTCTTAGTTTATTTTATGGATCATAAAATACTTTCATCGTGTGATACTATCTCCTTGTTACTGTTAATTGTTCAAACTCAACAATATACGTAATATTTGTTTCCTTTGATCTTGTGTTTACATATTTAATTTAATCTTTATATTTGTCACTCACGATACTGTTAATGATTAAGTTAATATTTCGATCTCAGCAGTAGGTATTCTAGTTCTTAGCTTCTAGTCTCGACCTTGTTCAATCACAAATCTCTCTTTAAATAGTTTAGTATTATATCGACACATGACATTGGTGAAATTTATAAGGAAACGCTACTAACTAAAGAAGAAGAAGAAGTTAATATTTTTTGTTAAATCTTCTATATTTAATCTTTCTTTTTTCTTATAATCAGACCTTTTTATATTGTGTCCTTCTTAAGTTTTCTTACGTTATGTACATTTTATTCCATCAAGAATATCTCAATTAAACTCCCGAGTCGTAACGTTCAGATGACAAATCGTAATGAGTGTGTTATGTTTCTCCCCGCACGCGCTCTCCAGCTGCGAGGCCACTTCCTCTGATCTTTGACTCGGACAATTGCACGCATCTGCCGCACCGACCGGCCACCTTCCCAATTATCACTGACCTCTCCTCTCTGACCGCGACGATGATGACAGACCTCAACTATAGACCCACCTACACTGGTCAAGACGCCTCGCTCACCTACCTCGCTGTACGATCCCGAGAGCCCTTACTGGTACGGCATAAGGACATTAATATGATCCGTGTGACGGTAAATGTAACATTGTAAGGAAATATTAGTCAATCCGTTGTTGGCACGAGATTATGAATTGAAGTGGTCCGCGATCAACTAGGTGCTTCCGTCGCCTCAGCTGTTTATATTATACTCACTCTCTACAACATATTAATATTTATTTATTATATTATAATGTAATCTACTTGCGTGAGCCCCGATACAGATTATATCAATATGTTATATACCTATATCTAATGTCAAAGATTGATTGAAAGAAATGTCAGCATGTCAAAAATGTAAACACCAAATTCAAAAGTTTATCGAAATAATGAACAATAATATTAAGCCATGACTCATAAGCAGTTGAAACCCAGCCCAGGGCAGGATCGGAACTACAAGTCGAAAACTATTAGCAATGTTGAACATCACTCCGACGACCGTCCGCGGCGCAGTCTTCTGTTAAGTTGTGAAGATGTGGAGCGCATGGCTGTGGAGAGTTCCAGAGCTCGACTCATGATGCAGCTGGTGAGTGAACCTAATGAGACCTCTCGGGAATTTGGATCATATTTTTCAAATTGCCGAGGATTAAAAGATGAATCGGATCCCTTCCACACGATGACATCCCATACTTCGACAATACCGATCCCTAAACGAATAATCCCCACGTATCCTTCCATGGTTCAAGCTATCAGGTGGTGTCCCAAGATAGAACGAAGTAAATCAACTTATTCTGCAGATAGCATGACTGACTCTGGAGATGACGACGCGAATTTTAAATGCAGATGTCGGAAATGTAAAATGAGACACTGTCGCGGCAAAGTTAACTCTAACAGTAAACCGAAGTGTTTTAAAGATAATATAGTGATATTTACCGACAACAGTACAATGACACCTCACGTACAGGACACGGGTTGTGGTTCACACAGTCCGATAGCTCCGACCTCGGCCACCTCCGACGTATCGATAGGAACCTCAGAATCCATTCCTATAGAACATGATTTCTCTCAAACCTATCGAGCCGCTCCAATACCCATTTTAAAGAAACCCCAAGTGAACAGAACAATGCGCGAGTCAGTTAGAGATACTAAAATCATGATTCCTAAAAAACCTACTAAGATATTTAAAAAAAGAAGCGAGGGATTAATCTGTCCCAACAACAGCGATGAGTCTAGTGGATTTGAATACGGTCGGAAAGTTATTTACAATGAGGGTATTAGTGATTCATTAAAAAGTGGCCAATCACGTCGCAGTACCCCGACAAGGAGTCCAGCGAGGACTCCATCTAGAACTCCGACCAGGACACCTACAAGGGTCCAGTCACCGGTGAGAGTAAAACGTAACGAAAGTAAATCCTCTGTTGGCAGTAAGGTCGCGGACAAGGAAGCCACAATACCGTTCGCTCACAGGGAACGCTCTCGATATCACTCCGATTGCAGACATTCAATCTCTAAAACCTATCGCTGTGAAATCGATGATCATTTACAAGGAACCAAGAGCCCGAAAGACTTCAGGAAAACTGTAACGAGTGACGCGTCGAGACGCTCTCCGTCCCCTCCCATACAACTCCCGAAGAGAGTGTTGACGTCTGAAAGAGACATCGAGGCGTTCGTTGACAAACGGAAAACTAATAATGTTCGACGACGATTGTTGTTTTAGGTTAATATATTAATGTTAATAACCCCGAGAACTAACACTATATATAGTGTTTTATAATTAATAATTAATTTATTATTATATATTATATATTTCGATCTATTAAACATAACACTAGAATATAATGTAAGTATTTTTATTGAAATGCTTGTAACCTCTGTACGTACGTGTGTGTATGTGTGTCTGTGTGTTTGTGTGCTTGTGCTCATGATGCTGTATGATTGGGGTCAACAGCTGAGGAGAAAGCTTGATTGGATAATCTGGAGGCAATTGGATGATTCAGGGGCTCACACTTATATATACATCATGTAATAATATTATATCATTAAATATAATTTTCTATTAACAACTATATTATTATAATCATTCTGTAACAAGAATTTTTTTTCTTGTTTCATATGAAGGTTTTCTAAAATACGAATTAATTAAAATACTAATCCTTTTTATGAAGGATATTCTTTCTGTACCTAAATAAACAAAGTATATTTATATTAAACATAATAGTTTCGTATGTCGATGTAGCCAGTAAGTATTCCACGAGGTGGAGGTGGCAGCCCTGCTCGCCCCGGCACGCGTCGCCTGCGCCCGCGCACTGCAATCTGCAACTTGGTTAACTTTGTTATTTATCTCACTGTTTTGTTTATTGGACGCGATCCTTGTTACACTACACAGCGTACTTCACTCCTCGATGCCTCTCGAGGTGTTAATATGATTTTATGTTTTAATTCCGAACCAAACTTCTTCTTTAACACATTAAATAAATTTATTCGAATGATAAATTATATGAATTAATGTTTTAAGTGAAGACGGACAGATTAACAGCTTTTATGACGAGATCATATTGGAACATAAGAACAAGATTACTATATTAGTAACGTATTCGATGTGATGAGTCGATAGGTCCGTTCGTATTTTCTTCAATTAGCATATTATTTAAATGAAGTTAATTAAGTTTCCAAACCAATTTAATATTTGGTATATCATAATAAACGCGGGGGAGTAGTGAGCTGTAGGTGTTTATTAAGATGGCATGATACGTCACAGCTATCAGTCATAGGGACGTGTTATCGTTTACCCCATCGGTGGCTTTTTATGAAGCCGCTGGCCATTACTAATTTTATTTTCTGTTTTATGGGGTGCCCATCATTTTATGGCGTAACAAAATTATTTTTATGATTCTGATAATCGAGCTCGTAGCATTTGAATGTGTGTAATAGGTTTTAGTAAATAAAGACATTCACCGTACCCTGAATTAATGGACATTCCTTGAATCAGAAGGTTTTAATCCGTTTATCTTTATATCAAGGACTATAAGTAGCGTCCTGCGATTAGAAACTTTATGTAATATTTATTGTATTTCGTTTAGGAACCTTAGTTTAATCTAAATGTTCGTAATGGGTGAATGTTTAACCCAGGGTGACCCTACCCCGGTAGGCCAGCCAGAGCTCGTTCATCATCGATCATTCCTCACAGACGGACGAACAATGCTATGTTTGTATTAATATATTTGGTAGATTTGATAACTATATTAAGTTGATAACAAACGGAATGTATATTAATTAACATAAATTACGAGTCGTCTTTGTGTCGCTCGTAATATTTTTCTCTCAACCGTTTTAATTTATTAATGCGCCACGACTGTATGTACGTGTGTCACAGATGGTGAAGTGAGCACTAACGCTATTACAATTAACTATTATTATAGTTATTAGTATAAAGACGCCGACACTTCCGGTACAACAACTATCATATTACTCGTTGTTTTGTCTTCCCTGTATGAGTTTTTATCATTCATCTTCAAATCCAAATACAACTTCAACGGGGAGTATTGTGTTGTTCATGTTGTCAAGTTACGATCATTTAAATAGAATTATAAAATAAAGTTCGTCATTGTGTTTGTCTATTTGTATTAGTGGCTACTGATATTAATTTTAGTACATATAAGAAGAATATCCTAAGGTTTAATTATTGCCAACTAAGTGTGGTGGACAGATCTATTAAATAACATTTGGAAAGTATGATGTAAAATATACTCGTATATAGAAATGAACCTGAATAAAGTATATATAGAAATATTACATATGTTTACTATAATCAAATATAAATAAACATATTCTGTATATAAAATATCCAAATGCTTTTTAAAGTGTTAATAATTACTTATCATCTACTAAATTTGTAAATAGTTGCTCCTTATTAAAATGATTGGTAACTGGTGAATTTGCATAATAATTTCTTGATTTTTTACATATTCACCAAAACATTGCCTGATTGCCATTGACGAAGCGTCTATTGAGACTATTGAGTCACGAAGCTATCATTAACAAGTGGTAGTCTACAGACATGAGACTATCCAGGACAGAGTCTCGGTTCCTTTCATCAGATACTGGTGAAGATGTTATTATTAGTCGGTGATCATCAAACGAAGTCAGAATGATTGTCCAGGTGACGGCTCTGTAGGTAGATCCGTCGGCCCAGCGAGTTACATTTACATACCACGAACTTGTATCGACTAGGAATATAATTAAGATACATGAACATTTAACACAGTTAAGTCACAATGTTCATTTATTAATCCAGACCCTTCTTTTATTTGTGACAGTTAATATGAATGTTTTTCGTTTTTAGTAAAGTGGAAAGATCGACCAGATAAGCTTGTTTTGGGGCAAATTGGGTTCTTTCTGTATAATGAAAGTTATTCATATAAATAATGTAACCGTTCACAGTGAGCGAAGGTCTCTCCGATGGAGTTGTTTGTTTTAAATTCTCTGAAGGTAATTAGAGATCTGATCGGTAGAATGTTTCGTAACTCCCGTGTGCTGTGTCTCGGCCGCCTTCATCAATCTCAGCTGTCGTCTCGTCATATCGTTAGCGCCGGTCCGCCAGTCCGCAGTCGGCCCTCCACCAGCGGCTCCTCATCTCCAGGCTCGTAATAACTGTATCATCAAGCAGACATTCGTTACCCGCCGGGGGTCAGCACGAGCGAGCCGTTCCTCGGCTTTATTAACTTATAATTTCAGTACTCATTAATTGTGACTAATATATTTGGAAGGCCGTCGATAACAGATCTCGATGGAGTCATTTTAATCCTGTACAAGAGTTGACCATTTGTAGGGGGTGTGTCGTCGTTTCCGGTGCGAGCACACGTCCGCTCGCGTTAGCGTCGCGGCGCATTATCGACCTATCTTTTGAAAAACGCCTAAACATTTTGATGTCTTTTTCATTTTGTCCTCACCGGCCGCTCCGCGCTGTCACACAATTGGTTTTGCCTTTTCCCGATCGAGACGCCGCTGTCTTTGATCGTACCGCCCGATCTGTTCTCTGCCGATGCAAAATAAGTTCTCTCCTCTGTACACAAGGTTCATTTCGATTAGTTTATTCATGAAGCCGGGCATTTAATATCTTTATTAATGTGCCCGAGCTCCGATGATCGATGATAACTAATTATTAGAAACATTTCGTTGACCGTGTGATCCTGACAGATATTTTCCGTTCGACTCTGAGTCTTATATCTCTATAATAAAGGTCAACTAATGCTCTGAAGATTAGCGCGAGATAATCGTCAGTTATTGTATTTGGTTATCGTTGAAATGGTTACCTGAAGAGTTAAAAAACCTCAGAGGAGATTTGTTATTTTTCTATTTTTATGGTATTTGCGTATTTCTTGTCTTTTGTTTGTGTAAAGTTTGAGTGTTTGTGTTTTTGGGGATTTACGTTAATGACCTTAGAGAGTTTTAAGTAACTTCAACTATTGTTAGAAAATATTGTTCTTTAATACTCTATTGAATAATAGAATATAATTAATATTAAAGATTAAAGTAAGTTTAAGTAATCCGTCTCGTCTGTACTGTATTAGCTATAGCTCGCTGAGGAGATTTAAAATACCTGTACATCACAGTCGTTTGTTTTGTTTGTAATGTAATGTATAAAATACATTTTGAGCTAAAAGGATTTATAATGCTAACAGATTAAGAGATTCACGGAAAGTCTTAAAAAATTATCCGACTGTTATGTACTTATTAACTATAGGTTTTTAGTTTCGTGGATAAGATTGTTTTAATACAGTTATATAACGAGAAGGTTAGCAACACAAACCTCAGAGAAATTATTTGATATATTTGTTTAGTATTTATATTGTTTTTGTCTGGGAACGTTGAAGTATAAACCATACACATAGTTCAGACCAACACAGAATAATGTATTATTTTCATGATTAGTTATGTTTTTAGTATCTCTTAACTAACATTGTAAGCTCCAACAGAATTTTTTTTCCACAACCAAACATCTTTGATTTTAATGAAACTAATATATTTCGGATTATTCTACGTGTATATTATTTTTGTAAAAACTACATATTCCCAGTTGACTTTCAGCAACCGTGATCACGGGCAGACATTCACATCTCGTCACATAATATACGCATAGTATAATCCGAAAAATGTTATATTCATTTAAACGATTTCTCTCGAAAGCCTTAGATCTCATTATCTTCGATCTGATTTATCTCGTCCTTGGTCCAAGTTGTATACCACAGTCAACTTAATATTTCAATATGTCTTTGTCAATTTGCTAATTTTTATCAAACATTTTCTGTTTCATATCAAGTCTCCATTGTCTAATGTCGTTATAGATAAATCGTAGGTCATATCACAGAGCACATTACAATAATTTATTCTGAATATATTACGGGCAATTCAAGTAATAGGTTACAACATAATAGGGTAGAGTCGGTTATATCGTACCACTTTTCACTTTAACTAAAATATTTCGACTATAACACGTCTTATAATAATTTATACATATGTAAAATAAAGTTTCATATTTTAGCTTCCTAAGAAGAAGAGAACAGATCCTTGCGATTATTCTAACATTGTTAAAAATGCTTTTTTATAGAGGCTTGCCATCGGTACGATTTATCCGACTAGTCGTTTTAATCGTACCACTAAGTCTTTAAATCGTACCATGGGTGTTTAAATCGTACCACTGAATGAAAGACATTAAAATTCTCAATCAAATTATTTATTTTTAACTGTTAGGTAAGTATATAAAACATCATTATTTATATCTTTTAGGTAATACAAACATAATTTTTAACTCTTAGGTTATATAAAGGAACTATAAGCTTTCTCAGTAAAATAACATGATTATACTATGATAATGAGATCAATCAACATAACTAATAAAAATGAGACAAAAATAAACAGTAAACTATAGTAATAATGTAACAGTTAATAAGAATGTTGTTTGTAATATTGTGCATATTTCTTTATGCATATTTCTTTCTAATCATCGCTGTCATCATCATCATCTAGTTCTACAACAAGTGTCTCTCCTGAATCATCGCTACTGGTGATGGAATGAGATCGTTTCCTCTTATAACTTTTGTTCTTAGCCTTGGGTAGTACTTACTATAGGTACTTGTGGTAGCACTATAGGTACTTGCGGTGGGTAGTCGGGTAAATCGTACCCGTACAATTTAACCAACTGCAAGTGGTACGATTAAACCAACTAAGGCATTTCTAAAACAAAAGCAAATATCCGGCATAAACTCAAAATTTAGACACGCAACAAAAGCCCCCAATAATCTAGTATACAATTGTGGAATAATAAAAAAAAACTGAATAACTATAGCTTACCTTGATTATGAGTTATCTCCTTACGAATGTACGACAATATTTATATTAATTCCTACAAAAAATGTTTTTCTTTTATTACGTGCACAGTTGTTAACTCACGTCGATTTAAACTAATGGGTGAAGAGGGATGGTACAGTGGACATAAGTTTATATTTTAAAGAGCTTTGTGTTAATAAATAATAAGTTTCACAGAATTTCAGTAAAATTAACAATTTTATACTTTAATTATTATTTTTAGTGGTCATCCTGCATGCATCCCTAGCGGTACGTTAGGAAATTAAGAAATCGTTCTCGGTAGATGACAAATAACAAGACAGACAGAAAGACATTTCATCTCGCCTGCCCGTGATCACGGTTGATGTAAACTGTAAAGGAACCGAAATGTCGAGATTATGTAGATATAAAATAATAAAAAATGTAGTATTATTCGAAAATCATTGTTTTATTTAAATGTATACACACGAAAGACTTAGATATCATTATATCCCAGAATTACCGTCTCCTCATATATTGTCATTTATAAAGTAAACCAATTTTTAACAATTAAAGTCTTCTTCAAGAAGACTGTTCAGATTTTGTTACTATACAACAAATTTTCAGTTATGTGAGTATTTTCAAAGATTTTTTATGTTGCAGTTTTAAATTTTGATAATAGAATGGAGAAAACAAAAACGTTTTATGATTTGTATAATAAATGATAACATCTTTAAGTGTGACTTTCTTGTACCTCGTTTTGCCATTAATATATTTTCCTTTAAAAAAATATGCTAGTTTTATGAGAGCTAAATCTTATAATCCTTTATAATTGAACGATTCAACATTATTACAGTCGCGCAGAATAATGTCAGATCTATTATTTCTACACAAAATATTGAACAACAATATTGATTGTCCAGCTATATTGCAATTATTTAATTTCAATATTCCTTTAAGATTACCTAAAAACCAAGCGCCATATTTTGGGTACCGCTATACAAATCTAACTTAGGAAAATATTCCCCACCAGCTAGACTAGCACGCACATATACCTAATGGTCTCTCCTCGAAGATCTCTAACTATTACTTGTAATAATTTGCCTATTTTTAAATCAAATTTGTTAAGTTTCTTAAATAATAATATAAATTATTGGAACTGTAATTATTAATTATTGTTATTAACTCAAAATTAATTTAAAAAATGCTTTATTTTTATTTAATTTATTTTGCATTTAATATGTTCATGACCGATGACCTTAAAAAGGTCGCTGGGTCTCATTGGAAGCGGAAGGCAGAGGACCGAGTGTTATGGCGCGTGTTGGGAGAGGCCTATGTCCAGCAGTGGACTGCAATAGGCTAAGTGATGATGATGATGATGATGTTCATTTAAATACAAATCAATTGATATTTTTATAAAACTGTTAAATAATTCAATTTCTTTTTAATTATATAATTGATCCAAAGAAAACAATCTTGTGATAATTACTAATGTTTAATATATTTAGTGCATGCTGTGATTACCTATAAAAAGAAATACAATTACATATAAAGTGTGTTCAATTGTTAACTATATAATATTTGTAATACTATTGTCATTTCTGTTTGTGATCCTATAAAATATATAAATAAATTTAATATAAAAAAAATATATAACTTAAAAGATGCCAAAATTATAATAACGCTATAATATTTTTTCTTTATTGCATGATGTAAAAATAGTTTTGCGGTATGTAATTCGTGGTGATTTCATTAGCCGTGACCTCTGTAAGGTCAGGGTCCACGGTGTAGAGTTTCTTGGCACCTCTCTGCGCGAGACACTAACCCTCCCTCTCAGACGTAACCCGAGGCACAAAAGATCATTCAGCCTCCGTCCGCTGAGTGTCCGTATTGGCTTACACGGCTTAAAGGTTTTCAACGTCGGAATCTCGCCCGCTCTTTATTTGGAAAATATTTTGGATGCACATTTTGTGTGAAAATATTTGTTTTGTTCCTTCCCTCAATTGGTGTCTAATAAAAGGCGAGTCGATGAAGATCGTGTGTCTCCTCTCCTCGCGTTAAATATGTACATACATAACGAATCAGTTCGTTCTGTGCTTTAAGAGTATAATGGGTTCGCGTCGGCGGCGCACACTCAGAGGCATAAAAGGCAATTGTGTATTGTGACGGCGAATCCGCGGATCCTATCTGGTTACCAATCTCTGGTGTCAGATGCGCCGATCGCGACGTGAGAACAGGCGACAGGTGGATGCCGAGGAAGGCTTGGGAGTAGAGTGGAGAGCGACCGATGTATCTCTGTGGTTACAATACATCTATTAGCCGATATGCGGGCGACATATTGTGTTTCCACGCAAAAAACTATCATTCTGTATCGCCAACAAGATAATCGGGTTTTGCCTCCATTAATCAAAAACGTATCGATTCCCATACGTCGGGGCTGATGCTATTTATTTTTTAATAATATGACAGGTAAAATGTTCGGCATTTAGTCTTCGGCGTTATCTTTTTTCTAAACAACAGCTCACGGTGGAACGTTCGGCGCGATATTGACGCTTGTTCCGCGGTGTTAGAGACTAATTTGCGTCGAGGTCATTGTAGTATGTGTTCTGTGGCGGCACGACTCAATTAGAGAGGCGGCGTGTACCGCAGCATCTCGATGTCTCGATTCGGTCCCGATTTATTAATTAATCGATATACAAACAAGAGCCGTCATCGTCCCGATACAGTCGGAGATATCATTGGGCTCTTAAATGTGGGACAAAGAGCTTTTTATGAAGAGAGAGATTTAATAACTGTATCATTATTATGTACTTAATGGTACTTAATGTCTCGTCTCACTGTCCGTTGTGAAGTCAGTAGTAGCGACCTGTCTCTGAGATATAATATTAAATAGTCTTTAATATAATATAAATAAACGAGGTACACTAGTACTAACTAAAAGTATCTTTGCTATTTAAGTTCTCCATTTCTGTCTGTTCTTAAGAGTTTTAATGATAACTTATATCAAAGTATGTTTTATATCAAACCTAGATTTCACATACTTTTTATTCCTTAGCTGCAACTGAACTTTTATCACTTGCCGTCATAAAATACAAAATCATTTCATTAGCTTCCATTTTTCATTATTTCTTATTTATTATTATGAACAGGGCTCTTCCTTTTTTCTACACAATAGAGTAGTATTGGGACTGATATTCATCTAAACTTAAAAAAACTGTGAAATTTGTTATTCATATTACTTTTTTAAATAACAACAACAATAATAATTGCCACATTATTTTTTAAATTCTGCCTTTATCGAAATGTTCTATGACGGTTTTTTTATTTATACATATGTAATATGTTGTTAATTGAAACAAAAAACTATAATTGTTGCTCTGTAAATAGAAATTTATTTTCGAAAGTTTGATAGAATATTTACAAAACACAATTTACGACTACCTATATATCTAGTACAAATTAACATTATATTATTTACTAACCTGTAAAGAGAAACAACATTAAGAGCTATTGCTTCAATTTCTATTTTAAACAATCGTTATACCTTTTCAAAAACCTTGCTAAACTTAAACGTACAAAACCAGAGAGCCTTTTTCTACAGATTAAAATATATAATGAATGCAGAGTAAGAAGTGGTGCTACCATAGATAATAAATTATAGTAAGTGTAATTATTAAATGAAATGAAGAATAAAAGAGCTTCATTTACACATAAACATAATCGAACAATTTTGGGTCTTCTAAACTCTTTTATCTCTAATCTCTATTCTCTCAGTTGAAGGACAAAAACTCAAATCCAAGATTATTACTGAAAGATAAATAGATTTTTAATGAGATTGTAGCCTAACTTGATTTCAAGGAACATTGCTGCAAGTAAATAAAGGAATTAATTTTTAACAGTTCTAAATAAAATCTGTTGAAGCCTCAATTCAATTCCGTAAAAGGTTCCAAAAGTCTCGTCTTCCTGCAGGCTTAATCTTCTGTACCAGCGAATCTTTTTAAATCCTTTAACGAATAATGTAACGCACTTATCATACGATAAAGGATTTGTTAGAAAATATTAATATGCGGCTCCTCAGATACCCGCTCACCCAGAAATACGCAACAATTAATATTTTTTAATATGATAAGATTACATCTAACAATGAACAGTTCACAAAACACAGTCTAATAGCTGTTCTTATGTTGCACGTTACAAAGAGTTAAAAAGCCCGGAATGAATCCATCTCGTTCCTTTACACTCAGTGTTACTGAATGTGTCAGAGGTAAGCTCTCATTGGATTCTTTTGCAATTTACAAGTTGTCTACCCTTTACTACAAACTCGGGACACTCATTTTATATATTATCTAAATACACACACATTAAAAGAATCAGTTATATTAATGGATGGTAATATTATTTTTCTACGAGTATCCTCTTAAAGTACATTAAGTTTATAGTATGTCTGTCCGTCCTATGTGTGTCCTGTTCCGAGGCGCCGTCATCATGGTCACCCTAAAACCCTGGACTCGATCTTGTCCGCGCGACTGCTTCCTTTTGCATTTATTAAACATATCTGATATCAATAATAAATCTGTAACACTGGATCGCTCCGTGCACTCTATGTCCTGGTGTTAAGGTCGACAGTCGCGTGTCCCTGGAGGTTTCCTCGCTTGTATTCTAGATGCGCGAGCGCAGATGTGTTACGTCTTTGTTGTATAATTAGCGTTTTCCGGTTTAATGAGCGCGTCGAGTGGCATTACCACGGCTGCCGTCTGCTCGATGGTGGTGAGCGGGCCGGTGGTGGGCTCGAGGTTTATTAGATTACGGTTACTATCACCAACTATACTCACACACTAGTTCACTGCTCTCTGCTAGAAAATGTATGAAATAGCTCGACATAATAATCACATATATATATTTAATTTTAATGAATTAATTTTACTAATAAATAAGACGCTATTTCGACAATATATAAAACCTGATCGTTATTACTTTTTCTTAGTTTCTAAGACTCGTTTAATTTCATAAGGGACATGCTGAAGTCTTGATAATTGTAATAATTACCTATTGTAAGAAGCTCTCCAGCAACCGCCTGTTTTCTCCATCATCCATGTACTATAGAAGATACGGCTAAACATCATCGTGACGTCACTGGATGCTAATAATACATACATATATTAAATATTCTTAAATTATATAAAGGAGCATAGGCAAATCACAGCCTTATACAACATATCACATAGAGTTCACATTCCCTTGTATACTGTATGTCGGTAGGGTTAAAGGGTATCATAATAATTGTCATCACATGAACCCTTTCTATTTGATTTATAAACGTGTATTAGTGATGGGTCACCGCACCATGACCGACACCTCGTAGGAGGTGTTGTGTGTTTACACACGGAGAGATCGTAAACTAACATAAGGAACATACTAAATATATTATCTACTTAACTGGTTGCAGTTTGTGAAGAACTATTAAAATTCTGACAAATCATTACAATGGGGTATATTTTCATTATTATTTATTATCTTGTGTTTGATTTTCCTACCATAATATTATTATTTAATATGTCTTTGTTTATCAGTCTTATATTGTTATTTTCAAAGATTTCAAAGAGGTCGCGTAAAAACTTTAATCTTTTAATAAGATTTTATCGAGAAATATAATCGCCTTAATATGATAGGGCACTCGAAAAAATCAATCGCAAAATATTCAATAATATGAATACAAAGAAGTGAGAATGTATGTGGGAGTGGGAGAGGGTCGGCGCGGGCGCTGCAAAAGCCTCGATTGAGACATCCGACACGGTATCAAACGGGCCGCCTTCTATACTCCTGCACTATCGAGCAACAGATGGAGCGGGCCACCACCACCCACCACTACCCACCACCGTCTACCTGCGGCCTCACCGTGCACCTTAACACCACCACATAAAGCACATAGTCGCGGTTCACACGGTCCACTGATAGTTCGCCGAGTGTCAAGTTATGATTGTAGAATTTTATCCGTTTAACCCTTATATCATCTTGTACGGTATTGTTGACTGAAAATTTGTCAGATGTGAGATGTATAGGAACTCTTTGGTTGTTTGGTGTTTTTTTGGTTCTCGATGTTGGTACATTAGGCGTTGTTGTCACCGGATCTCGGCCGACCGCTAATGTATGACAGAGAATGTATTGTGAGTGAGTGAGGGCCCAGTCAGTGAGTGAGTGAGCGACTGGATGTATTGTGTCCTGTAATATGACTGTATTGTGCTAGATTCTCGTGTCGACTATTGTTGTCATATGTTTTGATCATTGTCGGGGAGATGAGTCTACAGCGACCATATAAAAAACGTTTATGTATGTTTCTTGGAACTGAAACGAGTTTAATATAAAGGAAGGATGCAGTACAGTCATTATATTATACAAATGCAATGCCTTTAACCTCTAGTTGCAGTTACAAATCTCAATTAGCGTTCGGCCTTCGCCCTTGGGCCCTCGGTCCTCTAGGCCGCCCGCGCCGACCCCATCGTAACCTATAACCCATCACATTTATCTATTTTAAAATCGATTAAAATATTTCAAATGACTACGTAATTAAACATTATCATTAGTTTGGTTTGCAAATAAGTAGTAGGTTAATTTGTGGTGACGCTGTTTTCACTAAACAAATATTACGTATTTGGTACTTTGCTATTGTTAAAATATAAGAATATTAATGATTTCATGTTACAACATAATGATTTATAGTGTTAGTTGATGTTATCAAATATTGATAATAGTTATAGGATTCAATAATCACAACGCTACACCAGCAGAAAGGTGATCGTGTCTGGACCAAGGGACTGAATTAGTTTCTTAAATATTTAGTGTGTTGTATCTTATGTCACATTTATATAAATAATGATAATATTTACAAACAGTTCTGTTTGATAATGCGTGTGTTTATTGAAGTGAAGTCCGTCACAAGTAGGAAGTACAAGAGAGGCGCAAGACGGTTCTCAAGCAGCCATTACTGTGATGAGGATGTGTTCACTTGACTGACAATTGTTGAACACACTCCTCGGCCGCATCCTTCTATCTAGCTGGACACTGATTCCCAAACTATACATGACATTACACACGTATAAACTATACACCTGGAATGGTTCTGTTACTGAAAATAACCACCCCTTGAGATGAGAAAATAAATGAGTTTGGATGAAAAATGTAGCATAATAGACACATGCTAATGAAAAAGATTTTGTCAACATAAAATATACGGCGAGTTTGAGGTGTTGTGCCTCGGATATTAAGAAATGTGACAACATTTGTATTTGTATGTTGTACGACTGATGTAAGGAGGCACACAGACATACATACACACACACACACACACGCAAGATAACAACGAATGGAGCGTAGGTGATGTGAAGGTTCGTGTGGGGATTGTGTACTGACAATTATATTACAGTTTAAATTGGTTAAATTAATGAGATGATTTACAAGGAGTCACTTACATTACGACCAGTACAGGAATGACTGACTGGAAGACAACTTGAACCAAGTCATTAGTACAATAATACTTCCCCTTTACAAATTGTCACACTTTTATATTGTATTTTAGAATATTATGTTCTCTTCAGTTTTATTTATTTTGTATACAAGAGACCTTTTAAGTATTTACGTATTTATAATGACCAAATCAAATACCACTAAGATAATAATAAGTATAAGTAATGCCTAATTTCTACTAATGTAATGACGTGCCTGCGTATTATTCCAATGAGCTATCAACATAATATTTTTTAAAAGTATTGTGTAATTGTTTTACCATTATAATGGAAGCGTTATCTTTGTATGTGTATATGTAATACAGAAAACATTTACATTAAACATTTAAATTAACGAAATTTGTGTTTCATTAGCGTGACACGTGTAAGGGACGGTACTATTAATAAATATATGTTTATACAATTATTTTATATAATTCAGAGCGCCAGTAGGAAAGATACATTTATTATATGTACTAGGACTTAAGGTGCTTTCAATAACCTGGTTTCTTCCAGGTTTTTCATTGTTACAGACGAAGTACATTGCTTTCAAACTTCAGTATAAGTACGTACCTACTCATGTTAAGAATCAATGAACTATCATTTCAAAGTGTAGCGAGGTGACTGTGTTTGTACATTCATCGTAACGAGATCATTCCAACCTTCCTCAGTAAGTCCTAGTTTATTATTAATAGTATTATAATGATCATCTCCTCATACTCTCAGTTTCTAATGTCCCGGCCCGTGCTGACGGTCACGTACTCAAACGACTCCAAATATTATTAATTGATTCATAATATGTCTGTCACAAGTGTTGATGAGAGACGCCATTCCATCTAATAGTTATCAAACACGTTCCTAATAACTATATAATATGTTGATAATTAAAATAATCAAAAACAATTCTATTGATCTGTCTTTATGTCTCTTTATCAATCGGACATCGAATGAGGAAAATGAGAAATTAAATGCTTTAAGAAATCGGTCACAGTATATTTACATATTTAGTATTTTCTTCTTCTTCCTGGCAATTTCCCAGCTTTAGCCAGGGTCTGCCTAGTTAGTATTTACTCATTTAGTATATAATGTATAACTAAAAATATATTTTTTTAATCTATAGTGATTTTAATGTTGAATAATCATATTAATAAAAGTTTCTCGTAGTCTGGTAAATACGAAGTCCGGTTCAAATTTAACAGTAAAATAAAATATTTTAACTCTAAATTTATAGTTGTTTTTGACCGATATCCTATTATTATAACAATTGTAAGGCGACCTCGGCGATGTTAACAAAACAATGTTTCCTTCATTAATATGAAGAAAACAATTAAATTCGTACGTGAATTTAATTTTTTTTGTTTTTAATTATTTTAGATTTTGTGTATTTGATCGATTTACGAAGAAAACTAACAATGATATTAGATGTACCTATGTAGTAGGTTATGCGAAAGATTCCAAGATACCCAATTATAATTTATAAATACTTGTCAAAACAATATAGTTATTGAATATTCTAACCGTATGTTATTGTAAGTTACTGAGATTATATTGTTGTACATTTTCGTTGGTAAAGTAAACTGTTTAAAGCTATGTCCCTGACTAACATTTTTGGAACTATGGATTCATAGAAATCTTACGAAGTGTCTTCATATATTGACTTCAGATACAAGAAAATCCTGTATAAAGCTCTATTTAAGAGTCTGTATATCTTGTGAATAGCGCCTGAGATTGAGCCAATCTTTTAGCTTGAATCCGAATGGGTTAACTTTTAACCGTTCTAAGTGCGAACTTATTATGGGCTTTTTATAGAAAAAAGACTAATGTAAGAAAAGATGTTAAATAACAAGAAAATTAAATTCTAAGCACAAACAAACATGATAAGAGAGAAATATAAACTGCATATTTTAACTTACTTTGCGTCGTCAAACTGCGTACGTACTTACGTCCGTTTCAGTATAAACGTAGATTATTCAGTAAGAAACGGGCAGTTTTAATAAATAATGAGACAGGTGAGGTGAGGAGATGGAGTTATAGATGAATTTGTTATCTAACACATATAGAACAATAATATTGTGATGAAAATTAAAAAAAGTCATTTTAATTTCCCATTTTCTTACTACGCCTGCATACTGAACCTTGAAAGGGCCATGTCACTAGTGTAGCATTGTACAGCATAAACACATTTCTCTGCCTATTCATATAATTGTTAATTTGTATATATTAACGGTTTTATTTGATTAATTCTAATCCCACCAAAGTAAATATAATATGTTTGAGACTCCGGGAGGTTCATTTCTTTTACCGTTAATATAGTCATAATATTATATAGTTAGATAGACCTCCCTTAAACCTACACCTGGGTCACAAGTCCCAGTCACTGTTGAAGCTCCTCTCACTACAACGATGGACCCGACACACGCACGGTGAACACATGGAGTGATTAGCGGTTTCCTATTATGTATATAATAAGTATTTAATATTCTTAATGATTATAAGTGTAAGGCATTTATTTTTATATATAATGTTGATGCGTTGTTAATAATTAATGTATTGGCGTGAAGTCTGTCTCTAGACCTTTATCAAGAACCACCGATTCCCGGTCAAACAGATATGTATATTTTGGTGTGATTAACTCTTGCTTCTACTTGAGTTTGTTACAATATGTTTGTAATAAGATGTCTTCTGACACTTGTATTCATCAACCTCGTAGGGCGACATCGTAGCTTGAATTATCAAATTAAAAATCAGACGTCATTAATTATATGACGCTCCTGTTGTTTGTTTGTTGCAAGTTATTTGCTAATAGTATTACTATCCAAATATTGAAGAAGGTCGCGTTTCACGTAAAGACCTGCCTGTACCTACATACATTACAAAAACTATCTCATTAACAAACAATGATGTACGACGTCAAAAATATATTTGTCGAAAACATTGACACACGATCGACTTGTTCTAGTTCATACATAGAGTTGAATTAATGAAGCCGATATGATAATGAGAATTAGATATCATTACATACATAGAGGGAGTTTAACGTTAGGTATATTAAAAATGCAGATTAACTTATTAAATTATGCAAAAAAAAACTTGTTTACTTAAATTGACTTTATAAATATTCAATTTAAGTTATTTATAATATATAATTAAATGAAAACTTTAATTATCGAGCTCATAACGCGTATAGTTTGATTGAGTGTATATTATGAAATGTTTAACATAATGTGTATATATTATTAATAGTAACATATAAAAAACATTTATTTAATGTGTTTAATAGTTTGGCTTGCCGTCACCTTACCGTCTTAGTAACGTGTGGTGTTATATGTTAATTAAATGTGTGTGTGTGTGTATGTTCATCCTTACTGGAGTGGTTCCATATAAGTCCTTATATATTAAATTTCTTGTATAAAATCTCACAAGCTCTATGTAGATCTATTTCTTTATAATTTTGACAATAAGAAGTCGCACATTGCATGATTAACAAAGGTGTTATTCAAAGTATAAAAAGTTTTAATTTTTGTTGCTTTTCCTGATTGCGGCAATTTTTATGTTTTGAACGACACGCGGACGAGATGGATCCAAATTTTAATTATTTTATGAAATATTCACGAAAGACAGAATATCAACCAAAGGTAATATATATACCTTATTCCTTAATCATTGGCTTTATCAGCTTAACGAATAAAATAACCGCTCGCTTTATAAAAAAATTATATTTTTAGGTAAAGCCTCTATCTCCGTGTTGAATTAATATGATCTTTATGTGTTAGTTATTTTTGGACATAGTGTCGTTTTAAGAGTATGTTATACAAAAAATTCTACACAAGTCTCATCACATGTGAGTCCTTGAAGACAACAGATAACTTTTATTATCTGAAGATACTGCACGTTCCCCAGAGAGCGATCTAACAGCGGGCATCTAGCGGGGTGGTAGCAGTCCTAGGTGGTGTATACAAGACGATGGTAGTGTATAGTCCTGGTGACACACACGTCAAGCGAGCCTGTCACCAGTGATTGATAAATGGCATTCTGATGATCGGTTTGGGAAAATTTAATTTTACACTTCATACAACAGGCATAGTGTTATTATTGTGTTCAAGTATAAATGACACGGTGTTACTGATCGTGATCAATAATGAACTTAAAGGAAATGAATACGTCTTAACAGTTTCACAAATTAAAAAAAAATTAATTAATTAATTAAAAAAATATATATGAATATGATTTAAAGAATATTTCATTATCGGTTAATATTTTTATATATTAAGTAAGTGTAGTATATTCCGTATCTAGTAACAAAGCCACGCAGCGTCTGTTTCTCGTTCATGACGGGTCCAGTCATGACGGATGATTAATGATGGCTCCTAGTGACAGGCGTGTCTGATTGTCTGTTTGTCTGCTGGTGTCGTGTCCCTCAGGTGCAAAACAGTTAGTAGCCCGCCGGCGCAAGTGAAGAGAGACGGGCGTTACATAGTATGAGTAGAGACGAAACATCTTAACATTCAATGGATTCATATGCGGGTGCCGGGTCTATCGTTACAGGGAGAGGAGCTTCAATAGTGCCTGGGACTTGTGACCCAGGTGTACGTTTAAAGGGTGTCTATCTAACGAGCGTTAAACGCTCACCTCCACCATCCAAGCTCCTCTCTCTACCTAAAAGTTTAGTTATGATTTATGTGTAAAAGTCTTATTCACATTTTATCAAAGTATTTTCGTACTCTTTCCCGCTGGTTCCTATGACTTGCGGCCCTGGACAACACTAGATGGATTGTATTTGAATGAATCTGAACACACGGCCTCTGAATAGATGGAATTAAATGTTTTTGAGTATGTTATTGTGCGCGTATTGCGGTGTGTCCGGCCACAATGACGACATTAAAATATAAATCTAAGAAATAACATATGATTGTTGCTCAGAAGATAATGGAGTTGCATCAAAACCTTTTTACAATATATGTAAATAAACCTGGGAACTGGGAAGTCATTCCATCCACACATAATACACGCAATTGGCATCAAAATAACTATCAAATATATTTAGGTGCATTTCAATATTTAAATTATTTTCTTTTTATCAAGTTTGTTTAACTCAGATGCTGGAAATATTAAAATGTAATTGTTCATATAAAGTGACATATAATATTATTACTAACTATATTCTACTAAACATCGTACAGAGGACAGAAGAAAGTTTTACAAACATTTTTCAATATATTTGATAGAGATTATCTTGAAGAACTCATTTCAAATACAAATCGAGCGAAACTTTAATAAAAGATATTTTAAAAAACATTAGTTTTATTATATCAATCGATATATAATCACTAATTAGTACATATCCTTATAAAGTTATCAGGTGAGGTTGAAAATATTTCACTATGTAGCCATAACGATCACCTTGTATTGTATATAAATGTATATATTATTAACATTTGTTTGATGTATATTTGAACATCATTAATATATAATGATTATTATTATCATTATAGAACTATTTCTTCAATTATGATAATATTTTGTGATCTTTAATAAAGGAAGGCACCTCTTTCCAAAATAATTGATAATTTTGAAATTAAATTCTAAATATATATAATTTTTAATGTTTATCAAAACAAAAATAGTTTCAGATCTTTCTGTATGATTATTCTTTTACCTGGCAATTTCCCAGATTTAGCCAGGATCTGCCTTACATCATACATGTTTTTAATAGTTTTGGCTAATTGTTTTTACGACCGGCCGCCTGCCTGACATCAACCCTCTTTGGGAATGTATTAATCAGTGATGTCTAAATACTCTTAGAAAGAACATATGACTCGGAAAAATCACATTGTTAGGTACTTGACTGGGCTAGGATCGAACCCGCTCCCTCGTGCCTGAGAGGCGGGCTTCTTAGCCACTGGGCCACCAGTGACTTTTTATTATTCCATGTTTTTTTACTAGATACAGGTGTGTTTTTATTCTCTTTAATTTTTTTTTTCATAATAACATGTTTTAATATACTTTTACAATAATACTATATATATGTCGTAATATATAAATCAGATAAGATATGTTTTTAAAGTCGTGTGTGGTCTGTCGGTGTGTCCACCGTCCAGGCTCGTATCGTCATTGTAAGCGTGATAACACAATCACACATCAACAATCTCCATATCTCACTGATACCTTTATTATATACTAGATTTGCCCGCGACTTCGTCCGCGTTAATTTCGGCATTAGTAATATATAAAAGAAAGCCCACTACTACAGCCCAAAACTACAAAACAACAGAAATAAGAATTACGTTAACATGAATAGTTTGGCAGTATTTAATAAATTAACTACAGAAAGAAATTGTTGTCTATAGATATTGTCTATCATAACTCTTTTTTTTTAACGAAAGGAATGCTTATTGGCTGTCGATCGTGCCTACATAGACCGGTAAAAGGCACATAGCAATAATGTCGTTTCGGCTAGGAGTTGAGTTCTCGAGTAAGTAAATATGGTTTTTCGCTTATATGAGGAAAAGTCGAACATTTTCCGGGATGTAAAGTAGTCTATGTGTTATTCCTGGACGTCAGCTTCCTGTCTACAATTTTATTAAAATCGGTTCAGCCGTTTGAGCGTGAAGAAGTAACAAACATACACACACACTCACAAACTTTATGGTTTAAGATATTTCGCTATATTAGTAGGATACACTATTTATATGTAGGTATGTATCAAAACTAATTGTTTTAAATTATCCTAAAACAATTATCTTTGAAGCTATGTCTTTACCTATGTATATTTATTAATTTGTCAACAGAACAATTGGTCCTTCAATATATTTGAGTTGTTTAGATTAATGAAAATAGTGTCATTAATTCCTTTTCGTATGTAGACAACGCCTGGATTTTAACTAGTTCATATAATTCTGTGATGCGAGTTGAACCAATCCTCACACATACTTAGCTTGTAGTAATTCTTATTATATATTTATAATTATTTTATTTGTAATTATATCAATATTAAATTCTCTTATTATATTAAAGAGTTTGTTATTAAGTCAAAGGTAATAAAACATGTGTGTTTTTTTCGTTGTATGAATGTCTTTTGAACACAGTTTATTTGTATTAATTTAAATCATCTTCATATATCACCAGACACAGATAGATGTACATATGTATGTACATTACACAAATTTCTTTTTTATTATGTAAATATCTAAAGATTAATGTTGTTAATCTAAATTCTTCAAAGGGATTTATTTCTTGTTCTTTAAATTTTATATCACTAATTTGATTGCGTTATATGGAGATAAACAGGCAAAACATTAGGTATGTTATCTTTGATTATTATTATTATTGTTAAAATATAACTCTGTGTGTATTAATAGGTTGTGTCAGTGAATTGTAGAAGACAAATTAGTTTCACTTAGTTCACGTAGTTTAGTAATGAGTTACAGATAAATTGAATTATACAATTAGTTCAATTTGATAATGTTCGTGTGAAATAAAAGATATAGATAAATGAGAAATATTATAGTTTATTCTTTACCTTAATCTAAATTAAACCTAATCAATAAATATACACTTTGGAATTATTTACAACGATAGAATATTAATAAACAAACAATATCGGAATGTGTCCTACGACAGAGATTGCGCTCCGACACTGGGCTTGGCTTGGCTTGGACTCCGGGACACTGATCTAATACTACATCACAGATAAATGTTCACTCTCGAGGAGTCGCAGGTCACTGTCGCGTGAGAACAGTCACCGGCTTGAAGATGTGAGGCGATAGAGGGTGGTGGGACGGGGAGGGGGAGCTCAGCTCGGGGCTGGAGGAGCCGGAGGTGGGCGGCGAGTGGACCAGGGGCTGGCAGAAAGGAGCAGAGGGGAGGCGGTCACCGTACAGGGGAGAGTACGGGAGGCTGGAGTACGACATCTCGTTCCTGAAGGCCGGGTGAACTGGGCCCGGTGTGACCGGAGGAGTCTTCATCTGCATCGGCGCGTACCTCTGGTACAGCAGCTGCGAGTACAGGCCGACCAGCTGAGAGTATGTGGCAGGAGGGTATGGACCGGCCAGCGGCGCGCCCGGGAACAGAGGCCGCTTGAAACACGCCAGACGGGACCTGCCGTTGAGAGCCGAGCGGCGGCGGAGCTTGCCCGTGGTGCCTCCGATGAACACGTCCTCGGCCGAGGCGTCCAACATCCAGTAGTTACCCTTGCCGGGGTCGTCGTAGTGGCGCGGCACTTTCACAAAACACTTGTTCAGACTCAGGTTGTGTCTAATAGAGTTCTGCCAGCCCTGTCGGTTCTCCTTGTAGTACGGGAAGTTTGTCATGATGTACTCGTAGATGCCGTTCAGCGTGAGCCGTTTCTCGGGACTATTCCGTATGGCCATCATGATGAGCGCGTTGTAGCTGTAGGCCGGTTTCTCGTGTTTCTTATCCTTGGTGTCGTCTTCGGTCCTGGGCTTGGAGCAGTCGACGGGCTCGGAGCCGGTGCCCGTCACGTCCAGCTCCGAGTCGCTGAGGTCGGCCTCGGAGGGGGTCGCCGTGGAGGAGGTGGTCGGCGAGGGAGGCGGCTTGGCCACCGCGTGGTTCATTAATATAGCGTTAATACTAAAGTCTCCTTCGAACTTCACCATATTGAATGCACTTTATTTCACTAGTTGTAACGGAGCGCTGCGCGTGTGCGCTGACACTGCGTGTGACGAGTGGACTGGCGGGCGCGGAGGCGGGAGACCGTATTTATACCGCGCGGCCGTATCTCCGCCTCGACGGCTCTCGGACGGGTTTGGTCCAATCGTAGGGCGAGCTTTCTGGTACATAGCGCTACGCCCCGGGGCCCCCCGTCCCCCACTACCCAGGCCCCGGGCCCCGCGGACCCCTCGTGCTCAGCCCCGCCCTGGCCACAGCCGCTCAGCCTCACACTCCGCTACATCCTTGTTGATCTTGTTGTGTCGCTCACGGGACCTACTCGCTCCTCATGTACTTTTATTTTGCAATAACGAACCGATGGTCAGGATAGTCGTGTATTTAATATAATGAATGTCGTCATTAAAGTGTTTGTAATCACGTATTCTGATATTAGTTAACATCCTAAATTGAATGATTTGCGCAACAACTCGAGCTGATAACGAGGCAGCGCCGCGTGATACATGCTAGTTTGATTAATGTACTTGGCTGTTGTTATCAAGATATTCGGCTACTAATAACACGACACAATATTACAATTATCACCAAAACTTTTAATACGCTCCAAGTAACACATTTTCCTCGTTTTTATGTTATATTAGTAACAATGGATGCGGATTATTTTTGTTATACAAATAATGTGTAAGTGTTATCAGTTGATATCATTGTTCCGACTGGCAGGTGTTCAGTGTTCAGTGTTCACTGACGGCGTGATACAATACATACATACATACATAGTCAATACAAATCAAAATTAAATATTACAATATTTTTATGAACAATATATATTTGATAAGCTTCAGTTTTAACATATATTAATTTTATATGAAATGGAATTTATTCGAGAGTTCGCAGCTATTATAAATGTTTGATCAAAATAAGTACTTATATTTTAAAAATTATAACTAATAATTATGATGATAAACGCTTCCCACATAAAATATAATGACAATTTTGAATGTTTTTCCACAACCTTAGTTTCCTAGTGAAGGTAATTTTATTTTTCCTATATCAGCTACACAACGTTATCTTCGTATATTGATACAAACAAAATTAGATATGGAGCAGGTGTAGATAAATATTTATTCAGTTAATATGTATATATATATGTATTGATAGCATTATTTTCGTCAGCCGGGTCCGGACCGAGGCTGGAGGTTCACACTGTACGTACACGCATACAGACACACGCGGGTAACACGTGGTGCAGATACTAGTATGTGGAAAGTATAGGAACAAATTTTAACAATACATGAATGAGATAGGAACAGAATTATACATAATTTTTTATCAAAGTTTCTATTAATTTGGAGACTTTTATTAAACAAATATTCTTAAACTACAGTTAAATGTATATTGGAAACATTTCCAAATATTATTAAAAACTCTATTGTAAAAATCTATTGTATTATATAGTCGTGATGACCTAGTAGTTAAAGGTCCGCCTGTCATGCATGAGGACGCGGGTTCGATACCTGGAAAGTACCAATGTGATTTTCTCAATTATATGTACTTTCTAAGAGTATTTAGACACCACTGACATACAGTAAAGAAAAACATCGTGAGAAAACCTGGACTTATAATATCAAATTATAAGTTTGAAATCACCAACCCGTCTTGAGCAAGCGTGGTGATTAATTCTCAAAACTTCTCTATGTAAGAAGATGCCTTTTCTCCGCAGTGGGCTCTGATAGGATGATGATGAATCTATTATAAATTAAATAAACATAACATATTGTTTTATTTCTATTTTCTTGTGACAAATAACATTCTGAAACATTTCATGATTTATTTTGTAAAATCCAATAACATGAAGTAACATCTGTGTTGTTTAAATATATTTTTCATTAATATCAATATTTTCTTACACGCGCCTCGTCTATAGGTAAACACACACACATTCGGGTAGATACAACACATTGAGAATGCGATGACAATTTTTTAGCATACATGTGCCTATATATGAATCATATTTTTGGCATTGTTTAAAATAGCTGAGTCAAATCTATAATCTTTAATCTATAGACAGGGTGAGTCACGATAAGTAATCTTATTAGTGTTTCTACAATCTGTTAATTCTGATGATAATTATTAATTTGTTTGACCTTCTCACATCACACTAGTGTTGAACCTTGCCTCAGTCAAATATTTCAGCAACTTTAATACATTTTGATATATCTATTTATTTTTATAATTCAACTCTATTTGTTTGACGGAAATGTCATCAATGTAATAAAACTGACACTGTTCAATTTATTAGCCAAATTTACTTATTTATTACAATAATTCAAAAAATGTTAATACTAAAAATAGCTTTATAAATCATTTACATGATAAACGTAGAAGAAAATATGTTTGATGGGTCTCGATAAAATATATTTTAAATTACGTAATACACTACGCCCATAAATACTTTATAAGTATATAAATACAAATATTATTACATATTTAAAATTAAAATATACAACAAAAGAATAGTTTTTATTTCATAAACATGTGTATATGGTTTCCATAAGAAATTATAAAGTAAGTAATGTTGAGTCAGTCGGTAGTCGGTAGTGAGTGTCTGTTAGTGAGTAAGTGAGGCCGCGGTCCCACCTTCAATTCCCGACAATGTTTGTGACCCGCACCTTAACTAAGGTTAAATAATAATGACGAAGATGAACGTCTCCCACTAGTGATGTACACCACGCACCCAACAATATCGATAATCATTGTGTTTCATATCTATAGTGTTTATCGATCACAACATCGTATTAACATCAAAGCGATGTTTCTACATTATCTTATCTTAAAGACTTAAAACTATTTTATCACTGGAGTCAGGAGTTTTAATAAAAATTAAGATAAATAAAATATTATCTGATTCTCAAGCGAGCCTCCAGAGAATAGACTGAAGAAATTATATTATTATCATGAGACAAACTGAGTGTACATCACTATTGTGTCAGAATTGAATTAGTGCGAGGGTCAGTGAGGATCGCGGCGTGGGCGGAGTAGTGACGGAGGCGAGAAATAAATCCGACAATATTTACATATGTACGAGACACGAGTACATAACAATGAGGAGATATAACGTGACACACAGACACACACACACACATACACAACAGACAACGGGACATTCAGTTATCATTATAAAGGATCAGCTTCACATTATCTTGAGTGTTATCTAAACAATGACAAAAATCGTCTCCAATATATCTTTGCAAAGATTAACAGCTGATCTGTAAAGAGCTGGATGAGCTGTTATTATAATTAGAAAAATGTAAAGAATTTTATAATAACTTATTAGAAGCTGGCTTATAATGACTGTCCAAATATGTTTACATGTAGGTAAGAACTAGGCTGTTACTCCTAAACCTGATTTAAAGTGAAACTAGTATTTTTCGGATTATGCTACGCGTTTTTTATTATTTAATACTTCATACTACCAACGTTGCGGTAACATTTCAGTAATCGTGATTACGAAGAAGAGATATCTTTGTCTGAAGTCAGACATTCACTTCAAGGAGTATGTAATTTTTACAAAAATAATATATGAATAGTATAATCATAAAAATATTCGTTTCATTTAATTCTCGAAATTTTTAAAAAAAATTTAAAGTACCTATTTCATTTTTGCTAGGAACCTTACAACAGAAAATTTATCAATAAACAATTTATTACAATGACTATAGCGAATTAATAGAAAATAAACTCCTAATTGTTCATTTTTACTTAAAAAATATTTGTAGACAGTTACAAAAAAAAACTATCAAGATAATATTATTTAATTTAAAAAAAATATAAAGTTAATGAAATAATAAATAACAATTACCTTGTCTTGTATCACATTAAGAGGTGGAGCATGTTAATACAGTCGTAACAATCCTTAATGATCTTCTAACTGATGATAGGAGTCACACTCACAATAAACTTATCTGCCTTGTGTTGTTTATGTATCTGGAATGTCCTGGTTGTATACTGTAGTACATGGAAACAGTTAAAATTAACTTAAACTTATTAACTCCGTTGTCATCTTTAAGAGTGTAGAATTTCAGAAGGTAAGTACTAAAGTTTTTTCACAAATAAAAATCCCTGTTCAGTCTATAGTTCTATAGAAATACGTTAAATGCAGTATTAATAGGGATAAATATTTTATGATCATATTTTTAAGATAAATAATTTGTATTTTTTCTTTAATATTTATATATTGAAAAATAATTGAAATGTTTTATATTACAAAAAAATATGGTAGAGTATTGGCACCCTTTATCGTTATAACATAAAGGTATCTATTCTGTTTTAATTCAAACATATTCAGTACAACAACTGTGAATTATTTGCATAATATTAGTTTTAAAACATTTTCTTTTGATACATAAAAAATAAACATTTTTATATTTGTGTCCTGAGCGGTTGATACATTCCCTAGTCACTACTTGTGTTACAATAACAATAATATCAAAAGCTTATTCAAAACGTTATTACTTTTATAACACTCGTCTAACGTACATTTATAAGTGTATTTTGATACATTATAATACAATTTAAATATACATAGTTTACAGTTTTGTATTTCAGTTACGACAAATATAACACCACATAACTTATCAATATAAAAACAAGGTGATATTCATAAAACTTTTTTATAACTCGGCATGTTTTTTGTATTAGTTTAAATTGTTGGTATTTTATTATTGGTTTTAGAAAAAAATATTTATAATAAATCCATCGATATATTAGATTCCACATCTTATTCGTATGAACATCGTTTGCCGATACTAATTAATAATTATCATAATATGATGAGAATTTCCATTTTATATAGTGACGCGTAGATGTCAGACAGCCTGGCTTACAAACTATTTTATCAAGCTACTCTCAAAATATACGTCACTTCGTTAAATATTTTTAATTACATTTAAATATTAAACAACCTTTAAGATTTAATAATCGATAATGAATATTATACGAAGATGACTACTAAGAGTATCGTTTAACATCATTAGAATATATCTTAACGATGTTCGGATCTGTATTTATATCAAAATGTAAATTGGGAACACTCAGATAGCGCTATCAGGACAGAGAGGTACAGCTTGATACACCAGACGGTGAGAAGAGACGGACATGTGACTGTTTATTACATATTTATACATTCACTACACATTAAGATATATTAAGGAAGCGGAGGGATAAGGACACACAGAAATAAAAGCGATTACCTCGAGTATTTATATTAAAACTATTCTACAAACACAAGGACGGACAGACGTCGGATGGAAAACAAACAAGTGCAATTAAAGATAATTGATAATTGACATGATGACTTGATCGTGAGAGTGGACAGGTGGTAGGGGATTTGATTTGTTTACGTGTTAGTTAAGTATAGTTCAGAACACGCGGGGACACTCCCGTCGACCGCTCGGCCGCTCCTTGTAGTCATCTTATGTGAAATAATGAAACTACCCTGAGTCCCAACTAACAATATACCTGACAAGAACACTCGTTGTTGCATTACGTGAGAATGTTTCAAAACCTGTGTTCTCTCGACGTGTAGTCGACTAAACGACTGAGAGACTTCTCCAGGTCGGTGAAGTGATCGTCGAGTGTGGACCTCCGACCGCGGCCGTTCACCCTCGTGCGCTACCGAGTACATTAATGCTGTTAAAATGTAAGCTATTATTGTGTCACAAAGTTATTTCAGTGCTACCTGGACTCGAGCACTCAAGTCATAGTGTAAGTCGTTCCTTGAGTTCCCACCCTCTACCTGTTTGTTTCCGTGCGTCCAATACCCCGTGTAACAGAAACAACGCTCCCCAAGTAAAGTAAAGTATTTATGAGAGCTACAAGACTCAGTAATAGTTGGACCGTCCCAGTCAAATTATAGTCGGTATGACCGCGGTCGGCCGTCGCGGACTGATCGCCCCCTCGACGTTTAATCGCTTGCATTTTTGATATCATCATTATGTTTCACTATACGAGTATGTACGCTCGACTTGACAATATTTTGATGTACATTGCTCATATTGACATGACAGAATTAATATTTTTCAATTTATTTAGCTGAATAGGATTTATGTTATATATGTATGTGTAAAATATTTGGAAATTAAATATCTGTTCTGTTGATGAACAATAATATTGAGTCTCTGGTTTAAGAATCTGGTAAGTGATATTCACACATGACATAATACTAGTGAAGAGGTTTTCGTTGAATAAAAATATTTGTGATAGTAAACTTATTTAATGTATGAGGTACAGTCGATGTTCCCTTTCCAACAGTGGATGATTCAAGGCACTAGGGTAGCAGGAGCGGTGAGAAGCACACCAGCTGCGTCTCCGGCCATCGGTAAAAGAAATGTTTGAATGTTGTGGTCACGCAGTTCACTTCATTAGCCTCATGAGTTATGTACGCCTGGTACCGGCGTCCTGTAATTGTCGATAATTATACGGTGGATGGCTCTAACTTGAAACACTTTGTTTGTTTCGACTTTACCTAACTCATGATAGCGGACACTCAAATTATAATTAGTTTATAAAATATTACGATCATTTTAAAAAATAAATTTTACATGAAAATTTATTTATAAATTTTTTTTGTGGCTTTGAAATGAAAGAAATGTTTTGAATAATTACTTCTCAACCGAAACGAGATCGCTATAATCAGCAAAAGAATACAAAATATGAAATAGTATCTTTAATAAATAGTCCCTTGCTGTATGTATATCATCTATATTTACTTTGCTTTTGACTCTATGACATTAACCATTAGTTTACGATTAGATATCATTGTACTTAATAAGTTAAGAGTAGAAAACTTCACTCCATATTAGATTGATGTCTCCATAATATCATAATATAACACTAAACACGAGGCAGCACTGGTCGGTCTGAATCCAAGGCAGTGTTTAGTGATTCCTATGTAATATTGATACTTACAATTGTCCAACACACGAACATTAGCTACCACTGAAATATTGATACACCCACATACATACATACAGCCTGTGGTGTAATGTTACATGTGTTATATGACAGGAGGTCACTGGATGGTTCAACATTCAATACATTACAAATATTATTGATGTTCCATCATAAAATATATTTGTTCAATATAATCTATAGCCATTTTCGTGTTTTACATTATATTTTTTTAAATAACACTGAATTCGGAAGCTCCATATTTAATGATTGTGATATATATAATATTATTTAATAATGATAGATCATGCAACATGTATTCTGTCGTGAACAGACCAGCCCTACTGTTAGCGATGGTTGTTCAATAAATGTAGTGTATCGATGTCCGCGGAGTCTCTCAAATATTAATACACTAATGACATATCACAACACAGCGATGAAATCCACTTCCATTATAACAGACCGCTGGCTGGCATTAAATACAAAAATGAACATATTAAGGGCATTTAGTATAATAACTGAAGTATTCTTTAATATATTATATGAAAACATTACCCTTGTTTATTTCTAAGCAGTCGTCCTTCTACATAATGTTCATTATGTAATATTAAAATGTGTATTGCTACGCCACTGAGTCTTAAATAAAGAGAGCGTCCCGCCTATCAGCTATCTGAAATCTATCGTCGGCTAATATCTGTCAAATAATTGTACGAACACTTGGAAACAGATAATAATGAGGAAAGAAGCGCTACTTATCATTTTTATCGAAGATCCCACGAAATTGGCTATATTTTGCTTGAAATAACGTTGACAATTGAATGTCAACAAACAAAGTGTTTGCAATGAGATTATAAGTTTTATATCGATTTATATATATTGTCTAGACATATTACATTGACAGAGATATATTTTAACATATGGCCTATCGTCGACCATCGCCACTATCAGGCGACAAATCTTATAATAGTTACAAATTTTTCCTCATATTTATTTTCTGTATTTTGGAGAAACGATTAAGAGATAGTCAAATGATTCGATAAGCGGGGATTTACAAAGCGTCACGTCACATCGGAATGTTCAAAGTGTATGTTGTAGGAGAGGTGAGATGAGGACTCTCTGCAGCATTCTCCTGAGTCGTTTCTCCCAACTTCGTGAGACTCTCATTGTTCCTGGTAGCGTGAGGTGTCAGTCAGGAGTCAAGAGTCGGGAGTCGGGAGGCGGAGTGATGGACGGCGGTCGGCGGTGTGTGCTCGTGTTTATTTGTTTATTTGCGGTCAAACTGCTTTGGTTCACGCCGCTAGCTGTAGGAGGCCGCAGTAGGGTCACCAGGGATTTGAAACAGCAAGGACTGATATCAATAATAAAGAAAAATATACAAACTAGATAAATCGAGAAATCCTAAAATAAAATCCTATATGATCAAAACCCATGTAGTCTATGTTATTTTTAAGTTCTCCCATAAAATATAATATTAAAGTCCTGAAGTGTATCAAAGCCTGGTTCTCTCAGGTCAAGTGTCAGAGTGTGATAGTATCTGACACTATCTCGTTACCCTGACACTCCTCCGTCGACTTCCACCACATCCAACGTTACTTTCATCTCTCGTTGTATTCTCTTTTTGTTTTACATATTTTTCTCAGGTTTTATACGCTCCTTATTGTAGTGATATTTTTCGACATAGATGATTGTTGCGATAATTTTCAATAGGCTTAAACGATAGTTATTTTGACTGAAAATATTTTTTGGCATCAATCATCATTTTCCCTATGAAATTCACCATTTAACGACTTATAGTTTTGATATGTGAGAGATTCTCTTAAAATGTATATGAGGACATAATTAAATATTTACATAAGTAATAGACACGTAATCGAACTAAAAGTTATCTTTATAATGAACCTCTTTTTAAATACATTTGTTTGTATCCGGTAGTTCGTCAATGTAATTGCATTTTCAGACATTATTATAATATGAGATGTTATCAGTGAGTGAGCAACTATCAATGAACTAAACGGAGTTGCACAATGAACAATAACTTTGGTTTTTTAGTGTGTGTATGTGTGTGTGTGTGTGTGTGTGTAAGGTGAGACGGTGATAAGGATCTACAAACATATCGTTTTTCGTTACCGGACAGATTGCTATCACACTCACACACACACACACACTTACAAACACACACACACCATCACAGAGGTGTGTGTGAACTATTTGTTGTACAATTATTAATATTATCTAATAGCTATTATATTTCAATTGAAATCCGAAGTTTTTCGTTTGTTACTTTGTGGTTTGTCATCTGATATTTTTGTCAGAGTTTATTATGTGGACTGCTAAATGGAGATGTTTATAAAAGAAACAGATATAACAGGACACATCGGAAGTTAGTTCGGAGACGAACATAGGAAGTGATTAACGGAATAACAAATTTATATAACATATACCTATATTAACGACGAAAGGAAAGACAATTTGGATTGGAAAGAGAGAAAGGAAAGATTGGAAATCTTCTTTTGTTTATATTAAATCATTGAAAGTTCCGTAGCTCATGCCCGAGTGTCATCATGTAGTACACACTAGTCACCCTGAAGCCTGGCGCTCTCCGTCCAATGGATGTGTCATTTGACGCCAACAAAAGAAGCTGTCTTTATTATTTCCCAAACACTGAATGAGATTATCTTTTATTTGGTCACCACCAAATGAAACATGATCATTTTATTATAACGATATTCGCTAGTTGTTTCCTCATTGTGCTCCTCGTGATCGCAAGATAAGGCTTTTGTGAGCGGCCTAATTGTGTCGCCCCTAACACATTTACTTCCAACAATATGAATGAGCTTTATCGTTATAAACTAATATCAAATGTTAAGTTTGGATGAAAAAATGTTACAACTATCGCTTGGAGATAGAAACGACATCACATTGGAATCATTGTGTCTCTATATTTTAAATTGATATTATTACCTTTTGATGATGATAGTAACAGTTCAAATCATTTGTCATTCCTACTGTTTTTTGCAAACGACGGGCGCGAATATTTCTACAAAATATTTTAGAAAACTATGTTTTATATTTATTCTATTATATGTGTGGTAACTTTCAGTAAACATCTAAGTTATCAAATTGTAATTGATTTGTTAATGAAGAGTCCACGTTGTGTTCAGTCGCCGGGCGGGTCCCTGCCCCTGGTCCCTACTCCCTCCTATAGTGAGACGTTCGTTACATTTCCATATCTTTGAGTCGCCGCACCAATTATTATAATTATGTTTGTTCCGTCTGTACATTAGAAAAGTTTTCACCTCCACGTGACCTTCAGACACGATCGTCGTATTCACGATAAATAATACAAAGAAATGATGAAGATTCGTGTAATTATAAAAATTAAAATATATTGTTAGTGACACCAAAACGGGCCAGTACATTTAAGTGAATTAAGAAAGTATGTAATAGTTTATGACGAAAACCGTAATCGTAAGTTGTAGACTGTGTATGTATGTCATATAGGCACATACATATAATATATATTGTCTCCATATATTATATATCCTGGTAGTCGATGTTTCTGTCGTCGTGTCCGTGTGTTCCCGCTGATGGCATGACTCGTTCGTTTAATCCCTCGTATTACAAATATAACGAAACAAGGAATGACTCTTTTATTATGTAAATCAATTTACTTAATACTCGTAGATCCGACGACGGCTCACGATTACCAAACAATATTTATTACGCCTTGTATTATTTAAAAACGTATATTTCTATGAATGGCAAGGATCAAATTAATATTATACTATTTTTTATCATGTATTTCACAACACTCGCTCGCCACCTGTCTCCGCTCGCGGTCCTAACAACAAAAGCTATATTTTCCGTCCAAAAGTAATAACTAAATTACACAATATGAATGTCAATAAAACATAATACGGTCGGCGTGTTTGAAGCGACCTGTATAATTTGGCGCTCGCTCGGTAGCACAATGCTTCCGCAGACTCATTCCTCAATTATGTCCGACACTCACGTTCCGACACCGCCGACACCGCTGACACCATTGTAACGGACCTGAAAACTCTCTATTACATTTATTAATGTCGGACACTCCCTTGTTTTCAATGTAAACTCTCGCACGAGTTTGACAATACAGCAATATGTTGAGTGACGCGTGATGTAACTTGCATATGTTTTCTCATATATTCTTAAGTTATTATTATAGTAAGTCTATTTTCGTACATATATCTAGTGTTCCTGCTTTCTTTCTTCACTATATTATAAATGTTTATTAATATGCCAGTTGATAGTTCGTCTTTGAAGGGACTGGACTGTTTTTTGGTCAAGTCGTCTCTCCCCTGTGTATCAAGTCTCTATCACATTGTTTATAATAAATTAATCATTTTCCTTAAAGGTCTATTAATTCCGTAGATATATGTTTTCGTTTATCGCGGATACAACGAGCATGTTTTGTGATTTTTCTGTTTTAGATTAGATTAGATATCAAATGAGTGATCGACTTGGAACGGCGACGTTCAGCTAAATATTTTTGAATAAACATTATGTAATAATATACAGTTAGCATAATATATTATATGTGCTATATAAGAAGGTAGTAAAACCTTACGTTTTATAGTAAATTCAATATACATCTTTTATATATAAGAGAAAGTCGTGATAGTTACGAGTACGAGGCTGTACGAGTTTGGATGAAAATTGGTAGACAGAAAGCTTAGAACAAGAAAAAAGACACAGGATACTTTTCTTTAGGATTAAAGAAATAAAAATAAGTTGATAAAATTCAAAATATTCTTGTTTACTGTCTTTTATGAGAAACAGAGTTCGTTCAATCAGCTTTACATTTCTATTTCTGAAAGAGGCAGACGAAGTCGCGGTCAAATACTAGTAGGTATGTAAGTAAATGAGGTATTGTTTTTATATTTTTAATTAATAATTTCCTCTTTCTTTCCGTGACTTCGTTCAAAAGAAGACTTGAGGAGAGCGTCTATAATTTCTTGTTCATTCATCCTTTAATCGTAAGAAAAAAAAACTACTTCTCCTAATCTGTGTTTTTACAACAACTATCGTTCGTCAAGTTATCTTTAAGTATTTATTAATCCACTTGTTTATGTAATTTTCTTCCGACTTCATTTAAGCCAGTGGAAAAATTTAGATTTTATTTACAGTATACACCTAGTATTAGAGATAAAAATAAAATATGGAAAGTTCTCAAATCATTAGATTGAAAACCACGTATGATTTGATAAGAAGGAAATTCCCCGACGATAAAATAGGTACGTGCAACGAAAACTACAGTAAGGGAGACGAAGTCTTTATATGCACTAGTATTGATTGTTTGGTCATTGTTAAACTGAAACTAATGATAGAAAAATAAATTGATTTAAATTTCAATCTTCACTAATTATGATTCAGTTATTATTAAGAAATTAAGGTTAATTTGACTGACAAAATCTTGAACAGACAATAAATATAAGTATTTGTAATTAAGCCTAATTATTATTTATTACTAGTTTTTGCCCGCGACTTCGTCCGCGTTAATTTCATCATCTTCTTCTTCTATATATATAAAAATGGATTGCTGTTCCTTAGTCTCGCTAAAACTCGAGAACAGCTGAACGGATTTATCTTATCTTAGGTTTGAAATGTTTGTGGAGGTTCAGGGAAGGTATAAAAGCTGAAAAAAATTGATTCACTACTGGGAAAACCATAAAAACAGCCCTTTTCTATTTCCCATACAAACGTTTTTTTTGACATTAGATTTGACAACTAATATGTCAATCATTCTGTCGCACTTCAAAACACGCAGATTTATGGCTTACAGGTAAACTCCAAAAATATAAATAAAAAAAACGTAACAGATACTTCTTGATTATAGGGCGATACGAAGTTCGCCAGGTCTGCTAGTTAGTAATATATGTATAGCTGACCGGGCGAACTCTGTTCCGTCCTAGAGGCCATAAATAATTAGGTTTTTCCTGTATCAATCGAACAGAATGATTGACATATTAGTTAGTTGTCAAATCTAATGTCAAAGAAAACATTTGTATGGGAAATAGAAAAGGGCTGTTTTTAGGGTTTTCCCGAAAATGAATCAATTTTTCTCACCTTTTATACCTTCCCTGAACCTCCACGAACATTTCAAGACTAAAATAAGATAAATCCGTTCAGCCGTTCTCAAGTTTTAGCGAGACTAAGGAACAGCAATCCATTTTTATATATATAGAAGATAGTGTATTATGTAAGTTCTAGATCATTATATTTCAGTCTGTCGTTGGAAAAAACTTATAAACAGTCACACATGTTATCATCTGTAATACAAGTTATTTTTGATTAAAGTATTAAATATATAAATAGCAGTTATCATATTTTTTTAATTTATTATGTATTGCATAATGGGTTAAACCTGAACAAGATTATCACAAAGGAAAAATTGTCAAATAAAATTTCCCAAAGAGGGTTGATGTCAAGCAGGCGGCCGGTCGTAAAAACAATTAGCCAAAACTATTGACAATATGTAAGGCAGACCCTGGCTTAATCTGGGAAATTGCCAGGAAGAAGAAGAAAAAAACTTGACAAATTAAATCTGTGTATAAATCTGTCTGAACAATTAAGTAAAAAACAAAAGTAAACATTTAAAAGTTCATTGAAAACGTTTTTAAATCAATAGAAATAAATTAAATGTCAGAATGACATTGAATAAGTACAATCTGATGTAAATATAAGAAGTGTTACTTAAATGTAAGTCATATATTATTGTGTGCCGCGTTCAGGGTTGTTTGTAATGCATTCTAGGAGATCTTTATTAATTTTGAAGGTAACATCGTTAGTACTTGAAGCAACACCTTCTGGTTTCTATCATAGAGACGAAACCTCTTAGCATTCCATGTATACATCGTGCGGGTGTCGGGTCCATCGTTGCATTGAGAGGAGCTTCAATACTGCCTGGGACTTGCGACCCAGGTGTAGGTTTAAGGGACCCCTATCTATCGCTCTTTAAACGCTCGCCTCCACCGTACAAGCTCCTCTCTCTACCAAATTTGAAAATAACCTACTAGAGCTGCCTTCGATGTACTTTCCAAGAATGAATTCATATTAGTTCTGGATTAATATTCATGTATGTATGTATAGCAGATATGATTCAGGTAAAACCTGCGCATTTCCAATAGTTATCTTGCTATCACAATATTGTCTGTCACAATAGGATTTATATTATCGAGTTAGTAACGACACCTCCGCGACACAGCCGAGGACGTCCACCTGAGCTGATCGATGATAAAATATATCAAGACCACACACTACTTATATATTACATCATTATATATATATATATGTATCTTCACGTCTGAATTTGAACGAGGCCCTTTACACTATATATACTTATGAATTGCCTGTGTATAGGTACTTTATTTAAAATGTTATCTATCTTTATTTTTAGAATTTTTTCATGATGTGCAGAGTTAATAAAGTAATGTTACTTTAACATTTTGGAATCTGTGATTCTGATAGACTGATTGAATGTACTTCATGAGTTTTGATAAGTATGAGAGAAGACTAACGGAGGACTTGAGACTGAAAACAACCAGATTATGATAATGATTATAAACAACTCAGTATTAAGAGTGTCACTGAAAAGTTTTGTAGCAAACAACGAGGCCGTACCTACAACATAGAGTATTACAAATATAAATATACTTTAAATACGTTATGTTATCTGAGATACAAAAGTATATCTGTATATAAACTTTCTGTTGGCAGAGTTACTGCGCCACTGAACTGATGCCAAGAGGAATATTCGTCCAAATAACTGCAACATTATGAAATAAACAGAGGATTCGTCGTTAAAAACTAATTTACTAATAAAAGCGTGTGTCAGGTAAGGCCGGCGGTCTGGTTGTGTCTGTTAGAGATCATCAAAACATGAGAGATTATTAACGAGCTGTTAGTATGTAATGCATGCAAACGACACGAGTGTTGTCCAACAGAGACGCCGCGACCGCCGCCTCCACACACAACACATAAGCGACGAGCGATTATAACTATACGTAGTATATATAACATTTATAATACACGCTGCCTCTTGTGGTTTACTCCACACCCACGGACAGATCGATATCAATGATAGCCGATTTAAATGCCGTTCAAGTGATGTTTGTTGGCTACGAGTAAGTGCGCTAAGAGCTTCCAGTAAAAGGCCGGCTTGTTTTATTATAATATTTGGAATCATTTAGATAACTCGCGCCAACAAATGATAACTCGTTTACATTTCGAGAGTGGATTCATTTTAGATTCATCGGATTCAAGTAATCGTTGAACTTGAAGCTTGTTTTGTAACGTTCCGAGCTTGTTATGTTACGACCACTATTTCTGTGGCCACAGCTCAGCCGCCGATATCTGGATCCGACCGGGACGGGGAGAAAAAACTAAACAACGCACAATATAGCTATTAATAAATAAATAAATCACGGAAATCAATAAATAACACGGGGCGCGAGGGAAGCGACGCCGCGGGTCGACACAATACCCGCAAATTGAGACGCTTCATTCGTCGCAGCAATGAGAACATCTACTAACATAAATCAGGGTTTGTCTGTCCGTGTCTGTGTCTGTGTATGTGTATGTGGGGCACACTGTGGTCTCACACTACATTAACACCATAAAATGGGGCGCGAATTATATGCTAAAATATGTTTGTTGATTGAAAATATAATAATAAGTCAAAAACAAAACCAAACGTCATCATAAAGTTTACTTTGAACAGTTGATGTCCGATAATTCGTTGGGTGAAGATAAAAATAAATGGTAATATTTTATTAATTTATATGAAGTACAAGTCAAATAGTAAAATATATAAATTACAAAGTACAATGTTATAAGAATAACTTGAACGCAATGATTCGTCACGCGGCGAATGTTATCCAACATGGCGCACGCACAATCAAACTAAACACACCCTGCACCCTGCACCCTGCACCCTGCACCCTGCACCCCACTCGTTACATTTTGAATTATTTTTATTTCATTACTAACAATACATTTCACCCGTTTCCTTGTGATTTGTGAGGCGCCATTTTGTGTGTCCCATGCGCGAGCGCAGCTCTTTACAAAGCGAGCGTGACGTCACAGAGCGGGGTGTTTTTTAAATTGTAAATTAAACTCGTATCAAAATTCGTCGCGGTTAATGAATATAGAAAACATTCCCGTTCCCCGCTCTGTGTTGTGACACGTCTTAATGTCGTCTAATTTAGAACATTGAGCGGCGACCGGCGACCGCTCGCCTTTATCGGCAAATTAAGAATTAAACAAACTGCCTCAGATAAAATAAAGCTATTTAAGGTGAAACGGTTTTTTGTTAGGAACGCCACTTAACGATCTCTATAACGAACGCTGTCTGATAATGATGTTGTGTACACGTACATGTACGTACCTACTCGTGACTACCCTACTATACGACACAACTCACAGAAACAGGATCCAAGAGTCTAGTTTTAACCGAGGATATGTATAAATGTTGTTTTTGTTTTATTTATTAGTCATACATACATACATGTGTTCACACCAGTCCGTGATCTAGCAGCAAGTTATCCAAACTGAAACACCTTTTGTTATTACCATAATATTTTGCTAAACAAGTCTCAAGCTGCGCGAGATTTAATTCTACACTACAATTGTTACAACTACGGTGTAATTATTATTGTAGCGAGGGTTCGTACGACGGAGGGACGCCGGCGGCGGCGAGCACACTTAATATTTACTAGACCATGTTAAAACATGATATAGAACATTATATATTAATATAATAGATTTATTTATTAAAAAATAAGCAGAAGATTATTTAATAACAAAATAAAACACACAATTATAAAGCTTTTGATAAATTATAAAAACATTTGATAATAATATTAAGAAACTAGGAGTCTAACTGTCAAGCTAATTTGTAACACAATATTCATGTACAAAAAACTAGTATACAACATCCACCCTTGTTCGTAATGACTTAATATAATATATAGAGTATGTCGGTCTGTCTTTACATCCCCGTTTTGTCGTTAAACGCGGGCGAGGCCGGGCGAGGTCCCGCTCTACTATAATACAACAAAATATTTATAAATGTTTTATTTGATCGGCGCGGGAGCAGACAAATATGTATGGTGGATGCTACAGGAGGCAGCGGGATCCAAACCTTACTTATATTTACATTAATTTATCCATATATTTCATTATATTTAGACTATGTCGTAAAAATGATTGTATTTAAAAGAGAGAATGGCTTCTTTGAGTCTTAAATCCCTTCATAATTACAGTCATATTTGATGCTGGACCGCTGCCGGTCATGTCTTGGGCAGGTACAATTAGCCGTATTGTATTATTACCCTTCCTAGTCGATACTTTGTACCGAGTATATTGAATTATGTTTGCACACATGTTTAGGAGCTGCGTCGGATGAAGACCGACTCGCGGCAGCTTAGCGTGATTTTATAACAGCTCAATCAAATGCTCTTTTATATGTTGTGAGCATGACAAAGAATGACATAAAGAATTTACAGTTAAAATTTATGTATGTATGTTTGTTCCGTAAAAAATCGCAGCTGGTTTTCATATTGAATACTAATCTTTCAAATGGTTAAAACATTTAGCTAATAAAGACATTCATATATAAATACAGCAAGGAGTTAAAAAATCAAAGTAAACCGGTTTCAGTTTAGACACGACATCGACTTGTAATATGATCTTTAATAATCCTTGTTTGTTAAACGACCTCTTTGTGAATATTAATTGATTATTTATTTTTATGTGATAACAGAATTAAATACAAAAAATATTTGTAAGTTATTCTTTAAATAATAAATTTAGACTCAACTGCCTGACACATTACTTTCACCTCCTTTAAACGACACTCTCCTATCTCACAATCTGAGTGTACTCGCACTAATTAACAATATTAGCCAATCATTACACAAATGATAATATTAATAATTATCTCATTTAGTTATACAACATCTAAAGTAAGTTTGATAAAATCTAAAACACACTTATTACTTGTGATGTGAATGGTGTATTACTGAAACATACTAGTCGTTTACCGTGACTTTGTCTGTGTATGTACTTTACGAAACATTTTGAAAATTTAGGTGACATATTAGACGTCAAATGCTGAATATCATCATGGGAAAATTATTTTACGAGTAATTTAAAACAAGGTTGTAAAATCACAAAAACTCATAATATACACAAAGTTATAGTTGTACGATCATTAGTGATCCCTAGATCTTTAAATAAATCAGTTCAGATATGAAGTGCAATCTCCTGACTGTAGCTGGGTACTGTATACCTATGTTTATTAACAATTTGCTCTCAAATCTAAAATAATTAATTAATTTATATTTAGAACATTTATTGTTAATAATAACTGTAGCTTTAATCATTTAAAATCATCTAATTTGCACAACAAAAGCTCAAGTAATGTTTCCTAACACAACTAAATGTCAAATGTGTACGATATAAAAATGTCATTTCTGTTAGTACGACACCCGACACACCCAAACGGACAATACACAGACATCAATGTCACCTAATTTCTTACGCTTTATACATCTATTCAACGATTTACAATACAATTCAACAATTACAGTACACACGAAAATATACTTTATGTGAACCGAGGAAGATAGCAAATCAATATACACTATAAAATGTCACATGTAAATTAAATTATTGCAAAATAAACCTTAATATATTAATTTAAAGTCTATATTGGTGTGGTTCTGTTTGTTGGGGTGTTTTTGACTTCCGCGCTGACAAACTTACCCACACATTAGCGGTGCCATGAATAAATCGTGGAGATAACTTCATTAAAACGACAAAGCTGCGAACACACCAGGGACAGGGACCAGGGGCAGGGACCAGGGGCAGGGAGCCGGGAATATTGACATAATATACTAGTTTAATGTGTATCAATAGTTTACACCGCGTGTCATAGCTTTGATTATAATATTTATATTGTAATTTTAAGGTTTTAATAAAACAACATTTATTATCTTTAGAATTTGAAATATTAATAAATATATACATCGTTACATATAAAAGAAAGTTTTGTTAGTTACACTATTTATAACTTAAGAACGGCTGTAGGGATATGGTTGAAGATTATCTGTGAGATAGCTTAGAAACAGGCAACGGACATAGCATAGGTATTTAATTCTGTTCGATCGAAACAGAAAAAGCTTAATAAATATCAATATCTGGTTATTTACTGCTTCTAGGTCGGAATAGAGTTCACCCGGTCACCAATAAATTTATTACTAATTCCGAAATTAACGCTGCCGAAGTCGCGATTAGAAACTAGTATTTTACATACAAATTTGTTAGAACAATAACAATATAAGGTAGAATCAATATTGAGTGAATTAATAACATTATTATTATTATCTCTGTGTGTAAAGAGCGGCCAGTCACCGCTCCTCGCAGCATCTCTCGTTTATCTCGCGATAAGACACCATTACCGTAAAGCATTTTAAATGTTCATAAGAGGATCACACTGCTACGTTTTAATTTGTTCAAACTCGTTCCCATTAATAATATCTTACGAATGATGCGATATTATAATTCTATTACTAGAGAATAAAGACATCACTTGTATTTATACAGTAATTAAATCTAAACTAATATGTTTCGTTCCATTTAATGTTTTTTTAAATTCTTGATTAACTTTACAGTACCCAGTTTACAGACCTGACCTCATCATTAATCTTATACTATCTAAAAATATAAAAGTAAACTCCAATATCTTGTGTTATTCCAAATTAAATTGATCTCTTATCTTCAATTACAAACCTCACTCACAAATATCATAATAAAAATTCTTGAATATCACAGAAGGTCTCAGAAGTTCCGTCAAAGCCTCTCACATTTATTAAATGTTACACAACAATCTGTAACAGAAGCCTTTACGAGGTGTGTATGTCTTCATTTGTATCGTGGATAGCTCGTAAAGAATACTTTAAAGTTTAAAAGATACAATATAAGGCGGACCAGTCACGAACAGACGGAATACTTACAACCACTCATTAATAAATACTCATCCATTAATATATATAAACATATATTTAAAAATATCACTAGCTTTCTAATTCTTTTTATAATTATTATATAATATACATGCCTCTGTCTTTCTGTGAATGGTGACTTTATATTAGACTAATTCTTATGTCTCCGACCGCGGGCCGGCCGCCGCCAAACACCTACCGAGTAAAGGCTACCGACTATCAACATACTAGTAGTGGACTACCAGCTGACTACTCACACGAACTACACTCTTAACAGATAATATAATGTATTAATATGGATATATTACTAGAAGTGTTCTTGGAGATGTGTTGTAACAGAAGCGACGTATCAGAGACTTGTTATATGCGAGAAGTATAAACGTTTTAAGAAAAAGGATACCGATGCTTCGCTTTTGTGAACATCCAAATAGTAAATATTTCAAATGTTTGAGCGATTGTAATGTATCAGGTTTCTGTTCCGTAACGAATGATCGAGCAATGAGTCTTCGATAAAAACAGCGCCTTTTATCGCAACATTCAAATCGTCCATTAGTTGTAATCCGAGATTTTCCTTGGTGGTCCGTAATCTGAAGTACTTATTTACAATAATATACATTGTGTCGCAGTACAGACTCAAACGGCGTTCTTAATTGGACTCGCAACAACGGCAGAGCTCTAGCAGAACGAGATCAACCGTGAAGGACCGAGAGAGACCAAAATAAAGCGATTATTGGCTGGAGCAGTTCGTCTGTTTGTCGCCGGCTCTTAATACATGAACCGACGGATAATCCGCTATGAATATATAACTTCACTCTCGCTTTGTCCTGTGACGTATTGTCTATTGACGACTGTGCGGACCAACTTACAGTCAGGTATAAGAAACGTGCTGACAGTGAATTATGATCCCTTACACTTTATAATATAGACGTTTCTAACTTTACGTTCCGCAGATTTAATTTTGCTAAGATAGTCAAACAAGGCACACGATTTTGACATGTATTATTTTCACGTTAAAGGTGATATTCGCCCGTCTATACTTCAGGCCCGCGTAATCCTTCGGCGTTCGCTTCAGATGTGTCGCTGAATATTTTTTCATGTGGTTCACTTTCATCCTACATCTGTCTCTGTTCTCTGTCATAATTAGTGTTCGTGTGTGGTCGCCTCCAACTATTGTCCTCTCTAGAAGTCCTTTTGTGTCATTGTCTTTTGATGTTTTCACTTTCTTTCTTTGTAAATCCTTTATCTTATAAATAAACAGTAATCGATACTGAGCCGAAAGCACGATCATCGTATTGTATTAGAGTTAATCCTAAAGTTTCCTTTTCAATCATATTAATGGCCGTAAAACGTGACAAATTTTAATAAATATACTTAAAAATAAATATACAAAACCTGCCTATATTGATTTAAAATATCATTCCACATATCAAATTAAGCCTACAAAAAGGAAAAAAAAGCTGGGTATCAATCGGACCAATTTGTAAGGTAATAGGAGTCTCCCGTGAAAGGCTGTACAACCGGCAGCCGATAATTTGGTCTTTATTAGTGTTGAAAAGGCTTTGTTTTGGCCGCTATTGTGGGACGTGTGAAGTTGATACATTTATTACGAGAGGGCGTGGCGATAGAGTGACGGCTCCCGGCTTACAATAGACGGCGGCGCTCTCTGAACGATACGCCGTACGCGACCTACCGACAGAGGTTACCACCGCTCATGATGGTACCGTTGGCTTTAGAACACACAATATATATACATATTAGATCTTTAGTTACATCTTGCAGAATTAGTCGTTTTATTTTTTAAGCTTCCGTCACTGTACAACTAATAACTAAGTATAAAACTACCACAAGTAGAATGTTTTATTAACGAGAGTTTTTAGTAAAACGAATAAAACTCGCTAAATATTAATCAAACCTACCTTTCTGTTAGTGTCAGTTCTGTTATATTTCATTTAGTCTATGTGAGCAGGAACGGCTCGTCATCGGCTGTAATAAGCCTCTTTACATCATTATTAAGTCGTGTTGTAATCACTCTCCTCTCCATTGTCCGCACCTGTACTCTGTAATTTCGTATGCGAATAGAGCGAGTTTTAATTTTTGGGACAATTATTATGAATATTCATGTTATTATAATATTGGAGATTATTTTTTTATAATAACATCAGGTATGGAGCGAGCACGCACAATAGATACGATACCAATTTTGCGTTTAAGTCAATAATCCCGACAACATCTACACTAAGTCAAATTGTTTCGTTTAGGTTTTCTCTATTAGTGGCAGAGAAATGCAAGTCTTATTTGGGTATTCATAACGTACTTAATGCAACGACACGAGTGATTCTTATGAAATAGAATTATGAAGTAAGATGTATCTTATTATGTGAGGAATAAAAGCAGCATTTAAATAAGTAAATCTTCGTAACTTGATAATAAAGCTGTTCCTCGTGATGATGGCGTATCGAATTAGGAGTTGTACACCGCGGTCAGAGCAAGATGTTTGTTATATTACAAGCTGAATACTCTCTGTGGGGATTTATATATGTATATATAGTATGTATTTGCTAAGTTTGACGCCTGAGATAAAGCCCTTTATATAAAGGTAGGTCGAGAGCTCTCCCGGCTCTCACGTGCGAGGTAACAATGATACTTCATAATTTAATAAAATAAAAATATTTCGTTAGCTCAAAGTTTTTTAAGTTTTAGTAAACTGTAAAGTTATACCTCAATGAAGGGGCGAATGTTTAAAATTATTTATTGATTTTGTAAAGTGTCAATGTAGATCTCACAAACAGCGTTCCGCTTGGCCGGTCCCGGAGTGTTTCCACGTGCAGACAGCCCGACACATGCTTTGTATTAGTTGTGACAGATACCTCCTAATTGATACATATTTCATTTGTTTAACTGCTTCCTTTGTCGCGCCGACGATGGACTCTGTGTAGTCGGAGATCGGGTGACACACACACACACACATCGGATTATACCATCGAGTTTAAGAAGATCAGCTTAGAAACATTGTCATCATCAAAAACATATTATTAAATATATCTTAATGAAATCGTCAATTGAGTAGTTAGGATTGTTACTATGCTTGTTATTGCATTAATGGTCACGATTTAATTTATCATTGGTGCAAAAATCATCACGAAATTTGTAAAAATATCAAAACAATATACTCATTTTATGCGAAATTTATAAAAAAAATAATAAACAAGTCACTAAAATTATAACAATAAAGTGTCATCACACATGTGCCTACATCATAATGTAAGGATTTGTAAGGTATGAATATTATTTACACATCCCAGCCACCTGAGGCTCAATTACTGTTCCTCTCAGTCTCCCTCCTCTTCCCTCCTCCTCCTCGCAGGGAGTGTCACAGTCACCCTCGCTTGGATTTCAATACAGCCTCTATAATTCCCATTCCGGCGACACTTGACAATGTTAATAAGTGTTAACGTTTTAGTTAACGCGGGTCCTTGTTATAAAAAGGTTAATTAAACGTCGACTGATTCAGGCTCCCCTCCTGTGTCCTGATCTCCTCACCTCGAGGTTGGCTTGTGTTTTGTGTGTGTGTGAGTGTGACGATCGCTTAGTATCCTCTTATCTTATTTATAGTTAATAAATATTTTCTGTTTCAGTAACAACATATGTTAGTTTATTCAAATGTTGATGCTCTTGTGATTATCTCAAGCGTATGTGCTTAACAATAATCAATGATATTATTTTAAGAAGATTTTTTTTTGTAATTAATAGGAGGAGGTTAATATTATTCTACTCTACAGAGTTCTTTACTATCTATTGTCATTGCCAACAAACTAAACTTTCTGTTTCAGAGTATATACAAGGTTATATAGTCTACATAAGCTCTGTCTCTACCCCTGTAACGATTTATTTCATCAGTAGTGAGAGGTCCGTCTGTATGTATCTTTTGAATGCTTCAGTAACTCCCTGAGACGGTCAACTTCAATGGAGGCGTTAGTAACAACAAACAGTTCATTGTACCGTGTACCAGGCTCCTTGCTCGTTAGTCAGGGACACTCCGGAAAATTCAAGACTTGTTACAATATAAACATATCACTTTTAATAAACACCCTAGCTCGTATTTTATTTCTCTATGCCCTGCCACCGTTGAATCCCTATCCTCAATGGATAATTCTTACCTTTCTAGGCGATGTATTTTGTTTCTCTGGATCCAAATATCTTTAATAATGTATCCCTTATTATTAGTAGACTATGTAAATAGTTCTCCTTATGTTGATATGAATGTATACTTAATATTAATTTTCAGATTTTGAAAGTCGTCTAATTTTCGAAGAAACTTTGACTGAAAGTTGAGTGAAAGTATTTAATAAAAACAATTACTTTTAAAAGTCCTTCAACATAATAGATAGAAAGTAATATGTTTTTAAAACATTTTGTTCCTCACATTTCAAAGATAAATCATACTTCATAAATACTGAATAGTTTAGACTTCACTGTGATATACAAGCTGAGTAAAGGTTTGTAGACAGTTTTTCTCAATGCTACGTTTAACTCCGCTTCATTCAATTTTCCGTAGAAGGCTTCTAACTAGTTATTTTTGTAACAAGAGGTTCTCATTTCTATTTATTTTATGGTTATGAAATATGTTTTTAATATTATGTCAAAATGTTGGTATATAATTGTTCCGAATATATCATCTAATACAAAAAGTAATTAATAGAAATTTTAATTTTACATACAATGAATTCTTCCAAAAGACAATTTTGGTACAATTCAGATTTTGCATAGTTTTTATATGAATAGCTTAACAGTATTATTAGATTTCAATAAGTATGATATATGGAGTATATTTTTTTGTATGAAGGTGTAAGGTAGGTATGTGAGGCACGCGGGGAGTCACAGCCACCCGCAGACAAATATGTCTTTATAATTAGCGGCACTTCTCAACTGTTATATTTATTAATTGCAGGCGCGGAAACCACACGGACACGGAAACATACACTGGACGAACAAACGAATATACACCTTAACACCATATATATAAAGGAAAAATTTAATGTAACCAAATTGTGATGCTGAAGATAATGTGTGTTGCAATAAATTAAGACCTTATGATAAAGGAATAAAGTTGAATTTTGTTAGTTTTGTGATCGATGATTAGTTTAAGAGCTTTGTTAATGAGTCGGTGAGCGGTTCGACGACGGTGAGGTATCAGAGCGTAAATTCCAACAAAATTCTCCTGAAAGGTTAAAATTTGACGTAATAATTGGGTTTTTAATGCAAAGAAAAACTTGAGTAGCTACTGAAATAACTTAAATTGATAAAATCATCTTAAATAAGACAGCATAAATATTAATTTCCAATAATATCGATAAAAGAAACAAAAATAAATTGTTTACAATTTTTCCTAACAGATTTTTCTTTATACAATATACAACAAAAATTCGGTACTTCACATACTATCACATAAATTCTTGTTGTTATTCAAATATTATTTATCAATATCTCTAACTCTCAACTAATCAGTCACTCCTTATAGATTTTCCCTTCGAAATATTCTTATTTGTCAAATCAATGACTTCACAGCCAAAATGATTCTGTCCATGATCTATGGTCCTTTAAAACTACAAAGAGAACTGACTGAGAGGTGTCCTCGTAATCAGTAGTCACCAGTCACCAATCGTCACATTAAGTTATGGGAGCTATTAACATGAAGAAGTCGTTATGGAAATAATGAAGGCGTCAGCGGCCGCCTCAGTTACATATCAAAGAATGCTTTTAGAGGATCAAAAGTTACAAGATGTTGAATACACCATCGCCACCAATAATGGACACCACGGACACTTTATTATGGAAATTAATGAAGCATCTTTAACGTGATGTTCCAATTGAAACATACTGTTAATCAAAGGAATCTTTTAGATAAATTAATTTAAGTAACAGTATCTTTTGTAATTTAACTTGCTTTTACATGATCTAAATGTCATTTACAACCATAATCAAACAACTTCAACAACTTAATGTTTTCAAACTTCGTTAAATAATGATAGGAATACGATCCAACAATCACGCTACTATTCCGTTAATTCCGTTTAATTTGTCTTTATTCGTAAATCTATATTTGTTTTAACTAAAAAACTTTCACTTCAAGTATTAAATGTTGTACGATTTGCTTCTTTTCAAATTCTCTTACCTTCTGTCTGTTCATACGATCAGTGGATACCTTATGATGCAAGTTGTCACGAATAATAATAGAAAACAATTTAAGACAAACATCGCTCTCATTAGCACCTCACGTGAATTCCTTTATGGTGAATGTCAAATATTTCAGAATGGGAGGTCTCACATCAAAGAGCGGACGCGATCATTAAAATTGACAAATTATTCAAAAATAAACTACACATTATTTACGAGCTCAGCCACAACACATAATGGACATTTTTCATGGCCGATGAATTTTTTCCAGTTCAAAAGAACAAGCATTATCTTCACTACTTACAGCCTCTGGTTTATAATCAGACGTTTCATGAAGAATTCTTAAAGTATCTAAATGTTTCCATAATACCTGTACTACAATAATGAAATATTTTATATACTTGAGCAACAGATACTGAAGTAACAATACCTCAACATAAAATACCATGATGAAAAATCTCTTAATTTGAGACAAATTCAACTTAAATTGAGTTATCTATAGGAGACATTATCTGGGTAATAAATTATTCAACTAATTGCTAATGAGATTTCAGCAAATAGGACGTTGACAGTTCAGCCCCATGTGTGGATGGGTCCTTATCATCGGATCACATGTTATGTGTGTTATTGAAGAACATCTCAGGATACCACCCATCGAGACCGCTCACACAGGTCAGGCATTTCGCTAAGTGTTAGGAGACTTAAACGATCTTCAAGTTCAGGGTACAGCGGAGAGTTGACAAAGAAACGTGACCAGAAACATAGAAATATTTACACGATACTAACTATATCAGTGTTTTAACTAACAGAGGTTTTATTTAAAAATAATTCTGGAAAAACATCCCATGAAATATCCCTATCAAAGTATGTATAAGTAGTCAAATTGGTTATGACTATCTAATATAAGGATTATCCCATATATTTATGTACGGAACCCTAGTTCACATTTCCCTGGTCTCTCCTGGCTGCTAGTCGTGGGTGGCGTTTGATTTTTTAGCGTCACCTCAAAGCACGGCGCCAATAGTTCGCCCAGTTCGCTCCAATGTTTATACCTTTATACCTTATCTCTGTAGATAATTGCTGTTTTAGTCTATTTTAGTTTTAATTGATGGAAGTTTTTTACTAAGCGCTCTTCTGGCGTAAGATGGTAGCCGTCTCAATGAACTTGAAACATTTCAAGTTGTTACAAAATACTTTGTTTTTGTGGTCTAACATACATACATTATAATAAATAAGACAAGTAAGTAGTTAAAAATGTACATCGTTTTGTGTGAAATGAACTTTAAGTAAGTTATTTTGTAATACGCTTCAATGGACTTAAAGCACTAGTTATATACACTAAGACAACTTTCTTGTTTATTTATAATTATTTCACAATATAAAAATACTTAAACATAATCAATAGCCATGTAAGTGTTGTCGCAGGCCGCATCTCCTCTCCTGCAAGTCTCGTAGGATCCTTTGATTCGCCGACTGTTTTGAAGAGCACATCTACTGAACAAAGCCGTGTTTTATCTGAGATTAGCAGCTCCAGGGTGGCCGAGCTGAAATAACACTACGTACGAACAGACAGACGCGGCGTGTGTTTGATACACACGTTTATATTATATATATTATGATAGCTCATCTACAGCTGGTCATATCTATTATGGTAAGAAAAATACTGAAATAATGATGGATTATAAAGAAAAGATAAGTGAAAGAAAACTGGTCAAATTATAAGAATAATATAATGGAAAAGAAATATTAGTACCTCCGATACTGAACTATAGATGTCATCTCATCAAACAAGAGTTTTGTTATTACTCAGAATATAATATTAGATGAGCGACTATATCCGAGGGCCCGGGTTTGTCTGCCTCGTTGTTAACTGTATTAAATATGATAATAAACAACACAAAACCGACCTTAACTTGTTAATAATAAAGCTTATTAGAAAACATTGTAATTTTATTTTGTAAGCTTTGTATTTTGTTTACGATATTGTTACTTGTTTAATGCAAAGGATTTTAGATTCTATTGTGTTAGTAATAAGATGTACAATTCCATCATATTGTCATATTCTTTATTTACAATTCACAGGACATGTGGGAATATGAGATTTAAATTCAATCAAGATTTGTATCGGATTCAAATTTCATAATGTTCAACTTTTGCACCCCTTCACAGATAATATGACAATCATTGAGCTATTTAGGATCTGTATCAACTATCAGTGCCTATTATACTAATATTTATACAAATATATTAGGAAAATTTATGTTTATTGAATATTTAATAAAAGCCTATTAAAATACCCGATATTAATTAACAAATATTCCTATAATCCATGTTTTTTGTTAATAATATTATAATAACTGGTTTAAATTGAATCATAATCATGTCATTAGTTTATTTTAGTTTATAGTTATCAGTAAACGAGTGTAAAACTCTCAACAAATCCTCACTAGAACGCGCACAGTCGAGCAAGCTTCAAAGAACTGAATGTATGCGGTAATGACGACCAATATCGACAATTTGCTACGTGCGATTGAACACCATCAATGACTGCCACCCCTCACAGGGAACACACAGACAAACACACAAAAATATACCATACACGATAAATGTAAGGTTCAGAACATGAGTCGGGGATGTTTTTGCGAAATGAAGACATAATCGGTCCAGATGGAGGGCGAATGCAATAAAATATTATCATTTATCATGACGACATGTTTGTTGTATGGAGGTCACCACAATGACGGTGACGGTGAGCGGCGGCGTTACCACTATTAATAACATACATACATACATACAGCTGCTCTGGTTCTTATATATAATATATGAGCGAAGTTCAGGACGATGTACTACAAGAAAATTGATTTCAATTAGGAAAATCATTATAATGTATCTGCTACCTGGCAATTTACCAGTTATAGGCAGAGTCTGCCTTACATGTTGTGAATAGTTTTGGCTCTTTGTTTTTACGAATGGCCGCCTGACTGACATCAACCCTCTTTTGGGAAATGTATGTTATTGATAATGTATAATGATAATTTTAACAAACAGTTTTGTGAGAATATTAATTCTTATTTTTTTATAAATTTTAGATTTTTAAATTATTGATTTAATTTTTTATTTTCGTTAATGCAACAACAGATGTTGTTCAACTATATTAATAGAACACATGAATCAACTCACAAATAAATAAATTATATTGAATGATAATAAAAGTCGCTAACAGTCGCTAGTTTAAATATTTGAACAACATCCATCGATCTCAGTGACACAATACACGGTGTCACACATTATACTGTGTATGTAGGTACCTCCGGCTAATGTAAGGACAGCCGATTATAAAATAGCGTCGCGAATGTTGTGAAACATTCTATTAGACCGGGGCCCGGTGTTTGTGGATGTTATTAAGTTATGTTCAACTTCCGCACATACATACATACATCATGACGCTCTATTACAACAGTGAACAGCTCCGTGTCTATATATCTGCGGGCAGAGCGTGCCGAATCTGAGCACATTGCGCTTTTGTCCGTCCGGCCCTTTCAACCATGATGGTTTTATTGCGGGTGCATTCTCAAGTTATTGGTCTCCTTTAACAGGGTGACGATGTTATATGGCTGCTGTAAAACAATAAATAAGTCGATTGTTTAATACCCGTCGGACCCCGGGAGATGCGGTCTGAATGTCATCACGGCGATGATGATGCATTCGAGTCCATCCAATGAATGACGAGTGCTGAGTTAATTGTTCGAGATCTTTACAATCCGTGGTAAACTCATCATGAAGCGTGACAGAGTCCCTCTAAAGAACAGTGTGACGCTCATTTATTTAGTGTCGCGGTCAAAGAATTACTTAAAACTCATTATGCGAACGAATTCTGATTTGTTATGGTTTATTTACATTTAACTAAAAAGATTTCTTACCAAAGAAGCCAAATACAGAATGCTAATGCTCCGTTCAAATCAATTGTTGAGAAAAATCTTCGAAAAGAATTGCAACCACATTATCACCAATAAGTACACATTATTGGGTTTGAATTACAACCGGGCTTAGAAGAATGAAAATAATTTTACGTCAGAAAAAAAAGTGAATAAACATGATTTTAATGTCAAAATTTTAACTTTTTAATAATAAATGTTCACAAAATGGAAGATTTTTATTGCAAACTAGCTTTTGCCGCGACTCCGTCCGCGTGTAGTAGTGACTTCCGGCAGATTTTTGGTTCTTCCCACATAGTTCCCGTCCTTGCGGGGTTTTCGGAATGGTTGAGTTTTCAGGATAAAACCTATGTTTTTTTTAAATTCACAATGAATTACTCTTAACCAACAACATATTTATTTGTTTATTTGAATAAAGATTTTATAAAATTATTTCAACCAAATTAGGTACCATAAAAACGGTTTTTGTGAGTTAATCTTAAAAGATAGGCATATACTGTCGCGGACTGTTTTTTAGATCATTAAAAGAGCTATTATTCTTTATTACATGTTTTTTGTGTATCTTGAACCGTTTTGAAGGCTTCAAAGATGAAATAATTTCTCCCGTTTTTTACACATTTACCACTATATCTTTGCTCCTATTGGTCGTAGCGTGATGTTATGTAGTCCACAGCCTTCCTCGATAACTGGACTATCCAACACAAAAAGAATTATTCAATTCGAACCAGTAGTTTCGGAGATTAGCGCCTTCAAACAAACAAACAAACAAACAAACAAACAAACTCTTCAGCTTTATAATATTAGTATAGATAATCCATTGAAATCATCAAAGTTCCGTTATCTATGAGCTGATGTAGTAGCAGAGTGTATATTAAACCCCTGAGACATACAACTTATCACCTATTTGTTACTTTAAACAACAATCCCCAGCGGGATGAAGACAGCTTTAACTTTTATATTCTAATGATGTTATTTTATTATTATTATAACTACTGTTGCTAGTATTTTTTTGTGAAAATAGATCTCTCTGTGCTAATGGACAAATCCTACGAATTATGGTTTTACAGAAAAGTTCCAAGAACAATCACAAAAACTGAACAATCTTTTAATATCTGAAGCTGAACTGAATATGTACTTTACTTAATAAACAATTACAATCATTTTAAATCTGTGTGTACTAAATTATTAATTGTATATGAAAACAAATTATAGATATTATAATTTCTATTATTACATAAGCTTTGTCCGTATTATAATTCGTAACTAGATTGTTCAAAGCAAACACATATCATAAAGGAAATCCAATCTCTAAAGTAAATGTAGCCAGGAGAAGGTAAAGGTAAAAACCCAATAACATTTCATATAATCTTCTTACGTCCGAAGATTTATTTAACTTAAATCAAAAGTCAACAGTTAGTCAGTCGGCTTGCACAAAACCACGGGATCACTAACTAACACTTTAATGCTTTTGTCATCAACACACATCTACTAAATACGTCAACACACTCACCAAGACCGAAACGACCTAACTCCACGACTGAAAACATAACTCTCCACCACCGTCACAGGGTTCAGATTCAATTGACAGGAGACGAAGTCGGTGTTCTTTATCCAAAGGGATAAATAGAGATGTCGAAGCCACACGGGGTAGCAAAGCGGCCGGCGCAAAAAAAACTACAATAGCACCAAGTTTTGGATACAAAGCGACATCAGAAAATAAATTATTTCAACTGTTCAGTCCTTTCACGATAATATTGGCAAATGTTTCCATTCGGGACGGACCACGCCCCGATCCGATCCGTGAAGGAGCATGTCCCGTCTCCCTAATATACTTGTTAGCTCCATACTATTAAGGTGCCAAGTCGAGGGACGAGCGGCGCTCGGACGGCGGGTTGCGGCGCGTCTCAAAGTCGACAGAAAGTCATCGTTTCTTTTACAGTTTTTTTTCATAAGCCAACATATATTTTGACTGTGATGTTTTTATTATTTTTGTCCGTGATTCGCTTTAGGATCTATGGCTAACTAACGACTCATTTTTTTTCTAAACGGCGGCATGTATGCATATCGAATGGAAGGTTTATTCACGCACAGTGAGTGAGTGAGTTCGTGGAAACGCCGACAGAGACGTGTTCGGTAATTACCTAATGGGGTACATTGTTGTTTCAAGCAGCGCTCTGGCTTCCGTGCTCCAGCGGTCATTAATCAAAAATAAGCAGCCAGTGAAGCCTTAGACAATAGCCAGAGGTCAGAAGGAGTAGTCACAACAAGACGAGCTTCACCATGTACTGTGATGTTTATACTTCATAAACAAATAATCGGAAACACTAAAACAATACACTACATTATATATTTATATAATCATTATATATTATTTATGTACTTATAGCTTATTTGTCTTAAATATAAGACACTAACAACCCCTTCAACACAGAGGAGTCATGATTAATATTAAAACGTCATTCCTGTATCACAAAGGAGCGTCACATCCAACAGCTTTCCACGAAGAAAACAATGAGGTCCGGAAACCGAACAGGAGGACCCTGGACGAGAGACTAGTCATGTTGTGCAAGATGCAATGACAAGAGACGCCGGGGGGCACATAAATAACGTGGACAGATAAACGAGTCGTTTGGACATATTTTAAATGACAATATGTTTGAACGAATCATTATTACTGTAATTAAATATAGAGAATAAAATGAAATTTTATTGTAATATGTAGTAAGGAAGATAAATTTAGTTATGAGTTTAATTTATATGTTTTGCCATTGTTTAAGTATAATATTTAACAATAACACTATAAATAATATAGGTATATGTAAAATATTTCCGTACATCATACTATAAGTGTATTTGTAATTTTATATATTTGTAACATTTAATGTTATTTTATCTTTGATTATTATGAAGACTAGAGCTCCGATCTACATATTAAAGACAAAGGCATATAAAATGTCTAATATTATGAAATATTCATTTGAGAAATTTAAGAGTTATGTATGTCAGTAGGTACACATTTTACTGTCTATCCTTATCTTAATCAACCAAAGATACATAAAAGCAACATTTCGTATATTTAAAGCAACATTCCTCTTCTAAAGATCCTAATGAAAAAGCATGCATTTCTTTTTAAGCTATTAAATTAACACAATTGTCAGTCGTAAACAAAAGACAAACAATAGAGCATGTTGACTTTAAAGTGAATATTGGATGTGACATGAGCTATGAGGCATGGTGAAGCATTCAGTGAGTAGGAACAGTAAGTAGCAGTATGTTACGGGAGCTGGTCATTAACAGGAGTCTCTGCGGGGCGGAACCTAACTTACAATTGACAAACAACAATAAAGAACTACCTACATTAGAGCGTGAAATACAGAAAACGTGCAGACACCCAAGCAGCGTGGCTAATATGAATTTATTTTGTTTATTGGCAAAAAAGTTACAACAGACAGACTACTTAATACATACATGTACCTACTGAAATAACAAAAAATAACTTTACAAACGATGCAAGCAAAGTCGTATATAAAAACTAGTTTAATTTAATGCCAATATATACGGTATCTGATATTCATTACAAGGTATACAATGTAAAGCATTAATTACAAGACGCGCGTGAGTTACAACTGTAACTTGAATGTATTTAATTGCTTTTATTGTCCGTTGTAATAACTCTTTGTAATAAATCTTGTAACACGTTTCCTGTTTACATGTTCATTTATCAAAGGAAAAGAAAACACAAAAATTCGCTCGCACTGAATTGCCTAAACACACGCTATACACACACAGGCGTAGACACAGAACCTACCAGCTACCACCTACCACCTACCAGAAGCGAGAACAGCCACCGGTCTAATAGATGCCGTGCCACTAAATCATGATTTTCAACGGTAGCAAAACGTTAGTCAAATCTCCTCAGATTATTATCTCACAAAGCGAAGCCCATCAATTCTCAATTGTGTACAATTGAGTGCGACTGCTGTCATTGTTTGTGATGTGCTCTGCTTTCTCAATCGCTATTGTGATGCTATTGTGTTAAAATAAATCTATATTCCAAAAATAAAGAGTCCGCAACAATTAATTAGAATATCCGAGTAGTTGTTTTTGTTCTGTTCGAATCACACTATGTCGGTCGTACATCATGTTTTAATGAGTCGCCGCGTGTGTTCGGCACTTTATTTAGTGTAGCGCGATTTGTGGCCCGCGAACACGAAACACTGTTACAAATAAAGCAATTTTAAATTACAACATCTATATTTACATGCAATTTTTAATTTAAATAAAAAAGAAATATATTATTAATTAGTATGTCAGTCCATCAAACAGTGCTTTAAAGATTCTATGGCCGTGCACGAAGCGAGTGACGCCTAATACATATGAATCAGTTTCTTTTGAAAACGTTATGCGAGACACTCATTACCGTCTCAGTGCTAACGTACACATACTTATTTGGGCAGAAACAAAAATACCGAGCTAACCGTATTAAGTAAGAATTGAAATGGAAATCAGTAGCTGCACTCATTCATTTTGGATTTCGGACGAGTTTCTTAACAATATGAGAACAAAGGGATCGTTGGAGCAACAGTAAATCTTAGCAACAGTGGCGCCGTGGAACTGTCCAAATTAGTCTCCACGTTAGTTAAGGATACACTACACACTACACGTGTCACGGGCAGGCCATCGCTGGCATCTACATGACAAATACTTGGAGCTAGTATAAACATGTTGAATGTACAACATGTACACTTAAAATATATAAATAATAAACTTAACGTTAAAACTTAACGAAGCACGTCATGGAAACAAATATTAAAAATCTTTGTAAAGTTGACTTATGTTTAAAGAGATAATCAAATATGATTTCACGAGTATTCATTTAAATGAAACTAGTAGTTTCAGATTACTACACGTATTTTATTATTTGTAGAAACTACATACTCTCGACACATGGATTATTGCATATATGATTACATTCACTGAAAGTAACTGAAACTTCGAGAGCATGTAGTTTTAATATAAAATACTTAGTATTAATTGTTTCTAGTAGGTACATCAGACACAGCAGACATCTCTAGTTTGGCAACAGAATAAGTGCACAACATAGTTCAAAGGACACAATACTAACAGAAAGTCTTCCGTATTTGTAACGATCTTTCACAACTTGTGAGTGATCATTTATAGAGTGACAAAGATGGAGTAATACAAATATTAGTTAACATATAGGTACATATAAATTAAAAAATCAATACGAATTACTTACGGTTAATTTTGTATATATTATAAAAACGAGATCAAAACAAAAAACTGTATAAAAGATTTATAAGATAACTAAACTCAAACAGATCATAAGTTCAGTAATAACAAGATTAAAAACTATATCTAAATGAAAACAAAGTTTCTTCCTTAAAGCCTTGTTATTATTTGCTATAAGTACTCATATATTTCATATTAACAAACAGTTATTATTTGAGTAACTTTGTAACAAACTTTTCAACTGGAGAAATTCAGTAAGAATGAGAATCATATTAATATTGTTTTGTCACTGTATTAGTTTGCATACTTTTTAGTTTGAATTATAATTATAGGTGATTTGAATACAATTTTAATGTCTCATTTCTTTTTTAATTAATATATTTTTATAAAGTTTATGGTAGCTTAAGGTAAAGTTGATAAAAGGTTTCATAATCTGTTTTGTTATCATTGTTTTTCTCATAAAATTGGAAACCAACAAGTAAATAAAAACATATAGATAATTATCTACCAAAACATCCTTCAATCTTTCCAATCATATCTATAAATCTTCATGTTATTCTTAATAATTTCCTGTTGATAGCGAAATATGTAAGTGTACATGAGCTCATGACTGTATGTTATGTAATGTATTGTATTGTGTTGGTCTGTCGGGTCGTTCTTTGTTCTAGTTTCGTTTGTTCCATGTTCCCCACATTCCTGGACCTCATTAGCATAAAACGTCTCCATTCTAACGCCAGTCGGCCGACCATCCATCATGCAATAAAATATTTGTGTGTTCAGAACATACAGACACTTCCGCTGGTCACCTCACGGCTGATAGCGTTTTGATAGCTGGCGAATTATTCAGGAGAAGGAAATATATGTTGTGCTTGTAGCTACTTACACGTTACCAAATAAATATAACAAGAACATGTTGCTAATAGCTAAACAATAAACTATCACCGTTTTATATTTTTATTTAAAATTTTTACATTCAAATAAATTGTCACGCAAAATCCTCTTCCTTGAACACATTTTACGCTTAACGTGAATTAATAGTGATCGAGTCTGTATTAAAAAGTCTAAACATACGTGTATACTAATTATAATACAAATGTTATATTCTTAAACGTTTCAGATGCTCATCACAACAACAATAAAAACTATCTTTATATAGAATGCTTTACAATAATTAAACTGGTGGTATTAAACTGTCGTATTCAGTGAGATGTACAGGAATAAAAACTAAGCTCTCTTTATATGTATAAAGTACCTATCTTTCGGTCGTAGAACCTTACAAAGCAACATTCTATTCGTTCCAAATTAGACACATTCGTATAACGTGACTGACACTAGACATCGGACACCAGACACCAGACACCATATCTACTATTTATTATTATTTTGATCTGAAATATTTCCATCACAACAATGGCGGATGCGTCGCTTCCGCGTCGGTGCGCGCGCGCAGAGACGCGAAAAAAACAACGTGGACTATGACGAGGGTACGAGGGTACCCACTGGCCACCAGACTGATATTTTAATCAATCTCCAGCCTGGTGTGATAATGTGATAAGGAAAAAGTGTGTCTCCGCGACGGGGACCGGTTACCATCGGCTCGCCAGTGAAGAGATTCATTTAAACTTTGTTGAATCATTAGACTGGCATTGTGTCGTTAGCATGAGGCCGCCTATCATAAACTGATCATTTTATTACGTCTCTTATTAATTGCAGCTTTACATGATACAGTACTGTGTCGCGGACTGATCACACACCAATAAAACGCGCGAGTGATGGCCGCGCGACGCGCTCCGTGTTTTAACTAATAAAGTTAAACGTTTCTTATTTAACCGTTTAATATACTGTCCGGATTAATCCTACATATTTTCGAGACAAATCGCCCATGTAGCTGATTTATATCTGTATAAAAGTCTTCACTATATTATTTGATCCAGTCTGCTCTGAATCCTCTGAAGCTCTCATGTTTTTCAAGTCGTGTGAACAGCCTCGTCCCTGTGATCAAAGCGTCTTCAGTAAACACGCGCGCGTCACTTCCTCTATCGATGTAACTTCACCTGCTGGCCGCGGCTCCTAAACATCAGTTTCCGGATCGTGTTTTCATATTTCTACATTACGCACGTTACTATTTCGAATATTATTATTTGTCTATGGTTTTACGGCGTCGTAAAACAAATCGTGGTTGTCTATGTATTGAACCGAATTTAAAAGAGTTTTTGTTGTTTTTATAAATCTATATTTATTTTATGATGTTTTGAACGTTTTTTTTATAATATTTTGCAATATGTTTTTTTTGTGCTTTAGAGTTGGTATATATTTAAATTTGCTTGCAAGAAAATCTAATAACGACAACGCTTCATTTGACATCAGCTAACATGTACTAAAAAGCAACATAAATGCAACTTAGCACCTAAAATTAAACGTCCAATTTCTGGGAAAGCTTCTTAAAAGTAAATTGTTTATATGTTTTAATTTTAAAACATTGTAATGTCGTAAATCCGTCAATACAGTGTGAGCGCGGCGGCGGCCGGTGGCGCAATCATGGACGTGGTCAGCATCAAAGGAACGGACTCTCATCAAATATTACTCTTTGGTAATTTTTAATACCATCGCGATGTTTATTTAGTGGAATCAACAGCACCAGCATTTAACCAGATTATATTGCATACGAGCGAGATGAAACTCTTTTAAAAATATACTACTATACTGAATTGATAACTTCAAATATTACTTACGATTAAAATGTCCTTTATTTTTACATTTAATCTGTTCTATTTATATACATAATAATATTCCAGTTACTTATTTTATATCCTACTTATTTTACCCGGCGAACTTCGTATCGCCCTATAATCAAGAAATATCTGTTACGTTTTTTTATTTATATTTTTGGAGTATACCTATTAAAGCCATAAATCTCCGTGTTTTGAAGTGCTACAGAATGATTGACATACTAGTTAGATGTCAAATCTAATGTCAAAAAAAAGGTTGTTTCAACAACTATTAATGAATTAAAAATAATTAAAAAAAACATTGTCCAGCGGACAAAATTGTGAATCTAAACCATTCCCAGATCCCCTTGAACACACACTAAAAATTTCATAAAAATCGGTCCAGTCGTTTGAGAAAAGTTCAGTGACATACACACTCACAGAAGAATTATATATATAAAGATTTTTAAAAGAATAATTCGGATGAAATAAGTCCATGTATTGAACATTTGTCACAATGTCCACTCAATGATAAAAAAGAAATGATTCCAATAGAAAATGTTGATTGTAAGGTAGTAAAGACGAACAGACAGACAGACACATCCGCCGCATTAAGATAACGGTCGACTTAAGATACGTTACTGCTCTTAATTAAATCAATAGAAAGATAACTCAGATGGCTTATCTTTTATATCTTTCCTTTCTTTTAATATATATTAAATCGGAATCAAAATCTTTATTGATTATATTAAAACAATTCTGTGTTTTATCAATATGGATGAATTAATACGCGATGCTATTAATTTTGCACAAAGTTCATATGAAGTGACCTTTTTCGATGCATGAAACATAATTTGAATAATGTATGAAGTTACTTGATATTAAATAATTTTGTATACTTCAGTTTAAAGAATGCAATGACAGTCCTTGCACCTGACTGGTTTCTATAAGGAAACCTTATCACACGAGTGGCGGAGTGACGGAGGGGCGATCAGAACGTATCAAGAAACGTTTATATTCAACAACACAAGCTTATCATATTAATATACTTCATTTTATTCTTCACTAGCTTTCCGCCCGCAGCTTCGCCCGCGTGGAGTTCGGTTATATCGCGTTTCCAAGAGAACCTTTCAAAAGTCTGGGATAAAAACTATCCTATGTTCTTTCTCAAGGTCAACCAAATTTCATTAAAATCAGTTCAGTGGTTTATGCGTGAAAACGTAACAGACAGACAGACAGACAGAGTTACTTTCGCATTTATTAGTAGGGATGCACTATCACTGACTACACTCACTAACTGACTGACCTAAGTAATGAACTCACAAAAGCAACACATTTGTTGAATCTCTAAACATAGTTTATTATTTGTATCTGGATAACTTTGTTTTTCTCCTGGTTAAAACATTGGTGATTTGAATTTTATCATTACTGTAATGACTAATTATTGTTAGAAACATTTTTCGTAACAAAAGTTGAAATCTTTTTTGGTGACATTACTGTATTTCATTATTTTTAATTCAATAAGCAAAAAGCTATACAAGAGAACTAGATAACCATTATTACATATTTATTTAAATTGATTGAATAAATTGTTTGTTTTAAGGATTCTTTACGACTAATTAGGTTTATTCTTAAGTTCTGTCAATTCTCTTCATTTTATGTTATTTTAACTCCAAAATGAATATTTCAGTGTTTACCGTACTATAAACTTTAAGTCAGTCGCCGAATTTAGAATTCTTTGAGGGTGTCATTCACATTATTCACGAGCGCTTGGAAGAATCATTAGTGTTTACTAAGTTTAAACATGATAACTGTGATAGTGTCCCTTCCTTCATCTGTTCATTATTATGTGATGTGACGTCACTCGTGATGACGTCACAACGTTAGTTCTGACGCCGCGGAGGCCGCTGGCCAACACGAGTCGCTTGAAGAGTGATCAGCCTGACGGAATTAATTAAGAGTTGAAGGTCGCTCAACAGAAACATCGCGTTCCGAGAAAACCAACGAACCAGTGAATTATAAAGTGGAGAGTAGCAGTTTATGAAGTCGGCTCTCGGGGCCCACCGCCGGCATCAAAATAAACAAATACTACCTAAATATACCGACACATCAAAGACGAGCGGCCAGATGCACCGTTCAGAGGAGATCGGACCACGGCTATTACAGATCATAAGCACTAATGTATCCAAATATTACCACCGACTACATACTTATATGTTTGTAATTTATATGTATACCTGCTTGATCTTTGTTAATAAACAAACGCTAAGTTTTCCAATAAAAACAATATGTTTAAACTAAACTAAATAGAAGAAAACGACAGAGGAACGTCACGTGTTATTAGATACGAGATGGACGGATGTTGTTTTCTATCCGAACGCCTCTTAATTAGGCCACACTCCAACATTAAAACCAAAGCATCGTGTTTACACACAATAAAGATCATCGGCCACGACCAGCGACTACCTAACAACCAATATTGGACGCCAACAACCACACGAGGCCAACTTAACAAACAGATTCACAGAAACAGAACGCGATAAATGTGTGTACAACTCTTTATACTTATTAATATGTAAACACACGCCTTATAAGTAATACTAGTTTGTGATAATCCGCGGCAAAGTGTTTGATATCTAATATGTCCGCAAGAGCAGTCCGATGCTCATCAATTGGTTGGTCAGTGGCTCGCCGCTCCGAGCGCGTCCGCACCAGCTGGTAATGTGTTATAGAAAACACAGAGGAGGGAAACACGTAAACAGCGGCCACATCAAAGAACACCGACCACGCTACAAACAACCAGATAACTCTTGACACTATATACAATAAAATATACATAACTAAAACGAACAAAAAAAACATAAGCAATAATTTTTATGAACCACAGAACCGAAAACAAGAGACAGTTAATATTAGTAAAGGATCGAATCCCCGAATGGCAGCGAGATTAAAACGTTAAAGCGACAATCTTATTAATATAAGTATTTATAAATTGTCATAAATCCAATGATTTAAAAAGCGTGTCCGATCTTAATTAACTATCAAGATGTGTGGAGCGCGCTCCGACACAACACTTTGATGTTGGATCGAGCGCTCCTCGAGACTGTTACTACACTAGCAGCATTAAACGTATGAAGTATTCACCGCGCTCTCAAAACATACCTTAATTTAACTGACATAAGACACAAAATATGTGATTACTAATACAGTTTTACAGCTTTACGAGGTGATAACGACGTCTCGATATAACGTATTGAAAGATCGTAAATCACATGAATCTTTAAACGACTTTGAGATTTAATGTAACGTGTTAAGGTGTATATTTGATGGTGTTGGTTGATTACATGTGTTTATATGTGCAGGTGGGTCCAGGTGATCTGTCAAAAGCATGAGTGGTAGCAGGCGAGAGGAGCAAACAGCACTAGAAGTAGACAAGCAATACGACTCCTGACCTGGAACTAACGATTTAACTGCTAGTCAACATTCGCGACTACTAAGACGCTGTCCTTTTCACAATTAGACATTTTATTAAACATTAATATTCAATAATGTTTATATAAATACATATTTCTTTGTTTACGAAACGTTTAAACTTCCAAAATAAATTACGTAGTTTTCACAAAAATATACAAATAAGACAAAACAATGTAAAGCGTGGAGCTTTAACAAATAGTTTAGCAAGAACAGGAACTAATATAATGAGTTATATAGTATAAGTAGTATGTTTCTCTGTGGGTAGTCCCTTAATATGTTGTAAGGACTCATTCAAATGACGCTATAAGACAATAGCGTACATAGTGGTGCAGCGTGTGTCTGTCTGTGGGCGGCCAGTGTTACGTAAAGATCCGGTGTAGGGTTCCGTACATCCTACTTAATACAATTACAACAATTAACTGAGACGTTCAACGGTCCCGTTACGTACGACACAAACAAACATACGTTACGTCGACTATATATGTATAACATTTTAAAGAACGCTCTCGAAGGACTTGCTAGTGTTTTAATTCTTCAAAAAACACTTTCATTTAATTAGCACTAGACTCGTATAGTAAGAAAATTAAAATTACATATTAAAATATGAAGCATTCAATGCTGCTTGCTGGTTGAGTTACTTAAAAAGGCGGGAAAATGAGAAACAGACTAAAAATAACACATACAGACATACAGACAGGTAAATTCGAAATAAATTTTCAATCGTTTATGTTTAGTTTAAATAAATTATTATTAATTTATGTAGTCAATTAAATCTAAAAACCCACATATCTAATTGTATTGAATTTGTTACACGAATGATTGTTTAATAACATTAAATGTTGACAATAGAGCATTGTAATACAATAAAGTAAAGAATGTAACGTCTTCAATAAACACGGAATGGCGTAAAGTGAACAAACACCCCGCATGGAACCAATCACTCACCAATCATTTATACAAATGTTACTACGATATGTATGGGATAGAAGGAATCAAGACTGAACGGACTTTTCCAGATAAATCCACAGACAGAAAATAAATCACAATATATAAAGAAAAACCAAATTATATACATACACAAACAAAAACACCTTTCCTTTCTACATATCTTAAAAAACTCTTCAAGGACTTACGTCGTTTTATAAAAGTTTTTATTTAAAATATCACAGAATAGGAATACAATATGTTACTATGGAGTGAGCCTTGCTTGTATTATATTTACAAAATCCTCAGATTCCCGTAAAGTGAGTGAATGCGGGATTTGAGGGCGAGGACCGAGGGGGGCTGGGTTATAGTGGCAACTATAAATACAAATTATTCTATTAAACTTATTAGTGACCCTCACACATTATAGAGACTATAATGATACACATTTCTGTGTCGATTCCCAGAACTTCATTAATATCAAGTTTTATATTATTTTCTTAATATAAAAATTTGCTATACTCATTTACAAGAAGAATTATACTTTAAACACTATTTTTTGTATTACAAAGCTATTCAATATTAATCTGAACTTCACCAATATGTTTCCTTCTAAGTTCCCACATCTCTTAACACCGCTGCATGTGTTCGTTCCCAGCCTCGAGCCCCGAGCCCCGCTTCCATATCAATCATTAGTTTGTTTTCTGTTTCCTAATTGCTACAATATTCGTACATATTTTGGCATACCGTATCAAGTTATCAAGCAAAACCATTGTGAGTGTGTCTCATAGGGGCGCATTGGCGAGCAATTGGCTCAGTGGTCGCGCATTGTACGCCAATTGAGCAGCATTCAGGGTACAGCTCCTTTCAACTGTAATTGTATCAGCTCTGATTGCTTGAGAAATTCACAACTAGCTCGACAATACTAGTCCTGTTATAATGAAAAAAAACTAAACGAAACTAAGGTACCTACACAAAATAACTAGACGTTATGCCACCATAATACATGCACGAAATCAGTTTACGATTGGTACATGTCTCGTCAAAAATATTATTATTATTATCCATAAGAAATTCAACAAGCATTCTCATGATGTTTATGCACATATTAATATTAATAAACGATAGAGCGGGGAAAAACTTTTAAAGCACATTATTTTAAACACGTTTGTATTCAATATAATATTAGTAACAAGTGCAATAAGTATTTAATGTTGATTTATTGGAGATGTAAGTTGAGATAAATTGATTATTATTAATTGACGCGGTGTAAATCAGCTGAGCGACCCTCAGCGCGACCTGTTGAACTCTGAAGGGTTAGAACAGACCGAGGGACGAGATGAAGCGGACATTAGATGAAGAAAACATATACTATACACTAAAATAATAATAAAGATAATGAGCTTATATTTGATCTGTTTTTACAGTAACAAGATGTAGCTGTCAATATATATTTCTTTATATATATAATTCTTCTGTGAATGTGTATGTCACTAAACTTCTCTCAAACACCTGCACCGATTTTGATGAAATTTTTTGTGTGTGTTCAAGGGGATCTGGGAATTGTTTAGATTCACAATTTTGTCGCCTGGACAATGTTCTTTTAATTAATTTTTAATTTATTAGTAGTTGTTGATACAAAGGTTTTTTTTTTGACATTAGATTTGACAACTAACTAATATGTCAAACATTCTGTCGCACTTCAAAACACGGAGATTTGTGGCTTTAATAGATAAACTCCAAAAATATAAATAAAAAAACGTAACAGATATTTCTTGATTATAGGGGGATACGAAGTTCGCCGGGTCTTCTAGTTGTCTATATATTTAGTAGCCAGACTTCAATCCTCTGTATATTTTAAGTCCAATTAGCAATGTTTATTTTGAAGCCGCTGTATTTTTTCAATGAAACCATATCGTAAGGGTATCTTATTTCTGTTTGTGAGTCGTCCACTGAGACTCGAATCTCAAATACCTAAAATACATCAGAATTAAACCATTCCTATTATTATTGATGTATAAAAAAATCATTTATAGAAATAGTAACACTCCTTCAATTGTATGTCACGTATATATTGAAAAGACATTTTTTATACGGCTTAATAATTAAAAAAAGCGTTTATGTAAATGAGGCATGTTCAATGTTATTCTGACATCGAAATATTGAACTCAACATTGGCTGTATCCAATATAGTTTATTTATTTAGTTTATTGTTATCTGTATTCTAATTTTATCTGTAAAATCTAAATCTACATCACTAACAACATATCTGTGAAGGGTAGCTAAGTGTGGACAGTAATGGCGTCGGCCGTCAGTAATTGTCGCAGACCATGCGGGCTGATCAGATGTGGTCAACTTTTCCCTCGCTAATATTAAATATAATAATTAACAAATATTTAAACAAGAAAAAAATACATTTCTATCATCAAATGAATCCATCAATGGCCATATTTATTTTTTAATTTATTAATCTGACATTTTCTTTTTTTTTTCTGTACATTTTAAAAGTTATGGTACGTGTGTGTGTGCCAACAGTTGTCATTCTGTATGTATGTATGTGTGTGTGTCGGTCGTTCCGTTGGGGTGCGATGGCGCGAACTAATCGCTCTAGGAGTGTTTTAAAATCATTGTATTATGAAAACCAACCGTCAAACATGCGGACTCATCACGCAAATGTGTTACGATGGAATTAAAAGCGGGGCCTCGTTAGACGACACTTACAATCATTATTATTAATAAATATTTTATTGCTTCATTTATAATAAATTAAAATTATGTTGGGGGGTTTCCGAAACTTTCAACAATAACCTCTTAGCTAAAATAACGTTTATTCCACTCATAACAATTTATATTAATTATATTAATTATACAATATCAAATAATATACAAAAAATCAATGCTTTAACATTTAATTATATTATTAAAAACATGCAACTTATAAGAAACATTTATACTAATAATGTATATTAAGTCAGCGATGTGAAAGACGTTCATAGTATCCGAGTTTAATAATTGAAAGTCTTGAATAGTAAATTGCTGGCCCTTATTGTGAGCAATAACAATCATGTGGCTAGAGGTCCAATTAGGCCAGTTGACCTCGCAGGGGTCACAATCTAATTTAATAACAGCGATGAGATGACTACACCCACTCACAACTAGGGATGCTGCAAGGAACAGATCTCACTCAGAGTGGGCTCGTTACAATACACTTTACACGATACACAAACAGTTACTCTCACATCATCTTCTATATATATAAAAATGGATTGCTGTTCCTTAGTCTCGCTAAAACTCGAGAACGGCTGAACCGATTTGGCTAATTTTAGTCTTGAAATACTCCTGGAAGTCCAGGAAAGGTTTAAAAGGTGAGAAAAATTGGAAAAATTGCCGGGAAAACCCTAAAAACAGCCCTTTTCTATTTCCCATACAAACAATTTTTTGACATTAGACTTGATAACTAACTAATATGTCAATCATTCTGTTCGATTGAAACAGTAGAAATTTAATAAATACCAATACCGGGTTATTGAAGACGGAATAGAGTTTACCCGGTCAGCTATACCTATATTACTAATGACGAAACTAACACGGACGAAGTCGCGGGCAAAAACTAGTATGAAATAAATTTAACGAACTCGTGATATCTAAGTCGTACTCAAAATATTTCAGGGTATACAAATTTTTTGTCACAAAACAATAATATTTATGTTCTGTTTATGTTGATTGGACGTAACGCGATATTTTAGTGAATAAAAAATATATTTTCGAATAAAATTACCCCAGAAATAAAGTATGTCCAGGCGTTCGGCGTTCAACAATAACATTCCAGTATTACCTGGCAGCGAGCGATTACTTTATTTGTTTAAAGTATCGTATTACTTATTGTTTTGTTCGGTTCTGTTTGCGAGTCTAAGACGTAACTCGATATCAATCCACCAATACTATAATTACCGCAAACAATGTTATTATCAGACCATCATCGGCGAGGCCGGGGAAGACGGTGGAGAGTTTTTATGAAGATTTTTTATAATATATTATGTCGGCTGAGTTATTTTACGGAAGATAACTCTGTTTATTATGAGGGTTAACTTAAATCTCACATTTAACGTGTGTACATCTCAATACAAATAATCTACAACCTCAAATAGTTGATCATATCACTACGCACCCGCCGCGCGTCGGTTGCAACATGATTTTCATTAATATAATGTACAACAATTTACCGCTGGACGCCTCCCGAGCCCGTGTCGGAGTAGATGTTGGCCAATAGATAATATTATTACAAATTATTTTGAAGAAAGTCAACGTATCGACGGACGAGCGGCGGATACTTTGATCTGGCGATTGTTCCTTTGATGTAGCCGACCGGTTCTCGTTAAGATCAACACAACGCGTTCCGATGAAATACTGAAACGGCTTTTACAGGGAAATCTAAAATGGGTCAAGATTCGATTATCACGTCGGCTCTGTACCCGCCTGCTGTACGTGTACTACTATGAGGAGACAACGAACTGTGGTGGCTACTTCACCTTACTTAAACAGGAATAATGAAAAGACAAAACATACCTATACAGCATTCCAAGGTTCTTATAACGTGTATAGAAGGTTTGTATTAAATTGGTCAATATCGAGGTCCTCAAACGATAGTTTTGTAACATTGTAACATTTTAATATAACATAACTACTATAAGTTACTGACGTCACAAGTCACCGCTCTTTTTTCTTTCAAAAAAATATCTAAAACCATCCATTAATTAATTATGTAGTGGCATAGTTAGTTTGGTATAATATTAATAATATATTGTTTTATATGTACCAACTTTAACCGATTTAAGAAAACTTCAGCTAAGTTAAAAGTGTATTCTATGAACACACAAGCTTAGAGGTTCGTTAAACAGACGTCACGTAAACACAAACATATAATAATATTAATACTGAAATTAAAGAAATCCTCAGAGATGAAAATAATAAACATATCAAACATAACAATGGATCATCAACAGTTCCTGGAAGAAGATGGATTGTTAGGAAACATAGAGGAGGAGGAGGGAGCTGGCCAGAAGAATGGACCGGGATTGATTAGAAAATATGGAATAGATGGTTAATAAGACGTACAGCAGGTGAAGGAACAGAGACAGGGGGGAGGAATAGAGTTTATAAACTGATGGTGATAACTAAGAAGTGTTGTTACTCATATATACATATAGGAACGTAAAGGAAGGCTCGAAATATGACTTGACAAACATAATTAAATACAATGAATCTCTTCCAAAACATTATTACTATGACACGTTATTGTATACAAGTAATTTTAAACTATCAAAGAAACAGTAAATAACATACATGCGATGTCCTTTCGGATCGTTCCTTTATATTTTTTCTAATTCAAACTTCCATTATAATAATTACACCAGTTCTAAGATTCTAGCAAATTCCATTGACAGAAAGAAAAACATCCGCTGTAAAGGGTAAAGATATTAAGAAGTAATGTGTCCAAATAAAATACTTTCCAAATGAAATGTGTACAAACAGACGCACAATGGATTGTAATTGTATTAAATATAAATATTAAAGACGTTTTGTGGACGTCCGAATAATCTCTTTTTTGCGAGATTAGAGATGCGTCCCGGACTTTACATTTAATATTATTTGTCAACTCAACAATGACATATTCATTATATTATTATTGTGCGATAATAATAACATTGATTCAATACTGAAACCTTTTCACTATAAACACTGTCATTATATACGTTTATAAAACTATTTCCATTATTTTAATCGTTTTCTGTACTCAGTTTGATTTTAGTGATCACTTTTGGCATCGACTTAAATGATTATAACAATACACAATATAAATATTGTTTTTAGTGATAATTCGGGTATATTTGAAGGTTCAAGATTAAATATAAAAGCATAAATTTTTACTAATTACAATTAATTTATAGTTTATCACCATTATAGAATTCCAAGATTCCTTTACTAAAATAAGCAATCAGAATGGTCATGTAATAAAATGTATATGACATGCGTACGAGTGTGTGAAGAATATATACTTGTCGAAATATTCAGACAGTGTGAGAGGAAAACAGTGAGCGGAGAACAAAAACAAAGAGAGATCCATATTTAGGAGGTGATTGTCAATAGACGAGTGGCTCGTATTTAACGGAGATTAGACGTCTGTATCGGGAAACAGTGAGGGACACATAAAACACAGTAAAACGGGTTAATCCAGCCCGTAATCCCCTGACATATGTATTTGTCGTTGCGTCTCGACGTAGATTTACAATTATTTACAAGAAACTCTCGCCAAACACCGGCTGCGACCGTTCCCGCTAATCCTTGGATCAGCGCGGGGCTTGTTTATGGACGCCTAATAGTCTGCGGTCGGGACTCGGGAGAGCGACTTACAGTTTACAGTTAGACGAGTCGAACCCAGCTCCAGCGGTGTGAGGCGCAAGATGTTTTGTGTCCGATGAGAGATGGCCGGGCTTACGAGTCTTAAATCGGTGTCGTGTTACTGTCAAATGTTTTCTTTGGCGCGGGATACATACACACCTTACGTTATAGTCGAACTATACTGCCAGCTTGCTGTATTTCATGAACATGTCTCGGAACAGACGCTTTGTCATTAGTTACAGCGACCACTAAGAGTACTTTATACATAGAATGTATTATAAATATTAATTACATGAAAAATAAGATACTGCTTCCTGTATTTATGTTTATTTCCAAACTTAATTTTAGGTCTATGAGTAAATCTAACGTATATTGATTAGTTATTAGAGGTTCTAATTTGTTTTCATAATAACCAGGTCTTCTGTTATCACTAAGTATTGAAGCTGGGACGTTCACGGAGAAAGAAACTTAATTATTTTTTCTCCATTCTGGTTTCGTTCAACAATCTAAGATTAAACTATTCTAAACTTTTCTTACGTCGCTCACCGAGGGCTACGTAATAATTACAAACAAATAAATATTTAGTTCCGAGACTAATTATAAAACATATTATTTATAACATATATATTTTTGTCGTATCTGTAATACAATTTTGTTACAACATATTTTATAAAACTGCGTTGTTTTTTTTTGAGTCAATCTAAAATCAAGAGTAGGTATCATTAACATAAAATATCAATCGTCATATTAGGACAATAAATTTATCTTAATATGTTGTTCAATTTGTTTATTCTTTATATAATATTATATTATATGTTTTAATACACATATCTATTGATATATAACGAGGGCGTCTTAGCAAAACTCACGGATACAACTTGAATACATAAAAACACACACAAATCTTGTGTTGTTTAAAGAAATTGAATGATATAATAACATAAATATTAAATATGTACATGATATAAATTAAATAATTATTTTAAAGTAATTAATTGTCAATTATGATAGCGAATTAAAAAGTAATCATTCAATGCAGGGGTTCTGCAATCTATTAAAAAGTTTGTCATTTTCATACTACAGACAAAAAGTAGACGCTATTCTTATTGCATTATTTTAATCTGTTTATTAATTTAATTAATTAAAGTGTCAATATTATAAAATTTAGTCAAAATCCAAGCTGTATCTTAAACTATCAGTAATAGTCCAGCAGTAGTCAGTCAGTGAGTAGTATTAACATAACTGAAGGAAGTTATTTTGGCCGTATCGGTTTATTGAGTCGTCTTAACGACGTCGGGAGCTTGTGGCAGCGATTATTACACGATGTTGTGATATCAGAATGTAATCAAGAAAAAACATTCCGCCACTAACATCGAACATTTAAATAAAATAACGATTGAATCGTCTCTTTATGAGCCTCGCCCAAATTAAAGTAATATTTTGTGTGGTAATAGGAACACTGATTAAAATATTCGCAGCGGGCCGGTAACATATTTTTTTCGTCGTTTTATTTGGTTATTACATTTTTTTCCAAACCAGTTCATCGCAACCCTAATTTGTCACAATGTAGACAAGCTGCGATCATTATTTATCATTATAAGCACGTCTCAGGTTCAATGTAATTAAATTACAAGCGGATGATTTATCGGAAACGTATTTATTGCGTCCATCGTAACTTAATGTAGCCTCTTAACATAAATTAATATCATTAAATATAATCTTACTTCAATAAATAAATAGCGGTAGCACTTTTTACAGACAATACATTATAATACACGGCCGGCTCTGGTCCTATCACAGTCTCACACTCAACCACTCGACTCACTGGACCCGCTGCTCCTCCTCGCTCCTCGTGGCTCCTGGCCCGGTCATGTCAGGACATCGACGGTCTGCGGCGACTCCATCAACTGTGCTTCATGAGATGTGAGTCGGGCTCCGCGGGCGGGCTGCCGGGAGGCGACAGGCCGTGGATCCTGCGGTACAGCTGGTGGTAGGGGCTGGGAGGAGGCGGCGGGAGCCTTAACAGCGGGCTCGGCAGCGCGTACCTCCCGTACACTGATAGTAAGGGGGGGTACAGACCGACCAGAGACGCGTACGGGTTCCCGAACATGGGGTGCAGCACGGCTCCTCTCTTGAAGGCTGCGAGCCGTGACCTGGACGCCGCCGTGGACCTCCTCCTCAACTTGCCGGTGGTGCCTCCTATGAAGACGTCGTCAGACGAAGGGTCCAGCATCCAGTAGTTACCCTTGCCGGGGTCGTCGTAGTGGCGCGGGACTTTTACGAAACACTTATTCAGACTCAAATTATGTCGAATAGAGTTCTGCCAGCCCTGCTTGTTCTCCTTGTAGTAGGGGAAGTTCTTCATGATGTACTCGTAGATGCCGTTCAGCGTGAGCCGCCTCTCGGGGCTGCTGCGGATGGCCATCATGATGAGCGCGTTGTAGCTGTAGGCGGGCTTCTCGTTCTTCTTGTGGTCGGTGGAGCAGCCCGGCGGAGGAGTCTCGGTGCCGGTGACGTCCAGCTCGGTGTCGGAGGGCGAGGGGGAGCGCGAGGAAGCCTCCGGCAGCAGGTCTCGGATGGCGAAGCTCGGAGGACTCATAGCTGTGCGGCATCGCGCGCCGCTCGCTCCGGACTAAGCGGCGCGACTGAGAGCCGACTCCGCCTCGCGCCGCCCAGACAGACCCCTCCTATAACACGGCCGCTGATACATGCACGAGCACTACGGTAACTGTGCGGCCGCCACCACCCGTAATACCAGGAAATAGAGTGGAGAATCCACCAACTCCATCTTAAAGATGATTGTTAAGTTTTTTAATAGTGTAGGGCTGCTCAGTGTACAGGGTTAGGGTTCCAGCAGGCGGTGATCACATCACCTCTGGTGAACACAGCGTCTGAATGTTCCGCGCGTTGTTTATAAGTTTATTCAGTGTGACTCCTTAATGGCCGGTGATGGTGTCACGGGTCTCGACACACATTACACATGTTATATAACAATAACTTGCGGCTTGTGTTGTTTCCTCGCCCCAATACATTAATAAATTATTTTAAATGACAATGTGTTTTTTATTTCATTGCAACGATTCATTTATTTCATAAAGACTGTTGAATATATTATACCTAATGGGAACTAATATATTACACATTCCATTTGATTTAGTTTTTTATTTCTTAACGCTAAATGAAGGACGAGCAACAAGAAAACTTTCTGATTGGGAACCCAGAACTGTCAAAATCAAAATTCACACATTATAAGTAACCAAAAATCTTATATTTGTTGCGAGTATAGCGCGTAAAAAAGTGATAGGAAGAATGGATTATGGATGGAAGAGATACGAACTTAGTTACAACTTCCGACTCTCATAAATAAAAAACTTGTATAGATTCTTAATATCGAAGTTCTTAATACTTAAAATACTTCTCTTGTCAAGCCAGCACATGCAGGAGATGCTGCTTTGTATATAACTACAGACGTCTGGACTCACACATAAATTCACAAACGTTTTGTTTATCGACTCAATACGAATTTTTGTTTTAAATTATTTACTAACGAGGTTTAATGATGAGATACAACACACAACGAAACATTTACATATATATTTATTTTTATTTTTATTTTTATTTATTGTAACTTATATTAAGAGAAACAAACGTTCTGAAAACTACATAAAAACATCATGAGATCATTCAAGAATCATTATTTCTTCGTAAAATTATTCGTTAAATATCTATCTAATTATGATTAAACTCTAAAGACATAAAAGAAAGTGTTTTGTAGTAGTCTACTACAGAGCCACTCCAAGCCGTACCTCTCTACCTGACTATTGTTATCCAACATACAGATATACATCTTCATATATACATAGTATTCTAAATATACACGTTCCGCCCACTCCGCCACGCCCCGCTACGTGTCTCTACATAGAGCTGTTGTTTTATACTGTTTGCAGACAAACAGACTCTAGGTTCGTATAGACTCTACTGTAGGTATACCTACCACTGAAACAGAATGTTGTTAACTTATTTATAGATAGCTCTACATTAGTAGATTGAGTAGAGTCGGTTAGATAGAGTTCGTGTTCATTAATAACATACATGTATTATGACAATTTAATTTAGTTTTAATGATTATTATTATATACATATATTACTGAAAATATATAAATGCTATCACTTATTTCAAATACCTAACATCATCGCTAGATTTGATCATATAATATACAAATATTTTTTTTAATAATAAATCGTATCAGTTCACGATACTTGTTTGCAAAACAATACGAACATTATATTCCGATGGTAACAGATTCGAGTCCTGTTTGTGTCTGTAATAATTTATTCCACCTAATCTATTTGGATTTTATTTGTAACATAAAAACTATTAGTATATCGGGAACAAAGGCATCAAGTATGGAGCCACAATCTTAAATGTTTACTAACCATGTAATGTATATATATATATATATTTCCTCCTCCCTCCTCCTCCTCCTCCCTCCTCCCCCGGTCCATGTTTCCCGCACTCCTCCCTCCAGCTCGTCAGCTGTGACCGCGAGCGTGTTTCCTCATGATTTAGCCAATCACTACAGACACCATCAGACGCGCTGCGTCAGGAACACTGATCATATTATAATGTGATGAAACCTAATACATTCAATGTGGCTACATCACACTCATCATACATACCAATAAAATAGTATATAACATTATTTTTTGTGATCATTATTATTCGTTTAATTCCTCCTTCAATATACGATATATAAAAAACAGAGCGTAACCATTGTCGTGGTCGCCCTCGTGATGACTAAGTTCGAAATGGAATAAAGGCTTCTTCGGTGATGATAGACTGGAGATACCACAGCCTTCATCCAACACACACTACCTCATACTATCCTCATTATTATAAAACACTATTTAATTCAGTTACTTAGATATACTACGTTCTATTACGTTCTAATACAGGTATTCCTATACCCATCACGGGCTCCAGTCTCTCACTAATGTATATTTATATAAGATGATGTGTATCAATTATTTTGTGAAGAGAGAATAAATGAAAATATATACGTTTCCATAATAATATATAAGTATATTACTCTATTATGTGGTTGTATGTCATATATTACTAGTTTATAAAAGTCTTCATGTTTCTTTATTCTTGTACTGGGAGCTGCTGGGTGCTGGCTGCTCCAAGCTCTGTTTCAGTAAACACAAAGTAAATAAATAAATATCCTCGCGCGTGTTTTTCATCTTATTGGAGCAATTTCATCGTGAATTCGACCAGAATAAACATTTTGTAGATTTCGGGTGACGTTGGAACGTTTGTGAGATGTGATCCTTTACTTTACTTTGTTATATTATATAAATGAGGCAGGAACTCAACTCAAAACATTTAAGTAATCAATAGATTTGTTCCGAGTAAGTGACAATTGTAATGTATAATAAATATTATTGTAATTCGTATTGTTTATAATATAAACACAAGTCTCGTATTAACTCAAGTGTGAACGAGGTCACGTTCTGTTTGGTTGAGGGTCCTAGTGTGTATAGTTCGGGGTGTATGTTTATCTGCTACTGTGATTGTATCTCCGCTCATCCGCGGTGCCTCATTGTAATCTCTCTAGTACGAGCCAGGTCGACGTCTGATTGTTTAGTTAGCTCCCGTCCGCCGCGTGGAGTGTTTCTTTAATAAACATTTGATTCGTTTGTTTCGTTCAATACATTTATTAATGTATACAATTGTTTTTTGTGCCTACCCTCTAACAAACAGTATCCCACTGTTCTAGATGTCGCTGCGGTGCGGTGTTGTGAGCGGCGCGCGCTCCGGGATGTACGTTCATATTGTTACATTTAAATGTAATATAAATAATAACTTTTATATGTTTATTTATTATAAATTAATGTATGTGTAATCGATTCTGTGCTGATGTATAATCTATGGTATTTCCTATACAATAGAGAATTTTTATTTTATTGATGTTCAATATATTCGTAACTAGCTTTCCGCCCGCAGCTTCGCCGCGTGGAGTTCGGTTATATCGCGTTTCCAAGAGAACCTTTCAAAAGTCTGGGATAAAAACTATCCTATGTTCTTTCTCAAGGTCAACTCTATCTCTGTACCGAATTTCATTAAAATCAGTTCAGTGGTTTAGGCGTGAAAGCGTAGCAGACAGACAGACAGACAGACAGACAGACAGAGTTACTTTCGCATTTATAATATTAGTAGGGATAAATATCCCTGCTATCTTTAATCTGGGTCGGGGGAGTTCCTCCGAGCCGTCTCCTCTCAAGAAGTCTCTCTGCTCGAGCTAATGTTGTTGAAACATTGATTAATATTGTCGCCATGTTGGATTGGCTCTCGAGGAAGCGGGCCGGAAGCTGCGCCCTCGCGATCACTTTCCGGATACTTTTTTGTCTCCATTGTTACTTCGAGTGATGCGACGAGAGCTCTCCTTCAAACCTCGCTTTATAAATTTATTGCGTCATAAATTCATAAATATTTTTTATATATTTTTTTCTAAATAGAGAACAGTTTACTTGATTCAGCTAGAGATTTATTTATGGCATAAGGACCGCGAGCTGCCCCGCGGAGTTTATTAATTTATAGGTGGTATTAAAACAAAAGAAAATATTTGAGAGCACACAAAAACTTGTGAACGCTCAATTGAGCAACGTTTTATTCATTGATCGGAAACAATGCGCCCTCGGTTTGTATTGAAATAAATTCATTCGCGGAGCTGCTGCGGCTCCCTTCCGCTAATTGAGAACCCTTGCCTCCAATAAATAGGCTCTTTACAGTTTTGTTGCACATTCAGAGTTAAATATAACGAAACAGTTATAACATGCCGACGGTTTGAGACCGGTCAAACAAAAAACGACCCTAACCAATCAATTTAAGACTCATAGTCGTCAAACATGGTAAATAACTGGAGTGGCTCTTGAATCAAAGTGGTAGTTGCTGTTAGTGCACCTGGACATCTCGGAAGCGAATATAAATTAAAAACATTTTGTATCGCGAGCTACAGACGTAACAATAGACTCGGAGTCAGTGAGCCTCCCCGCGGAGACCGGCGCGAACAATTAGATACTTATTAAAGTTGTTACATCTAATACATTACAACTGTCGCCAGGCCTTCCCTGAACAGCTGGAGGGAGAACCGAGAACAGCTTTCTACATTAAATATACACCTAGAAAAAATCCTTCATCTATAGCATATTAATATAGAGTAGCCTATGTAAAATGTAGCAAAAACTTTCCCGAGTTATCGAAAAGTATGAAAAAAATTCAATATTTCGAGTTTCATGAATAAAGAAACTTTAAAAACAATAAATAATAAGTAAATCCTGTAAAACAGTTCTTATTTAATTCTTCATAAGGTATATATTTGAACTCGTCAGTGCGGGCGACACATCGCGGGTTTCGTCTCACTTTTAATTGCATTCGTTTGTTTCAAACACGATTTTGCTTTTTGGCGAATCTCACGTACTGTTGAACGATAAATAATAATATGGCGCTTATATACTGTTTATTATAATTACTATACAACCGAATACATCTGGCGTCTCTCGACTTGTTAACTTTACATAAAACTTATGGTGCCATCCACAACTTTATATATATAATTCTTCTGTGAGTGTGTATGTCACTGAACTTCTCTCAAACGACTGGACCGATTTTGATGAAATTTTTTATGTGTGTTCAAGGGGATCTGGGAATGGTTTAGATTCACAATTTTGACCGCTGGACAAAGTTTTTTTAATTAATTTTTAATTTATTAGTAGTTGTTGATACAAACGTTTTTTTTTTTTGACATTAGATTTGACAACTAACTAATATGCCAATCATTCTGTATCACTTCAAAACACGGAGATTTATGGCTTTAATAGGTAAACCCCAAAAATATAAATAAAAAAGTAACAGCTATTTCTTGATTATAGCGCGATACGAAGTTTGCCAGGTCTTCTAGTATTGCTATAAAATATACATAATGTTTATCATTTGACGGCAGATTGTGGTAAGAAACAGTATACAGATGATTCATTGGGATAGTTAGAAAGAGACGTTCCAACACTTTTGATCGTTATCTAAACACAATAAAGACGTTTAAGAAGATATTCATCTCCCCACTTCGTTACTTAACCCACACTCATTAGTTGTAATTAGTTCATTACAATCCGCTCATCTCCGTCCTAATTTCCCTGTCCGTCAGTCCGTCATCAACGATGTCCCACATCACAAAACAATTAAATCCATTGAAAGCCACAAATCTCTGTAATAATGTGATTTCGAAGCAGTTATTTTTTGCACAGCATCTGTCGTGCCTCGTGTCCATTTTTTTCCTAACTCCTTTTGCAACAAGTCGATCCGATTTGTCACCGGGGGGTCCGGGTTGTGTAGTGACGATTACTTTTGAGTTTTGTTATTTGTAGTTTGTTGCACGTACGGCCTTTGATTGTCCGAACGCTACGGATTTGCGTTTTAAAAGATATTCCATTATGAGCATGGACCATTTGGAAATGTGAAGAGGATTAGAGAAAGTATTGAAATTTACAAATAAGCTACGTTGATAATAACAGACGTACAAAGACTCACATATAAAAATATTAATGCTCTATTCATATGTCTTTTGATGCACAATTCACTGTGTTGTACGTCGGGCAGTGTGTTGCTATATAGCATATCACAAAAGTTTAAATAAAATATTGTACATTTTATTAAAATAGGTACTTAAAAGCCCTGAAAGTAACCAATAATATATTTGAAGCAACAGTTCAGGATGGCCGTACTTCCTCGTCTTGTACGTATTATTGTAATGTGTCTCAGGAGACATGTTCATGTATAAATCATATGATCGGAGACGATTTAATTAAGTCCTCAGGTCGGTCTGTAGACGCACCGCGCGAGGGAGAACTGTTCTTTGTGCGACAACTAGTGTCGCTTTGTTGGCAAGCAGTGGGAGGTGAACTCTGTCTCAGAACGCACCTGTCCCACCGGACCACAGACGAATATGACTTCTATGACGTACAGATAAAGTTCAAAACATTCTGCGGAGTCGAGAGAAGCGTGGGTCTTTATAGAGTAACGAATGTCTCAATATGGCGCGACGACGTGTGAAGATCGTATTGTAGGTTGCTGACAATGCCAATAATTGATCGTGTCGACTCTGCTCACACAGATGGCTCACCCTTTATTTGTGGCTCGTTACTAAATTCATTTCATTTGTTTAGATATCTTTATGTAGGTTACGAGTAAATCTTTTGACACGTGAAGTGGCGTCCGTTCTACATTATTTTTTTATTTACGGTCACCGCAACACTCCTGAGTTCTGACATTTTAATTTTGTCTTCTCAGAAGGATGGTTACAATACGCGTCATCAAAAACAAATTAAAACTGTAAAGATGTTAACGGAATGTGAGAGGAGTTATTTGATTTCTTAAAATGTGGTTGTAAAAACATATAAGTCGAATGAAACAACAATCATTGAAGTAAATAAAAACAATTTTTTTGAATTAACCCTAAACAATACAATTTCCCTTTTTATTGACTTTTTTGTGTTAAACTCTTATAATTATTTCATAGTTTTCTTTGTATGCAAAAACTATATAATATTTGTATTTGTAACTAATGTTACCCCATTATAAAGAGCGATGCATCAATATTAAATTTGTGCAACATTTAAATGTAAATTCCCGATGAGTCAGTGAAGCCAGAAGACTGTTCCAACTCCTGAGGTAGCTTAGCATATTAATGAGTTGAATTAGCTTATAAATATATATAAAAATAGTATTGTCAGTATGTTTGGATGCAGAGACTGGAGAAGCGATTTCTTATGTAAGAATTGTACAAAAAGATTAATAATTACTCAAGAACGTAATATTGTCCTAACGTTTCATTAATACTTACTTCTACATATTGGGCATATTTTGGTAATATTTGTGACTAATGAATCTCCATTTAAAACTATAACAGAAAATGATTTAAAGAGCGTTAAGGTTGCATTATACGTATTAATAACAAGAGTAATATTCTTCCTGTTGTCAAGTGTAAAGCACGTTACATGAGGCACTTTATCAAACGTAAGCCCAAGTCCAGCTGCAGCATACGTTATAGAAGGCACGATTCATCAAATGTTCTGTCAGACGAGCTGTCAAGACGACGCTACCGTTAGCTATATTATGTTTAAACTATTGTGTATAAATTAACTTGCTTCCTAACAGACCTTCTGCGACATTTGTTTAATTTTTTTTTTCCAATTAATTCAGTTTTTATTTAAATAAACAACTAACTGTTTTATAAAATCGTTCGTCCGGTTAAGGATTTGTAAACATAAATCCCGTTTACAAATAGTCATCATTATCAAAACATTAGAGCGTTGTCCGCGGGGCGCCAATTATTGTCCTGGCAGCCCCATCCGCGCTGGGCCGACTCTGCAACACTGTTCATTAATGGCAACACGCGCGAAGCCACGCGGCTATATTTTGTTAAAATAATCACCTATCTCAGTGTCTCAAACACGCAATTATAATATATGATTTATTTACGCTATATATTACATTTGTATTTCACTGTGACAGTACTCAGTGAGCTAAGTAAATCTGAAGTAATCGGTGCCCAATAACACAGTCGTAGTGGTACCAGCCAGCCTGGTAATATTCTCACAGAAGTCCCGGACCCAGTGCACTCTAATCTTCATAACAAACGGTTTATTGTGCAATTAGTAGTGAGCCAGCGACGCGGAGGAGCACGCACAATGCCGTCGTGTTTAGTACAAATAGCGTTAATCTCAGCCCGCTGACGACGACGATTAAACATGAAATGTTCCCGCCTTTGTGGAACGTATCGCCACTCGATTTCACAGCTTGGACTTTTTCTTTTCTTGTATAATTGTGGGAAAAGAACACTCAAATTTTTCGCGATATCGATTGTGGGATATTTCGCTCTATTATTGTGATCCAACAGAGTGTAGCTATTAAATGTTTACCTCCGATTCAATGGCCGAGTACTAATTGGTGCACATTTCGAAAATGTATTGTTTTATAACAGATTGCTGGCCTAAGATTTTATTACTCAACGTCATAGCTATTATTAAATTACTTCGATACCTTTCCTGATCTCGTAATTTTTAAATGTTACATTAATATGAGTTTAGTTTGTTTCATAATACATTAGCCCGGAGCTACAATAATATTATTTTTGCGGGGCCTCAATAGAAACAAATTAAAAAAAGACGTTACAAACAAACAGACCGGCGGGCAGACCGAGGGCAGCCGACACAGGTTACCGTTCAGAAAAAGATTAAAACCATTGACAGGCAGTCGTTGGGCCCGCGGCTCGGCGACCAGCCTCTCGTTAACAATTAGTGGCGAAAAATAAAGAAAAGGGCGATTAAGGTCTCATGGGGAGGCCGGGGGCCGTTCGGGGCGGCCAGGGGAGGCTCGAGGCGAGCTTGTGGGAACCCAGGTATTGTTTCGGATGAACCTACACAAAACGTTCACTCGCGTGTTTGACTCCGCTAAATAGACAGCCGGTGTCGCTGACTCCGCTCGATGAGAAACTAATACCTATTGAGACGCATATGTCGACTGTTTATTGTTATGGCAGCCGCTTAACACAGGAGCTATTAACACAATATTATGCTCCGCGGCGCTGTATTATAAACGGTGATTTTATAATTTAACGTCAAATGGGTTTAATTAGTTTGAGATGTTTGTCATTCATTCCTCTATATTGCATTCATTATTAAACAATCTCAGTTCGTTGTATCGTAATAAAAATCACATTAAGATATTTTAAAATAATCAAAAATGTAGTATGTATACAATTTTGCTATCATAGTCTCCTTAGCTCAAATGCTAATCTACTGAATGACAACGGCCTCTGAACCAGCGGAGGCGCTTGTTGGCGATCGTCGTATTTTGAAGACGTGACTAATTAGCCACAGATTTTCCACTTGTTGCCAAATCGAGAGGTTATCTAGATGAGGCGAGACACAGTGAACCATTAGGCACGCTCCGTGTGCACTATCTGAGCCCGGCGAGCCTCGCACACTCTCGGCTCATCTCCTCGGCACGTGTTCGGAGTGACTGTACTCAGCACGTGTTTACGACCCATTGTCTCCTGTAGTTGTGACTCGTATTATACGGAGAGCTAGATGAGGATGCTTCACGATGTTAACATGTAGGAAGTCATCCAACTAAGATACGTTTTAGTTTCAAGTGATTATCAAGCTTATTTAACTTGAATTACAAACAGCTCAGATCCAAGTTGATAATGATTTATATAGGGACTTAGAGACTACAGTTTAACTCATAAATTAATTGAAATTATCAATCAAAAAGTTAATAGTGACAATTACTGTTGCATATAAATTTAATAACACACTTTGACTTTAACCAAAAGGTCGAGAAGCGATATATAAATTGAATCCCGCAAAAAGAAATGAGACTATAATTTTTTTGTAATAACAAAATTATTTATACAACTTTTTTTTTAATCGATTTCATTTAGGGAATTTTTAGCAGCAAAGCTAAATATCAGTCCCATCGTTCCCTTAATAATAATCCCACCACCAACAATAAACATAAGCCTTAAAGTATCTAAAATAATACTAAAATTTATAAATTATGTCTTATTTTAACTCATACAACTTTGTATCACACAGAAGACCAGTCTATTGTTTTTTACTGAAACCATAATTTAAGGTAGGTACTAGCTGTCGGTAAAATTAGGTCACAAAGAAGTCCTTTGATATTAGAATTCTAATAGTTAGAGCTAAATGTAGACTAGGGTTACTAATACTGTTTAAGTTACTTGAAATGCTAAACTTTAGTTTACATAATTATTAATTACAATAAATAATGGCAACATTCTATTTATTTATAGCAATTTAAATATCTGTCTTAAAACATTGATTCCACTTGAATTTGAGCTTATTTCGAATAATATGAAAAACTGATAGAAATTATGATTACATGATTCGTTATTGTTAAATATCTGAAAATTTACCAAAAGATATATAAATTGAATTGATTTCATATTTAATTTTTAAAAGACTTAGATCGCCATCTTTTGAAATATAAGAGATTATCGTTATGATCTTATGTATACTGCCATCTTGTGTTGAATAGCCAAAACTTTCATATGATATAATAAACTTAATATTAAACTACACAAGGAAATTTTTATAATTTAAATTGGCTAAATATAATAATGCTCATTTTAATTTAAATTTTAATATCATTTTAAGTTGAATATATATATTAATAATACAAAAATAACTATAAATATTAATAAAAAATGTTGTTCCACCTAATATACGTACTCTCGTGATATATTTGAACTAAATATTTACGTGACTACTAAATAACGATAGGATTACAAATGATGTCGATAATATTTCTCGCAAAATGTTTCTCCAGAGTCTGCAAACAAGCAACATGAGTTGCTCACTTTACGTGAAATAAGTAATTTGTTTCATGTTTTTCCTTTCATCCAGTACAAGATGAACTTTTGTTACATATAAAACATTCACAACCGTGAACCATTTTACATTGGAGATCAACGGTTTCAAGTTACGAATTACGATCAACAGAGGGCCAGCAAATATTTGATGTCGTATAATTGTCATTCGAAACTCCCATCTCAATTTGCAACTTTTTGATGACCCTTACGAAAAAACCTGCTCGTAAAACTAGGGTAAACTTACCTTAGAATAATTTCATAATATACAATAAACATTCCATTCTATATGGTCAACTTTATGGTAACATTAAAAAATCCGTTTCATAATTAAATAGTTTAAAGTTAGTGAAGTCAAAAATTAAGCTTAGTTAATTATAATTTAAGGATGTGTAAGAAACATATAGCCGGCAAATTCAAGAAGTTTTTGTTTTTAAAATATAACATTGTTATGAAATGACATAACAATTGTCAATGTCAAATTAGAAAAGGGCTTAGTAGATTAATACAAGAAAATAATAGATCATAATATAATAAACATGAACGTTCACAAGCTGTGGGAATATAAAGAATACGTGAATGTGAACGGTATGATGCTGAGCAGCGAACTTATATCTTTGTTGCAGAACTCGTTGACATTACTCCAAGTGGAGAATCATTTCCTCCACGTACAATACTGGGGCCAGTTGTATGCGATAGACGCTGACTACCACATCGCCGTGGGCATAAACAACGACGCCATCAACGACAGAAAGTATTTCTATACCACCGACTTTAAATTCTGGGGTCTCCTACCGAAGGCTAAGAAGAAATACAAACATCTATCTCTATTGGCAACCTATCCGTTCCGAGGTGATCCGTCATTGAAAATTAAGGTGTTGGATGAATCTCTAGAAGATACAAATCCCGATAGATGTCAGCAAATGAAAGAGGAAAGCCGACTCGCAGCTACGATAAGCAATATCTGTGAGGAAGCGGAAATCTGCGCGAGAGGGCAGCTTTTAAAACAACCTGACGGCACGACTGTCATCAACCCTAACTATTACGGTCTGACAGCTGCCGAAGCGAAACACCTTAAATCGTATCAACACATCCGTATTCCTCAACATCGTTGGAATTCCAATCTGCTCACGAGACCAGACTACAACTATAGCGTGGATTTTCTGGACTCTGTAGATCAGGACATTCCGAATGGCTGTTGGAATTTATCGCTAGAACAGAACGGTAGCGTCGCGTACCTCAAGAGCCTGTACTGGCCCGGCATGATGTACTTCCATAAGATAAGAACTCCCGAAGTTGGCTTCCTATACGTAGGGAATGGACGAAAAAATCTTGATGTGCCATTTTTGCTCTAACGGTTTCAAATAAAATAAAATAAGTTTTTTTATTTTATCGTTTATAATTTTGGCATAGAATTTTTCCTGATACATATTTAAACTTTTATTAATATTAAAGGTTTGCTATCAAACAATCCATTTTTATTTATGAAAATCTGTTATACAATATCCGAATCGTATGTTTTAATATTTATATATTAATACAAATCTCTACTGATCGGCTAACATGATATATGTGGAAATCTTTAGAATAGCTTTAGGCCCCACTAGACGCTGACCGGAGACGCCGCCAACGAACCCACTAAGAAAATAAACCCACTAATATATTCTTACTATATGTATAAAACAATATTATAAATTATTGTATTCTTCACTTCCGTCACATATATTTTCAAAATGTTAAATTTTCTTGTTTATATCTCATATACGTTTAATTTACTATTAAAATTACTATAGTGTGTAAATGATATTTGTCTATGGACGATTCAAACTTCCATACGTTTTCATTCATTCGTTTATAAATGCCGATTGTCGATACTTAAAAAAAATTGTATTCACTTGGCGCCTATTTGTATTGTAACCGGCTTTTTCAGCCTTTGTTAATTTAATTATTCCAGAGGAGTCTCAAGGATAGACTTTAATATAATCGTCCGAAATGGCTACAGACGTTACAAAATCCGTTGAAGACGCAGAAATGACGGAATGTGAGGAAGATAAAGTTGTAACAATGATGGACGTCTTGCAGGAACAAGAAAATTTTGAAGAAGATGCTAACGCTGTGTTGGGAGGTTCCGATGATAAAAACTGTACATATTCTAAGGTTTGTCTGGCTATATATTAACCAAACAACACTTATAACTCAACAAATTTACATAAAATTTTTTAATGAACACCTGTTGTCAACATATTTACAAAACGCAATTCGAACATTTTGTGACCTGTATACAGTACTTTGTGACGATATAAAGAGATATATTTTATAATATACAACAGTAAATACTATATACAGTAAAGTATTGTAATCGTTAGGTAATAAAAATCGTTAGCTCATGAAATTCTGATTGACAGTTGGTTTGTATTAATTACAGGGCTACATTAAGAGACAAGCACTGTACGCCTGCATGACCTGCTGCTCTGAAGCCAAGTCTGACCCAGCTAAACGAGCCGGTCTTTGTCTAGCCTGCAGCCTCACTTGTCATGAAAACCATGAACTCATAGAACTCTATACTAAACGCAACTTTAGATGTGACTGCGGCAACTCTAAATTCAACTCTAATCCTTGTCAGTTAGCACCCAAAAAAGATAAATGTAATGAGGAGAATAGTTATAACCAGAATTTTAGTGGATTATACTGTGTGTGCCGAAGACCTTACCCCGATCCTGACAGTGAAAATGAAGATGTAATGATTCAATGTACTGTGTGTGAGGATTGGTACCACGGAACACACTTAGAAACAACCGTTCCTAACAGTGAAAACTACTCAGAGATGATATGCAAGGGATGTATGGAAAAATATGACTTCTTACATTCCTACAGTTACTTGGTCGTAAATGTTGAAAGCTCGGATGTTGATGTTGTTAATGTTGCTGAGAATGAAAATAAAACTTGCAACGGTGACTCCCAAACAGATGTCACAGCTGTAAAAGATAGTGAAAAGACTGAGAAAAATGAAGATATTAGTATGACTCCTGAAAAAGAAATTTCTTCTAGTAATGAAAACAAAGAGGAAACCAAAAAAAAAGTAGAGGATGATGTAACAAATAATTCTAAGATGGAAACTAATTCTGATGTTGATGGTAATGTTGAGAATCCTTCAACTGTTGTAAGTTGTAACACTAATGATGATACTGATATTAAAAAGGAAGAAAGTATTGCAGACAATACAAATGAACAAAACACTAGTAGCGACCAAAACAAAGATATTATTAATAGTGAGATGCAACAAGACACGGAATCAAACACAGATAATACTGCAAAAGAAACTGAAGACAAAAATACTACAGAAATGGCTAATGATGAGAAAAATAAAGAAGATGAAAATGCAGAAGAAGAGAGGCGTCTGGCAGATCCTGAAAGTGAAAGCTGCACCTCAAAAACTAATCTAGATATCACAGAAACAGGAAGTCAGGAAGATATTAAGACTACACATGAGAACGGGGAAATACATAAAGAAAATGATGGTGACAATAGTATGAACACAGATGAGTTAAATAACTTAGAAAAAGAGGAATCTCAAGGGACAAAGGAAGAAACAGTAAACTCAACATCTAATGATGAAAAAGTTGTACAAGAAACATCACAAGGAGTGGAAACTAAAAGTGAAAGCACTAGTAGCGGCAATAATCCTGTCGATGTTAATGATCAAGATGTTGCAAAAGACGAAGTCGAAGGAAAGAGCATAGAAGAATGTAGCCTGAATAACAGCAGTGTAGTAGACAAGGAAGAAGACTCGAGCAATCACAAAGGATTGGAAAAAAGGAAACTGTCCACAGAAGAAAGCACAGATAGTGCAGCAAGTAAGAAAAGTAAATTAGAAGAGGTGTCTGACAAACCATGCACTTGTCCCAAAGATGTCAAAAAAGTATACCGAGGAGCGACATTCTGGCCCTCGACCTTCCGCCAGAGACTCTGCACGTGCAATGTATGTCTGAGCATGTATAAGGACCTTTCTGTTATGTTCCTCATTGATACCGAAGACACAGTCATCGCCTACGAGAGCTTGGGCAAGGAGAAGACCAATGGCAAGCCATCACAGTATGAGAAGGGGCTCGAAGCACTTTCATCGTTAGATAGAATCCAACAGATCAATGCCTTGACAGAGTACAATAAGATGAGAGACAAGCTGTTAGACTTCCTCAAAAGCTTCAAGGACAGGAAAGAAGTTGTTAAGGAGGAAGACATCAAAGCATTCTTTGCCGGAATGAAGCCTAAAAGAGAACCAGAGGGTGTGTACTTCTGTCGGTGATCACCAACTAATGTATTATTTTTGTATCTTTATCCTTCCAGGCTTAAGGATAAATTGTTTTAATTTTGTAGAACTTGACAGATTAAATAATTATTTTATATCTTATCTCTTAATTTTCCAAAAACATTTTTATTTTATTAGATGTCTATAAACATATTAATGTTTTAGATAAAATAAGATTTCTGTCAAACAAAACAGCTGTCTTACTCATTTTAATCATACTTTGTTGACAACTAATTTTATTTTACAACAGAAAAAGTAATCTTATATACAGAAAAACACACATTTTAGTAAATTTGGCGAATGAATAAGACTAAGATACCTCTTAGTTAAAATGTACATTAAAGTGACATTTTATAAGGGGTGTAATAAAACAATTGGTAAGAGACAATTAAGTTTAATAAGTAATAAGAGCATGATCACGCGTAGAGGATGTCGTAGTGTCCGGGCCGGTACAGCAAGTGGACCAGCGGAGACGAGCCCTCGGGGAAGTCATGAGCTATCACCTGGGGACATACATTATATAACTGGGACAGTTACAATTAATCATTGATCCTATTAGGTTTGTTATATCACAGATTAAAAATATATTTAATTTGTGGATGTTTCTACATAACTTAGTTTCTACATAACATTTTATATTATCTGTAGTTTCCATAGTATTGGTAAACAATGTATAGACATAATAGTCATAAAACCAACAAAGATTCTGTGGTTCAGTATACTGATGAGTAGGGCCCGGAAAAATATGTATTAAAAAATCTAAAATATGGACGAAAAAAAAACAAAAATATGGAAAAAATACTCCATATAAAATAAAATACTTTCATAATTAAACATTGTTTTACTATAAGAAAAGGGTCGCTCGTGACATACATTGTTAAGTTACATTTAAAAAACGATGAAAAAAATAGCGAAATATTAATTTTAACAAAAAATAACAGATTTATTCAATTTCCATTACACTAGCCTTATCAAATTTGTTACAATACACAAAGACGTGCTTCTTTAAATTATCAAAATGAAAACTGACCATTTCGTTGAAATATAGCCTTATATCTGCTGAATGATCTCTCCACGTCACATGACGTGATGGGTTTATACTTAAACATGCTTAATTCAGTATTTGAGTAAACCATGTCTACAGCCATCGAAACTTTCGCACAGAATTTTGTTAATTTTATTTTAGCGTATTAAATCCTTTATTTTTATCCAAAACATTAGTGGCGGGAACGTAAATTTTATGTATTTTTGTGAATATATGGATGATTATGAAATTTTCTTGTAAAATATGGACTTAACTTTGAAATATGGTAAAATATTGAAAATAAAAGTTGGTTTTTCACCGTCTAAATATGACAATCCACGTAAAAAACACATTCTAGACCGAAAATCGCGTAAATTAAAAATGTGTATTTACATATTAATCCGGGCCCTACTGATGAGTAATAATTTAAATATTTATACAGTTAGTACAAGTAGTATTTATAATATAATAATGTACTCAATGACTATTATGGTAACAGTATAAACACCAACCTGACTGCCTTCCCCCCGGTCCATATACTTGACTCGAACTCCAACATTTAATGCGTTACTCAAGGCAATGATGTGAATGTGATCAGACTCTTTGTACATCGGCTCCACTTCCTGGAAAAAACACAACTATACTGTAAATTTTCTCACATAATTTATTTTGTCTACTTTGATAGTCTTATTCAAAGAATTAAATAATTGTATAATAATTAATTTAGAACTTGTTAATAAATATTACATTGCTGTAGTTATGAAATACTAAAGTAATTATTTAAAAGTTTAAATTTCTGAAATTGAAACTTTAAAACTCAGTGAAACATCACATAGTCTGTGCAGGGCTTGTGGTAGAATCATGGATGGTCGGTGATCTAATATAGATTCTTATATATTTTTACGACAAACTATTTATAAAACTTATATAATAGTTTCAGCAATCAAGATTGTCGGATATGAACTGACTTCATAGATTTCATTTCAAATGTTTATTAAACTGATTAACTTCTTGATTAAATTAACTGCACTCTCAAGGGTAAACAAGCATAATTACGTACGTATCAATTTTATTTCTAGTTAACTATACCTGTCGACAAAACTCTGTAACTGTACGAGGACCTTCTATGAAATTCTGATAGAAATCATGCTGGGTTTGCAGCTGTCCTGAGGTAATGAGGCGCAAATAAACAACTATGTAGTCTGAGTAGCCCTGCTTGTTAAATTTGTCATGAAGTTCCTCTCTGATGGAACTGAGCTCGTCTGGGGCTCCACCGGCCTGCTCACCCACTCTTTGTACAACTTCCATAAACTAAAACATTATATATATTATATATACTACAAGAGACCTTTTATAAACACTGTTAAGTGATAACATATCATTTTAATTGAAGCAGAATATATTTTTTTATTACTTTGTAATCTCATCGAAATATAGATGCAAGTGTGTGACTATTTACATTATGTAATTGTTCAGTTCGTATTCAACCCTTCAATATGGGGATTAAAGGGACAAAAAATACCGAGTTTCAATAACCGAGCAAACAGTAATCTCCGTGGATTATGACAAACCTCGCCAAGTATACAGTGTATTATGACATTTTTTTTCATATCCTATGGGAGATACACCCTCGAATTACATCACTAAAATTTGATTGATTAAATAAATATTTCATTTAAATGAACTTAGGATTTAAGGAGATTTTATTTGCTCTAAATTATTTGTCTTAATTTTTTTCAATATTCTTTTTTATCAAAATATTAGATAAATGAGTGAGGAATGATATATATATATTTATTTTTCAATTGTAATATCGTTAGTCCTTTAGTTTTGGTTTGTTTATATGTATTTAATTTTTACGACAGATAATGAAGAAATTCGTAAATATATATAAACTTCTTAGTAAGAAGCTGTCACTGAAGCAGAAAACATGGATAACAGCAATTGAAGCCATTCAACCCTGACCTATGTGATTATTGAAGCCTTAAAAACCAACTGCATGGTATATAGTACTACTTCACCAATATTGGTATAACGATTGTGTATTTATTGGGTAAACTAAACGTTCTTTACTCCCGTTAATTTAATTAGATAATGGTGACGAAGAACTTGTAAAAAAAATAACCAAAACAAACATGTATAACCTTAAAAACGTCGACTCACCGTTTCATAAAAATCCTCTACAGTGAACTGGGGGAATCCTAAAGCGACCAGTATTTCTTTTGAATTCTTAGCTATTTCATAAAATTTATCGTATTCCTTTTTATCAGTGAGTAGGTGCTCTAAATACCCATAAGAAAAAGCCCGAAAAAAGCAATTGCCGTCCGGACGTGTTCTTCTAATAGATTTATATTTGGACGCGAGATCTTTAACTTTCAGCATATAGACGGGATCCTCGTTATATTCTTTTTCTAGTGAGGACAGCTCCTCGAGATCGCCGACGAGCGGTATACTCTCGGATATCTGAAAACAAACACAAACAATGACATCCTACCTTATAAATTAAAAGACCCGCTCTTACTGACTCAAAGTGTACGAAATTATCAGCGTTACCTCTTTTTCTATTTCCCGTTGTTGTTTCATTATTAATTCATCTTGATTTACTGAATTTTCAATTAAATTACCGGTACACGCACTACTACTCGATGCATCGTCCGCCATTTTCAAATTTAATAAAAATAAAGGTGACAGTTTTGACATTGACTGTTGGCGGAACAAACAACAATCGTAAAATTATTCATTTATTTCATTCGTCACTTTCACAGATTCTATGCATACAGTCTTTTAAATATAATCAACGTGGGTATACAAAAATATAATTTTCTTTACTAAATTGAACTATACTTGTAGTTAAATTAAATAAGGAAAACATGCTAAAAAAAGGAAACTTATTTTTGTTTCATTGATTTGTTTAAATTTCTATAAAAACACAAAATAAAAGTAAAAATGATCTATTTATTTGGTAATTAATCAGCAAACATGTCTTCAATTTTCTTCTGTACTTCCTTTTCAGTCTCAGAGTTGAGCTTGTCGGGTAGATTCTTAACAGCTTCCATATCCATATCAGGAGTTTCGTCATCTGCTGTAGTTTGTCCTTTGGCCTGGTGAAAGGTATAAAAGTTGTTACATATGTTTATATTCAGGAAGCTTTTGAAAACTAAATTTTCGAATATCCACAAGAAATGCAAACATGTAAAGTTTTAAATAATATTATATTTTTCACAAAAGGACACTATAAGTGATCCAATATCTGTTTCTGAGTTGTCATAGTACCCATCACTATAATCTTAAATCTTTAAAAAAATATTTTTTTCTGTTTTGCCTGACTAATATCACATATTAGTTACTTTACTTGTATTTGATTACAAATCCCTTATATCTGGCCATCCTAGACCATAAAAAACAATTTTGTAAAGATCATATGAGCACCACAACTACTAGGTTTAAATTCAACGGTTAAGACCAACAATCATCCAAAATTATAATGTATGTAGTCCCGACCTTCTCTCTTTGTTGCTGTAACTGCAGCAGGGCTCGTTCAAGCCTGTAGTTGTCAGCGACAAGCTGTGCCCATCGTCTGCGGAGCGCCCTCAGTCTTGCACCGCTGGCCGTCTGTGATCGTTTACGCTCCCAGTTCACTGCTGCTATTTGTTTCCTAAAACACATAAATAATATGTTATATAATTCTCAGTTTTTGGTAAAAATTACATCCATTAAGCTCGGGTTAAGTCTTCTAAAATTAATATTTACAATATGCAGTTTTCTTGAAAAACATCTGTGGTGCAAATTTAAATAATTAAAAAAAATATTGGAACATCAGATGATCATAAGAAATGACATTGGAACTTGTTGAAAATAAAATGTTACCCTTAAAATACTATTATCTGGATAATTGTAGTATTCAATAAAAAGATATTAACTTTGTCATGTCTGTATTGTGCTAAGTAGCAAACTGAATGACAGTAACTAATAATATAAAGCAATCTACCTACATTGCACTTGACATACTATTATTATTTTAACAATACCGAGCAAGCATAACTAATACATAACAATAATCAAGTAAGAAAGTTTGAATATAAGTCACCTTAATTGTGCATGAACATTTTGTGATCTAACGACTAATGCTTGAAGGACATGTAAATATGACCGCCATGCCTCGGTGCTGTACTGTAGTTGTAGTTCCAGGTTCAAGACTCGTGTCGCTTGGTGGGAGAGTTGGGCGTGGGAGTTATCGACTGCCTCCGCCCATGCTGCGGGCTCACCGAGACGACCAACAGGAGGTGGGGGGAGCTCGTACCTGTTGAGATGAAATTTAAATCAATATTAGGAGATTATGATTACTAGGGAAGTGATAAATATGTATTAAAAAATCTAAAATATGTACATAAAATATGGACGAAAAAATCAAAAATATGGAGTATAAAAAAATACTTTCATAATTAAACATTGTTTTACTATAAGAAAAGGGTCACTTGTGATGTACATCGTTACAGTTACATTTAAAAACGACAAAAAAAATATAACAAAAATATTTATTTCAACAAAAAATTACAGTTTTATTGAACTTGCATTACACTAGCCTTATCAAATTGGTTGCAATACACAATGACGTGCTTCTTTAAATTATCAATATGAAAACTAACCATTTGGTTGAAATATAGCCTTATATCTGCTGAATGATCTCTCCATGTCACATGATGTGATGGATGCACACTTTTGTTAATTTTTTTTGGCATATTAAATCCTTTATTTTTATCCAAAACATTAGTGGCGGGATCATAAATTTTATGTATTTTGGTGAATATATGGATGATTGTGACATTTTCTTGTAAAATATGGATTTAACTTTGAAATATGGAAAATAAAACTTGGTTTTTCACAATCTAAATTTGACAGTCCATGTAAAAAACACATTCTAGACCGAAAATCGCGTAAATTAAAAATATGTATTTAGTATTTACATATTAATCTGGGCCCTAATTACTAAATGACTTTCTGGGACCCTTTTAAAATATTTGATCTTAGTACCAGCTTTCTTGGCTTGTTTATCCATAAGTTTGACAACTATTCACCAAACAGAAAGGGTGGATTAGACTTGTAATATAATTTTCACACTTTTCATAAACTATCACAATATACTAAAGTACTTGATGAGTTACAATGAATTGTTTTTAGGTTAGTATTCAATGCTAAGTGCAAAACAATACAAAAATAGTGTTGAATTTATCACTTTGTTTGGCTCATTATTTATTATGTTAAATGAAACTAGTATTATTTGGATTACTACACATATTTTATAAGTTACTTTAAAAAATGAAATATTCAAGACGTTTTGGTTACTTTTCACTCACCATAATCAGCAATCCAAATAATATTAGTTTAAATAAATACTCGCGAAAGTCTTCGATCCCATTATTTATCATGTTAACTCACCTCTTCATTGATAGCGGTTCCATCGGCAGTCGTTGTTGTACCCGCTCCATTTCTCTTTGTAGAGCTGCTGTCTCAAAGGCTGTGCTGGGCTCGGGACCAGCATTTTCTAGATAGTTTTTCGTGGGTCTGTATCTACGACATTCCTCTTCAACCATGGCCAGGGCCTAAAAAACATTAGGAGTGACTAATAATAAGAAACGACACTATAAAGTCATCTTGACGTAGCTAGGTATAAATAAAAAATATATTGTATACTATTTGTGTACTTTATTATTAAATTTGTTTAGTCTTTGACTTTAACATGAAAGACTTTTTTATAAATTAATTTATACTAGTATAAATTAGAATCTTACCGCTTCCCTGACACCCGGATCATCGTATCCTTGATCAATGTACGGTAGTGCGTCCACTATGACCTCTCCAGACATCTTCTATTATATATTTCAATATTAGTTGTTCTAAATGAAAATTCTGTTCCAAATACAGTAGTTTACAAATTGTTTTAATGTGTTTTCAGCGTAGTAGACCTTAACTCTACTTTTTGTTATGACAGAACATTCAATGTGTGAATATGACAATTGTTAGTTTTGTCGTTTCAATAGTTAATATTGCCACAACGGTTTCAAAAGTTATCTTTTAGAAATATATAGAATAAGTTATAATAACTATGGCAAAGATATATTAAAACAAAAATCAAGAAAAATATGCAGTTTATTAATATCTTATGTTACCACGAATGTTTTAGTATTTGAAGTCAACCTATAAACTTTAATACTAGAATCTAAATAAGTCTTTTAATGCATATAAATGAATAACTCAAAACGAATAGAATGTCAGAACATTGACATAGGACAATAAACATTAATTACCTCCCTACATTATTTCATATTTATTTCTTTGTTTTCTTTTTTAATTTTGTAACATCAAATGGATTAACGTTTGATATTTCAAGATAATGCCAGATATAATGAGCCACGAAGTTTCAGACGTTGATTTATCGAAGGCTAGTATAATTAACAGTTGCTTTAAAATTCTTAATATGCCCAGTCTACATAAAAACATTTTTTAACTTGTTCTTCTTCTGTTAATATAGATAGCTGCATTACAGCAGAAACGTACACTGGCCTTTGTGAACCACTTTGTTATTACGACGGTACAGTTTCTAAATAACTTTTCAAAAAAATGTGAACAACGTTTAATGCAATTTGAACGAAAAATTGAAAAAATTAATGCTACGATGGTGCTATTAGAGGCAAAGGTAAAAAATAATTTAAAATCCAATATACTTTTTCTTTCATACATACAATATTACTTTCAGTTCCTATATATACACATGTTTATAAAACTTACACTAATCAAAAATCTACTATTTGATCCAGCTGTCCTCGATTCCAGAACTGAATGATGTCACTGGAGACACGACAAAAAATAATGTTAAAGACGAGGAATTAAAACCAGAGGAATCTAATGAAGTGATTGAAGAATCAAAAACTGAATTGGAACAGAAAGATAAAACAAATACTGTAGAAAATAGTAATACAGAGAAAACGGCAGAAGATGTAGTAAAGGTTAAAAAGGAATATGAAAGATTTGTTAAAATGGTACAAGTGGGAGTTCCCGCGGAGGCTGTGAAATTAAAAATCTCTCTTGAGGGACTGGATCCGTCGGAGCTGGACAGAATATTACATAAATAAATATATTTTATACACACTTATAACTTGTTGAACTTATATATTTTTGTGCGAGACAATATTTAAATGTTCATAGTGCAGACAAGCTGGTTATTTTGCTAATAAATGATGTTTAACTCTAATTTCTATTGTCATTGTGTTATTAATACAGATTTATTGAGTATTCTTTACTATCAAATTATAATTGGCTAAAGATAAATTATATCATCAGAATCATGAACCAGAACTACAAAACAATAAGTTGAAGTTATTTTCCCGTTTTACAATAATCATGTAATTCGTTTTTCATTTACAATCGAGCTCAACTAGTCTACATCAGTTTATAGGACTTAAACCAAGATTCTATGTTATATTAGAATTGCTATTATATGTCATATTAAAGAATTCAAATATTTTTTCTTTCTATATTCCGTGTAAAGCCAGGTAAAGAGTGAATGAAACAATACATTAGTTGTTATTCTTATTTATTACATGTTTAGAACTGAATCATCTGTCCCTTCCTCTTCTTGTCTCCTCCGAGTTCGAAGTGCTTGCAGCGCTTCAGGGCCACTTGTGAACGAACCTTGCAGTCGGCGCACTCGAGACGCAGTACGATCTTTTTGGTGGTTTTCGCCTGAAAATATTTAACAGTTACTAAAATATAACGTATTTTATTTAACTTGTAAGGTAATACTAGAAAACAGAATGACTTATAGAAAAATATATTTAAGATATTAGTTACCAGTGCACTATTTAACGGATATAGTCGTTATGAAGTGACAGTGAAGTTGAATTGAAATGATATTGTTTTCGAAGTTTACAAAACTTTACATAAAACAAAAAAATTGTTGAAACTCCTCATATAATAAATTCTCGTCATATTAACAATCTAAAACATGTAAAGCATGTCACCGGTCTTAGGTTATGTTAGTAATGATAACTTGCCTTCTTCTTGAAGATGGGTTTGGACTGACCACCGTAACCCTGTTGTTTGCGGTCATAACGTCTCCTACCCTGAGCGGCGTGCCTTTCCTTGGACTTTTTGTATTGTGAAACTTTGTGTACTTTGTGGACCTTGCATTTCTTGCAGTAAGTCCTACGTTGTTTTGGTACGTTCACCTGAAATTTATCGCCACAAAATTTGAAATACAATCATCACTCGAGGCTTCATAACACTGTAGATAAGTTATACTGCATATTTAGTAAAAATGCAAAAGATTATTAAAGATTATAATGGATAAATATAAAATAAACACACCATTTTGGTTTAGTCTGACACGACCAGCCAAACGTCAAACAGAAAGAAGGATATTTTGGTACTAGCTTATGACATTGACAATCTAACATAAAAAGTTTAGGTTTGATCACATTCCAGGCCTTTAACACATTATTTCCCAATATTTCCGACTAAAGGTTTTATTTTTATAATAATTTCTACTTTACTCATGATATTCAAAGTTTTAATGTCCTTTAAAAATATATATTGTTTAGTTAACCATTACTGAAAAATTGTGTTATCTGTAAATAAATTTCTTTAACAATATTAGACTTTACTTTTGGCGCCAAATGTAACTTGTGAAACTTCTGACAGCTATTTATTTATATTTTATAATCAATTTCTGAGTTCTGTGACCTACCTTTTATTTTGTTTAATTCTTCAGCTTTTTTAAACGGTTATCAGTATTAATATTTATATTGAATATTAACTTATATTTCATAAGATGAAGTTCGCTATTCCTGAAATATCATGGCATAACAGAGATCCAGTTTTAAGTGTAGACATTCAGCCGAAATCAAATGCAAGTGAACCACTGCGGTTAGCTACCGGAGGCACAGATTCTCATGTCGTGGTAAATATATAAAACAAACTCGTCATAGATAAACATCGAATACTTCAGCATTTATTTAAGTTATTATTGTGTTTATAGATTTGGTATTTATCAAAAACAATTACCGGTTCAGTGAAATTAGAAGTCGCTGCTGATCTCACCAGGCATCAAAAAGCTGTTAATGTAGTGCGATGGTCGCCCAATGGTGTTTATTTAGCATCCGGAGATGATGAATCTATAATATTTATATGGAAGCAAAAAACTGAAGAGCCAATAGCACCACCGTTAGAAGGAGAGGAGCAGTACAAAGAGACTTGGGTTATACATAAGGTAAGTAATGTATTTCTTTTAATTTGAAGTTTAGGATCTCTTAATATAATTATTAATTTAATTTATAGACTCTAAGAGGTCACATGGAAGATGTTTTGGACATCAGTTGGAGTAGTTCATCGTTACATTTGGCGTCCGGCTCAGTAGACAACAAGCTTATTTTCTGGGATGTGGCAAGAGGTCGTTCTAGTGCTATTGTGTCTGATCATAAAGGCTTCGTCCAGGGAGTAGCGTGGGACCCTCAAGGACAGCTGTTAGCTACGGCTAGCTCTGATAGGTATTTGTTACACAGATCATTAGATTTCTACTTTGTATCTTGCATAAAGTAGCAAACAGTAATCTATTATGTGAAAAACAGTAATCTATTATAATATGCCTATTATGTGAAAGATATGATTATAATTCAAGTTGTCATGAGTTAAATATCAAAATTTTCAGAGTTTTCCGAACATTTGATGTGGGGACCAAGAAAGTGCTGTCTCGTAGTAGTAAGGCTATCCTACCGTTCCCTAAGGAGCATGCTCTACATGATGTAAAGGTCCGCCTCTATCATGACGACACTCTACAGACGTACTACAGGAGATTACATTTCAGTCCCGATGGAATGTTCATTGCGGGTAATGCTAATTTTTTTAAAGGTGGTAAATATTTTGATTTGATAGTAGCCATACTGCAAGGATTTATTTATTTATTTTAGGAACACCAACATTTACATAAAAATACAGTCAACACTATAGGTCTTCATATGTACACCCATTACAGGTATTCACAGCACTGTCTAAAAAGCTTTATAACGACAACACCTTAATCTAACTAAATTAAATCACTACTACAAAAAAAAAACAACACTATTTAATAAGCAACAACACATAAATTAAAAGTGAAACAGTTACAATTTTAAAGAGTAATATTTATGCAAATTATTTTTTAATTTTGAAAATGAATCATGAAACATGTCCAAATCTGTTATCTCTTTATTTAGGAAATTGTATAAGTTGCACATCCTAGCAGGTGGAGAATGCGCACCTAGATTTGTTCAAACTCTTGGATGGTAAAAAAATTTACTAATGCGTTGACGAGGAATTTTATTAGGTACCGAAATAGAAAGCTGAGCTAGTAGATGGCTGCTATTAATGTTACCATTTATGATATTGAACATAATCATTAAATCGTGAATTGATCGTCGAGCATGCAAGTTCTTCATGCCAAAATTAATTAAATGTTGTTCATACGGGCATCTGAATGATATTTCATGACAATTAAATGCTAAGTGACGAGTAAATGCTCGCTGGACTAATGCGTTAAACAGTATAATTTTGGTGTGGGGATTTTTAAACATCTTTGTATTGCATTTTAAAAACCCTAGCATTTGCATAGATTTTTTAGTTATGCAATCTACATGGGCCACAAATGTCAGTTTTTTATCAAGGATGCTAATAATGTGTTGTATGTTTCAGTGCCAGCGGGAAAGATAGAACCAGAACAAGGAAAACTAGAAATTAAACCGATGAATGCTGTATATATTTACACTAGACACTCACTTAAAACGTAAGTCAGGTCACACTTGGTCACTGATAAGTATACAAATCAAAATTAAATGCAAGATTGTAACTAAAAATTAAGTATTTCCCAACAATTCACCAATAATTAAATTGACCTTCAATTGATATTAATAGTCTTCGTTATTTCAGAATATTGAATAACAATATCACTCATTCTTAACCCTTTATAAGTTAGAGGTGATATTTTCACCACCATGATTTTTTTTTTAAACCGTAATTTCGTCCACCGGTCGTATTTTTATTCAGACAACTTTTATGATTGTCAGTAGACAGTTTGATAATGAAAGGTTTAACAAATATATATTTATATATACATATGTTTTTACTTCTATTATATACCCTTAACCATCATCAATTTTGTTTTTCCACTGTCCACTCCTTATGACCGTTAAAGGGTTAAGAAAGTCTTCTTCCAAGATATCCAAATACCCTTCGGCCTGTACTTTACCAGTTCTTAATCTCCTTTCAGTCCCGCGTGTGTCGTTCCGTGTGGCGAGCCGGCGCTGGTGTGTCGCTGGTCGCCAGTCCGTCGCGCGTGTAGGGCTCCGCCCCCGTCCTCGGGCCTGCAGGCCGCTCCCCGGCTGCTGCTGGCGGTGGCCACGCGCAGGTCCCTGCTGCTGTACGACACGCACCAGAGGGCGCCCGTCGCGCTCATCTCTAATATACACTACACGAGGTACACGGACCTATAGTCCAGGATCCATGGCTCTTTTTTGCACTTGATTACTAACAAGCTAATTTTCCGTAAGTAGCTTCGTTTTATTGAGACGCCCAACTTTTTCCTTTGCGATATTTCTTGATAGTGGTAGCTAACTTAGCTAGCAGAGATAAAATATGTTGATTTGATAATTTTCCAAAATTTATTACTAACTGGATTTATTTATGTTAAATCTTATGAGTATTATCAAAATTATTCGAAAAAAAAAATTGTCTTACAAAATGTATGGTTTGATCAAAGAATCCCCCTCCTTTCAACATGTATTGATAACGAGGTCATCGCAAGTGATTACTAACCAGCTGTTTTTTTTATTTACTTAGTTAATATTTAAATAATTTAACAGTGACATTGTCTTACAAGTTGCTTGCTATGTTATCCCGGTCCTACGCTTAAAAGTGGTTGATGTCACAAGACCATTTTTCTCATTACTAACTGTAGGACGAAATGCCACATGATAAATTAGTGTGATTTCTGCCAAAATGAAACAATGTCCTACAAAAAAACAAAAAAAATATTTTTTTTAATAAAAAAATAGATTTTTTTTAGTCAGATGAGTACAAAAATTTGTGTATTTACATAAACAAAAATTAATCTTCATCAGATTCATCTGATGAATCTTCGCTGCTTACATCGCTGTTATCTTTATTTTTTTCATTGTCCTCATTTGTGATATCTGACTCTGTAATGACGTGACAAAAGATAGAAAATTATATAATAATACGTAATAAATCAATAATTAACAATAGTATTAGTAGGGTACCATGTATGTCAGAAGATAATTCCTCAAAAGATGGACTTTGGGAACCATCAAACCAATAAAATTCATAATTACCATCAATAATTGTACATCCAAAATCTTTGCACCGCATGTATGCATTACACCATATATTGCAGATGAATGCAGTTCTTTTAATTTTTTGCAACAATTCTTGTTTTGGTTGCAAACTAGAAGAATCATGTCCGACGATTTTTGTTTTAAAATTTCTTCATTTTATTTTTTTGATTTATAACTTTTACAAATTTTCTGTCAAATAACTCATACCGCCCTTTGTGCATATCATTTTTTTGGTTTTTAAAGAATACATTCTACATACATACTCTTCAATAATTTGAACTAATTTATTAGATATTGTTAGTGCCGTATATACCATTAGTAAGAGTTGAATAAAGGCCTCTTAAAAATTAATATTTTTTTTAGGATACTATAAGGTCTCTTTTTTCCCTTACGAAAGAATGCAGGATTATAAATAATCATTCCCTGTAAAAATATGGCATATGGCGAGTGAACAAGATAATTGATCTCCAAGCTTGACATAAATGTCGTTGATGTTTAAGTTCATTTTTTTACTCATGCTTAAATTGATAATGATTGTAATTTCATCTTTTAAATACTTAAAATTTGATTATTTATTAATTTATCTAGCTAGTAAGTAATCATTCGTGATGACCTCGTTATCGATACATGTTGAAAGGAGGCGGATTCTTTGATCAAACCATACATTTTGTAGGACAATTTTTTTTTCCAATAATTTAGATAATACTCATAACATTTAACATAAAAAAATCCAGTTAGGTAGTAATAAATTTTGGAAAATTATCAAATCAACATATTTTATCTCTGCTAGCTAAGTTAGCTACCACTGTCAAGAAATATCGCAAAGGAAAAAGTTGGGCGTCTCGATGAAACGAAGCTACTCACGGAAAATTAGCTTGTTAGTAATCAAGTGCAAAAAACAGCCATGGATCCTGGACTACTATGTGTACTATGATATAAAATAGACTACTTTTAATGACTAACAAACAACTCAGGTATGCATAGCGCCAACTCCTGGTGAAGATTTTATGCGTTAAATGCTTAAAACATCCAATAAATTTAAAATTTCGGCAAATGCAAAATATTGTTCTATGATGAAAGGACTCTTCACATTATCATGTTCCTTGTCTGTGTATATTAACCGTCATGCCCCGTTCCAGGATCACAGACCTGTCGTGGTCGTCCGACGGCCTGACCCTGGTTGCCTCCAGTACGGACGGGTTCTGCTCCGTCGTCAGTTTCACAGAGGAAGAGCTAGGCGAGGCGATCACTAACACCGACGCCGCTAGTACAGGTACAACCTTTACTGAATATAAAAAGACTTACTGTGAACGCTTCAGGCCTCGGCCTCGAATTTTGCGGGCAGCGGAGCGGCAGCGGTGGCGGCACGGAAACGCATACTGTTCTCCAAACTAGCGGGCAGCGGGCACCGCTGTATTCGAGGGTCGGTCCATTTGATTATACGCGTAAGATCCTGCCGCTCCCGCTGCCGCTCCGCTGCCCGCAAAATTCGAGGCCGAGGCCTAAGTTCCTTCTTTGAGTCTTTTATTTATAATAAAGTAGCTAACGCTTGTGACATTAAACATTGCTCTGTTAAACAAGCCAAAACAAAAATTGTTCCTTGGCTCTCCTCATTAACCTACAATATCACCGAAGAAATTTTCTTGCACCTAGTATAGCACCTTTTCACTAACACAAGAACACTTGTAACTTAAATTATGCAATGTATCTTAAATAGTTATGTAATTTATATTCTCTGCCGAGCGACAACAATAAACATATAGTGTAAATCTATCAATTGGTACCCACGACACAGGAATACCTAGTGTGGGCACCACCGGACATTTCTTTGTATTATGTTGTGTTTTTTTTTTGTTAATAAACATTTTTCATTTTCATTTTTCATCAATATTGTTTATAATAAAATGCATCGATCTATCCACAGAGCCGATGGAAATTGAGGAACAGAAACACAACCAGGAAACTCCCAAACAGAGATACGCTGAGGCGAAACCGATAGAAGTGAAGCGGAGGCCGTCCAACAACAAGATAGACGCATTCATCAAGTTTAAAACTCCCGAAGACAAGTCTCCCAAGAAGAGGAAGATCGAGAATATTCAGCAGAAGACGCCCGTCAAGATGGACGTGCTCATGGAGACCGCGCTGCCCTCCTGGTCAGATAACTCCAGCAGTGACGTTATCAGACCCAAGGACCCGGAGCCCACCACGCTCGGAGGAAGTGACGTCACTGTTATAGAGGACAGCGAGGACATACAGCTGGTGTACGACGAGACCAAGGACAGCCAGTCACCTAGGACGGAACAAGAGGAGGAGAAACTTGCTCCCAAGATGTCTCCCACACGAGGAGACGTTGCCGACACCAACTTCCTGATGAAGGCCAAGATTACGGATGTGAAGGAGCCGGCGCCCCTCCCCGCCGCGCCCAGCCCCAAGGCACCGCGGCGAGTCAACTTCGTTACGCTGTCGAGCCCTAAGAGCACCAAGAAGAAATAAACATTGTATATAACAGAACATAATTTTTATTATACATAAATATATAATTATTTTTTTTAATTCCATCATGTAAGTGGTATTATATTATTAATGGAGTTACTACGACTATTATTTCCACATTATTGCCAACGAGGGACAGAACTACGTTTTCAAAACGTCTAGGATCTTCCCTAGCAACATGACTGTTAACACTTTGTATTCAGTAATAAATCATACTTTGTCAGCTAGTGCCAGACTAAAATTTGCTGGCTGGACTAGAGATAACATCGCTTTTAAGATATACGAGTCACTAGCTAGATATATGGAATACATATTTATATCGTAAAATATAAAAATCGTCACAATAAAAAATTTAAACTTGGATTTAGACCACATTGAAGTAAAACTTCTTTCGCTCCATCTGTATGTAATATATGTATGCATAAGTTTATTTATGTATAATACAGACATTGTACGGGAACTTGGTCGCTCGTACACTTAATAAAATGATATAAATTGATAATGCTTCTTAGTTTAATTAATTTGATATAATCTTATATATTTATTGGAATCTCGGAATCCACTCCAACGATTTTCATGAATTTTAGTATGTAGGGGATTTCGGGGGCGATAAATAGATCTAGCTAGGAATCTAAGATTTATTAAAAAAAATACAAAAAGTAGGCGTTTAAAATATGACTCTTCCTGACATCTATTGGCGAATAGTAATACTTTTTGCTAATTGCTTCTACTAATTGCTTTATGACGCAACAGCAGATGGCGTTGTTAAGTACCAGGAAGTCAATGGGTGTTTGTTTTGAGATTACTATAGATAATACACTATATTAGAGATAGATGCGCTGTGGGTTTCAGTTTAGAAAACTACCATGTACGCTAGATGTCACTGCATTTAATAACTAGGACGTGGTACCACTAGATGGCCCTTAATGGTATTCGAATTTTATAGGGAAAATGCAAAATTACAATTTTATTATTAACTTTAATCTTTGGTTGATTAAAGTTAATAATAAAATTAAAATAAGAATAAATAATGTGCATAGGTTTAAAAATCCAACTTCTGGTGTTTTGCCTCTATTTACATTATTTACTTAGCACCCTTAAAAAATAAATAAAATGAAAAGCAGAACATATATTCAAATATTTATTATATGTAGGTGGGTTATCAGGGTGGCGGCGTCATGACGATACGTTATATAGGAAAACACTTGTAATGCTCGTTACAAAGGTTACAATACCAATGGCCGATATATTTAAACTGGTGGTATGTATACAAAAATATCTTGACCTAATTTAATATTATATTTGAAAACTTAAAAGATAATATTAAACATTGTTTATCTTAATTATTCTAATGATTATTTACGGACAAATATTATTTAATAATACAGGATGATGTAACATTAAATATTAAAGATTAATATATTACACCGGAAGTTGATAAGCAGCAGATAACCTAGCCCGATCAGTAAAATAAGATTCTAGTAGCTTAATCCTTACTTATACATAATAAAACAAAATTATTATAGTATTGATTAATCGACATAATTTGAGAAAATATAAATAACAATAAGCACTATTTATTAAATGCGCTGGAATTATTAATTGATAACATTATTTTTTTCTTTTTGTGAGTATTATAATATGTAATCGATTGGACTTTAACATTATCCTTATTATTTTGACAATTTGTAAACTTTCCCGTAAGCAGCCTGTTAATATTTTTTGTTTGTGGTTCTTCACCTAATTGTGTTTGTATGACTGCACAAACATCATCTAAAAATGATCATAACACATCCGACGGATACTTAAGGATTTTGAACTGTAATCTCTAAATAAAATATAGTTATCATTAGCAAGAGGTGTTGTGCTTAACAACTGCATTTTACATGTTACAATGTTTACATTCATTTTCACATACATTTATGTACTAAATACCCAGCAACATAGCATTTAGCTTCTATGCTGATTATGTTGCCGGGTTTTAAATTGACATTTTCTTGCAACAAATTAAGTAAAGAATCCACATTTATTTTTTCATTTAATGTATCTCTAACTCTTAATTTCGTATTAATAAGGCAACTTAAGGGTTTTAAAATTTTGTTACTGTCATGTTCACAGTTTGCACCAATGGAATATGGCAAAGTTAAATTATTTACAAGTAAAGTTTTGTATGCTCCAACAAATTGAGAGCAAGTTGGAGATACATTACGGATCCCATTACTTCGAATATTACAAAAAAATTCTCTAAGGGATCTACAAAAAGCAGCAGGTCAGCTGTGGCGACACACTCTTTTGGCAAAATATTATGATCTGGAAATAAAAAATATATTAAAATTATTTTTAGACATAGGCCTTATTATTAGATAGATAAACTTTATATGAATATTTATTATTTATTTATTTAATAAGAAGTTTATCTACAGTTCAGAATTAATAAAAGCAAAAGAAAAGAAAAAACATAAGTATGCAAAGGAGGTCTTATCACTTATAGTGATCTCTTACAGACAACCTCAGGGGTAAAAAGCTGTTATATTAGAAATATGTTAAGTGCATAGAAAGTTTATGTCCACATAATAATAAGTAAAACTTGCTACTACTATGAAAAGAATATATACTAACTTGCTAAGAACAGCTGATACTCGCTGGCTGAACACTTGGGACACATATTTCACTTTCGGTAATTTATCTTTATATACTTATATGTGTTTCTGTTAATGTATTTAATAAGCGTATATCACTTTCTCCAACGTCAACCTGTAACAACATATGCAAATGACTCCATTTTGCTATTTTAATTTCTTGATTTTGTTGAAATCTTAAATTTTTAGTCAATAAATTGTTCCTTAAGCCTTTAAGGAGATGCGGTCAAAAATTGGTATGCTTTTTTTTCCATTTATTTCAAATCCCAAACTTTTCCATTCATTTCCTTCATGAAAGTACCTTTGCTTCGTTTCATATACTCAATTGTTTATTACACTTATACTTGTTGGCGACTGGTCGCAAATTGTCGATACTACAATTAGTCCAGTGCTTTGTATTTGTGTTATTACACTTTTAATGATAACTTTCAAATCAACACTTTTTGTTGCACTCTGGCAAAAAGTAAACGAATTTGGCTGTTTATATTTGCTTTTAAGGCCTTTCAACATACCGAGGCATGGTCTGCTAATTTATTGGTTTTATGTGAACCAAAACCTTCAAATCCAATGATTTCGTCCATTATTTTCTGAAAAAATAAGCCCGGTGATAATGCCACTTCATCAAATATTAAAGTACACAGTTTTTTCATTACTTAACTTAATGATTGCTTTTTTAATATGTTCAATAATGATGTCATTTAAACCTGGGGTAATTGATATACAGCTTAAAACTTTCTGCATGGTTCTTTTAGATGGCAAACAAAATAGTTTTTGTAATATATTATAAGCCTTTTGACTTTGTTTATATATAGTCAAGCACAGTATCTTCACCTGTGTAGTAAATCTTCTACCTCTTGGCTAAATAGATGATTTTTTCAATTGTGTAAAAAATCTTATTGCTTCTGGAAGATTTTCTATGGCTTTTAAAAATGCCTTATTCTGTGACAGTCTTTTTGCCTGAAGAATAAGTTTCTTTTGGGTCTTACATTTTTCCTTCAATTTCAAAAGTCGAGCTTTTAACAGCCTTAACTCTTTTGAACAGTTTTGTGTTGGAGTTTTAACTGAAATATATAAAGTATTTGTTTTATTGTAACATGATAATAAAATATATAGTAATGTTTTTGTTATTTTATGTAATAAAAACACTATTGATATAGCATTGCATTATCTGGTAATTAAAAATCTATATTTATCAAAAAAATTAAACAATAAATAGCATGCTTTATAAATATTGATATAGTTACATAGTTATGTTTAATTATGTATACAGTAGTATCTCTAATGACGGGACTAATAGTAGTCATAAGGGATTTCAGATAATCAATTAAATGATGAGAAGACATTTTTGAATATCTTAGGTTTAAATGTAGATGATGATCTGAGTATATATCTGTATTTACTTAAACAGGAATCAGGTTATCTAAAACCAGGATTAATGTTTATTAAAAGACAAAAAATATACATATTTGTCGTTGTGTACAAATTATCTACGGACATAATTATTGAATACAATTTTCAATATATTGCAATTTTAATTCATAAATGACTACTAACAAAACCTACCATCAATATTTGCAGAAGAAAATATGAAATAAATCTGGATACTTGCAAATCTAGTGAATCTGTGGTTTAAATTTATATTGTATTTAAAATGCTTTATGCTGTTTTATAATTTAAAAGTAAATATAGCAATCATAGTTAATTTTAAGCTTAATTATATGCCCGTAACTTACCTTTAGGAAATAATTGAGAGGAATTAGGAGAACTCCTTTGTAGCTGAACTTGATTAATATTTAAATCCAAGTGGTGACTACAAGATGCGTCATTGTCTTCTTTTTGGGTATCAACACATTTTTCAGTTTCAACAGAATGTAATGAGGGTACAGTCTCAAATGTTGATGCTGCTAAATAAAATATTTTTTTTAACAAATAAATATATTAAAAGAAAAGTTAAATGAAAAATCTTAAAATAGAATGATAACATATTGTCTTGATCGTATCTTCCTTTCTTGTTTCTTTTAGAGTTTCTGATTGAATGTAAATAGACTTGTAATTTTTACTGAATTAAACACTGCCATTCTTATATTACCTACATAAAAAACTATAAACAACTTTTTTTGGTTTGTAGTTATCCAGTGAAATTATAATCTCTGCATATTTAGAACACTGTTTTTGTTTTACCTATGTAGAGACACAAGTAGTTATTTTGTGATACTGTTTGTAGGCACTTTCCTTTATTTAGATAAAAAAGGTAATAAAGACCGCACATTATAAATCTATCAAACCACATGTATATAAAAATGTTAAGATGACTTGTATACCTATTTCATTATATTCAATTAAATCTAATTTTTTTGTTTTTATTTTTTAATTATGAGCATCAATTTCTAAAGTAAAGTAATAATAATGTGAAAAATGATCTATAGTTATAAAATATAATTGATTATTTATAGTTTTTTTTATATTAGTAGTATATATTGTGTGCCTATTATTACTTGGGAAGTTGCTTACTTTAGATACTTACTTAAGTATAGAGTTGGTACAGCATTTTGAGTGAGTCGTCCACTTGAAGAACGGTAAAAGTGTTCAAAATGTCGTCATTTTAGTCGTGTGATGTGATCGTTCACATATTCTTGTGATGTGATCGTTCACATATTCTTATATTGTTACTAGCTTTTGCCGCGACTCCGTCCGTGTGGAGTAGTGACTTCCGGCGGATTTTTGGTTCTTCCCACATAGTTCCCGTTCTTACGGGGTTTTCGGAATGGTCGAGTTCCCGTAGAGTTTTAAGTATAATACCTTTGTTTTTTTTTAAATTCACAATGAAGTACTCTTAACCAACAACATATTTATTTGTTTATTTGAATAACGATTTTATAAAATTATTTCGACCAAATTAGGTACCATAAAAACGGTTTTTGTGAGTTAATCTTAAAAGATAGACATATACTGTCGCGGACTGTTTTTTAGATCATCAAAAGAGCTATTATTCTTTAATCCATACTTTTTGTGTATCTTGAATCGTTTTCACGGCGCACGCAACGGAAAGCTTCAAAGATGATATAATTTCTCCCGTTTTTTACACATTTACCACTATGTCTTTGCTCCTGTTGGTCGTAGCGTGATGTTATATAGCCCACAGCCTTCCTCGATAACTGGACTATCCAACACAAAAAGAATTATTCAATTCGAACCAGTAGTTTCGGAGATTAGCGCTTTCAAACAAACAAACTCTTCAGCTTTATAATATTAGTATAGATTTTCGAGTCATGTTACAATTCTGTCACTTCATCTGGCCTAATTCAACGACTTAAAATATTAAAGAAGGGGCGAAAACCAGTTTCAAATTAGAGGCAAGCTAAATAATTTGAGCAAAATTTAAAAAAAATGGGTCAGTTTTCAATAAACTTTTTGAAAGTAATTTTATGCCAGTCGTTGGAGTATTTGCTTTGGTAAGCATATACCTATATTTGTATTTTATCAACTTTCTTAGCTAATAATCAAGCTTATGACAATACCCTGCTTTGATTTGTTACTACTCTGGCAACAGTCTCACTCTTCTGGTTACACATTTTCCTCTGGTGCTTATAAAACTGAAAAAAAATAATGATGAAGAATAAAAGAGCTTCATTTACATATATGATCGATGAGAATTCCCGGTATAATTGGTGACCGAATGCAAACTGAATTAAATTATCGAAATTTTATAACAGAACATGAATTATGGTGCCTGCATTTACATGATTTCATAATTTTGCATTATAATAAAAATGATGCTGTGTGTATTTACATGACTTTGCAATTATGTCGAGCATAGCTCGTACATATATACATATACACATTAATTTTGTACAAATATTTGAATACATTATGGGTTATCATCGATAAATTAATATTTTTAAATAGTAATTGTTTCTTTTTATTTATTATTTTCATTATATACTTACATCAGTATGTATCCGATGATGAATAATAAATTATTATTGAATTACTGTGTTTGATTGTAAGACCGAAACAATAGGCATGTGACATGAGAAATAAGATACATATATGTTTTCGAATGAAGATTAGAAAGATATCTAGAGAAAACTAAAAACGAACTACTGACTGAGATATTTGATGCCCTGGCTTTGAAGGGAAGCGAGAAAAGTGCGTGCGCACTGCTCTCTCCCCTACAGTAATATAGGAACCTTTTCTGTCCTTTAATCTGTTCCAAGTATAGCAGGGTTGTTTTAATAGTATCTACATTTACTAATATCATCCTCTTATACACGTACACGTAACAGTTTAAATAAGTTTATATTGATTTATTTTACATAGTTCATCTGAATCTGAAACACAATTACCATCCATCCATTCATGCACTAATTCACGCATCCATCCATCCATCCATTATGATGATAACGATGATGATGATGATCCATGATCCCTAACACTATCTATGTTCACTAACTTATATCTCCCTCTCATTTTCATTCGCCTCGCCCGATCACACTTTTCGTAACGCTTTCACCAGTTTACCCCCAAGAGTGCGTAAAGAAGTTTTACTTCAATAAGTGTTTCAGTTGGGAGGTGAGAGTACGATTACTATCTTTTTATATGACTTCAGAAGATCTGAAAGAGGGGTTGGGAGACAGAAATGAAAGGACCGTGTAAAAAGTAAACATTTTAATAAATATTTACATTTCAATGTAGCTTTATCACATTTCAAGTAATGAAAACTTTACTCTAAATATCTTTATACAAGGAGTCCGGAAGTGTTCCGGGTGAGGAGGTCACCGGAAGATCTCATTATTTACAAGTTACAATGTAATCAATAGTTCCATATAATTCTGTTAATCTAATTTATTCTCTCATCGATACCTGTGATATATTTTTGGTCAATAGAATATTCCAGAAGTAATAATTTTAGTCGTAACACTATGTATAGTAATCTATAATTCCACGGTATGTCCATATTTCTTTTATATAATCAACGAGTCTAAAGTCAGAATATATAACGTCCTTCCTACAGGCGCTCCCCGCCGAGGACACCTCACGTCCGACGCTTCGTTTGGTTTCAATTATTAAATTATAACATTCACTATAAAACTAGCAATAGACTGAGACCACTCGACTGAGACGCGCTACACAAAGTTATTGATCATTAAATTATTGTTTCCGAGCTATCTCTGAGGAGTGACATTCATTTGAAGAGACGAGTTTTTGATACAGAGTGTATTGAATGCATTCATATCAAGAAAAACATTCAGAGACTCACATTGAACATTATATAACACAGCACATGAAAAATTAAATACTCCAACGAGTACAAGAGTTCGAATATTCCTCTCAAAGATTTAATTATGTTTTGTTTCACATCACTCGTTGGGCAGGACTTGAATATTGTAGATTGGGACCTCGACTGGCACAGGCCTCAGACAGGTCCGGAGACATCTTTCCGTCGGGCAGGTTATCGATAGAGGCGGGCGAAGTCTCGCAGCAGGCGAGTCATCTCCTTGCACTTCTCGGCCCTGGAAAAACACTCGTCAGTGAATCGACTCTTGGATATTTGAAACTTCGCTGAGTTTCTTTCGCCGGTTCTTCTCAGGTCAGGGTATTTTTTCCGAACCGCTGATAGTATCTCAAGTGACCATCAATAAGAAAGTGTAATGCTTCTATATTGAATAAAGTTATTTGTGTTTGAGTTTGAAACCTCGGAAGGCATTGTCAGTTTACCTGAGAGCGTACTGATGGAATTGTGCACACTGAATGTCAGTGGGCGCGGGAGGTTGTCGCGGCAGACGTAACAGACTGGCCCGCAGCCAGTCGCCTTCTGCTGAGGGGTGCGCTGCTCGCTGCCAGGCCAGCAGCTGCAGCAGCACGTCCGCCACGTCGCCCAGCATGTACGCGTGCAGGTGGAGCGCCGCCGCCTCCAGCAGCGAGTACGTCAACGACTCGCCCAGGCCCTGCACCGCGCTCACCGCCGCCGCTGAAACGATAACCATTGAACGTCACGACGAGCCTCCAGCAGCGAGATCAATGCTGATTCGTCACAGTTACCTTGTACGGGGCTTCTCTCCGCTTCACTCTTGTGTCTGGCCGCGTTGGCCGTCCTCACCACTTCGAGCAGGAACTTCATGACGGTCCCGTTCGCGTCCCGGTGGTCGAGGGAGCAGGCGGCGGCCGCCAGCTGCAGCACGCCCACGAGCGCGCCGCCCTCCCCCCCTCCGCCGCCGCCCACCAGCGCCGACGGACAACGTTGCAGGTATCTGTAAATAAATTGAATATGATATCTTTAAAGAAGAATTTACCAAGTAAAAATATTATTTGAAGAACTTAGCACAAGTCAAAAAGAAAATAACAACAAAATCTTTGAACACATACTAGAAATAAAGAAAGAAATTCGAGAGATTAAATATTCATCTGAAAAATTTATAGTAGACCATTAAACTTTAAGAAGTGACTTAGAGGCAATGGAAGAACAAAATACAACACTTCAAAATAGAATAAATAGTTTAGAAAAAAATATCCATTCGCCCATAGTCAATCGAACATCATCCTCTAATCCGCCTTATATGTGAAAGCGTTGCCTTAGAAATCCAAGACCGATGCGACCGCCAGAAAAATATAATTGTTGCGGGTATTATTGAAATAAATGATAAAAATGCGGATTCAAGGCGTAACTATGATACACAAGAAGTTATGAAAGTTATAAAAGATATATATCCTGAATGTCCGATGCCTATAAAGTTAATAAGATTGGGTAAATATCTTCGTAATAAAAATAGAAACATTAAAGTATGCTTCTAAGAACCTTGTACTGCTCAATACATATTGCGTAATAGAAAAATAATAAATAATAATGTTCGTATCTATTGGGACCAAACTTCTGCGCAACTTTTTAAAATACTTAAAAATTTGAAGAGCGAACTGCGTCAAAGGCAAAATAATGGAGAAAATCTTAATATAAAGTACTATCATGGAGTTCCTAAAATCGTTAATTTAACATCAAAAAACGACAAAAGTATAAAGACACCCTAAATGATAATATAACTTATCAAATAGCATACGATTATAAAAATATTAATACAACTTCTAATTCATTAATTTTTTTACGCCAATGTAAGAAGCTTATTAAAACCATGCAAATTAGACGAAATAAAATGCATTTTAAAAACTTTTAAGTACACGATACACTTAGTGTTATTAACAGAAACATGGATAAAATCCGATCAAAATGCTGATGCAATACAACTACCCAATTATACTCATATCTTTAACTACAGAAGGGTATCATGTTACCGAAGAAAAATATTTACACGGAAATAACTTTTTATGGATTTACTTAGAGAGATACTCTATTAATATTGGATTAATTTACAAACCACCAAGTACGAATACAACGAGATTTTTAAAACAATATTCTTTACAATTAGAAACAAGAAAAAGATGTATAATTTTTGGTGATTTCAATATAAATTTATTAAAAAATGATTTTATTACTAAGAAATATATTAGTATTGTTAAAGAGGCTGACTATGATATATTATATAAAATAGACAACATTTACTGCACCAGAGAAACAGAGACATCCATATCTATTATAGATCATGTTTGTACAAATATAACTCTAAAATTTAATTTTCGGATCACAAACAAATATATTGTGAGCTAAAAAAGGTTAAACCTGAATCTAAAAGGAAACTTAAATATGTAATCATAAATTATGATACCCTTTATAAGAACATTGAGGAGTCTAATTTTATAAACCCTGATTGTGATTTTAAATAATTGAAAAACTTTATTGTAAGCCAAATACAGCAAAATAAACTAACTAAATATAAGATACAAAACTTACCTAGAAGTAATTGGATCAACAAAAATATAATCTATACTAATATTATAAAGCTGAAGAGTTTGTTTGTTTGTTTGTTTGAAAGCGCTAATCTCCGAAAGTACTGGTTCGAATTGAATGATTCTTTTTGTGTTGGATAGTCCAGTTATCGAAGAAGGCTTTGGGCTATATAAAATCACGCTACGATCAATAGGAGCAAAGATATAGTGGTAAATATGTAAAAAACGGGAGAAATTATTTCATCTTTGAAGCCTTCCGTTGCGTGCGCCGTGAAAACGGTTCAAGATACACAAAAAATATGTATTAAAGAATAATAGCTCTTTTGATGATCTAAAAAACACTCTGCGACAGTATAGGTCTATCTTTTAAGATTAACTCACAAAAACCGTTTTTAGGGTACCTTATTATGTCGAAATAATTTGTTTAAGTTGTATCAACATAATTCAAATAAACAAATAAATATGTTGTTGGTTAAGAGTACTTCATGGTGAATTTTAAAAAAACATAGGTTTTATCCTGAAAATTCTACGGGAACTCGACCATTCCGAAAACCCCACAAGAACGGGAACTATGTGGGAAGAACCAAAAATCGGCCGTAAGTCACTATTCCACGCGGACGGAGTCGCGGCAAAAGCTAGTTCAAGATATAAGTCAGCGAAATTTGTTATGGAATAAACTTAAACAAGATAAAAATAATAAGGAATTAAAATTTAACAATGAAAATAATAAAGTTGGTGAAAATATACGAAATACTAAAGACAATTACTATTACCAAGCTTTCATAAGGTGTTTTAATGATTCAAAACGTATGTGGGACTTAATAAATTCCATAGCAGTAAATAAAATCAAAAATAAAAGCTGTGCTCCTCCAAAATTAATTATAAATAATGAGACTATTACTGAAGGAACTAACATATGTGAGTGTTTCAATCATTACTTTTTATCTATAGGCAAGGTGTTAATGAAACAAATCCCGGCTAAATATCATAATTACAACACTTATAGCGAAACTTTATCTGTACATAAATACACACAAAAACTTGAGCTACTCAAACCTTGTACAGAGCAAGAGGTAATACATATAATTAATAGTTTAGATTCTAACACAAGTGCAGGGATTGATGGGGTTACAGTAAAATCAATAAAATGTATAAAAAACCTAATAAGTAAAAATTTAAGTCAGTGTATAAATAAATCCGTAAGTACAGGAATTTTTCCAGATAATCTTAAAATTGCATGAGTAACTCCAATTGTTAAACTAATTATTAAATTTAGCCTTTGATATTAATCTATATAATATGTATATTCTACATGTAAATATAATCTGTGTGACAGTTGAATAAATTCTCTCTCTGTGATTCTCTAACAAGTGTAGTTTAATTTTCAAGACATCTCCTCCATTTAATAATAAAGTTATCACCAATATATAAATCGGGAACACAATCAGACCCTGGTGACTGTCTATTTCTGTGTTACCCGTTTTGTCAAAAATATTTGAAAAAGTCATTCATAATCGCTTAAGTGAATATTTAAGTGATATAAACTTTTTTTATAACAAGCAATACGGTTTTCGTCCGAAAGCAGGAACGCTTTCTGCTACAATTGATCTCATCACTAAAATGAGAACATTGATAGCAAAAATATTGTAGTAGGAGTATATATGATTTAAAAAATAAGGGTTTGACACGGTTTCACATTGTATATTATTACAAAAAAATAGAAAAGTTGGAATAGCTGGGACCGCGTACGAAACTATTTCATCTTATCTTAGCAATCGTCAGCAAATTGTAAAAATAGATAATTTCAAAAGTAATCCAGCTCCAATCACGTTTTTTTTTGTTATTTATTAATGATATGGATCAATTGCCACAGCGTGGAGAAATATCATTGTAGGCGGACGATACCTGTTTATTTTATTTTGGAAAATCCATTCTCAGTATTATTGAAACAGCTCAAAACGATTTAAATATCCTAAATGAATGGTTACACTAAAGTTTACTTTCATTAAACGTCTCAAAAAAATCATATATGATTTTTTTGGCCAAAAATAAATCCTTCCCATAATGTACTGATACTTAACAATCAAACTATCAAACAGTCAAATAATGAAAAATACCTAGGATTAATTTTAGATAAAAATTTAACTTGGACACCTCATATAGATTCCATACATTCCAAAATAACTTCGCTTACTAGAGCTTTACGTGAATCTGCACCTTGTATTCCCCCAAGAGTACGAAACATTATTTACAATACTTTAGTAAAACCAATATTAGAATACCTTATAGAAATATGGGGCAACGCGGCTACAACATAAAAAAATTGCAGATCTCTTAAAATAAACTTATCAAGGTCTTATTTCATATGGATTATTATATACCTACTAAAGATTTATATAAAACAACTAAAATTTTATCTATTAAACAAATGTATAAATATAAATTATGTATACTTATTCGAAAAATATTAACAAACCTACTCATTCTCAAATTACATTTAAAACCAAAACCCATTCTTACCACACAAGGAACAGATATAACCTAGAAACACCTAAAACTCGAACCAAGTACGGCATTAAAACTATTTCATTTGAATTAGCACAGCTGTATAACTCTTTGCCTCTAAGTGTTGTCAATTCAAAATCTTTAAATATATTTAAAAAAACGATTAAGAACCTATATATTAGACGATTTCTCTGATCTTGTTTAATATCATTTATTATTATTTGTAATCGGAAGAGGATGATGAAGAAGAGGAAGATGGACCTGTACAAATCAACACAAAATTGCTAGTGGCAAACATAACTAAGGAAGTTGAGAAAGCAATCAAGAAAGAAATGAAAGAACTTAATGATTCATTACAATTTCATAGTGCAAAATTAGATGAAGTAGTGGAGTACATCGAAACTTTAAAGAAAAACGTTAAAAGCATAGAACGAAAGAATGTCGAATTAACAAATAAAAACAACAACCTAGAAACTCGAATTGGAGCACTGGAACTGAGAATTCACGAAATTGAACAAAACGAGTTAAAGTCTTGCATTGAAATTGCTAATATACCTTACAGTGAAAAAGAAGACGTCACACAATTGGTAGAAAAAATAGCATATAAACTCAACCAACCAACAGAAACTATTAAAAAAGCTCAAAGACTGCAAGCAAAAAAAGACCAGATTGCTAATATCAAAGTGGAGCTCAAAGACGAAGCTACTCAAGAAAAATGGATAACAGCTGCTAAAGGAAGTAAAATTGCGGTATCATCGGTAAATATTCATCCAACGGCTAAAAATAACAAAAACATTGTATATGTAAGAGAATCAATGACAAAAGGAAATAAACAGGTATTCTGGCAGGCTAAACAAGAACTAAAAAACAAATTTAATTTTAAGTATGTGTGGTTTAAGAAAGGCATTATACGAGCTCGCAAAGATAACGGGGAAAAAACCTATATAATAAAATCTACGAGTGACATACTCGAAATAACAAAAAATAAAAATATATTTTAAAAATTTCATTTAAACTAAAAATAAAAACGGCTACTTTTAATATGGATATTAATGAGATAACAGACTGTACGAGCATTAATGATTTTTTAAGCTACACACCTACTAATAATATGAATCTGCTATGTATACATTTCAATATAAGATCTACTCGCCTGCTTAGGAACCAATATACAGGACGTTCCCGAGTATAAATTATGTATAAATAATAAAAATGTAATAAATATGTTGAATGACATAGATTGGGAAAAACCATGTATGATGTCATGTCCTTTAAATATTTACGATTATCTTCACGCAAAGTTTACAGAATGTTATGAAAAATCGAAATATAAAGTTAAAATTAAAACATCCCGTTGCAACAACGACTGGATCACGAATAAAATAATTAAAGCATGTAATCACAGAGACAAACTAATAAAGTCTACAACAGATATCAGCCTGTATAACAGCGTATTTGTTTTTGTTATGAGACGCGACGGTTGTAATATTAAACTATGTAATATTATCTTTAATACTTTTCTGTACAAACAAAATATTATGTAGTTAGATTCTTTTTTTTCTTTTGTATTTAATTGTATCGAATATTTTTGTTTTATTTTATCTTATGTGTTTTGTTTGATTCCTTAGTATTTTAGTGTTATGCATACGTTATATAAGTGTAAAATGTATAATCGACGACAACAGGTGTTCGAAAAAATTTGAATTAATTTATGTTAACACCTGTAAATGTAGAACAATGTTACATGTACTCTTTTTATAATTAATAAATTAAATAAATAAATAAATATGGGTTCACCCATATAATAACATAATTTCATTGTACGTACACATTCATAGGCAAATATTAATGTAAGTATTGTCATAATTGAGTCAGTATCAATAAAGCGTTCACACCAACTCACAAACTAGCTGGTCTCTATAAACTATCAAATCTAAATGGTGTGTGTTATCTCACCGGACGCAGAGTCGGAACAGATCGTCGACAGTGTCCGGGTTGTCCTTTAGTCCGTTGGGCGCGGTGAGGAGGGTGAGCGCGCGTGGCAGCAGGTCGTGCAGCAGGCGGGTCAGGGCGGACGCTGTGGCTGTCCGGTCGTCCGCCAGCGTGTCCGTGATGACAGCCGCCAGGTACAGCAGGCACGAGTGGGGACAGCGCGCGTACAGCACCGGCAGCGCGCGGGACAGCTCATCCAGCATCTCCACCGCGTGCTTGCCGGTACAGCGCACCATGAACCGTACGCAGCGGCACGAACGCTCCATAACGCGCCACTCCGTCACGTATCTGAAATATTTAATATATAAAAATGAATTGCTGTTCCTTGGTCTCGGTAAAACTCGAGAACGGCTGAACAGATTTATCTTATCAAAGTCTTGAAATGTTCGTGGAGGTTCAGGGAAGGTTTAAAAGCTGAATTTTTTTTATAAATTTCCGGGAAAACCCTAAAAACAGCTTTTTTATTTCCCATACAAACGGTTTTTTGACATTAGATTTGGCAACTAACTAATATGTCAATCATTTTGTCGCACTTCAGAACACGGAGATTTATGGCTTAAAAGTAAACACCAAAAAAATAAATAGGACATAATTTATTTCTTGATTGAGGCAGTACGAAGTCTGCCGGGTCAGCTAGTCTGAAATATTTTATTTTATTTGGATGGGACAAAAGAAAACATTATTACATTCATTACATTATCAAACTATTAATAACTTAAATGTCCTTTCAATTATAGGCTATCATCATCATGCGAAATATAATAATTGCAGTAAATCAACATTTTAATTAAGAAACAATAATAATAAATTATTAAAACATTACATAATAACCACTGAAATTGACATAACTAATAACGTTATAGCAATTTAACATTTCAATATAATTCAAAGTTTTAAAATGTCACAGAATTAAATTATTATATATGTATATGTATATATTTTATTTTATTATAGTTATTAAAAAAAAAAGCATTATGTGTGTCATTTTAAAAAGGCCAAAATGTTTTTCCTAAATTGTACCAACTTGTCGTGGCATATGTCTAAATCATTTATTTCTTTAGAAATGTTATTATATAATGTCACCATTCGGGGTGATGGTGAGTTCTTACCTAAATGAGTCCTATATGTTGCAACTTGAAATAAAATTCTATTCAAAAGAGAAAGAAAAGAAGTTTGTAAAAAACATCAATGATAGGATTTTTCTTCTGTTTTCAAGCCTGCAAACGCTAAAGTAGTTTAACCTCTCATTATAATCTTTAAGGTTTGGTTTAAATATAAATGATAATTTCCGCAAGAAACGCTTTTGAATATTTTAAATCCTTGTGATATGATTTTTTTTTATAAGGTGACCGGATGTTATTACAGTATTCTAGTTTACTACGTACAAGACTGTTAAAGATCATAAAAACGGTTTCTGTTTTCTTGAAGTCTTTAGTGCAGCGCATAACAAAACCATATCGGAACTCACTTGTTCATGATCCTGTGTACGACGGGCCAGGCTTCCTTGAAGGCGGGCAGACAGGGGTGCGGCTCGGAGGGAGGCGTGGCCACGTCCACGTCCCGGAACAGCGCCGCCAGCCGGTCCAGCCACAGCATGGGGTCGGCGGTGGTTCCCTTCCGGACCTCCGTTGACGGAGCGTCCAGCAGGCGCACGAGGCCGGCCAGCTGCACGGCCGTGGCTTCGCTCATGGCTTCGGCGAGTCTGTAGGGCGGCAGGCGGCCCACCGCGGCGGCCAGGGCGCGGAGCAGCGTGGCGGCGGCCGGAGCGGGCAGCTGCAGCTCGTCGGCGCGGCGCACCACCGTCAGCAGCTGGCCGTAGTGCTGGGCGGCGTCGGAGCGGCACGCGCGGCATATGCTCTGCAGGGCGGCGGCGGCGGCGGGGGCCAGCGCGGGCCGCGGCAGGGCTCGCACCAGAGCGTCCAGACAGGCGGGCAGGCAGGCGGGGTGTCGCTGGACCCACTCGCACAGCTCGCCCAGCAGCGCCAGGCACGTGCGGCGGACCGCCTCGTGCGCGGTGTCTGGCATCGACAGGATCGCCTCCACCACCTTCGGTACATACTCGTACTCCTCGCTATGAATTGAACGAGTGTGAATGTTCAATCATAAATAAAAATTGGTATTCATCAAACATTTTGGGACTGATTCATTAAATGACAATACAATTCCCCGAGTCCCATGGGACCTCTAGTACTCACGGTAGTATATTTTTCCCAACAGCCTGCATAATGAATAGTGCAGCCTCAGTCTGCTCCCAGGGCAGGTCGGCCTGCAACACTCCAAACATCTTTCTGAACACTGAGCTGGAGCCCACTATAAATACTACGTCTTTGATCAACTCCATCACTTTCACTCGGAATTCCTGCAACAGTAGAAGATATTCATAAGGGAATTTGAAATAAATGATTTAGCTTTATCTTTTTACTTACATAAAACTCATCCCCTTCTTGTGGCAACTGTGTGAGATCAGGTTCATACTGGCAGTGTCTCGCTAAAGCCTCAATCAGTCTCTCAATATGAGGTTTGAAGGCATCTGTGAAGGGTTGATAGTCTCTCTCATAGACCTCCTCCGCTAAACAATACCAGACATTGAATGTGATCTCCGCTACCTGTTGATGACGGTCAACATAACATTTAAAGTTATATTAAGGTAAATTTTAGTTTGATAGAAATAATGACTTGTGGTTTCTTAGTCAACGGTAAAATTACTGTAAGATGCAGTCTCTGTGCTCTTATCAAATATAATAGAAACATTTTTGACTACACTAGTTTTATATTATAAAATACTTAAAAACAATATTGTATCCAATTATTAAATGTCCATTGGTAATATGAACACAACACTCACTTCATAGTCATGATGGCCAACACAGGTCAGAGCCAACTCTAAAGCCCTCATAGCATAGTGTGGCGAGCCGTTGGCCGTATTGATAATTATAACATGTAAGAATGTCTCGGCCAGCTCCGTAAACACTCTGGCATAGTTTGCTGCTTTTTCCTCTTCCTCCTGAGCTACGGCCATATGATAACTTTCCTCTAGGGAGGCAACACTATCAAATAACAGTTTTTTAACATCATCGTCACAATTACTGTTCTCTAAACAATGCAGTATAGCACACACACAGTCGGATGCTGCATCATGTAAAATGTTTATAGAATTGTGGTCTTTTAACACTTGTAGGCTGAAACCTATGATGGCATTCTGCGGCACTTCTTGTATGTTCATGGCCCCCGCTTGTATCCAGGATGTCATACACTTCACTATTTTTAATGCCACATGAGAACTTTGGGAATTATTAATACACTCTTTAAGAAAAAACGATACTATTTGCGAGTTAGCTCGCAGTTCTTGTTTGATTTCTTCCCGTCTGTTCTCACCGAGTTTCAAACTGGACGAGTCGATTTCCTGAGGTAGGACTGTCAATACTTCTAGTAATGCAAATTCATTTTTACTTGAGAACAGTTTTATAAGATCATTGACACAGTTCTGCCACGATGTAAGTTGGAGCGCCAGGTCGGCCAGGGCCAGGGACAGTTGAGTGAGGATGGCGGGCGTCACGTCCGAGGAGATGCCTTCCAAATGACTGATCAGAGAATCTCTCAAAGAAATCTGAGCCTCCTGTGGCAGCTCTGACAGACTGTGTTGTACCTTTGATCTCATCGTCTGCGCCGCAAAATAACATGATTTTACGTCTTTTTTCTGCTGCAACAGTTGATCTGCTATTTTCCATGAGTGTATCTGCAACGAAAACGTGGGTAAAATTTAGGCAATTGTCAAATGACAAGCTATTAGAGGCTTTAAGTTTTTAATATAGGTTTAATACATGAAAAACTTGTAAATACATACTAACCGATTTTTGAACGTCTCCCAACCAAAGTGAAGCCTTTTCTTTTTCCGATGTATTAGGGTTATCATACAAGGCACTGATGGCCTGATAAATAGTTTCCATTGAAGGCGAATCCATAGTTATAAATTACAAATATCTCAGACTCCTGTGAAAATATACGAATGAAAGCCCAACATATTCTACTCCAAATTAATATCAATACAAAATATAATAAAGTGAAAACTGAGAGGAATCAAACAACGTCAAACGACAAACGAACAAATTATTTTTTTTAATAATTTTTGCACAGATAAAAAATATATCGCTCTGAAAGAATTATGTTAAAGTATTTTCAAATTTAATTATATTAATAACAGCGTTTTTCTGAGTCTAGTAAAACGTAACTTTACATTTATTTTTATATTTTAAAAAATATTTATATTTTAGAGTACCGTATTGTGATAAATGAACGTTTAATACTTTAAAGTGTCTAAATTATTTAAAATTTTTAACTTAATAGATAATTTGTATAATGTTTGTCACATAATAATAGATGCACCTTTTCAATTTTTTCAAAGCTCTCGCTGCTGGTTTGTTAGACGACCTCAGTGTTTTGATACTGAACATGTCTTTTTGGACATGGGTTCCGTTTTTCGGCCCTATAATTGTAATTAGTGGTCTGATATTTTTTTAAATAAAAATTAGCCCCGGTAACTAGGCTATATAATAAAAAACCTCAACGTGATCTGATATTCGGTTGACGAGATCATCTAAGTAGATGAATGACCTGAGTGGCCAGTCTAGCGTTCAACTAACTTTGCCCACTTACCTCAATTAAATCCATTAAAATTTACTCAGTCACTTAGAAGGATACAAAATATTTTTATTACTTTGATCTAACTTTGAAAAAATGTCTTACTTCTTACAATTGCTATGATAAAAAACTACATTAACTTTATATAACCGTCGTAACGAATTGATTATAAATGTTTCAACCTGTGGACGGATTTATCAAAACGACTATTATTTTAGAAACATCTCGGTCTATATCAAGCCTTATAACACCAAAACAATGAAATTTAATTATTTTAAGTGCTTGCAAAGATTTTATAAATAAACACCATTTTTACGTTCTGTTCAAAGCATAACATTGTTATAATTGTATTAGTTGCAAATAGAGCAGCTGTTTATTTTATTTTTCACTTTATTTTTACTCTACAGAACGTAAGTCACTGTCAATATATGGTGAAGGTTTTATTAGGAAAGTCAATCGATTCAAAGATAAAAAATTAATAAGAAATCAGTCAAATACAAATGTTGCTCACGACTGCGTCAATTATTCGAGGTGTTTCTGCATTAGCGAAACAATCGTCAAGTAGAGCGCTACACACCACTCTTTACGCTATGGCTCCTATTAAGGTAAATATTTAATTAAGGGCTCGAAAACATTATATAATAGGCAAACTAACATTTAAAACGTACAGGTCGGTGACAAACTGCCGTCGGTAGATTTGTTTGAAGATTCGCCGGCAAACAAAGTGAATATATGTGATCTTACTTCGGGTAAGAAGGTTGTGTTATTCGCGGTACCCGGCGCCTTCACGCCGGGATGTTCCAAGACGCATTTGCCAGGATACGTGCAGAATGCGGAGAAACTCAAGTCAGAGGGGGTGGCGGAGATCCTCTGTGTGTCCGTGAACGATCCCTACGTCATGGCAGCTTGGGGGGCCCAGCATAACACAAAAGGAAAGGTGCGTCATTAGTCCGTTCTCTAAGTTGTTAAAACTTATTTATTATTAACTTATTTTAATTATCCAATTTCAATTTATTTCAAAACGTGATTCAAAATGATTCTAATTTTTAAGAAACCAATGTTACAATATACTAAGTTATATTTTATTTCATACATATATTTTCAACATCATTCATTATTGATAAGGTTTGTTTCCAAGCACCAAGTATTGGTTGACCTTTAACTTGCTTGCATGTTTGATAATATCTTTACATAAATTATAAGACTCTTCATAGATTTGTATACAAGTAAATATTTATTAAATCAATTTGCTTTAATTATTTTATTGCTATAATTTCCATTCTTGTCACCAGGTCCGCATGCTAGCTGACCCAAGTGGCAACTTTGTCAAAGCTCTTGACCTTGGAACAAATCTTCCACCACTGGGAGGTTTACGTTCTAAAAGGTTCTCAATGGTCATTGATGATGGTAAGGTTGAAGAACTGAATGTGGAACCCGATGGAACTGGTCTGTCCTGCTCCCTCGCCGATAAGATCAAAGTGAAGAAGTAATCATAGCTACTATTAGAAGTAACGTCCCAATCAGACAATCATCACACCCTTAATGTAATGCCTTATATAGTTGTGGCAGCACCCCTTGTGATATGAGTGTGTATATATTATATGCCTTTAAAATATTATATATTTACTTGTTTTATTTACAATCTAGTATTCCTAACAACAATAATACTAAATCTTGTTAGTATAAACAACATTTTTAAGAAAATATAATATTTTTACACAATGGCAATCGTAATTGGTTTTTAAGAGTAGACTTTAACTGGAAAATAGTAATTTATTTCTTGAAAACTATTTGCTAATTTGTATCATATAACAGTATTTTATAAGGAAGTAGCTGTTCAATAATCATTATCAGTATTATATATAAGTTCTCGTTAATATTAGTTTCCACTTCATTAGCTGTCCAAGATAAACTTTCAATAGTTACATTGTGCCTTCATTATTTCCTGTTGTGACAGTGACAATGCAATCTATTTTTCTAAGTCAGTGACTGTGAACAGCCTTGAAGAATGATAGTGGTGGGTTGTTCTAGTATAGATGATGGTTGGTTAACATATGTTCGGAGGGATTGTTTATCACGTTTTATCATCACACTGCTTGCCATTATCAAGTAGTCGAACGGATACCTTCGGTTTCCTCCCTCGGAATCGCGTAATGGAATAGACTTCCTTCAGTTGTATGAGATCTGTTGCGTGTATTTTGGTTTTTTTTAGGCGAGTGACTTTACACAGAAGCTATGTGTAGTTTGTTGTTCAAGTTTTTGTGTCGTCAACTATATTATGGCTTAATAAGTTCACTAAGCCATGAATTACGTTTAGTAACTTGATGAAAGGTTAATAATGCATTTTTATGAAAAGTCCAAGAAGCTATGAATTTCGTGGTCCAAGTGTAACTCAATATGGAGAGGATGACCTTGGCTGCTTCGATGTACGTTATAGCGGATGGAAAATAACAGGTCACGCTTGGTGACGCAAAACTATGGCCTTGCATAAGGTGCACCTGAATAATATTAGGATGTAGTAGGCTTCCTTATATTGAGACCATTCCTATATTTTATCTCCCTTAAAACTTCTGCCGGTCTTCTATTTTGAAACTTTACTGTTATTACTATCAATGTTTCTTCTAACCATCGCTCAATACACTCCAAGGAAGCTCTAGTACATATATAATATATATGGTTATTTTAATATAAGTTGAGAACTTTAAGCATTCGACATGTTCCATAAGGACATTAGGTACGTTTTTCGTAAGAAGGTATTTTGGCCTCGCAGACGAGGTTACTAAATTGGCGAAACAGCTTAAATAGTTTTTTTTGCATAGTGGCTTACTTGAAACATATTATGCTTAAAATATAACAGCCAAAACAAGCAGGAGCACATTCCCGACACTTCAAGAGACTCCTAAATATTAGTAACTTTTCGTCGCAGCGAGATACATGTAGGTATAGTACTTAGTACTTTATAAATAGGTATAGTACTTAGTACTTTATAAATCTATTTAAAACCTCAGAACAAATCTTCATTCATTCTCCATGTTAGGATTGCTACCGGTCTCCTTAGTACTATTTACATTTATGAACATTTTGATTTGGTCACAACTTGATACTTTCAAAGCTTAGAAAACTATGAATCTATCGTACCTATATTAAGTTCTGTTTATAATTTTTACTTCAATTCTGTATATTTCTCTTCCTCTGTATATTATTATCTGAGATATAAGTATGTCTTCAAATTATTTCCCAAAATTTTAGAGTAGAACCCCTCCCTAGCAAAAAAGTAATGACTGTCTTACAATTATTAAGATGTAAGATTTTCGCGAGTACTCATTTAAATGAAACTAATATTATCGGATTTTTTCTATTGATTACGGTTTATACAGTAAGATTTTTTAATTATAGTTCTTTGTACCATTAGTCAAAATATTGCAAAGAACACTAAATACTACAAAGAAACACAACTTTTTAATATTTTGTTTTAAATTCGGGTTGACTACATTTTTAGCTATTTTTCATTACTTTTTAGAATCGCAAATTATTAAATTAATCAATAAAATAAAATAATAACAAAAAGTATTGATTTAATAAATTTACATTTGACTTTAAATAACAAAATTCTGTAGTTGTCGAAGTTGGAAGAAATGTGTTGTTTCAACAGAAAATACAAAGCCTGTAGGTATGTCCTTCACAATATTGATTAAAAGACTTTTCTACTTCATTACATATTAATCATATAAATACTGTGTGAACCTCCGTCTTGCTGACTTATGGACACAAGAAACGTGTTCTTTACTTTCTCTTTGTCTTTTGAAACCAAAACTGTGTTTTGTTTCTTCTGCTCCTGAACCAATCATTCTTGTTGATATAACCTACTGAAGATGATTTAGATTTACCTCGTGAAAGATTACACATCAAACTTACACGAGGGTCTTTAAGCAATATTTAACGTTAGAATTCTTTGGCAAGATTGGTAAGGAATTTTTTGTATCTAATTTCTTTGTATCCAATTCCTTTGTAATAAATATCTTAAAGACATGGAAATATGTATATGAAAATGTGTACCTAAATAAATTTTATCAGAGATGTTCACATTCAAACTAGTTGGGGATTACCTGCCACAAATATCACTAAAGACGAAAACAAAATTCAAGTTTTTGGGAATAACAGTAGATATAAAAAGACAAGAATTGTTACCTTATAATAGATTGTGGAACGAGTTGATATACTTAGTTCTCATAAAATTATTTCTTATATATTTTTTATGTATTTTTAGTAAATAATTTATAATAATAATGAAAGAAACAAAACTTTTCTCATGTACATATTTAGAAACTAACTTGTGAATATCTGTAAGCAATAAATAACTATTGATTATCTTGGAATCAAATAATAATGTCTCATATTTTCAAGGGAAAAATTTAAATAAATTTATGATTACTGCAAATGATTTTATGTGAGATTTGTTTTTTTAGCTCTGGCACTGATTTTTCTTTTTGTTATAACAAGCCACAGTAATAATCAAGTTTATATACACCATCTCTTTGTAAAGGAAGTTATATGAGGAATAATAGAAATAGAAATATATAGGAAGTTATAGGAATAGCTACTGATCTTAATTGGTCTTAGCAATTGGCTAACTTTTTGTTTGGTTTATATATTGTTTTAATGGAAACCCTGGTCAAAATGTTGTTTATTCCAATACTAGCATACTGTGAGTAAGATAAAATTATTTTTTGGATGCTGGCGAGGCACGGGCAGTTTGTTGTGATGTTTTACATGATGCAGTTCGGCCTCTAGATCGTCAGTGACCCAAGTCCCAAAGGTCTTCTGAAACAAAGACTTCCCAACAGTTTATTACTTTATTTATTAATAATTTTTTTATTAAAATAAAAGTTCGTTACTTCGTTTTTATAATTAAAAAAACTTTCAAGTTCTGATTTAGATATTACAATCTATAAAAATATATAGTCGTTAAACTTGAATAAGTAATCTTCTAGATGTTTCGATGTCTAATCCTCAAAATTAATTAAGAACAATCACTTCAAATATATAATTGTATTTTTCTTATCGAGCATACTTTTATTAAGTCTTGGCATGCAAACGACCATAATAAAAATATGAACTTAACGAAAAAAGATATCTTAATTATTATTGAACTGAGCACACGAAAAAAAGTGTAACAACAAATGTTCCTAGTTTTGCATGAATTATATAGGGTGGCAACCGGAGGTTCCAGGAAAACTACGAAACATACTTATATGTATATTAAAATACGAATTACATATTAAAACTTATAACCTATACCTAAGACTACATGATTGCCCCGATGTTAGGATGACAATGCATTCTATTTCTATTGCTTGTGTGGTATGTGGAATCTTCTGGCTCATACGGCTTGGTGTTGATTCCGCGGAGTCAGCGGCGTCACTCGTTATACGATATTTTACCGATACAAAGATTGCGCCCCGGCGATGTTCATTTTTTTTCTTCATTTGTAGCGCGTACGTAACACATGGTAATCAAAATAATATAAATGATCACGATTGATAAACACGAAAATGTTGATCACATTAAGTAAAGATTTATAGAAGTAACAAAATATTAAATTTTGGTATCACAGATACTGATATAAAAATAAAAAACTTTTAGTTTTTTATTTTCTATTTTTATAGTCAGGATGAATGTGGCAATTTATCCGGTGGCCGTAAATTATTATCAAATAAAAACTACAATGGACGTGATATTTTGAACGCCGTATAGTGCGTTTGATTTAAGCTGAGCTTTGCATTTGTATGGGTGCACACGGATAGTGTAGGTGTGATGTCAAATTTTTTAATGCCACCTTTTTTTCCGCACTCCAGTCTTTGTACTGGTAGCAACGTCAAATATTGAAATCGCAATATCAAGTGACGAAGAAAATGTAAAGTTTTTTTTTAAATTTAATTAATTAATTATATTTTTCGACCTAGCCTTTAACAAGTTTTGCTTATTTGAGTCTAATTCTAGAATAGCTCTTACACTTACGTTATGTAAAAAAATTAATTTTATATAATAAAATTTAGTTCTAAAAGGTTTTTTCTAACTATATTTTTACTCTCACTCATACAAATGCTCAGTTTAAGTCTAACGGACTATATCTAATACCTACTTTGAAAATGAATCTATCTATATGTATAAATCTTTATTATGATAACTAGAAGACCTGGCGAACTTCGTATCGCCCTATAATCAAGAAATATCTATTACGTTTTTTTATTTTTATTTTTGGAGTTTACTTGTAAGCCACAAATCTCCGTGTTTTGAAGTGCGACAGAATGATTGACGTATTAGTTAGTTGTCAAATCTAATGTCAAAAAAAAAACGTTTGTATGGGAAATAGAAAAGGGCTATTTTTATGGTTTTCCCAGTAATGAATCAATTTTTTTCAGCTTTTATACTTTAGCTGAACCTCCACGAACATTTCAAGACTAAGATAAGATAAATCCGTTCAGCTGTTCTCGAGTTTTAGCGAGACTAAGGAACAGCAATCCATTTTTATATAAAGAGTAGTTTTTGCCCGCGACTTCGTCCGCGTTAATTTCGTCATTAGTAACATAGGTATAGCTGACCGGGCAAACTCTATTCCGTCTTCAATAACCCGGTATTGGTATTTATTAAATTTCTACTGTTTCAATCGAACAGAATGATTGACATTTTAATTAGTTGTCAAGTCTAATGTCAAAAAATCGTTTGTATGGGAAATAGAAAAGGGCTGTTTTTAGGATTTTCCCGGCAATTTTTCCATTTTTTCTCACCTTTTAAACCTTCCCTGAACTAGCGGGAGTATTTCAAGACTAAAATTAGCCAAATCGGTTCAGCCGTTCTCGAGTTTTAGCGAGACTAAGGAACAGCAGTCCATTTTTATATATATAGAAGATAACATTATGTTTCTACACTCATCTGTTTTAAAAAAGCTTATGGATAAGGCATACTTTAATATTATGTTGAGCAGACAATATCTGGTTACCGAGCTTTGCGCGGTATTTAGAAATTATTAGTATTTTTTAAATTTCCCTTGGGCGTTTTTAAGTAAACACGTTAAGAAGACATAAAACAATATAAATCGACAATTAATTTCTTAGTCTAACCTTAAAACAAACCCTCATCGACTTTATATTGCTTAACAGCGCCATCTGCTGTTGAGTCCTTAAAGCAATTAGTAAAAGCAATTAGCAAAAAGTAGTATTACTATTCGCCAATAGATGTCAGGAAGACGATTTCGAGATACCAATTTATATATATAAAAGAATTGCTCATTTATAGATTTAAGATTCAGTACCTACTCTAGAATACATATACGAATAGAAAAATATTTAGATAAAACATTAAGCTTCGTTTTATTATTTTTAAATACAATATTATTAAGCCCAAATTTGTACCGTCCTTTTACATTTGGATGTTTAACAGATTTTTATTTATAAATATTTTATTTTTTTCGTAGGTTATTGAAGGAGAAACGGATGATATGTTTATAAATGAAGCATTCGTAAATCGTACATTCTACAAATTATTTTGCTTAACGTTATTATGTTTGTGAAATAATTTGAAATGAAATACATAAATTACAAAGGAAAAAAATGTAGATGGTTTTAGTCACTTCAGAATTAACGAGACATTGTTGATGACATCCTAATCAAAGAAAAGCAGCGTCTCGTCAATAACATGTATAGGTTAATAAACACACAAATTTTTCTGTTCACAAGACGAGGTTTGAACGTTGACATTGCGTCGGAGTGATGATTAAGGCTCAGTCCTTAATTTGGAAAAGTAATATATTAAGAACTATCAAAACTTTTTAGGCCTCAAAGACTTTAATGAATAGTTACTAATTTGTATTTCAAAGAGGAGAATTAATTTAAACATGTTTTAGTTTTGCTGTAATTTTTAGCAATCCTTGCAAATGATGGTTTTTGCAAAAATTTTGCGTTGACATCTGTCAGGCGTGACGTATGTACATGATACAAAGTATTACATATTATATGGGTGTAGCAATTGTTGTTTGTTTTCCTAAAAACTATGTAATAATGACTAAAAGTCCGTATTATGTTTAACAAAATAAACTACTGTGGTAATGTTTTTATTTTGTTAACTCTCATTTATATAACCAGATTAGTTTTAAGTGAGATATTTGAAGATAATATATCTGAAGTTGACGAGTGGCTCGAACAAAATGATCTCGGGGAATATAAGAAATTATTCAAAGATCTGGGTAAGTAGACTAATGAAAGAAGTAGGCATATTTGTTTTGGTTTAATACTGAGCTTCATACCCTATGTCTGATAGATAATAGTCTAATTTACATGTATGAATACTAGATAAATATTGTAACAACAAACACAAATATTTGTATTTTTGTATAAAAAGTGAACAATCTAAATTAAATTGAAAATTATATTGAAATTTTATATTTGAAATGGAATATATCTTGTACATATGAAGTGTAATCACAGGGTTTTAATAAAATAAAATTGAGACTGATGTTTCTGATAGAAAATTAATTTTCATTTAATTGTTTGTAGAAAAATGTATGTGAAATAAAAAATACAAATGCTCAGCCATTCAAAGCTTCTAATCTTCTTTAAGTTCTTACAGTGAGTAAGCTTGCAACTCATAACATATATGTACTATAATTGTTCTTATAATTTAAAACAAAACTGAATGTTATATATTATCACTTAAAAACAAAAAAACTTTAAAAAAATTATCTTTTTTTTTAACGGCATCATTCAAAATTAAATGTTTATAACTATACATATATGTACGGCTCGATTCCAATACAAATAAAGTAGATTTTCCGTTGGTCATATTAAAGTATTTGCACAAGATTTGCTCCGGCATGTTCAGGGACCACATCAATCAGTATATAAATATAATGCAACAACAATTAATAATGTTCCTCATTTAATTCAAATATCAAATTGACCAGTCCGACTCGACCTCTCAGTGTAAGATCTAGTTTAGCCCATTAAATAATATAATTGTTAAAATAGTTTTTAATTCTGATAATTTTTGCAAAAAATTATTCATCTTCATACTAATAATTTGTCATTCATTTAATTCATTGTCTAGTTTTAATTATCCTTCAGTAGCTCTATAGTTGGTTGTTGAATTGTTTTTTGTTTTATTGTCACGCCATAATTGCGGTACATCAGAAAAGGTTCTATGTTGACTAGCTCCACAGTGACGTCACTTCCACCCCCCCCACCCTCTAGTTCCGGCGGGGGTGTTTCCCGCCCGATCTCGCCCAAAGGCCGTTAGTCCTCAGTCGCGCCGCAACCTTTGTGTTGCGAGGACACCTCCAACTATATGCATATCCTTGTACATCATTCACTGTAAACTATTGTCAATGTAATGTGATAAATAATATATAATTTATATCAACTATCGTGTTTTATCGCTAGGGAAGATCGGGAGCGTACCTTGTATGTAATAGCTCGTATAATTTAGTCGGAGAGCACAAAGGCGGTGTATATTACAGTAGATCTATATTAGAGTATCAAATATGTGGCAGTTCGAGGATTCTGAGATCTGTTCCATAGGGATGATCCATCCTTCCAACAGCAGACACTCGGGCCTGTCGCTGCTGTCCGGCATGTCCACCTTCTCAGGTAATGACGTCAGGTCACTCTATAACTGGCCATTGTATGAGACACAACTTACTTATTATATGATCATGTAAAGAAAATAAGCTTCAGAAGCTGTCAGGTTCAATTCACCAATTCGTTCGCTTACTACCAGTTGTCATCGTCGCACTGCATACACGGCGTTAATAGTTTTTTATTTATTAATATAAGAAAGTTATAGTATTAAAGGAGGCTATTGAATGAGAAACGGGAGACTTGTCGTGTGTAGTGTGATGATACAAACTTGTGCTAAACGTACGAGTTTCGATTGTTATTGATTTTCTAATAAAATCGGATTATTTAGTGTTGTTGCTTTTTAGGAATAAACGTATTAATTGTATATTTTTATTTTAAATTAACTGTTTTAATAATAATAGATTACTCAAATATCTATGAAGTTTATCTTCGTAAAGTTTTTAATATGATTTCGTTTATTGTATTAACTTCTAGGTCTCAATGTACTATATATTAAAAACCATAATAAATATTGGTATACATACCATATATTCGTCTGTATATAAAGTTTATATCTCGATGTTTGAAGCGAGCGAATATTAATTTATCATTGAAAGTTTGTGAATTGTACTCTTAATACGAGTGCGTATTACGTACATACGAAGAGATTCATGTTTTTCATTCAATAACTTAGGTAAAGATACGCGAAGATTTACGAACGATAAAGTATTGACGCCCCGTACGGAGTTTGACGTGTAGACTAATGGTAAGCATACCAATCGAATTGATCGATATTTAGTTGATTTTAATTTTCGTATATCGTCCTAAATTTTTTTCTGATATGTCATTATATTTATTAAAAAACACGAAACTCATCTATTGATTACTTAATATATGTATGAACTAAAAATAGCAAGTTTTCATTGACAGGACCTCTTAGTAACTCCACTGAGACACTGAACTCACACATACATATATGTCATATAATGAGATCTAAGATTTTCGCGAGTACACATTTAAATGAAAGTAATATTTTCGGATTTAACTTCGCGTTTACGATTTAAAACGCGAAGTTAAATCCGAAAATATTAGTTTCATTCATATATGTCATAATCTATTATTGTATAAAATATTGTTCAACCCACACACATACACACACACATACATATATGTATATGTATAGTGTCGTGTAAAATTGTCTATTTTTAAATATATACAAATGTATTTTCTTTTTATGTAATTTTTTTTATTTTAATTTGTTTAGTAACTAGTTTTTGCCGGGGCTTTGCTCTTGTATTTAACCCCTTTGCGTTGAATGTCATTCCTCTTATACGGTCATATTCGATTTCTCTTAAATCACTGAAAAACATTGAAAATCAGGCTATAATTAAAGAAGTCAAGTTCAATTGAAATTTTTCTCTTATGTTACTATCTATCTGTGATTGCGAGTTGTCTCAAATTTAGTTCAACATTTAAAGAGATTAGCTAGAACAAACAAACAGAGATACAGACAAAGTATATAAGAATATTGTTCCATACGAGTTTAGTGCAAAAAATATTTATTTTAAATTACATTCCGCAGTACATATAAAATGTATTATGATATAAAACATAAGTAGCAGTGTTGTATTAATCTATGTCGACTTACTTAGCAGGTATTAAATGTAAGTCATTTTATTTACTCGTCGAGTGCGGTCGAGGGTGGTCGAGGGTGGTCGAGGACGGTTTATTTTCAAAGGTTGACTCAATGATGCATGAACTTGACCTCTTTACTTTCATTGTTTGGTAACAAATTTTAAAGGCACTCGAGCCGCTCTTAGCACGGACTCGGGAGCTTTACGACCAGACTCACAGACATACAGACGGTCTAGTAGTACGAGACTCATATACAATATGTTGAGAATACATTTTTTTAACATAAATATCCCACAAACATATTAAGTATTTAATTTTTTATACATTACAGCGAGCACACCCGACAATCTAAATTTACTTTATAAAACGTGTGCTTTTAAATTTTGTAGAACAACTATAGAATTAATGTTTCAAAGTTAATTAAGTCGTTGATAATATTTAGGGTTTAAATACTAAGTAATTATTAGTTATAAGACGTTTAAGTCATTTTAGTAGTTATGAATAATATCACTAACAAACAATTAGTTTCCAGTTACAAGTAAAGCACCTTATACATGTGGAACGAACTGTTTTTTTTTAATAAGGCGATACTTTTTGTGTATCTCCGTTGTGTCCGGGCGGGTCCCGGCCTACTCCGGGGCCTGCCACGCTAACCCCGGGGCCGGTCGTAGGCCCGGTTCCCGCGTCCCATTTACGGCAACAAGTGCATCGATTGCGTAATCCGTTATTGCACACATCGCTGACAATATTGACTCCACCATCCTCGCTCCTGAATTACATGACTCCTAACTTGTTCATTGTTTAACAATATATGTAAGTGTAACACATTCAATATTGAATGTTGTGTAATTTAAATGTCTTCGACAAAATTATGTCGGGTTTAATCTAGATTTTCGATTAGACGATGAAAACTACCATAGAAATATAAAAGCACTGAGGTGAATGGTTCAAGTACAGTCAACATACAAAGTTAGGAATGTTATCAGTTAAGAAATTTAATAATAAATCATCAATAAGATTATTATAGTTGCTAATTTTTATAAACAAATGTGATTGATAAATTCTCACAACACGTTTACATATTTAGTTAATTTAAGTTCACATTTTTTTGTTATATATAGGTGAGAACATTAATCTGCCTTTTTTTTTTTTTTTTTTTGTTATCGCGGTGAAAGGTTTTATACCTACCCCTCCGTCTAGGGGAGACAGAGGCGGTTATGTGGGATTCACGGCCAGAAGAGCCCATGTTACCCACTAAAACACCAGCGGTCACTCTCCGTTGCCGCCAAGTGGATCGCTACGGGAAACGCCGAAGCATGCATCCGCGACGATCCGGCGGCGGGCCGCGAACGGCCACCTCCCCCCCCGAGGGCTCACTCCAAGTGACCAGGAGTGTCCCCCCGCCTGGCGGGCTTGCTTAATCGCGAGAGGGTTAACCCCTTACCCCTCCCACCCAAGCCCACGCGGCCAGTCTCCAACCACCCACCGACGAGCGCAAGCGCCCGACGGCAGACAGAGAGGAAACCGGCCGACCACAAGCGAACTCAGGCCTCCGGAGAGACCCGAGTATCCCCTCCCCCCCAAGACAGCCACGGACGGCCTCCTGCCAGATCCGTGACCGTCTTACTCCCAGGGCTGTACCCCCAGCCCTCCCCCCCGTGACTGATTGCACCGGAATACACCAGTGGGCGATGGGGTCGTCACGTCCCGACGCCGGACTGCGCCGACAGTGGCCGAGGCCACCCGCCAACACGTAGGGCCGAACTTGGCAGCGGCGGTGTACACCGCCGAGCCTCGTCCTACCCACCTCCATGGGCTGCACCCCCAGCCCGGGCCAAGACCCCACGAGGAGGTCAAGGCCCTTCCCCCCCGTGACTAATTGCACCGGAATACACCGGTGGGCGATGGGGTCGTCACGTCCCGACGCCGTTACATTAATCTGCCCTTAAAGTGTCGTTAAGCTGGTTTGAAATTTAAAAGAAATTATTGATTCTTAATATTGTATTCATAACCTTATTCAACAATTTCTTATCTACAAGAAACCTTATCCTAGAAGTTTCATAACTCAAGGGTTGCCAAATAATTATTATCAGACAATACGAGTATATTTGTTTATATGTATTTTCTCGTGAGTTTCTCAGTCTATAATCTGTTCCATACAGGTCGCAGTATACTTTCATTACTTCTTCACTAAAAGACGAAACCTCTCATCATTCAACATATTCACGGTGCGTGTGCCGGGTTCATCGTTGTAGTGAGAGGAGCTTCAACAGTGACTGGGACTTGCGACCCAGGTGTAGGTTTAAGGAGTCCCTATCTAACGCGCGTTAAACGCTCAGTAATATCGTATTTATCCGAAATATTTTCTTATTCCTTTTCTTAGACTATATGATGTGTTCTTCGTTTTCTGGAATTGTAGTTATAGATTTTTTCTATTCTAATAATTGTTTATTATGAATACGAATTGAAACTCTGAAATATCAAGCTGCAAATGTATATTGTTGAAAGACTACTAGAAGTTCTCTGTAATGTTTCACTTCATCAAATTCAAAGTCTGTAATCGATTATTACAATGTCATCTGTCTAGTGATCGTCGAAGGTTTTATAAAATTATGTATTGATTTGAGTTCCAAATATTTGTATACATACATAAAGTTAAAATAATAAAACAGCATCGGCACCAGGATAGGAGAGGTCTTATAGAGGTTATATAGAGGTCAAACTATTAATCTGCTGTCACATCACTTTTTACCTTATTGACAACTTTTTCACATAAATCATGACAATTGAAAAAGTATATGAAAACATGTTATGATTGAGGTGAATGACCACACAAACGAATATTTTCAGCTTAAAAAGTTTCAAATTAAAACCTACTGCACCATAAACTTGTCGTGTTTAATCTTTGTAATAACTTAACAATCCGCCAACTATTTAATTCCTTAGTTCGTGTTTTAAACGAAAACTAACAGTGAAGATATTATCTATTTCTTTCTATCGTTCATTGGAACTCTGAAACCAAAGAAGACACGCTATAAAACTTTACCAATCAAAAATGATGTCGTAAAACCAAAACAACAATTATATTGTTCCAAAGTTTTACCAAAATCAGCCCTCGAATTGTTTATCTCTATAAATGTATAAGCATTGCTTTCACTCGTCCCTGGCAACCTTTCAAGTCGCTGCTTGGACAATAAATTACAAGATGTTATCTAATTTTCTTAACTTAGTTTTTATTAAGTAAATGTTTAATTCAAAACAAACCATAGTTAATTATAATCACAGTTGTGTAGCTTATTCATATTATTTATTTGTTTTTAACCAATGATCAACTATTTCGCTACATATAATAATAAATTAATAGCTTGACTTGTTCATGTAAATATTGGATCGTGAAACAATATTTCGCTTCCATACATGTGTCAAGGAAATTAAAATAGATTCAGGATGAGGAACAGGAAACGGAAGTCCCAGATGAAGGATAGATTTATCTTCGACTAGCTTTTGCCTCGGCTTCGTCCGCGTGGAATAGTTACTTCCGACAGATTTTTGGTTATTCCCACATAGTTCCCGTTCTTGCGGGGTTTTCGGAATGGTCGAGTTCCCGTAGAATTTTCAGGATGAAACCTATGTTTATTTTATTAATAATGAAGTACTCTTAACCAACAACATATTTATTTGTTTATATGAATAAAGATTAATATTATTATGTTGATACAACTTAAACAAATTATTTCGACAAAATTAGGTACCATAAAAACGGTTTTTGTGAGCTAATCTTAAAAAATAGACATATACTGTCGCGGACTGTTTTTTTAGATCATTAAAAGACTATTACTCTTTAATACATATTTTTTGTGTATCTTGAACCGTTTTCACGGCGCACGCAACGGAAGGCTTCAAAGATGAAATAATTTCTCCCGTTTTTTACACATTTACCACTATATCTTTGCTCCTATTGGTCGTAGCGTGATGTTATATAGCCCACAGCCTTCCTCGATAACTAGACTATCCAACACAAAAAGAATTATTCAATTCGAACCAGTAGTTTCAGAGATTCAACTTATTTCTTATTATTATATATTCTTATTATTATCTATTCGAATCAGTACTTTCAAACAAACAAACAAACAAACAAACTCTTCAGCTTTATAATATTAGTATAGATATGCCATGTTACAGACAGGATCAGTAGGGTAGTTCTTGAGCAAAGAGAGATAGAACGGATGAAACATGACTTTAGTAACCAAATTAGGAAGAAATGAGAATATATCATTAAAACATAGTATAATTATTTTGTATTATATTAGTTACATGACCCTTAAACCTACACCTGGGTCTCAAGTCCCAGTCACTGTTGAAGCTCCTCTCACTACAACGATGGACCCGACACACGCACCGTGAATACATGGAATGATGAGAGGTTTCATATCGTGTTAATTGTTTGTGCAACATGTTATATCACGTATCGATCGCTGCACCTCTCGAAGCCCGACCAGCTCTCGATGAGAGCACTAGACCTCATCATGATACATGATAAGCTTATTCTCAACCCTGACCTGTGACCTTACATAGAAAAAGTAACCCTGTCACCATTACTGAAGAGTCATTATCAGTTACAGCGCTGTTACGTACCAAGTTTATTTATTAATTAGTAAATAGTAATTAAAGTACTAATAAAAACTACTGAGACGCTGCAGTATTGTGATAGAAATGGTTTGAAAGCTTCAGTCTCGTTAAAAGATAGTGATATTACCCGGCTTGTCTCACGAGAACCAGCAATTTTGCTCGGAAAATTCCTTTAGGTTTCTGGATGATAAGTTTTGTAACTATGACGAATATATAAACATTTAGATATATATAATTGGTATAAACTTTATATAGAGATCTAAAATAATATTATATTATAAATTAAGTGAATTTTAAGTTTTCTTATCAAATGTAAGTTTTAATTGACTGAGCTCTGATAACTACATTCTGGCTTCTTGCCATTACTTACAGTCGGAATATAAATATAAGTGTAACATAGTTTTCTGTCTCTTATATAAATAAATATTTGTATGAAATATTTATTCATTTTATAAGTATTGGTGACGATTGTGATACACGCTCTAAATATAAAAGGATAATTATGCAGTGTCATGTATCAATATATTATGTGAAAAAAAGTAGTGTTACTTACACTATTTATAACTCAAGAACTGCTGTATGGATTTGGATGAAAATTCGTTAGGAGATAGGTTGGAATCAGTAGACTGACATAGGATACTTTTGAATTCTTACGACCAAAAAAATAATAATTATAAATCTGTTTATTTACTGCCTCTAAACGAAACTGATCACTCTTCAGTCTTCACCCATACATTTCTAAAACTACGAAACTAACGCGAACAAAGTCGCTTACAAAAGCTAGTATATATAAAGTATTCAGTTGCTCATAAAGATTAGAATATAGGTATACCTTAGAGGTCACACTGAAGTAACGTGGTACGAAACATTTTTAATGCTGTTATTGTATAAAGAAGGCTGGAGGTCGTCGCTAGGATACAAGAAACCAACAACAAACTATTATAACGTGATGGATATAAATGGTGGCAGAGCTTTATGTTAAAACTTAAATATAGCCTCGAATAACAATCATTATTATAAAGGCTATCACAATACAAAGCTAACTTGATGAAAATATAAATTAATTTGATTTAACACAATCAGTTCTTTCCAGTTAGTTCGTTTCAATTTTCTGTAATACTAATGAACATATAAGGCATTTTCTATAGCAACATCAATTAACATTGTTACATGTATTACTCAGCTACATATATTTTATTGCGGGGTTTTCGGAATGGTCGAGTTCCCGTAGAATTTTCAGGATAAAACCTGTTTTTTTTATTCACAATGAAGTACTCTTAACCAACAACATATTTATTTGTTTATATGAATAAAGATTAATATTATTATGTTGATACAACTTAAACAAATTATTTCTACCAAATTAGGTACCATAAAAACGGTTTTTGTGAGTTAATCTTAAAAGATAGACATATACTGTCGCGGACTGTTTTTTAAATTGGTATGAGTGTAGTTAGAATGTTTAAGGAGTTGTGTTAAAAGTTTTTGGCTTGTAAGTGACATTTCACCGATTTCTGTTCGTCAGGTATATCGACGTTATCTGGATGTGGTTCACCGGAGAACATGGAGCGCCTCCCGGAGCTGCCCGCGGCTGAGGAGCGTCGCTTGCGGAGAGCGGCACACGTGCTGCAGCAACGACTCATCCTACGACAGTGGCTGGCCACACACAAGCTACAACATGCTTATCCCAAGTTAGTATCGAAGTCATTTATAACACATGTTACTTTGTACGTCATCCTAGGTAAACTCTTATGTAAATTAGGTCTGCATTCACGGTACTCAACGCGACCGATGCTCCAAATATAAGGAGCTGTCTTCCTTGCCTACCCTTCTCAACAATTTTTAATACCAAAGAAGTCAAACGCATATCATTATATAATTATTGGTTGACCTGAGCTGCGTCAAGAAAGTAATACATATATTATCACGATAGAGCATTTTTCCTTAGCTTTTTTTAGCTTTGCGCTGTCTTGAAATCCTAGCTATGGTCACAGTACGTGCCACAGCAAAGCATCATTACTTTCGATGTGAATGAAAAGTACTTTCTTATACAAATATATAATCGATACATCTAAAGTCCAGGCTGAGGTGGTACAAAGACTTGAGCATATCTGTATGGAGGTGTTAAGTACTGATAATGCAGCATTCTAAACAAGCTTGAATTGTTTTTTCTCCACTTTAAGAACAACGCTTCCTCGTTCCATCAAGTCGTTATCTTTAAGGCCACATTGTATTGAAACGACTGATCATCTCATTTAATAGTCTCGAATAGAAGTCATCTTGCGTTGTGTTAGTGACTCAAATACAGATGTAACCACAGTTAAAACGTATGTTTATTCCTATTCAGTCATAAAAAGCAGCAAGAATTGGAAAATAAAATGTGTCGCAATGCAGCACACCTACATCTATTCTATGATTTATTTGATTTTTAAATCTCTGTGACCTCAACATTCGCTCCGACTCCATGTAATATAATATAAATGTCTTTATAATATTTGAACATCTATCATATCGATAATACATATCATGTTTAACATAATTCAACGCTTTCCTTTCACATTCTTTGTGTTGAAAACTCTTTTCGTTATATTTACTCGAATACATGTACCGTATACATTCATGAATATATAACAAGTATATGTAAAACATTTTTTAAACTTCTCTTTTAATATTTCTGCTTTTCGTTATAAACAAATATATCTCTGCCAAACAAAGCTTTGAATAAAAATAAGCGCTTAAAATAAAACACTCCATTGTGGTAAATTCCTTTCAGCGTGATGGACGAACCAATTTGCATGCGACATTTTTAATTTAGCTGGAACCATATCTCGGTTACAACTCTACCTATAACAACAGAGTAATGTTTTTACGTAAAATTAAAAATAATAATGAAAATATATGAGACAGAGATGTAAACTGCATTGTTGTAGTACATTCATAGATTAGGTGATATTTAGACCAACTATTGTTCAAATGAGATGTTTAAATGGGAACACAGCAACAAGGATTTCCGAGGAAACGAGATCAAAAGGAAATAAGACGTTTAATTGAAATGTTATCATGTGTTTATAAAAGCTACGTATTCACAAACGAACTATGTAGAGGTTCCGGGAAAGCTACGAAACTAACTTACATGTATATTATAATGAGAATTACTCATTAAAACTCATAACCTATACTTAATACTACATGATTGAACCGATGTTAGGATAGCTATACCATTCCATAGCTTGTGTGGTATCAGGAATCTTCTGGTTTACACGGCTTGGTCTTCGTTCCGCGGAGTCAACAGTGTCACTCGTTATATTTTATCTATACAACGATGTTGCCTTTGCGATGTTCATTTGTTTTTTTAACACGTTGCTCGTATGTAAAAAACGCTGCATGTTGTCTATTCAATCAAATAACTGTAAAGTTTTTCGATATTCAATAAACCCGTTCAGAAAAGTTTAAAGTTTCTAACCGATAACCCGCTTACGTCAGACCGATGTTCAGATGCAAGTATTGCCAGAGACTTCGGAATAATAAAAAGTTTACCTTCCAAGCAATCCATATTACAATGTGAGGGCTTATGCAATGCATCTGATGCAACTATAAAAGACTAATATAGATTATTTAATATTTTGTATTTGAAAAAGATGATTGCCAATTCGACAAATATTTTCAGTTGAATGCTTATTGATTATCTTAATAAGATTAATTAATATGTCTGCAAAGTCTTTTCTATCTATATTCTGTGCCTACATATGTATATATTTGTTGCACGAAATAGAAGCTTAGTTTTAACTTGCGTTCCTTTCTATCTAACATTAGGGATGCAGTTAAATGGTATGGGTCTGTTAAGAAATAAAAACTATGTGTTTTAACTCGTTAGTAATAGTGTATGCGGTGTATTCTAACGGAGCATCCTCGGTCGATCGATAACACATTAGTTACCAAGACGTCGCTGTGTCTAATCGGATAATGTTGTGTTAAAACGCCTCGTGTGTACTCGAGAGATTAACGCGGGCTTACAAGATACATGACTAGGCACCGGATTTAAAATACAATTTACTGTTTGTAGATAACTATGACATAGGCTTTGTAGTTGGAACTTATGAAACACCGCTTGGCGCTAGTCCAGAAATCATTTCAATTACTTAACATTGAACTTATAGTCTTATGTATATTTAATCCGATATTTATAAAGAAATAACTTGTGTGACTTTTAAAATACATTTATCTTCCGTATTTCGCATTTAAGATATGTTTTCTCAATATACTTAAATATAAAACAGCAGTTTTCTTTAAATCTCGTTCAGTTTGTAATCTCGCTCGCAATTCTCCCTGAATATTACATTATTATCGTGAGCCTTCCAAGCCCGATACTGAGTCCCACCGATTCAATTTCATATTGCACAATAGCATCTCCGTTTTTCTCTAATGAAAATTTTAATAAACCATCACTTATTAAGAACCGAGAAGTTGAATATCAGTTTAAAATGGTTTCTTCACGTAAATTATGTACTCAATTTAGTCTAATATAAATATTCCCAAATCAATGTGTTAGTTTTCGCCCGGTTATGTAACAGTCCCGTCAGTTACGACTGTATGTATTATGTAAAGTAGATTCTAACGCTGACTCTGCGAGGCGACGGTTTACAGAGCAAATAGTGTCAGCGAGACGAATGTATGACGACTGTTGATGACATGGAAACTTTACTTACATGGAATGTCTCGTAAAATTTTTAATCTAAAGAATAGTGAATTTAGGTAGCTGTGGCGTATGATGATTATGAATTTCAATATAAATTTGTATAAAGTTAAAACATGAACACGTTCTTAGGGTCGAGGGAAACTGGACATCTTATAATATTTTGGTTTTCAATATTTCCTAGCGTCGTGTATAACCAGCTCTCACAGACCGCAGCGAGTCCGCATAGTGACGCAAATAAAATTATCCACTTGAAACATTTTGAGTTGTTGAAAGAAATCTTATATATTAGAGAATGGTCTTAATACGAAAAAACGTAAGAAGGATCAGGTATAAATTTAATAACGTGTCATTAAAGTATTATTAATATTAATAAGAACTGGATTCGGTCAGTAGCCTGATTTCAAATAAAATTTCTTAATGGCTGCTGTGTTCATCAATCAGTATTAGGGTACATCAATATTAATAACAACGTCTTTTATGTTATTTTATTTACATATATGAGAAATTTTAAATATATATATATCATTTGTCCAGAAAAGTATGCGTTCAATGTGTAATATATATTACATGGAAAATAATATTTAAAGGAATGAAATTATTCCTTGCGAGAATATGTCGGAGTAGTAGCAAATTCTTTTTTTGAAAAAGCAGCAGTCAGCATAACTTATGGCTTTCTTCTCAACTGTCATCAAACTCCTAGGATATCGAAGGTAACGTCGGAACTGGTTTGACCCCAATCCTTTGACCCTTTGAAGAGGTCCGATTCTTGCTACGGCTCGAGCGGGAATTTCAGTATTCTGTACTCGCGCCTCTATTTATACAAACCGATACTCATTATCGCAACTACACTTGCACAGGTGGTTGCGCAGGTTATACGGGTGACACCTAATAGTTTAACTAGCTTCAAATATAGTAATATGCGCCTATGTATATAATTATTGAGAGGTTTATCTAAAAATGTGTCTGTATTATGATAATGTCTCTAGATTGCTGAGTCTAGACGTGTCGTCTCTTGAGGACGTGTACTGGGTGGAGGACTCGGCCGCGAGGCACGTGATCGAGCCCAAGGACTTCAGCGTGTGGTCCACGGCCCGACAGAGTCTGCCCACGGGCAAGGAGGCCCTGCAGTCGCTCAAGTCAGACCTGTGGAGTGCCGTGGTGAAGAGCAGCAAGCATCAAGACGCCTGGACATGGGGTGAGCAGTGGAATTACATTATTAAATTATTAACACTCTGATCTTAATGAATACAGCTTCTATTGTATTACTACAATTCTCATCGTTTAGTCCTTCTTTGATCGCGATGGTTTAAGTATGTTGGTTGTTTAAAACACCTTAGTTTTCGTAAAGATTCTATAATCATAAAAGTACCTATAATATACATATGAGAAGCAATATAAAATACCACACGATATTTGTGGGTTGGCGTCCAAACCAGACATATATTTATATTAGTGAGTTCACTCATGCTGTAGGATAGTCTGAAAACATATAAAACATGGACATGCTTCAGAAGAAACTTTAGTACAGAAGTTGTATTGATAAAAGATAAAATATTAGCAACGAAGTTCACATCCATATGTAATATCTCTATAATTTAAATGTAACAGATTTTCCAATTGTAATGTTTTGACACTGTGTTTACTGCTCGCTGTTAACCCCCCAACATTTTCATTTTAAAACGAAGACTATATTAAGATCGAAATTGGAAGGACTATTTTTACTCTATTATTATTACTTCTTTATCGTTTCCGGAATATCCCTAACTCAATGATCTCTTGATAAATTCTTCAAAGGTTTTTTCATCTCAACAAGCAGTATGGTAAACATTTTGTATTACCAAATGTAAAGTAACTGAAATTTATCTTCTTAATAAGCAGGAATTAAAGTCGGAAAAATCTCTTTTTACCGATGAAAAGTCACGAAAAAATTTAGTTTCCTTTTTTGTAACTCACGATAAAAAATATACTAGCAGATCTATAGGTAACAGATTAACGAGAAGATTCAGTTAATGTTTATGATATAAGAATTATTGTAAATTTAACGGCCTCATTCTATTCTAAATATTATGGGATTCTACGTCTATGACGGATACAATATATTGATGCTTCACGAATTGTCTTATTCTCGGTTTTTTTTATATTCCAAACATTTTTTGATCTGATGATGAAGCCCTTCCGATACATAGGTGGTATGCTGGTGGTGTCCATCTCAGTATGTGGCCTGGTGACGCTGGCGGCTATGACCCAGCCGTCCCTGGCTCCCGAGGCCAAGCACTCGCTGCTGCAGTACGTCACCGGGAAGTACCTGCACCCGCCCAGCTGTAAGGTACAGGGTTTAATGAAAATTCGTGTAGTACTGTATTCAGTGAGGAGAAATAACTAGCTCGTGTGATGATGATAGGTGGAGTGGGGCTGGGAGGAACCCCAAGCTGTCGGTGAGACGATGTCCTTCACTGTACACTGTTACCAAAGAAACGGACAGCCCTACCCAGTGTGTGATACAGACGACCTGGTTGTACACATCTCACATGGAACTAGGAAGGTGGGTTGTGGGATCACATTGATATAGAACATTCTGACAGATTACATCACTATCTTGGAGAATCTGCACGATGTTAAGATTATATCTAAAGATTTAGTCGAATGTGTGTGTGTGTGTTTGAACATGGGCTGGCTCGACCGGGGAAGTACCACCCTCTCACAGAATATCGGCGTGAAGTAGCCTTTAATGGCTGCGTTTCGTCCGATGAGTGAGAGAGCCGGTTTCCCTTTCCCTATTCCTACCCTTTTCTACCATTTCCTTATTCCCACCCCTTCCTATCCTTAAAAAACAAGGTTGGCAACGCATCCGAAACAGAGATGTTGCGGATGTCCATGGGCGACGGTAACCACCTTCCATCAAGTGGGCCGTCTGCTCGATTGCCACCTTTCACAAAAAAAAAAAAAATGTATGGTCAATGTTCCAGATAGCTGCGGTCGTGGAGCTGGGGTCTGGAGACCCGGCTAAGGCGAACACCGCGCGGGTGAAGTTCACCGTGAGGACGGCCGGCGTGTACGTCATCAACATACTGATCGGTGGGTATGACTGACTTGAACAGGCAGACACATGAATTACAGGGTAGTAAGTGGCTACCGTTGTATCTCTGTGTAGTTTAAGAAATGTTGTTGCTGGTGTGTCGTAGGTATAAAGATTGAGATATGATGGAAAGTCAGGAGTTCGGTTTAAAGACATTTATTTTCTCATAAAGAACACAAAAGTTCACTTATAATAAGAAATTACAATAATTTTGCATGAAAGTACATTTAAAAGTCTGCCTTAAGAATTATATACAGTGAAATAATGTGGCGGGTAGTTATATTACACAAAGATGGTTTAGGTAGGGTTTACATTAACTTATACATTATTTTGCACATATTCCATTACACGTTTTTTGAATATAGGAAAACTCTTGCTATGAATAATTGAGTCTGATAATTTGTTATAAATTTGAACTCCTTCAAATAAGATGTTTTTCTTTTCATAGTTGGTTCTGGTTTTTGGAAGTTCTAGTTTATTACGTTTTCTAGTGTGGTATGTATGTTTTTTTTTTAAAAGTGTAATTGTGAATGTGTTTTATTTGTTATTATTTTTCTAATCAACATGCATGTTTTTAAAGTATATAATTGATTTATATTAAGAAATTTTGTTTTTCTGTATAATTTAACGGATGGCGTCATATAATTTTATAAAGAACTTTAATAATTTTATTTTGTAAAGTTTGTAATGTCTTTATGTTCGACTTCGCAGCAGTTCCCCATATTTCAATAAGATATTCGATATGAGGTTTTACTAAAGAATTATAAATAATAATAGGACGAATTTTAGTAGGTATAAGGAAATTTTACGTAGTGCTCCTATCAAAGGGGATATTTTATTTTTAAGATGATCAATGTGATATTGCCAGGTTAATTTGCTGTCCATTATAAGACCTAAATATTTTTCATGATCAGTTTTATTTATATGTTCGGTAAAAATTGATAGTTAGTATGACGTAATGATTTGGTATATTTTTATTCTTAGGTGCGAAGATCATATACGATGTCTTTTTGGTATTAATAGTTTATAAATTAGAAAGAAACCACTCGCTAATTGTATTTAAATCACGTTGAGCTACGTCAATTATATTTTTAATGTTATCACCTAAGTAAAATAAGCTTGTGTCATCCTCGTAAAGAGTTATATCTCCGAACAAATCAATTGTACTAATGCTATTTATATAAAATAAACTTCTTAGTTAAGAACTCCTTCACAACAAAACACAGATAAAGGGACTGTTTCACGTTAATTTTGTGTGTCGCAGGCGGCCAAGTGGGCGCGGGCGGGCCTCACCGCAAGTGGTTCAGCGCGGGGCGCGTGGAGGCGCGGCGGTCGCGTGTAGGTCGAGCGCGCGCCCCACTCGTGTGTACGGAGCACCGCCCGCGACGTCTGCACCTGCACCCGCGGGACCGGTTCGACAACCCCGCGGCCCTGCAGCACCCCGCGGCGCGGGGGTTCACCGTCCACCTGTCACCCCTCGGAGACCCCAGCGGGGAGCCCGACCCTCAGCTGTCCGCGGCCGCCACCATTGAATATGACGCGGCGGAGCGCCGGGTCAGCGTGGCGCTGTGTTTCCCGCGCGCCGGAGTGTTCCGGGCGGCTGTTCACTACGAGGGAGCGCTCCTACATAACGGGGAGTTCGACTGTATCGTACTCACTGGTGAGGACGGCGTTTCTTTATTTATCTTTCCGAATGAGCACGGTCTGGATACTTTTATTTTATTTTATTTGGAAAACAATTTAGAAAAACTGTAATATAAAAATAACAAAAAACATAAATCAATAAAGTTTCCACTTAAAGCCAATACACAAAAAATAAAAAAAATACAATAAATTGAATTAAACTAAATCAAAATCGAAACTAAACAAAAAGAAAAGAGTTAAAAACATTTAGCATTTAAGATATCACGAACTGCTACTTTATAAATACTAATTTTTGGGCAAAAAATATATACGTTTTGGAAGTTATATATTATAACTAAGGCAAGAACGGAACAAAAATACATTCTTTGTAAATTTATTGTTACATGAGGGCACCGCCGTCTTAAACTAAGCTGGGGCCCTTGGGCATATCAGAATAAGAGGCCCTTTTGGAAAGTTAAAAACGCTAATTACACTAACATTTTAAAAATAAGTTTAATCATTTATTGATGTTATAAATACGTCATTAATGATATACGAATGCTGCTGTTTTTTGGTTCTGATTACGATAATGGTTTCTTTCGGGATTTCTGTTGAGCAAAATCTTCTATTATATCATTAAAGTCAATGTTTTGAAGGATATCACTTTCAATGCACATAATTGACAAATTACTTAGTCGTTCTTGTAACATTGTTGTTCGCAATTCATTTTTTATTCTCTTAAGCTGCGAAAATGACCGCCCTCCACTGCCATTAGTAACCATCAACAAAGGAATATTCTTGTAGCAATTTCTACGTTTGGAAAAGTTTCTTCCAATTTATCTGCTTTTATTAAGTTATGTAAGGTTGAGATATTTAAATCCGCCGATCGCTTTGCTATGTTTTTTTAAATATTGACTTAAATGAAAACCTTCTGTTTTAAACTCATCTGCATTTATGTCTTCATGATAAAATTTTGCAAATTCTTTGCATTTTTTGGTCAACTCATCAAATTCTATTGTTGTTAACTGACAAAGAAAACCAAATCGACTATCAATTTCTTGGTATGCTGCAGAACGTTTTTTTAAATGAGTAATTAATGTGTCAATTATGGGAATGAAAGTATCTACACGGAACTTTTCTTTGCCTCTCAACTGTGCCGTCTTTGATGATCCTTCAAAAAAAGTGATGCGTGTGCTGCGAAATCTTTTTCTTTCAAATGTGTCTTTGTAGTCAGCATATGGATTTTTTTCTTTAGCAGCCGTTTCGTACTGATCAAAATTATCGCGTGCGGTATTGGCATAACTGATCAGAGACTCGTAAAGTTTCGTTACAACGTCCATGGTCATCGTGCTATTCTGTAAACTTAGACTTGTTTTATTCATAACTAGCTTTTGCCGCGACTCCGTCCGCGTGGAATAGTGACTTCCGGCAGATTTTTGGTTCTTCCCACATAGTTCCCGTTCTTGCGGGGTTTTCGGAATGGTCGAGTTCTCGTAGAGTTTTCAGGATAAAACCTATATTTTTTTTTATTCACAATGAAGTACTCTTAACCAACAACAAATTTATTTGTTTATTTGAATAAAGATTAATATTATTATGTTGATACACCTTAAACAAATTATTTCGACCAAATTAGGTACCATAAAAACCGTTTTTGTGAGTTAATCTTAAAAGATAGACATATACTGTCGCGGACTGTTTTTAGATCATTAAAAGAGCTATTATTCTTTAATACATATTTTTTGTGTATCTTGAACCGTTTTCACGGCGCACGCAACGGAAGGCTTCAAAGATGAAATAATTTCTCCTGTTTTTTACACATTTACCACTATATCTTTGCTCCTATTAGTCGTAGCGTGCTGTGATATAGCTGTGAGCCTTCCTCGATAACTCGACTATCGAACACAAAAAGAATTATTCAATTCGAAAGAGTAGTTTCGGAGATTAGCGCTTTCAAACAAATAAACAAACAAACTCTTCAGCTTTATAATATTACTATAGATTTGTACAGTAGGAATAGCCGCAGTCATCGATATAATAGCGTAGTATATGCCCACAGTATCTGTGTATATGCCACGTAAATAGCCTCTTATAAGGTTACTAATTTGCGAAAAAAAGTAATGTGTCCGACAAATATGTTTTGGGAATAAATGTGTGAGAGAAATTGTAGGTCCTTCGGGGCCCCCCTGAGAATAGAGGCCCTGGGCACGGGCCCCGTGTGCCCTTATGGTAAAGACGGTATTGCATGAGGGTTCAAAGAATTATTTCTAGCACTAAACCGAGGACATTTAAATAATATGTTACTTAGAAGATATTTAGAGTCAACTATGTTATTAATTATTTTATACAAATATATTTGGTCTCTTAATTGTCTACGCACAAGTTAAGGGGCTATTCTAGAGATATCTTTGTTATCAAATAAACCAGCTCTAAATCGTAAATGTTTTAAGAACCTATTTTGTTAATCTTTCTATTTTATCTACGTAGATGTTATAATTGGGATTCCAAACTGTGGAACAATATTCAAGTATGGGCCTAACATATGCGTCGAATAAAAGAATAAGGGTGGAACAATGTGTAAATTCTTTACTCAATCTTAAGATGAACCCAAGCATACGATAAGCCTTAGAAGTAATATACTCGATATGACAATTAACGATAATTTGTGGTCTAAAAGTACACCAAAATCTTTAACCTCTGATATTCTGGCTAATAACATATCCTGCAGTTAATAGTTATATACCTACTATAGGTTTCTTTTTCTTTGTAAACGTTATAAATTATAATGTTACATTTTTTATATTTAGATGTAAGAAATTTTCAACACAATAGTTGCTTAAGTTATTAAGGTCAGATTGAAGTAATAATATATTTGTTCTTTCTTTGCCATAGCGGCTGATACGGAGATCGTCCAGCGTCAATTAGGTTCTCGTCGCGGCGCCACGTGGGAGGCCCGTACAGTAGGCCCCAGCTCCCCGTCTGCGAGGCCCCGCCGGGTCCTGTGTGTCCTCAGCGCCAAGCAACTGCTCCTCAAGGACTACTTCCTCAGATTCATTCCTAAACGCATCACCTCCTTCCGGCTCTGTCCATCGACAAAGGTATTGAAGAGAAGTTGCTTCACTTAGGATCGTTCACAAATTAATTAATTTAACTACTAAAATAAGAAAACTAGTATATATATTTAAAAATCTCAGAGCTCAGACAAAGATCTACTATCTTCATGGTATATTATGCTATAGTTCAATCATTGCTTATGTATTGTACAATATGGGGAGGAAACAATAAAACATCACTGTTACAGCTAGAAAGAGCTCTAAGGTTTATCTTGAAAGTGATGACTAAAAAACCCTACAGATATCCGACAAACGAATTATATAATGATTGCAGGGTGTTATCCGTTCGTCGACTGTTTATTTATGAAACTGTTTTACGCAAACACGATACCCTAACTTATGTTGATAATCGTGATGAAAGGAGAGTAGATATAATACTCCACATTGAAAACACACAGAAGTAAACTTGCAGGGACACATAATTATATCATTAGCTCCAGATTAAATTTGAATTTGAAAATCTCAAATATACTCATGCTCAAATTTACACATACCACTAATTTTATTTTACTATACTAGATATTTTCTGAGTTAAAGTTAACGACAATGTGCTTAGCATACACTATATTGTGTTGACTTTTTTCGCTATTCCACTTTAGTAAAATTTGTAAAATGAATCCTTTGCAACAGGAAAGTACTGTCGAGTACAGGTTTATACCTAGCTCAGGGACAGTAGATTTCAATTACATATAATACCTTTTACCTTTATGCATTGTGATCAGATCATGTAAATTTCTATACAATTGTAATGTGTTTGAGATAAATAAACATTATTTTATTATTATTATTTATTTGACGTCTGTCGTTTGACCTTGATCCTTGGGGGAGGCCTATGTCCTGCAGTGGACGTCTTTTGGCTGATGATGATGATGTTTGACCTCTGTTCCAGCTAATCCTGAGTCCGCGTCCCGAGGGCACAGGTCCGGGCGGCGAGCTGACCCTAGACGACGGGGTCCAACCTCCGCTGACATTATACTGCGCGCAGAGGGACCTGCTGGCGGCCACCTTCACTCAGCTGCTGATCGCCAACTGCGGCGGCGAGGACAGCTTCAAGAACAAGCAGGACTACTTCTACAGTGAGGTGCGCAAGGCCCACGCGCGCCAGCCGCACGACAAGCTGCCGCTGAGAGTGTCCCGCGCCGACCTGCTGCGGTCCAGCTTCAAGGCCACCAAGCACTTCACGCTGGCCGACTGGTGCAAGAACTTCGACGTCACCTTCCAGGGCGAGCAAGGTCAGTGACCCTCAAATTATAAATTTACATACATACATAAATATTTATTGTATAAAAATATTACAACTCTATTAAAACTTACAATTTTACTAATGTTTATAAGTAGTTTAATTTAAGAACATGCAAATTATATGAAATCTACTCTATCTTTACAATTTATAAAAACTAAAACGTATAATTGTATATGTAAAGTATAAAGTGGTTGTATATTAAAAAAATTCAAAAGTCTCTTAAATGTTACAATGTTGAATAATAAGGAATTAAAAATTGGCGTCCTAAATAAGGGTTCATTATGTACTAGGCATGACTAGTTTATCGTAGCTGTACAAAAACATGAAGTTGACATAATGGCAGTTGATAATAAATTTTATATAGAATTAACAAATATACAAAATAAAATAATACCTAACATACCTTATACATAGTAGTATGCGTTGTTGCTTACACTTCGTTTAGCCTTCAATATCGTTTAGTATGTACAATGGAAATATGTTTTTTACTGTGGTTGATACTGTCATTGCGTGGTCACAAGGGAGATACCTGAAAATCAGCAGAGGGATAAAAAACCCTCATAGCCTGAGCTGTCTCCTTTTGACTGCACACAAGTTTCATATCAATTATATTTATTTTTGTAATGTTGTTTTTGACTTTTTTGTATAATTTTTTTGTCGGTCGTGGTGTCAGGCGTGGACTGGGGCGGCGTGAGGCGTGAGTGGTTCTCCCTACTGTGCGGGAAGCTGTTTGACGCCCGCTGTGGCCTGTTCGTGTCGTGCCAGGATTCTCCGGCCGGCCTCGTGCATCCCAACCCTGAGCGACCCGCGCATCTCAAGGTCTGTATGAGAGGGGGTGAATCCTACTGTGACCCTAGCATTGTGTTCGTACTGACGGGACCTCGCCTCAGTTGAAGCACTTCGAGTTCGCCGGCCGCGTGGTCGGGAAGTGTCTATACGAGAGCGCGCTGGGCGGTGCCTACAGGCAGCTGGTGCGGGCCAGGCTCGCGAGGTCCTTCCTGGCGCAGATCATAGGACTGCGCGTGCATTACAAGGTTGATATCAAGTAATTAATTAATACATAAAGATTTCGCATTAAATTTCTCAACTAACAATGATTTCCTCAGTACTTCGAACAAGACGACCCAGAGCTGTATCTGTCCAAAATAAAGTACATCCTGGAGACGGACCTGGACGCGGCCGACTCTCTGCCCGAGATATACTTCGCGGACGACGTGTACGACACCAGCGGCCGGCTCGTGGAGACGAGGGACCTGGTGCCCAACGGGTCCAGCATCAGGGTCAGTGACGTCACGATACATATTACGTTACGTTATATGGAATGGGTTTACCTTACGTGCTGTATTATTTATCTTCTAACGTGCTTAATTACTGGGTTTGAAAAGAAACGTCTTATCTTTAAATCGTATTTAATAATATTAGAAGATTTTAACATAGCATAATGAATTGGGCCAATGGGCGGTCCACCGTATTTGGATGTATACATGAGATGTTTTATAAAGGAAACTTTACACTAGACTTAATTCTATAATATAGCATACACACCTCTGTGTCTTTGACAGGTTCGTAACAGCAGCAAGCTCCAATACCTGGACGCGCTGGCCCAGTGGCGGCTGGCGGCCCGTTGGCGGCCCGAGACGGACGCGTTCCTGCGGGGCCTGACGCTGCTGGTGCCCGACCACCTGCTGGCCATCTTCGACGAGAACGAGCTCGAGCTGCTCATGTGCGGCACGGGCGAGCTGTGCGTGGCGGACTGGCGCGCGCACGCGCTCGTGTCGGGCTCCGGGCGCTCGTGGGAGCGACGCCTGGGCTGGCTGTGGGCGGCCGTGGGCAGCTTCAGCGGCGAGGAGCGCGCGCGCCTGCTGCAGTTCACCACGGGCTGCTCGCAGCTGCCGCCGGGCGGCTTCCGGGACCTCAGCCCGCGCTTCCAGATCGCGGCGGCGCCCACGCACGGCGCGCTGCCCACCGCCCACACGTGTTTCAACCAGCTGTGTCTGCCGGACTACGACTCGTACGACCAGCTGGTGCGGGCGCTGCTGTGGGCCATCAACGAGGCCGGGGAGGGCTTCGGCATGATCTGAACCACGCGAGGAGCTCACGGGACTAGCACGGAGAGAAGCGGGGACGAGAGCTGGACAGATACAAACAGAAGAATATTGAGATTAATTTTGTTAATATTCATGAATTCAATGTTAGTTCATAGTGTCGGTCGTCCGTCTCCGCGTCACGGGCGGGTGTGTGTCATATAACCCTCTAATATTTCCTCCATCCGCCGGGATATAGTTGTTATTATTTTCCTGCTCCTGTATATGTTTTCACACTCATAGTAGATGTCGTAGTGTTCACGACCCACCAGCCTTGGTTTTTGCTGCTGGTAAATCTGATGGATGTAGTCGATGTTAACTAGAAAAAGAATAGTAAGGTAGGTGTAGAAAGTAGCTGAAATATATTGTTGAACGTAATGATAGGTCAAGTATTAAACTATCAAGTGTATAAGAGCGAGGGACGGAGTGTAACGTGATCCTGCCATGTGAATCGTCCGGCGAAGGAATTGATCATGTGTATCATGATGACTGACAATAATAACAGGTTATACGATGTTACTTCAAGCACCGGTTAGGGTAGACCGTACTAATGGTTCTCGACGTGACCTGTTAATGTAGCTGATATGTATGACAGTATTTCTCGAATATACCAAAGCGTCGACTTTGATAGACCAAAAATATTTATTTGCTTTTTAAGCGATTGTAGTAATATATTTGGCGAGACATTCTTAACATAAGTTGTTATTATAAATATTAATGTACGTATTCACTACAGTGTCTTACATACAGGAGTGTACAGAGCGGTTCCCACGCGTGTACTCCGGTCAATCTCTGATAATATATAAAATAATTACTGTATGTATGTATATGTTATCGCACAACTAGATATAAACTATGATCAAACTAAAACAAAAATAGACTCTTTAAAAAAAGGCATTTTATGTATATAATACGAGATTGTGAAATGACATCACATACTAAGCTATAGTCCTTCTTAGCGATAATATAAAAAGTTAATGCGCTAATGATTTTAACTATGTATAATAGAGGAATCACTAAATATACAAAAATGAATGAATGAATATTAAAACAAATATATTATAGGTTGTAAAAAAACAGCCAAAAAATTTCTCTAAACAAATGTACAAAAGGAGGTAAACAGTTCACAGTGAATAGGTTTTACGTAATAGTCAATAATAAATATAAAGAGATAAAAATATTCATTACTCTGTAAATAACTCTCTGTTGTATTACTCTGTGAGTTCGGTGAACATTTTCTGATTCCCGTGAAGGCTTCGAATTGAATATATTAACACGTTTCAAACCTCTCAAGTCTCCGGTAATCGTTTCCTCCTATTTCGGTTTCAGCCTTTTTTTGCCGTTTTCATTATTATATTCACGACCTCTTGACATCGAGAGTATTCAAGTGTCAAAGAATGTCCCACTTAAGATGAATATAATTTTATAATAATTTAAGGATCACTTACTTTGATTCATTAACAGCTTGATCCACTTCAAGATTCATATTTTAATATAAATTTAAGTCTACTGTAGTATTATTTTAAATTGATTTAAATTTGTAAAAGTGATTAAAGTTTTTAATTAAATATTTTACTTTAAGTAGGTATATCATTGTTTTGTTATCGTCTTAGTTTATATCTAGCTGTGATGTCCATATGATCGGCCTAATATTTGGTGACACTGCATCTCTTGCTGGACCAGGCCTTAGTACGGGTGGGTACAGTGCGTTTGATTTAAGCTGAGCTTTGCATTTGTGTGAGTGCACACGGATAGTGTAGGTGTGATGTCAAATTTTTCCAGTTTTTACTATTTTTCTTTTCTAGTTTTGAACCGGTTTACACTGCTTTTACTCCGCCCCGCACCTTCCTCACTTCATCCTTTGTACTGGTAGCAATATCAAATGTTGAAAACGCAATATCAAGTGAATAAGAATTTGTATACTTTTTTCAAAATACTTATTAATCAAAATTTTTTTTTTTCCATAATATTCATAATATTTCCATCTCGACTTTTACAAGTTTTGCTTATTTTATAGCACTTATGTTATGTATCTATTCAAAATATAATAAAATGTAATTCTAAGTTTTCTGTCTAACTCTACTTTTACTTTCACTTACACAAATGCAAAGCTCAGCTTAAGTCTAACGGACTATACCTATTTTTGTTTAATAGTTTCTCAGGCCTACCGTCCCTTGGACTACTTACTGTTGGCATATGATTCGTATGGGATATTATGTCTATTGTAGCGACATGTTAGAGATTCTTTTAAATAAATTTATAAAAAAATATTTTTTTCAAGTGTATGCAGTGTTGCCTTAATTATTAATTTTATATTTCCAAGAATATCCAAAGCTTGTCTCGACGCATCACGTCCAACATTTTTTTTGTCGTCGTGTTTAAGGTTGAATTAATATTAACTTATATTGCCTAAGTCATTATTTTTGTATTCTTACCACGGGCTAGTCATTTCGTCTGTAATTTATCAAATACTTATTATAATTACATTCCCAGCTTTCTTCTTCAGAGCAACTTAAGAACTCTTATGTTGGTAGCGACGAGAGGCAGTTTTTCATATAACATTTTATATGAGCAGTTTTAAAAATTGCTTTTGAATGAAGTGAAGTGTATAGTATACAAAAGTCTGTACAAGTTATTGTTAAACGCATGAACGTGTATGATATCAACGTGGCCTAATCTGTAGCATTCAATTCCGATGTAATATGTTTGTAGTTGGTTGAATAGAAATGTAAGACTGAAAAAATAAATAATTACACAAAATTATTTTTTTATTTGTATCAAAACCTTTTCTCTTCCTCGTTTGATGTCTCCGTCATCGGCTGCTGAAGATCACGTCGTTTTGTGCTTGTTACTAATCTCCTTACAAAGTAAAGTAGATAAACATTAATTGACATGAATGCCATTAGTAATTATAATTTATCTTAAATAGTAATAAAATAATTTACTCACAAAACCTAAAAGCTTGTAAATCCCTTAAATATCGACATACCTAAATAACTTTAAATAAATTATTGGATATATTATCGAAATTAAAACCGAAGGAGAGACGTACCCGCGAACCACACTCAAAGACTCGAGTTCATCCACAGACAATATAATCATGATTTATTTACAACAACACATTTGTCATCGCAGATTAAACTTAGACCGAATAAAAAAATCCACAGGCGGGTGCATTTCATTAATAGGTATACAGTATAAGTATTTCATATTTGTTGTTAAATAAAAAAAAAATGTTTTCTCTATCAGTGTATTCACAGCTTCATGACACTTGTTACGTACGCGCTACATACATATTAAGAAATAAATGAACATCGTTGTATGGGTGAAATATCATGTACGATAAACGAGTGACGCTGCTGTCTCCGCGGAACGAACACCAAGCCTTGTGAACCAGAAGATTCCTGATACCACACAAGCTATGGAATGGTATTGCTATCCTAACATCGGGGCAATCATGTAGTCTTAGGTGTAGGTTATAAATTTTAATATTTAGTTGTATTATTGTATACAACATCTGGTTACCGAGCTTTGCTCGGTATTTAGGAATTTTTAGTATTTATTTTGTGTCTTTTTTTTTGTTTGGGAATTTTTAGGTGAACACGTTAAGAACTAAGAAGACACAAAATAATATAAATCAACAATTAATTTCTTAGTCTAACCTTGAAAGAAACACTGACTTCCTGGTACGTAACAACGCCATCTGCTGTTGTGTCGTTAAAACAATTAGTAAAAGCAATTATCAAAAAGTAATATTACTATTCGCCAATAGATGTCAGTAAGACTCATATTTTAAACGTATATCTTTAAATCAGCAATTCTTGTATATATATTTTTATATAATTGGAATCTCGGAATCGGCTCGTACGATTTTCATGAAATTTAGTATATAGGGGCATTTGGTGGCGAAATAATAATGTTAATAGCTAAGAATCATTTTTGGAAAATGTTTTTTACTAAAAAAAATAAAAAGGAGTCGTTTAAAGTATGAGTCTTCCTGACATCTATTGGCGAATGGTAATATTACTCAGTCTAACCTCGAAACAAACACTGACTTCCTGGTACTTAACAACGCCATCTGCTGTTGTGTCGTTAAAGCAATTAGTAAAAGCAATTATCAAAAAGTAATGATGTTAATAGCATTGTTATTTCGTCACCAAATGCCCCTATATAATAAATTTCATGAAAATTATACGAGCCGATTCCGAGATTCCAATTATATAAAAATACCTATATATAGGTACAAGAATTGCTCATTTAAAGATATAAGATAGTTTTCTTGAGGCCTCCGGTACTTCCGGTTGCCTCCCTATATAATTCTTGTCTCATTGTTTTGTAAATTAAAATGATGCAAAACTTTTCTAACTCTAAAAAATGTTAAATAAACCTTGGTGAACTCTCACAGGCGGCTCGTTCAAACTATTGCCGGTATTAAAACTTTCCTGTATAGAACCATTTGTTTTCTAATATATAAATAGAACAATTCATAAATAACCAGACGTAATTAACAACATTTTATTAATAATACTAAAACCACAGACTTATAAAACTAAAACAAACTTAGTTAAAAACATCACGACTTGACCTAATACAATATAATATTAAGGAATTACATTCAGTACATACTTACCAAAGCCTTTCATTGTAAACTCCGTCGAAACTTATTATAATATCTAAGAAAAAAATGTCTCGAACTGTCACAAGTGTAGAACGCTCTTAACATTGACATTTGTGCTGTTTTAAAACTGACAGAACCATCGACATAAACTAATGGACATGCCTTAGAGATGAGAATTGTGGCACTTCGAAAGAAAGAATTAACGAAGTTTCGGACTATCTTTATCTCTCAAAATAGTACAATAATTATGAGGAAAGAGATAGTGCTACACCGAACGCATAGGCCATCTCTCTCACTCTTCAAACAAAAAAATTACTGCAGATTATACGCGTACGGCATGTCCATTAGTATAAGTCGATGGACAAAACTACGGAATTTTTTAAAGCAGTTGGATTCAGTCGGTGTATGGAGTCAGCAGCCGTGTCTTGCGGGCGTGAGGGACCACAACACCGTCTGAGACACGGACATGGGCCGCCGGACCCACGACCTGGCCGCGCACAGCAGGCTGGCGGACAGGGCGCGTTATAGAAATAATACACCTCATACAATGTGGATATATAGTGACAATAATCAGTATATAGTCCGAGTGTGAATTAGCACACTAGATACGAAGCTTCTTCCGTTTGTAATACAGTAACTCATTGCTAACGCTACTGAAGTGTAATAAATATAGTGTGTATGTTATATTATAGAATTATGCTATGTTAAAATTTTCTATTATTATTAAATACGACTTAAAGCTACAAAGACGTTTCTTTTCAAACCCAGTAATTAACCACATTAGACTACTAATATTATGTATAAATGCGAAAGTAACTCTGTCTGTCTGTTACGCTTTCACGCCTAAAACACTGAACTGATTTTAATGAAATTTGGTACAGACAGAGTTGACCTTGAGAAAGAACAGGATATTTTTTATCCCAGACTTTTGAAAGGTTCTCTTGGAAACGCGATATAACCGAACTATTTGCATATAGGAACAATGTTTGCTGTTGTCCCAATAAAAAGTTTGCTCCCAGATCAAAAATTGATCATTGACAATTTTGGTATTATTTTTATTTATTTCTCCCCTAATAAAACATATCTCGAACTCTTATTATCTGTCTAGTGTGTACCGTGTGAGGGGTGCGGGCCAGGCGTCCAGTTGGTCCCTCACGTGCCTCAGCTCCACCTGTAGCCCGGCCGCCTGCTCCGCGCGCACCCTCGCCTCCAAGGAATGACGCGACACTAGCTCACGGAGACACTCACACTCAGACGAACACTGAGCACGGGCTCTGTGGACATACACGACCATGATCAGAGAGAGAGAGAGAGAGTTTGAGAAATGAACCTCCTATGATGGACTTCGATAGGCAGCAAATACTAAAACAACTACTATAAATCTATGTCAAAGCGTTCAAAAAATGCCTCCGTTGCTAAATATAAAAAATTATTAAGGAACGCTTGTGTGCAAAAGGTTACTATACAATTAATGAGTTTATGAACGATAGCACACCTTGGGAATGAGACGATCGCCTCCTGGCTATTTCATCTCATATTAAATGGTTTATATAATAATATATGAGACAAATATACAGGCTGACTGGTGAATTACTATCGATACTTGACGTGATATTTGACGATCATATATGACAAAATAAAAATTAATATAACATAAATATTAATAAACTTCTAAGTAAAGTTAACCAAAAGTTGTGTAATTAATTACGCATCGTGTGAACACCCTACAGATTAGGTATACACACACACTCACACATACGCGTGCGGCGGCGTTGTGTTGTATCAGCACGCCGCCGCACGCCTCCACACTTGGAACACTTGGAACGTGTCAACATTTTATTTATTTATACGGAAATTTTGTCAAAAATTAAGTGCCTATTTTTTTTACATAATTTGAATGAGAATCATGTACCGAGTATTCTCCTTAAATATTGATAGTAATTCACCAGTCACCCTGTATATATAAAAAAACCGCTGAGTTTCTTTCGCCGGTTCTTCTCAGGTCAGGGTATTTTGTCCGACCCGGTGGTAGTGTCTCAAGTGACCTTCAATAAGAGAGTGTAATGCTTCTATATTGAATAAAGTTATTTGAGTGTGTCACGTGTCCATACTCGATCTCCTCTGCCAGTCGTTCCTCCGTCTGTTGCAGCAGCTGTCCCCGCTCGTCCAGCCTCCTCCTCAACGTCGCGGCCTGCGCCTGGCAGCTGCGGACGAGGACCTTGTGTTGGGACAGCTCGCCTTCCAGCTTGTCCACCTGTAGTAGCGTGTGTTATTTATTTATTCTTTATTGCACAACATACTAAAACTATAAAATTACATTTTCGTTATATATTAGTTGCATGAGGTGCAACCGGCGGCCTTATCGCTAAGCAGCGATTTCTTCCAGGCAACCTTTGGGTAGAGGATCATTATGTGGAAGGGTACAGTAACTTAAACACAAATGTGTTAGTGTGTAGTATAGTGTGTTAGTACAAGCTTCATCAAAGTCTATTATTCCACTGTTCCCACCTTATCCTGTTCCTTCTTCAGCTGCTGCTCCAGTTTCTTGGCCGCTGCGCGCGTGTTCTCGAGCTCGTTGCGACTGTTGCGCCAGCCTAGAGCATGATTCACATTTAATATCTTCCTATATCTCGTAAGTCGTCATCACTCGTGGTAACCTTACCGATACTCATCTCGGAGGCGCGGTCCTCGGCCGCACTGACGTCCTTCTCTAACGCTGTCTTTTCCTGCAATGAATTAATAAATATGACAATAACCAAGTACAAAATATATTGAAAAATTTATCTATCGTAGTCGTATTGTGATTGCTAACAACACTTGAACACTATATTCTGGGGTTGCAGATTCAATTCATGTTTATGTCGATGAATACTTTATAGCTTAAAGAGGGTAAATTTTCTTTTAAAAAATATAGACCAGTGCCGATAGCTTTTAAAACATAATTAAATTATAGTAGAATGAAACTCATTAGAAAAGGAGGGGAATATTATAAAAATTAAAGGAAAAATAATTTACGGGCGATCTGAGGTCGGGAAGGGTATTAATTTCTTACTTGCAGTACCGTTTTTGGATAAAATAATCATGTCCCTTTTAATGAAATGACAATCTATCAATTTATTTTTTAGCAGCTTAATGTCAATTTTCTGTAAATTACCTAAAAGAGGGACTATCCGGAGAACTTCCAGAGGACACAAGTATTAAAAATAAATTAGAAAGAGCATTTTCAAAACGATGTCGAGTGTCATTTCATTAAAAGAGACAGATTATTTTATCCAAAAATGGTACTGTAAGTAAGAAACCCATATTTATTTCTTCACCATCGAAAAATAGAGATTTCAAAAAACAGAAAACACACCAAATTTTTGAAAAACGCTGATATTTTGACGGGTGATTTTTCGATTGAAAATGAGGCTGATTTATCGGTATTTATTCAAAATAAGCTGAAAAAATAACTATTACTGATCAAATAAATATCAAAAGAAAGTTTTCACCAAATTTCGTGACAAAAAATTGTTTTTTGTAAGAGATAAAAATAAAAAACCAAAAACTTGGTTTTTCAAATTTATCAAAAATTTTCAGGTTATGTGAAAAAAAGTGTAAATACAAAAGTTTTAGATCTTTTTATTATTATCTAAAATTTTGCCATATAACATTTTGCATAGGACTCTTAGTTTTTCCAGAAATCGAGAAAACCTATTTTTTACCCTTAAATACCCAAGCCCGTACCCTTCCCGACCTCAGATCGCCCGTATATTATTTTCCATTATTTTTTATAATATTCCCCTCCTTTTCTAATGGGTTTCATTCTACTATAATTTATTTTCACTTTTCATCATTTTTAGAGGCATCTGCACTGGCCTAATAACAAAGCATTACCTTAAATCTCATCAATGCCTTAATTATTCCCTAACATTAAGGAACACCATCGTGTCCCCGTACCTTCTCCAGCAGCGCCCTCTCCTCCTCCTTGTCCTTCATCATCTTCCTCAGCCGCTCCAGCTCCCTCATGGCCATGCGGACTTTGGCCGTGTCTGACTCCAGTAGGTACTTGAGCGCCGACACCTGCAGCCGGAGACGCTCCGAACAACTCACCTGGAAATATATTATAAGAAGACCTGGCGATCTTCGTATCGCCCTATAATCAAGAAATATCTATTACGTTTTTTTATTTATATTTTTGGAGTTTACCTGTAAGCCATAAAAATCTCGTTTTTTGAAGTGCGACAGAATGATTGACATATTAGTTAGTTGTCAAATCTAATGTCAAAAAAAACGTTTGTATGGGAAATAGAAAAGGGCTGTTTTTATGGTTTTCCCAGTAATGAATCAATTTTTTTCAGCTTTTATACCTTCCCTGAACCTCCACGAACATTTCAAGACTAAGATAAGATAAATCCTATCAGCTGTTCTCGAGTTTTAGCGAGACTAAGGAACAGCAATCCATTTTTATATATATAGAAGATAGAAGATAGAAGATAATATATACAGGGTGACTGGTGAATTACTATCAATATTTAAGGAGCATACTCGGTACATGATTCTCATTCGAATTATGTAAAAAAAATAGGTACTTAATTTTTGACCAAATTTCCGTATAAATAAATAAAGTGTTGACACGTTCCAAGTGTTCCAAGTGTGGAAGCGTGCGGCGGCGTGCTGATACAAAACCACGCCCCCGCCGCGTGTGTGTGAGTGTATGTGTATACCTAATCTGTAGGGTGTTCATACGATGCGTAATTAATTACACAACTTTTGGTTAACTTTACTTAGAAGTTTTTTAATATTTATGTTATATTAATTTTTATTTTGTCATATATGATCGTCAAATATCACGTCTTCAAATATCGATAGTAATTCACCAGTCACCCTGTATAGTATTTATTTATTTAACTCTTTTTTGTACACCACAATTACAATACAAACAATTACAGAAAAATACAAACTAAAAACTAATGGTGATACAGAAGGCGGCCTTATAGCTTATTAGCCATTTCTTCCAGACTACCTAGTAGACTAGTATACTAGAAGACCCGGCGAACTTCGTATCACCCTATAATCAAGAAATATCTGTTGTTTTTTTATTTACATTTTTGGACTTTACCTATTAAAGCCATAAATCTCCGTGTTTTGAAGTGCGACAGAATGTTTGACATATTAGTTAGTTGTCAAATCTAATGTCAAAAAAAGAAAACGTTGGTATCAACAATTACTAATAAATTAAAAATTAATTAAAAAAACATTGTCCAGCTGACAAAATTGTGAATATAAACCATTCCCAGATCCCCTTGAACACACACAAAAAATTTCATCAAAATCGGTCCAGTCGTTTGAGAAAAGTTCAGTGACATACACACTCACAGAAGAATTATTATATATATAAAGATTAATAAATAACAGTATTACAATTTACGAGCGATTTCCCGAATATAAATAAGTCATTATTATTATTGTAAGTTGTTTTTATGTTAAAGGTAGGCTATTTGATGGGTAATAGTCACCGTCTTGCATGGACATCCGCAACCTCTCTATTGCGAATGCGTTGCAAACTTAGTGTTTAGAAATAGGGAAAGGTGAACTTAAGGAAATGTCAAGAAAAAAGGTGGGAAAATAGGGAAAGGGCAACCGGCTCTCTTACTCATCGGAAGAACCGCAACTATTAAATACTACTTTACGACGATCTTCTATTAGAGAGCCTTACTACGGTCGAGCCAGCCCATGTTCGAGCTGTAGTTACATGACTACAGCTAGTCTACCGTCTACTACGTTAAATCAGATAGGTCATTTTAATGCCCATATGTTATACTAAGACCAAGTATCTTTACACTTGAAGTGTAATAAATATAGTGTGTATACTATATTATTGAATTAAGTCTAGTGTAAAGTCTCCTTTACAAAACATCTGATGTATACCAAATAAGGTGGACCACCCATTGGCCCAATTCATTATGCTATGTTAAAATCTAAAATTATTAAATACGACTTAAAGAAAAGACGTTTCTTTTCAAACCCAGTAATTAACCACGTTAGACACTAATATCTCCATACCTGGAATTCAAGCGTCTTCCTCATGAGCCGTACGTCATGTCTCCTCCTCCTCCAGGCAGCCAGCAACATGAACCGCGCCACTCTAGCCGCGGCTCGTTGCTCCACAGACCCTGGCACCACCTTAGAGACAGCTCGACCTGACATCTCCTGGACAGTCCTATGACACAAACTCCTTGATTACTGTCGTTTCAGTAACTCTTAAACTTAGTACTCAGCTTAGCGAAGCAACAGTTAATGATAATGTTGTTAATCATGATGCAATTCTGTGTAAATCACTGGCATTCATTAGTCATATCAAAGGAAACACTTTTGTGCAAAAAACAAAACAGACTAAGTTAAGCTAAATACTCTAAATGTTTTAGATTTGTAATATTTTACGGTAATGGTACAATGAGCCAACTATTCACAACATGTAAGGCAGATTCTGTCTAAATCTTTGAAATTGCCGGGTAGAAGAAGAGAGGTATAATTAGCGAATGAGCTTAAATAAATCTTGCCTACAACATACTTTTCCCTCTTAATTCTCTTGGTGGGCGTGAGGTCCTCCATAGAGGCGGCCTTAGTCTTTATCTTGTGTCGAGGCGCCGTGTACTGATCCAGGCAGCTCTTGATCCGCTCCAGGTGAGCGCTGGGCGCGGCGGGCTTCACCGTGAACTTGTTCACAGGAGTCAGAAATAACTGCTTCCTGACATGAGGTCTGGTCCGGCTGGTGATAGAAATTGACACTAGATCATTTCAAACTCATGACAACTCGTGAAAAAGACGCTCGTTATATGTATATCATAACGTAACGTAACGATATACAGGGTGACTGGTGAATTACTATCGATACTTGAGGACGTGATATTTGACGATCATATATGACAAAATAAAAATTAATATAACATAAATATTAATAAACTTCTATGTAAAGTTAACCAAAAGTTATGTAATTAATTACGCATCGTATGAACACCCTACAGATTAGGTATACACACACACTCACACATACGCGTTTGGCGGCGTAGTGTTGTATCAGCACGCCGCCGCACGCGTCCACACTTGGAACACTTGGAACGTGTCAACACTTTATTTATTTATACGGAAATTTTGTCAAAAATTAAGTGCCTATTTTTTTTTACATAATTCGAATGAGAATCATGTACCGAGTATTCTCCTTAAATATTGATAGTAATTCACCAGTCACCCTGTATATGTATGTACATTGGGTAGAATAAAATTGTAATATAGACAGTTATAATTTTAAAGTTTCTTCTGTATGTAAAAAGCTCAATTATTTCATATATTCGAACTATTTAAGACTCTTAGGTTTACCGTAAACATTATTAAGACAATGAAAAAATCCTACATCAGAATCAGACAGATAGTGACAGCAATTAGATGAGGTACCTAAATAGAATGACAGTCTTAAGGGATAATAATTTCTTGATCTTCATCTAATAATGACTTTATTACATATTTTGGTTTCACATTGAAGCCGGGTAATATTTTTTTTGTTTCATCACCTACAACATAACACAAGAAATAAAAGCCGAATATATGTATAGCTATATTCAATATTGAAATATTAAATTTATATGAATCTGTCATCCCGTGCATCAATTAGGTTTACATTCTCAAAAATCAAAGAAACAATGGTATAATAAGTAAACATTGTATGGGATTAAAAAGTTTGCAATCATTGGAGCTGAGAACCAATTGTGACTATTAACTAGTCCCAACAGAGACTAATTACTGCAAACGTATTGGCGAATAGAATACGTGGATCAATACCAGTTTTTAATTATTTTCCTCAAACAATTTCATTCAAGTATTACAAGTCGAGCCAACGTTTCTTTTACCTCGTGTCTCATCTCATGTGGAATTAATGATGCCGCCGGTTTCCCATGACGTGGAGGAAAATGTTACGATAATATTAATATTATGACAGTATGGTGGGGATCATTGGCTGATGAGGAGCAGGCTTGGATGAACTATTGAACATTTAGAGTCTAGTGAGGTCGCATGTCTCTTAATATGTCCTTGGCATCCGTGGAGAAACGTAAGTGGAACATTGATGGTTACCCGCGTTTATAATTTAACTGACAGTGCGTGATAATATTATAGTTTAATCTGTGACTGTGTATAAAACAGTATAATATTTAATAATAAGTTTAAATTCGTATTAACTTTTACAATTTGGACTCTTTTTGGTGCTACAAGGTGTGGTAGTGTGATATACGCCTTTTAGGTGATGCATTTTTCAGGTAGATAATTAAATAAAATATTTTATTTTACTAAAAAATAAGTTTAAAGTGTTGCTAGTATACAAATATCGTTTGTTTATTTATATCTTATTAAAACGTTATGTGACCACTCTAAGCAAGATTGCACTACGCAGTAGTTTCAAGGCCAGCAATTATAAAGTCATTTTTTTTTAAATTATTCTTATATCAAATAATAGAGAACATGGCACCAAAAATGACATGCTTCATATTAACAAATGAGATAGACTCTTGAAAGAAAAATACAAATGACATACCTAAATTATATATTACATTAATATTCGGAAATGAAGTCCACGCTGCTTTAAGATTTGAAAAATCCAATTTCATCGTGTTTATTTTGTTGACACATTCAAGATATGTAATAAAAAAAACGTCGAAAAAAAAACTTTGGAACGTCTTGTAATTTGGAAATAAATAGTTTTTTATCTACTATAAAAAAAACATTTTCGAGAGAGGCGAAGGAGAATTAATGATTGGTTTTATTTTAATCAACAAGAACTGAAATTTTGATTTTCAAACTTAGTTCTCATTTTCATTTCCATTGTTTCGGAAAATTAAGCAATATGTTAAAAATATATATTTTTTTCAATATACCGGCTGAACGATGCTTCCAAACATTTACTTCATACTGTTTTGACAAGCGATAGGCACTTTAACCACAAAAATTATTCCTCATAAATATTCTTGACAACTACTTCTACAGTCTAAATTAACATCAGTACAACCCTAATAAAACCTTCAATCAACAGACAGCCACTATCCACTATGTGTATGATGTATATTTACGCAGGCGTCGCGTGCAGGCCAGCGTCCCCCGCCCCCGCGCGCCTCGCCCCCGCGCCCGCGCGCCCCGCTGACAGGCTGTGCGGCATCTTGACTCCGGCCGGGGTGCTCATACTGCTGCAACAAGGTACTACACATTAAACCTTACACTACACTATCGAAATTCAACAAGAGATCTCCTTCGAAAATCTTCAGGTGCATTTCAATGAATACTACTTTTCAGCAACCGTGATCACTGACAGACGAGATGTGAATGTAGTTTTTTTACAATTACAATAATAAAGCACGGCAGTATATCCAAAAAATATTAGTTTCATTTAAATGAATAATACTCGCGAAAGTCTCAAATCTCATTATCTTTAGCTACACATTGTTTTAGGATAGCTTGATTTTACATACTTAATGCATATCAACAATAATTATCTGACCACAATTCATCCATATTATATATCGCTAATGTTATGCTTTCAAATATCTTTTCATTTTATCTACTACTTTCATTAATACTGTACTGAAAACCTACCTACTATATAATTATCGTAGCAGACTAGTTAGTTCAAAACTCGTTCAAACTAATTCACTAATTACTTCCTATTAAGTACCATTCATATGAATATTTCAATTTAATTTAAAAAAAGCTACAATATTACATTTATATTTTATTGACCAACGAGGGGCTGAAAAATTAATTTTACGTTTTTTATGAACTGTTGAATAAATTACACCAGTCGTAAACCAGCACCTACTAAGCACCGAGGGGCTGTACGTGAAGGATTAGTGAAATGACATAAGACATGCTAGGAATACAAGGATAAACAGAACTATACAATATACAAAAACACTTCAAAATATGGAGTAAAATTTAATAATACTAGTAGGAAATATAGAAAAGGGAAATTCGAGTCAAAACTTCTGAAAAAATATTATATCTGAATGACAAAAAAGGCTGTATATATATAAAATAAAACAATCAACTCACCTTTTGTAAATAACTTAATGGGTGAATCCTAAATGTAATGTATTTTGTATTTAATAAAGATGTAGGGTCCTGTGAGCGACTTGTGACGTACGATTATGACAATAGTTTATTATAGAACATTGGTTTTGAATATTTATTATTTTATTTTAAAACCAGCCAAAAATAGTACGTAAAAAGTATTTGTTATATGTACCACAGAGAATCAATAACAGTGAATGGAGTCTTTGATAGAGAAATATATTTTTCTTATAAAATATGCAAACAATTAATGGAGTTATTACTAATATTCGGTTCGTTTCAAGGACGACCAGAGCTTGCCGGAAAACTACGAAAATTATCAGACGTACATATATCAATTATAACAAAAATTACATTTCTAAAACAGCTCATAACTTAAAACTTTATGGTTGCCCACGTAATAGTAGATTTGGTTAGGTAGAGAGAGGAGCTTGGACGGTGGAGGTGAGCGTTTAACGCGTTAGATAGGGGTCCCTTAAACCTACACCTGGGTCGCAAGTCCCAGGCACTGTTGAAGCTCCTCTCCCTGCAACGATGGACTCGATACCCGCACTATGAATGATGGAATGCTGAGAGGTTTCGTCTCAAAACCACCACATATTTGTGTGGTGTCAGGAATCTTCTGGTTCATGTCACTAGGTGTTAGTACCGCGGAGACAACAGCCAGTGTTATTGTATATCGTATCTATACAACGTAATCGCCCCGGCGATGTTCGTTAATTTTTTTAATAATAAACAACTTGAAACTTTTGTTTAGTGATTGTGTAGGAAAATGAAAGTTAAGTTAAAAATATTACAATTAAAAACAGAATTGAAGAAGGTGGAAATATCATCTAATTCATATTTCTATTAAACAAAGAAGTATTAAAAAATTTTACAAAAGATATCTTTTTAATAAATATTGATAATATTCGGTTTAATTTCATTAGTGTTGCCATATCGAGGTCCTTAGTTTTAACACACTTTTAATAGTCGCGTGGAAACAAGTTTACAAATCAATTAGATTTATACTTAAGTACTATAGACTATAGTTGTAAACTACATGCACGAATGTTAGTTTCAACTCTCTATATTAATATTGTAATATGAACATCCTCGGAAACGATTCAGTAGAAATAGACTCGTTTATTTAATATATTTAATATGATATTATGAATCATAGCATCATTAAGATTATTAAATGACTTTTTAAACATACATTTGTATTATATTTTACTACAAAAATAAACGTTGTAATACTTATTATAATTTTAATATATAAAATTTAATAATAAACATGATCTCAGATTTTGGGTAAAATTTTCATATAATAAGAAAAAAACTTGAACGTCGCGTTGGCGGGTTTTACGAGGAAACATCAAGTCTTAAAACTAACAATTATAGGTATATCAGAGATGGAACAAATTACGAAAGACAGCAGTCTGTAATAATATGTAATAATATTATTGTATTATAAAATTCCGCCATCACCTTGGCCCAGTTACTGTAATATTAATTAAGTAATACGAAATATAATACGAGGGGCGGCGATGGTATCACGAGCGAATTAAACAGGAGCCGGCGGGAACGAGCGACGACGCGACCAACAGCCGGGACACACGGACGCCATGACACCCCACCTGTAGTTTACGTGACGCGGACTATATATTATATTTTATCGGCGAACACTTCAGGTTACACACAATCAAAAACATTTATTTCATTAAATATTACTTAGTGGTTTGTTGCGAAGATCGAGATAGCATTTGGTTATGTTTAATTCTTCTAAGAAAGTTCTGCATCGGCCATCGTCAGTTGAAAAGTTTCTATGATTGACTCTCAAACAAACGAGCGACGAAAACTTGATGAGTATCTGGGATAGTATACCTGTAGGGTGGGGTAGGACTTGAGGCAGGTCATGAACCCTCGCTCCCTGTTTGAACCCTACAACATTTACGCAATATATTGAAGGGTTGCAGTCTGTAGGGTTGTTTAACATGTAGCGCCGACGACGCCGCGGCGACCACGGCTGGCGCCACACGCGAACTGACGAGTCGCCACTAGCGGTGGTGCCACTGACTCACGGCTCACCACCTACCACCTACCACCGATATAACATCAAAAAATAATACTACAAATCATCAATGTAATGTCATTTCGTTTCGATCTACATCTCAGTCTGTCAGTCATCAACATGTACCTATATTTAAAACAACTAACATATTTATCTAACGTAGTATATGTATATCAATAATGAAATTTTGATCCTGAAGTAATTTAATTATAGAAAGTCGAGAATATTTTCGTAGATTTAAAGTCTTTTATTAATTACTAATGACTTTATTATTTTAAAATCGAACCGACATGTGACGTGGTAAATTTTCTTCGATTTTTCTTAGTAACAAAAATTAAGTACTTTAGATTCAAATCTAAATAAATTTTAAAACATTCAACGTCACTTTAAACAACTATGTACTTCTTACTTTTTAATATGAGGACATCTTATGTAGGTACATATATCATTATTAATTATTTTAAATATATTAATTTTTTTCATTAATTCTCTTTCTTTAACTTACATACTTTGGTACTTAGAATGGTTTAGGTTTTTAAAACAATTTTCAATCATCATTCCTTATAACATATCACACATAAAAATTATTAATTATATTGTAGCAATTATTTCATTAAATCTCAGTTTTTATTAATTTGTTATATTATATCAATGAAGATGACGTATCAAACAAGCAGATGACATTATTCAAACTCAAATAACTGTGACTCATACTCTCTGAAGAAACACGAAAATAACACCCACGCACTGAAAATAAGGGTCAGCCTATAGAACCTCCGGGCTCCGGGGGTGAGTCACGACCCTTATAAATATATATCAGATTACTCGGCGATCGCGAAACAGAATTAATATTAACGGTATGAACCAGGAAACAAATACATTGAGACTTGTTATTTATAGTAAACAAAATTTATAATCTAAACGACACAAACAGATATCTCATTAGAGAAAAACTATTATTATATAAATCACATACGAGTATGTAAAAATATTTTTTTGCATTCCTCTGTAACATTGAAATATTTAAATATTAATGAATTATTATTGTAGTTAATTCTCATAATGAACTTCGTCTTACGTCAGATGTATTCCTGAATCCACTCATACAGCCAAACACTCATAATTTTCGAATAAAATAACTGTTGAACTGAATGTTGGTATAAATTTATTCATCGCGATCTAAATAAATGTTATTATTATTCTGCTCTTTCCGCCTATTTTAAAATGTTCTTTGTTTGTGTATAGAACTAAAGTAGGTGGGTAATTTAATGCGACTAATAAATCAGAAGAACAAAAATAGGCAACCTTAATATATTTAAATCTTGTTCTACTTTTGCCCATAGGAAGTACATACTTCATTAATAATAATTTTAATGTATGGAGACTTAATATTTTTTTTTAAGAAACAGAGTCACAATGAGTGTCAAACAACATCGCATTTTGTGATAACTGATCATTTAATTATTAAGTTTATAATATTTCCGTCCCGCTCTCGCATGTAGCAATACGTATATGTCCATCGCGCATGCTCAGGTATACGTCAGACCGCAGACGGTTGGCGGCGGCCAATCGTGATCACTCCGCGGTAGTGTGACGGCCCGCTTCGGAATACATAGACGTTATAGTAGTTCGTCGTTATTTTCGCAAAAGTTTACAACTTCTGACGATCTTTGGGAGTTGGGAAAACTATTTGTGTTAACCGTTACGACACCGCCGTTATCAGTCGTAAAAAGTATAGCCCTTCACGACAGTGTTACAATAACAAAGTAGCGTTTTGATATAACCAGTTTCTTAATTCTTGGAACCGTCACCCGTGCATGCTGTGTTCGACACGAGACCTTGATAACTAGTTCCTTGGACGAGCGAAGAGACAGTTATTATTGGATTATGCCCAAGGAGGTACGTCTTTAGTTTACGTTGCGAATCAGAGGTGCGTGTCTCCTATACGAGTTATATCGAATCAGTGTGGTTGAGTGCGAATTTCGATTACAGGATTTAATTATCGATACGGTGTTATAATGTTTATATAAATGTGCGCGAGCCAGAGACCGCTGTGAGGTGTCCGCGGACGATAGTCGTCAAAATCGTGCGATGGACAACGGCGGAGGTAAATTAAAACGGCGTGTAATATTGCATGAACTGTCCTTTGGTATTGTGTTGAGTATTGACGGTTGTCACTCCTGCCTGGCGCTGCACGCACTTGCTCTTTAATCTCTAATAAATGTAGATCGCGGTTTAGATGATCGTAGTTTTCCAATGGCTGGTGTAATGCTTCCTTCTGTTCTGTGAGCGAGCTATGTTTGTGTGTTCTATAAATACCCCACAAGCCGACCATTACTCCATCCATATCGCTGTTTAGTAATTACTATGTACATACATTGAACTTGTATTTAAATCATTGGCTATCCTAGGATTCAAAAAGAAATATAATTTTTATAAATTATAATTAAGAAGCTTAAATTAGTATATGGTTAGTAAAACGCTGTGTAGACAGATAATTTTCGTAAATATCTCTGTAAGCTTCCTGTCTTAGTATTGAATATTGTAGTATTTATTAATACAATTAATTATTGCCGCCATTTTAATGTATGTAGCGCTATCAACAAGTTCAGTACTGTCAGTTGTTTAGTTATGTATACCTAACATTATATATATTGTTTATTATATACAATGTATTATTTCATTTAATCTTAATGATTTAACGATTATTTTCTTATTTTATTAGACGGGAAATGTTCTTACTGTTTTATTTATTAGTATTGACGTTTTTCGTATTTCGATATTTGAATCATATAATTTATATAATAAAAAGACAAAAGACTGACAGACCCTGGCTAAAGCTGGGAAATTGCCCGGTAAAAAATAAAGACATTACTGTCAAAATAAAAGTAACTAATATTTTATTAGAGTTTTTATTATAAAAATATTAATAGGAGATTAAAAAAGACTACCTATCTTTTGCATCACATATTATAAACTATGTAACAATAATTAAATCTAAAACAGTAGAGCTATTATATGTTACATAACATAAAATATAATTATACAAGAATACCCCATCTATTTCCATAGAAAAAACCATTTTTGTAACCAAATTCCCGGTATAGTTGAGATGTGGGTAATAATTATGTAAAGTTATACAATATTAATGCTTTTATTGTCGATGGATGTGTTCTAACATTATTATAATGCAATCTGTATTTATTATAACTATTATAAGCCAGTAACAGGTAACTTTGAATTATAACACATTTATTTATATACATATATCTATATATTTTATTTTTTAATTAACATCAGTATTTACAGATGTAAGGGTGGCCCGAGCATTCTAAATATATATATTATGACTCTCTAAGATATACAAATAGTATTACAAAAATAGTATATATACAGTCAAAATAAGAAACCTCCTTTTTGAAGTCTGTTAATAAATATATAAAGGATGCCATTATATGATATCTTTGTAGTTATTTCTCTGGTCCTAATTACCTTTTTTTAAGTAGAATTAAATTAATTATCCCGAAGAGAAATAATATCTTTGAGCCTTGTGAAGTCGTTAATTCATAAGGAAACACAACAACCTATTATGAAGTCAACACAGTTCTTCTCAAAGGCTTGTATTACCGATTGCCGTAAAACTGGCCGGACTCATTTGTATTAACGGATAATCTTTGTAATATGTCAAAAAAACTTTATAGATTCTTATATTCATGTTTATGTAAAGGTTTCTACATTGGTTTATATTTACAAGCTTTGCTTATAATACTATAATGTGTAAATTCCCACAGATCAAGATACAATCAAATGATAATAATAAATGATATATGGCTACATATATCATATGATATTATCTTCTTTTTCTACCTGGTGATTTCCCAGCTTTAGCCAGGGTCTGCCTTACATGTTGTGAATAGTTTTGGCTAATTGTTTTTATGACCGGCCACCTGCCTGACATCAACCCTCTTTTTGAAAATCAGCATTAACTAGTGGTGTCTAAATACTATTAGAAAGTACATATGACTTGGAAAAATCACATTGGTACTTGCCAGGGCCAGGATCGAACCTGCGACCTCGTGCATGAGGGGTGAGCTTTTTAACTACTACGCCACCACTAGGATAGTCTATGACAATATAATTATATATATAACATATTGATACCAACATACAGAATATAAACAGAAAAGATACAGTAATAATGTAGATCACAAATTTGTACAGCTATAGCTAATTTGTTATAAAATACATACATAAAACATCTGCAAAAAAGTTGTTTTTAAAATAAGTTCAAATAATACTGGAACTTATCAGTAATTGTCTTATTATCAGCAATGAGAGTTGACCCCCGCACCCTCAGATAGTTTTCAATATTGATCAACTGCTTCTCATGTCACCAGTCTGTCGGCAGCTTCCCGATGTGCTTCACTCTCATACTACATGTTCATTATATGTGATGTTCTTTTCATTGTAACTGTTTAATATTTAAAATGACTCTGTTCTGGGGAATGACGGTTATAGCAGGTATTTGATTTCTTTTATTTTTAATTTTCATATCTTTTTTATTGGATAATGTTTAATTTATTTTATTATTTTTCAAGTGTTTTGTCGATTTTTGGATAACATCTAAATCCAAGAAATATTGCAATTTTGTGTTGAATAGTGTAATAAAAGTGAATGAAAAAATCTGTTATGTCTTTACCGGATGGTTATATAAATTTTTTCTAATAATTAATAATATCACACAAACTATTGAATAATTACATTATAATATTTTTTTTGTACTTGAAAATATACTTCATATTTGAAAATAATAATTTGAAAAACCATGTCCATACATTCTCAAATATAATGCTATATAAATGTACAATACACTTGTATCTTTTTATAAAACGTTTTTTTGTATGTTTTAATGTATTTCAAGTGTTGCAATATTTTTGAAATATAGAATAATAGCATATACTCTGTTAAATCCTGCTTAAAATATTAAAGGAATTAATTTATGAAAAATTATATTTCTTCTGTCTTTAACAAACATTCATTCTTTATTTTATTTTTAATGGTTTCAACATTAATAATTATTTCTATAATGTACTGGTAACATTCATCACAAGTTTTCAAATTTAAGATATCATTTTAAATATAAATTTATTAAAATAATTTAAACTTATTATAAACTATTGGACCTTATAATGTGTTATTTTACTTGAAAATATAATTAATATTTGTAAAAAGTATTGATACCAAAAATAATATATTAAATTTATTTAATATATTTCAAGTGTGGCAACATATTTAGATGTAGAGTAATAGCGTAAATCTGTTTTATTCCATTTAGACTATAAAAGAAACAATATTGTATTCATTTAATTTATTAAAAATTACAGTTTTCCACTTTATAACAAACATTTATTTTTCTTTTCATTTTAAAAGGTTTCATAACTAATAATAATTAGTTTTATATTTAAATAATGATAATATTCATCATGACTTTATATTTCAATATATGATTTTTAATATAAATTTATAACAATAATTTATACATACTTCTGTAATACTCACAATAATTTTCTTACAAAAAATAATTCTTTTCCACATTGTTCTACTTGCTTTGGCAATATAATATCGAGTATTTTAAACGAAATGTGTTATATTAATAATTACAATAAAATATATAATACATACCCAGTATGTATATTAATTTTGCTAATTAAGTAATTGAATGTTTTTATTTTAGTTGAACTATTGACATTAGATTAGCAATTCATAGATAAAAATTTAAAAATAATCTCCTACGATTGGTCACATTTGAAACGCTTGACGGATGAACCTCGTATTTGACGTTTGTTCATTTAATAATAATTTTGATAGGTATGATATTTATTTGTTACAAATAAATTATTTATTTAATGAAATATTGAATATCAGTATGTACAGAGTAGTTAAAGATAATGTATAGAAAATAGAAATGTTTCAATTAAAATCAGGCTTCAAAAACTACATAAGTTATCAATATGACACTATTTGTTCCACACGTCCATATAAAACGTTATTATTTACATGTTTATAGTCCGTTAGACTTAAGCTGAGCTTTGCATTTGTGTGAGTGAAAGTAAAAGTAAAATTAGACAAAAAACTTTTAGAATTACATTTTATTAGAATTTAAATAGATACATAAGTGCTATAAAATAAGCAAAACTTGTAAAAGACCAGATGGAAATATTATTAATATTATGGATGTTTTTTTATTGATTTATAACAATTTTTGAACTATAAATTCTTAGTCACTAGATATTGCATTTTCAACATTTGATTTTGCTACCAGTACAAAGGTTGAAGTGCGGGGCGAAGTAAAAGCAGAATAAACCGGTTCAAATCCAGATAGGCCAGCGCAGATGCCTCTAAAAATGATGAAAAGTGAAAATGAATTATAGTAAAATGACAAGGAGGGGAATATTATAAAAGTAAAGGGAAAATAATTTACGGGCGATCTGAGGTCGGGAAGAGTACGGGCGTGGGTATTTAAGGGTAAAAAATGTGTTTTCTCGATTTCCGGAAAAACTAAGAGTCCTAATGAAAAATGTTATATGGCAAAGTTGTAGGTAATAAAAAGATCTTAAACTTTTGTATATACATTTTTTTCACATAACCTGAAAATTTATGTGATAAGTTCGAAAAACCAAGTTTTTGTTTTTTTTTTTTCTCTTACAAAAAACAATTTTTTGTCACGAAATTTGGTGAAAACTTTTCTTTTGATGTAACAAATACACTATAATTTATTTGATTAGAAATATTTATTTTTTAGCTTATTTTGAATATATACCTATAAAATCAGCCTCATTTTCAATCGAAAAATCACCCGTCAAAATATCAGCTATTTTCAAAAATTTGGTACGTTTTCAATTTGTTGAAATCTCTATTTTCCGATGGTGAAGAAATAAATATAAGTTTCTTACTTACAGTACCATTTTTGGATAAAATAAACATGTCTCTTAATGAAATGATACTCAACATCGGTTTGAAAGTGCATTTGTAACATCAAAAGAAAAGTTTTCACCAAATTTCGTGACAAAAAATTGTTTTTTATAAGAGATAAAAATAAAAAACCAAAAACTTGGTTTTTCGAATTTATCACATTAATTTTCAGGTTATGTGAACAAATTGTTATTACAAAAGTTTAAGATCTTTTTATTACCTACAACTTTGCCATATAACATTTTTCCGTAGGACTTTTAGTTTAACCGGAAATCGACAAAACCTATTTTTGACCCTTAAACACCCACCCCCATACCCTTCCCGACCTCAGGTCACCCGTAAATTATTTTTCCTTTAATTTTTATAATATTCCCCTCCTTTTTTAATGAGTTTCATTCTACTATAATTTAATTATGTTTTAAAAGCTATCGGCACTGGTTTAGAAAAGAACGTGGCATTAAAAAATTTGACATCACACCTACACTATCCGTGTGCACTCACACAAATGCAAAGCTCAGCTTAAATCAAACGCACTACACACGTGACACGGAACGTTTACGGTTTTTATTCATAGATCATAGCACGTATACGTATATTAACGTAGGTTGAATTCAGAATTGAATGAGGAACTGGATGTGGTCAAAGTTTAATTAATAAAACCTTTTTGTAATATTTAAAACCGTTGTTTCATTCATTGAACTATATATTATTTTGGGTATGTTGCATATACTAACATATCAATATAAACATAATTCTTTATATATTAGTCGACGTATTTACGTACTACTAAGTGTTGGTCGAACATAATTCCTTTATTCAATGGTTGTCATCAAGTAATTTCAAAGTTCATTCATCTCACTGAAGATGCACAAAAGACTTCACAAATCACATGTATATTTTTACCTACACCCTGTATATATCAATGTATCTATTACTAATACACGATACTTAAAGCACCTGTATGATAATGAAGCGTAGTGGCCTTCGCTGTGAGGTAGTAAGTCCGTAGTGTAAAGCTTGTCAGCTAGTGGTGGCAGCTTGTTCGCGAGTGTGTGAGGGTGATGCGTGTGCTTGTTGCAGAGGGCGTGCTGCATGTAGACCACGGCGAGGCGGGCCAGCCGTCCAACCTCAATATAAGTGATGTCAGTGAGTATCCCCACACTCCTGGACAGCAACTATGGACACTTCTCAGTGACCTAAGCTAATATGAGCACCATGTATTTATGACGTCACAGTAATCTAAGCTGTATATCGTTTTATGTCATAGTTCTTATATGTCATTTTCTCTGTTGTATTTATTATTCATATATATTATATATCTCAGTATTACTCATTTTATTATCTCATCTTATATATGATCATATTTCATTGTTTTTATTTTGTCTCTTAATTTCTCTTTTCTCATATTATTTCTTCTCTTGTGAAATTATTAAAATCGTTTGTGAGGCTCTCTGGTGGTTTGTGTTTCACGCAAAAGTTACTTGACAAAGGATGAAACTTTCATAAATTTGACTTTACACATCAATGAAGTATAATAATTTATACCTAAAATACATATATCAAGGGGTAATGATTGTATTACATAGTCTGTAGATCGAAGTTAGTAAAAATTACGAAGTCCAAGTGGATAAAGTCGCGGGAAAGAATTAGTATATCTATAATGTTGTTTATTGTGTAATAAATATATATTTTTATTAAAAATATAAACAATGGTTCCTTAACTACAGATAATAATTAATGTCACTTACAATGAATTCTAATCCTCATGAATAATAATATATTATTGTTTTAAAAACATCGTTCATCAGATCATCTTTATCAGCCTGTAGTTGCTAATCTATAGTGGACATATAATATTTAGTTCTAAATTGTTTTTATAATTGGTAAACTATCCCTAGTACTAATTTGTGATGTTCGATTAAACTGTAGATATTGCGTGTGCCACATAAAGCAATAAAATTATATTTCGTTTACAACAAATAAGAAAATACCTAATACTGTTAAAATTTGTTATACGACGATCTTTGACCTATTAAATGAAGAGCTCAAATGAAGCCGCTATGACCCCAAATAACGTTAATATTTGTAACAAGTGATGTTTTTATGATATAAACTTGTTATTTATATTATAACGAGGAACATCTCTATAAACAGCGATCAGGGAATCCTGATGTTATCTGGGGTGAGAGTGCGACACTCTTATCACACAAATTATATAGCGAACATACAAGTCGAAAATATTTTGTTATGATTATTATTATTAGGTAACGCCTATTGACTCATACATACTAATATTCTTCCTCGACTTCGCTCGCTTTAATTTTCGATATCTATTTTTAGGTCCATTCATCGATGTTTTATTTTCATTAACTAGCCATTAGATATATTTTTTATAATGAATTAAATTTACGTAATACTTTTTAACAATTACTAATTTATTTGAGTCCGTAAATTCTTCTATAAGCAAGTGAAAGTTTATGAAACGTTCTCTTTATATAGTGCTGGGTTTGATGTGTGCTTAGTGTGAGGTAGTGCTGGGTTGAAGCTGATCTTACATAGACTGGAAGATTCCTTATACCAACTGAAATGAACACTAGCAATGTACAAATCTATATATATAAAAAAGTCGTGTTAGATACAGTTTTTTATAACTCAAGAACGACTGTAGGGATATAGTTGAAAATTTAGGGGTGATAGAATACGGAGACGGAAGGGTATTTGATTCTGTTCGATCGAAACAGAAAAAAAAAACAAATATATGATTATTATTTACGGCCTCTAGGACGGAATAGAATTCAGCCGGTCAGCTATACATATATTAGTTACTTATGCCAAAATTAAATTGGGGAAAAAGTATTACATAGTTGATAAAAATTGATTGTAATAATAAAATACTGATAAATAAAATATATCATGATACGTATTAAAAGCTGTGTAATCACAAACGTGAGAGATATTAACGTAAGCTAATTAATGCAAAAACGCCGAAATTATCGTATACTGTTATGAGAACTTGTGGGAGGCGTAACGTAAGTTAGTAACATCGGATCGGGTCAGGCGACTTGTGAACAGTAAACAAAGGAGTTGAAGAAATAAACACACTGGTTATTGTTCAATTATAATGTATTAAGGAAAATATAAGGAAATATAAGTAAATGAAATTAATAATACTTCAAGTACATTTACATTGGTATTCATCACTTCTGTACACTCGCCATAAAAATGCCAATCTCTTTTTCGTTTCATCTTCAACAGAGTATTTTACAATTAAACAAAAAACACGATTGCTAAGTAAACATAATCTCCATTATATGTAGTAATGACAATTAATGTTGGTCATTTGATTCATTCGTAATACCTACTATGTCCAAGGTCGTTCAATCCTCGCGCTATGTTTGCCTCCATACTCTTCTCGGTACCCTATCAACAATATTCCACATATAACAATTCGTTTCACCTCACCGTCTCCGTTGTTCGCTTCACTTTCTCTCCGGTTTTTCCCCGCTGCAGCATCCTTATGAGAGTTCACATTAACCAAGCCTATATAACGCCTACGTCATTAATACCCGACTTGTTTGGTTGCGTTACTGTATAATGAGTTTATTAAATTCTGTGCTAAATTCTCAAACAGTTATAAGTTATAACACTATTAACTTTATAGTAGACTTAATTCATAGAAAAAAAATATATTTTTAAATTATTATCTACTCAAATCATGGATGATACGGTATTAATGATAATGAATGTATTGTGATCTGTTCAGTTGAGGCGATCACGAAGGCGGACCCTCTGTTCGGGCCGGGAGTAGAGGCCATGCCGCGACCTCTCTCCTCCCACCCGGGGCAGACCTACGTCCGCATTGTGGAGCAGCCCGCCGGGAAGGCGCTCAGGTGACACACACACACACACACATTATATATAACAAGTCGTAAATATCTTTACCGTTGGTATGTGTTGATAATTAAACCACTATATTAACCTAAAGTACCTAGATATGTACGTCTTATTACATTTGTCAATAATGTCATAACGAAAGAACTGGTTTATTCAGTTAGCTACACAACTAAGAGTGTTAAGGAAACAGAATGTAAATAATTCGCACGAATATGTGATCTTACCACCCGTTTGTAACGTTACAAACTAAATACGGATAGATTGCTTTCACCTGACGACGAAAAGACGTTTAAAACAATGTTAAGTAGTAGTAAATTTTAGTATAAAATGTGGTTCAAATGAGCAGTAGAGACACAAGGAGAATAAAATATAATAAAATAATATGATGTTCTCAGTTTATTTACCATAAGTTACGACACACTACATACTTACCGTTTCCCGTTTTTTACTGTATTACCCTCGTCAATATTGTATGAAAAGATTTATGAATGAAAAACTGTTAACTATAGGTATTGGGCGATTAAAATTTGAAGTAAGCATATTGTGTTGATAGTTAAGGAACATGAGATAAGTAATTTGTAAATACTTAGAAATAATTATTGATTTTTATCAAATAAATTAAAATGTTATCAATAAAAGTAGTGACCCCGTGACCTTTAAAAATAAAGTTTTATCAAACAAGGAAAAATAATTTCGTTGAAATTGAAGCGCTCATTACGTTAAGAGTGCGCGGCGCTAAGTACGAGTGTGTGTATGAATGAAACACGTCCACACCGTCCGTGTGTTCGTGTTGTATAACAAGGGTAATGCTCTCTGACGCGACACTCTCTTTTAGACCGCGCGTCACTTGTGTCGTCACGTCTACTGAGATTTTCGTTTAAACCTAGCGCGAATTATATTAAAACTACTAGCTTTCTGTCTGCAGCTTCGCCCGCGTGGAGTTCAGTTATATCGCGTTTCCAAGAAAACCTTTTTAAATTCTGGGATAAAAACTATCCTATGTTCTTTCTCAAGGTCAACTCTATGTCTGTACCAAATTTCATTAAAATCAGTACAGTGGTTTCGGCGTGAAAGCGTAACAGACAGACAGAGTTACTTTCGCATTTATAATATTATTAGGGATAGATTTTACTTAAAATAGTTCAAAAATGTTGCTCGTCTTTCTTATATTTAATAGTAAGAGGGACATTAACCCTATTTTAAGTATATCTGTTCAAACCAAATAAAAATGCTCTAAAATCTAAACGAATGTTCCGTATTGGATGCCGTCCAGAAATCTCTATATTCTGATATATGTGTGTTACTTTCTGTTGTATTAAATTATTTAGTTGATTTTAATGACTCAAATAAAAATAATACATTTATGTTTTTATTATTATACGTCGATCATCATACACAAATTAAAATTTCTTACAAGGCGAATACTTTAAATACCTTAGGTTAAACTGATACTTTTTACAAAATATATCACTGTCTGTAAGCCGACATTTCTCAGCTCATATATTTTTCACGGTCATCATTTAAATGTATTTTTTACCTATTACCAAGAAATCTGCGGTTCCGATGACATGGCGTTTATTAATCGTCTCGCTACTGATTCATACGTATATTAAGACAATTACCTCGTGTTTTATAACATGAGAAACAGAATCAGAAAATACACATAGATTGAACAATGAGACAGATCAGTAGAAGTACAATATTAACTTTATTTAATTAATTTTCCTCTTACGACTATAGTTATAAACAGACCTGTAGCCAGGGTCTGCCTTACATATTGTTGTGAATAGTTTTGGCTAATTGTTTTTACGACCGACCTGCCTGACATCAACCCCCTTTTGGGAATGCATTAATCAGTGATGTCTAAATAATCTTATAAAGTACATATGACTCGGAAAAATCACATTGGTACTTGCCCGGGCCAGGATCGAACCCGCGCCCTCATACATGAGAGGCGGGCCTTGTATCCACTAGACACTAGGCCATCACTGACTCCGTGAACAGTAAGTCTGTAAGTTGTGACGTATTTATGTTACAATACAATAATATTGTTTATAATATACAAATGATTTTGATACTATTAAACACTCGACGTGCGTTGATAGAGGAGCTAATTACATTGATAAAATATATCACGTTGTTATATTTGAAAATGATGAAGGATAACGAACAAGCAATGAGGATTCGATCACAAAATAGAAAATAATCTAAAATTTACTATTACATATTACGATTTGTTATATGCGATGTATATTTATATATAACAATTGAATATAAACATACAAAATACCGTTCTTTATAGATTAACACACAGACAGATATATAATATACATATATGTATGTATTATATATGTAAACGTCGTTGTATGTGCGTTTATAGTGAACATAAATATAATTAGATGATCTCTCGTTTAACAGATGACTTACCACAAGTTCACACCGTCACGTTGACAGTTTTTCATTGATAATAATTAATCCAAGGACACTAGTATTATCGTGAGTTTTGAATGAAAAACGGGAAACGCTTACTGTGTAGTTACGTGATGGAACTTGTGCTAGGAACATTCAAGGTGTGGGAATTTTATTGAATTTAATATGAGATTCTCGTAACTGGACACGATCAGTTTACGCTTATGTATTATCAGTTAATATTTAACAGAACTTTTATATACTCTATATTTTTTCTCGTTTTATAATATAAAAATAAATGTAAGTTATACTTTGACTTTGTCACAAGTCCATAGTTTGACCAATATACAGTAGAAACCAAATCTTTAAATATTATGTCCCACTAAAAAACTCTGCTGAAAACACGGTTGCTTTAAAGTAACCGAAACATCGGGAGTTAGTAGTTTAGTTAGTAATTCTTAGATCTCATTATAAAAAAAAATCTGTTTCTAAATAATATACATATTAATTATAATCAACAAGTAGCACATATCTTAAAGGTTATAATGTCAATCAGTAATGATCTATAGTAGAGCACGTGTATGTGTGACGCAGGTTCCGGTACGAGTGCGAGGGTCGGTCTGCCGGCTCCATCCCCGGGGTGAACAGCACCCTCGAGAGGAAGACCTACCCCACCATAGAGATAGTGGGATACAAGGGGGATGCGGTCGTCGTGGTCTCCTGCGTCACCAGGGAACAGCCCTATAGGTATGAACACACGCACACGCACACACACACACACACACACACACACACACAGCGGCAGATAACAGGAAAACAGAACGATATTATATACATACTTACATATATGTGTAGTGTTGTGTGACTTGTGAGTCACGCGGCGTGGAGACGATATTATATACACGACGTGTATACACACACACACACATACACATAATATATATACACTGTACACATATTATACAGGATGACTGGTGAATTACTATCAATATTTTAGGAGAATGCTCGGTACATGATTCTCATTCGAATTATGTAAAAAAATAGGTACTTAATTTTTTACCAAATTTCCGTATAAATAAATAAAGTGTGGACACGTTCCAAGTGTTCCAAGTGTGGACGCGTGCGGCGGCGTGCTGATACAACACCCCGCCGCCGCGCGCGAGTGTGTGTGTGTGTGTATACCTAATCTGTAGGGTGTTCACACGATGCGTAATTAATTACACAACTTTTGGTTAACTTTACTTAGAAGTTTATTAATATTTATGTTATACTAGAAGACCTGGCGAACTTCGTATCGTCCTATAATCAAGAAATATCTATTACGTTTTTTTTTAATATTTTTGCAGTTTACCTGTAAGCCATATATCTTCATGTTTTGAAGTGCGATAGAATGATTGACATATTAGTTAGTTGTCAAATCTAATGTCAAAAAAAAAAAACGTTTGTATGGGAAATAGAAAAGGGCTGTTTTTATGGTTTTCCCACTAATTCAATTTTTTTTCAGCTTTTATACCTTCCCTGAACCTCCACGAACATTTCAAGACTAAGATAAGATAAATCCGTTCAGCCGTTCTCGAGTTTTAGCGAGACTAAGGAACAGCAATCCATTTTTATATATATAGAAGATTAATTTTTATTTTGTCATATATGATCGTCAAATATCACGTCCTCAAGTATCGATAGTAATTCACCAGTCACCCTGTATACAAGTTGACCCGGCATACGTTGTTTTGCCATATAAAAAAATAAGGGGTTGGTGATAAAATAGTAAAAATTTTGGGTTGTATGTATTTTTTAATGCTACATTATAAACAACCCTTATGACTTGGGGCTATAAAAATTGATGTTGGTCGATTCTCAGACCTATTCAATAATCAATATGCTCATAAAATTGCATCAGAATCGGTCCAGCCGTTTCAAAGAAGTTCTCTGTCTAACACCGCGACACGAGAATTTTATAAAAAAAAATTATATACAGGGTGACTGGTGAATTACTATCGATACTTGAGGACGTGATATTTGATGATCATATATGACAAAATAAAAATTAATATAACATAAATATTAATAAACTTCTAAGTAAAGGTAACCAAAAGTTATGTAATTAATTACGCATCGTGTGAACACCCTACAGATTAGGTATACACACACACACACACACACACTCGCGCGCGGCGGCGTGGTGTTGTATCAGCACGCCGCCGCACGCGTCCACACTTGGAACACTTGGAACATGTCCACACTTTATTTATTTATACGGAAATTTGATAAAAAATTAAGTACCTTTTTTTTACATAATTCGAATGAGAATCATGTACCGAGTATTCTCCTTAAATATTGATAATAATTCACCAGTCACCCTGTATATTCACATTTTTGGATAATTTCAAATATAGGTATGTAACCATAAATTCATCTTTACCACTCCGTAACACGAACATACACGTGTTAAACATAAGTTTAACCACGGCGGTAATAGCTACTACAGGCGCCTGCTTTAATCTCATTGTTAGACAGAGATTAGTTCATTGTCACCTAATATATACTGTCATTTAAAATTAACCTCTACAACCACTGTTAACCTAATTAAGGACCGTCTTTAATTCACCTTCAAGTCACATTGCCTGTAATCTATGTTATCATTGTGCACAGACCTCACCCCCACAACCTGGTGGGTCGCGAGAGGTCGTGCGAGAACGGAGTGTGCACCGTGAAGAGGAGCATCAGTGAGGAGTCACCGCAGGTGTCCTTCAGCAACCTGGGGATACAATGTGTCAAGAGGAAGGACATCGCGGAGGCGCTCAAGACCAGGGAGAGGCTGAGGGTCGACCCCTTCAAGAGTGAGTACACACACACACACGGACACATACATACATGTAGATGTGAGATTAGTCTTAGGACGCTGTATATAATACTAGCTGCGCCCCGCGGTGTTACCCGTGGATATCCGAGATGTAAAGTAGCCTATGTGTTATTCCTGGAAGTCAGCTTCCTGTATACAAAATTTTATCAAAATCAGTTCAGCCGTTTGAGCGTGAAGAAGTAACAAACATACACACACACTCACAAACTTTTGCAATTATAGTATTAGTAGGATAACAAATATAAAAATAACCCTGACCCAACCCATGTGTTAATCTCAGTTACCAAGTCGGTAGTGAACCGGCTGAGATGTTTTCAGCTTTTAAATGAGTCAATGAGCATGTTTCATCGGGCTCTGGACGTTGCTTACAGCGATGTTCTAAACTGAAATAGGGTCAATGACCCGCATACCACTCACTAGGACTTACTCCACACACAGTTCACGGACCTGTATCAACTGACACAAAAAATACTGGTTATTGTTATCTAGATACCCTTAGACTCTGATAAATGATAATATAGTATTGTAGATTCATATCAAATATAACAAAAGATGTTTAGTGAAAAAGTTGCGAAACATATCGCTACCAGGGCTGGCGGTTAAAATAGATCGCCAGAAATACTCGGTTAATATGAGGAGCGCGCACGAGACGCGCTACACGATGTAGATCATATCACCAAGGACGCGGGGATTTTATTTACTACGATAATACGTAGTACGGACTGATAACACGTAATCTAGACGATCGACACTTATCGCTTACATCACAGACGAACACCGGGTGTCGACGCTTGTATAGAAATGGAAACATCGACCACGTGTTACACCGCCACGAACAGTTTACGTAAAATGGCGTCCTAGCGTTACATCGCGTTACGTCACACTGTTTATTATTGTGTAATGATTGTTATTGAAGTACACACGACATAATGTTATCTCGTTCACACTACACACCGTCACGCTACATACTACTCAGTATGTTAGTCTTTTATAAACTGTTTCTTCTGCTATGTCTCCTAATGTCCGTCATGTTTCCGGTGGCCAGCCGGCTTCGGTCACCGCAACAAGCCGCAGAGCATCGACCTGAACACGGTCCGGCTCTGCTTCCAAGTGTTCCTCCCTGACGAGCGGACCGGCAAGATCAAGCACTCGCTGCCGCCGGTCGTGTCCGACGTGATCTACGACAAGAAGGCCATGAGCGACCTGGTCATCATGAGGGTCAGCCAGTGCTCCGACTTCGTGAAGGGCGGCGCCGAGATCATCCTGCTGTGCGAGCGGGTGACGCGCGAGGACATCGCCGTGGTGTTCTTCCAGAAGGAGGGAGACAGCGTGGTGTGGGAGGAGAGCGCGCACATCGTGCTCGTGCACAGGCAGTACGCCATAGCCTTCCACACGCCGCCCTACAGGGACCAGGCGGAGACGGGACACGTGCAGGTCAGGGACACGCGCACACACACACACACACACACACACACACACACACACACACACACACGCACACACGCACACATGATAACCTCACCCAGCCCACCTCACCTAGATCCAGGGTTGGAAAAAAAACATGCTGTTTTTAAAACTTCATTGCTGTTTTAATCACGTTTTAAACATGTTTTAAACACATAGGTACGTAAAAATGAAAAAATAATATACTAAAAAGACAAAACGTGCTTTATTTATTGTAATTGTAATTATTATTCTTATTATCAAAGTTTATATGCCATCAAGTTCAATCAACTTTCCTTCTCTTATTCTTCACCTCAACCCTCAACTTCCATGATCTGAAGTTTCTCAAGCGAACTGTTTTGATTAAGAGCCCTCATAATTGCAATGATTTAGCAGCTTTGTCTGTCCCAAGCTTGTTTCTTAATTTTGAATGTACCAGTCCGAATGTTGGGAAAAACCTTTCAATTCCTGCGGCAGAAGCAGTTGCAGTAAATAACTGAGACGTAATGTCGAGCATCCCTGGATCCACTTTATTACCCAGTGATTTCCACCACACAGACACATGCGTTTTCAATAAAAGGTCTTTTTTAAACATGTATTCCAAAAAAGGATAACTCCTCGCACGGTACGTCAGGACATCTTTCATGGCATGCGGACAGCTTGAATCTAAAAACTCCATGCCTATTGTGTCTTCTTATTCTGATAGACCTTCTCCATTGTAATTGGGCTCTAATATACAGGGTGACTGGTGAATTCCTATCGATATTTGAGGACGTGATATTTGACGATCATATATGACAAAATAAAAATTAATATAACATAAATATTAATAAACTTCTAAGTAAAGTTAACCAAAAGTTATGTAATTAATTACGCATCGTATGAACACCCTACAGATTAGGTATACACACACACTCCCACAGACGCGGCGGCGGCGTAGTGTTGTATCAGCACGCCGCCGCACGCGTCCAGAATTGGAACACTTGGAACGTGTACACACTTTATTTATTTATACGGAAATTTGGTCAAAAATTAAGTACCTATTTTTTTACATAATTCGAATGAGAATCATGTACCGAGTATGCTCCTTAAATATTGATAGTAATTCACCAGTCACCCTGTATAAGGAGCGAAATGTGCAGGTGTCATTGCGGCTATAAATCTCGCTTTAAGTTTGTCTGCTTCTTCTGGCAACCAGTCAGATGAGAGTAAATCTTTCCATATATGTGTACAATCACTCAGGACTTTTAAAAAAATTCATTCACCTCATTACCGCTTGCCAGCCAGGGGAATCCCAGGTAGTTATATCAAAGTTACCAACTCTTCGGTAAAAAACATACCATAATAATTATAAAATTAGTATCACAATTTTTTAAATTAAAAGTACAACTACTTTTAGTTAGAAAATATTAAGACACATTATAATGTGTTTTTTGAAGTGTTTTAAACATGTTTAAAACAAATTGTTTTTAATTATGTTTTAAACGTGATATGTATTTTCGTATTGTTTTAAACATTGTCAACCCTGCCTAGTCCACATCACCATCAAATCGATAAGTTCTCGCTTGCAACATAACATTAAGTGTGAAATGCATTTTACAACGTTAGCACTCCTAGTGATAAGTGTCCGCCCTCAACAATGAATGTGATGACTTTCGTTGTACTCGGAGTTGTAAATAGTTCCTCACGTCTGTCTCCAGGTGTATCTCCAGCTGAAGCGGATCTCGGACAACGCCCGCAGCAACGCCGTGCCCTTCGAGTACATCCCGGAATACCAAGGTACCGTCCGTAAGCCCGTCCCCGACCTTAGCGTCTTCTCTCTCCTCCTCTCACCCGACGGTAACAACAACGAAAGCAACATAGCTGAGGAGACGCTCTCGGAGAAAGACGGGGCGCCGGCCGCCGAGCTGGTGACCTCCACCAGCGACGTCGAGCCCGCCCTGGACACCGCCATGGACGTGGACTCCAACGAGAAGAGTCTGGACGACCTGTTGGAGCAGGTGGCCGAGCTCGACGAGATATACTGCGAGAACAGAACTAGAATGGAGGCCGGGCCGAGGGACCACGACACGGACCCCGAGGAGTTCGACGACGCGGGCACCTACACCAGCCTGCAGCTGGCCTTCAAGAACCCCGTCACCATCGCCGAGCCCGAGAACTACGAGGACGTGCAGCCGCCTGCGCACACCTACCGCGGACCCATCATCGAGTTCACGCCGCTCAAGCCCGAGGCGGAGGAGGCGCCGCCGCTGCCTCCCAAGAGGGTCCGGAAGACCAGCGAGTCCTTCAAGACCAGCCAGACCTCCGTGGACGGCATCCTCAAGCCGGGCCGCCGTCTGCCGCTCACACGCAACCCTGAGGCGGCCGGCGGGACCGGGCCCGAGCTGACGACGGCCCGCAGCGAGCCCGCCCTGCCGCCCGCACCCAAGAAAAGATCGTTCTTCTCGAGACTGTTCCGAAGAAGAGACAAGTCGCCCGCGCCCAGTGTCAAGTCCGAGGGCAAGCGGGAGGCGCGGGGCAGCCGGCCGGTTGGGCGGTCCGTGAGCAGCGTGTCGGGGCTGCGGCCGGCCAGGTTCAAGTCGTCCGCCTCGCTGAAGGACAGCGCGTCGCTGGCGTGCGCGGACAGCGTGACGCGCATCTCTCTGCACGAGGACGAGCCGTCCCGCGCGCCCAGCGTGCCGGCCGACCTGCCGCCCGACGGGACCATCCTGGTGGCGGAGAGCGTGCTCGCTCTAGACGCGGACTCGTTCCGGCGCCTGCGGGACGACCTGGAGCTCACAGAGGCGGAGCACTACGCGCTGTACATGGCCGTGGCGCCGCACGCCACCGCCTCCGAGTTCGACGACACCAGCTGCTACTACTCGCCCGTCGACGGCTCCAAGTTCCACAACTGACCATCACACTATACATATAACGAATAAACTCCTCCTCCCCTCCGGAACACTTCGTCATGAACATCCTTCTAGTCAATTTTATATTTATTATTTTATTTTGTTCTTCAACATTTTTTTTATTATTATTATTTTGTTTTGTTTCATTATGATTGTTATTGTTTAAACGATGTGTTGAATGTTTATTTAATTATTTTTTAAATGTTTTCTAGATACCAACTATTTAAAGCATAAGAGGTTGAAGAAGTTACCCTCGGTGTTGCATACCTCCTACGACACAGACAGTAAGTCTCTCAGTCTGTCTCTCTCACTCATACATACAGAGTGTGTCCCTCGCTGGTCCGAGGACCTTCAGTATATATTCAATACATGATGCATTTCTTTACTTGTAATAATTTTGTTTGATAAAATTATTGTTAAAGTATCACTAGTTCAGTGACCTCACTCTGTATGTATGAGTTATTATTGTTTCACAGTAAAGAGGGAAGGGAGATGTCTTTACTGTAGAATACTAGGTATATAAATGGTATATGGTGTTGGGGCTCAGTGTATTGTTGGGTTGTGTCTGGTGTGGTCCAGTATAGTCTGGTTCTGTCTGGTCTGGTCCAGCGTTGTTCATCAGTAGTAATAGTATTTGTTGCATCTCATCAATATTGTTTTCTTGTGATGTTTATCTCATGTATAGGAACTAGCTTCTTATGACACTTTACAAACATTAGCTTATTATTTTTGTTAAGGATATGTGAAATTAATAATTTCTTAATATTTAATTTCTTATTAGGTATATAATTGTTCATCAAGTTATGAGTTAAATTAAAAATTTATATATTATTGATATTTACAAATTTTTTGTATTAATGTTGAATTTTACAAGTTCTGTTATAATTTTGATAGTATTAAATGTTTTGGTGCTTCTAGGGTTGTAAGTTGTACTAACAGAGGCGGGCATTGTTGTGATTTGGGGCTTTTGGGTGTGGGTCTATAGTTGTTTAGCCATGGGACACTTAAAAATGTAACTAACAATGTCTATAGAATGTTGTAACAACCATGTAATGAAGTATAATAAACAGAATGATTATTGTAAACTATAAAAGGCTATTGCATACCAAGTATACAATATAAGTACAAACATGTAGAACAATATGCTAACAGAACATGTGTGTACAGTGATACAGTCAAGTAGTATTTATGGAGCAGGTGTATGGTGGACCGGTGGTTGTCAGTACTTGTGTGCCGCTTCATACAAGTGAACATATCTAGCTGTAGATTTAGATGTATTTACATCAAAGTTTTGATATACATTTTTGTGAGGTATTACTATGTACCGATTGCTGATTTTTTGAAATTATCTACACTCATGGAGATATATAGAGAGCATAGCTTCTGGACGCGTGGAAATATAATAATAAAACATGTCACTGAGGTTTTATTTAGTTCCTAAACAAACATCAACAGTGAGGACTGTCTCAGGTCAGTGTGTGTGTTAGTGAGCACGGTTGTGTTGTTGTGTTGTGTGGTTCATCTCCACTTGTATTTTTTAGTTAGTGTTTTTTATTAACACACATCTTCCTTGTCGGCATATCTTTATGTTCTGCATGTATATTTTTTTTCGCATGAACTTGTCGAAGGTCCAGCGCATTATTCCCTTACACACACGCTGTGACAATGTTATATACCTATTATTTTGCTTCATCCGTTGTAATGCGCTTCTCCTTAGAAAGTTAACATTATGTTGGACGCTACTTGTGGTTTTTGCAATAGCTTTTTATACAAGAACTTCTTATGTTTTTAATAATTATAATATCTTTCAGGAAACTACCAAGGGGATCAGAAGATTAAAGCGGAACCCAGAGGTACCCAGATAAATAATTTTCAATTGATGTCTCTTCTTGGAGTGTGTTTTAAACTGTGTTTGTATGATTGTAGCAGATAAAACTCCCCCCCACAACGCGGCCAGCCCCCTGCGAGTGTTCTCTCCGCACTATGAACAGGAACAGATGCAGCAAGACCACTACCAGGTAACTAACACTGTCATATCACTCTTATTACTGTTTCAATAATATATAAACTAGAAGATCCGGCGAACTTAGTATCGCTCTATAATCAACAAATATCTGTTACGTTTTTTTATTTATATTTTTGGAGTTTTAACCTATTAAAGCCATAAATCTCTGTGTTTTGAAGTGCGACGGAATGATTGACATATTAGTTAGTTGTCAAATCTAATGTCAAAAAAAAACTTTTGTATCAACAACTACTAATAAATTAAAAATTAATTAAAAAAACATTATCCAGTAGACAAAATTGTGAATCTAAACCATTCCCAGATCCCCTTGAACACACAAAAAATTTCATCAAAATCGGTCCAGTCGTTTGAGAGAAGTTCACTGACATACACACTCACAGAAGAATTATATACAGGGTGACTGGTGAATTACTATCGATACTTGAGGATGTGATATTTGACGATCATATATGACAAAATAAAAATTAATATAACATAAATATTAATAAACTTCTAAGTAAAGTTAACCAAAAGTTATGTAATTAATTACGCGTCGTGTGAACACCCTACAGATTAGGTATAAACACAAGCACAAACGCGTGCGGCGGCGTGGTGTTGTATCAGCACGCCGCCGCACGCGTCCACACTTGGAACACTTGGAACGTGTCCACACTTTATTTATTTATACGAAAATTTGGTCAAAAATTAAGTACCTATTTTTTTTACATAATTCGAATGAGAATCATGTACCGAGTATTCTCCTTAAATATTGATAGTAATTCACCAGTCACCCTGTATATAAAGATGTCAATAAAAATAATGAATGTTATTTTTGTAGCAGCAGGCCTGGGGAATGCAAGGCGGTTTAAACATGGCCGGGCCGAGCCATATCAACTACGGGCAGGACCTGCAGTGGAGTCCGAACTACGTCCAGCTAGGGTCCAACCTCCAGCCTCTCTCACCCAACATGACGACCCTGACCTCCAACATGCAGCAGATGTCCAGCCTGCAACCTCTGTCACCGAATATGCAAAGGATGTCCCCGAATATGCAGGCTATGTCCCCGAATATGCAGGCGCTATCGCCCAATATGCAAGCGATGTCTCCAAATATGCAAGCCATGTCTCCGAATATGCAAGCCATGTCTCCGAATATGCAAGCTATGTCTCCGAATATGCAAGCCATGTCACCCAATATGCAAGCCATGTCACCCAACATGCAACCCATGTCTCAAAACATGCAAGGCATGTCTCAAAACATGCAGGGCATGCCGCTGGGTATGTCTCCGTTGCTGGAGCCGCTGGGCGAGACTCTGACGTCATCGGAGCTGTCCGGATTTGCCGCGCTACTGGATCGAGGACCCGACCTTAGCGACAGTCTCAACCGCCTCTCCACTGGCGACCTCTACCCCATATGTAGCGGAGACTAGGCTTAACCACGGCAGAGGTCACGTTACACTGGTTATTAGTTTATGGGACTTGGACCCTCGAGTCAGACTCGAGGTCACAACACCGTCTCTACACTATAGAGACGACTGTTGGAATGTTCGAGAGATTGTTTGAATATAAATGATCGTGAATCCTTTGATATTATTGTAGTTAGTGTTTAATGTTAATGTAGATAGTCACACTCACATACTGGAGCTGAAAAGCTTCCTTCACACCAGATGGATCACTTGAACTACATGTATAATAGTTACGTCTAAGCTGTAGTTAGTATAAAACATGCACAAACAGTTGAAAAATAACTGAGTCTCATACGGCAGAGAAGAAACATCTTAGTCTAGAAAACATATACAGAAAGTTGAAAAGCTATGAAATTCGTTAAAAAAAATATGAGATTTTGGATAAGTGAGATTTTATGAAGTAAGGAAAAATATTTTTTTATTGTGAACTAATTTGATAGTTATAGTGGTTAATACTAGGACATTGCCGCGTCGTGTCTTGGAACCAAATATTGTGATTTGATAACATTCTGTGCTCGTGTGGTGCCGGCCTTATAAGGCTCGGGCCGGAGGTCGCGTGGAGAATATTTTTTGGGGAAACATCACAATAATATAAGGTTAACGTGCAATAAATTACGTACGCATTTAATGTGTTAAGTTATAATTGTTGTCATATTTTCAAATAAATAAAAAATAAAAAACTTTTGACAATGTTAATTGTTTTTTTTTACTGTACTTTTTGTTATATTATAATGTGAGAAATCTACGTACAGATTAAATTATTACAAAAATTTAATTAATTTTAATTCTTACCATTATAGAGACAGAAGAGTATTTCCACCTTATTTTTTTTTTTACTGCATGAGGTTTATAATATGACCCATGAAAGAAGTAATATATGTAAGTGGAAGATTTAGTTTTTACTTAATTTTTTAATAGGTTGGATAGCACTTGGCTATTATTAAAACAGACATTAGATGTAAATGAACTCGAAAATGATAACCACTATACCAGTTATAGAGTTATAGTCTATTCAGTCTAGTCTAGAACGTACCCAATAGTTTAAGAGTAAGGGAAAACAAAGCATTCATACTCTTATATATTGATATGCGCAGTAGAAATTGAAAACTCAATATTAAATATAAAGGAAAGAAGAAAAAAACAATCTGTTCTCTCTGATTGTTGGAAGCAAGTTTAGCTTCTCCGTCAATGAGGCAACATCATTTTCGGATTGAAACTAGTCTTATAATACCTTTGTGGTCATGATTTCACCTCACATTAATCCTTGTTGTTGTAACATTTATGAAAGACGATTTTACATGGAATTTTATTTAAAATCTGTCCTGTAATCTTGTTGTCGAGACCTTAAACTATAATAGCACATAGAATTCTAAACCTACTGCTTGATTAGAAGAAATTGTTTTTTTACGTTATGTTTATAAATCAGCAATATGTCATGAAAGGTACCTAAGACCTAAGTTATAATTACTCTGTTTAGGGTACTAAAATTAAAAAAAGCTTTTCTCTCAATATTAACTAGATAATTGGAAGTTAATACAAGGCAAAAAGTTCCATAACACATTATAATTTAAACCTACGTTTTCCAGTAAGTAAATCATTATTGGTGAAATTCGCTGAGGAGGAGATTATAAATTCTACATTGTCAGCTGATGTCAGCCTTTTACTAACCTTTATTTGGTGTGCAAAAAAGATAAATGGTATATATAGAGTATAGTTGGACAAAAAAAAACAACTCGGTTCTCTTTTCACACCAAAGAAAAACAAAATAAAGCTTAATGATATCTAAGATTTTCGAGTATACACACTTGAACGGAGCGAAGGTTTTGGAATACTACACATAATAAAAATAAATCTTAATTTTATATTAATGTGCTACTAAACATACAAAGATATATTTCAATCTAATAAACTCTAATCAAATGTTAAATTACATTATAGGTTAAATCTATTTGTTAGGCGAAACAACAGATAGTAAAAAAACCAGAAGACTTCTTTGTTCACTCTAATACATAGATAGCCGGTGATGTCTGTCATGTCAAACGATGTTTGACAAATAAACAACAGCATCGATAAACACAAAAACAAATAAAGACAAGAAAGAAAATTCATTTACGATAAAATAACAAAATGAATGAGACACCTAATTCGAATTTTCCAGAACCGAGGCGAATAGGAGTATGGACTGAAGGAGCTCCCATTGAGACGAGGCTAGTAAAAGTTTGAGAAGCCTTTCTATAATAAAACGATAACATTGCGTTTATATAGAGTTATATTTATATCGCAGGGATTTTGTGATGCCTCAGAAATCAGCTGAATCCATCGACGACATACCGACTATACCAGATTTGGATGATTTGCAAGATATTCTAGAAAAGGAAATATCTAAACCTCCCGTGTACGTTGATAAAAGCAATTTTCAAAACTTTGTTTCACTGATTTTCAGACAGGCATAGGTGTATTTTTTTATATTATATCAATTATTCAGGTCTGAACATCAAGATGCAGAGACAATGAATACTTTGGCTGAGGTAAGAGGAGTCAGTGGCTCGGTGGAAGGAATAGAAGCGGCATTAGAGGTTCTTAAGTCTTACATACCAGTTGTAGAACCTGACACAGCTGACACAGTATGGACTGTTGATACTTTGCTGGCTCAACTAGCCGAAGAGTTACTCATTGAATAATTTACTGAATTTATTTCACCTGATAATATGTTTGTTTATTCGATAACCATTACAAAAGAATTGTAATACAAGTTTTTATATGTATGGAAATGATTGAATGGTGTTAAGTCAAAGGAAATGTATGAAAAGAAGATGTTTATTTAATAATTTATTTTATAAAAAGTCTTTATTACTTAAGGAAACAATAACAATGTGTACGACCTTGTTCCGTCCAATTGTTTTATACAACTGTTTTTATTATAAACTTAAAAAATAAGGCATTCCATATCTAATATAATTAAAATATCAGTGCATTTTACATTTAAATAAAATATTAGTAACATTGGGGCCATTTGGTTTTACTTAGTTTTACTATAATGAAAATTAATTAACAAATAATGAAAAGAATTACAAAGCAAAATAAAACACAGTTATTCCATAAACCTTACGATTGATTAATGTAAAATGTTATAATATTGTATTTCATATCTAAATTGAAACTAAGCTAATGTCATGTATAGAAGATATAACTTAAGTCCTAGCCCGGAATGTCTGCAGGAAACCTTTACTAGAACCGCCCGCACACTTGAAGGCTATATATAAAGTTATTACAAGGATTATGTATGACGGGATTATTGTAGCGGCGTACAGTTCTTTCCTATTGAGTAAACTTAATCCAGACACTACTAAATGTGAGCCGACCACCCACAGGATCTTCAGGTAGCTCTTATTGTCCACTCCATTAAAGAAGATGACACTCCAAAATGTGTTGAGCAGCGTCATGCAGAGAGTCATTGATGCACTTGTAACAAAGAAGTATTCAGATCCGTGGCGAAGACCTAACGTTCCAGGACCAACCTGAAATAAAACAAAAAAATTTAAATATACTACACTTAAAAAATCATTACATTTCTATAGATAAATAAAGCTATTAGTTCAACAAACAGTATGCTCTGATGTGTACAACATCAATCGTAATTTTAAAATCTATTTTATTATAGCAAACAATGTGATACTTACAGAATCTGCTAACACATTAATGATGGCAAATGCTCCACTCATGGCCCCGAACCCAAAACCTGACACATAAGCTATCTCAGCCTTATTGCTACCAATCTCATGGTTTTCTGATATCTCCTTCAATCCTGATTCAGTCCTTTTCAATAGAAGATACACACCAAAGCGAAAAGTCTCCTGTAGACAAAGTAATATTTAGTTTCCAGATACTATATATACATATAGGTATATAATATGTTAAATTTGATATGATTCTTACCTGGATTAATATCGCAAAAACCATTCCAAAAGCTAAATAGGACCGTAGTGGTACTACGGCGTACCATATCATTGAAGACAGTAGAAATGATAGCAGCCAAAAAAACGCTGCAGCTATCATGATTATGATCCGCACAGGGTCGTTGGCTATCGTTAAAGCGAACATAGCCAAAGGCGCTCCGAATGCTAGAAGAGAACAACTGAAAAACTCTGCGGCAGTCATCTTCGTGTACTAATGTGGTATATGTTTGATAAAGGATATAACACTTTATTTATTAACGCCCACAAACATTTCCATCCAATGAATCGCACTCTATCACGTCATTGTTATAAAATATACAATTATCTAACACTAACTGTTCTATTTCATTTTGGGGAAAGCATAACGTCAAAACTCAAATAATTACTAATCAGCAATGTGTCATCGGACAACGGCCATCGCCGCTCCGCTCGCTATAGAGATATAATTAATAACAAATGTCAGACACAAAACGTTATTAATTTTTTACTTATTTGCGTAATATGTGTTAAAGTTATAACTAATAATAATTAAACAATTTGATCACTCATCGTATGTTACTGTAAATTATTAAAATATCATTTATCGAATATGAAATTATTATTGTAAGATTTATTAAAATATAAATTTTTAAAAGTTTTATCCAATCCAGTTATCAGAGGAGGAAATGGATATTAGTACGACTGTGTATTATAACTTTTGAATTTTTATACATATAAGAAAAACTTTCTGATTAGAATAAATAAACTCAAAATTAATCAAAGTGAGACTCGAATCATTCCTTTCCAAACAGAAGTCCTACTGTTTTGACATTAAATACTGTCAGAAATGACTAATAGGTGTCAAAACATGAAATAGAAGTAACCTAAAAGGTTTGCACTATAAATATAACTTTATTTATAAATGAAAAGTGATATGAAACTGCAACACAAAGGTCCATTATGCCACCAAAATTAGCTAAGAAATCTTTATGGGTGGAATGTGAGCGGTGTCACAGCAATATTTTGTCTAATGACAAAAACGCGCACGTAGAACTAAACTGCTCAAAAGATCAAGTAAAATGCCCGTTTATCGATGAAAACATATTCTACACATGGTTGGAGAGAGCCAGCGCTCCTCCTGAAAACGTCCCAAGAGACGCTGTGATGGTTCATCCATCGGCCGGAGCGTTAATTGGTGCAGTGATCGGGAAACCTCTGGAGTTGAAAAGGGACGGCGCTCCCACACTAGTGAAGCGCATGTGGCCTTCTAAAGCGTCTGCACCGGCAGCTGTAATATTACCTGCAGCAGGTATACCTCAGTAACAGTTTTTTAAATATCCACCAAACATTAGACTACAGGTTTTAAAGTGATAAAACAAATAGTAAATGACACAAATAACACAGATTTCTTTACTTTCAGATCTGACAGGAGCTTGGTGTAGTGACAATAAAAAAGTTACAGTCTCTGTTTTAAAAGATGTCATCCCGCAAGCATCATATGTTAATGTAAAAATAAAGAATCTTAAAAAAGATGTGGACATCACTGACATCCTTAAAGAAAGATTTAGTGGCCACTATGTGTGTGTTGGAAGTATCTTTGTATATTACTATTTTGGTAAAAAATTACAAATAGAGATTTTAAATGTGAAAACAACTAATGAAGAGTCTGTTGCCACTTGGTATGTCCTGAGTCAAAGTACAGTTTGGAACATAGAGAGAGACAAGGTTCAGGTTGTGAAGAAGAAATCGTCACTCGGAGGAATGGCAGATATTGTTGATGATATTAAATCATTAATTAATATATCTTTTGATACTACAGGTTTTGCGGCCAACTTCCAACCCACTAAAGGTCTTTTGTTGTATGGTCATTCTGGCAGTGGAAAAACTGCCATTTGTAAATATTTGATTGACAGTCTTGACTGCTTCCACATAGAAGTTAATGGTCCGAAAATATTTAGTAAATATTTTGGAGAAACTGAAGGAACTATGAAAGATTTGTTTGCAAAAGCAGTAGCAAATGAACCAAGTATAATATTGGTAGATGAGATAGAAACCATATGTCCTCGTCATTCATCAGCCAGCACAGAACAGGAAAGACGAGTCACGTCCGCGTTTGTGTCTTTATTGGATAACCTACATCGAGATTCTAGCAGAGTATTTGTACTAGCTACTACAAGAAAACCAGAGGCGATTGATCCAATGTTGAGGAGATTTGGAAGGTTGGACAAAGAAGTAGAAGTACCCGTCCCTGACCGAAAACGACGCGCAGATATATTATACAGTTTACTTAAAAATCTTCCAAACAAAGTTTCATCGCAGGACATGGAGTCGATATCTGACTTGGCTCACGGTTATGTCGCCGCCGACCTCGTGAACTTATGCTCTCAGGCCTCGATGAAATGTTTAAAAAGAATGAGCGAAGCCATAGAGAAAGAGGATCTGATAGGTGCTTTGACTGTGGTACGGCCTAGTGCTATGAGAGAGCTATTGATAGAGATTCCTAACGTGAGGTGGTCAGATATAGGAGGGCAGGATGGACTCAAGTTGAAACTGCGTCAAGCCGTCGAGTGGCCCTTGAAGCATCCTGAAAGTTTCCTGCGATTAGGAATCCGTCCGCCCGCCGGCGTTCTGCTCTATGGACCGCCCGGCTGTTCCAAAACTATGATAGCGAAAGCGTTAGCCACTGAGAGTGGACTTAACTTTTTATCAATAAAGGGCCCAGAGTTATTTTCAAAGTGGGTGGGCGAATCCGAACGTGCAGTGAGAGACCTCTTCACCAAAGCTCGACAGGTGGCTCCGTCGATAATATTCTTCGATGAAATGGATGCCATCGGAGGCGAGCGTGGCGCGGGCGAGGCCGGGGTGCACGAACGAGTCCTGGCACAGCTATTGACGGAATTGGACGGTGTGGTCCCATTGAATTCCGTCACTATACTAGCTGCCACCAACAGACCTGATAGAATGGATCGGGCCTTGCTCCGACCGGGTCGAATCGACCGACTCATTTACGTTCCTTTACCTGACTTCGAGACCCGGTTGCAAATTATAGAGTTGAAGCTGTCCAAAATGAGTACAAGTGACGATGTAAATCCACATGTATTGGCCATCAAGAGCGAAGGTTTCTCAGGAGCCGAGCTACACGCGCTGTGCCACGAGGCAGCCATGCGGGCCTTGGAGAAAGACATCAATTGTCAAGCGGTTACCATGGAGCACTTTGAACATGTGTTTAAAGACTTCAAACCTCGGACTCCAGCCTCCCTTCTGAAGATATATGAAGAGTTTTCATTGGGCCAACGCTCGGGATGACACTTTGTACAATTTTTAATGTTTGTAAATAATAAGGAAATGAAATACAGATGTATCGAAATGTTTTTATTAATTAAGAAAACTTAATCACTACTTTGTATAAATTATTTATTATAGTCCTTAGAGTAAATATTCAATCCTAATAACATATATCTCACAAATTGAAATTAGTTCAATAAATGTTGAGATCACAGCACATCATTCAATTTATTTTACCGCAGTAAGATGCAGAGTCAATGCATCATACCAATTTTCTAAACTATACCAATAGTGCTTTCTCACATAATTTTAATATTATTATATAATAAAATTCTTAACCAAATTCTGATGTGACAGCAGTGAGCCAAGATTAATTCTTTCAGCCAATATAAATGCTTGATATACATAATACAATACATATATTTGCTACTCTATAATACATGAACATCATCTACAGCAGACAGCAAACAGTCCTACAAACATGGGGTATTAAAGTCTTAAATGTTTTATATGAATAATGAAATGTTAATCTATTGAAAGGTTCAGGGCTTAAATGCAAGTCGGGGAACACTAATCAATGTATATAGCAAGTGTTACAGCAGTGAACAGAGTGTTGGTAGTTAGTCATCATCTTTATATCAGTCTTATGTTCAAAATTTTATTGTTGTATAATTTTTAATACTGAACCACTACAACCAGTGGACTCATATACATACAGGTCATCTTCATCAAGAAGTTCAACATTTTTGAATTAAACTTATTTCATTAGAAACAACTTAAAAATAGATGTTACAAGAGAATGATTATCTCTAATTATTATATTAGATGAAACCAAATGGATCAACATTTGTATGTATGTAGTGTCGTAGTGTATGTAGGTGTAGGTGGGGTTGTCAGTGAAGCATGTCTATTCTACAGATCTAAACTCGCAGTATCTCGGTGTGTCTGTTATAGCATATCGCGATCCAGTCGGGCTGCGTGGCGCCCCACTGGATCTGGTTCACCTCGCTCCCGGCAGCTGGACACGCGAGAAGCACAGTTACAGTGTATGAATACGAGCGACGTCACGGGACATACCCTGTATCATATACAGGATGTCCCAGACCCCAGTACATGTTAACGAATGACAGCGATGTGGATCACAGGCACATCGTTATAATATAACTATCACGATCGTTAGGTCAGAATCACAAGGCAACTTCGGAGATTGTAAAGTGGGACGCGGTGTTCCGGGGGGTAATTTCAGACGCGTAATATTTCTGTGTGTCTGTTATAGCATATGGCGATCCAGTCGGGCTGCGTGGCGCCCCACTGGATCTGGTTGACCTCACCCTCGGCGGCGGTGTACGCGAGGATGGGGTCCTCGATGGCGCGCGGCATCTGCTGGATGTCCCAGATCAGCGCCTGGTGGTCGTCTCCCGCCGTGCAGATGTGGCACGAACTGGATCAACATAATGTATACTAGCGTTTGTAAAAGTATTGGAAACCTGGTTACATACTGCTCGATAGGATTAACAGGATTTGTCAAACAATACACGAACTGGACCGACACAATGTATACTAGCGTTGACAAACTATTGGAAAGCAGGTAACATACTACTCGGTAAGATTAACAGGATTTGTCAAACAATATAAACTTAATTCTATAGTTACTTATTGCGTTATTTAATCATGCAAGATGTGTACGCCATTTTAAATATTTCATCATCTCCAACAACTTTTAATATAACTGATCCCAACTAATATTATTAATGCGAAAGTAACTCTGTCTGTCTGTCTGTTACGCTTTCACGTCTAAACCACTGAACTGATTTTAATGAAATTTGGTACAGAGATAGAGTTGACGTTGAGAAAGAACATAGGATAGTTTTTATCCCAGACTTTTGAAAGGTTCTGTTTGAAACGCGATATAAACGAACTCCACGCGAGCGAAGCTGCGAGCGGAAAGCTAGTATAAAATAAAACCTGTGCGGAGCCCACGCGATGCCGTTAACACAGGCCCTGTGGTTGTTGAGCCTCGCGACCGGCGTACAGGGAACCCTCACGTCGAGTATGATGACCTCGCACGCGTCCATCGCTATAGTAGCCAGGTAGTTGGGGTCTTGTTTGTTCCACGCTAGACGGAGTAGCGGTGTGTGTTGTGGATCCTGGAAATATTGGTTAATGAATGAAATATAGTTCTTAACTCTCTTTCAAAATAAAATAGCCACAGGTTTGATTATTTTAATACATGTGGACATTTAAATTCATATGGACGTCATATCTTCTTTTCTTACAAAAGCAAGATAACAAATAATCTTTCTTCTGAGGTTTTCCTTAATAAATACATATATTGCAAACATACTAAAAAATGTTGATTGCATGTTATTATTTTTGGATAGAAGGCTAAACATGGTCTCCCTGAAATTATTTTCCAGTTGTCATTGAGAGATGGTAACTGCTTATTATTGGGCCATAGGCCAGTGCAGAAGCCTCTAAAAATAATGAAAAGTGAAAATAAATTATAGTAGAATGAAACCCATTAGAAAAGGAGGGGAATATTATAAAAATTAAGGGAAAAATAATTTACGGGCGATGTGAGGTAGGGAAGGGTACGGGCGTGGGTATTTAAGGGTAAAAAATGGGATTTCTCGATTTCCGGCAAAACTAAGAGTCCTAATGTAAAATGGTTTATGGCAAAGTTGTAGGTAATAAAAAGATCTAAAACTTTTGTATTTACACTTTTTTCACATAACCTCAAAAATTATGTGAAAAACTCAAAACACCAAGTTTTTGGTTTTTTTATTTTTATCTCTTACAAAAAACAATATTTTGTCATGAAATTTGGTGAAAACTTACCTTTTGATGTCCCAAATACACTGTAATTTATTTGATTAGAAATATTTATTTTTTCAGCTTATATTGACTGAATATCGAAAAATCAGCATCATTGTCAGTCGAAAAATCACCCGTCAAATATTAGCTTTTTTAAAAAAATTTGGTATGTTTTCTATTCGTTGAAATCTCTACTTTCCGATAGTGGAGAAAAAGATATAAGTTTCTTACTTGCAGTACCATTTTTGGATAAAATAATCATGTCCCTTTTAATGAAATGACACTCGATATCGTTTGGAAAATGTTCTTTCAATTTATTTTTAATAGTTTTAGCAGCCCAATGTCAATCTTCTGTAAATTACCTAAATGAGGGACTATCTGGAGATCTTCCATAGTACACAACTGTTAAAAATAAATAAAAAATAAAGAAAGAGGTATCCAAAAATGGTACTGCAAGTAAGAAACTTATATTTTTTCTCCACCATTGGAAAATAGAGATTTCAACAAATTGAAATCATTCCAAATTTTTGAAAATAGCTGATATTTTGACGGGTGATTTTTCGACTGAAAATGAGACTGATTTTTCGATTGCAAATGAGACTGATTTTTTGATATTTATTCAAAATAAGCTGAAAAAACAAATATTACAGTGTATTTGTAACATCAAAAAGAAAGTTTTCACCAAATTTCGTGACAAAATATTGTTTTTTGTAAGAGATAAAAATAAAAAACCAAAAACTTGGTTTTTCGAATTATTCACATAAATTTTGAGGTTATGTGAAAAAAATGTTAGTATAAAAGTTTTAGGTCTTTTTATTACCTACAACTTTGCCATATAACATTTTTCACTAGGATTTTTAGTTTTGCTGGAAATCGAGAAAACCCATTTTTTACCCTTAAATACCCATCCCCGTACCCTGCCCGACCTCAGATCGCCTGTAAATTATTTTTCCTTTAACTTTTATAATATTCCCCTCCTTTTCTAATGATTTTCATTCTACTATAATTTATTTATGTTTTAAAAGCTATCGGCACTGGTCTACCATCTGTTTGTAGTGTTATAAATAAATTAAATTTGTCTTGAGTTTCAAACACTTTTGTTGTCATTGGACAATGGTATCTTTTGAAGTGGTTATGACCTATCCTCTTTTCAAGACACCTTTTTATATAATTTTAATATATCATAGTTATTTTGCAAGTGTTCCCACACTTCTGTGATATGCCACTCACTTTAGTTGGATAAAATAAATAATCTCACAGGTCAGTCTAACTATCTACCTTTATCTAAAGTTAATTTTAATTTGGATATATATGAAATTGAAACTTTTTATCTAAGCAAATACATTCCAAAGATCACATAAATGTCACTATCAGGTGTTATAAACGGTCAAGTCCTGTGTATAATTACTTTAATATACTATACCTCATATATAATGGTGGAATGTTCAAGGTGTCTCAAGTCAAACATTCGCACAGAGCCGTCAGCCCCCACTGAGGCGAACATGTCACGACCTCCGCCCGCGCGACTGAACGCTATGTCGTACACCTCCTACAACATTAAAACACACATATATATATACTAGACTGTATATAAATGATTGTTTGTTATATAATATATATATATATATATTTATGTTTTGGGGCTATTGAAACAAATGAGCAAAGTCCAGAGTACAGTTAAGTGATAACAATCACAACTTGATGTTGAAATTGGTTAGAAGTGGTGCAATATTACCATACATAAGAAAAATCATCCCTTAGCTTACAACAATGCATAAGTCATATTAACCTACTTTAAACTCTCATGTTTTTTCTATTGCTACTTAATACATACACTAGTTAGCAGTTAAGACATAATTATTTATACTTATTTTGACGCTTGACAAAATGGTATTATATAATGTATAGTTCTTAGATCACCTTATCATGAGCAATCAGTTGAGTCTTCACATGTCCGGAGACCTCGTTGACTCTCCCCATCACCTGTCCTGTCTCCAAACCCCAGATAGTGCATGTTGTGTCAATACTACTTGTACCAATTAAATTAGGATCAACTTCATTCCAATCAAAAGACGTGAGAGGAGCACAAAAGTCTGAGTTCTTGTTATTGTTCAATACACACTCAAACAAGGTGTATGGTTCACCGGCACGCCAGATACGGAGGTAGTCCCCTGGAAATAGACAATAATTAAAGATAGAAAAGTATAGAAACTATAGAAAGGTAGTTTTGTAGTCAGTGGTGGTTAAAGGTGGTTAAAGGGCCCGCCTCTCGTTGCCGAGGGCGCGGGTTCGATCCTGGCCCAGGCAAGTACCAATGTGATTTTTCTGAGTCATATGTACTTTCTAAGAAATCACTGATTAATGTTGATTCCCAAAAGGGGGTTGATGTCAGGCAGGCGGCCGTATGTAAAAACAAATAGATAAAACTATTCACAACATGTAAGCCAGACCCTGAATATAGCTGGGAAATTGCCAGGTAGAAGAAGAAGAAACTACAGGAAGGCTGTACATAATATGCTTGAAAAACTGGAAGTTTTTGGATATGTTTAATGTAGAGTTTAGAAAAATTTACACTAAAATGAAACATCCTCTTTAACCACACATAAAACATCAAAAAAGGTATTTTTTCTTTAATGAAAAGAAATATAATAAATAAAATTTCTTCAATATTTTGAGTTTTTAATTATAACTTCTACTACTTATATTAAACTTATAGAAAAACAGAATCTCACCACTGGTAGCCAGAAGGTCAGGATACACCCCCTTGCTGTCAGGTATCCACATAATTTTTGTGGTCGGATAAGGATGGTCAAATGTGCTCTTAGCACTGAACTCACTCGTCTCTTCATCCAATGATATGATTTGTACCTATAAATACACATTTGAAGATTTTAATTTCTTTTAAAATCAAGTTTTCAGTTTTTTATTATGAGTTGTGGTCTGTAACATATAAGCCAACCTTATTATTGTACTCTTCCACAAAACTGCCGAGGGCCAAACGGAATCTTTTGTCGGGACGTACTGACCAGTTCATTGAGTACAGAGGCCATTGTGCTTGATATCTGAAGATAACATGAGGAAAATAACATTTATAACATGATCGACTCATGTAAATTATTTCATAAAATTCACTTACTTGTATATTTCTTTACGTTTTGTGCTGGAACTCGTAGTGCTCGAACTACTATGTGGCATCGACATGATTTAGTTTTGATGTGTCGATATAAAGTGAGAAATTACGATTAAGTATAACAATTTAAGATAAAGAAGAATAACAAATGAAAGAAGTACACATCTATGGTGTAAATAAGAGACGCGGTGAGATGAAGACCGTAGTTACGCTACGGAGTATAACACAAATATTTATTTATACCTATTTTTTTACGATAAATTGTCTTTAATACAATAATTTATTCAGTGTGTATGATTTTGTTACGAAATTATCCTCCATTTACGAATTTAGCACATGTAAGTACACTTAAATAGCATTTCGATTTAATAACTTGACAATTGACACAATTAAGTTTGACAATAATATGTAGCTATATTTGAAACCAGCGAGTCTGCCAATGAATGCGTTCACATTTTATTTTTCTTATTCCTATAATTATGTGTAGACTTGTTTTGAATTTACATAATATTTAAATATGTAATTTATTTTTTTAACTATGCAAAAGTTAAAACTTTTCTGATTACATTTTTTTGTCATAAGTAAAGTTCATTTTTAATGTCTGAAATGTAATATTGGGCCAGTACAGAAGGCTTTAAAATCGATGAAAAGTGAAAATAAATTATAGTAGAATGAAACACATTAGAAAAGGAGGGGAATATTATAAAAATTAAAGGAAAAATAATTTACGGGCGATCTGAGATCGGCAAGGGTATGGGGGTGAGTATTTAAGGGTAAAAAATGGGTTATCTTGATTTCCGGCAAAACTAAAAGTCCTACGGAAAAATGTTATATGGCAAAGTTGTAGGTAATAAAAAGATCTAAAACTTTTGTGCTAATACTTTTTTCACGTAACCTCAAAATTTATGTGAAAAATTCGAAAAAAACCAAATTTTTGTTCTTTTATTTTTATCTCTTACAAAAAACAATATTTTGTCACGAAATTTAGTGAAAACTTTTCTTTTGATGTTACAAATACACTGTAATTTATTTGATTAGAAATATTTATTTTTTCAGCTTATTTTCAATAAATACCGAAAAATCAGCCTCATTTTCAAAATTAAAAATCACCAATCAAAATATCAGCTATTTTCAAAAATTTTGTGTGTTTTCTGTTCGTTAAAATCTCTATTTTCCGATGTTGAAAAAAAAATATAAGATTCTTACTTAGAGTACCATTTTTGGACAAAACAGTCATGTCCTTTTTAATGAAATGACAGTCGATATTGTTTGGAAAATGCTCTTTCTAATTTATTTTTAATAGTTGTATACTCTGGAAGTTCTCCAGATAGTCCCTCTTTTACGTTATTTACAGAAAATTGACATTAAGCTGCTAAAACTTTTAAATAAAAATTTATAGAGCATTTTCCAAACAATATCGAATGTCATTTCATTAAAAAGGACATGACTATTTTGTCCAAAAATGGTACTGCAAGTAAGAATCTTATATTTTTTTTCTTCACCATCGGAAAATAGAGATTTCAACAAACTGAAAACATACCAAATTTTTGAAAATAGCTGATATTTTGACTGGTGATTTTTAATTTTGAAAATGAGGCTGATTTTTCGGTATTTATTGAAAATAATCTGAAAAAAATAATATTTCTAATCCAATAAATTACAGTGTATTTGTAACATCAAAAGAAAAGTTTTCACTAAATTTCGTGACAAAATATTGTTTTTTGTAAGAGATAAAAATAAAAGAACAAAAATTTGGTTTTTCGAATTTATCACATAAATTTTCAAGTCATATGAAAAAAGTGTAAATACAAAAGTTTTAGATCTTTTTATTACCTACAATTTTGCCATATAACATTTTTCATTAGGACTCTTAGTTTTTCCGGAAATCGAGAAAACCCATTTTTTACCCTTAAATACCCACGCCCGTACCCTTCCCGACCTCAGATCGCCCGTAAATTATTTTTCCCTTAATTTTTATAATATTCCCCTCCTTTTCTAATGTGTTTCATTCTACTATAATTTAATTATGTTTTAAAAGCTATCGGCACTGGTCTATACAGGGTGACTGGTGAATTACTATCGATATTTGAGGACGTGATATTTGACGATCATATATGACAAAATAAAAATTAATATAACATAAATATTAATAAACTTCTAAGTAAAGTTAACCAAAAGTTATGTAATTAATTACGCGTCGCATGAACACCCTACAGATTAGGTATACACACACACACACACACTCGCGCGCGGCGGCGTGTTGTTGTATCAGCACGCCGCCGCTCGCGTCCACACTTGGAACACTTGGAACGTGTACACACTTTATTTATTTATACGGAAATTTTGTCAAAAATTAATGCCTATTTTTTTTTACATAATTCGAATGAGAATCATGTACCAAGTATTCTCCTTAAATATTGATAGTAATTCACCAGTCACCCTGTATATCCCAAAAATTTACCAAGTGTTTGTCTACAATTTCATATAAATGAACAAAACGTTATATTTGAATTAATATTTAAATTTGATTTTTCATAATGTAAAACAAGATGTGTAAAATATACAAAAAGATAGTTTTTGGCTAAAAATGCTCTTATTTTATAAAAAAAGTAATTGAAATTATATCTAGTTTTCTGTTTTGCTTACTATGATTCATGCTTTCATCTGACCTACATATATTACTCACAGAATTAAATTGATAACATCAATGCAGTCCACGTTCCACATTCCGTTTAGGGACATAGCTTTCTTTCTTACGTCAACTGAGTTTAGGTTCTAGTGATATAATATTGCACAAGGTTGCCTTAAGCGAAAAATTGGTCCACTTGGCGGTGTTATTCAAGTGGTTGGCCGATTAGGAAATAGTGTCTTACATTGAGTATATAGAAGTTATTTATAGTTAACAAGTAACAATTAGGGATACCTTTAGGTACAATATAATGTTTCAGAGATAGAAAATTGATACGTAAATATTTTTTTGATATTATGAAAACAAAAATACTAAAACTATGATACCTGGAAACAGTAATAATAATAAAAGTTAAAGAAATGTGTCGGATAGTTGAGAATATAGGAAAAAAATGTATGTTTTACAAGTATATATGTATTTTTATTTCAAACAATTTCGTGAAATTTAAACTGCTTAATACCAATGTAATGCGTTCTTCAAACCACATGATAGACATGTGGCTATAGTAAATAATATAGAAATAAATAGTTAAATACATTTTATGAACAATTAAGTAATGTTTGTAAAAAGTTAAACTAGAATACTAACTAGTGTGAGTAAGAACTGACATCGATCAATATGAACTATATTCCGTGTACCATCTAAATTCTACAGCTTCATTTGAACTTACCATCAGATGGAATCATAGTCGGTAACTATCGAGTTAGTAATTAAAAAAGCTTTAAATTATTATTTTTGGGTTTTCTTTATAAAGAATTTTGGTTATGATCAATATTTGAGACAGCTGAATTGAATACCTTTACTTTTTAATGTGTGTATTTATTAGTATGAAGAAATTTTTAACGTCTCCACATTAATAAAGGCTACGATCCTGTGATGAATATCAATTTTAAATTCTTGAAGGACTAACTAATCAAAATTTAATTTAAATCGATCTTGGGTGCCTTTTCATGGAGGAGATTGTATGTGGTTTTCATTTGCGTACTTCCATTGACCGGTGAAACTGTTTAAATCGATCAATAAATGAAAAGAAAAAAGCTTTCTTAATTGTACTCGATCGAATAATAAGTGTTTCCTTATGCATAGTTAGCAAAGAGTTTACATAGATATGATTTGATCATAGTTTAAGTTTCTACCTTGCACAATTACATTTCCTACCCAAAACTCCACCCATTTTGGGACACAAAAAGTATTGAAATTAAGCTTCTTTTATCCATTAATTATGACAACATTAAAAATTTTACATTCTGGACTTTCCAACTTTGAAAACAAAATGATATTGCGATAGCTTTTCATATAACATTGAAAGCTCTGAGTGAATACTAAGCTATACCTACTTGGTCAGAATGGTTTCTAGAATAACATTTTTTATTGTTAAAACCTGATAAAGTAAGTGGAAAAGATGGAGAACTCATTATTTAAGTAACAGCCTTTTAACGTCTTGGAGGTATCCAATTTATAATACGAATAAAACTCAGACGCAGCCAAGAAGGGCGAAGATCACCATTTCATCCTAATGTGACGGAGATCAACAAAATATACAAGCTCACCGTGCCTGTGCCTGTTCGGTGATTAAAAGAGGGATGCAGGAATTAAAAGCTCGCCATTCCTGCTCACTCTCCTGAAAGTGTATTATATATAGAATACATGGAGCCTAGTAGCTTTAAGCCTGCATTCAAGACTGACTAATTCCCTTTTAGGAAATTTATAGTCACTAAAAACATGACCTGGCATGACATTTGGCAGCGCCTGACCAAATTTAACTGCTGACTCGACTGAGGCACGTCACGCAGCATCCCAGCATCCAGGAGGTTGTAAATATGACTTCTGTTACGTGATACAGTCGTGGAGAATGAACTAAAACCCGCCACCTTCTAAATGAGATAAGAAAAGAAACAATGTTAATTTGAGCGTTTTTTACTTATTTTGTTGACCAAAATAAATTGCTCTTTAAGTTAAACAGGTTTTATCACAGGTTTACATCGAATTAATGAATAAATTTATTAATTAAGATTTGTTGTTATTAATTGTAAATCGTCTAATATTATAACTTAAATTGAGTGGCTGAGGAAGGGCTTATTGTAGGAATTGGGAATCATATTTTCTTTTTCGATAGGTTTTTTATCGTTTACAAAATGAAATCAAATGTACTAACAATAAATATGTACGCAATTTATTTTATTTCTTTCGCCTGTGAGTTGCTCAAGGAAGTGTTGTTATCAGATTAGCAGACAATGCCTGAAGTCGAACTACTCTCAAGTAAGCCTTCAAGTGACCTTTAACTTAACAATTAGTTATGAAAGATTGACCGCGCTATGACGGCTCCCTATCATTGTAACCTACTTATATATTATATATAAATATAAATGAAACTTATATTTTTCAGATTTGGGTAACCGTGGTCACGGTTGCTAAAAAGTACCTGAATCGTCGAGAGTATGTAGTTTTGACAATAATAAAACATGCGTGGTATAATCCGAAAAATATTAGTTTCATTTAATTGAATACACGCGAAAGCCTTAGATCAAAATACATAAATATAATTTACAATCAGCGTATATGATTGAAATAAAAGTATATACTTTAAATAATATTTAGAACTCAATCTTCTGTTCTACAAGTAACCAAAAACTTCTAATTTTGTACTTTTTTTGTATCCTTGTTATCAGATAAAAGCATACATCGTTAACCCGTTTTATTAATATTACATATGTTTTTTCAATCAAAATAAATATATTTGTGTATTTTTTTACGATATATGATTAAGAGGGTGTTTTCGTTAGTCACGGGCCAGGTCAAGGCGTCAATCTTTTAAAACACAGAACATTGTCTATGATGTTTGTAACTGTATATTTACTTCTGACACGCAAATTGATCTTTTGAATTTGATTTGATATCTTATTTTAAAATTGTATTCAACTTAAACAATAATTGTAATGACATTGACGAGGATTTTGAGTTAATTGTTTTAGTCGAGTTTTTTTATATTTTGTAAGAAACTAATAGTTTAATGAAGTGAAATGTATTTTTAAGTGGACGTCATATTGCTTTCTACTGCCATATTGTCTATGGACGATGCACCGTTCGACGCATCATATTAATAATTTATTAATTATTATTTATTGGTTCACGTCAGGAACTTTTTATACATATATAATGGTTGGGTCTGCATATATTGATATATGTTAATTGTAAGAGAAAATTACTGTTTTAATAGAATGTTGACACATTAAGAGAAGTGTTTTTTGTACATTCTTCTTTAATTATTTTCCCTTCACCCCTATTATATTAACTACTAATGAAATTAAATATTTGTCGTCTTCCTAACCCTTTTTAAATTTTTCCTTCTCCACCACACATTCTCCAGACAACAATATATAAGTGTATATGTACGTCAAAAACTAATATATGTTTGCATATAAATTTAAGCTTGTCAACATTAATAATTCCCAAAATCATGTAATATTAAATGTCCGAAACATTTAAGCTTCCGTTAATAATAATCAGATGTTGTTTTCTAGGTTGAAGCATTAATTTATTACGGAAACATTTTTAAATAAAGTTCAAGGCGAGATAATATTTATTATGATGTACGAAAGAACATTATATAGTAATGTCAACTGTGTGTCTGTCTGAACTATCGCCTCACTCTTCGTGTACTCATGATGGAACTCTCTGATTCATTCCAAGTTTCCTTGACGTACTTGAGATACAAGGTCCGCAGTATCACAGCAATGATGAACAGCACTCCCGACCAAATAGCTATCCTCACTCGTCGGTTGATTGTAGCCAACTTACTGGAATGAGTTCGAAAGTACAGAGCTCTTTTCATACGATAAAACCTGCTCCGTTTCCTCCCAAAATAAAGCATCTACTCGGCTTGAATCATATTTACCTTCAGAGCAATTTTTAACGAATCATTCTCGATATTTTTAATAATAAACTGATGTAGAACAAGAATACATTTTTCTGTTATATTAGTAGATGTCTCTTGGAAGGTTTTTTGTATATTATCTTTATATATCCTTTGTGTTTCAAGATTTTATATATAAGATCTAAGTATATCAGCCGTTGTAACAAGGACCTTCCCACGATTTATTACAAAATTGTACCCGTTCTGAGCTGGCTAGGTTTCTGAACACAGTCTGGAGTTGTATTTTCCTATAATCTGAACGCTTTTCACCTCGTTTTTGTTTTAATCTTAGAGCTTTTGAAGTTGTTTAATTGCCAGCTTCATATTGTATCAATTTTGGCTTCAAATTTCCATGTTAATTATTTTTTTGTATTTTATTACTTTATCATTTTTTCTCGTAATTCCGTTTGACGGACGCGTGACAAGTGACAGATTGTTGTATTTTCAACGTTTGAAAGGATGTTTTGAAGAGCTACGACCGATTCTATGAGATTCTTAGAATATATACGACCTATCTCGATTTTTAGCGTATACGTTTAATGTAAACTTGTCAACAGAGAATGTATGATGAATGATAAAATACGTAAAAACGAAATTTATAAACCATTTGTTAAATAGTAAATGGAGATGTTAAAACTAGATTATAATATTTTAAGACCAGGAAAAAAACTTTATCGACGTAGAAATATATTTTGTCAGATATAAACCGACAAAATGTCCTAATTTTTTGTTTTTTTTTGAATTATGTCCTTATTTAATATTTTTAAGTGTGTCATAAAATCAAAATTTATTATTTCCTTGATTTATTAATTAAAGTTCTTTATTATTCGTTAATAATATATTGTACGTGATATGTTCTTTGTTTTGCTCTTGTTTTTCATTTATTCATGAACGTTATATAAACGTTAGATACTTTCTTTTGTTTCCCGATATGCGGAGAGACTAGAAAATTTATTTAAATTACACAACAAAGATTAGAATCTTTTTTCTGTTGAATATTTAAATTAGTTTATTTTGTTCGTATGCTATAGTGGAGTGAATGAATGTTTTAAACCCTAAAAAAACACTTAAAATACATTTAAATGAAACTAATAGTTTTCGGATTATACTTTGCGTATTTTATTTAGTGCTCTTTTTTTTGTAATCTCGTCACTACCGGTCTACCCGTGATCACGGTTGCTGAAAAGTAACCGAAACGTCGGGAGTATGTAGTTTTTACAATAATTAAATACACGTAGGATAATCCGAAAAATATTAGTTTCATTTAAATGAAAACTTGCGAAACTCTTAGATCTCATTATTGAAAATAATGTTGTAAGTTTTCTATATAATTTAAAAGTTTTACAAGCAATTTCATTAGTGTTAGAAGATTTTGTGTTCGTTGAGCATTACATACTCCGCCAGAACCTTAGACAAAATAATGACATCGGTAAACTAGTAAAGTTGTTTCGCGTTTCTTATATTCGTATGAACTTTATTATTAAAGTCTATTTTTCCTCATTTTAATTCCTAATGTTATGAGTAAATAGTATACACATATATATTTAGGTACGCATTTGTCCGTTACGTTGAATATTCAAAGAAAGTATTATTTGCAAACCGTCCTTGACATATCTGGTGCGTCGGTACATTGTAGCAATGCGTACATTACCATAGCATTGTTAATCAAACCTAAAAATGGACTTTAACTAGTTTAAAACACGGTTTAAAATACTGTAACTGTTTCTTAACACTTGCGATGCCGTTCGTGGTGAGTTATTCGCCTCGGTGTAACGTAACATCTTACTCTATGAATAATTGATGTTTGACATCTGTCATTGAGCACGTACAGTTTGGTGTCAAATGCAATTTGCACGGATGCATTCAAATTGCATAGCAATTTAGTGATATTTTTTTAAAAGGTCGTTAACCGTAAATTGTAGTAATGTTTTAAGTAAATTCGGTGATAGAATTTAAAATGGACGAACTATGAATAATTATGTGTGTATTATTTGTTAGAGGCATACCTACTTATATTTTCCTGGTTTATATGAAGGAATATGATTTTCATCTTATAATTAGTTAAACAATCTTTATAACCTGTGTGTATCCACGTTATAATTTTTAATATTGTGTTTATATTTTTGTTCTAAAACTATATGAGATCATAAATCTTTCTCATATAATAGTTATGTGATATAATGACACATAATGTATTTATTAAAATGAATGTAGATTGTTCTGAGGTCTAATGCTATTCAGCCTTATCATAATAGTGTATTAGTCAGCATATTATTCAATGTTATCGCTTTATTGGGTAATATCGATCACGACTTCCTAATATTAAATAAATGTTAATTGGTGAACACATCCGCTACGATTTAAATGAGGTATGGACGCCTTGATCTAATATATACATTTATAATTATAAATATAGATTCGCTTTTGTAAAAATAAGAAGCAGACTTTATTATTATTAAAATACATATCAAATACTCCTTCTAGTTATTTATAAAATACGAATCTTTCCCTTTGGTTAACTAAAAAAAAATCTTTTCAAAGGAATGCTCGTAGGAATTGAATGTAAATTTATTATAGGAGATAAAAAAAATGTACAAATGTCTGACCACGGACAGACAGCCGGACTTGATTCGTCCTTGCTTTGTTAATACATACATACAAACTACCAAAGCGGAGGTATTAATATACAAGAAGAAACTATAAAAATGCATCATAGATTGATTATTAAGGATGCTTAAAATTTTTATGACTTATAAATGGAATAAGATCAATCATTTTTAATTAAAACTTATTGAAATTAGTGTTAGTTTTATATATTCTAAGATTTATTTGATTAGTCGAACATTGTACCTTTCATTGTGGTTTAATCAACCGACCTTGACATGTTTCTGGACCCGCGCCGTGAAAGTGAAACAATGGCGGCGCCACATGACCGCTAACAAAAACTAATGTATTAAATTCTACCCCTCTCTGGTATCCGCATTGATATTTATTAAGGAAAAGGATATATTTTAATATTTTGCTTAGTTTTTATTCCCCTACTAGCTGTGCCCGCGACTTCGTTCGACGTGTTTCTTTAATTTGACATAACTTTTTTATTTATGAACCGATTGACATGAAACAAACACTAAAGCATAACTGAAGCATACCACAATATATTCGTGAAAACCGCATCCAACTCGGATCAGCCGTTTCTGAGATTAGCGTGAACAGACAAACAGACAAAAAAAAAGTTAATTACATTTTTGGGTTCGACGTCGACATAACAATAACGCCTGCTATATTTTTTTTAAATTTTCAATGTACAGACAGCACTTTTCTACAATTTTATTATATGTATAGATTTAGAGAGTATAAGAGCAAAGGGAGTAAATGAAGAACGAACAAAAAGTGGATTATTTTATTGTTTGTTAAAACTATGTATTAATGTTGATAACTCTGCTATTTCATAAACTATTTGTTCGACTTTGCTTATAAATTTAATTGGGTTTCATTAGTGCTTGTCTCTCTGACGGAAGCTCTAGGAACAACCATTTTCCTTGTGTATTTTGCTCGTAGTATTATACAAATTTGCTAGCATTTGTATTTGCTTTTACCATACTATATTTCTAGAAATAGAGACTTTTTTTAGACACTATTGAAATATTGATCGTCCATTTAAGAATCTCCTAAAAAAACTTTCACCTCGTATTATCTTAATCATAGTTATTGTAAATCAATCAAAATGATGATTGAGAAATAAAAGAAAAGATAATAGCGCACCGAAGGAAAATCTGAACCAATAATTATATTCACAGAAAGAAAATAATATTGAATGTTTATTTTATAACAAAGAGTTGTTCCAGGCCTTGTGTAGGTCGATTATGTTTTGGTAGTAATCTCATCTCATGGAATCTATTGCTTCCTTTTATTCAATAAAAAACAAGGCTGGCACCCCTAATACTTTCCATATTCTAACTCTAATATTTTCACATATATTCATTTCTTAGAATACAATTCCCAGGTAAATCTGTAGGCATCCAGAGCTAGTGCTATCTATTTCCTTTTGTTAGCTTGTTACTCACATACTATTAATTCATCCAACAATAGTGATAGCTTCTTGAATTTAATCAGACAGCCTCCTCCCAGCAGCCAGGAAAAGTCACCAACCTGTTTACCTGACCATACAAAGGATACATGTTCTTTACGTCCGTGTGTATCAAGCATTACATTAAGTTCTCCAAACACTTTCTCCCCGTGTGTCGTGTGCGTATTCTTATAATTGTAACACATGATGAGATTCACACTTTTTGTTATTTAAATATGTTATGATATAATTATCAATGGGGAAAGCATGGGATCTTGAATTAGTTGTTTGCTTTTTCTTCCCATGACTGATATATATATAATTTTTTAGATATAATTATGATAATAAAATGTAATATTAAGTCTAATTGCATTCATATGTGTATTTTTTTAACAATATTATGTTATCACTCAAACTTTTGACATTGCGTTTTATCTGATATTATGTTTCCTTATAATTCGATTTTAATAATAAATGTACTTACTATACATATATAAGGTGTTTCTAAAACTAATTTGAGAATGAAATCAATAGTCAATGTAATATAATTTATTAATATATATGGATAATTATTTGATATGAAGTAAAGTTGGGTAACAGTCGTCTGTAACCGAAGTACAGCCAGTAATACATGAATGATCCTACAGTAACGGACACTCGTGCCAAGGTTTCGTGTACATTACAACTTATCATGTCTGTTAGAACTTAATAGAGAATTGTTTTATTATATTACTAGCTTTCCGCCCGCAGCTTCGCCCGCCTGGAGTTTGGTTATATCGCGTTTCCAAGAGAACCTTTCAAAAGTCTGGGATAAAAACTATCCTATGTTCTTTCTCAAGTTCAACTCTGTATCTGTACCAAATTTCATTAAAATCAGTTCTGTGGTTTAAGCGTAACAAACAGACAGTTACTTTCGCATTTATAATATTAGTAGGGATTGACTTAAACTCAGCTTCAGATGATTATGAAAAACATAATAATACAATCTTATTGAACAAAGACATTAAGTGAATTGGAAACATTTCTTTAGCACGATAAAGATGAGAGTTTTAAAAGAATATTTCTAATATAATATAAGTATTAAAAGTCTTGTCTTGTCTTGTCCCTGTTGGTTTATTACATAATGCAGTCTTGAAACGAACAAATCAAATGTTTTGAGTTCAAATAACATTGTGCACTATCATTTACAAAACTATGAATAATGCAGACAGCGAACTATTGCATGAGACAACCCAAAACTGTGGAACGAATAGTGTTTGGCCGAGTTGTATAGAAAGACAAACATTTACTATATATATATATGTTTCAATATATATCCTTTTTAAATTTGGTTAGGTAGAGAGAGGAGCTTGGACGGTGGAGGAGAGCGTTTAACGCGTAAGGTAGGGTCCCTTAAACCTACACCTGGGTCACAAGTCCCAGGCACTGTTGAAGCTCCTCTCCTTACAACGATGAATCCATTGAATGCTAAGTGATTTCGTCTCTATATACAGTTGGTTGGTTTTGAATCTAAAGCAGGTCAAGATATATATTAGTATTATACATTTCATACAGACCTCGCCCCGTTCTGCCAAAGTTTACAAAACATGTTAGATAACAAAACTTTTTAATCTAATTGAAATAGGAATTTCTAAGAATGAAATAAGAAATAGAATTGTTGAGGAAAAATGTTTTGGTCTTCTATTTTATAATAGCTATACTCTATAGTAATTTTAATGTATGATTGAAGTATATACATACGTATATCTCTTCAGAGGAATACTGCGTCTTGATCCTTTAATAATATATTTGTAATTTTTCTTTTTTAAATATAAAACAATTTTATTATTATGATAAATATATAAAAATTAATACGCGGGATTACAGTGTTTCTTCTATATTGTTACCTTAGTATTTACTCTGAATTCTATTTTAGAGATTTATACAAGAAAAACTTTGGTTTATACATCTTTCTATCTGTTAGAATATAAAGAAGTTTAATTTCTATGACTTTAATTGTAGTTCATAATAGCCTTATGGGTAATCAGCACGGACACACTCCAAATATTTATAAACAGGATTCTTTTCTTTGAGTTACGTTCCGTTATCAACATTCACTTACACCGTCCGGTCCCTAGGTACGTGTTCTCGCTGCATAACGCCTATGTTATTACGCCGATGGATATATTTTTCATCGCAGCGAACTAATTTGGGATTATCGAACTAGGAAGCATATCCAGACCGATCGACCAGTGAAAATTCAAACATGATTAATACAAGCTGGCGGGGAGCGTATATAAGGCTGACTTCTCGCCGGCCTCCATTCGTCGCGCGACTGCCCGCGCATGTCTACCTCGCGAGTGACAAGTTACTTGACCTACAAAATGTCCGTCAAAATTTACGTAAGTGTCAATATTAAGTGTAGGTTTGTGGTTTCAGAACGCACCCCGGGATTATATTAATATCTGGACTCTGCTAAGTGTTTCTGTGTAGTGCAGTAGCGTGGGACGTGGTTCTTGACCACATTTCTATGCTTTATGAATTAATTGTATTATTGTTTGTTTAAAAATTAATTACTTTATATAAAACGCGAAGTATTTTAATATATTTTTTTTCATTTAACAATTTATTGAATTAACTTTCTGTTAGTTCATATATATAATATTTTTCGTGGTTAGTCCTTTAGATATGTCGAAGTATATCGTGTTTGAGTTAGACCTTTTGTTGATCTCCGGGTCAAGAGGAGCGGGTCTATGATATTGAACGAGTGGGAATATCACAGGCTGCTGTGAACTTAAAACAACAGGCTCGTGTGTAACAGAAGTCATGACTAGTAGTACTACTAGTAGTTAAAACATTAAATTGATAAACTTTCATTTTTCATTATATCAACGATCGGTCTCTTAGTTTTTTGTGAGGTAAAATAATATCAAATATAAAAGTTACTAAAAAAATGTTAAAGTATTAAAAAGATTTTTTAAATATTTTATTTCAAATATTTTTTCTTCTATCCTGCTCCCTGGTTGTTTAAGGAAATTCTAGATTTACATTTCCTTCCCAGTTGAAAACAGGCTATATCTTATAACCAGGAACTCAAAAAATCTCGATTTAGTTAACAGAACTTGATAAGGAATGTGAAGTATCCAGTGAATGAATCGATATGGAGACCAAATAACTATTTATTGGGCAACCGCGCTGGGCTCAGACCAGATCGTAAAAGGATAAATAATGCGTTGAGGTCATCCACCTCTCAGTATTTAGAATTTAAAGTATACAAATGATTACATGAATTACTAAAAGATATATGCTCGTATGAGTTACGATGTCCTGTATAATCAATATAATGTACTAAAACAAAGTTATCCATTGTAAAACAAAGTTATCCATTGATTTCTGTAACAATTAGTATATGTTTATACTTTGTTCCTGCCCGTCTAAAGTCTACAGTCATCTGTAATGTATAATTTTTATTTAACATCAACGAACACTTTCAAGTGAAGTGAAACGCGTGAGAAATGGAAGTAGCACTTTGTTATAATTTCACATTTGTTTTTTAATGTTTACTTTTGTTTTCATGCTTCCTATAATGTATTGTTTGGATGTGAAAAAACCTGATAGCTTTTTAACTCTTTTTAAGAGTTAATTTTCTTCACATATACATTCTGTATACAAAGAAGTCAGCTTTAAAATAAAAAAACAAGTGAGTTTGACAGCAGTATTGAATTTACAGCCTCCTCGTAGCCGCTTGAATGCTTCGAGTCACTTTTTATCTTATTTTGTGGTTGGAATAAATTGTTATAAATTACCGTCACAAAACATGTACATTGTACAGGCCGTATGAGAAATTGCGTGGGTTTTTGAGGCCCTTTAGTTATTGCCCAGATCGTAGTCCGTAGATTTCAACCAGCTTCAAGAATATCATTTAAATATATCCAATAATATCCTTTAAATATATACATATATCTGCTGTTAATGAGATCTATGACTTTCGCGAATTTTCATTTAAATGAAACTAAAATTTTTCGGATGTACCTATTACGCTTGTTTTATTTTTGTAAAACACTACATACTCCCGACGTTTCTGCTGTTTTTGGGTTTTATACTTAATTCCTATTATTATAAAGTTTTCTACAAAAATTGTAAGTGTTAGTAACATTTTAATTCTAATTGGTCTAAGGATACGTTACTCTCTGTAGTCGTGACGCTTCTAGTCACCACTATATAATATACGTTGATAATATCGTATGTACGTCTGTCACGATGTCTGTATCTCCTAAACTTCCGTCTCCCTGGGAACCGGGTCGACTCAAACAAACATACATTTCATAATTATATTATTATTATTGCGAAACTTTTATTCAAAAACATATTTTAAAGGATTTCATTACACATTACATATTTATTTTAAATTAAAATGTTATTTACTTTGTAACTGTTGCTGATTACAAAATTTCTCAATTGAATACTAAGACCGAGTCTGATAAGTGTAATTTTAATTCTGTATAATAGGAATGACATTCAACAATATGTACGAATTAATAACATGTTGAAATAAGGTTATTAAATGAAAATAATATTAGATAGGTCATGGCAGTCTGTCTGATAGAAAAAGCTGAATAATTGTATAAAATTCTACATATACATCTATATGTTTTACTAGCGACTATGCCCACAAAGTGCACTTTTTATTTTTCCTTCTTCTCGTATTTCCATTTCGCTGGTTTTCATGACTAAGATGAATTTTCTTTAAACTTAAGAGCGCAGACGTAACATCACACAAAAAAAAGCCACAGTAAATTTATAATGCCTCTTCTACCTGGCAATTTTCCCAGCTTTAGCCAGGGTTTGCCTTACATGTTGTGAATAGTTTTGGCTAATTGTTTTTACGACCGGTCGCCTGCCTGACATCAACCCTCTTTTGGGAACTATAAGTCCAGGTTTCCTCACGATGTTTTCCTTCATCTATCAGTGGTGTCTAAATACTCTCAGAAAAAACGACTCGGAAATAACACATTGGTACTTGCTAAGTAAATTTATAATGCTATTATAATATTTGAAGTAAGTAATATATAATTATACGTCTCGTAATATACTACGTATTTTAATATCCATTCATTTGTTTTGATCTCTGTATTCTCATTGATTACAACACCTTTGAAGGCGAAGATCAGAATTAAACTTTACGGTGGGAATCTGACTTCACTGTTCATTGAAAAACTTATTAAAATTAAGCAACGATACTATATTATGAATTATGATTAATTAAATGTTAAGTTATAATAATTATGTTGAGTACAAAACAATGTTAAGTGGAACTTGTGTGTTAAATTTTTGGTTTTGACTGACGTGGGAGTGTTGTACTGAAGAACTTTACACGGATTAAATTTGTAATTATATCTAAGATTTTCGCGAGTATTCATTTAAATGAAACTAATATTTTTCGGATGTACTACGCGTATATTTTTGATTATAAACTACATACTCCCGACGTTTCGGTTACTTAACAGCAAGCGTGATCGTAAAGACGAGATTTTTGGATAAAATTTGTATCTTAAATATTATAAGACGCTTTATTTTGTAGTTTAGTTAAGACTTTATAAAGAGGATTCAACTTAAAAAGAATTCTTCTTCCTCTTACGAGTATATTTTTAACACATTTATATTACCTTGGGCTGTATGTATGTATGTATGTATGTATGTACATATGTAACGGAATCTTTAAGCACGATTTTCACTGGTTTCTATACATCTGATTAAGTTGAAACTTTTTATGTTCAAGCTTTATTTTGTCTATAGTTTACCATTATCTACATGTTGTGGTATTTCTTATTGATTGTATTTCGATATAATCAGATATAAATAATAACTACTTTCCATTTGATTGATGTTACAGTGAAGCAATACATGATACGATACAAGGAACATACAGATATAGCCAAGAAACCTGTTATTATATTGTTAAACTGAACCAATATCATCTTACAATCTTAAATTATAGGCTTGGAATATGATGAGGCTTTATGGATAGTTCGTGATTTTTTATATTTTTATACTACACTAGTTTTCAGCCCGTAGCTTCGCCCGCGTGAAGTTCGGTTATATCGCGTTTCCAAGAGAACCTTTCAAAAGTCTGGGATAAAAACTATTCTACATATGTTCTTTCTTAAGGTCAACTCTATCTCTGTACCAAATTTCATTAAAATCAGTTCAGTGGTTTAGGCCTGAAAGCGTAACAGACAGACAGACAGAAAGAGTTACTTTCGCAATTATAATATTAGTAGGGATACAATTTATTTAGTTTTCTTTGTAACATTGAGAGTAAAGTTACGAGTCCGGTAACAATTACATGTAACTTACAGAGAGGTCAAAAACATTAATTTGGAGGTTTGTTTAGAAACAATTAAATGTTAATAAAGGAACTCGAGGCAAATTATGATCCGTCGTGTCTGGTTTTTATTAACACACGGACACATTACCTCACAACTTCTATTGTAAGATTACTTTGAACACAATCCAACAGTTGTAGATTAACCTTTTACTTTTGTTTGTTTAAAGTGTCTCTAATTCTTTCTATAAACTAATAATCGAATCATTTTAATATCTGCTCATATTCAAATTAGTAATGAATTGAGTTCTAAGACTTTCTCGAGTATTTATTTAAATGAATCTAATATTATACGTATTACTACTCGTATTTTATTATAGATCTCGTCTTAATGATCACTTGCTGCAAAGTAACTGACACGTCGGGAGTATGTAGTTAAAACATACGCATAGTAATCCGAAAAATATTAGTTTCATTTAAGTAATATGTTACAAGTAAGGAAAAATATATTAATGGTCAAAGTATAGGTACTTGTATATAATTTCATAATGAAACCTACGCACTATATAAATGTTATACTGGTGGGTATCATAAATCATAATAATTTCATTTATCTGCTTCGCTTGCGACACAGTGGAGGAAAAAATATATGTGCGAAACTTTACTAATGATAATAGATTTATAGGCTGTCTGGATTCTGTACAAGGTTGAGATATACACAAAGGCTTATCGTTTTTGTAGGCTGTGTGTATGTGTGTGTGTGTGTGTGTGTGTGTGTGTGTGTTCCCTCGGACATAACTCACTGCTAGCACCTTATCAATAGATTGTATTCAGTATCGGAATTAAGAAACATTATTCTGTCTTTGTATAAACTTGTACGACCTTTGTCATAATTTTTCTTTAAACTTTATCTATATTTATAATTTTCTTGCAAAAATACGTTTTCTTTACATATTTAAATGAGTTTTAAGATAGTATTTATAGCCTTTTTAATGTCAAATTAACTAAGTGTTTTTTTTTTGTTAACTTTTATTCTATTTCTGCCCTTTGACCTTTCGATGTAAGTAACCTTTTCATTAAAATAAATATAGTTGGCTTGTAACCTTGAAGCCAAATGATAGTATAACTTTCGCATGTACCAAGTGGTCGCGGATTTATTTTAAGTGTGCTTGTATTGTTCGTTGAGTGTTTGTTAGAAGGCCAATTCAATTTCAGTTCTTACTAAGGTCGCGACCCGTCGCCTCCTGATTAAAATTATTCATTTAAACGAAATACAGTGTAAACTCCATATAACGACACTCGATTTAACGACAAACTCTCTAAAGCGTCGAAATCATTTGACTTTGGTTGGTTTAGCTTCTCTACCATACAATGATACACTCTATATAGCGTCACAACCACTCTCAATAACGACAAAATTAAGTAATAAAAAGTACCCTTTAAGTTGCTAAAATTAGTAAAAAATGCGCAGCTGTGTACGTTTTTTTGTCGCTTTGTTATCCTAGCCCGCAATAAACTCCACTGTCGTAATCATGCATACCAAACTTTCTAAGAAATTCGTTCTTCACCAATATGCCTCAATATCGCAAGATATGAATAAAATACGTAAAAAATACAACAACATTACTGGTGCAGCAAAACACGTCAAACAAAAACAACAGACTTTATAACATTCTTTTTTATGTAGATAAGTACTAACAGTAGTCTGAAACAAACTTTGTCTTTTTCTAATTCTGATTTTTCTTCCCTCTATTTAACGGCAACTCTCTATAACGCACTAAAATGCACGGTCCCTTCAGTGTCGTTATATAGAGTTTACACTGTACTTAAAAAAATACTTCAATTCAATAATTTTATCTTGTTTCATAAACTTATTTTTTTTACATGTCATTTAAATATTATTCCCAAAGAGGGTTGATGTCAGGCGGCCGGTCGTAAAAACATTTAGAAAAAACTATTCACAACATGTAAGGCAGACCCTGGTTGAAGCTGGGAAATTGCCAGGTAGAAGAAGAAGATCATTTAAAAGGACTTTATTTTCAAGCTATGTTAATATTTAGTTAGATAGTCTAGTAAGTTGACCATTTTAATGAACAAACATTCTCATTAACACATTTAATATTATAATATTTAATGAAGTAAACATAATGTTATTACAAGGTTTATTACTATGAGTTATAGTTCAACATATATATGTACATATATTTAGTATATATACTAGTTTTTGCTTGTGACTTCGTCCGCTTTAAGCTTTCTTACTTCGTCGAAACCATAACAAACTCGACAAAGGCATCCATACAGTATACATGACATAAAATATATGTCATGTATTATTCCTATCTACAAACTACATAATTGTAAAGTTTCATCAAAATTAGCTCAGTAATATTTATATCAGACTAACAAACACCCATACATCAGTATAGTCACACACAAAAACACTAATATTATTAGTATATTCGTCGTGAGTGTACACTAATGTACAGTCGTACTCAATATCCACTTGTACACTCTGATACAGATCTGAAACACAATGATTCATTAAGTATCTGTAATTGATCATCATTACAATGGCAGATGATTACCAACTGTTAGGAAAGTACTTGTAATATTATATATGGTACAGGTCTTCGTATGAATTCTGATACTGAACTATTTCTACATACTCCCCGCTGTCTTCAAACAGAATACAATCAATTAAAGAACCATTACATACACTTCTATGTATATGTTTAGATTTCAAATAACATAGTTTCCGAGTCATATGTACTTTCTAAAAGTATTTAGACATCACTGTTTAATGCATTCCCATAGAGGGTTGATGTCAGGCAGGCGGCCGGTCGTAAAAACAATTAGCCAAGACTATTTACAACATGTAAGGCAGACCCTGGCTATAGCTGGGAAATTGTCAGGTAGAAGAAGGAGAAGTTGTGGAGTATTGGTTTAAGTGTGATAAACTTGTCATAATATTTGGAAATGTTTTCAATTTTTTAACAATTATTATCAAATTTACGTTAAATTTAATTATTAATTTTAATGGAGAATGAGCTAAATTTAGATTTTTGTAAATAAAACAATTACACAATACACATATTACTTACAAAGCTGTAATAATATAAATTACAAGTTTATTTATGTGACCTACAAGTTTAAAAATGGTTAGTTTATGAGATTGTACCAGACACTCACATCTCGTCTTAATGATCACGGTTGCTGTAAAGTAACCGAAACGTCGGGAGTATGTAGTTTATAATCAAAAATATACGCGTAGTAATCAGAAAATATTAGTTTCATTTAAAATAGTATGTATATATTATTAAAGAATACATTGTTATATAAACAGCCTGCCAGTGAACAGTCTTATACATAATAATTATGTAAAGCGCCTATGTATTGCATGTTTTAACATTTATTAACAACACGTTTCTATGTAACTTCTAGTGCATACACGAACCTAAAATATTACTAATATCGTCTGTAATTTATATAAATATTGAACTAAAATGAAACTAATATTATTTTGATTACTACGCGTCTTTTGTTATTTTAAACTACATACTACTGAAGTTTTACAATAATAAAATATCAATAATAGTTTCATTTATATAAGTACTCGTGAAAGCATTATATTTCATTATTATTGAACTATATTTTTTAATTTGTTTTATTAATTATACTTATATAATTCATAGTTTAAATTTTTGAATGTTTAAAGCAATTGAAATGTAATCAACAAGAGACGTAGTAGTATTAAAACTAGTAGAAAAGTAGTAATAGTAGTATCTACAGTAAATATTCTACCTTCAGTCCTTCTAGTGGACTATTTGGAACCTGAAGTAACTATAAATTTACTACAAGATTACATGGTTATACTACATACGAAGTTTTGACCTTTTCTCATTCAATAATCTAAGTCACTAATACTAGTTAAGGGACTTTGAAAACTACCATTTTATGGCACTTATAATTTTCTTCTTCTTCTACTTTAGTTAGAGGCGTTTCCTTATAGATTAATTTTCTTTTATTATAGACATATTATAATTGATTCCTACTAACATTTCAAGTTTATGTATGACAGTCGTGTTAAGAAGCCAACAATAGACTCCTATTCATTGTAATCTTGGTACCTATAACAGACCGGTCTATGAATTGAGTTTTCTCTCACGAATTCAACAGATTGTGAAACGAAGATCTGCATCTGTTAGCTGTTAGACATTCAGACGAATGTTTGGCAAAAAATATTATAAGTTTATGTAATGTTTAACAATGCAAAGCAAACAATATATGTATAAGAAAAGTCGTGTTAGTTACACTATTTATAACTCAAGAACTGTATGGATTTAGTTGGAAATTGGTGAGGAGATAGCTTAGAACCAGGAGACGGACATAGGATATTTAATTCTGTTTGATTGAAACCAGAAAAAAATATTAATAAATTTCAATATCTGGTTATTTATGACCTATAGGACGTAATAGAGTTAGAGTCAGCTATACATATATTACAAATGACGAAATTAACGCGGACGAAGTCGCGAGCAAAAACTAGTATATTACACATAGTAATCTGTGCATATGTGCATCGTCTGTGCATCTGCAATATGTGCAGTTACGTTAATAAATTCCTACAGTATGTCGCCGAACAAAAAAAACAATTAAATGCTACAGAGGTCCCACGTCCTTTATTAATTGAAAGGTCGTGTGTTGGAAAAATATTTTTAAGTTGTTTTAAATGAAGAAAATTATATGAATGTTTGTATAGACACCGTATACGGTAACATTCTTTACTATCGATGCTAGTTTTTCCGGTAACATTTTATTAATTTGTCGTATTTGTATAGTAATTACAACAGCTTGTATCATGAACTCCATATTTAATAAGCTTATTATTGCTGCAAATATTTTAATGGTTGCTACTTTTATTACTGTTACGGTTTATTAAGTAGAAATTTAACCATTAGAAGTTGTGTAACTGAAATGAGACTTTATAACATGACTTACGATCTTGTCAAATATTTTAAACATCAAATAAAGTCTAGAATATTTTTAAGTTTCTCAAAGGTTGATATAGAAAGCATAGCTTTTTTTTAATTTCTTAGCGTTTAGATGTTATTTTCTTAATAATTAACAAATGTTAGTTAGTGAGTAACGTAGTTGAGTCAGTAGTGGTATAAATAAGTCTCCTGCGGCCGGCTGCACGCGACCTTGGCTATCCTTTCTAACCAAACAACTGTGACTTAACCTTTGAGAGAATGTCACTTAGGGACACTTTTAAATTTACACCAAACGAAAATACACAAAACTTTTATTTTGGTATAAAATTATTAATTATTATTACATGTAAGAAAGTTTAAGCAATTTGTTTCTTCAAATGAAACGAAATATTGAGAGTATGTAGTTTAAAATAATAAAATACTTTTAGTATAATACGAAAAATATTAGTTTCATTTAAATGAATATTATCGAAAGTCTTATACTCAATTTGTTTGTATTTTCTTCAATGATATTATATTTAAACAATATATATAAATATGTATATGTGGTCGCGTTTAGAACAGTTTTTAATTAGTTCATATATTAATAAATGAAAACACTGAAACTTCATTAAAATTTGAAAATACTCAAACAAATAATGATTGTTTTTTTAAGTAAGTAGAGTCACAGCCTTCCTGTAATTACTTACTGTCAGCTTTAAACAAATAAAGCCTCACGCATCTATTGTTGAATAACGTTTCTGTTTCCGTTTCCGTCCCAATCACTTGGAAGGTCACTTCATAATGATCCACCGGGTGTATTTTAGGTGTCTAACGGTGTCCGAGTGTGTTCTAAATCACCTCGAAGGTCACTTCATATGATCCACCAGGTGTATTTTAATCGTGTATCGGTGTCCGAGTGTTTTAATTATGCTCCGTGTCCAGTGAGGCTTGCGTCACGTGTATGTAACGTATGTACGTCCAGCCGTGACCGCAAGTATTATGTCAGGCTTTATGAAATGTGTATCTATTGTTAATACATAACAGGCTCTATTTTTTATGCTTATGGGGTAAATGAGCAAAAGATCTACCTTATTAAAGGTAGTTAACGTCGCCCATGGATATAAGCGATATAGTTTAAATTATATATTGCTACCCTTGATTAGGAAAAAGGGAAAGGGAGGGAAAAAGAAAGGTAACAGGCTAAATGATAATCAAATGTAATTTTTATCTAAATAGGAGAGCTTGAAAAAATTGATATTAAATTCAAATTTCTCTTTTCATAGTATTCCTTTAGTAAAGTATTTATAACTTTATGAAGTATATTATAGTGTATTCTTTGTTATGACTTAGAACATCTTGGAGTACTTTCTCACTCTCTTTTTTGTCTCTCTCCTTCTTGTAAGTTTATAAACTCTCATTAAGTTTTATGATGATTGACTTTATGTTGGAAATATGTACTCGTAACTATTTCCATATAACTTAATAACTGTTTATTACATACTAGCTTTTGCCGCGACTTCGTCTGCGTGGAATAGTGACTTCCGGAAGATTTTTGGTTCTTCCCACATAGTTCCCGTTCTTGCGGGGTTTTCGGAATGGTCGAGTTCCCCTAGAATTTTCAGGATAACCCCTATGTTTTTTTTATTCACAATGAAGTACTCTTAACCAAAAACATATTTATTTGTTTATTTGAGTAAAGATTAATATTATTATGTTGATACAACTTAAACAAATTATTTTGACCAAATTAGGTACAATAAAAACGGTTTTTGTGAGTTAATCTTAAAAGATAGACATATACTGTCGCGGACTGTTTTTTAGATCATTAAAAGAGCTATTATTCTTTGATACATATTTTTTGTGCATCTTGAACCGTTTTCACGGCGCACGCAACGGAGGCTTCAAAGATGAAATAATTTCTCCCGTTTTTTACACATTTCCCACTATATCTTTGCTCCTATTGGTCGTAGCGTGATGTTATATAACCTACAGCCTTCCTCGATAACTGAACTATCCAACACAAAAAGAATTATTCAATTCGAACCAGTAGTTTCAGAGATTAGCGCTTTCAAACAAACAAACAAACTCTTCAGCTTTATAATATTAGTATACATTAACTAGAAATGAAAGTCAGTCGATACATATACTTATTGGAATTACGGATCTAACAAAATAACGGACATGCGGAAACAACGGAACGTAATATTAACGTAAATAGATTGTTGTGATCAATGAAATTATATGATGCGGAGAGGAACTGATACTGTCTGTATGTTTGTGTGTTCCAACATTATCATATAATATATATGTATAGTTAGCATTTATCTGATTTATATAGAAAAATAATTACAAAATTGTATTGTTTACCTATAATGTAATATGCATGATACTTTTTTCGATAAATAAACTTATAATTTCTTCTATATACAACGAACACAATAACAATATATACATATATATTACTATGTTCTCACGTATTTAATCCTATCAGTAATCATTATAACAGGTTGTTAGCTGTTAGCGCGCTGAACTGTTTAATATGAACAATAAACATTAATATGGATTATTATAATAATATTCTATTAATAGTATCCACATATATGAACAAACTTTCACTTCCAAGACACGTTATATGTTGTTTAAGTCTTTATTAATAATAATAAATATTTATATTAATGTTTATTAGTTCGAAGAAATTTTATTTTAGTAAATTTATATGTATATATTTATGTATACTATTAATAAATCATTAGTTATTTATCGCTACATCTTAATTCTAAGATACAGTCTTCTAAGTTGATTTAATCCTTAATAATTGTATTAAGATATACAAGTACGACTTCCAAACTGTTATGTATTGAATATGAAGTAGAGATATAAAGATTTCTGTATACAAAGATTTGTTTTAGAAGTTTTTAATTATAAAAAATTCATATACATTCTTAAATTTTTTGTAAATTATGTTTAATAAAAGTCATTTATCATTAAATCATGATGCTCCTGACTTTACTTCATAAAATATATTGTTCACTTTATTTATAAAACTTATATACATTACTAGAAGACCCAGCGAACTTCGTATCGCCCTATAATCAAGAAATATCTGTTACTTTTTTTTATTTACATTTTTCGAGTTTACCTATTAAAGCCATAAATCTCCGTGTTTTGAAGTGCGACAGAATGATTGACATATTAGTTAGTTGTCAAATCTAATGTCAAAAAAAAAAACGTTTGTCTGGGAAATAGAAAAGGGCTGTTTTTATGGTTTTCCCAGTAATGAATCAATTTTTTTCAGCTTTTAAACCTTCCCTGAACCTCTCCCCAAAAAAATCAAGACTAAGATAAGATAAATCCGTTCAGCTGTTCTCGAGTTTTAGTGAGACTAAGGACCAGCAATCCATTTTCATATATATAGATGAAAGAGTGAAAACATATAATTTTAAACATTGGAAAATAGGAAACTCCGTGCTTGGAGAGAGGAAATATAAGAACATAGTTACTTATAGTACATAGTATGTGGAGGAATGAGTTCAGGTTGTATAATTAATTATAATAAATTTTAATTAGCTCATATTATTATGAAAAATAATGAAATGGACATAATAATTCTTAATTATAAATTAGTTTTCAAAGTAATGTCCGGAATAATTTAAATTATATGTTGAAAAGATTTTTTTCTTATATATATTTGTTGTTATTTATATGTGTGTGTGTGTGTGTGTGTGTGTGTGTGTGTGTGTGTGTGTGTGTGTGTGTTGTTTATCATTAATCCACGTGCTAGGTGCTAAACTCCATCCGGTTGTAGTTTGTTGCCACGAGGAGGCTCCAGTGAAAACCGAAGGCTTTCTAAACCGTCCACCGCATGCGTAATGCCGGACACGGCGAAAGTGATTCCGTTGTGCGACAAATAAATATTATGAAGCATTATAAAACATTTAAACACATATATACAATATAATTATTATGTACAATAGTTATTTTTAATAAACTTAATATGGATATTTGAATTTCTGTATTTAGTGACCTCTTGATGTAGTTTAGGAACATATATATATATCACTTATACATATATTTAGGATTCTAACAAAATTATTAAAAACCAGTAGTTCCGGAGATTAGCGCTTTCAAACAAACAAACAAACTCTTCAGCTTTATAATATTAGTATAGATACAGTTTCTTTATGAAGATAGTACTTTTAAATAAGAAATCAAACCTTAGCTAGCATAAACTAATTATTATTATCTTAACCCAAAACACTTTTAATAAGTTAAATTCAATTTAAAAACATAAATCGAGTTTATATATACTTTCCCGCTTAAAATTAAACAAATTAAACGTCATCGCTTTAACGTCACTTCGGATGCGTTCGGGAGTATAAAAGTTTAGTTCAATATATATATATATATATATATATATATATATATATATATATATATATATATATATATATATATCAAATATATATATTGCGTCATTTCTCAAGTATACTATGTTTCGTATAACCACATATATTGTAAGCTGATATGTATTAATGTATGTAGGTTCTATTCCCAGATATCGAATGACTGTGACGCAATATTAGGCTTTCGTAAAGAACATTCCAAGACGGAGTATGTGACTAGTCTCACAACATTCTGTTGAAATATTTTGGGATACTTATTCAGGTTTAATTGTTTATTTCTTACTAGCTTTCCGCCCGCAGCTTCGCCCGCGTGGAGTCGATTATATCACGTTTCCAAGAAACCTTTCAAAAGTCTGGGATAAAAACTATCCTATGTTCTTTCTCAGGGTCAACTCTGTCTGTACCAAATTTCATTAAAATCAGTTAAGTGGTTTAGGCGTGCAAGCGTAACAGACAGACAGACAGAGTTACTTTGGCATTTATAATATTAGTAGGGATTCTAGAAACATCACCATAATCAAGATCATGAATAATAGGAAAATAATGTAAAAAAAATACTTTTATTTAAATACGATTAACACAAAATCTCGTTTATCAACTTATTATTTCATTTTTATTGTTTTAAGCAGCCAATCAATAAGTCATTTATCCATTAATTGATCAGTTTCAAAACAGTACAATTGAGTTAACAATCCACAGACAGAACAAACATCAATTAATATTGAAATATTAAATTGGACACGAATTTGCGATTACTACTACGATCCATACAATAAAAACAATTCTTTCATCAATCATTTCTCGTCCGTGATCACGGTTGCTGAAAAGTAAACAAAACTTCGAAAGTATGGAGTTAAAATGATAAAATACACGTAGTAATTCGAATAATATTAGTTTCATTTAAATGAATATTTGCGAGTCTTAAATCTTTTTATATAAAATGAATTCTCATATTATTTTCGAGAGTTCTAAATATAATTAGTCAGCCATTGATTCATATGTATGTTGATAAGGAATTGTATGAAGTCAGTTAAAAACTCAGTGGTTACCTAGTGGTTAAAAGGCCCGCCTATCACGCATGAGAGCGCGGGCTCAATCCTGGCTCTGGCAAGTGAGAATGTGATTTTTTCGAGTCATATGTCCTTTCTAAGAGTATTTAGTCATCACTGATTAATGCATTCCCAAAGAGGGTTGATGTCAGTCGTAAAAACAATTAGCCAAAACTATTCCCAACATGTAAGGCAGACCCTGGCTAAATCTGGGAAATTGCCAGGTAGAAGAAGGAAGTGTACAGAGTATATTCGGATCATTATGTATCAGTAATGATGACTACAGATTACTCTAACGACAAGTGACAGAGTTAAGCTAATGACTGTTTGTACATGGTTCAACATATAATTTAATTGTGACGTAACCCGCTCAGATATTGTAATAATAGTCTCGAAAGTTAGATAAGAAAATAATGTGCAACTTTGATTAATTATAAAACTAAAATTATATGTATAACTTTGATTTTTTGTCATTCAAACCTTGGAGAATATTTATAAGTGTATTTTAGTGGTTATTTTTTGAAATATATTATTATAACTCTCGTTTTATCCTTCGATTTTGTCTGTGGTCGTCCTGTGATTCTATTTAAGTGAACCGCCAACACTTAACGTCAACCTTCAATGTATTATGTAGTGTGTAGTGTGTGTGTTGAAAGCCTGATTGTGTTTTGATAGAGGCTATTTACTTGTCATTTACTTTGATCTCTGTATGAATACAGAATCTCGGTTTTCGACACACTTGTGAAATTTCTTTCACATATTATTATGATTTATAAGAAATAAATTTGTTTAAATAATTAGTGATTTTGATTATAATACAAAGGATTAAATTCTATGTCACTGGTAATATATATCAATAGATAGTGTTCATTGTTTTCTGGTCAAAACATTCATGATTTTTACTTACTACTTTTGACATATGACATATGTTTCATGTCATGTGTCAAAAGTGCTTTACTGATACATATGATATAAAAAAAACTTATAACATTATGAGAACTATTATTTTATATTTTATAATGTAGCAACACTGTCGCCCACGCCAGCCTCGCGTGGGGAGTGGCCGATAATTACAAGTATGATATATTATTACAGAATCGTTGCTATTAGAAGCTCAATAACTCATTCATTAAACATGCTCTATTAATCAGTTGCGGGTACTTTACTAAATTATTTATGACCCGAGTTATGACCCGAATGTGTTGCGAATTATACCCATGTGGGTCATGACCAGCGAACGGGTTAAACCGTTTTGACCCACAGATCAGGTGCTCTCGTTAAACGCATTCCATACCGTAATTACTTTCGACACTTCCCTCGAGCGAGGAGCGTTACTAATTAAACATATTTTCGTTATTCTTTATTTGGTAATTAATGCTAATTTTACCAACGTGATCTGGAAATATCTTTTCAGAGAAGTGCGTGTGTGTGTGTGTGTGTGTGTGTGTCTGTGTGTGTGTGTGTGTGTGTGTGTGTGTGTGTGTGTGTGTGTGTGTGTGTGTGTGTGTATGTGTGTGTGTCTGTGTTTTAATACACGAATAGGTAATATTTTTCTAGATCTATTAATATTACGCACACGTCAGTAACTTTCGCGTGGTTGAGTAACGCCGCGGACCACGTACAAGTGTTAATTTGTCTTTACAAGGAATGTTATTGTTATGTTTCTTATTTAACTTAGTTATACATTACTAGTTAGTTCCCCTTGATTTGGTTGTTAAGAAGGATATGAAATAATGTTAAACGTGGTTAATTCCGAGATACAAACAATTTTAAAGTAAAGTTTGATTTTAATCAATTCAGTCATTTTTGTTTTATATCAAACTATTTACTAAAATCTTATAATAATATATTAAAGGAATTTATATATATTGCTTAATTTCTTTGTAAAGTATGTTTTTTTTAGCTAATGTTTCACAAGATAGATTTTTTCATATTTCGATAACAAACCGTTTGAAATATCAAATAGAAGATTTCTTAACAAAATTTTCAATTTCACGCTGACTTGTTGTAATGTTTGTGAAATAAAAAAATGTTATTTGTAGAAAAATATATAAAATTTAAGGTATATGCGAGGTTTTTGATATTATAATAAGATACTGTATTATATAGAGCCTGAATTTTCTAATAAGGTTTTATTTATCTTAAAAGTTGTTTATCATAGAATCAGTCACCTGAGTACGTACGTACGTCCGAATTTAATACGTCGAAAATTAAATAATTAATATATAGATTATAAAAAACAATAAGCTAATTTTTATATATAATGTAGTATAATAACATAATAATGTGTGAATTCATAAAAATAAAGCCATTAGTAATGTGAAAATGTTTTTATTGTCATTTGAGTTATAAAATTTTGTGTCGAAATACGTAACAATAACAGTTAGCTTTCTCAACAGTTTAACACGACTGTTCACTCATTATATAATGTTCACTCATTCACTCATTATATAATGTTCACTCGTTCACTCGTTCACTCGTTCACTCACTCTATTTACATAACGTCATGTTGACGAGCATTTTTTTATGAGTTTAAAGTTTTTTTTACCGCCTCATTAACAAACGCAATGAAACTTGTTGGACTACATTTTATTAGAGCCGTACATGCAATGACTCCTTTCTAGACGTAATCTATGATTCAATATTGCAACGGCAATGCATTGAATTTAAATATTAGGATGAAAGACGGAGGTTTAAACTAGTGAAGTAAAAACTATCAATCATAAATACGTCGTGGTGGGCTAGTGGTTAAAGGCCCACCTCTCATGCACGAGGACGCTGGTTCGAAACCTGGCAAGTACGTAAGTAAGTAAGTAAGTAGTCTAAGAGTGTCTACACACTACTGACTGACGATGAAGGAAAACATCGTGAGGAAACCTGGACTTATAATTTTAATTGTAAGTTTGAAATCACCAACCCGTCTTGAGCGAGCGTGGTGATCAATCTCAAACCTTCTCCATGTGAAAAGAGGCCTTTATTCAGAAGTGGGCTCTGATAGACTGATGATGAAGAAGTGGCTATGATCTTATGTATCAAAGTCAGCTCATATGTCTTAAGACACTATTTTTTTGTCAGAACTAATTCTGCCCGAGGCATACTCGCCCTAGTAGGTATTATGTCACTATCAACTAGGCCGGAATGCGATCAGATGTTGTAACAGCAATTACACAAAATATATTCTATTATTATATGATAAAATATATTATGAACATTTTACGAAATAAAACCCGTAGATTTAGATTGTATATATATTGTATTCAAGGCTTGTATTAAAAAATATTCCTGCATTTATTCAACTTATAGGGACTTCTTGATATTTTAATAAATGACTATTTATATTAAGAAGTACTACATGTCGAAGGTTGTTTGCTCGTCTTCCGGTCATTGACCCCAGTATTTTCTTCCTATATTAAATAGTTCTGTTCATATATTATTCAATGTTTCTCGTGTAATAACTAGTTTCTACTGCACTGTTATAATTCTTACTTCATAGTGTTTCTCTAATCATTCTTACCTAAGCAAGTATTTCATAGCCGGCTGAATTCATTACGTTGTCTTAATACATAGCTTTTACCCAACACTATATTAATTTAACAAAAAAGTTCGTAAGAAGTCAATTTTATTTATACTGGTAATATTTATTATAGTAAAATTTTGCTCAGAGATTATATTAAACAAAGTTTTGGAGTTCATATATATTATTTTTAATCTGTATAAAAAATAACAAAAATAAAATGCTTTAAATCATCAAGATTCCACAGTGTTCGAACCTTCTTCGTCTCCAATTATCCACATTTTTAGAGTCAGCCAAGTAATGAGCTGTGAAATAAATGATTGTTAATTATGTTCATATGTCAGGGCGAGGACATCCGCTAAAGTTTAAGGTTCCACAGCAATTGCCAAGGACTTTTTGACGGACTATTAATCACATCCATGTATTGTTCGTGTTTTAAAAACTATTCTATACAATATTTCGTATAAATTCAATAGGTTAAATGGACTATATATAAATCTTATTTGAGTCACATGTACTTTGTAAGAGTATTTAGACATCACTGATTAATGCATACGCAAAGAAGGTTGATGTCAGGCAGGCGGCCGGTCGTAAAAACAATTGGCCAAAACAATTTACAATATGTAAGGCAGACCCTGGCTAATGCTGAGAAATTGCCAGGTAGAAGAAGAAGATAAATTTTAAAGATAAATGTGTTATACTATACGTGTTGTATCCTGTCGGATAGTTTAAAATGTGTATTTCTGTGTATTAAAAGTATCTTTTCTATTTAGAAGACTTAATGAAAGTAAAATAATACGTGGGCTATCATTATCTACTCATTATAAATCTATCGTGACTTTTTATATTACCACAGCGTTATTTGTATGTATGTTTATGTAATATATAATATTATGTATTGCAGGTGTTGTGTCTTGTGCTGTCAACCGGTCTGGCTGCCAGAGCTCGACCTCGTGTGCAGCAACCCATAGATGATTACGACTATCAGCCACAGTCCCAGGAAAGATCTGGACAGGTACATATATTATTAATTTTCTTTACCCTATATACAGACTTACACAGGGTATTGTATTTAAAGTATCTTCAAAATCATCTATTTAGAATTTCATCAGAATAAAGTATAGTTTTAAATATGACGTCTTCACTTTCCTTTTTATTTTGCAGCAATTAAATAATTTCTATACATAAACTATAGAAAATATAAAATTTAATAATTTCTATACATAAATTAGCAAATAGGACAAGGTTTATCGCGCCAAAATGTTTGAAATCATAAATTTTACAGATACTTATTATTTACGATGTTTCCTTTCCAGTTGGTGCTGGTTTCTCAAGACGCGTATGACAACTTATATCAAGCACAAAACCGTGCTGATGAGGAGTACGAGCCGCGCGCCGTTCACCGTGGACCAGCACGTCTCAAGTCTTCACAATCGATACAGGAAGGACCCAAGCAGCCTCCAGTACAGACCATTAGGAACTACAACAAGGCAAGTACATACCTCAAGTGCATTTATGGCTATATTACACCTACGTAAAGCAATATGAAATTAACTTAGAATTTCTTCTCTAATTTTAGGTTAACGATGATGGCAGCTTTACCTTCGGCTATGAAGCTGCGGACGGATCTTTCAAAGAGGAGACCAGAGGAACTGACTGCGTCGTCCGTGGAAAATACGGCTACGTCGACCCTGACGGTAACAAACGAGAGTTCACCTACGTCTCAGGAAACCCCTGCGATCCCAACAAGCCGGACGACGAGGAACAAGAAGCCCCGTCCAGGGACTCCGCAGAGAGAGACGACCCTGAACCCAACTACCCGTCCCGACCGCCCGTGAGGCCGACCACACAGCGACCAGCGACTACCTACTTCCAAAACGACTTCAGGGACGCTGATGAAGAACCCGAAGAGGAACCTCTCCAGAATATAAGACCGCGTGTTGTTCAACGTCCACAACAAGCTAGACCAGTATTACGACCGGCCTACCAAGCTCAACAGGTCGCCATTACACCACGACCGGTGCCAGTGACCACTGCCAGAGCGCTCCCACCAGCGACTACCTTCAGACCACAACTAGTCCAAGTCACACCCAAACCGCAAATCCAGTACAGTCCCCAACCTGAATACTCACCATCCCCCTCGCCGGCCGCTATTCTTAATTCCAGACCGGGACAGATCGATTTTGCTGCTGAGTTTGCTAAATTCCATCGCGAAAGTCAACAACAAACTGCTTCAACACCTAGTTCCTTGAGTTCATCGAACAGAGCTCAGCCCACCGCCGCCGCTATTCCTTCTGGAAATCCTCTGTACTCAACTGAATTAGTCTTCGATCCTTCCAGCGGTCAATACGATACTCAACTTTTCCAATCTCTGCCTCAGACTAAGGGAGAACTCAATCTCAACCAACGCCTTCAGCCTTACGTATCTCAGCAACAGCAGCAGAGACCTTTCGTACCATCCCCACAAATCTCCTCTGGACCATCCGCTCAGGCTCCCATATACAGACAGCAAATACAACAAGTACAACAAGCAAATCCTCAGGAACTTTACCAGAGGCAGCAGTCTGAGTCACAATTCCAAAGCTCCCAACAGCTTTTTGCCCAGCAGCAACAAATTCAACAAAGTCAATTACAAAGAGACAGAGCTGCTGCTAAAGCTCAAGCCCAGAGACTGGCGATCGCGCAGCAGGCCCAGGCACCTCAACGAGCTCAATCTCCCCAGTACTACTACGTACCGCGAGAGAATCAGTCCACGGGACAGATCGACGCGTTCCTGAGAGGCCACGGCATCCAGCTTTAAAACCTTAGTTAAATATCTGAACTAGATAAATTATATGATCGACTGAGTACTGCGGGAGTGGTTCAGTTAGTACAGGCGTAGGGTATCTAGTTCGGTGGACTGTGGCGGCCGCGAGCTCGGCCGCGAGTGTACATATTGCTGTGTCTCAGTACCTTAAAGTTATTTAGAAGTAAGTCTTAAAGATAATACGAACCACTTTTGTACTAAGTCCACGATGTTCACACTTTGGACATTACGTATAATTGAGATACCATTTTTTTGTAATATTTGTTTTTTAATAAATTATACTTTTTATTAATACATTTTTTTTTTCTTTTACTGTTTCCGAAAATACAATTTAGAACAAATTCTAATCCTCCAGTTTTTATATGCTTCATTACGTAAACATTCATTGAACGTAATAATAATATACTTATTTGATTTTTAAATCATACATTCTCAAACGTCAACTATAGATAATTCTTGCTAAAAACAGTATTATATATACAAAGACCTCTCCATATATACATACGGGAACTAAAGTTAGACTCCATAATAATATTATTTCCCTGCTTACTAAATACGTGTAAGTGTATATATTTTTGCAATATACATTATGACGTTATGTATGCAATGTATAAAATAACCACATGGTCATAGCACTTCTTGATGATGGACTGCGCAATGATTAAGATCGGTTTAGTTTTTATTACGAGCCAAGGAATGCGGAATAGTGAAGCCGTACGATTACAGACCGGGTCGGTAACTATAAGCAGCTATGTATACCATAATTGTTGTTTACTTTGCATAATTAGTTAGCGTGTTACAGTCTATCTTATAATTTAGCTAATTTAACTTGTTTAAATAACTTTTTCATTGATTCGGAACGTAAAAATTTACCCGCTCTGGGACTGCTTTTAGTAAACGAGATTTTTTCATAAAATTGTGCTCCCAAACAGAAATAATAATACTTGGGCTGTTACGGTATATCCCATTTTGTATCTCAAATTACTTTAATACTGTAAGCAAATCTAAAATTACCGTTATATTTCAAATAATTGACATTTATTGTATAATAAAACACAAAACGACTTCTTCGTGAAGCTATATCTTGTAATAATAAATAGATATATTAATTAACACAATTACCTCTTTAATATTACTAATATTAATTATGAATAATATAAATTAATTGAAACATAATTAATAATTGTTTTAAAGACAGGACGTATGTTATTAACGCGTACGGTCACGCTTCAATAGAAAACGAGAAGCTAATGACAGGAAATTATAGAACAAACGTATTTAGAAATTAATTACAAACTTAATAAACCTGAAATAAAATACGGAAAAAATGTGCTCGTGAAAACGAAATGACACAGAATTGTTATGAATATATAGGTAGACCAAATTATAGTTATGTTCAAAATTAATTATATTAAATATTTTTAATTTAGACAATAAAAATTTCTGAACAAAACGAATGTATGTTTTCAGAAACATACTGAATTGGCATTAATAATAATTAATCAACATGTTAAAAACAATGTCACAGAACTTGTAATTTTCCTTAAAAACCCGCGACTTACTCAAACTGGCTAAATAACTATCAAAAAGAAGTGTCTTTACTCTGTGTACAAGTACGTCTGATTTAAGATAAGCTAGAATGTTAGGGCAAAAAAAAAATACATTTTATTACATAATTGAAATGAAAAGTTAATATTTTCAGGTGAATGCTTCGCGGGATGCGTATACGAATTGAGAGGAAGATGTCAATAAGGGACTTAAAATTAACTCAATTAAAAATGTATTCTATAATTTAACAGTACAGAACTTAAATAAATAGCATATAAAAATCACTGCGATTCAATCGGCGTTATAATAAGCGTCTTCAATCAAAAACTTTGTTATACATTACGTTAAAGTTTTTTGATAGCACACTAGCGCCGTCTCTCGACCGCTTTGTGCTATACGCTAACGCTTCTAGTATATTATGAATTAAAAGTATGTGAGTAGAAGAGATATTGAGTCAAATAAGTTCACTAATTACCGCCAGGTGGAGCTGTTGCAAGAATTATTATTTTAATATTTACAGATAATAAATATCATTTAGGTATATCTGATACATTTTAAAGTACCTAACCAAAAGTAATAACTATTTGTTACATTTAAGTGATAATTTCTTTTAAAAAGTGAAAACAATTGCCAGAGCTTAAGAAAAATATTAATAATTGTATTATATTTTACAATGAATACTTGCATTCAGGAGTAATAAAATAACTCATAAAATTTAAACTTTTCAAACATTAAAGACATAGAGCAGCGTTTAAAAAACTGCTTTACATTATATAAAATTAGTATAACGATTACATTCACATAATTTTGTAATGAGCAAATTATTTGAATTCTTACCCAAGAGCTAACAAAATATTAGAAAACTTATTAAAAACCTATTTCCCAGGAGATGCAGCCATGTTTTCAAACTATAATTTTAGGCGATAATTAAGTGAGAGGAACCTTGGAGGCAAATTTAGTTTTAACACTGAGATAAGACTAGCTGCAATTAAAGCTGACATTGAAAGTATTTCGTGTGAAAAATATCTAATGGATGTGTAGAGATGAATAGACCGCAGTAACAATTGCATAAAATAAATATAGACATATGTATTATGAAATACGACACTAGCCGCCCTAATTTTTGTCAAACTGATGCGTTACAAGTGTACTGTCCATAATCTTATTTGTACAATGACAATCGCCGTCTGACACAAGTAGATGCATAGAAAAAAAGATTTTCCGTTTCAGATAATAAAGTGACAACAATAGCGTTGTTTGCGTAAGTTATTCGCACGCTAGGAACGCAAGTGGGGCGATATTTTATATAGGGGAGTTACGAACGCGGCGGAGCCGTAGCGCCGTCATGCGGCTTCCGTTGCCCTATCGAGATGAACCTCTTCATACTGCTCGCTTGTACCATAGCGACGACCACAGCCACCAATACAACGGAGACTACAACCAGTCCTCCGAGTAATACCACCAAAGAAATCCTCAAGGCCAGTGAAACGGCGGACCCGACCAAAGCTGAAATTGTAAAACAAATTCGTCGCCTAAACGAAGATGGATCGTATACGATTGGATATGAAGCTAATGATGGAACATTCAAAATTGAAAGCAGAGATGTTTTGGGTAACGTAAAAGGAACCTTTGGATATGTGTCAGATGATGGAGAAATAAAACGTGTTACTTACAGTTCGTCCGCTGATAGCACACCGGCTACTGTAACGACTAGTACCACGCCGACCACGCCCACCATGGTCGTGAGAGTTAACAAAACTATATCCTCGACGACCAGAAGACCGTTAGCCACTGTAGTATATCCGACCAGGAGCAGCACTACCACTAGAGGCACGGTTATACAACCCATCCCGAGACGACGACCCGTGTCGAGCTCCGTGCGTCCTCAAACTAGTGACACAACCACGGAAACTCAGAAACAAATCACTGCAAGTAGCTCGAACATTCATAGAAGAGAAGACCTCCTGAAATCACGAACTCAATCAGCGAAAACTGCACCTGTCACCTCCAAAGATGATTTAGTTACTAAACAGACTACTACTACCCCGTCTCAAACTCTGAAACCTGTTTACGAGCACACGACGGAAAGAGAGATGGATATAAATAAATCAACAGCTACAAGACGTGAACTATCAGGAGCGAGCGCCAATCATCACATGCTGAACCTTCAACAATCAATGGGGGATGACTCAACTGATGTGTATGGGAGTCATCTATCACATGGAACTCTCAGGCCTTTATTTACTACAACCACGATTCGTCCTAAATTAGTTTCCCTTCATTCAATACTCGCGGCAAGACAACAACAACAGCAACAGCAACAGCAACATCAAATTCATCAACAATATGACGATGAACAAGAAGAGGAACAGGAGTCGACATTGGAAGCCACGACTGGACGTACTTATGAGCCAGATGAAAGTGTTACCTCAAATCCTATACCAGTCGTGCATATATCAGCACAGAGAGGTTCCGATAAAATATTCTATCAGCCCCAGTACCGTCGACCTGCTGCTGTTCTTTTCAGGACTCAGGAATATTTAAGAGACAACCCTGGTGCCCCTATTCCCATTGGCAATCAGCGGCCATTTCTTAACTATGAATACCAAGATAAAATATTGGACTCCCAGTACGTAAAGGAATCACAGCAAGTCAAGAACAATCAAGAAGCTGAGTCTGGTCCTTATGAATACAGACATAATGATTACAGACCAGTCCCAAGAGTTATTCACGTGCCAGTGGATGATAGAGGCGTTCCAATTCAGGGGTACGAAGCGAGATATGTAAACCCATATCGACCACAGCCTTTATTTCAAAGATACGATCCTGTAAACGAAATGCATTCCATTTCAGCGCCGGTGAGCACCAGAGATTTCAAACGCTTGCTCCATATTTTGATACTAAGACAGAACCGTCTTCAAGCTCTCATGGAGCAGATCATGCCGGAGGCCTACCAGCCGGCTCATTACCGCTCTGAGCCGTATCACACACAACCACGGCACTATACCCGCCACCAAGACGACGAGCAGTATGACTACAGATATCAACCGCAGTACAGACAAGATTTTTATTCATCACAAGTATCAAATTACGATGATCGTGATTACGAGTCCCATAGATATTTGCCTCGAAGGAGATTATACTCCAGACCCTATGACGCGCAGGGTTCAGCCTCGGAACATATAGAACAGACTCCAGAGTATCTCCCGGTTGAGGTGAGGGAAGCCCTCTTGTTAAAAATGCTATTATTGGCTATCAGTCCAGATTTCATGCCGACACCAGCGCCCGCTACCGAGCTGACCACTGCAGCACCCACACGGAAACAGGTGAGAAACGTTCAGATACTTGGAGAAGAAGGTTCCGACAAAAAACAAAAGCAGGGACACTAGATTATATAACAATTAAATACTCAACACAAACGTAGATTACTAGAACATGTATATATTAACATAGAATATAAACCTCCCACTAAGAATTAAAAGTTTTATCATTAAATTTTTATAAACTATTAAATGTTGTTTCTATTATTGAAGTCATATTTTAAATTATAGCAATATTATAATTAGTTAAATTACAAAATCTTCTATAGTAATCTGATCGCCGGGTATATTTTGAACTGGATCTATAATCAAAAACAATGACTGATATATCATAGTGTATATTGTTCGTCACATGACACACTCCCACACAGAATAGTTTAAAATGTTATCAGAACCATCTTCATGGAACGAATATATTAAATAATATTACAGACAAAAACAAAAAGTAAGCAAAGATTTATATTTGTAATTAAATTGTTATCAAAAATAATTATTAGCAAAGTGGCAAAGATGTCGGCAATACTTAAATTTTGTTATTTCTTGATAACATCGGTTTTTATATATCACCATACATCCAATTCCTTCGATTCAATATTTGATCTGACCGATAACTTCCAAAATTTAGGCGCCAATAAAACAGTAGCGTTATCTTAACACACTTATTAAAAATAATGTGAAATGTTATAGGGAGACAAGTCGTAATAAGGTTTTTAACCAAATTATTTAAGCTATTGCATTTATCCGGCGACTTTGTTCTCTGAGAAACACATAGAAACATGATTGTCATTAAAAATTGGTTCAAACTGTTCTGTAATTGTAATAAGTATGTCGTAACTTCACTTTTCATTGTTTGTCTTGTTCGAGAATTCACCAAAACCCCCGACCTTCATTATCGTTGCTAAATGACGATTGTTATATTACTTACATGTTTGGCAAGAGACAGATTTAAATTATTCCTACGTACTTGTCGTTATTCGTTTTAGTTAGCGATGTTAAAAATTCTTAGACATTGTAAATTTACAAACCAACATTCTTACATAAACTATAACACTGCTAAATGGTCCTTGTCAATTAAGAGTTGTTTTTTTTTTTGAAAATGAAATCACGAAATGCCATGTTATTTGAATTGAAAGATATAAAGTTTAAATTTTGTTTAATCTACAGTAAATAAATATAGTGTATGATGGTTTTATCACATTAAGAATTCGTTTATAATTTTCACCTCCCAAGTTGCTAATTTTTTAAGTTTCTTATACCTAATTATTCAACTAGAATTGAAATTCTAATTGTCTAATATTTACGAAATTATTCAATAGACAATTAAAATACTCATAACCAGTAAAAGAAGTTTGTTTCTATGTACTATAAACATGTACCGACAAAAACTTTATCCAGCAGTAGTTGTTTGAACTGCTACTGTAACGAGTGGATGTATAACCTGACTTTCCCTTACCTAAGAAGTAACAGTTAATTATACATATATCTATCATTACTATAATACTATAAATGTGAAAGTTATTATATATATACATATGTGTGTGTGTGTGTGTGTGTTACTCACACAACTACTAGTCGACATCATTAAAATTTTATTTACTTTATTTATAAGAATGAAGTGAAACACACCTTTGTATCCCCAGTAAAAAGTTGAATTGGAAATGGATTGAACATCGTTTAGTAAAGTTATTTTTTAAATGTGTGGCACAAAATACAATCTAATTATTTTGTTTTCTTTGTAAAAAAGAAAAAATAGAGTTTTATATTAAGAGAATTGCAGTATAGTAAGTGCAATTTTGAAAATCGTCACTTCTACCGCTTTGTTATATAATAATTAAAATTGTTGTTTCTTTATCACCATTTTTAATGACTTAGTAAATATATTTTGAGACTTTAAATCAATACAATACATTTGTAACAGCTATACAGTGTATAAAATGTATCGATTCCCAAAATGTATCTCATAACATCAAAGTTACATAAATATAATATTGTAAACATCTCGCCTCATGTAAACTAGTGTTAAATTGTACATTGTGTGTGCGTTACACAATTCTCTGGGAGTCCATATTGTAAGATATTTATATGGGAGTCGATCCCACGGCCTCATATACTAACACATAACAATAGTTCTCTGTGTTGTAATATTACATATACATTTTTCTTGTGACATTGAACAAGTTGGATTCATACAAATAAGTTCTAGGAGTAACGGAAATTTATAAACTACTGATTAAACGACTCTCGTGCCTGAGGGCGAAGGTTCGATCCTGGCAAGTGCCAATGTGATTTTTTCGAGTCATATGTACTTTCTAAGAGTATTTAGACACCACTGATAGACGGTGATGGAAAACATCGTGAGGAAACCTGAATAATTTCTAATTATAAATAAAATCGCCAATCCGTTTTGAGCGCGCTTGGTGATTAATGCTCAAACCTTCTCCAATCTTCATGTGGAAAGGGGCCTCGCTCAGCAGCGGGCTCTGATAGACTGATGATGAATGAATGAATGATAAATTCCTTTGTTAGATTTGATCCTATCGATTGTATTGTTCGAACAATTACTAAATTTTAAAATTATCAACAGACATTTATAATTTTTTTTTGCTTATACTCTTCGATTACAAAATGAAAAAATCAAATATTGTAATTCACTTGTTGCCTTAACAGTTGTTTCTACTGAATGTTTTTATCCTCAAAATATTTTTACATATCAAGCATCAGTGATATTATTTGATATCAAGTTAAAATTTTACATTTTAAATATCAAAAATATAATTACTTTTATAACACTTAGTCACACACCTTTATTAAATGCGTTCACTTAAAAGTTTTGGCATTAAAACCAAATAGTACTTAGAATAAAAAAAATTGAATATGTGAGAGAACAATATTGAATATGGTTTATTTTGATTAAGTTTCAAATACTTTTAGCTTGTACCTAATGACTTGTAGTCATCATCGGGTTAATGAGATGATGAGATAGCTGTCGCGGGTGAGGTGGTTAATAAAGATTACAATATTTTTTGTGATGTTATTTTATTATTCTACATTTGCAGACAGATTTTGTTTTAAGCTTTTCTTCGTGATTTCGTCCATTTGATTGTCGTTATTTTAATAACGAACTATTAAAAAAGAATTAACAATTCTAAATATTGTAAGGATGTTTCAATTCTGAATGTTTAAAGGGAAACTTTTTGTCGATTCAATGTTCGTTTGATATAATGTACCAAAATTAAATACCTTTAACATAAATAATAAAGTATAAAAAAATGTTTTTATTAAAATAAACTACATATTTACAAAGATTTAATTGAATAATCGAACTAGTATGAACCGAATGTGATGTCGTGGAGGGGGGCAGAACCTCCCTGGGGAAGAGCGTACTCCTTCAGGAGTTGGTCCAGCATGGAGAAGGACTGGCTTCGTTGGGGCTGTATCTGGTTATTTTGGGGGAAACGTGGAGGACCGTTGAAATCCTGGTTGAAATCCACTTGAGTCTGCTTCGGGGCGAAGTGTTGTGGCTGAGGAGCTGGTCTGAAATCTTGTTTGGGCTGTGGTCTGTACTTCGGTTGAGGCTCAGGGCTGAAGAAGTTGTCCTCTGCCGGAGCCGGTGACGCTCCAGCGAAGAATGCAGGCTGGAAAATTGAGTTAATAGAATGACATAAGGCTACTAAGTGAATAGTCATAAAATAATCTATGTACATTAAAGAAATGAATATTATTTTGTTGTTGACGGTATTTTCTATTTAGAATTATAAAAGGAGAGTGAGAATTTATTATAGTCTGGTTTCTTTTCTTACCCTGGGAGGAGCTGGAGCTGATTGAGGAGCTGGTCTATACTGTTGTTGAGGTTGAGGTGGTGGCCTGTACTGTTGTTGAGGTTGAGGTGGTGGTGGCCTGTACTGCTGCGGTTGAGGTGACGGGCGAGGCGCGGGCCGGGGAGCTGGCCGAGGAGCTGGCTCCTCATAATCGTAATCTGTTTCACGGTATTGAGATCTGCCTCCTTGTTGCTGTTGGATAATACTATTACTTTAATGTTTGAATTTATTATACTAATTTTATGACAAAAATATGTAAGGGAGGCGAGTATAATGATTTGCTTGTCCATGTTAACTTTTAGTTTAGTTTTTATTTTATAAAAGCAAAAGACTCCGATATATGTAGATCAAACCTATATATGCCCGCAGTTTCGTCCGCGTGGAGTTCGGTTATATCGCGTTTCCAAGAGAACCTTTCAAAAGTCTGGTATAAAAACTATCTTATGTTCTTTCTCAAGGTCAACTCTATCTCTGTACTAAATTTCATTAAAATCGGTTCAGTGGTTTAGGCGTGAAAGCGTAACAGACAGACAGACAGAGTTACTTTCGCATTTATAATATTAGTAGAGATATACTTTAAATCGTGTGAACGTTGCTTGCTTCCAACGCCCATGCTTCCAACGCCCAGGTAAACTTTTTATACAAATCTTATTACAAGTACAAGAAATTACTATTATGATCATAATATGTTGCCTATTGTGTATTACGTCCTGTACTAACCCCTTTGCCAGGTCTCAAACCCTCATCCCTGGTGGACTCATCAACCAGGGTCGGAGGAGCGACGGTAATTCCTTCTCCTGCTGGCTGGAAACCATATTTGTTGGCTCCATACTCGATTACACGTACCTGAAGAGTGAAAGTGGATTTATATTTATAAATACTTTTATTGTGATATTAAAGAAGAAGATTGAACATGAATTTGTATTTATTTTAATACCTTTTTTTAGTGTTATAGTCTGTAGAATTCATTAATGGCTTAGTGTTTGTAAGTATATTATAAGTAAGTAAAAAAATTGTAAGACTTTTTGCTCAGTATGAATATCTGTGAATTAGTTTTGTTTACTTAATTATTGAACGCATTATACAGGGTGACTGGTGAATTACTATCGATATTTGAGGACGTGATATTTGACGACCATATATGACGAAATAAAAATTAATATAACATAAATATTAATAAACTTCTAAGTAAAGTTAACCAAAAGTTATGTAATTAATTACGCATCGTGTGAACACCCTACAGATTAGGTATACACACACAGACACACGCGCGCGCAGGGGCGTGGTGTTGTATCAGCACGCCGCCGCACGCGTCCACACTTGGAACACTTGGAACGAGTCCACACTTTATTTATTTATACAGAAATTTGGTCAAAAATTAAGTACCTATTTTTTTTACATAATTCGAATGAGAATCATGTACTGAGTATGCTCCTTTAATATTGATAGTAATTCACCAGTCACCCTGTATAAGTCTTACTTTGCCAGTGTCATCCTTGTAGCCGTACTTTCCCTTAACTTCCCCGGCGGGTGACTTGGTCTCGATCTTGAAGGATCCGTCGGCAGCTTCATAACCATACGTGTAGGAGCCGTCTTCGTTGTGCCTTTAACGAATTATGACATCAGATACAAAACAGAATAAACATAAACTTAATATATATTTATATTAGTATCAAAATATATGCCGAGGTGTGATAAGAAGAAGAGAGGAACTTATTGATGAGGATTGTCAATTAATGTTTTTCTTAATAATTATTAGTAAATGTTTTTCTTAATATTAGTAATCACTTGATTGACTAAAATTTCAGAGCAAATTTACACTACATTCTTCAATTAGTTCCATTAGAAAGTTTTAGTTGTGGTAATAGTTTTTACTTTTAGAATTATATTTGTTTCAGGTTTCAAAGACTATACACCCTTAATTAAACTATAATATATTCATTGATACCATTAAATAGTCCAATTTTCCTTTATCACAATAAGTTGCACAAATACATATATAATATGAAGGAATTTTAATAACATATTATATAAGTATATAAAGACGTGTTTTCCTACCTATTGATTTGTTTGAGTATAGGCACTGGTGTCGGCGCTACTTTATTCTCCGAGGCGATGTATCTCGGAGCTCTGTCCTCGGCGTACTGCGCGTGTGCGCACGCGCATATCGCGAGGATCAACTGAAACATAATATATGGTCCATTAAAATGTAACATTCAGTTAACTACTGTTTGAAATGTATATTAACTTGTAAAAATCTAAATTATTTTCTATGTTAACAAATATTTTAAACTATTTAAGGTTTTATTTCTAAGGAACAGATATATTTTTTTCACATACAAGGTTTTTTTTCCGGCTTGTCACATGTATGTAAGCAAATAATCACTTTCTTTACTACTATAGCAAAAATAAAATGGCTCAATTTGAGGCTTTACGGACTCTAAACAAACTAGTGTTAGAAATATTTGGGCAGCACTTCCACTTAGATGTTAACTACTCCACAACTTGTAACCGAATCCCCAGTCTAACACTTGTATCGTATTTGTAATATTCAAAAGTAACATTAAGGTGAGGGTGGGTTATAATATTGGGCGCTAGTTCCCCTCATAAGAGTTTCCATTAAATAATAAAACACTTAACATTGTGTAAAACATGCTCTAAGGCTCTAATTATAAATTATAAAACCAATTGTTAAGTATTTGGACATTTAAATTACTGTACAGAAATATTATTAACATTAATTTACACTATTAAAACGAATACAGATGCACTAGTTGACTGTCATAAGAATTCGCAATAAATATTAGAATACTAGAAGACTTGGCGAACTTCGTATCTCCCTATAATCAAGAAATATCTATTACGTTTTTTTATTTATATTTTTGGAGTTTACCTGTTAGCAATAAATCTCCGTGTTTTGAACTGCGACAGAATGATTGACATATTAGTTATTTGTCAAATCTAATGTCAAAAAGAACTTTGTATGGGAAATAGAAAAGGACTATTTTTATGGTTTTCCCAGTAATGAATCAATTTTTTTCAGCTTTTATACCTTCCCTGAACCTCCACGAACATTTCAAGACTAAGATAAGATAAATCCGGTCAGCTGTTCTCGAGTTTTAGCGAGACTAAGGAACAGCAATCCATTTTTATATATATAGAAGATATAGAAGATAATTAACGTGAAGCTTAGAATTGTGAAGGAGACAAATATTTAAATCATTATAAATAATAATTATTACTAACACTAGTTACTGTATAAAAAATGTATTTATAATTAAATAGAATAATATCATACAGTTAATTTTATACTGGGCTTCATAGCGCAATAGATATACGTCAAACATTTAACGTAGTATTGAAACACTGTTTGGAATCAAGTTCCTTGCTTTATCTATCTTTGACTTTCTATCAAAATTTCGTCAAAATTCCTGACTATAATAAATTCCATAATTTAAAAAAATTATACCTAACGCCCAACATTCCACTACTTACAAAACTGAGACCTTGCTTTCTGCTATTTGTTAAGTTACATGAAATATTTGGCACGCGCACGTTTGGTACGAAAATATAATTGGATTATAGAATTACAGAAAAAAAATATCATTGAGATTAAATATTGTCAGTTACATTTCAACCATAAATATATATTTATATATATGTATGTGTGTGTGAAATTATACTGAATAATCATCTTATTTTTGGCATAGTAGAGACTATCAATGGTAATTTTTAATCTTAGTATAAAATAGATCTCCTTTTATCAAATCAAAGGATAATCATTTTCTATTTAATGATTATATACTGAAAGTATAAGGATATTCACGCGTTATTAACTCCACGTGTTTGGTTGTTCTAATTAGTGTTAGCCAATCTTGAACTATGAACAAATTAACAGGGAATTAATTAATAAAAATTACTCGGATATAAGGTTGCTTCACCGGATAATGAGTTTAAAAAGCTGACCTATTGTGTATGGATTATATTTACTTTATTGTGATTCTTTATATCATACTAGAAAAAACATATATTTCGTATATATATAGGAGCCTCAATAAAGCAAAATATTTGTAATAAATATATGTACTTATGTTCCAATAAACGGTATGAAACACTTCAATCAAAGTTCTTTGTTACATAAATAATTTATACAAAGGGCGTCAAAACGGAAAGTAGACTATTTAGAGGCCACGGTCCGGTTCAGCGCCCTCTCACCGATGTCACCGACAACTATACGAGGTGTCTCAGCTGTCTGACACTCGACACGACACCACTCGACAATATATACTAGATATATTATAGAATATGACGTCATGACAACATGAAGGACGAATTTGTCGCTAAATATGATGGCATTGGGAAGACTACAGACGAGTTTGCTTAAAATATATTACAAGACAGGCAAGGAACTAGACTAGATTAGACGATTAAGTAGCCTAGACTAAACTAGATAAATCTAGATTAGTTTAGATAAGAAATTATATTGAAGTTGATATAAAAGTGTAGCGAATTTTGATAATTTCAAAATGTATTATTGAGTCAAGGTAAAAACATGTTACGAAAAGAAATTCAACAAAAATATATAGAAAACTATTTATGAATTTATAGAGACTTCAAAATAATAATAATTGGGTTTGTGAGTATTATATGTCTGAAAGAAACGAACTATATTCCATTTATTACAAAATAAGGTTACACTACCTCACTGGTAGTGCGTTGAGGTATGAAATTACAACCTATTACACACCGGGGAAAAGAAATTGACATATGAATTACAATTACAGTGTAAAACTAGCAATAATAGAAAATATCTTTCATACAAAAATATCTATTGAATATCTCTTAAATTTAACTTTAAACGCGTTTTCTTTATTATAATGATCCGAAACAATTTGAATTATAGTTAAGTCTAGACTAAATAGTTAGTTTCATTTAAATAAAGTCTAGGCTAAGCGAGACCGCACAGTTCTATCCGTCGCATATTAGACTCGAATTTTATTACTTGAATTTCTTTTCCTGGTTTAACCAATCTCAATATTTGATAAAAATTTAATACAACAAGTAATGTGTTCAATGTCATTTTGTTTGTAAAAGCGAGTCGTGTCAGTAATGCACTATTTATTGCGGTTGTGCCAGAATTCTAACCCAGAACCAATGGGTAATAAGAGCCACGCAACCTCTGCGTAGCCGTAACAATTTATATAAAGTATAATATGAGAAATATTATATATGATTGTGCCAATAATGTCATTGAATTACTGTGCTATATAATGAAATAGCAGGCTGGGATTTTTTTAGTATTATTTTATATAAGTTTAGTTTAGTTCGTAATAGTATTATTACGAAAAACTGTGTTAAAAATTTAATTCTTAGTCCGTTTAATACAATTATAATAATCTTTAAGTTATTTCAAACTTCAAGCTATCTATTAATGAAAATATATAGATTACATCTAGTATTAAATGTAGGCTTTTACGCTAGAAATTTTTTAATAGACATAAACAATAAAGGAGTAATTAAATCTCCTCGTATTGTCTGTGAAAAAGACTTGTCACACAACAAGAACCAATGCAAACCACTTGCATTCACTTTCATCACTAACAAAGAAACTTAACACTATCACTAAACACCTCCACACTAAATACACTTGTCACACTAACACACACTAAATTATATATTTAAGACTTATCTATGTAAAACTTTTTTTATATTAATTTAATTAATTTAAAATATTATAGCGTATTTTTTTATTATTTTAAATTAATTTGAGCATTTCTCTTTCATATATTATATATAAATATTAATTTAATATGTTTTATTAATAATAATAGTAAATGAACATACCAGTCTTCGTAGCGGCGTCATGTCGTCGGAGGCGCGCCGTGGTCGCGGGCTTCTTATATACCCGGCCCACCTTTCACTACTTTTAAACATATTTTCAAGGGTTGACGTATTTTCCGTGTAAGGGTGGCCTTAAGAGTTCACTCTGATAATGCGACTGTCAATCACTATCTTGCGAGTATTCATTATTTTGTCTCAATGAAATCTTCTTTAATTGCAGGAAAGAATATGTGCAGATTTTTAAAGAATTACTTTTAAAATCTTAAGTATTTTATAATTGGATGAATTTTTAAATGTTATTTCTTTTACCTACAGCTATTTTCGTAATTTAGAGATGTTGTAGCATAGTGGGAAATGGTTTACGTTATTAGTTCGTTTTAAAACTTTTAACATAATATTAGTATGTCTTTAAAATGTCAAATATTTACAAACATCTTGTTAATTTAGTCATAAAACTTTAGAAATATTGTAAGCGATGTATAATATTTTAGTGTGAATTTAACAATAATTATAAAAAGGACTATCTAATTATTATTTTTTTACAAATTTTAGTTTTTATATAGATTCTCGTTGGGGTCAATAAAAGGCAGTTACACTTCAAATAAGAGCAATGAATACACATAAAATATTTGTTAAAATTTTTCATAGTTGAGTTTTGATCTTATATTTTTTTATTTAAGTTTATAATTAATATAACTTTTTTTATGATAAATATAAGACTTAGGGGTGAACAAACTTTGAGTTAGTGTTATAACTAATAATTTATGTTAAAAATATTTTTAACATAAAATCAGAATATTTATATGTATAAGAAAGTCATGATAGTTACACTATTTATAAAAATTGTTGGGGAGATAGCTTAGAACAAAGGAAAGGACATAGGATACTTTTAATTGGATTAAAAAGAATAAAAAATAAGTTGATCAAACCAAAAATAATAATAAAAATCTTCTTATATACTGTCTTTAAGGGGGAATAGAATTCGCCCGGTCATATACATTTATAATGTTGAAACTTACGTAGACGAAGTAGCAGGCAAAAACTAGTAAGTTATAAAAAGGAATTATCAACAACATAATATATCAGGATATTGAATAATAGGGACCGTTGACAATTAACAATGTACAGTTTCAACACTAAAAAAGTATTTAAAAATAAATCGTTTCACACTTTTATTTTTTGACGTTGTTAATGACGTCAACAATAATAAAATAAATATTGCTGTTATGATTTTTAAAACGAGTTTCACTATGGTTTTATTATTACCGATTACCGATTGAGGAGCAGCACTCACTATTTTTTTAAAGAATATAAGAATCAGTTTTTAATACTTTTTTTTCTTTTGATAACATACGACTATTTTTTAGACTTGAAAACCTAAGCTTTAAGAAAAGGAAATATTAAAAAAATGTGATTTGTCAAATTGCGACAATGATATAGTTTTTTTCAATAATTATAAAAAAAAAAATAAACAACAAAATATTAAAAAAATGTCCTATAAACGAAAAAACCATAACAATTATAACATTTTAAAGTCAGGATAGTGTCAAAATTAAGCCTAATGTTATATTAAATTTTTAACCGCGTTAATATCACCTTGGAATATGTAGGTCCCTTACAAAAGAACAAAAAATATTACCTGACCTACATGGACTGTGACAAGCTGACGACTATGAGTTTAAACTATGATCTTATGTGAGAATTTTGTTCAAAAATATTTAACAATGGCACTATTAAAGAGTTAATTTTATTATATACTTATAATTTTGTGCCAACCGGTCTTGAACAAGCGTGGTGATTATGCTAAAACCAAGAAGAAACCTTCGCACAGCAGTGGGCTTTGATAGTCTGATGATGGTAATATATTTTAGTATTTATTTAATAACTAATATATTTTTCTAATAACCCCAAAGAATTTCGCGAGAATTCATTTAAGTACTAATAGGTATATTCGGATTAACTACGCGTATTAATATTATCGTGATGACTGATGATGGTTTTTGCAAAGTAACGGAAACGTCAGCAATATTTAGTTTAAAATAATAAAAAACGGCTAGTAATCCGAAAAATATTATTTTTATTTATATTCTTGTAAGTAAACGACATTATTTTCTCTTGTATTTTGTTTTATAACTCTTAGATAATACATTTAGCATGTCCAGTTTTCACAGACATGTTCGTGTATCATACACAACATCATTTCGTTTCGCCGTGTTTTGTTTTTAAATCACAAGATGTTAGGAGCCGCACACTGCTCCTGTACGATGAATTCAATATTAGTTTTTGTGTGGAATTCTATTAGATCTTGCGTGAATATGTTATATTTATTTGTTTGATTATAAAAATAGAAATTGCATTCAATAGTAAGAACCTATGAAAAGATGAGTATTGAATTAGGTGAAAAACTTTGCGTTGGACTGGAATTTCGACGTAAAGTTTACAATTATTGATGATTTTAAGTAAAGGATACTACTTAAATTGCTCTCCACTTGTTTCAGTTTATGTTAAAATTTCGTTTTTACATTATATAAATAATATGTAATGTTAAAGTATTATTTCAAGAGCGTTCATTTGTTATGTCAACATCACCACCGTGTCAGTGGTCTGCGTGAAATTCATCATAATGTATACATTGGGATGCTGGACACGTCTTGATTTGAAAAGCTTTTGTTGTATGATGTTTGACCTCATTACTCTTAATATCCTTTAATGTATGTAACAATACTTTAAACTCATAAAACGAAATGATAATCCAATTTTGTTTTGCTTGATATGTTAAAAAAATATCTTCAAGAGAACGATTATGGTTCTAATATGATATAAAATGCTTCAGAAAGCTATTCCGCTTCTGTTCCTATGAGATTTTAAAGGGTATGAAAGCAGCCAAAAGTCTACTTATAAGATATATACTGACACGTAAAACTATTTACGGCATCCTAATACCACTGCCTGAATCTATTAGGGAAGATATCATCATCTCAGTAAAATAATTATCATATGTTTTATCCATCTTTTAAGACTATATTATAAAGTAGAATAAAGTCAGTCAGTAGTTTAAGTCAGTGGTGGCCTAGTGGTTAAAAGGCCCGCCTCTCATGCACGAGGGCGCGAGTTCGATCCTGGCCCTGGCAAGTACCAATGTGATTTTTCTGAGTCATATGTACTTTCTAAGACTATTTAGACATCACTGATTAATGCATTCCCAAAGAGGATTGATGTCAGGCAGGCGGCCGGTCGTAAAATAAAATTAGCCAAAACTATTCACAACATGTAAAGCAGACCCTGGCTGAAGCTGGGAAATTGCCAGGTAAAAGAAGATTATAAAGTAGGAAAAAGAGATTTAAGAGTGAAACCTAAGGGTATTTATAGTTAGCAAGAGGCAGTTGTTTTATATTAAAGATGATATTCTTCTCATGATTGAAGTTAGTTAAGTATGGAGACACTGTGACTCAGACCTTGTACACGTAGGATGGAATTTGTGACAAATACTTGAATTTGATATTTCAAAAGCTTCAGGAGAGCCAGTTTATGTGAAAACTCATTTCTGTGAACATGAAAAAAACATCTTCGCTATCAACCTATTTGTACCTACCCACTAATGGGCAAAGACCTCTTCTCATATGGAGGAGGTTAGAGCATTATTCACCACGCTTGCTCTAGGCGGGTTGTCGATTACAAACTTATAGTTTGAAATCATAAATCGAGAATTTCATCACAAAGACAGAGTCAAATAAAACGTCATATCTCCTGTATATATTTGATCTTTGACTTATTACATATGTATACTATATTTTATTGTTGTCTGTAATGAGTTTTTTCCTCTTCCTTCCTCTTTCGATATCCTTTTTTAATCTTTGATAATTAAAATAGATGCAACATTTATTATTAATACCACATATACATTTAAATTTAAACGACAATTGACTATCATTTTTAAACCGAAGTTACATCTCTACAATTTCTTTTATTTTGTAGTAGGTAGAGCCTAGCTGTGGTCAAGTTAATACAGCTCGATCATGGAATGGCTCGTCCGTGGAAGTACCCCCTCTCACAGAAGATCGGCGTGAAGCAGTCTTTAATGGCTCCGTTTCGTCCTATGAATGAGAGAGCCGGTTGCCATTTCCCTTTTCCCATCTATCCCTACCCTTCCCTTTTCCCTTCCATTCCCACTCTATCCTCCCTCTCTTCCCTAATCAAGGGTGGCAACACATACGCAAATCTATGTTGCGGATGTCCATAGATTACGGTACTACCTCCATTAAGAATGCCGTCTGCTCAGTTCCCTTCTTAAGCATAAAAAAAAATCTTCACTGTATTAATTAGCCATTTTTAAATACTCCATCTCTTCCTAATACTATATACTTAAAAGGATTTAAAAGTTCAAGTAATAGTATTATACCTAATAATATTATAAATGCGAAAGTAACTCTGTCTGTCTGTCTGTTACGCTTTCACGCCTAAACCACTGAACTGATTTTAATGAAATTTGGTACAAAGAGTTGACCTTGAGAAAGAACATAGAATAGTTTTTATCCCAGACTTTTGAAAGGTTCTCTTGGAAACGCGATATAACCGAACTCCACGCGGGCGGAGCTGCGGGCGGAAAGCTAGTATTATAATATATTGTATTTAATCTATATCAATAGTACAGTGTTTAAATATTTCCGGATGACCTATGTATGTATGTATATTTGACAGCGTCGCTTGTCACTTATCAGTACTTGACACAGATACATACACATGGTCGTGACATTTAAAACTTGATGTCCATTTAAATGTAAGTTTCGGGTTAGATCGTAAAGCTTCTACACTTGTATTACACTGTAGTTTAAAGAAGTGTTAATATTTTAGACTGTACACTAAGCATTACGTATATATATATTTTTTTATCTCAATTATCATCACTTATTTTCACTAAATAATTCGTCATATATACTGGATATTACTTTTTATAAACCCACTTATTACAGTTGAAATTTTTAATATTGTTGAAATTAAAAAATCCGTTTTTTGCTTCTTTCAATAGTAATTATGTTATTAATTAATCTTTTATGTAATAATTTTCCGTTCAGAGTATAAAGTTCCTATATCTTAAATACAAATCAAACATTGCCTTTTAAGTTGCTGAGTTTTTCTTATTATTTTATTGTGTCTGATGTAACTATTAATTGAATACAATTCTTTAAATATTTCGTTTTCGTTATTGATAACAAATATATGTTCATCTTTAAATAGTTTTCAATTAGTTTTAATCTATTTGTATGGTGTGTCTCGTAAATATATCATTTTAATATTGTCGTCACAAAGTTCTGAGTGGTCCACCTCGGCTGGACGACATTCTTGTGAGTAACTAAGGTCGCTAGCTCTTACTGCATAATGTTATACATTTGAAAAATATATAAATTACGTGAAGAAAGACGCAGTACGCTCATAACTTAGTATTGAACTTAACGTCTATATATTTCATTAAGTACATATGTACTAACTAGTTGTACATAATATGTATATATTATATATTGTAGTCTGCTATTCGACCTTCATTTTAAAAGCCTTCCCGTCGTTTTCAAAACCTATATTCTTATCTGTATGACTCAGCTCCACAGCCTCATTATTTATGTTGGTTAAAGATTACATTCGACAAATCTGTTTGTTACATTTAATATCTCTATACTAAATTTCATCAAAAACTAAAAACGAAAGAAGTATGCTTTGTATATAAGAAAAAGCATGGCTTTATATGAGCTAAAAAGGAAATTTAAAGCATTATGTAGGTACTAGTATCTGACTTGTTAATCATGAGTCACTCTAGAGTGCTTGTTATAACTTTACAAAACATTTCCTTTACAATACTTTAGTATGAATATAAAATCTTTTGATATAAATCACTCAATAAGAAGACCCGGTCATATTGACCGACTCAAAACCGACTCGCCTTACTTTTTATAACATTAAAACGCCTCCAGGAAACATACCTCGGTAAATGGAGTTAAATGTCAATAAATTATCAACCTTATTGGATTATATTAAGGTATGTATATCATTGATTAAGTATTTAAACTAGGAAGTGACATTTAATTTCGTATGAGACTCAAATAATTGCACAGACCAACGCAGCACAGAGCCACATAATGACATAACATTTGTTACTCTATAACAATTATAGAGATTATTTTTATTTAATAATAATAAAAAACTAATATCTGAACGAATTTTAAATGAATGATCGTAAAATAGATGTTTTTAAATTAATTAATATATTTAATCAATGTCAAAGTCAAAAAAATGACAGCCAAAACATACTTTAGGAAAAACTTCTGCTAAATGATGCTCTATGTGCAAAAAGGCGTTGTAACTAATTGATATTTTTTCACAGAATACTGTGGAACAGCCTCAAATCCTTAATACTAGGAATTGTAGTGTCATGATCGTGACCTGAATTAATAGAATTTTGTTACACTTATTGCTATCACTGAAAGTGATTGTAAAAACTAGTAACTTGTTCCGCTTTATATTAACTTTCAAATACAAAATAAAAGAATATAATACTTGAGTTAAGAAACATATTAATATAATATTTATAAGTTTGCAACCAGAACAGATGTTTTGTATAACTTTACAATAAGAACAAATGTTTTCTAGGGAAAGTTATTTATTTTAATAAAAGTGAAAAGAGGTTTTATATTTTTTGGCTGTATGGATCAAGTTCAACTTACTATTAACTTGTTCCGCTTTATGTTAACTTTCAAATACAAAATAAAAGAATATAATATTTGAGTTAAGAAACATATTAATATAATATTTATAATATTGCAATAAGAACAGATGTTTTCTAGGGAAAGTTATTTATTTTAATAAAAGTGAAAAAAGGTTTTATATTTTTGGCTGTATGGATTAAGTTCAACTTATCTGTCATTAGTGCATCAAACTTTTCATAAAAGGTTTCTCGTGAATGCAGACGCGAGCCATATATTTCCTCCTGCCATATTTAAATTAAAAACTAGTTTACATTTTATTCACACATGGCCGCCATGAAACGGAAGGAAACGAAAACGAGAATAACAAGAATGTTTATAAAAAAAACTTAATGAATTGTTAAGTGTTTCTTAATGATTATTCTATTAAAGAACACGTAAGTTTCGTTTCCTTTAGCATATAATCTGTGTACAGTTTAAATTGTGAAAAATTATGTAAACATATCGCTTGTAACTAAAATGTTAATAAAATTTATAAATAGTATTAAGTAGTGGAAAAAAAGTTATCAAAGAATTACTTTAAATGTGAAGGTTGGTGCCTATTTTTGATATTTTAATATAAAAAACAAAAGAATATCCAATAAACTATTAAGAGACTATTTTTTATTAAACTAATGTGTCAGAAAAGTAAATGGAGCTAAAAATAAGAAAGTATATACTGATTTTATAATATCTAAATAAATAAGATCTTGTACAACAGAGGTATTATATGTTTTAAACTTTTCATTTATTGTACAACTATTTTTTATCTGTATTCCAACGAGGTTTGACTCGCGACATACAATGTAATATCTATTTTTTTTTCAGAAACTGAATCATTAACAACTTTAATGCAATTAATTGTTTGTGTATTTAAATCATTATGTTTATATAGAAATTATTATTAGTTAGTTATTTCAATGTCACCTTTTAATAATCTATATTATTTGAATATGACATCCATATTTCATTTTTAATTTGCCTCTTAAGTTAAAAAAAATAAATTGCATTCAATAGTTATAAAACATAATAAAATTGGTGCAATATATTTAAATGTATTTCCTTTCACCAATCAATGAAACAATAGTGTTATGTAATCGTTTATTATAATATTTACAATCAGTACACGTGCCGACATTTTAATTTGACGTCCATTTTGTAAGCGACGCCATTAACGCTCTACAATACCATATATAAAATAATATAATAATATATATACATATATAATGAAAATGTATATTGAATAAATATAATATGTGTAAATAAATAGATATGTTATATATTAATATATAAAATATACTACGTATAAATATAAATAAATAAATATTTATGTACTTTGCTGTAGTATTATAAATGTACATGTATATATGTGTGTGTGTGTGTGTGTATGTGTGTGTAATGTTGCCATGTCTAAAGCTCACAGTACCAATATAATATTTCATAATAATGACTAGCAATTAACTAATATTGTACATCTAAATTACTTCTATACATTGTACACGCGTACAAATATACTATTCGTATTATATTTGGTCTATTTAATGAAAAAATCTTTACAAATTCATAAGTTTAAAATTTGAGTATTCTGTATTTATTTCATAGCTGTGAACTTCATTTTTTATGAAGGGAGCTGTATGCTTAGTAGAAGTTTTTGTCTTAAACTCCAATTACACTAAAACTGTAAGTATGTAAGTTAACGATGCAAACTTGAACTAAACATATTTTCCAGTTCGCTCTCCTAGGATGTAGCATGCAGCCATGTTAGAGATTTTTGATCAACTTCATTTAAACTAAGAATTTATGAATGTTTCGTATAAAAAAGTTATATAAATATTTAAGTATCGTTAATTAACTCCTAAAATTATATTTTACAAACAGTTTTTATTACTAGAAAAGTATAAAAAACAACAAGTATTAACCGGTGAAGTTAATTGAGTATGATCCTGTGTTTGGATCGAAGTTCTGTGCGGGGTGGCCGGAGAAGGGGTTGAAGTTCTGGTGTGGGTTCTGGTAGTTCTGGGTTTGGTAGTTTTGTGCTTGGTAGTTTTGGGTTTGGTAGTTCTGATAAGGCTGGGGAGTGTAGGCCTGGTATGAGAACTGTGGCTGCTGGTGATACACTTGGCTCTGAGGCCGTAAGTCTGATTGGGGGAAAGTTTGTGGGGATTGGCTGAAGAGATTGGTCTGTTGGGAGAATAGAGGTCTTTGTGGCTGTGGCTGTGGCGATGGCTGTGGCTGGTATTGTGGCTGATAAGCTCTTTGCTGTTGGTATTCAGGTTGTGGTTGATATACGTTTTCTTGTGGCTGTGAGCTGAAACTGGATGTGAACTGTTGTCTTTCTGGCTGATACTGCCTGATGGAGTTCGGTCTCGCTTGTCGCCCGTTGTATTTCTGGTCCTCGTAAATCCTAGGATCCTCACGGTACTGTCCATCATCTTCCTGGCCGTCAGCCAACGCGCTGGTCTTCGGATCGTTTAAAGTTGGTGGAGGTACCATTATACCAGTTCCTGTGAAGTACATATATTAATTAATATTCTGCTACATAAATCTGGAAAATAATTACACATATAAATCTCCGATCAAACACTTTTAACCTTGATATAAGTCATTATATTTAAGTGCCAATAAAATGTAATAGTATAATTAATTATTAATCTATATATATAATTAGTCTCGCTAAAACTCGAGAACAGCTAAACGGATTTATCTTATCTTAGTCTTGAAATGTTTGTGGAGGTTCAGGGAAGGTCAAAAAGCTGAAAAAAATTGATTCATTACTGGGAAAACCACAAAAACAGCCCTTTTCTATTTCCCATACAAATGTTTTTTTTACATAGATTTGACAACTAACTAATATGTCAATCATTCTGTCGCACTTCAATACACGGAGATTTATGGCTTAAAGGTAAACTCCAAAAAAATTATTAAGAAATAATTTATTTCTTGGTTGAGGCAGTACGAAGTCTGCCGGGTCAGCTAGTATACTATATATTTGAAATGATTTAACAGAGTCACAAAACAAATTTCCTCCGAGCTCTTATCATAATGACATCTGATAAACAGTGCGTGAAGGTTGTCAGTAGAAATATGAAATTGGCGTAAGAACACGAGCAACGACCGAGACTGCTTATTATGACATCAAAATTCTTAGAAATATACACAGAGACTAAATTATTATTTAAGAAACAACATATTTTTGTTATATTTCACAAATAACTAACATTTCTTTAAACTATTACTCAAGTTATTAGATCGTATTACGTACCATACACTTCTCATGGAAATTAGTAGTTCAATTTATTATAACAAGAAATTGACCCGGTTTCTCGTGAGACTATCTTTGGCATACTTTAACTCTGACTTCTTTCACATATTAATCATTTTATAATTAATATACAAAATCGTTAATTATCTAAAATGCAATATATTACATCCATATACAATATACTGTGTGATTTGGTAAATAAATGCTTAATAAATTTGGATTTTATTTGCAAATCCAAACCAAATAATTGGTTAATGACATCTAAAATTCGCGAGTCTTATTCATTTAAATGAATATAACATTTTTTTAATATACTACGCGATTTCATTTTTGATAAAAAAAACTACATACTCTCGACGTTTCGGCTAGTTTTCAGATACCATGATAACGGGCAAAATATTAGTTTAACTTAAATAAATATTTCTACCTTCTGGTTCGAATCCTCTCTGACTGCTCGCCCCATAAGACACCTCCCTCAGTTTCCCAGTATCGTCTAAGTAACCGTATTTCCCGGCCACGTCTCCGTTGGGGTACTTGGTCTCTATCTTGAAGGATCCGTCCGCTGCTTCATATCCGAAGCTGTACGAACCATCGTCATTCTGTCTGTTGATCTGTTTCAAAATCGGCACCGGCGTCGTTGTAGGCCCGTGGGACTGCGAATATGCGCACGCGCATGCTGCGCTGATCAGGAGCGCCTGGAAATATATAATATAATAATAATAATAAATTTTCTTACGTAACATATAACTAAAGTTTTTACTTCTAATTATTATGTACAATCCATTAATTCTCAAACTTTATTAAGGTTTAATATAATCTTGATCGATCAAACGAAACTATTAAATTTAACCTTTATTATTAAATTTGAGTGGAAATTCTAGAAGCCTCGAGTAACGTGAGGGCGTTGGTTTTACTTAACAAAGAACCAGGGAGAATGTCCTTTGGCCTTGATTTAATACGGAACTCATGTACGCTATACAGATCACGCGACTTTGCCTGATAATTTAATTATAAAAACTACTATTAAATTATTAGCATGAAAATTATATTCAAAATTCTCAGATGTCTTATGTACTTATTATATTATAAATACAATTACTCACGTTGGTAATATAACATTAAGTAAAAAACGATGCAACTGAACAGAAAATTAGCGCGGGAAACTATGTCATATGATAGATTTACTAAAACTATTAAAATTTATTAATCAATTTTAAGATGTCGGTCAATAACAATGTATTGATATATATCTCCATAATTATGACTCATTCATTGAAGGCTCCAATTTATCGATGACTTTCAGTTTGTTGAATCGTATTAGTATGTTTTCAATGACTTTTTAAAGCTATTATAAATTCTGTAAATATATATGTAAAGAAAAACACTATGTTTTTGTTTAGTTATTATTAGTTAAATGTTTTTATTATTATTTTTAAGTCATTCCTTGTCATATTTTTTTCTGTAAACTCTATGGTCTCAGCTACTTAAAAAAAGGTTTTTTTAACGTGTAATTGTTTCTAGATAAAAATAATGGTAATATTATAGAAAAAAGCAATAGAAGATGGAATTAATGAGGAATGGAAAAGGAATAAACTTTAAAAGCTTTCTTTTTTTGTTACAAAGCAACGCAAGTTTAATTTCTTTTAGTTTAGTTCATTACAAAAAAAAACTTAAAAGAAAAAATGTATGTGTGTGTGTGTGTGTATTGTATACGACATTTATTATAGTGTGTATATCTTTCTTGTTTTTATATGAACCTCGGCTGTTCGCAGCCTTGTCCGAGTACACGCGCAATAAGCCTTACGGGGGAAACTGGATGGAATGCGGTGTCAATATAATTAATACACGTACTGTTATACACTAATGTTCATTTAAATATACACCAGGTATGTTGCTCAACAGACATACTTAGGGATATATACGACGAGTCAGAGGTAATATTGGTTTTGATTACCCTTGTATGTTTTAAGAAGTTTTTTCCTACTAAATGAAACTAATATTTTCGGGTTAACTACGCGATTTATTATTTTTGACTATAAACTACATACTCCCGACGTTTCGATTACTGTAAAGTGTCACGGACAGACGAGACGACATCTAGTAAGTTTCATTTAAATGAATACTCGCGAAAATCTTAGATCTCATTTTTTCCTACTATTTTTCTTTTATGTATAATATTGGCAACAATTCTTCTAATATTTAAATTTTAAATTGTAACACCAAAATAGCTTTTATCTAATTTAAAATTGATAATCAATAATCAATTTCGTGGTACAATGAAATCCCTTACTTGATAAGATATTACAGATTGCAAAACTTATAGTGGGTTGCCATACTAAATAGTGTATTTGCGTAAAAGGAGATACATGACAAAGGTTGTGCATCATGAGGACATGACTTTAACATTCCTGGCAACACTCACGGTCAATCGATTCGTTATTGGTATGCTGCTTGTATAGGTTTGAGCAACGCCGGGGGCTGGCCTAGTTGCATCTCACTATATATAATGAAGGCCGTTCGTTTATGTAATACACATATTATATGTAAAAATATTATTATATTTAAACACATTTTGATTATACTTGAAATTTAATGATAATACATGAAGGGTCAATTTTTAAAACATTTAAGGGTTGTGAAGATTATGGAATGTACGAAAAAAATGATACTTTATTAATAATATTTTTTTGTTACATATCAAATATGCTAGCCATTAACAGTTAGTTATTTCACAACAAATAAATCAAGAAAATCATTGAAATTTACATCACCTACAAGTCTATCTAATATAATATATATGAAAAAAATACGTAGACATTCTACGAGTGAAGGCTGCATCAGTGAAGATGAGTCTACACTCGTGAGAGCCTCGCTACGGGCTACGTATCATCTTTGTAAAATTAAACAGCTATATTACTCAAAGTTATTTCTGTTTTAGGCAAAACGAGACGTTAGGAGTACTGAGTTTGTATTACATCGTATTTAGATCAACAAAATATTAAAATTTAAAGTCTTCTCTTCCTGTCAATTTCCCAGCTTTAGCCAGGATCTGCGTTACATGTTGTGAATAGTTTTGGCTAATTGTTTTTACGACCGGCCGCCTGCCTGACATCAACCCTCTTCGGGAATGATTTAAAGTAACTTTATTTTTTGTTATATTAATGTAATAATTATATTAATTCCATATTTGTCAATATTAATAGTCTTGCTAATATTATTTAGGTTGCGTTGTGTAACGCTGCGCCTACGTTTCAGATTTAAATTCCGTCCACAACAACCTTTGATAAACAACTATACATTCCGATGTAATGTAACACTTGTATTACAACACGGCTTTGCTCACTATTAATTGAATTCAATTTAGAGTACAAACAGCATTTCTTATTAGTTATACATAAACTTATTTATATGTTAGTAGAACAATGTATTACAATAAAACTATACTTAAAAAAGAGGTTTTATTTTGAGCCTAACTTGCTTGTTTCAAATATATAATTAAGTATTATATAATATTATGTTAAACTACTTAAATAGCACAAATTATTTTTCAATCCAAATATATTACTTTATTCGGCTAAGTTTCATTTTCCGCCAAAATTTCAATTTAAAGTACATACTCGTACTACATATTAACATTTTATTTAATTGATAAAATTATTTCTGTCATAGATTTGTAAAAAAAACTTTACACGCAATTTGTGTGACCATTTTTCCATAACTTATGACATTAATACTTTAAATATTTTATAACATTTATTGGAATTTCGTATCATACGTCAAATAACACACGCAATATTTTGATTAATATTACAAACTTATAAAGTTGCTGTTAATGATCAATACTTTTTATGCACGACGCCATACATCCAATGTATGTAGTTTTCAAATAACTTTGATTTATAATAATGAGATCTACGTCTTTCACGAGTATTCATTTAAATGAAACTAATATTTTTAGAATTATTATGCGTAATTTATTATTTGCAAATACATTTATAAACTAACCTAGTTATAAGCAATTTACTAACACTTAGTAATGTAACATACTTTACACTGAAATAAAAAGCTTTATTATTATTATTATATTATTTTAAAAACTACATAATCCTGACGTTTCGGTTATTTTGCAGCAACCCTGATCAATACGCGCAAAATTCGAAAAATATTAGTTTCATTTAAATGTAATTATATTAATTTATATTTTCATATATTTATAATTTATTTTTTATATTGTTTCTAATAAGTAAATAACAATAATACCAACCTTGATAACAAACATGTCAAAATGTTTTTCGCGCGTCGTGTTGTCACTATGGCGTCCAAAGGAACACTTGGTCAAGAGACGCTAGCCAGCTGTATTTATAACGTCTCAACAGCTTAATATTGTGCGGTCAGAACAGAAACAGCAGTGTTGTAATAGAAGACGATGTGCGGGAATCATATTTAGTGACTCACCCTTCATTATATATTATAAATAATTACATATACGACATCCCCATTCAGAATAACAAATTCGTACTTTTACATACTTAAAACATAACTGATCTTTTAATAGACATTTATAGAACCGATATTTTTAATCAGTAAGTTTCAAAAATTGATAATTTAGAATTAAAAACGAGCATGAATATGCATTTATAAATCGTAAAAGTATGCGGAAAGAAGTTACTATGTATGAATATAAATTAAGATTTAACTTAACAGTGAAACCACAGAACGGAGTAGGTATAAGTCAGGTTCAGATTCAGACCGCGAGAATGATCTAGAATCCTAGATGTTCGCAAGGACGAGTCGCAACATTATACGTCAAATGAGAATGGAGAAAATATGTCAAGATATTGAGGTAGACTCGTTATAATAAACTTTTGTTCCGATAATTTTCTTTTACTCATTTTAAACTATTAAAATGATATTAGACTTTTAACATATAACTCAAATTTTGTTTAAAAGATCACTGAAAGTCCGATGGAGATTTTTGTAAACAATTTTCTTTATTACGAAATTATTTTGATACTAAGTATGTTTTGATAGCATATTTATACATTTGAGGATATATTCTAGAAAACATGACGCTTAATCTAATAAAAAAGGAATAAATACAAATAAAGTGAACTGATTACAATATTATTTAGTTATTTGTGACCGTCATTGATTGCTACTGATATCCCCATTCCATCTTTCCACTCTTCACGGCCGGTCACTCCATTGACGTGTTCTATTAATCATTTCTTTTGCGCAGTTTTCTCAACTATATCATTCATGATCGTATTTAAAGTGTAAAATTCTATATAATTGATTACTTAAAATATAGGAAGTTATATAAGTCAAGGTTGTGGTTGTTATATGAAAAGGTTCTGATACATTTTCGTCGAAATTAGTGTGTCATAGTTTTATTTCTGACGTTTTTGTATGTAATTATATTTTTCAAGTTTTTATTGCTGTAATTAACTTACGTACCTTTTGATATTTAATATTTTATAGATGAAAATGTAATTTCACAATATTTGACTTTCGATACTCCATACAGTTTATACATATATGGAAATATTCTTTCTAGGACATAATGAAGATACACTTAAGAAATTCTTACGTTGTTACTAAAACATAACAAAAAGGCGACCTTCTATAACAATAATAAACAGAATTCTTTTTCATTGCCATGGAATTCACTTTGGAGGCTAAATAAGAAAAATGTATGACATTGTGACAGTTAGTACATAAAAAGTGTGGCGCGTATTAAAAAAAATTATAAAAAAAAAAAAACTTAAATTAGAACTTTCTCCCAAAAGAATATTTAAAGAAATGTGGAAAAATAGACAAAAAAATTAAGGTTCAATAATAAATTATTTAACTAGTCAGTGGTGGCTCAGTGGTTAAAGGGCCCGCCTCTCGTTGCCGAGGGCGCGGGTTCGATCCTGGCCCGGGCAAGTACCAATGTGATTTTTCCGAGTCATATGTACTTTCTAAGAATATTTAGACATCACTGATTAATGTTTATTCCCAAAAAGAGGGTTGATGTCAGGCAGGCGGCCGGTCGTAAAAACAAATAGCCAAAACCATACACAACATGTTAGGCAGACCCTGGTTATAGCTGGGATAAATTGCCAGGTAGAAGAAGAAGAATAAATTATTTGACTGTCTAAAAATTAAATCATTAGGCAAATTAATAGCATTATATAAAATATTAACATTTCAAAACTTAATTTTATTGTTTCCGCGACACATTAAATGAACATTATTTTGGTATTAAATCAGTCCAGTTATTAATTTTTGTATTAGGGCAGGAAAATATAAACCATATATATAATATAGCGTCTAAAAGGTCACGTGAATCAGGTCTTAATATTATAAATATCCGGTATTAATGTTAAAATATACATAAAAATATGAGAAATTATGTAAAGTATGTCCGCTGTTTACAATAGAACTGGGTGCTTAGTCCAAGTTGTGAGTCACAGTACATACTCCTGACAGTACTTCATTCATCAATCTTCGCACATAGTATTAAAGATTTTTAAACGAGAAGACGAAAGCTTTGTATGCAGTGCATCGATGTCAATTAGGACTAAGCATTATTGATATCTTACTACAAGTATGCGTTTACAAGTAAAATATGGAGTATCTAGTCTTTAAAACAACGGAGATATACGAATTAATACCAATACACTGTCCGTTTGTAGTTTCAAGATAAACAACTTGTGGTAACTCAAGAAACTTGTACTTAAAGGTACTACAAACCCTTTCGATATTTGTAATCGCAATATCACATTATATGTATAGGTTGTTACCTAACTTTAATTGATTATATAAGCGATAGAATGGAAAATGTGGTTAAAATACTTAAAAACTTCTACGAGTATACATACTGTAACCCAATTTACAATTAAACTATAATAAAAACATTAAAACGAAAATATGATATTTTCTTGAGTCACATGTTCAAGGGATATTGACCTTGTAATTATTAAAACAAACATCACAAGGTTTTACGTGATTGAAATTTTTCCCGTATTCAAGAAAAATATAACTTTATAAAGAAACAACAGGACGTCCATTGACGATGTAAACTATATTATTATTAAATTTATATTATGATTACAACGGCATCGTATTTTTACTTTTATTTTAGGACCAAGGAATTCAGCCAAACCTCACGAGATTAAATGACGTACCAACTTTTTAATTTATAATAGCAGTTATGGCAATTATAACCCAGACATAGGTATTAGGTAATTATTATTGAAAATTCTTTCATAATAATCTCTTTTTATTTGTCGATATAATGTAATAGAACACAATTTTCACTGCGACCGTGTCGCCATATTTAAAATTCTAAAAACGACTCGCCGCTCCGTTTCGCATGTTTCATTAGTACGTTACATGACCAAAGCGATATTACAAAAACATTAACTAAATTCACGTACAGAAATTATTACTGATATGTGGGTCATATGATATAAAAACTTAAACTTTTCGAAGAATTTAAAATGGAAACCCGGTATGTGATTAGAGAAAAAGCATGATAAATATTTTGCACTAATCCGTACGCAGAAGCTTGTCGTTTATGTGTGACACATAGTCATTCTATGTAGTTATTATTTATAGAGCGTTGCGAGTATCAATGTGTAATATTATTGATCATTATATAATAAAGTATTTCGTTGCGACGCGCATGGCCTGTTTTTCATGTGCAGAATTATAAACAAGGGTCGTACGTTCCGTTTTAGTATAGTTACGATATTTAGTCTAGACTACACGAGACTCTTGACAATTGCCTTCAGACAATACTTTGACTTAATTCAATGGTCATACTCTTATACTTATATAAAGCACGATTAAGAAATATTTATTAATTGAGATACTGAAGAAATTACCCTGACTTGAGATTTTTTTGTTATTTTTTTTTATTTAGTCCAACCTTTGGTTGCTGCTGCCTCCATTCATCTTTCGTCGTATCTTTCTTCGCTGCGTCAGTTTTAATATGTTCCTATAAAGTATTTCGCCACTGATACCGCCGCGCCGCTTTCATAATGCTACACTTTGATCTGATAATTACATGTTGGTTGGTATTGGTTCTATTTCCCGATGTAGGACGATCACGGTGTAGCAACAGCTAAGTACAGGTGTACAACGCTATTAATACAACCTACCTTACTATAACTATTGTAGTATAAAATATTTTACTGTTACATCTAATCTCGGATAAGTGGATAAGAAGCATAATTGTTGTAGATGTCCACATTAATTTATTTATATTAAGGGAGTGTTTAAGTATTACGTAACGCAATTTTCAACGATTTCTGATCCCCCTTCGCCCCCTTGTAACGCACCGTAACGTTTTTCTGTACAAACGTAACGTATATAAAAAGGGTTGCCAGTTTGGGGGGTTTAATTCATTAATTTATTTATAATCAATGCTACGTAACGTTATGTAAGAAACACCCCCTCCCGCCCTTGTAATGAATCGTAACATTTACGAGACCCCTCCCTTCCCCCCCCCCAGATTGTGTCACGTAATACTTGAACGCTCCCAAAATTAGATTTGACTATAGAATAAATAAATTTTACTAATAAAATCATACTATTTTTAAAATATAATGAAGAACAGAATAAAAAAAACGCCACATACATAAAAGAAACTTTATTATGTACTAAACGGAGAAAATATTCATAATAGAAATTACAGGAGCAATGGCATCTATTGCGCTTAAATATAACTTAATTTAAGCTGCATCTTAAATTTAAACCCTATGACACTAATAATAAGGTATGTTTAGCGATTACACGTGGCTGAGCGTCACGCGGCCGAACATCACAACTACTATGACTCCAAATATTAAAATAAAAACAAACGCTACATTCGTTGTGACGTTGACACTTGCATCCTTGACAGTTGGAAATGACAGAAAATACGTTATTTAGGAAATATATTTTATACATTATATTAATAATTATATGTATATAACTGTATCCGGACACAAGGAGTAACGACAGACATCCACGAACACACCAAGCCACTACATTCCATATATTTAATAATAATACAAAATCGATGAACCAAAGTTCACATCAATAAATACAATGGCATACAGTTCTGTATATGTGTATTTCGATGTAAATACATTCCAATACTAATAGAATCTCCCGTGTTTCGTCACTACATATATCAACAAGTATACTCAGTGTTATATTAACACTAACACTATCTAAGTCAATTTCAACCGCAACATGAAATACAATCGTATTAAAATATCCTTAAATAGTTCATCTCTGTGGGGGAAAATTTTATAATTATTTTATTCATTGGACTTCCAAAGTGTTGAATATAAAAGTATTCAATGTTAACAATATATTGTGGAGTACGGAGCTCCTTTCAACATTAACCCTGTATCAATGACATATTCAAAATAAGGCATCCATACAACTAGGCACTGTTACATACATTAAAAATATACAAATTAGGAGTAAGGCAGACCGGCTTACAAAGGCACATCATTGAATACATAAATGAATGAGGCTCTATCTACCGCTGAAACTATTCTGAACATAATATTTTTAACATTTAAAATATAATTTAACTGTCTCTTAATTAAATCTCTGTTATGTAAGTCTGTTACTAACCATGGATTAAAAATAGTGGCACTTCAAAAATAGTTTGTCACTGGGCGGCCTACCAGTAGGAAAATTATAATTGAACAAATTAAGACTTATATATAGCAGATTCAATTCTTTACTATAGCTGTATATGAGTGCAATAATTCAATACATAACTATAGGAATATTCAGTTATAATAAGCCGTGAATACATTATACTAATGCCAAATAAATTGCATTCTTTCTTCATAATAATAATTCTTATGATGGATAATGTTCTTCATATGTATTGTAAGTTGCGTTAGGGACATGCTACAGTGATTCTTTAGAAGGAACTAAAGCGTACTTATTATTATTTTGAGATCAATCACATATAAAACATTTTAACTTTCCATGCTGTCCCAATTTGGTTTAAAATTCAATTAATTTCTTTATTCTAATTCCTCTTTCTTAAATTTCCATTCGAACGCAGACCAACAAAAACATAGACGTAACAAAATGTACAATTCAAAAAAAATATCAATCTTACAACAAAAAAACAATTAATATCCAATAATAATATATGTCTTTGTCTTTATATATTTTTTTTACAATTTAATCAAAATGGCACATCCACATGGGCCACTGTCTAATATATGTAAGGTCAAACGTAAGGAATCATTGTTCTTACATTTGGTCTCGTCTCCATCCTCATATAATAATATCCATATACATATAGTTCATGATTTATTCTATAATAACGTAGAACACATTATCCCTTACCACTAACTACACCTAACGTTATCGAGTTCTCAGTGACACTTTAGAAATATTATTTACACCGATCCCAACTTGCAACACAATCTTATCATTTTTTTTGTAAAAATTTCAAATAAACAAAACTGTACCGAGATGCCCCAATAACTTGTTACAATAATGTAAATGTTAGTCAAAAATAATAAAAAAAATTGCATTTCTTTATAACTAGAAGCTTTACATGTCATTACAGGAGCGAGGTCCGCGCTCCCTCTACCGCACGTCTTTATCCATACACTTACTATAAACCTATATTCACGTTGGACACATCATTTGAGCTAAAATTTCGAAATATTTCGATAGAAATGATCGCCGGTGACTGGCTGCACGCTGTAACACCATCATCGAGATTTGAATTCACCAGGAAACCGTAACCGCAGTGCACCATGTTCTGTTGGACGAACCGGTCGGCTAAGACACCGAGGAGATGGCGTTGTGCGGGGAGCCCATCTGAGTGAGGACCTTGTCCAGCCACTGCAGAGGTCCGTGCAGATGGATCTCTATCCAGCAGGGCGTGGAGGTCACGTCCTGCCGGTGGTACTCCGCCCCCCAGCCCTTCACGAACGACATCCGTATAGTGCACATCTTGGTCAGCTCGTACACGGCCTCGAAGCCGTGGTTGACGCTCTGCGAGAGCAGCTGCGCGAACTCCCGGTTGTTGAATATCTTCAAGGAGCAGCCCGGAGGTATCTTACACACGGTGGACGGGTGGAAGCCGTGGTGGTGATTGCAGTTCCGGCTCTGAACGAAGATCGCGGCGTCCGACAGACACTCCGCGTACACCTCTCCACCCACGTAGTACAGATGCACCCCCTTCCCTATGTGACGCCGCGTGTTCTCGATGGTAGAGTTCCTGTTCACGTTGCTGAGCTGGCCGAGACAGAACCTGTCGCTGTTGTTCGACGGGTCCGTGAACCCGTCCACTACCACCGAGTGTGAGTTGCAGTGGAACACCTCGCCGACACGACAGTTCAGCTCGTAGTAGGCTACGGACGCCCAGTACAGAGGTTCTTGGTAGGAGACGGGGGCGACCTCGCCTGGAGGTTCGGAGTCGTCGGAGGGGGGGGAGTACGCGGGGGGCGGGGTGTCGGGTAGTTCAGACGTCGCTGATGGTGGGAACCCTGAGCCCGAGTAGGAAACGTTGTGGGGCATGGCCGGCTCAGAGGTCCTCTGGAAGGGCAGCAGGGAATGTCCGGGGGCGAACTCCGAGTGTCGCGGCACCAGCACCGGCGGGAGCACGGGGCTCTCCACACGCTTGTAGTGGTAAGGGTTTATGCATACCTCCTTCTGCTTCGCGCTGAACGGGTACTGGCATATTTCGAGCGGCTTGAGCTCGTGATGGCTCTGTAGGTCCGGCCACCTCCACACTCTGCAGTATATGACGTGTGGTAAACCTTTACGATGGGACACCTGGAATGTGGACAAATAACAAAGTTCAGTCAATTTAGGGGTACAGTTTGTTTATACTAACTTAAACCTTGTTGGGGAAATCATGTGGTTATGTATGTAATCTAACCAATGCACAAAGATTTACATATTAGCTTAATCAATCCAATGGTAAATTTCTACCAATATTTAGATAAATGTTAGTAGGACATGTTTAATGTACCTGCAACCTTCCATCCAACGACCGCGGTATAGTCACACACTTGGAGGGTGTTCCCGGACAAGATAATGCTCTTTCCAGTTCCTCGATAGCACCTTTCCTCTTCTTTAATTTCTTGACCAGACTGTCAACTGCCTTCTCTGCCCATTTTTCTTCCTCGTCACCCTGGAATTTTAATTAAGACAATATACAGGGTGACTGGTGAATTACTATCAATATTTGAGGACGTGATATTTGACGATCATATATGATAAAATAAAAATTAATATAACATAAATATTAATAAACTTCTAAGTAAAGTTAACCAAAAGTTGTGTAATTAATTACGCATCGTGTGAGCACCCTACAGATTAGGTATACACACACACTCACACATACGCGGCGGGGGCGTGGTGTTGTATCAGCACGTCGCCGCGCGCGGCCACACTTGGAACACTTGGAACGTGTACACACTTTATTTATTTATACGGAAATTTGGTCAAAAATTAAGTACCTATTTTTTTTACATAATTCGAATGAGAATCATGTACCGAGTATTCTCCTTAAATATTGATAGTAATTCACCAGTCACCCTGTATAATGAGATCTACGATTTACCGAAGTATTTATTGAAATAAAACTAATCATCATCTTTCCTACTCACTTTCCTCTACTTTGCCCGGGAAACTATTAATATTTTAAAAAATTACTATACGATTTTTATTATTTTGGCTACATACTCCCAACGTTATAGTTACTTTGCAGCAACCATGAAAATAGTCAGAAGATATGTTCAAATCTCGTATTAGACTCACATCTTTTATTAGACAGTATATGCTAAATTTTACTACAGAAGAAATAATTCTTTATCATTACAATGCTCTATTATACTTAAATTTAACATTCTATAAAAGTAAAAGTTAAAAAAATATCATAATTTTATATGTAACAACAAAAATAGATGTTACAAAATGAAATATCTAATTTTGTTTCATTATAACGCACAAGATGCATTAAGTATACAATGTTTTTAAGAATAAACATAAAAATATTTTCTGTCTTCTCATAAACTTTCCAATAATTGAATGTTATTAATATTATACATATACAGGGTGACTGGTGAATTACTATCGATACTTGAGGACGTGATATTTGACGATCATATATGACAAAATAAAAATTAATATAACATAAATATTAATAAACTTCTAAGTAAAGTTAACCAAAAGTTATGTAATTAATTACACATCGTGTGAACACCCTACAGATTAGGTATACACACACACACACATACACGTGTGGCGGCGTAGTGTTGTATCAGCACGGCACCATACGCGTCCACACTTGGAACATTTGGAATGTGTCCGCACTTTATTTATTTATACGGAAATTTGGTCAAAAATTAAGTACCTATTATTTTACATAATTCGAATGAGAATCATGTACCGAGTATTCTCCTTAAATATTGATAGTAATTCACCAGTCACCCTGTATATAAGAACATATAATTCTAAGAATTTTTTCTTGTCTTTCTATACAAAAATTTCTTTCTATAAAAAAATATGTACAAAAGAATGTCCAAAATTTCATATCAATAATTCCAAGAAAGAAATCTTCAAATTATGTAATATACATATATGTACAAGATATATTTAAAATAGACTCATTCATCATATCTGAATTCTGTAAATAGTATGAATCAATGGTGAGTCATGAACAACCAAAACCCTATTACTACAACATAGTACACACGGACACAACTCATATTGTCTACAAACATACTTCAACTATGACATGTAACAGGTAGACCTGAGGTATTTGAGATTTTAATATAAAACTGATGATATAAAAATTGTTATAATTACAGTTAAAAGTTCTGTACTTATCAATTATATCTATTTATAAACTTTAAGAATATTTTTACATTATGCTATACTTATTTCATGATCATATAATTTATGTACAAAAATTCTAAATATATAACTTTAATGAAACAGATACATATTAAATATTTTTCATGTTATAAATTTTTGAGTAGTTTTTATTTTTTAAGTTTCAATAGAAAGTATCAGAAACTGACTAGAACTTATTAAATTATTATACAAAAATGTGAATAAAATCATTTAAAATATTTTCATCTATTTGCACTAGTTTATATTAATTTTTTTACTAATAGACTTCATGATAGCCATCTATACATTTCTGTTTGATTTTTATCATTCAATACTTCTATTATCTTGATTAATATATATAATATACATCATGATTTATTACTTCACATGAAGTAAGGACCCAAAGAATTTAAAGTGTACAATAATTAATTTTTTATACATACTTTTATTTATACAAACCTCTTGGAACTATTATCTAGATTTAATCATTATTAGTAATAAAATATCCTAGGCGTTTCATACGCGACTCTACTTGTAATAATCAATTATAAATATAGCTATTAGATTATTAATTAAAAAGCATAGTTATACGGCAAAACAGGAAGCAGATACGATTGAATACATATAAATAATTAGCAATTCTTTACAATCAATGGAAATCTTTTTACCTGCTTCCAGCCAAGAAGTTTCTTTACAGCGGGACTAGTGAACGTGAAGAGGCTATTTAAACTGGACATAGGCCCACTGCTCGAGGATTCTCCATCATCTGTGTCCATGGTGACAAATATATGTAGAGCCTCGATGAGTCACCAGGAGCTACGGGAACACGCAACCCGTTGATGTTTGGGGACGGAAACGGTCAATTTGCCATCGATCACCAGTAATTCACTTGGTATTCCCCACAACGTTTGCCAATTGTAATCATGGATACTACAAAATAGCGATTAGCGTGACACTAGCTTGATACAGATAACATATTCAACTCCACAGCACAGATAATATTCGTTTTCTTCGAGTAGAATAAAATTATTGTTTAAATTTTTAAATTAATAAATATAAACATATATTTATATAACATTTAAGTATACATTTTCAGTTATTAAAAAAATGTGTTTAAATAATTTATCAAAAATATAATAGGTTACATTTTAATATTATAAAATAATCAAATAATATTGTGCATTAAGTAATTTTCTTTATTATTTATATTAGTACATTTGCTTTTTTCCACTTCTTGTATTAATAATAAAACCCAAAATACACCGTCACGTTAAATGAATATACAATTGCAATACTGAACCGCATCTACTGAGTAACGAGAAAATTCTCGAATTTGAAGTGTCAGTATTCCTTCATTCATTATTCATACATATTCGTTCTAGACTTTACCGGAGCCTTAACAAATATTAAACTGAATCTCTATCTAGTGTTATAATTAATGGGACGAGTGTTTATAGAGGGGTGATTCAAGAGTTATTAACAATAACTAAATACCAAGATCATGGAACAGGTGAGGTTATTCACAATTCAGCTGTTTTGGAATAATTTTTTTTAAATTTTACGAAACGGACGAACATAAAAGGTACATTTTATTCCAGGTCAATCAATTAAAGGAGAAAGGTAACGCCGCTTTGTCCTCCGGCCAGTACGCCGAGGCCGTAAAACTATATACTAGTGCTATAGAATTAGATCCAAAAAACCACGTTTTGTATAGTAACCGATCAGCAGCGCATGCAAAAGCAGGTAACTATGCGGAGGCGTTAGAGGATGCAAATAAAACAGTAGCTATTAATCCTAGTTGGAGCAAAGGATATTCTAGAAAGGGTAGTGCTTTAGCATACCTAGGCCGACATGAAGAAGCCATCGAGGCTTACGAAAAAGGTTTACAGCTAGATCCTTCTAATCAACAATTAGCGTCAGGCTTAGCGGAGGTAAAGAAGCAAGCTGAGGAGGCAGAACTAGTATCACAGACATGGATCGAGAAACTAAGAGCGAATCCACAAACGAGGGAGTGGTTGAATGATCCGGAATATGTACAACTAGTGAAGGTTTGTCATCATTATTATATTAACAATGTATCATTAGTGTTCATAATATTAAGATAGTTTTACATGAAGTGATATGTCAGAGTCAGTGAGTTCAATAAAACATGATTTAATCTGATTACACAGTCTTTGTTCTCATTTTATAGTGATTACAAATTGAATGTTCTAACTATTGTTTTATATTTAAAACCATTATTATTTATTACTGGCTAAAAATAACTTACTTCACTTTTGTAAATTTTGTTGTTTATATCAAATCCTTCATCAGACACATGAAGTAGTTTTTTTTGTCACAAATTATGAATAAATCAAAACATAATTTCAGAACTTCAATCCCAGTGATCCAAATTCACTGAACTGGCCGACACAAAGTGAAAGAGTTTTACCGACTATAGCCGTTCTATTAGGACTGAATCCCGAGAAAGGTTCACCAATGGATGTCGATCCTCCAGCATCAGAGTCGAAACCGAAACCGGCACCCAAAAAAGAAGAGCCTCCCAAACCAAAATATGACGACCTCCCCGAGAACCGTCGGCTAGCCTTACAAGAAAAAGATCTAGGAAATGAATGTTACAAGAAAAAAGACTTTGATAACGCTATAAAGCATTACAACAAAGCTATCGAACATTATTCAACAGATATCACATTTTATACAAATCTAGCCGCTGTGTTCTTTGAACAAAAGGAATATGAAAAGTGTATTAAAGAGTGTGAAAAGGCTATCGAGATTGGAAGGGAGAACAGAGCCGATTTCAAACTGATTGCCAAAGCATTCACAAGAATCGGTGAGTTATATTTAACCTTTTTTCTCTTATTCTTCCTGACAATTTCCCAGATTTAGACAGGGTCTGCCTTATATGTTGTAAATAGTTTTTGGCTAATTGTTTTTACATCCGACTGCCTACCTGACATCAACCCTTTTTTGGGAATGCATTAATCACCACACTTGCTCAAGATGGGTTGGTGATTTCAAATGTATAATCGAAATTATAAGTCCAGGTTTCCTTCCGATGTTTTCCTTCACACTCTGTCAGTTGTGTCTAAATACTCTTAGTAAGTACATATGACTCGGTAAAATCACATTGGTATTTGCCCGGGCCAGATCGAAACCCGCGCCCTCGTGCATGAGAGGCGGTCCTTTAACCACTAGGCCACCACTGATTTTTATTTAACCTTTTTTCTATTGAAAGATAAGATTTTTTTTATACAACAGGAAACCATATAACTGCTCTTACCAACACAGAGTGATATGGATACAATTTACATCTAATAATTGTACATTTAAAATCAGTTTTTAAAGTAATTTGCAACAGATATAACTGTTCAACATTATTTAATAAACATTTTTTAATAGGTAATGCATACAAAAAGATGGAACAATGGAAATTAGCTAAAACCTATTTTGAAAAATCAATGTCGGAGCATCGTACGCCAGAGATAAAGACGCTCCTCAGTGAAGTGGAGAAGAAGATTGTTGAAGAAGAGAAGAAGGCTTACATAGACCCCGTGAAGGCTGAACAGGAGAAGGAACTTGGAAACGAGTTCTTCAAACAAGGTCAGTATAAAGAATGGCATTCATCATTACTAAATATCATTGAAATTCGAATACTATAGTCCGTTATACTTAAGCTGAGCTTTGCATTTGTGTGAGTGAAAGTAGAGTTAGACAAATAACTTTTAGAATTAAATTCTATTATATTTTAAATAAATACATAAGTGCTAGATCTATTCTAGATTAAAAATAAAATAAGCAAAACTTGTAAAAGGCCAAATGGAAATACATTTTATGAAACAAAAATTTTTAAGCCTGAAAATTTAAAAAAACAATACAAATTTTTGTTCACTTGACATTGCGTTTTCAACATTTGACTTTGCTACCAGTACAAAGGGTGAAGTGAGGAAGGTGCGGGGCGGAGTAAAAGCAGAATAAACCGGTTAAGAACTAAAAAAGAATGAGGCATTAAAAAATTTGACATCACACCTACACTATCCGTGTGCACTCACACAAATGCAAAGCTCAGCTTAGATCAAACGCACTATACATTCCTTTATATTTGAATTCGTCAAGTGTATTTCTATGGGGTACTTTTTACCAACAATGAGAATGTTATGGAAAGAAAAAACTTGTGGCCAATTTGTTATGTAATTTTTAATATCTTTTCTATATGTGTTTATAATTACAAATATGTATTTATATATCATAAGGTAACAACAACATGAAAAAATAATATACAAACTATAAATAAATATATTTAGGATTAATCACTAAGATATTCACTTAATATGTAACATGCAGCAGACGCAGCATTAGGAAAACTATTTTTTTTTTATCTTGCTTATCACATTTAGCTGTTTCATTATTTGAGCCATGTCTTGGAATTTATTTCCTGGAGCACAAAAAGTTATCCATTGACAACTCTCTCTTATCTTTTAGAAAATGCTTTTTAAGTACATATTGAAATACGGTTCCTTCTCAGTCTCATGTAAGTAATACTTTCAGCACCCGTTAGTCTAGCAGTTAGATCATTAACATGACTTGTTACATTTTGACGGTAGTTTATACATGCAGTAATTTCTTGCTTCACTGTGTTGAAACCCAAATCTTGATTAGGAAATATTAATAAAATCATCTATAACATAGCAAGTCTAAAACCTATAAACTGTTATACAATGAAACACTTCCACTTGTACTTCAGGAGACTACAGCACAGCGATGAAACATTACTCGGAGGCCATCAAACGTAACCCCGATGACCCCAAGCTGTACTCAAACAGAGCCGCCTGCTACACCAAGCTGGCAGCCTTCGACCTGGGCCTCAAGGACTGTGAGCAGTGCTGCAAGCTTGACCCCAAGTTCATCAAGGGATGGATTAGGAAAGGAAAGATATTGCAAGTGAGTAAAAGATATTGAAGATTTATATGAATGTATCTTGGTATACATATCATCAAAGATTAATCAAGTTTTGACAGTATTAGAAGTTAGTTTTTATAGTCTTTATAAATATACTAGCTGCGCCCCGCGGTGTTACCCGCGGATTTCCGGGATTTTTGTGATTTCCGGGATGTTATTCCTGGACGTCAGCTTCCTGTGTACAAAATTTAATCAAAATCGGTTCAGCCGTTTGAGCGTGAAGAAGTAACAAACATACACACACACTCACAAACTTTTGCAATTATAATATTAGTAGTATATTTGTCAATTCTGTTCAAATTTCACCTTATTGTTTGAATAGATTTAGTTTTAGTGATACAAGTCTTACAACCTCACATAAATTAATGTAAAATAGTGATAACAGTAACTGATACAACATAGTTACATATAGTTTTTTAAATCAATTTAATGTTGGTTGAGTAATCAATTTAAAGTAATTTATGAAAGAACTGTTATCTGGCTTATCAGAGAATGATGAAGAGCATATCTCCAGCAAATAAGTTGAGACAATAGAAACATTACTCTTGTTAAAACCAAAGGGCATAGCCGGATAAGTATGGGAAATCTGCCGCCATGGCTTTTTTGACCAACACTTAGGGGATCGATATGGCATCAAATAAAAATAATTCACACCAATTTCTAGCCCTTTAACTCGAACGACGTTCGAGATTTTCAAAAAAAAAAAACTGTTTTTTATTTTATTTTTATACTGAACTTCGGATTAAATCGATGGTGAATTTTTTTCTTATTCTTAGGGGTCTAAAACATAAAAAAATCGTATGATCATGGTTTTTCAACTAAATGTTTTTTTAACAAAGGAAAGAAAATTAAAATCTTGTTTTTTTTAGGGTTTTTGAAATATGTCAATCACCAAAATTTGTCAGAACTTGTATTTTACACCCTTCGACACTCTGGAATTTTTCAGATTTTTTGAAGTGGTGGAACAATGTCAAAAAATATAAAAATTGTTTTTTTTTCTGAGATTCGTCTTTTTAACGCACTTTTAATTTAATTTTTTTACTTGAAAAAATACTAGATTAATTAATACTAGATACACTTAATAATTTCTACGTATTTTTTGAAACAAAGAAAAAAGTGTTAAAACGCAGGATTTAAGAAAAAAAAAATGAGTTTAATTTTTTTGACATTGTTCCACCACTTCAAAAAATGTGAAAAAATTCCTGAATCTAGATGGGTATAAAAGACATGTTTTGACGAGTTTTGGTGATTGACATATTTCAAAAATGCTAAAAAAAGATTGTAATTTTCTGTCCTTTGTTAAAAATCGGCTTCTCGTTAAAAAACTATGATAATATGATTTTTACATGTTTTAGACTCCTAAGAATAAGAAAAAAAATCACCATCGATTAACTCCGAATTTCAGTATAAAAATAAAATAAAATCCAAGAAACAGGTTTTTTTGAAAATCTCGAACGTCGTTCAAGTTAAAGGGCTAAAAATTGGTGGGAATTATTTTTATTCAATACCAAATCAATCCCCTAAGTGTGAGTCAAAAAAGCTACATATGGGGGTAGATTTCCCATATTTATCCGGTTATGCCTTTTCCTTTGAAAAACTTTCTTTATACATTAGAATCTAATTTAGTGTTGTCTCTGAATAAGAGCTTGTATGCTTACAAAGAAAATTACTGTATTGAATGTAAATAATGATTTAGAATTTATATAAATATTACCGTGATTTAAATGGAACTACTCATCGTCTGCCCGTGATCACGGTTCCTCAAAAGTAGTTGAAACATTGGGAGTATGTAGTTTTTTTTATCAAAACTAAAGTCGCGTAGTATATCCGAAAGATATTACTTTTATTTAAATGAATTCTCGCGAAAACCTTAGATCTCATTATTATATTATTAAGACCGAGTGGAAGAATTTGGATTGAACTTGGCCACAATCTTATCATTGAACCTGAGTTATAGTAATTTGTTAATGTATTTCTTTGTTCCCAGGGTATGCAGCAAGCGTCCAAAGCCCTAACAGCCTACCAGAAGGCTCTAGAACTTGACCCTAGCAATGCAGAGGCCCTGGAAGGTTACCGAGCCTGCTCCACACAGTTACACTCCAACCCAGAAGAGGTTCGTAGACACTCAGCAAGATTAATAGAAAACTTATAGAATAGCATTTCAATACACCAAGAAAACCAACTTTTAGTACTAAGGGTGTTGACAGAATAGTTAGCTGACATAAGATTCATCTCCAGTATTTGTTTGTTTTCAATAAAGTGCAAAGGCGGGTTGTTTGAATATGTGTATTAAAATCTGCTGAATGGATTTTGATGTAACTCAGTAAGAAAATGAGGGCTAAAATTATACCAGAATTGCTTATAGTACATCCACGATATAACTCTAGTATTATGTATGAAGTTATATGACACAGTATAAGTGTCATTGACGACTGGTCAATATAATTATCGTTTTAACACACTATCTCTATCTGACGCGGACAAAGCAACGTGTAACAGCTAGTTTAGTAACATACTCGTATTGTAGGTCCGCAAGCGGGCCATGGCGGACCCCGAGGTGCAGCAGATCCTGCGCGACCCCGCCATGCGCTGCATCCTGGAACAGATGCAGCACGACCCGCAGGCGCTGCAGGACCACCTCAAGAACCCGGACGTGGCCGCCAAGATACAGAAGCTGCTGGAGTCGGGCCTCATCGCCATACACTAGCAGGCCCGCCGGACCCGCTGGACCCGTCGGACCCGCACGGACCTCACGGACCTTCAACGCCGGGCCTTCTTGGATGTTTTAGTTTTAAGCGTTACAATGTAGCTGGATAGTGTCCGGCAGCGGTCCGCGGCCCAGGCTCGTACCATTCCAAAGTTGGCTTCACTGTTGGCTTGGCGGTGAAATTATTTTATACGATTTGTTTTAGGATCTATAACGTTTGTTTGAAATAACTACGCGACTATATTGCCTGCATGCGATTTTTTTTTGTAATTTATTCAATAAATAACTATGTAGGCTCAAACTGTTGTTTTTTTTATTACCAAAGGACATTGACCTACTGATATACTCATTAGTTAAATGAATTTAGAATAATATTGGTTTTCTAATTATTTATTGATTTTCCAAACGGTAAAATTTATTAAGGTTTACTTATGAAAGAATAAAATGTAACGCCGGTCTGGTCGTCTGAATTAAAAACAATTATATATCACAGAAACAGTTAGCCAAAACTATTCACAACATATTAAGGCAGACCCTGGCTGTAGCCGGGAAATTGCCAGGTAGAAGAAGAAGATATATCACAGAAACAGCTATAAATGCGAGACGTCACTATTGAGAAGCAATTATGTATTAAAAATCGTTCTGTGATGTAAGTAACCCAGCACTATTCTCTGAAGGCGTTAATAAGCATGTAACACGGTCTGTAAGTATAAAAATAATAGTTTTTGGCCGCGACTTCGTCTGCGTTAGTTTCAGAATTAGAAATGTATAGCTGACCTGGCGAACTCTATTCCTCAAAATCTTTATTGAGGAAGTTAAAGTAGATATTTGATTAGATCAACTTATTATTTTTTTCATTTTCAATCGCATGAAAATTATTCTATGTCCTTTTCCTTGTTCTAAGCTAACACTCCACCAATTTTCAGCCAAACCCATACAACCTTTTTGAGTTATAAATAGTGTAAGTAACACAACTTTCTCTAATATATAAAGATTATAGACAAAGACGTCGATACGCTAAAATACGTACATGTAAATAACGTTCCCAATCTACCTATACTAATATGTATTATAAAGCTGAAGAGTTTGTTTGTTTGTTTGAAAGCGCTAATCTCCGAAACTACTGGTTCGAATTGAATAATTCTTTTTGTGTTGGGTAGTCCAGTTATCGAGGAAGGCTGTGGGCTATATAACATCACGCTACGACCAATAGGAGCAAAGATTAGTGGTAAATGTGTAAAAAACGGGAGAAATTATATCATCTTTGAAGCCTTCCGTTGCGTGCGCCGTGAAAACGGTTCAAGATACACAAAAAATATGTATTAAAGAATAATAGCTCTTTTAATGATCTAAAAAACTTCTAAAAAACTAATGTCTATCTTTTAAGATTAACTCACAAAAACCGTTTTTATGATACCTAATTTGGACGAAATAATTTGTTTAAGTTGTATCAACATAATTATATTATAGTAGAGGATCCCGATATAAGCGACCTTCACCGAGATGTTTATTTGATGAAACATATTTTATATTCAATTTAATATGTCAATAACTATATTACATATGGGTTGCCTCATAAATTTTAGTCCAGGATATGATTAATTAACAATTAAAAATAGATTTATTTTCAAATATTTCACCGGTTTGTTTATTAGATAAATTCCACACCAATCGAAAGTACGGAGCCCATAGAATATGAAAACGTTAGGTTGCCTATTCTTTTCCAGTCACAACTCTCGGGTTGCCAGGGATAAACAGGTACATCGATAGTAGCATTTTGCACCGGTCTGATAATTTAATCAAATTTAAATAAAAATAAAGATTATTTAATTATGAACACAGTGAAATAGGGTTGCCTGCGAAAAATCGGTCCTAAATTAGGGTTGTCGAATTTTAAAAAGTAAAATATTGCCGCGAGTGAATATGTACGACTGAGAGGTCCCAAGCAACTGTTCCGTGCGTTAGAAGAGGACAGAGCATAGAAGAATAGTTCTTTAATATTAATTTAGTTAATTATTTATGTGTATATATTTAATGTGACATTAAAGTATATATATATAGTAAACGAGAAGGTTATAACAATACATATGTAATACTAATTTAGAGTAATTTTTTTTATTCGAAAAAAAAATGAAAAACAATTAAAAATGAATATCTGTTTATTATAAAAAATTATAAATACATAAATATTTTTAAATTATTCAGCTTCTGAGTCATCGGACATGAAACTGAGATCTTCGACATCTGCACCTTCTTCTTCATCACTCTCTGTTTCGGTTCTTTCGACAATATCATCTATTCTTAAAGGTGTATGATCCCCAATGAATCCTCGTGGTTTTAAATATTCATCTAAGTACCAACCGCAGCTCTCAGGTTCAAGTTTGATGCATATTGGATCTGTTGCATTCAGCCACATTGAATTTACGAAAATAGTTCGTAAATTTTTTGCGTTAATGATATCCAGCAAGGAGGTATGGAGTTAGAGTCAAAGCCTTTGATTTTTTTTTTTTGAAACTGCTCATTGTCTTCTTTAGCAGAGTAATTTTTCATAAAAATGCTTGGGACCTCTCAGTCGTACATATTCACTCGCGGCAATATTTTACTTTTTAAAATTCGACAACCCTAATTTAGGACCGATTTTTCGCAGGCAACCCTATTTCACTGTGTTCATAATTAAATAATCTTTATTTTCATTTAAATTTGATTAAATTATCAGACCGGTGCAAAATGCTACTATCGATGTACCTGTTTATCCCTGGCAACCCGAGAGTTGTGACTGGAAAAGAATAGGCAACCTAACGTTTTCATATTCTATGGGCTCCGTACTTTCGATTGGTATGGAATTTATCTAATAAGCAAACCGGTGAAATATTTGAAAAAAAAATCTATTTTTAATTGTTAATTAATCATATCCTGGACTAAAATTTATGAGGCAACCCATATGTAATATAGTTATTGACATATTAAATTGAATATAAAATATGTTTCATCAAATAAACATCTCGGTGAAGGTCGCCTTATATCGGGATCTTAGACTATTAATCTTTATTCAAATAAACAAATAAATATGTTGTTAGTTAAGAGTACTTCATTGTGAATAAAAAAAAACATAGGTTTTATCCTGAAAATTCCACGGGAACTCGACCATTCCGAAAACCCCGCAAGAACGGGAACTATGTGGGAAAAACCAAAAATCTGCCGGAAGTCACTATTCCACGCGGACGAAGTCGCGGCAAAAGCCAGTATTTAATAAATTTTCAATCACAAAGAGTCAGACTGGAAAGAGCAATGAGTCAAACTAATAATTACCTATATTACTTTTATAATAAAACGTTTTCAAGCAAATCTATCTTAGTGTAGTTGATTTTTTTTCGCCAATTATGTTATTAACGGAAACAAAATTTTGGCGCCATTTAAATTTCATTATGAAGTCAGACAAATTATTTTTTCCCATGACTATCAGCTATCTTATATAAGTTTTTATTAATTTAAAATATTAGGAAGGTTAGGTTTAAAATATTATGATTATTCTTATAAAAAAAGGTGTTATATCGTGGAAGGAATAGTAAAGAATACAATAAAATGCAAATTTAATGAAAGGTTAATTCAATAACATGTTTAAAAAACTATTTCACTTCGGATTTAAGTGTTTTTTTTTTATTGCTGTTTTAGTTTTTACTTTATGTAACTGCGTATTCTCGCCAATCGCTAAACTAAACAAACAATTATCTACGTTGATACTCCTGTGTAAGCATCATTATCTAAGCGCCCATCCTGGTCGCTCGTCCGGCTCAGGGCGGGAAAACCCGGGGTCCACTTATACTCTTGTGTAATGATGAATAAAAAATTAAAAAAGTTTTTAGTGAAACAGTATACTTAGCAAAAGTTTACATCGTCACAATGCGAAGCATTTACTGCATATCAATCAATAGCTTAAATTTAGAAAGAAGAAACCTCAAATCATTCTATAGATTCACCGTGCGAGTGCCGGCTCTGGAGGAGCTTCAACAGTTCCTGTGACTTGTGACCCAGGTATAGGTTTAAGGGGCTCCTATCTAACGCCTACTTCCACCGTCCAAGCCCCCTCTCTATCTAACCAAATTTGAAACGAACCTATTAGGGCTACTAGGGCTGCCTTCGAAGTATGCTCTAAGAATGAATTACCGTTAGTTCTGAACAGGCCCAAGTATTTAAGAAGTTGCAGAGAGATTTAGCTGTTATATCTTTCGCTTCTACCGCGTACAAATTTACGACAAACCTTATTCTTAATGAGTTTGTAATACTAATTGACCGTGGTGACATGGTCTTTGGGGATGTTGGTTTCCCAAGAGTCCGTAAGCTACAAGGAGACAAAATAAAGAAAGATTAACTGCTTCATGTATAGTTTTTTAAAACCCTATCGTGACGACGCGGGAATTGAAAGCTATCCAGGAGTTCCCTAAATCCCAGCAAATGCTTGCGTATTGTTATTGCGCTCAAAGTCTTGTTCTGGTTCCTGCAACAAAAGTCTTGCAGTTACCTATTAGTCTATGACTATTTATTAAACCTTAATGTAGATTTTAGAACAACAACAGAATTTGTGTCTTTTGGGATTTAATTATTACAGCCAAAGTAAAATCCAACCACACATTAATGTATAGAAATTTAATGAGAAATATCAAAAATCTACTGCACCCGGGAAGGGGTTGAGTTCAGGGCCCATACTGGTGTCTAACAATGCTATAACCAAGTGACTTATGTACCATGTTCCTCGGAAGTCAGTCTTTTTCTTAATATTCGTCTAAATTAAAGCCTACTCGTGCTGAGACCTGGTTTAAGATTATAAAAAGGAAGTTGATTGCATTAATCTGACTATTTTAAAAAATATTTTTCGTCGAGAAAGAGATTTACAGACGCTCACTGTACATGACATGAAATAAACGACTATATAATTTACGATTTATTTTAATAAAAATATAATTTATACATTATAAATTAAATTACAGAATAGTGCTTAGTACATATTATGTAGCTTTAACATTCTTGCCATTATATATTCATATTTTGACAAAGAATTAATAAACACTAACAATCTGCTAGACTCATCGCATAAACTGCTTTCTAATTTATTACTTTCTTATTACTAAGGATGATTTAGAAAACAATTTTACTTGAAACGACATTGTCCTGCAATAGGCACGACTCCCTGATTTACATATGCTTTTTCTATCTCAAATTTTGCACCATGGGTCTCTATTGTGGCCCAACTAAAATATAGCAACAAGACTGCTGCCATTTTTCTAATCTATGCCTAAATCCTGCATACAGAGCTATGTAGACTTCTATATTCCTATGACCTGATCCTATGATATGATGTCTATGACCTTAAATATTTTTATGCTTGTGATGAAACAGTTTGCAAATAACATTTAATTTCCAGATTTGCAACGAATTCTAGGAAACATTTTTTAATTTATTGAAGATTAAAATGTTGAGACAAGGAATTACAACGTAATTGATCATAAATGGATCCTTAAGTCAGTCGAGCTCGTTTAATAGAAAAATATTCCTATATAAAAGTTTCTGGTAGACATCTTTTTTGAGAGATAAACTGTCCTTTGTGTCAATTGCTTCTTTGATTTATCTGTATTTCTTCTGTATAAAGAAGTCGAATAATAAGTTTAGGACTTTCCAGTCGCGTGATTATAAATATAATAGAAAAATGGGTGTTATTCATTTTGATTTTTAGGTATTAAGTAAGAATCAAATTTCTGTTAAATGATTGTTTAAGACATTTTTCATGCAATTGCATTCTTACACCCCAATTCGCGTCGTAACACTAAGCTTCACATATTATATTTATAACGTAAAAGCTATTGAATGAGACGAAAACTTGTGGCGATCGTACAAAACAAGGCCTATAAGGATGAAACGTTCCAGAAGTCACAATTACACATAAAAATTATAGATATAGTTTATTGTAATGGTTAACAAATTAAATGAAAAATATATAAATACGACTGACAGAAAATATTTACATAAAAGAATTGTACAAAACAGTATCACTTAAATTTAATACTACAGTCAAGATATAGTTGGCTGATTTTGAAACCTGAATTTAATAATTTAAAAAAAAATAATAATTTCGTCATTATTTTTATAATATTTTGAAATATTTAGAATTTCTATCATTATAATAATATTATAGGATGTTTTTTCGTATACACAAGTGTACCTAAGCCCCAAGTTTATCAAATGTGTTACAGAACTAGAGGGTAGTTGACGTTTACGAAGTTAATGTAAAAAGATACTGCAACTTGCAACTAATGAAGTGTATGTGAGTTATTAAACTTATTGATTGTACATTGACAATTGTTTTCAAATAGAATACCAAATATATTAAATTTGTATTAAAGGTATTACATATGAACCATTTGTAAAAAAATATAATTTTATTTTGAAATATTAACTAAATCTTTACATACAGTCTCTTTATTTAAAGAGCTTTTTTGCAAAATTTCTAATGAATTTGGTTGGTCGTTTTTTTTTACTTAACCTGTATGTACCTTTTGAGAGGAGTATTTTAAAAGATTATACATTCTCGATTACAATCTACTAATTTATACTTATGTATAGAAAAACTTTGAATTTATTTGTGTGTATATTTGTAAAGAATAAACACAAAAACTGCTTCTACTATTAGTCTCATGTCTAATATAGACTAGATTTATTGGTCAAAGAGACGTGTGGTATAATTAAAACATGTATGAAAATAGTAAACTGAAATAAATAAAATGTAAAAATATAATAAAAATCTGATATACTCCCATGTGAAGCCGGGATGGAATGCTAGTTATTTTTTAATTACGTCTTTATTATATAACATGTACCTACATTTTTATATTTTGTGTCCTATAATTAGGTATTATTTTTAATTGAGTCATTGTTACTTTCATCATCATCCGACCAATCCCTCCATTACACCGACGTCCTAAGCCGAGGTCCGGCCTTTTAGGCCTCGGCCTCGAATCTCGCGGGTAGCGGGGCGGCAGCGGCCCCGGCACGAAAACGCATACATTTCTCCGTGCCCCCTCCCCTCTAGTTTGGAGAATAGTATGCGTTTCCGTGCCGCCGCCGCTGCCGCCCCGCTACCCGCGAGATTCGAGGCCGAGGCCTTAGAGGCACCCTTGGGACGGGCGCATCCCTGCTCGGGTCCTGATCCACCCACCCCTCTCGGTGACGCTGTCAAAACCATTAGGGCTAACAGCATCAATCAATCCGAGAAAAAAAATTTGACACCAATGAATTATTATTTTGTCTACCGTATTTTTAAAATTTAAAATCAGAAAGCTTTACAAATATTAGTGTTAAATATTAATAAAATAAACAATTTATTACATAACGAAATATATGTAAAATGCTATTTTTTGTTTCGCTTATTATCTATTTACATATCTTAATATTATTAATTAAATCATTTTCTTAGTTTTTATTGAGACCTAAGACGATGACCTTCATCGTACTGACGCGGTCGTATCAAACTGGCGGGCGTCATTATTTAAATTACCAAAAAAAAACCTATTAAAATAAAAACTAAATTATTTAAGTCAAAAATATATAAAAATTATTAGTTATTTTAATTTTTCTTCTCTATGTGATAGTTCTTTTAGTCTATCAGGCTGATGATGATGATGATTTTATTAGTATGGATTCTTAACACTTTCGTATCACTTCAGTGATTATAACTAAGTTTATATAGAAAATGTATCTGTACAATAGTGTGCAGAGAGCTCAAAATCGCATCTCACAATATTTATTAAATAAAATTTAAGCAAAAAATATTTCTTCGTATCAGTGTACCGTCGGAGTCTTCTGAACAAGTATATTACATATTCACAAGTCATCAACACACAGTGTGTCAGCCACATTCAAATAGGAAAGACAGATTTAAAAACTATCTTCAACAAAAAACAGACATTATTGTTTTTATATAAACAACTTCAACACTTCAACAACAGTTTTTTAGGTAGGTTAAAATATATTCATTATTAATAATAATTTAGTATAAAAATCTTGTCTTTATGATTACGGTTGCTGTAAAGTAACCGAAAAGTCGGGGGTATGTAGTTTAAAATAAAAAAAATCGCTAAGTAAATCCGAAAAATATTAGTTCCATTTAAATGAATATTCGCGAAAATCTTAGATCTCATTAATTTAGTATGTTAAATGTAAGAAATTAATATTTGATGTGATATATATTCTTGAGACCGGATTTAATTTAATATTCGTGTTTAATTTAAAGACTGTGACTGTTTTATGTCACCATTTTAAAATTTCTCTCGACTTATTTCATTATATAAAAAAAACACTTTTACTTATCTTTTTGGAAATAACAAGCAAAAACTCAATTGTTAAAGTGGTTTCATACTAAAGAAAAACAGTGATCCGACTATAAATGATAAATTAAGTTTAATAATAAATTTCAACAAATTTTATTAACATAATAAAACATCGGTGGTTTTTTGGAGGTTTCAAGTAATTTAGTTAATAGCGAAACAAAAACAAAACATATACTTAATTCTGTATATTTTTCAAGTAATTCCTACATATTTATGTAAATTTAAGAGTGTGGGGAATTTTGATTTTTTTGCGGCTATTCTTAAAGCTGACCTCATATATATACATATATCTTGTTCTTTAATGGCGGCGAAGTTGTGTTGCTTTTAAATCCTTCTTCATGGACGATAACTCCTCGCCGAAATCTCACAACATCCCATCCCTTCAGATTCAGTCACTGACAAATCTCTAAAGTGGTGAGGAGGAGATTTCTGAAAGTGATCTTCACTAGCAAATGTGTAACATACATTGCTAGTAGCTTACCTAACCTAACCTATGTGTGCGTGATCCATCTAGCTACATACGGAGACTTCCCCGTTTTTCTTTCATAAACCAACCTCTATACTATACACGAAGACTACTGGCTACTGTCACTGATCTACAGAAGTAGAGACTGATCTCAAAAACCTAGTTCTTTAAAGAGACTGGCCACTTCATGATGGGTCAACTCTCGCAAAAGACACTGCATAATAAGTATGCAGTTTGATTCGATGTCAAAGTATTTTTGTGTATGTTAAAGAACCTTTAGTTCTCCAGTAATCACAACTAGCTTACATGAATTATATAAAGTAATACTTGATCTGAAATTACTTTCACTTACCTACACTTTCATTATTTTGTATATTCGTAATTTTTATGCAATCCTACGCACCAAATTGTACTACTACTACTTTTTAATTTTTTTCCTTCTCAATGAACCATAAACTAGTAATTCCCAAATTTTTTTCTGATTATATTTTAACGACATATTTGACCTCTCGTTAAAATATACTTTAAAGTTAACACGAAAACTTCAAATGAACTAAACCAAATGTAATTTTTTAAACATTAATCCAAAGTAACATATAATAAAATATTTTCTTGTTTCGGAACTTCGGAATCAAGTATGGAGTTGATTGGTTAAGCTATGACTTCTAAAATATTATAATTTAAGATAATGAGATATAAGATTTTCAAGAGTATTCATTGAATTAAAACGAATATTTTTCGTATTTATTACGTGTTCATAATTATTTTTAACAACGTACTCCCGACGTGATGTGAAATCTCGTCTGCCGTGATCACGGTTGATGCAAAGTAACAGAAACGTCGGGAGAATGTAGTTTAAAATGAGACGTAACCTCTTAGCATTCGATTGATTCACCATGCGTGTGTCGGGTCCATCGTTGTAGTGAGAGGAGCTTCAACAGTGACTGGGACTTACGACCCAGGTGTAGGTTTAAGGGCCCTATCTAACGCGCGTTAAACGCTCATCTCCACGGTCCAAGCTCATCTCCTTATAAACGCGTAGTAAATCTGTAACATATATTTTTTATGATTTATAAGAATGTATTATTTTTAAATTTACATATTTATATCATTATTTTCCTGAAAAAATATTCTCTTATAGTCAATCAGAGCATTAAAAGATACGTATGTTCATTCCATTCTTCAAATGGCAAGTTTAATAGTACCTACTCAGTCAATCTGAGAATATTATAATATTTCATACATTAAGCGTGTATGTATAATAAAATGATATATATAAATTGCGTCACATTATAATATATTTATAATAATTACATAATACATAATATAACAATTTAATACGATATGTACGTATTAGAAATTACTGTTTGTAAATTCAGTAAGTTTTTGGCATAAAATATAAATATATATGTACATATTCACTAATATTATAAATGTGAAAGTTTTTGGTGATGAATGGCTCGTTTATGCAACTATTAAACGGATTTTGGGTGCAATTTTACAGGAGTTTAATTTACATAATTTCCCGCTGGATTTAGGATTAATAGATATATTGTGTATGATGACCAAAAATGTCACTGCCTATTTGTTTTAATGGTATTATTTTTACTTATAGTCCACGCAACTTATAACAGACATGCACACTGTATTTCAGTTAAAATTACGTTTCTTTTTAATCAAAAAGAGTGCGTGAACTCTTCAAACTAAAACAATAAGAACTGTTATTAAAAATTATGAACTTAAATCGAATATACTATAAATTATATTGTTTTTATTAATGTAAGTGTTCACTTAGTGAAATGAAAATAATATGTTTGTTTGCATCTTTAGTGACTTTAAAATTTGTCATTTTTCATATAATGATGTTTCCATAAAAGTCTTATCGAGTTCCATCCTCTTTACAACTCTGGTGCATGATCTTTGGTCTCAATACTTATAAATAAAAATGCCACTAAAACACGAAACTCGTTACTTAATTACATTTGAAGATCAATCTCTTATACTGAATATCTTCTACTTCCTGGCAATATCCCAGCTTTAGCAAGGGTCTGCCTTACATGTTGTGAATAGTTTTGGCTAATTGTTTTTACGACCGGCCGCCTGTCTGACATCAATCCTCTTTGGGAATCTCTTACACTGAAAATATTTCGTGCATGTTAAGCACTTAATAAACAGCACTTGAAACTGAAAACTTTGGAACATAAATATTAGTAATGTAAAGTTTTCTTTCCTAAGTTATTTGTTTGTTTCAGGATGTGGGACGTGTAGGTGCTCCTCCAGATAAACTTCATCTTCCCCTTGGTGCAGGTCCTTCAAGTGGCTGTGGTGACGATAAGCTCTTTATTAATAAGCAATTCTTATAATACCTTGCACACAAACGTTACTGGTACGTACGGATTAATATAAAGTATATCATTTATTATACACTGTTTAGTATAATATTTTTAATAAAAAACTAGATTTTATTCTTTTAAAAACAATGAAAAAAGTTCGTTAGTTCACGTGAACTTTTAATTCTTAACGGGTTAGTAATTAACGGTTCGGAATTAAAAGAAGCTTAAGTTGCTCCTTATTAAATCAGCTACTTAACAATAAAAGTCCAATCAAAATGGATCCCCCATTTCAGAGATAAGCCAGTAAGGACGAACAGACAGACAAAAATTGTAAAAAATGTTGTTGTGGTGTATGCACCGTATGTATGCATGTAGGAAACTGTTATATAACGGTTAAAAAGCGATTATAAAGATTTTATTTAATTTTATTTATATGTAGGTTGTCTAAAAATTATTATAATAATTAGACATTATACAAAACGATAGCTTGAACACTTTTATATCTCTTTAAGTTGTATCATGAGTCCACTAAACATATCAGCCATTGCTCAAACTATACCAATTTATAGAAAAGTTGAACCAGAAAACCGTTACAGCTTGTAAACACTCCTACAGCTTGACTGTATTATTTTTTAATATTATCCACAGACGGCCAAGCATTTGATTTCATCATTGTCGGCGCTGGCTCCGCGGGCTGCGTGTTGGCCAACAGGCTAACTGAAGTCAAGAACTGGTCCGTGTTGCTGATAGAAGCTGGGAACGATCCGCCCTACGTGTCTGAAGTTAGTTAATAGATTTAACTATATTCATATTGAATTCTTTTTCCTTTTGCAAAGTTTAATCTGAACAGAACTCTATTCTAATTCTACGGTAACCTCAACAATAATCTATATTATGTTAGTGATGATCTTACAAAGGATTTATAATCCTAGTTATATACAACTCAAGTAGCTAAAGAATTAAAAAGTATAAATTGCATTTGTCTAACTTTAGTTGTCATCAAAATAAACTTATCTTTTAAAATTATTTATGAATTGGGATTTTGAAAAAAAAAAGTATTGATTTTTTTTATGTATTTTAAAACTTTATTATTAATTATATTGATTTTTAATGCAAAAAACTTAAAAACATATTTTTTAAATTAATTATAAACAATTAAAAATTTATAAAATTCAAAAACAAATCACGTGACTGTAAACGCGCCATGATTGGTCAGCATACTTGTGACGTCATAATGTTAAAGCAATTTCATAATAGTACAGTGTCTATGGCTATTATTTTTGACTTGATAAAAATATCTCAAATTTATTAGTGAAAAACGATTTGAAAAGTTTATTTCGACTAACTATGTGTGATAAAGGATTTATAAAAGCAAAATCGGATAATATTCCTGATGTTGATATATTTATAACTAATTTTTTTAAAAATGACGTCCGGTTTAATTCTGCTGAAGTTCGAGGTGCTAAGGCATCAAGGTAAATCTGTTAAAAACACCATTCTAAATGAAAATAAGTATTTATTTTCTATTAAATATAATTAATAATTATTTCATTCATTGTAGAGCATCACGTGAGAGTTACGGTGATAAAGCTATAGGTTATGGTCAACTTAATCGTAAGAATGGTATTTGTGTTTTAAAAGGACGTGTGTGTCCAGAACACCGAGTTCGGAGTAAAGCTTACTCAGTTACTCTATCAATGAAAAATTAAGAAGAAGAATAATAAAAGAAGAATTAATAAAATGTTATTATAACATTATAAAAAACCAAAATAACATATACTTTAAAAATTTAAATGTAGTCTGGTACAGAACCTAGAATGTTATAAAATTATGAAAATATCTATTAATTGAATTCCAATTATTAGACAAACATACATATAGATTTACTATTTAATAGCTTTGAATTATCAATTAAAAAATTTTTAATGCTACGATTCTAAAGGTTATGATTTGGAGCCCAGGTAAAAAAATTAATTACTGAACTATACTTATTCGATTTATACTCTTAGATATAAAATAATTAATAACAATATTATTATGATTATATTATTATTATACTTACATCGAAATGATTTTCACAACAAAAAAAATTGATTTTGTTTTTGAATAATCTCGGAGCACTGCTTGAAACCATTTTTTTCGACGTTTTTCGTCTTGTGGAACATTTAAAAACATTATTTCAGGAGTTGTTTTTGTAGTATTTGTACATAATGGTACAAAACAAAAGCGATAACTTTTGAGTTTTAACATTTTTGATTATTTAACAATGCCAACAGAATTTACTAGATAAAAACTCAAAACACTGTACTAATTATTATATCTCTGTATGCTGCAATGAGCAAAAACTAACATTGTGACGTCACACGCGCTCGGATTTATTCGGGAGCTGTCGGCGGATCTTCGGTACTGAATTTAAAATTTAATTTTTATTTTGAAATAACTTTTTAATTATTGCAAAGAAAAAATAAATAAAAATAGTTTTGTTATAAAACTTATATATGATCTTTCCATTTATCACAAAAAAAAAATTATTCAAAAACCCAATTTCGTTCCAATGTCTGAGTAGATTTGATAAACAATTTTTTGTATGTTTGGAGATATTTTTAAATCCAAAACACGGTAAAGGATATATGTAACAATATGGTTTTACAAGTATTTACGGTTTATAACAAAATAAAACTATTATTCAATTGTAATATGTAATGCTTCCGATAATATTTTCTATTCATTTAATTGTATGTTTGTGTAGTACGAATGTAATAATTGATTATTTAAGATTTTCATTCATAACAATTTTTAATTAATTTAATTGAATGTCAAGTAAAAAACTTACAATTTTATAGGTTCCTGGTCTCGGAATACTACTAGGAGCTTCGTTTCCAGATTGGAATTACTATACAAAGGATGACACCGATGATGACACGAGACTACGAAGTATTCACATGATCCAAGGAAAAGTTTTAGGTGGTTCCAGCAGCGTGAATTATATGTATTACGTCAGAGGCAATCCCGCTGACTACGACGACTGGGCGGCACAAGGTAATGAAGGCTGGGATTGGAAGAATGTCTTAAAGTATTTTAAAAAGAGTGAAAGACTAAATGACGATGAGATATTAAAAAGCGAATCCAGTGAACTCCACGGTGTCAATGGAAACATAGGAGTGACGCGATCGATATGGGACAAACAGACCAAAAGATACTTTGAAGCTTTCAGAGAAAATGGTCACGACATTTTGTTGGACACAAACGGCCAGCAACAACTCGGATATTCGGCACCCACTTTCACCATCGACAAATCGCGACGTCAGAGTGCCGCTGCTGCTTATTTAAAGCCCATACTGAACCGTCCTAATATAAAAATACTCAAAGAAACTCTTGCAAGAAAATTAACTTTTGATGAGGATAGAAGAGTCACTGGAGTAGAAATTAGGGATTCAGGAGGCGTTATTAAGACGGTGACAGCAAACAAGGAAGTTATCCTATCAGCCGGTGCTATTAAAAGTCCACAGATACTGATGTTATCAGGTGTAGGACCAAAAGACTATTTAGAGGAAATGGGAATAAATGTAGTTGTAAATAGTCCTCACGTTGGGTCCAACCTACAAGATCACATGTTAGTACCAGTGGTGCTGTCTTTTGATAATGAAGAATCTTCTATAACAGATAATTTCAACGTTTTAAGTAAACTAGGAACATTTCCGGTCCCAAATATTATGGGCCACGTAGCTCTAGACAAGAACCAAACTTTTCCAGACTACCAAGTCACCTCAATGCCGCTCCCTGTTGGAACCATGCTGCCATCTCTAGTCTGTTATAGTATATTTCAGTGGAATAAAGAAATATGCACGGCCTTAGCTGCCGCGGCGAGTCGAGACATGTTATTTGCATTAATTTCCTACCTTCACCCCGAATCTAGAGGATACATCAAGTTGAAGAGCAATGACCCCGAACAACAGCCATTAATTTTTCCCAAATATTTGTCTGAGAGTACCGACTTAAAGAAATTCTCTCAAAGCCTACAACATTTTACGAGCTTGATTAATACCACGTCTTGCCAAAAGCTTAACTCTGAAATCGTCGACTTAAATATTGATAAATGTAAAGATAAAGTATTCGGTAGTTTGGAATACTGGGAATGCTACATTTATAATCTGGTGACAACCCAGTACCATCCTGTTGGAACGTGTAGAATGGGACCAGGTGGAGTGGTGGATGAGAGACTTAGAGTAAGAGGAGTCGAAGGATTGAGGGTAGTGGACGCGAGCATCATGCCTTCCATAACGAGCGGCAACACGTACGCCCCGGTCCTCATGATCGCTGAAAAAGCGGCTGACATGTTGAAACTAGATAACGGTATTTGTGAGGATGTTCTATAATAGAAATCTTCATGCTTACATATTATTAAGAATAAATATCCTCTCGCGTCTTATAGTAACTGATTTCGATACGGTGTTATCAAATAGTCGATTATTCAAAAACTTGGCTGTAATAAACTTCAGAGGGGCCAGCCGAGCTCCAGGTGAGTCAGAGTTAGATATAGAAACCGAAAAACATTTGTAGACAGTAATATATTATGCCCTACTTGAAGAAGCAACAAAAGCAGTTTATATTATATTTGACCGATTGTCTCTATAATACATATAACGGCAGTCCAGGGCTTTGTTTCTATTTTGACGCTAAAGAGAGTAATCGTGAAATGGGGAGTAGAAAAACCTGCGTTAGAAAAGTGGTGTGTTAGACTAGACAAAATTTCCGACTACATACATAAAAACACTTATTTATAAAAATACTTAATATATTGTGTAGTATAGATAACATAAAAAACACTTATTTGAACGCCCCACTGTTTGAATTTTTAAGCCCTGACACATAAGGGGGAGGTTATGATTTGTGTGAAGTCGATATCTGTGTATATGTACTATGTAGATATACATGCATAAAACGCAAGCATGGTGTGTACATGTGTGTTTCATGGCAGCTCCCAAACGGTCAATTTGTTACATTTCTTTACGGTTTTCTCATTTGACAGGCAATCTCCTTGTGGTGATTTTTATCTGTTTTGGTTTGTCTTATGATGTAAAAGTATTTGCTCCTTCACAAAATAATGTTATCCAGCTTAAATTAAATAAATATCTGAGTCACTCTTCGTTATTTTTGTGACTGTAAAAGAGCTTTTATAATTTAACTAACTTTTGCCGCGACTTCGTCTGCGTGGAATAGTGATTTCGGGCAGATTTTTGGTTCTTCCCACATAGTTCCCCTTCTTGCGGGGTTTTCGGAATTGTCGAGTTCCCGTAGAATTTTCAGGATAAAACCTATGTTTTTTTTATTCAAAATGAAGTACTCTTAACCAGCAACATATTTATTTGTTTATTTGAATAAAGATTAATATTATTATGTTGATACAACTTAAACAAATTATTTCGACCAAATTAGGTACCATAAAAACGGTTTTTGTGACTTAATCTTAAAAGATAGACATATACTGTCGCGGACTGTTTTTTAGATCATTAAAAGAGCTATTTTTCTTTAATACATATTTTTTGTGTATCTTGAACCGTTTTCACGGCGCACGCAACGGAATGCTTCAAAGATGAAATAATTTCTCCCGTTTTTTACACATTTACTACTATATCTTTGCTCCTATTGGTCGTAGCGTGATGTTATATAGCCTACAGCCTTCCTCGATAACTGGACTATCCAACACAAAAAGAATTATTCAATTCGAACCAGTAGTTTCGGAGATTAGCGCTTTCAAACAAACAAACAAACAAACAAACTCTTCAGCTTTATAATATTAGTATAGATTATTATCGCTGCTGATATGGTCACATCCTAGTGATTTCGACGCTTTAGGTAGTGTGTCGCTGCATCCAGTGACATTACAAGCCGTTAAACTAAAAATATAGTATATGTACCTCTATATGTATTTCGTTATCACGCGACAACTTGAGAACGGCTTTGCACATTTGGAAAGATCTTTCATGAAATAAATTATCAAAAAAAGTAGAATCTTTAAAAATGGAAGAAAACTTTAGGGCATATAAATAAAAATTTTCATCTAATCTTCTCTCTATGAGTTATTAACGTTTTCGTAACTATGAGTTATTGAAGTTTTCGTATAAATGGTCTAATCTTTTTTTAACTATAGCTTAATTAGCACTAAAAAAACTGACAGACAACAAAACTTTAATGTTTACAAAGATCGTTTAATAAACATTTTAGATTGACAAAATATTCCACGATTCCATTGCGAATGAAGCCGTAGCAATAAAAAAGACCGTTTTTTTTAAGTAAATTAATTAATTTTGAATAAATTTGTTGCATTTATTCGAATCAACACTTTTTCATCTATCTATCGAAGGCATGAAGGAAAATTTATAACACTTACCAGGAACTTGGATAGTTTTAGTTTATTTACTAGTGTCTAGTTAATCAAAATAGTCCTTATACTAACATCTCCGACTACTTAAAACATGTCCAATTTATTGCAATATTTTTACCGTTAGGGTTCGTTAAACTTTTAATTTAGAATAATACAACCAAAATATAACACATAACATTCTAGTGAATGCCTCTTTACAGCAGTTTAGTAACTGCCTAGATTTGAAATAATTTTTAAGTTATATTAAACATAATACCTATATAAAATTATGAAATCGATAAAAAGAAAACAATTACTTTTAAAAGTCACTAGACATGTAATTCAGGGAAATGCTGTATATAGCTGTTATATTTAATTTTATTAATAAATACAAAAATATAAATAAGATAAGAATTACTAGATTTTTCATATAAATTCGTCCATGTTTATGAATGAAACATACTAACATATATTACCAAGCAATTTATAAAATACAATCTTGTAAAAGGATGATAAATAAAAGAATTTTTCAATAGTTTTATTTGAGCCCTCGGGCGACACCTTTGACAAATATAACATTATATGTAAATCGTTCCACTGCTCGCACAGAAATTAACATGTTCATGTTGATAAACAATGTGTTATACAGGGTGTTGTCTGATTACAATTCCAAAGTATTTCTTCATTCAGTGACACCAGGATAAGCAGTTAATCATCAGAAAACAAAATCACAATAAGCAAGGTTCACAACAAATTTGTCTTCGCATAACAAATCAAATAGAAATTCAATATCTTTACAAACAAAATTTCCTAAATTATTTTTGTAGAATCAGAATAGTTTTGACTTTAAATACATCTTTAGAACCTATAAATGCTTTAAATAGCAACTAACACCCTCTACCGGACATATATAGACATTAGTTAGACATTCATTTCAAATATTTTTATATGGATGAGAAAAACATTTTTTTTTTGTTATTTAATCATTTCTTACATACATTTATTAGTTTCTTTACTAAATCTGAGTTTACATACACCAAGTGGAATTATCCTTAATAACTACAAGTTAATGAACAGCTTGGAATAATGATATATACAAAGAAAGTTAAATTAATGTTTAAATAAAACTAAAATGTACAATACGATGCGGTCAAAACATCTTACTATTATTATTTTATCTTAATTTTGAATTGTTAAACGATAACCATTATAATAAGAGTACTGAGAGTGAGATGTTGTGACCGCGGGAAGTATCTACAGAACTTATTTAAGGCGTACCAAAATATACAGTAGTCAGTCTTGGAAGACGATGAAGTCCCTTTCACATCACAAAGAATACATAATACGATTAGCTCCTTACAGCTGAGAAGATCATTATAATACACTTGATATATATAGCTTATATTAATTTGGTTACTAAATTTGTTTTTGTAATTTTTTTTATCCTTAGAACGAGCTCGCATCATCACACTACATACTCGACGTTTCCAGTCTTCCATTTACAAATATTTCATATTACTAAGGTAGGTTATTGAATGAGAAACGGGGAACGCGTCGTGCGTAGTGTCACGATGAGAACTCGTGGTAAACAGTGATAATAAATGCATTGAAGTAGAATTATAATGATCTCTTAACATAAATACAAATATTAATATAACAGTTATAGAAGATACTTATACTACTGTAAAAAAACATTAATATAATTATAATAAATAAAAAAAAAAACAACTTCTTATAATATTAATAATATAAACAGATATAATATTTGTAACGTAACATTGAACATTTTTGATCTTTCTGATGGAACAAGCAAAAGGATGAACACTTTGTTATTGAATTTTGCGAACAAATCATTTACAAGCACGAAGGTTTTTTTTGAGCTTATACAAAACAATAGGAGCGAGGAATTAAATCAACCACACACACATAAACACACACGCACACATACACACTTCACGTTACACACACATATAAAGTTATAATAAAACAGAAAAAAAATCATTATGAAAGGAACTTCATAAATAATACGAAGATAAATACGTTTTATACAAATTTGCTCTAAGTTAATATTAAATTTGTTTGTACAAATTGCGACTAGATATGGGGCGCGGGGACGACACGACAACGCGACGACATCGAGAGATAAGACGTTTACTATACTATGTATATGTATATATTAATGATGTTAATTTTTAATTTTCGCGTTAAACTTCACTTACACTTGCTGACTTGTTAAAGGCGCGAAAAACGACGCTATAATGAAGAATATCCACGAGTTGGGTGTTTTATATACGTCTCAGTACAAAGGAAGTGGCGCCACCTACACGGAGATGTACGTAAACTGCTGACAAAAGGCAGAAAGATGGTCGCTTGACTCAAGATGGATTCCGGATATTGATGAAAAAATAATAGGTAAATTTTAATCTAAGGTAAAAGTCTCTATTAATGATGTTAGTGGGGAAGGCGCGATGTCGAGTGTGTTACACGAATATAGAGGCCCACTAAATGTGATGAGCCGGGGTTTTCAATAAGATGGTCAGTCCATGTCGTTGACAGAAGTCGCCAGTCTATTCTGACAGACGCTCAGTAGCTGGGACAGCTGGGAGAACTTGTCGTGAGCCTCTTGCAACATGTTCCTGGAATAAAAAAACACCGATTAGTGAGTAACTTGTGATATTAAAGGACGAAGAAATTTTTATGCAAACAAAGACATAAAACGATTGGAAATTAAGTTCATTAACCTCACACAATACTCAGCGTGAGCATTTCGTTCCTAAGTAGGGGAAATGGGACATTATCAAAAAACAAAGAATTCTAAACAGAAACGACGATTTTAGGTGGCAAGAATTGTTGGTTCAAATTTGTCAGTTAAATAAATGATTTCAGTCTTTTTTGGCTGAAAGCCCGATAGTGACAAGTTGGGAGGTAAAAAACATACGCTCAGATAGTTTTCAGCGAATTTTCATCAGTATGTAATTAATCATGACTGAAACGCCCATAAAGTTTATAATTTAGGCAGAGGAAAGATAATGGATAATGGCCCAATGAGCTGACTTTATGGTTATTTCAGAGAAAGACTTTCTGAGCTGAGTGCACCCCACTAGGGCTTCTATATAAAGGAGGTTATTTTTTAGCATGTTCATATTAATATGTTTTTGTCTGCATGAGTAGCTTTATGAGTACTGGATCAGTGAATAGAAGTTCGAAGGCTAATAATTGTAAACAGAAATTCCATTCTGACAGTTTCTTTTAACCATATCATTAACTACATTCTGAATTTTATCATGATGCAAGAAATGATAGAATATAATAGTACAAAGTCAATGAAGCTATATCAATATCAGATTTTTTAAAATTTTCTTGGGCATATTCAAGCGTAAGCCATATTGAATGTCCATAGTAGCACAATCGTCTGTGGAAACGCTGAATCTTTTAAGGACGAGTGAATGAACCAGCATCCTATTGTACATCATGTTCTCTCAAGATACAGTCATTATCAATCTTCAAGTCAAAATACCAGTTTGAGGGAGATGATGATGTATATCATACACTCCCCAATATAACCAATTTACTATCCATACTTATTAACTACTAATTCACAATCACAACAGAACCCACGCATAAAATATAGAAAGAGGAGGGTCAACAACCATTTAGTCATTATTGGATCGAAATAAGCAAATGCAACACCACTCTTGCTTTACGATACACCTAATCATTTTTTTTTATGTCGCAGGGAAACTCTTTTTACGAGCCGTCCAACCGGCCTTGGTGGGGCCGGAAGGGATGTGTGAGGCTCGGCCTGGGCAGGCCCCTACTCACTAAAACCACTGCGAAAGCCATCGGCCGCTATTTCGGTGTACGATATACCTAATCACCATTACAAAGTCATATGACAGTTAAGCAGATTTTAGTCAAGTGTATAAGTCAAGCTGGGTGTCAGTATTAGTATCTCATCAGACCTGCAGTCCTGACAGAAGGCGACCAGCTGATCTCTCTGCAGCGCTGCCCGCAGCCCGCACTCTGCTAGCGCGGACAGCACCGCATGCTGCAACCGGGACGAAGGGCTGCTGACACCCTCACCCCCCTCCCCGCTCACACCACCCTCGAGAGCCCTGCACAGATTATACATACCATTAATACAGATTAAATAGAGTTTATAACATTGACAGATAACCTTTGAACCTTTAATACAGGCTACTGCACAGTATACACATACGATTAAAACAGATTAGATATTGTTTACAAAGTGTAAGGTTGACTTGTGAAATGATCTAAAATGTCTGACGAATGATATATTTGGTATATATCACAAATTACTATGAACATTATTGATCAATGGTGTTAGATATTCTATATTAAAATCAAAACTTATTCACATTCACATCTCGTTTTCGTGATCACGGTTGCTGTAAAGTAACCGAAACGGTGGGAGTCTTTATTCTTTACAATAATACAATACGCTTAGTATATATAATCCAAAAAATATTAGTTTCATCTATAACGTTGGCATATTTTTGCAAATTTTTTTTGGTCAAAACAACTGATTTGCGTCCTATGTGTGCAAGTTTTCTATGTGTTATATATCCGTGTGTGTGTGTGTACTAACCCAGCCAGTGCGGCTGCCAGGTTGTGTACGTGTGAGCTGACGGAGCCGACCCTCGCCACGAGCTGCTGCAGACCTTCCTCTCCGCCCACAGAGTCCTCGATACAGTGAGACACGCCCAGCGCTGAGGCTAACTTGGCGCTGATGGAACAAATTTCATATATATTAATATACAGTCAGTTTCATATATGTTAATAACACTCATGTTTATGTCTATTTAGATGGTCCTTGGAAAATAATGAGATAAGGTAGCATTTCTCAAAGAATTGAATTATAGTTGAAGCTTCTCAGCTAGTAGGAAATAAAAATGCTTTATTATTAGTTTTACAACTAATAAGCTGTTTAATAAAATATAAATTTGAATTAGACCAGCTAGTTGAAGATCTTTATAGATTTAATAATATCAGCTTTAAACAGATTTTAGACTTCAGGAGAAGAGATATTGAGTTATTAATTTTTATGAACGAGACTAGGGATACGTAGAATAAAAGAGTTGTTTTGGTATATACATTACGAACATGAGGATACAAACTATTAATGCTACACGGTCCTACACAGTACACCTCTATCTACACCAAGAACTACCCACATCAAACTCCAGATGGGAATTACACTATTTTTCATTGTCTAATCATCACAATTGATTATCATCAATATGTCTACGTACGAAGAATAAATATAAGCTGGCATTCTCAGTGTGAAGAGCCAGGATGTGTTTTCTTATAATAAGAGTACAGTAGAAACTCGATTATCCGGGCTTCAGTTATATAAGAAATGTCAAAGCGTAAGAGAGTGGTATTGTTGAGTGGCGTACGTCAAATGATAATTACCAAATATTTTAAATCAAATTATATACTTATTATTATTATAATTCATGATTACCAATTTCAAATTACCAAATACATATTGTAAATTATTTTTTATAGAAACATATAATATTATGGAATACATAAGCACAAAATCGGCTTTTTTTCATTCATTCATTCGATTATCCGGGTTTTCGATTATCCGAATGCCTATCGACCACAATTAGTCCGGTTAATAGAGTTTCTTCTGTCAATGGTGGCCTAGTGGTTAAAAGGCCCGCCTCTCATGCACGAAAGCGCGGGTTCGATTCTGGCCCGGGCAAGTACCAATGTGATTTTTCCGAGTCATATGTACCTTCTAAGAGTATTTATTTAGACATCACTGATTAATGCCGATTCCCAAAGAGGGTTGATGTCAGGCAGGCGGCCGGTCGTAAAACAAATAGCCAAAACTATTCACATTATGTAAGGCAAACCCTGGCTATAGCCGGGAAATTGCCAGGTAGAAGAAGAATAGAGTTTCTACTGTATTAAGTGTAGTATATCGTACCAGTAGCTAGAAAGCACTGTCCATAGTGCTTCAAAGGCGTCGACAGTATCCGGAGCGACCCCATCCCTTGTAAGCTGCGCCAGCGTACTTTTAGCCAGTTCCATATACTCCGGGATGATCTGACAGCGGCGCGTCACGTCCACACACAGCTCCTTGAACGTTGATACCTCCGACTGAGTCAGGGTACTCGGCTCTGGAATGTATATAGAGATATGCTGTTAATTGATGGGAAATTATTGTTGAAATAAGGATAATAATTAGCGTAGAAAATTGTTTATTTATTGACGAGTCATTAAAGTGAAGTTTGCTTGGCGAACAATATTTTTATAATTAATGTTTTCATAACTCCCTGTCTTTAGTATCTCTTAATGAAGATCAAAGACCGCTACTCATGGACACAGGAAACACAAATACACTGATAATATACATTGGCCTGTTATAACGGAACTCTTCTGAAAGTTGAGCAAATAATATCAGCTTTTTTTATGTTTCATGCAAACATAATTAGTTTTTCTCAAAAGCCACGAAAGTAGTCACACGGATCTACCGTTCCCGGGAAAATCAAAAACCTTCCCACCTTACCCCCAAGGATTAAAATCAATGTAATAGCAAACTTCCAATTGGCCGCTAGCGCATTCGACTCTGATGAAGTCAGTCTACTGATTATTATACCATTTGATGTAAGAAATTATAAATGACTCCTCAGAAATTCAGAACATTCTCAGAGGTTCAGAAAGCAGAATGATGTCTTCACAAACGTATCAATACAACACTTGCCTACTAATAAGAAAAATTCTAAATAAAGACATCCACTCCCAAATAACTTTCACAAAAAACACCAAATCCAAACAAAAATGTTACGACGAGCAAATGACATAAATCTATATGCCCCACGAACTAATTACGAAAAAAGAACTTCAATGTATCTAGGTGCTCAGTTCTACAATAAACTCCCATCAGATATAAAACATGCTAAATCTTTGTCTATATATAAAAGACTTTTAAAATTCCATATTTTAAAACAAAACAAATAATAATATAATAACAAAATCTTCATAATAAAAGAGACACTTCCAGTTACGCTCACTCTGTAATGTTTGTTGTTTAGTATGAATAATGTTTTAACTTTAACCTCTGTTTTTGTTAACGCTAGCCAATTATATAAAAAAAAATTTAATGTACCTTATACTGGGTGGCGCAAAAGTAAAGACCCTATTTGGCTCAGCTATAACATTTTTTCTAAATGAGAAAACTAGATTTAGGTTTTTTTAAATGTATATTTGTGCCATTAAATTTCGTACCATTAGGATTTAAAGATGATGTCTTTTAAATGGTGACCTCCAGAGTTGATACACATTTGAGCCCTATTTATGACATTTTGCATAACTTGCCGTAACACTTCCTGCGATATGTTCGTTATTTCTTGACGAATGTTTTCTTTTAGAGCTGCGAGAGTCTGTGGCTTGTTCACATACACCCGAGATTTCAAAAAACCCCAAAGAAAGAAGTCTGGACTGGTCAAATCGGGTGATCTTGCGGGCCAAGGCAAATCGCCAAAACGAGAGATAACTCGGCCTGGAAAAGCGTCCCTCACTAAGTCCATAGTGTCGCGCGCTGTTTGTGCCGTAGCGCCGTCTTGTTGAAACCAGATGTAACTTTTAGTGGGTGTAGAGGTGTTTCTTGAATAATGCGCGGATTATCAGTGCCCCAGAACCGAGTATTCTGCTTATTGACATGCCCAGAGAGATGGAAATGCGCTTCGTCACTCATAACCAATTTTGTGTATCAACTCTGGAGGTCACCATTTAAAAGACATCATCTTTAAATCCTAATGGTACGAAATTTAATGGCACAAATATACATTTAAAAAAACCTAAATCTAGTTTTCTCATTTAGAAAAAATGTTATAGCTGAACCAAATAGGGTCTTTACTTTTGCGCCACCCTATAGTTTCTCCAAAGTGAATTTTATTCTTGTGAGAAATTAATAAAGATATCTCAAACCGTATAAAAAAACAAAAAATGTTAGAGGTAGGGGACTCTGACCAAAAATCAGAATAGTGCTACACGAATCAACAGATTTCTATAAATAACTAGTTTTTGCCCGCGACTTCGTCCGCGTTAGTTTCGTCATTAGTAATATATGTATAGCTGACCGGGCGAACTCTATTCCGTTGTAGAGGCCATTAATAATCAGGTTTCTCCTGTTTCAATCGAACAGAATGATTGACATATTAGTTAGTTGTCAAATCTAATGTCAAAAAAAAAGTTTGTATGGGAAATAGAAAAGGGCTGTTTTTATGGTTTTCCCAGTAATGAATCAATTTTTTTAAGCTTTTATACCTTCCCTGAACCTCCACGAACATTTCAAGACTAAGATAAGATAAATTCGTTCAGCTGTTCTCGAGTTTTAGCGAGACTAAGGAACAGCAATCCAATTTTATATATATAGAAGATGAGATTTAAAACGTTTGCGAGTATTCATTTAAATGAAAGTAATATAATGCGGATTACTATTATGTTATTATTTTAAAAACTACATTCTCCCGACGGTTCGGTTACTTTTGAGCAACCGTGATCGCGGGCAGAAGTTCATTCACATCTCGTCTGTCCGTGATCACGGTTGCTGTAGGTATAGATAGATCATAATGTGGTGTCGCTGTAAGGACTATAGTATTTCGAAAGCAAGAACACTGATCAGAGTAAGAAGAAAAATGCCACCAAAAACCATAATAAGTAATATATGTTTCTTGTATAAGTAACCTTTCTTCTCGATATTTATCAGGCTGGTGCGCAGATCGGCCAGCAGCTGCTCGATCCTGGGGAACACCTCGTTGAAGACGGCCACCCAGTGCTTCAGCAGACACTGCAGCACGTCGTCCAGCGACCAGGGCGGCGGCTTGAACACCACGTGCTGCCACAGCTCGTTGTACTTGGCTCGCATCTCATTCTGGAATAATGTTAGCTATTCATGTTTTACATGTCCAAGAAGTGTCAGTTAAATGATTTGGAGAATTATCTGCTGTTCTTTTTTAATGAAACGGATGAAATTAAATATCAAATGAAAGAATTTAAGTTCTTTATAATGTAAGAAAAGGTCGCTGGGTCTCACTGGATGCGGAAGGCAGAGGACCGAGTGTTATGGCGCGTGCTGGGAGAGGCCTATGTCCAGCAGTGGACTGCAATAGGCTAAATGATGATGATGATGATGATTATGCAAGAAGACATACTATGTGATGGAGAGCGTCAAACTCGGGAAATGTTCGTCCATGATCACCAGCACGTAGAGGATTCCTTCAGTTTCTCTCATGAGAAAGGCCCGAAGTAGCAAGTCTGCCTGCGGCTGTGTAAGTTATAGCTGGTGCTGCAATTATTTACCTCCAGACAGCTGGCCAGTAAGTGGCAAAACCCGTTCAGATTATCTTTTGAGTCTTGAGACGGCCGAAGATTACGAGTGTAGCTGCTTTAAGTGGTAGATGGTGTATCAACTCCTCACCTCCAGTATATTAGCCAGCAGGTGGTAGACTCCGTCGGTGTATCTCTTGACGGTGGCCCGCAGGTCGCTGGTCTGCGGCTGTGGCTTGTTCTCCACCAGTTTCTGCAGTTCACTCACGTTGCTGTGCCTCACGTTGTTGATGCTGGCCTTGTTGCACAGGTTCTTATCATTGGTCAGCAGTATCTGAACAGCAAAGGATGCAAAAACCATTATACAGATATTTGGATTGGTTTAACATTAACCACAAGGAAGATCTGCATTTCAATGGATATAGTGCAGTTTATTTAATCACTTGTGAGTTCACCAATGAGAAGAACAGTTCCGACATCGCTTTACTTCTTCAAATAGAGTTTTAATTCTAAAGTTTGACATTCAGTACGGAAAAACTTAATCCTTTAGAAGTAAGCAACAGTGTAAATAATCTTTATCATATTTTACTTTGTTGCTATAGGACCAATGTTAAGCAAAACTAAATGGAAAGCAAATGTTAAAGGGAACTATATTTAGCTTATGAGGATATTTCAAAGTTTTGCTAAGTAACAATTGAATAAAGAATATTAAAGCCACTACTATATCATTCTACCAATTTTATTACACTCATGACAAACATCAACAAACGCTAGTCTATATACTCACAACATTCTTATCCCTCTCCAGCTGCTGAAGGCTGCAATTCAAAATTTCATCATCTGGGACCTCGCACGGGTATATGTGAGAATTGGCATCCCTCAACGATTGACCTGGACAAAAACATCTCTAAAAATCTTTTAGTTATGAACTGATAGCCAATCATTTTTATATAGGATAAGTAGCTAATAATTCTGTATTTCAGAATAGAATATATCGTAAGGAACTTTAGGATATATTGCAAAATTGTCAATAAAGACGTATTAAGTAGTCCCTTCAGTGTGTGTAACGTACCTTTAATCCTGCTATTCTCTGGTAGTGATTTATACAGATAGTCCATAGCAGCCTTGGCCCTCTTGCAAAGGGAACCATTGCCATTATTGTTGTCTTTAAGACGGTCGAGCTCATTGATCACTCGCCAGGGAACGAGGACTGTTGGTTGTTCGCTGTAACCTACGAACGGAAGATCGACTTAGTAATACGCCAGAAAAATGATCTAACAAAAAAGGTTGTACCAAATTATGTTTTAAAATTATAAAACACAAAAAACAACAAGGAAAAAATGTTATACAGGGTGACTGGTGAATTACTATCGATACTTGGGGACGTGATATTTGACGATCATATATGACAAAATAAAAATTAATATAACATAAATATTAATAAACTTCTGAGTAAAGTTAAACAAAAGTTATGTAATTAATTACGCATCGTGTGAACACCCTACAGATTAGGTATACACACACACACACATACGCGTGCGGCGGCGTGGTATTGTATCAGCACGCCGCCGCACGCGTCCACACTCGGAACACTTGGAACGCGTCCACACTTTATTTATTTATACGGAAATTTGGTCAAAAGTTAAGTACCTATTTTTTTTACATAATTTGAATGAGAATCATGTACCGAGTATTCTCCTTAATTAATATTGATAGTAATTCACCAGTCACCCTGTATATGGACAAGGGATACAGTCAGTTATAAAAATACTTTAGTTAGTGCATGAACGCCTGCAATATTACGTTGAGTGCGGGTTGCTGACCCTTCAAATATCTAGTGTCTCCTTACAAAACCTCTGGAGGTATTTTTTGCTACACGCAAGCGTCGTGACAGGAAATTCATCTGAACCGGACTTTACTCGACCATTTGTGAGCCAAAGTATAAGAATGTATTACCAGCTAATAAGGAGCGGTGCGATGATAAAAGTATCCGTTACTCTGAATATATCCTATCATACAGGCGGCAGAATACACGAGAGGAGTTAAGATCTCTACTTGGCCTTAATGGGTCAATATCGCCTATGAGCATAGGGTCATCAACAAGTTTTTTTGACAGTAGTCAAAGAATGCCAGTGACAAAGAGTCTAATATTTAAAGTTCACCAGCCTAGAGATGCGGCAGTACCCATTGTTGGGTGAATTAGGTTTCGATGGATATTATGTGAAAAACGGAATTGCAAACCAGATTTCTCGGAAGTCAAATTGAACTTGTCAGCTAAGTAGCTTCGAGAGTGAACGTCGCTTCAGTTTTGGATACTTATGATCCCAATAACCTTAGAAAAGATTAAGAAAGTCCTGTAACTGTTAGAGCAGAGTGCATGGAGTTTACGTCTACTAGTTAAATCGGTTCGAGTTACACTGAAACCAATCGAACAACCTGGATAGCGTACTATCGATTTCGGTCACAAGTTGTTACGTACTTTTCTGTCATAATATGTGAAGGGAACTTTCACGGCTCGTTGGGGGCCATCTAGGCCAAAATATCTTCCAGTGTCCTGGACAGAAATCTAACAATCTATTTGCAAAGTGTTTGGGTAATCCATAAGACAGAAGCGTCTATGGAAGGACCCCTTTCAAAAACAAACGAACGCCTCAACCATATCAAGACTGTCCGAGCCTACTCTTAATTGTCAATCGTGAAGCCCGGGATTGATTGAGTACACTCAAAGAGAATGGAATGGAAATCGTGGGAACGTGTAAAGCGCCTATTACTTATGGCTAGATAAATCATGCTCTAAGGTACTTTAAGATCCTCGAGTTAATCACATCTTACAACGAAAGATGACTATGGTATGACGCCAGCAGTTCGATGGAGCTACTGTATTATCTTCTTTGGACACAGGGTAAGATAAAACTTGCCATTTATAGCAAACAGTGCAAGTAGATATTGCTTAATATCGCAAAATCGCAATTTTATCCTTAATATAATTATCATTTAATTCCACAATTAGTTTCTGAATATGGACTTTATCAAAACACCAGGTAATTTCAAATCAATGTCTAATATATACACTAATATCACTATTTGTATCAGTACTTCTTTACATAATAAGAATATATTATTAAACATCTGCTATTCCATTAATACAGGCGAAAAAACCATCAAGTGATACTTTTGAAGATTTTGTTTCATAATATTTCAAAATAAAGTTGTAAAAGCCTGTTGGAAGTTTATGTTTGGCAAGCATCTTGCAGTCAAATTAAGAAAATTCTTTACCTTTGATATGTGAGTTGAGGACAACTTTAATGAAATCAAGATCATGTATGAATATATTAGTGTCAATGACCAGAACCAGGTTGTCTCTCAATGTGGTGTCCTTCAGAAACGTCTCATTGTGTTTCACCTGGAAAATAAGATATATCAGATAGAAGACAAGGAATTCATCATAGATAAAATGGAATTATCTTAAATATAGAGTAACAATATATTAAAATAAAGTATTAGGACCTCTTTGAACAAACCTCTTTTATTTCTTCAACTTCCATCGCCTCTGATATGTCCTTTTGTTCTGAATCATTACTCTTACTTAAAAAACTGTCCCCCATTTCTTGTTCTGCCTCAATACTCAAATTTGCCCTCAACACTTCCAACCTGGCGTTGGCTGATGGAAATGTTTTGACGCCTTCCTTTGAAGACGAGCCCTTGTATGCCAATTTGGATTTTATAGCCGATACTAATTTGCTAGCTTCTGAAAACTGTGGGGGTGTAGCGGGGTGCTTTGAAAACGGGTACTCGGTTATCTGACTACATATACCCTTTTCAATATCAGCAAATGTATCTTTCTGTTTCTCTTTATTACAGTATTCCTCGGGCAACTGGGCCTTCATTGAAGATATGATCTTATTAGCAGCAAAGAACTGGGAAGGCGAGGGCATTGATTGGAAACTATCACTACTCGGAGATCGAGTTGATTTGGAATCATTGAGGCTGGGACTTTTCTGCTCACTTCTTTGACCCTTCTGTGGTGTCTCATTATTTGTTTTAGGACTGACTTTCTTTTTAATACCGAGACTTTCTTCCTCTCTCACTTCTGCTGCCAGTTTTGCTCTTAGATTTGAAAGCCTTGTATTTGCTATGTTTTTTGATGAGGAATGTTTTTGTGGAGACACAGAGTTACCGAGTGAACATTTTGATGGAGTCATTTTGGGAGTGCTGTGTGTTGGTTGTGATGATTCTTTTCTCCTTTTATGATGATGAGGGCTTTCTTTCAGCCTGCCTCTAGAGCTGCACCCTGCATCAGAAGCACCTACATAAACATTATAAACAATTATAACAATATTCAAACATTAGATATTCACTTTACAATATAAAACAATACATTACCTTTTGTTCTTTTCCTTGAATCACTTCCATCATTAATATCGCTTTTCCTTTTGGCTGCCTTTTTAGCTAGTTCCTCTCTCCGCTTTCTTTCCTGTCTCCTTAATTTTTCTTTTTTACACGTCATCCTACCAGATTTGTCATCGGCCTTAAAAAAAATAAACATTCTGGATTTCCAGTACGAAAACATTATCATTTAAAAATATATTTAATTAAACTAAAAAGGCATGTGCCAGTTAGATTAAAATAGGGCGTTGTAAAATACCTCAATGAAGTAAGCGATTTTTTTACGAATTTACCTGGGGCTGGGACCACGAAGATTTTCCAGTTTTTTTGTTAAAAAAATACTTCCTTCCCGGAATTGATTTTGATTGACATAGTACCCAACCATCTGGTAGTTTATTATTATCAGATTTCTTGGAACTCATACCGATTTTTAATAACAACAAAAAAAAATATTCATAATATTAAATGGAAATCGTTGGATGTGTTGATCCATTTGACAAATACATTATACAAATTACAACAGACCACAGACAAAACTAAAACTTTTATAATAAAATAATAAATACCGAAATAATAACAATTATATAATTTATATTTAATTAAAAGTCATCTTCATTTATATATTTACATATTCTAGCTACTAAGATGAAATATTCAATAAAATTGGTCTTTAATCGATGCAAATTCTAATATTATAATATTGAATATATAATAATGTAAAATTAAACAATTATTTTTAATACAATTACAAATAAGTATTAAAAATTGGTTAAATTTATTTTTAGTACTATGTATTTATTATCTATGACTTTTCGTAACTCAGAAATATAAACAGCTGATATTCTTAACCTAAAACAATTTAAATTTGTTGATACAGTACGCACAGTTGGTAATTAAATAAATTAATGCCATGGAAAGAATTATAAAAATTGGAAAAACATTACGTAATAATTGGAAAAAGTCGGTTCTTGGTGCCGTCGTCTTGTATTACGGTGCGGCTACAGCCAAAGAAAGATATGAGTAAGAAACTTACTTTTATAAAAGTTTTTTTATGAATATTTAAAAACAATCATAAATTAAGGATGTGATCTTTACTAAATGAAATAATTTTTGAGTATTTTATTTTTCATGATTTCTAAAAAATTGTTTTTGAAATTTTTTTGTTTACTTTATACCATATGAAATACCTTTATTTTCAACAGAATAAATATATTGATGCGAGCAGCTTGTAAGGAGGCTGCTAAGTATGGAGACGCTTTAATACCGATGGATAGAAACCCCACATTGATAACCATCATATTAAACCCGGTGGCCAATAAGAGAAAAGCGAAAAAAGATTTCGAAAAATATTGCGAACCTCTGCTGCATTTGGCCGGCCTACAAGTTGACGTCATTCAAACGACGTCCGAGGGTCACGCTAAAGAAATAGTGGAGACTTTAAGAGGCACAGAAGCTATTATAGTTGCTGGAGGCGACGGGACACTATCAGAAACGGTCACAGGTTTGTTACTTGATACAAACATAACTGTCTTATTAATTTTATTAATGTACACTAATCAACCATTATTTCCAGGTCTGCTTCGTAGAAATGACGATGCCAACAGATTTCCTCTCGGAGTTTTGCCGTTAGGTCGCACGAATAGTGTAGGAAACACCTTGTTCCCGAGAGGCGATGGAGTGGCTAAGGTCAAACAACTGATAGAGGCTTGCATGGCGATAGTGGAAAATAATACTACGTGGAAAAATGTAATGAAAATTGAGCCCTTGAATGAGGAAACACCGAGCAAACCTATCTACGCGTTGAATTCTATGGAATGGGGCGCGTTTAGGGAGACTCAAGCTAAGAAGGACAAGTACTGGATATATGGACCATTCAGAGAATATGCATCATATATATTCAACGGTTATAAGAATACACTGAGCTGGGATTGCCGCGGAACTATAAAGTATACACCTCCATGTTCAGGATGCAGCAATTGTGTTGTTAAGAAGCCGGAGGTCAAAAGAAAGTGGACGTTCTTCATTCCTACCAAGGAAGCCGCTTCTGAAACCGACCTGACCACCCGGATCAACCCTGAATGTGCGACTGAGAGTGAAATGTGTTTCAAAACGACCGATTTTATAATACAACCTCAAGTCAGTGATGGGGTACCATCTTTAAACGTGGGTCTAGCTAAAAATAGTTACTCCTACTTCGAATTTGTCTCAGAAGGATGGCGGCGGGCGAAGGGCGATGACAACAGATCAGCGGTGGTCCAAGCAAGAACAATAGAATTACAGCCCCAAGAACCGAAACCTGACGTAGTTATAGCAATAGATCAAGAGGAATTCGAAGTTAAACCGGTCAAAATTACTATATTACCAAATAAGGTGAAATTCTTCTGTAGGCCCGAATTGAAATTGTAATTTTTGTCGATGAATACCGTTATTATTTATTGTCTATGTGAATCCGAAAGAAAAGTTATGTTTTTAAATCAAAACACAAATTATTGTTATAAGTTTCTGTTTAAAGAAATATTGATTGTATTCAACAGGATTATAGTTTGAAATGTTGGAGTTTTATTATATAAAATTATGTAACGAACTTGTTTAATTTTATCTCACAGGTATAATGAGAGTAATTCTAATATTGAAATTAAATTAATATTTTTCGGATGTACTACGCGACTTTTTTTTGTAAAAACTACATAGGTATTCCCGACGTTTCGGTTACTTTGCTTCAACCGTGATCACGACAAACGAGATGTCATATCACGTCGGGAGTACGTTATTAAAAATAATTATAAACGCGAAGTAAAAACGAAAAATATAAATTTTATTTCGATAAATACTTAGATGTCATGGATTCTAATACGTCACTTCTCCACCTTGTTGACAAAACAAATTGGTTATCTATTAAAGATGCTAGAAGTCCAAATATCATGTGATAATTATGAAATGGTTATAATATTATTGTATAATATAAAAAATATAAACATGCAGTTTATTGTGGTTCTTAATTTATGGGACTACACATTTTGCAACATTAATTGAACGAATGTATTATGTACACTCTTCACAGCGTTGCTACTTGCTAGTGAGAAAAATAATGATGCTAGTTTTTGGTTAAAATAGTCGAGCTGTGTTATATAATTAATTTTTAAATCATTGGTTTTTTTTAGCAACATAATTTATTTATTTATTTGGTAATCCAACAGTTTTTATACATAAATTTCTATATTAAATATTACATAACATAAAATTTAAACCAAGATAGGATTACACAGGTATCTTAAACATATTAATAACTAGAAGACAAGTAAAATCAGCATAAAAGTAAAATTTATAGTATTAAAGTAATATAAAGGTACGGGGCGGAATCCAATAGGTGCGTGTTTGCATGATTGTGTGTGTGTGTGTCTGTATGTGTGTGTGTGGGGGTGTGTGTATGTTTGTCATTATGAATTTTTATCTTTTTTAATTATAGCTTTTTTTAAAGCTAGTTTTGACATGCTGAACAGATCAATTTCTGAGTAGTGTGAATTATATGTATTGACCATGCGATTAAGGACAGAGTTGTGTGCATAGTTAGTTTTTAGCTCAGGCGTGTGGAATAGTGCTGTATGACGTGTGCGGCGATTAGGAACTCTTAAATACAAAGCGCTCAATAAATCGGTGCAATCTATATCTCCGGTAATTATTGCATGTAGCATATACATATCATAATGTCGTCGTCTCGTTTCCAATGTTTCGATATTATATTGTTTACATATATCAACATAATCGTTAAATTCTTAAAAGCAAAGAAATTTTACGAATTTTTTTTGTATTTTTTCCAGTTTTTCTTTGTAAGTTGTATAATTAGGAGACCATATAATACAACCGTATTCTAAGACACATCGTACATAAGTAAAGTATGTATAAAGTTTTTATGCATTCAATATTATTAAAATTATGACATATTCGTTTTATATATCCTAATTGCTTATATGCCTTATCAGTGACGTGTTCTATATGCTCTGCCATCAATAACTTTGAATCTAATTGCATTCCAAGGTCACGCACTGATTTTACTTCTTGGATGGGCTTGTTATTAATATTATAGTTGTATTCAATATTTCTATGTTTCCTGGAAAATGTTATTTTTACTGTTTTTTAATGTTAATGGTTATTTTATTTTTTTAGTAAGATATCTCTAAAATGGAAGCTAAAAGAAAATAATTTTTAAATATTTTTTATTTAAATTTATTTCTTATAAATATAAAATGCAACATAACAAAGTTTTCCACCTATTATTTACAAGCTTAACATAATGCAACATGATATAAGGCTCAAAAGGACTCGTATGCAGAGCCGTAAAACATTTAAAAAAAAGAGGAGTATATTATACATATATTTCTAATTTTAATTTATAATTTAAGCCTAATATTATAGAATGTACTGGTACTTATACTAAAATCTATTTATACACCCATATTCTGTACCTACATTCAGAGCAAATAAATATTATTATTATTATAATTTATAGTAGATGTTGTCGCGTGTACTCCCACACGAAGAGGGCAGCGGTGACGTGTACATTGAGGGAGCGAACCACTCCTAGTTGAGGGACCTCCACACATATATCACATAAAGGCAGCAGATCACATGAGATGCCTTCCTTTTCGTGTCTGAAACATAAACTAGCTTTGAGAGACTTCGGAGTCATGTTTGTATAAATAATTCTTTGTGAATGTGTATGTCACTAAACTTCTCCCAAACGACTGGACCGATTTTGATGAATTTTTTTGTGTGTGTTCAAGGGGAATAGTTTAGATTCACAATTTTGTCCGCTGGACAATGTTTTTTTAATTAATTTTTAATTTATTAGTAGTTGTTGATACAAACGTTTTTTTGATATTAGATTTGACAACTAACTAATATGTCAAAAATTATTAAATAATTTGTAAAAGTTACCGCAGACACTACATACACAATGCTTTAGTGAAAAATGGATCCAAACATATTGGTCAAACAAAATTTAATAAAGTATTCCTAGTTAAATGTTACCATCAGGCTGAAAATTAAAGACTACCCACCCTAGTAATAAGACGGTTTTCTTGGGAAATTTGAAATGTTGTAGTTTAACACTATTAGAAGTCTGTTCCGCTGCCACGACGGTGTGACCCTCGGCCTTCTTCATCATGAGGTATCGTTTGAGAGGCTCCCCAGGTCGGACTTCCTCTACGTTCAACCATCTTTCAGCTGACACGCTGTAAGAATGACCAAATATTCATAAACGTTAATTTATATAGAGAATTCACATTAGCCTATAAAGCCCACCTTTCGTGCATAACGCACGGGTCACGGGTTCAAAACCTGGCAAGTATCAATATGATTTTTACGAGTAATATGTAATTGCTAAGAGTATTTAGACACCACTGACTGATGAAGGAAAACATCGCGAGGAAACCTGGACTTATAATTCCAAATTATAAGTTTGAAAATAACCTGTCTTGAGTGATGGTGATTAATGCTCAAACCTTCTCCATGTGAGAAGACTTTTACTCAGCAGTGGGCTCTAATAAGCTTATGATTGTACTGTCTGTGTACTTAACTTAGATATCGGCTCACTGCCTAACTCGCCGCACGCGCGTCCCTCTAGCTCCGTGGTTCTAAGCAAAGTGAGCGAGGGAGTGGCAGTATGTCCCACCCCACCACTATACCGTAGCGTGCGGCGTGTACGCATGAGACGACAGAACTTTATAATAGAATCTACATACACTACAATGATGATGATTAATAGTTTGTAACAGTGATAATTTCATCAGTTCACCTCAGATCCTGGAATATTCTGTTCTGTACGTGTCTCAAACTGTCCATGATGTATGTATGTACTCCGAACACCTCTCCCGTTCGCGCCATACCGCCCAGGTTGGGCAACTTGTCGACCAGAGACGCTACCAACACCAGCCCACTAGACGGCCTCTGGTAATGATCACGATATTAATATAGCATTAACTATATGTGAATTACTGAATTGATTTCCATTAAACTTTTCAGAAACATAAAATATTAATTCTATAGTCAATTGGCCATAAATACTGTTACGAAAAACTTTTCTTTTTTTTTTTCATCCTTTTATATATTTTACATTTGAACCTCGTATATTATTTTTAAACTTCTATCGATTTAACGCCATTTCTTATATTTTTGGGCGTTTATAATAAAATTACAATACTATGGAATGGGGTATTAAAGTGAAAAGCAGTGATCGATAACGTACTACCAATACACACAATATTTCATCGTCGGGTGTTACAACTAGGATGCTATTAGAACCAAGAAACTCGTTGGCTTCCCATAACAAAAATATTATCGTAAGAAATGAAGATTCCCACTAGGACCAAGTCGTGTGTGATAATCTAACGTTTAACTAATCATCGACTAAATGTTTGAATATCACTAATATGAATAATAAAACTTACATGATGTTCGCTGTAAACGTCCACGTCGCTCATACTCTTCCAAGGAACGTATTTTTTCTGTATAATATCTGATTCCTCTTCATCGGTTACTTCAGTTAAAAACTCACATCGGATCTTCTCTGGAACGACTATCCCATCACTGAGGAATTCACCTTTTAAACCTTTTTCCAAAGACGCGTTAATCTCCATGGTCACAGTTTGAAGAAATTTATTCGTCATATCGAAATGTCTAGCAGTATGTGTCAGCGACAACACAGGTAGCTTATAATACACGTCGTAGAAATTCCAGTTTTGGATAATATCAAAGGAATTGATGAAGTAACTATTTAATAACTTCACGAGACTCTTTTCTTCCAACTCCTGGGCTTGTCGTAAACAATTCCTTATAACCTTTATTATGTATGTAAATTTTTTGTCATCCAATTTGTGTTCCTGTTCATCATTGACATCGATAATCTTCGTGGCCAGATATTGCGCGTAAAGTCTCACGCCGTACACAGGGCCCATGCTGTGTGAAGTAAGAAACTCCATAACTTGATCGAACTCGGCTTGGAGACAGCAATTCGTTTTAATTTTACGTATCAGAATCCAGTATAGGATCATGAATTGAGATTGTATGGGCACGTTACGTGAGTTTAATGTGTCCAATACATCCTGACCTATCATATGTTTCTGAAATAAATGTTATAACTACAGCAATTGATTAACAATATATTACTATTGTATTACAACAACGAAACACACTTAATGAGGTGTAGATTTAGTAACATACGAATATAAGTAGCTAAGAAATTTGTGATATTATAATTTTAGCTAAAATACGGTTAATTTGTAAACTTTTACATACACTTCACAAAATTTTTGCCTAAATGATAAATAAGTTTTAAAATAAAATTTTAAAGTAGATTGAAAGTTAGAAAGTTTGATGGGAAATATTGATAAATTTACAAATGAAGTAATAGAAATATTATCATTAAAATCAATAGAAAATTACCTCAAGATAAAAATATAAGCAAATAAACCATTCCAGACATATCCTAACATACGGTTGGTGTGGCATCCTTCCCAATAACTCCATACACCACACAGCGCTATCTTTTAAATCGACCTCGGTCATAAGAACAGTGAGAAGCAAACATTGTAAACCAGACTCTATAGACCTCTCGAGGTAGGAATTCTCGTGGTACCGAAGTTTGTTTTTCATCAATTCATCTATCCTTCTCCTCACTGACTTCATCACGTTAACAAGAATTTCATTGTCACTTATCTTAACAAGTATTGAAACCGCCAAATATTGTATGTGAGAATTAAACTGAACGCATCTAAAAGACAACATTCCATTTTTAAAATTATAATATGTCATAGAAACTTTTGGGCGGCAAACTTGACACTTACTCTTCATTTATTCCGTAAAATCCTGATCGCTCTAAAATTGCCACTTGTAAGCTTTCAGCTATCCTGAAAAATTTAACAACGTTTACATAAAAAACCATCGATTATCAAGAATCAAGAGATCAACAACAACGAAAATATATAATTAATAGTTTTCAATCATTAAACTTTTAAATTGATAGAAACTCGATAACAATGTTTTTCATACATTTAACAAAACTCGTAATAAAAAACGTTTTAGAATAACATTATAAACTACCTTTGTTCTTTGTTCGGAATATTTGCGTATAGCAAAATTTCACATAAAACATAAATCATATGAGCATAAGATGAGATATCAATCTGAGTCAATCGTTTTATAAGAAAATACAGCGGGGAGTACTTTAATGTGGCATAGTTAATAATCTTATTGCAGTATGAGATAACGAGGTTATTATATATTGGTCTCTTTAACACGGCGTCGTGGGTGAGCAGATTTATAAATTGTTCCATACAAATTGAATATTGGCTGTTTGACTTCAGGTCTTCGATCTCTTTCCACATTTTATTCAAGAACTGTGTTAAATCAAATTTTACTTGATCTTCCTCTAACAATTCCGATATTATTTTATTAGTTAAAATTAATAACCATTTTAAACAGCCGTGACCTCCACATTCCACAACTGTATCAATAAAATATATAATATCTTTTATAGATCCGCTTGTATATACTGTACATAATAATTGACATATGTTTTCGTAAAAACTGTTCCTCAATCTGCCGCCATCTTCTCTCTTGTGTCCAGAACAATTTATATTCTTAATTATGTTTACAAATGTTTCAATAACCAGAACTTCATAACAAATATCTCGAAATTTCGATTTCAGAAGTGTATTGAGAGTTAGCAATGCAAAAAGTTTTTTTTGCAGATCAGAGTTGTTATCTTTAACGAGAATTTCGGCGGTTTTATATAATTGTATTAAGTTTTCCTTATAATTAATAATATTCGCGCCACTTATGATGTAACCGAGACCTTCTAAAAGTAAATTCATTTTATCGTAATCCAAATTAATTTCATCTGACAATAAACTCATAATATATTGCATTACAGCTTGGAATGCTTCAGAATTGTAATTTGTTTGAGTTATTATGTTATTATCTTGATATTTGTACAAATGTGCAATGAAAATGGCTTCTTCTAAATAGTCTAATTTGTTTGAATACTGTCTACTGCTGATATTCTTTACTTGGTATATCATATCATTGATTATCTTCAGAAACAAGTCCTCATCGTGACCTCGGAAATAAATTAGAGCAAATGGTATGTTCAGATGCGTAGTCCTTATAGTATTTATGAACTGCTCCGTCTCATCTTTAGGCACAACCATATGGTTCTGTATGAGACTCACAAATGGATTTATAGATGTTTCAACATCCAGTAATAGATATAAAAATAAATACTCCTTCCAGTGTAAATTCTTACAACAATTTACTATAAAGTGTGACATGTTCACGTATATGGCTTTTCTCAGCACTATGTTATTGCATGGAGTCTTTAATATTTTGTTTAAAGATTTAAATATAGTTTTCTGATCAGAATTATTAAGTGATATATTGTGAACAGCTAAACAGGAGGTCAAAGAGAATAATGGCACTGGTGACAACTTCACATCTGCCATTCCCTGGAGGAAATTTATAAGTGTTTCCACATTACTAAAGGCTTCCTTCAACTGTCCAATAATTAAGTTATGTTTATTTCTGTTATCAAATATTGCTGAATCGTTAAGAGCTTCTAGAACACCAACAGCCTCCATTTGATTTCTTATTCTAAACTGAAACCTATAGTTCAAGCATTTTTGTCTCACTTGGAAATTGTCATGTTTTAGGCCGATTTTAAAAGCAGCTGCCAACCAACAGTGTCCTATGTTGTGGATGCTGTTAAAAAGTTTTAAAGACGGTAGAACAATATTGCTTTGTTTCTCTTCTAAACTATCTATCAAGATAAAATAGTTTTCCCACATTTTTCTCGCTGCATTTTCATTTTCTATCGACCATGTAAATGTGCTTTGTGAGTTGATTTGAATATCTTTCTTCTTATATACAAGATAGTCGATGCCTCTTTTAGCGAGGTAGATGGCTTGCTTTCTTAAAGATAAACATTGGCCATCACAGAGTAATCCATTCAGAATAAAATCCCAAAACTCACCATCTCTTATGATAGTGGATTCAATTGAAACATTTTCAGATTTATCTTCAATAACTGGTAAATAATAGTTTGAAAGGCTACATAAAACTTTTAAAGCGATTGCACTATCATTTAATTGTTTTAAGAAACACCAAATTCTATCAAGAATATTGTAATCATCAACAGTCTCGAAAAATTTGGGAACAGTGTTCATTAGGAAGAATCCTTGTAGTTGTTTATTTTCAGTACAAATAATTTGCTCGAGTGGAACAAGCAGAAACGGCAAAGACATCCTCGCTCCTACTTTCTTTACAGCATCTAATACACTACCACAAATCTTAAGTTTAACCAATGTATTTTCTGTCTCTCTACTTGTGGAACCACCATCTTCATCAATGACACTCCTCTTTATAGGAGGGAAACTTATTGTTGATAATATTTGTTGTAAAAGATGTTCGGACTTATTTATTATGGTGGTAGGATTTAATGTTAATACTAAATTTACAATTGTACATGTTGCTTCCGCAGTCTCAGTGTCCGCATCGACAATAAGTTTACTAAGAAAGTTATATTCTTCCTCATTTTCGTATTCACTATTTTCTCGGACGTTGATCAAATGCTTGTATTGAAGAAGGTAAATAAAATGTTCTAAGTGCTGACTGCTTAAATTACTTCTTTGCATTATACTTTTTGCTCTTAAGTCTATAACCTCTTCATCTAAATCTAGCAGATCCAAGAAAGATACTAGTTCTCCTTCTTTATACATCTTACTTTGTTTATAAATAATGCAATAAAAGTTTAATAGCTAGGAAAAGAATAACTAAAGAATGTAGTATTGTAAAATTTTAAATATCTTTTTAATTGTGATTTCAACGATGCCTGTAACAAGCATGTTTATAAACACAAAACACCATGCTGACATTGATAGACATTTATAGTGACATTGTCAGAATCGTGACCTCGTCTTGCTAGATTGTGTTCCTAGATAATTAAAATAATGCAAACAAAAGTAAAGTAAAACAAGAAAATATATAAATGTATTAAATCTTTAACTGTTACCGAATTTGAATATACATTAAGATTATCAGGTTTTTATGAATTTAGGCTGTTTACACTTTTAAGAATTGAACTTTCAATTTCATGTACTTTAATTCGTATATTATGACTTATAAGCAGCAAACACATTAACTACCAATTAAAATTTACAATATATGAACTGGGTTTTGAAATCAGTTTCCGAGAAAAATAATTTTTATAATTATTGTTATTTTAGTACTGTTTTTGCAGTATAAATTTATCTTTGTCTTTTATATACATGCGACATACTAAAAAAAAAGACAATATATTAATAACATAATTATGTCCTTTAAATCTAAACAATTTTGAATTTATGTTATTTTCATATTTAATATATATATATCCACCACCCTATAATTTTACTTTTATTATTATTTATCCTTTGAAACATTTTGATTTATAAAAATTATTAAAAAACTTCTAATTTATATAAACTTCACAGAGTACATACATAACAGATAATGTGATTAAAAAACACTATATAATAAATGTGCACCAGCCTATACATGCCAAAATACGAAATAGATTTTTTTCATTTTGTCTTCAAAATAAGGGTAAAAAATTATTGTTTCACTAATAAAACAGTCACTGTAATTAGATTTGTATAGCAATTTTCTCTGCCAAACTCAAGCTGTGATTAATAAGGTGTTCATACTACATATTTTTTTAGATTTGTAACGTAAATTACTGAAATGCAAGACAATTCTTCGAACGATGATGAAACTAAGGATTCTCCGTTGAGTCCTAAATTAGGTGGAAAAAAACTGAAACTAAACGACGGCAGTTCACAAGACAGTAACAACGAAACTGGTTAGTTATCGTTCAATATAAATTATCCCGTGTGACGTATGTAGGTATAACTTGTATCCATTTTGTTTCATTTTCAGCATCTGGGAGTAAAATTGTAAATGAAGAAAACGTGGACAGCGGGGTATCGGCTGATAAGTCTGAAAGTACGAGCAGTGACGCTGCTGCTGCAGAGGTGCCCTTGAATGAGGTCGTAACAATTGCTCCGTCGAGCAGCAATGTCCGCGCTATACTCCTCAACATCAGACATCCGCGGCGCGCCAGGAACTATAGGAAACGTAAGACTCCAGACAGGGAGTCCGGCAGCGATTCCTCCAGAGATTCAGATGACCTCTCCACCGAGGAAGCTGAAAACATTCCATTATCATTGGATACAACAGACGGGGATGCTGCAACGGATTTTTCCAATGGATCATCTAGTGAGTAAGTATCTATTATAATATAACCAACCTTTTAGATTGTATGGCTCCATTCTTGTTTTATACATCTTATTTTCTTGTAAGAATAGTTATTGACTGAACATTTACATTATATATACTTATGCAATAATATTAATTATGTATATGAGGAGTGGTCTGGACACATCGTCAAACAGCAGCTACCACAGCGATGACCAGTTGAACATGGTGGACACAGACAGCGATGACCCGCTGTGGTCGAGGAATGAAGAGGAAGGGGAAGAGTTGACGGGGAAACCGCCTCCTGTACTGTTAAAGACACGACCCAAACACACATATATAATATTAAGAGGTAGGAAATAGCTTGGTTGGTAATAATATATAAATTATACACATATATTATTCTGCATTTCATATTCTGCACAAAGAATTGTGTATAATTTTGTGTATATATATAAGTCAAAGTAATAATACTATATTCATATGAGACGAAACCTCTCAGCATTCAATGTATTCACCGTGCGAGTGCTGGATCCAACATTGTAGTGAGAGGAGCTTCAACAGTGTCTGGGACTTGCGACCCAGGTGTAGGTTTAAGGGACCCCTATGTAATGCGCGTTAACACTCACCTCCACTGTCCAAGTTCCTCTTTCTATCAAATATGCACAAAAAAAATTCTGTGTATATAAATATATGTAAGATACACCAATGTGAATTCTTTGCTTTAAAATTTCAGAAATAATCAATAGAGAAATGGGGCTGACATTTCCATGCGGCAAAACAACACAGAATGATGTGATATTTGAACAGAACTTCTACGGATCACTACACGCTGTATATAGATTAGAGAAACTACATAACCTGTTGAAACATAAAGGCTGTGTCAATTCTATTAATTTTCATCCAGAAGGTTAGACTTAATATCATTAATATGAAAAAAAATGCCCATTAAATAATTGGAGTATGACAATTTAAGACTAGATTGTATTTTAAATGTTGTAATTTATAATCATTTACAGGTGTAATAAAATAATATTAAGTTTATAATAATATTATCTATTTCAGGGCGTCTCCTCGCCTCTGGTTCTGATGATATGAATGTCGTTATATGGGATTGGGCCAAAAAAACTCCTGTACAAACAGTGAAGACCGGCCACAAGTCTAATGTGTTTCAGAGTAAATTTTTATATCTGAATGCTCAGAGTCAACTCAATATTGCAACATGTGCTAGAGATGGTCAGGTAATTAAAATAAAAAAACATTAGATTTTTTTTTTTACATTTAATGAAATTTAATTAACCCTTTACTCAGAAGTGAATAGGTATTTATTGTATTGATGCACGTCTTATTAGGAATATCTTATGATCTAATGATCAAATATATATAAAAGTACTAAGCAATCTTCAAACTACAACAACAACATAAGGTTAAAATTATTTAATTTCATGAAAAAAACATTTTGAAACATTTTTTTTGAAGCTGTTCTTCTTTATCACTGCTCTTCCTGAATGAATCAAATTCTTGAATGTCTATGTACATATACAGATGATACCTAACATCTCATGTTCTCTCCTTCAACACCCTTGTTTAATAAAGCCAATATTCAAAATTTAGTGATATTTTTTTACTTTAATCATATATATGTGTATGATGTATCGTGTTCCAGGTCCGGCTAGTGCAGGTCGGCGGCGGAGGTTCGTGTCGGCGTCGCCTGGCCGCGCACGCCCGCCCCGCCCACAAGCTGGCCGTGTGGCCCTCCGACCCGCACCTGGTGCTGTCCGCGGGAGAGGACGGCCTGGTGCTGTGTGCTGACGTCAGAGATGACCATCCCACCAAGTAATTATTGTGAACTTTACTATGACCCAAATAATTTCTATGCTCATTTAAATCAGACATTTTCATCTTGTATGGCAATGATCTCGGCTATCAAACAGAACATTGAAGGACATGGATTAATAAAATACATTAAATGATAATATCTGAGAAATATATCAAATATGTAATATCTGAGAGTATTTAGACACCACAGACAAACTGTAAAAGAAAACATCATAAGGAAACATGAACTTATAATTTCAAATTATAAATTTGAAATCACCAACCCATCTTTTCAAGCGTGGTGATTAATACTCAAACCTTCTCCATGTGAAAAGAGGCCTTTGTTCAGCTGTGGGCTCTAATAGGCTGATGATGATGATGAATATACCCTTTTGGAGACTCATCAAACAAGTTTCACAAAAAAATTTTGTCAAAATTGTCAAACAATTAATTATTTGTAAGCTTGTCATCTCCAACTTTATCTTTGCAAGTGGTATTCACCTTAATAGATAATGCATTTAGTTGTATAAAAATTTTATACCTTTGTATGTATTGATGTATTTACTACTGGTGAATCTTAAATAAATAAATATTGTTCGTAATGTATAAAGAACTTTATTTCTCATAAGAATTTTTACATTCACTCAAAATGAGATACAAGGAATATTTGCAGGATAACAATTTTAACAAACTGGCCGTTGGACATGACAGACTTGCAACATTAACTACTACAACGAGGATATTAAATATTTTTTTAATTTAACCTTAAACATTCCTACTATCACACAGATTTATTTCGTCTGGTAGTTTATTGAACATTTCTTGTAATTTCAGAATGATCCATGCGAAGACAGCAGCGGGTGGTTCAGTGTCTCTGTACAGTGTGGCGGTGCATCCTCGCTGGCGGCATGAGGTACTAGTGGCAGGTCGGGACAAGTTCCTCCGGGTGTATGACGCGCGACGACCTCAGCAGCCATTGGCGCTCTACTGGCCGGGACACTTCAGAGATGAGAACACTCACGAGGTGAATGACCTTCGAAATAATTAAACTATAATCTCCTTTTTCATATTTCCATCAAAATAATTCTTGAGCTGTCCTAAAGTTTGCAGTTAAGTTGTATACTGTTATTCTTAGTTCTCGGATATTAGTTAAGACCCGGTCTAGCCACTCATTACATTTAAATTTGATAGCAATTACTTTATTTGGTAGCTAAATACTCCTATAGGTTGAAATGCAATATTGAGACTACCCTCACGCAAATACGACCCTTACACCATGCTCTCACGGGTACTAACGAAGTTGCGGGATAAATTGTATTTTATGTGTTATACTTATGTCACTGAATAAATTCGGTACTCTTTCAGTGTATTAAATATTTTTTAGTACAATTAATGAATGGAGCAAAACTCGTTATACACACGAATTTCGTAATAATTATTATGTCATATTTAGTGCAATTTTTAGTTAGACACCGGATAATGTTGATATTACAGCAAAATTCATATTACCAAAAACAATATGTAGGAAGTTCATTGATAATTTTATTTGGCAGTCATCGTGTAGAGTAATAATAGCCATAATCATTTCAGTTAAAAAAAAGTTAAAATCGAGTTTTTCCATAACATATAGCTAGCGTGTACGTGTGCGCGCCTTTTTTTCTTAATCAAAGAGCGTCATTTTCCACAAGAGGGCCGCCTCGTTCATTGTTCCTATTGGAAGAATCGTGTCAATATAAAAATATTTTATTATGAATTAATTATTTTTTTATGTTCATATCTTGTTAGCTTTTATTTCTTATCTGACATCAATCTACTTCAGATTCCAATAGAGAGTCTATTTTACATTATATTTCTAACTAGAAAATATTTCTTTACTGTTTGTTATTCACGGCAGCAAGAAAACCCTTGCCTCCATTTATCCATCAGTAATATTGTAATGAACTTAAACTTAATCAACCTACCTGTAATATGTAATTCATTTTCCCTTGGTACGATTGTATCCCAAAGAGGGTTGATGTCAGGCAGGCGGCCGTTTGTAAAAACAATTAGCCAAAACTATTCACAACATGTAAAGCAGACCCTGGCTAAAGCTGGGAAATTGCCAGGTCGAAGAAGACGATTGCATCGTGTTCTAATACATTTCTTAACTATCTTCCAGGGTAAATGGTCTCAACGCAAGAGGTTCTCCATGCACCTGACCTGCGCCGTCTACAATCACGACGGCACCGAAATACTCGGCTCATACAACGATGAGGACATCTATTTGTTTAACGCCAAAAACGATATCTATGAGTTAGTATGAGATACTATGAGATGATGTAATATGAGAAATATTGACATATAGCTAGACTTTAAATTGTCGGTTAATTTTACTCTTCATATCAACCAACAGATTACAGTTTATCAAAATTATTAATATTACAAATGAATCTGCGTACAATATAATCTGTACCCTTAGGATAAACTCTCCCGTCTATAAATAAATATCGAGCATTTGAAGTTTTGTACAGTTTTAAATCTTTACGTGAAAGTTTTGAAGTAGGTTTATGTATAAGGAAAAGTTGTAATAAGTAATGCTTCTTAAAGTAAGATGGGGAACCAAACATTCTAGTAAGTCATACTTGTTATAGCGAGTAAAACCGGGAGCAAAATATAGTAATATAATGTAACTAATTCCAGAGGCCCAGATGATACAAAGGACGGGTACACTCACAGGTACAGCGGACATCGGAACAGTGTCACTTATAAGGTACACTGTTACTTCTCACTTTACATTTATAAGATATACCTACACATAGTTTAGGCTGAAACTAAGACTAATTCTCTGAAGCATTAAGCAGTTATTTGTGTATCTATTTTTTACCAATGTCATTATAAGCATTTCTAACATCATTTAAATTTATTATACTTGTAAAAGTGTGAAGATTTATTAGAATAACAATTTTATTCTTTACTTATTATATTTAAGTATATATATAATTTGTTTTTAAATAATTTGTAACATTATTTCAGAGTGTCGCTTTCTTTGGTCCAAAGAGTGAATACATTGTATCAGGATCTGATTGTTCCAACATATATATTTGGGAGAAGAACTCTGAAGCTATAGTGCAATGGATGAAGGGAGACTCGCATGGGGCTGTGAGTTTATTATAATCACAATATAATGTACAAATACTACATATATAAACAATAGAATAATGTTGTTATCATTGAAATAACATTATCAGTACTAAGAACTTTAATTATTTATATACCTTACCTTTATTTAAAGAATCTTTTGAAGTTGAAATGTATTAAAATAATTTTATTTTAAATTGTTATAAAAGACGAATGTACTGATCCAACAGGTATATACAATTTAAATGAAACTAATGTTTTTCGAATATACTAGGCTAATTTCTTTTCAATAAAAACTATATATCCTGACGTTTCGTCTACTTTTTATCAACCGTGATTACGGGCCGACGAGATCACGGTTGCTGAAAAGTAGACTTGCGTAAATCTTAGATCTTATTGAGTACATATAATGTTATAGAAGTAAGTTTTTATTAATTATAATGTATTTTCTTCTACCTGGCAATTTCCCAGCTTTAGCCAGATTCTGCCTAACATGTTGTGAATAGTTTTGGCCAATTGTTTTTACGACCGGTCGCCTGCCTGACATTAATCCTCTTTTTGGGAATGCATTAATCAGTGGTGTCTAAATACTCTTAGAAAGTACATATGACTCGGAAAAATCATATTGGTACTAGCCAGGATCGAACCCGCGCCCGATCGAACCCGGCCTTTTAAGTTTTAACCACTAGACCACCACTGACTATTAATTATAATGTATGTTTCAGGTGAACTGTATTGAAACTCACCCTCGGTTCCCGGTCATGGCCACCAGCGGCCTGGACATAGATGTTAAGATATGGATACCCAAGAGAGACTCGGATCCAACATATGAAGGAATAGAAAAAGTATACATACAAACATAATTTCGTTACTATTATAGTAGAATAGTGTATAAAGTTATAGCATAAGTTAGTATATAAACTATTATAAGTTGAGAAGGAGGATTACAGAATCGATCCCATAACATTCAGAACACATACTACAAGTTTGTATCGTTAAATGATAATATCTATAATATAGGTTTATGAACATTAGACTGGGGACTTCAGACTAACTTGTGGTATGGCTATTGTCACTCTTATTAACTTTATATTAAGACATGTTTATTACACTAAAAAACCTAAATTTAAAATGATTAATCGTATCCAGGTGGTGAGGAAGAACAGCGTGACGCCACACAGCCGTCTGTTCAACGATTTTTTACCTACACTCTTTAGCGCGTGGCGCCACGAGAACAGAATGTACACCGAAAATGACGTTATCCCTAATTACGGCTCTAACATCGAGTTCGACGGGAACGTCTGTACGCCCTTCTAGAAGCGACCGGCGGACTCCACACACTACACTCAGTGTATACACGTGCGAACTGCCTGTATTCAGTTAGACGAGAACTCGTGCTTAGGATATGGTCGCGTCACTCGTCAGGTCTACATACCAGGAGCATTGAAGTGTTGCATTCAAAATGGACTCCTTATATAACTCATACGATACATCCCACACGGCTGAAATTAACTTTACATAGTCTGTAAAGAGAATGTACATTTAAAATATATGTTTTGAACATTTTGTTTTCTATAATAGATTAGATTACTGCATCTTTTGTTTTTAATGTAGGAGAAAGATTTTTGGGAGACATGTAATGACAATATGTATTGTTTTGTTTGTTAACATTATACGGTTTATATGTTATGGAGCAACAATGTTTTTGTTTTTTTTAATTGATTGCGAAAGAGCTTTGATTCCAACAAGTAACCGCAATGAAGTTACAAGACAGAATAAATATGGCGGATATTATAATTGTTTTGTTTTTTATTAACGTATGTATGTACGCAGCCCACGCCTGTGATGTCGGTTTGTGATATCTTATTCTGTACACTCAATAGTTATTGTATAGGGTTGTTATATGTTAAAATCAATAATCTATGTCTACTCAACTAGATCCTTCTCGAATGTTCCACAGTTGCATATGACTGTAAGGAGCAGTTTGTTTTTGTTAGTTTAGGCATAGTGAAACCTTTCAACCAATAGTTATTTATTTTTCACAATAAATGTAATGTATGTAAATAAAAAATAGTAAAATTATTTTGAAATTTTCAATGTTGTTTCTTTTGAACTCGATTTTCATCGATTATAATTTTTCAATTCCATTGCTCGGAAAACGGTGAGTACCTACTATAGTTTCTAAATATTTAAAATTGTCTTTAAATAACATTAATCGGCTACATTGTCTTTAATCACTAGAACACTTTTCACTATAGCTTAGGAACTAAATAAAAACTTCAGTAGTGAATTAGCATCCCAAAGTAGTTTTATAGATATTGTAACTTTTGTATGTCTGTCATATACGCAGAGATATCCTTTAAATCGTTTCTTATTTTAGTATATGTAGTGCTTGAAAAGCACAGGTTACAAGCGCCTTTAATAAGTGTTATGATTTATGTATCTCTTCATAAACTGAACACTTGAGCAAAGTCGCGAGGTTAAATATGTTCAGTAAACAATATCACGTGTATATAAAAAAATAACATGTTACTGATAAAATTTAAATATTTCTTATCATCCTACTAAATTTTAATGTGGTATACTTATCATGAAAATAGCTGATACTAGTTTCAAGTATTAACCACAATAGAGGTTTCGAAAGGTATAATTTGTATTTAAAACTAGATGAATATTACACATAAAAATAAATAAATGAAGGGTTTTCAATCAATCTTTTGGGAAAACCTTGAAAATATAGGAAATAACAAATAGTTTTAACAAGCCAAAAGTAAAAGAGACAACTTTTTAGATTCCCGCTTTTTTATGTAGGCCAATCACATTTTGTTTGCCTTTTGTAATTGCTTGAAGCTAAAACAGTCATAACACTTTCTTTCTTATTTGATAAATGCATACCAAAGTTCTGAAATTGTTATGACAAAATATAAAATAATATTTTATTATTACATTTATAATATTAAACAAACAAATGAATTTAATATATATTATAAGTTATAAAAGTTAAAATATACATGTTTCCTGCCGTTTGCTAATGGCAGAGACTGTCCACCAATCAGATGTGAGGCATATAGAAGCCCGCGCCATCTTCGTTTTCAAACTCATCACCATTTCACTCGCCCGCTCACTTGATCAGTCAGTCGCGCGTCGGTTTGGGGCTACCATATACCTAACTTCTTCGTTTGTAGTAATTAATTATTAAAATCAGAACAATCATGAGCTCCAATGAAAATAGTGAAGTGGCAGTAGACAAGGTAGGAGATGAGAAGACCGGGGACGCAAAAAGTGACCTGAAAGGAGCCAAAAGGGCAGCAGAGGTAAGTGCACATGTCAAATAGTACCTATGTATTCATTTAGACGCCAGCCATCTTATTGAACTGTTAAATATTTGAACAATATTCCTAGTTCTATAAATAATCAAATATTCAATTACACCACGTGCTCCGCATACAGTCGACAACTCTAGTTTGCCGCTATAGTTGTAGGAAACATTTAACCCGGCGTATTTTTGGACTACATAAGCCTAGTTATGGACCGAACGAGGTAATCGATGAGTCGAACGAAGTAGGCATTGTATCACCTCAAACTAGGTCATATTGTTTATTTCAAAGTGGTTTTGTAAGAAAATTTGGCGGCTTCAAGTTTTGTTTACTCGTTTTCGACACAGCGGCATGACCTTGGCAGAAAAAAAACATGGCGCGAGAATGTACGCTTGTCTTTTTAATATGATTCCTGTAATTTATACCTACGTGGGACGTTGAAACGTGTTAGGAATCATCGGTATGATTTATGTTACAACGCTAAATAAATTCGACTGACTTTCTCAGGCTAGTTGCATTCAAGCTAGCGTGACGCTGGTAGAGTAACATGGCCGGCGTGTGAATTTGTCAATGTGTTGTAGTTAATAAACGTCAAACACAATATCTTTGTCAACGCATTTTTATTAAACCTAGCTTGTATTAACTTTTTAAGACGACACAACGACTTATTGCGTATTTAATATGTATTTAGTATAATTTCATGATATGCCGTTATACAATTTCATACGTCGACGTTCTATATGCACGTAAATTATTTGTTTTTGTTTATATTTAGAGAAAAGGAAGCATTCCTGATATGTAACAGTTCTGTAATGTTTTTCAATGACATTATTATTGTTAATCTCGAGGCTTGACTGCATATTACGTCTATAATTGTCTAGAATCATCAAACATAACCTCAAAAACATACAAACGATAGCACATTTTCGTTTTACGATCGTGTTGTATTATTGTTGTCTCTGTCGACTGCAGTTTCGAATTTGTCTATTTTACTAATTTATACAGCCTCGTTTCCATTTTGGCGGTTTTTAGGCTTCGTACGTCATCGCACTCGCTATGCGCGTTCACCGCCATCCGCTCCGATGTGTTAAAGCAAAATGGGCCGTACGGCGACTTCCCCATATTGCAGCGTCTCTTTCCCCCGTACTAATAACCCCACGCTACTTTATTGTTAGGAATCCTTGTCACCTGCGCTTCATTATCTTGCACGTAGAGCCGCGTTTGCCGCTTTAGTAGTTTAAAATACACGTGAATGATTTTCACACTCCTGTCACGAATAACGAAATTTGCTATTGGCTAACGGCCAGTTATGACCAATTCTATCTTTTAAATATCAAGGTATTACGTTGTAGCGATGTGCACATGACGAACACAGAACACTTGAAGTTATCTAGAAACTGAGATTATAATATATTTTCTTTTTCTTCCTGTAGGAGAAATCATCAGACGCGAAAAAGGCGCGAAAAGAGGAGAACGGCGGCGGTGGTGAGGAAGAGGGACACAGCGAAGAAGATGACTTAGACGTTTACGAAGGAGAGGGAGAGGAAGATGATGACGAGGAAGTGGAAGGAGAGGAGGGGGAGGAAGACGAGGAGGACTTGGAGGGAGAGGACGACGATCTGGAGGGTAATAACACACGTTACACCACACGATACACCTCACAGACATGCATATGGCGCGAAAATTTGAAACGAATCTACTCTAGTGTATAACGAAGCTTTATTTTTTATCTTTATGACCTTATTGCTCGTAATCTGTCATAAGATAAGAATGTATTACCGAGCGTCAATATGATATTAAAACTAAACAAGCTGGGAATTTATCAAAAACATTAAATTTGTGTCATTTTGCAGACGAGGAGGTGGAGGAGGAGTTATTAGACGAGGAGGAAGAGGATGACGCGTAATAGGAGTCGTGTAGCTTGTTAAGGACAATGTCACAGTGAAGTAATAGTGTTTGTGACGGCCCGCGACCACGCGGCCGCGCTTCGCCCCAACTGACGAGCGAGCCCCACCAGCACCGGCTAGCAGTTGGGAACACGCGTGGCCGACACCACTCCCACCTAATACGGGTGCACTTTATTTGAATGACAAAACGTAATTAAGTCTAATCCAATGCAGAATACAACTTTTTTTCATAAATTAAGTTCGGTACTGATGCTGTATCTTTTTTTTTAATTATATAACTGCAACAATTTATAATTAAGACTTAGTAGAATACTGTTGAATTTTGTCATTAAATGTACAAATGTGTTTTCGAAAGTAAACTATTTCTAAGTGAAAATCCATTCTGTATTTAGGTTAACCTGTAAAGCCCAAATGGTGAAGTTGTGATATTTTTCTATATACAATAGCATATTTTTTCCACATTGTAATGAAATATAGAAGTAACCCGGTACGGCTGTATTAATTAATTATTAATATAGAGTAAGCGATTAAGTCACAAAGCTCAATTCTACATTATCTTGTTGTTAATGAGAGTTTGTGTGTACATATTTAGCGTAAGGGAAGCCTGAGAGTTGTACAATCGGTGATGTATCGAATCCATAGAGCCCGTCGTCCCATTCAGTAGAGCGACTCCTCGCCCCGCACTACTCCGTCGACTAGACTCCTGTATACAAACAAACACTGCATCTCTCGATTACCAGCATTACCTGAGGAGTCTCGTCCGACCCAGCAGTGCCCGGACACCTTCAACGTGTAGCGACTAATAGAAAAGCATCACAATTTTGCCATTAGCACGCTCGGACCGCGCCACTCGCGCCCCGCCGCTGCCCGGCGCTGATAACGCTGAGGTCTCGAGCTAACAGCCTGCCTGTAATTTTGTCCATAATTTTAATTAGGATAGATCCCGCAGCGAAACGAGAGATTCGTAGGTTAAAAGAATTAGATGTAGTTTAATACGTTGTAAGCCATAAGGACGCGTCGGCCGCCGGCCGGGGCGCGAGGGGAGGGGCGGCGTAGTCCCCCCGCGGGGCGCGTGGCCTCGTTCGATTGCTGCGTCCCCGCCCCGCGCCCCGCACCCCCGCGCGGCGCGTCGATACGCGTGGAAAATCACTCGGAGCGCGCTATACATCGCTGCGTGTGGCCAGAGCCGCCTAGCCGCCGAGCTCGCGCCGGTCGCCGGACACAATACTATGAAATCGTCAATGAATATATTTTTTTACTTCCCCGGCGCCCGGACGAGCCGGCGAGCCGGCGGAGCGATCCGAACTCTACGTTTATCCAAATTCCGAATAGAATGCCCGACCCATTGATTGAATTGACATTGAATCGAAATAAAATACATAATTTTTATAAATCGTCTCGCCTTTTGTTTCTTTGTGAGAATGATATGTCGCATACTGTGTACTGTGTACGACCGATGTGAATACCTTAGTGCGATTTATTTATTTGTGATGTTGAACACTATTGATTTTCTACAATGGACGAAATGTAAATACAACCGATTTTAAGTAAAATGTTATTTTGTTTTCGAGCCTATTTATTTTCCCCACGTGACCGACGATGACTATACTCGAACGGTGGCGGCTAGTATTATCATAGTTGGAGCCGCGCCACTTGTGTGAACATGTCGGTAACTGATAGGTGACGTTTACATTTAATGAGATAATGAACGAGGATCATGTTAAACGCTACTAAATGAGTTGAAGAGTCATGATAATAGATAATCGACATCAGTCCGAAGTAGGGAATTGCAATTTATTTACATTCCTAATATATTAATAAATATTTTGCTAAAATAATGAATTGGAAGGGAATTTAATGTTTCTCTCAGCGCCATCTAGCGGCGATATAGTCTTTACACATGATATCTCTCATTGGCCACAGATGACTCTGTCAACTTTTGTACTTCGGTACGGATATAATGTCAAGGCAGAAATGGCGCGAGTTTTAATTTATAAAATTTACGAAAGTATTTTGTTGTTAATTATTTCATGAAAAGGTCGATTAATAAAACTAATTAAAAGGATCTTAACACTTGTTTTAACTGTTGCCTTAGTTAATTTTATTTTACTAGTAATAAATAATTTTAAACATGAATAGTAATTTAAGTTATCCAGTGATGGCTAAAACTGCTGTCAAACAATTTTAATTCATAACTTCATAACCAAGCTTTATAAAGGAACTACGCATTGATGATGCCTGAACTGACAAAAGAAAAATCAGTTGCTAACAAAACGCGTTAGAAGAAGCTCGTGTGTTGTCCAGACATTTAAATAGTTTTGAAACGTTATTATTTTCAATTAAATGATGTGCAAATACTTCTAGTTTGTGATAATATTAGTTATTGATTGTACGAAGATATGGGATTCAGTGAATAAAATGTGAATAAATAATTATATGTTAAAAATATACGTCGCTGCACAAATTGGTCTAAATTCAAGGTAAACAAATATTTCGACCAATATTCAGAAGGAACATTAATTTACAAGCTTACGTTATTATGTTGCATACTTTTCTCACTTGTCTGGGAATCATTCTATATTTACATTTTATATAAGTGTTATTGTCGTGTATTATTGATAATGTCAATTTTACAATTTGGTAAATTGAAAACAGTTTTAAGTTCGTAAGTATTGATGAGATGACAAATAGTGACATGAAGGTTAACATTCTCGTTAAATGAGTTTATAAAAGGTTTCTTATATTAAATAAATGTTCTTAGTATATCAATGTAATACGAACTACCTATTTAACGGAGATTTTCAATGAAATGTACGGATAGATCTCTTTCAAAACCGAGTAGTTTGCCTTGACGGTCTGCTGTTCTTAAATGTTTTGAAGTTGCAGGCTGTTATGCTTTTATTAAAATCATAATATTTTGTTTAAATCGATTACAGATGTCAAAAGTCTGTATATTATTTTCATAAAATGATCTCGTAGCTTCGTTAATAATTTTTCTTGTGATCTTTCTTTGTACTGCATGTTGATTTTCTGTATATTTTTTAAAATATTTTAAATTTTGTAAATCAATAGTAGGTATATGGTGCCTTTGCTTCGAGGACATTTTTAAAGAGATTTCGATAATCCATATAATATTTCACTTCAGTAATAATATCTACACGAATTCTTTTTATAATAATTAGAAGTAGGTACTTACACTCTATTTAAAAAGAAACAGAAAAAGATGTTGTTTTTTTTGTGGTCATTGTTTTTTATAGATTCAATGATACTTATATTTTGGCGCTAATTTCGTTTTACCAGTAAAATTGTAATCTAAATAAGAAATATGTTATAATGAAATATATTCTTATTACATCTAAAGACGTTTATGACCTCTCATGTGACCTTACTTAAAGGTAATGATTAATAGTTATGAATGAAAACCTAGAAACGAAACGAACGAACGAAATCTCAGGAATGACTTAATATTTACAACATATGTTTATATTTATGCCACTTACAAAAATATTTAAAACACACATAAAGTCCATCTTTCTTTGCTAAAGATTTATATGTTTATTTATTATTTAATTAATACATATTTTCTAAGACATAAGCAAATCATAATTATAGGAATTATATTAAATAAATATTTTTATTAAAAAAATAAAAATAAATAAATTGGGAAACATCTGATCAAATCTAAATTATCTACACGAACATTAGTTGCGAAATTTATTATAGTTGTGTAAAAAACATTATGATCTCACGGTCATGTTCCTGTCGTAATTTTATCAATTTATTAAAAATTATGATGTTTATGAAATATATTTATAAAGTTTTGGCAAACTTTTGTCGTTCGCAAATTATCGATAAGTACGTTTCCGAATTAAATTTTAAATTAATCTCGCCCATGATATCCGTTTCCGCTGTCACTGATAATGTATTTTTGAATTATTATTTTTTGTTTTAATAATATTAATTTAAATTAACATTTTCTAGTAAAACAGTTGACGGTCGCTCTCTCGTCCATTCCTAGTGACGTATATTGCATGCCTATGTGTTATTATCGATAATTATTTTATAAATATCGACTGAGGTTGTAAAATAATTTACAGACGGTTTAATCAACTCATAAACTAAACTTTTATTTAAACGACTTTTTTTATAAGTTGAAATATTATTTTTGAGAATATTATCGATATAATATTATATTTTCCTATCATGATATTTAAAAAATATATCTATACCAAGAATATGAAGATGCGGGACAACACTAACACGTGTGATGAAAGTGCATATAGTATTGTGAAACTAGTTGCAGTAGGCTTGTTTATATAGGTACATACCTGCATACATATTATATATAATATCAACATAATTATGGAAATACGTTTTAATTTACTACACATACATATTTCATGTTAGCCTCCATTACAACGAAGGTCGACGGAAGCGGTCATAAAATAAATTCGTCTACCCGCTATGTAGAACTTTTAGATTAAAATAAAAAATGTGCGTGTTATTTAAAGCACAGCATAAGTTTTGGTTTGTTAGAGTTTTAAATTTGTTCTTATGTTGATTATTATATACCTACGAGTTTCGCTTTGGCATCGCTTCTGGAAAAAAATGATCGAAAATATAGGTAGGTGTGGATAAACTACTATCACATATTCCGGTCTAGCACAGCTCTTCGGTGTAACGTATTGTGTATGGCCGGCTTTAATACTTTACGCGTGATACGGTTTTGGTTTTAAAACATAACTACTTGAGATTTTGAAGGTTTGATTATAATAGCTTAGTTAAAATTACGACTAGAACAACATGTTTGGATACTCGAGGTTCATATACTGCTTCTGAAACATATATTTTTATTATCATCAGTTTATTATTAAAATATTTACAGTCGACTTACTGCTGACTTTATATGTACATTAGTTATACTTGTGACTTATCATGAGTGAGTGAAACCGTAGGAAGTTATCTGGTGCAATGAAGGAAACTATTATAAATGACACTTAACGATGACAACAACCTGTAGTTCATTGGCACAGAGTCGTCAGAACGTTTTCCTTTACTACTGGAACTTGGAAGGTCGCTGGTCGATAACTGACCTGACTGACTTACCTTATATGTAAAAAAGATTTGTTATTTATATTATTATTTATAACTCAAGAACGGCTGTAGGGATATAGTTGAAAATGTATGAGAAGATAGCTTAGAAGATAGAACCAGGAAACAGAGATAGGATATTTAATTCTGTTCCATCGAAAAAGAAAAAAACTAAATAAACTCAAATATCTTGTTATTTACGGCCTCTACGACCAAATATAGTGCGCCAGTTCAGCTGCACATATGTAACTAATTTAGAAATTAACAGACGAAGTCGCGTGCAAAAACTATTATATTAATATAAAGAGCCTGTTACTAGATAGGTACTATTGTTTTGTATGAACCACGTATCAAACATTGCCCTGGATTTATCTAATTCGATTAGTCGATAAATTTCTGACATCTAGGTCATCTGAAGATATAGATTTCGTTTAGTTTGCAATTATTATTGTTCTGTAAAATATATATTAATAAAATATATAGATATAGATTAAAGATACATAACAAATTGTATATAAATAAACCTTTAAGTGTATTAGGGAATTTGTTATTTATTTCTTTATTATTCTAGACTATTCTTTTAAATTCATCACAATATATGTTTCTTTAAACATACAAATAAAAATTAAATTTCTGATAGTGTGGTTATGTTATTGTAATTTTTTACTGATTCTTTTCGTTTGTTCTAATTAGTAATTAACCTTTATAACGGCACAATTTTACTGATGTTTCGTTTGGATAATGACGTCTTAGTTATAGTTTAATACAATACATATATTATGAAATAAATGCTAACAATATTTATTCAGAAGTTTCTTATTTATTCAGAATCAAATTAGATTACCATCTTTGAGATACTACATTCCAAAGAGCGAGCGAAACCGCGGCTTACGTTATAGCGTGGTGCTTCAATACACTAAGAGATGTTATTGTTTTCATTTCCGTATAATGTATGTACGTACGTGTCTAAACAACACATGAACTAAACAGCTCACGTCGCGGAAGAGCAGTGCCAATGTCACAACGCCAGTTGAATCACGGTCAGCTTGAGAGATGATCACTGTCACAGTTTAAAAACCTGGTCATACAGTTTGGTTGGTTAACTGAAATATTTGTGCTTAAACCAAGGCAGGTTTTATAAACTACGTTATTATGGAAAGATTTGACTGAAGTTTAGCGTTTTCTATGAGTTATAAGATAATTGTGAACATTTGGTGGTTTAATGTGTTGAATAATTGAAGATGAAATGATGTGATTCATAGTTTTGTGGTGCTAGATTATAGGGACTTGGAGAGAACTGGAAAATACAGAAATTGGATTTAGTTTGAAATCACTTAAAACACTGAAACTAATATTTCTTTAGCTGACTTCCTGTAGCCCAAATACCAGATAACTTATACTAGTAAGCCAATTCATGGCTTAATATCTGGAAAGAATTGGTATTTTGTGTTAAGGTATGGTTAGTGAAAGAGTTCAATAATTGTATCAAATATGTCTTAAATGTATAGATCTAAGACTTTCGCGAGTATTCATTTAAATGAAACTAATATTATTCGTATAACTACATACGTGTATTTTATTATTTTTAACTAAATTTTCCCGGCGTTTCGGTTACTTTGCAGCAACCGTGATCACGGGCAGACGAGATGTAGTTTTTAAAAGTAATAACAGTTTTAATAGTTTAGTTACATTTAAATGTAATAATAATGAATAGATGGATGCGTCATGAGATGTCTCATAGGTACAGATGCTAAGATATTTCTGACCGTCGAGTAAGTTCCTCGTCTTTCCTTAACTGTTTAGTAAATAAAAACCTATCTTATTAATTCCGACTACAACTTATGTTACCGTCTAACTGCAGGATAACTATTATATTTTCGTATTACCTTTTTTGGTATTATATTAATTTAACTTCTCCATTTTATTATCAAAATGTCCTATGCTGGTGTTAACTGCAATACATTCTCTGTCTTAAAACAATTTAAAAGGAATTTCCTAGTTACATAACATAGCTAGCTTATATTTTATTAGTACAATTATTTTCAATACAATATTTTTTCTGTGACTCTGCTTGTCTTATATTTCCTATCGTTGTCTTTGTCTAATACCTATAATTTCAAATATTTATAATACATAGCTTCAATGATTTGCTTAACACAAGTTTCCATCGCTACATTACGTACGTACTGAGCGACGCTCGTTTTTCATTGAGTAACTTACGTTACTACTATACTACGATTCATGAATCAAAACTATTAACGCGCTGTATAGTTTGAAGCTGCACACTTGTGGTAAAGATGATTATGTTAATAATAATACGGATGTGTTACAATAGCAATAGTAAGTAAAGTAATGGAAATGCAGTATTTTGTTTATGGGGATTCTGATAATGCCTCTCTCTCAAAGATTCAGAGCAACAGTATTAGAAGTATACCTAGCCATGCTCGCGTGAAAAGTATATAATAATGATTTAAATGAAACTAATATTTTTCGGATTATACTACGCGTGCTTTATTATTTTAAAAACTACATACTTCCGACGTCTCGCCTACTTTTCAGCAACCATGATCTTTTTATAATTAATTATATACATAGAATATATTTGCAATTTTTTAAGTAATTTACGACGTCTCTAAAATTTATTCTTTTTCATTTACTTCTGCTGATGTATTTAAATTCGTCTTTGTATATTACCTATTTTATTATTATTACAAATAAATACGTTATCCTCGCTAGATTCTTGACATGTTTCGTTATATGGCGATGATAGCGGCGTGTAGTGTCGTGTAGGTATGTTAAAATGTTTAAAAGCCAGCTCATTAAAATATTATGTTTATTATAAATCTTCACTTAATGTAAGTACCCCGTCTTGTGTATTTAGTACTGTACTGTGTCTAGTATTTAGTAACAAGTTTTGTTAATGTTCTTGACAACTAGCTTTTCGCCGGCAGCTTCGCCCGCGTGGAGTTCGGTTATATCGAGTTTCCAAGAGAACCTTTCAAAAGTCTGGGATAAAAACTATCCTATATTCTTTCTCAAGGTTAATTCTATCTCTGTACCAAATTTCACTTAAATCAGTTCAGTGGTTCAGCCGTGAAAGCGTAACAGACAAACAGACAGACAGAGTTACTTTCGCATTTATAATATTAGTAGGGATTCTACAAACCATCATCGGCGTTTTATTTACTTATCAATACAAATAGATTACTTTATTTTGCCTAATTTTGTTTAGGTCTTAGGGCATGAAAAATGAATGCATAATCAGATTTAAGATTTTCGCGAATTTATTCAGAGTCGCGTAGTATAATTAAAAAATATTACGTTTATTTAAAAAAAATGAATGTATGTTATGTTTACAGTTGACGTTCCTTGGACAACTAGTTTGTGTTTAGTACAGAATAAACATGCATTACGTAAAAAATATAAAATTTAGTATAACTATTTTCAACACAATATACTACAAAGAAATTATCAGTAGTTTTATTTAAGATTTTCAAATTAGTCACTGATACATGTCATCGTCTATCGTTAGAGTCAGTGGTGGCCTAGTGGTTAAGAGGCTCGCCTCTCATGCACGAGGGCGCGGGTTCGATCCTGGTAAGTACCAATGTGATTTTTCCGAATCATATGTACTTTCTAAGAGTATTTAGACATCACTGATTAATGCATTCCCAAAAGAGGATTGATGTCAGGCAGGCGGCCGGTCGTAAAAAAATTTGCCAAAACTATTCACAACATGTAAGGCAGACCCTGGCTAAAGCCGGGAAATTGAAAGGTAGAAATCTAGTCGTCTATTATCTATAATCAGTATTGTATCATCTACAGATGTGTTGGTACGTAGTGTTGATGCTGTGCTGGTGCTCAGTGACCGGTCTCAGGGTCGGAGTGGGCATCGCTGACGTCACAGGACCTCCCGCAGAGATCAATTTCGTAAGTTGATAAGACAATTGACACGTGAAACGATGTCTAGCACTAATATTTCCTGGAACTAATACTTACAAATTAATTCTTGGTTTACTATGTCATTCTTTTGATATAAATCTATTTCATAATCTTTCTATATGTCCTACTATTATTGTTAATATGTATATTTGTAATTTTTTATCAAACTTTAAAGAATCAGCTTAATTAGCTTAATATTATAAAAATAAAAGTAACAATTTCTAATAAGATCACCTTATTAATTTAATATTTTTTAAATCACAGTTGGCTATCTCTCCCATATGTCATCTACCCCGGACTTAATCTAGTATTAGATACTGATAATAAGACGATCATCATTTCCATATCATTTACTTCTCTATGTTTTTGTCCACATAATCTTATTAATGAACTTTTGTTTTTGTCTTTTAATACACTTTCTAAAGAATCACGTAATTGTGGGTAGTTTTAAGGCAATTAATTCAATCGTAAAACTCATACAGATGTCTGGAAATTAAGGTTTTGTGTTCCTTAACAAAATTTGTCAGTTGATTTAAACTGTACTTGTTATAGCATTCAAATGTATGTGTTATTTTTTACTAGTTTCCATATTATGCAGTATACGCAGACAGAGATATGGTAGTAGACTAGTCTTGATGTAATCTCATAAAAGTTACCTTCATCACATATTACGCAAGTTCGAGATGAAGCCTTACAAAGTACTAATCTTGTGAAATGAGGTGCATTTTCATCCATTGCGTGTTTATGTGTAAAATATAATATTTTTTTCCATTTGAAATGTGCTAAATATGTAGATAATTGGGTGGAATTAATATAGGAATCGTAGAAGGGTGATGTAAGTTATGAAAACGACGTTAATTGTTCAAATTCAATGAATGAATATCCTTCACGGCTTATTGAACACGAGGTTGTTTTGGCACAAGGACCGAAATATTCTGGAACGTTCTCTTGTTTACACTTTCGTCGACTTGTGATCGAATTTGATAATTGATTGGTTATTATTTTTGTACTTGACTCAACTTTCTTTACACCCGTTTTTGTATTTTGAACAATGCTTGTAAGACTGTAAAGATATAACCGTAAATATCTATGTAAAGAATCAGTAAGTTAGTATGAATAAGTAATATATAGTTTTTTATTTGATTTCTATAAAATACGAGTAGCATCTTAAATTCCAGTAATGTAGTTTTTTATCCAAATCTTTATAACTTTTACTGGTTATATCAGTTCAATTAGTATAATACACTCAAATTAGATAAAAAAAAATAAATCCCTACTAATATTATAAATGCGAAAGTAACTCTGTCTGTCTGTCTGTCTGTCTGTCTGTCTGTCTGTCTGTTACTCTTTCACGCCTAAACCACTGAACTGATTTTAATGAAATTTGGTACTGAGATAGAGTTGACCTTGAGAAAGAACATAGGATAGTTTTTATCCCAGACTTTTGAAACGTTCTCTTGGAAACGCGATATAACCGAACTCCACGCGGGCGAAGCTGCGGGCGGAAAGCTAGTAAATAATAAAATACAAAAAAAAGAAAAAATCACTTGAATAGTTGTTCCGAAGGTTACTGGTTCAAATCCCGGTATTTAACATTGTATAATAATTATTATTCGATATTGTTTTAAAGTCAAAACATAGTTCTTAATATTCATGTACCCACAGATGGGTTACGCCAATTTCGAGCAGACCGGTCACGGCATTCATCTGCGTCAGTTTTCTCGTGCGTTTGTTCTCGAGGATGGTGGGAGTGGTGATGGTACCACCAAGGTCGTGTTCGTGTCCGTGGACGCCGCTATGATGGGTCATGGGGTCCGGAGAGAGGTGAGATTGTGAAGAATTTGTAATGGAATATGTGTTGGAACTGATGGTAAACCCTTGCATACGATCTCCTATAAAATACTACTAAAATAATACTTGATCTGCCAAATAAGGAAACATAATTCATATTAGCCTAATAGAATTATTTATATGTTATATAGAATTATTTATTTATTGTCATCTCCAACTTTATCTTTGCAAGTGGTATACACCTTAATAGGTAATGCATTTAGTTTTAAGTTGTATAAAAATTGTATACTTTTGTACGTATTGATGTATACCACTGGTGAATCTTAAATAAATAAATATGGTGAACACATGACTGAGACAAAATAGGCTATCTTTCAACTTCTATGATTGCTCCACTATAATCGTGACTGTATTTCCTTGTCATCTATTTCCAGGTCATAAAACGTCTTCAGAAGAGATACGGAGAGATATACCATGAAGGAAACGTCATCATTAGTGGAACTCACACCCACTCTACTCCGGGAGGGTTCCTACTAGACTTCCTCTTCGATCTGCCCATACTGGGTTTTGTTAAAGAGACTTATGTAGCTCTGATCGCTGGCATAGTGAAGGTATACATTTAAAATCATAATTTGTAACCTAATTATGGATCCTATATTATTTTTCGATTACTTTTAGCTGTTTTATCAAAGCAAACTATGATGTTAAGTGATTGTTTGTTCACAGAGTATCATTCAAGCTCATAATTCCCTGACTGAGGCTCGCATGCTGTACGGTGAGGGCGAGGTATTGGACGCTAACATCAACCGATCACCGACTTCGTACTTACGGAACCCACCCGAGGAGAGAGCCAAGTCAGTTGAAACATATTGTACTACTTATTAATATGACCTTAAGAACCATAAATTTCCTTCCAAAGAGTAAATTCTATACCAATAATAAAACATTTTTATATTATCTACTAATATTCCTAATGATATATATGACTCGCGAGTATTCATTGAAATAAACTAATATTTTTATCATCGATGTTAATGATTTACATCTCATCTGCCCGTCATTACGGTTTCTGCAAAGTAATGAAAACTTCTAAAAAATGTAGTTAAAATAATTATAAACGCGTACTAAATCGAAAAATAGTCAGTGGTTGTCTAGTGGTTTAAAGGCCCGCCTCTCATGCACGAGGGCGCGGGTTCAATCCTGGTAAGAACCAATGTGATTTTTCCAAGTCATATGTACTTTCTAAGAGTATTTAGACATTACAGATTAATGCATTCTCAAAGAGTGTTGATGTAAGGCAGGCGGCCGGTCGTAAAAAAATTTAACCAAAACTATTCACACCAAGGCAGACCCTGGCTAAATCTGGGGAATTGCCAGGTAGAAGAAGACTAAATCTAAAAATATTAGTTTTATTTCAATAATATTCGTGGTATTTATACCTTCTATTCGACTTTTAGTAAAAATGTATAAGCAGGTGCAATAAATTAGTACAGGACACGTAATATACGCCTTTACGGGTATAATTTCACACATCATTTTGTACGATAATATTTCAGCAAATCAGGTTTTTACAAGCATTAAAAAATTATACACTTCCAAGTTTAATGAAGAATCCTAGCAGTGAATGCGAAATTGTTAAATTTTCTAGGTACAAGTATGACACGGATAAGACCCTGGCCCAAGTGAGGTTCGTAAAGCCGACTGGTGACGTGCTAGGAGTCATCAACTGGTTCGCCGTACATCCTACAAGTATGAACAACACCAATAAGCTGATCTCCTCAGACAACGTGGGATACGCCTCCATACTCATGGAGAAGGTTTTGAATGGAAACAAAACTCTACCTGGCAAGGTGACAGAAACAATATCTGCCTTCATTCTTTATATTTTCTTTGCTATGAAAACCTCGCCTAAAGTCAGTGGTGGCCTAGTGGTTAAAGGGTAAGAGTATTTAGACATCATTGGTCTAAGAGTATTTAGACATCATTGATAGCTGGTGAAGGAAAACATCGTGAGGAAACCTGGACTTATAATTTCACAATTATAAGTTTGAAATCACCAACCCGTCTTGAGCGCGTGGTGATTAATGCTCAAACCTTCTCCATGTGAGAAAGAGGCCTTTGCTCAGCAGTGGGCTCTGATAGGCTGATAACGACGACGACGAAAACCTCTAATTATGCCACTAATTATGTTGCTGATACCAAAATTTTTTTTTCTTTTTTTAAGAAGATATTCTCTCGTTAAAGTTATTTTATGAATATCCATCTTTTTGTATATTGGGTAGAAATGTATCCATCAGTTTGTTTCTCTCGTTTCCAGGGTCGTATAGTATGTGCCTTTTCATCCACTAACCTGGGCGACGTGTCTCCCAACACTCGCGGTCCTCGCTGTGAGTTCTCCGGCCAGCCGTGTGACCAGGAGACTCTGTTGTGTAAACTGCCCAAAGAAAGATGCTTCGCGTCCGGTCCGGGTCGGGACATGTTTGAGAGCACTCAGATTATCGCCACTAAGATGTTTGATACTGCTATAGTGAGTGACGTAATCTTAGATGTAGGTGCTAGAGCCTAGCTGTTGTCAAGTAACTACAGCTTGAAAATAGTCTGGCTCGACCCAAGTACCACTCTTCCCAAGAGTACCAATCTTCATGACGATCTTTCCAAGGAAGATCGTCGTGAAATAGCCTTTAATGACTGTGTTTCGTCCGATGAGTGAGAGAGACGGTTGCTCTTTCCCTGTTCCCTTTGGTAGCATTTCCTTATTCCCACCCCTTCCTTTTTCACCACAAATAAGGTTGACAACGCATCTGCATTATCTTAGATATCCATGGGCGACGGTGACTACTGCCCATCAAATTGGGCCTTCTGCTTTATGCTACCTTTTACTTAAAAAAAAAATATAATTGTAACTTTTACTTAAAAAAAAATATAATTGTATCATGTAATTTGTCGCTGGATTAATATAATTAGAGTACTTGATATCTCCCAATTAATATATTTCCAGAAAGTTCTAAGCCAGCCCGGTGAGGACATCACGGGTCCTATAGGAATGGTCCATCAATATGTAGCCATGCCCCAGCAGGAGGTGGCGCCCTACGACCCCGTCACGGAAACCTTTAACACGGTGAGCTCATCGACCACAGTCTTCCACAGCTGATAGACATCTTAGGGTGTAGTATTATGTATATATCCCTACTAATATTACAAATGCGAAAGTAACTCTGTCTGTTTGTCTGACACTGAAGTGATTGTAATGAAATTTGGTACAGATATAGAGTTGACCTTGAGAAAGAACATGGGATAGTTTATATCCCAGACGTTTGAAAGGTTCTCTTGGAAATGCGATATAACCGAACTCCATGCGGGTGAAGCTGAAGGTGAAAAGCTAGTATAGTATATTAGTACTATCACGACATAGCCTATAAATATATAAGTTATAACATATATTGGTATCACTATCATCGATATACGACTCAAATTATATTTTGACCATTTCTCAATATTGCCTTCATGTAGCACCCATGTCCAAACATAAAATCTTATAAATTACTCTGAGACTGACAGTTACAAATTATTAAATAGAATTCTTCTAGGGAACAATAAATTCCTTAAATTATTTCCACACCCTGATCTAAAACTATTTTCTTATTAATCTTCTTCTTCTTCTACCTGGCAATTTTCCAGCTTTAGCATGGTCTGCCTTACATATAAGTTGTAAATAGTTTTGGCTAATTGTTTTTATGATCCCCCCGCCTGACATCAACCCTCTTTGGGAAAGATATCTTCTTATTAATGTACTCCGGTTACATCTTTGTTTATTTCTCTCTGCAGAGCGTGTCAGTGAAGGGTTGCGTGCCAGCGATGGGGTACAGCTTCGCGGCGGGCACGACGGACGGTCCGGGCGCGTTCAACTTCACTCAAGGCACCACCACCACCAACCCCCTGTGGAACGCGGTGCGCGACCTGCTGGCCGCGCCCACCCCCGAGGACGTCGCCTGCCAACATCCTAAGCCTATACTGCTGGCTACTGGAAGGGTTTGAGCTTTGTTGGACTGTTTGCACTTAAAATTTTTTTGCACATAGTAGGGTACATAGGTGTAACTAAAATACATATTATGATATCCAAGACTTTCGAAAGTATTCATCTAAATGAAACTAATGTTTTCGGATTACGACGAGTTATTTAATTATTCTTGACTACATACTCCCGACGTTTCGGTTGCTTTGATCTACGGTCAGACGAGATGTTGTAACTAATAAAAGTATATATATAAAGTATTGTTTAAATGTTATCGAAATTGTTGACATGATTATATTGAGATTATACGATCGTTATTATGAACCTCTGAGAGGACCACGCAGACTGAAATAATGAAAACAAAATGTGTTTATGTTCCAATTTATTCAAAACTTATACATGGTACATAAAACATGTTTCCACAAAAAATATATACAAAAAAAAATTTTTCTTTCTTCCATCAAACAATTATTATTAAATAACATTGCTTGGTTTTCAGGCGGAGTTTCCGTACGAGTGGCAGCCTCACGTAGTCTCATGTTCGGTGGCTCGTCTGGGCGGGCTGATTGTGGCCGCCGTGCCGGGAGAGTTCACCACCATGGCTGGGCGGAGGCTGCGAGGGGTCGTAGGGCGGGCGGCTGGCTCACGAGCTGTCATCGCTGGACTATCTAATATATACTCGGACTATATCACCACGCCTGAAGAGTACCAGGTATTATAAAGGATCTGAATATTCTAATTACTTATTTAAGCATTCTTTTTTGGGAAAAAACCTATCATGAATCGCTTTTAGCGGGCAAAAACTAGTATATACATGCGATCTAAAAATTTCGTCTATTCAGACGATAGGCAATGACCATAATTTTTTTTATGAAAAGTTAAATTATTGAAATAAAGAAAATACACTCTGTTTGAACCTGGTTGACTATTCTTGTGTGTGTGTGTGTGTGTGTTCAGGCCCAGCGGTACGAGGCCGCGTCCACCATCTACGGGCCCAACACGCTGCACATATATCTGCACAAGTACAAGGAACTCACCGAGGCCTTGATGGAGGTAGGTCGTCACGACACTGGCATACAATATCATACTAATAGGTTTAAATTATAATATATAGCGAATTAAATCAATGAAGTTTGCATATATCATAGTCATGATAATTTTTGTAATTTTTTCTATTAAATTTATTTCATACTATGTATAAATAAAGACAAATTATTTTTGACGTATGTTAGTGATAGTGCATGTCTGTCACGTGCGTGCATTTCTTTTATAACAATATACCACTCGTCGACTAACGGTTCGAGTGAAAGCGGCCGAGATACTGTTACTACACACAATTCAATAGAAACTAAAAACAATTCACAGTTCTATGTTTTAAAACATTCTTTTCCTTATAATAGTAACTAAACTTAAAAATAAGTGGTTAATAACAATCTTCTACTGTATATATTAAGTTAACCAACTAAAACAATTTAGTAATCTGAGTTTTTGGTATACAAAGAACGCTTTAAAAAAAAACTATATCGATTAGATTAATATTTAAACCACACATTAAATCTCGTTTCTCTGTTTCGGACACATTCCACAAGAAGGTTATATTTAAGGCCACGTAAATTCCAATTAGGAAAATTTAATTTCTTCATTATTAACCCAAATCTTTTAAGCGAAATATGTTCAGAACTCTGCTAAACCATAGTCTGAGTCCGAAAAATTAACTCACAGTTAACTTTAACAATAAATTTCCTTTACTCTACGTCTATAAAGTTACAAGTTACTAATAGTATGTGATGATGTTAGGGCTCCGCGGTGCCCCCGGGCCCTTCTCCGCCTGACCTGAGCCAGCAGCTTATCACTCTGGTGCCTCCCGTGCTGTGGGACTCCGCCCCCTACAAGCATGAGTTCGGAGACTGTCTGCAGCAGCCGCACACACACTACAGCTATGGAGACACTGTCACCGCCACATTCGTATGACATCTATGTTTAATAGACCAAAAGATAAAAAAAACAGTTTGCTTTAGAAAAAACGGCTGAAATAAAACTTCTTTCGCACCGGACGTCCGTTCATGCATGAATCCATGCATGCATCTCCCTCTCACTTTTGTTCGCCTCACCCGATCACATTTTCGTAAGGCATTCACCAGCTTACCCCAAGCGTAAAGAAGTTTTACTTCAAACAAACGTTATAAGTATATTCTAAGTGACGTGTTTTTATTGTCATACATTCCAGGTGTCAGGTCACCCCAGGAACAGTCCTCGTCACGGTCGCTGGTTCGTGTCGGTGGAGCGACTGGAGCCTGGGACCGAAGACTCCTGGGAGGTGGTCGCCACGGACGCGGACTGGGAGACCAAGTGAGAGATTATAGCCTCATGTTTAAACAATTTACAGGAAAAATTCTATTACAATAGAACTATTTTAAATTTCTTCAGTTTTAATGAAACTTGATTTAACCATGTCAACCATTAAGGTTTAAAGATCTTTATTCTCAACAAGACAATACATGGTCACTTATTTGAGAACATTACTGACTCAAACATATAACATTGTTAACATTAACACCAAGTTTTATTTAATCTGTAGTGGTTAATACGAAATTATTAAGAGAATAAAAGAAACCATTAACTTTAGTATTCCTTTACTAACGTTGTCTGCTTTCTACGTCTTCCAAATTTACATTTCTTCCTTCAAATCTCACCCCTTTCCTTCAAATTCCCCCCCCCCCAGAAATCAAAAAAATAATGCTCTTCATCTACACGTTAGTAATCCCATAATCATATATTCTCAGATACATCTGGAAGCGTAATTCAAAGATACTAGGCACGAGCGAGGCGGTGGTGGAGTGGGAGGTTCCTGAGGGTACTCCCGCGGGAACATACCGGCTGCATCACTACGGGAACTATAAATACATACTAGGAGGAGTCTATCCCTACCACGGGTTCACTGACCCCTTCCAAGTCTCTTAACATAAAAAATAAATTGAGATCAAACTTGGGAGTATATGAACTCCTCCAGGCTTAAACCATACTTATACATGTTGCTATAAAGATTTATCCTGACTGTGCTTGCCATACAAATAATTCTACTTCAATTCACAGATTCAATCAAATATTCTATTAATAGTCAATATACCATCAGTTATTCTCCTAGTATGTCTTCTAGTATGTCTGTAGTAGTAATAATTAATTCTGTTTAAATCTATTTTTCTTCCCGGTGTTTGTATATAAATGTTCCTAGTCTTAATTGTATAATATATAATTAATTCTACGTAAAATAGTCTAAGAAAAATGTATAGAACATAATGTCTAATAACTGTGATAATGCGAGGCTTCTCATTGAAATGTGTGACGCCACTTATACGACTGCCAATTCACATGTTAAGAAACTGGTCTTAATATTTAAATATGATATATTTTATATTCGATTATTGTTAATTTTATTTATATTATACATATATAATTATGTGCCAAAAAGATGCGCAGGCGCAACCGTTAGTGGTTGCAGTTAAAAATATAATTACATTGGTAAGTGTAATGTTATTTTAAATTATAAACTTGCCATTTTTTTAATAAATAAAATGTATTTATGGATATTTTGTTTGTTTTATTTTTAAGACCTTCACGTTAGTCCTACAAGTCAATTTGACCTACAATGATTATTTTAAATTCCTATCTAATCAATTGTTTTTTTCTGATGGATTTAATTATTTTCATGATTAATTAACAAGAGATATGAAATATCCTTTCTGTCGGTTTAGTGGTTTGCATTAATTGACAAAAATATTGACATATTCTAGTTTTTACATATTAATTATCTTTTATAGAACCATTTTAATGAACTAGTACATGAATGTATTTTCTTTCGTATTAAAACCTTTATTAATATATAAAACAAAATTCCACTAAGATATATTGTTTCTTGATCGAGATCGTCTTAGAGTTATGATTTTTTTATGTTTTTGTATGTGTAAATTCTTTCAATAAAGTATATGAATATTATAAATTTAGAAAATGTCAATTTATTTAACGTCGATATTGAATTCAATTTTCTATACTAAGTTGCACTAAAACCATTTTTATATGATAATAACAAATCATAACATTCTATTTTGTGGGTATCCTAAGCTTATCCTAAATCATACTTATCAGAGAAAAATTACAACACTGTCTTATCTTTTTTTCTATTATACTTAAAGATAAAAATATATTATGTATGTGTATTGTAATGATAAGAATAAGGAAAATCTATGGGGGGTAACAGAATTAACGAAAACAAGAGGAAATCCATATGATTAAGAATTAAGGTGTTTTGATGAAATTAAAGATGTACTGTTTGTAAAATAAAATAATACGTAATAGATAAAAATGTTTTTTTTTATCATTTATCTCATGTAATTAGACATTTTGTATTTTCATTAATCGTTTATCATAAGCTGAAGTGATTAAAATGTAATTTAATTAATGTTTAAGTGTAAGATGGTGTGCAAGTGTTTTTAATTAAAAAACAAGTAATTAATTAATTCAGAAACGGGAATTATATAAGCTTACACGACTTGGTAAAACTATTCTAAAATACGTGATGATTTTAAGAAAGCATTAACAAAGAAAAATTACTTTTTCATGTATTTCAAATAAAAATCGCTAAAAAGTAAGGTGCTTCTAATAACTTAAAGCATTATAAAGGGAAAATCTGTAGTAAATATGGCTATATCATTAACTGGTAAGTTGGTGATCATTTTCGTCACCTTGGCTGTAGCGGCCGGTATGGCAACTATGATCGTGTTCTTACTGAAAGAGGAAGAAACTGAGACTCCTATAACGACCTCCACGACCCCAGGACCTGAACCCGTTCAGGGGTACCAGGTTGGAGTAGGAGTAGCAGACATCACTGGACCCTGCGCTGAAATAACCTTTGTAAGAATTATCTGATTAACAGTTGCTTATAAATAAGTGACTCTGCAATAATGCCCCCCCATACTACTTTTTATTTGAATTCTGAAAATGACCTGCATTTGTGTAAAAAGAAATATAATACTAAGAACCTGTTTGAAAATATTACTATTTAAAAATCATTTGTTTCGTTTATTAAAACAAAATGAGACACTATCATCGCAACTAGAATGTGCCTTGTAAATTCTAATATAATCTGTTTGGCTCACTACTTCATGAAATCAAAGGTTAACAAATCCTAAAACACTTCATAAAACTTTCTCAATAGATGGGTTATGCTGAATTGGGTCAAAGAGGCGGAGGCATCCATCTTCGTCAGTTCTCGAGAGCATTTATCTTCGTGAGAGGTGACACGAGGGTGGTCCTAGTTACTGCTGATGTAGCGGCTTTGGGGATTGCTCTTAGGAGAGAGGTGAGCCTTCATCTTAGAGAATCTACATGTATATTTGAAAACGATTACTCACATTAACTATGCGGGTGATAAACAGTTGTTTTAATTTAATTTATAATCACTCAATGATGCTTTTATGATGGTAAATCTAAAATCAAGGAAAGTGCTCACTTTCTGTCAAAAAGGCTGCAAGGAAATGAGGATTAATATGAATAAAAATTAATAATGATACATAAATATGATTTTCCAGGTTGTAAGGAAACTCCAGCAGCAGTATGGTAATCTTTACGGCATACGTAACGTAATCTTAACAGGAACACACACTCACAGTGGACCGGGAGGATATCTTGTGGACTTTTTATTCGACATTACTATTCTTGGTTTCTCCAGAGAAACTTTTGATGCTTACGTTGATGGTATCACAAGGGTGAGATTTATTTTAGCTCTGTTATTAATTAATTGTAAAATATTAAATTTATGAAATGTTGTTTTCAAACAAATGAAAAATTAAATGATTTTGCAACCAGTAGATATGTTTTAAATTTATCTTAATGTAGTACAATATTTTGTAAAAGAAATAAACTATATTACATAAAAATTATATATATTCAGAGTATAGTGAACGCTCACAACCAAATAGTTCCTGCGCGTCTCTTCGTGAGTTCAACGCATGTTTTAAATGCACAAATGAACAGATCTCCTTACTCGTACGATCAAAATCCTGCCGAGGAAAGACAGAGGTACAATTATATTCAATTTAAACATTCCTTTGTTTGTGGTGCATACAGTTAATGGAATATTTTCTTGTCATAAACTAGATATAATTCTAACACCGACACTGAGCTAACTCAACTCCGTGTGGTTAAATCGGACGGTAGATTGCACGGCGTCCTCAACTGGTTCTCAGTCCACACCACCAGTATGAACATGACTAACAGACTGATATCCTCCGACAACCTTGGATACGCTGCCATGAGGATGGAGAAGGAATTGAACCCTGGACGATTGGCGGGAAAGGTAAGGAGACGGGAATATAAAAGTCTTTTGTTTTATGGGGAATTGGGCAACCGAGTAGGTGTCAAACATCAGCAATGTAGGTTTGCGGATATTTGCCACCCTTAATTGGGAAAGAGGGGGAATAAAGATGGAAAAGGGTGATAATAAGTATAGGACATCCGGCTTTCTCACTCGTCGGATGAAACGCAGCCATTAAAGACTACTTCACGCCGATCTTCTGTGCGAGGGTGGTACTTCCCGAGCCAGCACATGTTCGAGCTGCAGTTACTTGACCACAGTTAAGCTCTAAAAATTCTAAATCTTGAATTAATAAAACCAAAATAATGTTGAGTTAATACTTGAATTTTATAAGAAATTCTACAATGATATTATGTTTCATTTGTGAATCAAATGGAACTTCAAGTTTCTCAGGTTGATGGTTCAAACTCTGTGTTGTGCTCCTTTGATTTTGCATCGTATCTGAATTTTAATTCTAATTGAAACTATATGATTACATTACAGCCTAAAGTCGTAGCCGGCTTTTTTTCATCAAACCTTGGAGATATATCGCCTAATATCCGTGGTCCTAGATGTGAGCGCAGCGGTCAGGAGTGTGATAACCAGTTCCGGTTGTGCGACCTGTTCGAGCTTTGTTTCGCTCGGGGTCCAGGTGAAGACATGTTCGAGAGTACCAAGAAAATAGGAGAAGCTGTTTTTCAAGGAGCTATGGTGGGTTTGATTATAAACTAAATAGGACAAAAAAAAATAATAAATTAAAATTATTGTATAATCAACTGTATGCATAATTTTTAGGAGGCCCTGAATAAACAGGGGCAAGAGCTAAACGGTACCCTTCGAGTCATGCACCAATTTCTGGAGATGCCATTAGAAACTGGACGAAAATATAATCCTGTTACAAGGAATTTTACGGTTTGTTATTAAGTGTATATAATGGATAATACTAGGTATGTTGAAAAAATTAAACAGTTTATTACTAACATGTACTTTGTACTATTAAGGGAGAAAAATATTTGAGAAAAGGAAGACGTCTCAAATAGGAACGTAACAGATTATATGAAGAAAAACAACATTAGAGATTTATTGTATTTTTGGCAACATAGCAGCTAAATATTTTCTAATTCTATTGCCATTGTATTATAGGACGAGACAGTGAGAGGCTGTGTACCAGGACTGGGTTACAGCTTCGCCTCCGGGACATTCGATGGAGCCAACATCCTTAATATAACGCAGGTATTCAATCGGATATGATTCATATATTTTTAATACATTTCCTTAACCAAGTTACTTGTTATATTCAGGGTACTCTTACTAATAATCCGCTGTTAGACGCCATCAGTTCCGTGGTAGCGAGGCCGACCAGTGACGATGTGGCGTGCCACGCTCCCAAACCGATTTTGTTGGCCACAGGACGTGTCTGTATTCTATTAGTTTTTTTATATTATGCCTAAAATAAAAAGATAGTCTATTTATAAGTGTATTTTAGGCAAACTTTCCAGTTCCATGGCATCCTCGTACAGTATCCTTGTCTCTCATTACGATAGGCTCATTCGCTGTGGTGGGTTACCCCGGAGAGCCTACAACTATGGCCGGGCGGCGGATGAAGGATGTAGTTGCTGATGCTTTGAGGGAAAACGGATTCAATCCTAAAGTAGTAATATCCGGTTTGACGAATGAATACACACATTATGTGGCCACCTTTGAAGAATATCAGGTATTTTGTAATATCATGCCTTTTTATTCATATTTTGGTGACGTGCAGGCTCTTATTTCTTATTATTTTGTCAGGTGCAACGCTATGAAGCTGCGTCCACAATGTACGGACCACACACGTTGGATATAATCCTAAGCAGGTTGAGGGACTACACGATAGCGGCTGTAACAGTGTGTATAACAGAAATTATGAGTTGAAATATAATTAATGTATCTTAAGATACAACATTGGTTTACATCTTAGGGTAATGTTTAATATTAGTCATGTATCTTAGGGAGCTGGGATTCCGCCGGGTCCAGAGCCAGAAGATTACCTTAATCGTACAATATCTCTGATTCCCTCAATCAATATCGACACAACTCCAGCCGGAGCCAACTTCGGAGATGTGATCCAACAGCCTCCAGAATCCATCGCACTTGGAGACACTGTTACAGTTCAATTCGTAAGTTTTAAAACATTTTACTATATTCCTTTATTTTAAGAGCAACACTCAATATATATTTTAATGATAATATAGGTAGGAGCCAACCCTAGAAATGATTTACGACAAGAGTCGAGCTATGTGGTCGTTGAACGGCTTGAGCTCGGGAACTGGACCACTGTGGCTACAGACGCTGATTGGGAAACTAGGTAGATAACGATTAACTGTTTATTTTTAATGTGATATATTTTAAGGAACATGAACAAGTGATACAATCGGTATTTAGAAATTTTTCCAGGAAGGTGTTGATTTTGTGCAATTTTTGTACCTAGAAGGTCCTCTTGACATATATTTTTTATTTAGAAATACACAATTTTTATCAATCAAATTGGCTTAATTGACGTATGTTCCTTTGTCACGAAAGTCAATGTAGCGTAATCTTGGAAAAGCCTCCAATAACTTTCCAAACTCATGAACTTAAGAATTCCAATATAATCTAAGGAATCATTTAATTTTTCTAATTCTAATCCTAGGTTTTACTGGGAGCGTGTGGGAGGACAGTCATCAGGGGAGAGTCGTGTCACTGTCATGTGGACACCATCAGAAGTTTCCAACCTTCCCCATCGCTTGACCTACTACGGAGCTGCACGCGGGGAAGGAAACACTATCACGCAGTTCACAGGAGTCAGCAACTCGTTTATGATCAGAGCAATGACAAGAGATAATTTACAGTATATTTGAGATATTGGTAGCACAGCAAGACATTTATGAACATGACTATTTGGTTTAAATAGGCGAATAAGTGTTAAAAGAGGAATAAACGAAAAATTTAAATATATTTGTTTTTTATTCCATAATTTGGTTTGTGTTCCCAGTTTAACGAATATTCTATCACTGGAAATAATTGTTAAAGTTCTTTAAGTATCACGATTGAAGATTATTAAAATGGAGAATTATATTACGTTTTAATAAACTCTTTAATATCGTTAAAATATTAATTCTTAAATTAAAATTTCCTAAAAACTCAAAAGAGTTTGATGCTTAAATAATCGAAGATGAATCGTTTACAATTATTTATAAAAATATTTATTGCCTCATTTAATCTAAAGGAATGAAAATTAATAAAAAAAATTATGAAAGTTGTTTTCCTAATAAATTGTACACAAACAAAAAATTTGTAATCAGATCTAAAATTTTAATGTAATGAGATTCTCACCTCGTCTGCCCGTGATCACGATTGCTGTAAAGTAACCGAAACGTCGGGGGTATCAAGTAAAATTTTAAAATAATTAAAGTGGTAGTAAATCAGAAAATATGAGCTTTAAATCAAACAGTTACTATTACAGACCGTGATAATGTATTTACTAACCAAAAACTCTCTACATTATATTTTTGTTTATCGTCTTGATTATTTGTGATAGTGCAACATTCATTAAGAAAGGCGATTACTAGAAATATTATCAATACCAGTCTGCGTTCATTGACGTAACTGATGTTAGTATAGACTTGCAAAAAAAGTATCTGATATAAAAGTAATTTTATAGATAGTACAGAATATTCTTCTTACGATATATGTATACGTTTAAAATAATGTTAAAGTTTGTTAGTTAAATAAAATTTACTTTATCGTCTATATCTTTAACAACAGATTGACCATAAAATCTTTAAAACCTGTTTAGATATAGTTGATACCGTTATTAAAATATATCGCACAAGTCGTTTATTTAATTTGTACCTCATTAAGTAACTAGAACTTCATTCAGGTATTTTATGTATATTAAATCTAATGAGATCTAAGACTATATTAATTTATTTAAATGAAACTAATATTTTTCGTATATTCTACGCGTATTTTAATATTTTCAAAAACTACATACTCCCGATGTTTTGGCTACTTTTCAGCAATCACGGGCAGACGAGATGTACTTTTTTACAAAAATATCCGAAAAATATTAGTTTCATTTAAATATATTGAATCTACCTGTAGCCCAGTTTTTATATTTTTATTTCATGTGTAAGAGTAGGTAACTAAAAAAGTTCTTTTCAAATTGATCAGTTACTCTCAATACATAATTTTTTGAGTATAATTTTTTGGTACTTTAAATATATATCGGATTTATGACACATTCGTTGTTTTAAAAAAAGAGGGACGCCAGCCTCACTGACGTCTCTAATGTCACTTCTTCTAGAACGGTCCATGATATTTTAAAATGAAACTTCAATTGTAGAGCAAGAGCCAGGGCCAGCCAGGCATTCGTTAATTTACAAAAGCTGAAAGTTTTTCTATAGATGTACCCAATATAGGTAGTCACGATCCCCAATTATGAAATTTGGGTCGAGGTGGCTTTGGCAGGTAACACGTTCTAAAGGTGTATAAAATTTTCTTTCACTTTCCTCTTAGTACAAAATTCAGTTTTGATATATTGTCATCGTAATAATATTAGAAATCACGCTGTAAATTGCCCGGCACTTAGTAAGGTGGGAAACCCAACCAGGCACCCCTAAATTATAAGTAATTTTATTTGTACTTTCGTTATAGTACATATATAAGCTGATTTTTATGTATGTTACTGAGGAAAGTATTAAATTATATTTACTCAGTAGCCAGGCAGTTTCGATGGTGCTTTTACCTGGCCAGGCACACTGAAAGTCTTCCGTAAGTGCGAGAGGAAGGAACATATCCTCGATAAAGTTACGAATAGATATGTTCATGTTTACATTTTATAGGTATTTAGTTACTGAGAAGACAAACTTAGTTATTTGGGACAAATTTTTCTCGTTAAATGCTTTTTCAAAAGTAAACGTACAGACGGTAGGCTCTTCTGTTTCTGAACAATACTTTTTTATGTGTTATATAGTTCAGTCATTGAGTGAAAAGATGGTTCTAAATGTAATTTGTTGCTGATATTATATACTAGATACTAGAAAAAGTAAAAGTAATAATAGGCATAATAAAAATATCTTTTTCGTTAAATTTCTTATTGACAAATTACTTATGCCCTCCCATAATACATAATTTATTTTTTTAATATTGTGATTCTAATTTGAATAAACATTGAAATGTAGAATTTTTCAAAACAGTTTTAATTAAACTGTTAGATTTTTGATGTAATAACTTATTGAAAATTTGTTAAATTATAAAATAGTTCACACAAAATACATTGCTAAATGACAGCTGATGCGCAGTAGAAGCTCGCAATAGACCGAGAGCACTAACTCACTCACACTCGCTCAGATATATGTTCCTCGTTCTCGCACTTACGGAAGACTTTCAGTATGCCTGGCCAGGTGAAAGCACCATCGAAACTGCCTGGCTACTGAGTAAATATAATTTAACACTTTCCTCAGTAACATACATAAAAATCAGCTTATATATGTACTATAACGAAAGTACAAATAAAATTACTTATAATTTAGGGGTGCCTGGCTGGGTTTCCCACCTTACTAAGTGCCGGGCAATTTACAGCGTGATTTCTAATATTATTACGATGACAATATATCAAAACTGAATTTTGTACTAAGAGGAAAGTGAAAGAAAATTTTATACACCTTTAGAATGTGTTACCTGCCAAAGCCACCTCGACCCAAATTTCATATTTGGGGATCGTGACTACCTATATTGGGTACATCTATAGAAAAACTTTCAGCTTTTGTAAATTAACGAATGCCTGGCTGGCCCTGTCTCTTGGACTATTGGTCTTAATGCTCCTGTATTTCTCAAAGATTCTTCATAATTACATACTTCAATGATACACACTCACTGAACTCTGAATTATCAATTCTGGAGTCTCAATTCTGGAGTCCGCCGTCGTGAGTCCAGACGTCATATTTATAACAAGATTTATACATAGTTCTATTCTCCTTTGATTTCGTTTTACTTTTAACAATAATCATAAATACTAATGAGGTTTAATAAGAATTGATGATGGCCTGAAATTATTTTCAAGTAGCATCCGTTATTAAAGCTGGTAGCGCCGATATATACAAGTTGACAAACGAACATTGTGAATAATGAGATCTAAGATTTTCGCGAGTATTCATTTAAATAAAACTAATATTGTTCCGATTATTACACGTATTTTATTATTTTAAAATTCAACTCGTCTGCTAATGATCACGGTAGCTGAAAAGTAACCGACACGTCTGGATTATTTAGTTTTTAATCCAATTTTTTTTTTGTTTCATTTGAACATTGTGAGTGTCGTGATTTTCCTGTTTCTATCAATTTTTATGATATATATTTTTCGAGTAGACTTTCCTTATACGATTTTTATCGTAAGTGTTATCTTTGTGTAAGCACTTACTAGACTTGTATTATGTAATAAAACATTTAATATAATAAAAAGTTGAGTTTTTCGTACGTCAATGTGACGTTTGTTTTATTTTTTTATTTCATTTGTTAATTACAGTCTAAAACAATTGAATGTATTTTCTAAAGTAGTCATAATGTTGCACTTGTAAAACCTCACTTTGATTATTGCAATTTCTTTATTTTACTAAATTATACTGAAGATACAATAAAAAAACAATAGTAATGTACGCTAAGTAGGAAATAACTTTTGTTAAAGTTCCTAACAAATCACAGACTGTTTTGATTACGCTTGATAGCGTTTATAAAGTTTTTAAATATTAAACATTTCATAAATTTATTTAATATAACCATTATATTAAAAATACAAGGAAAGTTTTGTTAGTTACAGTATTTATATCCCTAGAACGGCTGTAGGGATATGCTTGAAAAATGGCGGAGGGATAGAATAGAACCAGGAGACGGACATAGGATATTTAATTTTGTTCGATCGAAAAAGAATAAAAACTGAATAAATTCCAATATCTTTTTTTTAATCATTTTCTCATCATGAATACCTACCATTTGTAACTAAGCTGATTTCTATAAGCAGGAATTGGTCTCATTAATAAATCAATGAACATCATTAGCTACTACTATTTTAATAAGAAGTAAAATAATTATGTTACTTTAGGGTTTCATATAATCTATACTAATATTATAAAGCTGAAGAGTTTGTTTGTTTGTTTATTTGTTTGTTTGAAAGCGCTAATCGCCGAAACTACTGATTCGAATTGAATACATATTCTTTTTGTGTTGGATAGTCCAGTTATCGAGGAAGGCTGTGGGCTGTATAACATACGCTACGACCAATAGGAGCACAGATATAGTGGTAAATGTGTAAAAAACGGGAGAGATCTTTGAAGCCTTCCGTTGCGTGCGCCGTGAAAACTTTTCAAGATACACAAAAAAAAGGTATTAAAGAATAATCCGGTAAATGTAAAAAGAATAAACAGTCTGCGACAGTATATGTCTATCTTTAAAGATTAACTCACAAAAACCGTTTTTATGGTACCTAATTTGGTCGAAATAATTTGTTTAAGTTGTATCAACATAATAATATTAATCTTTATTCAAATAAACAAATAAATATGTTGTTGGTTAAGAGTACTTCATTGTTAATTTAAAAAAAAACATAGGTTTTATCCTGAAAATTCTACGGGAACTCGACCATTCCGAAAACCCCGCAAGAACGGGAACTATGTGGGAAGAACCAAAAATCTGCCGGAAGTCACTATTCCACGCGGACGAAGTCGCGGCAAAAGCTAGTCAGTATATACAGAAACTAACTTTATGTACTAATTTCGTTTATTAAACTATTTTATTTTATTTTTCTGGATTAGTAAAAAATATTTTAATCTCATTGTTATTATAAATCAGAGGTTTCCAAAATTACTGTGTCTTTTGCCAAAATCACTTTGAGAATAAATTGTTTTTTACCGACTCCATTTTTTAATCTACCAAAAAACTACTATAACTTATCCTGGCTAAAGGAAATTACCAAATCACACCCCAGGCTTCTACACAAAACACAACACCCTCTTTTTTATTCTGCAGCACTCACAAGGGTCGCCCACTTTAGGAAAGGCTGATATAAATTAACTGCATCGAATAATATAATAATAGAAAATGTGCCCTTGTACGGTTGTTTATAATTATAAATTGTTATGCTGTTGTGGACGGAGGATTACTTGGAAATTGTAGTTAAAGAAGTCTCATAAAAAATATTAATATTAAAACGTTTTGGCAAGTCTCTGTCAGAATTAAAAGGTGGTCTCTTTAAAAGGTTGTAGAGCCTGTGGTCAGTTGCAGGTCGTAATGGGCTGATTCGATCGGGGAAGTACCATCTTCGGACAGGATCGGCGTGAAGTAGCCTTTATTGGCTGCGTTTCGAGTTAGTGAAAAAGCCGTTTGCCATTTCCTTCTTCCCACCCTTTCCAGACCTCTCCTTTTTCCCAACCTTTCCTTCTTCCTCAAAAATCAAGGTTAACATCTATTAACTGTCAGACGTCCGTGGCTGACGGTGACAACTGCTCACCAACTGGGCCGTCTGGTCGTTTGCTACTTTGGTTATACATATATATATTCTATGATTCTCTTTATTGAAGTACAAATCTTGTATTATACAGTCGATGGCCTTGGTTGCACTATGTTTGTAATGTTTTATATAAAAAGTAAAAACCGTAAGAAGCCTCTTGGGCGATATGAGGGTGAGATTTTTTTTTAATATGATGGATATTTGTAATCGAAGACAAAGACTGTACAAAATAGGTAAATAGGTAGTAGACAACGTTCAGATTATTATCAATATTAGAGATAAATAACTTCCTTTGTTTTTTTCAACACCTGTATCATTGATTAATTGTATAAGATGATAAAGAGTTTACTTAAAAATAAAAACTGAACTTAAAACAGTTACTAATTAAAACTAAAACAGTAGTGGTATCGTTAGTTTCCTCAAAGAAAATTTGATAAAACGCACCTTGCTTAATATTTTATTGTGCGTATTTAATTTTGGTGCCTCGTTAATTTATTTTTCTGTGTAGGTAATATAATTGTGTTAAATATATTAATTTATATTTGTGTCAATAAAAATAAAATTATAATATCAAATTTAAATTTATTTTGTTTCTCCAGAGACTATAAACAACAACACAAAGAGCAATCGAATTTTTGTAACTTTATTTTAAAAATGGGTACGTTACAAATGATGAAGTGTGTGATCATAATTCTTATGGTAACGGGCTTGGTGAAGTCAGGATCTGGTGAAGAATACCAGGTTGGAGTTGGCATTGCTGATATGACTGGACCCTGCGCTGATATCGGCTTTGTAAGTTATGTGCACATCAAAATATGCCTATTTCTTTCTAGCAGAAAACAAAATTCAATGTCTTAGTTTTAATTTTAGGTATATCATAAGTATTATATCTTTATGCAATTTGCATGTAAGCTTGTTTAATTATTACAAAGAGTGTTGTTATAACTTGTTCAACAGATGGGTTACGCTGACTTAGGTCAGAAAGGCGGTGGAATTCATCTTCGTCAGTTTTCTCGAGCTTTTATCTTCGTCAGAGGCAACACCCGGGTCGTGCTTGTGACAGCAGATATACATTCCATCGATACTGGTGTAAGACGACAGGTAGGATTGTTTTGGTTTGGTTTCTATAAAACTGAAACCTATTAATTTGATGCTACAGGAAATTTGATAAGTGTGGATAGATAAATAATTATAAAGAGATAAACTTCGCTATAATCGTATTACATTTCTATCTTTGATTACAAAGACACATTTATGATGTATACTAATTTGTTAAAAAAACACTTTCTCGCCTTAATAGACTCTAAACATTAAAGAAAATTAGAATGTAGACCTTTTCTATCAGTGGGTAAATCAGGACTGTACTTTTTCTAATATAATTAATAAGATTTGTAATAAAGTAACTTATCTTTAATATCAGGTGGTACAAAACCTTCAACAGAGGTTTGGTAACCTCTACAGCTTACGTAATGTGATCCTGACAGGAACACACACTCACAGCGGACCCGGGGGATATCTTGGGAATTTCTTGTTCAGTGTACCCACATTGGGCTTCTCTAAGGAAACTTTCGACGCTTATGTGAACGGTATAACTCGGGTGAGGTGTACAGTTTATATGAATACTTTATGGATAATAATAGAAGTTTTCAGTAAAACTAATAAGTTTTATTACCTTGCTTATATTCAGAGTATAGTGAACGCTCACAATCAAATAGTTCCTGCGCGTCTCTTCGTGAGCTCAACGCATGTTTTAAATGCACAAATGAACAGATCTCCTTACTCGTACGATCAAAATCCTGCCGAGGAAAGACAGAGGTACAATTATATTCAATTTAAACATGCCTTGTTTTGTGGTGTATTCAATTTATGGAATACTATCTTCTCATATATCAGATATAATTCTAACACCGACACTGAGCTAACTCAACTCCGCGTGGTGAAGTCTGACGGTAGTTTGCACGGCGTTCTCAACTGGTTCGCAGTCCACACAACCAGTATGAACATGACTAACAGACTGATATCCTCCGACAACCTTGGATACGCTGCCATGAGGATGGAGAAGGAATTGAACCCGGGACGATGGGCGGGAAAGGTAAGGTTTTTTGTTTGATCCAAGGTATGAAGGAAGAAAAATATTGTCAATAACAGGAATTAAAGAAAATTTAAGTTATTATTTCAACACGTTCCAAATTTTAGCCTGCGATAGTTGGAGGATTCTTCTCAGCCAGCCTTGGAGACGTATCTCCCAATATCCGTGGTCCTAGATGTGAGCGCAGCGGTCAGAAGTGTGATAACCAGTTCCGACTGTGCGACCTGTTCGAGCTTTGTTTCGCTCAGGGTCCAGGAGAAGACATGTTCGAGAGTACCAAGAAAATAGGAGAAGCTATTTTTCTAGGAGCTATGGTTTGTTTTTTGAGAAATAAAAAAAAGTATATAAATTATATTATGTAAACTTGTTAAAATGTAAGGATTTTGTGCATGGTATGGGCACATCGAAACTTTTATATAAATTAAATTCCACTCAAATTCCATCCAGGAAGCTCTTTCCTTACCAGGCCAAGAGGTGAGGGGTTCCCTTCGAGTTGTGAACCAGTTTTTAGATATGCCAGCGGAGAGTGGCTTCAGATACGATCCCGTTCAAAGAAAATTTACGGTTAGTTTTACTTTATCAGTATTGCCAGTTAGTAGATGCTTTCAATCTATTTAAGAATTACATTCAAAGATCTTATTTTCTTTTATTACAATAATAATCATATTACAGAACGAAAGAGTACATGGTTGTGTGCCTAGTCTAGGATATAGCTTCGCATCAGGAACTTTCGATGGAGCGAATGGGCTGAATATTACACAGGTACATAATCATCCACTGAATAATGTTAAAGGAAATTCAATATGACGAGATAATTAATTTTTGTTTCAGGGAACTCTTGTTGGCAATCCACTGTTGGATGCCATCACCTCCATAATCGGTAAAGCAACACCAGCTGACGTGGCGTGCCACGCTCCGAAACCGATTTTATTAGCCACGGGACGGGTTAGTTCTCTGTTGAACCACGAAGTCAATTTGTCGTTATATTTTCTTATAAAAAATATTTTCCTGTTTCTATGTTAACGGTGAAGTGTTTATAAATTATTTTAGGCGAATTTCCCGTTACCCTGGCATCCAAATATAGTAACCCTATCACTCATTAATATCGGAGGATTCGCTGTCATTGGAGTTCCCGGTGAACCCACAACTATGGCTGGACGACGAATGAAGGATGTGGTCGCTGATGTTTTAAAACAGAACGGCTTCGAACCCAAAGTAGTGGTATCTTCATCAGCTAATGATTATGCTCATTATGTGACCACGTTTGAGGAGTATCAGGTAAAAACAGTCTCTTGATGTTTATGTACATTATATTTAGGATAAATTAAAAGGGACATAAATTATTCTTAAGAATTTTTAAACAGGTTCAACGTTATGAAGCCGCCTCAACAGTTTATGGTCCGCACACTTTAGACATTTACCTGAATAAATTAAAAGAGTACACAATAGCCACTATAGTGGTTCGTATATCACAATACTTATTTATGTTTATTTTATTGATAAATAATTGTTACTAATGATGTATTATTTACAGGGAAATATTATACCTGAGGGACCTGAACCGGCAGATCTTTTGAACCAGACTATTTCTTTTATACCTTCCGTCCCCACAGACAACGCCCCATTCGGCACCAATTTCGGAGATGTTCTTCAACAACCACCCGAAATCGTTAAAGCAGGAGAAATTGTTACTGTTATGTTTGTAAGTCCGCAAATTAGTTACCTATAATAATTGATATTCACTATACGCTTGTATGTATTTTAATATGAGTTAATTATATGATGACTGAATCAAATGATAGGTCGGAGCGAATCCTAGAAATGATTTGCGACAGGAATCAAGTTATGTAGTAGTTGAGAAGCTCGAGCAGGGTGGCTGGATAACCGTAGCCACTGATGCTGACTGGGATACCAGGTAAACTTCAGCATTTTTATGTATTAATACAGTAAAATAAATCAGGACACTATGACATATGTGACATGATTAGTGTTCTATTCAACTCTTGGGAGTTAGTACGGTAGTAACTTTTGGCATTCGAATAATCGTGATCAGAATTATTAAAGACGAAACCTCTCAGCACTCCACGGATTCAACGTGCGGGTGCCAGGGTCCATCGCGTTGCAGGGAGAGGAGCTTCGACAGTGACTGGGACTTGCGACCCAGGTATAGGTTTAAGGGGTCCCTATCCGAAACGCGTTAAACGCTCACCTCCACCGTCCAAGCTCCTCTCTCTCCCTAACCAAATTTGAAACGCACCTTTTAGGGTTATCATTTAAAATAACCTATTTGTCGTATTTTAAAGAAGTACTCGCTAGTTAGTTCATATAATTTACATAGGTTCTCGATCGAGCGAGTTGAAGGATTGTTCTCATCGAGCATTCGGGCTACCGTGACGTGGCGAGCCTCAAGCGATCGGACCCTCCATCGCGTGTCCTATAATGGAGCAGCGAGAGGGTTTTTGGGAAACATCGTCAGCTTCCGAGGGGTCTCAAATCCTTTTATGATCATATAAAATAGATTTTAAATATTATAACATAGTATTAAGATAATTGAAATAAAAGATATACTTTTTTAATAATCTGTGTCTTTGTTTCGATTTCATCAAATTCTCCTCCTAGTAAGTAATAACATTTAATGTTCGTATGTCACAAAAAAAATTGTTTAACCCTTTATTTAGTATTACACGACTTACGATCACCTTCTTTGAATCTATAGGTTCAAAAAGGTTTAAGGGGGAAAAAGGTTTTAATAAATATTATATTTTATGTTTTTATATTTTTAAAAGGATAATTTTGGTAATACTCGTAAAATATCATAAGGCGGGCATTTTTTGAGATCACAATCGCTAACGACCTATTCAGCGATTAAATGATCCTTCCATTTAATAAAAACAAGACTGGTGAATAATGCTACTGTATATAAAATTACTTAATAATTATCAAACTTCTATGAAAATCTATTGTAAAATTTAAATTAAATTCTATTGTAAAATTTAAATTAAATTGATAAATTGCTATGGCGAAACTACACCTACCTATTTAGAGTAGTAAGATTAATATATAATGCACTTGGATAGTATGGCAGTGTTATAAATATAAAATCTTGACTCATAAACGGATATGTATCATTTGCAATTGGTTCTTCTGAGATATTTGATTGAAAAGACGTACTTAATTGAATGTTTCTGCTATATGAAACACACTACTAAGTCTATACAATAAATGCTCTTTTTCCTTGATAAATAAGATGGCATAAGTTCTTATTTTATGTAGCTTGTTTTAAATGACTTCTTATTTTCTATTCACTGTACAGTCGTCAATACGTTATTGCGTACAAGTTACCGATGATAAACAACAACGATTCTTTTCTAATCTTTATGTTAATTAAGGCAAATATTAAAAAGACTTAGTGAATATTTTAAATAGTGTAGCACAAAGACAAAACAGGAGACCTCGAAGAAATACTGTTTCACGAATTTGACGTGGTGTTCAATGTAAAATTTGTATGTTACATGCTCTGAACGTATGTAGTGTTGGTGTTTAGCAATTAATATGTTATGAGAGTGTCAAATAATACTTAGTTCATACGTACCTACTGTTTATTTTTATTGTCATTCATAATCAACTTGTTATCTTTTTAATCTGGCAAAAGGCCGTAAACTTTAGCCCGCTGTTGATAAAATTGGTGTTACTTACATAACAGATAAGATTCGGTTTATCGTTTCAAAACATCGGTTTTTATTGTTTGGTCTTTATTTCTTAAACATTTGTCAGTGTGGTCGAATGTTACAATTGCGTTACTAGTCATTATTTTTCATCGGTTGGTGAGATTTTTACCTTTCTAATAAAGACACATTTTTTGCTGTAAATAATTTTTCTTCTTTTTTATTATACGCGCTTTATAATATTTATGTCTCGTAATGTATCTTTTAAAGATGTGTTTTTGAGAAACATCGCGATGAATAGTTGTAGCTCCGGTGTGGTCGAAATTGTTATCACTTGTTGCCGCTAATCGATTACATAAACATTTATTTTTACAATAATAGTGTAGGCATTAAAATGAGGAAAAATTAATATTAAATGCCGCAAAATTCTTGTGAGATCTCAAAAGTATAGACGAAGGAATTCAGGCATTGATTTTAATTAATTTCAAGGTAACACACAATGGGTTCTCGTAAAGTAACAACGAAAATTATAAACTCTCCTGATAGTTGCGTGGATGATAATCTTCGTGGGCTGGTGGCGCTATACCCTCAGATACAGCTGCACCCTAAACACAGGGTGCTCACTTTAAGAAGAAAGGTATTATTTCATATCAATGTATTTATATTTTTCATATCAATGTATTTAAATTTTAGAATACGAATTTCTTAGAACATTTTTTTTATTTCTTCTAATTAAATAAGTGGTAGGTAGGTGCTGATCTAGTGGTTAAAAGGACCGGCTCGTTCGAAACTTGGCAAGTACCAATGTGATTTTTTCCGAGTCATATGTAGGATACTATCTAAGAGTATTTATACACCACAGACGGAGAAGGAAAACATCGTGAGGAAACCTGGACTTATAATTTCATAATTATAAGTTTCAAAATAAGTCACCAACCCGTCTTGAGCAAGTGTGGTGATTACTACTCAAACCATCTCCATGTGAGAAGAGGCCTTTGCTTAGCAGTGGGCTCTGATAGGCCGATGACGTGATGTGTCATATAAGTGGTTATATAATTTATAATGTTTTAGGATGACTCTGGCAGAGTAGCTATCATGGGAGGAGGTGGCTCCGGTCATGAACCATTTACAGCAGGTCAGATATTTAACATAGAATAATTTAATCCTGTTACATGTATAGTCGGTCAGTCCTAAAGTTATTGTTGTTTTATCATTTATTTATTTATTTTATTAACACCATCAAGACATACATTAATAAAAGTGAAGAATACAATATTGAACAAGTAATCATAAAATCAAAATGTTGTCTTAATTATAGGTGTTACACAGATTTCAAAGAAAAATAGACAAGTAACATGCAGATAAAATTATATTACATTAAATGCGCAAAAGGAAATTAGAAAAAAAAACTAATAATTATAATCATCAACATAAACATTAAAATAATAATAATAATTAATAGTCTATTATAAAAAATGAATTTAAAATATTTATAATTTTGTATGTACTTTAATATCATTAATAATTATTTTATTAACACCATCAAGACATACATTAATAAAAGTGAAGAATACAATATTGAACAAGTAATCATAAAATCAAAATGTTGTCTTAATTATAGGTGTTACACAGATTTCAAAGAAAAATAGACAAGTAACATGCAGATAAAATTATATTACATTAAATGCGCAAAAGGAAATTAGAAAAAAAAAACTAATAATTATAATCATCAACATAAACATTAAAATAATAATAATAATTAATAGTCTATTATAAAAAATGAATTTAAAATATTTATAATTTTGTATGTACTTTAATATCATTAATAAATAAAATAAAGAATTCCAATATCCAATAAAATGAAATACAACAAATTAATGAGTCAGTACACACAACCATCATATTAGATTACTTTACATTATAATTATATATCGAATAAAAACTTAATAAATTACATTTAAATTTCACAAGGCTATTACAAAATATGTCAATATCCATCTTTCTATCTAATCATAATTTTTGCAGGTCTTATAGGTGAGGGTATGTCGGACGGAGCGGTGGCTGGCGGTGTGTTCGCCTCGCCACCTACAGGAAACATCTTGTACGGAATCACACAGCTTTATAAATACAATTCTGGTAAATAAACAAAATAAAAATAATTATGTAAAACGCATTCTAGTGATTACTCCTAAAGTATAAAATCTCGTTGATTAAATAACATTTAGAAACACTAAAATATATTTTGACATAGATTTATTATTATTGCTAGTTTGATTTCAAATAAAAATTGGATTTATTTCAGGTGGTGTTCTGGTGTTGCTAGGAAACTATACAGGAGACAGATTAAATTTCGGCAAGGCTTTCGAAAAAGCTAAGATGGCTGGAATTAAGGTATTTGTTTTACATAATCTTGAATAAAGTTTTACGATTCGTCTAACACTAAAGTTAATATAAATATTTAGGTTGAAGGAATCATAACGGGTGAGGACGTCGCCTCTAGCCACAACAAAACCGGTGGAAGAGGTATGTGTGGCGAAGTATTCATCTATAAGGTAACTTCATTCGTTTACAAAATTAAATATGTTAAATTAAATCTCCTGAATTCTATCACTTATTCTGAATTGTTGCCAGCTTTTATTATAAATATTTTTTGTGGATAATTTGGTACTTATTTTCCGATGTTATAGGAAAGCTTATCTTAATTTTATTCATATTTTGACTTTAAATTGTTACCAAGATCATAGCGAGAGTTATTATGATAAACAGCTAGTTTTAAAGATCGTAGTAAGATGGTATATGTTTTATTTTGATTGTCTCAGATGTGCGGAGCGATGTCTGCCAAAGGAAGTGATTTAGAATCTATAAGAAGCATGGCTGAGAGCGTTAATAAAAATATGGCAACCTTAGGAATTTGTCTGACTGCATGTTCTTTGCCAGGTAAGGAAACGTGTTGTATCTTGAAGTTATAAGTATGATGAACTATTTTATTCCTACCAAATTTAACTACATATGTATCGAATACAGAGCAACTGAACTTAACAGAAAACATTTTGAAGTGAAAGTTATAACGCGACTTCCAACAAGAGTGTGTTAAACGTTTAACGCTCTTGGGAAGGGGGAATACGAAGAGACGGCGCAAGAGTTAAGGGGGGGGGGGTCAATTGTGAATTTTATTGTGAAATTTTCCTTAAAAAAAAATAATATGAGTTCGCAAAAAAAAAATTGTACCTTCCTATTTTCATCTCATTGACATACTAAAAAGGCGACTAAAATTTATACTTTAAGGCTTTGGGGGTGGATAGGTTATAATTTATGATTGTTAATAAAGGTCAACCCCCTTTGTTCGAGACCAACCCTGGCGAGATGGAAGTAGGAGCCGGAGTTCACGGGGAGGCCGGGGTGGAGAAGAGGAAGGTGGGCACCGCCCGGGAGACGGTCGGCATGATCCTGGACAAGGTGATTATATACGTGCTGGTTTATTATGATAGATGGATATACCCAGAGGACGATTTGGAATTACTAAACGAGTGTTAAAGCAAAATTTTCCTAAATTGACTCGTATTATTTTTATTTTTAACCATTACTTGTTCACGATAAGATAATAAGAGTATGTCAATAAGTCTTGTTTTTTGTCACCCCTAGAAAAAAAAAACAAATTTTCTTACGTATTACAACAAAGAAATCAAACGGTCGGATTTTATTTAGAGTACAGATTTTTTCATCAATAAAAAAAATGTTTGTGAATGATTTAATGCTTATTTAATTGGCAAATCAAAATGTTATCCCACAGATAGTATCTCATCTCAAACTAAGGTCTGGTAACAGAGTGGCGGGCATGATAAATAATATGGGCGGCACCTCCTTGCTGGAAATGAACATCGTGGCATCTGAAATCAAGGATTACTTGGGTGAGGAGCTGGACAATATATTACTATGGCCTGCTATTGGTTCTATATTCTTATAATTATGATATTCTCCTACTCTCGAAGGTAACATGAAGTCATTAGATTTTAAAGAAAAGATCTCCTGTTTCTTTTTTGTTAAAATTATTTATAACTTACTTATTTCATAAATAAAAAAAATAGTTGCTTCCAAACAAAATGTATTTTATGCAACTTATTTTTTCAGATTCCAAACAGATTAAAATGGAACGTCTCTACTCCGGTCATCTGAAGACTTCATTGGAAATGCAGGGCTTTCAAATCTGTCTTTTAAATCTCAGTCATGATGATGGTGACTTCTGGCTCGAATTGTTGGACGCTCCGACTACATCTGCGGTCTGGCCTGGGGGACCTCTGTCACGAGGGGAACCCGGGCCTCATGAAGACGACGACAGCTTGGTAGAATCACGAGATGATAAGGTGAAGTTTTCTCGATTTTATAATTGAAATAAATTTAAAAGCCACTCCAAAACTTAAAGGAGGTATTCCAGAGGTTGCAAGTTCCAATCCTTAATGCATTGAAGAAATATTATTAATTTCTTTTTATGATATTCTCATGTTAGCATTAAATCAAAGCTGCTTTATGTTAACAACATAAATATAGGAGTTACAATCGTACGACTTATTTGTTTTTTCGGCGGTATAGTTGTCATTTACGATACTGTAAAATTGGTTAATTTTAATAGCAATACTGTTTGTATAGTTTTAATTTTGTATTGTCTAGATGATCTCGGGTCCAATATTCTCTAACTCCGAGCAAGAGCTGATGAAGTCTAGTCTATTGAAAGCTTGTCAAGATTTGGTCAACATCGAGAAGCAGCTTAACGAGTTGGACTCTGGTTGTGGCGATGGAGACTGTGGGATTACTCTTAAGAACTTTGCTCAAGGTAATTATAAATTTTTGGCCTAGTCCACAATAGAAGATTCTTTACTTAGACTAAATGATTTTTTTTCTGTTTTACACATCAGGGGTTCAAGGTTACCTATCTTCGGGCAGTCTAGAGCGACCAGCTCGTGTGTTATGGCAACTATCTGAATTGGCGGAAGCGGATATGGGAGGGACTTCCGGAGGACTCTACAGCTTGGGATTGTCTGCTGCTGCGGCGGCGCTGTCCAAGTGGGTATAAAATATACATGGGTAATGAGTATGGCTCAATGTGGTAAAAATTTGAGAGGACTTAAGTTCCTGATAGTAGCTAGTACAAGATGTTTACAGTTAGGATAGATTATAATGTATGATCTGTGAGTGTGGTGTTACTATAGTGACACCACATTCACAGATCTGAAGGAATTAAAACTAGTAACTGTTCTTTCAATTTATCAAAAAGTGTCTAAAACTAGGGCTAACATAATTTGAATTTACTACTATATTTGGTCTTTAGAAGAACATATTTGGTATTTTGTAACTTAAAAACTAGAATTTTAATAATTTCATTGTTTTCAACATGTAGTTTTCAGTTCGATAAGTATATTAAAAATGCTTTGTCTTCAGAGCCACAGCAAACGATAGGAATACATGGTTATCCGCGTTGGATGGTGCTATATCTGCCATCAGTAAATACGGAGGAGCCGAGCCGGGAGATAGGACGATGGTGGGTTGATATTATAATGATATCTAAAATATACATGTTAATAATAAAATATATATGTAATTAACATTAAATATTCTTCAGTTGGACCCTCTGCATCAGGCGGCCGTAGCGTTCAAACAAAACATCAACAGCGATTTAAAAACATTGCTTTCGTCAATGAAGGAAGCAGCAGAAAAAGGCGCCAGAGACACCGCTCATATGGTTGCGAGGTATATAACTCACTAATGTTTTGGCAAAAAAGATTTTTGTTTTAACTAGGATACTATTATAGGTTATGCAAGGATAAGTTTTTGGTAATATTCTAGCATGCGTGGACAATTCTTTGTTATACCTGCAATATATGCATGATAATTCTTTATTTCAACTGTCGCACATACAAGAACAATTCTATATAACTATAGCATGTGCCCAGATAGTCCGTAATTCTTGTCACTGATCAATTATCATGGACTGTACTTAAATGAAACTAATATTATCATGATCACGGTTAAGGCAAAGTAACCGAAACGTCAGTAGTATGCAGTGCCGTAACTAGCCTTTTATGCACCCGGTGCGAGGTTTCAAAATTGCGCCTCTGAAAAATGCTCTAACCAGGCTCTGAAAATAAAATGGACTAATGTGCATACAAATAAATCTATCTATTTGTTGTTTACCAAAGTAACAAAGTATATAGCTACCATGCATGAGATAAAACTAGATACTAGTCTGCGCCCTGTGCCTTTGCACTGCTGACACCGCCCTAGTTACGGCACTGGTAGTATGTAGTTTTTCGAATAAGAATAATATTACTTTTATTTAAATGAATATTATTATGGCCTGTGTATCTCCAGAGCTGGTCGCGCGTCCTACGTGAGTCAGAATCGTCTCCGGGACGAGGATGCAGGGGCTCGAGCCGTCTCTTGTTGGATAAAGGCATTACTGGACACCATAATGTCAAACAAAAACTAATATAGATCATACATTTCATACAAAATTGGACCAAAACTTTTTTGCCATACATAGGACCAGTGGCGGCTGGTGGGTTATCGAACTGGTGGTGCACTTTACTAAAATATTAAATTAGAAAATCTAACAAAAAACCAATTGACATAAACTATGTTTATTTATTATACATTAATTCAATGCGACGACATTTTTCTGAAGCGAAATATTCAATCAAATTTTTATTAAAATCAGATATTGTTTGTATAATTATTTTTTTCAATACTAAGCACAGAAAGTACATTTTGGAAGTGCATGGTATATCGGAAAAAAGTTTTGATTCGTTTCAATTCCAATTCGTCATAAATCGGGTGCTCTCGGTAACCTTCGGCCGCTCGTGCGGCGCTCGAGAACCGACTCATGACTCGGTACATTTCTATGAACTATCTTTTGTTTCACGCGTCAGGCGCATTGATGCGTATCTCATACAACATGTATTAGCAGTCCTCGTGCACTCGCCGAAGCGCACGAGATATTAATGTATTAAAGCGCTCAAACTTTTTGACTATAATTAGAAATTTAATTTTTATATGTTTTTGTATGTTAAAAAATAAATATTAAAATGGTAATTTAAAAATAAAGATGAAGTAATATTTTGTAATTTTCAAAATTTTTGAATTGGTGGTTCAGCGCACGAGTGCACTTAAGGTACAGCCGCCACTGCATAGGAGTATATTATGTAAAAAATGCTCTATAAATGTTAAAGAAATATTTGTGTTATTTCAGTTATATTGAAAATTAATATACTCTTCTATATTTCCTATTTTTTGTTGTTGTTTTAAATGAAATGTTATATAAATATATGTATACATAAATATATTGTCTTTTGTAATATTGTTAACAATTTATCTAAGTTTGGAATACACAAAGTTGAAATATATATTTATTTTTTATTTATGCCATGGCTTCATTCACGCTGGATTCTGGAATATTTTGCCAAATTATCATTTAATTTATACATTGTAAGTATCAGACTTGTAAAACAATCTTCCTTATTATTTTAAGTTTCGTTATCTTAATTATATTATGGTCAATAAATAAAAATATTAGTATCGCCAAAATATTCCATAGTTCCACTTTGAAGGAGGTCGTATCATAAAAAATTTGTTCCTCAAAAGAATAATTTATGCATAATATTATTATTAAAAAAAAAAACAATAAAAGCTCTCGTGTCTAAACACAATAAGATTTAAATAGGTCTGCCTCTACCTATATATTATATTATTAAAATCTTAACAATGTATAACAGAAATTTTAGTGAGAAAATTAAATGACAATGATATTTAGAAATTTTCACATTCAACTACATTGTACTGTTGACTTTACTTGTGGTAGTTACTATTGCTTAGTCTGACACAGGAACATAATCTATATACACAAGTATATAGTAATATAGTAATCCTTTTAACAAAATAGCTTTACCACTTGGGCGAAATAGTTAATTGTGACTAAATTAAATAAAATAATCTTTAAAAATCACCACATAACATCTCTAGTCACAAAAAAAGAATTCTTTTGTTGTATAGTACCTACTAAGTTTGAACTAAATATTTAACAAAGTTAAACTATTTCACTTTATGGCGAGAGATTTCCTAGCTTTTATCTCACATAAATATAAATATTTTATGGCAGCACTAATCATAAGTGTATGTATGGTAACCTATGATGAGACGTTCAATAAAAGATCATATAATAATATAATATGTAAGTCATATAAACATAACAGTTCCATCATCAACTATTCTTCTTATATCTTCTTCTTCTAGAAGTCCCAGTCCGTAGTATTCTCGACGTCCATTTCAGACATTTTCTCCTGTAGTTGCAAAGCTGTCACGTCATCTGGAATTCAAAACATTATCTTTATATAGATGTTTTGAACAAATTTTAAAGACAGTGTTGGTGGAATGTGAGACTAAATGTTGAAAATTTACTTGAAAGTTATTTTGTTAGCTTTATGTTAAGGTTAATTTAAATATATTCAGGTTTCTAATATTTAAATATAGGGTGGTTATATAAAGCTTATACTTTTAAATAATAAATCAAACCTTAACTGGAACAAATTAATTATTATCTTAAACTATTACACTTTAAATAAGTTAAATTCAATTCACAAACACAAGTCGTGTTGACAAATAGTTTCCCGCGTAAAAGTGAATAAATCAAAGTCATCGCTTTAACGTCACTTCGGGTGCGTTCGGGAATATAAAGGTTCGGTTCAAATTAAACGTGTGTTCAATATATACAGGGTGACTGGTGAATTACTATCGATACTTGAGGACGTGATATTTGACGATCATATATGACAAAATAAAAATTAATATAACATAAATATTAATAAACTTCTAAGTAAAGTTAACCAAAAGTTATGTAATTAATTACGCATCGTGTGAACACCCTACAGATTAGGTATACACACACGCACACACACACGCGTGCGGCGGCGTGGTGTTGTATCAGCACGCCGCCGCACGCGTCCACACTTGGAACACTTGGAACGTGTCCACACTTTATTTATTTATACGGAAATTTGGTCAAAAATTAAGTACCTATTTTTTTACATAATTCGAATGATAATCATGTACCGAGTATTCTCCTTAAATATTGATAGTAATTCACCAGTCACCCTGTATAGTACTAGCTTTCCGTCCGCAGCTTCGCCCGCGTGGAGTTCGGTTATATCGCGTTTCCAAGAGAACCTTTCAAAAGTCTGGGATAAAAACTATCCTATGTTCTTTCTCAAAGTCAACTCTATCTCTCTACCAAATTTCATTAAAATCAGTTCAGTGGTTTAGGGGTGAAAGCGTAACAGACAGACAGAGTTACTTTCGCATTTATAATATTAGTAGGGATTTTTAGTGTATATAGTATGTACCGGCGTCATGTTTGATAGGTGACACTCTGCCGAGGAGCGCGGCCAGTGAGTCCGTTTTACGGATCTGTTTGAAGAACGGGTGGAGCAGCAGCTCACGGGCAGACGGCCGGCGCTCGGGCTCGCTGAAACATATATACATACATATATATACATAGAAACGACATTCATTATCTTTATATATTATATAACTAATTCTAAACCGATTTTAAATTTTATTTGCCTTTCGTGTGCATTTTGATGCAACTTGAAAGATAGGATAGCTTGCATCTGAATTTATAGTCACAATATTATTTTATTGCAAATTATTTGTCAATAAAAGAAAATTATTCGTCATTGTTACAAGTATCTGTTGACTGAGTTAAGTATTCAATAGATGGCGCTACGTTAAAAATACAAACGTCATATATGAGCGACTATTTAATAATAGCACAACCACCACGTGTTTCTGAGGCTAAGGTATATCCTAAATTTATTTATTAAAAAAGTAACAAATATTTCTTGATTATAGGGCGATACGAAGTTCACCGGGTTTTCTAGTAATACTATAATATATATTATAAGAGTGTTTAGACACCACTAAAACATGGTGAAGGAAAACATATTGAAGAAACCTGGACTTATAATATCAAATTATTAAGTTTGAAATCACCAACCCGTCTTGAGCGTGTGGTGTTTAATGCTCAAACCTTTTCCATGTGAGAAAGAGGCTGTTGCTGAGCATTAGACTCCGATTGGTTGATGTTGATTAAAGATGATGATGATGATATATATGTTCATTTACTAGTAAATTTTCACTATTTATTGGACACAATACTATATTGTAATAGTGACCAGTGGCGGCTGTACCTTAAGTTCACTCGTGCGCTGAACCACCAATTCAAAAGATTTAAAAATTACAAAATATTACTTCATCTTTATTTTTAAATTACCATTTTTATATTTATTTTCTAAACCTACAAAAACATATAAAAAATTAAATTTCTAATTATGTATAGTTAAAAAGTTTGTGCGCTTTACTAAACTAATATCTCGTGCGCTTCGGCGAGTGCACGAGGACTCCTAATACATCTTGTATGACATACGCATTAATACGCCTGACGCGTGAGACAAAAGATAGTTCATAGAAATGTACCGAGTAATGAGTCGGTTCTCGAGCGCCGCACGAGCGGCCGAAGATTACCGAGAGCACCCGATGTATGACGAATTGGAATTGAAAAGAATCAAAACTTTTCTCCGAAATACCATGCACTTGCTAAATGCACTTTCTATGCTTAGTATTGAAAAAAATAATTATACAAACAATACCCGATTTTAATAAAAAGGTGATTGAACATTTCGCTTCAGAAAAATGTCGTCGCATTGATTTAATGTTTAAAAAATAAACATATTTTATGTCAATTGGGTTTTTGAAAAAAAAAAAAGTATTGATTTTTTTTATGTATTTTAAAACTTTATTATTAATTATATTGGATTTTTAATGCAAAAAACTTGAAATATATTTTTTAAATTAATTATAAACAATTAAAAATTGATAAAATTCAAAAATATATCACGTGACTGTAAACGCGCCATGATTGGTCAGCATACTTGTGACGTCATAATGTTAAAGCAATTTCATAATAGTACAGTGTTTATGGCTATTATCTTTAACTTGATAAAAATATCTCAAATTTATTAGTGAAAAACGATTTGAAAAGTTTATTTCGACTATGTGTGATAAAGGATTTATAAAAGCAAAATCGGATAATATTCCTGATGTTAATATATTTTTATGATAACTAATTTTTTAAAAAGTGCGGTTTAATTTTGCTGAAGTTCGAGGTGCTAAGACATCAAGGTAAGTCTGTCAAAAAATACTATTCTAAATGAAAATTAGTATTTATTCTCTATTAAATATAATTAATAATTATTTCATTAAATCATTGTTAATAAAATGTTATTATAACATTATAAAAAAACCAAAATAACATATATGTACTTTAAAAATTTAAATGTAGTCTGATACAGAACCTAGAATGTTATAAAATTATGAAAATATCTATTAATTGAAGTCCAATTATTAGACAAACATATATATAGATTTACTATTTAATCGCTTTGAATTATCAATTAAAATTTTTTAATGCTACGATTCTAAAGGTTATGATTTGGAGCCCAGGTAAAAAAATTAATTATTGAACTATACTTATTCGATTTATACACTTAGATAAATAATAATTAATAACAATACTATTATGAAAACTTACAACGAAATGATCTTCACAACAAAAAAAAATGATTTTGTTTTTGAATAATCTCGATGCACTGCTTGAAACCATTTCTTTCGACGTTTTTCGTCTTGTGGAACATTTAAAAACATTTTTTCAGGAGTTGTTTTTGTAGTCTTTGTACATAATGGTACAAAACTTTTGATTATTTAACAATGCCAACAGAATTTACTAGATAAAAACTCAAAACACTGTACTAATTATTATATCTCTGTATGCTACAATGAGCAAAAACTAACATTGTGACGTCACACGCGCTCGGGTTTATTCACGAGCTGTCGGCTTGTCTTCGGTACTGAATTTAAAATTTAATTTTTATTTTGAAATAACTTTTTAAATATTGCAAAAAAAAATAAAATAAAAATAGTTTTGTTATTAAACTTATATATGATCTTTCCATTTATCACAAAAAAAAAAATAATTCAAAAACCCAATTGGTTTTTGTTGCATTTTCTAATTTTAATATTTTATTAAAGTGCACCACCATTTCGATAACCCACCAGCCGCCACTGATAGTGACAGGTGGCCAATGAAAAGAAAGAAATTTTGTATAATAAAATATGTAATATTAACACTTAGAGACTTCAAGATTAGTGTTTTTTATACTTGATGACAGTTGGTGTGGCGGGAATATTAGGAGAACAGTTATTGAAATTTGAACGACTATCAGAGGTCAAGCTTGACTGGACATGATGTGGTTTTATAGGTTATGCAAACATTACTCTTCCTCGTGTGTGTGTGTGTCTGTCTGTGTGTGTGTGTGTGTCTGTCTGTGTGTGTGTGTGTGTCTGTGTGTGTGTGTGCGTGTCTCCTCTCACCGCTGCAGCAGCTGGTCGGCCAGCAGGTGGAAGGAGTCTGACAACTGTCTCCTCGCGTAGATCGCCTTCAGACGGGACACGCCCTCCGCGCCGTCCCCCAGCCCGCTGTCCGTGGTGTAAGCGTCTGACAGGTAGGAAGAAATGATAACTACAATTATTACTAGTCAGTCTTCTTAGTTAATAAAGCTATTATTTTGTAACGACTAGTTTAATTTTCTTGTTGACAAGTCAGATGACCCTTGATCCTATCCTCCTACAATCAATGGCCTAGGTTTTGTGTAAGATCAAGGACCTGTTTTAGGCTGGTGTGATTGAATATGGAAGCGAAGTATCAATGCACCTGAAGATATTCAAGGACCCTCTCACTTCTAAGTGCTGTTCATCACTTTATTTATATAGATGTTATGTAGCGGTACATATCAAAAAATAAATGAACATCGCTGGGGTGACATTATTGTATGATTATATCATATAACGAGTGACGCTGCTGACTACCTGGAACGAACACCAAGCCGTGTGAACCAGAAGGTTCCTGATACCACACAAGCTATGGAATGGTATTGCTATCCTAACATTGAGGCTGTCATGTAGTCTTAGGTGTAGGTTACAACTTTTAATATGTAATTCATATTATAATATACATACGTACAATTCATACGTACGTTTCGTAGTTTATTAGAACCTCTGGTTGCTATCTAACGTAATTTAGAAGTCAACAAACTTGTTTTTTATGTTGGTATATATATAAATGGAGGTTCTATGTTTGTATATGATGCATGTCTCTCACTGTCGAGGTCGTGATGAACGTCGTCGGTGAAGGAGGAGCGGTCGAGCAGCTGTGGCCGGCTGCCGCGGACCTTCTCCGTGAACATGAGAGTGCTGGCCAGCTCCGAGAACGGCACCGCGCCGTTGGCCAGCTCGCAGCACGCCACGCCCACGGAGTACATGTCGGACTGCTCGTTGTAACCCTTCAGGTTCTGAAGAAGAATACAAATAACATTATAACAACAGTTTCTATGAAATTGTAGCTTGTAAATACATGTATTGTTTTTATTTGTCATATTGACGGAGTCTGTGTCAATAATATTAGCTACGCAGACGATATGGAACTGCTGAGTCCCTCAAGTGGTGCAATGAAAAGAAACCTTAGTATTTGTGAGACTTATGCAGTGACTCATGGACTTAGATACAACAACACTTCACCAACAGTTTCTATGCCGTTGTAGCTTGTAATTACATGTATTATTGTAGTATATATTTTATACATGGTGTTTCAGATATATTTGTCAATCTTTAAAATGTGTGATTTTCTTAATCGTTATAGTTATAGTCTCTGCATTTGTCTGTGTGTTTCTTAGTTTAAAAAGAAGCAAATATATATGGAAAATTGTTTGCTCATTCCATTGAAAATCGATTTGTCTTTAGTGTATAAGTGTAAGCTTGTGTTCATTGTGTCAGATTTCACAATCAAAATTTTATCACAATCGATCCAGACCCCAGCCTTTTGATACAACAAAGACAAAACTTCTGATTATTTATTTTATTGTGTTGATATGGAGAACTACACACACCCTGCTATTTGAAGAAGTGACATAAAATTTACAAAATATGAAAAGTGTCCATTTATGAAGTCTTATGTTATAGTTACTTGAGTGATTCTCTTTAAATAACATTTTTATCAACAGATATATGTAGAGTAACCTATATATGTACACCTGTGAGTGTTGGACCTTCAAACCTGTTCCAGCAGCTCGGGGCTGAGCCACATGAGGTTAGTGTTATCATGGTCGGGCGGCGGCAGGCTGTGTAGCTGCTGTCTGCGGCCACACACTAACATACACGCAGCACTACTCAGACCGGAGAGCTTCACGGCGCCGCTCGTGTCTATCAGGATGTGACTTGCTCGGACACTCCTGGAATAGTAATTATTAATTTGACATTAATATTACTTATCTTGGGACACAACAACCCTTAATACATAGATAGAACTGTGTCACAATAAGTTGTTATAATGTATCAATGAGCTAAAATAGGGTTTCATTAGAGACATATATTTAAAGAAGATGGGTTAATTGATTGTTATTTAAACTAAACTAATTTGAATTCATTTAATGCTTAAAGTAACTTCATTTTGGGAATAATTCTTGCCCGTTATTATAATGATGATGAAATACATTTCACCTGTGTATATAAAACTGCTTGTGTAGATACTGCAGAGCCAGCAAAACATCTCGGAGTATTATAGCACAGGCTAGCTCCGGTAAGCCTTCTGGGAAATATCTGTCAAGGATGTCTCGGCATGAGCCCAGGTTCATCAGAGGGGATACCACATACAGCTCTCGTCCGTGGACGAAAGATGTAAGGTATGGCAAAATATTGGGGTGATGTAGTTCCTTTCTTGTAAGAATATCTTGCTAAAAAATATTATATAATATAGAATATGCTCCCACAGGTATACGAAGCAAGAACTGGTGTCGGATTAATTATTTAATAATGAAATGCACCATAAATGTTTACGAACAAAACAATGTTTACTTAAAATCTAAATATAGACCAAGGTTGTTCCATACTTGTATTAGGTTCGCTTTTTCCTTTGATTTATCGACGAAGTATCTCTTAATAGCCACATCTTGTTTGTATGGCTTGTACACTGCTGAGTAAACCACAGCGACGCCGCCGCAACATTCTGATATAATAGAAGTCAGCTGATAGTCGTTGATTTCAGGATTATACATTTCATATGATGAAAACGTAAACAAATATAACTAAGATTTCCCGACCGATCTAATACATGATCTCGGTTGTCAAACGAAATTCTCAACAATAACTAATTAAAAAACATAACAGCGAGTAAAGACTAAAGGTAAATAAACTATGAAGTGTTATGTTATGTCAATTGTCAGCTCAACATCGAAATTCAGTTTTAAGTTTTTTGTATAGTGAATGATTTGACATGAACCTCAATTAGGGTTGCCATACTTAATTTATAACTTTCTTTTATAATGTAACTCAGTGAAGTTATTTATTGATAACAAGTTAAATAAAAATGATAATAAATTTTAGATGATCTAATTATATATAAAAAAATAATGATCCAACTTTCATTCGGTTTTTTATTGTAAAATATAAAGAGAAGAGAAATAAAAGGTCCTAGAACATAAAACGATGATTTTGAGTATAGATTTTTAAATAATTAGATTTCCAATATTATTATTCACAAGTGAAAACCAAAACAATATATTTATCACAAAATGAATTATTGTAAATATGGATTGGAAGTAATTGTGTTTGTGTTTATTAGAATATTCTAAAAAGACAGTGATTTTGGATTAAAATTTTTCATCTTGGCGAAGTTTTAAAATTTATTCACACTATTTGTGGGTATTAAATACATTTACATTAAAATATTTTTATTTTAAAAGTATTTTTGTGTTCCATTAGTGAAGATGTTAATTTTAAAACATTGAAGAAACTTTCATGATAGACTAAGTATAAAAAAAATGTCCCGATATAGACACATAGAAACAAGATATTAATTTACTATCAACACTTAATAGCCCGTAGATTAACTCATGTAAGCATAACATGAAATATTATTACAATAAGTTCAGCACAGATGGCGTTGTTCCCAAGAATTATACATTTCATCGTTTGGGTTACTTTTATAATTTAGTAATACGATGAAGAAGCCTAATCAAGGATTTCAGGCACTCCTTATCTAACCCTAGCACTTTTTGGGGTTTAGGTAATAGCAGTAATATTAGAAATAATTTATTTATATCTTTGACTTAAATATTTTGTCTTTCCTTCTTTCTTTATTCTTTTCTATAAGCGGACGTTACTTGAAAACTTGCTTTCTTATTATTTTTGCAATTCTAAAAAAATTATGAGACGGATGTATAAGTACTCGTTAACTATGATAGAAAATGGTGAGATTTATAACTTTGCTTTGTCATATTACTTATTTTATTAAATCCTATCGATTTGTGAAATGTATACAGGGTGACTGGTGAATTACTATCAATATTTAAGGAGAATACTCGGTACATGATTCTCATTCGAATTATGTAAAAAAAAAGTACTTAATTTTTGATCAAATTTCCGTATAAATAAATAAAGTGTGGACACGTTTCAAGTGTTCCAAGTGTGGACGCGTTCGGCGGCGTGCTGATACAACACTACGCCGCCGCACGCGTATGTGTGAGTGTGTGTGTAATTGTGTATACCTAATCTGTAGGGTGTTCACACGATGCGTAATTAATTACATAACTTTTGGTTAACTTTACTTAGAAGTTTATTAATATTTATGTTATATTATTTTTATTTTGTCATATATGATCGTCAAATATCACGTCCTCAAATATCGATAGTAATTCACCAGTCACCCTGTATACAAAACGCTGTTTTTTTTTTAATTTTCATATTTACTAAGAATTCATCTTGCATAGATTTTTTTCTGGTCTGTCTTACAAATATTACAAATGCACACGATAAAGAGATTTATGTTTTTAAGGAATGTTTGTTGCTCTTACACCTAAAAAGTACTAAACGGATATAAAGGAAACCTTACAGAGATGAACTTTATACACCAAAATAAGAATTAGCCTATAATTTAACCTGAAATTCTGTGTTGATGTGGTAGGATATCAAGTTGTTTTGTGTATGAAAACCACCTTATATTATTTTAACTCACTATAAATCTGCTCTGAACATAATAATTGTATGTGACGCTAACGACATATCTCAATGTTTAAATTGTCAGACAACCGTTCCTATGTATTGAATTCTGTATCGTTGAAAGACGTAATTATTTTGGTGAACGTATTGATTTTACATATAGTCAATTTTCTGACCGAAAAACAAAATCGATAGAGACATAATCGAAACTGAGAAAGTTCAAATAGCTTTTTTTCTTTCAGTAACATTAATTCAGATTGCAGTTTTTATCTTTGAAATATATGTAAGTACGTCGTTTTACGAAATGCAGGTGGTATCATTTTAATAAAATATTATTACATTTGATTCGAATTATTAATATTATTATAATTTTAACTACAATAATTCGAAATTCCTTATACCTTTCAACTAAGCCGTTATTTTTTTAAGCTATACCAGTTGACCTTTTTAAATAAAATTCTTTCGTGACTTTTTATATCAATCTTTAGGTTCAAATCTCGTCTGTTTCACCAGAATCGTATTTCGTTTTCTTAATTGCGATTACCGGTTACCTGTACCTTATACTTAAGGGATCTATCTTTAGGTCATATGATAAGATCTGGCTAGTCATTGATTTTTTAGTATATAATTAATTCTACAATAATTAACAAAAGGACAGGTTTAGTAATCGATTCTATTAGATTGCAGCTACGTGAAATTGGATTGCAACCAATTATAGCGGCTTTTAAAGATCTCAGTTCCATACATGAGAAAGAGCTACAGGTACAGTCTCTTTTTGGGGATTCTGTTTTGACTTTTATGAATCATGTATCAATAAAAGTATTTCAACTACGAATAAGCTGTTGTATCTTCGCTCATGGTTTAATTCATATAAATATGAAAGTTATACCTTTTGTTTAAAGGTTGTTTGGAATATTAATAGTGCTTTTAAATTGTTTGTATGACTTCCTATAGAAAATTATGTCAGCATGATTTAAACAACGTTAAATATTCACACATACATCATCTCAGTTAGCCGTTTTCATAAGCACTTACTCAGTATTTCCTATTTGCGTTCATAATAAGTTTGTTAAGGAGACTTGCAACAGTCGTTTTACTTTTAAATATTACGTTATTGACTGAGAACAGACTTGAACAGTGAAAGAAGATTTATAGGCTTATGTATAGTAGGGTAAGTGAGGTTTTATTGTATTATCATACATAAAAATCGCCAAATAAGTCAACCAATCAGAAATATCTAGAATATTTCGGTATGCAAAAATGTTGAATACACTCAAAAAAACAGCGGTAATTCCTATATATATATGGCGGCGACCGCATCTCACACACGCTTTATACGATGTACTCACCTCTATATAAAACCGGGGAGTTTGCCAAGTTCTAAAATTAAAGGCCGAAACAGTACGAGTGTAGTCGAAGCAGCCCGCCCGCCTCAGTTCAACGAGACGGGAGCACGGTATAGCATCACTTGGCGGCCATCGACATACGCCTAACGAAACGCTCCAACGCGATTGACCAAGTGCTAACGACAGATCTGACGTGGAATTGTGACTTGTGTTTTGTGGATTTACGAATACATTGATATCGGTGAGTCTGGTGTACTTAGATGCTGTCAGATATCATTTCTGTTGATGCACGTGCTTCCTGGAGTAACTCGAGTGTAGAGTTTCAGTTGCATGTTCCAGAATTAATTGTACTATTTAAACCGTCGTACATTCTTATCGTTTTATTTTATGTTTCTTTGATATGTGTACAAGTTTGTGTTCTATATTAACTTCTGTAACGATTCAGTCTGGATGATTTTTAGAAGTTATTCTTCTGTGACAATTGTAAATCAAATTACATCATAATCTGTGCAGCCTTTTTAGAGCTCTAAATAATTTAATGATTTGCTTACTCTATAATATAATTATAATGTTTGAATTTTCCTCTTTTGCAATAACACAGTAAAGTTCAATACTTTGAAATTTTTAACGTTATTTAGTGCTTTCTGTTAGAGTTTAGTTTTTTTATTTTGCTTTTTCTATTAGACAGAATATAAGGTCTTTTCACAGGTCCGTGTAGCTAGTAGATATGTGTGTTTAAGGAATATTCCTAATAAAATTAAAAAACAAAACTTAATCGCCAATTTTTATTAAAAGCTGTTTCTATTTAGTCATACTTTTCTATATTATCCTTTATTTTTCCGCATTGCGTCATCTAAGGAGATACTTTCCCCTTGTTCGCCATAACGTCTAGACAACCGGAAGCTATCTGTTATTGATTCAGGAACTTCTCACACACCATTTCCTAGATCTGTTCTGATCTTTTTACAACCAAGACCAAAAAAATGTAGTTACTTTTTAGGTAGATTTCTTGTCTTTTATGAAAAATTTTGTTATATCTACTTATATAGTTTGGACCACAAAATGCATTCGCTTAGTGGTTATGACGACTTTAGTATGATAATCTAGTTATTGTAAAATATTGTCAAATATACACAAGTAAGTTTGAAATGTCGTAAGTTTTGCGAGAATGTCCAGTGTATAAAGTGAAATTTTTAGGTCAGCCCGTCTGAAGTTTAAGTAGGCACGTTATTTTAGATCAATGTTCAAACATTAGCGCATGTTAACAGTTTGTAACTGGAGCATCCTTTATAATGTGAATCATTGCATGTTGTTACAATCTAAATCATATTACCAAGGCCGTAGAGATTTGATTCCAAACGGACGTGATTAATGCTATTGGAAATTCTTGGAATGCGTTACTTACTAGGTACTCATTAGTATTGATGGTAGTCTTACCTTATTTTGTAAGTAAATTTTGGTATAACACGATCATTGATAGCAATATAATTATTTTTGTTGATTTTAGAAGATTGACTTGAAATCTAAATAGTAATGACGGAATTGGTAGACCCAAAAAGAGTCCAAAAATATTTTGTAATTAAAATTTGTTAACAAGGCGTTACTAACGTCATAATGCGGTTTTTGTAAGTTTCATATTATGTTATCCCAATTGTTTAATAATATAAATATGCAAATTGATTAATAGATTTATAAATATGAATTCATTTTTGCTTAACTGATTTTCAAGTAATATCGTAACTCAGTCTGACAAGCGATATTTAGAAATACTTATTTTATATATCACGATAGACCCGGCATCCGCACGGTGAATCCATTTAATGCTTAGAAGTTTTGTCTCATATATTTCATAAATAGGACAAAAGTTATTGATGTGAACCAGATGTATCAAAAATTAAGAACACAATATCATCTTAAATTAACCTTATATTAATGTATTCAAACTTGAGTTATATGAAAAAAGTTTATGCGGTTCTGTAACATTCTTTTGCAATAACTAATCGGAATTTTCACTTTTCTCATACATTTTGGATGTTTTCAAGGAAGGAATAGACTTTTCCTTGGTAGTGCTTATACTATTGACGTGTTTATTTCCATTTACCCTCAAAATGAGTCTTAATCTATCGTGTGACGTAAGTAATTAAAATAATAAAGAAGCTTTGGCACCAACAGCATCTAAAATGCGTTATGCATATTGGAAATATACAATATATTGGTATGATAAGAATTTTACAACTCCAATTCCCGGTACTACGGGCAAATGTTCAAGTAACTTTTAGTTCGCTGTGTGAGCGCATGCGCCGACGCATCAATGGTTTTGCGCCAACGTTAGCGCCTTTGTCAAGGGCGTTTCGCGTAACACTTATAAATAGTTAGAGTTTGAGATCGCGACAGGTTTGTTTGGAGCCACACTGTCATAGTCAAAACAAAAATTATTTTAAACGACTCGTATCTTTTTTATAATGTAATTTATCACGTTTTAACGCGGTGTGATTTGCTTTGAATTAGTAGTTATCAAAAAATTTCTCTTTTAGCCTGTGACTTCTTTACTTGTCATGTTTAACAATTCCTCTAAATTTGGCAAGAATTCTGTAATTCTATAAATTTTTATTACATTAAAACAGGTATAAGTTAGAAACAAAACTACCTTGAATGGTGTTAAATTTCTTGTATATTTCGTTATGCTTTATGAGCTTTTTATAAAATGATATTAGTTTTGTTAAAAATTATTAAATAATACATACCAAAGTATAACTCTACCTATTTTTTACTTGTGTTTTAATGTCGATTATTTTCTTGAAAGTTTTTGTTAGACATAGCAACTTAATGAAGTCTAAGATTTTCGCGAGTATTCATTTAAATAAAACTAATATTTTCGGATTTACTACGTGACTATTTTTGACTATACACTACATACTCCCGACGTTTTGGTTACTTTATAGCAACCGTGATCATTAATAAGAGATGTGAGTGTCTTATCGTACAGAATGAATTCCGATATAATAAAAAATATATTTCATCATTGCACAAACTAAAAATAGAAATTATGAAATCCAATGACATTGACAGCATTACATTATATTTTATACACGACAAATAAATTTAGTGATGACATTTTAAATAAAAAAAACACAGCATTTAAAACCGTCGTGATATTTTTTATAAACAAAACTTCATGATCTTATTATATTAAGAAAATTTCTAGAACAAAACAAAAGTTAGTTCACGTCAAACAGTTTGGTCAGGCGCGTCTTATATTTCGACATCATATAAATTATCACGCTTGTATATAAATAAATTAGTCCAAGGCTTCATAAAGCGAGGGAGGCTGCAACAAAACATCACTGTTTTTCTCATGCTCGTAAACAGAATGCTCGCAAACTCTAGGATAGATGATCTAGTTATAGATGATGCCTGCTATGACTGAAGTGATTTTTCAGTCTAAATTTGTCGATTGTTTCATTGAGTCGCTGCAGCAACTGTAACTAATAATAGTCCAGACTGTTACAAGGCTGAAAAATCTACGATTTTTTAACGTTCTCTTGTTTATATTCTACTATTATTATTGTATATAATAATAAGATGAAGATTTTATCGTGAGTGAGGGTTTAATAAGCGTTATTGTTTTAAATAAAATAATTGTTCTATCTTGTATGCAGAGTTTAAGAAAACATTTTTAAATTGTTTTTTTTGTATATGGCAACATTGTATTCCTGTTAATTAAAAATAGAAGAACGATATGGCGTTTTAAAGGAGATTGAAATTGTTGGGCCCAAAATGTAATGAGTTCAAAATTGATTTAAAACATTAGTTTTATTTTTTTTTGTATGAAATACCAAACATCTGCATAAATTCTCAATGTACAAGCGCAGAAATATGCAAATAACTGTTTTTATGAAGTAATCGATTAACGATTATTTAATAAAACTGATTATTCGATTATTTAACTACAAAATAAAAAATTCACTCCTACTTTTAAACTTAAAGTAACAATTTAAACTACACCATATATGTCTACAATTCAATAAAAATAACTCTTAATAACGTGTTTTAATATAATAATTATATTAAATATTATTATAAAACATCCTTTTCGATTTATATCGATTCCATCCGATTTGATTCGATCGAAATCATTCAGTATATAGTCTATGGCAACATGACATTGACGCTTAACAATTACCATGCCAGATGCATTGTTATCTGAGTCTAACTTGTTTCGTGTTTTTTGATACGTTTCGAGTGCTTTTCCGATCATTTTACGTTTTCAACGACCACTGCTTTGTTTTTTATGGACTCCGAACCCGGCTACGTTTTACGACCCTTGCTTTCACATTGGACACCGACGATCGCCTGCACGTTTGACTTGGAATAGTTTACAATATTGTACCCCTTGCACAGTTCCTATACGATGTTTTAATTTTTATTGAAGAGGAATAAAATATTCTATTAAAATTATTTCTTTTATTTTATGACTTATCACATAGTTCACTCCTCCTGTTCCTCGTAGAATTCCATACTTGTTACCTACATTTGTATGTCTTTGAGTCTTTATTGCCTTGGTATGACTTATCAGATATTCTCTTCTAAATAAAATTATTATTTTTCACATACTTTAACGTGCATTCATCTAACTTTTAAAGATAATGCAATATAACCTCACTTACTAAATCTCCAATAACTCAGCTATCTGATTGTCAATTTCTATAGAATTTTCAATGAAGAAACTCTTAATTTTAAACCTTTAATTGATACTTTTTTCATGTCTTTACATTTAGGGCCCAGAATTGTATGAAATACTTTCGATCTCCTTTGGTACATACAACAAAATAAATAAAACTTAATTTAATTCCTAGACCACAATAGCTAGCCCAATAAACATAGTCAGGAACTTAAAGAACCTTGCATCGTCTCATTACTTGTAATTAAGATATATTTTAACATGACTGTATCGTAGGTTATTAAACTTAAAATTTCTCCTTAATTAATACTTACGATAAAAAATTGTTTTGTGTATTTGTTTTAACTTACAGATATGAAATGTACTCATCAGATTTGAAAAAAATGAGTGAATGAGTCTTAATTAGGCTATCTTTCGAGAAATGCTAATTCTAGACGGTATGTGAACTTCGGCTATTATAAAAATGAGTAATGAAGAATTTTATGGAAAAGAGATATTTATTACCTTTTGAGAGCTTTTAATATTCTTATGTTGAATGTTCCACTTTTACTGATTGTGTGTTTTATATAAATGAAACGGCTCATTATTGAAGACTTAACAAGTATAGCAAGCTTGCACGCGACTAATTTCCTTGAAAAGCTAAAAAATGTACTAGGTACTTCGAAGTAATCAATTCTTTAAATATGGACGCAATTAAACTATATAAATGTGATTTATAATATAATTTAACTGTCCTGTATTGTACCAGCTTTTTGTTTTACATAAATAAGATCTCATTTTAAATGTTTTATCGTATATAGTACTGTAAATACAACTAGTTTAATATATCGCCTTAAACCTACACTTGGGTCGCAAGTCCCATTCACTGTTGAAGCTCCTCTCTCTACAACGATGGACTCAACACCCGCACGGTGAATACTTTGAATGATGAGAGATATCGTCTCTTAAATTTAAATCAATTGTTCAAGTTTTATACATTGTAATAGAATCAATCTTTTCGAGATGTAGCTAATGTTTTTTTTCATATAACGATCCCATTCTTCTCAATTTTACATTCTTTGTTTGTGTACACCCACGATATACGCCTACGTGATTACGTTAACACTAAGATATCAATAGTCTTATAGATTTAAAGCCTTCAAAACATATTAAATTTTAAAGCTTTGATCATATGTAAATAGATGGACGTAAAATCCAATATTAATGCTATATCTTTTTTCATCTTTTTGCAAATAATGATCCGGAACAAAGGAAAGTTAATGAAAGAAATTAAAATGCTGTGATTTTATTTATCTTTTCTTTATATATATGTAAATTATGTATATAATAACTAAATAAATCAATGAGTTTATATGTTAGAAATGATATATATGTATAATTTTCATTTAAATGAAACTAATATTTTTTGGATTAACACGCGTGTTTTATTATTGTAAAAACTACATACTCCCGACGTTTCGGTTTCTTTTCAAGACAGACAGACAAGAAGTAGATAATTTTCGTTGTCTTTATAGATAGTTTATATAAAAATAGTCAGAATACCATCTCTGTAATGTCGGGTTAGCCGTGATTGTCTGGAGTGAAGCCAGGAACACCTCGTGTGGTTCCCGCGACGTAATTTTTTGTACGGAACTTGTGACCGCTCGTGTCGCCGCTTCACCGCAGCCTTTAAAGGTCATTGACTATTGTTACGTCACTGTATCAACTTGGATTATATCAAGGTTTTATTAGTATTAGATTGTTTAAATAATGTTCCTGAAAGTTTTTGAAATTTTCCAATCGAGAATACTAGTTCGTAATACAAATAAATATATTTCAAGTTTTACATTTACACGTATGGGTCTTTCAGATCATAGTTTATCTGACTGTAAAGTTTAATTGACATAAGTTCGGCCATTACAATCCTTTTATGTAACCAACACAATCATATACACATAGACACACATATGTCTATGTATGATAAAATACATATTTCCTAAAAGTAGTCTGAGAATTGATAATAAATTTTGAAGCTATGATATATTTTTTTAAAATAGACGAAACCTCTTATCATAATGAGATCTAAACCTCTTATCATTCAATGTATTCATCGTGCGGGTGTCGGGTCCGTCGTTGTAGAGAGATAAGTTTCAACAGTGCCTGGGACTTGCGACCCAGCTGTAGGTTTAAGGGACCACTATCTAACGCATATTGTATATCAGAATTTATTACGAAATACAAATCTGTCATTGCAGACACTATTATCGGAATTGTTAAATATTTTCGTCCTTGAAAATCATAGTCCTTATTAATGTACCTGTGGTCATTCTCTTACAAAAATTTCTATTCATTTCTTATACAATATGTCAATTACTACCCAATACTTAACTATCGTATAATGAAAGACATTTTTTAATCTAGATTCTAGAATATGACATAGCACCAGTGATGTAGCGAGCATCTGGCGTCCAGCCAATGTTATTTATTAAACGTTATGTCTTTCAAAATATCGATGCAATGGCTTGCAAAAATTTAGAAAAACATTCACGAAATTTCAAACTTTTATGTTAATAAGAAACCATCAAGAATATATATTTCAAATTCCTATAAAATTTTTACGTTTGAAGATATAATATCATATTTTCTTTCAAATCAATATGTTTATTTTTGTCTGCATTCTTTTCGTTTAGGGTTAAGTGAAGTAAAACTTTGGATGTTTTGGTGTAATCGTTAAATATTTTCTTATCTACAAAGGTGCACTTAATAACCAATTTGAAGCTCATAAATGCGGCCATCTGTTTCTTGTATTCCCGCCACACTACCTCTGTAACCCTTCCGATAGGGTTTCCCAAAAATAGAATGCGGTAAACACGCAATCACAAGAATTTACTATGGCTTTTGGCTTTTATTTAATCGCGTGCACGTGAATACAGTAAATTAGAAATTCCGAAACATTAGCCACGTTTTTTATTTCGTTATGCCATAACAATACTGGATAAAATGTGGATTCTTTTTAGCATTTGACGTGGAAATAGTCAATGGGGATCTTAAATACGATAACAATAATATCGTTTTATTTACATATTAGCTTTCCGCCCGCAGCTTCGCTCGCGTGGAGTTCGGTTATGTCGCGTCTCCAAGAGAACCTTTCAAAAGTCTGGGATAAAAACTATCCTATATTCTTTCTCAAGGTCAACTCTATGTCTGTACCAAATTTCATTAAAATGAGTTCAGTGGTTTAGGCGTGAAAGCGTAACAGACAGACAGACAGAATTACTTTCAGATTTATAATATTAGTAGGGATAAAACACCAAGTTTTAACTGTGTGATGTCTTATTGTTTCAGATATGCAAATTAAGGCGTGACACACCGGGTTGACAGGAATCAATCCTCACGATGTCGCAGCCACCAGGCCGAGGTCGCGCTCGACCTCCAGGGCCTCCTTCCCCTTTGCATTACAGACCCCCGTCACCCTGGGCTCCCAGCCCTCCACCCTTGATATCTGGACCGAGGCATTCATCAGCTATAGTTACACCTCCGCCGGTCCAGCCGTCACCGAAACCGTTCCGTCCATTAAATTCTCCTCACTTACGACAGCCATCAGCATCACCGAGCTCCCATTTTTCAATCTCGCCCTACCCTATGTCCCCAACACTGGGGCATAGTCCAGAATACTATTACTCCTCGCCGTACGAGACCGTCCGAGAGTATGATTACGCAGGAGTTCCGCTGGAACCGCCTCCGCCACCACGACCGATGATTTATGAGGAAGATGAGGAAAGAGGACCATCGACAGCAGAAATCATTGCAAATCAATCTCAAGAAGGATACGTGGATGAGAAGCTTGCAGAGTACCAAGCCACTATTCAGCTATTACAAGGTAAGTCTTTATTTTAGTTTTGCTTATTTATTTTAAATAAGTCAATAAAATCCAAAAAGAAACAGTTTTGTTCAAAAAGACTTCCGTAAGCATCAGTTTTCTTTTCGGCAGTATGGGTTACTGTTGATGTAATTTAGAAGTTGTCCTAAGAACTATTGTCAGAAATTTGGAAAGATAAAATACAGGGGTATGAAGCCAGACATTGCTTATATACAAATGTAATTTACGGTTTAAAAACGCCTATTATATTGAAGGAAGATACATTTTAATTCATGTAACCATCATATTACTTGATTAATTGAAGTAGGTACACAGAATTAAAGCGTTTTAGGGAAGTAATAGTAGAGTTTCGGTATTTAAATCATATACAGAATTTTATTTTTCACGAAACTAAATGCGGTTTTTAGGTATTTAAAGACGGGCAGTTTGTGTAAAGCAAATCGCGTTAACAGAGTTGGTCCTCCGCCAAGTTGATAATTTCAGAGGCGTCGTCAAGCCGTCAGACGGTGGACGTTGTGTCAATCCATTCCTAGAACACAACATGAAGTGCGCTTGTCAATCATGTGATTGCAATTGAAATGTTTCAAGCGTTTTTGCACTGTTCCTACGTAAATATTATCTCAAAAAAATTTCCTCAGCAATATGTACCTACTCAATTTTTTCTGTTTTAAGCTAAAAGGGGCAACCATACGGCGTACGTCGCCCATAGACATTCACAATATTGCGGATGTGTTGCCCCCCTTTATTAGGAGAGAGAGAGGGGGGAAAGGTGGGAAAGGGCAATGAAAATTATAACAATCGTTGTTTTCTATATTACATTCAAGAAGTTTAGTAGTGAGGAATCAAAAATGGTTCTATCATATAAATTGAGCTGTTAATTTCCAATAAAACATACCAACAATATATTCCAACACAAATAAATCTATGTTATCCGCACGTAAAGTTGTAACAGTGATGTGAGATCACCCACCTTGCCCCAAATCTGACCACTTCCCGACATTTCCGAACTTGCAATGTATTTTTAAACGTGTATTTATACTGAAATTAGTGCATATTTTTGCTAAATAGGTTATTAAAATTAGGAAATTTATTAAAGAACCACAAATTAAGATTTGACATAGTAAGGTCTATAGGAAATGGCCAAAGATATATATATTAGGCTACTAACAAAATACTAGTTAAATTTAAATTATTTTTTGAAACTAGGTGGTATATTTTTATGTAAAGTTATTTTTTATTATATTAATACCAAAAACATTATCATGTAGTAGTCAGTTCTCATCTATCACAAATCTTATTAAATATGTGTACATATCATTTTCCAAAACTTAATATTATAATTATTAAACGGTTTTAACTTTATTTTTATTTAAACGGTCATTTGTGTAAAGAAATTTACACAAAAAAATACAACCATCACTATCGACTTCAGCATTTTTCTTGAGCATCAACAGTAAATGAAAAATTTATGACTTGTATTGAAATATGTGAAAAAGCTTTTGTAAGTTATCAATCAATTTGTAAAATTTCGTTAATAATTCTAATTTTCAGTTGTTATTTTATTCGTTCTTAATACTCATAGAAGTTTAATCATTAATTCAATGGAACATATATTTATATAGCACCATACTAGTTTCTATTTAAATATGTATACTATTAATTTGTCCATATTTTTTTGTGATAGATTGGAGGCCATATTTCAAAACTTAAAAATATTTACCTGTGTACTACTTTTAACAGTAATCATTGTTAAGTCTGTGACTGTAATACTTTTACGTTTATTCTTTCAAAGCCCGTAATATTATGGGTTCTCATGAAAATGTAAATATTTATCTAATAAAACGTACGAGTTTTTAAATCTCTCGTGTATATGTAAAAACTGGTGTTCATTACATAGCTTTAACAAAGCCTGAAATGTATGAAATTCTATGATTTTTTTTTTACTAATATCACAAATACGAAATCTTAATAAGTACATACTTATTACTGTATCTAATTTATATGCATTTTGTCAAAATGCAACTGGATGATAAGAAAGACAATTTAATTTTGTAAAGTCCAGTAAAACGCCCAGTTTATGGTAATAAATTAATAATGAATATTCAATTACACTATCGTCGTCATCATCATTAGCCTATCAGAGCCCACTTCTAAGCAAAGGCCTCTTTCTCACATGGAGAAGGTTAATTAATTAATCACCACGCTTGCTCAAGACGGGTTGGTGATTTCAAACTAGTAAAATTTGAAATTGTGAAATTATAAGTCCAGGTTTCCTCACGATGTTTTCCTTCACCGTCGGTCAGGGGAGTCTTAAACTCTTCGAAAGTACATATGACTCGGAAAAATCACATTAGTACTTGCCAGGATCGAACCCGCGCCCTCGTGCACATGAAGCGGTCCGATTAACTATTACGCCATCACTGACTTTAATTTTTACTTATTTTGAAGTTATCCTTTAATATGCGGTTCATGAAATATAATTATGTATATAATAAATATTATAATTACCGCCGAAAATTTTAGTATGTATATGAAATCTTGAATTCACACATTCCGTGATGAAACTCTGCGACTTGGCCAAATAGGTCAAATTTTGCAGATGTCTTGGCATTCCTACACTTCGTCAGTCCTTGTGACAATATTTTAGTCTTCTAAGTCCATAACTCATCGAGAAGTAAAGATCATCATATAAACTACAATGGAAGAAACAAAAATTATACGAAATATACAAGCACACATTTTGTGACAAAACTAGTGAAGGATAGGTCATCCTTGTTCAAATATATTATTTTATATTTACCTTATTGTGATGTGACTTGTTACAAATAATGAATAAAATATTTTCTTTCAAATTTATCTTCGTTTCACGTCCCAATTTTAAAATAGTGATTACAGCATATGTAATATAAATGTTTAATTTAAATGTACGAGCCACGTTTTATTGATATCTGAATGAAAAGTACGCGAAGTAATTTTTGAATTTGAGTTCAAAAACGCTACTAGTTCAATTAAATCAATCAATTAGATTCACCAAACATAGTAACTATGCTTTTTCTATAAGAGAGCTATGAAAAACAAAGAAAAGGAGTCAAGAAACCTTATTTCTAGGCATTTAAAGTTTCTAGAACCATCCAAAGTTTTCTGATGGTTCATATTAATTCATTTCTATTATTAATAACGCTCGGCTAAACTCGATTCGTCTCAAAATACTTCTGATACAGCTGATTCGGCGCTTACGTCACCGGAGCTACCGACGTCATTCAAACCATAATATATGTCGCTAATGGCTAGTTATAAAAATGCATGCATATGTTCAGATTCCACCACGCATGTGATGGCTTTCATATATTTATTTTATTATGGACTCCTACACTTGTGGGACGAAATTCGCAATTTTTTTCGTATTATACATGAAGAAGCATTTCGCATTTTGATGAAAACTCAAAAGAATGTTATACAGCAGTGAATCTGTCACATAATAGCTACGTTAGGCCCACGTTTGATATATGGGAAGCACGTGTTCAGATATTTTTGGATGCAGACGGCCTACTTGCGTATCTAATATTGAATGAGTGTGTTTCCCGATTCTTGAGACGTTGATTGTGAACTGAATGTTAGATATCCTTAAAATTACTGGGAAATAACTATAAAAAGCATTAAATCATGTAAAGTTATACGTATATGTGTCTTATATGGTCGGTTCTAGCTGAGTGCTGGACATTTAAAATTCGTTAAAACAATATAAAACTTTTAACTATTGAAGTATTGGTTAGTCCATTTAGATGAAGTTAAAATTCTATTTTTGTAATTTTTTCTTACTGAGGATTTCTGTATAAGATGAAGAATCATTTGAGGTAAAATACTATTTAGTAACTAATGTTTAAATATGCCGTTGTACAGATTTCTGTTAAGTTCCTTCCAGTTTTATTTGATGATATTCTACTTGCAGTTAATTGTTACAAAGCTGCTTAACAAAAATATATTTAAAACAACTAAGTTTATTACCTCACACAAAATATATTAGTATGTGTTTGTTATAATTAGTGACCATACTATTAAATCATATATTAAAGAAGTATGTAATGAGTTTGAAAAGCAATAATGTTGTAAGTTTCGAACAAGATATGACTTTAGAAGAAAAAGTTAGGTCTGAAACTAATTCTTGAAAGGATCTTATGATCTGAGAAGCTGATATTTATAACAAACTAGCTTTCCGCCCGCTGCTTCGCCCGCGTGGAGTTCTGTTATATCGCGTTTCCAAGAGAACCTCTCAAAAGTCTGGAATAAAAACTATCCTATCTTCTTTCTCAAGGTCAACTCTATTTCTGTACCAAATTTCATTAAAATCAGATCAGTGGTTTAGGCTTGAAAGCGTAACAGACAGACAGACAGTTACTTTCGCATTTATAATATTAGTAGGGATAAACTTCAACCAAAATAACAAGAAAAAACAGAATATATCTCATATGTTTATTAATGTATGATAAGTGTAAGTTAATGTGCCTTATTTATTATGTTCAAGTGTATCATATATTAAATGAACTCATTTGTCACGTCTCGTCCCCTCTTAAAATGGCCTTGTACTGTTACATCGCAATATTTATAAGAATAATGTTCAAAGAATGAAAAAATATACTTTTATACAAGATATTTCTGTAAGTTTTAAATTGAATATGATAAAAACAAAGATTGATAAAATTTTGATATTTAAATTACACGAAAAATAGAAGTATTGTAGTTGAATTTCTTGTTTAAGTGGTATTTTATTTCCATTTGGATTTCTTGTCTATATTTTTTGATTATTAAACCTTAAACAAACTTGTTGATTGAAGCTTAAATTATCAAACATTGTTTATAATAGGATAGAATTATCATTTATTATATATGTACAAATACATATCAATAACTTAAAGGTAAAATAATTGTTGAATTGGGGATTTCTTCTCTTGAGAAATGATTGAAACAATAAGAACATGTTTGGGAGAAGTTTTCAAATGTAACTTTCGCTCAAAGTTCCCAAAATCGGCATTATTTATAGCTATTAAGTTTTAAAATACTAAATACTGAAATTATTTTCACCACGATACATTGTATATAGTTAAAACTAGGACGTTATCGTTAAATTCTTCAAGAATCACCAGGGTCAATGTCTTGGTCTGGTGACAAAACTCCGAACACATTCCCGAGGAGACGGGTCGATGAAAGTCTTAATAGTCAGTTTAACATTTACTTGAACAAATGTATGTTTGAAAGGCTAAAGGTGGAAAGTACTTCCGTTGAGAGATGTGATTTTAAAGCATCGCTTCCCGTAACAGATTTAGATGTTGAACCCACGTACTCTCCGGACGGGGCTTTCTATATTAATAACATTATATTTAGAATTCACTCATCTTTATTTCAACTTCGATGCCCGTGTGCAGTGGCCGGCCGTCATCTGTGATGGAATCTACTGTAGTTGTTTATCTAGAATAGATCTTCTTGATTTCAATGTCTTTACTTGACAGCCTAGAATGTATTTGAGATTTATATTTATATCAATTTAATGAGGTCTAAGACTTTCGCTAGTATTCATTTAAATTAAACTAATATCGAGACCGCGATCAGGGTCGCTGTAAAGTAACCGAAACGTCGGGAGTATGTAGTTAAAATAATAAAATAAAGCGTAGTAATCTGAAAATATTAGTTTCATTTCTATAGTAGTTTTGTTTTTGCATTTTGTAAATGTTTCTGTTTAACATACATCAAGATGTATTATAAATAATAAACTTATAAACGATGAAATTTGTTTAAAACTTATCAGAGTGCACCCACGCTGAGATTTTTGATTTATCACAAACTTCGAGAAAACTAATATTTTAAGATAATTTTAATAAAGGTTTACGGAAAAAAGAGGCTTACAACCTATTGTAGTAGCTATTTCTAGAAGGTTAATGACGTTTTTTTTTATAATGATCCGTATAATTAAACAAATTTATAGTGAATTCTAAGTTATTTGAATTAAATAGTTGTATTTAGACTTTTATTTTAAAGCAGAGTTTACGTCGATCTAATTTGGGATGATAAATTAAATACTAGTCGTTAGTAAGAATAATGTTCTTTATAATCTTAAACGTATAATAATGAAGTTGATAGTTGTAAAATACATATAATAGTTGTGAGTATTGTAAGGTATCCTGTTACTTCGTGATCCCGCATCTCGTACTAGTCACGTTCTGCTGGCTCCCACTACAAGCACAAACACAAGGAAACTAAGAAAGTTTTGCTTCATTGTTGAATACTGTGCATATGATATAAAGGTACCACCTACCTGGGCTCAAAAAAATCTCTATGGAAAGGTATCTCATTATGTATTGTATGGGTATAAATATTTTGGGGACTGAACTGAGAGAATTGTTTAAATTAAGTATAAACCAGATCTTTATAACTTCTTTTGTATTTTTGTGGGCGTCATATCATGAATGTACCTATGTTTCGCGACATATTTTGAGGAATGTTGTTTGAAGAAATGAAATAGATTTAGGATTTAGGTTTATTAAATAAGTTCAATTCATATTAAGCTCTGTAGTATGTATCTTTGAAATGTATACCAGCACATATAAGTTGACTTATATCAAAGTATAGTCTATAGTCAGATGACCTAGACTCTGGAGCACACAATGGCGCTCGGATTTCTATAAGATGTTGTCGAACCGGTTTCGTCTTGGCGTTTTCTTCTGCCAGCACTGACTGTGGGCGTTATTATATATACAATATATTATATGTTTATATATAAAGTCTTGTGAGTTATACTATTTGTAATTCAAGAATGGCTTGGATTTGGATGAAAATTGGTGAAGAGACAGCTTCGAACAAGGGAAATCACATAGGATACATTTCATCCGATTGAAAAAGAAAAAAATACTAACTTGATTATATTCAAAATCTTCTTATCTACAGCCTTTAAAGAGGAATATAGTTCGCCCAGTCAGTTATACATTTATAATTCAGAAACTAACGCAGACGAAGTCGCGTGCAAAAACTAGAATATGTTTTTATTTATTCTTATCGATTTAATATAAATTTAAATTTTTTCTCACCTTCAATAGTCTAATTATCTTGTGTCTTCGGTGATAGTCCATATATGTCCTTCAACTTATTATTATTATAGTAGCAACACTCTTATCGTGTTTCTTTATTATAAAAAAATGATACACTATCACATTTTCTAGTCCATAGTACATAATGACTTAGATATATAATATTAGTCATATTTTTGAGTGCTAATCTGTCATCTCTTTAAAAATATTTTTTGAATTTATAGGTAATTTTATTTATCACAATATTGGAATCCTAAAAATTGTTGTTTACAGTTATAAAAAGATTCTTATTTTCTATTTTTGTCTTCTTTTTAATTACTTCATATTTTGATTGTAATTTATTTCGAAATTTTTTCATGAAACGGTGAAAATAGGATTGTTATACGCGTATAAAATGTTATTAAAATATTATTAAATTAAAATCGAATTGTTTATTTTATTTCTTGAAATTGCTTATTTTGTTGACAAATAGTATAACACAAAATTGATAAATAATTTATTTGAAAATCAAACTTGTAACTTTATATGCATAATGAGAATATATGTATGTTTTGATCGATATATGTAGAACCATTACATATAGTATCGTTACATTATTATTCAAAATACAGTCATTTATTTATTTTAAATATAGTTATTATTATGTTTAAAAGAAAAACTCAAAAACACGAGAGCCTCGAAGATTCCTTAACTTGTTTTTATATTGAAAGCCTTATAAGTAAATAACGTTGGATATTTTTCCAGAATCTAAGGTCCTTCGTCATATTTTACAAAGTATATGCTTCTACATTTAATTTTAAATGTACCTAAGTATACTTAGTTAAACGAAATAGCTTTGTTAACATAAAATTATAAAGTTTATTCGAGAAATACAAAGTGATTTTATATTTATCGTTATGTTAATGAGTATGGTCCTGTACCCAGCGTGAGGACGGCACAATGTTACCAGCATCCAGACAGACCGGTCTTAAATATATAAAACCAGATTTGATACGATTGTATTTTCTAATATTATGAAATATATGGTTATTTTTATATTATACGTTATTTTTATATTATTATAGAAATATAGTTTTAACTAGCTTTCCGCCCGCAGTTTAGCCCGCGTGGAGTTCGGTTATATCGCGTTTCCAAGAGAACCTTTCAAAAGTCTGGGATAAAAACTATCCTATGCTCTTTCTCAAGGTCAACTCTATCTCTGTACCAAATTTAATTAAAATCAGTTTATTGGTTTAGGCGTGAAAGCGTAACAGACAGACAGAGTAACTATCGCATTTATAATATTAGTAGGGATTATAGCAAATAATTCTTTATTATTAAAATAATAATATTTTTGTGTAGACGCGTTTCGTATTCGTTCCACACCCACGACTTTTGATTAGTTTAAGATATCGTCTATATTTATCTCTTTAAAATATATTCTAACACTTCGTGATAAGGTTTAAATTGAATTAAGTGTATATAGATAAGACGGACGGGTTCAAGGAACTTTACATTGCTAATATCTGCCAAGTCCTTAGGGCGCGCTTCCTATTATAATAATACAAATATTTACTTGTGTTTTCTTAAATCACTTCTTTGTTTTATTGGAAACATTTTGACGGGGATATTTTTTATATAATAATAAATAAATAGTTATACTTATTATAACTATAGTTTAATATGAAGCAATCAATAGATACTTTCTTTTAATGACATTCTCCTGACGTCTTGGAGGCGATGATAAATGACTTTTCCGATCATTACAGTACTTCGTGGGATGTATTGCAGATTGTGTTTGAAAAGTTATAAGCCTCCATTCCTAGTTACAAAGAGAAAGTCTTTAAAGCGATCCACTAGGAATTTTAAGAAGGAAAGATAAAACCCATTTATGATATTATTGTATGCTTAAAGTTATAAATGACTAAAGATTACGATTTCGAAAGGGGCCAGAGTGGGATACGGTCTGTTTGATCCAAATTACTTATTATGAATTCGGAAGGGTTCTTTCATTGTGTAAGAGGTTTGGTGTTTACAAACAAAAAATTCATATTAGATATAAGTTAAAACAGTTTTTTTATGACAAAACTAGACCTTTCTTCTATCGTGAAGTCTGAAATATGGTTTAAATCTCCTTTATACGTGATAACACAAAAATTATGTTAATAAATTCTTGTACATACTCTTCCTATTGCAATATTTACAGTCCTATAAGATATGATTATCGTTCCTAACGTAGTTGTTAAGTTTACTAGAAACTTATAAAATATTGTCAATTCTGTTTCTATTCTACAAATATGGCAAGACCATGGGCCTATAAATACGTTCACTTCAAGTGGCTTGAATGTACATTGTACATGTATATACAATGGCAATGTTTACTTTAATAAAAAAGTCATAAAATCTTTTTTCTATTTACGCAATTGTAGTAAAATACACGTTGGTACTTGGTTAATATAATACTGGGTTGTTGGAATAAAATTTTTAAGGCGATGAAAATAAATTATAATAATATTATATTAAAATTAGTTGTAAAAAAAACTGAGTGATTATGATTATGAAAAAAACCATTTTTGGAAATTTAAAAAGTTAATAGCTTAGCTGAAATTTCGTCAAAGTTACGCTTCCAACAAGAAATAATAATTATTATTTATTAACTGACTCAAAATATCGTATCGTATCGTTCCTTCTCAATTAGATTGAATACATTCATTTTTATTTTTATATTTAAATGGATTTGTTCCTATAAGGTATACCAAAAACTGTAAAACTTACAAAGTTAATGAAATAGTTATATAATATTCTGTGATATATTTTTAAAAAAGGTATATGGTCGATCTATACTAAGAGGAAGAATTTGTTTTTTTGTGTATATGTTTGTGACGAATAAACTCAAAAACTACTGGATTGATTTAAAAAAAATTCTTTCACCACTGGAAAGCAACATTCAGCCTGAGTAACAAGCCATATTTATTGCTGGAAATGATGATACCCCATCATTTCGTTTAAAAAATATATAAGTAAAAGGTAAACATAAAACAAAACTTATGCAAACTCGAGCAAAGAAGGGATGTGAAACTAGTATTTTATGAAGTAAATAATTTAAAATAAGACTTGCGACACACTATTCATGCTGTCATTGTTTGTCAACATGTCAACTGTCAAGTGGAGCACAGACTGACAGAACAATAAATAACGGACCACAGTTGATGTATACGATTAAGATCAGCACTTACATTAATAGATAAACTTAAAGTTTGAATTACGTTCAATTATTATTATTAGTTTCAAACGATGCTATCAAATTATTTAATTTCAGATGACATTATATCCAGAGCATTCATTATCGAACTGGGTTTTATAATGTCATTGATTGATTCCACTTATCGTATGGATAACGTTAAATTACTTGTAACAGGGTTCCATATCGCTATTTATCTTGCAGATTTAATCTCGTCACTTAACTTGCAAGTTCACTCGATAAATACTTTGTTACAGTTAAATTAATTGGTTATTTCCCTAATTGTATTCATAATAAGGAAAAATCGTATGTTAAATATCATAAAATACTCGTATAATGTACTGTAAGTAAAATTTTAAGTGTATGTCTGAGTGATAAGTTAGTAAAAACTTAAATTCCATTTACAATACAAGTCAACGGGAGTCATTGAAAAGGGTCATTAAGTCAGTGGGGTACGGAAAAAGTTAAACAGCTCAGTGAGCTTTCAAAGAGAAGCGTTCAGTGGTCGTCTGGGCGACGTCTAGTCGCACGTGGGCCTCGCGTCGGCGCAGAGCCTTCGCACTTGACGAACAGGAGTCAGTATCGAGCGAACCCTCGCTGGAGGAGGTCATGCTGAAATGTCGGACGGCCGCGACTCTCCGTCGCAGAGCGGTCTCCGTGACCGCGTCAGCTTCTTCGAGAGAGTGTGGTCCGGACGCACCAAGAGAGACTCAGTGGAAGCCACTACCGATGTGGACGAAATAGAACGTAAAATAGAACAACGCAAACGGCGGCCGGAGTCGCCGAAAATTGAAGTGAAGTTGAAACACACGCGCGACACCCAGTCGCCGTCTAAGAGTTTCGAAACTCCTTTCCCTAATTTGAAGTTGCGGCATGTGGAGCCTGAGGAGGCGGCGGAGCGTCAGGTCGAGGAGGGCGACCTGGCGGCCGGAGTGCGCTTCGTCAGGTTCGAGAGGGTCACGGTCAAGAAGACGGTCACCGAGCTGAAGTCCGAAGACCGGCCCGACTCGCCCCACGAGTGGTACTCGGAGTACAAGCACCACACCTTACACACGGCTCCCAGAAAGGACTATGTCCGGAGCAAATCGGAATACGATTCTCACATCGCAGAAATACGAGGTAAATAATAATTGTAAAGGTCAAGTTGATGTCATCGGATGTGTAACCGGTTTAATGGAACTTAATTTGAATTTCTGCGACTGATTGTTGAAGCTTCCATTAAAATATATATACATTATATTGTGTAGGCAAATTATGCGAGAACTGTAATTATCTATGTCTTTTACAAAACGGACATAATAGAGCAATAAAATCCTAAAGCGGCACGTTTAAGTGGTCTTCAACAATAATCAAGTTCACAAAGCAAAGAGTTAGGTTCGTTGAAATTCAGTATGCATCCAGGATACGTCATAGATCAACCGGCCATAGAAGTACACACTGGATTATCACAACAATAATAGTAGAATTCTTAACCTTGACAACCAAATATTTAAACCAAACAAAACTTACAAAGATTTTCAAACAAGTCAGATAGTAATCACCGAATTTTTTTTATCTCTTTCGTGAAATTTTAATAATAGTGACATAACGATTGCTTATCTTATCTTAGCTCGCTTACAGGTTTTTTGCTAATCGGCCGACCGAAAAATAGCATAGGTAGAAATCAAATAATTTTAGGACAGCAATAAAGAAAAAAATTATATATAAATATTAAATAATAATGACACATTATTATTATTAATGACATATTAGTATCAGTTGTTTATAAAGATGACCCAGTTGTCACTTGTTGAATATTAAAGGTTACTTTTTATCTATTTATGTGTCACAAATGTTTCTTTTCCTTTTTGTTATTAAAATAATTTTAATGTATGACATCATTCGCTTAATTAAAAACATTTGATTCTCACATATATACATATTATTTCTTACGATATTATTTTGAAAATAATTTTAGTGAAAATCATTGTACAAGAATTGTTAAACTGAATGCCCATCTCTAATTGTTTAAGTGATAATTAGTTTCTATGAGTAATTATGACATCACCATGCTTACACGATAGATGAGTTAGTTCAAATAATTAATGTCTATGATTTTTATAGTTCCTATACTTATAAACATCCCAGCTTTAAATTAAAATTAATAACTGAATAACTTTTTATGTTTAAAACATAATACATAATCAATTTATTATCCGTCTCGTATTTAATTCGGCATTTTAATTTGATTGAAAACCTCAATATTTTTAGTATATATACATATATGTGTACACTTTAATGTACACTTTCTGCATTTTCATTGCTCTGTGTACAAAAAATAATTGCATGATGTCATCCTCATGCAAGTGGCTCGACTTTATTTATGCGTCGTTTCGTTGAAATTCATTCAATGGTGTCCATGGTTAATAAAACACGAAATAAACGTTCATTTCTTCGAATGAATGCTATAATTATGATTTATTTGTTATAAGTGAATCAAAATTATATGATTCTTAAAACGAATGTATATCAATACTTTTATTTCAGTTTTGACGTTTGTAGTCCCTAATTTTTGATCCATACATGTCATATTTCGTTCGATTCATTCAAATTGATAGCCGTGGTTCTTTAGCTAATTTATTTATGTAAGTTATAAGAAAGGGTTTTCGTTGTCAGTATGAGTTAAATTAATGATAGTAGTTTTGAATATAATCATTATGAGAAAAATTGCTATTGTCATACATCAAGTAGTATGTTCATTATTTTGCTTTTTTTCTTATATTTACTAATATTTGCTTGTCTAAACTAAGAGTTCAGTCGTATGCAGAGAATGAGATGAAATACAAAAAAATCTATAATAATTAATAACTACGTTTAAAACATTATCTATCTACTTTGTTAGTAAAAGGAAAATCAACATAATCATGTGCAATTATACCATCTATAACTACAAATCATTTTATTGCATTATTCTTATGAAATACTAGGGTTCTAATTAACCAATAAACACAAAATAGAACCGTATATTTGGATTTAACCAGTTTTTTTAAACAAAGGTTATAAATTTCGGTTAATTTTGTAACTTAAATTATGTATGTTTTTATGAGAACATATATTTTTAAGACTATTTTATTATTTTTATATTGTTCGAGCTGGCTACTCTCGGGTCGGTGAAACGGATCGCGTGGCCAATAGCCGCTACTAACTCGCTTATCGTATTATGTCTTATAACTATGAATATATTGAACATAACTTTATATTCTACATAAGTTGTACTCATATATATATATATATATATATAAGATTAAGATCGTTTCTTTAAGCAATAAACAAAAAATATGATTCGTCCAAAACGAACAGTGTTTATTTTTAAAAATACATTTACTACAACCAAAATATGAACTAAAAAGGTGGTTACTAATTTAAAACGAAGATAATCAACTATTAAATGTCCATGCTTTCCTTGGATGTAGTTTGAACTGAATTAACGAAATTATTTATTTAGATTGTCAGAATAGTTGTAATTGTCAGATTTCAATAGATGATTCATATATATGTATAACTTTTAGTCGTATTTCGAGTATGTATTCACAATAAGTTTACGCCCAGTTCGCATGATAGTGACATGATAGATCCTCAACAGTTTTTTGGTCATAAATCTTCATATTTAATCGAAACAGGGCACGCTTCGTATGTAGTTTATACAAACCAGTGTTAGGCATACCGGTTAGTGATCTCATCGACACACGGACTTACAATGCACAGTTTGTTATAACTTTCCATACATAGCATTCACAATACATTCTTGTTGGATTAAGTTCAAAGAATATTAAATCTACCATGAGTTTACGTGTGTTACAACTTAATATAAAAGACTTGGGCCTGTCCAGAACTCATATAAAGTCATTCTAGGAACGTATTTAGAAGGCAGCCCTAGTAGGTTCTTTTCAAATTTGGTAGATAGAGGAGCTTGGACAGTGGAGATGAGCGTATAACGGACGTTAGATAGGAGCCCTTAAATCTACACCTGGGTCGTAAGTCCCAGTCACTGTTGAAGCTCCTCTTCCTACAACGATGGACCCGACACTCGTACGATTAACTCATTGAATGCTAAGAGGTTTCGTCTCATCTATAGTTAACTTAGTGAAACAAATAAAATATTATGTATAATGCTATAATTATCTTAACGAGGAGAAATAATATCAATTGTCAGCTATATATAATGTGTGTCCCAAATAACGATGATGTAATGTGACCGTGTTTATCGCCCGGAGGTCAAGTACGAGTCTCAACAGATATTCGGGATCAAACGCCCACATGAGTAGATGTTTCTGATTCGCGATGGCTAGTGAGCTCTTGTATCACTAACATATAAAAAGTTTAAAAATTTACATATATATTCATGTTTGTTACAATATTTTTATGCATAGATGAAACTAATATTATTCGGATTATACTACGCGTTTTTATTTATTTTAAAACTACATAATCCCGACGCAGTGGTTCGAATTTCGACTATGATGGAATTATAAACCAAAGTCTGTATTTTAAGCTGAAAAAATTTATACATACAGATTAATTAACACCTAGCAACAATTGTTCTAGCAGTTTTTATGAAAATGTTTACTTTAGAGGAAAAAAAATATTGAAATCCCTACTAATATTATAAATGCGAAAGTAACTCTGTCTGTCTGTCTGTCTGTCTGTCTGTCTGTCTGTCTGTCTGCTACGCTTTCACGCCTAAACCACTGAACTGATTTTAATGAAATTCGGTACAGAGATAGAGTTGACCTTGAGAAAGAACATAGGATAGTTTTTATCCCAGACTTTTGAAAGGTTCTCTTGGAAACGCGATATAACCGAACTCCACGCGGCGAAGCTGCGGGCGGAAAGCTAGTAAAATATATATGGAGCAAATCTGAAATTTGCTTTTTTTTGAAATTCTTAAAAGTGATCAAAATAACACCTTTTGTTAATAATTATATAACATTTATTTGATATTTTCACAAAGAAACTTGCAGCCTTGGCCAAAAAAACATCGGAATTTCATTTTTTTATTTCAATTCTTTATGACAATTATAAGAATACTCGCAAATTAGATCTCATTATGGATCATACATTTTAATAATATCTGATATTAGGAGTTCATACGACGATGAAGTTATTTATAAACAAATACGAGAAAAGGCAATATTAGGATAGGTCACTAATCTAATCTAATCTATCACTAATTTTAATGTTAAAAATATTACAAGATATTGAGTTGCAATTAACTATTAATTTTGAATCCCAATAAGTGTTCTCAAATGCGTTCCTCGTTTTACTTAACCGTTCATTATTATGCAATATTTATGCTTTATTCTTGGTATTTTATAGAGATATTATTTACGTCATTTAATGAAGATTCGATTTTATCTGTTTATTTAAATGTATAATATTTTTAATCATTTAAATGAAACTTGAGGAATTAAATCTCAATGTTAAAGCTTGGTCATATAAATGTAAAGTTGAAATCTATTTTTATTTTAATATATAAAGTTGTTAATAGTATTTTTTATTTGCTCTGTTACTTTTGTAATAAATTTTATGTTGGGGGACTGAAAATTCAAATATGGATTATAAGTTATATATAGTTTCTTCACGAGATCGAGATGAATCTTTTAAAATTTTTCAATTGTGTTTTACTTTCATTAATTTATTATCATGTCAAATATAAACGTGTTTAAGATTTTCATCTTTTATTGTTAATATATTTATTATTCTATAATAGTCCACTGCATTTTATTAATTCTGTCAAGTCTTTGATATAAATATTAAATGTAAACAAAAAAATTAATGGACCAAAAAACATACTTCATTAATAATAATTATTTATGGTCATTGCGATGTTTATTCTGTAGCTATAATTGTAAATTTAGTAAACATATTTTAATGTACTACCCATTAAGAAGAGAGACTATGAAAATCATGACAGATATGCTTAAGTTAGAAATAACATTTTCTGAGAATGATCTTAAATTCTAAAATAAGAGCTTATATGTAGTTTCCTACGCAACTTTTCTTCATAAAGTATTTTAATTTCTATTTATAATATACGACACAAAACAATCTCGGGACTCCACTTGAAAAATCACAAAAAAAAATTACGAATGAAATAGTTAGTTAAAGATTCATTCCTACATACAAATTCACAATCTTAATATTTTTATATTAGTATGGAAAAATTACACCTTGTCTTTCATGAGTATTATCAAGTTTCCCAATTTGAATAAAAATATTTAAAAAATACAATACAATTTGTTACGATTGATCCATCAGCCGTATCTTTAAACCTGGCAAGCACCAATGTGATTTTTTCCGAGTAATATGTACTTTCTAAGAGTATTAATATATATTTAGACGGTGTAGGAAAACATCGTGAGGAAACCTGGACTTATTACTGCAAATTATAAGTCTGAAATCGCCAAGCCGTCTTGAGCGAGCCTGATGATTCATCTCCTCCTCCATGTGAGAAGAGGCCTTTACTCAGCAGTGGGCTCTGATAGACTGATGATGATGATCTTAAAGGTTACCGAATTATATGCAATTCCAAATCATATAATGTATTATTATATGTGTTAGAGCACTTTTATACGCTGCATGCTCCACACACACGACTTTCAAACAACACGACAGGGAAAGACAGGTCTAGAAAATTATATTCATTTCGATAAAAGATTTATGTATGCTAATAGATCTATTGATAAGATGGGTACAGTAAAATGAGTTTTAATTAATAAAACAGAAAGTTTAATTTCCTTTGGTTAAATATATCATGAGATATGTTGTAACAAATTTCCTTCCATATTATATGACATAATCTTTCTCATGACCAGCTCGTAATTTTCAAGGTTAGCTAGAACTAAGTCGTGCCTGAGTTCGGTAAACACTTTCCGTTTAGTTTCGTGAGCAAGTCAGGTGACGTCATATATGACCATCAATTTGTTGCTTAAAAAATATTAGCGATGTTTGATATTAAATAAATTGGCAATAGGTAATAGGTTGTACTTGTTAAGAGATTGGTTGAAATATGGTTATACATTAGCAAAGACGAGACGTACTGTGTTATATGTACTAGAAACTGCGTATTTAGTTTAATTTTTATTATAAATTTTCCATATTTTTATAATATTCATTTTGTCTTGCATTTAAGTGAGTTTTTGTGGTATCTGTGGATATAATTTATTATTCATATTGCCTTCAGCATGACAAAAATCTTGCTCATAAAAAAATAAATCTGTGGTAGAGAGGATTACTTGAAAATAATTTTATATATTTTATTCATAATGTATTAGGGATCTACTTCACGATATAATAATGGGCAAAAAAATTAATATTTAAGTCCCTTTAACATTTTTAATGTTATTTTAATGAACGCAGACTCTTAAACACATAAACAAGTAAAATATTTAAGATAATTTTATTTTCGTCATCTGACTCACCAGCTTGTTATGTTGCACTAAATGCTCTTGAGATAAGTTGTTTTGGATACTTAGCTGTGTTACGTATTACTTTTATGGCTAAACCACTTCGTTATCTAACATGTAGTCTTTCAAAATTATTTAAAAAATAAACATAACTATAACACATCTCGTCTGTCCGTGATCATTTGCTGAAAAGTAACCAAAAATTTCGGGAAAATGTAGTTTTTTCAAAAATAAAATGCGCGCAATATAATCCGAAAAATATTAGTTTAATTATTTAATACTCGAGGAATCCTTAGACTTTTTATAAACATAACTATTTTATTTAAAAGATAATGGTCCAGATCAATTTGAGACTTTGTATTTGCAATAATTGAACATAGTTTTATCTATATGTTTGATCTTAGTTTATTTCTTTTAATGCAAAAATAATTCAGATATCTTAAAACCAGTTTTTGTGTATAGCCTTAGCGCGGCCATAGCAGGCCTGGTAGTGTGTTGTGATTGAAAGTAAGCTTAGTTTTATCAAGGGAAGGTTTATATCGTCTTGACAACAGGCACGGCGAGTCTGGAATCCAAAATAGATAGAAAAGGAATGCTCATGAGCTGTGGCGCTTAGCCAATGATTCATACCTTTAAAGGATTATCTGAGAAATTTTTAAGATTTCTATTCTCTCATACATTTTATTTTATATTTAATAAGCTCTTGAAATAATAATGGGTTTGTTTTAAAGTCTCTTTGTGATTTAATTTGAATATTTTGAATAAATATTGTAAAATATTATTTAGTTGTGACATTTATTTGCTCAGTAGTTATTCAATTGATGATATTGGTGATCCTATGTTTAAATGCTTTTATTTTTACGAAATACTTACTTACAATGTTATATTTTGGCGCCATTTAGTATATTTACATACGAAATAACTTTTATATGTTGTTTAGCCATTAATTTAAATGGTAATGATCCATCTTGACGTATTTAGTTAGAAAATCAATTCGTGACGCTGTCAAAACTTTTCACAATGACTATTGTAGTATTAGTAATACGTTTTACTGATAAAGATTATAGACACGTATACTTTGACGTCCACGTTTATCACGCTACTTGTATTAAGGTATAAAATAATAATAAACTTAAAATGTATTATGTATTGAATTAATTATTGAATCGTGAGTAATCTAACATTGCAGTATTGAAGGGTTAGGTTATATAATATATACATATTCTTCAATTAATCTATTTTATCCATATAGATATTCCATAAATTTATCTAATTTTAAGATAATTCACAAATATAACATAATTTTTACAAGAACAAATTGATTATAATCGAATTAATGTGTACCAATGTTTTCTAGTACATATTAAAGTTTAATGCTTTGCTATCCACAGCTTTTAAGGATTAAAATTATCATCATTCCTTTTATAGTATTTCCATATATACATATATATCTTCAAGACAAACTCCTTTGTTTAATATTATATATTTTTTCATTTTATATGTATATATTTCGCGGTCTATTAATAGTATCGACCTAGACTTGTTCGTGGTCGTGAGAAGCTAACATTACACATTACGATAACAGGAATAATATATACTGATCGTATTAATTGATTAATTTATTGTTATGCCTCATAAAACACGTATATTCTAAGAAATATCGATACATTTAAGATTTAATTTAATTTAATATTAAAATATAAATGACTTCTGTATGCAAATTTAGTTATATTGTCTGATTTAGATTAAAAATCATTTAAATGAAACTAATATTTTTTAATATATGCTAGACGGTTTATTTATGAAAAAACTACATACTCCCGACGTATATATACTTTTCAGCAACTGTGATTCCGAAGAAATATTAGTTTCATTTAAATGAATAAAACTCGCGAAAGTATCAGATCTCTTTATTAGGAAATTCTAATAAATTTATATTTCTATAAATTATGAACAATCAGATTTATTTCATACTAGCTTTCCGCCCGCAGCTTCGCCCGCGTGGAGTTCGGTTATATCGTGATTAGAAGAGAACCTTTCAAAAGTCTGGGATAAAAACTATCCTATGTTCTTTCTCCAGGTCAACTCTATCTCTGTACCAAATTTCATTAAAATCAATTCACTGGTTTAGGCGTGAAAGCGTAACAGACAGTCAGAGAGTTACTATCGCATTTATAATATTATTGTGGTTTCGAAGGTAATACTGACAACCAATACTTTTTAATTATATATTGGTTGGTCTAAACATTGAGTTGCCAAAATATCGAGGTAACCTCGGTAACACGATATGTGAGGTTTCACTTTGACAAAAAACCTTGCAATACGTACGTTTATTATGTTACTATTTTCAAAGCATATTATATTTATTAGATAAAATCTTTCCCACGCCGTACTAATATATATTCTCCTTTTAACATTATAATAACTACGTGAATTAATAAGTAATACGAATGTATGTATTTTCAGTTATATTGGTTTTTTGATTTTTAAATATTTATCTAATCTTTCAAACGTTGGATTGAACAGAATTTTAATTTTAACTATATCGTATAATGTCGAAGAAAAATAATAAGCGAAAAATAATTTTAATTTGAAACTATAGCATTATTCTTTTCGTTTCGGCCCAAGTCACGATAGCATAATTGGAAAAGCAAATGAAACGAATATTCCAGAGGTCGCAGGTTCAAATCTCACTCTCATTTTTTATTTTCTAATTAAAATTTTAATTTAACTATCAACCCAACGTCGCTGTAAAATTTAAAAATTGTTAGAATGACATTAAAGTCAATAAATTAGAATGATGCTATGTATTATTTTAGTGCCCAAAAGAAAAACAAGATACCTTAAAAAATATAACAGTTGTACAAAAAAATTAAGTGGAATAAATCATCATTCCATGTATTCACCGTGCGTGGGTCCGGTCCATCGTTGTAGTGAGAGGAGCTTCAACACTGCTTGTGGCTTGATACCCAGGTGTAGGTTTAAGGGACCCTATCTAACGCGCGATAAACGCTCACCTCCACCGTCCAAGCTCCTCTCTCTACCTTACAAAATTTGAAAATAACCTATTATGTTATATAAAGTAATGTTTATTTCTGAGGATAACAACGTTCAAAATAGTGTTATGTCATAGTTAGTTATTCGTGTACATTATGTTCAGTTAAGCGGCATGTTGTCAATTTGGAACAGTTAAAAAAGAAGTCAAGGTCATTACTTGTTTTTGTTAAACATGTACAATTCAGTATTCAATAATGAGAACTAAGACTGGCGAGTATTCATTTAAATGAAACTAACATTTTTCGGTAATACTGCGCGTAATTTATTATTGTAAAAACTACATACTCCCGAAGTGTCAGTAACTTATCAGCAACCGTGATCACGAAAACGAGAGGTGTATCACGTGTAATCATACGAAAAATATTAGTTTCATTTAAATAACTATTCAATATCTAAGCTATTATAGTTTAAAGAGTTATTTTTAAATGACTTTCAATATCAGTTAATAATTTTTTAAACCAGATATTAGTGTTCTGTTCATCAGAATCTGACGTAATTCTATAAGACAGGTGTCTCGGACCAAATCACCTGATATTTTGTCTTCATGTTAGAAGCTAAGTTAAACAAAGTTATCGCTGACCGTATAAAACAATACCGATATGGTAATGTATCAAAACATACGCCATAGAAACAGTGTTTATAGTTACGGCGATCGATCTTGTTAAAACATTTCTAAAATTAACATTAAATCGCCTTTAAATATAGATTTTGTTTCACGACAGAAGCTTCATTTATATTGGAATATTTTATCATAATTATATTATACTCGTACTAGCTTTCCGCCCGCAGCTTCATCCGCGTGGAGTTCGGTTATATCGCGTTTCCAAGAGAACCTTTCAAAAGTCTGGGATAAAAACTATCCTATGTTCTTTCTCAAGGTCAACTCTATCTCTGTACCAAATTTCATGAAAATCAGTTCAGTGGTTTAGGCGTGAAAGCGTAACAGACAGACAGACAGAGCTACTTTCGCATTTATATTATAAGTAGGGATTGGAATGAAAAAAATAAAAATATAGAAAAATAATGATTTGCATTGAGTCAATTTATATTGAAAAGTCGTAATTAAAATAAAAACTTAATTATATTTGTTTTATAAACGGCGTCAAATGCAAGGTTCGGGCGACCGCAGGCTGATGATCTAATGCGACCTTGGCACGTATCTGTTGGCGCTTGGTTCGACTATACAGCCTTATGAGACTGTATCGAAAGTTAAAAACAATATTAATACAGGATTTTTATAAAAAAACAACAACAAAATGTCAAAAATAGCAATAACATGGAGTTTTTATTGTTATTATTTTATTTGTCACGCTGTTGTTATTTGACATTTTTATTTTGAACTGTAATTTTAACTGTCACCTGTCAACGTTAGTACACATAACTGACTTGTATAAAAAGAGACTAAACTTCCCATCATTCCATAGATTCACCGTGCGGGTGTCGGGTCCATCGTTGTAGGGAGAAGAGATTAAACGATCACCTCCACTGTCCAAGCTCCTCTCTCTACCTAACACAATTTGAAACGAATGAGGCATAAATTTATACACGAAGCAAAATACGGAAAAGCGAAAACAATAAATTGATTCAGAACATTATTGTAGATTTTTCTATAAATTATTATGTCAATAATTAGAGATCTATTTAAATTAATTTCGTCCAAGCCATTTAAAATATTGTTTTTTTGTTTAAAAAGAGGACGTTCTTTTCTAATCCTTATTGATAACAATCTAATGTTTTATGAGTTTGAATCCTTTTATTTTATTAATATTAATTAGCTTCTTATTATTTCAAATATAATTCAATAAACAAGGTTATCTATTTTTTATATGCATTGACGTGATATGACATTTATAGTAATATAATAAATATTAGAGATATATGTGAGAATAGATTCAGATGATAGATATGGCAACACTACATAAACTGTGGGAAGTATTTTAATATTCATTTTTTATAAAATGCATCGTTTACATATTTATATTTTTACGTTTTTGTTACAAATTATTCGATTTAATGATACTTTAGATTTTATAATATTAATTACATCAGTTTTTGTGAATTTTTTTCTATACATTTTTTATTTCACATTGTGTGTTTCAAACCGATATTTTTCTAAAATTTGCGAAGCATTCTGGCAAGATATGATATCAATCATTTATTTTGTATACATCAATAATATATTCAGTATGTTTAATTGATCAAGACGTAAAAATAAGTCAACAAATAATTAAATTGACAGAACTCAACTAACAAATCAATGAAGAGCAAAGTTTACTTATAATCAAAAAATTCTTAATCTTTTTTTAAATATCATTAATTCTATTAAACGATAAATATCTCCAAAAGCAGTCATAGACTAAATCCATCGGATAGTGTATAGTAGTTTCTTATTTTGGTATTAGTAACCAGTTGGCCTTACAAAGATAATATTGATGGATGTGCCCCAGTATGCTAACTAACCAGTTTGAGACCTTAAACGGATACTTCTAAATGACTTTTTTTGTATTAAAACGTATTTTTATTTATTAATAAGACTTGTATTAAGTTTGAGTTTTAAATCTATTACGAGTAAAATCCTATTTGATGAAATCCTGTTTTCTAATTTAATTTAATTCAATTATGTAGTAAAGTCAATATTTTTTGTTTCTTTGTTTACTTTGGAGATGTTTTTTATGGATTTTATATAGACATATATGTTTTATATGTATATGTAAATCTTCCTACGAATTATTTGCCTTGGACACATTAATTTGTAGTCTGATTTATCGAGAAGCTTCTTGCATATGATATCATATTTTTAATATGAATTTTAATGCTGATTATTTCTAGCATTTGTAATAAATATAATTATTTTATGTTTAACATTTCTTTTCAAGGTAATTGGAGGTTTTATTTGAGTTTAAATCCGTGAACTTATTTTTCACATTGTAATTCTGTGTGCGGACTGCGGTGTAATGTGTTAACTCATATAACCTTGGCTTCGTTAGGTTTTGATATATGTGTGGAACAAGCCCGGCACTCGACGGACATTCTAATTAAATGTCAATAAAAGTTTATCTATTTTTCCAAGAAACATCACAATATAAAACATATAGTGATGGAATCGGGCGAAAATAAGAATGGATTAAATTTATAAACTGAGATTTATTAACAGACAGTACAAACAGTTGACACAAGAGAGAGTATAATCCAACCAATGACATTTACAGCATAGACAGTGGCTCCCCTAGTGGGCTATTTAGACAACAGATAATTTACATTATTTGGTTTACAGTCAATCTGGGTAACTTTGACAGATAAGAGTGATATTTTAAACTATATTTAAAAAAATTAAACCTATCACTCGGGTGTTTTTATTTTATCAGTGCTCTCATATTACTTTCCGTCTCTAGACATCCACAGAAAGTTTAGAAAACATACCAATATAATATAAAATCTAAATTTTGTATGTATCAAAGTTACCCTCATAAGATGGGTAACTTTGACACACACAGAGCCAAGCATAAAAAAGTAGTCATAAGTATTATTTTTATCAATCTGGGTAACATTGGTGTATATATTTATTAACTAATGGATGCATGTGACACAATAAAACGAACATTTTGCAATTTTGTCTTATATTAAAAAAAAAATATGAAGAATCAGTCTACAACATATGGCAATGTTACACACATTGTTTAACACCATCAAAAACGCTTAAAAAACTCCTTTAATTTAACATTTTTATTCAAATTATAAAGAAAACAAGCAAAAATAATTTTAACAAACAAACATTTTGTAAAATCTTGAGCATAACTTGTCTATTCTCCCATCTCCATATAGAGCAAATCGTCAATAATACTTGTGTAGAGCCCAGGCTGCTTTATACTGATTTGACTGTTATCTACTGGAGATACAACATCATCTTATCTAATTTTAATAATTTCTCTTTTATCTGGCCATTTCCAACCACCTTGTGTTGATCTACTCATTACAACAAGTGTATAATACGGGAATGTGTAACTTGTCACTTTTCCTGGAAACAGTGTGCCTTCTGTTTTAAATATAATTTTTGTTCTAGGTGAGAACTCAATATATTTTGATGTGCATGTTGCAAAACTCCATCTTTAACAACAAATTCTTCTACCACCTCTTCCGCCACCATTTTAGTTTCTATGTAAGGGTAACTTTGACACTGTCAAAGTTACCCAGTTACTGTTCAAAATACGTATTTTCATATTTATGCATGAAATTTCAAAATAAGATTTCATTATATGCAATCTTTTCATGAAAATGCGGTAGTACACTCACAAATGGCTCTGTATAACATCTCACTTACCTTATCAACAACCAAAATCACAAAATATTCAAAAAGTTATTCACCCTAAAGTAAACTTAAATTCGCGCGATATATTCAGAAACGAAGTTATGACGTTTTTTTCATTCACAACTTACTTTTTCTTAAAGTGCATTTAGGAAGCTTATTTAAAATCGCAAATCTAAAATAAACATATATGAATAATGTTTGTTTCATGCGAAAAAATAATCGAAACTAGTTCATGGTCCCGCTGTCAAAGTTACCCGATGAATCAAAGTTACCCAGATTGACTGTATACTTGTTCTAACATATAGTCACAGGAAATTTAGTTACATCAAAATCGATCGCATCATTATGAATTGATTTTGAGTTTTCATACGATTATAAAGTCTTGAATTTTTTTTTATATGTATATGATCTAAGACTTTTGCGAATATTCATTTAAATGAAACTATTACTTTTATCCCGGGCAGACGAAATGTCGATCACGGTAAACGAAACGTCGGGAGTATGTAGTTTTTACAATAATAAAATACGCGTAGTAATACGAAAAATATTAGTTTAATTTTTAATGCTTTCTTTAATAGGATGACGATTTTCTAAATCATTACGCGAGGCTCATTTAAATGCATGGTTTCGCCAAAAAGGCTGATCATTATCCATATTAAAAAACACATTATTATATGTCACGTTGGCGCCGCGACGCTCGTTGGCTGAGTACCATAAGTGACATCAGGATGTAAATAATTTAAATATGTGATCACAGTAATTGTAGTTATAATTGAAATCTTTTTATTACGTTGGCAATATAAATATCTTATAAAGGAATACTTTATATCGCAATCTACATAAGGATAAAAACATATATTTAATAATGATTATTGTTCCATGTTGACATCCGGAATCCATCTTGAGTCAAGCACCTGTCTTTTTAGCCTTTTTTGTCCAGTTTTCGCTCCCTTCCGGTGCAACTTCAGCCCTCTAATGTCAATTTGGCGGGAGAAAACTTGCACATTTTAACAAATTGATATTTCTTACCTCATTATAGCATCGTCTTTCAGAGCGAGCAGTAGTCCAGTTTTTTAAGAATACTTATTAGTAGTTATAATTATTACAGTCTTTAAAGTGTTCGTATTGAAAAGTGTTAATATTTAAATATTTGTCTCCCTTCGAACGTCATGGACTGGGAAAAAAGTTCGTGTGACAGTGAGTATTCGTCACGAGGTTCCAGTCTGGACAGGTACAGTCTACCAAAACGATCTCCCAAAGCTGTAAGTAGCTCATATTTTCAATATCAGATGCGACAAGAGGCTTCTTTTTTTTTTATTGAGTACCCACATTACAATAAATAAAAATGTAATAATATTTTACAATAATAACTTCACTTTAAAATATTAAAGAACACGATTTCAGAAGTCAGTTAATGATATCCTTTGGGAATATAAAGTAACGAAATTCAAAAACCGCACTTGACAGTTGTCCATATCTGAGTTTAACCATCAATATTGAGGAACGGACTTTCACGAACCCAACGGATTTACATTGATTTTAATTATCTTATATACAAATATTTAATGTTGGAATGCGTTCCGGTTTGATGATTATTATCAGTTGAAATACTTCGCTGTAGAAGTAAATGACGCATTTTACTCTGATGCGTCTCGGTGTACGGATCACTGTCTCGTACGACGTACGGTACCCGACACCTGCTTCATTCTGATAAAAAGATATCGTGGACATTAATTCTTACAATTATTGTCTGCTTTCACTCCCGTTTACATGACAATAGAGTGAATGAAAGATCTTCGTCAGTCGTGATGATATCTTCGGTAGTATAGTGGTCAGTATCCCCGCCTGTCACGCGGGAGACCGGGGTTCGATTCCCCGCCGGAGAGCCAGGTCCTTACAACGAATTTAAGGAACTGTTTGAATTAAAGCAATTGTAGGGAGTTAGGATGTTGAACGACGAGCATAAACTTTGTCTAGAACTCGAATTGCAGCTTTTGAAAAATGCTTTAATATCTCGAAAAGAAGTACGTCAAATAGCTTAACTAAAAATCGTAGACTATTCTAGTGGTAGTAAAACAAATTTAAATACGCAATTATTATTAAAATAATAACTATATTAAAATAATAATAAAATCTTTAAGATTTGGAATACTCCAAGTAAACCAAAGATATTCCTTGAACTATTTGTGGTATTCGCGCTGATTTCATACAATCTTTAAGAGAAGATTTATGAAAACGAGTAACGGAGAATTTTTATCGTTCGACTTTACAGACCATACCTCCGTTTTCAAAAATATTATTTGATATATTGACTGTCTGCCTACATACAAAAAATGGGGCGGGGACAGATAAGGTATTAATAAATACCAACTATTAAAAAACAGATCGATATCTGGATTAAGTAATATGTACCGAATTACATCTGTGGTATCATTAAAGGATTTCACATATCTTTCTCTTTAAAATGTTGGAAAGAGCTGATATTACACTCGGTTTTCTATGAACATTCTTTTCGATTCCTAAAAGCTACGATTTACAACGTGAGACATTTAATTTGAAACAGTTGTATAGCTTTGTTCATTTAAAACGTTTCCAGCTTTTCATTACAAACTGGAAACTGGTTAGCGAAGCCGGGTTTATGACAATTCTGTTTTCCCTGTTTGTTATATTTACTACACTTGCCAATTTTTTTGGTTTATCATCGGAAACCCGAATACTGGCATGCGTCACAGACTGGATAGCAGGGTTTCTACGCCATCACTACATTAGATGCGTAGTTTATTAAGACGATTTTTAATTGGCAAACCAACCGCCTCACATTCTGAGCGACCGGTTAGCCTTCACCATCAATATTCTGCAACAACTTGGCCGGACAATGAATTTCATTAAATCTGTGCTGTTTCTGACTCAATGTCCAGAATACCTAGACATTTCATGGGACGCAAAACTGAACCCGAAGTCCCTGTCGGAACTGAAGTGCATCGCCCTACGCATGCGCTTCACTTCAGCATCAGATTGGCCAAGGCAGTTGGCTCCCCGAACAGGCCCAGCTCCTTATGGGGAGACTTAACTTTGCCTCATTAGTTGTTTGCAGAGGGAGATACTGTCGTACACTGCATACCACAGGCGGCAGTATCCCTCCCTTTAAATCACCTCAAAATACTTGCAGAACCACAGGTTCTCAAGTTACATTGATGGTTAAAAGCTTTCTTAGCTGCACTGCCGATACGTTTGGGCTCGGAAATGCATTACATAACAGCCGATGCCTTAGCAGTCGACCGAGAAGCGCTTATAGGAGAGACTGAGGCCCAGAAAACATGGCATGGCAAGTACAAGGAATCGTAAGCTAACCTAGAAGCTTTTGCCCACGAACAGAGTTGATTAAACGATGCCAACATTCTTTTCTTGGCGGACAATCGAACAGTGGTATTGTATATAAACAAAGAAGGAAGTACCAGGGCGGAAATTGCTCTGAACTTGACTTGACCGACCGTTGAAATTGTTATCTAAAGCTCGGAATATGCAATGTCCGCCTTAGCACAGTATATTCCTGGGCAATACATCAGATAGATTCATCTGCGTAAGGGTCAGCACGGTAGTTAAACAATGGGCGACATTGAGTATAGCGGACACAACGCTTTCAGTCGTCAGTGAAGTTACGACCTTGCTTCGATATTTCCACCTCCTAACCTCGGGGCTATAATACCTGAACAATGCCAAAGGACGCTTCATAACAAAAGCTCCGACGTGGCAAAATAGTCTTTGAGCAGAAGATCTACTACATTGATCTCTGCAAGAGTCTTAACAAATTCCCAACCTTTGTCAAGTCTTAGTAGACACCTTGACGTAAAATTCACCAACTGAAGGTCCGGGATCTTCATTTGCGTATCGTGGCTAATTTCAGGTGGACGGAAATGACGTGACGGTTGAACGAGTAAGAGATAATCCCTTTCATTATCTAGCAACGTTTTGAAAAAATAAAATAGAGTCTGTAGTGGTTAAGACGAGTAAGTGATTAGAAAAACCCATATTCACAAAACGTACCCTGTTACCTGGGTTTGGTCTATACCTATCTGTCTATCTATCTATCTGTCTGTCTGTAACTATCGTTGTACATGAATATTTTATTCTTACTTTTACTAAAGTTCCCTAAAATATAGATTTTGCATCTAACTTTATGTGTATATTCTCGTTAAACACATTCTTAAAGTTATTTCAGTAACCCAAAAAAGAAGAGTTCCACATCACCTATCTGGGACTCTTAAATTGTTTACAATATTTCAGCACACATCTGGTAAATGTAAACAATTTATATTGTTTGCGGTGGCTTATAGAAATCCTCTGCCGCTGGCAGGAGGCCAGCCATGTGGGACCTGCTGTCCCTGGGCACCGCCTCGCTAGTGGCGACTCTGTCACAAAACCAGGGCTGCAAATGCCTTCCAGAATGGCCTGCCTACATTTACAGGTAGGGTCGTAGCTAGCTTACGCCTCGGAGCGTTAACCTTGACCCTCCCCCCCCCGGGGGAAGCCGGGACTTCCTCATTGTAGTAGCAATCCTGCAGCTTTTATCGTCAGGACGTAAAGTCCATTATCTCACTTTATTAATAATTGAAGATTAAAAACTTATTGATAAGGGTAATCCCGTTACATTTTGGCCACCATCCGAATCTAAGACTGATTAGTTACAGGCAGTCAGGAAGGAAAATTTTACAAAGCCCATTACAAGCCCGTTGTAGGACCCCCTTCCTCTATGTAAGAATATCTAGTCATTGGCTCACTACTATCCCCGCCTAAAGCGCAGGCGCTCGTCACCGTTCTGCTCCGCGCTGGTCGTGAGGCTGCCAGGCGAATGCTGCCCTCTATTGGGGTACATGAGACTAGTGTGTTAAATCTATTGTATAGATACAAACACTACATCGCTTGATTATATAATATACTGGGTTTACCGATTGGTTGATTTATCCAAAGGAAGCGCAGAGTAAGTCAATAATTTTAAATGAATTATCTTTGACTAGAGTAGCGTCGAATATGGTCGAGTTTGGATTAAGTCTTTACGCAAAGAAGCTGGTATTGAAGCTTCTCCCAGATCTGTAAGACCTTCAGTAGCTTCCCTTAACTGGATAGAATGCTTTCAAATAGATAAAATTTAGAAACTAGAAACGGGGGCAAGATCCTTTACCTATAAGAGGTTTTAAAAGAGTTGTATTAAATCGGTCACAGGAAAGTACAAAAGTTTAGCTGTCAAGCTATCTTGATATATTCCTTAAATCAAATTGTTATTTAAATAAATTATTTTATTCCAATAATTTAATTTTTATTGGACACATTATAGCATCGTCATAATATTTATGAACAGGTGATAACAAACACGTCACTCAAGATGGATTCCGGATGGCAACATGGAACAATAATAGAGAGTTTTACCTACCAATAAAACTTACCTATTATTTTTCCTTAAGACATCCGGAATCCAGGTAATTTCTACCTGGTTCATCTCGAGTATGTATAATGAGGTAAGAAATATCAATTTGTTAAAATGTGCAAGTTTTCTCCCGCCAAATTGACATTAAAGGGCTGAAGTTGCACCGGAAGGGAGCGAAAACTGGACAAAAAAGGCTAAAAAGACAGGTGCTTGACTCAAGATGGATTCCGGATGTCTTAAGGAAAAATAATAGGTAAGTTTTATTGGTAGGTAAAACTCTCTATTATATGTAGATGTCACGTTGGCGCCGCGACGCTCGTTCGTTGAGGACCATAAGTGACAACAGGATGTAAATAATTTAAATGTGAGCTCACAGTAATTGTCGTTATAATTGAAATCTTTTATTACGTTGGCAATATAAATATCTTATAAAGGAATACATATATTTAATAATGATTATAATGGTTCAGCTAAATAATAATTCATTTGACATAAATTGAAAATATTCTCTGTTTAATGATAACTAATTACTCCACGTGTATTCTTTGGCTAGTAATACATAGTTAAAGTCAGTGATGGCCTAGTGGTTAAAAGGCCTATCTCTCATGCACGAGAGCGCGGGTTCGATCCTGGCCCTGGCAAGTAAAAATGTGATTTTTCGGAGTCATATGTACTTTCTAAGAGTATTTAGACATCACTGATTAATGTCATCCCAAAAAAGGGTTGATGTCAGGCAGGCGGCCGGTCGTAAAAACAATTAGCCAAAACTATTCACAACATGTAAGGCAGACCCTGGCTAAAGCTGGGAAATTGCCAGGTAGAAGAAGATACATTTATAATAATGTTCAATGATAACTAATTGCTCCTTGTATTGTTTGGCTAGTAATATAAGTAACCTAAAGAAAACAGCCTTCGTTTTAACATAAATAATTAATATATTAATTACAACTATACATAATATAAACATATATTTTAAACTATGTTTGACTCAACTCTACTTATAAACAAACATCAATTCGATATTCTATATTTACATGTGACACACGTTCCAAGAAACCATTCCGAGCTGAGTCGGGTGTAAAAGTTATGCTAAAAATGTTGTGACATCACACTCCCTTATAACTTATTGATGCAATAACAAATCATGTAACTTTTAATATGTATCAATTGATGAATATTTAATACAAAGCGGTTTAGAATTAATTTACTTGTAGCATGATCTAAGATGTCACGAATGCAAGTATATTAAAGATTTAAATTATGTATTTGCATATATATAATAAAAAAACTGCATTTTTATATATAAAAATGTACGCCATGAAATATAAAATTATTTTAGTAGCATTAATCTACAGAAATTTCAAGATATATTTGTTTAAAAAACATATTATTTGTGTTTATTAGTTATTACAATTTTATTAAGGGTGAGTGAAAAATATCACTTAAAGATCTCTTTTTTTTTATTCTGCACTGTGTTCTCCAAAATTCATTCTTTTTGATATATTTAATCTACTACGGCTGGAATTTAAAATCTCAATCTTATCCGTAGTGATTTATATAACAAATAGTATAACATTTCTTTGATATAATCTTCAGTATAAGTCTTCTATTGTAGGTTAAACTAAAAGTCATTGTAGGTGAATTAATTATAGAAGGTTCAAATATTAATAAATCAATCCTAAAGGTTACTTATAGTGTTTAAGTTTACTTACTTAGTCACTCTCTGTCAGGCGAGCGTTTGTAAAAATAATTATAGTAAAACACAATTTGTGTTATATAAAAACAAAAGGCTTTGAGTTTTTATGTAATATGAAATTATTTAAGCAGTTTATTTAATATAATCTCAAATAGTCTTGTTTTAGATTTTATTTTAATCTAGATCATTTATCAACAGAATTATCAAGATCAAAGTAAACATCAAGATTAATTTTATATTGATAGGCTTACAAAATAACTATACAAAAAATAATCGTTTTGTTGTCAAAACGATTCAAAAAACATAATCCCAGCACTACGTCTTATTGCTGCAAATCAACAAAGTTCCAGCATGTAATATTTTATGATTATTAACGAAAAAGGCATTATTTAAAACAACAATAGTAGGTATTGCTTCCCAGCTATAAAATGTATCGATACTTAATAAGGACTCGTACTACTAAATTTTTTTTTCTGTTATGCGATATGGAATTATATCCATAGTAAAAATTCAAAATAGGCTCCGGGTTCGATGACCGTACCAGCCTCCACCTCGCGTGCTGGAAAACACGCAGCCTTGACGTATGAGGACCCCAGCATTAGAAGGTTTTATGTTTTGACGATAAAGAAAACATTACCGTAGTCGATTATTAAGTAACTTTCCTTATTATTGAACACAGAAATATAACGGAATTAAAAAATATCGAAGGGAAATATTTTGAAAGAAATATTAGAATTATATATGTTTATGTATTAAAAAATGCATGAATCTTCAGATTCCCTTGTAAAGCATAACTAGAATGAGATCTAGGACTTTAGAGAGTTTTGTTCATTTAAATGAAACTAATATTTTTCGGACATACTACGCGTGCTACATTTTGGTAAAAAAAACTACATACTCCCGACTTTACGGCTACTTTTCAGCAATGAACGTTGCGGAAAAAGTCGCGTAGTATATCCGAAAAAAATTAGTTTCATTTAAAAAGCATAACTAGAACTCTGTCTTATAACTACGTATGGTTAATTGAGTTTTTATTAAAGTTGTGTGTAAAGCATATTTTAAACCAAAATCTTCATTACATCCATCCGTAATTAGATCACATACAGTGAGGTCATAAACAAACAGAAACAAGAAATACCGTTCAAAAATAAATAACATATTTATTTCTGTATTAACTGTCGGCAAGTCAACCTCGTACGGTTTTACAAAGCATTACAGTCTCACATAACGTCCAGTGGCGCGTGAACTCATTACCTAGAAATAGTGATTATTGTTATTGATAGCTTGCATCATGTTTACATATATTTTGGCTATAACACAATGCCGATAGCCGGTGCACTGAACTTGGCAACTTATAGCCATGATTCATGAATTTAAATGCAAGTGCTTGACGACACTCAAATATAGCGATGCTCAAACGAAAGTGCAATTCTTAATATTATTACGACATAAACAACATTTGTCACGTTTAAAATGAATTTGGATTATTTTTATTTTATAAACAAAAATAAAGAGCTTCTGAGATATAATTCTTTCTGACAGATCGTAACATCAGTGAATTAATAATCTCAATGGTATAAATATCTGTTGTTTTCGTCTTAAAACAGGACGTTGTAGGAAAATATTAAAATAACTTTCAAAGCCATCTAATGGCACTGATTAAAGGAAAAACTGAAGCATTGTATTTAATTTTTTTGGGTTGATTTGTATCATTATAGATCAAAGACACTTATATTTACCAAAGGTCCTATAAATCACTAAGAAGTACACTCGTTTCGATATTAAGATCTTCTTGATCTTACTAAAATCTATTTCTCTTCTTTCAGATGAACAGGAAAGAGTACAAAAGAAGACGTTCGTTAATTGGATAAATTCCCACTTATCGAAGGTAAATATTATATACACTTCATATCAGTCAAGTCAAAGTTCAATTGCTTGTTATCGTTATATTAAAACAATGCACGGGTTATTTTTATTCATGACTTATTGTTTCTTAGTAAGTAAGTGTAATGGAGAGAATTTTGAAAACAAACATGCACATTTTTAAATATAGGTGTAAAAAGATTAATATGGGCACATAAGTAAGAATAGAGAGCCTTTGACTGTTAGTTTATAAACTTATTTTAAGTATAATTTCTTTCTTTTGTTTTTTGGAATACATTTTTAGTTTCGGTTGAATGAAAGATTTAGTCAGGAATTCTTCTACTATAGAATCAAATATCTCAACAAATACTTCATGTAGAATAAATAATTTTCTATTCAAGCAAAAACTATACAAATTAAATCTATAAAGGAGAATATATTTGCTAACTATAATATAAATTCCAGCGTATACCTCCCATGCGGATTGACGACCTCATATACGATTTACGAGATGGCACCAAACTACTGGCGCTACTTGAAGTGTTATCCGGAGAGAAACTGGTAAGGAATTTGTTTGATTATAAACTTATTATAGGAAATAAATAAAAATAATTCAAAAAAGATCTCCTCTATTACATAAGAAGAAACCCTTCAAACAAGTTTCTGTTTTTAAATAGCCAACCCTTTCGTAAAGACACTCGTCACGTTTATTCATTACAAAAGTGTTTAGCAACTTTGTAACCAAACTTCTAAATTAACAAAGAAATTATATAAGGTTTCTCTGTTATTTAAAACGTTCGTTGTCCATTTGTTTTATCGAGAAACCTTAAGGATGCTTCCACGTTGGCGAGGGGCCATAAATACTTATCTTTAATTGGAACCATCCACTTGACAATGAAATTATTCGATGATGGTTTGTATGTGCGGACTTCAAACGCTTCTGAGACTCTGCCTGAATATATACGAGGCGGCAAGCTTTAACAACGACGGAATCTTCAGTTGAAGTTAACATGATATTAAAATTTATAAATTAAAACTTAGGAATAACACCTATTTAATTCGTTCGAGCAAACTACCAGATAGTGGATATTGCTATCCAATATGCTCTATTTAGTTTTAAATAGAGCATAGACTGGCCTTCCTTGTAAACAAAGACTGGTTTATAGAAAAAAAAAAAGTCATAAATTTTTGCTTAGATAACACAAATACTAACTTTTGGGGTAGTTATTGACTATAGCCGTTACTATAGAGATTAGAGTTTAAAGAAAGAAGTTAATAAGAGAACTGTCTTAAAACACCATGGTTACTCAGAATGATTTCTTTCTCATATTAAACTAGATAAGTTTTCAATTAAAATGTCTTATTTCCAGCCGATGGAGCGCGGTCGAGTTCTCCGTCGTCCTCACTTCCTCTCCAACGCGAACACGGCACTTCGTTTCCTTGCTGGCAAGAGGATCAAGTTGGTCAACATCAACGCAGCCGATCTGGTTGACGGGAGACCAGCAGTCGTCCTTGGACTCATATGGACTATCATACTCTACTTCCAGGTAAGGTTTGATAGAATTATACATCGAAAATACAAAAACAATTACACATACATTGAGTGTAGTTATTACAGTAGTAATACATGTTTGATATATTGTGGATAAAGATCATTTAGATATTGATTAATATGGCCATAGTCGTGGAGGCAATTAATTGTTTTAGAATTACATTACACTAAGTAATCATACAACACTATTAGATAAGACGTAGTTTCACAGACGTATGTACATATCAGTATTACATATATTAGATATAGTGAACGATTTTACACATTGATTGCACTAATACGAGCCATTGTAAATAAGGGTAGGTCTTTAATGAGATTAGTGACAAGGCAATAACAGAAAACACATAAGTTCGTATGAGTCGCTCTGAACAAATGTATGCATGTACCTTATGAAAATGAGATTATTTAGTATACCCGTATTTATTACCTAATACCCAGGCATTGCTTTGATATTCTCCCAAACCTCGTATCAGCTCTATTCCTTCCATCATAGAATATTCTCATTTTAATTGGCTTGAACATATTTTGTTTGCGCAAGCTTCGTTCAATTTGTTGGACCCACAGGACAAGGGAAGGCAGGTTGGTGAAATGCATGCTTCTAGAATCTTCGATGATTTTAATTTAATTCAATTGAATTTTTATATCATTTATTTGGAAATGCAAACCTGCTATTAATTTATCTGTTTCCTACTGCCCTCGATGTCTTTCTCCAGTAATAGTAACCAATTTATTGAGCCCTCAAAATTGCTTGTCCGTTCAAGAATGTGTTGTTAGAAATGAAATCTTCCGTCAGTTTTAGTCAGCGTGAATTGTCAATAATACATTGTGATGGAAACATATTGCTGTTTACAATCCATATATGGTGTATAAATATTTATTTCAAAGTATATATATGGGTAATATTATTCTTTTAGTTCGTAAAATGATTGATTTAACGCCAGTATGACACGGTACATGTATTAAGAGTTAAATGCAATTAACAATTTTACTTCTATACGATACGCTGTTAGTCATAAATAAATTTCTTAGCTTTGGTATTTTTCGTATTCTATTCACAAATTTATTAGTCGAAAGGCAAAACAGCTATACTTTTTCATATATTATAAAGAAAACAAATGCAATTGGTATATCGTAAATTGCAAGATATTAATTATAACATAGAAAGCAAACGACTTGAATAAATCAGTACTAGTGATCAACGTTTTATAATGTAATAATATAACGGTTAAAGAACAATCTCTTACAAGTCATTTACTATAAATATTTGGTATTTTTAATTAATAATTGATATGAAAATTCCAACACTAACATGACACGAGCAATTTAACATAGTCAAAATGTTGGTTACTCCAACAAAATCTATCAGCCACTCAAGTACAAAAATATATGCCAAAGAATTATAATATTGAAAACAAACGCTTAATATATATAAGTGGTCCCATTTAAAGTTTTATATATGTAAATGTGATGTAGATCGAAGAGAACAGTCGCGCCCTGGAGTACCTCAGCGGGTCGAGGTGTGCGTCCGCTATGTCCCAGGAATCTGCCCCACGAGCTGAGGAAAGGTGGAAGCAAGGCGCCAAGAAGACGCTGCTGCAGTGGGTCGCCAACGCACTGCCCAAGTAACTATCATAGACAAACATTTATTAGCTTTTATACAATAGATACTTATTTACTACGCTAAGCTTTACCTCAAAATGTATGTAGAGAAATACCATGTACAATATTATTTCAAAAATGCCTCAATCCTTTCGTTTTGAATATGAAACAAAGATAGCTAATCCGGGACACTTTTTGACTCATAAAATTTGTTCTCTTGAGTTTAAATCTATGTATATAAAAGAAAGTTACTCCACTTATAACTCAAGAACGGCTGAACCGATTTAGCTGAAAATTGGCAGGGAGGTATTTTAGAACCAGTAAATCGCAATAGGACATTTTTTATCCCATTCAACAGCACTCCCGTGGGACTTGACATGAAACGTCAGTTACTATAAAACGTGGAATAACGAAACACAATTGACAGTTATGCAATTGACGTATAATGACAGATATGTAATTTATACTATTTGCGCTGTAGCTTGGTGCGGGTGACATTTGCCTATATGACGTTGATATCTGTCAGTACCACATGACTAGTGATGTTGCGTAATTCATTTTCATCACTAACGATACTCGCAGTATAAATAATATAGTACTTATACTGGGTGGCGCAAAAGTAAAGACCCTATTTGGTTCAGCTATAACATTTTTTCTAAATGAGAAAACTAGATTTAGGTTTTTTTAAATGTATATTTGTGCCATTAAATTTTGTACCATTAGGATTTAAAGATGATGTCTTTTAAATGGTGACCTCCAGAGTTGATACACATTTGAGCCCTATTTATGACATTTTGCATAATTTGCCGTAACACTTCCTGCGATATGTTCGTTATTTCTTGACGAATGTTTTCTTTTAGAGCTGCGAGAGTCTGTGGCTTGTTCACATACACCCGAGATTTCAAAAAACCCCAAAGAAAGAAGTCTGGACTGGTCAAATCGGGTGATCTTGCAGGCCAAGGCAAATCGCCAAGACGAGAGATAACTCGGCCTGGAAAAGCGTCCCTCACTAAGTCCATAGTGTCGCGCGCTGTGTGTGCCGTAGCGCCGTCTTGTTGAAACCAGATGTAACTTTTAGTGGGTGTAGAGGTGTTTCTTGAATAATGCGCGGATTATCAGTGCCCCAGAACCGAGTATTCTGCTTATTGACATGCCCTGAGAGATGGAAATGCGCTTCGTCACTCATAACCAATTTTGTGTATCAACTCTGGAGGTCACCATTTAAAAGACATCATCTTTAAATCCTAATGGTACGAAATTTAATGGCACAAATATACATTTAAAAAAACCTAAATCTAGTTTTCTCATTTAGAAAAAATGTTATAGCTGAACCAAATAGGGTCTTTACTTTTGCGCCACCCTATATAAAATAATTAAAATCGGGTTTATGATTTTTTTTCGTGACATCCATATTGAGAATATAATGGACTCGTCGTTAATAAAATCCGTCACAGATACAGATGATGAATTTAGTGACAATTCAGATGTTCCTGGTTCTGATATGAGTTAAGATGAATAAAATCATATTTATGTAAGATCTGTTGTTTCATTAATATAATTATAGACTTTTTACAGTGATAATTGAACTAAAGCCAATATATGTATATTTTTTTATTATAAAAAAAACATCGACTATCCATTGTAGCAGTACATCCCATCACTAAATACGTCTATGGCATTACGTTAAACGCATAATACTTTGCTTAATTTTTCTTTCCATTAGATTATATTTGTACACTAGAACATTCTGGTTTGGTTTAATTTGAACTACTTCAGTAATTAATGATTTAATTTATTACGAATGTGGTACAGCTGAAATACTAAGTCATAATTTGTAAATCGCGGCAACTTTCAAGAGTGAAACGAAACGATACTGAAACTGTCACCCGCACCATGCTACAGCGCAAATAGTATAGTATTTGCGGGAAAAATTTAGAAAATCATTGTTTTTCACATGGGCAGTTATAGTTTGTGTGTTCATGAGTCGGGAAACCATCCGCTTTATTTGTGTTAACGTTAGACCAAAAAACAAAAAATGTGGTTTACAAAGGAGCACTTCAATGAAACGGATAATTTGCGGACCCGTATAACGCTTCGATTCGGTATCTACTTTGGATTCACTTTCATTTACTTAGAGAAGTTCAATTAAATAACACTTTATTTTTGTAATCGAAATGAATTCATTACTGTAGTGAAATGAAATAAAAATTTTCCTTTTCAAATATAAAACAAAAAAAAATTTCTTCATCTTTTAATCACCAAACGAAATGTTACATAAAACAAAGCTTTTTGGAGGCGAAACGGAGTTCGCCAGGTTTACTAGTTTATCATAAAAATGGAATTAGAGTGAGCATTTGTTATCACGCTAACTTTCAGACATTATTAAGTTTTGTATTGATATTGGAGCAAAAAAATGGGAGCAAAAATCGAGGAATATATTTAGCTTATTTATTTATATTAAACGATATTTCCTGAGTAATATGAAGGTGATGCAAAAATTTTAACAATGAATAGAAATCATTATATCAAAACAATAGGCTCAATAATTTAATGTAATAGTTAAAGTGTGTATGTAATGTGCTTAGATATGACCTAATTAAGTTAAATTCAACATTAGCTTCATGTAGAGTAAATAAAGTTTGAAATTACTGTTAGCAAGATTTCACTAATCAAAACATGGATCAATGTTTTCTGTTGTACCAAAACTAACTTCTCTATTTTCCAGGGACTCAAATATTCAAGTATCTGACTTCGGTCCGTCGTGGAGAGACGGTGTCGCCTTCTTAGCTATTATCGACGCGATCAAGGCAAACCTCATCAATTTAGCAGAAATGAAGAGGAAGACTAACAGACAGCGACTCGAACATGCCTTTGACCTGGCTGAAAACGAGCTGGGCATCGCTAAACTATTGGACGCTGAGGATGTAGATGTGGATAAACCTGATGAGAGATCCATCATGACCTATGTAGCACAGTTCTTACACAAATACCCAGAACCGAAGGTGAGTTGTTGCTTGAATTATTAATTTATTTGTTCTATTGTGAAATTATTCTAACAGAATAAGACTATATTCATTAAATATATCGTGAAATTATTCTAACAGAATAAGACTATATAATAACTAGATTCATTAAATGTATGTACATGGACAAACTATTTACTCAAGTATTTTTTATACAATAAACTTGATGAACAATAACAACATTTTATCGTTATTCTGAACATAAACTTATTTAAGGAAATTGTAATATAAGTATTTATAAATTGTATAATTTTAATATAATATATAATGTATTAATAGTATGTATGTATGTTATGCTATGTTTGTGTATGTATTGTTTATGTAAAAAGTGTACACCTCCGAACCCCTTTCTTGTTATTCAATGTCCTCTATCCAAAGGTTGTCTGGAAGAGATCGCTCTTTTAGCGATAAGACCGCCTTTTGTACCATGTTTCCTATTTTGTTATGTTGCTTCTTGTATTCTTTTGTTTCGGTGTACAATAAAGTATATTATTTATTTATTTAAGTATATAGTTAATGGAAAATTTAATTAGTGTATGAATTTTTTTAAGAAATTATAACAAGCATATTGTTGTAGACTACTGGCCCGGATGCAGTGGCAGCGGTTCAAGAAGAATACGAATTATTACGAGCCTGGCTGACGGAGAGGGTCAGCGTATTGACGCGACACTTCGAAACCAGAACCTTATCAAGAAACTACGAAGACTATGTCAGGGCTGAAACTGATAGACGCTCCAGAGAACCTGGATATCTCAAGCTGGAGAAGCTTATGTACGCCCAAAGTCATGTGGCTATCGCTCCTCGCTCCTGGAGAGAGCTGGTCGATCTGTGGATCGAATTGGAGAGACTGCATAGGAGATGGCTTTGGATGCTGGATTCAGATCTTCCTGGAGATTTCAGGAATATAGGCGAGTGGCTTGCGAAGGCCGAATATTTACTGTATTTCGACGAACTACCGACTGCTTTAGATGATAGAACGGCAGCCATCATTAGCGAAAAGCTAGAAGAACATAGCAACTTCTTTGCCGATTTACCCGATGTTTTAGATAGATTTGAAGCGGCTTTGAGATCACCGGACGCTTCTAGGATACCTCCTGAAAGGTTACAGGATATGAAGGAGCGTCTGGAGATTGTTCATCGTAGAGCGCCTCAGAGGAAATCAAGATTAAAGTACTTGGAACACAAGTGCTGCATTGTTGCTTTCACGGAATTGACGAAGTCCAAGCTTGCCACGTGGACCGGCAAGTATGGGCGCATAGAAAATGTAAGAGCCTTACTGGATGACTATGACAACTTTGTAACAAAGAACAAAATATTCCAAGAATTTGACAGAGCTTACGTTGATATTAAGCAAGTGGCTGAAGAGTACAAAAAAGTCTGCGAAGTCGACAGGACGGAGGCGAGAGAAATAGACACGTTTTTGAAAGAGGTCGCTGAAAACTGGCGCAGGGTGGCTTCTGATGTAAGATGTTCGAGAAGTGTCCTGGAAGAAGTTATCGCTCACTGGGAGCGGTGGACATCTTTATCAGATCAGTTCACCCAGTGGCTTGATAGAGCACAACACATGCTGAGAGTGTCAGAAGACGAAAGATTAGAATTCTTCCAAGATTTAACAGTTTGGAAGGAAAAGCACCAACTCCTTGGAGACGCTGCTGGTTTCTTGGCAGCAACATGCTCGGATGATATAACCTCAGAAATCAAGAGGAAATATGTCGAAATCACTGAACGCTGGGAACGAATTTGGGAGGAAGCTGAGCGGTATGTATTGACTTATTGTTATTAAAATATATATCTATATTACTTTGACTTGATAAATGTTTCCCAGCTATTTAAATAAACTACACGCGAAGTGTTGTTTTATGAAATTGTCAATAATATAGTAATATAAAATATCTTTTCACATTAACCCTACTCCATCGCCGGTTGTATTACTCCGTGCGATAGATGAATAACAACATTAATGGAAAGAAAAAATACATTTAATATTAGCACAAAGCAAATACTTAAATTTTAAAACGGAATCAGTATAACATTATGCTACATATTTTGGTCATTTTCTTTTCAAGTTACGTCCGTGGTGGTGATGTTCTCCGTCATCGACGCGAGCTGGCTCAGGGGATTCAGAAATTAGACAACTGGCTCATGGCCGCGGAAAACCTACTGGCGTCCAAGCCACGAGGCACCACCGACGATATTCAGACATACATAAACCGCCTCCTACAACTCAATGAGGAGATCGAAGAACATGAGGAGCTTTTCAAGTCTATTAGCAGGTACTATCATCTGTATTATACTTTTTTGACCTATTATGGTTTTATTTTTTATCGTTTTATGTAAGTTTGCAGTCACTTTAAGGTTATGAATTTATTAAACTTTATAAGGAGGAAAAGCAATTATTACAATAATAGAACTTAATTATGGTTACTTAACATACTTAGTCACATGATAAATACATAGCTATACATCAAATTAATATAAATTAACCTATTGCTCATGTTTATAATAAAATGAATATTTGTAGAACCTTCCAAACGGCAATCGCCGATCTCCCTCGGGACGAAGTGGAAGCCAATATGTCTAAGTTGAAGCAGCAGAAGGAAGCACTCGTGTACGTGAGGGCCACAGTCCCAGTGAAGCTGCACCAGCATAGACAGCTGCTGGTGCAGCATGAGTCACTGGAGAGTGGACAGAAAGAGATCGGACGTTGGCTGGATAAGGCAGAGGACACACTCCGCAGTATGGATACCAGGCGGTGAGCACATAATTAAAATATAGGATATTTGTATGAACATCGTAAGAATATATGCATGTTTGTTGCTCTTTCAGAAAAAAAATACTTGAAGTATTTCTACTTAACTTTGAAGCAATGTATCTTATACAGCAGACTAAGATATAGGCTATATTTTGTCTTGAATTTACATGTAGTTTCCGTGTAGTTCATATTTATAGTCGATGCCAGTTGATTAATATATCTATTGAATTAACAACTATTATACATTACTCTCTGAGTCCAAACCCGACGTTTACGAGGACAAAATCACTGGAAAAAATATATAAGAAATTTATTTTGCTTCAGCCTTTTATGAAAACTTTTTTATTCTTATAGTATTTAAAAGGTTTTTTTAGTCTTAAAAGTATACATATATGTTGGTATAATAAGCATTAAAATCGTGTATGTTTTAGTGAGGTGATAGAAGAATGTTATGAAGTCCACCGCAGCTTCTTCTCCCGTACGACCTACTATCGCTCCATGTTGGAGAGCAAGAACAAGGTGTTCCAGAACATCGTCAGCAGCGCGGACACTGACCGCAGCGCTGACGTCACGGATCAGATACGATTGATGAAGGACCTCAACGACCGGTGAGAGATATAACATTAATTGTATATTCCGTATCAAAGAATCGACCTTTACATAATGTTGTTCAATACAGATACTTTACGTAACAGAGTATTTGTATTTGTATTCATTAATGATCACTGTCCGCCTGGCACATTATATAATGTGTCCAAATATTAAGTTAGCTTCTAAACCGCAATAATACTTAAATTGTATTCTTTTCCTTCCCATATATTTTAACACAAACTTAAAAGAAGATAAGATTGCTATGGAGTGTTAATAATATTGTTATGCTCTTATTATTAGAGCCATAAGCATACATTTTTAATTGTTGTATGAAACTTGTATTAACACCTTTCAATCTCACCAGTTTTGCCCAAGTATCGTCGGATGCTACTCGTAAAGAAGCTGAACTTCAACGTTTGGTTCGCGCTTGGGAAGAATTCGACGAGAAAGCCAGAATTGTACGGGAGTGGACCTCTAGGGCTGAAGCACTCCTGGCTGATAACAGGATCGATTCTAAACAAGCCGTCGACTTCCATAAACGATTCTTCCAGGAGGCCGACGAGAGGGCCGTTTCAGAACTGGTCAGATCTGGACGAGAGTTGATTGAAGTGAGTTCAATATGTAAAATAATTATAACTAAAGTTAACAAATTTATTACTTGTCTAAAATATTTTTTCTTCGTCCCACAAACGTTACTAGTCATTTGTAATGTCATTAAATTATTTTCATTAATGACCCTGTGATCAATCGAAAATAATTATTAATTATTAGAGATCAAATATCGGATGTATAGGCATGCTCTGTGTTTATTCGATTTTTACAAAACGTTGTGTAGCTCAAGCTATTAGATTCTTTTATGATGAAACATTAAGTTCAATATACAATATAGATCTTGATAAAACCGTAAATTCTGTAGTGGTTATACAATTCTACGTGTTTAAGTGGTCATTCATTTTTAATGTCATATTTAGGCCATATTCGGGAAGCCTTGAGCTTTGGTCTTAAATAGATATTTTTTATATTTTTGGTAGTTGGTAAGCGAACCAGAACGGCCTTCAGTGGTGGAGACAGTAGAACAGCTGCAGCGCCGCTGGAGAGAGTTGCTGCAAGCGGCGCCGGCGCATCTCATGCGGCTCGAGTTCAGGCTGGACGAGGCAGTGTTACAGCACACCGTTAAGGAAATAGACAAGGAGATCGTCTACGAAGAACAGGTAGGAAATATAATTAAAATGTATTTAACATTGATTTGTATACAATAGTTAGAAAGATATTTTAATTAGTTATAAACGAGTTCTGAGGTAATAAAGCCAGAAACTATTTTTATCTTCTTTTTCAGAATGTCTTTGTTAATAGTTAATTTTTTTTTTATTAAACCTCTTGTATGCTTTTACTTTTATGTCGGTGATTGTATACGTTATAATTACATTTAAATGAATTTTCTTTTTCCAGGCCTATAACCAAAGCGATGACGCGGATGGTATTCTTATCAGGAATGAGGAATACTTCCGTAACCAAGGAAAGATCATGCAGGTTGAACAATGTCTTCAGAACTTAAAGAAGATATCTCAAAGCTACACCCAACAGACTGGAGACAATTCTTTGGAAGAAGAGTTAAGGAAATGCGAACAAATGTGGGAAGCCACAGTTCACAGAGTAGAACACTTCAGACAACAGCTACAGAGGATTCCTGCTAAGTGGGATGCTTATAGAGAAAAATTCAGGGAGATGGAGATGTGGATGGACCACGTCGACAAGACCATGGACAGTATTGTGAGAGAAGTTGATTCCGCTGAGGCATTTGAACGAGAGAAAACCATCTTCCAGGTACGTGTAGTGTAAGATACTTTACAATGTAAGTAAATTAACTAACGACATATATGTACATACATATAGGATTTGATCTTTGGCCGATAATTACTGATATATACTAGAACGCTAAACTATAGTGACAAGTAAAAAATATTGATAACAATACATATATTATTATATTTTTTTATATAGTTCTTTTTATTATTAAAAAAAGATTAATTAAAAAAAACAAATCTGAAGTAGATAACAATGATTCTAGTAATTATTCATCTCAGTGTGATTACAATCAATCCAAAAACTGGATTGTTTCGTTACTAAAACCTAAACATGTGAATAAGGTTAATCGTAATTATGATTATATTTATGAAAAATATGTTTGTCTATTTTATTTGCTTACTTGGATGCAGTTAAGAGAATTAATGGTAAATATGGCACAAAATGGGTTTGTTGAAGGTGTTGTTCGTTGATGGTTTTATCTTGATGTGTAATAAATTCTTTTCAAACAGAACATTTGCCGCGAAGCCGATAGAAAACGGGAAGATATGAAGTGGCTGGTTCAGACACTGGATATGCTCTCGAACCATTGTTCCGATGCTGAAGCTCAGGAGGAACAGCTGCGATTGGAGAACCTTATCGCCAGATACAAGAACCTAATTCCAACAATTGAGATTACTATGATAAAGACAGAGACATACACTCGCTGTTACACTTATCGTAGAGAAGTTCACGAAGTTATATGCATTCTTGAGGGCGCTAAAGAACAAGCCAGAGTTGAACCAGATTTGCAATCTCTACAACATGTGGAACAATTAGTCCTCGAACAGCAGGCTGCTGTACAGAAGTTAGACAGGCAACGCCCGTCTGTAATGTCAATGCTTCACAGAGGAAAGGAACTTATTAAGGATGCTAATGCTCCAGCCTTCGTGAGAGAGGATGTAAGGAATCTGGAAACAGGGTGGAATACCGCTTATGAGACGAATACCGAAAAACTCCACAAACTCAGAGACACTCAGAAGGTGTGGTCCAATTACGAATACCAAAAGGAAGACTTGCTTTCAGATATCAATAAAATAGAAAGCTTCGTTGCACATCCAGGGTTAGAACTTGGAGTTTCTAACATAAACCGAGAACTACAGGAGACAAAGTCAATCAGTACCGATTTGGAACGCGCTAAAGGCGAAAAACTGCCACAGTTACAACAATCGTATGCTGAGTTACAGTCTCTTACATCGAATAAACCTAAACCAGTTATTGAAAAGGATCTGGAAACAATTCAAAGGAAATTAGTTAGAGTTGAAGAAGACGTTAAAACGAAAGTAGATCATTTAGAGAAATTCAATGAAGAATGGGTAAAAATTGAGAACCAATTAGAACATGTCCGCGATTGGATAAAGAAAGAGAGCCCACTTCTTATATCACAAATAAGGTCAGATAATATAACACCAGAAGAACGTGTAGAGAAATCACAATCTCTACAAAAAGTTATTGCAGAGAAACTTGAAACAGTTCGAAAAGTTGCTGATCAAGGTACTAAGTTGGCAGTTGAGCACAGAGTTCAGGATGCTAACAGACTTAAAGGGGATGTTGTTGTATTGGAAAAAATGATGGCAGACCTTCAACGATCAATGGAACATCAAACGAAAGTGGTTGAACATGACTTAGCAAGTTGGCAAAAGTATCAGAAGGGTGTATCGGAGATTAAACCGTGGATAGAGGAAGCCGAAATTAAACTAGGTAACGTTCCTAAACCGGCATCATTACCGGAAGCCCAACAATTACAACAGCAATCCAGAGCACTCATCACCGATTGCGAGAAGCAGCTCATGAATTTACAGATCTTGTCCAGCGTTAGTCATCAGTTATCAGGAAAGACGAGTGCCCCTGACGAAGTTGATGCTATCCACTCGAGATGGGCGGTAGTACACGACCTATCAGACCAATGGAACAATAAGTTAGATAAATTAGTAACTAACTGGGAAAACTTTGAGAAAGAAGCTGAAAAACTTGAGTCTTGGATCGAAAATGGTGAAAAACTAATTAATAGTCGTATTATCAATGTTGAAACACCTCAAGTAGAAAAACTTGATAGAGAACTTAATAAACTCAAATCCTTTGGTAATGAAATTTCACAACAACAAGCAAAAATTATTAGCCTGTCTCAAACTTGTGATAATATATGTCATAGCATACAACCCGAGGGAGCAACTTTATTGAAAAATAAAGTAGCAGACATCAAGGAACGAACAAACGCCTTGGCGGATACTGTAAGAATGAAAGTTAATGAGTTGTCCGATAAAATCATTGTAAAGCAGGAATTCCTAACTAAGTTACACAATTTTGATAACTGGATTACTGACTTCAGAAGGAAGACTGAAAGTTATGATCAAATAAGTTCTGATCGAGTAGAACCTACTCTTCAATCTATGCATGTTCTTCTTCAAGAGCATGCTGCTAAAGCACCTGAATTTACTGAAATTTACAATGAAGTTAAAAATATGACTCTCGCATCCCATCCAGAAGAAACTCGGTCTTTGAGTGATACTTATTCAAATATTGCTCAACATTATCAAATAATTGAAACAAATATTCAACAAAATAAAGCTATTCTCAAAAAATGGTCAGATTTACTAAATTGGCATGAAGACAACAAACAACAGTTAAGCCACATTCAGTATCAAACAGAAGGGCCGAAATTAACTCCTGAGAGCTACGAAATTCTTCGTCAAGAATTAGTTAATATTATTGCTAAAATACCAGAATGGAAAAGTAATGTAGCACTATTAGATGGCCCTTCTCGAATCAAAGTTACAGATCAGAGCACTGGTAGAATAATACCTCCTTCTAGTCTGGTCAAAGAAATAGAAATGAAAGCCGAGTCTTTATTAAATGCTGTGACTACTAAAAGAGATCTGGTACAAAAAGTCGGGGCTAGATGGGACAAATTTAATGCACAAAATCAAGCTTTGTCTGAAGTTTTGCATAATGTTCAATCAGTACTAAATGAAATGTCTCAACAAACTGTTCCCTTGACAGAAGCCACTATTCAGGATATGACAGAGAAGTTAGATAGTGTCGACTCTGAACTTAAAGAGAAACAATCTATAAGAAAAGAATTCAGAGAAGAAGGTTTACATCTTATGAGAGAAGATCAGCCAAATATGGGAACCATTCAAAACGCTTTATCATCAGCAGACAATAATTGGGATCAAGTGGTTAACTTCGTTCGGGATACTAAGAATAAGTATATTCTTCTATCATCAACATTACAAGAATTAAAGAATTTTACAGTCGCTTTTGATAGGGAAATGAATAGAGCTGAACAATTATACAATGAATGCATGGAGGCACCCAATGATTACATGCAAACTGCTCAATCTTTAGACAAGGCGAAAAAATCATATGAGCTTTTAAAACGCTCTAAGGGCTTACTGGATCAAATGGAACTGATTAAACAATCAGTACTTAAGCAAGCATCAACTTTAGGTGGATTTGATACTAGTCCATTAGAAGAAGCGTTCTTAAACTCACAAACACAGTGGGAAAAAGTTAACGACGGAATAATTAAACGGATACAAGATCTAGAATCCCAATTAATTGCATGGCGCCAAATTGATGACACCAGAAACCAAGTAGTAACCTGGTTGAGTGAAACAGGCCAAAACTTAGCGAATGCTTGTGATAATCTTGAAATCAGATTTGGCCAAAATCACTTGTTGAAATATAAAGAAGAATTGCCAATTTATTTGGGATTGAAAAATAGCATCAAAACTAAATGTGAGCAAATTACCAACTTAAATAAAAGTATACCATTAAGTCAGGTTTCTTCTATAACTGATTATCTGGATAGCGAATTTGAAGCATTAAAAAACTTGTCAGATAACTTAGAGGAAGCTGTTTCATCTTTAGAAACAAAAGAAAATAAACTGAAAGAAAATATCAAGCGATTATCAGATAGTATCAGTAAAATAAGAGATGACATTATAAAATGTGACGATATGTCAGGTGACAATGCGAAAATTCTAGATAGATTGAAAAAATGTCAGTTATGTAAAGTTGAATTACAAAACCTTAGTGACGAATTAGACAATCTTACCCAAAATGTGTCTGAAATGAATGCTAATTATCCTGGATTTTACGAATCGTTAGTACCGAAAGAACTTAGTACTTTACAAAAGCGATTTGAAAGCGTTTTAATTCATGCTAACAAAACTGAGACAACTTTATTGACTTTCCTTCAGAAACTTTTCACTGATAAATTAAATATTTTCAATAGAAATCTCAAAATACTGGATGATAAAACAAGATGGTGTATGCCTGACATAAATAGTGACAAATACAATCTCGAAGTTAAAAGTGCTGCTTTAGCAGATGTAGAAATCGGAATTGCAGATTGCAATAAAAAGGTTGGTGAACTTAAAGAAGCTTGTGAGATATTGCAAGTGGTAGCCGAACCAGCCTGCTATCTTGAAGCTGCCTCACAAACTGAAAAGGCAAAGAAGAATTTGGAAGTTCTTTCATCGAACTATGAAGAAATTAAAAAACGTTTGCAAGACAATATCGAAGCATGGCAAGACTACGAGAAACATCTTGAAAATGTATCCGAGTGGCTTAGAAACAAAGAAAATAAAATACGACAAGATACAGCAAATCAGTTGAACCTTAACGATATTCAAAATAAAATATTAGAAACTGAAGATCTTAACAATGAAATAAAGAAATACGGAGACGAAATAAAAAGATTGACAGAAGTCGGGGAAACAGTTTTATCTAGTAATCCAGACTCGAGGATTTCTCAGTACATAAATCATTTGGAATCGAGATATCAAGCTGTAAGTAAATTTATGGACCAACAACTGAAACGATTAAATGACCTTAAAAATAACAAATCACAATATGACAAATCAATATTGGAGTTTAAAACCTGGATTCAAGACGCTAACTCTAAAATAGCAGATGTAGCAGCAATGAGTAAACATGCAAAACCAACGACTTCTGACTTAAATCAAGTTAAAAAAATGAATGACAACAAAGAAATTGGCCAGAAGTTATTAAATAACGCTGTTGAATCTGGAGAAGCTCTGTTTAGTGATGTTTCGCCGGAAGACCGCGAACAAATAAGAAGTGAATTAAGATCATTACGTGATGCATTTGAAGACTCTGTTGATTCTCTCAACAATGTTATAAAAGACATTGAAACCACTCTCAATAAACGGTCATCCTTTGACGACACATTTAATCAAGTTCAGAAATGGATTAGTGATAAGGAAATAGAGCTGGGAGAGTTTAAACTGTCCCCTAGTCTACCGGAAAAGAAAGCTCAACTTCATGCTTATAAGATTCTCCAGCAAGAAGTAGATTTACATCAATCGATGCTGTCCCAACTTACTGAAAAACTAAAGTTGATGCCGGACGAAGATTCTGAAAAAAGTCTGAATAAAATAATTGACAGATATGGTGCTATGTCTTCAGAACTTGGAAACAGAATTTCTAAATATGAGGGTCATGTTATGGATCATGAGAAATATAGTCAAATGTTTGAGGAAGCTCGAGACAACCTCAATCATGTAATCGCTGAAAATAGTCTTGTTGCATACGCTGTCGTTTCTCAAAAGGATGACGTCGACTCTAAAATCGCTTCGCTCGAAAAAGTAACTTCAAGGGCTCAAGAAATTGATAATTCACTAGAAGAACTAAAGGTACAACTTCATAGTGTATTAGAAACAACTAGCCCCAATGGTCATCCTGTCCTCATTAGTGAATATGAGCAACTAAAAACTACGTGGGAGCAATTTTCAAAACAATGTAAGGAATATGATAAGAAGTTAAAAGATACCTTGCAACAATGGAATGAAAGTCAAAAAACTTTAGATGATCTTGATGAATGGCTTAAAGTTAAAGAAAGTCAAGTTAGAGATCAGAGCCTTAAAAGTAATTTAGAAGCAAAAGTTTCACACTTACAAAAAGTCAAAGAACTACAGAGCGAGCTGGAATCTAAAAAAGCTGATTTTGCTGCCTTGACCGATAAGCAAAACGTTTCAAGTGAGTCGAATCTCATTTCTAAAACCTCCAAACTAGCAACCAGGTACCACTCATTAAATAATCTCGTTAATGAAATAATTTCAAAATACGAAGTGTTTGTATCGGAGCACCAAGCATTTGAAAACGAGTATAACAACATAGAAAATTGGCTTATGAATATGTTAAGTGAACTTCAAGACCTGAATGAAATTGTAGGCGATTACGCTGTACTTCAAGAAAAACAAAATAAGGCGAAAGAATTGTACGAGATGAGAAATAAGAAAACACCAGTATTTGAAGAATTCCTTAGTTTGGGCGAAAAACTATATGCTCATACGAGTCCTGACGGAAGAGAAATTATACGTCAAAAGATTCGTAAAATTAGAACATTATGGGACAGCTTTGGTGATAGTTTCCAAGAAACAGTTAATAAGTTAGATCAGTGTCTCCTCCAATTCTCAGACTTTTCTTTAGCTCAAGAACAATTGACAAAATGGCTCAAAGATGTTGAAAAAGCGATGCAAAAACATACAGAACTAAAAGCTTCACTGGAAGAAAAGAAAGCGCAGCTACAAAATCATAAAATTATGCATCAAGAAATTATGACTCATCAACAACTAGTAGAGTCAGTTTGTGATAAAGCTCAACAACTTGTCGATCAAACTCATGACGCCTCTTTAAATGTTTATTTACAATCTATTAAACAATTGTTCCAAAATATTGTTACAAAATCACAAAACCTTCAAGACAATCTGGAGGACTGTGTTAAAAGACATGAAGAATTGGTACGTTTGATTCAGCAATTTAAGGAGTGGCTTGGATCTCAATCAGAAAAACTATTAGACATTGAAAATGCTATAGGTGAAAAACCAGAAATTATGAGAAAACTTCAATCCGCGGTCGCCTTAAAAGATATTGAAAAAGTGGGCTCTAGCAAATTAGATGAAATAAGAGCAATGTTTTCTGTTGTTAGTAAAAGTACATCAGAAGCCGGCAACTCAGTTATAAAAGCAGAAATTGATAACTTGCATAGTCAATTACTATCTGCAGTTGAGAGTATTTCCACCGCTGAACAGAAATTAAAAAATACTTTAGAAGTGTGGAATAAATTTGATGCATCAAATGAATTGTTGTCGGTGTGGTTAAAAGATATGGAAAATAAATGCCGAGATCAAACACTCTGTTCTACTTTGGCAGAAAAAGAATCACAGTTGGAAAGATATGTTAAAATACGTAATGATATTCATTCGAAAGAAAAAGAAATTGATGCCTTTGTAGATGAATCTCATAGTCTTGTATTATTAAGTGGTGTAGATCGACTTAAACCTCTTGTCACACAAGTAAGCAGTCGGTACCAACAACTACATTTAATTTCTAAGGAAATAGTTAACCATTGGCTTGAATTAGTTACTGACCACAAGAAATACAGTCAACTACGAAATGAATTCGATTCCTGGCTAAAACCGTTAGAAGATCAACTATCGCAAATAATAACAAATGAAGATAAATTAAGCATTGAAAGTAAGGGTAATAAGTTGCAAGTGTTTTTACTGGAACGAGAAAATGGGGAACATAAAATGGGTATCTTAACCGCGGCTGGTGATAAGGTCTTACCAGAAACTGCAGCTAATGGCAGGGAAAATATCAGATCTGAAATAAGAGAACTTAGACAGAGATGGGATAAATTAAATGACGGTATTCTGCAGCAGCAAAAAGAATATGAATCTCAAACACTGCAATGGTCAAGTTATCAGGACGTACTGCAACAAACCCTATCTTGGTTGGATGAAAAAGAGAAAATAGTGGAGAGTGAAGAAAAAGTTATATTAAATTCAGCACAAGATATTAAATCCAAATTACTTAAAAATAAAACGTTGCTACAAGAAATATATTCACATAAAAGAGTGATTGAAACTGTTACTGAAAAAGCTAAATCTATTGCTGCAAGCATTAGTTCCGGCAAAGGAGAAAATGACGAAATGGCAAAAATCACACAGTCTGTCTGGGATAGGTACAATGCTCTCACTAACAGGCTATCTAATATAATTACTAAGCATGAAGGTGCCTTTGATGTTTACCAACAATTTGCTGACCAGCAAAAATCACTTCAGGATTATCAGAAGCATTTATGGGACAGGTTACATTTATTGTCAGACTATACGGGCAACAAAGCTGCTTTACAGAGCAAGGCAGTAAAGATACAAGAACTTCTGGATGCTATTCCTACAGGGAGTAATAAACTAAAAATCCTATCTGATCTTATAGAGAATAATAGTGTTAAACTTTCACCACGTGGAAAAGAAGGTATGTCTCGGGAACTAGGATTGCTTCGCGCTGATCTTGAAAAATTCACCGCGACAGTTCATGATGTTAAACAAGGCATTGGAGATAAAATACAGCAATGGATAGAGTTTGATGCTGCAAATGATCGTCTCCAGCATTGGTTGAGCGACACTGAAATGAGCCTGAAGACTTATACCCCCAAAGCTACTTTGGAAGAAAAGATAGACCAACTCACTAAGTATCAGGTAAGAAATTTTGTATTATTGTTTTCATATTTCAGCGGAATTGCATCTATAAGTGTACAAATATATAATGAGTAAAATGTATTTTAAACAGGATTTGAATAAATCAATAGATAATCATGAATCTGATCTGAGTGCAGTAATAAATTTGGGGGAAGCCTTGGATCAAGTAAGATTGAGACCAATAAAATTTTGAAATTTAACTGAATACGCACTTTAGGGTTTGGTCTAATTTTCAATAGAACTATATCTAATCTCACTGTACAAGGCAATATTATTCTAACTTAATATAATATACGGTATATTACTTTCTTACGGTATATTATTATATCTTTCAAACAATATATTTGTTATTTTATTTATATTTTTATTTTTATGAAAAAGATTTTATTAACAAGATTAATTTGTAAGGCGTATATTGAATACTTCGCCACTCCAATAATACTATATCTTTCTAATGTCACTAATAGTAGATGTCGTAGAACTAGTTTAAAAATAACTTCATTCTGCTAAAGATATGAACGTATATATGTGTTCTTATTACTAATTTTATTATATTTACCTTTTAGGCTATTCTAGCTAATTTGAAAAAGACCGAAAACGACGTTGATAAAGTGACCGATGAGTTTAGTGACCTCATTGAAAATTGTAATGATACCAGAATCACAATGAATCTACAACAGTTGACGTCCCGATTCCAATCAGTGCATTCAACCGCTAAGGAATTGGTTAAAAAATGTCAGCAGGCGGTCAATGACCACAATGCCTATCAAGATAAATACAATCAATGCATAGACTGGGTAAAAACAGCTGAGCATAAATTTGAAGACACTCAAAAGAATACTTCTAATACTCCTGAAGGTATTATTGCCAAACGTGAGAGCCTGAACGATTTATTAAGCCAAAGACGTAATGCAACTCTGCTTGTTAATAATACTTTTGAATTGGGAGAGAAATTGTACCCTTCAACGTCTCCCGAAGGCAAAGAATTAATTGAGCAACAATTACACGACATGCAACAAACTGTAGATAATTTGTTTGACAATATCTCGAAAGCGGAGCGTGATTTAGATTCTGAACTAAATAAGTGGTCTTCGTTTGATGAAAATCTAAAATCTGTAAAGGAATGGCTAACATTGGCCGAGAAAAATCTTCCTAAAGAAATTGAGCTTAAGGCTACATTAGACGAAAAACGGAATCAACTAAATGTTTACAGAAATTATCTCCAGGATGCCCTTGCACATCAACAAGATGTATCGGACCTTGAAACTCGAGCTGGAAACTTACCTGACGTGAATAAAAATATTACAAAAGAATTGAATCAATTGAAACAACGGCATGATATTATTTTAGCTCGTTCAAAATCTTTTGTTGAACAATACGAAGCCATTGTTAATAATCATCAACAATATAGTAAAGCTGTGATGGATTTGCAAGAGTGGGTTGAGGCGACTCACAACACTTGCCAGTTGTGGGGTGACATCAACTTAGAAAGAGTTTCACTAAGTAGTAATTGTGAAAAATTGAAATCGTTACAAGTTAGTCTGCCTGAAGAGAAAAATCGCATAGATAAAATACGCACACTTGGGGAAAAAGTTTTGCCTGGAACTATAGCTAGTGGTCAAACTAATATAAGAAATCAAATAGATGCCTCGCACCAAGAATGGGAAGGCTTAGTGTCATTTATCAACAAAACAATTGAAAATTTGGAAAATAAAATACAACTATGGAACGAGTACGAGAACATGAAAGATCAATGTTTAGCATGGATCAGAAATACAGATAATTTGATCCATGCTGTCGATTTGAAAGCGACCTTATCTGAAAAACAAGAGCAATATAATAAATTCCAGGAATTGCAGGGTGAAGTTCGTGCAAAGGAATTAGAAATAGATAATATTACGGAAAAAGCACAAAATTTGTACACGGGTGTATTAGGCCCACGAGGTTCACAATTATCCGATTTAACTGTGAAATATCAAACTTTATCTCAAAAGGTTAAAGATTTAACAAATAGGTGGCATCAATACGTTAAGACTCACCAAGAATTTACGACTAATGTTGCTGAATGTTCACAATGGATCGAAGAACTCAGAGATAAACTAGACTTCTGTGCTGACTTAAGTTCTTGTTCTCAAGACGATTTAGAAACAAAGTTAGTATTGATTCAAAACTTGTTGCTTGCCAAGGATGAAGGATTTACTAAAGTTCAAGCTTTAGTTGAACTTGCACAAAATGTTATGGCCAACACGGCACCAACTGGTCATGAAGCTATTAATAATTCTCTAGTGGCACTTCAAGAGCAATGGTCAGCTTTATTATCAAGAATGATGGAAACAAAGAACCTACTTGATGATTCCGTTACTAAATGGGCTGGATTCTTAGAACAAATTCAATTGATACAAAAAAGCAATACGTGGTTAGAAGGCATGTTAGCTGAATTAACTCCATATGAGGGTTCAATGTCAGATAAACGTGCCCAACTTGAAAAATTAAAAGAGGTCGAGGAAAAAGCTCGCTGTGATCGTTTGGAAGTAGATACGTTGAAAGCCAAAGCTGCTGAAATGTTGGCCAGTGGACAGCAAAATCAGGCAGCTTCAAAAGCCCAAGAAACTTTGAACAAATTTGATCAATTATATGAAAAAATTAAGAAGTTATTAGCTGACCGCGAAGAACAATATAAGGATCATAGATTATATAAAGAAGCCCATGATGAACTAATACAATGGCTAGGAAGAGCAAGAGAAAAAGTTCCATCGCTTAAATCCAAACCCTTAAGTGATAAGCTTGCCATTGAAAACTCAGTTGCCCCACTTGAAGCTTTAATCAATAAACAAGCACAAGGTGAATTATTATTAGAACATTTACAACATACAGGTGAAGTTGTTCTGGCAAGTACATCACCAGATGGCCAAACCGTCATAAAGAATGAGATGAAAGCTCTTAAAGAAAGTTTTGATACACTCTTTAATGAAATAAAACAGCAAAAGAGTCAACTAGAAGACACCGTTAACCAATGGCGAGAGTATAAAGACGAATACGAAAGACTTTCAGACTGGTTACAACAAAAGGAAATACTTATTAAAAACCATAAATTGGCATTATTAGGAACCGCTAAAGAAAAGGGAGGCCAGGTAAATGAAGTAAAAGAAATCGTTGATCAATTGCACAAGGGAAAAACTGATATTGACAATTTCAACGCTTCAGCTACTGGCCTATTATCATCTCATTTAGATACTTACGTAAACAATCAATTGAGACACCTTAACTCTCGATATCAAGTTCTCATAAACATGGCTAACGATGTTCTTAAAAAAGTAGAAACTAACTACGAACAGCATAAAAATTATGATGATAATTATGAAAAAACAAAGAAATGGATAAATGATGCCTGGGAAATCACTCGAAGTGGCAGTGAAGCGGGTAACAATAGCAGTAAAGATGCTTTACAAAAGCGTTTGGAACAAATAGAAGACCTACTGAAGCGTCGTGAGGAAGGCCAAAACCTTGTTCATGCCACTGTTAATAGTGGGGAAAAGGTGTTAAGAAATACTAGATCCGATGGAAAAGACAGGATAAATACAGAATTAAAAGAACTTCAAAATGAATGGGATCGACTTGTTAAGAAGATGACTACAGCTAAAGTCCACTTAGAAACAGCATTACTTCAATGGGCAGACTATAGTTCTAGTTACTCTCAACTCCAACAATGGATATCGGACAGGGAAGCGAAATTACAAGAAGTGTGTGAACAAAAAGTTGCGAAGTCTAAAAAAGGTCAAGACCGTCATGCAGGACTTACAACAGGTCTTAGCCTTGGAGAGAGAAAAGCTACACTTCGTCAAACAAACAATATTGTACAAGATATCGTTTCGTTTGAACCCATGATTCAGTCTGTAACTTCCAAGGCTTCAGAATTAATGCAACAAGCGCCTGCGTCTGAAATAACCAGTAAATATGAGAGTCTTTCTAAACAAGCTAAAGACTTATATGAAAAACAAAAAGAAACTGTGGAACAACACCAAGTATTCATAGATGCTGGTACAGACTTTGTCCAATGGATTAGAGCCGCTAAGGAAAAATTAGGGAAGTGTTCCGATGCAACCGGTGATAAAGAATCTTTAAGCAGTAAAATATCTCAATTAAAAGTATTGGAAAGTGAATTGCCGGAGGGTCAAGCTAAATTGCAAAAAGCGCTGGAACAGGGTGAGATATCCTGCGGTCTAGCTGATGAAGAAGACAGAGAAGACATTGAGGAAGAAGTGGCTCTAATGCAAGAAGAATACGATACCTACGTGTAAGTATTAATATCGACATTAATTTTTTTATTTATATATATGTTTCTTTTAACTATTTTAAATTATTACTTACAGAGAACAACTTCATAATACAAAAGCTTTGATCGAGGGCGGTATTGTTAAATGGACAGAATATGAGGAGCAGTACAAGGAAGCCTTGGATTGGTTATCAAAGACTGAGAACCTGGTGCAATCCTTTAATAAATTACAAAACAATTTAGAACAAAAGAAAGTGGTTTTGGAAGAATTCCAGGTAACTGATGCTTACAAGGATTTAAATCAAATAAGTCAGTCAGTTTAATTTGTTTGATAACTTACTATATATGTACTTTTATACACAGTGTCACCTACAAACACTTTTTGATTGGCAAGCTGAATTGGATAAGTTAAATATGCGTGCACAAACCCTGCTGGAAACATGTTCAGATACTAGGGTATCAAATGGTATAACGCAGCTTACTACTAAGTACAACGCAATCCTGTCACTCGCCAAGGAGGTTATGAAACGCCTTGAATTGCATTACCAGGTAACTTTATAAAATCATAAATGAAATTTTGTAGTTGTGAAATTACAAATTACATGTATTATGGTTTTGTTTTATAGGAGCATCAACAACACAATGCATTGTACGGAGAATGCCAAGACTGGTTGGATAGGACTCGAGAGAAGTTGAACCAATGTGCAGAGATTCCGAACACCTTACAAGAAGTCAACAACAAACTCAACACTGTTAAACTTCTGCGCCAATCTCTAGAACAAGGTCAAAACAAATTGAGATACCTCTTAGAATTGAAAGAAAAAGTTATGATGAATACTGAACAGGCCGGAGCGGCCAAGATACAGGAAGATACGGACAATCTGAAGCAAGAGTTCGATAAGTTGATCGCTGACCTACAAGAAGTGAGAAACAAACTGACAACGAGAGCTTCGCAGTTTGATGATATATCGAAGGTAAATAAAATAAATATCATTATAAATCACCCTTTACTAGTTTTGTATTACATTTTTATGTTATTTTTAGATCCATAAACTCCTTGTAGAATGGTTGGATGATATTGATCAAAAAATGCAATCAGACGATTCGCTTCTCAACGACTTATCAGAGAAGAAAGCTAAATTGGAAAAATTCAAAACCTTCAACAGAGACATCGATTCACACAAAGACCTTGTAAATAAATTGAATGAAAAAATTAAGGAGGACGCTTCATTAAAATCTAAAGAAATAGAGGACACTTTGAAGCGATACGACGATATTAAGAAGGCTGTCAATGATATGATCAATGTAAGGAATGTTTTCACTATTCTACTTAATTTTCACTTGTTAATACTTTTAATATTCACTTGTTCATGTTAAAGATATTATATATTTTGTTATTATAATATTGATTAAACTATTATGACCAAGTTAAAAAGAAACTGCAATTCTAGTAACAATTTTATCTGGATATCAAGATAAAACTTTTTTTTAACTAATCTTGAACATTGTTTGTAATATTATATTTTACTTTATTAATCTATATAAGATCAAATGAAACTAAGGAAGGAAATTAGAAAATCTAAGTTCTTTTTAAAATTTATCATAACTTTGATTCTATTCGAGTTCTTTTTATTCTATATATGTATGTCTAAATGGGAAATGATGTATTTTATTTAATTTGTACAAAAATCTTACTTACACGTTTTTCTCTATACAGAAACTCGAGGAGTACGTTAACTCGCACATCCAATATAAAGAATCGTATGACAGTTTCTACGATTGGATTCGTAATTGTAAGATTGAAATACAACATTGCTCAGATTCACACGGAGATAAGGAGGAGGTTCAGAAGAAACTGAAAAGTGTCAATAAAATCATTGGATCACTTCCAAAAGGAGAGGCTTTACTTCAGAAGGCTATTAAGTTGAGTGAATCTGTGTTAGAAACAACTGGAAACGAAGGTAAAGATAATATCAATCAGGACATCAAACAATTAAAAATAGAGTGGGAGAATTTACAACAAATATGCAAGGATACTAAAAAGTTATTGGAGAAATGTTTATCTGCTTGGTCCGATTTCATGGAGACTTTAGAAAAGATGACCAAATGGGTCAAAGATTTTGAATCTAAATTAAACACTGTCCAAAAGGTTGATAAAATAACTCCAGAATATCTTGAAAAGTGTCGTGTAAGTATTTATCATTTTATTATGTGTGAGTGATATATTTATTATTAATTTATTATTCATTACATATATATTTATTATTCATTTCCATAATTTCTTTTTAATATAACTTTTATTCATACAGGAACTTTTATCTCAAGCCCTGGCAAATAAACATGTTTTAGAAGAATTAAACGACAGATGTGAAAACTTAATGGAACTTAGCGCTTGTGCTTGGGTTCGTGATAAGACGGTCAATTTACAAACTGAATACACAGCCTTATTGACTAAAATACAAGGTCTTGTATCAAATGGAGAAAAGAACCTGTCAGATCACACTGAATTTATCAAAGCAAAGGAGGAATTACAGCGTTGGTTAGAGACTGCTCATGGAACCGTACACGATTCCATTGGAGTTGGTGATATTGTCGCAACAAAAGACAAGTTAGAAACAGTCAAACTAGTCAGTAACAGGATGACAGAAGGCCATCATTTGTTGGTTGTCTTACAAGAAGCATTCAAGAAAGCTCTTAACAATACCCCTCCTGAAGAACAAGACGGTTTACGTAACGACGTCAAAGTTTTGCAGGAGAGTTGGGATCAACTTAAAATAGACTTGAATTCGATAACGGCTCAATTAAAGGCAGCCATCGGCAAATGGGAGGACTTTGAAGAATCAAAGAATAAAATGAACCAATGGATCGAAGAAACTGAGCAGAACTTGGATAGAGTACCCCCTGCAAGTGGTGAACTGGGAGAAATGAAGACTCTTCTTGAGAAATACAAACATATTGAGGATGAAATCAATAACAAGTCTCCAGAATTTGAACGCCTAAAGTCTGAAGCAGCAGAATTAAGTGGTTGGGCTAAAAATCCAGCCGCTAAAAAGGCTGTGGCAGCCTTAGAAAAGAAATGCAATGCCTTAAAGGCAAAGTGCGCTTCAAAGAAGGCAGATCTAGAAGCCGACATCAAAGATTACAATCAGTACCATCAGTCTCTGCAAGATACCGAAAAATGGTTGCTGCAAATATCATTTCAACTTATGGCTCACAATTCATTGTATATTTCAAACCGTGAACAAACCGAGGAACAACTAGCCCAGCACGCAGTTTTACTGGATGATGTACAGAAGTATCAGGCCACTCTAGACGATCTCGAAGCAAAAGGTCGGGCACAGATCGAACGCTACGAGGCCACAACACCATCTATCAAGGACACAGTCGGTAAACAACTGAAGAACGTTAATGACAGCCACAAGAGCTTATTAGCCACAGCTCTACAGATTGAACGCCGTCTGAGAGAGGGTTTGGCTAAATTCAAGGAGTATGAAGACACTCTGGAGAGTATTCTGAACAATTTGGATGAATGTGAGCCGGCGATCACTGAACTAGACGTCCCTGTGGATGGACTGGCTCACGGACGAGACTTGCTGGATAAGGCCAGGGTATGTGTTAAGGTTATTAAAATAATAATCTATCTTAAGGAAATTTCTTTATTTTAAATACTTAATTATTTTATACTCTAAGACCAACGATTCATATTTGATAATATTGTTAATAATCATCGTTTATTGAGATTTGTACAAATTATCTTAGGACTATTTAATGGTTGGTTAGTACTAAAAGTATTAAGAAATCTGATGTGGTTAAAAATTCACATCTCATTTATAATGATTAAAGAATTACAATGACATTTAGTTAAATAATAAACTCATTAAATTCAAAATATGAGCATAAATATGTATATTATTTTATATCTTTGGTTTGATGTGTAAATTGTATGTATTATTTCAAATCACATTGAGCTTATAACCACATATAATGTATATTCGTACCTATATATAATTTCTTGTATTTCATTAAACTATATGCTAATTCTATAAGTAACCCTGTCTCTAAATGCATGTGCAGACGCTCCACAATCGTCTGCAAACGGAGAAGTCTCGCCTGTGCGCGGCTGTTGCTGCTTGTAGTGCTGCTGCTGCCTCCGTGTCTCGACCCTCCTCGCCGGCAGATACCGCACCTCCGCCAGTCCCACAGAGAGAACTACACGTTCGCGCGAGGCTGGAGGATCTCATCGACCAGGTAACGGGATCTGATACATCGTAAGAGATCTTCGACCCTTCGTATTTCTTTGTTGTGTTTGATGTGTGATTCTTTCTTGTTTTGGTTGGGCTTCCATTAGATTTACTGGAAATAACAAAGAAAGGAAGAAAATTATATCATCAGTTATTAATTGCTTTTTCCTCTTACCAACTAGTATGATACGTTGGAGACTCAACCATAGCAAAATAACAAAATCTTTTTGAATGCAGTGAATTTTTAAAGATGTTTTGTGTGTTCCTTTTTTATTAACCAAATACTTTAAGATTACCAGGTTCGGAAAATTACAGAACCAACAATTTACATGTATTATAAAGTAACGGTAACCAAGGAGGTGTTTTAAAAACGAGGTAGATACAGAAATGGTAGTTAGAACACGGTAGATGGCAAAGTGTACATAAGCTTTCGTTGGTGATGTTTTTTTTTGCACCTGGTATTAATGTTACGTGAAATGTAGAGAAGTCAAAAATATTTATCAAAACAAAAATATCACTCTTGTTACATTTCGGTTACAGTTGCACAAATATAAATAAATATTTTATAGATGTAAATATTTTTGTAAATATTGAAATTTGTATTAAGAAAAATCACATCAAACAAACTGTAAATATTAGCACTCGTTCGTGTAACACTATTATTGTACTTACGTAATCTAATGTGTGTGACATTCCAAAACTAATAAGCAGCTAAATATTTATTGAAGTTCTTGAGATAGTGTGCGAATATATGTAGCAAATAAACCAAATGAAACATATCATTTATGATGTAATAATTAAACATGTGTACTTTACATTCACATTCATTTCATTACAAAAATCGCACCCTGTCTTAGAACCTCATAACAGCACAGCCGCATGTTTGTTATAGACTCATGTGAGCGACCTAGGTGGCGCACGAATAGACTCCTTAAAACGGACTCTCGAAGCGCCGGAGTTCAGCCAGAAACTTGTGGCTTTCGAGAATAAGGTAAGGCTTTGCTCGATGCACATGGATATGTCACTTGTTGTGAGCTTGTTTACTAAAATGCATACAATAACCGCTTCGATTAGACTTCAACTCGATTTTGAATTTTAAGTTCTGCATTATAAAAATGATATAGGTACAAAGCCACCTGGAGACGCTGCGGGATGCAGTCAGTGGAATGGAGGAAGCTATGAAGCAAATGCAAGAAATCCAGGAGTGGATTGCGGTTCACGCCGCCTTGGCCCACGACTGGCTTTCTAACCCGTCTAAATTACGACCGGAGGCCGCTAAACAGGATATGGCCACAATGAATGATGCACTCGCGTCGCTGGCTGAAAAGCGTAATAGATTGCTCACTGAAATTCCTACAGAGGGTAAGTGTTGAACTTTTTATTTTCCCTTTCGGTATTTACATTGTATTTGAAAAAGACTTAACATAAAAAACATTATTCTAGGTCTGGAAGATGAAATAAATCTTGAAGAAGAACTCGACAAACTAGAACAAACCATTCATCAGGCAATCGAAAGAGAGAAGGGCAACCAGTCGATCATAGAAGATTTTAGACACAAATGCCAAGAGATACATGATTGGTTCGATTCTGTACTAAAGAAAATGTGCCTAGCCGATAAAGGGTCGGGATTGCCTTGTCCACAGAAATTGAATGCTCTCAAAGAATTATCATCTGACTTTGGGCAGAATGGCAAGGATAAAGTAGATGCTATCAAGAATGTCGGGAATAAAGTCATCAACATTGTTAGTAACTTGGAGTCGCAGCAAGTTGAAGAACAAGTGAGTATAACATAACGTTTAAATTATTTATTATGTGTTATCGCAAACGAAAATTTTAGAAATATTAATCCTGTATGTATTGAATAATAAAAAAAAATCTTATTCCCCAGATGAAATCAGTTGAGCGAAGGTACAACGACATTGGTAAACGCATTCAACGCAAATTGCAGATGTTAGAAATAACTTACAAAGCCATAGATGGTACTAAGAATGAGGTCAACGCTCAAAATGAATGGATGCAAAAGGAAATCGACAACATGCTGCATCCGGAGCCATTGAGCTACGATAGCAAGTCTGTTAAAGATAGACAAAAGAAAGCAGCCAACTTACTGAAAGAAGCAGATGGTAAAAAGACTGTTATTGACTCTTTAGAAAAGAAGGTAAGCAACATTCAATCCGAGCTAGAACCTTCTGAACAAATGCAATTAGAGTCCGAGCTTTCGGAATTATCATCTAAACAAAAACAGTTAGCGTCACTCGTTAAACAAGAAATTGAGAGACTGGGAGGCTGCGCTGACACAAGGAAAAAATTAGAAAATGATATCGAGAAAGCTAAGAATTGGCTTAAATCTAAAGTAGCAGAGATAAAGAAACTCGGAGGACCTGTACCCCTTGAAGTTGCTAAAGTTGAAAAAGATATAGCGGTTCATAAGAAACTACAAAGTGAGCTCTCTGACTTCCACAATGACACATTTAGTGAAGTGATGCGTCAGGGTAACGCTGTATCGAAGGACTGCTCCAGCGAAAGCCGGGCTAAGTTGCAAGCTATACTGGAAGATTTAAACAAAACATACACTGCAGCTAAAGTAGACATTGATGACAAACTGGCAGCTTTGAATAAACTTCTTCAGGGAAGAAATGAGTTTGAGGCTGATGTCGCCAAGTGCCAGAGTTGGTTAAATGAAGCTGAAGTAGCAGCTACTCCTGAGCTGCGTACAACTAGTCTACAAGTTTTGGAAGAACAGTTGGTTAAATTTGAAAAATTAAGTAAAGAGGCGGTGGAAGTTGAAAAGAATATTGGTAAAATTAAGGATAAATCGAAAGATATTATGGATTCTTTATCTGATTCCAATAAGCTACAGCTTAAGGAACAGGTGAATGTTTTATCTGATAGATTTGCAAGAATTAATGCTATAATAAACGACAAAAAGAACATTTTATTAAAGCATATCAAAGAATATAAGGATGCTGCGGCAAAGATAGCCGCTGCATTAGAGTTCCTGAACGAAATTCAAAACAAATTAAAGGCTTTGAACAAACCAATAGGTAGCAAAGTTGAAGACGTGCAACCAATCATCCAAGCTTACGAATCTATTCTGGATGATCTCAAGAAAAATAAAGCTATGCTCAATGAATTACAAGGAGGCAACTTACATGACTTGCAAGATATTGTAGCTAAACAAGACGAACTGATGAGCACGATCGAAGACCAAATATCGAAACTCAAACAGTTGTTGCTATTACGTGAACAGTTCTTTGCTTTGGTGAAGGAAATTGAAGATTTTATATCAAAATACACAGATATCACGGCTGACATTGAAAAATCTAATGATTCATTAGAAGAAAAGATTAAACGCTACGATGATATCATAGTCAAAATCCAGGGCTGTGAGGCTTTGTTAGCAACGGCAACAGATAAGGGCCAACAGATCGCGGCAGAAGGTACGGTGATTGATAGAAACAACATCACAGAGTTATTACAATCGCTTAAACAACAGTTGCTAACATTGCGACGCAACGTGGAGGCCAAACGCCAAGAGAATGAACGAGCTGCGGCCGAACATAAGAAATTAGCAGCTGATCTCTCTGCAATACTTCAATCTCTTCACGACAATGAAGCTGCTGTACATTCAAGGCCTCTATTGAATAGAGATGTCGCTAGCGTTGATAAAAAACTCATTGAACACGCAACTCTAGCTAAAAACATCCAAGGATATTTGGACAAGCTCACCAAAATAATCGATTCCATTAAAAGCGATGATGTAGTTCCCGGTACACTTTTGGAAATGATCTCAGAAGGAAATTCTCTAAAAACTTCACTGCCAGAAGAACTAGCAAACAGAGAAAAACACCTACAAGATAATAAGAAATACAGACAATCATATCAACAAATGGTTGAAAAACTGAGTATTTGGGTGAATGAAGCAAATATCAGACTAGGAATGGGCAAAAATGGAACAGACTTTGAAAACATCGAGTCTGACATCGAAGAGCATAAGTCATTCTTTAATTCATCAGAACCGGAAATGAAAGATCTTGTTGGAAAGAAGATGCAGGACATAGTGAACAAAATATGGCCATCCCTCACTCCTTCCGAGCAGGAAGAGTTATCTAAGGAACATCAGAAAAACAACCAGCTTCTGAAGAATACGTTGAATTCAGCGAAATCTCGTCAAGCACAACTGGAGATAGATTTGGAGATCTGGAAAGATTTCTGTCAGTTAGTGGAAAAGATAAAGGCTATTCTGGATAAGAACGACATCCCTGAAGAACCCGTGACTTCTATGGAATCACTCCGCTTGTACGTTGAGAAACTGAAACACGCCCACAACGACCTTGAGGTGAGTTTAACAAACTTTTTAATAACTTGTAACATTAAGAATAATTTTAAAAAATTAGGCAATAGATAGAAAAGAAATAGTTTATTTACTTCTTTAAGACCACAATTTATTGTGCTGTATATATGTACATTTATAGTTAAAAAACATATCTATTACGTTAGTAAGAGTTACTTATTTCGCAGTTTAAATCTTTATATTGGAATGCTTTATATTGTAAACTTATCGATTAAATACTTATTCTTAAACGTTACTTTATGAAATACGAAATAAGTCGCTTATACCTAAATGAATTATCATCAAATGTCTCGCGATCAAGTGGCCTTGTTTCATTGAATTATAAAACAGTGTTAACAATAATATTCCAATTTATGTGTAAAGTGTCAGGTGAACTGGTTCATTGTTAAACTGGTCAATAAACTCTGAACGTATCGCGTTGCATTCGTATTGAAACAATACATAAACTGAATGTAACAAACCTGGAAATAGGATTTATAATAATAACAAATAAATAATATCTATTAAGTGATAATTTTCCGCATCAATAAATGCAGAACTTCTTCCGTTTTAGTCACAGATATTCCGATGAGTTCAATTCATCAACCGACCAAATATAATAAAATGCGTATTGAATTCACCTCATGTCCTATTTAAGGCGATGCCGTATTGATAAAATTATTCATATTTGTACAGGATCTGTTTCAAATATTGTTTAATGTTTAAACAAAAAGATTTGTTACAAATATTATTACTGCCACTTAATAAGGCTTATCAATTTAAAATGTTTTATGATCGGTTTCCGAACATTTGTTTTATGTATCAATGTATTAAATACCACCTGTACATGATGCTTATTTGTTTTGAAACAATAATGAAGTGTTATATTACTAATTATGATATAATACCAATGTATATACAATCGGTAAATAAAAATTGAGACCACATAGGGTCAAGTAGTTGTAATAAACGTTTCGCCTTAACGGATGATGTCATGCAACACTTAGTCAAGGTCCCCCCGGCACTCGTCAGTCGTGGTACACACAGCAATGAGAACGCAACGCTACAATATACATTATTTAACTGATTTCTTATTGTTCAAGTGTATTTACGATACTTAGATTATTTTATTTCGTTGGTACATTTAAGTGTTCAAAATTCCGCGTAAAAGGAAGGTGAGTCTCGATAGGTTTCGAATGAAATTCGATCGTGATGTAGTTTGTATTTATTGAAGACTAAAGAGGTTTCAAACTTCATGGTCTTATGCAATTTATGCGGCTGTTAAGATTGTACCTTCGTGTGTTTCAAAATTAAAAAAAACACTTGTCAAATTTATATAAAATATTATTTATTAAATATATTAAGTACTTACCTTTAAAATATACGAGACCGTAATTACGATGACCGGCGAAGCGTGACTTTACCGGCGTTTACGTGAAAATAATTGTACTTTTTAACCCAAATTATTACAGTATTATAAAATAACAATACATTTCGATTTGTGATTGTTTAAAAAATAAGTACTGATCTAAGCAAGTCCGATAATAATATCAATAAAAAATTCTCCCCAAAATCATTTCATTGCAAAACTCATATACATATATTAACTATTTCCATAGTTTCAACAATATAAGTTCCAAACTCTCGACTTATTTATGTTTACATTATGTAACGAAAATCTAAATTAGGTATGTGAAGTTTTAAGAATGACATCCGATTCTATGCTGCAATTCAAGATTTTATTGAACGCATTGTGTTTCAAGTTGAAAGAATGTGAGAAAAAAATATCATTAGTTCACAAGAATTTCATACTTATAACATAATAGCGTTTATTCTCGTTTGTAACCAATTAGCGGCTAAATCTCATTATGCAAGTAGCGACAAGATACTTCCGACCTATAAAAGAATTCTCTCTTATTATAGAACGTACTATTAGGTTAGGTTTTTGCATATAATAATTGTACATCGTCACACTACTTACCGTCGTACAGACATTCAGATATTCGATTTAAATATATGAGTCACATATATTTTAATTTATAATTGAAATCATATTTATCCTTAATCGTTTTAAAAGGATACAAAATACATATGACTTAAAACAAAAGTATTCTTTAATAATATTTAGATTAAATTATAAATTGTGCAACGTTTTTGATGTTAGCAAGCTGTTTGTGGTCATAGCATCTATTATTAGAACTATGAGTTAACAATGTACGTCAAGGTCATTGCCGATGTTTAACCTTAAAACAGTTTCCGATACCAATTCTGTAATATAAATAAATTGTATTTATCTTAAAAAATCTATGTAATCTGTACTTAAAATAAAACTATAGATAGATGGGTTAGACAAAAGTAAATGTACGTAATATTTTTTTATGAATTTAGATGTTCAAATCTGTGTTGCTAGAAAAGTAGGGAATATGGTACCTACTCCCGATTCTAAGCCGGCTTTACGATTTGATGAAGTGTTGAATGTTAGTGTTTTAAAGAATAACATTTTCGTTGTCGAGTACAGATCTTGAAGATGTAACATAACTGAAGACACGTGAATAATACTTTGATTGTTTTGTAAACATGAACCAACTTTAGTTCAAACAAATCGAGTTCATTTTTTATACTGAACTATCCCTTAAATGTATATAATGAATCAATCATGTTACTCCACTTTGTAAGTAATATCAAGTTTGCAAATTAATCTAATTAAAGTTCATATGTATTGCAAGTCGTTACAAGATTATAATGCAAAAGGAACCTTATCAGAACCTTATCTCACATCACATTACTGATAACACTTGTAAACACTTGATAAGCCACGCCGTTTTGTTTCTTGATACTAATAGAATTTTTGCATAGTAATAAATACGTTCTAGGAATTTTTGATAACATAGATGATATGAAATACAATATAAATATTTTAATGCTCTATATTCTATATATATTATTTTATCAGTAGATAGTTTTTTTCTGTCAATTATTTTATTATCATTATCGACATTTAATAATGATGATATTAATACTACGCGTATTTTAGTATTAAAAAAACACATACTTTGCATCAACCGTGATCACGGGCAGACGAGATATGACTAATAGATATTGACGTTTTACTAGATCACGACATGTCCAGGATACGTTATATTGTCTATTTTACGTGAGCTAAAGTAGTAGTTTTAGATTCATGTTGTCTCATCAGAAGCTATCCGTTGAAAATGATTTAAAGTAGTAGTTTCAAATACATATTGTGGCCCCAGAACCAGCAGGCTCTGCTGGACGTGGTCCGTGAGCGCGCCCGCGAGCTGTCCGTGGGCGCTGATGCGGCCAGTGGGGAGAGGGTCGAGCAGAGGGCGAGGGAACTGGCGGACCGCTGGGAAGTCGCCTGTGAAGGTATAACATACATACATAAATACATAGAACATCATCATCATTAACCTATCATAGCCCACTGCTGAGCAAAGGCCTCTTCTCAAATAGATAAGGTTTGAGCATTAATCACCACGCCTGTTTAAGACTGGTTGGCGATTTCAAACCTATAATTAAACATATATACATACATTTACGTTATTAGCTATATAGGGTGAAACCGATAGAAAGCATTCAAAGTTTTGAAAGTGTGAAGCTAAAGGTAATGAAATCCCAGGTCTAGCGAAACGAGCTGCAACAGCTGATAGCCAGCTGCAGCGTTGGTCGTCTTTGGAGGACACACATCGTGCTCTATCCGCGGCTTTAACCGCTGCAGCCGACCGCCTGCGACACCTGGACACCAGCCCGCCGACCAGGAGACGAGCGCTGGACATCAAACATGAGTTACAGGTCAATAATTATTCCTCATCCCATACAAAACATCCGTATGTCCAAATCCTAAAGTTTTTATACCGCTAACAGGAACTACAAAGCGATGTTTCAAGTCTGGAGGAGAGTAGAGATGATCTTGTTGAACACGGAGACTTCGTCGTATCACTGTTGAAGCCACACGAGGCCGCCGCTGGTATAGAGAGAGATGTCAGGGAGATGGTGGAAAACTATGAGAAGTGAGTCTTGTGTTGTGTGGCTTGGAAGAATTCTAAACAATCATTATTATAGATTATAGTCACGTCTATATACTAATAACCTTGAAATTAAAATTTATTCTTGATGTTAATTCATTCACAAAGTAATGTCTAATAGTTTGTGTATAATAATGACGTAAGTTAACTTATGGTAAGTAAGAAAACTCATGTGAAGGTTTGTATTTAAAATTTATCTATATTGACTATAGACTAGTGAAGCTTCTTTTGTATTTAAAATTTATCTATATTTAAGACTAGTGAAGCTTCTGGCGACGGGGAAGTGAAAGTTATTATTGCTCGTTACAATAAATAAAACATATTACGAAATATTCGTGAAATAGGAACTAAAATTAGTATTTACTAAAGCATAATAAATATTAAACAGATCATGTACCCAAGTTGAGAGTAAAAGATGACTAGATTTCCATGTAAAATAATGTAAAATGTATTCAAAGTTATCTCAGTTAGGTACAAAAGCGATGAATCAACGCGGTAGGTTAAGCAACGGGCCGTTTTTATGGTGACAACTGTCTCTATTGTGCACGGTCAGGCTAAGTGCACTTCAATAGACGAACACAGAATAGTCTTTAAATAACCATTTTATGATCTTTATTCCAGAATTCTCTCTAAGTCATGAGTAACATGTATTTTATAAAATTATTGAGGCTATGAAACACGTGCAAGTCATTTATTAAGTAATATGTTGTGTGCCGGAACCGATGTTTGGCTCGGGATCAACTTACTGTAGACTATCCGTCCATCCTCACCACACTGTAGGAAACAAAAACATTATTACAATATTTATTCTATATAGGTATTACACAATCGTAATCTTATTTGTAGCACAACTAAACTCTCATCTTCTAGTTGATGTTGATATAAAAATCGATTCATTTTGTGTTAATATTGCAATCTCTATATAATTATTAATATACGACAGTTGTTTTTACCACATATCCTTAAAAAGATTGTGTTTATGCAACTTTAGAGACACTCTAATACCATATTTGTTGTATGAAATTCAATTTTATGCGTTAAATAAAATATACCATACAAAATCAATTACCTCGGGGTATTTTGTTAAGTGAAGCTCATTAAAATTCTGTAGGCGCGGTCAGGTCTGCTGACCAGTTTGTTAACCACATTTTGCAAGATCTCACACAAGGTTACCGAAATGAACCGTATCCCAAGGGAAAAGGGTGTAAGCGAAATTCAATTGAGAATTCTTGATACACGTAAAATGTCAAAATATATATCCAATTAAAAATAAGCTTTATCAGCACACGTTAAAGGTGAATTTAAAATGTAATGGATCGCAGTGTTTATAAGTTTGACCGTACACGGAGCAGTCAAGGGCGGTCGGTGTTTGTCGGCGATGGATAATATCGTATTCTGCATTGAACGACGCCATGAAATTTGCACTTTATATGTCTAGTAGAACTATAAATAGCAGCAGTTTTAATAACGTGTCTGTCCTACACACGCTATGTTGAAATTTATAACTTACATATATCTTTATATAATATTTGTTATAGCCGCTAAGGCTGTTCTTTCAAAGTTTCTTATTGGTTTAGAATTTTGTCTGATAAATTATATTATCTATCACATGGCCCACATACAAATATTCTGCAAATAACTTTACTTTAAATAGCTCCGTAGTGTTATACCGATGACGGCGTATCTTTTTCTATAATTCCGTCAGTGATGTCATTTTTAAATTTGTCGTAATTTGCCTCCAAAGTCCAACAATCCTGATACATGTGTCATTACAAAATCGAGATTAGAATATTATTATTTCTCTTTATACTTCTTCTTGAAATAAATGTTATATTAATTTAATATAAAGTCTTAAAACCCATTGTTATTTCAATATAATATTAAAACGAGAACAAAACTTTATTTTTATCGAACGAAACGAATTTGTCTACCATGAAGTGACGTCACCCATGGCCGACTATGTTCAGAGCGAGACCAATTTATTTTTGATGTACCTAGTCCACATTTTTGTAAAGTTGCTCATGTCTCTAGACTTATTTGAACATGTTATAAATTTAATAAAACCTCGTGTCCGATTCCTAAAATAACAGGATAACGTAACGGCAATACACATGCGGAAATAAGTAGTAAGTATGTGTATCCTTTGAAGAACTAAAATTTATAATGTTATTTATACAATACAATGATATTGTATGCTGATATTGATACATGCTCCGTGGCTTGTTTAAATGATGGGGAAACCGAGGGGAGTTCGATAGTACAAATTTTTTGCTTCGTAAAATCCACCCCTTTAGTACTTAGTCACCGGATATATAAATACAATGTGGCTTTGCAGTATAAATAAAAACAACTTTATCAAATAAATTAGAAACTTTAAATTACGCTTGATTTTTGAAAAATACTTTTTTTAATTAATTTTCTAAAACCTTAAAGTTTTTTTAAAGTTATTTTGTATAAAGTTTCGTACGTCGAAACTATAAAGGTTCAACAAAGTTTAAAAACATGTTTATAACCAAGTCCGTTATCAGAACGCCAATTCAAAACAAAAAGATCTTATGTATTCCATAAAAATATAATAATAAGACTTGCGTCGTCCCCATAGGGGTTAGTTTAAATCGATATTCACCGTAGACGGGCTCGGGGGATGTCGGCAATCGTTACGTACATACTTTGGCAGACTTCTATTTCAAATCGCAACGCGCCTGCGTACAGCGCGCCGAACGTTATGGGTCAGGGCCTCTCGATGTGTGCATTAGAGGGTTAAACTTAGAACGGTCGCCATTACTCACCGCAGTACGGATTTTCAAGACCGAAAAGATGTGAGCGATGCACGAGAAAGCAGGCCAACGACGCTTCCGCGATGAAAACTCCGCTGAAAGACCCAGTTTACAGATTATTACTGACTATATAGATAACGACCGTACATTATGTTAAAACAGTGGGTGCGTGCAATCCGCGATTGTATTGTGAGGAACAAATAGCGTGGTCTTAATGTGATAGTGCATAACCAACCGCGGTGAGTCACGCTGTTCGCTTATAAGCAATTTAGAATCGTAAAATTATGTGGAATTTTAGTTTGATATCCCGGTTGGCAGCGACTCTATAAATGTTTACGTCGCCCACACGACACGCGCTGGTGCGGCGCCGGCCGGCTTCGAGTGTGAGGGTTCGTTAGCGCAATTCAACGTAGTTGCGCAATAGGCATAAGCTTATAAATGCTTCGACTGTCAATTCAGTCACAAGGTCGAAAATGTCACGTCACCATAAGATGAACACCAGTCGGTAGAGAACGTAAACACGAGTGCACCGAAAACTATGCTGATGTCATCGCAAACATAATATATGTGAAATAAAATTAGATTCGGCCGACGAATCTACTGCGCGGTTCATTGAGCGACGGGCTAGCACAGCGAGCGGAGCGCCGCAGGCCGCTGCCTCGAACTACGAGGTACTATTGCAGCCGACCTTGCGGCGTCATAATAAACACGTCACACCGCGCCGCCGGCAGATTATTTTCGTCGCCTTTTGGCAGCTCCTCCTTGTTCGCCAGAAGCTTTACCGACCGATTCCGACGTAAACGTGCACTAACGAATATCTTTTTACAGATTGCGACAGACTCTTGCGGCGAGACTCGCGGAGATCGACGAAATTGTTTCCGAATTCGATCGCATTTCGGAGAAGATCGATAAGCTCCGACAACAGATCGAAATCTATATAACTAAAGTAAGAACCTTCTACGTATTCGGAGAAGACGACGAACAGGGTCTACGACAATTATCAGCTGAGGTCTCGGATCTCGTCGAGAGTACGAAGACCTTCACTGAGGAGAGTCGGAAACGCTACGGGGGTTCTGCGCCCGCGGACATTGCGCAGGAGCTCTCGGCATTAGAATTATCCGCGGAAGCCCTGGCCGCCGCTATGGAAGAAAAAGAAAGGGAGTGGAAACGAGCCAAGACTGCCCGTACTGACTACGCAGCTGACGTGGACAGCGTGCAAGCTTGGGTCCGCGCAGCCGAGCTGACGGCTCGTGAGCGCACGTTACCACCACAGCCTTACCGTGAAAGACTCGTAGCCGTCCGTTCTGAGGAGCCAGGAGTGGCTGATCGCGTTGATCGCCTCACTAGGAATGCGCGGACTTTGGTGGAGGGCAGCCGCGACGCGGATGACCGTTCACTAATCCAATCAACCGTTGCGGCGCTCACAGAGCAGTTTACAGCCGTGTGCTCGGAGCTGGAGGCACGTCAAGCTGCAGTCGAAGATGCTTGTGATGCCGTGGCTCGTTTCCTGGCACTCCTAGAAAAGGTTCTACTCTGGGTGGAAACGCAACGCGCTTTCCTCGCGCGGCCGCTGGTTTTGGCCGACTTGCAGGAGGCGCAACAAAAACAGACAGAATACGGGGTTGGTTTTATAATAAAACACAAGGTCTTAGAAATATAATAAAACAAATTTTACTCATTTTAATTGTTATTATTATTTCAGAACGCCCTTAAGAGTTGTAAGCAGCAGGCTAAAAATTTAGCTGATATGACTAAAGAACTGGAAGCGATTGAGCGTGTGACTAGTCCAGGAGATTTACCTTCAAGATTGGAGGCCGCCGAGAATGCTACAGTGGATGTAGAAAAGCGTCTAGCCAAGACAGTCCGTACTCTTCTAGTAGCGATTCGAGGGATACTGCTGATATAATTATTTTATTTATTCTAAACTTTTTATTTTTTTTTAGAATGGTTTACTACAAGAATTAGCCGAAGAGTGGGAGCGATGTGAGAAGAAATTGAAGGACGTTGGCCATTGGCTCGAGGCCACAACTAGAACTCTAGAAGCACCACAGAACGCGAAAAAGCCTCTCCGGGATAGATTGGCTTTTAGAGAAAAATTAATTAATGATATATCAACACAAAAAACTAAAATTTCCTACGCTGTAGAAAAACTCAACGTGAGTGGATCAACGAAATTTTCGGAGCTTTAGTTATTTCGTTGTATTTGTTTTTTGTTTCTGAAATATTAGGTGGTAATTCCGTATTATTTGGATTCGTGACGGTACGTATGTTACGCAGGTACACTTCGGAGCTGAGGGTGTGGCGGCGCAGTCGGGTGCACCATCCGGTGTATCATCGGCAGCACGTGCCTTAGTCGGCTCTCTAGACGCTCTGGGTGCTGCCACAGGAGCGCAGGCTACGCAACTGGCGGCCGCTCTGGCGCAGGTGGAGGCTTATTGCGCGGACGTGGCGCGCCTTCGTGGCTCGTTGTTGGCAGCCGAGCAACGCTTGCGCCATGCTGCCCAGCCGCACTATAGCCCCGGAGACCCCGAACAGGCTGCTCGGGCACAACAGGTGAGACTTCCTAACAAACGCAACTCTGTTCGCTTACACTTTCACCGGTAGGCTAGCGATCGTTCTAGTTTTGTTTATCGGCCTCGGAGGCTCTAGTTAGGCATTACGGATTCACCACCACGTGTATATTGTCACCGACCACGCGATTCATGTTTTGTTTTCTTTCTGTTTTCCTTTCCTCGTCCACTAATATGTCTGACGATATCCTCTGATAGGAATGTCGCGAGAAAGTTAAGTCACTGCAGAGCAAAATACAGGCGCGGAACGAAAGAATCAAACTTATTGTACAACGCGGCGGTCCGGACGCCGATCCGCTGTCGGATGCCTAGTTCAAAGTCGTGTCGATTCTAGCTTTAAGTCGATTTTGAATCATAAATTCCTATTATATATATATTTTTATCGATAATGAACGAAATAAACGTTTTCGCCTTCGCATTCATCGTCGTTTCTTTTCATAATCTTCAGTCCCCATTGCTCGAATATCCGAGCTTGCGAACCTACTCTAAAACATGTATGTCCATACTTGCGTATCAGGAGGTCGAGCGACGAATCGAAGAGCTGACTTGGAGCATCTACGAGCTCGACCCGTACTACAACGAAGCTAGCGACGACGAGCCGGCCGCTACGTTGGCCATGCTGGTGTCAAGTGCGGACCGTGCTCGGGCGAGTCGTCGCTCGCGCGCGGTCCCTCCGCCGCCCGCACGGCTCGTACCAGCCGCACCCTCACCCGCACGCCTCGCGCCTACCACCTACGCCGAAATAGTCAAGGGCTCGGGTTCCCGCTCGGTCTCTCCACCAGACCGTCCAACGCACAGAATGCCACTAATATCCCAAGACAGAGAGGCTAGCCCAGAAGAGGATACCAAAGTTGAAGTTCATGGACTGACTAGACCTCGCTCCTTGGATGATCGGGTCGAATTCAGTGAACCAAAAAGCTCTAGTGACACAGAGTGCGAAATGAGTGTATGTGATACGTTCCCAAGTGATGTAAACGTTTATAGTAGGGAATATTCCCATGAGGTATGCGATTACTATGTAAATCCTACTGTGGAATGTAATGAAAAAGTTCCTGAACTTAATATAGTGCCTCAACAGCCTTCAATTGTTGAAGAGACTCCAATCATGACTACCACAGAGTTACGTCCACCAGATTGTCACGATAGATCAATGAGTCCCGCATCAAAACATAGGTCTCAAGAATTATCGTATGCTGAAATACTAGCACTCGGCTTAAGCAAACAATTGAAGAATTCAAATGTTTCAGTACTACCTAAACCTCAAGTGGCGCAGGTCGAAATGGTGAAAGAAATTGTTATCGAAATGGAAAAATCGCCATCATTACAGCATGAGCAAAAATTGAAGTCGAAAGACTCATTGAAATTAAAAGGTGTTAGACCAGAAAGACCTTCACAGCGTAGTCGATCGAGAGACATGCCAAGGCAACGAAGAGCGCCTGAGAAACGATCGATGAAAACAAATGATGCGCAATTGATAAAGAAAAAGAAAACACCAAAAAAAGTATTAGAAGTTCAAGAATTTGATGATAATCCTGAAGTAATCGACGCTGATGACCCTCCATCACAGTCGACATTAGCGTTGAAACATAAAACTGATAAAAAGTCAGATTTTGAAAGTTCTAAAATGACTGTAAATAAAATTGAAACGGAAAAAGAAAAGCCAATACATATCGAAAATTTCGAAGAACCCATTGATGCTAGTCCAGAACAAAGTGTCGCAGAAACTGTCCAAAAGAAATCTAAGAAAAAAAATAAAATTAAGAAAGCTCAAGGAACAGAAGACGAAATCGAAAGAGCCCTGAAAGAAATAGAGGAGTCAGATAAACAAAAAAAGAAAAAACACCGAGACCTTCGTGATAAGAGCAAAGAAAAAGTAATAGAAGTAAAAGAAGTTGTTAATGAAAGTAGGAATTTGGATGTTATGTTAGAGTCAAAGGAATCTATGTCCTCAAAGTCTAAAAAGAAAAAATCTCAAAAACATCAAGTAGTTACTTCACCTGTTGAAAATATAAAGGAAGAAGAGCAGAAATTTATTAACAGTAAATTAAAGGAAACACAAGAAATATTCCTAAATGATATGACTCAAAATGAGCTAACTCGTGAAAATGTAACGAAAACTTCAAGTCTAAAATGTGTTTCGCCAGATTTAAATATATCTGCAGACTTGAATGATGCTGTTAGTGGTATTGAGTTTGGTTCGATTAAGCAAAAGAAGAAAAAGAAATCCAAAAAGCAAGATAAAGTACAAGATACAGAAATAAGGGTTGATCCCACGGAGGAAATTAAAAGTTTAAATGAAAATACGGATTTGACTAAAAGTAAAGTTATTGATAACACTGATTTCAAAGACATGAATATTTTAGAAAAAATACAATCAGAACAAAGTTTGATAACTGAGGACAATGAATCAAGTATAAATAAATCAGATGAATCCTCGAACAAAAGTAAAACTTATAGAAAGAAGTCTAAAACTAAAAAATCCAGAGGTACAGATAATGAAGAAACAGACAAAGCTATTAAAAAAAAAGAACAAGATGAAATAATCAAAACAAACAAAGATAAAAAATCATTAGAGACAGTTGTTGAGTCTATGGTAGATACTAGTTCATCACAACTGAAAATTGAAAATGCTAGCGTATCTGAAATTGCTAAAAATAAAATTATCACCATGGATTGGAATGCTTTGATGGAAGAGGAAGACAAGATTCCTGAATCTGCAATTGAGCCAATAACACTCGATAAAAACCAAATTGACATAAATATAAGCTCGGAACAAATAGCTTCTGAAGTCACCATCCTTCCTGAGGTGACGACTGTTTTGTCAGAATCAGACATAGTTGATTGTGTGAAACTGTCTGAGAGTTGTGAAATTAACACTAGTTCTGACCAATCGGTAATAGAGAATTTAAATAAAACAACGGCAACTGAAAATGAACAGAATAATAATGACAAATTCTATTCAGACGTTGTTAGAAAGGAACGATTTATCAACGTGATTGAACAAACTACTACGTACAGACCTATAGATGACGTCGAGACTCGTACAATATATCTTATTACTCATGAAGAAAAGAAAATGCCTCCAATAAGAACTGTTAAAATATTTAATAGTAAAAATAATTCTTTTGAAGAATCATGTAATGAAAAAACAATCCCGATCGAATCGGAGAAGGCTGAGAACGAGGAAGAATCACTCCAGAGTGATAAAGTAGACGTAGAAATATCAGACCTTGATTCTATGAACAAGATAGAGGTTCCCGAAAAATCTGATACCGATAGTCATGTTACCGAAGAAACGTTGGATAATTTCCAAAACATGGGTGTAAAGAATACCGATGTGGTAGAAGAATTAGAAGGTGTGAATATTCAATATGATCATAATGTGCCAAACAAAATAGATACTAAAACACAACATGTTGCCTATCCATTAGAAGACTCGTACAAGGAAGACCAAAATTTAGTTGTTGTCATGAATATTGAAAAGGAGAGTAAAAATATAGAAACATCGACAGAAATTGAGTCGGATGATGTTTTAATTGAACAAGCTATATTTGGGTCAGTACAACAACGTAGGAAACCAGTAGAAAGATCAGAGATTCCTGGAGTTGTAATAAATGAAGAAGTAAAACCATATATGATTGGACTCGATTTTGAGCAACTGGACTATAATTATTATCAATACATTAGCAATAAAACCGGCAGTGATGTAATTACTAGTCTGAAGGAGGGACAAGTCGATAATGATTTAAGCAATGAATATAAAGAAAAAAATTATATTGCGGAGTTAGAAAAGCAAGAGGGCTATAATGAGGAGCATGTTGAAACAAATTCCATAAGTGAGAAAATTCAACAAGATCAAGCAAGTGACAATGTACATGTAAAGGAATTTAATTCAGGCATTGATGACATTTCTGAAATTATAACACCTTCTATAAAGGAAACAGGGCTTTCTGCTGTACATGAAATTTCACCAGAAAAATCTGAATCCCTTGCTATCCTTGAAGACATGATGTTAAAATATGATTATCAAAATTTACGAAATGCTGAATATAATTTAGCAATTCAGACTACCAACAAACACGCTTTGAAATTGAATAAATTAAACAACACAAACGTCATTGAAAACAGCATAAGCGAGCGAGAAGTAGAAGAAAATTCTACAGAAATTCTGTCAGCTGACAATAAGGACATAATGACAAAATCGTCTGAAATTAAAAACGACACAACTGATTTACTTATTTTTAATTCTTGTACTCAGTTAAAGTACAATTATCAGGATATTATTGATGCAGAAAACAAAGTTATTAAAGAAAATAGTTATAAACAAATTCAGGAAAATACATTAGCCGTAGATGAAAGTTTAGACGAAGCTGTTAATGCAAAAATAAATGCGTCGATGAGTAATACAAATAGCGAAAATAATATGAAAATTCTAAATGTTACCTCTATTGAAGTACCCCGGCATCAATATCAGGAATTGTCGGACGCTGAACAACTTTACGCCAACATAAAATCTTGTCAAGATAGCCTAGAGTCTGATATATCTTTTAAAAATAATGAAAGTGAAAAAGCAACTAATTATGAACCCAGCATAGATAAAGAATCTATTAAACATGACTCCCATACAACTGCAGATGCTGACGGGTCAAAAGAAAGACCTCAAAGTTTCGATACCATTACAGATATAAGGGATGATGATATTTCAAACGTAACTAATGACTGCAATCAAAACGAGATGAAATTAATATATGAAATACCAATGTATTCGTATTCAGAATTACGTGATGCTGAAAACCTTCTTATAACGAGACTAGGAAAAGAGTATCAGAGTAAAATTGAACCTACTGTTCAAGACGATGACAGTTATGAAAATAAATTGATTGAACTAAATGTGAATTCCACATCTTGTGAAAACATTACTAAAGGAGTGAGAAAAAGTAGTGAACACGAATATTTTATATTCGAAGTTCCTGGACAGAATTATAAAGAGTTACAAGATGCAGAATACCTATATGCGTCCCTGTGTTCTAAAAACGCAGTTGATATAGAAAACAGTAATAGATCAGATGTTCTATCAAGTAAAGAGAATCAACGAGTGCCTTTGGAAAACAAAGACTTTAATGATGATTGTATTGGTGGTGATTTTGATATTGAGGAAAAGAAAGTACTGGCGTCAGTTGATACTGAAATTGTAGAAAATAAACCAGATTGTACGGTCGAAAATATAATAAAGAAAGGGCTTGAGAAAGTAAATGATGAAAGTAAAAGTCCTGAAGATACGATTCTCGAAGTTACGATACAAGAAAACATCATGCCAGAAAAAACTGAAATCGCGTATACTATTGATCTAATTAGTCATGAACAATCTGTCTTAGAAGAAAATGATAATATCGGCAGCGATATTGTTGGTCAAATTGATAAAGAACCTAATAACACTACAGACCTTAGCGTTAATATGAGTAAACTTGAAAAAGACACTCCTGAAGAAAATATTAGCAACTTTGAAGATGATTATGCTAAACAATCTCTTGTTCCTCTAGTTTTCGATACACCGAAATCGGAAAAAGGAAAAAATTCTACTCTCGATGATTCACCTTTAAACGTGAAGGAGGACGAGGAAGAAGAATTTGTTATAGTTGATGTAGTAAAAGATGTGTCTGAAGAAATCGTTAATGTGTCACCTGTAAACTTTGATTCTGGAACTGGTGATATTCCACAATCGTTAGCAGAAACCGAAGAAGCTGTTACGGAGAACAATAAAAAACAATATGATCAACAAATGACCGACAGCATTAACTTGCGGACAGACGAGAAGTTACCTGATTATCGTGACAATCTGCCACTAGCTCTTGATTTTGAAGTGGACTGTGAAATTATAAAATCAACTTTGGCATTTGATAAGGAAGAGGAACTACTCCAAGCTAAACACATAAAAGAGTCCTCTATTGAATCTAATTATAGCTCAACTGAAAATATTTGTTTACTACCTGATACTACAATTGAGTCGCAACCAATTGATACGCAAATAAGACATAACATACTTAGCACTGATGAGAATATATCAACTTTGAACTTAATAGAATCCACCTTAAACAAAACTAACGAAAATTTAAATATTCCTCCTAATATAGATTGCCTTAATACTGACGAAGAAAATGACATACCTCGTCCTGAAAAATCTCCTATTCATAGCTTGCATGATCTCCTTCCTGAAATTGATTCTATTCCGGAGTTTAAACCTGCATATTCCTCGAGTACTGTTCTATATTCAAAATTATCAGCTGATGCACCAGAATTCAAACCATCTTATATGTATTCGCTCGATGACAACAACAGTTCAGAGAGCGTTTCAAATATTAATTTGAAACAAAAGAAGCAAGATACCACAAAATCACGAAATGATGTAGAATCTACTCCTGGTCCCGAAAATACTTTGGAACCTATAACAGCTTCATATTCTTCTGTGTTATTAAGTAAAGCGAAGGAACCGCAAGACAAACCAAAAACAACTTCTCAATCACTAGAGAAAAAGGAAAGTGGTTCAAAACCACCCACTGTCCAAGAAAAAGAAGAACATCCAGATACAAAATCAAAACCAAAAAAACGCAAGAAGAAAGATCTAGACAAGCGAGATTCATCTTTGTCGTTTGCATCTGATACTGATAACACTCTTTCTAATGTAAAACAAAATTTGGAAACAACCAATGTATGGACTAAGGCTGCTGAAGAAGGCAAATCATACGCAGAAGTTGTTGCCGAAGGGTTAATTGGGGATGAACAAAAAGATTTACGTACTCATCAACACGTAGACCCGCCTATTGTTTCTGATCAAGAAATGATTCCAATTTTGTCTGATGATTCTCTTCAAGTGGTAGAAACAAAACAAGAAAATCCTAAAGGAGCAGATGAATCTCAAACTTCGTGGGCCAAAATTGTGGCAAGTAATCGACCCTCGCCAGAAAGAGTGAGTAAAGTAAATGAGCCAATTGTAGAGATCACAAGTTCTTATAAACCTCCCGTTATATTAGTTGATGAGTCCGATAACGAGATTCAGCGTTCTGACGTTCATGTAGATGATGACGGTTTTATAAAAGTCGATAGAAATAGACGTTCACGTTCAAGATCACGTGACAATCGCAATCGGTCACCATCGACATCTAAAACTATTCATAAACAGCTTATTCCAAGAGACAAGTCGGAAAATAGATTTGAACCATTAGTAAGTATTCTTAAAACAGAAGAAGAATCTCAGGATGTTGAGTCTGCTATTGAAAAAGAGACAATAACAAAGGTGAGAAAAAATCGTTCCTCTCTACCAAAAGAAGAAATAAAAACTAAAACAACTCACATTACTCCAAATCCACCAGAGGAAGAAAAACAACAGATTAAAAAAGATAAAAAGAAGAAAATCACCAAATCAAAAGATAAAACATTAAAAAGTAATGAAAACAAAGATCAAATTGAACCGGCTCTTGATAGAGTAATGGAGGACAAAGTGGAACCAACTAAGAAAATAGAACCTCAAAGTCAAAAGAAAAATAAAGGTAAGAAGAAAGATAAGAAAAATTCTCGTGTTATTGATGAAGCAAATACTCCTGTAGAGCCAGGTATGAGTTCGTTAGAACAAGAAAAGCTTATGGGAGTTGGCACAAGAAAAGATTTAACCCCTGTCTCGACACCGGAAATTATGCAAACGCCTATTAAAGACAAACCATATTCGGAAGCTCAATTTTGGAAGATTGACCCTAGTGGAATAGATGAATTAAGCAATTTATCGGAAATTTTAACCATTGAAGTTAACAAACAAGAAGTGCCTAAATTACAACTTTCAGTCCCAGAAACAAAAATTGATGAAACTGTAATGGATGCTAAAACCGACACTGAAACTTTATGCGATGTGGGTGAGGATATTCAGAGTCAGATATCTGAAGAGCAGTCTCTTGAGAATAAAATGGCGGACTTACAACGAGAAATAGAAGAAATGCTCCTGCCTGAAAATGATAATTCAATAACGAGTAACGATGACATTCAAATAGAATTAACACAAACAAATATTTCCATCGAAGAACAACAAGATGAAATACCAGATAGTATAAGTCCGATGCTTGCTTCCCCAGATCCAGAAGATATATTATTGCAAACAAATGATTGTTGCAAAGAAAACGTAGATGTTTCCAAAAGTGATCATATTGCCGTAAGCATGGCTGACGCTTTACTGGAGGAGTCAAATTCAAAACGTATTACAGACAAAACAAGTGATTATATACCACAACATGAAGTGCTTGAAGAATTATCATTAAATTCGACAACAAATACTATAGAACAAAATATTCTTGAAAACCGGACAAATGATAACACTAACCTTCTCGAACATACTAACAGCTCCGCAATGATTACTAACAATACCATTTATTTAAAACCAGAAAACTTTCGGCTAGATAAGTTTGTCACGGACGACGCTGAAAAACGTTTAGCTGAACAAAACAATTTAATTGTCACTAAAGACGTTGACGAGAAACTAGAAAAAAATCTTATGAATGATAAATTGTTTTGGCTCGAGAAACATTTGTATCACGACGCGGAATGCCAATACTTTATTTCGCTTGCAAACCAATCAAAAGAGTCTGCTAACATTCAAACCGATTTAGAGACCAAAGACGAAGATAAAGATCCGGACGGCGGATCAGGATTCTCGTCTAATACAGAAAATAACATTTCGCAAACCCGGTTCGGCTCTCCCTCTGATTCCAATTACATATCCATGGATCTTCCAGGAGGGATATGTAGTTGGAAAGACCAAAGTTCATATCTAAGTGTAGAAACACCGACGGATTCATTGAGTCAGTTAGTTTCCGACATCCCAGAGGATACACTAACACCCCTGTCTCCCGCGCAAGCCGCGCCCTCCCCCCTCCCCCCGCCCGCACAGGAGCCGACCACACCAGAGAGGATCCCGAAGGCTGCCAAGGTGATTGAGCTACAGTCTTATTGTAAAATATTTCACTTTTTAATTTACGTTTGGCATGATATTCTCACAAAATTTTTAATTTCACTTATTACCAAAATTTGTATCGTAAATTGTAGTCTGCCAAATCTTCCGCTCGTCTTGTAGTAAATTGAATTCTTGGCAATATCTCCTACTCGCTTCGTGTTTAAATATATCGGTGTAGTGTGTATACTAAAATCAATTATCTTTGATTATCTAGTCATGTCTAGTCAAAGCTATAATTTATTACTAACGAAAGTGTTGTTTTAAAATAAACGCAATAAAATATGTTTGAATCTTTGTTTTATTTAAAACAATCGTAAATTATTTATTTACCCTTTTTAAGACGTTGAAATTAGTTACAAATATTGTCAGAATTGTTTCTACAAGACGATCGTTGATATTGATGCTTTTACTATTTTAGATGCTTATTTTTGGGCTTAAAATTGTGTATAAAGGATAAAGTAAATTTCTCACATGTTTTGAGCATTTCCAAGAACACCAATTTCATAATTGGGATCCAAAAGAAAGTTTGATGTATAGCTGAAGACGCGTACTTGTAGCCTTCTCTAATTTCAATTAAGAAATGAAACAAAAGGTATTAACTTGTTTGTTTTACGAGTTTATTTATTATTATATCGTAGTACACTTCTTAATGATTTGAAAGTTGTAGTGTAGTGTATTTATTGTTTTGTTTCTTGTTTTGATTTTTACTACACTGTTCCGAGCAAGCCATGCACTCTTCAAATTGTTATGTATAATTATAATACGATTTTTACTTGTAGATTATTTAAAAAAATTGGTCATTAACTTTATTGAATGTTGAATACGCGAATGTCAAAGAGTGTAATTTGTGAGTTTTAAGCCTGAATTTCGAAGTAACATTTCACGAATACTAAAAACATGAAAAGCATGTCATGCCAAGATTTGATGTTAAGAAATGAATTTTTTGTCTCTTTTGTTTTTGTTGTTGTCTCTATGTTGCTAACAAAATATCGGTTTTAGGAAAAGAAAGAAATTATTTTCTGTAATTTCCTAATATCGGTATTCACTGAATAAGTATGCTGTTTCGGTGTTCACCATTTACCCAAAGCTTGCTAATATCACGAAAATAGATTATTATATCATATATACATAGTTTGTTATTAAACACAATGAAATTATCTGACCGATACGTCGGTGATCAATCGATCAGTTGTTGATCAATTTATAATCTATTTTCGTATCACTGTCACAGTAGAGTACCTCGTGTGGCTAATACAGAGGTGTGTTCTCAGGATGACTTGTCTAACGATATTGAAACGCTGCTAGAGGAAGTTAAAATAGTACAATCGAATCTCTCCGATCTTCCGGACGGAAGCCTCGACGCTATGGAGGAAGGACTTCGGGTAAGTCACTGTGAATAATATTCATACATTTTACCATTCATTATATCAGTACTATATTAACAGATATATATGTTAGTTATCAAGAGATAGTCAGATATTGACCACCCACTTGTTGCATGTTGCAAACATAAAATCTTTTTTACAAGACAATGTTTCTGTAGCTTTTCGGGAGACTAATTTGAATGTAGGCCACGCTTGAGGAGCGAACTGTTCGCAATCCGATATACTATTCTCGGATATGCTATTTGGGTCCCGAATCTATTTTTATTTAGTTTCTTATGCAATACTTTAGAGATTTGAAAGAATTTGAATTTGAAATTTAAATATTATTCTTAATTGAAGCCTCAATTTAAACAAAACTAGAATCCTTGATTGTCGTTACTCCCTTAGAATAGTCATTAATTCCTTTATAAATCATTTATATGTACATCATAATTATATATCAATATAATGTAACAAAAAAATTGTTTTAACCTTTACTTAGATGTTAGATTGTCTTATATCCTCTTGTTTACGTTTAGTCATCAACCGGTCACGTTGTGTCAGATAAAATTTAACATAAAAGTGACATTGTCAACCATAGATGCATTTTGCTCATGAAATGATGTCATCGCACGTATTACACGAGCGATAAATATATGGATGTGTTGTTTGGCAACACTCAGTAGGGCACTGGATCCCGATACATCTAGCATTCTCTTCGATTATAAGAAACGAAAAACGAGCGAAAAAAAATACGAAAATATTAATAAGTAACTGGATGTGACCGTGGTTTCATAAGTGATATCTCTGTGGTAGTTTTTTCTAATAACTATTGTGAGTAATTAAACATATTTTGAAATACTTCTACTCCTGCAGAACAAAGCCTTTCCATTTTTTTTCATAGCCACAGTCTCGTGTTACAATCTCATGAAACCCAAAAGTGGACTTCGTTTAAGTACCAGTTTTTAATGAGATTTTAAAAATATAGGCTGTAAAAATACTATAACAATAAAAGGCATCTGTAAAACGTTAACGCTCAGATATAAAAGTTAAAAGCCATTTTAACACGGACATAAAAATAAAAAATATATAAAAATCAAAATTTATCGAACATTTATTGACATAATAAATGGTCAATCAAATGATGTTTAAAATTTAATAAAATTATTTAATTTAAGAAAAATATTTTCAAATTATTAAACCATCAGTTTTAGATATGACGTCATATCCTGTTTCAGGTTTTATTCTCTTTGAACAATATGTTTATGTGAGCTGCAATTAGTATTACAGTATGACCTCATGGGCATGGCAATGAAGTTTTGATCATCGATAAATTTAGATGATTTGATCACTTTTATGACAATTTAAATATTTCTTTAGGAATAATGTGTACTTTGCAAATATTCATTATGAATTTTTGATTAGATGTCTAGTTTGTTTAAAGCCTGAGTAAGAAAACCTGTGTTCAAATGTTTTCGAACTATAAATTTGTGTTTTTAAATGTTAGTAGAAAACTGTTTTAAAGAATCTTAACAGTGGATTGTTTTTTAAATTAATCTAAATTTATAGTTTCAAGAATAGTTGTGATCAAAAGTATGTTTGCAAGATTTAAATAATGCCTTTAAATAAATTGTCTCGATCCGCCTTTATTTATTTTTAATTAATTAATCCAATAATTGTATTTGGTATTCCAGGAGGGAATATCAATACTGGAAAAGTGTGACGAAGCAGCCGTTTTGTTAGAGCAAAAAATCATGGAGTTCCGAGAGGAGCCTGAGGTGAAGGCGTTGCTGCGTGAACTGGTTTCAATAAGAGGACGGATTGCGAAGCTTTTAGTACAAGCGCGCCAAGGATTAAACACCATCCAGGTAAGAAAGGTAACTTTATAGTTGTTTTTAACTACTTTGATTAAGAATTAATTTTTTTAATAAACTCGTATAACGTCACTTATTAATGTTTTAATGGTTTCAGGACGCTAGAGTTCAAGTCGCGAAGCAAACCAAAGAATTGGAGGAACAAAAGGAAAAAGTAGCAAAACTAGATCGTTGGCTTGAAAATATTAATGAGGAACTAAAGGAATCAACACAACAAGCCGATGTGTTAACTGATGAAGATATTGTTAGGTATATTGAAATTTACGAGAGATATATTAGAGAATACGAAGAATATGAAGTTTTGTTGAAATCTGTGATAGTGGTAATTTATGATGATTCTAGTCACTTAAAAATGAAATTAGACGTAACGAGGAAATCTCTTGAAACAACAAAAGATCTAGTCATTAAAGAAATTGAACGGTTACGACAATTACTGATACAAATCAGAACTGCGCCTGAAGTAGTCGAAGATGATATATCCCAGACAGATAGAACTATTGACTCTACTTCCATGCCGGAGGAAATTGTGTCACCTCGGGAAATGAAATACGTTCCGGAGACAATAGTAGCGGAAGTAAGTATTCCAGAAAAAAAGGAATTAGATGGCAAAGATAAACAAGAAACCGGTACTATCATTGAAGACATCCCTGAACAGAATGTAAAATCAAAAACAATATCGAAAGAAACAAGTGAGCTCAGGCAACCGAAGACGCAAATTCAAGAAGTTGTTATACAAGAGCAATCAAAACCTAGTGCTACAATTGAAACACAAACGGGTAAAAGTCTTCAGTCTGAAACTCCAGATCTTGTCGACAGATCCGTTACCTGTGCTCCAGAGAAAATAATTACACATGACGTTTCTATAACGTGTATACCGCAGGCAGAGGTGGAAGTACAAACTAGTGAACCCAAGAGTCTTGAAGAAATTTTAGAAAATATACAAGTAAAACAAACAACATCCGATGGGCATGAAACTATTGAAATTGCCAGCCGTCCTGTTACAAGGGAACAAAAAATGGATGAACAGTCATTATTTGTTGATGCTCATTATCAAGACGATAAAGTACACAAAGATTCTCATCTCAATATAGTCCACAGCTTACCACAATCCTTTGAAACTGTTATGGTAGAACCCGATGAAACCACAACTGAAGTTATTGTTGATGCCGATGGAACAAAACGTATAATCGTCAAAAAAGTGAGAAAAACTCTCGTCACAAGGCAACAAATAATACAAAGCCATCAGCAGGAGTCTCATGTACTATCGACTGAAAATATACCACAACATTCTTTCTCACAGTTGACACTTGAAGAAGAAGGTGGTTCAAAATCTTCTCTGCTGGAAGATGGTGGCCAAAGACACATGGAATATCAAATATATGATGGAAAGGTTATATCAGCATTACCTGGTAGTGAAGTAACAATCGAAGAAGTGACATCTCGACCTGATGTGACTATCGCAATAGACCAGGGAATAAGACCCGAAGAAATACTTCAACTTGCAGAAGGAGAAATACAACCACAGATAAAGACATCTTCCAGTGTTACAGCTGTAGTTCAACAAATTACAAAAAGAATTGTTAAAACTAGACGTAGAGTTATTAGACGTGTTGTAATTATTGACGGAAAAGAACATGTTACAGAAGAAATAATTGACGAACCAGATAACGTGGAAATCTTTGAAGAAAAGATTCCTAGAGTTTCCATTAATGTTAAGGAGAGTGAAACAAGTCATGAATTTACTGTTGACCCGGATGACAAAGACAAATTTCCGCCAGAAGAATCACCAAATTCTAACGAAGATACTAAGAATCTCCAGTATGAACGAAAATCTGAAAAACATGAGTCGCCCTTTAGAGAAAGTTCAGAAGACAAAATATTTTCCCAAGGAGACCAGCCTTTAGAAAGTAGAACAACTAGCAACATTACGTATCCAGAAGATAATGAGGTTATGAAAAGACAGCTAAAGGAAATTATACAAAAAGAGTGCAATGTTGTTTTACCAGGAGAACCAAAATCTTCCACAGAACCTTCATTTACGATACCTGAAACTGTAACTCATATTGTGAGTGATGATGAACAAATTACCAACATACCTAGTGATATTCAATCTACGGAAACTACATCTTCGGCTACAATGATTCAACGAGTTATTAAAACAGTAAAGCGAAAACGGCGTATAATAAAACACATTCAAATAATAGATGGAAAAGAACAGGTAACCGAAGAGATCATAGAAGAACCAGACGACGAGGAAGTGGTCGAAGGCGAACCAACAATTACTTATACACAAAATCCAGAATTTTCAACTAAGTGCATTAAAATAATAAGACAAGTTTGTGTGAAAGATGGCAAGGAACATGTAACCGAACAAATAGTGGAAGAGCCTGAAGATGACCTTTCAGAAGCAACTAAAGTAATAACTATTGAAAAACCAGAAATTTCTGAATTTAAAACAATTGAAGAACAACATTTTAACATACACAAAGGACTTCCCCGAGACCAAAATATTCCTGAAATTAGCAAACAATTACTGGGTAGTGAGATAGATGTCTCGCCATCCCAAATACAACATTCAATACCAAATATGAAAGAACAATCTCAAGCGTTTATAGAAAATGAACAAATAGACAATTCGCCTCGAAATGATGAGAAGCGTGATATATCAACATACCAGACCCCTGTTTCAGGAGAAAGAAGTAAAATAAATAAACAAGCCGTTGAATATCATTCTGAGACACCGAAAACAGAAGTCACCAAGTCTCAGGACACTGAAGAAAGAAGCTTTGACATTGGCCTGGCGGAAGTGGTCTCATCAAATAAAGAAATGCTATCGGAACCTGACCAAGATACTAGCAATGACAATGTCATTACAAAAATTACGAAGAAAAAAACGCGTGTAATAAGACATATTCAAATTATAGATGGAAAAGAACATGTAACCGAAGAGGTTATACAAGAACCGGATGAGGTGCAATTTGTGGAAGGTGATCCTGGTGATTCACATGTCCGTCATGACGAGTTCGTTAAAACAAAGAGTGTGAAGATTTTACGTCAAGTTCAAATAATTGACGGTAAGGAGCATGTTACAGAAAAAGTTATTGAAAGTTCCGATAATGAGTATGTTCCTGAAAGTACTGACTTTGACTCCATTCAAGTTCCGGTACAAAAACCAGATGTTGTTGACGTTCCACCACAATCAATACCGACTAATGAGACTATTATTTTAGATGAAGCATCTGAAGGGTCAACAATAACAGAGGAACCACTTAAAGATAAAAAAGAATCAAACCTGAGCATAAATGAGCAGTTTCTTAATAAACTAGAGCCTAAAGGTATTAGTGACATGCCTAATATAATTTTATCATCCAAATCTGTAGACGAAAAACCTAAAAGGGATCTGACACAAAGTTTCCTAGAAAGGGAAATTGAACATTCAAATCTTTACACCATGCCGAGAGAGGAAATAGAAAAAGATCACGATAGAAAAGTATTACTTAAAAATGAAGCTGAAATGGCTGATGTTAAGCAAGACAATTTAATATTTGATACTAAAGTAAGCAAAGATATGATTCCAAAGGAGGAAATGGATCCTAAATCTCTTAATATTGTAATTCAAACCCAAACCTCTGAGCTTTCGAGTGTCTTATGTGAACAGTCTCCAACTTTGGATTCACAATCCTCTAAAGATTGTGTCAGCTCTCAAGATCCTAAGCCAAGAGCCGAAAATATAATTCCTCCTAAAAAGCATCTTCCCGAATCCAGTCTAACTAAAGTTTCAACAAGTGATCTATTAAATGATACCCAAATGACTGATGATAAATCTGTAAATACCGCAGTTACTGAAATTAATAACGAAAATTATGATACAATCATTGATAGTGCAGAACCATTGGATTCTGCACATTTTGCTAAAAGTGAAAGTGAGAATAAACAAATACCTATTGGGCCCAGTAATTTGAAATCAGAATCAACGGCACAATTAGAAACCACAGATATTAAAGAAAAAACTGCTCATTTAGAGGATGACATCGTTCCAGATTCAGGAAAGGCACCAAAAAGTTATATTACCACTCATCAGCAAACTATTGAAACACTAGATGACCCTTCAGTGGACTTAATAAAACATTCACTTACAACGATTACGAAGAGAAGAAAACGTATTATTAAACATATTCAGATTGTAGATGGAAAAGAACATGTCACTGAAGAAGTTATTGAAGAACCAGAAGAGGTAGAGATTGTTGAGAGTGATCCAACTCCTCATGCACATGTGTTACAAGAGCAGGGTATTAAAACCAAAACGTTGAAAATAGTACGTCAAGTACAAATAATTGATGGAAATGAGCACGTTATAGAACAAGTTATTGAAGATCCCGATGATGAATATGTTCCTTCAACTACTGTTCTTGCTGATATAGAAATTGGATTGGAAAAGTCTGATTTAACAAACGTCCCGAAACATATCGGTGATGTCACACAAAAGCTTCTAGAAAGTGAAATCGAACATTCAAATGTTCTTGCTGTAGAGCCTAAGGATATAAAACAACCCGAGGAGATAAGAGCTGCAGAACCCGAGGAAAAAATATCCACAGATCAAATACAGATATCGGAGCCGCAATATATGATTCAACCTCAACCAAAAATCTCAACCACAGAGCTACTAATGCCCATAGCTACCGAAGAACAAGAAGTAGCGAAGGAATGTTTGAAACCCGATGAAGTTGACAGTCACAATCTGGACCTAAAAAATTATGCAACAATGAAAGTAGAGTCAAACAAACAAGTTCAAGTGCAAAGTGAAGAAAAAGTAATACCAACGTTTATTGAATCAGAATTTGATGATGGTAAAAGTATTAAACAAAAACTTAGTGAGGAACATATACAACAACATATTACAGAAAAAAATACTGAGGAACCAGGTTATGAAACTGTTGCTGCTGCCACTAAGATAATTGATACTGACTTAGAAGGCGCCATCAATCAGGAAGCAGATCAAACTTGTAATTTGAAAGAAGCATCATCTAACATAGTAAGTAAGTTTGAAGATTCATTTATATCAAAAGAAAAAGAGTCATTGCTGTCTGAACAAAACATAAAAAATAAATCAACAGACCCAGAATTGGGTAAACAAATACCTTCAGATGAAAAAGAAGTCGAATTATTAATAGAAAAAACTGGTAATACTGAGGAAATTGTTAAAAATACTGAAGGTTCCACTGATATAGCCAAGGAAATAAGCTTGTCGTCAGCCGACCAGGGTAAAAGAGAGGAAAATAAATCTGGCATAATTACAGAGTGTTACACTAGTCAATCAAAAACAGAAGTGGAACCTGCTAGAGAAGGCACGGTAATAATAGAAAGTGATGTAAATTTACAAACCGAACAACCAAAAATATCATATATTCAACAATTCGAAACTGTTGAACATGAACAAAAGGATGAACATCCTACGCCTGAATATATCAAGCTGACAAAAGATATTCAGACGCCCGAGAAAAAACAATTTCAAAAGGGTTCTGATTTAAAACATGACACTAATATATTTATTCAAACAGAGAGATTGGACACGCACGTGCCTGCTTTGGTTGGTAGTATTTCATCTCCTGAAATCAATAACAAAACGTCTAAAAAGGATATACCTGATAAAAATTATAAATGTGATTTTGGCAGTGAAACGGAAAATATTTCACAGACCGTTGACATAGCTATGTCACTTGTGAAAACAGATGATAAGCAGGAGACCGAACCGAAAATTGAAATGGAACTTAAAATAGAAAACTTTGAAAAGACTATGCCTAGTGTTGTAAAAAAAGATATAAATATTGATTTGCCAACTCGAATCCATATTACTGAAGAAAAACAAGAAGATTTACAAGAGAATCTTAGAGAAAACATTAAAGAGAAATCAGATAAATCCAAAAAGGACCATAAAAAACGTAGTAAAAAGAAACAAAAACAACATGAAGAAGAAGCAAGTAAGGTTTTGGACCCAGAACCATTTTCTGAAACGGAAAAAAGTATAGCAGATACGGAGAGTTCATCACTGGGACATTACGTCCAGCTGTCATCGCCTACGATTGTAGAATCACCCAAGCCTTCCGACTCTTTACTAGAAATGCCTAAAGAAAGTGAATGCCCAGAAGAGAACATTTCATTGTCGATGGTATCAGATCACAACACAGAAAAAGGCTACGAGCCTGAAGACGTGTCCGTAAGTCAGGAAGATAAAAAAATGGATAAACAAAAGAAACATAAGAAACGTAAAGCTTACGCAGTAAGTGAATCAACTACTTATCCACATCAAACCTCAACTGGAGATGAAACTGCAGTATCAACACCTGTCGAAATGAGTGAGCCAATTCAACAAAGGGTAATTAAGACGAAAAAGGGAAAGAAGAAGACCTCCACTGAAGATAAACAAAAGGAAGTAAAGTCAGAACCAGTTATCACACCTATCAGTCCAAAGGTTGGAAGTGAAATAGTTACTTCTTCACCCCGGGATGAATCATATCAAACTTTAAGTGAAACACCGGAAGCCAACACTGTAAAAATTGTAGAAGAATGCGTAGGAAGCAGCCCTGAGACCATTAAACGTGAAATAAGTACCACAGTCACTTATCCAGTAAACGTCGTTGAAGAAATTGCTACCACAGAATATTCTATGCAAACTTCACCAGAAATTAAGGAGTGTGAAATAGAAGAAAAGGTAGATATTTCAAAAGTGGAAAAGACAGATTCGGAGTTGCAAACTTCTCCAACTCCTGTAAGTGAAATTTTGATACAAACTGTACCAATAGAGGACAAAGAAGCCCATACACAAACTATGGATAATATTACCATTATAGAAAAAGTTGAAGTATCAGATAATCAAATTCAAACTAGTAGATCTGAAACACCGGAAGAAATTGTTAAAATAGAAATGACTACTCAAGTTGCACCAAGAGACATTGGCTCTTCTGATAATAAATTTTCACAAACATCTTCTCCAGTCGTTGAACAAGAAATAAAAATCAAAGAAACTGACAACAGAGATGTGCAAACTTCTCCTGAACCACAGGTTCAAAAAGACGAAAAGAGTACTGAAATCGTTATTGAAACATTAGATACTGACATACAAACTATTAAACTTGATAATGTAGACCAAGAAACATCAACTTCTCCTACTGAACTTAGGAACGTAAACGAAATTAGTATCCAGACACCAGAAGTATCAGTTGTACATAGTTCCACGCAATCAGACTTGCAGAAACCTGAAAAAGTTGAAGGAAACATAGGAGAAAAATTAGATACAAAAGATAAAATTACTACGGTTGATAGCAGTCAACAAACTTCACCCCGTAGAGACGATGAACAAAAACAAATCGTTGATATGTCTAAACAAGAAGTTGAAAGAATTGACAGTATGCAGCAAACTTCTCCTCGTGATGACTATAGCGCACCAAAACCTCACTCACCTGTACAAGATATTAGAGAGTTTGTTTCCGTAAATGTATCGCAACAAACAACACCAAGAGATACTTTTGAAACCCAGCTTCAGATCAAGGAAACGATAGTCAAAGATAATATTACAGTAGATAATACACAACAAACGTCTCCAAGGTTCTATTCAGAAGATTCTATATCAACATCCACAGATGAGCCCTATGAAGTCCACTTAAGGGCTCAAATATCTGTTCCTCAAATAGCTGACGATTTCCTAGAAAACGAGCGCCAATCACAAATGTCTTCGCAATCAATTCTTGGTGATCCACAAAAACAAAGGAAGCGAAAATCTAAAAGAAAAGCTGAATCTCCGTTGCAGTCTCCTGGTAGTCTATCAGATCCTATAAATGCTGAGCTTTCTCTGTCTGTGACGCCCTCAAGCGAAGACTTATCCAGTAAAGACGTATCATCTATAGATGAAGGCATATCCCAAATAGTGAGTCCTATTCACCCTATCTCTCATGACACAAATGCAGTTTCTAAACCGACTTATTCTGATGTCGTTCAAAGATCTAAGTCAAAATCACCCTCTCCATCAAAAACGGTGATTACAAAACCACATAAATCAGAAAAAGAAAAATTACTTGAAACATTAGAAAGAAGGACTCAATCTATACATGTGGCTCAAAAACCATCAGATGATTCAATGACCGTCGCACTCATAGAACCATCAGTTGAAAAATCATATGATTTGGTCGTCAATAAAGAGTTGGAAGAAGTTGTAAACGCAATTAATACCAATGACCCTAGTAAAATTGACAAGAGCGTAATTATTGTTATTAAAACTATATCTATATGGCTAGAAGAAATTCAGTATAGAATTAGAAGAGAAATTATAACTGGACAGACGTCCTCTGATGACACTGAGCGCATAAAACAATTAGAAAATTTCGTTAAAAGATTAAAAGAAACTATCTGCATAACGGAAATTCACGAAGAAACTATAACGTTGATTGAAACACTGACTCGACAAGTGAGTGCCGTTAATACACTCAACAACCAAAGGCCATTAAGATTAGACGAAGAAGAGAAAAAGTGGGAAAAGTTTTTATCTGAAGTTGACAGGTTAAAACATTCAGTTGATAAAGTGAAATCTAATCTTGACGCTTTAATTATGTCAGAAGCAACCACTCAAAAGAAATTAGAAGATCTGGACGATATTGAAAACGATAATAATGACAATGTTGAAAATGTAAAGAAAGCTTTCAAACTTTACAGGAGCCTTATAGAATCAAATCCTAAACTGGAATGTCCTGATGTTCTATATGTTTGTGATGATAACACCAAACAAGTGGAAAATACTATCAACACTGAAAGAGATCGCCTATTACAACTAACATCTTTGGCTGAAGAATATGAACAAACATTGGAGGACTTTGGACAAATTACGGATGTAGCTGAAGCATTACTTGACGGTAAAATTATTGTATCTAACTTAGATCATCTTCACGAAGAAATACAAAAACACAGAAAATTCTTCGTAAATCTCAGTCATTGCAGAGCAATTCTTGAATCTCTAGAAAATAATCTGGATAACGAAACTAGAGCAAAATATTCGGCTTTACATCATTCCCTACACGACAGGGCAACAACCATTATAGATAGAGCTGCTAGCCGAGCCCAACAAATGACTCTTGCAGCCTCGCGATGGAGCACTCTTGACCAAGGCATGAAACAAGAGCAACAGTGGCTTATAGTAGCTCAACAAAGAATTCCAGATTTGTCAAATGTGACTTCAATTGATCACGAGCAATATATAAACCTTTACCAATCGATCAGTCTCGATGTTTCACATCATTACGCGAAAATGTTAAGGTTAATGTCGATAACGGAAGGGCTACAGGGATTAATTATTTGTTCAGGATTAGAAAATGAGTGTTCGACAGCACTTGACACTCTATTCAAGCTCCAAGAAGACATTGATTCGCGATTAACACGTCTTACTGCTTTTAAAGAAACTTGGATAACATACGACCATCTCATAGATAGAATCGAAGGCTGGATGAATTTAGCGGCTAAAGAACTAGAACACATTACTCCTGAAAATATTACAACTACCAGTAACCTCAGAAGATTCTGGGAATTAAAAGCTCACCATGAAGTACACAACACATTAAAAATTGAATCAGGTATTCAATTTGAAAAAGCCTTAGAAATACTACCAATTTCAGATGAAATGGTTCAACGGCAATTCTTTTCAAAGATCGAGGATAAGTGGCGGGATTTATCAACAAGGATTAGCAGTATTCATTCGTCAGCCATTCAAACTATATCTGATCGCGATGTACCTTCCAATGAAAAATTAACAATACTCGAGGATGAAATGAGAGAACTGGCCGCTATGCTAGATGGTTTGAAAGGCGTCATAAAGAGTGAAGACGAGCTCAACCTGTACATTGAACGTCTACAAGTTATGACCGGACGAATAGACAGAATACAGAACGAACTCGGCAGATTGAGTTTGTTGCCGACAGCGGATAGTGAGAGTCTCAGCGCACTGTTGAATCAATCCAGCCTATTGGACGATCAGATATCAGAAGAATTGGAGCGGAGTCTGCTACTTAAAGAAAAACTTGTACAAGTTCAAGCCGGTATCTCTCGCTGTCAAAAAAGTCAAAGAAGGGCTCAGCAAATTTTAGAAGAGTGTGAATCTGCCGAGCGTCTAGAGAGCGATGTGGTGGAAAGAGCTTCGCAGACCTGCGAGAAACTTATAGAAGATCTATCGACACAGTGGCGGGATATCCTCGCGCTGAGGCAGGCGCTTCACACTTTACCAACGAGTTTACGCGTCTGTATGTCACCACTAAGTGTAGAAAGGGATATTTCTGCTTTGCAGGTAAAGATTTTATCTTTTATATTCAAATGGATTCTACTTTATTTTAATTACTAAACGAATAAAATAATCCGATTTATTAATATTTCTTAGGAGAGCCATTCTTCCCTCGAGTCAGCATGTAACGACTTGAGCGCGCGGCTTCGTGCCCGTGTAGCGCTGTGGCGGCGGTTCGAGCGGCAGCTGGAATTATTGCAGGGAGCCGTTCGGGAGGCCGACTACATGGTGGAGCTGCTCACCGTACAAGGACAAGTGGACTATGACCGACTGCTCAAGGCCACGGAGAAACTCGAGGTAGGTCTGAGGAGAACACTCACACAACATTTTATAAAATAAAAGTCATCTTAAATTGTTTATTACTTTGTCTTCTAATCATATAAGAATTAATTATATTATTCTTCATCTCTGAAAGAACCTATTATGACTTTTTAATAAACTTGTGCTATGACTATAACTACTATTAATGTACAATCTCTGTTAGACATTAAGCGACTCCCTCTCCCAACGTAACGGCGAGCTGGTGGGAGCTCTGCTGGAGGCGGCTCGTCCTCTGCAAGCCGGCGTCGAAGACTCAGTAGCAGCAAGACTTACCAAAGACCTAGATGATGCCACGGCCGCTTACCACGCCACATGCGCCAACCTCACGCAGCTCTGTGAAAAGTTAGTTGCATTATAATTATATATATGTGAGAGCGAGGGGATCCTCGTGGAACAGAGACCAAGACCTTAGTACCTTAAAAGGCTTTCGAGTCCGGGCGTTTAGTACTGATGACGATGGACGGGATTCCATTTTGAAGCAAAGATATAGTCTTTACTCAAAATGATAATCGTTTATTGCTTAACAAATTAATAATTAATGATAATACTCAAGCCTCTAGTAAACGTGCTATTTTTATAGAAAATAGTAACCAACTGTTCATGTCATGTAATTATATCCGTTTAGGTACAACAAGGCGGTAGATCTATGGCGTCGTTACCGCAACGCCGCTGCAGGCGTGCGTGCGGTAGCCGAGAGGCAAGAAGCAGCGCTGCACGCTCTCAGACCACACGACGCTCCCGCCGCGCACAGGGTATGTACCTACGACACATACACACACATAGTTTCAAGTTTAACATACCAAATAATAATAATAGCTCAATAGAACCTTTTCACTATTAAATCAAAGAGAGTTCCCGTAACTTTATTCTAAAGTAATGAGATCTAAGACTTTCGCGAGTATTCATTTAAATGAAGTAATATTTTCGGATTATTACGCGTTATATAATTAATTATTTTGCTTACATACTCCCGACGTTTCGGTTACTTTGCAGCAACCATGATCACGGGCAGCCGAGATTTTTTTTACATAAAAAATGCATATTTATTCCAAAAATATTAGTTTCGTTTATTCTAAAGAAGGTAATAACTTATACATGAGTTTGTAACATTTATAAATATAATTTCATAATATACAAATCTAGATATTATGAAAGAAGTAATACGTACGGAAATACGGAACTACGGAACTTATATAAAGTTAGTTATAACTTCAGCCTTGAATCAATTATACATATATGTAGTAAAATAAAATCAATACAATATTAAAAATATTATAATGTCCTATGTGTATTCAGTCATTGACATCTCTGTACGAAGATCAGACGGTACACGAATGCAAATGAATTATTATGTGCGGTCCAGACAAATAAAATTTTGGCAATCCATTGTGTGGATTTAAGTTAGAACACTAGTTACACCTCCAAGATTTACTTCGTATTTAAATAATAAATCCTGACTAAAAATTAAAACTATTAGGTATTATTATAAAACGTGTACTTTATTATTTTAAAAAACTACATATATACTCCCGACGTTTCGGTTAATTTTCAGCAAGTGATCACGGGCAGACGAGGTGCCTAGAAAAGTCTTAGATCTCACTATGACTAAAAAGTATTTTAAGTTTCTTATAAACACAGTTTATATCCACGATTTAATGATGTAGAGAAAAAATATAAAACTAGTATACTACAACTACATAATATAAAACAAATTGCTAACACACAAAACGTTGACCTCTCGCTTTAATAAACCGTGATCTCATGTAATCATATTTTTGGCTTGCTAGTCAGCTAAAATATTGAGTCTTCTTTTAAATATTAATTTCGCTAATATAATATAGACTAGAAAAATTGTACCTGTATTATGTATAATCTGTTATAAAGGTGACATATTGCAATAGCGGTCATAGGTTCCCACGACTCTTGTGTTTACTAAACTTGAAGGTTTAATAAATATATATATTTATAACTACATGTGTATCATGAAAGGTGTTTACAATTATTTACATATGTACTTTCAAATCTAATAATAAAAATATTTTAATTAATACTTAAAGTAACTTTTTTATTAAAACAAAGGTTAAAAAGGAATAAGGTTATCCTAAGTCAAATAAAAGTCTTCATACAATTTTAATGGTAATTTAATCTCTAATAACTCAGTCAGGACTTGAAATACAACGGTACATAATCCCGCATTGCAAAAGCACAAAATTGTTTCCGCTTCAGCTCATAAGGACTGAAATATGAGAGTAGTTATTACCTTATATTATTTCAGCTTTGAGTTTTGACTCATTAATTAAAAAATAAGCATACGTTTATTTGCACAATTGATATAAAACGGTTATCACTTTCGAAAACGGCGAAAATGGAGACAATAACATTAGTTAATGATAACAGTGTGATAAGTTTTAACCAACCGGCGAACGACAAACAATACGAGTGGCGCCTCCCGTGGCAGTAACTCCGCGGATGTCCGATAGAAAGGACGTCTTGACGAGCGAGTGAAATAAAAACACGCGAATAAACGAACACAACGAAATAATGATCGAATAGACGAATAAATCATCCCACCAAAATAGAAGACTTTGAACCGAGACTTCAAGGTGGCAGTGACATCAGACAATGCAACCGAAATCATCGCCGTATGCATAATTCGGTTACATTACGTTTAAAATAATGTCAAGTCGAGAAATAATAGTCAATATTAGACGTCACATCAATAAATTGACATAAACTTCGATCGTTGACCGACCTCGTATTCAGGACTTTGGAATGTTAAAAAAATCCTTCAATAATTAACTGGCTGCGATAATGAAATAACAGTTAATTCATCCTTGACCCAGAAGTCTTATCAGTGTTTAGTATCAAGCTACTATCATAGTTTCAGTCGACCTCCCTAATGAATCAAGAATGTGCAAAGTTTTGAATAAAACAATTCCGCATTTGGGCCGACACATCGAGTTCAATATTACGTCACCGAAGGAGCAATCTGTTTTCCGCTGGAACCGAGTCAGGACGTGCATTCAGACCGTACATTAATATTATTATATTAAATAAATCATGCATGCGATTATATAAAATAGTTGAGTGTAATTGTGACAAAATGACATACAGTTTGTGATAAATATGTGGTGTCACGTGTAATCGAGATGTCACTTGAAGAGGTGAGGCAGATTTAGATCTCAAATTATTACTTTATTATAAAAATATACGATGAATGGAGTCAGTAGGAGATGTTAGGTTATCTGTGATGAATTGGTTGTCGTAATTTTATCTAATCTAAATATGGAGATACATATTCAGAATTTAGGATATTATTATTATTATACCCTCATAAAATTACTTTTTAATAGTTGTAAATTCATTTGATTTTTTTAAATTAAATAACTTCTAAATTATATTTCAAATTAGGACGTAAATATCTCGTACTTTTCCTTATTTTGATCGAATATTTTTTCCTTTATTAACGTTATCTACTCGTACATAACTATTTAATAATTGTAATAAATAGTGTATTTAAAGTTTTTCCTATTGTATAATATAATATTATTGCGGTAAGATTACATCATCGCATGATGTTATAATATAGTCCTGTAGGTAATTATAATTGTTATTAATACTACGATTTGAATAATAATACTTCGGTTTCTTTACATGCGCGTCTGAACGCGACCAAGTTTAGTATATAGAAGTAGTTTTTTATATTTTATTTTAGCTAATACACTAAATAGTTTTCATTATTCGATACTGTGCATAGTAGTTCTAAAACAAACGAAACTCCATGTAAACGGTTAAGCGTTAATTGTAGAAATTTCGTACATTGGTGCGTCATTAGCGTCTTGCTTCGTTTCCAAGGACACACGTCATTTAGGAAATGTAGAACGAAGAAATTTAGTACGGATGCGATAAGTTACATATACGTTATTATTTAAAATATATACATGAAAATTAATTATTGGCATAGTGTAACATAAAAAGTCTTCCATTAATGAGATCTAACTTTCATTTGAATGAAATTAATATTTCTACGCTTTAGTTTAATTTAAAAAACATTTGTAAATGAAAGTAAAGAAGGTTTCTTGCAATATTTTATTAAAACTAAAATGGCGTGTATTTATATTAATAAAATAACGTTTAAATTAAATGACGATAAACATTCAGCCATCTACATTCTGACTCACACTCTAATAAGTTGGTTAACCTCGCAATGAAATTGGAATTAGACTTTACATTTAGGTACATATAAGCAAAACATTTACAAATAACTCTATTATCCATTTAATTAATTATATTGAACAAATAATTAAATGAAGATTAATGTATATAATCCGTTTTAAAAGGTTAACTAATTATATTTTAATAGCTCGTGAATTATCTAAATTGTAAAGCGAATAGTTTGTAAATCAAACATCAAGCTAAGTTTCTTGATAGCTTCCAAATGGCGCGCCCTCCGAGTTCCGACCACACTGAACATTCAAAGTTAACACAATCAATAGTTAGGTGTGGTTGCTTACTTGTAAACATCTTGTGGATTCTTCGTGCAAATAAAATTTAATTTATATTTTAGTTTAAGTATCGGTTAAAATGTTTTATTGAATTTATACGTCACATCACTATTTGTTTCTCGGTCAAAAGTCAATATACTATTTATAGGTACTTAACTTTTTATTAACCGTTGGTGTATTAATTAAAATTAAAAGAAAATGTTTTAAATTGTAAAATGTTCGAAAATTTCTATGCCATCAAATTCATTCATTATTTTAACACAAATTATTATTTTTATGTCAATGATGATTTCAATGTCAAATATTTATGTCACAATGTCAAGTTTGACAATATATTTACAATATTAATAATATGAGAAATATTTTTAATTGCTAATTAATAATTATTCAGTTTTAGGTAAATTTTATTTACAAAAAATACCTACACAAATATATGAGTATTATTAATTTAAAAGCAGTTTTTAAATTTTGGCGTCTTTATTTATTTATAATCTGTAAACATTTTTAAGCAAAATGTTATAGAGGTCAACGACCTTATACCTCTCAATATATTTACCTAGCCGAATGAATTTACCTTTCTGTTTCTTGAACATAATAAAACTAGTATTGGAATTGTAAATTACCTTATATTATTTACTTATAAATATTTCTAGCATGTTATTAACCTGCTGTTTGCCGCGGTTTTTACATCTGTACGTCACCATTTTTTGCGAAATTTTGTTTCCTTTAAAATGTTCGTGTAATAGTTATCAGTCAAAATTGGTACCATTTTGTGAGTAATACATAGAGTAAGCAATATAATTATATTTAAATATACAAACTAAACATTATTTTTATATAATATTTAATCCAGCGTCTAACGAGGTCACTGTTTTATTGTACGTAAACAAGTTTCTCAAAGAACACATTTACTTGTAATGTTTTAATATAAACTTAATAAATTTAATTTAAGTCTGTTGACTTTCACAACCGTTTCAAAAAGGCTCGAGAGTTAAAAAGTCCAAAATACCTTCCCTTTTAAGTCAAACAATAAGCTTGCTGAATTTATAGTCTGGGATGTTTATGAAGCAGCGAATCAAATGTGACTTTCACGTGATGACCATAGTATAGCGGATTTACCATCATAAGCGGATGTAGTCACGCGATTTTGATCCCGTGCTAATTGTTACTGTATTCTATACTATCGTTAAATACGCATTTTTATTCCATTGATAGATTTTTTTTATCTAATGTATAGTGTTTGTAAATCTATATTTAAACGAAAGTCGTGTTAGTTACACTTTATAACTCGAGAACGGCTGTAGGGATATGGTTACAAATTAGTGCGGAGATAGCTTAGTACAAGGCGTCTCTTAGTAATTCTAATATCTGGTCATTTAAGGCGACTAGGACGGAATAGTGGTCGCTCGGTCTTCTATACATATATTACAAATTCCGAAACTAAAGCGAACAAAGTCGCGGACAAAAACTAGTTGATAAATTTTGATTGATTTTTATTTAACGTTGTTTTAGTACAGTTGGTTGATATCGTGAGCGGCCCAAGCCGACTTGTTTACATTACGGATCTATTTTAATTGATTTCAATTATTTATCTTAATGCACAGACACGTTGAGGAGAAACAGAACATTCAAAGAAACGATAATGGAAAGCTAATCAATTTAACTTTTATGTTCGATTATTTTGAAAGCATATATATTACGATTTGTAATACTTTCGTAAATATTCTTGTTTGTATGCACGATGGATGGTTGAATGTTTTATTTACGATATTAATGAATCTCGTTTTATCTTTATATTGGATATTTTAAGCTCTAAATGACGCATGTTAATGATTATTTTAGGTGTGGGTGGTGCGATGTTTTCATCTGGTAACACTCAGCCTTGAGTACATATATTATACAACATATACTTATAAATTTTTCAGTTTATGCGTACAGCTATAAATTATTTTTACATGTTAAATAAAAGACTTTCCGTTAGATGTGAGAATCGCTTTTGTCCGGAATTAATCTGTAGCTTGTAGGTGAAGATTAGATATAACAATAGAATTATGTGGGATATTAAAAATAAACGACGATTATTTTTGCAGAGAAACTAGAATGAAGATCTAGATGGAGAATATAACACTTAAAATGACGCGCAATTTTAATGACATTAAAAAAGTATTATTTAATTATAATAATAATTAAAATAATGAGCCTATTGTTTTATATTTCCTGTTCAATATTATTAATGAAAGGATATATTAGCTTGGAATATATCCGCTTAAGAACAAGCAGTTGTTCGTCAAATTAAATCCTTTACAATATAGCTTTATTCTTATGGACATACTCAAATACACATGCAATACTTCAATTATTTATTAATGTCTGCCTAAAACGATCTTCATTTCTTTATTTGTTCTGCAAATATTTAGAATATTTTAAAAGTTATTTTAACTGGCCCTTGAATAATATCCCGACAAAGTTAATATTACTTGTCGTTACTTCGTTATAGAATATAAAAAGATGTGTTATTAACATTTCCATATATGTAATTGTGTATATTTTTTTATAATTATTTATGTCTTTTTTTCCATAGGCATGTCTCGAACAAGAGGCCCGAGTTGCAGAATTGCGCTCGTTGGCTGCTCGAGTTGCAGCTGAAACTGGCTCTAGAGCACTCCAGGCTGATGCAGACGCGCTGGCCAGGAGATTGCAATTAGTCGCCGGTGCTGTACAAGCTCTGGCGGATCTGGGAGAAGCTAGACAGTTGGCTCGAGCTAAGGCACAACAGGCTAAGGAAATGTTCTGCGATATGAAACAGGTAAATAAATTGAACCTAAAATTACAGTATGTATTTGCTTAAATAAGCAATAATTGTTACAGTTTTATGCTATTAATATTTTCATTAACTACCTGATGAAAATCCTGTATTTGTTTAATTAATTTAAAAGCTATGTCATCGTTAAAATGTGCTATAAAAATGAATATAAAGCATAACGGTGTGTGTAACTGTATTATGGCACCGAGTCACGCGTCCCAAATGGGATTGCCTTGTGAACGGGATATAACAGCCTTTTTAGGCGAATGAATTAATATTATATATAATGTATTGTATTACTATTTATTAAGTTACGTCATGCTTTGAGAGTAACAGCAGCTTGTATTTGGATTTGTTTCATTGGTTATTGCTTAAAGTTTAATATCTATTACAGGATTTAACGCCGCTTCATGAGGACGGTGAGATAGTTGAGGATAAATTGATAGCGCTGAGGGAAAACCTTATCGCGCTAGGCAAGAGTGAAGCTGATATAGCTCCGGCGAAGGCCGAGCTGCCTGAGATTGATCGGGAAGTTTCCGATGAACATTCCATCGTGAGGATCCTGGAACTATGGCAGGCCATGTTCAGAGATACCTTCCTTCATTATCACAGACTATCGACTGCTTTAGTGAGGTCGGGAGATGCTGCTACTGCGTTGAGACTGTGGCATGAATACCTATTGGATTTACAGTCGTTCTTGTCTGGAACCGTTCCAGCAGACTATGAGAACTTAACTGAACACCGCAGACTGTGCCGAGTTCATAGAAATCTACTGGCTTCCCAGCGCTCTGTTCTCGTAAACGAAAATAGGGAGACGAAGAACAAAGACCTTGCAGATAAATTTGATACCCTGACTAATCTGCATAACGAAACCTTGGCCAGAATTGTTGAAAGACATGACGAAGTTTGTTCACGTATCGCGGCTTGGGATGATTATAGAGAAACAAACACTGAACTGCTGAGATGGCTTAAAGAAATCGAAAGGGAGAAAGAAAAGTTACAGCTGCGTTACGTGCATATAAAGAGGATACACAAAATCCTTGCCAAAATCCAGAATCTCTCAGAAAGACTTCCTGAAGGTAGGAAACTGTCGGAAAAATTACTTAGTAATCTCAAAAAGGTACTGGACTTCACGGAAGACACATACGCAGCATCTGTCAGGATGGAATACGCTGGTATTGTTAAACGAGTCGACAACTTACAAGCCAGTCTTGACACTTGGCGTGATTTCCTAACTCGAATACTAGGCCTCATCGGGGAGTATGAATATCTGACAGGCGATCTAGTCAAGTTGTATACAAAGTCACAAAGCGAAGTGATGTCTTACTCTGATGAAAATCGACTTTCTAGGCCGCAACTTTTGAAAGCTATAGAAAAGTACAGAGATTTAAGAACAAAAATTGATAAGACTGAAAATCAGATAGAAGCTCTAAGTGTTATCCAAGAACAGTTGAAGGAATGCCTCAGTCCCCAGGACATGAGGATCGTGAACCAAAAAGTGTGGCAATTGAGACAACAGCGAGCTGACTTAGAACATCAGTTGTCAATCATCATCCACAGACTTCAGGAAAGAGTGGAAGTTTACACGATATTCGACTCCCGGTTGACTCGATTTGAAGACTGGATTTCCACAATAGAATCCCGCCTCGAAACAACAACTTCAACTAGCGACATTGGAGCTTTAGACCCTCAAGATTTAATAAGAAGGATAAATTCAGACATCCAAGCGGAAACCGCTCTCAAAGAACGCGAGTTTGAATGGCTCGCTGAAACTGGAACTGCTCTGGTTGAACTCTCCAAAAAAGACGAGAAATCATACAGCAAAAATACATCCAAACATCTACGAGATGTACAAGAGAGATGGCACAAATTACAAGAAACTGGTAGAAGTCGAATTGACAAAATCAATGAGCTGCTTGAGACCATCACTCAGCTTGAAGAACGATTGACGGAGCTAAGGTTAAAACTACATACTATTGAAGCAAATTTATCAGCGTCAGTGGTCTTGGAACAACTAAGTACTAAAGCCGTGGACGCTAAATTCCAAGAACGGGATCAAATTCACAAGAATATCGAAGAAGAGAGTGGGGAGGTCGGCAAGACTTTGAATCTTTGTGAACTCGTGTTTAATGACCCGGATGTCATAAAAGGAAACTTTGATCTTCGAAACCTTCGTACCGGAGTTGATATAGTTGAGAAAAAATGGAAAAACATTTGCAATATGTCCGAGCAGCGCAAGAAATCTCTTAAGGAAATTAGGAAATCGGCCGAATTAACAAATTCGCTGTTGCCAAAAGTGGAAAAGAAACTTGACGGCATCGAAAAGAGAATTGAAAAGATTGAAGCGAGGAAACAACGTGGTGAGGAACAGGACGACAGCGTCGCTAAGGCCATTATCAAAGATCTGGATAGTCTCGAGAGTGATCTGAAAAAGTTAGAAGACGCCTACAGTCGTATAGCCTCCGCTCGGGGTGTGGAACTGAGAGGAGACGACGCAGCTCGTCTCCGAACCTCTGTGAGAAGAGGACAATCATTACGTTCCCGCGTACTCAGCGCCGACGCGGACGCTCACGGGCGGTTTGTGGCCGCACATGGACGGGCAGTTGTGGCGCTGGCGGAAACAGATGTGAGGCTCACTAAGGCTTTACATCTCTCTCCTGCTCCCACAGACACACAGGCCACGCTCAAGGAACTCGATGTAAATATACTGCTTTTTAAATATCGACTGTATGTTAAATTAAGAATTTTACATAATGAGCTTTTATTTTTTAGGGTGTTGAAGTAGACCTGCGAGAGTGCGAAGCTCTAGTTGAAGAAGCGGATAGACTGGCGGTAGTGGTCAGTTCGATGTCGGGTGTTTCCGACATGGTGAGCGAGTATCGAGCACTGTGCGCTGATGTACGGGCTCGTCTCTTAGCGGCGAGGGCGAGTGTGGTGAGCGACGTTGAAGCTGCTGTCCAAACGGAATCTTTACGCTGGGAGACGGATGCCTCGCTACAGGTGGATACGCTCACCTCCAAGGAAACCTACCGGGTGGAGCTGGAGGCTGCGGTCAGAGAGACCTCGGACGCTTTAGAAGCCTTGAGAACGGCATTATTAGTGGAGTTGAAGGAGTACGCGACTCGCGAGGAACAAGCGAACGCTGCTAAAGAAATCGCCAAAGCCGGAGCGAAACCTGAACAAACATTGGAATTAGCTAAACATTTATCGGAACTACTGCTGACGGAGTGCGACGCGACGGAGGAAGAGGCGATGTTGAAGGAGGTCGGCTCCCTGTCTCTGAGATACGAGGATCTGCTCCCGCAAGCGAAGAAACGGGAACTACAGATACAGGAGATGAGGTGAGTCGTGTGCTTTGACACTTACTTTGGGTACATTGTATTGTACAGTAGCACACTGGCACGTATGGTGGAGGGCTTAAATGATAACACCAGCTAGCACTAATGCTGGACTTAATATATTAACTCTTTTATTAAACAACTTCAAAAATATTTTGTTCTGAGAGCCAGGATTTTCTTTCAAATTATGAAGTATGCGTCACTGCATCCTCTCGTGTCGAGTCGCTTGTTAACCTGGCATGTTATATTAAAAGTCGTTTTTGGTCCTAGGTTGCCCCACTCCGCGTTGTACGCTCTCACGTGCGAACAGTGAGTACTGCTTCATAATATTATATATGCTCATCGAAAATCCTTCACTATACCCTCCCCCGCTCATTAAACTCCCGCCATCCAAGAAGACTTAGACCAATATTAAACGAATATATATTAAAACACGTACTGATTAAATGTTAGAACACTTTCTACAGCACTAGTTTTTTGCACAGTATTTGTTTCTACACAATGCACACTCGGTCACAGTTACCCATGAGTATAATAAAAAGGATAGTCATGTTTAAATTTTCGGTAAAATCGCCATCAAAATCGATCCAGCTCAAGTCATTCTTGAAAAATATGATATGTATGGATAGTTGTGACTCGAAGTTTTGTAGATTTAGCGTATAATTATATATTTTGTGTGTTTTTGCATGTGTGTGTAGTGTGTAGATGATTTATTTAAATAAAGCAATACTAATTAGAATGTTTAACACGAAACAATGCACTCAATACTAAATTTTGTGTCGTTATTATATTTAAATTTTGATGTCAAACAGTCTTATGTATACAATTATTAATACAAAATAAAACTCTAATACTGAAAAATATAAATTTTGATAACATAAAACATTACTCGATTATATGTATATTATTAACATAACCACGAATCCCTCATTCAATTAACCAAATGAAAAAAAAAAACAGCTCATATACTCAATGTCAAGGCTCTAAATTCCCCGAAAAAATCATAAGTTCAGCAATTAAAACAGAAAAATAATTAATAAGGCTGTTTTATCAAGCTATTTAGCCTGATATTGCGGTATTTTTAATTAATAATCAATAATTTTATCGGTGAGTTGGGCCTTTGCTTAACCATGAGCTGTTGTTGTGATATATTATACAAATAACAATTGGTTGGACGCTCGAATGTGCAGTGAATCCGGTAAACTGACGTGTCCTCAATGTACGGATCGGAACTGGCGTCAACTGGACAATGATCTTTGGCGGCTGGAACAATGGCTGCAGTTCGCTGAGGCCACGGAAGAAGCACGAACCGACCCGCCCGAGGCCTACGAAGCCCTAGAAGACGTAATACAGGTATGTTTAATACTTTAAAATAACTCTCATACAAGTGTAATACTACTCTCAAACAAAACCCCTATATAAATCCCACACTACCCTCAAAAAGCTTTCCTTGTAAATTCAAGTATGTACCTATAATACGCCTTTATCTGTTATTGTAACGACATCTTCCTTTGTTCTAATAATATATATTTGTCCATGATCTATTTCCTATAAAAATGGAATACTACTCTCAAACAATGCTTATGAAAAAAAACTCCAATATAAATCCCGAACTATCAAAACACTTTCCTTGTAAATTCAAATATTTTTAATATGACCATATGTATGAATGTAATAACATCTTTTGTTCTAATTATATGATATTCATGTTTTCCAGGACCACCGCGAGTTTTTGTTGGACCTGGACTCTCATAAATCTCTGGTGGTGTGGTTGAACTTGGTGGGTTCTCACGTGGCGGGTCACGCTCGGCGCGAGGCGGACGGCGCGGCGGTCACGGCTCGCCTCGCTGACGCCAACCGTCGCTGGGACTCTGCTTGCCGCGCGGCCGCTGAGTGGCACGGACGGCTGCAGGCTGCACTCATTAATAACAGAGAATTCCATGATATAGGTGAGATGTTTATTAGATTACTAGGTGTTACTCGCGGATTTCCGGGATTTGCTTGATGTATTATTTCTGGACATCAGCTTCCTGTATACAAAATTTTATCAAAATCGGTTCAGCCGTTTGAACGTGAAGAAGCAACAAACATACACACACACTCACAAACTTTCACAATTATAATATTAGTAGGATAATTAGTAGAGAGGGGAGAGAATGACAGTGCTTATATTTCTTTACCTAGTTGGGATTAAAGAGACTAAGTTTCCGACTCATAATAGTTCAAATTAAATACCGCTAATACTTTGGATTTTTACTAAAACATGGTACTTGAGATCGTTTGCGTGTTTAAAAAAAATACGTTTATTATCCTTGGTGAACATTTTACTTTTTCAACCATATGAACATCTTTATATCTTCCCACAATACAATAATACCTGCAACTACAAACCTTTTAAACTGTAAACTAATATAAGTAACTTTAATGTCTATCTATCATTATTAATATCCAATCTTTCACCAGTCGTGGAGCTGGTATCTCAGTTAGCGGCGGCGGAGCGCACAGTCCGAGCGCGTGAACCTCTGCGCCTGTCTCGACCAGCTGACCAGCTGCAACAGGACTTCCAGCGGTTCACGGAGCTTAGAGACGAGCTGGCGCGAGCTGAACCCAGGGTACTGGCGCTTAGAGACGCCGCGCAGCTGCTCAAGGACGACGGGGAAGACGTCTGCCGCAGGTAAAGACTGCACATGAATATATGGACGTTATACAAGGTGTTCTAAAAACTGTGTCCTCCCTTAAAGTCATGTATACATATAAGTATAAGCTTATTATAAAAAATAGTATAACTTAAAAAATATCAAGCAGAGGTCAATTACAGTGCATAGGCTAAATAAATTTTAAATCGAAATTATTTGAAAAAATGTTTCAAACATCTGACCCATAAACGATTAAGGCGCTGTATAGTCGCGCCAGCGAACGCGCGGCCTTTCATCGCAGGCGCCGGACCGCCGGCGATATTATTATTATTTTGTTAGTTTTTCGAATAGAGATTTGCAAGTTTAAAAATTAGATATATCGATAATATTTTATAGATATTTTCAATATTGCTATAAATAGTTATGCTTTTTACATTAAAATATGTAATTTCATTTAAACTAACTTTTATTAATAATAAATATTATTAATCAATATTATAATTTGGAACTTCTTCAGGTAAATTAACTATGTTGTATTATTAGGATAAATCGTTAATCTATTTCTGTTAAAAATGGTGTTTTACAATCAAAAATAATATTAATGTTTGATATATCGAAATAATATGAATATTAAATATTTATTTATGGTTATGATTTTTTAAATATCGATATTTTCAATAATGTGAAAATAACTTCGAGTCGTCACTAGTAACGCAGCAGGTGTGATGACGCCATTGAGTCACATCGTTTTATACCAGTGGGTACAAACATTTGGTTACTCTACATATAATAATCATTTAATATTTAATTTTATTATTTTTATTGAAGATGAATTGTAAATGAAAGTTGTTTGATTGTGTTCCATTTTCGATACTGATAACGCAGTTAAGGGGGTTGACACAATTTTTCATACACACTTTTATTTATTTCCTTTATTGCACTAAAACAAGACAGAAAACTACATAATAGAAAAAAAAACTTACAAAAAGGCGGACTTATCTGTGGACTTTGATCAGCAAAACTGGCTGTATCTCGGATAGTCAATTTAACTCAAATAAATAGGTTTTTTGTCCTCATTCTTATTGGTTACATTGCTTCCATGTTCTCTCGAATTATTCAAAATGATGTCTGGCCCAGTTCAATACCAAAGATACTTAGTGTATATAATATTCAAGACACATTGTTCCTATATATAATACCTAATATCCATGGTCTCCTTCCAGGTTGAATGAGCTTCGCCTCCGTCTAAAATCCCTCCGCAAGTTGTCCGGAGTGTACGCCTTGAAGCTGGGCGCAGCCCTAGCCAGGGCTCCGGGGGGCGCGCCACACACACACGTCATTATGGCCGCAGCAGCCTCCTCATCAGCTCAGGTAGATACAACATACAGCATTACATACATATATATTAATGTATATGTTACATAATGATAGACAATACATGTTCTAAGAGTGTCGAATATACAGGGTGACTGGTGAATTACTATCAATATTTAAGGACGTGGTAGTTGACGATCATATATGACAAAATAAAAATTAATATAACATAAATATTAATAAACTTCTGAGTAAAGTTAACCTAAAGTTATGTAATTAATTACGCATCGTGTGAACACCCTACAGATTAGGTATACATTGACACTCACACATACGCGTGTCGTGACGTAGTGTTGTATCAGCACGCCCCCGCACGCGTCCACACTTGAACACTTGGAACGTGTCAACACTTTATTTATTTATACGGAAATTTGGTCAAAAATTAAGTACCTATTTTTTTTACATAATTCGAATGAGAATCATGTACCGAGTATGCTCCTTAAATATTGATAGTAATTCACCAGTCACCCTGTATAAATAGCATATAATTTTAAAGTAAAATTGTTCAAAGTGGCCGTGATTACACATTATATGTAGAAATTCTTATTACGATTAATAAATATATTACTATAAATAAAATTTATTACACAAGGATCAGACGTTAAAATCTTTATACTTATTATCGTCATTGTTTAAAATTTATTAAAATAATAAATGTAAGAGTAAATAGTAAGTATTTTAGGCTTGACACCGCTTAACACGCGCACCAACAGACGTATTAGGCCGGCTTGTAGATAGACTCATTGTTACATACTGGATAATGTAACTATAATAATGTATTTAATATTTATTTTCAATAATATTTTGAGAATATTGTTAATAAGTGTACATCGTCACTGTAATTAGTCGCTTGGCACGTAATGGTTTTATTGTCGTAGCTGCTGGAGGAGCCGGAGCCCGCGCTGCCGCTGGATGACGGGTGAGTGCACCCTACACCCTCACACCTTCAACACCCTACACCCCCACCTATATTAAACCAACACAGCTTTGTTTTGAAAACAGTAGACTCTTATAGATTGTTCAAAATCAGTAGAGTTTTTAACACGATCTCAATGACGTAATATTTAATAATACTTCTCCCTTAGTCAACAAAACTCATACAGTTTAGCAGCACTTATAACGAAATCAAATGACAGTTATGTTACAAGTCTTTAATTCAAGTCCCAGTTCACATTACAGTCATTCATTCGTTCTTTCTTGATTGTGACGTCACTCGTTCGTTCCAGGGTTGTCCCTAGCTCGGAGCATGAAGCGGCGGCCCTGGGTGGCGTGCGTCGCGGGCTGCGGTTCGTGCTGCGCGTGGCGCGTGCTTCACTGCCGTTCCAGGCGCTGCTGCTGCTGCTGCTGGGTGCTGCTGCCCTCGCGCCGCTGTCCCCCTCCGACTGCCGCGCGGGGCCCTCACTCTCGCCCGTGCTGCGTTTCCCGCACGGACCTCCCCCTATGTAGACCCCCCCTCCCTCCCCCGGGCGCCGGGCCCCTCCCCCCGAGCCCATACATTCCACAGCACGGTGCTAGGCCTGTAAATACCGAGTTTTTGTATATTTGTATCGAAGTGCCGCGCGTTATTTATGTAAACCGTATTTAAGATGGCGCATCACTGTATCGTAACGGCTTGTTGTATACGGATCCACGCATCGTTACTTAACTATCGACTATTAGTGTGTAAGGAACGTTTACGAGAATATAAAAAATAAAGCCTTGCATTGATTATAATCGTTTTTTATTTATGACTTCGCAATTTATTACATATTTACAGCTCAGGATGAACTGATGGAATACCTGAAACGCGAAGAACTATTTACTAATGTTAAGATTAAATATTAACTAAATATAAATATATTACAATATACCGAGGAAGCGCTCTCGATGAGTTTCATTGTCACTCTCGGTCCCGCACTGAATCCTGAGAAAAGACAAACAGATAGTTGTTTATTATTATATGTAACTGTATTAGATGACCCGGCGGACTTCGTATCGCCCTATAATCAAGAAATATCTGTTACCTTTTTATCGCAATGAAGTTAATTTCTTAATTATGTACAGCTGACTCGAGAGACAACGGTCTGTCTTCTTATATATTATATGTTTAAATTAATACTATAATAGTCTATGTCTTTAGTTTTTTGATCATCTGCACAGATCTCAACTAATAATATTCAAAAACAGTTTTAAAATTAACATAATATTTTTGTTTTTCAAGTCAAGGCCTGCACTTATTAAACTGCTAGCGCCATCTGTTATAGTTTTGTGTGAGTTAATCACATGAAACTCCAATTTCTTTTGATAGATGTCGCTAGAATATCTTCAATTTACACAAAATAAATTAAAAAACGCACGCGTAAACGTTTATCATTTGTTATTATTTCTGAACTCATGTCAACTATTACATAGTATTTGACAGGATGGACAACAAATATTTGACAAATGACAGGTTCAACCTGGTTCGATCGATCCTGGGATCCCGGGTTCGATCTTTTACATGTTTTCGTCGAGTTTTCTTTAAGTTTTATTTTTTAAGATGTATTCTGCTATTCGGGGCGGAGACAAATCCAACGAACCAAAAACCATGAAAATTGGTCTAGCCGATCTCGAGTTATAAGTGTACTTTCTTTTATATACATATATAGATATAGATATGTATCAATATAAAGATTAGGTCAAAAAAAGCATGTTAATTGAAAAGTCAGATATTGTCCGATGGAGATTTGATTATTTAACAAAAATCATCAAGTTCCGTGAAGAAAAACGAAAAATATACTATCTCGATGAAACATGGCTTAACAAAGGTATATTATTTGTTGAGACTTTTATGTAGCCTTTTCCTTTATAATACATTTGTATTTTCATTTCATATTTAACAACTTTAATCTTGTTTTTTAGGACACACAAAATCAAAAGTACAGCAAGATATAAGGGTGCAGTCCAGTCGGGAAACTCATAGAGAAGGCCTGTCTATGGGACCAACAGCCCCAACAGGAAAAGGAAAACGTCTGATAATATTACATATTGGCAAATATTTAACAATGTTAATTGATTTTGTTTTGATTTAAAATATATTACTCTATAATAAATGTTTATATTTTTTTACAGAAAGTGACGATGGATTTTTAAATGGTGGAGAATTAATTTTTGAAAGTAAGAAAGGGGTAGGTGATTATCATCAAGAGATGAATTCAAAAATTTTTGAAGAATGGTTTATAAAAATAATAAATAAAATTGAGCCAAACTCAATTGTTGTCATGGACAATGCACCATTCCACTCAAGACGACTTGAAAGAGTTCCTACAATGGTATGGTTGAAAACCGATATCCAAAAATGGCTAAATGAAAAAGGAATCCCCTTTGAAACAAATATGTTAAAAAGAAATTTAATTGATATAGTTAAAAAAGAAAGAAATAAATATGTATATGGCATATGCAATAGACACATGCAAAAAATTATAATATTAAAATACTAAGATTGCCCCATATCACTGTGAATTAAATCCGATTGAAATGATATGGGGGCAAGTAAAAGGCTATGTCGCAGGGAAAAACAAAAGTTTTAAAATAGCAGATGTAAAAATATTGCTTAGAGAGGCAATGGATTTGATTACACCTGCAACATGGCAAAAATGTATCGGGCATGTTGTTAAAGAGGAATTAAAAATGGCACAACTTGACTACTTAAGTGATACAGTTGCCGACCAATTTATAATACATGTGACTGAGGATAGCACAACATCAACTTCTACCAGTAGTGCCGATAGTGACTAATGTTTTAAAATATAAAGATTTAATAAAAATATTTCTTAAAGCAAATTTAGTTTTATTGTTAATATAAGTTTTGTAATTATTTATACCTTTCATATAAAAATATATAATATATAAATATATTGAATATAATAATAATAATTTATAAAAATGGATTGCTGTTCCTTAGTCTCGCTAAAACTCGAGAACAGCTGAACGGATTTATCTTATCTTAGTCTTGAAATGTTCGTGGGGGTTCAGGAAAGGTATAAAAGCTGAAAAAAATTGATTCATTACTGGGAAAACCATAAAAACAGCCCTTTTCTTTTTCCCATACAAACGTTTTTTTTTTGACATTAGATTTGACAACTAACTAATATGTCAATCATTCTGTCGCACTTCAAAACACGGAAATTTATGGCTTACAGGTAAACTCCAAAAATATTAATAAAAAAACGTAATAGATATTTCTTGATTATAGGGCGATACGAAGTTCGCCAGGTCTTCTAGTTTAATAATATATTATCATATCATTTAAATTAAACATTTAACGACTATGATACTATGAAACAAAGTAATTATGATAGAATTAATATTAAATGATTTATAATACGCTATTAATTATAATCATAATAAATATTGTATTTATATTTATAATAAAAATATATACTAATAAACTACCAACAAACATTGCTTTTTCCAGTATTAGAGCAATTGTAAGCTCGAAGCTCCCATTGACCCGTTCAAATATACACAAAATTTAATCTAAACATTTGGGAGGCGATAGATAAAGTTAATAAAGCGAATTATATAACTACGAGGTAATTTTTAATAACATTTTAAAATTGGAGGTATTATTTTTGAGATCTACATTATTCCAGATGATCATAAGTATTATAATTATAACCAAGAATTAGTCCTTTGTCTTAAATATTTTATTATTAATCATCAATTTTAATTTTCATTAACATCAAAAATAATTGTTGTAATACATATTTCTAAAAATGGTTTGAGCATCTGCCTGACGTTGGTTGCTAAGAAATGCTTTGTTATTAAACATTCCACATCGAATTTGGCGGAAGTATAGGTGTGTACAGGGCCGTCCCTGAGTATATGGCCGCCTGCGTGCCAGTCTGTATGGCCGCCCCCAGGATAACATTAAAAAAAAACTACTTTAATTTTTAATGTTTATTATTATACACAGGGCATCAAACCGGGAAAAAATCAATTTTCCTCTCCGTTTTCATTTTCAAAATAAATCTTGACATATTTATGTTTAAAAATATGTTTTACTTAAGAAGCTTATAAATAATTTTCTTATCGTGTCATCCTATGCGCATTAAAATATACATTAATTATAGATTTTAAGTAATTTAATATTAAATTGCGCTATTTTATTATTTATTTTAATTATTATTTAATTTTTTTAATATTATTAAATATTTTTTAATATTTATTAAGGAATTTCATATCAAAAGGCCTTTTCCCTCCAAAAAGACCCACCAAATTTTCCCGGGCCCCAAAAAAAAAGTCTGCCCAAATTTTACATTTTTTGTGTATTACCTTTTTCAGTCTTTGTCGAGTAAATAAACTTTTTATTAAATTTACCCACACGAACACACAACTAAAAGTTTTCAGGAATTAAGCAATTTATTTGACACAAATAACGATTTATCCTCGCTAGTCTATAGACTAATACGACTAATAAGACGAATAAGACCGCTTACGCGACGCCGGTCAATTGAAAAAACTATTTCGGCTCGTCGCTCGTGCAATGTTCGAAAAAATTCGGATTCGCTGCATGACTAGGTATATAAATACTACAACGACCTAATCAGTTTTTATACATTTCTTATTTCTGAGAAACTCTTTTTAGATAGATTAGATTAGAGAAACTGTTTTTACTTCGTATCTTAATGAAAACAAACCGATTGTATTTTTGCCCAGTAAACAACTTGTAACGATTTGGCCGCCTCTTAATTTCGGCCGCCTGCGTGCGGTGCACGCAATGAACGCCCGCCAGGCACGGCCCTGGGTGTGTATTAAATTACCTGATGAATGAACATTCAAATCTATCTATCATATGTTTAATTTTCTAGTTAATATAATGTAATATATATTAACAGGATAGAAAATGTACAAATGCATGATATTATTTCTACAAAAACCAAATAACTAGTTCTCATGCAAAATTACACTTACGTAGGTTTATATAAATACTAATCTTTGATAGTGACTTTGTCCATGTTGACTGCGGAATTGGGATGAGAGAGATATTTGTAAGGTTTATTAACAACTATGGTCTGGTATGTTATGAATTAATGCTGCATAAGCTACACAAAGTTTTTTTATAACTTTTATTCTATGTAGTCTTGTTCTAGTAACTGATCTACATTATTATTTCATAAAAGTATATTTTTGATATAATCTATATAGTCATCCATGCATCCGTAAAACTTTAAGCCTATTAATATATAACATTTCTAAGCTGAGAATAGAATAAATAGATTCGAATGTGCATTATCTTTTGATCTATCTATACAAAACCATTTTATCCTCTTAATCGTTGAAAGAGGGGAATTTCCCGCGTGCAATATAACAGTAATCAACCGGGTAATACTGCAGTAATATAATAATGTAGTAATATATTACCCGGTCGTGATGTCCGGTCCAGTCTCCCCTTGCGACGGCTTGCAGAGCGCTCCGCACCACGAGCTGAGTCACCATCACCACTACCAGCTGAAAAAATATTACAGACATACAGTAATATCAGGAATTTCGACATATACCATTGTATAAAGTATAAAAGGCCTTTTATAATATAACCGGAAGATTTTAACGTCGAAAAAATAAGAACATAAAAATAAGAACCTATAGTTAGGATAGAAAGACTTCACATTAAACAGAAAGATTTTGTTGCAAAACTTTTAAGAAAATACTATTTTCTATGATGTTATATTCCGAAATTATTTTTATAAGAAAAACATTTATTAGAAATATTGTGTCTCAGCTTCTTTATTCAGTAAAGTAGTAGTAACTTAGTATGTAAGAAATGTACATTACCTACATTATACCTACTTCTTATTATAATGTTTCACACTTAAGTAGAGTATAGAAGTACATAAAAAAGAATTCACTCAATTTTAAAGTGCGCATCAGTTTAATTTAAAAAAAAAACTTAAAAAAGGACTATTTCATGTTACAGAAACATTAAACAAAAACAACGGGAGAGCACTGACATTTCTCGAGGCTTACAAAGTTTCTTCCTAAATCTTCGGCAATTAATGATGCAATCCAAAACCTTTTTGGACAGACCCGCTAAGAAATTTAACTTCCTAAAATGTTCAGTTATGTTTGGATGGGGTTATTTTCTTGAAATCTCTTTGAAATCTATAGTCAAAGCGGCTGTTCAAAAACATCTTTAAGAATATAAAATCAGCCATCAGGCTCATGGGAGGGATCACAAATAATAACTTAAAAAAATTACCTGCAGAACAAGCGCAAGAGCGCTCAGTGTATGTATGGCGAGTGCGGCGCGAGCTAGAGGAGCGCCCACCGCGTCACGACACGAGCGAGCACTAAGAGTAGCACCCGCCGCGCTGCCCCACCAGGAACCCTCAAACTGATACAAAAAGAAATTCACACAGAATCCGATATATCTGTCTACTTTTATGTCAAGTAATTGCACTTAAGAAAACATGTTAGCTTGTCATCAATACCTTTTAATGCAAATAAAATTATTCTACAAAAGTATTGTTTTAATAGAAAAAATAATTTCAGTTTCAAACCTGTTGTAACGGGTCGTGGCAGCATGCGGCCAGCACATGGGGCGAGCAGCAAGAGTAAGGAGACACCGGTGGTAGGGCTTTACCATCAGTTCCTGATAACCTTAAAACATATAATCAGGGAAAAAGTTATAGCATAGAACATTTTTTGTCTCACTTTTACATATAATCCAACATGGAATAGAGATAATTTAATTTCGTCAACACAAAGCATGCAAATTTCAATATTCAGTCCTTAATTTATGAAAATAACGTAAAAAAAATTACTTCATAACAAGTTCTGAATCTTCATTAAGAAAGTCCATATTAATCCAGGGGATCTCGTGCCAATCGCTGGGACTCTCAACGCCGCAGCAGTTTAGTTCTACCTTTCGTGATAAATATCATAGCGTCAAATAAACTTATTGAAGAACAAAAAAAATAATATTCATATGTGAAAATACCTGCATGGTGTCCATGATTCGTTTCCAAGTAGGCTCCGATAGGTAGTGTGATATACCAATTCGTAGTGACGACGACAATTCTTTCATTAATGCCTAAAAAGTATGCAAGTTTATCTCACTTCTTATTTGGTACTCAAAACTTAAAAAACCAACTGCGAAAACGTACTACATCTGTTAATATACATATAAGGTAGTTTAGAAATTTTCATTCAAAATTACTTTAAGCGTGCTTTTACAAGCAGCATGAACCAACAGGCCGTTGAGAGCGACTAAACAACCGCTGATGAGCCAAAGACGGGTGACTGGCGCGGCTCGAGGCCAGTGAGGACACCGGAGTAGCCATGAGATGAGACGGAAACCGCTCGTGTAGTGAAGCTTCATGCAATACGCATGAAGTAGTAGAAGGGCGTAGAACAGCATTACTGTTACCTTAAAGACGAGGATGTAAGGTAAAAGTACCAGTAGATGACCACTTAAGGAGACAGAATATTCTTTTTAAATGTTTGACTTTAATTATCATATGAATTCAGTCAGTTTCTTTTTTGGGAAATCCTGTGAAAAGTGTTTTAACATATGAACAAGTATTTCACCACGTAAAATGGACGAAAAAACTAAAAAAAAATAAAAATATTCTAATGTTAGAAATTTAGCAGTTGACCATGTAAAAACTAGAAGATGACCATATTTTGCATCAGTAGTTGACCACTCAGATGCTACAATTTTAATTGGGTTATTTGTTAAATAAAAAGCAAAATAAGACGAAAAGAAGACGTTTTATTTGAAATATAATAATAACTAGGCCTGGCCACTATCTTCCAACTCCTTATACACACGTTTGTACCATTCTGATAGGTGATCACCTGTTACCTTGGCTCTCGATGCTGTCAAATTTTGTGATATCCTCTTTGAAATTGTTGGATTTCTCCGAATAAAGGCCTTTACCCATGTTCTACCTGGTCTTCCATGCTTGAATAAGACACATGGACGTTTTATTTCCTTTAAGTATTTCTCTACACTCACAATTAACTGTTCGGTTGTCACAGGAAAACCCGCTTTTGCCATTTTTTTGTACTCAGTCGCATATTTTATGCTCCTCTTCTGGTGTAAGGATGGATGTCGGACCCATTTTTCGTTCCATCGGTGACTTCTCTTTTACTTTATTTGTAAGCGTTATTCTTGGTACACCGAACTTTTTTGCAGCCGTTCGTATTGGTGTTTTATGAAAACGAACATCTTTCACTGCTGCAAGCATTGCAGCTTCAGTATAATTTAGGAATGCACCCCTTTTCCCAGGCATCTACAAGATGAAAAATTGGTTTTAGTAACAAGTAGACCATAGCCATAAATTCGTACCATACAGTTAGTCAACTACTAAAGAAAATCAATATATTGTTAAAGTAAATAAAATAGTTTATTTTAATTAATTATTATATGCAGCATATTTACAAGATACAGAACTTAATCAAAAGTTGACCATCATGGTCATTTACTAGAAAATCATAGTCAATCGGTAATTCGGTAATGGACCACCATGGTCAATTACTAGAAAATCACAGTCAAACGGAATCAGTATTGGACCACCCCCGCATCTCAATTTTGTGAACAAATCTTCAAATTTTAATTAGCCTGTCATATAAATAAACCATAAACGAATAAGAAACGAAAAACACTTACCGTCAACAAGGTGACAAAGTTCCTAGTATTTAGCTTGAAACTTTTTCAATCACTGCGAATATTGTAACAACAAACGAATTTGTTGATTTTATGGTCCGTCACTCAACAAACAACTGGCAGCCACTTTCTATATTTTACAGATATGGATGCGCAATTTTTGCGCTTAGTTGACCAGATAGCAGATCTGACTACTTATTAACGAATGAGTTTTAAAAATTGCCGCGAATTCTTATTATAACGGTTTATGTGCATTAGCGGTCAACTACAGGTACATGGTCAACTACTAGTGACTTTACCTTAACTAGTGATTTAGTAGCTAAGAAAAAATGCGAACTTTCTATGTAATCCAAACAAAAATAGTGAGTGAATTAGAAGTAAATATTGTGTTTAAGAAAACATTTTCTAATATGATGATTATTGCTATTGACCAAGACGTACCTTATGAATATTTTTCAACAGCGACATTACTTTGACGGTCACGTTATAACAGAAGATGACCATCACCAATGATATAGCCAGTTGCGCTATCAACAGCGCTCGGAGTACACCGGCCAGGCGCTGTCTGCCGTCCCTCGTGAACCTGACTTGCCAGGCCATTCAACCGCATGGTCTGACATCCTATCGTTTATTTATACCTTCCGCCCACCGAAGTATAAAGCACTTATAATGAAGAACAATGGCATTTAATTCTTATTTATGTTCCGTAAAACTAACACCAAATTTTATACTCTATACTATAAGCAGACACTAATATTTTAAGGGTAGAGAAGAGTGCAATTTGTACTATTAAAATACAATTTTCGTGTTGTTTTGTTGTAAATTCAATCGTATGAGTGATGTCAATTTTTTCTTATTTATGTCGTTTTTAATTACCAGCCATCAACAACAATATCTATCAAACCTCATATACTTTAATTTGTACCAAACGAATACAAACTTACTCTTAGATACATTACCTAAAAATATTAAATCGATAATAAATTTTTCACTTAGTAACTCGAATGTTTGTTAGAATCTTATAGGCCACATACAATACGGTGGACATCATTACAAAATAGTATTTCTCGTTAGTCTTTTGTTTTCCGTGGATCGGAAAACATGGCTTCATTAACATAATTTAACTTTACTAATAAGTTATTGAATCAGTAGTAATTTATCACTAATCATGTCTGACGTAGATGTGAGGAAAAGAGTGAAAGTTACTTGGAGCGATGACTTGAGTCATAACTCAGAAGAAGACAGAGGTAAGAAACATTGTTTTATTAACATAGGAATTCTCGAGTACAAAACAAACGAATTAACAACACTTAATAAACATAAACATGATTTGTTTTATTGGTTTCTGTGCATTGATTACTTTCAACTAAAATAGGCGTTACAGAATAACATTTTAAATAATATGTAGTATATTTTACGTATTTAAGAGCGGGAACGACAAGCACAACTTGAACGAGAATTAGCTGAACAGCCCGTGAAACCTGTCTACGAGCCAGATGAACTACAAAAGCTGATTACCTACATTATGAAAATGACTACATTGTATGACCTGAGAGATGAAGATTGGAACGATGACGCAAAGAAAGGCATTGAAGAATGGTTGACTGAACCGAAAGCATTAATCCTTTGCGTTTATTTTAAAGGCGATAAACTTAAAGCCTCAAGTGATGTTCCAATGTCTCCTGTCTACGATTTGACATATTTTTTGCGTCAACCGGACTATGTGTTTAAAGCTGAGACATTCCATGATGAAATTGTGTTTGGCACTTTCGTCGACTCTGTCGAGGCAAATTTGATACAAATATTGGAACTTATGTACGCTCCCTATTTTTTTGCCATTACCACATGGCCAGACAGTAAGTCTTTTAATTTCATTATAATATAATTGTATCCTAATATTTGCTGATATTTATTCTATTTATAGGTGTGAAAAGTGAATTTTGCTCCCAATTGCATACATTTTTGGCAAAACTAACAGATATGTATTATAAAATGCTCGGCCTTACTGTTCTATACATCCCACGAGAAGGCCAACAACTATCTTTCGAAAAGGCGAGCACTAATAGAGAGCTAGTGAAGAGACTAGAAGGAGTGGTAGTTTACTGGACCCATCAGATCAAGTCTTGCATTGAAGATCAGTCATCGGTTGCTTCCCAGAAAGAACTTCTATGTCCTAGCGATGAATATGAATTTTGGGTATACAGGCGTAAGTAAAAGAACTCAGAAGTGGCAAATATATCTAAGTCAAATGTCTGATTTTTAAATATATTGAATATTTTTAGATGAGAACCTGAATGCTCTCGCCCATCAACTGCAAAATCCTGCAGTGAAGCATATAACGAAAATATTAGTTACGACCCATTCGACATTTATTCACCAGTTTCAATCTCTTTGTGAAGAGATCATGCAAAAAATTAAGGAAGCTACGTCTAATATCGAATACTTGCAAGTGATAAAACAACCGTGCGCTATATTAGAGTGTGTGGTTGATCCCGACGAGATTTCAAATCACATTCCCACTATAATAAATCTCTTTAGATTTATTTGGATGGAGTCGCCTTACTACAACTCTGAAACTCGCATTACAAACCTCTTCAAAGCGCTTAGCAACCAAATAATTATTTTGTGCAAGAACTACATCAAGTTAGAGGAATTATTTGATGGACAAACTAAGAAAGCACTAGGGGAATTCACTAAATGCATTGATTGTTGTAAGAAATATAGAGAGATTTATGATTTAATGGCAGAAGCCCATAGCGAAAGAAACCCTGGGACTTGGGAGTTAGATACCGGCTCTATATTTAACTATATCGACTCTTTCGTACAGAGATGTTTCGATATGCTCGATGTATGTAATTGTATGATTATTTTTGCGAGGTAAGGAGATATCAATATTTATAGCGTTAATAAGTGTTTATAGTTTACTTGATTTCTATAAAATCGACTCATTTTTAGAATTGATGAGTTAGAAGTCATCAGTAAGCCTATGTTTGGTGGAGCCCATGGTGACCAATTCGAAGCTAAATGCGACCAGATTGAGCACATGTTTCATGATGCCCTGGACAATGTAAAGGCGGTTGCAAACACTATCCTGGACGTTCAGGCTCCATCCTGGTACGATGATATACTACAGTTTCGAACTGTTATTAAGGATATCGAGGTAAATACATTATTACAATGAATTTAGCTGATGGCTGGTACTCACATTATAACCGATATTCACACTTATAGATTATTATCGAGAACTTGGTGGAAACTGTATTCGAAGGTGTCAATCACGTCGAGGAGGCTGTCATCGCGCTATTTTCCTTACATAATTACTCTAAGAGAAAGAATCTTAAACGAATATTCAAAAGGAAGACTGCAGAGTTAAGTTAATTTAATCTGATTTGTAAAATATTGAAAATAAAACGTTATCAAAAGAAATAACAAATAAAACAATGCAATGTTTTAGATATAATATACTTAGTAAATGTATTCGATTTAATTTAACTTATAATTAGCACTTTGTGTTGTGCGAATTTCCACAGGTGTGGGCAATGTTCAGTGATGAAGTACAAGAGGCTAAGAAGGAGACTGTGACTTCTCGTGGCACGTACGTCGCGGATCTACCGTCCTTCGCTGGTCGAGCGGCGTTGCTTCGAGTCCGCAGGAACAGACTGGCGTATCTCAAAAAGGTTTTTAAAGTCTTTGAATTCGGTTGTTGTTCTTGCCTTGCTAGGCAAGATATACTTTTTTAATATTTTCGGGATATGATTTTTATTTCAATTTGTACAATTATAACCCTCACGAGTTGAGATTAAAGGTCTACGAGACCCGAAGACGAAATCAAACGGTTTATTGTTTAATAATGAGGTCCCCAACACATTATTTAACCTGTATCACATTTTGAGAAGTTAATTTATTCATGTAGAATAACAAAAATAATATCACAAAATAAATAAGCATATACAAACTTTTTCATAGACTTCTGTAAAAATAGTTTACATTGGCAGGAAAATAAAAGAAACATATAACTGCTTATGTACAAACACACAATTTATATATACCTACATATGATTACCTTTTACCTACATATGATTTTGTCTCAAAAATATTGTGCATTGTTGTATGTATAACAAAATAAGTGTTGTTAGGTTCTTACTGACGCGTCCGTGTGGATGATGCCGTGTAGCAACTCTGAGGACGTAATAATGCATGTCAATAGATTAATGGGAGCCATGGATGTGGCCATCAGGGAGTTGTGGATTTCTTGGACTGTGAGTATACATACAACGGTTTTGGATAACTAATATACATTACTCTATATAATTTTTTTGTGTACATCCAAAATCTGGTTTGAAAAGAGATAAAAATTATGGAAGACTAAAATTACAGCACAATTTGGACGAAAAATGTTCGGCTGGTTTGAATAAAACGTTGATGCGAAAAAGCGCTGAAAATCCTGGATTACTGGAGTGCAATATTGACGTGTAAGCAAGCTAAAGAAAAAATATATATTTATAAGGTATCGCGTATAAGTAGGTATAAGATTATGGTTAACAATAAATAATATTTCAGGAATATCTTAGAACTTTGCAAGGAGGCCAGTCACTGGGAAAACCTTGGTTTGGATATACCTTTATACGCTTACCAGGTTAGCAGATACTAAGATTTATACAAAGTCATTTATAATATTGTACTATACATATCTATGTGTTATGCAGGTCTATATGAAAAGCAAGACAGTTTTCTATGTCTATGAAAGTGTACTGGCTGTTGTGAAGGGCTACAATAAGATCCTAGATTCCCTTTCAGAAGAGGAGAGACAACTGTTCAAACCATTAATACTGGTAAAATGTAGTTAATTAAGAACACAAAGAAAACATTAATAAATAAAACAATAGAATCACATTTAGGTAAAAAAATAATTTATTAAATCTGAATATCTATAGGAATGTAGGTAATAATCAACCAATAACATAAATTAGATTATAAACAAAAATGATAGAAATAGTCATTGAATATACTATCACAATAATTATGGATCAACTCAAACATAAATCTAAATGGGAATTCATATCGGCTTGCTCGATCATTTGAAGGCAACAGGGGCAAGGGGACTTGGTGCCGGTGGCATTGAAAGTTAGAGATTCATCCAAATCATCATCAATTTCAATGGTTTCTATCAAACTGGTGTCACCCTCACTCGGTGCTGTTGTCGGATCACTGAAGAAAGCTAAACATTCATCCAAATGTTCATCCATGGTTTTGTTTATATTTTTTTCGCAGCACGGACATTTCTGTTCATTGTGTGATTTACTTGTACCCGCTTCGACCTTTATATCTCTACTAGTCCCGGGTTCTATTTTAATTTGTATATCACTTTCATTTTTTATCGTTGATTTTTCATTTATTTGTCTACAAGTTGGATTTACATCATTTGTTTTAGAGACTTCTTTTTTTATCTCTTTAACAACATTATTGCTTATTTCACTAAATATCACAGGTTGGATATCATCTTTGGATATCTTTTCTATTAAATCTTTATTAAGGCACTCATCTAAATGTTGGTTAACTTGATTACTAGCAACTTTTTGGCTGCAAACAGGACAATCTACTAAGTCACTTTCAACTGCGACCACAGACAATCGTTTGTTTGAATTAACTTCCTTTATATCAAAATCCTGTCCATAGATATCTTTTAAAACATTTTGAGCATTCTTTTTGAAGTAATCATCAATTTTCTTAATTTTCATGGGTGGAGAATATTCATTTGGACTATTACTTTTATGCTTGTTACCACTAACTGAATTCTCATTCTTCCCACCTACTATACCTTTTCCTTTATTTTTTACTTCTTTTCTATCAGGTAACACAGAAGGTAACTCTTTATTTGCCCAAATACTTCTGACAGTTTCGGCAATATCCAGGAGTGTTGTGGTTTTACCACTTAAAGTATGCCCTGTTCCACTGAAGAGTTCAATTTGTTTGGTTGGTTTCGGGTTAAACACCACATTGTTCTTTTTGCTAACAACAATCGTCCCACCGCCATTACTCTTAGGTATTAAATTCTTTTGTACCATATTATTATCTTTTAATATTGGTTTGGGCAATTTATCACCTACGACACCCTTTATTTTATCTTTATTGTTGATGTACTTTGTGATATCTCCGTTATTGACTTTAGGGGCTGTCTTTTTCTTACCTTGATTCTCCGGTTCTTTAATCTTAATGAAGGTACCTCCACATTTTCTTAAATGATCATTCCACCAGTAATCTGAAGGTCCTGGAGCTCTGTTGTTAGTTCTTCGAACAATACCAAAGTGTGGTTTCCTTGATTGACATGGACCGTCGCATCTCCACCAGTGAGTTTGATAAAGTTTTACCTAAAATAAGATTTACAAAATATTACAATTCAATTAATCATAATTTTATGAAGTTTTTTCTAATTTTATTGCATATTAATATACTCGATATAAAATGAGTCGAAAAAGTAAAGAAAAATTTACCTCATCATGAAAATCATGATAGATACTGATATTAAGGCCGGCTGCACTGTTGATTCTATACATGTGTGACTTAAAATTGGGTCCATGACCATCTCTGTCCTGATCTTGACATGTGACAAACAGGTACGCATGAATCATTTCATGTAGAAGTGTCTCGATTAGATCCTTGCGAGGCCTCAACTTCAGCAGGGGTTCACTGAGAGCTATATCACAGAGTCCTCCCCTATCATACCTGAAGAGTTATATACCTAATAAAATATAGATAAGCATTTGTAACATTCTGAAGTACCTACTCATATAATATTATACATTTACGTTTCATTGCAAAATTGACAATTTTAGCCGTATGGAATTTGTGAACTTATATATTTTGTAAACAGTTTGATCTAATAATACGTACGAACATATCCCAGCACAAGAATACATTCGTTTACTCCACCGCACCACGGCTCTGCTTGCAAGTTTCGTGTAAAAGAATATTTTGTCGAATTGTATAAACAGCATATGAACATTGGGTGTCGGGTCTATCAGCTCCAATTCCGGGTCTGCTAAGTTCATTATTTCTTTCATTTCTTCTCATTTCATTAGTTTAATCTTTTCAAAAATCAAAACAAGTAAGAGCACTTTTTCAAATTGACGTTTACTTGATTGCTAGATGTCAAAATTTTATAAATATTTTAACAGCTGCCTTCAGTGTTTGCCATTGATTAATTTTTTACAACGAATAATTATCAGCTCTTTTCTTTCGAATGATTTGTTCTGCTAATGTATTCAGACCTATCCATATCTCTACTTTAAACCAAGATCAATCAATTTAACAAGGCCGTAAAATCAAACCCAATTTATATAATTATTTTTTTATCGAACAGAACATCAACAATTCACTGTCCATTTAAAAGGAAATTTCAAAAGTTTTATGAATATTAACGAAAGGCTACTGTTTAGCTTGAAACATAAGTATCTTTGGCTGCGAGATTATAAAACCTGTTAAAAATATTTAACAATGAAAATCAGGCTTAAAATATTCATCTGCAGAGTTCGAAACTTTATTTTTGGCAAAGCTTTTATGTGTCGGAGGCTTTAGCAGGCTTGTTTACATAATTATTATAAAGAAAATTGAAAACTGGCGTTGAACGTAGATGACGATGGTATTGATATTGTATTTAATTTGGTAGGCATGCGAGAAAAAAGTACAACCTGGTATTACAAAACTGACATGGACATCTACAATGTCTGATGCTTATATAGCTGATTGTGTAACTCAAATCGGTGAAGTATGTAATTTATAATACTGTTCTACAATTATTGACGAGTTGACAATTTTATAAATTCATATTTTTCCAGCTGCAAGACTTTCTCACCACTTATAAAAACTGCAATATAAATTTAGTGAAAATAATGGAGAAGATTTGCGACACACCTCTTATTGAATTTGATATCTACAATGTATTTGAGATAAGTTTTTTGCGTAAAACAATAAGAAATATGCAAGAAGTAGCCGCCGCTCGCATATTGGATATGTATAAAGAAATTATAACTTATGTGATTATTGTTTATGAAGGTTTCGAAGCATATATAACACAGGTGACGAAATACTATTAAAAACTGCTAAAATCTATATTTTTATATTGCTTGTATTTATCTTTTCTCTGTCTCTACATTGAACAAAGAAAAAATATTCGACTAAGTAATTGTGAAGTATAGAAATATATGTTATGATGACAGACTTGATTATTATATACTTAAAACGGATTAAAGTATATTTCTCCTGTTTATAGATGGCCGGGCATTGGATTAAATACGTTAAGAGATGGGATAGATTATTGGAGGACGCCCTCCGTTTATCGATAAAGGCCACGATGCAAAATATGTACAAGGCAGTTCACGGGGATGGTAATACCACTTTTGTTAACTGATTATGCCATAGCTTGAAATTATATATTAACATCACTATCCTTTTTTTTATTGATGTGACATGTTTAAGGTAGCTAGCTAATATAATTCTAAACTGGGATTGACATTCAAAGATAATTGGTTTTTATTATCTGGAATGAAATGTCATATGTTTAAATTCGTTATTAATAAACAAATAAACGAGAAACATTACGCGCAAACTATTACGTATTTCGAAATTACAGACTCTCACTTCTCTGTTACGTATTTTATTAGTATGTAAGAGTTATACAAAAACGTACAACAGGATTATTTTGTATAGACACAGTATTATACGGTTACTTATAAGGTTGAAGTTTTTACAGAAATATAATTATGTTGCAGGTACAATGGCACCTGCACCTTTGATTAAAATGAACTTATATTTGTCTAGTATCAATACAATAGTCTATATACCCAGTCGTGACGAACTCGTTGACACGTTCACTACTATCCTTGAGGAAATTATCCATCTCATTGGAACAGTTCCAAGATTGTATGAAAAGTTCGGTCTGCCCGCTGGCGGGCTTAAGAAGTTTAAAGAAGTCATACTAACAGACGCAGACAGCAACAAATTACAATCACTTATAGACGCTGGTATATATTTTTATTTCATACTTTCCGCCCGCAGCTTCGCCCCTTGGAGTTCGGTTATATCGCGTTTCCAAAAGAACCATTCAAAAGTCTGGGATAAAAACTAGCCTACGTTCTTTCTCAAGGTCAACTCTATCTCTGTATCAAATTTCATTAAAATCAGTTCAGTGGTTTAGACGTGAAAGCGTAACACACAGACAGACAGAGTTCCTTTCGCTTTTATAATATTAGTAGGGATACCCTCAATTCTTACTGGATTTCTGTATTAGAATATAAATTTTGTTGTAGAAATTGATTACAATATTACTCTAATAAACGATCACATACGCATGTGGGATCCTTACTCTCATATATGGAAAATAAACAAAGACGAATTCATGATTAAATATCGAAACGAAATGCACACGGCGGCTGATTTTGACGCCTTGATCATCAACTACAGTGATTTGGCCAACGCCGTTCAAATACAGGAAACTACAAACCAGGTCTGTATTTAATACCCAATACAAAAACGGATAGATGTACTTATATTATGAGATTTGAGATTTTCGCGAGCTTTATTCATTTAAATGAAATATGCTGAAAAGTAGCCGAAACATGGGGACTATGTAGTTTAAAAAAAATGTAGCGTAGTATAATCTAAAAAATATTAGTTTCATTTAAACGGATGGATATTTGTCAACTAAGTATGTTCTTTTTAGATACATTTCGTAACACTTAACTCTAGTGAACTTAAAAAATCAATCATTGCTCATTGCCTTGTTTGGCAAACTAAATTGGGAGAATTGCTCAGGAAAATTACGGAAGCTGATATTGACGTCGTTTATAGTTACACGGAGCAAAGCAGCACTGACGCTATGACTGTAAGATGTCGTTATAATATTTTTAATTAATTTTGTTTTGGTTCTTTAAATTATAGTCGACATCTTATTCATTACCTAGATGCCGTCGGATTTGAAAGAGTTGGCTTCGGCCATGGCCACGTATGAGCGTTTGGTATCAGAGATTCCGACTATTGAGAAAACTTTCCCGCCAATAACCGAAAAAATGACGACTTTAGGTTAGAAGAAGTAATTTTTGTAAGAAATACATCTTGTTTTAAATATGATGCTCATTCAGCTTTGTTTTAGCCAAATTTGAGGTGGAACTGAGTTCAGATATGACAACTCGACATGAAAATATTCCTGTGATGTGGGCTGAATATTTGGCACTCTTGGAAGAAGCTAAAAAAGCTTTGGAGTTAAATAAGGATAAGTTTAAAACTGAACTACTCGTACAAGCTGAGGTTAGAACACTATCTACACAATAAATAGTAATATTGCTTACCACGTTAATTTTGCCTTCCTATTGTAACTTTGTCGCTAATTTAGGAATTCAAAGAGGCGGCCAAAGATTTTTGTGAAGATTTTTACAAAACTGCTCCCTGCAGTTCCGATGTAACTGGCAAAGATGCCCTGTCCCAACTCAAAGCTTACAGAGACCATCTCAATGCACTTAGAGCACAAGAGCAACAGATCAGAGATGGACTTGCAGTTTTTAATTTGACGTAATTCATATGTATAGACGTTTAGTAGCGATTATAAAGCATTAAAAACGATTAGTTAAAAGTTTCATCTCGTAGTTGTACTTGCCATTATTGTGTTTACTTGATTCTACAACGATAATTATATTTGGTTTATGTTTTTCTGTTAGATGTGAGGAGTAGTTTTGCTTAAATTTCTTCCGTCTATTAAAGTAATAACAAATTTTAAATCCGTGATTATAGGACGCCGGTGAACCTCGACCTACAAAAGATGGAAAAGGAACTGGAAAAATTGGAGGAAGTTTGGGGACTAGTGTTCCAATGGGAAGAGTCTTGGGAGAAATATAAAACACAAACATTTTGGGAAATGGAGACAGACGAAATGGAAGACAACGTCATGTTCCTTTTCAGGTTAATTCAGGACCAAAATTTTGTCAACGTGGCAATAATATTCCACGCATTGTAATATATGTCTTATATTTTATAGAAACTTTAATCGCCTCTCACGCCAGCTGAAAGACAAGGGCTGGGATATCATTGATACTACTAGGGTGAAGGTTGATGCATTTAGACGCACGTTACCTTTGATTAATGATCTCAAAAACCCTTGTATGAGGGAGAGACATTGGGACAGAATAAAAACTCTAATGGGAGTGTAAGTAACATTATTTATAGTACTAAGAATATGTCATTACTATTTTTATTTCTTCACTGTGTTTTAATAATGTAAAATGTATATAGATAAAAGTAAATAAAATTGGACTTTCCTCGTTAAGTTCGTTTCTATTTATATACCTAAAAAAATTATAGAGAATTTGACCAAAACTCTGAAGATTTCAAACTTGAATTGATAATGAGACTCAATTTCCAAGCATACGCTGAAGATATCGCTGAAATATCTAACGCTGCGACGATGGAGTTGAATATTGAGAATGGTCTTAAAAGTATTCGCGAGATTTGGAAATCTACCACCTATGAAATGCAACATCATAGGGGTGAAATGTATAGAATAAAAAATGTAGAAGATGTTATGCAGGTATATGCCTAAATAATATAAGATAGAAGAGCTTGACCAGTGGAGATGAGTGTTTAACGCGCATTTGATAGGGCCCATTTAAGCTGACACTGTTGAAGCTCCTCTCCGTGCAACGCGATTCTTTTTCTTTCTTTATTAAATTAGTTTTTCTTTATTAAAATAGTTTTTGGAAGACCATCAAGTTCAGTTATCTTCTATGAAATCAACAAAGTATGTGGAACCATTTATCAAAGAAGTTGATTATTGGGAGAAATCATTGGGATATCTAGCAGAATGTATAGAGGTATAATTTTAAATATAATACAGTCGAAGCGATACAAAGTAATTAGTGGTTTTTGATTTTATTATTGGTCTCGTAGATTGCTTTACAAGTACAGCGTCGTTATTTATATCTCGAGAGTATATTTAGTGGAGAAGACATTAGAAAACAACTACCAAACGAGGTTCTGATATTTGATGCGCTAACAGCTGACTGGACAGAAATAACTAGCAAGTTTGTATATTTAATTTATGTCTTCTGTTCCGTATTGTTTGTTATATAAATGTAAATAAGTACTTTAATTGGAAATATGATTAAAGCGTTCATAAAATATTTTGTCAATAGCATGTACGCTGGGAAAAATGCCATTGAAGCATGTCTTTACAAGCCGGCACCATATTTGTTTAATAAGCTCAATACAATGGTTGATAATTTAGATGGTATTCTAAGAGCTCTTGAAAAGTATCTCGAAACCAAGAGACAGCTTTTCCCAAGATTTTATTTTATTTCAAATGATGATCTGCTCGAGATATTAGGAAATTCAAAAAAGCCACAATTAATTCAAGTTCATTTGAAGAAGCTTTTTGATAATGTTAATAAAATTAGAATTGACAAGGTAAGCAATTACGATTTTTGTTTCCAGTATTTATACATATATTAAGTACTCGATTGGTTTCATCTGCATTAATGTAATAAAATAGTAAATCATTAAACGATACGTTCTCATGAATTAGAAATGTAATATAATTATTATGGCAACAACAATAGTGCCGCCTTCAGTTGTCAAATTTGAATTTTCTTCTATTATGTCAAAAGTTTTACAAAACGCGGTGCTGGGTGCATGAATTATGATAAACAAAAGTATAGAATACTAGATTGTCGTGAATTAAAAATTAGGTGATAATTTAAAAATACATCATTTTACACAAGTTAAAATGGCTGAAGAGAACATAGTCAATTGCCATTACGTACCAAAAAGTAGTTTGGTGAGTAACTTTTTATTACTATTTAAGTAACTTTTATTCTAACAAAAATATTAATATCTTCGGAATACCTTGATACATTAATTAATTCTGGGTTTCTTGCCAATAAATGACTATTATTGCAGAAGAAGGTATTAGATTTGATGGAAACACCATGCAGAGTTCAAGATAAAAGATGTAAAAGGAACCTTGTGGACTTACAAACATGCAAAAGTTTATATGAAACGGATTTACGAAGAAAAAACTGGAGGAATGCGTACCAGATGGCTTTGAGGCGAGCGATTTACTCACACAACTGGAACCAACTTTTGTATCTATTGAAGAAATCTCCAATATGGGAACATGCTACTGAAAAGGCTGATGAATATCCTATTTATATAAGGGTATGTTCACACTGTTCATGTTTGAAATGTTTTAACTACTAATTCTGTTGGATTCTATGTCACTTAGCTGCATAGCCTTAAATTTAAGAATAATGAAAATTATGTATAGTGATAATAAACGTTAATCAATAGTTTACAAACACATCTAGATTTTTAATATTTTTTACTTACAGGCTCTTACAATACTTCTCATGAACCATCCAAGTGCAAAATCTCAGTCTTTACTAAATGACTACTTACACATGGTCCTATCCTGTCGCTCGGAACAAGATAAAAAAGCAATTTATAAGGCTTTACTCTCACTTACAGAGAAAATCTATGGAAGAAATAATGATTGAAACTATTAAGGTTTTTAAATCATTATGAAATTAAGTTATACCACGAGAAAAGACTACACATATAGCTTGTTTTTTTAAAAAGCTATGGATTAGTATAAGCTAATAATAATATATTTAATAATGTAATTTTACAGTTGTTTTTATTATGATAACAAATTAATAAAAGTTTATACAACAAATATTAGTTTTATTTCTAATGAAAATACTATTTTAATAGTTTAGATGGACAATTTTTTTGTAAATATCTTAATTGATGTATTTTTAAATCAGAATGCTCTTGGTCTGCCAGTCGCAAAAGCGATGATGTCGGAAGATGGTGAATGCATTGAGTGGAAATACAATCTGGTATTGGACGGCCCCGCTGAAGTCTGGCTATTGGGTTTGGAACATACCATGAGGGTTGTGCTAAGAGAGGTACAATAAGATTACACAGACAAGATTTTTGCCAAATATTTGCTAGAGAGATCATTATCAAATTTATTACTTAGTTACTGTAGTTTTCTTAGTGTACTTAGTGTAGTTATGGGGTAGTAGTAAAGAATATTTTTGTTTTTTCAGCAATTGATTCTAACTCGTGCTGCTCTAAGGAAGTGTCGTTATCAGCGAGAACAGTGGATCAATGATTGGCCGGGACAACTCGGTATCACTTGTAGCAAGGTATTCGGGCATTGAAAATCTAGCTAGCTTAATTAATTTTTACATTATTATAGTTGTGTAATGGTTTTTGGTAATTGTACATACTAATAAAATATAATATTCGTGAGTTTTATGTACATTTTCTTATGTTGAAATCTAAATGTAAAGATTCAGTGGACTTCCGACTGCACAAGAACGCTCTGCCGCTGCGAAATAATGAAAGAGAAGAAACCTTTAAAGAAACTGAGGAAGAAACAAAATCAGATTCTGACGACGCTACAGAACATGTCCAGGAAGGAAATATCTAAAATACTGCGCTGCAAAGTGAACGCCCTGTGTGTTATTGAAATACATTCTAGAGATACCGTGGATAGAATGTACAAGATGGGTTAGTTGGGACCTTAAACGTTATTTTTACTGCAATTATAATATTTTTGGTTGTACTTAGTGTCTTTGGACTGATTTTACTTTAATTTCTTAATTTTGGTCTTATAAATATTGTTAGGATTTCTCGTTGATAAGGATTTTCATAAAATCCTTATCAACGAGAAATCTGCTCCTTTTTAATAGAAAATATTTATTGTATAGACTACTTTGAGATGATCATTATGAAAATTATTACCTTATCCCATTAGGGGCCATCCATAAAGTACGTCACACGTAAAGTGGGGGGGAAGGGGGTCGACAAAGTGTGACATGGTGTGACAAGGGGTGGGAGGGGTCCTAAGTTTCGTGACATCACATTTCTAAATCTACTATTAATTTCAGCTATACAACATTTAAAGATTTTCATTTGGATGCTGTTTACATTGCCACAAATGCCCCAGGAAGAAGTGCTTTAACAGAGTAGAACGACGAATGGCACCTCTTAGTCGTAAACTTACTGGTGTTGTATTTAAACACGATAATTTCGGTTCACATCTCGATTCCAGTAATAAAACTACTGACCTGGACTTGGAAAACGAAACTTTGAGAGTGCAGGCACAGTACTGAGTATGACTGTGAGTTGTGACTGCCATGCCAGTTATAAATAATTTAAAAGACTGGGTTCAAAGTCCATGGACTGAAGATGATTGAGTTTCTTTTTCTTTATATTCATTAGTTTATTTTTTTATTATTGTTTCAAATAATTGATATTTTGTTGTTTTCATAAAAAAATACTCAATTTAAATGGAAATAATACTAATTTCGGAACTGCTGCTTTAATTTAATAATTTTTCGATGTTAAATTGCAAAACATGTGACGTCACACTAGGGAGGGGGGGTCTCAGAAATGTGACCACTTGTGACAAGGACGGGGGAGGGCTCAAAAACTCATGAAATTAGTGTGACGTATTTTATGGATGGCCCCTTAAAGAGAAGGAAGATTTTTGTTTCTTTTTTTTATGACAAATATTAATGTAATATTTTCATCTTATACCTATTAATAGCGTTATATCTATGTTATACGACATTTCAAAAATATTTTAGGTTGCATGACTGTGAGTACATTCGAGTGGTTCTCGCAGCTCAAGTTTTACTGGGACCGCGAGCGAGAGGATTGCTACATTCGTCAAACGAATACAAACTCCATATACACTTACGAGTATATTGGCAATTCTGGAAGACTTGTCATCACGCCACTTACTGATAGGTACAACGTCAATAGGCATATATTTGAAATGATGTGAAATTGTTCGTTTCAAGAGCACTTTTATCCTCAAACCTATTCTTCCATAGATGTTATATAACGCTCACCACAGCCCTGAATCTGTTCCGTGGGGGCAGTCCTCAGGGGCCGGCGGGGACGGGAAAGACCGAGACCACAAAAGATCTTGGCAGAGCGCTGGCTAGATGGGTCGTGGTCACTAATTGTTCCGATGGACTAGACTATAAGTCTATGGCGAAGTGTTTTGCAGGTTTAACTCGATTATTGGAGCGTTATATTAAAAATATATTATGATGAACCATCTGCATACTAATAAAAAGCTCGTGAAATGAAATATTTTAATAGAATTTTCAAGGTACTTATATTATTCTTTGAATACTCCATGTACAGGCATAGCTCAGTCTGGTTGTTGGGGCTGTTTCGACGAGTTCAATCGTATCAACATCGAGGTGCTGTCAGTGGTGGCGCAGCAGATCCTGGCTGTTCTGTTGGCGCTGTCCTTGAACATGAAGCGGTTCGTGTTTGAAGGAGCGGACATCAAGTTAGATTCAAACTGCGGGATATTCATAACTATGAATCCAGGGTAGGTTTTACTTTTATTGTACTCAACACTAATTTTCTATTAAATACCCCAAGTATTCGACTGTACTCCATTTAACAATTAATTAACGAATTACCTAGCTTGCGTTATACTTGGTTGGTAGTTTATTTTCGATTGTTCCATTGCTGAGTGACCTTTCACCAAAATGAATGCAAACCTTCTGTAACATTAAAATTATTATTTAAGTTTTGATTATATTTTTGTACTTTATACATAGTTACGCTGGAAGAACAGAATTACCGGACAACCTCAAGTCGATGTTCCGACCTATCGCCATGTGTGTGCCCGACTCGCTTATTATTGCTGAAAACACGTTATTCTCTGATGGCTTTACCGCTTACAAGATTAATGCTAAAAAGGTACAAAATCTCGATTTATTCTTATCTGTAGTACAGTTTGTATGCATTAAGTTGATTGGCTATTGTTTGATGTTCAATTAATTTAAATTCCAGGTGTTCACTCTGTACCAATTGGCGATGCAGCAGTTGTCGAAGCAAGAGCATTACGATTTCGGCTTGAGGTCCATGGTTGCCCTGCTGCGGTATGCTGGAGTCAAGAGGAGGGCGTATCCAAACTTACCAGAACAAGAGGTAAGAATTCTTAGCCAAAAAAATAATCAAAATAATGAAACGAGCATAGTATATCACTTGTTACAGTATTATTTTGGCATTTACGTATATAATGAACTAGCTGATACCGTTGGCTTTTTCATATATTTACAAGATTTATTTTAATTACTGAACACATGTTATTGAAATCATGTTTGTAAAAAAAATGTATTTTAAAATTTGGTATATAGGGTAAGACCACCTATTGTTGGCACTCCACCAATTTATTGGCACGTTGTAGTTATTTATCAATAATAAGGTTACCAGTATCCAAATACAGATTTTTTTTTCGTGTAATAAATAGTAGGTTTAACGTTCTATAATACTGGCACCACAGAAATCGTTCCTTTTTAAAATGTGGCGTCGCAGTGAACACCTCTTGGTCGTGCTCGGAGATGAATAAAAAAACTAACAAAACTTTGTGCTTTTTCTAAGGTAAGAGGTTCACTAATCTCAATAATTTTCGCAAGTCTTTTGAGTGTTGGTTACAGATACTGTTAAATTGGATTATTTAAATGTTTTTCTAGCATTTTCAATCATGATTTTTAATGTCGAGACTCATTTTGCATATTTTTTTACGGTGCCAACATTTGGTACACATAATATGAGTAAAACCATTTATTGGCACACGTGCCAATATTAGGTAAATAAGAAAAAATACCTTTTATGGCAAAATATACTTTATATTTATTATCGTTCGATTCAGACTTCTAATAAATACATATCACAAGTTAAGAACATATTCTTTCAAATTTTGGCCCACTGCCAATGGTATGAAAAACCATTTATTAGCAGTAGTGTCAATAATTAGTATTTGGGGTGCCAATAATAATTTAAAAAAATATTTTCAGTTATCTTCAAAATGAAGCCTCGTACAAAAAAACAATAAAAAAGTGAAGATTGATAAAATAAAGCGGAAGGCCTATTCAGATGAAAATTTACAAAAAGCCCTTGCAGAAATTTCTAAAGGCATGAGTAAAAAACTTGCTGCCAAAACCTTCCAAGTACCGCGTTCTACCATACAATTCCGGTTAAAAAATCCAGAGCATGGCTGTAAACCAGGCCCACCCACGAGGAAGAAGAGGCTTTAGTGACTTGGATCAAAGTCAGTAGTAGAAAAGGTTTCCCAAAGAGAAAAGAGGATTTGATCAAAAGCGTTTCGGAATTTCTAAAAAAAACTAATCGGACGTCCACTTTTAAAAATGGCGAGAAATGGTTTAAGTTATTTCTAGCCAGACATCCTAGTCTTGCTTTCCGCACTCCTGAAGCAGTTACAGCTGCCAGCTCGACAGTGTCAGAAAATGATGTTAGGGGATGGTTTCGGCAAATCAATGACTACTTTGTTGAAAATAATTTGCTTCATATACTTTCTGACCCAGCGCGTGTATTAAATGGAGATGAAACCAATTTTGTGCTGTGCCCAAAAACAGGTCTAGTTTTAAGTTTAAAAGGAGAGAAAAATGTTTATGAAGTTGATCACGCCCAGACAAAAACTTCGTTGACTGTAATGTTTACTTTTAGTGCAGACGGGAATCTTACCCCGCCAATGGTCATTTTTCCAAATAAAAGATTACCTGCAGAAATAACTTCTAAAATTAAATTTCTAAAGAATTAAAACAGAGAAAGCAGAAGGTATCAAGAAAAGAAAAGAAGAAAGGGAGAGAAAGAAATTAGAAAAAGAGAAACAACCGGCGCCAAAGAAACAAAACAAAAACAGGCCTAAAGACGAAATATCGAAAATACTATTTTCTGAGAAATTTTATAAGTTTGATACTGAAGACATTGTCGAAAATAAAGAAAATGATCGGGAGTTAATTGATATAAATAGAATGCAAGGAAGCAGTCATAATAAAGCTTACACCACGGACGAAATAGAAAAAATGTTGACTGAATTAGATGATGATGATTAATATATACCTAGTCGTAGATAAGTACACAAAGATCTCAAAATGTTGATTTATTTAGATGATTATTAAGCACATATTATATAAATAAAACTATTTCAGTTGATTACAATGTAGGGTAGCTAGAAATGTTTGTTTCGTTGATGTTTTTTAAAATTTTAATGAGAAAAAAGTTCCTGATCTAAGTTCCTGTTCTTTTATAGAAATATATTATATTTTTCATTATTATTTCAGTGTTTTTTTGTTCCTAAATGTCTGAATTAAGTAAAATACAAGACGTGCCAATAATGGGTTATGATTACTGCGAATAAAGGGATTTTCTGTGCCAAAGACTGGTCTTTATACTCAACAGCATTTAATTTAAAAAAATGTTCAATTATATTGCTTAATCTAAAATAAAGTGTATTGGAAAACGATTTCTAGTGATGTTAAAAGCGTTTAAATCCTTTTTCATTGTTTAAATTTATATTACATGAGGTATATTCATAGTTTTCATGAGAAAGCCACTTAAAGTGCCAATAAATGGGTGTCTTACCCTAAATACATATAATAAATAAATACAGTGTTAGTGTCCACAACAAAATACTTAATCTATCAAGCAGTTAGTATCGTGATTCATTCACGGTGCTATAGTTACGACCTCTATAATTTTTAATAAAAAAAAATCACAGCATACACAATTAAATACGCTTGCTAAACGTATATATCTAAATAAACAGGTAAATAATAATATATAATAATATTATTATAAATTTACATCAAGGTCATCGATTGAGAGAAAACTCATTTTAATTTCTAATATAATACGAAGATTTATCTTTAAGATCGCGTATTCATTTTATTGATAAGAAGAAATATTTAGGGAGTCATTCATCGAAATTTAAATACTTTAGTTAAAGATGCACTTTATAATGGCTTAACAGATGGTAATACTCGCTATGCGTGACATGAACGTGGCCCGCCTCACCGCCAAGGACGTGCCTCTGTTCGACGGCATCATGAGGGACATCTTCCCCGACGTGGAGATACCTACCCTGGACTACGAGATGCTGGAGACGGCCATCTCCGCCGAGATGAGGGCGTTGACCTTACAGCCGGTCCGGGCCGCGCTGCATAAAGTTATACAGACTTATGAGACTAAGGTGGGGCTACTTAGGGATTATTATTATATAGTTAAAGAATATTTAGACACCAGTGATAGACGTTGAAGGAAAACATCGTGAGGGAACCTGGACTTATAATTTTAAATTATGTATAAGTTTGGAATCGCCAACCCGTCTTGAGCAAGCGTGGTGATTAATGCTCAAATCTTCTCCATGTGAGAAGAGGCCTCTGCTCAGCAGTGGGCTCTGATAGGATGACGATATGTTAGTTTAAGGACAAAGGTTTATAAGAATGTTTAGAATTTCTTTTTATTCAATTATTGTAAATTAGCGCTGTTAATTCCAGAATTCCCGCCACTCGAGTATATTGCTGGGCGATACGAACACAGCGAAGAGCGTTTCCTGGAAGATGCTGGCTGCAACCCTTAGCCGCCTGCATCGGGAGAAGGTGCCGGGCTTCGAGAACGTTCAAGTCCACCCCATGAACCCTAAGGCTTTGACTTTGGGAGAGTTGTATGGGGAGTACAACCTGGCTACAGGAGAATGGAAGGATGGAGTGCTGTCTTCTATCATGAGAACTACTTGCCAAGGTTTGATACTCAGAAGTTCCCTTATAATAGGAATAAACCAAGATCTTAGATCTTCAGAAGTTATATAGGAACAGATTGTGGCATTTGATGATTTACAAGTGCTATTTAGAAGATCAACTAAATCAATGTCATATTAATAAAATAATAACTATATATTGTATATATTTTGATAAATAACTGACTATGTTTCAGTGAATTTTTGATTTAGTAGATTCCTATAGTTTCCATACTATTAGCCAGTCGAAATCATTGGTGGTAGTGATTATTTTATGAGTTATTAAAGCTATATATTTTGATTGTCTTCCAGATGAGTCTCCGGATCTAAAGTGGATCATCTTCGACGGTCCGGTGGACGCGATCTGGATTGAAAACCTAAACTCAGTGATGGATGACAATAAACTGTTGACGCTCGTCAATAGCGAACGAATATCGATGCCTTCACAGGTGAGGATATGGTCGAAACAATTTGATCTAATGACTTATATAATAAATAATACTAGATTCATATACGATCCGTATTCAAGGGAGAATAAAGGATTTTTGTTGGGAAAAAGGTCCTTTTTAGGAAGTTTTAATTATTACTCGCTCATTTCAGTTACTTGTAAATATGTTCACGGCAAGTAAAAATGAAACTGTTTGCAGCTTCCCCAGAAGCTACGTTTTTTGATTTTATTACCCTTAAATATTTCTTATAATCCTCTGATTTAAGAATAAGAATAAATTAACACAAAAATTATATCTTACTAGCTTTCCGCCCTCAGCTTCGCCCGCGTGGAGTTCGGTTATATCGCGTTTCCAAGAGGACCTTTTAAAAGTCTGGGATAAAAACTATCCTATGTTCTTTCTCAAGGTCAACTCTGTACCAAATTTCATTAAAATCAGTTCAATGGTTTAGGCGTGAAAGCGTAACAGACATACAGACAGAGTTACTTTCGAATTTATAATATTAGTAGGGATTTATAGTAAAACACCAAAGGTGTCTTCGCTATTCTGATTATTATCATAACCTTACTACTCCTCAGTCTAGCACTAGTCTAGCAGTCCGCAGTCCTCAGTCTAGCAGTCTAGTATTTTGTTTCCAGGTGTCCCTGTTGATCGAGACCCTGGACCTGGCGGTGGCTTCCCCGGCCACGGTGTCCCGTAACGGCATCGTGTACAACGACTACAAGGACTGGGGCTGGTGGCCCTTCGTCAACTCCTGGCTGGAGTCCGTCTCTGATATAGAGTATAGAGAGAACGTATGTTATATACACAGTAGATAGACTCAAATACCTAAGTTGAATACGATGAGTCCTTCTAATAGATATTATTGAGACTGAAAACTGTATTTTCGTTGGACCAAATTTTAAATGAAACTAATGTTTTCGGATTTTACTTTGCGTTTTTATTTTTGATTACAAACTACATACTCCCGACGTTTCGGCTAGTTTTCAGCAACCGTGATCACGGGCAGACGAGATGTGAGATGTGACTCACAATATTAGTTTCATTTAAATGAGTACTCGCGAAAATCTTAGATCTCATTATGGACGAAATTTTGTTATCAAAAAAAATTTGGTTGAATTCCACGAATAATAAAGACGTTTATGCTGTTTTATTCTTTTTTCACTAAAAGACATTTCTTTCAAATTATTTTCGGTATGGAATCTTTTAACAAAAAAAAAACTATGTAAAGCAAAATGTATTAAACTATTTCATTAGTCTTAGACTAGACTACAGCATTAAAAAACTATAACGGGTAAAATTTGTATTTATTTATATAATTAATTATATATATGTTTATTTGCAGCTCTCACCTAAACTAATAATCATTCAACAACTACCTGTTTTCATATTTTTCATTTCCTTTCAGCTCCGTCACCACTTCCAGAACATTTTGACCCCAGTGTTGGAGTTGAAGCGGCTTCACCTGGTCGAAGGTCAAAGTGTTCGTGGCCAGGAACTGACAGGCGTGAGGTCTCTCTGCCGTTTACTGGACCCTCTGCCCGCGCCGGCTCCTCCCCTGCCCGACCAGGACGACAATGAGACCTTCTCCAAGATGAGGTTCTTGTTTGCGTGAGTGTTCCAACATTGTGGTTAAACTTTATTTCCTCATAAAGAACATACAATGTTCACTTAAATGAGATATATTACATACTTTTATTTGAGAAAATGAAAAAAAAAAACTTTATTACCAGCAATAACTCAATGTTAACAGGGAACAAAATTACAAACATAATATTTTGCTAAAGTGAACACATGGCGCGATTTCCAGGGGCGTCCACACTAAGCGAGCTTGTGTCGTGGATGCCTTAAATAACTTATGCCTTAATTAACAATTATTTAGTATAGTAGTAACGACATAAACAATTCAAGAGTAGTTAATCTAAGTGCCTTTTACAATAACTTAATAATTTCTTTCTAAAAGTCGTAAAGGTCTTTTCATTAAAAATTTCATTAGATAAGCTATTGTATAGTTTCGCTTCCTCAAACTGCAAACATTAAGTATTAAATTTAAATGAAAATAATATTTTTCGGATGTACTACGCGATTTTACTTTTGGTAAAAAATTACATACTCCCGAAGTTTCGGCTACTTTACAGCAACCGTGATCATTAAGACGAGATGTAATGATTATGTATAAAAGTTTTAAGTGTTTCATAGTAGATATACTTGTGAGATTAATACTTTAATAGGCAATGTTACTTTGTATTTTTATTTTACGTTATATCCCAGATTACATTTAAAAGAGTTTCTCGTTATATCAACTATACAGGGTGACTGGTGAATTACTATCAATATTTAAGGACGTGGTAGTTGACGATCATATATGACAAAATAAAAATTAATATAACATAAATATTAATAAACTTCTAAGTAAAGTTAACCAAAAGTTATGTAATTAATTACGGATCGCGTGGATACCCTAGCTGCGTTATCGACACAAAACAGTTATGTACGTAGGTATATGTAGTTATCGCGCGGTAGTTTACCTACATCCAAACGCCGCGCGCCGCTGCGTGTTAGACCTTAGATAAACAAAAATAATCCAATTCCCTTCATACTTTAATCCTGGCTTAGGACAGGCAAAAATACCAAGATATTTCTTTCGTTTAAGCAACCAATTTATTGACTAGGTAAATGGTGTGACCTTGACACGAAAAATAATATGAACTGTTTACCTATCTTGGTATTTCCGGCGTATTTAAAAATGGAATCATTCTTATTTACAACAATTGTCAATCATTAAACTACCTATTTACCTACATAACTACACTAACCTTAACAAATGTTCAAAGCGAGCTCCTTCTCGTGTGATACACAGTTCGGCACGTTTACACATATTGTCTTTCACACGATTTAATACGAATGGGTCACTTTTAATAGTTTCGAAAGCACTATTGATTTTTAATTTCAACTCCTCTCTGTTGACATACATTGTAGCATACACAAGACGTTTCCTTGGGCATGTGTTGGAACACGGAACTGTCCGAAGTCTCGTAATCTTTGATTAGCGTTTAAGATGACGCTGGCCGTAGGTACTCGACGATTGGGGAACATCTCCCGGTACAAATTGATTGCGCCCGGCAAGCTTTCATTTGCACGCGCATACGCATGAACCATGTCCCAGTATTCTGCATTTGTGTATTGAAAAGCCATATTTAATTACTAATAAGTAATAACGGGTCACACGCACACACGACGGATTATTATTAGGTATACGCGTAAGATCGATCGCTAGGCGCGCGCGCGGGAAGACGAACGTACGGACCTTACGGCGGCGCTCGCGCGACTAATAGCCGACTAATGGCCCGCTAGCCACGGGGCGGGGGTTGGGGAGTAGCGACACACTGGCGCCGGCAAGGCTGAGTACGTGTCCAAACTTTATTTATTTATACGGAAATTTGGTCAAAAATTAAGTACCTATTTTTTTTACATAATTCGAATGAGAATCATGTACCGAGTATGCTCCTTAAATATTGATAGTAATTCACCAGTCACCCTGTATATTAGTCTAAAATACAATTCTTCAAACAATATTTTTCATAAATTTGTTTTCCTAGAAAAATTATACATTCTCTTTGATTCATTACTTTGAATTAAAAGGAGATTCCGCAAAACCGCAAAGAACTGTATTCGTTTCACATAATATTTTTTTCCATCTCTTTATTGATATTTAAGTGAATTTCCAACTTTCAGCATGATTTGGTCCGTATGCGCTACTCTAGAGGAAGAATCTCGTAGGAAGTTAGACAACTGGATCCGGGAGCATGAGGGAGTGTTCCCTCTCAAAGACACCGTGTACGATTACTTTGTTGACGAAAGACTCAGGCAGTTCAAGTCTTGGGAGGAAAAGTTACCGGATAATTGGAAATATAACCCAGCGTATGTTCTATTTGTCTTCATACTAACATTTTGATTAAGTTAAACGGTTTTTTTTACGAATGTACAAGTATGTATTGTTATTAGTAATATAAGAACTACTTCTTCTAGGTACTATGTACAGCTTAACTTATGATATAAAAAAAATCTTAATAATTACGACCAAAACTCAAGGCTCTATCAAATACATTATTCCAAGATAGAGGTATAAAACATTAATATTGGCTTCAATCTCTTTTTCAGGTTGGGTTTCCACACGATCTTGGTGCCGACTGTAGAATTGGTTCGTGTGCAGAGTGTTGCTCTGGAGACATTGAAGGCTGGTCATGGTGTGTTAGTGGGCGGACCCAGCGGGACTGGGAAGACTTTTCTGGTGCAAGGAACATTAGCTGGACTTGATCCTATCAAGTATATTATGTCTTATCTCGAAATAGATCTTCTTCTATCTGGCAATTTCCCAGCTTTAGCCAGGGTATGCCTTACATGTTGTGAATAGTTTTGGCTAATTGTTTTTACGACCGGCCGCCTGCCTGACATCAACCCAAACCATAACAACCATATCTCGAACTAGATCTTATGATAAAAATGTTAATAAGATTATATTCCATAAATTTAAACGGCTATATCTTGAGGAATTTTATAATAATATTTGTGCCTGTATATGTCAATGGTTATGACATTACTGTGACTTTACTACTGTATTGTACGGCATAACATTTCTTTAGTAACAAATATATATTGTATATAAATACATGGATATTATATTTGTTTTCCAGATATAGCACGCAGGTTATAAACATGTCGGCTCAAACGACTGCAGCTAATGTTCAAGACATCATAGAGGCCAGGCTCGAGAAGAGAACTAAGGGCAACTATGTACCGGCGGGAGGTGACAAGCAATACAATATATTACAATATAATTTTTGCTACAAATAATTAAAGCAAAAACAGATTTATGGCTATTTTACACTTTTGTAGGCCTAGGAACATGAATTTATGACTAATTGATGATTTAATCTCTACAAAGTATTATTTTAACTTAGTTTTTACTTCATTACCACTATTATCATGAAATATTATTTATAAATACTCAAAATTGTTTAGTTTAGATAGTTTACTTATGTTATTATCTTTATTTTAAATGATTGTTGTTTGTTATTTAATTAGCTTCTTTTCCTTCTGTTTGTTGTCGCTTAACTTTTATTTTGTGCATGCTGTTATCACCTATACGTAAGATACCACTAGTCTTATTTTTCATTCATGTATCTGGAATGTTTTTAGTGTGTATTTTGTTGGTGATCTAATAAATATCTTCATCATTAAGTTAATAATGCGCTAAAAACTTGTAGGTAAGAAGATGATAGCCTTCATGGACGATATCAACATGCCGGTTCGTGACGACTACGGCTCACAGCCGCCGCTGGAACTGGTGCGGCTCTGGTACGACTACGGATACTGGTTTGATAGGCAGAAGCAGTGGAGGAAGAACGTCAGGGTATGTGGTCATATGTGTACATAAATAATAAGAAATGTGGGGGGCTTTGCTTTAGAACTAGCAGTTTAGGAAGTTTTTTAGTTGTTTTTATATTGATGAAATGGAATATTTGTGATTGCTGGAGGAAAATGAGTTTTAAGTTTTCTTGCCGTGAAAGGAATTGGCTGTGGTAGGACAATATAACTCTTCGATGACCGTGGTGTTTATATTTAAATAAAACATATTTGACATGCAAAAATTAGACCGTGGTTCAATTAGTATTTTTTAATAAGTATGTTATTTACGTCTCCAGGACATGGTGTTGTGTGGTGCCGCCGGTCCCCCGGGTGGTGCTCGCTCCCCCCTCCCCCCACGTCTGCTATCCTGCTTCCACTCATTCTTCCTTCCTTCTCCCACACAACAACAACTCGTGCGCATCTTCGGTACCATGCTGTCACAGCATTTGCAGGACTTTGATGAGGAAACAAAGACCGTTGGTAAGCTTATCTTTATATTATGCCAAACAAATATTTTTTTACTTGTGGAACTGAGCGAGTAATTCTGTTATTTTGTTTAAGGAAAAATTGTATTGATGGCGACTATAGACATGTTCAACAATATAGCAGCTAAGTTGTTGCCAACTCCCAGCAAGATGCATTATCTTTTTAACTTGAGAGATATATCCAAAATATTTCAGGTAAATTAATATTATGGAGCTATACTAAGGTATATTTCTTAAATTGTAACTATAATATGTTTTAGGGTTTACTAAGAAGCAATAAAGATTACCAGAACACTAAACCACGGTTTTTGAGGCTCTGGGTTCACGAGTGCTTTAGAGTGTTCGGTGATCGTTTGACCGAAGAAAAGTTAGTAGCTTTGGAGTCAAATTAGAACTATCTTTGGATTTGCAGGCTTATTGTAAATAAATTTTAATTGTAAAACGAAGTAACGGAATACATACCCAGTATAGAAGGCTTATCACCAACCCATCTTAAGCGTGTGGTGATTAATGCTCAAACCTTCTCTGTGAGAGAAAGAGGCCTTTGCTCAGCAGTGGGCTCTGATAGGCTAAAAAAATAGAAGGCTTATATTGAATATGTAGTATATAATGATATCAGAGAGGTACTGTTGAGTTTTCAATTATTTATTGATTTTATTTATGTATATATAAGTATGTTTATGTAAAGTAATAAATAAAAAGCAATTTAATTATTCTCTTTGTCACCAAAATTAAAGATGTACCTACCTTACCTGTAATTTAACATAATATTACTCACACTCCAGGGTGGCTGGAAGAGATCTCTCATAGAGATAAGCTTTCCTACGTATCACTTTGTTTCTTTGTTATTCTTTTTTTCTGTGTTACTTGTTTTTGGTACATGAATAAATAAATAAAGTAATAAATAAATAAATAACTTTTATACAGGGATCGAGATTGGTTCATGAATCACATGGGTGACATGTTGGGTAAACACTTCGAGCTGACCTTCCACGCGCTCTGCCCCTCAAAGAGTCCACCCATCTTCGGACACTTCCTCAATCCCTTCGAAGTTTACGACGATTTGAATGACCCCAACGCTTTGAGAAAGTATACTAACAGCAACACCTTTTCGCATTAATATAATTATATATTAAATATTGCCATAAACTGGTTTTAAAAGACGATTTTTTATCAGACTATAGAATTTTATTTAACAATTTTTGATTTAGACGTTTTAGCATAGATATCCAAAATAAAAATATGCCATTCCTTCTTTTGCGAAGCTTTATACGTTTTTATTAGTCCTATCCTACTAATATTATAATTACGAAAGTTTGTGTGTGTGTATGTTTGTTACTTCTTCACTCTTAAACGGCTGAACCGATTTTGATAAAATTTTGTATACAGGAAGCCGACGTCCAGGAATACCACATAGGCACTTTACATCCCGGAAATCCGCGGGGCGCAGCTAGTTTATCATAATCCTAACCTCTTGCTCTTCTATAAAACTATATATATTACGTATATTATCCTTTCTGGTTGTTATATCGCAGGTACATAGCTAATCAGATGGAGGAGTACAACAGCTGCCCGGGCGTGGTCAAGATGGACCTGGTGCTGTTCAAGGACGCCATCGAGCACATCTGCCGCATAGTACGGGTCATCTCACAGCAGAGAGGGAACATGCTGTGTGTCGGCATTGGTACGTTACTATGAAATAATACAAACATTAGTATCAAATTATAGTGTAACGCTAGTAAATATATGTAAAGTACTGTATAAGTTTGGCAAAGTTTTAACTTTACAATTCTTAAGAAAATATTTATATTTACAAGTTTTTAGTGTAGTAAAGTTTTGTGTTGGATACAATAGTTTTTGGTTAGTTCCTTCTCAATTTTGTGCTAAATTTGTTAATAGAACTATTATTTAACACTGTAACTGGAATATTACAGGTGGTTCCGGTCGTCAAAGTTTAACACGAGTCGCGTCTTACATTTGCGAGTGCAACTCGTTCCAAGTAGTTGTCACCAAGACGTACGGCGTCAAAGATTTTCGAGAGGATCTCAAGGTCAAAAGCATTCAAATTACAATAAATTTTAACTTTTAAATACATCTGAGAATGAATGTCATTAATGTTAAGTGGTCATATTAAAAAATATATGATTTTTGAAAATAATATAACAAACCCAATACACAGGTACTATACACGAGCTGTGGAGTGGACACTAAGAAGACTACGTTTATTTTTTGCGACACTCAAATAGTGGAGGAAACATTTACAGAGATCGTCAACAATCTGCTCAGCAGCGGAGAGATCACCAACCTTTACAAACCCGATGAGTTTGAAGATGTTAGTTTCAAACAACATTCTACACACAATTTTTTACCATTTGGACTAAAATTTGAGTCCTATAGTTCTACTGTATCTGTAAAAAAATGTTTTTTACTTAACCTAGAGGTTTTATCATCCCCAAATAGATAAAATCGGCTCTAGAGAAGCCTATGAAGAACGCGAATATACTACAGACAGCTGAGAGCGTGTATCTGTTCCTGGTAGAGCGAGTGAGAGCCAACATGCGGATAGTGCTGTGCTTCAGTCCAATTGGAGATGAGTTTAGGTATGTCTTTGTGACTTTTAAATACATGTAACGATGTTTCGTTTACTTTACTACAATCGTGATCACGGGCAAACGAGATCCGTATCCTAAATCCACTTTTGTAGATACTAAATAATAAAAAGCATAATATACTAAAAATTTAAGTTTCATTTAAGTACAAATGAAAATCTTAGATATAATTTTGAATACTGAATGTTATTGTTGTTTTTTGTGTTGCTATTTGACGTCGATGCAACGTAAGGTTATTATATAACTGATTTTGGTTTAAAAATCTGTATGATGTGAAATCTTTTAAGTTAATTTTTACTTTTTTTTATCTATGAAGGCTGCGCCAATTTGTGGGAAATAAATGAATGTATGTATCAGGAATCGCATTCGTCAGTATCCTGCTCTGATCAATGCTACCACCACGAACTGGTTCCTAGAGTGGCCGCGGGAGGCGCTGCTGGAGGTGGCCTATAAGTTTCTTGAAGGAGTGGAACTCTTGGCTTCTATCACTGGAACCAGGGTACTTACTTTAAATATTCTATAATTTACTATAAAAAATATATTTAAAATGAAAGTTCAAATTTTTAAATAACTAAACATGTTTCTAATTGAGTTTTCATTGTATTTTTCTCGAAAGAAACTACGGACTAGCTGTCGTCATTTTTCTTTTGGAAGTTGTATGAAAAATTCGTCAAGATTATATAAAAACTAGCTTTCCGCCCGAAGCTTCGCCCGCGTGTAATTCGGTTATATCGCGTTTCCAAGAGAACCTTTTAAAAGTCTGGGATAAAAACTATCATATGTTCTTTCTCAAGGTCAACTCCATTTCTGTAAAAAATTTCATTAAAATCAGTTGAGTGGTTTAGGCGTGAAAGCTTAGCAGACGGACAGAGTTACTTCCGCATTTATAATATTAGTAGGGATTCTACCATTTTCAAGGTAACCAAAGGTACCAAAGACGTACACTGATCTCACTAAACGTATCATTACATTATGTCCAGGTTCGTAGGAAGGAGTCGCTAGTTGAAAGTCGTGAGGACAGCATGAGAGCGGCCGTGGCGTCCACCATGTCGCTGATACACTCGTCGGTGGGGCGCGCGTCCGTCAAGATGTGGCAGGAGATGAGGCGCACCAACTACGTCACGCCCACCAACTACTTGGAACTGGTGGCTGGCTACAAGGAGTTAGTGTCTAGAGAAGTTATTATTGATATTATATGACGCGAAAATGTCAAGGGCTAGGACTTAAATATTCTCAATTTATAATATAAAGGAAATAGGGTCACCTATTGGGTGGGGGCTATATAATATAACACGAAAATTTAAACGACTAGGACTTAAATATTCTCCATTTATAAGGAAATATTGGGTAGCACTTTTCTGATGTAATGATTAATGACAAATTTATTGACAAGGATATTAATATAACAAAGTGGATTGTACATTTTGGTACTATGATTTTTTTAAATATTTTATTAGTCTAGTTATGTGCTATTTATAACCGACGTAAAAAACTGTTATTTTAATTACATTAAAGTGGAAATATCTTACTTAAATAAAAAAAGTAATTAGTTTATATAATATTTAAATATGTCTTGTTTTCAATATCCACAGAATGCTCAAGAGCAAGCGAATTGAAATAGCTCTTCAAGCGAACAAGCTTCGGAACGGACTGGGGAAAGTCGAAGAAACAACTAACTTAGTGGGGCAGATGTCGGAAGAACTCGCGCTCGCTCAGGTGACTAATATGATAATAACATTCATACAAATTATATTAGGGGATGCATCTTAGCATTTTTTTCTCGCTTCACTCAAAAAACGCACTCGGTTAAATAATGCTATCTCAGCGTTTCGACAACGAACCAGTTTTTTGAGATGGCTTTCGTTTTTCTGCCGTAAATTTGGAATACGGGATCGGATCAATTCTTTTTGATAAAATCGTCCCATTTAACCTGGCTTATAGAACAAAACAAAAATTTTATCTCAATCGGATATTTGGTTGCTGAGATCATCTCTGATGGTGAATGACCTGCATCGCCAGTGTACTTAAAAAATAACAGGATCTTAACAATTGAGAGTTTTACAAGTGCAACTTTTTCATTCCATATTCTATTATTATTATTATCTATATTAAATCTTAATTCAACAGAAAAAATAATTTTGATACTAAAATTTGATTTCTATGATAAAATTTGCAGGTTCAAGTCGCAGAGTACACGGAGCAGTGTATAGAGTACATGGGCGTGATCAACGTGCAGCAACGCAACGCTGATGAGCAGCAACGCAGCGTGGCCGCGCGCAGCAAGAAGACTATGGAGGAAGAGGTGCAGTGTAAGAAGCTGGCTGATGCTGCCATGAGGGATCTGGCCAGCGCGATGCCGGCTTTAGAAGAAGCTGTAAAGGTGGGTTACAGGATAAGCTATTATATACACCCTATTGAATAACGAAATTAATTATTTTCTTATATTAATTGTATTTTAATAGTATTGTCTTTTCTTTTTTTTGGTTATTTTAATAATTATATAATACAATGCATTGGTAACTAGAAATTGGATATAAAACTTAAAAAAATATAACGACTAAGGTTGTGGTTATGGAGTGTCATTGACAAACTTTTGCAGGAGGAAAATATATGTGTAGCTTTAAAAGGAAGAAAATTTTAATTATTGACTATATATATGTGTTGGATATACATAAAATTTATGCCTGTTTAAAATTATGATCTTTATTATCTTTTCAAGGCGTTAGACGCTCTGAACAAGAAGGACATCACTGAGGTGAAGTCTTACGCCAAGCCGCCGCAGAAGGTGGAGATGGTGTTGGAAGCTGTGCTTATACTGCTACAGGTGATGCATACATATAATATTAATAAAACATAGCTTAAAAAATATATAGTTATGCTATTCGCAATATTAATAATTTTAAGGCGCTTGACAAAATTTAGAAGCACTTTTTTTTTACAATAAACACAATTTTTGATTTGTAAGATTTCTAGTTTAAGTAAAGACCCATTAAGTTTGGTGATTACAGAATTTAATAAATTCTACAGTATTTCGTACAGTTAATTAATATCTGCATGATTCTAAATTTAATATAATAACTATCTAATTGGGTCAAATATGTGTAAAGTGGTTTAGTTAAGAAAGAATTTTAAAGTGGTTATTAATTTTTCAGAAAGAACCAACTTGGGCTGAGGCGAAGAGACAACTCGGTGATCAGTACTTCTTAGATCGGTTGCGTGATTTTGATAAAGATAATATAGCTGATAAGACGTTGAAAAAGATTGGGACTTACACCGCTAAGCCAGACTTTGATCCAGAGATCGTTGGCACGGTGTCACTGGCGGCAAAGTCGCTTTGTTTGTGGGTACGAGCTATTGAGAAATATGGGAAGGTTTACAAGTAAGTTAATCTATTAAACTCTGTCGTATAAATATTGAAATTATTAAGGTACGGAAGATTTTAAGTTCATGGTACAAAAGATAAAATCAAAAAGAGTTCAGCGTATTTCATCCAAGCTTAATTTCATTTTAATTCAATCATAATCCAAGCTTAATTCAATTTTAATCGTATACAGAATAGTGAAACCGAAAAAGGAGCGTCTAGAAGAAGCATTAGAATCTTTGAGGGAGAAACAAAGGATTTTGGCCGAGGCTCGCGCCAGGTTGAGGGAGTTGAGTGAGATGATTGCTCGTCTGCAGAAGGAGTACGACGAAAAACTGGCTCAGAAAGAGGAATTGGAGAGGAAGTCGAGACTGTTACAGCTCAAACTAGAAAGGGCAGAGGCTCTCATTACAGGGTTATCTGGTTAGCTATTCCGTTCAATACTAGATACAAGATAATTACGTACATTTGAAATTTAGGCATATTTAATCATGAAACGTTGGCAAAAAACTACTGTAAATATAATATAATAAATGTTGAGATTCCCTTGGCTAATATGTAGGAATAAATAAATAAATAAATAAATAAAGGATGAATACAACATTTCTTGGTGTCATTGGTAGTAATTTTATTAATAGGATGTACATTATAGGTGAAAGGGAGAGATGGGAACAAACTGTGGAGCGTCTGGACAAGGAGTTCGAGAACCTTCCAGGGGACTGTCTGATAGCGACCGGCTTTGTGGCTTACCTTGGACCGTTCATCTCTGAATACAGAGAAGATCTCATGGATGATTGGTTCAGAGAGGTGATGAAGAATTTATCATAAAGCTATACCACAGTATTTTTTTTTCTATAGTTATCAATCTACGATTTCTTATAAAGCAAAGTGAAGTTATTGTAAACTAGCTTTCCGCCCGCAGCTTCGCCCGCGTGGAGTTCGGTTATATCGCGTTTCCAAGAGAACCTTTCAAGAGTCTGGGATAAAAACTATCCTATGTTTTTTATCAAGGTCAACTCTATATCTGTACCAAATTTCATTACAATCAGTTCAGTGGTGTAGGCGTGAAAGCGTAACAGACAGACAGACAGAGTTACTTTCGTATTTATAATATTATTAGGGATTAAGTGTCGAGGAAATTGTAATATTATTTTGTGGTCCTTTAGGATTTTTTTATTTGTGTGCAAAATTAATGCTAAATATTTCTTTTATTTTAAGGTTTTCGACCAAACTCTACCAGTGACTATGGACTTGAGTATGAAAACCTTTCTTCTTGATGACGCTACCTTAAGAGACTGGAATTACATGGGACTACCAGGTGATACATATATACAGATTTTTGTTATACTCAATTTCAATGCGAATAAATTATAAGATAATCATGTTAACTCCCATTATAAATATGAAAGTGAATATCTCCTTTCTTATTCCTGAATGGACTAGTTTCATAGCTGATTATTGTCAAAGCAAGTTTAAAAGTAACGGTTGAATTGAAGATAGTAGTCTAGCATTTATGAATATAAAAAAATTTTTGAAGGACATACAGTTGTGAATAGTTTTGGCTATTTATTTTTACGACTGGACTCCTGCCTGACATCAACCCCCTTTAGGAATCACCATTATTCAGTGATGTCTAAATACTCTTAGAAAGTACATATAACTCGCGAAAATCACATTGGTACTTGCCCGGGCCAGGATCGAACCCGCACCCTCGTGCATGAGTGGCGGGCCTTTTAACCACTAGGCCACCACTGACTGTTATATATATAAAGATATAACAACTCTAGATGTATTTACGTGTCGTATTCATGCATATTATGACGATAACAACTTTTATAACTTTTTGAATCGTTATATCTCAGAAACGGTGGCTCGTAAGAAAAGAAGTATTGATACATTTGTTATAGATAATTTTATGATCTATATTTTTTGTCTGAGGTACTTTTCTGATAAAACTTACCGTTTTGCTGAAAATCCCGAAAACTCATTATTTTGACCTTTGACCTTGAATAAAAAAATTTCCACACACGGGAATGATGGGGAAATTTCAGCTATTGTTTATAATCGTGTTTTGAACAATTGTACCAAAATTCAGCTTGTTGCGAATTTATGTAGCACCGAATGTCTAATTTGACCGGACTAGTAATGTAACTAATGTTATCTATCTTCGCATATGTCCTAATTTATATTATTAGTCATCAATATATACATTTCAGAACACCTATATAGAATGTATTAATAAACTAATGTAATGTATCAGATGACAACTTCAGCGCGGAGAACGGCATCATCGTGGTGCGAGCGACTCGCTGGCCGCTGGCCGTGGACCCTCAGGGACAGGCGCTCATCTGGATCTCACGCCTGGAGGAAAACAACCAGATACAGGTACGTACAATATAGTATAGTCTTCTTCTTGATGGCAAAATCCCAGCTTTACCCAGGGTCTGCCTGATACACTATAATATAATGAGCATCATGAACTAAATGTTCAGATGTTTCATACTGATATATATGTAGTTTGCCTTAAAATAGAGATTTGATACGTAAAAATTTGTGATCTTATGCCGTTTTAGACTCTAGAATAATATTACATGAAAGAAAAAGAAAGAAAGTATATTCATAGAGAGGTTTTCACGTAATTGTTTTTACTATAGACTCATGTATTTTTCATTAAAAGTATTAAATTTCAGCCTTTAAAAGAAACGATGTATTTCGGATACTACGCGTTTTGTTCCGGTTCCTTTACAGCAACCGTGATCACGAATAGACGAAATGAAAGTGTTCATTACTGACGGCGTAGTATCCGAAAAACGTAGTTTGCATTTCAATGTATACACGTGAAAGGCTTAGATGTCCTAAAAGTTTTGTTGTATAAAAATAATAAGCATTTTATTATTATTATTGTTATTTCCATAGATAGTGGACTTTGGTCAACCAAACTACCTCAAAATCATGGAGAACTGTTTATCGAAAGGCAAACCTATCATCATTCAAAACGTCGGGGAGGTTCTCGATCCGTCCATCGCTCCGATTTTGGATAAAGCGATTGTTAAAATCGGTACCGATATGGTCATCAAATTTAATGAGAAAATGGTGCCATACAATTCAGAATTCAAGATGTACTTGACCACTAAGTTAGGTAAGCGCTGATTTAACTAATCCTACTTATAAATAGAAAGTTTGATATCGAAAATTTGCAAAAGTACACAAAATTTTAAGCAACTTTAAAATCATAGGACTTTCTATTCATGTTTATAATACATTTGTCATTTCAGTTATATAACAATCGTGCAGGCAAATAAATGCCAATATCATTTACAGTATTTTTTAATCTTAGGACTTTTTGTTGATATATGTGTAATGCATTCGTCATTTCAATTGCACAGGTGCCGGCAAATAAGTAAAGGGTGTTTTTTTAAGCCCGATAGAACTTGAAATTGTAAAAAATAACACAAAAAATTAAATTGTAATCAAAAATTTTTTTTTATTCATAAGATCAATACGTGACATTAACATTTGAAAATGATTTCGGACATATGGGCACCGCGGCTGTCCTTGACGAAGCACATTCTGGATGTCCAATTTTGGGCCACTTTTTCGAGCACTGCTGGCCGTATGTCACGAATAACACGAACAATGCTGGCCTCCAAGGCGTCAATTGTTGCTGGTTTATCAGCATAAACCAGTGACTTCACGTAGCCCCACAGGAAATAATCGAGAGGTGTCAAATCGCAAGACATTGGAGGACAATTGACAGGTCCATTTCTCGAAATCAACTTATCGCCAAATTTTGATTTCAATAAGTCGATGGTTGCGTTCGCCGTATGGGACGTAGCGCCATCCTGTTGAAACCACATTGGCTCCCGTTCAATATCATCCATATTTTGAAACAAAAAATCATTGATTATGGTGCGGTAACGATCTCCATTGACCGTAACGCGAGCTCCGGCCTCATTTTTGAAGAAATAAGGTCCGATGATGCCACCAGCGTGAAAACCGCACCAAACGGTGCATTTTTCTGGATGTAATGGAGTCTGTAGGGTCTCTTGTGAATTGGTCTCACTCCATATGCGGCAAGTTTGCTTATTAACAAACCCGTTAAGCCAAAAATGCGCCTCATCGCTGAACACAATTTTGCGATAAAACAACGGGTCAGTTGCCAACTGCTCTAGAGCCCAATCGGCGAAAGAATGACGCATATAATGGTCTCGTGGCTTCAATTCCTGTACCAACTGGATCTTATACGGGTGTAGACCGAGATCTTTGCTCAAAATTTTCCACGTAGTGGACGGACAGAGCCCCAATTCCTGCGACCGACGACGAATCGATAAATTTGGATCTTCTTCCACACTTTCGTTTATAGCGGCGATATTCTCTTCAGTATACACATTTCTTCGACGTGCTGGTGTTATTGCATCCTCTAGAGAGTATGTGGTACGAAAACTATCCACAGTTCGACGAATGGCTTGTTCAGATGGACGATTATGTATGCCATACAAATGACGAAGTCGTCTATAAGTTGCGCGAATCGACGACTTATTTTCAAAGTAAATTTGGAAAGTTTCGTAGCATTGTTCAAGCGTGAATCTATTCATGATAATTTGTCAGAGTATACTCAAACAAATAAAAAAAAATGTTTCATCAAAATTTAATTTTTTGTGTTACTTTTTACAATTTAAAGTTCTATCTAGCTTAAAAAAACACCCCTTAGAAATGTCTTATACTATACATCTATCGATTTTTCTGCTATTTGATAATAATGAATACTTTAACCTTGGAAATTAATATCATTTTTCAGGTAATCCAGTTTATAGTCCGGAAACCTTAACAAAGACGACAATGGTGAACTTCGCGGTGAAGGAGCAGGGTCTGACGTCACAGCTGCTGAGTATCGTTGTGAGGAAGGAGAGGCCGCAGTTAGAACAGATGAAGGACACTCTGGTTATGACTATAGCTAACAATAAGAAAGTACTTGTAAGTATACCATCACACTTATCCATTTATGACAATAATATTTTTGGTAAACATTGATTACCTTGTTAATACACGCTGTATATTAAAAAATAAATGAACATCGTCGAGGTAACATCGTTGTAAGGATGAAATATCATATAAAGATAGACGCTGCTGACTCCGCGGAACGAACACCAAGCCATGTGAACCAGAAGATTCCTGATACATACAAGCTATGGAATGATATTGCTATCCTAACATCTGGCCAATCATGTAGTCTTAGGTGTAGGTTATAAGTTTTAATTTGTAATTCTTATTATAATATACATAATAAGTTTAATAGTATTCCTGGAACCTAAGCTTACTACCCTATATAATTACCTACTCTCCCAATCATTATTATCAGATGGACCTGGAAAACGACCTGCTGCGTATCATGTACGAGTCGCAGGTCCCGCTGTTGGAGAACGAGGAGCTGTTCCAGACGCTGCAGGTGTCGCAGAGGACGTCCCAAGAGGTGAAGGAGGCTCTCATCACCTCGCAGGAAACTGAGAAAGAAATTGATGCGGCGAGACAGGTGATAAAAACTAATATATGATAAAAAAAATAAAAAATCATATTGTACGGCTATAATTGCTTGGTTAATCCTACTAAGATTATAATTGCGAAAATTTGTGTGTGTGTGTGTATGTTTGTTACTTCTTCACGCTCAAACGGTTGAACCGATTTTGATAAAATTTTGTATACGGGAAGCTGACGTCCAGGAATAATACATAGGCTACTTTACATCCCGGAAATCTCGGAAATCCGCGGGTAACACCGCGGGGCGCAGCTAGTATACTTAGAAATAACAAAATAAAAAAATACACGTTTGCTTTCCAATAGCTGACATACTGACTAAAATAAAGTGGATATGTCATAATATACACAACTGACTTATACACTGGATAGCGCCTCTACTTTTTTGATTTACAATATTTTTTGATATACAATTATACGAATAAAAATGCATTTAACGATATTTTATGTATTTCAATTAATATATTTTTTAATGATAGTACCCCCAAAAAAATGTATCTATCTGTCTAGGGTTACGTGCCAGTAGCGACTCGAGCCGCGGTTCTGTTCTTCGCTCTCAACGACCTGGCTCGTATTGATCCCATGTATCAGTTTTCTTTGGATGCTTACAATGACCTCTTCACTTACTCTATAGACCGAAGCCCTAAGGGCGGCGACCTTGAAGACCGGATCACCAACTTAAATGAATTCCATACCTTTGCTGTGTACAAGTTAGTTTTAATTTTTTTTATTATGTTTGAGGATTCTATATTCAGGTCTTGTTTCATTATATGTAATGTTACAACAACTATATTCATTATAATTACAACAGCTATATTCATTATAACACAATTTCCTGTTTAAACACATACATTTTAATTTAATATAGAATCCCAAAATTTTATTTTTATTATTTTACATTCTTCTATCTCTGTTTTTTCATAATACATTATTGGTTTATAAACATTTATTTGTAGTTAAGAACTTTAATGTATGAAAAATCTTTTGGTTAGTGTTAATTAGCGTAAATTTATTTTTTCCCCTAGGAACACTTGCCGCGCGGTGTTTGAGAGACACAAGCTATTGCTGTCTTTCCACATGGTGTCTAGAATCCTGTTTCAAGCTGGCAAGATGAGCAACCACGAGTACCTGTTCTTGCTGAAGGGCGGAGTGGTGTTGGATCGATCTGAACAACCTGACAACCCTACCAGTATAACTTGACCTTCAGAGAAATCTATTTTTTATAGCCGTATTATCTACGTTTAGTTATAGTCAATCGTTGCGATAAAATTAATATTTTTTGATTTACTTCGCGTTTTAATTATTTTAACTACATACTTTAGACGGTTCGGTTACTAACCAGAAACCGAATTATGCTTAGTCTTAGATCTTAAAATAGTAAATATTGTGCTTGTGTAAGTAACTGAAGCAATTTGAAAATCAAAATTAGTCAGTCTATCTATTATTGTAGTCAAAATATAGTTTATATTGTCTTATTTTACTATAGGCTCTCATAAATTGGCATGGAATTAGATAATAATTTTTATGCAGTTTTTCTATTTGAATGAAATGCATTATTTCTAATATAATGTTGTTATGTTTCAGACTGGTTGCCTGACGACTGCTGGGACAATATTACAGAGCTGGACAAGCTGCCCGGCTTCCACGGCATCTGTGACACGTTCGAGACTTTCTCCAAGGAGTGGAAGGAGTGGTACCTGCATCCTGAACCGGAGTCACAGCCGCTCATAGGTCTGACAAACTTATGCACTTTATTGTCATACATAATTATAGGAAAAAGGAATAAATTTATGTATTTACTTATCATAATTGTATGCCATGCAGCAATCTTCATTTACATCATTAAAGGTCATGGAGTGACTTATAATAATAATAATAATAATTTTCTTTATTTAGGCATCTTTGACCCATCTTTTTTTAGTACACATTTTCCTTATACCTATGTTAGTAACAACTTAATTTATTATTAATTAACTATGTAATTACATTTACAATTAAACTATTATGTTCATCAATTATTTACTGTTTAATGTATCGTCTAACTATCTGGAAGCTTGTGCTTCGGTTGAATTTCAAGGTTTTTGGCTTTCACTATAAGAATTGAATACGTAGGGACAACAAAGGAATATTTATTTTTTGGTATAGACAAAATTGTGTGACGTCTTATTTTGTTTGTCAAGGCGAATGGAACGAGATTTGCAACGAATTCCAACGTATCTTGTTGGTGCGATCACTAAGAGTGGATCGTGTGTCTTCATGTGTAGCGGCGTACGTGGTTAACACGCTCGGGCCGCGGTACGTGGAGCCTCCCGTGTTGGACATACGGGTTAGTTGATATTAAATTGGAAAGAAGGAAATGATTGTATGCTAATGTTACATAATATGTTTAAGCTCATTTATGATTGTTCTTTGTATTAATGTCCTTGACCTATTTTCGACCGATTAGGTTGTTTTTAACACGCTTTTATTAGCTTAGGTTGTATTTTTGTATGTTCTCAACGCTTTACTATGAATTAAATTGTTCTTTTCATAACTTACATTTTATAACTACTAGTTAGTTTACTAACTACATATACAATGAATTGATAAGTAAACATTATAAATAAGCTGTGTTATAACCCAACAACTATGTGAACACAGATTATATACTAAATATTTCACTTATAAAAAAAATACATCAGCACTTAAAAATACATTGTAGTATACATATATGTAGATATAAGAAAATACACTTACAATAAATAGAAAAAAAATTACACGGAAAAATGTGAATAAGTTACAGCAATAAACATAATGAAATCAAATCAATCAATCAAAAGGTTTTGTGAGAGAAGCACCAGGGCTATAAAATCAAACGTCAAGCCTTACTCTATCCTTAAAGCGGCTGGATTGGACCATCATGATGGATACGTATGAGAAACAATACAAAATCCCCGAGGATATTTGTGCGTCGGCCTCCAGACCAGACATATTTCTATATTTGCGTATTCTAAAGCGCGTTGTGATGATAGAGCTTACGGTGCCTTGGGAAACCAACATCCCCAAAGACCATGCTATCAAGGTCAATAAGTATTACGAGCTCACTAACGAACTAACTCGAAATAGGTTCGTCGTTGATTTGTACGCGGTAGAGGTGGGAGTGAGAGGTATAACAGCTAAATCTCTCTATAACCTACTAAAAGACTTGGGCCTGTCCAGAACTAACATTAATTCATTCTTGGAACGTACGTCGAAGGCAGCCCTAGTAGGTTCTTTTCAAATTTGGTTAGGTAGGGAGAGGAACTTGGACAGTGGAGGTGAGCGTATAACGCGCGTTAGTTAAGGGGCCCCTTAAACCTACACCTGGGTCGCAAGTCCCAGGCACTGTTGAAGCTCCTCTCCCTGCAACGGGATGGACCCGGTACCCGGACGGTGAATCCATTGAATGCTAAGAGGTTTCGTCTCTAAAATGAAATTATAAACTGGTGAAGTGAGGAACTAAATATGTAGTAGATAATAAAATAGATTCAATCACTTTTATTGGCTGTTAACTGAAACCAATTGTTTTTTTAAATAGATTTAGGGTATTGGTGAAAATGTCAATACATATCAATCGTCGTTTTCAAGAAAAACCTTATTATATGCGCGACCAGTGGCGGCCGGTGGGTAATCGAACTGGTGGTGCACTTTACTAAAATATTAAAAGTAGAAAATGCAACAAAACATAACGAGATGTCAATCACGGCTCAATTCGTCATACATCGGGTGCTCTCGGTAATCTTTGGTCGCCCGTGCGGCGCTCGAGAACCGACTCATTACTCGGTACATTTGTATGTATCTTTTGTTTCACGCGCCAGGCGTATTAATGCGTATCCCATACAAGATGTATTAGCAGTCCTCGTGCACTCGCCGAAGCGCACGATATTAGTTTTGTAAAGCGCCCAAACTTTTTGACCATAATTAGGAAATTTAATTTTTTATACGTTTTTATATGTTTATAAAAAAAAAATATTAAAATGGTAATTTAAAAATAAAGATGAAGTAATATGTATTTTGTAATTTTTAAATCTTATGAATTGGTGGTTAAGCGCACGAGTGCAATTAAGGTACAGCCGCCACTGTGCGCGACACATACGTCCGATAGGATTATGTTATGATATGTTGTTATTGCAAAAATCCAGGGTAAATATTCTAGGGTGAAGTAATTAATTATGAATATTTTTTTCACCTTCTGATACTGTAATATAATTTCTTTGTAATTGAAAATTATCGTTTTTGTTTGGTAAGCTATAAAAGCGTATTTTTTTAGGATTTTGAAACTATTATTTATTTTTTTTGGTTGACCATTTAATTTGTAAGAAAATGTTTTTAATAGTTTCAATGTACTCCTTCCATTATAGCTACATGATAGAAATATTGATTGCAAAAATGGCGATTCTTATAAATGATATATAAACGCTGCATAAATTGTCTATATATTTTTTTTTACTACTTCCAGGCTGCATGGGAAGAGTCTACCTGGAAGACGTCTCTTCTTTTCGTGCTGTCTCCGGGCGTTGACCCCACCTCAGCCTTGATCCAGCTAGCCACGGATACAAAGATGTTCGACAAGTTCCAATCCCTTAGTTTGGGTCAAGGTCAGGCGCCCACTGCTGCCAGGTAAGACTTTGACCACCAACTTAACAAGATTTGCAGTTATGATGAACAACAACAGCTATAACTGATCTCATCAACTATAAATGATGTTTTATTTTTCCTCCTATTATGGCCAATTTCATATGATCTCAAATCTTGAATCATGACGTTACTGAATACTGACGGTAGTCTTCAATTTGAATATTTTTTTGTTACTTGAGTTGTTTATATATTTTTAAACTACATAGACTCGACGTTTCGGTTATTCTGCACATCTCGTCTGTCAGTTTCATTTAAATGAATATCCTCGAAGGTCTTAGATTTTATTATTTTTAATTGTTATTTTTATAGCTTCCCACTTAATCTGGAATTTTTAGAGGGATAAATTCTATCACCTTCTTTAGGCTATCCATAGAACTATCTCGTTCCTTGTATTTCATGGAAAATTATTTTCCCACTGATAGTAATAGTTCTAATGGTAGTCAGTGGTGGCCTAGTGGTTAAAAGGCCCGCCTCTCATGCATAAATAAGGGCGCGGGTTCGATCCTGCCAAGTAGGAATGTGATTTTTCCGTATCATATGTACTTTCTAAGAGTATATAGACATCACTGATTAATGCATTCCCTAAAGAGGGTTGATGTCCGGCAGGCGGCCGGTCGTAAAAACAATTAACCAAAACTATTCACAACATGTAAGTCAGACTCTGGCTAAAGCTGGGAAATTGCCAGGTAGAATAAGAAGAATAATATTTCTAATGGCTTTATAACTTACGACCTATCACAGGATGTTGAGTACGGGTATGAAGGAAGGCGGTTGGGTGTTCCTGGCTAATTGTCACCTGGCGTGCGCCTGGCTCGGCGCGCTGAGAGGGCTCGATAACCCCAAGATACATCCGCGGTTCAGACTGTGGCTATCGTCAATGCCTGATGATAAGTTCCCTCTCAATATACTGCAGAGGAGCATCAAGATGACTACGGAACCACCGCAGGTATAGATGCCATAAAAGATACCATTAGGGAATAAGAAATACATGGGTATTAATTCGATGGAAAATATTCTCTGCTATGTAATGGGAAACCAGTGTATAACATTTCAAACTTTTTGTTTTCTTTAAATTTGCTAGTCAAATTAATTTCATTAGTGTAATAGCGAGACCTATTTCCGTATGAAATTTTTTAAAATATTTCAGTTTCCCTATTATAATATGGGTCTACATATATGTCTGCATATTTCATATTAATTTTTGTCACTGATTTAGATCCTGACATTAAATATCTTATAAGTGTGAACTCTAAGTTCAAGTTATTGATTGTAGGGTTTGAAAGGCAACCTGGTCCGTATATTCGCGAACATCAACGAGGAGAAGTTCGACCAGGCCACGCCCAAGTACCGGCGCCTGTTGTTCTGTGTGTCATTCTTCCACTGTTCCCTCATAGCTCGCAAACGGTTCAGACAACTTGGATACAACGCTGTTTACAGCTTCAATGATTCAGATTTTGAGGTAAATATTGGTATTAACAATTATTTCTATAGTAAATTGTTATTTTGAAAGAGAAGTGTTTGTTCATCTCTATGGGAAAAATGTTTAAGAAATTTGTTGCCAGTCTTGATAGTGTCACTAAACAAATGTATGTATATTTCAAAGTTATTCACTTAGTAAGTGGATTTAAATGAGTTGTTCTGTGTAATCACTACTTAAACGTGATTTTATTAGTAAATCTTGCTATATCAATTGATGGCCAACAGCTAAGCGATGTTTATTATTTACTAATATTACGTTCCAGGTATCCGATAACCTCCTAGCCAATTATCTGGAGGAATACGAGGAGGTCCCGTGGGACGCGCTGCGCTACTTGTTCTCGATCATCAACTACGGCGGTCACATTACAGACGACTGGGACAAGCGAGTTCTCATCGCTTACATCAACCAATTCTTCTGTGAGGAAGCTCTCGATACGCCGTTCTATAGGTACAGAAAAAAAAAAATTGTATTTTTTTTGGGTTGTATATTGGAAAACAGCAAATAATAAATTTGTTGAACTGTATTTATAATAAAGTTTTATTGTTACCGATGGCTTCAATATCACAGGTACTTCTGCGGAACTTGCATTGTATTAGGATTAAAAAATCTTTTGCCCTATATTCGCAAATCATTTCTCACTGAAGCAAACACCCACACAGAAAAATCTTTATATACAAGTATATGAGGTCATTTATTTTCCAACTCGTTATTCCAGGTTAAATGAAACTACTCTTTTTCGGATTTATTTTTGTAAAAAACTACATACTCCCGACGTTTCGGCTACTTTTCAGCAATCGTGATAATAAAGATGAGATGTGATGACATCTCGTGATCTTAAATGGAATCTCATCTATCTTCCAATTTATTCCAGGTTATCCAGTATTCCATCGTACCACCTCCCTCGTGACGGTAGTCTGGAGTCGTACCGGGACTTCCTCGACCTGCTGCCGGCCTCCGAGCGCGCTGAGTCGGTCGGACAACACGCCTCCGCTGATGTAGCGACACTCGCACAGGTTTATAATCAATACATTCTATAACTTTCATGGGCATTGTGATATAAATAAGATAGCTAAAGTTGTTCAACATTAAATGTATACAATATACCCGTAATATATATAATTTAAGATGAAGTGGATTTTTTATTGGTATTTAACGATATTTTAGTGAAGTACATGAATAAGTTTTTTTAAATATGTAATATAGAGTGATAAGATTCAAATCAATGTGATCAAAATCTAGGAGTTTTGGGATATTGATTAGCGTTTAGTCTTTCAATAAAACTATATTGAACTTATAAAGCATAAGAATATTGTAAAATTCGTCTTATGAAAATAAATTGTCGTATATATTTTTGATATTCCTGTTGATATTTGTGTATGATTCAGAAATAAAACTTGTCGGATATAAAAATGCACAAACGTATTTATTCAATTAATAGAAAATTAGTTAGCGACACCATTGAAAGAAGTGAAAAAAGTAATGTCAACATAACAGCAAAAAGGATATACAACATAAAGAAAATAATTAAGGTTGCGTTCACATTATCTAACAATTCCAAGTTTGAAACATGACTTCATAAAATTGTAATCTGCCGAAAATTTACGCTTTTGTTTTTTGTAAGAGATCAATAGTATAATTTTAACCTGTTATTATTTCAGGACGCTCGTATAATGTGCTCTACGTTGTTCACTCTCGCCTCCACCGGCGGCGGAGGGGCGGGGGGAGGAGAGGATCAAAAGGTTGGTTTATTGGAGAATTTATACTTAAGTTACATTATAAATATTCGAAATTAATTTATTTTATATAAGCAGACTTTTTTCTGCCATCAATTAGTAATTTTTTCCATTTACATATTTTTTACTACTGTTATACTGAGTATATATAGGGTTGCTAATGTAATAATCAATTATTAAATTAGCAACCCTCAAGTCACCTATATAACACTTTTTGTTCTCAACTATTGTCAAGAGAAGAAACTCTGCCCTAATTTGTTAATAAATTATCGCTTGGCCGGCGAACGTTTGATTTTAAATTTAACGTGTTTTTTTAATTTCTAAAACTATATATGTGTGTGTAATTTGTCACGAAAGATATCTGTGGCTTTTTAATTACAATGCCTTAACAAAAAGTTCAACAGAATGAAATATAGTTATAGGTAACTAACTTTCTTCCCAAAGGTGGATGAGTTGGCTGCAGAGATGCTGTCCAAGTTGCCGGGTCGTATCGACGTGGAGACGACTGAGAGGATGATGGGTCCGGAGATCGTGATGCCCATGTGTGTGAGTCTGCTGCAGGAGATCGGCTACTACAACGTGCTCATTAACACTATCATCGCTGGCCTTAAGGTGAATATCATTATATAGAGTCTTCTTCTTCCAAAGACCGTTTTTCTCAATTATATGTTGTCGGACTTCCTTGTCCTGAGTTATCATAAAGAGTGTTTTGTGGCGAGATATTTGTTTAGGTATTTTAATTCATTGTGTTTGAGAGTGATTAGGAAAAGGTTCTACAACTTATGTCAGAATATATTGATATACATATATCAATATTATGAGGATATGGTTGGAATGAAATAGAATGGAGGCCCAAGATGTCTAAGATTTCAAATTGACAAAAACCTAATTTTTGATATTACAATATTTTCCTAGCCTATTTTATGTTCAAGCTCCTTAACTCCATCTATTGTCCAATAGTCTTGATTGTTATTATATTAAAGATTTCTATCTAAACTAGACTATTGCAGCCATATTTTTATAACTACAGATTTTTTTGATACAGATGAATCTTCTCTTGATAAAATATTTAAATTTTTATCTGTTTATTCCAGGAGCTGCGTCGCGCCATCGAGGGTCTAGTAGTGATGTCTGAGATGTTGGAGATCATGTACACGTGTATATTCGAGGGACGCGTGCCGTCCTTCTGGCAGAAAGGTTTTAAATATATTAATGTTATATTCTCTTAAGAACAATTTAAAAAATCCACGCTTTCACGTGTTTGAAGTCTTTTCTTAATACAATTGGGTTTTTGAATTATTTTTTTTTTGTGATAAATGGAAAGATCATATATAAGTTTAATAACAAAACTATTTTTATTTTATTTTTTTTGCAATATTTAAAAAGTTATTTCAAAATAAAAATTAAATTTTAAATTCAGTACCGAAGACAAGCCGACAGCTCGTGAATAAACCCGAGCGCGTGTGACGTCACAATGTTAGTTTTTGCTCATTGTAGCATACAGAGATATAATAATTAGTACAGTGTTTTGAGTTTTTATCTAGTAAATTCTGTTGGCATTGTTAAATAATCAAAAGTTTTGTACCATTATGTACAAAGACTACAAAAACAACTCCTGAAAAAATGTTTTTAAATGTTCCACAAGACGAAAAACGTCGAAAGAAATGGTTTCAAGCAGTGCATCGAGATTATTCAAAAACAAAATCAATTTTTTTTGTTGTGAAGATCATTTCGTTGTAAGTTTTCATAATAGTATTGTTATTAATTATTATTTATCTAAGTGTATAAATCGAATAAGTATAGTTCAATAATTAATTTTTTTACCTGGGCTCCAAATCATAACCTTTAGAATCGTAGCATTAAAAAATTTTAATTGATAATTCAAAGCGATTAAATAGTAAATCTATATATATGTTTGTCTAATAATTGGACTTCAATTAATAGATATTTTCATAATTTTATAACATTCTAGGTTCTGTATCAGACTACATTTAAATTTTTAAAGTACATATATGTTATTTTGTTTTTTTTTATAATGTTATAATAACATTTTATTAATAATGATTTAATGAAATAATTATTAATTATATTTAATAGAGAATAAATACTAATTTTCATTTAGAATAGTATTTTTTGACAGACTTACCTTGATGTCTTAGCACCTCGAACTTCAGCAAAATTAAACCGCACTTTTTAAAAAATTAGTTATCATAAAAATATATTAACATCAGGAATATTATCCGATTTTGCTTTTATAAATCCTTTATCACACATAGTCGAAATAAACTTTTCAAATCGTTTTTCACTAATAAATTTGAGATATTTTTATCAAGTTAAAGATAATAGCCATAAACACTGTACTATTATGAAATTGCTTTAACATTATGACGTCACAAGTATGCTGACCAATCATGGCGCGTTTACAGTCACGTGATATATTTTTGAATTTTATCAATTTTTAATTGTTTATAATTAATTTAAAAAAAATATTTCAAGTTTTTTGCATTAAAAATCCAATATAATTAATAATAAAGTTTTAAAATACATAAAAAAAATCAATACTTTTTTTTTTTCAAAAACCCAATTATTCGTTTCTTCTCCTTTCTTTTATCTGTACAGATATTAAGTCTTGTTTAAACTTTGATCACAGTTGCTGCAAAGTATCCGAAACGTCGGGAGTATGTAGTTAAAATAATAAAAAACCCGTAGTAATCTGAACAATATTAGTTTCATTTCAATGAATACTTTTAAAAATCTTAGATGTCATTAATATTGGACTTTGTTCTGAATGTAGAGTTTAATATTGGTATATCCAGTTGGCAAGGTGTACACGCTATATGTGTAGAAATATCATACTATATTGTACTCGATCTTATCTGTGTGTGCTTGTTTTTTATGTCAAAGGTGGCAAACGACCAAACCGCCTACTTGATGGGCAGTAGTGACGGTCGCTTATTGAAATCCCTTTGGATAACAACAAATACTGTCAAACATTACAAACAATACTGTTCGTAGGTCGTCCGTCCATCAAGCCGCTGGGCGCGTGGTGCCGGGAGCTGTTCCTCCGCGGTTCTCACCTCACGTCGTGGTCCAACGCGCCCCGCTCGCCCCCCACCCTCTGCTGGCTGCCCTCCCTCGTCGCCCCTACGGGATTTCTCACCGCTGTCATGCAGGTGATGGTTAACACACACAGAGACAATACTCAGTTTTGTATATGAATCTTTTATAAATAATAATTTGCGTATCGTCGTTGGCCCTTATGAAATTTACTGAGTTCGATAAAGTGAGATTGAAAGAAAAGATAATTTTATTAGTTCATGTATTAAACCTTAGTATCTTGTATATCAGACGACAGCCCGCGGTGAGAGTTGGCCCATCGACACTCTGTGTTGGGAGTTCACGGTCATGCCGCTGGAGGAGACGGCCTTCGTGAGACCGCCAAGAGACGGCGGGGTCTATATACGGTGAGTACAGATGTCAGACGATATTGGACTCTATTATAACTAACTTAGGGTTTAATATTACTATATTTAGATGGCTGGGCTTATTATACAGTATGTTCACAAATTTCAAACAATATTGGACTCTATTATACTCGTACTGAATTTAGGGTTTAACATGAGTATGTAAATCCAAGAGTCTAAATACGGTGTGTGTGTGTGTGTGTACAAATATCAAACAATATTGGATTCTTTTAAATGAATTTAGAGTTCAATATTGGTATTTCCAGACGGCCGGGTATATATGTATATACTGTAGTATGTGTAAAAATATCAAAGGAACTTGGTCTTTATCGTATTGAATTTAGGGTTTAATATTATTATATCCAGATGGCAAGGTTTATACGTTATATGTGTAGAAATATCAAATTATATTGCACTCTATTCTTTTTTTTTTTTTTATGTGAAAGCTGGCAAACGAGCAGACGGCCCACTTAATGGAAGGTGGTTACCGTCGCCCATGGACATCCGCAACATCTATGTTGCGGATGCATTGCCAACCTGATTTTGTAGGGATAGGGAGGGGTGGGAATAAGGAAATCGTAGGAAAGGGTGGGAATAAGGAAATCGTAGGAAAGGGTGGGAATAGGGAAAGGGCAACCGGCTCTCTCACTCATCGGACGAAACGCAGCCATTAAAGGCTACTTCACGCCGATCTTCTGTGGGAGGGTGGAACTTCCCCGGTCGAGCCAGCCCATGTTCGAGCTGTAGTAACTGACTACAGCTAGGCTCTACCACCTAATAAATATTCTACTGTATTTAGGGTTTAATATTTAATGTATACCCAGGGGTCTGTTCCTGGAGGGCGCTAGTTGGTTCCGTAAGGACGGTCACCTACAGGAGCCGCTGCCCATGCAACTAGTGTTCCCTATGACTCCGATACACTTCAAGCCAATTCGAGCCACCGGGAGACGCTTGCGAAGTAATATATGACGACTTTATACTGTTCTACTTAAATCTATATAAATATGACACATTCTAAAACTAGGAAATAATTAATTCAATATAAAATAGTATTTACTGAAATATTTTTTAAGAAACAGAGCTAACAGCAATACATATACAAAAAAAACTAATTGAATGACTTTTATATATATTCTTATAATCACTATATATACTTATAATCACTACATACACTTCGTCGTCCTCGGCGTATTAGAGCCCACTGCTGATCAAAGGCCTCTTTCTCACATGGAGAAGGTTTGAGCATTAATCACCATGCTTGCCCAAGACGGGTTGGAGATTCTTATAATTGTGAAATTATAACTCCATTTCCTCACGATGTTTTCATTTACCGTCTGTCAGTGGTGTCTAAATACTTTTAAAAAGTACATATGACTTGTAAAAATCACATTGGTACTTGCCAGGATCGAACCCTCGCCCTCGTGCACTGTACAGCCCTAGCCAGGGTCTGCCAAAGGGTCTGCCATTGACTTACACATATACTTATAATAATATAATTTGTAGATCGCTACGTATGTCCGTGTTACTACTACCCTCTCCGTATGGGAGCCTTCGTGGTGGCCGTTGACCTACACTCGGGCAAGGAGACTTCAGACTTTTGGGTCAAGAGAGGCACCGCGCTGCTGTGCACGCTAGCTACTTAAACTAAGTTTTCATTAAACTTAATTATTAAACCTGTAGTTTATTTATTAGGCGAAGACAGATGAAGAAGTTGTGTTTAGTTTTAATAAATTTTATAAATAATAAATATTGTTTTATTTGTTGTATTACTTTTTGGTAACGACATGCAAGTGAAAGAAAATATATACGTTTTAACATTTATTTACAACTTAGAATGACTATAAGTAGGCGTAAATCTTCAAAATTAAATTAAATACAAACGTACAGCTTCAATAACGGTTGGAAAAAGATAGAATTATTGTAGACAATTAACATAATGAATTAAAATATACTGTGAAAAGTCAATGGATAAAGTAATCTTTAAAAAAAATGCTCTTAATAAAAAATGGCACCTAATATAGTAACTAACTTGTAATACATGAAATAAAAAGTGACTACAAGCGAGGCGGAGTTTTAAAACATTGATAATAACAATATACATATATTTTCGAGTAATTTCTTTCAAACTTGGATCCACTTTATTAGCGAATATACCAAAGAGACAAATATTTTAATCCGTTAAACTAAAAGCTATAAAATCTAAGGTTAAAAGTAAAATAACTTGCTTATATTGTAAATAATTAAATATTACCACAATAATACCTCACATACTTATAAACTAGATTGTTATTAATTGACTCTGAGCTTCTACATTTTTTTATTAGTTTCATTATGGCATTGTTATACAAATAAACAAGTAGAAGCTCTTTTAATCAGTCTACAACTTAAGTGATCGTATTCCCAATTACTAAGACGACACAATTTATCCTCTCGAAGAATTTAATTTAATTTCGTCAAGAATTATCTTTAATATATATATTTTTAATTCAATCAGCTGCTAGCGAGAGGAATTAGCGCTCATAACTAATAAATTGTTAGACGTTCATCAAACGGCTGGTTTATCTGATTGGTATCTTCTTGAATGGAATCTTCTCTTAAATCTTCTGTACGGACATCTCCCCGCACTTCTATCATAGGCTCCGTATTCGCAGTTCGGTGTGGTGCAGTCGCCTTGCTTCACACAGAATCTGTCTCTTAGTCCGAAGTGTTCCCTCCCTTTAGCGAGTGAGAGACAGTCGCGTTTTTTGTTAAGGTCGGGCCAGTCGCACACACAGCTGCACACGTCGTCCTTGATCCGCTTCCTAAAGAGCGTTGGGCATGTACATCTGGAAGCAAAAAGCAAAAAATACATGAGCATTATTAATTTGAATTATAATTAAGGCAGAAGATGCTTGGAGACACAGATCAATTAATCGACATATACTAATGGACATGCCGTACACGTATAATAATCTGCAGTATTTTTTTGATTTGAAAAGAGTGAGAGAGATGGCCTATGCTTTCGGTCTAGCACTATCTGTTTCCTCACAGATGATTGGCGCTCAGTTTTCATGACAAGCACGGTATATAAACTTATTTAATTTTTGTATTCAAATTTATTGTGAAAATAAAAATATATGAAAAGCTGTATGACATTAGGAAATAATAAATTATCCAGAAGGTCATATACATAACATCTTAATTACGGTACTATTTTGAGAGAGATAAAGATAGACCGAAACTCCGTTTCCACTCTTTCTTTCAGAGTGCCACAATTCTTATCTCTAAGGCATGTCCATTAGTGGATGTCGATGGGTCAATTTAAAACTATTTTCCTACCTGCGTAGTAAGGGTGGTGATGTTTGTGCTTCATCCTTCTCAGCTACTGGTTCTTCAGTAGGAGCCTGCCAGTCATTTTGTCTTTCTCTGTCTCGAGTCTCTTTCCTCTCTTCTTTATGTTCTATTCTAGTCCGGGCAGTGCTCTGTAGAGTATCACGCGAAACACAAGCGCATCTCGTGTGGTTAAAGAATAGTATTCGAGCTGCTGTTAGATTCTTGTCTGGTTTATTTAACTGAAAATGAAACCGAACATGTTTGATTATGACATTGAATTCTTATATGTTATGTTCATAAAAGTGTAGAAAAATTGTAATTAGACTTACAAAGAATGGTAGCGCTACATATTTTCCATCCACAGGAGCACACACTTCAGATTCGTCATAACAGCAACCGGAGTCGGGTGCACAGCGATGCAATTGCACGCAGGGAGGCATGTATCTGAAATAATAAGCAATTATTATATAATTTGGACACAAAATCTTAGCAAAATGGTTTTTGTGGTAGCAGATAATTAAATACATACACAGTATCAGCAGCCGGGGCTAGTTTTCTGACTGAGAGCCAACGTGGTTGTGGCGTGAGACATTTCCCAGCTCGCACGACGTTACCAATGTTGGCGATCACAGCTTTTCTAGTCGCCACACGTTCTTCTGCCGTGGCGTGTGCTGAAATGATACATAGTGGTTTAAATTTAAAATGGCGAATTTCGTTATTAGGCCAGTGTAGAAGCCTTTAAAATTAATGAAAAGTGAAAATAAATTATAGTATGTAGAATGTAACTCATTATAAAAAGAGGGGAATATTATAAAAATTAAAGGAAAAATAATTTACGGGCGATCTGAGGTCGAGATATTTTTTTCTTCACCATTGGTAAATAGAGATCTTAACAAATTGAAAACATACAAAATTTTTGAAAAACGCTGATATTTGACGGGTGATTTTTCGATTGAAAATGAGGCTGATTTTTCGATATTTATTCAAAATAAGCTGAAAAAATTAATATATCTAATCAAATAAATTACAGTGTATTTGTAACATCAAAAAGAAAGTTTTCACCAAATTTCGTGATAAAATATTGTTTTTTGTAATAAATAAAAAACCAAAAATTTAGTTTTCCGCAATTTTCACTTAAATTTTGAGGTTATGTAAAAAAAATGTTAGAACAAAAGTTTTAGATCTTTTTATTACCTACAACTTTGCCATATAACATTTTTCCGTAGGACTTTTAGTTTTGCCGGAAATCAAGAAAACCCATTTTTACCCTTAAATACCCATCCCCATACCCTTCCCGACCTCAGATCGCCCGTAAATTATTTTTCCTTAAATTTTTATAATATTCCTTGTATAATGAGTTTCATTCTACTATAATTTAATTATGTTTTAAAAGCTATCGGCACTGGTCCGTATTACCAAATAACAATACTGAAACAACCGTAGGATAAAATTAATTAAATGGACTCTATTTCCAATGTTTGTAAAGTTTTATTGACTTTAAAGTTAGTAAGAAACTGCATTACAGTTATTTAAAATCTTGATTAACTATAGACTATAGTAGATAGAATATTAGAAGCTCAGTTCTTATTACTCACAGTCGTCCAATATCCTTGGCCTCTCATTTGTAGCTGCTACTGGGTCCACCGCGGAAACTATAGTGTGTCTGTAGCCATCTAGCCTAGTGATGGCCGATGGAGTTACTCCCAGCAAGGGTCTAGTGGTGGAACTGGTGTCATCTTCCAAGGGATCCCACTCCTCACCAACGTCGTTTGCATAATCGCCATCACCCTCTTGATCTAGATCCTGAAATACGAGTATTATTGTAGCGTTAGAATAAAAAAACTGTCATTACCTCACATTTTTGATAGACTTTTGAAGAATGAAATAATTAGTATTATTGGGGCGAATACCTATGTATTTTATTAGGAATATTTAAGTTCTTTACATAATGAAAATGCATGTTAATAATAATAAATAAAATCCTTGTAATAAAACAGTTTTACACATAAATAGTCGGTCATTCGCGTTGTACCCAGCCTCAGGCTGACAACATAATGCACTATTTGCGTCAATTGTTCTAAGTCATCTTTAAGCTCAAGTTACAATATTTGTAATGCAACTAAGTGCAATTCCAATTTAAGACTGCGCAATCGTAATACCTACATCCGCAACCCTATAAGGCAGGTTTAAATCTATTGCACAATCAAATTATATTCCTACTTAAATAACTTAAGGGTTTTCGGTATTAAGCTTAACCAAATCCTTAATTTAATATGAGTTTTGATTTAATTACAAACATTTGCAAAAAAATAAGTTGGACATGAAAGCGAATTATTAAGTATAAATAATTGTTATGAAGTTTTAGTATTCTTAAAATGAAGTTATTTAAATAATCTCCATATACAAGCCAGTCAACGAGATGCCATTCCCGGTAGAGTACTGAAACAATTCCTTGTACAGCCAATGCGTTCACTTTACAAGAATGTTCCAGGAATAGATTCGAACGTCTGTTTCTTTTCATTATGATCGATTTTATTGCCTTAAAGCAACTGGCCATGAATCATTTCCGTTAACCTAAATATATAACCGATATTAAATATTAAATATTTTATTGACAATCATAATTTATGATAATTTTGATTTATGTTCAGACATAGCAGTTAAACGACCGACTGTAAAATATGAATAAAGAAAATGTATTAGGAGATGAAAGTTTAGTACCTTATTTGTTGTAATGTAAAATTTTATGATAGAAGAAAGTTTTTGTGTGTGACGAGAGTGTACAAAAAATATTACTCACTCATCATGTATGTACATACTCGTTTATGAACAATGATTTTGTCGTTAAGAATGCTTAAGCGTCATGTTTTTAGTGACAATATGAGAAGTGCTTAAATGAAAGGTACAAAGACCATAAACTTTCATTGCTTTCAAATCAATAGTGTCATATATGTTGCAGTTTATTTACTATATAACTGTTGTGTACAATATGTTCTAGAAGTTAGATAGATTATTAAAGATCGGCATAATTTTAACACATACGTGATCATATTTGGATACTGTAATTTCGGTAATATTGTTTTGCTGATAATGAATTAAGAAAACTTTTATAAGTTTATACAAATTTAGTCCATAATTTAATTTATTGAACAAAAAGTCAGGGGAAGTAGAGAGATATCTGTTTTTTAAGGAATAATTAGATAAAATATATGATTTATAAAATCTAATATCACTCGTGATTCTAAAGGACATAGTGAACAATTATTTAGTGTATTAAATTGGTATTTCCATCTTAGGTATTATACATTAAATCGGCAAAGGTCATAGTTTTGAGGTCAAAAGGAAAGTGAACAGGGATCAACGCGGTGTCGGGAGGTTATCGCTTGTGTAAAATTATGCTATTTACATCTGGTTAAGCTATTCAGCGGTTAAAATATTCTGTAGTTTATTATAAACTGATTCTATTGTTATATGAATTTTTTATAAGAGAAAACTTACTTCAGTTATAATTTAAAACAGGATTTCTTTTACTGTTTACTTCCTTTCAAAACGAATTGTGTATCTATTAATTTCGTAAAATCCGCGTTATGATTCCCAAGGCACTGTACCTAATGAGTCAAGATATCGGCAGAAATCTCTCATGTATAGGAGATAAGACTATCTTGAAATTAATTCAAATATTTCTATATAATCATTAATAGCACTTAGCAACAGAGCTAAGATAAATGTTGTATAGAAAGAATCATTAGTTAATTACGAAGTTTAAAATATCTTAGCATTGTTTGAATATTAACATCAAAGGTCACGGCGCTATAATGTACAGAGTGAACAAGAAATTAAATAATGTGCAGAGAAAAATATTTTAGTAACAGATGCACGTCTTTGAGAGACAGCGAGGAACTAAGACAAGTAGATCTATAAATATAGAAGCGTTTAATAATATAAAGAAGGATTCTTTTATTGGCAATAACTATATTTATTTGTATGAAAATATTATTGAAATAATAAATAGACAATATATTAAAAAAAATATTGATTTTCTTTATTTCGCAAAACAATAATTATATTACGATTGATGAAAACTTTTCTTTTCTTTGGCTGTAACGTCAACTTTTTCTTATGACTTGTCGAAGACATTTTTGTCATGTTCTTCATGACACTGACATTGACATCACGTTATTATATATATTTTTGTTTTATTCTATATAATAATAAAACAACGTTTATCTTCTTCTTCCTGGCAATTTCCCAGCTTTAGCCAGGGCCTGCCTTACATATTGTGAATAGTTTTGGCTAATTGTTTTTACGACCGGCCGCCTGCCTGACATCAACCCTCTTTGGGAATAAAACAAAGTTTATGTGTTGATTAAAATCATAAGTCTTTACATCAGGCTTACGTGAGACTTTCAAGTAGCGATAGCGAGGTTATTACTAAGTTATTTAGCAATTTCTCATAAACATTACATTTTATATAAGCAACATAATATTAAAATTATTAATTAATAATCTACATTTATTTATATATATTGTAATAGTTAACTTTTACTTTCAATCTTTTATTTGATATGTAGCTATGTTCTTTAGTTTGTCATTTCATTTGATTATTATCAATAATAATAAATTCTGCTACCAGAATGAAACCACGATGTAGAAGTATAATTTAACATAATATATTCGACCTCTAAATGAAAATCATCGATTATAGTACATACCAATAAATTACGATACAAATGTTAGTAAATCACATAGTTGCGTTAAACAAAATATTGTAATTAAAATATTGCCATTCGCTCGTACCTAAAGATTCTTGTTTGAAATATTTGCGTGTTATATGTAATGTGTTAAGATGGTTCAAAATAATATTTACTAATATACCTTTAGATTTGAATATACAAGAAAAGTTTTAGATTATTATAAAATTGATATAAAAAGGTGTAGTCTTTAGTTTTAGATTATTATAAAATTGATATAAAAAGCTGTAGTCTATAAAATTGATATAAAAAGGTGTAGTCTTTAGTTTTAGATTATTATAAAATTGATATAAAAAGCTGTAGTCTATAAAATTGATATAAAAAGGTGTAGTCTTTAGTTTTAGATTATTATAAAATTGATATAAAAAGGTGTAGTCTTTAGTTTTAGATTATTATAAAATTGATATAAAAAGCTGTAGTCTATAAAATTGATATAAAAAGGTGTAGTCTTTAGTTTTAGATTATTATAAAATTGATATAAAAAGCTGTAGTCTATAAAATTGATATAAAAAGGTGTAGTCTTTAGTTTTAGATTATTATAAAATTGATATAAAAAGGTGTAGTCTTTAGTCTTTAATTCCTGAGTAATGCGACATTTGGTATATGGTAGGAATGTTATTACTTTAAAATATGTTAATCCAAAAAATTATATAAAAAAAACTGCACACAGACAAATTACACAATTATATGTATACATGTAAATTTCGACAAGTAATACACAACATTACCCTTTTCTAGTTCGTCGTAATCGGTTAATAGGTTAGGTAAGGGACACATCAGATAAATATAATAATATTTATTTATCATTATTATTAACATCCATCAGATTTACACATGTAGTGAGTGCATATGAATTGTACGTAAGATAGAAATCAGTGGGCCACGATAATTCTTCAATTTACTAACAAGATTTCCTTGTGCAACGATTAACTTGTTCAGACATTTAATAAACATTATTTATACAAATAAAGCACAGAAACCGTTCATGTATTTACTTAAAATATTTTATTATATATAGATATTACAAATTGTTTGTTCGAAATCAGTTTCTACACTTGTCCCTTGCTTTGAGAACATGTTTATATTATGTCATAATTCTAAGAAACAAAACATAAATGTTCTTACTTATTTATAATCGTCGTTTAACGTACTTAGAATAGATTAAATGTGGTTTATAGAAGGTACTTAAATTAAAATATATCGCTATCATTGTGTGAAAACCAATATAAAATAAAGTTATTTAGACATTAATATTTTCGGGACGTATTTTTATAATATAAACAGTAGATAAAATATTTTTAGGTTTCAAAGATGGCATTCAAATAAAACAATCTTATCTTTTTAAAAGTAAAATGAAGGATAAATTCAAAGACTTAAGAATCACAAATATGAATGAATTTGTAGCCGAACTATTGCTAAGACGTCGCGTTAAGTTCATAAGATAAGGAGGTTATCGTTTTAAAATAATATACACAAATGGATTGATGTGCATATCTCAGCAAGGTGAATGTATTTTTAAATGTAGCTTTTACAGTGGGCTCTGGCGGTCTAAGAGTTAGTGATATTCCTAGAACGCGTCGGATGTGAGAGTATTAAACCTAAGCTTCGAAATCAGAAACGTATCATTATTTACGATAATTGTACATAACTTGAACATTTAAAAGTTAATTAATAAGTTATATGAGATTCAATTTGATGAGGAAGAAACTCACTAATTTGTTAAAACATTTGGTGGAGATAGAAATAACTTTTCGAATTTTTTTGTTTGTCAATAGAAGTAGTAACAAATCTAGATGGTATAATTAAAATGAAATTGAGTTTATTCAAGATGTCTTAAGCATTTTATTTTATTAATGAAAAAAAGGTTGAGCTAAAATTTTTAAAATGCAACGCTGTTAATTTTCAAACAACCCTGGAGATAACCCTGTACCCTAAGTAACCCTGGAGATGCGTGTAAAAATATTATTATCTGTATCTGGAAGTTAGAGATTTTTTAATAATATTTTTAATTACTCGAATTGAGATTTAAAGCTTTGGTTATACAGATATCTACATGTCTACAAAAAGCCTCTCAGGTTGATTGCTACCAATCAATTTATGGCACTAGTGATCTGAGTTTATACGAGTTTATACTTACTCTGCCTAAAGCCTAAATTATCTCATGGTTGAAAGTGTGTGTTATTTATTAAATACCAATATATAATCTATATTGATACGTAATATTGAGTACGTAATGATTACGTACAAGAAACTTTCAAATTTCAATTGCAGTAATGAGTTTTGTATTGCAAGTTATGGCTTAAAGATGGCACACTAATTGTTTGTTTGTGAGAATTACAAATACCTTTTGAATGACTATTAAGTATTATTTCTTAAATCTCTTATATAATGTGACATGTATGTATGTAACAAATTGAAGAATGAATATTAATAGTTTTGTGAATTGACCTTTTATTGGCGTAAAAGAAATATCAGAGATACATACATTTTAAAATAAAAATTGTTTAATATTAAAATCACTTAATCTTTAATTACATATTAAATGAATCCAATGAGAGTGTTATTATAATATTTTATTGTAAAAAAATAATTGAATAATAAAAAAAATGTATTTTAAGCAAAAATTTAAATTACAGTTTTTATTACATTTAGGGACATACTCTGTTAATAATTAATATTTTAATTCATTATTTGGTGTAACATTATAATTTAAAACTTACGCTTATTTATAACGTCTAAGTAGAAATCCCTTAATGAATTAGTTTCTTTTCCAAGTTTTATGGAATCTTTGATTTTAAAGTATTTGCTAGCAGTATATATGCATTTATTAATAAGTACAAAGACAGACAGATTTCTGTATCAAATAATAAGAAAATTATGAAGTAAAGTATGAAGTAGAAAGTAAGTTTAAGATTTCGTAAAAGCACATAAAATTTTAATGTATTTTGTAACGATTTGATAGTTTCTATTAGGATTTTAGTAAAAGATGTTACTTCCGATGAAAAACAAAAGTTTCGTTTCTTTTATAAACGACGAAGTTAAATTATTCAAATATATTCGTATCTATATTTTTTTTACTTTAAATCAAAGTTGATCTTATATTTTAAATTTAAAATTATAAGCACTGCTTTTATAATTTACTTTTTTCTATACTTTCTAATTGATTTTTTATATCATAATATAATAATATATCTTTGAGAAGACAGATAAAGTAAATGTCTTAGTCACACTGTTTTTCTTATCTTGTCAAATTATTGTTATGTAATTATTTCCAGAAAATTAAACGAAGTCGGTTCATGGAGACAACACAAAATAAATGGACTGTTAATTTTATAATAAAATGTCACTAGAGTCTGGAACTAGGATTCCGTTGTTAAATTTAAGTGTTGTTTGTAAATGCGTTTACTGGCAATATTACGACATCTTAGAATAATATTGCACATGTGACACAAACATAGCTACATCCAATAACTTTATTATGATAGCTTTTTTATTTTGTTTCTCATCTACGAGTATTTCGTAATAAATGTTTAACTGTACATTGTACAATATCTTAAAAAATGTTAGACATTCGATTAAGGATAAATGGCCATAGTTTCAAGACATATTAGTTATTTGAATCAAAATAAAAAACGTTTGAAAGCAACTTGGTCAATATTATTAATTTCTATTAATCTATTTTTTTATAATATGACTAAAAATGAGTGATAATATTTATTTAAAAGTTATTTGTCTTTTATTTCTTACGAAAATTATCAAGTTAATTTGACGTGTGCGCAATAATCGCTCGCTTTATTTGTTCTGCTGAGTGGTTTCCATCACTGAGTTTTGCAATTCAAATTGAGTTGAGTCGTGACCTACACTAAGTCTCATTGACTGATGAGGTATATGTATTGTATACGTAACTGTACATTTCTAAATTTTTCTTATTTACAATAATTATTTTAACATTAGTTATATTGCTCTGAATTACACGAACTATTTATAATCCTCATATTTGTCATGTTAGTATATAATCAATATATCTTGCACAATACTTGGCATCGGTGTCCAGTTAATTTTAACTGAACATAATAACTGAAATAGAAGAAAAAAATTGAATATTTGTGATGTGACAGCCCTTTGATCGTAACTGCGAAAATCTGAATTATTACTTAATAAATTTTATATCTAAAATACTTTTACAGACGCAATTGCATAATAAATATTATTTGTGTATATTATTATGTAATAGCAATGAAAATAATTTGTTAATTTTTACATCTGTAAAACATGAAAGAATTGTCTGAATATATATATTATTTAGTTTAAAAAACCTCTTATTAGTTAGTCTTATTTAAATGAACAATTACTAAATATTTATTATAAACAATTGAATTCAAATAGGGATTAAATTATATATGTCCCAATAGAGAAAGCAAGATCCTTTATGTTAGTTGGTTGTAAGCATTCAAAATGATTTATAACTTATTCAAATGAAGTTATTTTTCTAATAATTACGAAGCAGACATGGCTTGTTACGATTTAATTATTCATGCAGCTTGCGTACGAAGTGAATGGCTTGAATGGCTTGCACGAGCTGGCTTGTAACTCAAAGCTCAACCAGACGGCTACGGTTATTGAAATATGCTTTAAATTCAAAAACTAACAAAAAACTTTGAACGGACCATATTGTTCTCGAGTCGTAAATCTCAATTGCGATTATTTCTTTTGACTTGATAAACTGTTACAAAGACATTGAAATTTTAAGTGAATTTATGTAAAAAATAAATGTGATAGATTCAAATATTTCGTTCTTTTCATCAAATTCAATGTTTTTCTTATATTAATATTATTTTTATAGTGTTTGTGTGGATAAATTTTGTTTTTATAAAGTTACTTACATCGTGATCAGACCGTGTGATAATAATTCTGGTTTATGTGTATTTAATGTTTTATTGCGAGTCTAGATATTAAGCCAAGTGTTATATTAGTAAAATGATTCATGCAAAAGCACTGTAATGTCAACAACGTTCTAGGAACTTTATCTATATAGAACGTATGTTTGTTTGTCCAACGCCTAATCTTAGCATTTTCTTTTTGATACAAGTTTTGTAATTTTCGGCGGTAAAAAGAGATTAACCCATAATTAACAAGTACAATATATACAAGCAACAACTTTCGAAATTTGAAGATTAAAGTATAAATAATTATACAGAAGTTATAAAAAAAAAATAGAAAAATAAGAATCTTCTTTGCCTCTTCCCACGTTAAGTGGGGTCGGCTAGAAAGAAATCTAAAAATAATAATTATTGTACCTATATATACCCATAATAAATAAGTACTTTACATACAATTATTTTATATTTAATTTAATTATATTTAATTTATATCCGGGGATTAACCGTCCAGTATGTTATAAGAGGTAGAAAGAGAAAAAAGTCCCTTTTTTACTAATGCAATAATTTCATTTAAACAAAATTTACTTTTTCTGAAAGACATAATATCTTTATGTTTATGTATATATTTTTTAATGGAAAATATTGATTTAAGTATAAAATATTTTTATTAGAAATATTCGCGAGTATCCTTAAATCACTATCACATTTATAATACTATCAATGATTTCGGAATCCATCGGAACAGACATACATTTAAATTTATATATACATATTATTTTATATGTAAGTATATATTTAAATCAATTCTCGATCTACCATCTGGGGAATTACAAAACGATTTATCGTTATCGTTAAACAACGTATTTAAATTATATTTTGATATATGTATCTGATAATAATAAATCAGAAAATTGTTTTAGTAGTCGTATGTACATAAAAGGTTATTTAATATCTCATCACCACAACTTACATCATCGTTCCATTCAGGATAGTAATCATCGGTGTACTTGTCTGTTCTCTCATCATTGATCCTCTGCAACTCCTGGACCACTCCTCTGAGCTGGTCATCACTCATGCTCCCCCACAACTGCATCGCGGATAAAAGCTCCTCATCATCATCACTCAACTCTCTGTCCGGTGTCAACGAGTTCAATCTATCCAACTTAGCGTACAGTTTACTATTATATCTAGGCGCGACGGTAAATTTTTCTAATTTCTCGTACAACTTATCGAGTCGTTCGGCGAACGTCGGCGACTCTGTAACATGTGCGGTTATCTGACTTGATATTAAGAGGCACAGGAGTGTGAGACGCAGCATGATGCCACCGCGGTCAAACGAACACTGGCTCAGGCGCACGAGATGCCTCGTAGTCAGTGAGACTGTTACAGACTCCGACGGGCGACGCTCACGTTAGATTACTACGAATATCAACTAAATCACATCAAACATATTACAATAATATTATAATATCTTAAAAATCAAAGATTATTTATTCTGCATTATTATACTGAGTTAAGAATTTTTGATTTTTGGTTGTTTTAAAGAGTCAAAGATTAATCATTTACCCCGCGTTGCGTCCGTGAGTAGTTATATCTGAGATATAAATAAGAACCCGTCGGCGACCCATTCATACCGTCTGTATTTCGGTTGGGGATCGTTGTACCGAGATCGAAATATTTATTTACACGTTTTATATGCATTTATAAAGCTAAAGGATTATATATACTGATCAATTAAACTAACATAACAAGTAAATGAGAGGTTACATTCAGTACAAAACGGAGTTAATTTACCGTGGGGTATTGTGTTCTATATTAAGAATTCCATACACGGTTCGCAAACAGTTTTAGAAAAGGTAACAGTTAGCGGGGAACTTTCTTAAGCTCTATATGGATATGACATCACAATAAGTAAACTAAGCAATAATGTGACACACTTTGGAAATATGATAAAAAAATAAAATTACTAGCTATTACAGCGTTGTACATTACACAGAATATACGGAATAAACGAATAAAAAAACTAACGTTATGCAACTGTAATTTGAATTTAAACATTATCGTTTTCATTAATATATGTCATTATGATTATCATTATAACAACTTTTTATAATACAACGCGGGAATGCGTGTGGTCTGATAAAAACGTGACTCGGAACGAACCAGACGTTAGTGAGTTTACTTTACATGAAGTTTTTAAAACAACTCAACATCTGTAACGTTTCTTACGAAGCAATTGATACTAGTATTTCAAATTTGAACATTTTAGGGTGCGTGTATGTTTGTTGCGTCTTAACGCAAAAAATGCTTAACGGATTTCGATGGAACTTTACAGCTATGTAGCTTCAGTATCAGAATAGGACATAGATTATAATTTATTCCGAAATTAGCTATAGTTAATGCAGGATCCAGGCGTAACAGTTGTATTTCGTGTGAAGTCCCGACTACAGATGACGCCGACGATTGATTACCGCTAATGTTTTAAGACACTCCATTTCCGAACGAAGTTGTATGCAAAAACTAGCGATTAACTAAATTAGTATGGAATAAAGTCATTAAGTTAGAAGGAAATAAATCACATTTTACAGTAAGGTCGTGATCTCTTCGGGGATTTGTATAAATCACATAATATCTTAATTTTATGGTTTATGGAGTTATTCATGAGATCAGATTCAAGTCGATTTCTCTACAGATTGAGGGCACACTTTGTTATCATTACCTTATCCATGCTTTGTTGGCACACACTTCTTTATTTTACATATAGTGGGTGTTAAATTTAAAAATTACTTAAAATATATCGTTGTGCATATATCCCTACTAATATTATAAATAAGTAACTCTGTCTGTCTGTCTGTTACGCTTTCACGTCTAAACCACTGAATTGATTTTAATGAAATTTTTTACAGAGATAGAGTTGACCATGAGAAAGAATATAGGATAGTTTTTATCCCAGACTTTTGAAAGGTTATTTTGGAAACGCGATATAACCGAACACCACGCGGGCGAAGCTGCGGGCGGAAAGCTAGTAAATAATAATTTAGAGCTCTCCTTAACATGCCGCCAACTGATATTTCTGTTTGATCTTCTTCCCATAATAGCTTATTAAATAAATGCTAACATTAATTATAAAGATTCCAGGGGTGCTCAATTCTTGGTATGTGATAACCGGTTTTTAGTTTGTAGCGATCATTTAAATACGCTGGTATATATACAAGATAAACACATAACCCTTTTTGTCATCACAGCTTTCGGGTAAAATGATATACGAATGATGTCTTCATAGATTTTCGTATACACATTTAAATGAAAGTTAGTTTTTGTTATGATTTTACGTCTACATGTTTCCTAAAATAAAAATAAAAAAATGTTTACGACAGCTGAAAATTAATAATAATACTTATAAGTATGTTTAAATAATATTTCATTATAACTAATTAAATCTATAAGACTGCTGAAGCAAATCAAGCAAAATGTTGCATCATTAAAAGCAATTGTTATTAAATAAATATATAGTTGCATTAGTTAAATATTTTATTTCTTATGAATCATATCACTCTTAGCATGACCGTCTAAAGTATGGGTTTTAATCAGAAAATTCTTTCTCAGATATCTTCAATTCTAGCGAGTTCACGTCTCCATTCCACACTTTAATATTTTGTTTATCATCGTCTTGTTTTTGTTTGATTCTCTCTATAATCACTTGATTGTGGTGATGGAAAGACGAGTAGGGGACGTATGCCCATACTATGGAGCGATGCGGTTGAGAAAGTCTCATAGTAGAAGATGCAGGCCAATATCCACTTGACTTAGAATCGAGAGGTCTGGAGAGCTATGGTGGATAAAGCAAGCCGCCATGAGGTCATTTAGTTCTTAGGATACGACAAGAGAGAGAGAATCACAAAAAAGCCCTGAAACAGTATTACTTTTATTCAAAAAAGCTATCCACCATTGGTGTCACTATAACTGCAAAAACAATTTATTATTTATATGTATTCAAAATGATCAAAGCATACAATTAATCTATTTATTCTATGGCATTATAATAATATACGTTCTCAATATGATGTTATACTTACTTTTATTATATCCACAATATTACTGGGTTTTAAACATCAAATACGTCAAGCAGCTTATTACAAAAACTCATTAAATTAATTCATTTTATTAGAATTTGATAACAATGATCAAAAGACACCGGCGCTATTAATTACGACTTACGATAATAGTAAGCTGATAGCGATTATTTAAAGTAAGAATAACCCTTACCAAGAAAACATTGATTAGGAGAGGAATAAGTGTAAAATTAATGTCACTGAAGTACATAATGTATTTAAAACAGACGCTGAAGTACATTGGAAACATTTTCTATATTAAATTATTACTATATACATATATTACCTGATCATTAAATGCAAACAGAATATCTTTTTGATTAGGATTCTGAATATTTGATATATTTAAACTTTTTCATAATAAATTCAATAGGAAAATTAATTGTATTGGGTCCTATTGTATGGAACATCATTTCAACAGCATATATTTAGGGACAGTGTAATATGGCTATGAATATCATCAGTAGTGAAAATCTTGTATGTCTTAAAGAAGGAAGATTGTTCCCAACATGTGATAGCTTATTAATAAAGTTCCCGATTACATAATTACTAAAATATATCGTTGCAAATATTACTACATACATTGTAATTGCCGCTTTAACAGTGAAAAAAGTTACACCTATAAATTAAAGGCAAAAAACAGCTATTAATTGAAGAACTCATAAATGAACATCTCTTAAGCAATCCTTGGCATGAAGTAGACCACCATGAGTGTATTAAAAGTCAAAGTTCGCCGAACCGCTCCTTGGATGCCTGCATTTGCTTAATATTTTTTTTTTACATTCCTCCTTATTTCCTTCTTTTTGTTGAACGCATTCGGAATTTGTCGATTTAAGTTAACGATGTTTTATTTTTTACTTTTCTTATAATTATTAAATAATAATATTTTTCTTTAAGATGTTTTTGTTACTAACACGTGTTGTCCTTCACATCGTAGCAAATAAGCGAATTTATAATGTTCTCTTCTTTTGAAATAACATAATTAAATGAAAGAAAAATAATACACCATTTTTTCATACATACATATATGGTTTACGCCTAGCCTTTCTCGTTAAAAAGGATCACGAGATTGGTTTTAGGTGATAAAAATGATTAGTCTAAACATAATTGTTATAAACAATAACTCAAATATACATAAGATACGACATTTTAATTGTAATACGTCCATTAGAGAATTAAAATTTATTTTTGTCATTTCTTACTAATCATATTTACGCGTACATTAGTTCCGAGTTTCTTACACTTCCTAATGTAGTGTGTGTGATGTTTTTGATTAAAATTATGTTAAAATTAACTATCATATCATTAAAGGTCGTGTTAGACTGTTTTAGCATTAACTTGAACCCCTTCTCCTCATCAAACCAATGTCATTACACGCTGTATCAATATGTGCCTATATTATAAATGATTATAACTGGATTTCAGTTAGAAAATATAATAATATGACTAGAGAATGAACGGAATAAAGCAAGAATAAGCCTGAACAAGTAAGGTTCTGAAAGATATATCTAAAAATCTTTTTGGTTTGACTTTAGAAGTTACGAAGAAATATTGAATGACATTTGAAAGCGTTGGAAGAATCATAAATTAAAAATACGTCTTGTGCACCAATCATAAGATTTTATTCATGTTTAAAGTGTACTTAAGAGCTTCAATTTCTTCAAATGAATTTATGCCTTGCCTCTGCAAAGGGAAAACACATTAAAATGGAAAGTTACTTTACAGCTGTAATTAATTATTGTTTTATGACTAAATATTTTTTTTTGTCAAATCGTAAATATTGTAGATATGTTTTTTAATGTAGATTTTCTTGGATATAGACTTAATTTAATCAAAATATGTAGATGTCAGAACTTAATCAAAATTTTAATATAAAATATAAAAGCAATATTTCTGAAATCTAAAAATTACGTGAAGTAACAAAATGTTGCCAGCTTTTAATTTAAATTCTGTCATTAATTATATCTAATTTTACGTTTTTTATGGGTAAATATTTTTTTTGTTTTTCTTCAAGTAAATATAATAATAATTCCTTCAACATTGATTACAGAATACGGTAGTATGAAAGTTCACGATTTTTTTTCTTATTTGCAAAGTCAAATTAAAGTACCATCAGTTATTCGGGTTAACTCAATCATGGAAACAACTTCCGCGTACGATTGTTTAAAATTACTAAAATTACTTAATAATAACATAGGCGTTGTAGACTGAGTATTAATAACAGTGGGCTCTTGGCTAATATTACTACTAGGAAACAAAAATAAACTTCTTTACACCAACCTTAGTACGAGTTTCCATGATTAATATAATACTTACAGTTGAATTTTTTTTTTTATATACTATAATATTACTAAATAAAATAAGTTTTAACACGAAGTAGCGAAATAACTTTCATTTTATAGTAAGGTTTTTAAATTCATCTTCATCCGTGTTTACGGCCAACGCACTAAAACAAGTTCCTTTAACAATAAACCCTAGCTGTATTACTTGGTGATACTTATTTCTTATCCCCATTACTTTTTTATGAGTGAAAATTCTTTGGTTATGTACTTTAAGTTAGAATTCTTTGTTTTAACCGGAATTTCATAGATTTAAATCTTTTATTTTGTAATAAAGCATTCAAATAGATTTTGTACGTGTATAAAAAACTTAAAAAATATGTTCATTTTAGTTCATAGTAATTTCACACAATAGTTTTCTTAGTACATTAAACGCCCTACATTCATAACAGCTTCCACAAACAATAAAATATAATTTACAATCGTACAGCGAAAACTTAATTTTAACAGGCGTTTAATTTCGTTAAGCTCATATACTAGTAATTTTCTATACTATTAATATAATTGAAATCCCTCAAGCAGTAAATTTTATTAATTATACTTCAATAATAGTTAAAACCGCATAAAACTAGATGGGTTTTAATTGTTCCCACAATTCCTAGATGAAGAGTGAGTCTATAAAATTGACATTCCTAACTGTGGGATGACTATGACTCTTTGACATCGTGTCACAAGTTTATTGATATATAAATTAGTGATTTGTCATGAACGTATCTTGTTATGAATGCTATTTGAGATCGTCATAATATTAATTGGGCTTATTTTGTTTTATAAATTAAATTGTATTTTAATACACGTATATGTTATGACTTATGAGTGTAAAACTTTAATAAATCTCAGTACAATTTGATTTTAGTTCTTATCTTCATGATTTTCAAGATTAGAATTACTTTAGAAACCTTCTAATACTTATTTCATGACCTTTTTAGTGTAGTTTTGTTATTTTGAATTTACTGATTCCTTGTACCGTCGTGTTACAATCAAACCCATATAAACTTCATAGCTTTAGTGTGTGGTTTTACTCAAACCCTACTATACGACCAGCTGTAATGCGTCACGCGATAGATGAACGTAAAAATATAGGGATGATGGAATATACATGTAAAATAGTTACTTTAACTATTGTTAAATAGCAAATAACTATGTAGATAAGTTTTGTTTGTGGAGTTGAGCTAGTTTTGGTCACTCGTATTCGCCTATCTTAGAGATAGTTTTGTTAAAATAGAATTAGTCGCAGAGCATATTGTGGTGTCCATTAATTGTGGTCTATTCATATTGTGGTTATCCACATCCTGTAAAAGTCACATCAATGCATAAAAGTTCTCAGAGTTATTCCTTTAGTTTCAATTTTTTTGTATCTTTTACATCAATCATTACTGTTTTCTGTATTAACTTTGGCTATTGATTGAAATTGTAATACTGTCCTTACGCCATTATATTATTTCGTTATTCAATAAAGGCATCAACAATGTAACACAAAAACTACGGATTGTTTCGTCGTTAGTTTATTAATGATAAACGTCGAAACTTAAAGTATTTATGTAGCGATGAACTCGTACTAAAGTTCAAAACGAACTGGTTAGGTTGCTTAATCGTTATTTTAATTAAGAATTTTTGTGTCATTTCTCTTTAACAAACACAATGACATAATTCTTTCAAACTCGTCTGTCATCTGCCGGGAGTTGTTTGTTCTTTAAACCAATTAGTTAAATTTAATTGACGGCTGAAAAATTGAATTCTACATCCGACTCCATATTCTTTGTATTATTAAAATTAAAATTGCTAGTTCCAAGAATGTTATGTTTGAATTTATATTTTTATTTAATTAATAGTAAGATCTAGTCTGTTTTCTATTTTATTATTTATTTATGGATACTTAAAAAGGAAAGTTTACTTTTTAATTAGTAAAAGTAACGTAATTTTTACGACATTGATGTTCAGTAACCTTAAGTTCTAAATAATGATCGTATCAGGTCACTTCTGAGAATGGCAACACTGTTGTAGAATGAACACTGTTTCTTAATTTAATGCATTTCCACAGAAACAGCAACAAACAACACTGCTTTCATGGTGTTATTAAACTAATACTATGTTTAACATACTTATTTATAACCATCATTTGAAAGTGCTTGCAAACTGTTAAACGAAACACATTAACTAAGTCCTTAAAATGATAGTGATAAAAAAGATAATCTTTCATAAAACTTTCATTCGAAATTCAAACTAAAAATATTTAAAACTCTCACAAAACTACGTTTAAAACAATATTATAGATCTTCAAAGAATGCTGTATGAGAGAATGACACTTGTGACAATTCAATACAAAATATAAAATTTATTCAGCGAGAAAATACTTAGTTTATAATTAACCAGTTTCAAAATAATAATTTTTATTTAAGGAACCACCTATGTTATTTCAAATTTAAGTCTTAATTCTGTTTCACTCTCCATAATTTATATGATAAATTACTTATAACTTAAGCCATGATTAATTACTCACTTCTAAAAATCTAAAAAGCAGGATAAGCTAATTAGTTAAAAAATTCTAAAAACAAGAATTAAAAACCATTTCATGCTGCAAAATGCCGCGTTGTCTACCGAGATCACGCTACCCACGTAGGGTTTGTTGTGTACATTCTAATTTAGACCCTAATGTGTATGGGATAGAGATCCAGGAAAACGAATGGGGCGATGGTAGAAAGTATGTCGACCCGTCCCCATATGGGCACCACGTGTTCAAGTAATTGCTGGCATTGCTAGATACTCAGCTGGTTTTATCGTGATGCTAATAAGACACTTCCTAGACTACAGCGATCAATGATTGGAATTCATCGCGACTAGCCGTGGGAATATTGTAAGATATACTGTTTATTACTAACGCAAATGTTGTGGATGTAGAAATAAAACAATACTATACTAGTGACCTCGAAACAGCTTAATTCTCTATAATATTAATATTTTTTTTATCAATACATAATCACATATTTAATTCTTAGTATTAGTGGGAGGTGGTAAATGGAGTTTGGCTGCGAGCTCGTGGGGTACATCCAGGTACGTCTTCTCGAGGCCCATAGTGAGGATGAGGGCTCGAAGTCGGTCTACCTCCACGTTATCACCCTCACTCGACCAAACCGTGATTGAGGAGTTTAGGGAACTGGTCTCCCGAACTAAATCTAGTAATACCGGCTGGCTGTTTGATGCGAGACCAGCTCTTACCTAGAAAAATAAATATTCAAACACTATTCAGTCCATTTACTTGCAAAGATCTTAAGAATGGGATATTTATTGAAATGTTATGTTGAGAAGATTACTTTCACCAAAGTTTTATAGCTTGTGAGTTATTATGCGGTGTTGTAGGTAAATGAGTAATTTACTCACCGGGAAGGTAACAGTTTGATTGACGTTGTGCTCATTGACTAAACGGAGCATAGATCCTATTTGTTCCCTGCTGTATTCCCCTTCAGTTATGTTTCCTCCATAGTTGGTGGTCCAACCTATAGATAAAACTGCCCGTGGGTGTTTGGAAGCTAACTGAATGAATTTTTCGGCGTCTACAGGCTTGGTAGTAGCTTTTATCGGACCAGGAAGAATGTCCGCATTCAACCAAAGCGGAAACGTCACCTGGGAATATAAGTATAGTAGAAAACTACGTTATAAAAGGTTAAAATGAATTATTAACATACTTATATGGAGATGAAATAAAAATTCCAGTCAAATCCGATTAAGATCGTGAAGAATATTTAATGACAACAATGTTTATAAATACACTAGCCGGCCGCGTCTAAGCTTTTTACTTTTTATTGGGAGCAATTATACCGAAAGACGCTATACGTTCAAATTCATAATTCACACGCTCAGTCACCGTTTATTAATACTCCACGCGATATCCTTAAAAGTGAACCGTATCGCCTTTCCATACTTGCTCGATTTCCATAACAGATCGTATTGAGGAATCAACAATTTAAATGCACGAGCATAAAATGCAATTAGGTTGGTTTTCCCTTGCAGCGATATCCTCAATGTCATGGCATGTTTAAGCCGATTTTAATTGCCTAAATTTGTTCAAAGTAATAAGAGCTTAACAAGCTTATTTATAGAATGACTCACGGGTAACTTAGTAATTGCAATGGCATGGCGTTTACTCGGAGGCAACTGAATTAAAGTGATATTTAGGTTATAAGGTTGACATTTTTATTATGGTACTCGTGAATCATTATACAGCAGTGAAGAGGAAGAGATAAGACTTAATATTACATTATGTTTCTAGTAAAATTGTATCATTATATTTTGTTAGTTATTATAAAAAAAGTTAAAGGTTTATCATATATGTGCTTTATTTCTATATTTTTTTTACTTTATATTGCTCCTTGTTCTTGCCTGCGACTTATTGTGAGTTTAGTTTATGTTTAGAATTTATGAAAATAATACATATGGCCACCGACAAACAACGACATCTATAGTACGTGTGTAGATCGTTAATAACAACCAATTTAGGTATAACCTAAATTTTATTCTGATATGGAAGCCACATTACTTAAAATATTTAAAAAAGTATTTAAGTACTTTCTGTCAAAAAATATCCATAAATCCTAATAAACTCTTAAGGCTTAAACGAATAATGTAAATAAAACCTCCTGCATCAGGAATAAAAATTACACAGAACTGTGCTATGTAGTGGTATTATACAAATATGAATGTTATCTTACCTCGGGCTTACTGAAAGGTGCTATAATATCCTGCGCCTTTTCAAAAGCCTCAATACTCTTGAAGTCTAACTTGACGCCTTTTTGCTTCGCATTGACATTATTATATTGCGCCACGCCGGTAAGAAAATCGCCCAAACTGAGATCTGAAGTGGTTGCTGGAGGGTGCGCCATTATGGGAATGGGGGGGCCGTCTTTACCGGTAATATGACCAAGGACCACATCGGCTTCTAGCATCGACAATTCACCTTAAAAATAATCGACATTAAAAAAATCCTCATTTATACAGTAAAAACATCAAACGCCTACAAGAATAAGTCAAAAAGGAAAAAGCCGTTTTACAATTTTAAACTACGTCTTAGATTTTTTCATCATTAATATTCTAAAATCGCTTCAAAGTTATTTCTTAATAGTCACGAATATATACTCGCAATTTCCGTTAGCGGTTGTGGTATTAAAGTGTTATTTCAGGGCGAATACTTACTAGCTAATGCAGCTTCTAGATACGTCTTATTGTTAACTGCGTGTGCCCAGGTTACGGTTGTTAGGTTCTTCATTGCTTCCTCTTCGGCAAGAGCCACAGGGGCTGATAAATTTAGAATAATTGTTATTTGTAAGGAAACTTTTAATATTGTAACATTATTTTTCACTTTTTGTTTCATGAACAAAATATAATTTGTAAATATGAAAATCCTATTCTTAATTACAAGTTGAAATTAATCAATTAAAAATCATAATTATATTCATGGCAGGACATTGTCAAAACTATTTCTTTCAAAATATATAGTGACGCTTAAAACAAAAACTGACAATACTGTTATTAATTAATGATAACTGTTTTATTTCATACTGTTATAACATCATAAAATTTATACAGAAAAAATAAATAAATAATTTCCTCGGTACTAAAACTCTGGAATTCAAAGCTAAATAAAAAAGCAACAAATGATTCTTTTGACAGAAATGTTGTTTGAAGTTTTGTTTCAAGTCACCTGTCAGTTGTCAATTTTAGGAAACAGCTGAGTTGTAATCGAAAGCACAACTATTATAAATGAATACTATGAATTTATACGCAGTTTTCAAATCGTACTTACGTTAAATTATTAACAAACGTTTACTTATATTAAGTGGCTGAATATAAGATGCAACAAAGCAGTCGTCTTCTTTGTATAACACTTCAATGAAGGTCGTGATGCGCGTAATCGGTAAATTGCAATGACGTTACTGGACTTCTTTTAATTTCCGCTAGGGGCGCTGGTTGTTAATACTTAACTGTTACTTGTGTTCGGTTATACTTGGATTATTTATTTTATAAAAAGTTTATTATCTATCTTTTCTAAAGACATTGTTTAAGTTATTACTTGCTTTTTCAAATATTAGTTAGTTTATTTATACCTATCACTATGTTTTAATACATTTGTTACGAAACCTGCTTTTAACGACTTCATCTATGATATAAGAAATAAAAAAAGTAAGCGCCTGACCTATAAAATTAGCAAATATGTAAATGGACCAACAGACGGTAAAATATTATTTTTTGGACCAAAAATAAATCTAGATCGCGTAACATAAATAATGTAAGAAATATAAATGTCTCGCTTTGAAGCGGTTTCCTTTATAATAAATTATGCAGTTCACTATTAATTTCGGATGTGGCTAATGATTTAAAATTAAGACGCCATATAATATTACCGCGACCCAAATAATTTTATTGCTATTGATTTATAACTAATAAATTATACATGATTTTAATTTAATTTACAATACACATAAAAAAATTAATGAATAAATAAAAATTTCATATTTTTTATTAATGAACGTTGCAATTAAAAATATACGGAAAAGGAGGTGCTTAAAAAACAGTTTTTCTATGAAAAATGTGATAATGTCAAAAGGTTAGTTAAAGAAAATAACTTATTTACCGAGGCATGCATTTTATTAATATTAGCTTATATTTGCATTTAATATATCATATAAAATATTTCCTAAATTTGTTAGTTAAAAAAGCAAACTAAACACAAAGGTAATAAAAACTATAATCATCCGTACGATCAAACTTTCATAAATATAGTTCTTTTGTTCAATCAAGTACATTTTGGCGAGTCTTAATATAATGTATTAATTTATATCAATATTATACATACTTTTGACTTAGAATAACTATAAAATTTATTCCTAAAATCTCTTTTATACCGCATTATAATATACCAAGTTAAAAAAATTAATTAATACAAATGAATGTCAATTTAATTAGAATTATATACAAAAATATCACAATTAAAATGACGTATCGTCTACGTTAGACGCCAAAATTATATCCAAAAATAGTGGCTAAAATTCCTACCTGATAAAGCCAGAGCCACAACAAAGGCGAACATTTCGTTCCAGGGATCGTGGCGACTGGTGCAGGATGTATGGAGGATCGCAGGAAGTCACCTGGACAATCGTCCAATTACATGCGATTGTGGCGAACAAGCAAATTGGTAACATATCAAGGACACAGAGAGATTTTATCTAATCTAGACACGCGGCGTGACTGTGCCTGGACCATTGTAACAAACTACTATCGTGAAGATGAAGAAATACTTAAAAAAATATTAGTAACACAATAGTATTGAAAATTTATTTGTACGTTTTTTTCAATATATTTATAGAGATCCAGAATAATCTTTCTAAATGTCTTATCTCTACTAATATTATGAATGCGAAAGTAACTCTGTCTGTCTGTGTGTTACGCTTTCACGCCTAAAACATTGAACTGATTTTAATGAAATTTGGTATAGAGATAGAGTTGACCTTGAGAAAGAACAAAGGATAGTTCTTATTCCAGACTTTCGAAAGGTTCTCTTGAAAACGCGATATAACCGAACTCCACGCGGGCGAAGCTGCGGGCGGAAAGCTAGATGGATTATAATTAATTGAATTTTTTTACAAACAGAATTTATTTTAATATTTTTTTTTACATCGGTAGACATGACGACTCTGACTGACAAAATAATTGAGTCCTATCATCTGAGATGTCTGATAAAAATGTGTTGAGATAATACGTATATATCACAACTCCATAAAGAAAAAACATGCCATTACATACTTATGTTATTTACTATTTTCTATTACTTCTTCTGCTTCCTGGCTATTTCCCAGCTTTAGCCAGGGTCTGCCAACATATTGTAAATAGTTTTGGCTAATTGTTTTTACGACCGGCCACCTGCCTGACATCAACCCTCTTTTGGGAATGCATTAATCAGTGATGTCTAAATACTCTTAGAAGTACATATAACTCGGAAAAATGACATACGTACGTGTCCGGCCCAGGATCGAACCCGCGCCCTCGAGCATGAGAGGCCTTTTAACCACTAGGCCACCACTGACTCTGACTACTATAATATATTTAATATTTATTTCAAATGTATGTAATTATTAATGCGAATGCGATCATTAATTTTAAATGTGTTTTTTTTTGTTAATTTCATAATACAATTGCATTTAAGAATCAACGGGAAAGGCCTTGTATTAGGCTCTGTTTAATTTCAACATATTTAAGATGTGCTGGTGCTGTGGCGAACCTGGCAAACATCAAACGATCTTTTCCCTATAAAAGTAATGGAACTCCGAGGTGTAACTGGAGTAATAATCTCGTAGAAGTAAGAAGTAACATAACAGATAAAGTTTATTTGGATGGTTTCTTGAAGTATGATAGCTTCGCTCTTTATATGGTGTCCATGGAACGCAGTCCAGGAAAAACCTTAGTGAAGAGTCTCAAGATAGCAGAAAAGGGCTCTTGAGAGACTGAATTTCTCTAAGAATAAGGGAAGGAAGACCCGTAAAAAGAGCAGTTCACTCTGACTTCTACATTGGCGCGTTAGTAAGGCCTGCATGGAGTAAAAGTTATATTTCTGACTGTTTTACTTCTCTTGCAAAAAGATACGATGGATATATACACTATAAATTGTAGTTAAGACTTAAGAATATTCATGAGAAATCTCCGATTGTAAAACAAGTATAACATAAAAACAAAAAAAATATTACAAGTAAGATCAGAAATGATCGTAATAAATGTCTCAAAAATTGTTTAAAGTTGTTTGAAATTGTTAATTGTGTTATTTTTCTTCCCATGGTCAAAAAAAAGTAAAACGTTTTTAATTTATTAAATTGATTTTAAACTTAATATCAAATTATGAGTTTTGAAATTTTACAAAGTTAGTATATTACACGTTTTTATATATTCTGTTTGAATTCTTTTTTCAATAGAACAATTAGCAAGTTACTTATTATAATATAACTAATAACTTCTTGTATTATTAAATGGTGAATTTCTAAAAATGAATTTAAGTATATTGTCACAAAAACATGTGACGTTATATGAATATGTATGAATATAAGAATTAAGTATGATTTGAGGTTGAAGACTGAGTTACAAATTGTAGTTTTTATCACGTTTTGTCATTTATTGAAATTAAGTCTAGTATTCTACTAAGAAATATGCTATGCTTAAGTGTCCTCAAGGATGTGTGCTCATATTTTTATACTCCGGTATCATTCATGCAATGAAATTGCTTGAGATTTTCTTGCATTTAGAAGAATTTGAAGAAGGGAAGTGATTAAAACTTACTTCACCAAAATTAATGGAGTTTCTTGACTTAAAATATACTTTTTAGTGGATCCGGAGATAAAAGTTTCTTCTCATCCATTTATATATTAAAGATGATCTACCACTGAGTCCAAGGAACTTAAAAAATTGATATTCTGATACTATGTACCATTTACTGCCACCGCATGCCCTTCTTCTTCAGAAATTCAAGTAAAACCTGTTTCGATTTTAAGGTTACAACCCTAAAAGTTTGACTATGAACATAAAAATAGGGATGCCAGTTTGTTAATTTTATAAGATCCATTACTTCTAACGTATCGGTTAAAACAGTTTCATTAAGTATATATAAAAATTGTTTAAGTATTCGTCATAATTCGACTGCGTATAGAATTGAATATTTTCTCCAAATTATCTCATATATTACTTGTAAAAATTGTAAAGTGTACCTAAAAAGTTTGTTGCTATGATTTTTCATGAGGTCTTCAACAGAATTGAACATGAAAAAAAATGTCTTCAAATAAAACGTCTGCCCTTAAAGTATTGCTAACATTTCCTTTCAAAATGACGAATATTTATTTACGTCTTTTCAAACAATCTCATTGTTATATATTTTTAATTTACATATAGTTAAAGGCTTTAATATTAATTAATAGTTAAAAGTAATATTGCTCATTATAGGAATAAAGAAAGCCGCTTTTGTTTTAAAGAATTTTGAAATATGTGTTTATTTAATAGAATCCTCGACAAGGTCTTTGATAGGTAAGTAAACATGTCCTCATTTTACCCAAAAGTGAACTAAGATCGTTTTTAACTATTGCAAAATTATTAAGGCTTCCAAATTACAGACTTTTGTCTCGACCTAATAATATTATCAGTTATTCCATACTGGGTGTCTCATACATATAAATAAACAACATTTTAACAAACTCTTGTCATTACTTTGCACAGATAATACATATTCTAATTTCTAATAATAAAAAGTAAATAAAAGTTTCTCTTAATAGAAATATATAGTTCTCTTTATTTCCATGAAATGCCATGTCTATGGAAATGCCGGCGGCAAGATTGTGTCCGAATATGTATATTTAATAGGGGAGTATTCCGAAAAGTTTATTTTTATGTTTTAAATTACCTTCAAGACCTATATTTTAATTCCACTCTGTTTAAAATATATAATATCAACAATACATATGTATTTTATTAAAAAACGACTATTAATTCATATTTGAATTTTAATTTTCCTGTTTATATTATGTACAGTTTTAGTCAGTGGTGGCCTAGTGGTTAAAAGGCCCGCCTCTCATGCACGAGGGCACGGGTTCAATCTTGGCCCTGGCAAGTACCAATATGATTTTTCCGAGTCATAAGTACTATCTAACAGTATTTAGACATCACTGATTAATGCATTCCCAAAGAGGGTTGATGTCAGGCAGGCGGCCAGTCGTAAAAAAAAACAATTAGCCAAAACTATTCACAACTTGTACGGCAGACCCTAGCTAAAGCTGGGAAATTGCCAGGTAGAAGAAGAAGAAAACAGTCCAATAATTGTGAGTTTTTGACTTTACGGCATATTTTGTCGTGAAATCAGTAAAAGGATGTACATTCCATAAATGGTGCGTTTAAGTATAATTAAAAAACAATTAAAATTTCATTTGTTTAATGTAATTTCTTTCTCAAGTGGCCTGAAATTCGTATGTTTATCAAAATTATGTATATATTTGTCAATCACCTTAAAAATTATTACAATATCCATAGATTACTTGTGATGGTAACTTATTATACAATGTTATTATTAATTTAACTTTTATCCAGATACAAAATAACAATTGTGAGCGTCAATATGAGAATAATAAATTTTTAAATATTTAAGTTTTTCCCTAATCTTATAGGTCACTTACATTTAAATGTTTACCTAATTAATAATATATTTTAAAACATAATTGTCATAATGTTGTACTTTTTTGGAATGCATATACATATTAAATTTAATATTTTACATTATTTTAAACAGTCAAAATAATACAAAGTAACAATGGCTTGTTAATGAAAGTGTTCCATAGTATGAGGTTTATAGTTCACGAAAATTATTACAATTTTTGAGATCACAGTCATCTGTTACTGTAAATGGTGTTAAAAAATTGTAATATGTCCTTTTCATTATCTATAGTGCTCATACTAATGGTATATATCTTCATATTTTCAGTGTAATGAGTTAAATAAATGGATTTACAAAAATTCATCCACAGTTATAAATTGATCATTCATTACTATATTCAAAGAGGAGTTTAAAAACTGTTGGTTAGAATATTAAAATTAGATCCTGCAACATCAGAACACCATGTATACCTCTAATTCTAAATTAACGATTATAAACGAGTCTTGATTCAAAATATTAATATTTTATGTACATTCTCATAAAACAACAAATTTCCTAAACGGGCCTAGTAATATCACATTAATAATATCAGCCAAGAAAAGTATAAAACAAATACATTCATACAGTCAGCCACACCGATGTACACTTACAAAGAGAGTCTCGCTCTTATTAACTATCACATAGGGTTTAATTTTACTTCAGCTTCGTCCTTTTCTTTGATTTCTTGTGGGCTGGTGTACTTGCTTGTTTTTGAACAGCATGTTAGAAGGGCCAGGGCGAGGGCTGCGAGTGCTACAGCCACCCCCGCTAATATTGCTCCCCCTCGCTCCAAAACAGCTCGTACTGATCTCAATTCAGATAGCAGTTCCGGAGACACTTGAACCTTTTGCTCCACCCAAAACACTGGGAACATCATCCGTGGAACGTTTTCATAGAGTCTGCAATGAGAAAATGTTTACTTATAATAATTTGTTGTTTAAAATATGGCCTTAACTCGTGCAAAGACGTGCACAGTATATTTTGCCAGTGTCGTGTAGAATTGAGGAGACAATTTATTTAATATTTATATATTGGAATTAGGAACTATAACTTTAATGAAGCTTGCAACATGAAAACAACTTGAGACTGTGATCAATTATTATAAAAACTTATTGGTTTTCATAATTATTGTTATAAGTAAAACGAAATCAAAACTTATTTCAGTCGAGACTAGAACTATGTATGTTTGAATTTTTGTATAAATACGACGTTTGGAAGAACGACGTTTGTTTTCAGTGATTGCGGATCATTGAAGAATGTGAATGTAATGAACCTTCGAGAAATACAAGGATATTTAGAAAAATTGATGTTTCATTGTGAAATATCATGAAGTTTACTGAAAGAAGTGACATTAATGACGTCAGCAAGGTCTCCGTTTTTAAAAACAGCGAATTAATATTAAAACAGATATATATGAATTATTAGCTATGACATTGTCTTTTGTGGGTGGTATTTGGTATACTAAATTAATTGTACGTTTGATTTCTTTTCTTGCTGGGACTTGTTTACTTAGAGAGTTATATATTGTTATCCTAGTTTGTCTCTTCTTTAGGATGTTTAATGTTGGTCTTTTCTTTTAAAATTGTTATAGTCCATTAGTTATTTTATAATATACGCTAGTAAAATTATATTTATCTATTAACTAGTTTTCCGCCCGCTGCTTCGCCTGCGTGGATTTCGGTTATATCGCGATTCCAAGAGAACCTTTCAAAAGATTGTAATAAAACTATCCTGTTATTTCTCAAGGTCAACTCTATGTCTGTACCAAATTTCATTAGAATCAGTTCAGTGGTTTAGGCGTGAAGGCGTAACAGACAGACAGTCAGACAGAGTTACTTTCGCATTTATAATATTAGTAGGGATATAACTCACGCAATATTTGGTGTCGGTTCAATAAAAACATTAAATTGAAATCTTCCAGCCACATCCACAGGCACTCCGAGTCTCTGAAATAAAATGTAAATATTTATATCCATTAACAAAGAATAAATAAGATAAGTATTCAATTAAAATATCACTTATACAGGCAGGATACATAAATAATGAAAAGTGGAATGCGTAATTATAAACATTTATCTAGTACAAGTATTAAAATGTATTCAACAACGATGATTATGATAAAAACCGTTTGATATCCAACCGATTATTAAGGCAGGTTCACCTTGCAGAATAATCAAGATATTATTTGCTTTTATAACAAAAATCATAAAGAATTTATAGGAAGTTTATTTTAGAGTATCTTATTTATTTGATTCCCTTCACTATAAGGAAACACGAATAGTATTCCAAAATAAAGTGATACAAATTACAATGGAGGGAACAAGTTTTAAATGTATATAGAACCATCAAATGTATCAAAAAATCTTTACATGACTATACATTGACGAAATAAAGCCGATTCTCAACTGGAAGAGTTCTTTCTTCTACAATACTCACCGGTTCTATGGCGAAATAAAAGGAATGCTTTTCAGGATCTGGCGATAATCCTGTGACGTATGATCTCAATTCAGGATCTCCGTACAAAAAATGTGGTAGTGACATGAACGCGGGGCTGCCGTAACGACAAGCGGATACATTCATCGTGCCGCTCCAACTACACTCGCCGCTGCAGAAGCAGGCGTTCTCAGGAGATCTTACAGCTGCAATAAAGTTCTGGATTTACGGAAGTTCTGGATTTGAATTTGATGAAATAGAATATAGTACTTAAAAGAACTTCTAAATCAAATTAATTTATGCTATTTGAGAATATTTAGTGTATGTGTAAATACATTAATATTTATCATTTATTTGTCTTAATTATAACTATTTTTTAATCATAAATCTTGTATGTTGTGTAAGTCTGTGTCCTAGAAAAACTAGACTTATTTATGTACATCAAGTTGTTTACATTGGTACCGGTCTTGCACATTTAACATTCCTTCATAATTTCCTTTCAATATTTGTTGATACTTAAATTTAACCAAATACAAAGAAGTAACAACGAAACAGAACGACAAAAATCAGTGATGAAGACATATCTGCACATGAATACTTTATTATATCATTAAAGGTTGTAAGTGAACTCACAATTATCAAAGCTTGCGTCAGTCATGGTGTACTTGTTGTACATAACTCCGTCTAAACTTCCACTGCTATCAAATTCCAAGTGAACTGTTCGACAGAGATCAGGGACAAAGAGTGTGAACGGCTCTTCGGTCAAATTGTGGGCCATCATCTCACCAGCGCTGCCTGTTATCTGGAAATATATAAAAATAAAAATTGGGTCCATAAGAACAAGATTAAAGCGATTTCTGACTGACTGAGTGTGTCCATTATTTTGTGAGGCATATTAGTTGTTACAATTACCTGGGAGCACGCCCCTTCATAAAACGGAAGGCTTTCATAATTGTTCCACCTGAGTATCTGTCCGGGATAAGTTCCACTCGCCTCTCCTGTTGCTACTTCCACCAAACCCTCAGTATCCATAGAATTATTTCTCTGCAATTTAATAGCATCATATATATTATAATTTATTTATAAATACATTTTATGATTCAATAAATAGATGATTTTTATTAAGTACATGCTTTGAATAGCTTTAAACTTTATAATCTTTTTACAATAATTTATAATGTTGAGTTTCTCCATCTTTATAATAGTAGGGTATATGTACATAGATAATATTTATCACAATAACCTTATCTATCAACAGATGAATATTCGTATCGACTAATTAGACGCCAATGCCCAATAATCATCTTGTAATGCAACGATTCAGATAATTGCTCCATGAAATGTTGTCTAAGTGTACCAATACATTTGACATATAATTCATAATGTATCACATTACACATATTAAGAATCTAAATAATTTAAGCTATTTATAAAAATATATTTATATTTACGTCTTTCAAAAGTATAACGAGATGTTGGACTATAATTATTTTAACACTGCTTACTTTTTAGTATGATTAGACCCAGTTTCACATATCAATGTTTGTTTTATCTAAAGTCTAAACCCATCATTTACTAAATACTAACCAACCTACAAAATTATAAATGTCAAAATATTTACGTCCCACGATGACAAATTAACATCGCATTATTAAACGTCATGTCAAATGACCGACTACCAAATTATTCGTTATTGTTATAAGACGACCAAATGGAAACTATAGCGTTTACCATGGCACGTTTGCCATGATGCACCACTTTATACTTTGACCGTATATATCTCTCGATATGTCACTTGTAAGCTAATGCGACCAAATTTTATATATCGTTAGTTGCATACATTTGGCACACAAAAAGCTTTCTTTTCAATTTACTAGGTGTAACCTGTCAAAATTGGGTTGTCAATAAATTGTGTTATATATTATTATGTTATAAATATAGGCATAAATTATGTTCAAATCATAAGAGATAAAAAGAAAATTTAATTTGCAATGTCATAAAAAAGCGGTAGGCAAAATCATCATAGGAAATGAAATTTTAATTCACTTTATTAATAAGTACAAGGAAATAGTCGAAACTGACAAAACAGATGACGTTACTATGGTTACAAGAAATCAGGGCTGTGATTGGACAAGTGAGTTTTGACAATGCCATTAACTTTCTGTTAGCCATTAGACGGAGCTCCAGAGCAGGAATTAATATTGGTGGCTGGTTAAGACATTTAAACGGACATTTGTGCGTGGTGGGACGCTCGATACATCTAACAGAGCATCATACGCCTTAACACGATGTTACTTGTTTAACAATGATTGGTAAAACTGAGTCTAAAGGAAAGAAAAATATTTAGTATTTAAATTTACCTCGTAAAAGAGACCGAACCGGTCCACTGGTGGCGCCCCTCCAGTCGTGGTTGCAGGAAGAATCTTGGCTATATCCAAGAAAGGATCTTCGTAACCTTCAAAAAACAGTTCTTCAGCTGTCCTAGTCACTGAGAAAGCTTGACCAAGCATAGCGAGACCCATTGACAGACCCTTCTGCTGAATGAAACCCCAGTGTCTCGAACGATAGACTGCTGACTGAAATATATGTTAATTTATATCTTAAAGAAAGTTATGTTAGTTACATTATTTAACGTAACCATCTCTGTTATTACGAGTCGATAAACAGTATGAGTATATTTTTCATTATAATTTTTAAATTAATTATCACATAAATCAATACTTCCCACGTATGTTGTTGTATCTCCAAAACTATAAATTTACAGTAGAGTTTTTCAAAGATTTAAATTAAACCAAAATCTGGTAAAATTTGAAAATTACAACATTAGGTATGCGTCTGACAAATGTTTTAAAAAGAGTGTTTTTGTTGTTTTTTTACTTTGAATGGATATAATAATGATCCATAATAGAATATTTTTCAGAAAAAAAGCAAAATAGAATTTTTGTGGCATACTTACAACAACTTACGTCTGAGGTATCGAAATATATTGAAGGCTGTTTTTTTGAATGTTTACTTTATCGATTTACTTTTAGAAACGAAATTGTCATTATGTCTAGTATTTAATGGATATTTAATTAATTACTGTTAATAAACAAGGTTTAACTTTTCATATTTTTAAATCAACAAAGTTTCTTAAACTTCTGTACTATAAAATTATAAATGTTATAACTTTATAAGATATCAAAGTGTACATATATTAAATTACTCTTTGTTCTTAAGGATTGGGTTCAGTAGAAATATGTAAAGTGTATAAGAATCAGATAATGAGATGTCCAAGCAGTGACATATACCGTCCGCGCAATGGAATTTTACACACAATACAATTTACTTGCATAAGAAAAAAAAACTACATTAAATTGTTTGATAAATCAGAGCATATATTTTAAACTGATACTTTACTGTTTAGTTTAGATAAAATATTTTCAGTACTTTTTGCATGACAGAGTAACAAACATTGATAAATTCTCACAAAGTTTTGCATTTAATGCCAACCGAACAATGCGTTCAAAACACTGCACAGGTCTATTCCCACACATATTCCGGTCTACTTGCACAGGTGACCTCTCCGGTAGATCGTAAATTGTATGGCCGGCATAAGTTAGGAGGATTTATTGACAATTTCGAGACCAGTTAAACACTTACCGCTGCTATAACGTTTATGATAGTTATGTTATCCTGCATGGTTCCATTGCTGAACTCCTCATCGAAGTACCAGCTTCGTTGAGTTCGGTAAGACACGGAGTGGTTCTGGCTATTGAAGGACACGTTGATGTGGCGACGATGCTCACGAAAACGATATGGACCTAACGTTTGAAAGTTAATATAGTAATTGATAAGAAATTATACAGAAATATATATATACATATATATTATGTGAAAGGTGACAAACGAGCAGACGGTCTACTTGATGGACAGTAGTGACCGTCGCCCATTGACATCCGCAACAGAGATGTTACGGATGCGTTGCCAACCTTGATTGTCTATGAAATAAGATGGGAATAGAGAATAGGCAACCGTCCCTCTCACTCATCGGACGAAACGCAGCCACTAAAGGTTACTACGCTGATCTTTTGTGAGAGGGTGGTACTTCCCCGGTCGAGCCAGCCCACGTTTGAGCTGTAGTAACTGACTACAGCTAGGCTCTAAGACCTTTAAATATTTAAATATATAATATTTAGTAAATATTTTATTATATTATATTTATTTCTATTAGAAAAATCTTCTGTGATAGCTATCTGAATTTAATTGTCATCTCAATAAATGTTTTCATTTGGTGATATTCTTATAAAAAATATATACAGTAGGAGAATTGATCAGGAAAATATTACTTTCTTACTTAATTAATTTTAGCAAATTCAATAAATCAAATGTCAAGTTGTTTATCATTAAAAAATATTGCGACAGGAAGACGCAATTGACAGCTATTTTTTAACGTAATACATTTATATTTAAACGAGGAAAATAACAGAAAATGTACGAAAATATAGACTTAAAAATAAATATAATTCATCAAGTAAATTAAGAGGCGTGCACATGTATTATAGGTTATAAAAAAAAACTTTTAATGGCTACAGTCAAGTTCATGTTTATGCAAAAACTTTAATGAAATAGAATATGTATCGAAAATTTTTTATCGACTAATCTCGACTTCTAATGACCTAATAAAGTCATAAGCTTATCTTTATAATATTGATAAGATATTTTAAAATCATCTTTTTAAGGCAAAAGATCCCACATTTTTTGCGTCGAAATAAATAAGTATATTTTTTTCGAGGCTACAAATGTTTTTATTATGTATTATATAATAAATAAAATAAAAATATACTAATCAGTATTTGTGTTACATAATTTTTCACATTATTAGATCCGTATCTGACGTTTTTGTATACCTACATTTATAAATCTCAACATTTAATCTTGATATCATAAGCATAAAATTATAAATTCAAGAATATTTATTATAATAATATATAATAGTGATTCTGTTGAAATTTGCAAACTAAATCAATAATCAAATAATAATATTTCTATTAATAATTCATTTTATAATGGGGATCTGCTACTACTTCAAGCAGACGCACTAAGCCAGTTGCGTTGTATTTTTTTCGTGAGTGGATTTTGGAATGAAGTTGATTAATTTGATTTTTTAAAATAATATTAATTAGTTTCATGTAATAAGCTGGGATGTTTGTAATTTTTCAGATTTATCCAATATTCCCAGTAAAACAAAAATAGCCTTAACAAATTTATTTAGCACGTCAGTGGTGGCCTATTGGTGAAAAGGCCCGCCTCTCATGCATGAGGGCGCGGGTTCGATCCTGGCAAGTAACAATGTGATTTTTCCGAGTCATATGTACTTTCTAAGAGTATTTAGACATCACTAATTAATGTATTCCCACAAAGGGTTGATGTCAGGCAGGCGGCCGGTCGTAAAAACAATAAGCCAAAATTATTCACAACATGTAAGGCAGACGATGGCTAAAGCTGGGAAAATGCCAGGAAGAAGAAGTGTAAATAAATTTACACTTCTTCTTCCTGGCACTTCTTCTTCCTGGGCACTTCTTCTTCCTGGGCCTCAGAAACATGTATACTTTTGGCATTTGCAAACTCTTTTTCCATTACATCCTTATACATTGCGACTAGGTACATATATTTCACCACATAAAATATATAAAGCGTTATCTCGTTATTCATCTATGTCTGATAAGAACTTTAAGAAATTTTTCTTTTACAGATAGACTGATTTTTACGCTTGCGTTAAAAATGCTGATTGAGCACAGTTAGATATAAAAAAACAGAGGAATAATATAAAGAAAATAAATCATTGAATTTTATATAAAGCTAAAGTAGTGTTCCCTAGGGCATTTGTCTGTCCTTTGAGCATACTTATTTTTGAAATAATTAATTTAATAAAATGGTAAATTTTTTACTGTAATAAGAATGCTATTTTTTATTATTTCAAATAATTTGGTTTGCTTGTGTACTTCGTGATGATTATGGTTTATCTCAATCAATATATTTTTGAGTCCCCGAGATAGACCGAACTATTCCTTGGGTCAGGTCTGGAGGTCCGAAAATTTAGGCGACATGTCCAAAATATATTTTATTCATGCATACAGAAAAGTCAGCTATGGCGTATATCTATACAATGAAGCTAATAAATTAACTATACATATAAAATTCAAAAAAGTAATTATAACGCGGTAATGTAGATATGCACTATATTATTGCTTTTCGTCAATACTGATACTGCTAAGTAGCAGTACAGACAGTACAGACAGTAGCCTGTCTGCCTATCTATTCGCAACAAACTCAAAAACTTTTAAAAAAGACTTGACCGAAAACTCCAATTAAAAAACCCTTGCGAAAATAGGACGGGTTGCTACTTATATTTTATGAATTCAGAAACAAGAGTAACTCCTATAGCATTTAATGGGCTTGAAAAATATAAATAAATATGTCAAATACAAAAAGTAGAAAAGAGAAACATGTCTTTGGACCGTTTAATGTAAGAAATCTATTTTTATATTATTGTAATGGGTAGCATAAACACGTTCTTGCCCCATACCACAAAACCCTGCCAAAGGGTTTTAATTTGTATGGGTACATCAGCGATGCATACTGGATGCAGAATTTGCATCGAAACTTATATAATCTTCATTCTTTTTCCCAACACATTCGATAAATATAGGACCTATGCCATTATTTCCAAGCCAACCAGTATTCTAATATCTGTATTCATGTCACATTAAATTCGCAATATATAACACTTTTAGAAATATATATGTATTTTGATAAATATTTAACACTTATTTTACATCTAATACTAATAAATCATTTCCACGACACATTTTATTTACTTGATATTTAGATAGTTTCGCTAAAAACAAAATATTTTCTTGAGAAATAATTTTATAAAATTCGGATAAAAGTAAGTGTTACCTATATATTTTTTGAATAAAAAAACCTAATTTGCAAGCAGAGAAAACTGTAAGCAGGCAGTATTTTCTACAAAAATGCCTAATACATATTAGGTTATTTCACAAGAATTTACTTAGTAGATAAGAGCTTTTTTTAAGAGATAGAATGTCTACATTATGACGACATTCTTCATTAAGTAAAGATTATATATGAAGTTGAAGGAGGGGAGATATTATACATATCGAGACAAATAAAATAATAAAAAATATGATTTAAATACTTGCGAATGTCACACTAAAACAGTCTTACTTATGGAAAGAGCAGCAGTACTTCGGAGTGATCAGTGTATATTTTTCGCCGTTTAATTATTTATAACGTAAGTTTTTTCAAATATATATTTTTAATATAATATTTTGTGTTCCTAAACTTTCAATAAATTGTACTAACAATTTTGCGGTTTTAAATGATATTTTTTGCTAGTTATTATATTTTTTATAAAACTAAATATCTTAGAAAAATATTTTTTATACTGCATATTATTTTCTTTGGCTATGATCGGACTTTTTATAGGTAACTTTTCGATAAATTGTGACTTGGATATCCTATTGTGGTAATAAAACAGATCCATACACACAAACACATATTATTTTTTAGGCTTTTAACTAATAAGAACCCATTATCATTACGGTATGTTCAAACACCACTTCTTAAAATTTACTTTCTTTTTAAAATTATAGCTAGCTATAGGAATAGATTATTAATTTTATCTGTATTTAAGTCAATTTTAGACTTTTCGCAGCTTTTAAACAATCCACAAGTAAACAATCAAATAATACAATCATTTTTAAATCAGCGTCTTTCAGGATGTGCATATTTTCCTTTGTTAGTGAATTAATCTGATTGATTTTGTATCACTCATAAGAACAAATAAATATTCATTCTTCGTATATCACGCGCAAAAAAGTTTAAGATAACTTTACCTAGTTCCTCTAGATTCGGCAGCTCCTCAGGAAATCGATCAGCGTTGGTCCAATTAAAAACGTATACGTTGAAGAAGAGAGGTAGGGAAGGCGCGACCCATTCCTTGTAGCCTCGGGAAGTTGGTGTTAATGTGACTTGCTGAAAATAAAAATTAAAATATAATAATCCATAGTTATATAAATATTAGAATGAGATTTTTTGCGTATAATTATAGAGTTTATGTACATTAAAACGGGTGGGCTTTTGCTACTCCGTAGTGAGCCATCTTATGCCGAGAACTTGACCACGTTTTTGGGAACCAAAACTTTTTTATTAAATTTTGTTTCTAATATTAGAAATGAACAGCTTAGTTGTAGTATATTTGCTTGCGTGAGAAATAAATTTGGATGAAATTATGAGTTTTAAATTCAATGTATCAAAAAGCGATTTGTATTTTCATTATAAATCTACAAATTTTATCTTGACTTTATAGTTTATTTTGCAAAACGAAATTGAAGCTTAAATGTATGTCATTCGCATTTAGTCTGTCCGTGGTCACGATTGCTGAAATGTAACCGACACGTCGGGAGTATGTAGTTTTTACAATAATAAAATACGCGTAGTATAATCCGAAAAATATTAGTTTCATTTAAATGAACACTCACGAGAGACTTAGATGTCGATATTGAAGCAATATAAACATCTCTAATAAAAAAAATTCTGTTTTCCAATAATTACCTCTGGATTAATTTTGTTCGTTGCTATTAATAGTATCAATGCTACGTCAAAATTTCTTTAAGCAACATTGTTCAGCAAATAGGACAAAGAACGGCTCGCTCATACCGATTAACCTATAAAGTGGGCTGTTTAGACCAAATAATTGAAAAGGTTGCTTTAATATGTGTCTAGATCAACCAGATGTTGTTTCAAGGGAATTGTATCATGTATCGATTATCCACAATTAATAACAATTGAAACGCTATTGTTATTCTAAGAAGTATATTATGACTTTTAATTATTAATTTATAATTATTATTATGAGGTGTTATGATAAAAAAAATTTGGTTTACAGTTTCCTTGTAAATATTAATTATCATATGTTCATTAGTTTCTCACGGTATATTTATAAAATCTATACATAATGTATTTATTATTAAAACGAAGTTTAAAAGGAGTTATTGGGACAAAATCTACTATGATTATTTTATTTATACATATATTCATACTCATAGTGCGTTAGATAGGGGTCCCTTAAACCTACACCTGGGTCGCAAGTCCCAGGCACTGTTGAAGCTCCTCTCCCTACAACGATGGACCCGACACACGCACCGTGAATCCATTGAATGCTAAGAAGTTTCTTCTCATAATCGTAACTCAGCGGTAGTTTTTTTTATTACGACTTGTACATATTTCATAATTCTCAATAACTTGAACTGTCTAAAGCCAGCTTATAATGATCTTTTAATCCACTATCCAGCTATATTTAGTAACCAAATAAAACATTTTTTATATGCAGATATACTGAAATTTATATTTGCATAAATAAAATAAAATTTTATATATGTCAAATGTATTTGAAATGGAATTTATAATACAAATTAATATTGGGCGGAGATTTATCATATTTGACAACGAGTGGTTCTGTATACAATAATGTTTCAAGTCATATGTAAAACTTAACTTAATCTGTCAATGAGATATGCCTTTGATTGAAGTTACAAAAAAAACATAATATATAACAAAACAATTATTTCTATAAATCGATATAGTTAGTCAGTTATTTAATATTAAATGTATTGGTTTCCCATACTTTTAATATGATATTACTTCTTTTTTAATTTATGATTGTTTCATTGACGAATTCTATAAGAAAGTATAAGTGAGTTTAGATTGTTTTGCGATTTAAAATATGTTGAAAAAAATCTGTATAAACGTATTTATCTTAATAATGCTTTCGTGTAGCAACCGAATTTTGATTACAAGTAAGAATATAATGTAAAGAATGGCTAATAGAAGTAAGATTTAAATAAAATATCTATGTTTTTGAAGGCTTCATAACATACATATATATGTAACTTATAATATATACTAAAAGACAACAGAGTGCGTTTGTGTAAATTAAATAAGGGAACCCTGAAATCACGAGAGCGTAATAAACTATTTGAATTCTTAACAAATAACAACAATTTTGCATTCCATTTGCATAAATCTATTTATAAACCATTTAAATGTTGGCTTATAATACGATGAATATACAAATAATACGAATGGTTATAATTCAAGCGGAGAAACAAGAAAGATGCTATTTATAAAATACTTAATAACACTGAAAATATTATAAAATAAAATAACTTTGATATTCAAAAAGGGGTTTTCAAAATATAAATGCTTAGAAAATATTTTAAATTTAAATTCCCAAACGATTTTTATATGTTAACAGTTAAAATAAAGTATTGTTTAGAACAGGCTGTTTAAATAATTCATTTTAATCATATAGTTTAGGAGATTCAATAAATTTGGCATACCTTTATAAATGGTAGCATAAAAAGTTATGTATTATTAAATCAAAAAATAATACTCTTATTTGCACTCTTGTATGTTAATTTAAATGAAAAATCTAAATATTCTTTAAAGAATTACGTATTTCTAAGTACATTTCTTTTTTAATTTCATTCGATAAGTAACAGTTTTCTAATATCTACATTAAGATGAGTATGTTCGCTGTTCACTACTTTGGTCTAGCTCTACAACAGACTTAGGATTCAAAATAAATATAACAAAGCAGTAGCGCCATTTATATTCTGCAGTCATAACTTTATCCGAAATACAACTGTTATACTTCTAAGAGAAATATACGGCAATTAAGTTTTTGTGTAGTCATTTTTTTCCTAATGTCTAAAGTTGCTAGTAGAAATATCCATTTAGTTATATGAAGGTTTATTAAAAAAAAAATCTAAATAGCTCACAATTTTCAGCTCTGTTTATTTTGAGTATCGTGTTTAAGAAACTTATTTATATATACCATAAATAAGTTACAAATATTTCCTGTTTTGTATATTATTTGTACGAAAATGACCACTGATTGATTGTCGATTGAGTGTCGATTAGAAAGTTCTGGTTGAAACTTGAAGGATACGAATATACTCACTGATGAAAAGGCTAACTCGAAGACAGAATTCCACATGAGTGCTGTGACAAGAGCAGCACAGGCCAGAACTGCTGTCAGGGCGACCGCCGTACGACGGTAGAGTGGGGCTCGCCCTCGCATGGCTCACCACCTACCACCTGGATTAAAACAATTAGAAAAAATTACTTAGAGAATATTAAGTCGCCGATACTGCAATCAATACATATGGAAGAAACGCAACTTCTCAGCATTCCATGGATTCACCGTGCGGGTGCCGGGTCCATCGCGTGGCAGGGAGAGGAGCTTCAACAGTGCCTGGGACTTGCGACCCAGGTGTAGGTTTAAGGGGCCCCTTAACTAACGCGCGTTATACGCTCACCTCCACTGTCCAAGCTCCTCTCCCTAAATACCTAACAATATTAGTCTCATGATCACGAAAAATTTATCTAATATGTAAAATTTCCACGTAACAATGTTAGTTACTGTACGCCGAAACGGCTTTACAGATTATTATCAAATTTTATATTCAGTAGGTCTGAGAATCGGCTCCTATTCATTTTTACACCCGTAAGTGACAAAGGTTGTTTGTTCACCCTAAATTTTTTTTTATATTTGGACAATTTTTTTTAATGATACGGCATTAAAAAATCAACAACCCCTATTTTTATCCCAAAACAACGTTTGCTGGGTCAGCTACTGGCTATATGAAATCAAGAGAGTGAATTTGTAGACTGGCAAAATGGGGTTATATCCAAAAATTATGCTAATTTCTTATGTACCCCTTGTACGATATAAAATGAAAGTGAAACTTTTAAACAAATATGAAATGAATAAATTAATTTCATTCAAAACTATTTTCCTTATGTTAGAATGTTTTCAATACTAATATTATTATAAAATTATGGTAACAAAACTGTTATTGTTAGCAATAAGTTTAACAACTGCATCACGTATCCCAGAATTTATGCATCTAAATTAATAAAGTTGTATTGTTCTTATACTTTAATTAAAGGTTAATGAACTGTTGAAAAACAAAATATTGAGTGCATATCATTATTTAATTAACAAAATTTATATTAAATAGGTTTCTTTATAATAAATTTTCAACACACAAAAAGTATAGTGGTCTAACTTTTTGCAATAATGACGTATCAAATGTGTTTGTAAAGATAAAGATCATGTAATAAATTCTCTTTTAATCATCAATTATTTATTATTTATGTATTTATTTATTCACAATTTTTGCTCATAGATAGTATAAAAATAAATAAGTCCTGATTATTATCTAATCCATACATAATATATTATTTTTTTCTTATTGTGTATCAATAATTAATATACTATATATTTTTTATCTTTTCCCCGATGAATGTTTAACAATGTCATTATAATGTCCCGAGAGATTGAAAAACTATTGCTAGCACAATACTATATGAACAGAAATAGCCTGGATTTATAAATTGAACAATAAGATTCAAAGTCATTCTTCTTATTCTCCTTCCTGGCAAATTCCTAGCTTTAGCCAGGGTCTGCCTAAGATTCAAAGTGATTATTGCAAAGTAATTGTAATGATTTGACCGCGGAGTCAAAAGAATTATGTTTTTGACCACGTCGTTAAATGTTACCTTACAAGTTAACGTTTAAAATTAAATTTATTGCAACAATTTGTATATCATTCGTTAATTTAAGAATGTATTAGTAATTAATATATTCAAAATCTAGAAAAAATAAGAACAGACTACAAATAAGGTGCAATAATTAATTAATTTAAACTTGCAACTCGTTTAAATATGTATAAAGATTTTTGAGATACTTGTATAAGTGTTTAAAATTAACTATATCTTGCACACGTAAATGAAACTATTCTTAAACATGGCGTTGATAGAGCCTTCGCCTGTCAAACTAAAAAGGTAACAAGATTTTATTACTTGATTTATTTTAAATAGAAGTATGTTAAATACATCGAGTTTTTTTTTTGTTTTTTATATCAATTTTATCAGTTATTTCACAATTAGTTTAAATTTTGTTTTTTGCTTTTCGTTTTTTGTGTGTACTTCTTTTGTTCAGAATTATATATTGTTATGAAAAATATTTTGCATGTTTTTCTAATAGTTTACAATTACTTATCTTATCTTTAGAAAATATATTATCATCTTTAATTATCAGTATTTTATAATAAATAAATATGTTATCTTTAGATTTTTGGATACTTTTGCACCTGGCATTGTTTTTAAACTTATATCTGTTTTACGACGGCGTTCTTGTTGTTTTGTGAGCTGCAATATAAATTGCGAGTTACGTAGTTAACGTGACATACATAAATACGACATATTTTTGGCTATATATATAATATGAGTATACTGCATATGGTATGATTACTGAGGATCAATACTATGATGTAAATTTAAAATCCCTATAAGGCTATTGAACTTAATTTTGATGTATCTGTCTTCAGCTTTACCTTATCATATGTATTATCAATTGAATTGAAATTGACATCAAAATATAATCTAAATATACATATATAAAATAGACAATATTTTTTTATATACATATATTATCTTCATCACAGATAGTCAGCGATAAATAAAAAAAATAAAATAATAATGAATTAATATAGAATAAAATATTCTTGAATTATTTATGTTTATTTTTATATATTATGATTTTTTTTTACTGATATGTCGAGGTTGTGGAGCCGATATAATCTTTGGAGATAATAAGGAGATGAATTTGAGAGATTTATTTATTAAGATAATCTCATTCATTTGCTGTAAAAATCATGCAAATGTGAAAAAATTTTCGTATTAATTTATTGATATTTTAAATAATTTTGAATTTTATGCGTCTGGTAGTTAATGTGAAGCTAAATAGTGACATTTACAAGGATTTTTACACCAAATTAGCACTTCGCGCCACTAATGATTTTGAGGTGGGAATTATTAAAAATCTGTACAAAAACCAACAAAACAAATTTTTATATAACACTAGTTTTCTCCCATGACTTCGTCCCCATTAACTTCTTCATTACTGACCTGGCGAACTCTATTCCACCCTAGAGGCTATAAATAAACAGATTTTTTTTCGATTGAACATAATTTAATATCCTATGTCCATCTCCTGGTTTTAGGCTATCTCCCGACCGATTTTCAACCAATTTACAGTCGTTCTTGAGTTATAAGAAGTATAAGCCTTTAAGTTCTTGAGTTAGTAAGTCTAACTAACACAAATTTCTTTGATATATAAAACTTAAAGAATATTTGTTGATATTAATTTAGTTACAGACTAACTAATATGAAAAAGGTGCCAAATATTTTCATAATTTACATCATTAAGTTCGTATCGAGACGTGCAAACTATATGTTATGCCGTTTTTATATAATACTATGATCTATATATTATACTCGTTGGTCTCTCGGTGACTGAGGTGTACCACAAGCATCTAATAACGATAAATATAAAATACTTGAGTTCTATCAAGAAACTTCATTATTTAAATTATATAAATAAAATTGCAATTCGATATATTATAAAATTTGCATATCAACTTATAATTATGGTAATTGTAACATATGTACGTCTGTCTATCTTTACGACTAATCTTTTAATTTATTTCGATATGATAAATATGTATAGTCAGTGGTGGCTCAGTGGTTAAAGGGTCCGCCTCTCGGCCTCTCGTCGCCGAGGGCGCGGGTTCGATCCCGGCCCGGGCAAGTACCAATGTGATTTTTCCGAATCATATGTACTTTCTAAGAGTATTTAGACATCACTGATTAATGTTGATTCCCAAAAAAGGGTTGATGTCAGGCAGGCGGCCGGTCGTAAAAACAAATAGCCAAAAACTATTCACAACATGTAAGGCAGACCCTGGCTATAGCTGGGATATTGCCAGGTAGAAGAAGAAGAAGAAATATGTATGGTGTGAAAAAGGAGACTTATAATATTGGGAATGTATTGTTTATGACGCGGGCGAAATCACAAGTAATAATTAGATTAAATAACTGATGAGAATTGTGTACATACTCGTAGGTACATATGTTTGAAGCAAGTGTAGACCTTTAAGAAATGTCTTGAGTATTTTTGATAATGATATGTAAGATTTTCACGTATATTCATTTAAATTAAACTAAAATTTTAACATATACTAGGCGTTTTTATCTATATAATCCCACGTTTCGGTTACTTTACAGCAACCGTGATCACAGGCAGACGAGATAAAAATTTCTCATTAAACTTTGATCACGATTGATGTAAAGTAACCGAAACGTCGAGAGTATGTTGTTTTAAATAATATAAAAGGCGTAGTATATCCTAAAATCTTATTTTTATTCATAAAAATAATTATGAAAACTGCAAGAATATTTAAAACAATATACAACCCAGCTCTAAACAACTCGTCAGTCTTGCTTTATACTTCTATGACTGTCCTTAATATAAGTTTGAAACAATTACTTTACTTCTTACGTCTTTATAAATACTTCTTACTATTACGTTAGAGAAGTATATTTCAATTTATACTTTACATTTTATATTTATTAAAATCAGTAAGAAAAAGTTTTTTTATCAAGTAATAAATTATATGATTTTAATTCTGTTACACAATTCTGTGTAATAATGTGTACAGTAAAGTTAGCCGCGTGGTGTCAATGTCATTGGGTCATCTTATTGGAATACAATCGTAATATTACATAACATTATATAAAACTTTGACTAAACTCGTCTATCGTCTTCGTTATTTAATTAAATTACGAAAACAATACAAGTAAATATAATTATGCTTGTTACGTACGGGCTAACACCAAAAGATTCCTGATACCACACAAGCTATGGAATGGTATTGCTATCCTAACATCAGGGCAATCATATAGTCGTAGGTATAGGTAATAAGTTTTAATATGTAATTCTTATTATAATATACATATAAGTAAGTTTCATAGTTTTCCTGGAACCTCCGATTTCCACGCTACGTAATATCTATCTAGTATATGTACTACTAGTTTGGTTCGACAAACTAAATACTGAAAGTTTGAAGTCATAATTAATAAATATATACACATTGCAGTGTCAATGTAATGAGTTAGTTATAAAAGGTGAGTTCGTTCTAAGGGTACATATGTATATGTATTATGTGTATTGCAACCAATTATTTAATAATAATATATACATAAATGAGGCGCAATAATTGAAACAATGAAATATTTTTAAAGTAATAATATTGTAGAACAGAAAATAGACATTCTACCTGATTACTTTGACTGTTTTTAAATATTACGGCTCTAGAACCTAGAAATGTCTAGACATTTTGGAGGAAAGTCTGACAAATAAGATTTACTCCTAACACATCCATTTAACACTCGTAATTTATACAAAAGAATATTATTATCTCAAACCAGTCTAAATACATAATGTACACAAATAACAATTACTTTCATTGTGTTTCTAAACAAAATTATCATTATTGTTTTAAAAGACGAGAAATGTCTAATCGAATGATTCATTAAGCTGTTTACTATTTACACGTTTAAGGCTACTATCAGACCGGCGGATTTTACGACAGTTACAAACTAAACATTTATTCACAGTACGTGTAATAAATAAAATAACTACCGCTCATGCACTAGGACCCTTAAACAACAAAGTAACATATGAACAGAATTATGTTAATTAAAACACGTGGCCAATGGTCGTCATGTTTATTGACATTGCCTACTTATTAAGTGACTCAGACAATCACCTACCAACAATATTTTTTTAAATATAGCAACCCTGATTTCGTTAAAAAAATATATGTAGGTATATATACTTCTTTGAAGCCATTAAAATGTGCCAGTATTATTTTAATTCACTAACACATTCTTAACCAAAAAGTTTGTATATAAAATTAATTAATTAATTCACATTGGACATAAATAAATCAGTCTTTTCATTAACCGCGCGTATTTATAAAGATACAAAGTACAGTTCGTTGTGTCAATGTCAACACGTGCTCGTACAGACATAAAGAAGTTTGAACATATTTTTCATATATATTAAACATAATATATTTATAGTCTGATATAAAAATAATTAATTTAAAATATAAGTTTTATTGTGTCATTAAATAATACGATTCTCTGCAAAGATTATAAATGAAAATACATTATATATATATATGGAATTATCATTTTATTTAAAAGAAAAATTATGTATATATTTTTTTCTATAGGCAATGCCATTGCGTATAAATAAAAAAGTAATTGTTGTGGGTGTAAAATAATACAATTTATAATATTTTTATTACAGCAGTTGGGGAATAGATAACGATTATAATATTTAGGTATTATTTTTTAATTAGTGATGTTTAAACTTTCAGTATTAATGTAAAGGGAGCTCGTACTAAAGCTAAGTCATTCATCACTTCTCTCAATGGATTACTAAGAATATCTTATTTTATTACATCTCATTAAATCACTATTGCGAAGAAAATATTGTGTTACAATCCTTAGATTAGATATGAAAAGATTTTATTCTGAAACCGATTTTTATAGTTTATTTTTATCAATTTATATTAAGGAAAAGATAAAATATGTTTTAAGTAAAAAAATTAATTTCATTTTAATGCTTAATCGCTTCACAATCGTTTTTCATTCATAAAAAATGAATTATTAAATGAGGAAAAGAAAACTAGATTAGACTAAGTATACTGGTCTATCTGTTATTATGATTACCGCAATGTAATAATTGTTTAATGAAAATAAAATAAATATAACATTTTGAATTAAAATTGTAATTTCTTAGGTTTTTTCGTAATTTTTAGTAAATTAGTAAGAAAATTATTTTTAAACTAAGTACTTCACAACTACATACTTGTATATATAATTAATGAAAGCAGATATTTGAGTTTGTAAAGATATAAATGGCGTAGAATTAAAAAAATATATACTTCTGGAATTTAACATATAAAAGTATAAGGGCCCACCTCTCAAACCAATGTAAACTGGTTTGTTTGAATTCATTTACAAATTAAATGAAGCTGATCATTTCCTATTAGTATACAGGGTGACTGTTGAATTACTATCGATACTTGAGGACGTGATATTTGACGATCATATATGACAAAATAAAAATTAATATAACATAAATATTAATAAACTTCTAAGTAAGGTTAACCAAAAGTTATGTAATTAATTACGCATCGTGTGAACACCCTACAGATTAGGTATACACACACACATAGGCGTGCGGCGGCGTGGTGTTGTATCAGCACGCGTCCACACTTGGAACACTTGGAACGTGTCCACGCTTTATTTATTTATACGGAAATTTGGTCAAAAATTAAGTACCTATTTTTTTTACATAATTCGAATGAGAATCATGTACCGAGTATTCTCCTTAAATATTGATAGTAATTCACCAATCACCCTGTATATTTGTTATTGATTATATATATATTTGTTGATTATAATATTAATATTTATTTGTGACGAATAAATGATCGTCTGTATTGCTAATGTGTTCTTGACAAACATCTGATTCACGCCACTATAGACAAACGCAATACTCTAAAATAAAACCACGTGTTACAATCATGACATTTGCGTCTTAAAATATAATAGATACGTTGTGTGGATCTATTAAGATTTGTATGAAAACATTAACTTTGTATTCATTATCATCATCAGCCTATCAGAGCCCACTGCTGAGCAAAGACCTCTTCTCACATGGAGAAGATTTGAGCATTGATCACCACGCTTGCTCAATACGCGTTGGCGATTTCAAACTTGTAATGTCGAAATTAAAAGTCCAGTTTTCCTCACAATGTTTTCCTTCAACTTCCTATTAAAACGAAAAAGAAAACCTTTTTATACGTTTATGTGACAAACGAAGTAAATGTCCTGTTAATGAAGATATTTTCTCTTGTAGAATTTAATGGCTTATAATATTGACAAGGATATAATAAGGAAGGAATTTCATTAAAAACTTAATAGCATCAGAAATCTTCCAGCTTGAAAGTAGACAAAGAAGCTATATATAATCTTAGATTTTGGACTTTGATAAACTATTGTAAGTAAGTTGACTCAAAGATTACTCAACTAAATGATACTAGCCCTAACTGAGAATAAAAACTCCAAATCTGATCAGCCCATGATCACGGTTGCTGACTAGTAATCGAAACGTCGGGAGTATGTAGTTATCACAATAATAAAATACGGGTAGTAATGCGAAAAATATTAGTTTCATTTAAATGAATACTCGCGAAAACCTTACATCTCATTATGAAAATCTGAGTTTTCTTTGACTTAATTATGACTATATTTAAGTTAAAAAACATTGAAAACGTGACCACATTGAATGACATTGATATAACAAGACTTCTTTAACCTTGAGGCCGTGTGGTTATTTTAGATGAAAAATAATATTATTGACTTAATATATATGGAAATCAAAAGAAAATTTATTACTATCAATAATATTGGGACTATTAATTAGTTTTTTTCTGTTTTAGTTAACTATAACAGCCGTGAAATAAATTAAATATATAATATATTATTCTGTATATCATAATAGGATAGTTCATAAATATAAATAATTCAATTATTTTCTCAATCTTTTAATAAAACAATTCATAAGATGATTGCTTCGACGGAATTGAAACATCCGCTGAGTCGTTCGTAAGAATCATTTCATTGGGAATCAAGATTATTAGGTGCAAATTATAAATAATTTAAAACATCTAGAATATTTTTTAATTAAGAGTTTTATATATAAGACTTTGTTTTTTGTAACCACTTAAGTTTAACTTTTGTTTTGGCTGAATAATACGATTTAACATCTATTAACATATTATTGATGGTAAATAAAACAAAACTCGTTTGGAATATTCATATGAAAACATTTGATGTATTTATAAGCTTCATTTACTCAAGATAACTTCGTATTTCTCTATTTGTTTAGAAAAATAAGTCAAAAGTAGAACAATATTTGTAAAGGCTTCTTTACAGAAGCTTTGTTTTAACAAACAACCTATAAACAAAAGGTCATACTTAGAACAACTTTGTTAACCCGAACCCTTTCATCTATTCGTTAACGTAAACAAACGTCCGATTGAAATTAAAAATGTAAATTTGTTTTATTTCAAAGAATATTAATTATTTATTTTATCAGAACAGATCAGTAAATATTCGAGAATTTGTCAACATAAACTAAGTAAAATTATTTTACCCGAACATTTTTACAAATGCGGTGATAGTTTTTGTAATGAAATAAATCATAAATATGTCTTAAACCAAATGTATAAAGATGTTGTTCAAATACTTCGAGAGGCGGCTGTAAACTCCTATGTAGGGCCTACTTTCCGAAAACATAGACCCGTGCCGGGGTGGAACGAACACGTCAGTTTCGCTCACAGGACGGCGCGGTTATGTTATCAAAATTGGTTAAAAACAGGTAAGCAGATGAAGGGATCGGTTTATAACGACATGAGGGAAAGTAGACGAATTTTTAAATCGAAATTAAAGTTATGTCAGGATAATCAAAATCAAATAAAATTAGATATAATAGCGCGTCATCACGCTGGTAAAAATTTTAGTAAATTCTGGAAAACAACAAATAAATTAAACCCAATATCAAATAGCCGTCCTGTAAGCGTTGCTGGCTCGCACGAACCCCGAGATATAGCAAACATCTTTAAACGACATTTCAAGGCTGAGCTACCGAGCGGCACTAGTGTTCGGATGCTGAACACTGAGCAACCAAAGTTAATGGCCGTTAGATTTTCTGCTAACGATATAAGCAAAGTATTAAGTCGAATGGTGCGTGGTAAGTCACCTGGTCACGATGGCCTGAGTGTTGAGCATCTGAAGTATGCTGGAGCTGAATTGACGAGAGTTCTCGCTATGTTTTTCAATTTATGTCTGAGCCACAGTTACCTGCCGGAGGATCTTATGCACACTGTAGTGGTACCAATATTGAAAAATAAAACAGGGAATGTATCTGATGTTGCCAATTATAGACCGATCTCACTAGCCACGGTCATAGCTAAAGTTTTGGACAGGCTGCTTGATGGACATTTGGAGAGGCATATTAAACTTCACGATTCTCAATTTGGCTTTAGACCCGTTCTTTCTACAGAGAGCGCCATCTTTTGCCTCAAGCAGACTGTACAGTACTATACAGCTAGAAAAACTCCTGTATATGCCTGTTTTTTGGATCTATCTAGGGCTTTTGATACTATAGACTATGATATACTATGGAATAAACTCAGAAAGGAGACAGATGTACCCTTCGAAGTTACCTCTGTTTTGCAATATTGGTACCATAACCAATGTAATGTCGTGAAATGGGCTGGCGAGCACTCGGATATGTATGGGTTGGAGTGCGGTGTGAGACAAGGCGGCCTTACCTCGCCTCGCCTCTTTAACCTGTACATTAATGGGCTGCTTGCAGAGCTGGGTAATAGCGGTATCGGTTGTCACGTGGGGGGCGTCTGCGTAAATAACATCAGTTACGCTGACGATATGGTATTGATGAGTCCCTCAATCGGCGCGTTACGAAAATTATTAAGCATATGTGAGAGGTATGCTGAAGCCCATGGACTGAGATACAACGCGAATAAAAGTGAACTCCTGGTGTTTAAAGCTGGTAAGAAAGTTTATGCTAATGTTCCACCTTTATATCTTGGTGGCATTGCTTTAAGACGAGTTGAACAGTTCAAGTATCTGGGTCACTGGGTTTCAGACAACCTCAGCGATGACGATGATTTGGAGCGAGAGCGCAGGGCGCTGGCCGTGCGCTGTAACATGCTGGCCCGAAGGTTTGCACGGTGTACTGAGAGTGTAAAAGTAACTTTGTTCAAGGCATATTGCCAATCCTTTTACACCTGCAGCCTTTGGGTTAAGTATACGCAGCGCGCGTACAGCGCTCTGCGAGTTCAGTACAACAATGCATTCAGAGTGCTGTTCGGATTGCCGCGCTACTGTAGCGCCTCCGAAATGTTTGCTGAGAGGCGTGTTGATAGCTTTTATGCTATTATTCGCAAGAGGAGTGCATCTGCGCTTCAGAGGTTGCGATCCAGTTCGAACAGCATTCTGTGTGCACTGGCTGGCCGCTGGGACTCTGAAATACTGCGCCACTGGGTACGGCTACACGCTGCCTAAAAATAGCGATTTTTGTCTTTTGTGTTTGTCTCTGTTTTGTTTTGTTTGTTTTTATTATTATTATTATTATTATCATTTGCTTTTACTAACATTAGTTATAAGGTTGACATGTATTACTAATATTTAAATATGGACTATGTCTGAGATAAAAATAAATTATTATTATTATTATTATTATTATATCCTTTAGTCCTTTGTTACTATTTTTCTGTATTTACTAATGAGTACTCTTTTCGTACAATATTCTCTTATGCCTGCCATACACGATACGGTCTACCGGAGAGATAATCTGTTCAGGTCAATCGAACAATGGTAGCGTTCATAAAAGTGCACAGGTCTATTCCCACACACATTCCGGTCTACTTGCACAGGTGGACCGTAGACCGGAAGACCGTAGCGTGTGTGGCAAGCTTTATACATTTTAAAACACATTTTAAATTTCATATCTCGTGCGCCGTCTAGCCACGTGTTTTGATACAATTATCTCATTGATAAGAACACTACATAATACGCTATGTATGTTTATTCTTGATAATAATTTAATAATAAGTCGAGTTAATTAATTTTGTTTATATATAATTTTGTTAGTTTTGTGCGAATTTAAATCATGAAACCTGTTTGTGCCTACGAAGCCAGTCCTGATAATTTTTATCATAAAAACGTGATTCTATTCATTTTTATTAATGGTTACCTTTAAGGCTATAAATATTTTCTATGTTATATATGTATATTTAAATAAAATTCTTTAAATATCTTACAAACACTCCTGTTTAATGTTCTCAAGGACAACAACGGATCTCTAAATATAAAAACTAATCTAAATATGATTTTAATGAAGCATAATACACATTTTTACTTCATATAGGTGATTTTAAAAGAATTTGCTTTTTATGGAAGTGTATGAATTGTAACTAATTTTACGACTACTACGATTTCAAACAAAATGAACAATAAGTATAGTAAATAATATTTAGAGTTACATTGTAATAATTTCCTTAAATCGAATTTAGAAGAGAAAAGGTACCTAATAACAATATTTCAAATTTTTTTTCAACGAAATACACAGACACCATTTCTCAATAAGCATGAAGATTCGTTTTGGTAAATAAAATAAGCATTTCATATATTAGTTTACTCTTAAAAAACTCCTTTTCTATAGCTTGGAGTTAATGTAATAAACGGCATTTGACGATGTTATTGTTGGTCTATACTTGATGGTATAGATAGAAGTTTAGATTTGAAAACCTTAATAGATCGAGTGGCGAGCGTAACATATTAAAATCTTATGTCAAAACAATATTAAAAATGAATAATAATTCGTTAGTAATACACTTAAGTATTATAGTTTTAAATTATTTGAATGCTGCTGACAATGCCGGCTCAGACGTGGACCTGAATGAGCTCAAGTAGATAATCATCGTATCCTGTAGCCGTTGGACGATCGCGAAGGAACTGTTCACAAATGATGTACAATGACCCTCAAAACTTGATATAGTAACTTTGTAATATTATATTTAGTGACATTTGATTATGTGGTTTCCTCTTCCTATGTTTATCAATTTTAAGTAACAAGTTATGCTTAGAACGCAAAATGAAAAATTATTTTATATGAGGTTCAATCAAGTCAGTTTATCGCCTGCCACTTTAATCTAAATGCAGTTCTTCATTTAGACGTTTCGTTCTCATCGATAGTGTGAAGGAGACGTGGCCGAAGCATTAGAGCTTTAAAATACAAATAATTCTCCCAATATTAGTACTTGGGAGATATTAGTACTTGGGGAGATTTGGGAAAAAGGAGACTTTAGTTATCTGAAATAACATTTTAATTCTAATTTGATCTACCAGAGAAATTCTGAGAATACCACTCTCCATAGTCCACGTTTGAGCTCCTTAGGTTAAGATAGGATAAACTGCTTAATATTTCTAGTCTTTTGCTTCAAAATTATTACGTAGCTATCCAAACGTTTTTTTCCTAGCCTAAATGCGTTCTACTGGCTTCGTTATGAAATTTGTTTCAGCCTAATAAGATTATTTAGCCAAAGTAAATTGTCACACTTTATACTTACTACATACTTTATTTGTTACACAACTTCATGAATGGCTACATTCACGAGCCTAACAACTATTTAGTATATGATGACCAGTATGCTTAGTACTTTGCATCGACATACTACGCACGGAGCGTTATCCGTTACTTATTGATTATCCTACGTCTTTAGTTATAATGTGTGAAGATTTATGAATGAATAACTGTTAAAGGTATATGAAGTGTCACGATGTCAACTCGGACTAAGTACATATTTATCAACAAACTCACGTGTTTACATCTTTCGGTGACCTTCGACTTGCGTCCAGTTCACGTGGTCTAAAGAATTTTTGTGCTCACGAACGACTGGCATCAAATTATTGACATCATTAATATCCTCATTAGTTTAGTACTTAGTTAATCAATTTTGTAGTACGTGCTGAGAACTTTCATATATACTTCGACATGGGCCATTAATTGTTTAGGATTCGACCTTCAAAGACGAGTTTAATCTAGTCAGTCACAAATATACAGAGTGACTGGTGAATTACTATCAATATTTAAGGAGAATACTCGGTACATGATTCTCATTCGAATTATGTAAAAAAAATAGGTACTTAATTTTTGACCAAATTTCCGTATAAATAAATAAAGTGTGGACTCGTTCTAAGTGTTCCAAGTGTGGACGCGTGCGGCGGCGTGCTGATACAACACCACGCCCCTGCGCGCGCGTGTGTGTGTGTGTGTATACCTAATCTGTAGGGTGTTCACACGATGCGTAATTAATTACATAACTTTTGGTTAAATTTACTTAGAAGTTTATTAATATTTATGTTATATTAATTTTTATTTTGTCATATATGATCGTCAAATATCACGTCCTCAAATATCGATAGTAATTCACCAGTCACCCTGTATATTCAGGGGAGCTCTATCAAGATGACCGTTGCCGGTATCTTCTCAGTTAATTAACTACATATATATACACATATATACAACTACATATATATACATGTACATATATCCAATGCACCTAATGTAATTTTTTTAGCCAACTCTTTCGATTCTCGTACCATTGTTATTATGCTAATACAGAAGACGAATAATTATGTTACAGTATTTAAAAACATTCATTTTGTTGGGGTATTTATTTATTTTTTTAAATTTGAACGTAAAAACAAAACGAAAGGTGACTTTTAAAAAAACGTGTCCATAGTTATCTTAGATTACGTCTTAATCCACCAAATAATCTATTTTAAAGTTAAAAATACATTTTTAAATTAAAATAATCGATTTTAAGAGCTTGTTCTTAGAATTAATTTAATTGATTTATGTATGTGGAGCGGCCTTAAAATTGTGTCTTAAAGTAATTATGCAGTGTGAAGGGTCACCAGATAAGACAAGTGATAAAATGTATTGAGAAGAGTACTGTTAACTTGTTTTCTTACAAAGCTGCATTACTTTCTTAGGTTATTTTTTTTTAATTAAAAGTCACGGTTATAAAAAATTAATGGCATATTATAATTTATCAACTTAAATGACGAGTCGAGTATATATTTGTTCTGAGTTTATATATGTATGATTTTGAATTTATTTTATTATATAATTACGAATACTACAAGATTCCATTTATTTTATGGTTTTTATCTTAATTATAAAATACATAGCACTAATGATAAGAAAAGATCCCATATATTTGAAGTTCAAACATATATACCAAATTTTCAGTTTTGACGACCACTTCGAATGTTTTAAACAATATCAAATAAGATTTATTTTATTCACCTTAACGCACTATCCTTAAAAATCCTATTCACCCTTGACCTAAACACCTTACATGAGCAGAAAGAAACAGACACATCAAAAAGGGACTTCATCGTTTATTCCAGATGGGAAGACAACAAAATCATAAGCAAAGGAAGGGTCTATGATAAAATAATGGACACCCTACTATAGCAAGGTTGTCTACCGGTAAAAATTAGATAGAGTAATTATGTTGTAAAATTCCTGCACATATTATCTAAAGTGTAATTTATAAAATACCGAGACACTAGCTATTTAAGGCTTGTGCTCAAGGCAGACTTGATACCTTTTAGCCAACCTATATTATCAAGTTATCAGATGAAAATTAGTGAAAAACATGACTTCAAATTGATCTTATGTGAGAGGAAGACTGAAAAACATGCCTGACGATCTACTCGTAATTCGTTAAGCTGTTAACAACTTGTAATAAAGCTTCATCTCTCAGCAAAATATATTTTTTGCACTAAGATTTGGACATGACATAGCTAGAAAACTTACGATTATAAATCCTAGAAGACCCTACAATTAACTTTTATATTTTCAATTGAAAATGCAAGAGATTCATCCTTGTATACTTTCACCATTATACTGATCTCTTTCCTTCGGAGGAATTCTTCATGTTTATGTATCGTGCATCACTATATCTCATGCTGACCGATTTCTCAAAATCCGCGTTTCAGGTCATTGAGAAGATTATTTTCTTTTACTCTACAAGAGGTTATTAGTTCAATGTACCAAATTAACATAATTAAAAACAATTACTTGATATATTTCTCTGTTTTAAAGTTAAATTACGATATAGTAGTAATAATAGTTTAAAAATTTTTTTAGTAGAAATATACTGATGCTAACAATAATACTAATTGAATGTAAATAATATATATATGTCATATAAAGAATGTGCATATTTTCCACAATAATCTTTATCTCGTGACCCATACAGTACAATAACTCGAGATTTGCATCCAATTGATTACTTCTAAAGAAAACAATGTAATAAATTATATCAATATAGGTAATCTATGTTTATATGTTTACTCAAGACAAATTGAAATAAAAACAACGAAAATATGCTCTAATATTAATACACTTTAAGAATATAAACGTTTGAGTTTAGAAATCAAAATGTGACACAAATGCTAAGATAACTTAGAAATGAAAAAGTTTTTTTTTATTATTGCACCCCTTATTCACGTTACCAAAATTTCACAATTGCTTTTATTTTTATATTTTCCAATCTTAACGGTTAATATTTTTTTTCATATAATTTATTAATGGCTTTTATTATTTTTGTAGAAACAAGTGATTTTTTTATTACCAAGCTTCAAATAAAGAGTTGTAAATCATAATCTTTTAAAAATTATGACACCATCAACACATAACCTGTCAGTTACATTTTTATAATGTCAAATAATTACCATAATTCATGTTGTCATTTATGTACACTTTCAAATAAATAGGTAAATATAATAAACATATTAATTTATGTAGTGTCAATGTCAAAATAAATAATAATTTATAGTATCGTATATTCATTCTATACTTATAGATAATACTTAAAAAATCATTTTTGGAGCAGTAGGTTTTGTTACCAATTTTATGTTTATCATCCTTACATTAAAAATGATACAAAATCCAAATTAATGTCGTCGAATAAATATACAATCACGAAGTATGATTGACTTTTTCTACGAAATTCATAGATTAATTTTGTCCGCGTAATTATTTTGTTTTCAAGCTTTAATTATAATTTCCTAATTTATAATTAAAATAATCCATTATTTTAAAACAGCAGAATTTAAAGATATATTAAAATATATACAAATTTTAACTTAAATATCGAGTAAGACTGTTGTCTTGTCAATGTCAATGTCAAGCACTAAATTGAAAGAAATTCACCAATTAAGTCTTTCTAAAACTTATAGGTCAACCGCCGTACTAGTTGTATTAATTTAACTGATAACATATTAACTTAATACATAATATCATTACTTCTGAATACATATAAATTTTAATACATCGCGTCTGCTCCTCACGTTTGAAAAGTAGCCAAAACGTCGGGAGTATGTAGTTTTTAAAAAAATAAATCACGCTTAGTAATCCGAACAATATTAGTTTCATTTAAATGAATCCTTGCGAAAGTCTTAGATCTCATTACATATGAATTTGTCTCATTATAGCTTGTGAGCAAACAATTTAATACTGAGAAAACGTCTTTGAAAGTGATCTCGAAACTGTTATTAAGGATAAAAAGGGTGATAATTTATAACTATATATATGTTATTAATAACAAATTAGTGAAAACCAAATCATATTGATATTTTTTTGATAATAAATGTCTTATCAAGACGCAATCTTCCAAACTGTAATCAGTCAGGCGACTTGTACGATATTTCAATGTGCTATCTATATTTATTAAACAAATAGATTTTTAAGGATGTACGAAAAAACTGTCTAGTATTGGATAACATGATTCTGTAGGTATTTGATAAGCTTGCTGAAATGGTGGATTTTGATGTCTATTAAGCTTTCAGATTAATGATAAAAATATACGTGTAACTAAATTATATATTTTTTTTATTATTGACCACTTTTTCTTCTTCTACCTGGCAATTTCTCAGCTTTAGCCAGGGTCTGCCTTATATGTTATGAATAGTTTTGGCTAATTGTTTTTATGACCGGCCGCCTGTCTGACATCAACCCTCTTTGGGAATGCATGAATGGATTAGTTATGTAACCACTATCCCTACTAATAATATTATAAATACGAAAGTAAGTCTGTGTGTCTGTTACGCTTTCACACCTAAACCACTAAATTGATTTTGATGAAATTTTGGTACAGATATAGAGTTAACCTTGAGAAATGCACATAGAATAGTTTTTATCCCAGACTTTTGTAAGATTCTCTTAGAAACGCGATATAACCGAACACCACGCGGGCTAAGCTGCGGGCGGAAAGCTAGTATACTATAAATATTACCTGCTCGAAAACATTATAACATTTGTATATTAGTAATTAAAGATGTCATAAATATGAATAGTTTTAAGGATTCAATAAGAATTGTGTATAATACATTATTTGCTTTATTTAGAACGATAAGGCGTCTAGTTAAATTTAAACATGAACTTGTTTATAGACAAAACTAATACGTCTGGTTAATTTCTATTGAAATAGAAAAGAGCTTAAATTTTTAACAGAATAATTGTAAAATAATGAATGAATATTGTAATATATAATATGATATATCTATTTTTAGTTTACATTTAACCAATAGTATATTTGGGATAACTTAAGTAATTGTGATGACTTCAAAATTTGACGGTCTTCGTATTTACATATTTATTTAGTTGATTATAAAGTAATCTAGATATTATTATGACATTTGGTCAAATATAAAGATGTCAAGATGTACAAACGTCATTGTGTTAATTTATAATTATAGTTTTATTATGTACTGTCATTATTATACTTTTTGTACTATCCAATTTGTGAACTAAATTAAATACTAACTATTCCATTTCTAAAATTTACTAAAACATTCATAAACAACGTAAAGAATAATTGTTTAATTGTCATTGCTTGGTTCAAGACAATATTTTTATTAGTTACTGTGTATACTTAATTTTATATAAAAGAATTTACATATATTGATTTTTTATTATTATAAGTTTATATTTTTAACCACCACTAGTTTAAATTAAAACTAGTTTGTGATGTTTATGTTTTCGAATATAATTCAAATTATGTTATGTTGTTTGCCAAAAATTATACTACATACGACTCTATTATACGACGCGTGTGACAAAAACCTTGAAAATGGTATATTTAAGGTGGTCCACGGAAATTCATAGCAAAATTAACATTTAAATTAAACTTATATTATTCGGCATATATTACGCGTATTTTATTATTGTAAATACTATCCAAAGGGATTGATGTCAGGCAGGTCGCCGGTCGTAAAAACACATAGCCAACTATTCACAACATGTAAGGCAAAACCCTGGCTATAGCTGGGAAATTGCCAGGTAGAAAAAGACTAGGTACATACTCCTGACGTTTCGGTTACTTTTCAGCAAGTGATCACGGACAGACGAGATGTGTAGTGAATTATCATAATTTTCGGCGAAAATATTCAACTAGTTCGTCCATTTTTGTGATAATCCAATCGTTATCAATTATAATTGAATTAAAGATTAATTATGAATAATAAAATATATCATACTTATACTTTATAATACATTTTTTGTTATATCATAGTCTAAATATAACATATAAACATATATGACAGTACCTAACAAATTTTTAACTTTTAAGTTCAAGATAACGTGATCTTTAAAAATTCTATATATATTATATTATTGCATTGTATCTCTAAAAAATGTAATAAATATTTGACCGTACATATATATGAATGTTACGATTGTAAACGGGACAACTTATCATTAAACAAACACCGAATTTTTTTTTGTTATAACAAGAATAATTTAGTTAAAATTAAGTCCCAAAATATATATTTGAGTATAAATAATAAACTCACCTTTAGCTAACTCTCAAAAACAACCCAGCAGGCGTAAACTAATGTTCAATCACTTATTTTGACAAACGTATTTACTTATGACCATTTTTAATTGTCCGTCATTTCTTAATGTGTCCGATGCGTCCTATCACTCAGACGGTTATCGTGTGACTAAACTATTAAACTACCGAGTTCTTAATTAGTATTGATAAGATATCAAATATTTATATATGCTGGTTGAACTTATCTGTGACCAGTCTACAAAACTATGTTGTGGTCGCGAGTTTAACACTGTTTATACAATCTGAGTCTAGATAAATAATTGATCATAGAATTTAAGGGACGGCGAATTTGACGTATTCTCTACATCACTGATAGTTAGTAGTTTAATTATAGGAAATACGATAACATGTTTAGTTTTTATAATGAGAAAGCGTACTAAGGGTAAAAGTAAAATTTTTTTTTGTGGAATGGGTGATGATTAAACACTAATAAAGTCAAACGCTAAATGAAGTGTGATTTGAATTTTTCATTGATCAATCGGATTAAAAATGAGCTAATAGCTTTATATATATCGATACTTGTTAATTACTAAGAAAAAAAGATATTAAAATTAGAATAACAACATTTTATAAAAAGTTTCAAATGTGGGTGTTTTTATTTCTGCTATAGATAAATTATACAATGAAATTAGTATGAAATTTAAAATATGCATGTATTTTAAGGATACATGTGTAACTATAACTCGCTATACTTGTACTCACTTCTCATATTTTCAACTCACCATATCCATTGTATTACATTTAATATCATAATCAGTAATCTTTCAAACCTATTACATTTTCTAAACTGCTCCATTGTTCTTATATAAATCAATTTAGTTCATTTTCTAACAAGTCTTAATATCTAGATAACTCTATTATATTCAAGGGATGAAGCAATGAAATGATTTCTAATAATTTAATCTTTATAAACGAAAATCGTACAATAATCTTGAATTAAATTTGTACTAATAAAACATTATAATTTGAATTCTCTTGTTTGGTTAAATCTTTACTTATAAAAACAATAATATGTTAAAACAAGGATATTACATTTCAATGACATAATATTTCTATTATCTATTGGATGAAACGCTATCGGTTTCCGTTGGCTATAGAGTACTGGTGTAGGAATGTTGTGGATTTTATAAAGAATATAAGGTTATTTTCATACTTTACCCCTCCCATATGGAAGGGGTTGTGATATCACAACTATACATAATAGTTTAATAGATATATTCTCCAATACACATTTATATTTAATGTCAACTAAATTTAAACCTTATCTTTATTTATACAAGACTCATTTAACAACTGACATATAATTCATTGTCCATAACTAAAATGAAAATTGGATTTTTATTTCTAACTAGTATTTGCCCGCGACTTCGTCCGCGTTAGTTTGGTCAAGAGTAATATATTTAGGTATAGCTGACCAGGCGAACTCTATTCCGTCTTAGCGGCCATAAATAATCAGGTTTTTCCTGTTTCAATCAAACAGAATGATTGACATATTAGTTAGTTGTCAAATCTAATGTCAAAAAAACGTTTGTATGGGAAACAGAAAAGGGCTGTTTTTAGGGTTTTCCCGGCAATTATTCCAATTTTTCTCACCTTTTAAACTTTCCCTGGACTTCCAGGAGTATTTCAAGAATAAAATTAGCCAAATCGGTTCAGCCGTTCTCGAGTTTTAGCGAGACTAAGGAACAGCAATCCATTTTTATATATATAGAAGATATCGATTATATTTTAATCATATACAGAAATTATTTTTAAACAGTATAATTTATATTTTCTCTTCGTAACTTATTGCTTCATCATAACTTTTCCTAACATTTTTTTGTCTTAATTGTGACATCATTATAGGATCTTTTAAAATCTTTGGTTAAGATAGAAATCTAAGTTCATAAACGTCCTTCTGTTTATTTAACCTGCTTCTGAGTCCACCACCATTTTATTATTTCATTTAGTCTATCATCGCTTGCGTTTCAGAGATTGTACAAAGGGTTATAATTGACTTATATACTTAAACTCTATTTAAGTATAATTTTCTCGTCCATTTTTATACTCTTAGCTTCGGTATGTCTTACATCTTCATGGTATGATTCCATGACATTTTGGAGATAATCAAAATTATATTACAATTATATGTCGTTCCTGAAGTAGCTACATAAGACTTCTTATTGATTTAGAAAGATCTGTTTTAGAATTTTATTCATTCCGTCATAGCCAACGTACTTGGAAATATTAACTTAATTTTAACTAGTGATCTTTAACTTTAATTAGACACCTGTGAGTGGAGTCCCAATATTTAGCTCTGCAGAAAAATTCTGTTACTTTTTTGTTTCTTGTACCTATCCGTCTTCTTCAAATGACATGAGATTTCGTAATATATTTCTAAGACTTCTCTAATATTTCAAATGACAGCAATATCATCTGTGTTCACCAAGTCTTTTGTAAATTTTTGCTTTAATAGAGATTCTTAAGAGATTAAGCATACGCAAAAAAATCGTGATCTTAGAGAAGAAATTAAATCAGATTTTAAGAAACAAAATATTATAAATTAATTATAGAACAATTGAAGTTTACGAAATTCTGACACAAAACAATGACTTTACAAATATTTTTATATAATTATGCTATAATATATTTCCATAGAATATATTAAAACTGATAATGTTCACTTAAAAGCTTAATTTCCAGGTAAGCCACTAGCATTTAGAAGCCATCTCTGAAAGAAACTACCAATTCTCAAAAATATTTAATCACATAACACGGGAAATGTAGTGTATATATATCATCACAAGTGGTTTTTACTACATAAGTTTAAAGTAAATTACCTCATAAGTGGCTAAATTAAGGAAAGAGATATTGTAGGCGGACTTGTCATTCTTCAGTAAGCTAGTAAATTACACTTGAGTCAATAATCACAGATGTACCTAATCTGGATTGTATAATGTACTGTTGTGGGTAAAAGATCGGAAAAGTTGTGATAAATCGTTTAGAATGGGCGTATAGCTGGTTGGAAGTCTGAATTGTTTTATAGTCTTACGACCTCAATTATTTGTAAAAATAATTATGAATTACATATGCAAGTATATCAACAACACATTAAAGTCCTAGCAAGAATAAAAGACGAATACAGAATACTTTAAAAATAAAAAAAATTGTAAGAAAAAAGATTTCCATCTAAAAGCATAGACTCACATTTAGACCGTATTTGTTTAAAAATATATAATATTTTTGATGTATCGTCAACTGTTAAATAAATTAAATATTACACAATTTCATATAGAGTAGATACACCAAATAGTTCTAGTTTATTAAATATGTCATGTGTACAGCACCGTGTGTGTTCATATATATTCAACCTACTATATTAATTTATTTATTAATATTTAAGTTGAAATACTCAATGAATACAAGTACATACGTCAAGTAATTTTATACACATCATCAAATTAACAGAGGACTATAAAAGTATTGACATCATTAGAAGGCTTAATGCAAGATGACCATTTAGTTTGTTCGTTTCGTACTTTTATAGTTGATATATCATCACACAGTTCTTTCTTTTGAATTACTAACTAGAGAGCATAGTTTTTATATCGACCTACTAAGGACCTGGATGGTGTTGGAATGAGAACATAACCGGTTTAGTTTATTATAATAGTCTTGTTTTGTCCGGATCTGCTCCAGTTTAAAGTAATTACTTTAAATGTAAATGGAATCTGATATATTAGCATTAAGTTCCAAACCTTAAACGGTCATTCAATGACTAATAAATATTACTTTTTTACCATTTTCAATTTACCTATCATGCATTTTTGTCGTTAGTGACAAATTTAAATTCATTTTTTTGTTGCAAGATTAAAATCATTACGCATAGCACCCGGGAGAAGGAGTAGGCGTATTGTTTTGTGTCTATTAACCCAAGATGCAGAAGCTTTCACTAAAACTCTACAGGTTTTTCTCAATAGTTCACTAAAACTAACAATTCTTTAACCATACGACTAGGGTTACTTTCTATAATGAGAAAACTGAAACGGGAGTCACTTCTAAAATTAGAGACACTCTCCCAATGCTCTAGCAGAGTATGCCTTGCTATTGTATACAGGGCAATGACTCTGGAACCGCAGCCACATTCAGCTTCTAAAGGCACGATTCCAACGTTGAGGCAAGGCATGTGACTTGGTTGCCATCGGAACAGCTGAACTCATGTTACCGCAGCTTGTAAAAAAGGACAATAAACACTTCAAATAAATACATCCAAATAACTCAGATGACAGCAAGGCTCGAAGAAATCCTTTGATGCCAATGAAGGAAGCAATCCCATATTCAATAATTGAGAATTATTGCCAACACAGCTGTCAGTACTCTCCCAATTTGCCGACTCTGATAAATACATGATGTCCCCTACAACTTACACCCTTTTTATATTGAAATAAGAAGTTCGATAAGTCCCAGTTCACTTCAAAATTCCCGATATGAATCTAAAAATATAAATAGAAAGAATATAAGTTTTATCTTTATTTGTGTCGTTGTGGTACTATCAACAAGGGTCATTATCATTTCTAACCAATTGTCGTCTACAGTCAACGATTCCGGGTATACCAAGACAATTTTTTCTACTTGGTACTCCTACAAAATTTTTAGACTAATATGCAATTTATTGAGCGTCATTTTGAAGTATACCTATTAATATGAATGTGCTGGGAAAGGTTCTCAACTAGTTGAATTTATGTGATAATTTCTAAGAATTTACTGACAAAGTATTGTTCTTAAACCAGCCTTCGATACTTTCATTTATTAAAACTAGTCGTTTTTTAAGATATCATGAAAAAAAGTTCCTTTAATTGTATACTAATCGGTAAACGGTGTTAATTTTTTTAAATAATCTAACATCTTCAAACAAAAAAAGTGTTCCACTTGTAATGAATGAACAATAAGAAGAATAATGTTACATTAAGGTCAGAATTACCCTTAATAAATAACTCCAAAACTAATTTCCAATATTATACAGCTTAGGAATTAAAACAATAGCGTTACAATTAAGGTTCCTTAATAAATTTCGTAGCAATAACTTTAAACTGCGTAAATCACTTTGAAGAAAACAAAACAAAGGAGATCTTGTAAAGCAAATACATGTTTAAATATAATACATTGTAATTATTTTTAAAAAGTTTGTGTAATTTTATTGGCACATTAAAAATATTCTTATTACAAAACCTAAATTGTTAAGAATTTATAGTTATCATACAAAGGATATTCTGGATTCTTTTCTTATATTTTAACATTTACTAATTGGGTATGCTAATTGTTTCGCTACCAAAATTTGGACTTTAGAACCCTTGGTACATGTACATCTTGGCACCATTGGTTTCAATGTTTTCATTCTGAAATCGTCATGGGTACTATAATAAACGAAGATTTGCAGATGTAAGTCTGTATTGACATTTACAATGATAAATTTTCCTCACACTTTAGGGAAGCATTTTTACAAATATTTAAATTTATGTCTGGGACCGCTATCGATACATTCAAAAACCTGTAGAAATAGTAAATAGTATTTGGATGAGAATAAAGCTGTACTCGTACTATAGGTTGTAAGGATGAGGACTGAACGAGAAAAATAAAACATTAATAAAATACTATGATAAAAAAATATTATGATAAAAAAAATATAATTGTGAAAAAACTCTAAATAAAAATTAAAAATTAATATCCAATTTTTCCGATTTCTCGTTTCCAATATTCACGTTCGGTGTCAAAAATATCTTGAAAAATATATCTATACTATTTAGAGACTTTATATTTATATGGAAATGTAGAAAATATCTTATATGAACTAGTTTTGCCTTGTTACATTTAAAATTTTTACCGCATTTCGTTTACTTCACAATAAAAATTATGTTAAAAGTACTAAACTACTAAAAGTGCTAAATGGAATGGAAATGTTATCAAACGCAATATTAATATAGTAAAAAGTATAAACATATCTCGTAACCAAACTTTTGTAATACAAAAAAGGTAAATGTATATATTTTTCACAATATAAATTCTAGTAAAACCATATTCATATGATTTTCTGATTTTTTTATTTCAAAGAAGGATATCTATACTTACACTAATGGAACAAAATTCTTTTGTTTTACTTTAATAAAATGTTTACAACTTATTGTTTGTTATTTTGAAACAGAAAGTTGTCCCTAAAATGTTATTTGATCAAAGATCTTAATTTCAACTTGATTTCAACAACGCCAGGCTTCCTTTATAAATCCTTTCTTTAAAATTTTTCTTTCTCCAAATGAACTCTTATAATCTGACAAATTCAAAATACAATACTTTTATGTTCATGAGTAAAATGGTTACTATTGGATATTTGCGGGAGAGAGCTCTTTCTTGGAGTTCACTTACTTTAATTAAACTAACATTACATACTTACTAAAACAAAAGATTATGGTCGAACGTAACTCATTAATTTTTTGGTTACTAATCGAGTGCCTTTTATACGAAAACCACTGGAAGCTGGAAAGGTGCAATCGACATCTTTTATTGTAAAATTCTTGGAACACAGGTGGCCGCTGTAATTAAATTTTGGTTATCGCCGCCTCAGAGAGCTGAAGTAGAATTCGCCCGTGATCTATATGTATTGTGGTTAGTAACAGTGCAATCTATTATAATATATTTATCTAAGAAGTAAGCTACAAAACTAATGATTTTTTAGGATTTTCAATAACAATAAACAAATTATATAAGTGTTAGTGCTATTTTCCTTGCTATGTATACGCCTCATTATTAATTTAATATTCTTCTGAAATTTTTATAGTTTCTTCAAATTACTTTTGGTAAATCTGTTTTCTCTGAAAGAAGATAAAACGGACTCATAATGTAGATTCATGTTTTTGTATCTTTTAAAAATTTGAATAATCGAACTCAAAAGAAATTGTTTTATAACAAATGCTCGTGTTTCAACAGTTAAGCACCATATTGAGACCTATGCTAGTATTATTTTTAATGAAAGATTGGACCGTTTTTGAATATCATTCCACTCATTTCTTGTAATGCAGTCGTTGATGAATTAATAACCTAAATAAACAACCTATATCATTAACTTCTTTTCAATCTAGCTTTGAATTCATCCAAATTAAATTTAGAATGAAATACAGATTACAGATGCATTCACACTATATCAAATCTTTGCTGTGTTCTTGAAGGGTAACGAATAACACTTTCCCGGATTCTTAAATGGTGTACTAGGAATCTGATAGTATAAAAGTTATGGAGGAATTAAACTGCGTCCTGAGCATTCTCTCCAAAGTATGTCGTTTTTCATTGGGAGACTGGCTACTATACGTCTGCTTTCAAGGGTGACTTACTTGGTTAAACCAAATCATGATCACGAATAAACCTTTCTGTTTATCTTTAGCAGTGAGATAATATTTGGTAACGCCTGCCAAAATATAATAGCAGTGTTTCACGTACGGTCATGTGCTTTTTATAAACAAAAACTGTAAATTATTATCATAGTCTTGCAATGTGTTTAAGCAGGTTCCCTTGCCTCAGTTTTGGTCTCAATGAAACACCAAAATTTGAGCTTCGAATATACCTAAATACTTAAAAATCAGCGACGTTAGGAGTATTCCACCGATAAATTGTAAAAAGTTGTTCTTATCTATAATTGGATCTCCATAGAGAAGCAAACAAGCGGCCAGGAATATGATGCAAAGAAATATCACATCTCATTGTAATCCGCTTAAAAGTACCGCCACATTTCCTTTTCACCGTAAAACTATGAGTTTTTAAGATACCGGTACCCTAAATGACCAAGTACGCGACACAATGCAATCTTTTCTTACTTAGCGCAACTTACTAAGCAACTGTTCAGTCCAATCAAACAACATACGGGAATAGGACGAATCGGTTGCCGGTATGACTTTTTGTTCAACTTTAACCCAGTAAATTACTCTTGCTCTTAAGTATTTTTTGCTATAAATTAAGCCTTTGATTGGATAAAACATTGCATATATAAATAATCTTTTCTAATAGATAATCTATAACAAAGATGAAAACCAATATGACACAACTATTTTATTATAATAAGAAAAATCAAAGAAAGTTACTGAAGTATTTAATTTGTTATAGGTATTTAAATTATTTTAATAGAAACAATTCCAAAATGAAAATTAATAAAGAGCACGCAAACAAATAAACTATGTTAAATGAAATTAAAGAAATTCTATGAAAGTAAAGGAAAGTACTCATTATCTATTTAAGCAAATTTTTTCGCAATAAAATGTTGAAAACAAACGGTCTTTATTGTTACCAATAGACAAATAAATATATAATAGAGAGACTAGTTCTGAAAATGTATAATCATTTTGATTCTCGATGTGTTTATTTTCTAAAGTATTAGTCATATACATAGTTACATCAGAAGAGGCAATTACAGCACGGCATCCTTATGTTGCATCATTCAGTATTAACGCTTCTTACTTTTAAAGTGCACATTCGGTTGAACTAAATTAAACATTAATTTTAATGATGATTAATTGTAAAATATTATATGAACCCAATATATGTAACCATTACATTTTTTTATTTATTCTGAGGATATCCGTACTTGTACATATATGTCTATATTTGCTTTTAATATATACGATTCAAGAATTGTCTGTTCCGGCTCAACATTTGGTGTTGTATTTTAAAAGTGTTTATCTCAATGTATGTACATATATATATATACACATTTTTATGTATGTATTTACATATTCATCTTAGTACATTAGATCTATTAAGTTATATAAGTATTTTTGTTTTCTTCAAACTACTCTTATAATTTAAGTACATCTTACTAATCGAATATGCTATTTTAATATGAGCAGAGTCAAACACGATTTCCTAGTTCTAGTTGATATTTGTATAATTAAAATTGCTATTATATATTTGTATATAATATTATTTTAAAGAAATAAAATTTAGTAACATTTAGATAGGTGTTGTAAGAAGTAGATTTTTGTGTTGTTTTTGCATTTTTGCAAAACCAAAACAAAGCAATACAGGCGTTTTTTTTGATAGACCAAAACAATTAATGACCGTGCAAGATTTTAGCAAGAATACTATGCGTACGATACTCTTCTCTGTTGAAGTTAGGATTGAATACCGTTTCAGGAAGCGGACAGAATGTTTTTTTAAGAACATATTGTCACAAAAGAAATAAAACAAATTAAAGTATTATTTAAAAAAGAGGTTTACCACTCATTCTATTTTGTAGAAAGCCGCTTGCTTATTCCCTTTTCCCACCTTTCCTCTCCTTCTTCCACAATCAAGGTAGGCAATGCATCCGCAATAAACCTTATGTTGCAGATGTTCATGGGTGAAGGTGACTACCTTCCATGAGAATCTGATACCTAAGCGTCTTATCGTTTTGCACCTTTTAACATAAAAAAATATATATGAAGAAAGTGTGCAAAAAATAGGTAGACGTAAAATAAAACATATATAAATCGAAAAATAATTTTAAATCAATAACAAAAAAGTGAATAATCAATTAAATTATGAATTGATTGCTGTATTATGACAATAAATTAAAATTTAAAAAAATAAACGAAACTATGTATACAATTACTTAAAATATTTTTGAGCGATTTGTCAAAAATGGTGTTACTTAAAAGGTGCAGGTTTTTATATTGCCGTTTTTGAGTTTATTGTTTTATTTGTTTAGGCGTGTTTTAATATAACATAAACGTTTATAAACAACTGCGTGCGATATCATATTAGCTAATATAATAGTTGGTAAGAGAGTCGACAGATATGGTTTAGGTGGTACATTCTAATTTCTTATTAAATATTCATACATTTATTAGTTTCCTTAAGTAAAGATAGGAGCTTTGACGGTGGAGGTGAGTGTTTAACGCGCGTTAGATAGGGGTGCCTTAAACCTACGCCTGGGTCGCAAGTCCCAGGCACTGTTGAAGCTCCGCTCCCTGCAACGATGGACCCGACACCCGCACGGTGAATACATTGAATGCTAAGAGGTTTCGTCTCTTAGTTTTTTTAAACTCTAATCATTAGTCAAAAACAATACAGAGACCACGCCTGGCTATACCTTGTCTTGTTTTGCATGTAGGCAACACCAATTTAAACAGGCCAAACTAAGGTCACAGATAATATAAAATTCAATTACTTTGCATAATATATGACATAAATAATTTCCCAATTAATAGTTTTTGTATATAGTATTTTTGTTTAAGTATCTCATTAAAATTGCATTAATATAATTTCCATATAAACAGAAATTAAAAACCTCAAAGATTGTGTCACATGAAATAAATTATTATTAACCTTGAAATGAAAAAAACCTCATATTAAACTGGTTATATATTTTTTATAACAAATTGCATATAACTGACATATAATTGACCTAAAAAATGTTTATATTTCAAGTAATATGGAATGGGTTTTGGTAAAAAATTGTCAAAATAAAAATATAATACGACGGTAATGGAATATACAGGGTGACTGGTGAATTACTATCGATATTTGAGGACGTGATATTTGACGTCATATATGACAAAATAAAAAATAATATAACATAAATATTAATAAACTTCTAAGTAAAGTTAACCAAAAGTTATGTAATTAATTACGCATCGTATGAACACCCTACAAATTAGGTATACACACACACACACTCGCGCGCGGCGGCGTCTTGTTGTATCAGAACGTGTCAACACTTTATTTATTTATACGGAAATTTGGTCAAAAATTAAGTACCTATTTTTTTACATAATTCGAATGAGAATCATGTACCGAGTATGCTCCTTAAATATTGATAGTTATTCACCAGTCACTCTGTATAATACTATATAAACTAAATTATCACCAAAATATTAATAAAAATCACAACTAATATGTAAAACAGGAATAAAATTAATTTTATTAATTTTAACGTAATAAAATTAGTAATTCAGTGTAAAATTATAATGCACTGAATCCATAATTTGACGATAAATGCAATATCAATTGAAAATATCAAGAACTGAACACTTACTGGTTAAAATTTTATTTAAATATTTAAATAAATTTATCATAAAATAATAATTTTGAAAACATACAAAAATGTTGCATTAAGAAAGTATATTTTATTTAAAAAAAAATTAAAAAGGCTGTTACAAGTAACGTAATCTGCTATATATCAATGATGTTGAGAATTTATTATATTTTAAATTAATTAAAATTAATCTATTGGTTACAACAGAATTTTCCTGTTGCTATGGCAACGCGCACCAATCACCGTAAAGTTAAAGCCTTATATATGGTTATCTCGAAGAATTTCGTTTCGTCGTTAGGTTTCGTGCCAGATCTAACGCTATATTATGAATGCTACTATGAAAGCTCCAACATACTGCATGGCTGGTGGTGCAAAGAGGTGGCAGAGCTTAGCTGTGGTCAAGTGATTGCAGCTCGAACATGGGCTGGCTCGACCGGGGAAGTACCACCCTCTCACAGAAGATCGGCGTAAAGTACCCTTAGTGGCTGCGTTTCGTTCGATGAGTGAGAGAGCCGGTTGCCCTTTCCCTTTTCCCATCCTTTCCTACCCCTTCCCTTTTTCCTCCCCTTCTCATTTTTCCTCTCCCTCTTCCCAAATCAAGGGTGGTGACACATCCGCAACATGTCTTATGTCACGGATGTCCATGGGCGACGGTATTACCTCCATCAGGTAGGCCGTCTGCTCAGTTGCCTCCTTTAGCATAAAAAAAAATGGCTGGTAGACATCCTGATTGAAAATTTTATAATTTTGGTATAACATATTTTACTATTGGCTAACATTGTTAAAGTGTTCAAAGACTGAACATACGCAGATGCCAGCTTGTATTGAGTCGATACTATGTGCGATTTTTTATCTGTAACCACAAAGAGTATATTTACAATTCTTATAATTTCTTAACTAACCAGCAATAGGACGACAAAATAATAACAGGGAAACAAAAACTAAAACGCTAATTATTCATGCATTGCATACTTAAAACTGAATAAATAAACTACTTCTTCAGTTAATACTTCAAAAGCCTAAAGAAGTTTTAATTTGTGGATAGTAAAGTAAAATGTAAAAAAAAATCCAATACTAGGAAGTTTCTAAACTGACTGCGAAACGAAATAGCTTCCTAATATAAATATATTGAGATTTAAAACACTGATTAAAAGACATAATTAATAACTTATTAAATTTAATTATATAATATTTGAGAAATAAAAAAAAAAACAGTCTAAAGTTGACAAAACACAGAAATTAAGATAAAATTCTATTTTAGTTCTTACACATTAAGATGATTATTTGGTCCTTAAAAGCTAATTAGCTAATTTTGTTATCAGTTGCACTGAATTTTTAATGTAGCTTGATAAAGAAAATAATACCAAGTATCAAGTAGGTATTTACGTCTGTTTTGTTTTGAAAGTTCACAGACCTTGTTCTCAAATGAAGTTGTAGTTATGTATATATTATAAAATTGTTGAAGTGACAATACAATAAATGTAATAAATATTACATATAAATTATTAATATTTTATAAAGTAAAAGCATTCAGTTATATATCGTTGTGGATTTTTAAATAAAAAAATAATAATTGGAGTAAAACTATGTTCATAAATTTACCTGTGGATTTGTTTATATATTTTATATGCGTGTGTGTGTGTGTTTGTGTGTGTGTAAGTGTGTACGTAGGTATAAAGTATCATATTGTTTTAATTATTAAGTTATTTATTTAAAAAAAATGATCGGTTTTTACCAAAAAGGTTTTATGGGTAATCTGCCCGAATAAAGATCTGACCAAAAAATATATACTTTTTAGGCTGCACACACCATTTTCAATAATTATGGTCAAGTAGCTTTTATTCGTATGACAAAAAATAATAAAGTTTTAAGTTACATAATGTAAATCATGATTTAATAAATAAATTATGTGATGATATTTTTCTGTTTTTCAAAAAATATAAATTGAAGTATTTATTTGTATGAGTGTTAAGTATCTGAGCTTAATTATTTAATAGTTCTTTGAACTGTAAACTGTTCTTTAATATTTATATTGATACATAAATCTGAACAATTTCTTTCAAAATATTTTTTTTTTTATTTTTTTTTACAATTGGCATTTTATTATTTACTAGTTTTTGCCCGCGACTTCGTCCGCGTTAGTTTCGTCATTAGTAATATATGTATAGCTCTAATAGGCGAACTCTATACCGTTTTAGAGGCCATTAATAATCAGGTTTCTCCTATTTCAATCGAACAGAATGATTAACATATTAGTTGTCAAATCGAATGTCAAAGAAAACGTTTGTATGGGAAATAGAAAAGGGCTGTTTTTAGGGTTTTCCCAGAAATGAATCAATTTTTTTTAGCTTTCAAACCTTCCCTGAACCTCCACGAACATTTCAAGACTAAGATAAGGTAAATCCGTTCCGTCCGTTAACATCGGCTGGCTCGGCCGGAGAAGTACATCCATATCACAGAAGATCTGTGTGAAGTGGCCTTTAATGGCTGCGTTTCGTCCTATGAGTGAGAGCTCCGTTGCCCTTTCAGTTTTCCAGGAAAGGTCCTGTCCTTTCTCTTTTTCCACCTTTTCCTCTCTCTTCCTCAATCAAAGGTGTACTCGTATCACCATGTTACGGATGTGCTTGGGCAACTGTTGTTTTGTTTAAAGACGTTCAATATAAAATTAATTAATTAATATTGATGATCCTTTACCCTTTATTTTATAATGAAATAATTACATCTTATTAAATATTTAATTAAAGGCGACCAAAAATAATGACATTATTTATTTTGTCCTGTTTAAGAACGGATACTTTATCAGATGCTAATTAATGTTTTGGTATCTTAATGATTTATCTATTGTATGTATATTTGTGTGATATTTCTTTATTTCTGTCTATTTCTGCTTGATATTCTCAATAAACTTGTCGAACAACAAATGAACATCTACATATGTATATATACAACTATAAGTAAGGAAAATGAATTATTACTGAGCAATGTTGTGCAATACTTGATTATGATGTGTTGTTTTTTTATGTTCCATTGAGAATAATGTTTTTTATTTTGTTCGACACATCATTTTGTGCCCAAACCTAGTTTTTTTTTTATATTCCTTTTAAAAATCTTACTTACTTGCTTCGAACTTCTGTCATTGTAACAGTATAAGTTTTACTTCCTTAATTCAGTGTGGTTTTATTATATTTAATAAAAATAAGTTGTTTCATATTTAACATTCAATTGTAATCACCGTCAGCTATTAGTGATATTACTTTTTATAATTTTATAACTTTAAATAGAGGAAAAAACGCTCGTTTTAATTGAATAAAAATATTTAAGCATTGATTTTGAAAATAGGTTCCGTATATTTTCTGTTGGCAGTTTTAAAAAAATAAAATATACATCGATTAAATGATTTTTAATTTAAATGCTTACAAAATATTATTTCCGATTTTTTATTTCTGTTTTGAGAGATCTTGACAATTTCTAGGTCAACGTAAGTGCCCTAGCATAAATTATTTGTATTTTATTGTTCAAATAATGTATGTCTGTACGTACTCGCCCTTTTTTTCTCCACTATCCATCCAGGATTTAGAGAAAAAAACTAAACATTGTTTTATTATGTTTACGTTACATAATAATTGTTTTCTTCATGAGAACTTCTTATTATTGAAATGGTTTTATACATCAGATAATATTTTTTATTTAGCAAAGGGTATGAAAACTAAATCAAATCTTTATATTTGTAACCATCAATGATGTTGTAGACTTATTAGAGTTATAGAGAGTTATAGAGTTAGAGAGTAGACAGAGACTTATAGAGTTCTGAAAGGACAAATCGACAAAAATTCAAGATCACTATCGACTTAAAAATTATGACTATTATTGGGGTTAAACCTTTTAATATTTTGTTGATGTATATGCATTTGTTTACAATAATGCTTGCAAATCTATTCTGTCACATTCTGGATAAAAAATTGGCCCTGTTTGATACTTTTATGTGACGTAATTCATAATTATGACGTCATTGTTGCCCTTCGATTCTCGGACTATTATTGTTTTTTCCACAAATCCATCTTTCACACGATCCAGTCAACTACAACCAGATACACAAGTTATTGATATTAATCATATTTAAGAACCTAGGTTGTATACAGTGTTGGCTATTTAAGAAGTAAATTAATATGCTTCTATTGGTTTAACTAAACAATTTTTAAAGGAATATCATAGCGTATCTGGAACTAGAGGACTGTGAAAATTTATTGAAGAATAGACATTTTTAATTTTAGATTTTATTAGAGAATAATTTTACTTACAAACATTGGAACAAAGGATATTTTTCTATTTAAAGACTTGGAGTCTACTTTACAAATGGATCATCACTTACATTAAAATACAGCGCTAGTAAGAATTAAATGATTTAACATTACTTATCTTTAATTAGAATCTTTTTGATTAAATTTTGACTTTAAACAGACACAACAAGACTTACGAATGTTAAAAAATATTAAAAGAAAATTTCGCCCTACGTAAAACCAAGTAACTCGTTTAAAGCATAACCATTTTATTGACAGACGCGAAACAAGTGTATCGTACAGCGTGGAGCATTGGACGAAATTAAACGGTGAGTTAAAAAAAGTGTTTTCAAAAGCAAATTATGTAATGTAAATATTAACATATAATTATTGTTTTAAAATACAACATCATATTACACTGTTTATAATGCATAACATCATAAACTGTTTTGTTTTTACTAAGCCTAAGTTTTTTATAACAATTATTGTTGTAGAATATAATACATTAAAATTGTTACGTATGTTTAAATAATAGTGTTTTTAATATAAGTGGATTATTAATGAATCGGGATGTGTAAGTTTGTTATGATTTAAATTCTTCAAACATTCAATTTATTCGTAGTGCAAATTCGAAGAGACATAAAATTGGAGTGCATTCTTTATCTTCTACCAAAATATTATATATTTATACATATGTGTCCAAAAACTTTTATGATGAGAAACGTTAAACAAGTCAGTTATACTTCAAAGATGCGTTTTTACTCAGGTTTCTTAGTGAAGGGTCGTTTTCTTTTGTTCTACGAGGAAGCAATTTAAATGAAACGACATTTTATTGTGTTGCAATTAATTAAATGTATCAATTCGTTTCATTTAATATAACTTAAATATTAAAACTAACAGTTGTTCTTAAAAAACGTTACCGTGTAAGTATTCTGCATCTCTGTTTTGACTTTCAAAATAATATATGTACATTGCAAAATCTTTAATATTAAAAAGCTGTTAGAGCACAAAAAATGCATTGCCGAAAACTTAAGTGCATTAAGAAATGTTAAAGTATATATAAAATATTATAAGCAATTATGTTTTATGTTTTTGAGAATGAGTACAGATGAGATTTGGACCAGATATAACAGAATTTATTTGCAATAATACAAAAACCTATTGCTTAAACTAATTAATTATTTATTTTACCTACAATGCTAGTATTATTCCTGGGTTTTGTGGAATGTAATTTTAGTCCAAGATAGAGTCCAAAATAGGTGTTAGTATAACAAAGTAATCTTTACATATACACAGATTTGTGGTTCAAAAAAGTATTCAACGTTGGTATAAAGACTTAATACTTTTTCAGTGTGTATTCAATGTTAAGGTAAGAAGGATATGATTAGAAAAAATCTATTTTTAACATCTTTGCGTCCTAAATATAACTTTATTAGTTGAATTTAAAATAAACAAGACTAAGGATCGTTAAAATGATATCGAATTTCACAATTTTGGCTTCCATTAACGAATACCAATCAATATTTAACGACATCAATTGTTTTAACCCTGTCACAATGAAAACGTAAACAAAGAATACTGTGTACGTAGAGTAACAATAATTATTTTATACTAGTTTTCGCCCGCGACTTCGTCCGCGTTAGTTTCGTCATTAGTAATATAGGTATAACTGACCGGGCAAACTCTATTCCGTCTTAAATAACCCGGTATTGGTATTTATTAAATTTCTACTGTTTCAATCGAACAGAATGTTTGACATAATAGTTAGTTGTCAAGTCTAATGTCAAAAAATCGTTATGGGAAATAGAAAAGGGTTGTTTTCAGGGTTTTCCCGGCAATTTTTCCAATTTTTCTCACCTTTTAAACCTTCCCTGGACTTCCAGGAGTATTTCAAGACTAAATTTAGCCAAATCGTTGTAACCGTTCTCGAGTTCTAGCGAGACTAAGGAACATCAATCCATTTTTATATAGAAGATAATAATAATACAGTATTTATGGAAAGATTACTAGTTTATTATGTTGGTTATATTTTAAAAGTGTTATTATTTGTATATAATAAAATAAAATTAGTTAATATATAAGGAAAACTTTAGTTATGATCGAGTCTTGATGAACTTAACCTGCAGATCTAATTGCACCATTCTTATATGGATTTTATTAGACGTAAAGTTAAGTACAAAATTCTCTTAAGAAGAAATTATATACAAAAAATGTATAAGGTTATAGATATATAGAAATTCTTAACTACTTTTTTTAAACACAAGTATGAAATTTATTTGTCTATTAATCAAAATAATGTATTATCAGAGGAACAAATGATAATACAAATTTGTTTTTTCGGATCTCTTTCTATGTTTAGATTTATACAATAAAAATGTCGACTAAAAACTAACTATACATCTGTGAAATCTAATATTTTTTTAACGCATAAATTACATCTATATATAGAAATGTTATATTTAGATATAATGTAAAAATATTCTATATATAATTATGAATAAATTATAATATAATATATGTTTATCGTTCACCTTTAGTTTGATGTTTTTTTGTTTGGGATAGCTTTGTTACGACTACAACATTCATTAATTGAGAAAGATTCTCCTATTTAACCTGCTTTTTGAATACCACTCTTTATGCAACTGTTGATGGCATTTATAAAAAAAAAGTTATTAATTTTTATTTTTTATGCTGTCAGTGACATTTGACACTACAGAGTTTTTTTTTAATTAGTACGTAAATGAAAGTGACTCAAGGTATAAGCTAGCTAATTGTGTATATGACCTCATTAGTGATTATTGAGGTTTTATTTTTTTAATATGTTATTCATAAAAATGTGTGGTTTTATTTTCTGACGACAGGTCTTTTTTATTTGTTTTTTAATTTGATATATTTTTATCTGAGTGACTTTTCTAGTGCATCTTACATGATTATCAAATATTGAAGATTCGTAAAAAGAAATTTCAGAATGAATTTATCAATTAAATAATATAAAAGTATTATTTTTCTATTTACAAATATATGGTTTCATAAAAATTTATCAGGAGTTCTAAAATCCAGATCTACATTCTGAACCAGTGACTTACTATTAATAATTACTACACATTTACTAAAACTTGTATATGCCCGTTGAGGTAGTAAAGTCTGATTTGCTTCAAATATTTGAATAACCACGCCACTTGCTTAAAATATTTAATATTTTTCGACCCAGGAAAAGTTTTTTATTGTAATGCAAAGTGCATGTTCAAACATCGACAGATTATATTTAATTGCTTGCATTTTGATCGTTAACTTTTTTTTTAATAACCTGCCATTAAAATTGCTAAGTGTTTCTGTTGAATCTGATGAAGTTTGACCTTTAGTGAGCTTAGAAAATAAAAATATTACTTTAATATATGTATTTCAAATCTGAATGATGGCAGTTATGAACATAATTTTTCGAAAGACTTGAAATGTACCAAATAATTAAAAAGATTATATAACAAAATGTTTCATTAAGCAAAACCATGACAGAATTTCGTAAGTTCATAAAAATGTTTATTTTTATTCAATCACGTTCTTTATAACTTTCCGTATCAGACCATGATTTCTGAGCATTTAAGAAAAATTTTAGAGACGCTTATGACTTAAAAAGAAGAAGTAGATCTGTTTCACGTTGTTGGTAATAACTATTAAAGTATTAAGAAAGTCTTCTACCTGGCTATTTCCCGGCTATAGCCAGGGTCTGCCTTACATGTTTGTGAATAGTTTTGGCTAATTATTTTTTACGACCGGCCGCCTGCCTGACATCAACCCTCTTTTGGGAATCAGAAATAATCAGTGATGTCTAAATATTCGTAGAAAGTACATATGACTAGGAAAAATCACATTGGTACTTTGCCCGGGTCAGGATCGAACCCTCGGCAACGAGAGACGGGCCCTCTAACCATTAGGCCACCACTGACGTAAAGTAAAGTAGTAAGAAAGTAAACCGTTTAAATAACAATAACAAATTAACAATAAAATGTTATTATATTTCATGAAACAATTGGAAAGAATTTTGTTCAATATAATGTTACACTAACACGTGACTGTAACGAAAAAAGTTTTCTTTTAAATTGAACAATTGTTACACCTATTTTGACACATATTTTCGTTTCTATACCATATTTTCTATGCTTTTATGGAACTCATATTGAAAGAACTAATATAGGAAAATAAAGCAGAATAATTTAATGAGTAAAATAACTATTTCAAATTTGAAATTAGTTTATCTAAATGCTAAATATTTTTATATCTTATTCCTTAAGATATAAGAAGTGTTCTGTCACGTACAAAGTAAGTTAAAAATATTATTTTCATTTATCTATAAATAAAATAATCTATGACAAACAGTGTTCAAGTGTTACATTTAAATTGCGCAATAGCCTTCTCACATTCATATATACTTAACACTTAATGAAAGTTAATATTATTTTATATAAAAAAACCTTATTTTTTTATTTGTCCGCTTGCTTGTTGATTGTAGAAACATATATATATATATATATATATATATATATATATATATATATGTATATATCGCAGTACTTCGTGCTTTTATATCGGTTACTTACTTAAGACATATACATATATATATATATATACTGTTTTTCGTATATATGGATTCAATATTGGAGTTATTTATAAATAAATCTTAACTTTGATGTACATTATTGAAATTATGTTCAGTAATTATTGACATTGTCAGCCTATATACTGACAGCTTTGCAAAATCTTGTGTAAAAAAAAAATTTGAATGAAGACGTTTAACTTTCAGTATAGTCTATGTGTACTCGAACTAAGTAGCCAAAAATCATTGTTATTTTTATCGAAAACTATAGAAATAAATAGAGTAGTAGTTTGTATAGATGTAAATTACATAAGTAATTTGGTAACCAGATTTATTTTAACTATTAAAATGATGAATGTGGTAATTATGATTAAACTGTTGACTAGTCATTACTAAAATATATTGCTTAAACGAATTTAATTAGGTAATACTATTTCCAAAGAGTTAATTTCTGTTTTAGCAAACTACAATGAATTTTAAATATATAAGGACATATTATATATAAAAAATACGAGTAAAGTAATAGCCATAAGCTAGTATCACGTTATCATAATACTACTTTCTTTCGCAAACTCTGAAAGTCACGCAAATACTTATATATTATAATATGGACGACGTTCAATCACTTTGTGCTGATTTAACAATGAATTAGTCGTTCTTGTATTATTAAGTGGAGTGCACTTTATTTATAACGAAGGTAAGAAAACATGCGATGTATTCTCAGAGGAATTACAGGAAAGTCAATATATGTATAGTGCGTTTAATTTAAGCTGAGCTTTGCATTTGTGTGAGTGCACACGGATAGTGTAGGAGTGATGTCAAATTTTTGAATGCTACGTTCTTTTCTAGTTTTGAACCGGTTTATACTGCTTTTAGTCAGCCCCGCACCTTCCTCACTTCATCCTTTGTACTGGTAGCAACGTCAAATGTTGAAAACGCAATGTCAAAAGAAGAAAAATTTGTATTACTTTTTAAAAAAATTTATAACTTAATATTTTTTTTCCATTTGAACCTTCTATAAGTTTTGCTTATTTTATTTTTAATCTAGAATAGCTCTAGCACTTATGTTATGTATCTATTTAAAATATAATAAAATTGAATTCTAAAAGTTTTTTGTCTAACTTTTACTTTCACTCACACAAATGCAAAGCTCAGTTTAAGTCTAACGGACTATAACTAAACTTTATAGGTGCTTCCAATGAAATCATATTTTTTATACACATTATAATTATTAGTACTACTCGATAATTTTAAGACGTAATTAGCTGATGTTTTTAGGGTTCCGTAACTCTATCCACATCAGTTCGTGGAAATTATCATTTTTATTCATCTGTCAATCTAATAAGAAGCTAGATGTAACGAGGTGAAATTAATATCAAATACGGAGGTCTGATAATTCTTGGAACAGAAAAAATATTAAACTTATACCTGAATGCATCCTTTCGTACTAAATGTTTTTCATATATTGAAGATCCCAATTTGCTAAATTGTTAAGAACTTTCTGTCGACCTTATCAATCAATCAATCATTTAATTTGGGTACGAGTAATTCAAGTTGATTTTAGTTAAATCACAAGATAATTACTTATTTAATTTTGATTGGTACATTTATGTAGTATTAAAATGTGTTTAACCTGCTTTTGGATAGTTTAAAAAAATAAACTTAATATGAATAATTACATTTGTGATATAAAACATGTTATAATTATAGATTCTTGTTTGTCTAGCATCTGTTAGTGTTGATGTATCTAAAATAGAATTATTAATAATATAACAATTTGTGCTTCTATGAGTAATAAATGATTTTTAATAATAAAAACTATCTTTTATAATACAACTCTACAATTTTGTAGACCGACTGACAGACACTCACATCTCGTCTGCCCGTGATCACGGTTGCTGTAAAGTAGCCGAAAGGTCGGGAGTGTGTAGTTTAAAGTCAAAAATAAAAAATCGCGTAGTAAATCCGAAAATATTAGTTTCATTTGATGGTAGAAATTAATCGTCATATTATTTTTAAATAACTGTAAAACTGACGAAAATAAGAACACTTCATTTACAATATTGGTCAAATAAAAAGAATAATAATATTTTAATGGAATGTGACATATTTTTATATATATAGATAATGGAATATAAAAATGTTAAATACTGACACTTTATATTCATATCAAAGCCCAGGATATAATTATATACATTAATCTGATCGAGACAAACATGTACAAAAACAAATGCATAAATAAGCATAAATTAATAACAAAACTATTAAAACTTAAAATATCATTTAAAATAAGTTTTATGTAAATAAATTTCGGTAAAATTTCATTTTATGATTTTACCTTTAATTATAATTAATTAAATAAAAAAAATATTAATTGTACACATTAAATTAAAAACACAATTTTACAGCGGTGTTGGTTAGCCCATACATTTTGACGTGTTTATGCATAATTAAAATTAATTAAAATTTACGAAAAACCGATATTAATAATATAAAATCATGATTTCTTCCATAATTAGTTGTTTGGAAGTTACAAAAGTTATACAGGGTGACTGGTGAATTACTATCGATACTTGAGGACGTAATATTTGACGATCATATATGACAAAATAAAAATTAATATAACATAAATATTAATAAACTTCTGAGTAAAGTTAACCAAAAGTTGTGTAATTAATTACGCATCGTGTGAACACCCTACAGATTAGGTATACACTGACACTCACACATACGCGTGTCGTGACGTAGTGTTGTATCAGCACGCCGCCGCACGCGTCCACACTTGAACACTTGGAACGTGTCAACACTTTATTTATTTATACGGAAATTTTGTCAAAAATTAAGTGCCTATTTTTTTTACATAATTCGAATGAGAATCATGTACCGAGTATGCTCCTTAAATATTGATAGTAATTCACCAGTCACCCTGTATATTTTTTGAGAAATAAAATAAATAAATCAGTGCACAGTCAATGTATTGACAGATGACAAGCTTCTTGTCATCTGTCAAGACGATTTAAGCAAACATATCGGTTTTAATTACATGAATTTACATGCAACTAATGAGAGCCAAATATCTGCATCTTAATTCTTAGTCTTTTTATTACTTAAACCTGAACAGTTGATAAGATTGAAAAAGAAATTAATTAAATTGGCTGATAATTAATCAACGTACTTTTCTAAATTTCATTAAATAAAAAAATCGTGTCGATTTAATTATTGTAATACTGAGAGGCATAAGACTTTTAGTAGGTTGTAGAAAGATTTAGCTGTTATAACTTCCGCTTCCACTTCTACCGGAGACACATCTAAGATGACTTTGATAGCATGGTCTTTGATTTCGCAGTCTGGCTACCGAAAGACTAAACCAGTCACGTATGATTTCTAGAACCAAATCTTAATGACCCGAATGCTGACCGCCATCTAGGAGTACCCTACATCCCACTAGTAAATACTTAGCAGCTCCCACAGTCTTCACACAGATATAACAAGGTTATTAATACCCTTACCCCATGTTCTTAAAATACTCTCATCTGGGACAGCCTTTTGAAACGCATTGAGATAAAATTTTAGCAGTACTGGCGACCAATCATGAATTAAGGTTAAATATAGGTAATAAAATTGTAAACCGCCGGATTTTAAATTCAAAAGTTTAATTGTCAATGTCAAATGATCCAAGTTTTTTGAAAGCGTATGTCAAATTAGCTTATGCAAAACCATGTTATATAAAAAGTTTTTTGCCCAACATTGAGCTGAGAAATAATTTGAATAAAATAATAAATTTTATTTAAATGTCGACAAATTATTTAAATTTTTTCGTTTTTTTTCGTTTTTGTATGAATATACATATACATATGTTCGTACAAAAATTGTTTTCCACTTTTATATCGATTTAATAAAAGCAAATTACGTAATCCAATTACTTTATGTCATGATTTCGGTAATTAAATCAGGCCCGCTTAAATTTTAATACATATTCATGAAGCTTCTCTTGCCTTATGTTACGTTTTTATCCGAAAACGTATTAAAATTTTATTTTATATCTTATTACAAGTTTGGTTTGGAAACTCATAATGTTTTGTGGATGTACGAATGGAAAACTGCTGACTCTCTCTTTTTAAAATTCCTTCAACATTCCTAGTATGCGTTTTCATTATCAAATCAGTAATCACTATTGTAAATCAGTTTTGACTTAAAAAAAACTGGATTAGGTGTCTTGAAACAGGAGTTTTTAAGAGAAATAGTAACAAATAAGCACATATACAATTACTTTTGGGTAATATTCACGAAATGCCGAAATTTGGCTATCTTAAAATGACAAAAAATATTGATATAATTTGATATTTATTTTATGTGAATTTGATAGTACTAATGTTACTAGAATTTAATTATATGGTGGTCCCAAAAATAATTGCGTTTTATGAAAGTTATGAGGACTAAAAAAAAACAAAGTGAGAGAATGACAACAATTTAAATATTGATCTGTATAAAGTTTAGAGATAAAATAACAAATTATATTTCTAAATTCTATATTTATTTATATTAAATAATTCATATAAAAAATACGTCGAAGTTTTGTTATTCGTGTATTTTTATTATGACAAAAATTGGGGATAACTTAGGGGCCTCGTCGTAATTAAACTTCGACGAAAATCGAAAAAATAATTGATTATGAGATTATATAAATGTAACTAGTTGTTTATTGCATACAAATAATTAGTCAAAAACATTTTAAATCTGTATTAAATATTGGTCTTTTAAAATATATCTGTATAGATTCTTTTTAAGAATACGTAGATACGTAAATATTTACCTACACACGAGTTTATTATTCGAGGTTAAAAAATAGGTATTATCTAAATTCTACCTATATATACATAAATATACAGACAGCGCGTGGTACCAAACAAAATATAGTAAAGAAATTATTACACAATACTAGATAAAATTTCGAATTTTCAAACCATTTGATATAAGATTAAAATTATCCTTATCATATTGACTTTCATATTTTTGTTAATCATAACGATGAGCAAAAAACATACATAAATTTCTGGTCTCTTATGAAATCTAGATTTTTTCTTATAATATTGCAGAATTAATTTATCAAAATATATAATCATAATTACTATTCCTTGACCATGTAGGTATGTCAGTGGTTGCCTAGTGGTTAAAAGGCCTGCCCCTCATGCATCAGGACGCGGGTTCGCTCCTGGCAAGTACCAATGTGATTTTTCCGAGTCATATGTACCTATTTTCTAAGAGTATTTAGATATCACTGATTAATGCATTCCTAAAGTGGGTTGATGTCAGGCAGGCGGCCGGTCGTATAAACAATTAGCCAAAACTATTCACAACATGTAAGGCAAACCCTGGCTAAAGCTGGGAAATTGCCAGGTAGAAGAAGAAGACCATGTAGATATGTCTTAATGATTTTCTTTCCACCATTTATACTCATAGACCGAATTTTTCTCACATTCAACAACATTTTCATCACCTGAATACCTCAAATCATCGATCGACAATCTTATCGTTTTTCTAAATTTGGATATATGTTATCATTAAGTTAATCTACGTCTGATAACTATATGAAGGGCACTAACTGACATTATGTCTGAAAAGTAGGAAATGAAACAGTTGACACGATGTTTCAAATACAAACAATGAAGAACTAAACCATGTCGACTCAATATGTCTTGATCTTTAATTGAAGATCTATGAACACAAGAATATGAGAGTTAAATTAAGGGAAAAGATTACAGATCAATGAATTTAATAAAATAGTTTTAAAGAAATGAGGGAATTATATTTAGTAAATTGGAACTTTCTTTTATTTATGTATGTCATAAAAATATATTAAAATATATTATGAGGGCAGATTACTGTATTGAAAATATTGACTTCTAAAAAACTATTTTTAATCCCATGTAACTTAAACGACACAAAATATTTTATTAAAAAATTATTCTATTAAAACAAATATAATACAAAACGACAAAAAAAATTAACAAGTCATCAAATTTTCGGACTGAAGTAACATTTGAATAATTTATAACTCGCAGTTTCATCCAATAGAAGGACTATCCACTTTTTTAAGTATTTTAATAGTATTAAACCGATCGCTGTTTAAGTCAGTTGCAATACTAAGGATGTTTTTAACAGCAAAGCAAATCCAGTTAAACGAGTAATTATAATCATACCAGTAATGTTATGTAGATCAATGATCGCTGACTACATGTGGAGTCTGGAAAGTGAAGGCTTATATATAACGAAATATCTACTAGAGTATAAAATAATATATATAAAATAAAGTCGTGTTAGTTACACTATCTATTACTCAACAATGACTGTACGGATTTGCCTGAAAATTGTTGGAGAGATAGCTTAGAACCGGGAGACGGACAAAGGATACTTAATTATTTACGGCCTTCAGGGTGGAAATTGGAATAGAATTGACCTGGTCAGCTATATATATATGATTCCGAAATTAATGCGGACGAAGTCGCGGGCAAAACCTAGTATATATATCACAAAGAGCACGGCGCATACAATTGCATTTATGCACTGGATCCCCTCAAACAATGTATGTGAATTCTTTTTATCGATCAGATGGAATGCTTATCACCTTATAATTTATTTATTAACAATATATAATATTTATCTTTATGACAGCTATTTTATTACTCACAGCTGTAACATTCCTAAAACATGTCATAGATATGTTTGTATCATAGCAAGATAATTTGGAGTCGGTTCCAATATCGTTCGTCATCACAGCTTTGACTTTGAATACGTTGATGATAAAAGAAATGAGAATTTACAGAAACAACTGCATATTATATTCAGCTGGAGGAAATGTGCTTATTTAAATGATTTTTTCATATAATTATAATGTAATATATAATTATTTTAAGTTAGAATATTTACATAAGTTGTTCTTTTCAATACTTTTAGTTTAAATAGCTTTGAAACACTGGAAAACTTTGAGCATTTTATTTTTTAAAATTTTGTATACATACGTTAGAGATTTTTTGAAAATAATTAATAATTTAATTGTTTTTTATTGGTATATATATAAATAATTGGGAGAAAACTGAGCAAGCTATTAGGAATCCTCTGTACTTCATACAACTCTAATTTAAGTCAAGATGCTTTTTACTAAATTTATTATAAAATAAGGAATAATTAATGAAGTAATAATAAATCAATGAGAAATTATTCTCCATTTTATAAACGTATTACAACTAATTACAAGGATCTGATCAAACTTACTCCTAATATAGCTTCCGTCATTCATAAAACCTCCTTTTAAATTTTAAATATTTTCAGGAATAACAACAATTTCTTAAATATTGTTTTCTTTTTGTCGTCTTGTCTCTCCAGTATAATAACAGTACTAGTATTTACTTTAACTCATGTATTTTTCATCAATAACACCGGCGTTGTTAGAGGCTAGCGGCTTCCGATAAGAAACTTTTGGCTCATAATCTGATAAGTTAAAATACATATATTAGGGATCATACACACGGACGACTGTCAGTATACAGAAATATCTGTCTATTGTACATCAATGTATTATTTTATTTAAATCTCGCTGTTAATAAGAGGGTATATAAAACTCTTATTTAATAAAAAAATTAATATTATTTGAATAGAATACTTTGACGTAATTTTCCATAATAGCCATAGATTACTTTATCTAGAATATGCATTGTAATTGTAATTACACATGATGGTACAGAATGAGTCATAATTAGAAAATTAATTTGTGTTTCGCGTGTTCATCCTTATACGTTCTAACCTTTGTTGTATAAAGATAATTTTTATAAACAAATTCTGCGACATTATTGTCGTACCTCAACTCTGTTCCTTAAGTTCAGTACCGACTGAATGACGATTTATGTAAAAGTCTGTGATCGTTCGTAGTGTATGCACGCTGTAAATAATATTGTTTACGTTTGGTATTTAAAGTGTTATTTACGTAAATTTACAGTGATTGCGTTCCCGACGAGCTGTTAAGATGGTTGTCAGCAAGAACAGCATGTGGTTCGTCGGTTGTGGGATGAGTTTGGTCGGATTTGGCGTCCTCATGAGCGCGACTTGGTCACTGGTTTTTCAGGAAAAGATCAAAAATGTAAGTTTCATCACATATTTTATTAGATTCTAATAATTTTCTTTGTTCCCCATATAACCATTTTTATTTATTTGAATATATTTTTTCACGTCCAGATGATTTTGTATCGATAATAAGGATTTTATCACAGACATTATCTGTATTTTAAACTGTGATAAAACACAAGACCTCTCATAAATTTCGGACACCTTCCACTGAATGTTATTCGTATTTTGAAGGTCTTAGATAATGTGTTCTAAAAAGAATGGGTCATTTGACGCTATGATTGTGGTGTAAATTCTAAGTAGAAAGTATTATATGGATGAAGTACCTAAAATCAAGCCTAATAAGTGTCTAGGGATAATTATTCAAATCTTTCCTAAATGTAATAATCAAATCAGCATATCTTTTGTCACAATTGTAGTTTACTCTCTCATTGAGTATAACAAGAATTTCACCCTTAGATAGTATTTCTTCTAAATTACTTAATGAAGGTCATACTCGCCCCCTTATTTCAACTGCAGTACTTACAGTACTGTAACCATTAACTTTTACGAGATCCGTGGAAACTCACGTAAGAGATCTAAAAACTATTTTCTATCAATTCCTTCCAATGCTCAACTTGTGGCTTCTCCTAAGATATTAATCCTCTAATCCGGTGCTAAACATAAAATGCAAATTTTTCCCATATCGTATACTGTAAACTTAACTACGCCGTGTTAAAAAACAAACGTGAATCAGTAATCTAAATTTCTTGTGACGTATTTTGTATTGTTGGATCAATTTAAGATCAAAATCTTATTTCAAGAAATGCAGACAATTATTTAAACGTTACCCAGTCTTATGCCTCACATTAAAAAGCCTGGTTTTTTAAACATCCGTTATTACTAGATTAACATTATTAAATAATTATTTATTTTGACTCTCTACTCCTTATAAAAACAACAAAAAGTACTGGGATAGCATTAAAGGGTGTTTCATTTCAAATCAATACAACAATTTATTATATGAGATTAAACGTTTGCCAGTAAGCGAATAAAAATTTTGTTTCAATGACTCTCCCTGTTAGCTGATAATATTTTTTCAATATAATGATAGATTGCCTTCGGAAACAAATGATATGTCAAATTATTTCCGACTCAAACAATGTGTTCATAATAAAATCGCATATATTATGATAATGTATTTATTGCAATAAAAATAGACATTAGTCTGTCTGCGATCAATTATATTTAATATTAGTACGTATTAATCTTACTTAAATGTAAAAAGCGTCTTAGAATTTGATGATTAAAACTATAAAAACAATCAAGAATTAAATGTCGTTAAGTAAAAATGTTCGCAATTTTGTCAAGTAAACAGAAACCTTTATTGACATAGTAACTTTAATTTCAGATGATGGTCCTCAGAAATGGTTCGACGTCTTTTGAGATCTGGCGAGATATACCCATTCCAATATACTTGGAGTGTTTTCTATTTAACATCACGAATGTGGCTGACATTCTGATGGGTAAGAATGTTCCTATACACGTCGAAGAACATGGGCCTTACGTGTTCAGAGAAAGAAGTACCAAGGTCAGTTCAAGCAAAGCATGTAAGCAAAGCTAACTTAATTGGAAATAAAAAAATAGACAGTTAATTATTACAATAATATATTTTCTGCCAAAAATATAAAAATGTGTCCCTAAAGTTCATATAATTGTTTGAGGAAAAATAAAAAAAAGTATTTAATTTAATTAATCTTAACTATTATGTACATTTCAAAAATATATATTTACAAAAAAAAAAAACTCATTAGAATTTATTTTTAGGAATGACATAATTTTATTTATTAATAATGATATCCAAAATTGACGATAAAAGATGAGCAATAAAAAATTACATTTAATTTTTTTTTCTAAAATATCAAAAAACTTCCATATTACAAGTTGGTATAAATATAAAACTTCAATAAAACAATGTAGTGACAAAAATTTAATCAAAATTGTCTGGCACCATTACTCTTTATAATCTGTCACTTAATACCAACGCGAATAAAACATAAATAAATAAATAAAAACAAAATAATTCATATATTTTAATGACATTTAAAGATCAATCAATTCAAATGAGTCTCGATGCTTATTCTAATTTGACATCGTTACATTACATATGAAAAGTTTTTTATTTATAAATATTTTCACATAATATTAACGTATGTTTTTGAAACAAACGGGAAATGAGTAGTATGAAGTGTCACAATTCAACGAATGCTCTCATTTGTAAAGTGTTATTACAACGACATAATATTATATGGATTCTTAGCTTGTTATATCATAACGGAAATTATAATAAAAGTATTATAAAAGGGTGCTATAAAAACTATAAAATTAACACCCTAAAATCTACTACAATTTTTTTATTTAAAATTCGAGTACCTCCTCCTTAATTACACTTAATTTGTTTAAAATCATAGTATTATACTTCAGTTTTATTCGTATGTTCGTAATAAAATGCGTATTCTATACAACTCTACTTACTATTAGTTATTACAGCAACAGACAATTTTGTTTCGGTCGATAAATTATTAATATACACATACAAATACCTTCAATTTGGATATATATGTTAAAATAAGGAATAGACTTTAATTTCAAAGCATAATACACATATACATATATGGGGCCAATAATTTATATATTTCAGGTAAACATAACATGGAATGATAATAGTACGGTGACGTTCAGAAATCAAAGGTTCTGGTACTTTCAACCGGAGATGTCAAACGGGAGTCTCTCTGATCTTATAACTAGTATAAATCCTATTATAGCTGTGAGTATTAAAAAATATCATTATTATATTATTTTAAAACACATATCTACAATATAATATAACTAGTTTTTGCCCGCGACTTCCTCCGCGTTAATTTCGTCATTAGTAATATAGGTATAGCTGACCGGGCAAACTCTATTCCGTCTTCAATAACCCGGTATTGGTATTTATTAAATTTCTACTGTTTCAATGATTGACATATTAGTTGGTTATCAAGTCTAATGTCAAAAAATCGTTTGTATGGGAAATAGAAAAGGGCTGTTTTTAGGGTTTTCCCGGCAATTATTCCAATTTTTCTCACCTTTTAAACCTTTCCTGGACTTCCAGGAGTATTTCAAGACTAAAATTAGCCAAATCGGTTCAGCCGTTCTCGAGTTTTAGCGAGACTAAGGAACAGCAATCCATTTTTATATTGTATACTAGTTTTTTCCCGCGACTTCGTCCGCGTTAGTTTGGTCAAGAGTAATATATGTAGGTATAGCTGACCAGGCGAACTCTATTCCGTCTTAGAGGCCATAAATAATCAGGTTTTTCCTGTTTCAATCAAACAGAATGTTTGACATATTAGTTAGTTGTCAAATATAATGTCAAAAAAAACGTTTGTATGGGAAATAGAAAAGGGCTGTCTTTAGGGTTTTCCCGGCAATTATTCCAATTTTTCTCACCTTTTAAACCTTCCCCAGACTTCCAGGAGTATTTCAAGACTAAAATTAGCCAAATCGGTTCAGCCGTTCTCGAGTTTTAGCGAGACTAAGGAACAGCAATCCATTTTTATATATATAGAAGATAGAAGATTATTCCTGAAATCACCATATTTTAATTCATTTATATTATCTTTTTATCTTTTCACAATATTAAAAAGGAAACGGTGATCTTACTATTTATATTTTAGTTATTCATATAAAACAATATAAAACCTCTTTTTAATTAATTCTGTCTCAATGACAGTTATTTCAAAATCATTGATCGCTCTTCACTCTTATCAGACATCACACTCGACACTTGAAATTATAAATATAGTTAAGTATTTAATAAAAAACTTGTAATCAAATATTATACATGATAAAGTAATGAGAACAAATATTAGTTAATCTTGTTTGTATGTCAGGTAATAATAACGTAATTGGGGAAATCGATCGGTCATTTGAAGAACGGTTTCAATCAACTGTTTGTAGACCTATTTATATAGAAGTTATAAAAATAACTTAATTTTTCCTTTGAAATTAAATAATAATTTTGTTCATATTATCTTTGATAAAAATCACTGGACTGAATTATATGCAATTATTTATTATATTCAGTTTCATATAATATCAACTGATGAAGCACTTATCGAAAAGATTTGTCAGTTTTTCTGAATTATTAATTTACAGTTATTGGCTTTACAGTTATTCTGAATTATTAATTTGGTAGACTGAAAGAAACATTTATTTAGTATTAAAAATGAACACGACAAAAAAAATAAATAAGTGTTAAAATACATAACTCAAGCATTGCTCTTTTTTTCACACCTATTCGAAAATTACATTCATTTTGTTAATAAAATAAAATTAATTTAAATTTGTTTTTATCAAAAATATTAATATTAAGTTTGTGACACTACGGTTTTCCGTTTCAGACAATCGCTTATACAGTTCGTAATGAGCCGTTGATGCTGAAGTTCATTATTGACGTTACTTTGAGAATGTACCATCGAAATATGTTCGTGACTGCGAACGCTTCATCATGGCTGTTCGACGGAATCCAGGATCCCATCATGGATCTGGTCGAAAATATGCCCAGCTTACCTTACACTATACCATTTGATAGATTCGGCTGGTTTTACAAAGTAAGCACGACTTATATTCACAGAGAAATGGACATTGGAAGTCATTACATCAGATCTAAGACTTTCGCGAGCATTCATTGAAACGATACTAATGTCTTTCGGATTTTGCAGCCGTTATCACGGTTGCTGCAGAGTAATCAAAACAACAGCTTTATGTTCTTAAAATCCGAAAAATATTAGTTTCATTTCAAGTAATTACATTTATTACAAGCTAAACAAATCAAAAATATATTTTCGATAACTTCATCTGGGCTTTACAATTGTGTAGTTCCTAGAAAATACTAAAATATTTTATATACATACTAAAAATCTGTTAAACAATGAATATCATAAGGAAATGTCACACTGTCAGCTATAATAACAAAAAAAAACGATATATTTATAAAACATTGGTTTCTTGATTCCAGCGTAACGGATCAGTAGACGCGACTGGACTCTTCCTGGCTCACACTGGAGCATCAGACTTCACCAAATTGGGACACACGCTGAAATGGAACAACTCCAATAAGACGGTGTTCCGTGGACAATGCGGAGAAGTCCAGGGTACGACTGGAGAACTGTGGAACTTGGAGAATAATGCGCCTGAGATAAAAATATACGCCGCTGATCTATGCACGTTGGTGATTCACTTTTATTACCCCTTTTTTACAAATCTTAATTTCATATTAACAACTTTCACCGAATAGCCATTCTCAAGCTTAAGCTGAAAAAAATATATGTACATTTTAAAGCGTCATTCACTTTGACCTTTGTGTATAAAAAGCTTAAAAAGATTAATTACTTAACAGTTTTATGATACCCATGTAATATATGTAGAGACTGAAATATTATGCGAATGATAAGCATCTGATAAAAAGATATGATAAAATGCAATGGAAGAATTTTACCGGCCATATGACTAACATTTTAAACATTCACTTACTAATACATACTGAGTCAGTATAAAAAAGGGTATATTTGTATAGCTATATTTTGAAAGACGCTTCTTTCATATTTAAAATTGTTTTTTATTACTCCACAGCTAAATGAAAGTCATTGAAGGAATTATTTGTATTTTATGTCACTCAAAATGCTAACTTTGAATTTCTTGATTATTTCTTTATAAAGTATCATATTATCTTTTATATTTTACTGACTTTCTTTTACAGGTACATGAGTCTGGCTTATTCTGGAGATGTAATCAAAAAAGGCCTTCCTGGAAGAGAGTTTACAGCAAATGACTCTCTGTTTGACAATGGACACAAATATCCACAAACGGTTAGATAATAGAAAATAACTTTAAAAACTATATTAAAACTAATCAAAATAATAATAATTATGCGTGGAGTCCCTCCGCTTGTTAAAAGTGAATCGTAATATATGAATAAGAAAAAGAATTGGTAGATTCTAAGGTTTTTTTTAATGTTACTATAAGACAAACTTTACTAACATTACTTATAAGTCACAATTGATACATTACATGCGTCCGAACTCCACGCATTCTCTCTAGCTCTGTCTATTTTTATCCCTCTTCCTCCCAGGAGCATAAAACCTTTGACGTAACCTTGTTGGAAACTTAAGAAGTTTCACTTCAAAAAACAATGTCAATTCTCAAATTGTTATATTACCTTCTAAAGCGTCACAATAGCTATGAACTTGTCAAATCTTAACATAGAAACATTACGTTTTTCATTCTAAGTTCATCTATTTAGTAGGCATTTTCAAAGGTTTTACCGTATCCAGAGAAAGTAGGTCCAAATCCAAGTACACTTCGATCTATTTAGCTTCTCCAAGTGTATACATTTTATTTCCAGGCGTGTTACTGTGATGAAGACAGTGGTAGGGACTGTATGCCATCTGGAGCGTTGAACGTGTCAGCCTGTAAGTACGGAGCCCCGGCGTTTGTGACAAGACCACATTTCTTAGGAATGGACCCGTATTACGCTGACAAGATAAAAGGCTTACAGCCGACACCGTGAGTTTATTATCAATTAGAACTTTTATTTAAATGAAACTAATATGTTTCGGATTATTAGGCGTATTTTATAATTTTTAAACGTACATACTCCCGAAGTTTCGGTTACTTTGCAGCGTCGGGAGTAGGTAGGTAGTTTTTGAAATAATAAAATATTACTTTCATTGAAATAAATACTTGTAAAAGTCTTACATCTCATTGTAGAACTACTATTATATAACTTTAAACTCAACACAATACTGAGTATAAAAATGTTTTTATGATTTAAAAAAACATATACATAGTCTATATTCTTTCCACGAATTCAGATGTATCGTCCTCAACAACAGTAGAGACCAAAAATAAATAGATATAGAAAGAGTTTCTTTGTTCTTAGTGTGTCCATAAATAATCTGAACAAAACTGAAACTTTAATTGCAACTTAAATAAATTTATTGGATATGTAGTTTTAATTGTAATTTATGTACAATAAAAAGATAAATTAAAACACTTATTAATTAATGAAAATAAAATTACTATGTAATTATTAATAGTATTTTTTGTAAAGTAATATATTAACATTGGACATTTACAAAACAAAATAAATTGAATTTAACTAATTGTTGATTTTATAAGTTACATTATTTTTTATATTTATTTTATTTTATTACTCATTTAAATATGTAAATGATGTTCGTGAAATTATGTTAGCAATTTGGAGGTATAATTAAATTTAAATTAGGAAATAGAGATACACTAGCAGGATTGAACCTGCGACCTAGGGAATGTTGCATTTCAATTGTTTTAACAATTAAACTTTTATTTATTATTATCAAATAATATTGTAAACTGATCCGACTTGATATATGTATATACAATGAAATCTAAGATTTTTGCGAGTACCTATACATTTAAATGAAACTAATATTTTTCGGATTACTATGCATTATTTTATTCTCCTTTCCTCTGCATGTGATCACAGTTTCAACTTACTGACTGAAATGTCGAGAATATGGAGTTTTAAAAATAATAAAATAACGCGTAGTAATCCAAAAATATTCGTTTCATTTATTTGTATACATATATATGATAACTATATATCTTATATTTATGTACCGTTTGTTATGAAATTAATCGTTTTATTCCAGCAAGCACAACTTCAAAATGTCAATCGAGCCAGTGACAGGGATGCCGTTGGCTATTTCAGCTCAACTACAAGCAAATGCTCTGGTCAGACATATTACAGGAATAAGGCAGGTTTATTTATATGTATATTAAACTAAAATTAAAAGTAAATATTTATATAAATGGAAAGATTTGCAATCTCGATTGGTTTTTTTTAATGTACCTATACACGCAATGTACATAAAAATATATTCTAGATGTGTTTGTAAATAATAACTTCAAACCGCTATTTTACTTCAATATTACGTTCTTGAATACATATCAATCTATTTCAAATCAGTTTCGCTAGCAGAGTTAAATATCCTCATATAATGAATAGGAACATAATAATTTCGATTTTCAAACATAATAACATAAGTAGACATAATAATGAAAGCTATATTTTATATATTCCAGTATAAACAACCAGTTACCAGACCCGGACACGTTGGTGCCTATGTTTTGGTTTCGAGAAGAAATTGAAGTGAATGATGAGTACGCCAACTTTGCGAGGAGCGCCCTGTCAGTTAGATACGGCGTTCCCTACGGATTATATGTTATGATAGTAAGCTATACTTGTGAATTTTCTTATCCTTCCTCCGAGTTTTCATCGTTACACTATATACGGAGAATCGACAGTTATTCATTCGTATATGATGTCGTATATGAACGCTAATTATATCTATTATAAGATTTAGGTGCGTCGTTCTTAGATTGATCCTGCTAAGTATTTAGTGGAGAAATGATTTTAAAGACTTTACATTACAAGATAACGTTTTATTCACTATAAGACCGTACCCTTTATCGATTTTGTTTTTGTTAATTACGAGTTTGTTATAAATGGATTAATAAGTATATTAACATAGTATTATTTAATATACTTATAATTATTCTCTATCACTCACCCAAAAGTCAAGACGACAAAAGATCTTTAAACCATTTTAATTCTCACAGTTCCTTTTGTGAATACACTATTACTGAATGTACAAGTTATATTTTTAAGCATAACTCATTTGGTGCTCTGTTTTTTAGGCTCTTGGTGCAAGCCTGCTGCTCAGTGGGTTGTATAAAATCAGAAGATATCCTCTCCGGCAGTTGAGGGAATGTGACATCGCAGCTTCCCAAAAGTTTCTCAGCAACAATATAAGTCCAACCGTGACAAACTCGACGTGAGAATTGTATGTTACTTTCGTTGTGCATTTGGTTATCAAAATAAGAAAAGCAAGCTATATTTATAAATACATTTTAATTGTAGGGTTAAAATTTATCCTATTGTTTATAAGATGTGTTGAAAGAATGGAGATATGCAAGATGAAAAGAATATGGTTGATTTGACACTATTAATTGTAGGTAGCTAATTATAGTTTAATAGTTCATTCCTTTTAAGCGGAAAAGACAAGGAAACTAAGTGAACTATTCCGGTATAAATTATTCTTGCCATAGTAAATAATTAAGGAGTAATAAATGACATAAACGTTTAACTACATTTTTGAACAAATTAAAAAAAATCGCATTTATTGTCCTTCAATAGTTGTAATTGGAATTAAATTATCATTGGAATATGACCTACATCATTAGGAAAGGAACTGACACTCTTCTACTTCTGCATTGATAGTAACAACATGGAAACTTGTTTTCGAATACAAACCTCATCGAAATTTGTTGATCCATATCCCTGATTATACGTAGATATAAAACAAGCTTTTAAAAACCTCTTTTTGGGGATAAAAATGCCAAGCATTAAAGCATTTAATGATATGAACGGCTTGCATCAAGCTGTGCATTTCTTAGGATATTGTACACCTTTATATGTAAGGTTTAATTTAACTTTTTCGTGTCATATATATGGAAATGTAAGGTACATACATTTAATGTATGTATCTAAGAAATTGTTTATTGTGATTATTTTTAATATAATTTGTTTAAATTGTTATAAATGTAAATTATTTTTTTATATTTCCGTATGCTTGTAATAAAATTATGACAAATTTGAAATCTTTGAAAGAATTAAATGAAAACTGCAAACTGTTTTTAATTTTGAGTCTTTGTACGAGTGATTACTTCGTAGTCATATTCTCAAGTGAAGGTTAGGACACTATTTCCTACCTTCATATCTGCCTATTCCTCTTCCAATCACTGTTTAAGTTAAACGTGTAACTACACTACAGCATTCTTTTAAGTACTCACCAAATCTTCAACTATCTTTTGATACATGTCACTGTTTTGAATATGAGAATATAAAATTAGTTAATTAAATAAAATAATGTTGAGAAAGTTTTTTATGGCACAAATTGTTGGCAATGAAGCTGGCTATGCAAATAATACAGACTACTGAATTTGCGGTAACGATGATCACGGACAAACGAGATTTTATGTCGTAGTAATTTGTAAATATTAGTTTCATTTAAATGAATATTCACGAAAGTCTTAGATCTCATTCTTAAAGCTTTTTCATCCTCCCAATAAGACCTAATCGAAGCTCTTATATAAAAAAATGTTCTCTTTTATATTTTCTTTCAAGTGGTTATGTTTTTCCGCCAGTGTTGATAGCATCATTATCCCTTCGTAATGGCAGCCATCTTGTATTTATTTATTTATTAGATTTGACTACATATTATCTTTATGTATATATACATATATAAAAATGAATCAATTGGTCACGACATAACGCGTGAATGGCTGGACCGATTTCACTTATTCTTTTTTTGTTGTATGTATTTGTTATTAGGAGAAGTTTTTTATGTAAGAAAAATTTACGAAAATTACTAGATAAAAAAATAACTACAGTATTTCATTTTTTATTAAAATAATGTGTCACTGGCAGTAATATTCACATTGTTAGAATAAAGCATAAAAATAATAAACACTTTGTTTTTTGAATAATGTTGATTTATTACTATACCAATTAGAATTCAATAATCACAGTTAAGAAGACAAAACATTGTCTGTCGAGACAGTTATACTTAATAAAGAAATTAACTTCGTTGAGATAGAAAGGTAACAGTTATTTCTTAGTTATAGGGCAGTACGAAGTCCGCGGGTCAGCTAGTATATTAGGTATAATAACATTATTGGCTTCGTTCTTCAAGAAACAGATAATACAATAGTTCATTTCTAACAATACTTTGTTTATTTAAACTTCTTTGTGTAGTATAAAATTTAAGAAATACTTTTATTTACTTTTATTAATATATAAATTAATATTGACGTTTAAATATAAACTAAAACACAAGTCAAACCCCCGACTCGTGACAAAAAATAAAACAAAACGGTTATATTAAATCATTTATTTATAAACAAGTCAGAATAATTACAAGCTAGATCTGATAACATTATAAAGTAACTCTTTCATACATTTTGCTAACTTGAATATTCTATATATTTTTGATAGTTGACATTTAGTATAATGACTAACTGTCAATTAACAACAGGTAACATTTAATATAACTAGACATTTCTAGTGTAAGGCACTGTTTCAATAACATTATTAATAAAATAATACCTTTAAATAAGTAAATAAAATGAACATCATGAAAATGACCAACGATTTAAAATATATACTTAAAATGACATTAAACCGAGGTTTTTCTCCATCTTGTTTAGTTAAATAATGTTAAGGTATTTTTTTGGTTATTTTACATAAAATACTGATGATAAATCATTAAATATGAATACATTTTTTTAATAAAACGATAAAGTAGCACTGTTGTGTGAAACAATTTGACTATTATTTCATAGTGGCAAGACATAAAAAGGACAATTTAGTACCACCTTTATGTAACAGATGGCGCTGTTTTTAAAAACATAATCTAACAATGCTGTAACAAAAACATGTCAATATTTGTATCTAATTAGGTCATAAATGATGCAACAATAATATAATATATACGACATTGTATTCAGTCAAAACAAACGAAATGCCCAAAAAAATACTAAATATAAATAGACTAGACTTATGTATAAAAATATATGACCTTCATGAAACGATATACAACTGTAACAATTATTAGATATCATAAAAACTTATCAAAACACCTAACTAATTATTAATATTGTTTTAGTCAACTAAAATCCTTATCGGCAATATACAAGTAGGTTACTTAGTCCCATAGCACCATTTCTCGTCTTATACCTAATTTATTGCACTTAAGACTTACATTTAAATATATATAATATGGAATTATTATTGACATAACATAATGGGCACTGAAATATTTGTAATAAATCATAATAAGTGGAATATTTAATGTTCACTGTATTTCCTAGGCAGTCTTATTCACTGTACCTCTTCGTGTGGCGACTCGAGTAAGGTGTCTGAAGGTTTAAGTAACTTTCTAAGGAGTATGTATATACCTATGATGAGCAGTAATATACCGATCGCCTGGAAGAAAATATATTTGGTTTATTATTATTATTGATAAAGAAATATTAAGGAATATGAAAGAGTATTGTATACTTTAAGAGAAAAAATATTTCTTGCAGTAGGTCCCGGGAATATAGGTCCTAGCATAGAGAATAATTTCTATCTAAGTTAAAAATATGTAATTTTAGAACATTTTTCTTTCAGAACAAATTACGTTCATTCAATGTAATCCTTCCTTTAGTAAAGAGATCGAAATATAAAAAAAGTCAAAAAGGAGTATAATAAGTGGTGAATCTAAGTCTGATTTATGTCATTATATAAGAATCATATTATTAGTATGCAATTCCCATTTAGAGTCTTTGTTACAACGACACTCTCGCCTTACGGATACAGTCTATTACAGTTACTTTCTAATAATGTAGGTTAATTATACTTCGCATAATACTATGTATGTATGTATGTGTAGTATAAGCATCCAAAACCAAATGATCGTCTTGTACCAATCTAGCTTTAAACTATGCATTTCTTTCCCTTTACCATTTTTCATCAGGAATATCGAACATTAAACTAATGACCAACAATATCAAGGTCATGAACATACCTACAGATTTATATACAGTCCCTGGCCAAATTATTAGACGCATTGTATTGTTTTTAATTATTTCATGTTTCTTAAATGTTTTTATGCAGTAATTGTGTATTTAAACTACAGTATTATTGATTTTTATTTAAAACATTTGTTGTAGACTATCTATTTTTACTTATTTTTAGCATATGGCAACTTTGTGTTGTTAAAGGGATACATGAACGTAAACAAGTATAAACCTGTTTCTGTCGCGATCGCAATTTCGTCAGGTTTGGACGTGTTTCTCAGTTTCTCTTTCGGGGTTTATATACTGTAATTATTTGTTTAACAGTTTTTTACTGTTCAGTTATTAGTTTATTTTGTATTCAGTGTTTTAAAATAAACATTGGACTATTTTCATTATGGGTAAAAAGGGCGATCTTTCACCGCGTAAGAAAGCTGAAGTAAAGGCTCTTTTAAATACGAAAACATTTTCGAATCGGGAAATATCACGAAGATTGAAAGTTTCTGAAGCTAGTGTACGACGCATAAAAAAAGTAATTGAGTCGGGGGAGGAATTAAGCCCGAAAAGAAAGAAAAGATGTGGTAGAAAACCAATTTTCACTCCTCGGTCAGAGAGATGTTTGAAGAAAATTTGTCTAGAAAACAGATTTGCTACCACAAAGGTAATAAAATCACAACTCCAGGATGCTAGCGTAAATGCTTCTGAACGGACTATTCGAATAAAATTGAAAGAATTAGATTTTAAAGCCTGTCGCCCCGCCAAGAAGCCCAAGTTAACAGCTGCAATGAAAACAAAGCGACTGAAGTGGGCCAAGCAATGGCAAGATCAAGATGTGAACTTCTGGAGATCGGTAAGATAATGTAATTTAATAAAAAAATATAGATTATTATCATTTTCAATAAAATAAAGCAAAAGAACTTGGATATTTATATATTTTTTCTATTTTTGACAGGTCTGCTTCAGTGACGAAAGCACATTCGAAATTTTACAGAATAAAGCTCAGTATGTGCGTCGTCGTCCAGGAGAAAAGTTTCGTCCTGACTGCGTCGTTACAACAGTTAAACATCCCACCAAAGTGATGATTTGGTCAGTCATCAGTGGCAAGGGTACTGGACGTCTGTACGTCGTGAAAGGAATAATGAGGCAAGACCAGTACAAAGATGTTTTAGAAAATCGGTTGATTCCGCAGCTCAGAGAATGGTTTCCAAATGGGGAACCATTCATTTTCATGCAAGATGGGGCTCCCTGTCACACTGCTCGATCAGTTAAAGCTTTCTTGGCAGAAAATAATATTCCTCTGTTGGATTGGCCGGGTAATAGCCCCGATATGAATCCAATAGAAAATGTGTGGGAGCTGATGAAAAGAGAAGTGGCTAAGGATGTGATCACCAACAAAACCCAGCTCCTAGAAAAGATTATACATGTGTGGAATCATCATCCACAAATGCAGGAGACAGTGCAGTCTTGCATTGATAGCATGCCGCGCAGAATTAAGGCTTTGATAGCGGCTAAAGGTGGCTCAACAAAATATTGACTTTTACGTACTTTATTTCTACATTTCTTTAAAATTCAATAAACATAATTTTTTTTTAATTAATGCTGTTTTATTTGTATTAAATTAATCCGTTATTGATTAAATAATAATAAAATATCAAACAGATCATTTTAAAACAATAAATCGATACAACATCGCTCTGTAATTAATATTTTACATATAATTATGCAGTGCGTCTAATAATTTGGCCAGGGACTGTATAGTTGTTCAGAACTAGTAGCTACTATCGATAGTACGGTAGTATTTTTTATGATAAAGAGGGCAACCGAGCAGATAGCCTACTAGATTGAGGTAGTACCGTAGCCCACGGACATTCGTAACATAGATTTGCGGATCTGTTGTCACCTTTGATTGCAGAAGAGGGGGTGTAGGCGGAAAAGAGACGGAAAACGGTAAGGGCAACCGTCTCTCTCACTCATCGGTCGAAAAGCAGCCATTAAACTACGGCTACTTCACGCCGATCTTCTTTGAGAGGGTACTTCGGTAAAGCCAGCCCATGTTTGAGCTGTAGTAACTTGACCACAGCTAGTCTCTACCAAGTACCACTTCAAAAAATGTTTGTGGTATATATTATACTGACCGTTATAGTGTATAGTCCTATCGGCACGCCGAAGTTTACTCCGAGCGCGAGCCTCGCGAGGCTGGCGTATTCCTCTGTCATGAACAACTCTTGACGGAACCAAAACATTGGAACCAACGTATCACGGTCGGGAAGTTGGTTGTTTATACTGGAAATAGAGATTAAACTTCTTAGCATTCAATGTATTCATCTAATCTAATATTATTATATAATTTGTACTAACTGTGTCAATCTAATTATTATGTGTGTGATAAAAAAAAATATTATGTTTGTTTTGGAATAACTGGAAAATTTTAATTTGAAAATTTTGTTTTAGAGTCTAGATTCAAAACTATTGATACTGTTGACTTGAACCATGACGTAGACCTAATGAGATCAAAGACTTTCGCGAGTATTCATTTAAATTAACAATATTTTCGGATTTAAAAATAATAAAACATCCCATAGCAAACCGATAACATTAGTTTCATTTACACAATGTAGACCATCATTGATTTTTTTGTTACATAATTAGAATTATATATTACTAGCCTTCCGCTCGCAGCTTCGTCCGCGTGTAATTCGGTTATATCGCGTTTCCAAGAGAACCTTTCGAAAGTCTGGGATAAAAACTATTCTATGTTCTTTTTCAAGATCAACTCTATGTGTGTACCAAATTTCATTAAAATCATTTCAGTGGTTTAGGCGTGAAAGCGTAACAGACAGACAGAGTTACTTTCGCATTTATAATATTAGTAGGGATGATTGTATACTCACGTGATAGCATCCACGTGTCTGACCAGCAGATTGATCTGTAGCTGAGCGGCCACGGACAGAGGCATGCCCGTGTACATCTCCAAGGATAGACGGAAATTCATATCACTGAAAATTAAACATGATATATATGATGAAATAATCTAAATATGTAGATGAGATTTTTGCTATATTATTATTATTATTATTTTATTATATTTTTTTACTTTGGAAGATAAATAGTTACTTGATTGATTATGTATGTTTCGGAATAACTGGAACATTTTCATCTAAAAATCCAGTTTGAATCTAAAACTATTGTTGGTCTTGAATGTGTGAACCGTGGTGTAAAGCTAATGAGATCTAAGATTTGCGCGAGTTTTTCATTTAAATGAAACTTATATTTTTTGGATATACTATGTGTGCTTTATTCTTGTAATAAAACGAAATACGCGCGACATTTCGGCTACTTTTCAGCAACCGTGATGATGAAGACGAGATGCGTAAACGTCGGGAATATGTAGTTATTTACAAAAATAAAGTCATATATCCGATAAAATATAAAATTTATTAGGTATTTTTTGATAACGCTAGAATGATCGGCCAAAATAATAATACCAACCAGCTATATCATAATGAAAAATAATTAACGAATAAAGGCCAATCAAATTTCAAGCATTAGCATTCATAATATGGACTTTTCCATACATTGATCAAGAAATACTTCCACCATCTTAAAGAGATGAATATTAATTAGATAGTACAGTTCCTTTAGAAGTTCTTTAAAAGTTCCTTTAGAAGTTCCTTAATATTACGTCAAAAAGAACATTTAATTATCAATACCACTTACTCGGTAGCATTCAGACCCTCAATCTTCTGTGGATAATGAGGATCCATCTGATAGAAGTGTGGCTGTGACACGAAGGCTGGTGCACCGAACCTACACGAAGACACGTTCAGAGCGCCCGGCGGGAGACAGTTGTCGTCACGAACTACGTCGCAATAACACGCCTGAAATGAAAAGATTCATAGGTAATAAAGTATAGCCAAGGGCGCGAGTTCGATCCTGGCCCGGGCAAGTACCAATGTGATTTTTATGAATCATATGTACTTTCTAAGAGTATTTAGATATCACTGACTAATGCATTCCCAAAAAGGATTGATGTCAGGCAGGCGGCCGGTCATAAAAACAATAGACAAAACTATTCATAACATGTAAGGCAGACCACGGCTAAAGCAGGGAAATTGCCAGGTAGAAGAAGAAGAAGGTAATATAGTATCGTAAATAGTAAAAACCTTAGTGAGAACTTTTATACGATAGTTAAATGTATCACGCCTGGAATTACAATAAACATAGTGTAACAACCAATTTAATATGAAAATTAAATAACCTTTTTTAAAACAATTATACTGGCCAGTATACTGGCAGCTAAATTTAAGATGTCATATAATTATTATAAAGAAGAAAACAATTTTATATAGAACGATACAAAAACTAGAGTTGTCAATTGGCTGCCGAAATTGTAAAACTAAAAGATTGTAAAACATTATTTTATATATTAACAAAATATATATTCGTAAGTGGTATTAATATAATATATGTACACAACTTAAATACTACTTCAATAGGAAATTTAGGTATCCCAAATAGTAAGGACCTGAATAGTACATACATTTTGTGCGAAAGTTATAATGAGTAAAACTGCACGTAGACTAGAAAGTGCATTTTTGTAATACAGATCCATCTTGGTAGAAAACTTGCATTTCTTTTTGTTCTAACCATCTGAGCAAAGCATTTATAGTTCATTGTACTATTGGCATGATAAAAATTTCCTGAATGGTTTAGTCGTTCTCACAATATTATTTACGATAAGTACTATAGAATGCAGAAATAAAAGATAATTATAATTATATACAGCTGCAACACTGTAGAAAGAAATTGTAATGAAAGAAAAATTTAAATGCATACCTTACTGGGATATCTGTAGCCGTTGTCGAATAATGAATTATTTGCTGCGTACTCAACACCTTGAACGCCTAAAACCTCCACTGGGTTGTCGGTTCTCGCGAGATTCATGTACCTGTGGGTATATATACAGTTATATACTATAGTCTAATACTCACAAAGATATTAATAGAATTTTCTAGTTTTAAATAAGTTGGACTATAATTATGTTTAGTCTGAATGAATTCCAATTTAAAGGTTTTTCTTGGACATAGTACAGAATTACTGTGTAGATTATTGAACCTACGTGCATATATCTGGGGCGAATACTGTGATCTCTTCCTGACCGAGTTCAGGAGCCCAGAGTTCTCCCGTCGATCCTTTGACCACTCCACATTCGTCCCTAAAGTTGGATCGTTCAGAATACCGCCATTTCTCCACATTACCCAGAGAGGAAAAGTCTTTAGCGCCAGTGTTCATGAGGAATATGCCATCGAATTCCTTGGACCCATTGCGCTGGAAATTGAAAAAAAAACTTAATGTATTTTTTCTGAGAGTATTTTATTTTCCCGAACGATATGTCGTATTTATATTTTGCTTATATGTCGAAGATATATTTTGCAAATCATTCATTTTAATGCTTCCATTAATAAGACGTTACATTAACAGTGCTTATTTTTTTGTAATCTCGCTAATTACTTGCAACCTAACTTAAACTAACAAAGTGTAGATATATATGCGAGTTTGTGTTTCTTAATAAATGCATAAAATAACAAAACAGCTTGATTATTTTGGTGGTTTTTATTTTATTTGGTGGTTTGCGGAAACTAAAACAAACCTGATAACACTAACCTTGTAACTCATTCACTCAAAACATTCACTAATTTCATCACACATTTCATTATAAAACAAGAATAATGCAGATTTAGTAAACATCGTAGTTTAACAAACTAATATTCTTGAATTGTCATTGATATGCTAGCTTACTACAATTTTGCATCATCACATATACAGCGATTCCAATTTTTCATTCATAAAACCACTAACATACGATAATTATCTAGGTATTAACGTAGGTTATTGAGTAATGTAAAACGCTTCACTCACAGTGTGCTAGCCCTCAATAATGCTAAATTGCAAACTATTTAGACAAGTCTACCTACACAATACATATTGATGGCCACGTGACGTATATTTTGCACAACACCTAATTGCTCACGAGATGCATTACGTTGCAGTATACAATGAATCATGAGTTTGAAAAATAACATAGTTGTTTATTATGAATAACAACAAATAATATTGGAAGTAAAGTTTGAACTATATTTGTTTAAAATACATCTATGTTTCATTCATCAAGTGTATGTATGTAAATGGTTATGTACATATATGTATATGTATATATTGTGAATAAAGAGAATAAGAGTTTTGGTTACATAATTATAATAAAAAATGCACATAGCTTATAAACATGTCTTTTATAACAAATAATATTCATTTCTTTTCAAGATCTGATATAGCTAAATATTTTTTTATTTAAATGAAAGAAGACGACCTGTGATTGGTCGTTCAAAATATTGGAATAGTCGAACGACTTTGTGAGGTGGTAGAGCCTAGCTGTGGTCAAGTTACTACAGCTCGAACATGGGCTGGCTCGACCGGGGAAGTACCAACCTCTCACAGAAAATCGGCGTGAAGTAGTCTTTAATGGCTGCGTTTCGTCCGGTGAGTGAGAGAGCCGGTTGCCCTTTCCCTTTTCCCACCCTTTCCTTTCCCTCCCTTTCCCACCTTTTACTCCCCATTTTCCCCAAACAAGGGCGGCAACACATCTGCATATCTACTTTGCAGATGTCAATGGGCGACGGTCACTACCTACCATCAAGTAGGCCGTCTGCTCGGTTGCCCCCTTTTCCCATAAAAAAAAAACAAAAAATCGAAGTCGCGGTATTAGCTAGTACATATATGTATATGTGTATGTGTATGTGTGTGTGTGTGTGTGTTGTGTGCGTGTGTGTGTGCGAGTATGTCTGTTTAATAACTTCCTCTTTCAAATCTGAAGTGTTCGAAAAATAAGGTTATCACGAACAAATACTTACACTGATAAGAAATAATAGTGTTAAAACAATCTAAGTCTACGTTTAGTTTGAAATTGTTAATTCATGTAATGTAAAGGAATTTAAAATATAATTAACATTTAGATAAATATATAATATGTAATATAGATATGATTTAATTATTATTTTCAAACACGTGAGTGAATTAGATAATAATAAATCATTTGATTGTATTTCATATGTAATACGAGATAAGTGAAGACATGTACTGTTATTTTTATCAAGCGAAAGAGGTTTGTGAGTTTTTTTGCTAATATAATTTTATAGATCGATTAAGTACACGTAATTCAGTAATAATGTGCAATTAAAGTACATATAAAATAATTACTTTTGTTTGACAAATAATAGTAAAAAATATAATGATGATTTTTTTTTTCTATGAAAGTACTTGATAGATTTTGTAATTTTCTCATTAAAACTGAGTTTTATCGACGTAAATGTATTTTTAGACCAAAAAAAACAACTTCTAGATTTACTTGAAATAATTAAAAAATATACTTTTACATGACTGCCGACCAATGATGATCTATTTTAGGATAGACGAAGTCACGTTTAATGGCTAGTTAAAACAACTCAATAGATTTAATGAAACAATTATACAATCAGCGAAAGTTGGTTATCGTTATACGCTGTTGTAATTATTGCTGCTCGCACGCCAAATATTAAATATGGCTAGACCAAGTTAGTATCGGCACACTCAATACGAGGCGTTAACAGTTTTCATTTACTATTCCCAAATATTACAGTGCTGAGGTAGGTGTTGGAATTCTTACGAGCCGAATAAAAAGACATTAACACATAGATACTTCAACAATTTATTACATTCTCGTAGTCCCAACGCGCCAGAAGTTGAGTAAAAATATATTTAACGACAAAACTGAGTAACAACAAAATAATCTTATGTTTGGATAAAATATTCCATAAATAAAAAGTTATTTTCTATTGTAAACATGTCTCTAAATTGGTGGATTTGAGTAAAAATGTTCCATTACAAATAAAAACCGTAAGATTAGAACAAAAAAAAACACAATAAATTAACTTGCTTGACTATATTGTGAGAAGTAGTTTGAATAATATATCTTTTGTCATTTTAAATATAACGCGTCGTGAATCAACACTCGTCATTTCACTAACATATCAATAAAGGTCAAAGGTCGGCGAACACAAAACAATTATTTGTTTCCTTAATAAAAAACGACTCATTCAACTAACCATGACCCAATAATATATTATAAATACGACAAGTTCGAAGGTCAAACACGATAATGATTCATTAAACATGAGATCGCTTTACAAAAGTTGCAAACTTTTGAGTAACCTTGTTCTACATATATGGAGGGATTATTACTTATTCTTCTATTTCTATGGTAATTATATAAAGTATAAGGATTTTTTGTTATATAAATTTTGGTATGAGCATGCCTCGCTATTTGATTACGTCTGAGAATGCTTCTTTATGTTTGTCGACTTTTCTATCAATAATGATAGTCAAATAGTCTTACTACTGATAAAACGTTTCGAACCCAAAACTAAATTCAACTAAATGAAACTAATATTTTTAGATATGCTACTCGTGCTTTATTTTTGTAAAAAAAACTACATACTCCCGACGTGTTGGTTACTTTTCAGAAACCGTGATCACGGGCAGACGAGATGCATAATATAATCCGAAAAATATTTGTTTCATTTAAATGAATAAAACTCGCAAGTCTCATTAAATTTACCCAAACCAAAAATACATGAACTTACCTCATAAAACCATCCAAATTTATCGTACGGTATATTGATGGGTAGATCAGGGAAATGATTTGCGACATTCAATACCGGATCCTCTATACCATCGAACAACCAATTTCTTACTGGTGCCGTTAGAAACAGGTTGTCGTGGAACATTCTCATGAAAACATCCACGGGAACCTTCAGTAATGGATGTTGGTTGCGGAGGACGTAGGCTACCGTCTAAGGGAAAGATTCGTAGATAAAACCTTGATATTTCTATCCATCACGTTGAATAATGATAAAAACTCCTCAAATAGATTAAAAGAAACAGAAAAGACATCATATTAATTAATTATTGTTGGATAATCAGTTGTATTATGGTGCAACAAAATGTTATACCATTTTAAGAGTTTGCTTTGCCCTAATGGGCTCACTTACCGCTATAATCGGATTAATGCTGGTGATGACGTCATCGAGGGTCCCATTCGACATTTCAGGCTCATAGAACCATGTTCGTTCGTTGTAGAAAGTCACAGTCGAGTTGTCGTTGAATGTGATGTTAACCTGTGATTTAGAAACGACATATGAACAAACTGTTATATATTTTAGTTAATAAATTTGTCTATTTGTATGACAGGAACCATTGGGGTAACTATACTAGTATGCGATTATAGAAATAGAAGTCTTAGATTTGCTGTTACAAAGAAAATTTTCAATTCTCATCCATTAAACCCTATTGGCTATATGATCTTATTTATGTATTATTATTAGGTAACAACTAAATTAATGTCTTACAAAAGCAGAATCTATGTTATAAGTGGCGTTAAATCTTAAAAGAGTTTTTATTGTCAAATATTATCTAAGTTTTCAATGCTTTTTTCAGATCCACATAACCTAGATACAATGAATGCATGACTTAAAAAACGATTAAAAATTCTTTAATGAAATCATCATCACTAAGCTTAGAGATAGCGCACGTTTTAAAAGATAATGAAAATATTAATTAATCATTTTGCCAATCTCAGATAAATTCCACGATAGCGCCATTTTATCTTAATACCAAGGAAATGAAAATACATTTTGCATATAATTAAATTAAATAACATCTTGGTGACTAATTAAAATCCTAACAAATGTCATAGATAGGAATCATCAAACGATTTCGTAAAACTTTGTTGCTTCAACACTCTGCAACCTAATGGAGGGATTGTCAAACTATCAACCAAAATTAGTGACTTGTCATAAGTCCAAAAATAAATTGATACACTATCAAAGGACCAAAAAGAATTTGAGCTATAATATCTAAAAAATAATTATTCCAATATAAGCTACGCGCAGAACTATTTTAATAGTATGTATAATGACTGATAGAACGAATATACTTGACATATAGTATATGTATATAACAACACGAACATGTTATCAAACATCCGCGAGGTTTGTGAGGAAGGAGGCGAATCAACATGGTACAGTTACAACAACAATTGATACAGGCCATGAAACTTTGACCTATCTACTTTTACGAGTGAACATTTAAATATAACTAACACATCAACATATACATACATGTCAATATATATAAATGAATTGATGTTCGTTCGTCTCACTAAAACTCGAGAACGGCTGAACGGATTTATCTTATTTTAGTCTTGAAATGTTCGTGGAGGTTCAGGGAAGTTTTAAAAGCTGAAAAAAATTGATTCATTTCCGGGAAAACCCTAAAAACTGCCCTATACGTTTTTTTGACATTAGATTTGACAACTAACTAATATGTCAATCATTCTGTTCGATTGAAACAGGAAAAATTTTATAAATACCAATACCTGGTTATTTAAGACGGAATAGAGTTAGCCCGGTCAGCTATACATAGGTATATTACTAATGACGATATTAACGCGGACTAAGTCGCGGGCGAAAACTAGTACTTATATATATTTTCTTATAGTATATATATTTGAAATATATTATATGAATATTATTAAACGTAATCAATATTATTACAAAATCGTTTAATAATTCAGATTCTACTTTCAATATTTGCAATAAATCTACTATGTTCATAAAAAATGTTTATGTTCATTTATTTAGAAAAATATTAGTAAAATGAAATATTTTACAAGTTGCCTGTGTACCTATATAAGACAAAATACAGGTTTCCCAAAGTCGTTTAGGTCCTGACAAAATAAAGGTCGACGAACAGGTTTGAAGGCATACAGAGATAGAATAAGAAAACAAACCTTGACATGAAATATTACGAAACCTTTTAGCAAATAAGAAAAGAATAACTTAATTAATTACTTACTCAAATAAATTTATTATTCATCGAAAGGTAATATTTATTTTAATATTACTAAAACAAAAATGTGAAATAAATAGATCTTTTGATCAAAAAGAAGAATGAAAATTGTTTTGAATCCGTAGATTAAAATCTATATTTTACGAAGAAAAAAATCCCGAAATGAATACAACTTCTCATCTGAGTACGTTTAGTTCCAAGCAGACCTTGCATATACAAAAAATATATAAACCTGTTAAAAATTCAATCAAAACTTTAATTGGCTGAGTGCAGTTTGTGCGAGGTCATGGAAACAAACAAGCAAATAACATAGAGATATATTTTAAACATAAATACTATTAAAATTCATAAAGCAACTCCCGAGGACTTCTATGAAGAAATTTTAATTCCTACTTTCTTTGCTCATAACTCATAACAAATTTAAATGTAAATATATTCACCTTTTTGTGGTTCTCCTTAAACACGTATGGTCCAAATTGTTCAACCTGCATCTTCACATTCTTCCCAGCTAGAATGTCATCAACATTGCTGATGTTAAACATAAAGAATTCTAGGTACATTGGTATGGGTATCTCCTTCCAGATGTTGTAAGAAGTGGAATCAGGTGCCAGCACCATGATCTGAGGAAGAAGAACTCTATTATTAACAAGCAGGAGAAACCAATTTAATCATGAAATTTATGGATGTTTCAAATAAGATTCATTGGTTATAAGAAATACGGGTCCATCCAAATATAGTTCCATGTTCCGTAAATTCTGGAAATTTCTGACTTTAAAACATTATTTGAATCGAATGCCTTCATTCTATAATATTGAATTAAAAAGAAGACAAAATTCCTTTCCTTAAAATCGATCATAGTAACATTTCTGCTTCTATATGCAATAGAGATTAGAACAATGCAAGCAACTGAGATTAAGCACGTTTTATACAACTATTTGTGTCTATCTCTAACAAGCAAAGACAATAGAAGATTACTGTGGTAGAATAACATTAGAATACCATCTGTAGAGAAAGAAATAGTTATAATTTTACTTGACTTGTAAAAAAATCACATCTGAATTGCAGCAGATAAGGAAACAAGAACAAAAACAGTCATTCAATTGTACTAAATAATTATTAACATCAGTAACCTTGAATAGAAAAATATGAATTGTAAACGTACAATGATATCACATGACTGATTCATAAACATAAAGACACATAAAATATATGTTCGTTACGAGATAATATTTTCTGTAAATATAAGTTTTATAACACCACAGTAATCAAAACTTAGAAAATAAATAGTTTTTTTAAGATTTAGGCTGGACAAAGAAATTATATAGCTAATACATTGTGTGGTTGGTTTAAATTAGTAACAATATCTCAACGAATATTCTACTTAATTATTTTTTACTAGCTGTGCCCCGCGGTGTTACCCGCGGATTTTCGGGATTTCCGGGATGTAAAGTAGCCTATATGTTATTCCTGGACGTCATGTCAGCTTCCTGGAGAGCGTTCAAGTATTATGTAACGCAATTTTGGGGGAAGGGGGGTCTCGTAAAACGTTACGATGCGTTACAGTGGCGGGAGGGGCTGTCTCTTACAAAACGTTACGTAGCATTGTTTCTAAAAAAAAATATTAATAAAAACCCCCAAACCACCTCTTTTCATATACGTTACATTATGTTGACCAGATTGTATTAGTCTGGTCGATATTTTTATTTGTTATCCCAAGTTTGCAAACCTCTTAATTGATATTTTACGGGGAATACGTAGATTGCATTGTAAGTCTTTTAATGTTGCATCCGTGGTCAGTATTCGTTAGTGTTAATCCGTGAGTTCCTATGAACATACTGTACTGTGTTCATACTGTAATTTCTTCAGAAGAGGGAGATTTGTGTCAATGATCTTTTTTCATTTAATAGATTAAAACTATACCAAACTATTACATATACTATTACATACTTTTGGATGAAATTGATCACTTGAGTGTTACGTAACGTTTTGAGAAGGGGGGGGGGGGGGTAGAGAAAAACGTTACTGTGCGTTACGAGGGGTGAGGAGGGGGTCAAAAATCTTCAAAAATGGCGTTACGTAATACTTGAACGCTCCCCTGTATACAAAATTTTATCAAAATCGGTTCAGCCGTTTGAGCGTGAAGAAGTAACAAACATACACACACACTCACAAACTTTCGCAATTATAATATTAGTAGGATTTCTACGTTAACCGGTGTTAAAATCATTGTTTATTCATAAAAAACCTAGTACAGAAATAAGATGTAAGATCTTCTCAAGTATTTTCTGATTACTTCGCCTATTTTATTATGTTTAAAAACTACATACTCCCGACGTTTCGGTTACTTTGCAGCAACCGTGATCATTAAGACGAGATGTGAATTTACACAGTACAGTTGTTTTTTTTTGGTACATATTTCATAATCCCTATTATCATAGACAAGTGAACATATCAAATACTTTTATTTTTAAATTACTTACTCCCTTCAGCACTAACATAAATAAAGATGGCCAGAAAATGGCCATCACAGCTCCGACCACCACCAGGATGGAGCCGAAGCTCATGAGGATGGCACTCTTTTTCTCCATGGACACCATTTTGGCTGAAAAAAAGTAATATTATTATTCCCGGGCAACATAGATTTATAAATGATATATTTAATTTTATTATTTAGTCATCAGCCAGCGTATCAGAGCCCACTTCTGAGCAAAGGCCTCTTCTCACATGGAGAAGGTTTGAGCATTAATCACCACGCTTGCTCAAGACGGGTTGGTGATTTTAAACTAATAATTGTGAAATTATAAGTCTAGGTGTCCTCACAATGTTTTCCTTCACCGTCTGTCCGTCTAAATATTTTGAGGAAGTGCATATGACTGGGAAAAATCACATTGGTACTTGCCAGGTTTTGAACCCACGCCCACATGCATGAGAGGCGGGCCTTTAACCTCTAGGCTACCACGGCCTTATTATTTAGCAAACACAAAAATATTATCTATAACGTGAAGAATTAAGACTAAAATTAGAACTTCCTATAAATTCTAAGACAATGGGCGAAACGAAATATTTCACTTAAAACTTATAAATCATCTACTAAAATAGTTTTAGAGTTAACCAAATAAAGTTTGAGGTAATCTAAAATATATATACTATTTTTATTTACACGTCATTTGCATCAGAGAAATGCGTATTGATTAAAAAAAAACTAAAGAAATGGAGCAAAGACCAAAGCAATAAAAGGAAGGAAAAAATAAACAAAACTATGTCTTTCATAAGAAATACGTGGTTATATAAAATAAAAAACTTTACCTCCGCCAAAATATAATATTTAATTATTATTCTATAATTAATTTAAAAATATTCCGTGACATTGATTTAAATTATCTGATAATTCTCAATAATCTGAGATTATAAAGATATTTAGGCAACTAAATTAATATGTTCTACGAACGTATATATGTCACGCCATTTTAATATATCAAATTATTTATAATATATGAAAGATTAACGAAGATTTCGGGCTTCTAATGGATTTGTGAAATAACTTGTTCTTGCTTAAAACATATGTAATTCTGCGATAAGGAATCTAGATTATATAATATGAATAAATAAAATATTACGCAAAAAAAAAAATGTTTTTGTTAGATTTTTTATTTTATCGATTATTTAAATTATACAAATTTAAATATATTTTATGGATTTTTATTCACCAATATATTTGGTTGCGGTTTTTTTCTGATATGTCATAAAACATTTAAAAATGTCCTTTCATCAAAAATTCAAGTGTATTGAAGAAGAGTGAACTTTCTTCATAATAAGTATATAAGTACGTATTTTTTTTCTACGAATAATGTTTTTAGCTATGCTCTGTAAACATCTAAGTATATCTTGATATCTTTGATTAAAAAACGCTGAAATTGTCAGCGTATTTGTTACGGAGTGTCCAACAAATAAATGTAAATGTACAACATATTAAAACATAATCTTATCTTGATCTCAAGAAAGCATTCAAACGTCAATCAGGGAAAAAATACAAAATAAATACAAAAATATGTAATATTTATCACAAGGACAAGATCGCTGCTCGGTTTTTATTTAATTTTAAAAATCACTTTTGAAGGCTACGCAGTTTTCTTATTCCACTTCAGTGATAAAATAAAATAATATTATTCATAAAATGAAAATAATGATTATTATTAAAAGTGGTGTTACTTTGAAGTGAAATGAGAGAAATGACAGACGTATTAACCGTAATGAATCATCAAAATAATGTACTTATATAATATTTATAAAATATAAGAGAATGTTTTAAAGTAGTAAAACTTTTAAACCACCATTTTTTTTTAGGGATGCCCTGTTTCGTCTATATATTTTTTTAACTATGGCCATCTCTTCCTTCGGTAGCAATACGTATTGTTATAAAGAGAAAAGAAGAAAAAATATCTTTAACAGTTGTTTCATATTTGAATGAAATAAAAATCTTTTACCTCGCTGTAATGTCCGCGGGTTAAATGTTTGCAACTTCAAGGGTAAATGTTAATGCGGAATTAATATTGCGGATGTTGAAGTGCCTAATTTAATCTCTTCTGCAGTTTTTATTTTATACTATACAGTACTTTACTTTTAGCAAAAGACGACACGTAAAACGAACGCCAAATTAAAATTAAAAGTTAAAATGTTAATAATAATTATTAAGTCTTTGAAACATTTTTAGTCTACGTAAACAGGTACGTCATTCGAAAAAAAATATAACGAAAAAAACGTAAATATAATATTGAAATTATGTACATAAAACAAATGATAAATTATTTGGTGTTACAAACATGAAATTATGTAAGATTATTTTTAATTAGGATATATCAGAACAAATTATTGATACATATCTAATCTATCGTGACATGTGTAAATTTAATTGTTGCCATCCAAAGTTGCTTCCAAAGCGCATTGTCCAGTTCAAAGTCACCAAAATTGTTATCAAGAAATCACTGCATATAATCTTGATTCAAACGCCTGAACGCTAACAAAAATGTATGACTATTGATGATTAAATATTAAATATTTACATCAACACTTCAAGTCCAAGTACAAGAGCAAACACTACGTAAAGAGCTAAACTAAATAAGAATTAAATAATTTTCTTTAACGCAAAAATATTTAAAGACACTAAAAAACTACATATTTCAATGTCATCTCGTCTGATTGTTCGTTAAAATCAAGATGGCATACTTATAACGTCGAAATAAGGTTATGTTTTTATATAAAAAATACTGAGTATAATGAGGTCTAAAATTTTCGCGAGAATTCATTTAAATGAAACTAATATTTTTCGGATGTACTACGCGGTTTTATTTTGATAAAAACTACATACTCCCGACGTTTAGACTATACAGTGAGCAACAGGGATCACGGGCAGACGATATTTCATTAAAATATTATTGAATACTAAATATGAGACTGATAATAGAAAAACATTAGTTTTACTGGCTATTGTAATAGTTTTAACATACAAGTCAAGTTTTGATATCTTAAACGTTTAAGAAACAGTAAATTTATACTTTATTTAATAATACAAAATCATTTATTATGAATGGTGATATTTAATAGTAATATATTTTCTAAGTTGTTTTGAGTATTTTTTAACTTTTAAGTTGATACTAGTTTGTAAAGAATAATTATAATAATTTTATTCATACAAAAGATTTTAAAACACAATTTAAAAGTGACAAAAGCAGTCTCAATAATTTGACTCTAATTCACAAATAAAAATTGTAATTGTTTCCAGAATTGTCACGGTCATTTGAATGTTAAATATATAATATTAATTTAACAAGAGAACTAAAAGAAATATACAAGCCTATATGAAGAATTATGTATCATATATTTTTGCCTGATTCACTTTTTAAGACATTCAAAGCAATGTTTTAAAGTACAAAGTATATATACACTTACTTTTGGAGTTTGGACAGAAATTTGATTAATGAAACTGCGACAGATAATCTTTACTACAATTTCAGTAATAATTTGAAACTGCTCCACTTATAATAATAATATATTAAAGACTCAGAAATAAATAATGTTACCTAACTTGAATTATGTATATTAAAACGCTTCTCAATATTTTTTCCGTTTTGATGATTTTATACAAAAATTTCTGAGACTAAATTGTTCCAAATATTGTTAAGTTCCTTTTAAATGTCTAAGATTTATTTAGATTCTAAGATTAAAGGAAAGTGTTAATAAATGCGAGGCCGTTTAAGTTTTATGAAATAATATTTGTGCATACACAAACTAATTTTTCTGGAATAATTTTTCAATATGCGCTATTGAAAGTTATTAGTTGAAGAGCACTCATCAACAATTGTGACAATCAGTAACCAATACTAGGGAATTATTTGCCAATAAAATATATTCATATAAAACAATGTAACAGTTCTCAACCACAAATAATAATTATATTTTCTATTTTTATCTTGTAACTTATATTACATATAATATCTTTATTATAATACATATAATAATTTACTACATAAATATGGTAATATATTAGATAACTTGCATTGTTTTTTTTCTTACACTCATATACAATATTTCATTTCATAAATTATCATAATCGTAAAAAGGTTGACAACCTCTTTTCTGTATGAAAGAATTGTAAAAGTTGTAATAATAGCATTATTAAAAAAAATTCACTTGTTTATATAACTAAAATTGCAAACGTTTAGAAAGTTTTTTTTTTAATGAATAGAAATAACAAAATAATATTATTCACTAATAAAGGTTAAAAGAATACTTACGCCTTTGTTTTACTGATTAGTCAGAATATGTTATCACGAAAAAAAAATTAAATATCCGAGTTCCCATATATTACATTATATTAAATAGAAGCCAAGATTACACGATATTCAGAAATCCCGGCATTCTGCTTTAATTATTTGTGCAAAATTATTTTTTTAATTCTAATCACACTCATCCGCACAACTAACGACTGCCACCGACCGACCTCTTCCGACTATATAATACTTCGTTCTTTTGACAACTCATTATTTTGTTTAACTTTCGATAATAAATACCTAATAATCACAAGTTCCGAAGTCACGATGATGTCATATCTTGACATACATCAAAGTCACTATGATGCAACGTCAATTTCACGCAGAATATAATATATTTCTCTAATAACACAAAAATATCCCTGATATTTTACAAAAAATTTTTGAAAATTAAAATTTAATTTATATAAATTAATTCATTTATTTTGTAAAATATTCTACAGATTCAGTATGAAGGAAGCCATAGCTTCAATTAGAAGAAACTATTTTGACGTTTCATAGATGACATTTGAATTTGAATTCAAAATATATCTCACCGTTATTTCTATTGTTCAGTAAACATAAGTGTTAAGACAATTTCTCTTTGATTAGAAGTTATTTTGCTTAAGTGGTCATCTGGATTTATAAAATGGAGAAAAGTAAGTTTTACATTATGCAAAATAAACCTACATATATTCAAGTCCCTCTCAGTCCAAGTCCAACGAAAGTTGTTAATAAATCATTTTTGTTTCGATCATGTATTCTATTAGATTTATATTACAGCTCCAGCATTTACAATCGAAAATTTCATTGAATCTTGGAATGGGGCGTTTCCGAATCATCCTCTAACGGCGGCTGACTTAAAAAAGCCCCTGGAAGTAATGAAGGCACTGCTTGCAATATTTGATCGCCTCGATATTGACAGGGAAGCTATATTGAAGGTAACAAATCAATTTTCTATATTTTAAAATAAAATATCAAAATCTAGTCAAAGTTCAGAATATTAATTATATATTATTTATAATTTAATAGGATTTATCACATCTACAAAACCTTATAATGAATATTTTTATTGATACTAAATAAAATCGAATGAAAATATATCATTTGTATGAGAAATACAAGTATAAAAATATGTATATAAATTATAATTGCTCATTAATAAGCTGTTTTCATATAAATTTGTACCCAGCCCCCACCAGAAGAGAATCGTACCGAGAGCCTCATGTACTACTGGGACTTGCTGCCAGTCATTAATATGACACGCGTCATCAACCGCTTTGTGTCAGAAATGCCGCAAGTCGGAGCCACTATCAGCATCATACATTTACTACAGCCGACAGTCACCACATCTCATTCAATACTGCTTCTTTTGGTCAATCTGATGCTATTCAATGAGGATCGGCTACGAGATATAGCACCGTACGAAGAGGAGCTATTTGCTAAGACTAATCAGGTTTTATAATATTTATTATTTAACTCTTTTTTGTACACCACAATTACAAAAAAATACAAACTAAAAACTAATGTTGAAACAAAAGGCGGCCTTATGGCTTATTAGCCATTTCTTCCAGACTACCTAGATGTATACATTACTTTTATAAATACATATTTTAATATATATCTTTCAGTACAGTTGATTTTTTGCTTGTTTAATTAAGGTCGGTGAATATCTATTGAACATTATTTAACATTAAATATTTGTTTTAAATATGTTAATGTAACAAATTTATTGTAGAGAATTAGTTGTGGGTGCGTTAATTATAATTATTTTCATTGGTTTAATCATTTTACTCTCATTTCAGGTTAAACTGTTAGAAGATAAAAGGGACAAACTGATTATTCTTCTGAATGAGCAGGCTGAAGAAAAAGGAAAGAGATCAGAACGTCTTGAGAAGGTAGGATTACGATTTTAATTATTTCATCATCAGCCTATCAGAGCCCACTGCTGAGCAAAGGCCTTTTCTCACATGGAGAAGGTTTGAGCATTAATCACCACGCTTGCTTAAGACGGGTTGGTGATTTCAAACTTATAATTTGAAACTATAAAACCAGGTTTCCTCACGATGTTTTCTTTCACTGTCTGTCAGTGGTGTCTAAATACTCTTAGAAAGTTATTATTACCTATTTAACCACACATAACAATTCATTGATAGTTCTTTTCCATACTCCTGATATTGTTTACTTGCACTACCTAGTTGCTGAAAATATTAGTTTCATATAAATGAATACTTGATTAAATTAAAAATACTCTTATTCTTAACACATTAATATAATATTACCAGCTGAGCCCCGCGATGTTACCCCTGGATTTCCGTGATTTCCGAGATGTAAAGTAGCCTATATGCTATTGCTGGACGTCAGCTTCCTGTATACAAAATTTTATCAAAATCAGTTCAGCCGTTTGAGCGTGAAGAAGTAACAAACATACACACACACTCACAAACTTTCGCAATTACAATATTAGTAGGATTGTGCTCCTCTCAATCATAGGTTAATAATATGTGTATGGTGTACTTAAAAATATATATTTATGTTGCACACTTGTGTATTCTTCTACTTCTTCTACCTGGCAATTTCCCAGCTATAGCCAGGGTCTGCCTTACATGTTGTGAATAGTTTTGGCTATTTGTTTTTACGACATCAACCCTCTTTTGGGAATCAACATTAATCAGTGATGTCTAAATAGTCTTAGAAAGTACATATGACTCGGAAAAAGCACATTGGTACTTGCCCGGGCCAGGATCGAACCCGCGCCTACCAATATACAAATTAGACATTTAAATTATATATTTTTTGGTGATCTTCATCTTATTAATGTTCAATAATGAAGATGAAATAAGACTTAGATATTTTATTATTTTAATTTAAAATAAATTCTTTAAACCATTTAGATGCAACATTGAATATATCAAGTATCAACTATTCGATTTCGGTAAAGTTCATATTAGTTTAGTTATTGTTCCCATATTTTAACCCAAAACCAAAAAAAAAACCAAATTAATATAGCAGTCATATTTAATCATATAATCCCATCATGTGTCGATCAGTTCTTGACTTACAAGTTTCATAATGCTTCCTTTTTATTTTTACAGTTGGATCAAGACATAAAAATATATGAAGAAGAACTCAAACAGGAAAACGAAGCGTTAGTAGAGGACAAACTGGAATTAGAGACAGCTGAAAATGAGCATCGACGTACACAGACAATTCTAGAACAGAAGAAGACTCACAGGGATACTTTACTCGCAGAAGTAGAAAAGAAGAAAGCATTAAGAGTTTACGACGCAGAAGATATAAAGGCTCAAGCTGAACAAGCCGCTAGGAATGTTCAAGATGCTGAGAAGAAACTCAACGATTTGAAGACTACGTTGATGCAGAAGGAAAACAGCTTAAAGAACTTACAAACCATAAAACCGAATCTAGACACGGCTAATAATTTGCTGTATGAAATGTCCAAGCTCATGGAGAGTGTACGGTTAGTAATAAATATATTGGGCCTGTCCAGAACTCACATTAGTACATTCTTGCAACGTACTTTGAGAACGCCTTAGTAGGTCTTTTTCAAATTTGGTTAGGTAGGGAGAAGAGTTTGGACAGGTGGATAGGAGCGTTTAACGCGCGTTAGATAGGGTCCCTTAAACCTACACCTGGGTTACAAGTCCCAGGCACTGTTGAAGCTCCTCTCCCTGCAACGATGGACCCGACACCCGCACTGTGAATCTGTGGAATGCTAAGAAGTTTCCTCTCTGTTGTACTTATATATCCAACTAGCTGTGAAGAAACACTAACTAACATATGCTATATATATTTGGGAGCGTCAGGAGGATGCCTCATGGCGGTTTTGTCTTTTCTTATCAATCATGGGCGTTATGGCGATTTGAAACTCATAAATAAAAGCACACTTGTACTTTCCAATACCTAATTACTCGATTTCTTTACTGTATTTAAAATCACATTCAAATAATAAGACGAAAATAGATTATGAGCAAGAGGTCAAGCTTGCTACTTGCTAGGCTACTTCGTTCGACGGTTGTCCATAGCATAATGGCTATAATCCTCACGCTCAGTGACTATCACTACCATATTCAGCACAGGCCGCTCATAATTTTTATGAAACAAATCAACTGAATTCCATATGTATTAAGTTTATTATTAAACTTATCCAAATTCCACGAAACGTCATATATCCTACTAATATTATAATTGCGAAAGTTTGGGAGCGTCACGCTCAAACGATTGAACGGATTTCGATAAAATTTTGTATACAGGAAGCTGGAGTCTAGGAATAACACATAGGCTACTTTACATCCCGGAAAGCGCAGCTAGTATATGTATATATTTAGAGGTTAAAACAGTTATATAAAATTTACAGGGAATATGAGACTGGTGACCTTGAAGCGGATAGCAAGGACGGAGAGTTGGAAGTTCTAAACACGGAGCTATCGGAGCTGGAAGTACAGCTGCAGGAGTTGAAGACAGCGAGAGAGGAAGAGGGACAGAAAATGAGAGAGAATAATATGAAGAGGCAGAGAGAAAGAGAAATACTTATAAGGTAATTAGATATATAGATATAAATGTATATTTATTGGTATGTGTTTGTATGTATGTGTATGTATATGTATAATATGTATCTATATATATGTGTATATATTATTTATACAATAGATTGATATATATCAATAGAAATTTATATGTATATTTTAACTTTTACTGCTACCGTCTTCACGATTGTCTGCTTTGCCTAAAGGTTGACTGGTAGAGAATGCCTTCAGGCATTAAGTCCGCCTTTTGTGTCTACGTGTGTAGTTAGACAATAAAGTTTTTAAATAAATAAATAAATAAATAGATATTACCGTCTTGAGCAAGCGTGGTGATTAATGCTCAAACCTTCTCCATGAGAGAAATAGTGCTCAGCAGTGGGCTCTGATAGGCTTAAAAAAAATTGGTAAGACCTGGAGAAGATTATATACTTTGTAACCAATTAATAAAATATTGAAATGAAACTAATATATTGCGGATATATTACGCGTATATTTTTGATTATAACTACATACTCCCGACGTTTTGGCTACTTTACAGCAACCGTGATCATTAAGACGAGTTGTATATTTAATAGACTATATATGGGTTCATAGAGTTATAGATATAAAGATTTTTAACCATATTTAAATATGGAGGATGAGTTTTAAATTAAATAAAGGTTAAATGATTTTCCTTCTCCTGCTCAAAGTTATGAAACAAAACGAAAACAGTAATAAGAGAAATATTCAAATTCACTGACACAGATTAAAACATTGCTAGAAAATTATCTCCAGATTATCTACCTCAATTATGTTATTTTTCTAAATCATAGGTACTTGATTTTTAATAAATGAAATAAAATTAATTTAATAACAGCATTTTATAACATTAAATTTGTTAACTAGTGTTAAAAAGAAGTACTAATACTTCCACTTTGATATTTATTGCTCAAAAACTTGTAAGACATTTAGGTGAGGGTAAGTTACAATATCCTACAGAGTATACTATTATAAAGATTCAAAATTAGTATCAGAACATAATTAATGGTAAGCTCAGAATTATAAAGTATGTATATATAATTGAAAAAATTATGTACTATTAACACTATATATTAAAACTCAATTGACGGAAACAAGAAAAATATATGTAAAATTGTATTTAGTTGAACTGGGGTTGAATTAAATTAAAAACTTACTCAAAGTTTATTCTTACATAGAATTAGATTTTTTCAATTTGGATTATAATAACATAAATTATTATTTTTAGTAATCTCCATGAGGCAGAGGAACGAGATAGGAAGTATCAGGAGCAATCAATAAGGGATACACAGAGAATAGAAGAATTAAAGAAGGCTATACAAAAATATGAACAAGAAAAGACGGACTGTTTGGCACAGATAGACAAAATAAAGGATGACTTTACTAATGGGGTAATACACATTTATATAATGCGTTTGATTTAGGCTGAGCTTTGCATTTGTGTGAGTGCACACGGATAGTGTAGGTGTGGTGTCAAATTTTTGAATGCCACGTTCTTTTCTAGTTTTGAACCGGTTTATTCTGCTTTTACTCCGCCCCGCACTTTCCTCACTTCACCCTTTGTACTGGTAGCAACTTCAAATGTTGAAAACGAAATGTCAAGTGAAGATAAATATGTATTGTTTATTCAAAATTTTTATTTCTTAATTTTTTTTCCATAATATTTCCATTTAGTCTTTTACATGTTTTGCTTATTTTATTTTTTATCTAGAATAACTCTCGCACTTATGTTATGTATCTATTTAAATATAATAAAATTTAATTCTAAAAGTTTTTTGTCTAACGCTACTTTTACTTTCACTCATACATATGCGAAGCTCAGCTTAAGTCGAACGGACTATACTTATATTGAGATATTTAGAAGATATATATATAAATATATGAAACCATTACAATAGGCGTAGTGGTTAAAGGCCTGAATCTAGTGCATGATGGCGCGGGTTCGATCCTGGCAAGTACCAATGTGATTTTTCCGAGTCATATGTACTTTCTAAGAGTATATAGACACCACTGACAGACGGTGAAGGAAAACATCGTGAGGAAACATGGTCTTATAGTTTCATAATAATATGTTTGAAATCACCAACCCGTCTTGAGTGTGTGGTGATTAATGCTCATACCTTCTCCATGTGAGAAGAGGCCTTTACTCAGCAGTGGGCTCAGATAGGCTAATGACGAATAAAACCATTAAATAATTATTGGTGCCACTATTTCTTAACAGAATCCAATTCTTATTGTCAATTGTGATAAAGTATAATTTACATTGTTCTCAATGACAGACCTGTGAGCTTTGTGATAGTTTTTTAATTGTGATGTTCAATAAACATTATACTTTACATCATATTATTTAACAATACTGAGCAAGTATTTACACAATATTACTAAAATTAATAAGTTTATGGTACAGCTTTCCTGTGTATAAGCAATTGTTATCTATACTAATATTATAAAGCTGAAGAGTTTGTTTGTTTGTTTGTTTGAAAGCGCTAATCTCCGAAACTACTGGTTCGAATTGAATAATTCTTTTTGTGTTGAATAGTCCAGTTATCGAGGAAGGCTGTGGGCTATAAAACATCACGCTACGACCAATAGGAGCTAAGATATAGTGGTAAATGTGTAAAAAACGGTAGAAATTATTTCATCTTTGAAGCCTTCCGTTGCGTGCGCCGTGAAAACGGTTCAAGATACACAAAAAATATGTATTAAAGAATAATAGCTCTTTTAATGATCTTAAAAACAGTCCGCGACAGTATATGTCTATCTTTTAAGATTAACTCACAAAAACCGTTTTTATGGTACCTTATTTGGTCGAAATAATTTGTTTAAGTTGTATAGGGTGCGCCAGAGAAACTTACTTATTTAAAAAAATTACCGCGCGGTGAGTTGGGCGGGTAGAGGGGCAAGAGGGGGCGCATCTGGAGGGGGAAGTTCCCAAGTTTGTTTCTCCCTCCAGTCAGCTGCCATCATGCTCTGGTTTAGAGAGCAGCGGGCCTTCGCAGTTGAGAGCTTCTTTTCTAACGGTCGCTCACTTATTACTACGCAACGTGCCTTCCGCGCTCGCTTTGAAATTCCTCCTCACAGACTCGTTCCTGGCCGTAATTCGATTCTGTCGTGGTTTAACTCATTTTGGGAGTGTGGAAGTGTCGCCAAACCCAGAAATGTACTTCAACGGACCATCAGAACTCCGGAAAATATCAAAAGAGTGAGGCAGACAGTTGTGCGTTCTCCCCGGCGTTCGGCTCGCAAACACGCAGCAGCTATGGGAATTTCTGATACCACTGTTCGACGAATTCTCCATGAAGACCTTCAATTTCATCCCTATAAATTGGCTGTTGTGCAAGAATTAACTGAAGGCGATTTTGTTGCCCGTCAAAATGCATGTGAAATGCTGATTGACAACCTGCCTGAAGACGCGGTCGTTTTTTTCAGTGAAGAGGCTCACTTCCACATTTCCCTGGTTTATGTCGATCGACCACGGACCATAGCACACCTCAAGAACAACATTCGCGACGCCATTACCAACATACCGATTGATATGCTGCGAAGAGTGGATACGAATTTCAAAAATCGACTTCGTATGCGCAATGGGGGTCACCATTTATCCGATGTCATTTTTAAGACTGCATGAAAAAAAAAATTGGGATATTGTATTTTCAAATAAAAAAAATTAAAACAATAACTGAAGTACTTTTTTTTTTATTGACCTTTCAAATAAGTAAGTTTCTCTGGCGCACCCTGTATCAACATAATAATATAAATCTTTATTCAAATAAACAAATAAATATTATGTTGTTGGTTAAGAGTACATACTTCATTGTGAATTAAAAAAAACATAGGTTTTATCTTGAATTCTACGGGAACTCGACCATTCCGAAAACCCTTCAAGAACGGGAACTATGTGGGAAGAACCAAAAATCTGCCGGAAGTCACTATTCCACGCGGACGGAGTCGCGGCAAAAGCTAGTGTAGGAATATGACTATTAATTGCTAATATGGTGATCTAAACAGATTTCTATATATTAAAGTGGACACCTATATAATAAAATATAATTATAATCATTCACTAGTTAATATGAATAATTCTTTAATAATTATTACAGTTGAAATTAATAAATGACTTAATTCCGTTTTGTACCTTCAGTATAGTTATTTAATTTAATTTAATTTTTAGAGAGTATTTAAGTAAAAAATTACTTAAACGAAATGTATTTATTTGTTTCAGCTAAAGTCAATCGAAGATCTTCTCTTGAAGAAAGCCAAGGAATCTAAAAAAAGAATTGAAGAGAAATTAAAGAATAGAAATATTTAATAAATTGTATTTGTATGTATTAATAACATGTTCAGAGTCTTTTTAAATGGATATTGTAATTTTTTCATTGTGTTACTAGAATTATTATAGAAGTATTCTGTTAAGTGTATTTTAAATAAAAACTAGTTCTGCATTTTCATTTTATTTTTACTAAACCGATTATTATTAGGCTCTATACAACATAATATAATGGGATTTTAATGTTATTTGTCAGCTTTCTTTTTCTTTTTTTTATTGTTAAGTAATAACTTTATCTTTGTTTGTCTTATCCAACTTCATTGTTCAAAATTTATAATTCTAAAACTTACATTTCCTTATTTGTTTTGTACAGGTGGCTATACTTAACAATTTTGTTAAAAAATATTTGAATTAGTCTTATAAGCAATTAAAAATAAGTAACTTTTGGATATTGTAAGTTGTTTCAATAGTAGGTACATTCGTTTTCAAATCGACAAAAAGAAACTAATTATAAACTCACTTGTAAAGGTTAGGTTAGGTTAGTTAAGTATTAAGATGAGTATATTTATGATATGATATAATGAGGATATTTACTAGCATTATTATTACTCACTTTCAATTGAATATCTTTTAATTACGAATAAGATTCTAGGAGATGATTTAAATCAGTTGAGGTTTTAAATATGAAAATGTGAGGAAGTTAATAGCGGAATATAATACAATAATTAATAGAATGTTTACAAAACTAGTATGTATGTGATTCAAAAAGAACTAGTCATGAATTTAGACAGTCATATAAAACCTCTTTTTTGAATTAAGCAACTAACTGCGGTTCTTTTTAATACAGGCATAATAAAAGCTCATTAACAAATTAACTGAATACTTATTTCGGATATAGGTATTTACTTATATTCCTATATATAGTAATGATGTCATGATGGCCAAGTGGTTAAGGGGCCCGCCTGTCATGTATGAGGGCGCGGGTTCAAAAATTGGCAAGTACCTACCAATGTGATTTTTCAAAGTCATGTACTTTCTGAGATTATTTAGACACCACTGACAGACGGTGAAGGAAAACATCGTGAGGAAAACTGGACTTATAATTTCAAATTTTAAGTTTGAAATCACCAACCCGTCTTGAATAAGCGTGGTGATTAATGCTTAAACCTTCTCCATGTACGAAGAGCCTTTGCTCAACAATGGGCTCTGATAGGCTGATGATGACGATGATTCTAATAATGTATTTACGTTGAAGTTCTAGATAAGTGAGAAATTAATTTGTTTTTACTTGATGAAAGTTTTATATAACATAGTAAACCTACGTTTAGAGTCTTTTAATGCATATTTGATGATTACATAATTCCGTTTGTGTAAAACTTAATTGCTAAACTCCAACAACTGACAACATTTGTTGCAAAAATATTTTTTAGTTTCTAATAATTTTTATGGTTGACGGTTAGTGTTGCCATAAATAACGTTACAATAAGAAATAAATGCTCTGATTGTGACCCAAAAAAAAAGTAAAGGGCTTAATTTTCCGATATAATTAATGTAAAAATTTACCTCGAAAGTTTAACTGCGACCTTACCTCTTATAGATTTAAGTCGCGTATTTTAAAGGGTGACTTAGCTCTTACTTGTAAGAGACGCAATAATCATTTCCTATCTGATAATTTCAAAATAATTGGTCAGTAAATTCAAATACTTACAGAAGACGAGAACAATGAGATGACATAAAAAAGTATGACAACCAATTAAACCTGCAATCAGTAAAGAAGTTCAATAAATCAATATAGCTTAAACATGAGCTTTATCAGACTTCAGTAATTTTATAGAGCCTTGGATATATGAAGAAGTAAAATATGTAGAAGAATATTTCAAAACCATAGCAAGACAATCATTCTTGAGAGTGTAGCTAAGTTAAGCCTTTTTAAAACACGATATTCAATAACAAAGAATGACGATTTGTGTTTGAGGTGCTGTTTCATTTTTGTTTTTCAATGTTCAGCGTTACTTCCAGTCTTACAAAATGGTGGAAGCAAGTATTTATAGTTTTCAAATATAGGTTGATACAAAATTACAATAGTTCAGTATTATAATTAATTAAAATCAGTTAAAAATAAGGATTATATAATAATTAGTACGGCACAGATGGCGCCACTTGTAACAATTGTTCAAGATTCGACGCTGAGTCATAAAGCGTTTTCCACTTTATCTTAGAAACAAACGTTTTTGACTTCATCAGACCTGAAGCCTGGCTGACATTTACTTTCGATACTAATCCACTGCACTAAGATTTGTAGTCAATTCTAATTCCCAGCGCCATTATCATTTTATGTCTCTAATCATTCTCATTACTGGTTGTGAAATAATTTCCCATAGAAATAGTGCTTGCTGCTATTTATACCCGACTTCAAGTTTTAAAGGACCGTATTAGAGTGAATGAAGACCAGTTCAAATAAGCTTTATATATTTCACGTACGTCCTATTAAAATGTTTTTCTTTGTAAAAATATTTATAACAGGGCTGAGATAAATTTAAATTTAAATGGATTTTCACCTGCGATGGTTCCATTTGGATCTGTTGTTCATTTTTAATACATTATTGACCTTATAGTGGCAGTCTGTTTAAAAGTACTCGACAAATTAGCGACGGACGTAGAAGGTCCGGGGGCGTGGAGTGGTCGTTTCCTCTGACAATAACAATTATGTTATTGGCCACTGATTGGAAAATACGCTTCCTAATCAAGCGAGGTCGACCAGAACTGATCTTTGGGAACTGATATTTTACGTATAAAATATCGCAAAAACGCTCAACTTAGAGTTTGCTCATGTTTTTCTGTGGATCGATCTCGAACCTTTAATGATTCTAAGCAGAAGAAAAAGGCTCTAAAACGACGGTAAAGAAATCGTTATTTGTTTATGATATGATATTTCATAATAGAATTCCTGATTTTTTTGATTTTGCTTTACATGTGCCATAGGATTCTAGACGAACTTAGGTATATTTTTGCTTAGGATTTACCTCTGGATTCACAACTCAAAAAATATGCTTATATTTTAGCTTTCACCGAATTAAAGTTAAATTTTCGTTACTAACTTTATACATTGAATGTTTTGACTTCCTAAGACATGAATCTTTCTGTTATAAAAAAAACCTGAAACAAGCAAAGTTAGTAGACGGTAAATCGCTATCGTCGTTTGTATTCTTTTACCTATGGTTTTGTCCTGAAATACGTACATATATGGAAACGTTAAAAAATATTAGACAAAATACAAGACCAATCACATATTTTGTATTATTAAATCATAATTGTCTTGTTTTTGTTATTTTATATTGATATCATTAAATAATCTTTATTATAAATGCTTAAATAACGCTTGCATTTTCTTCATTCAGCTTTGAGATCAACGAATTTTTTGTATATAAGTTGAACGGTTGGAAATTACATCTACTTCAGATACTCTGACAAAAAGATAAAATAAATTGTAAATAGTAACTGAAACTTGTTTACTTGTGATGATAATTTGTTTTGACACACTGGTTTTCTCTTATCTGTAGTATGTAGACAAGAATTGATCAAAATTCGCTTAGATACAAGTGCAATTTGGATAATTGCCACGTTAGTTAGTAAAACATTAACGTGTTTCTGTGGCATCCCTAATTGAACCGTTTTTTATATACATACATATGTTCTAAATAAAAAAAAACATTAGTTGTTTGTATTCTTAAATAGATTTGGCACATTTTTCAGAACTAGTCGTTTAAAAAAATTATCAATACGACAAAGAATTATTCTTTAAAGTAAGAGATAAATCAATTTTTTTTCATATCTTGAATTTGAAACCAATCTTTAATACAATTTAAAGCTTAGTCATAACTTCTATTTATATTCCCTATATTTAAATTCCTCTATTAGTTCAACATGTATTTATTGTCAAAATATTATTTAAAGTTATCTACATATATTATTAAAGTAACCAAAGTATTCGCGGACTACAAATAAATCAAAACTATTTAAATTACTAAATGTGTATATTGATTCATCTTTAACAATCTGTGATGTAACAATACAAGTATCTCAATCCGTCTTCTCTTAGTATTTAGTTTATGACTGTCATTCATCGTGATGTATTTACATCTGTGTGAGTCTGGGCGGGATATCTGGCATTGGGCGGGCAGTATTACTTCTGTACCAGTAGTAGTAACAGTCACGGGAAAATATTGTATTTATTTGTGAAATTTATTCGTAATAATGGGTGCTGAAGATGCGAATATGTTGGTGGCCGTCGAATTCGAGGTCTTCGGCCAGGTTCAAGGTGAATTTGTGTTTTTTTTTGGCTAATTGCTGTCATTAGTCTCTAGTTAATATAGATAGATTAGACTATCTATGTATGCTAATAATTAATTAGTTCATGCAATTCTTTGACAATGTGGATGATGGAACTTTAAAGCGATTTCAGTTTTGATAGTAAAATTTTTACTCGTTTTTCCTTTTAAAAAATAAACAAAATGTGAGATCAATTAAGGAAAATGAAGAAAAAGGTAATGAAATTATAAATACAATAAAAATGTGACGTAAAATCGCCGACATGACTTAGTTTATTAAGAAATTAATCTATTACAAAAATCCTTGTTTGTACGAGAAAGTTAATTTATTACATTCGGTATAACTTCCTTTTTATATATTATTTTCCTTATTAATTGTAATCAATATTGTAGATTTTGCTAAGAATCACTTTTTTTTGTAGTTTTGATTAAAGAAAAAAAAAACGTTCTTAGATTATTTCTTTTGTATTCACTAGCGTTTGCCCGGGACTGGGTTTACGTGACTTTTAGAAATCTGTGGATAATGTTGATAATTTTTTTTGTTACATTGATGTAGGTTATGTTCAAATTAGAAGCAGAAAGCTTAAATTAACATATTAACAGGTTCATGAATAACGATAATAGCCGTAGTGATAAAAAGAATATTTTTTCGATTAAATGAAGCGTTATAAGCTCATTTCAATGCCACTAAAGGCACGCTCTATAGTCTATCGTAACTTAGATTTATTAATAAATTTATGTCTTTCTACAAATTAATCGAGTATTTCAGTGACAGAAAATATAGGTACCTAAGTCAGTGGTGGCCTAGTGGTTAGAGGATCCGCCTCTCGTGCCCGAGGGCGCGGGTTCGATCCTGGCCCGGGCAAGTACCAATGTGATTTTTCCGAGTCATATGTACTTTCTAATAGTATTTAGACATCACTGATTAATGCATTCCCAAAGAAAGTTGATGTCAGGCAGGCGGCCGGTCGTAAAAACAATTAGCCAAAACAATTTACAACATTTAAAGAAGACCCTGGCCAAAGCTGGGAAATTGCCAGGTAGAAGAAGAAGAAAATATACCTAATTGTACGTTAAATAGGAACAGAACCCTATTCTTACTTTTTAAGGATGACAGTATTTAGGAGCTAATTAAGTTGTCACTAATGAGTTTACCATGAGATTTTGTATGGTTCATACTTTTTACTTTAAATGTTCATTACTACCTACTTAACGGGAATATCGTAGTCAGGCTTTATTTTTAGTGTACGTTATATATTTTGTCCATGTTTTAAGTACTGGGTCTCTTTAAATCTAACTTTCTTTCGTCAAAGAGATATCTTTGATAAGGATTTCATAGATCTATTGATCTTTTATATATTTAATTATAATTATTAAGTAATTAATTATTAAGTTAAAGTTTATTATTAATAAACTTTAACTTAAAAATTATTACCCTGTCGATTAAAAGATTTCATTCGGTTCAGATTTTTTAAATTTGTTAAAACATAAGTAATTAATGAAAATATCGTAGTTTCGTCAAAATTTCATGATCTTTGTCGACGATTTTCGTGGTGTGTGAGCAGTTTGGACAAATTTCAAAATACATACTTAATAACTTTTATTTATTTATATTCAATATGAATTGATTTCGTTAAAAGCTAAAATACTATTGCTCGGCTGCTGAAAAGTTACAATTGCTACGATTTTTTTTTCTCTTAACACAGATATTTCGTCTAAAGAGTAGTAATTTTTGTTGTTTTTTAAAAGAAACTACATCATTAATTTTAAGAATAGTATAGCCTACACTGTACCTTTCTCGTTGATACAAAGAAATATATTATAAACGGAGTAAAATTAAAATTAAATTCATTTTCAAGAGCAAGCAATTGTTAGCCTTTTTTTTAATACCCATGTTTTGGGAGTACATTGAAAATATTTTATCTGTCATGTTGGGTTGTCCGCCATAATGTATTGATGACGTCACATAAGAAAACAAATGTAATCAAAATAAAGGAATATACAAGAAATTTCAGCTTGATCAATGGTAGTCTCTTCTAAAAAAAATTGTTGCCAGATGCCATTAGATCAAACATTTCAATACATACTTTAATGAAAACTAGTAAAATATATACAGTTTATTATAGAATTTGTATTATTCCGAACTTAAAATAGAAAGTTACTAACTTAATAACTATTAATAATATTTCAATGTTTTGTATACTTAATACGACTTCTTTGCAGTCTGATGCATTAGCACCAATCTACATTTTAGGGCACCAGAATATTTTCACTGCAAAGTAATACAATCATTAACTAGTAGTTTTATTTTGGACACTAATGTAGGTCACGTAGCAATGATTGTAATTATAAATCTATCAATGGCGCTATAATTACAAAGACCTTTGGCATTTGATATCGGCCCTGGCATTAAACAAGGTTTTGACAGTTTTCACTTATCAAGTTTGTTTCATATAGGTATCATTGTATACAGCCAAATTGTATTATTAATATGTGTAGAACATAAAAGATCTACGAAAAAGAGGCATTCTTATTAAATTAATGTTTAAAATAATGTTTTATGTTCATTTGTAGGTAAATGTGAAAATAAATGAAAGTAATATTTTTCGGATGATGCGAATTTATTTTTTATCAAAAACTACATACTCTCGAAGTTCCATCCGAAAAATATAAGTTTCATTTAAAAGAATACTCGCGAAAATTTTAGATCTCAAATAAGAAAATAAATTGACTGTAAGTACTCGATGTAATACCTATATTTTAAGATTAATTGATTTGGGCAAAACCCGAAACAAGATTATATTCAATATTAAAGTATTTTTTTATTTTTATTTATATCATATCATTATTAAACTATTAAACTCAAAGACAAGAAGAAATATTACTGAGAGTTGTGTACCTAATAAATTACTGATTACATGTTTTTCTCTTTCTTCAATCTGTATCACGAACAAAACAGATATATTCTTTTGTAGTTTAAAAATTATTACAGATAATAAACATATTTTTCTTTTAAAATCTAAATGGAAAATACATTTAGTAATACATCGACATTAATAACAAAGATCAATTGATCAGATATAGTTACTGAAATGTTGCCAGAACCAAATATAACGACGGTACATAAACTCAAGAGTGATTTATACAGCCGGTTGGATGTCTAAGAAGTTTTAATACGTTTTAATATTTCTTAAGGAAACTCACAAACCAGATTTTATGTATTTGTCCAGGTATTAGCTAAGCAAAATTTAGGACATAAAAAATAACTGCAATCAAAGTGTATAACGATTACTTTTACACAATATTAAACAAATGAACAAAGTTATTTTAGTATACTATTTATACATAGGATATTAGGTTGGTTTTAAATATTTCAAAGATATAGTTAGAGAGAAATAGACAATTATACTATATTATGTTTACTAGATATATGTCTATAAATATAATTGGAGTGTCTGGTCACGGAATTAAATAAACGCTTCTTTATAAATATATAAAGATATATAAACTGTATTTATGAAACTACATTTTCCTACAAATTTTATTAATACGTCTTTTATTCCCGCTAATTTTTGAAATAGAATGACTGATTTCGACGAGACTTTCACTGGTACATACCTAAAGTTACTTACTTTAATTCAATTAATATAAGTAATAATTAATTAATTTCGCGTCGACAAGTCAAGGGCACAGCTAGTAATAAATAAATCTCTGTGCTATACTAACTGATTATAATTCAATTTTCCTACTAATGTTGTCAACGTAGGTACATATAACACGTATGAAGTAGGATTTTTAACTAATATTTCTTCTTATATTTGTTCACAGGTTGTTTCTTCACTAAATATTGCAAAGAATTAGCCGAGGAGCTCGGTATCTGCGGCTGGATTAAGAACACGAAGAATGGGACAATCGTTGGGAAGATACAAGGCACAAAACTACATGTGGACCAAATGTAAGTTAATATATATTTCATAAAAATAAGGATTCCTTATATCTGAATAACAAAGACGTGACAAAAATCTCATAATGCTACCATAATTAAGAATAAAGTACATATTTAAATTAGAAATGTTTATTTTCAAACTGGTCTTTATATAAATCCAACTTAATCACTGATAGCACTATTTAAATACGTCATTATCTTTTTGTTAGTTCTTGGAGCAAATCTTCGACGCCTTTATTTAAATTTTGCTTTAATAAAGCTTTTCATTGCCTTCAAAACCAACTTTTTGTCAAAGTTTCTCAATAGCCCATATTCTCTCACTTATATTTGCATTGGATTCTTTTTACTTTATGTTTGTTGTATTAAGAAAAATGTAAGGAAATTAATGTCAACATTTATTTATGAGACTTTTTTAATTTTAGAAGTAGAAACTTCCGTAATTAGTACCGTTGTATATGCATATCTGTACCTACATATAAAAATGTTAAGTTAGTTTGTGTATGCTTCAAAACCTCAAAATTTTCTGCATCGAGTCAGAAGAAATTTTTACAAATAATATACCACAGGCTTCAAGAATTGTTATCTATTTTTCACGATACTAACATCACCCTAAGTGCACCAATGATCAGCTAAAACTCTCGAACGGCACACGACTAGCTGTGAAAAAAAAATGAACAACAGTGGCCAGTTAGTAGACTCAACGATTTGAACGAAGCCCTGCTAGTGTGAAAATTTCTTCTTTGCTTGAATTCCCATGATCCCCACCGATACACCATTTCAATTTAGAAGATTCAATTCCCAATTGGATTCTAGTACTAGGTAAAAATAAATTAAAGAAATATGTTAAAATTAATAAATATATTAAGAAAACTCAAAAATTAATAAAATCAAGAAATTGTTGCTTAAATTATGAAAAAATATATAAAGAAAGAAACACACTCAGACAAAAAATTATTGAATATTCTAAGAATGTTAAAGTAATTAGACAAGGTTATGAGGCTGACGTGAGTGCTCTTCAGGCTGAGATAACACACTTACATAACTCTTTAGACATAATGTCAAAAAAATATGAAATGTCTCAAAAAGAAATATCTGGTCATATTGCTGCCATGAACGATCTACTAGACTTGAGTAAATACAATTCTGAGCGCTTTGACTCTCTTATAAAAAACTATACTTGTGATTGTCAGGACCGTTCAGTCTCAGGGGATAGTTCAGGGCTGCTCAATGATGTAGTGTCCTTGTCTCAGCCGACAGCTCATGGCAGCGCCATACCCAACGAAACACTTCATGTTCCCACCAATAAATGTACTAAATTGTATAGTGATGAATTGGGAAGAAACTTGGGTGTTTTGCTCAATGACTTGTGTAAGGGACAATCAGTATCAAATTATTGTATGCCGGGGGCAAGTTATTCCCATATTATGAACAGTGTTTTGAATGATACTCATTGTCCCAATACTACACTAATTATATTAGTTGGGAGAAGGGGAAATGTGAACAAAAAAATTCTTGAAAATTATTATTCTAAATTATCAAATTTAAATGTCGATAGAATATTAATGTTCACATTTCCTTATATTAAAGATGTGCCACAGGAAAATTTTATTAGATTTAAATTAAATAATATGTTACATATCATGTCAAATACTTATTATGTAACAAAAAATGATATTTGTAATAAAATTAAACTAATTGACATTAATAACATAATTAATAATAATTCTTGTTTATTGACATGTGATAGGTGTCACCTATCTAATTTTTATAAGAGACAGATAGCTAGTTTGCTATCATATTTTATTTTTAAAAAATCAACCAATGGTTTGGTTGACCAGACAACTGCTTCTATTGAGCAGTATAATAATAATAACTTATATATTTTGGAACACGTTCCAAGTAATTTAAATTAAGTTCTAAGACAATAGAGGTAGTCTCTGGCAACTGTAATTATGAAAAAATAGTTACTATAGAAGCCAATTTAAATAATAAGAAAATAAATAACAAACAAAATGTAAATCTGGTGCACCAAAATATTCAAGGAATGTTAGGGAAAGACTTAGAAATTGAATTATTTTTGACCTGTAATGACATTGATATTTTGTGTTTAACTGAACATTGGCTTCTAAATTATCAGGCTATGTTTAACTTTAGTGGACACCAGATTGCTAGTCTGTTCAGTAGAAATAAAGCCATACGAGGTGGCTCTTTAATACTCCTGTGTAAAAATATAAAATTTAAAGAACGTAAAGATATTGTGAGCCTTTCTATTGAGCAAACTATTGAAATAGCCTGTGCAGAGCTTGAGCGTGTCATTGTTGTATGCGTATACAGGCCCCCTAGTGGATTATATGAATTGTTTGAAAATATATTGGACAATGTTCTATCTAAATTATCTGGATCTAATAAAGAAATTATTGTCTGTGGTGACTTTAATATAAATTTATTGCATAATTCAACCACAAGTATTAGATTCAGATCTTTGTTAAGTTCATATAATCTGGTAAATCTGTTCTTAGAACCAACTCGAATAACAGATTCCACAGCAACTTGCATTGATAACATATTTGCTTCCTGTATTCCACAAAACAAAATTATTATTAATAACCTAAGTTCAGATCATTGTGGACAACAAGCCATATTTAATTTTCATGTTAAAAAAATAAGTACTTCTGAAAAGATAATGTTTGTTCCTTTGACCGCAAGTCGTATTGAGAAGTTTAGAAGTAATATTATGGCCAATCTCCCTCACATATATCTTAGTGATAATCCCAATGTATTATTTAACAATCTATTTAAATTAATTAGAAACAGTTTTAAATCAATATTCACTTCTAAAACAGTCAATACAAATAACTTTTTAAAATTCAGTGATTGGGCGACTATTGGAATTCATAAAAGCAGGCAGCGAATGTATGAGCTTTACAATGAAAGAACGTAAAATCATAGTGCCACTTTTGCCAATTATGTAAGTAACTATTCTAAATTATTTAAAAAAGTGTGCTTTTTGGCAAAATCTCTAACCATAAAAAATAAAATTAAGAATGCACAAAACAAGATAAAAATGACTTGGAAAATTATTGGTTGTGAAACTGGTAGAGTTGGCAGTTGCAACTCCGATTTGAGCCTGAATTATAATTCTAAAGTAGTAAATAGTCAAAAGGAAGTTGCTACAGTTTTTAATAAATTCTTTGCTGACGTACCAGTTTTGACAACTAAGTTACTTATTTCTTCTCCAGATGTTGCCGAGTCACTGATGAAAGAAAATGTAAGAGCTTGTAAATCTAACTTTAATTTTACCCTTGTAAACCCCAATGACATAATACGAGCCTTCAAGTCACTAGACATCAAGAAAACAGCTGATTTATGGGGTATTTCTCTAAAGGTTATAAGTTCGATTATTGATGTGATTGCACCTTTTCTTGCTGTAATATTTAATAGTTGTGTCCAACGTGGTATATTTCCTGACCTGATGAAACATAGTAAAGTTATTCCAATATTTAAATCGGGTAGTTCCTCAGACCCCAATAACTATAGGCCAATTTCAATTCTACCTACCCTGAGCAAAATATTTGAGAAAATAATTCTAAATCAATTATTAGAACATTGCAACAAACATAATCTGCTTCATAGTAAACAATTTGGATTCACGAGGGGTCGCTCGACAACAGACGCTGGTATCGAGCTTATTAAGAATATCTATGATGCTTGGGAGGAGTCACGGGATGCCTTAGGGGTTTTCTGTGACTTATCCAAAGCCTTTGATTGTGTTCAACATGAGACTCTGGTCAGGAAACTATATCACTATGGAATTAGAGAATGTGCGCTCGACCTTCTGACTTCTTATCTCAACAATAGAATTCAGAGGGTTGACGTTAAAGGAAAAAGGTCTCCTGGGGTCTCAGTTGGTATGGGGGTCCCTCAGGGATCAATTCTTGGACCTTTTCTGTTTCTCACATATATAAATGACTTGCCCTTTCTTGTTGGGAACAAACATGATATAGTATTGTTTGCTGATGATACCTCATTAGTTTTTAAAATTAATAGAAAACAGGTACAGTACGACGACGTAAACAATGCTATAGCTGATATAGTACATTGGTTTAGTGTAAACAATCTTAGGCTAAATAATAATAAAACAAAAATTGTAAAATTTAGTACACCTAATGTACATAATGTAAAAGCCGATGTACTCATTAACGGGGAATCGATGGATCCAATTGATTCTGCTGAGTTTCTTGGCCTTACTGTTGATGCTAAGTTGCAATGGGGCCCCCATATTAGCGGATTGGCGAGTAGACTGAGTTCTGCGGCATTCGCGGTCAAAAAAATTAGATTATGTACCGATGTTGATACGGCTCGCTTAGTATATTTCAGTTACTTTCACAGTATAATGTCATACGGTATTATGCTGTGGGGCAACGCAGCCGCTATCCATACTATATTTGTGCTACAGAAGAGGGCTATTCGCGCAATCTATAACCTAGGAGCTAAAGAATCGTTAAGGAATAAATTTAAAGAAATCAAGATATTGACTGTTGCTTCTCAATATATATTCTGCAATGTTATGTATGTACGAAAAAATATTAATGATTTCATGAGAAAATGTGATACTCATAGCATTGGTACAAGGAACAAACATAAACTTGTTACTCCTGTTACTCGACTACATAGAGTCAGTAACTCCTTTGTGGGGCAATGTATACGGTTTTACAACAGGATCCCAGAAAGCGTTCAAAATGCCTCAATTGCTAAATTTAAAAAAATTATTAAGGAACGCTTGTGTGCAAAAGGTTACTATACAATTAAGGAGTTTATGAACGATAGCACACCTTGGGAATGAAACGCTCGCCTCCTGGCTATTTCATCTCATATTAAATTGTGTATATTGTAATATATGAGAGAAATATATATATATATATATAAAAAAAAAAAAAACCCGCTGAGTTTCTTTCGCCGGTTCTTCTCAGGTCAGGGTATTTTCTTTTCCGAACCGGTGGTAGTCTCAAATGACCATCAATAAGAAAGTGTAATACTTCTATATTGAATAAAGTTGTTTGAGTTTGAGTTTGAGTTTGATTGGCGGTCACAGTCACTATTAAAAAAGCTCAAGGCCAATCCAATAGAACAGCAAAGCCAGTAGAAACGTGTGGTTTGGATTTAGATGTAAATTGCTTTTCACGTTGAACATTGTATGTTGCGTGTGAAAATCAGATAACTTCTATATATACTCAAACAAGGGGAAAGCAAAACATATTGTATACCCACAAGCACTGAAAAATTAAACTTCAATAAAACATGTGCTGTATTTTGTTGTTCACGGTGAAGCATGGCGGGGCACAACTAAAATGTATATATCGGATTTATTACAAATTCGTTGATTTTAAAAGAGAGGGACGCCAGCCTCGCTGACGTAACAAATGTCACTTTTTCTAGAGCGTTCCATGATATTTTTAAAATGAAACTGCAATTGTTCTTAATGCTCCTGTATTTCTCAAAGATTCTTTATAATCACATACTTCAATGATACGCACTCACTGAACTCTGAATTCTCAATTCTGAAGTCTCAATTCTGGAGTCCGCGGTCGTGCGTCCCGACGTCATATTTATAACAAGATTTAAACATAGTTCTATTCTCTTTTGATTTCGTTTTACTTTTAACAATAATCATAAATACTAATGAGGTTTAATAAGAATTGATGACAGCCTCAAATTATTTTCAAGTCGCATCCGTTATTAAAGCTGATAGCGCCGATATATATATTCATAAATTATCTGATGAAAAAACGTATAATGACTATTCGAGATTATCTTTAAAGCTTTTGTTAACAGCGCCATCTCTTATCGATTGATGTAAATGTAACTAACATTATAATATATGAAGTGGATTTAATGGGATTTTCCGATGTTTCCAGGATCCACTGGTTAAGCAACACAGGTTCTCCTGGCTGCAAGATTCAGAAATGCGATCTCAACAACTGGCAATATTTGTCGAGGCTCGATTACAACAACTTCAGTATACGTTTCTGAATATTTAAAATAAAGATAAAAATACAGAAAATTTTCTTTTATTGGTTATAAAAATCAGTTATATAAATTTAATCTTGTAGAAATTTTAGAACTTTTAAGTTTAAGGTATTTTTTTTAGGTTTCTTATAAAATAAAAGTAACTCATTCGTTATCACAATATGGATTCGCAATTTTTCTACAATTTTTTTATATAATAAACTACAATTTTTTTTAACTTGTAAGAGCCAGTAGCAGAATTAACAGAAGAATTGTTAATTACGAGAAGATATTGACCAAAACAAGATTTTATTTTTATTTTCTTGTAGGAGGGTTTTGAAATCATAAGATATTTGGTAAAATAAATGTATATATTTATGGGTAGACGCTATGTACATTAACTTAAGAGTTAAATATCATACAAGCGGAATGTTCTCGAAGTGACTTAGATTGTGTCTTAAATAGATTATTATTACTTATATTATTACATGTAATATTATGATTTTACATCTTTTGAGTTGATAATATGAGTTAAAGAAGGTTTCATAGTTAGTAGAACTTTTTTTAATCGGTAAAAATTAATACTGTGATGATATTGAGGACTTTGTACATGAATTTGTACTTTGTGGTAGACATGTCAATAGCATAGTTTCTAACATGACGTTTCCGGTGAAGTCAGTGAAATGTCCATATGTTTTAATGAAAACATTGCTGAAGTATTGTAAATTAAACAATATTACAATTAAGTAATTACATTTACAAAACTAAGCAACACGTAACAAACTATTTACATTCTTTGTGCGTAGTACATTTATAATACAACATAGAAATTCACTGAAATAACAGAGAAATTAATTATTACAAAATAATTGTATTAAATAAATTATAAAGTGGCGTCATAATAGTTCTAAGTCACCAATACATTTATATTTTACTACTGCACTAAAAATAACAATAAATTGACAGAAATGTCACAAATAAGACGACTGTAAAAAAACAACATACTGTATAACTACTACTGTTTAATACAAATAAATTATGAATCAACTATTTGATATAAAGCTGGATATTAATAAAAAAAGAATTAAAAAATATTAAGAAATATAGCCTTTATGACTTAGCTCGTAAACTGTTCATTAAAATAACTTTTGGTTGAAATAAAACTATGTTATATTTCTGCTCAAAATTCGATCTTTTAAGCTAAAATACAACGAAAAATTTGAATAATTGGAACTATTTATACTTTTTCTTCTGGCATCTGTAGAGGTACGTTTGCATCTTCTGTTTCTTTGGTTGTTTGATTCACGTTCTTATGTCTCTTCTTAATTCTTTCCTTGTGAAGATATAACCTCAAGTAATGGCACGGAAAAACCACGCAGTCCCCGGCAGGTTCCTCTGCATCAATATATACTCCTCGGACCAGCACCGAGTTGGAGCAGTTCAGAAGAATGAGCAGAACCAGGCTGATGATGTGCGAACACCAATTACTGAGTTTCGGAGTTTCTGTAGAAATAACACACATATAGAAAAGGTTTTTAGCATAAAAGTATATAAAAACATCTGATGCTTAGGCTTCAATAACACAATTGTGTCAGTCAAAACACGAAACAAAACAAAACAATACAAACAAAACAAGAAACTTTGTATATGGAAAATTGATCTCAATCAATGTTCACATAAAATTCAATTAAAATATCAGTCAGTTATATTGACATATAGGTCAGTGGTGGCCTAGAGGTTAAAAGGTCCGCCTCTCATGCACGAGGGTGCAGGTTTGATCCTGGCCCGGACAAGAGATGTGACAGATGTGATTTTCCCGAATAATATGTACTTTCTAAGAGTATTTAGACATCACTGATTAATGCATTCCCAAAGAGGGTTGATGTCAAGCGGGCGGCCGGTCGTAAATACAATTAGCAAAAACTATTCACAACATGTAAGGCAGATCCTGGCTAAAGCTGGGAAATTGCCAGGTAGAAGATAATATATTGACATACCTGGGAAGAAATATATGTCCATTAATCCCCAAACTCCTCGCCACACATTGACTGTGGCTATGAATGACACGAGGTGGTAGAAGTCTGCCAACAGTAGTCTTACAGCACCCTGACTCCTGGCGACCGCCCATCTCATAGGAGCCTGGGCAGCGAAGGTCATCACAACCAAAGCGTAACCCACAACCTGTTGTTAAAATTATTTATTTAAGATTCACCAGTGATATACATCAATACGTACAAAGTTATACAATTATTATACAACTTAAAACTAAATGCATTAGAATAGGTGAATAACATGGTCTTAAACATTATTCCTGCCACCAATGTTTCGTAGTAGCGAAAATAAAAAAGGTATTATAGATTTAAACTTCGTATATTCGACAGACTATATACATTTTCATAACGTGTATATTTAAGATGACAAAAACGGAAATCTTTTATTCTAAATCTGTGAAATATTAAATTAAACAGGAAGCTTTCATGGACAAATCCAAATATAACAGTCTTTCTAGTTATCGGTAATTTATTTATATGAAGGAGGAAGATTATGTGTATTAAAATAAATAATAAAAAACAAAATTGTATTCCTAAAAGTGAAATAATCAAAAAGTTACTCAAGATTGACAGCTAATATAAAATATTAAAAATATACAAACAGGTCGTAATGACCGAATAAGTTGTGGATTTAATCTCACTACCTCAAATGGTTTAATTGAAAGGGTTTTTCAATTTTCTAATTATGTTTATTACGATATATTCACAAGATGCAAAATATACTGAATAGTAATCTATATATATAAAAATTAATCCCTTTTTCCCTTGGTCACGGCATCACGCGTGAATGGCTAGGCAGATTTCACTAATTTTCATTTGTTGTACTTATTTGTTATTACTAGGAGAAGGCTCTTATGTAAGAAAAATTACTAGAAATAACTAACTAACTAAAATTACTAGAAAGAAAAACTAGAATATTTCACTTTTTTAATAAAGTAATGTGTCACTCGCAAAATATTCACGTAGTTAGAATAAAGCATTAAAATAATAAATACTTTGTTTTTGGAATATTTTTGATTTATTAATATACCAATTAGAATTTAATAATCACAGTTAAGAAGACAGAAATTGTCTGTCGAGTCAGCTATACTTATTAAATAAATTAACTTCATTCAGATAAAAAGATAACATATTTCTTGATTATAGGGCGTTACAAAGTTCACCGGGTCAGCTAGTATATGTTCCAAACATTGATTTCAAAAATCTTTAAAAATTTCTAAGTTTATGAATGTTTAATAAAAACAGTAATCCTTATAAAAATTCCTTCCAGTCTTTAAATTAAACTTATCAGATTGGTATCACGATAAATAAATAAACACTATAATATAAATAGCGTAATCTTGATATAACTTTCATAATTGTAAACAATAACAGCTGATTCCGACTCACAGACGCCATTATCCGGCAACAACAGTGCGCAATGGCGCCCGAGAAAAACCCTCAACAAACTTATAAAATATATTATAAATAAATATGTATAAATGTAATATATAACATTTATTATATTGTTCGTGTTATTGTCATATGTAAATAGGTTTAAATATAGTATGTTTGATGTGGAATTAAGACTATGTAACGGATATAGTGCTGTGTGCTTTGTACTTAAAGAATTATGACGTAATACAGTGGCTACATAATTTGAAAAGAATATTTGTAATAGAATAATAGAAGTATCAACTACTTTCTTCGTCTTTTCACTGTGGGGAAAAAGACACATTCGTAAAATATTTCATTAGCAATTTTTTTTCCGTAGTATCTTTTAAGAAATGGATGTATAGATATTCTTGGGATTACTATATTTAAAAACAAATAATTGTAAATTGTTGTGAATCAATATTTAAGTATAAACCTTTCGAATGTTTTTTGGTAAAAAAAGAAATAGGTATAATATATTATTTTAAGTCTCTTTAGTAAAGAAGTATCCCGAATTTTCTCAGTTTTCCTTTGGTGACGTAATATTTTTCTTTATCCCTAACATTAAATTCGTCAAGTGCATGAAATGACAGTAATGTTATCTTTAACGAGAGGTTCAATGAACAAGAAAACAATCACGATAAAATAGTTTGAGTCTAAGTATAAATTATTATGCCATTGATTAAATTTTTAAGTTATTTCTTCTGTACAAAATCTGTACATACAATGGAACGAAATAGTGAATGTTATTTTTATCTGTTCCTCAGCAAGGAATGTTTTTCCTATCATAACAATTATAAGCCAGAAAATAGTCAAATACTTTTACGGTCAATAAAACTAAATTCTTGTTTGTTCAGATTTAAGGATTTTGTTAAAGCAATATAATATACTGATAACATCTATCTTTTGTACTATAATAAGTACTCTTATTTTTAAGTACTCTCAACTCATTTTAAGAAACCATTAATCATCAGATTTGCAGTTCATTATCGCGGCTTAACTAAGAAATACTGCACTAATAATTGAATAATTCAGATTTGATTTCATAAATGGTAATTACCGTTATTGGACACTTGATTCATATGAAGACAGGAAAAAATTATGAACTAACTCAAATTACAACTGTTTTCCATATCATCTAAATATAGAGCATTATTACCTCGTTGAGAAGCCCGTTTAACGTAAACACTCCAGTAATTTGCATTTGTGTCTTGTTATTTTCGTTCTTCCGTACATTTGATATGTCAAAGGTTGAGGTCAATGAATTAGTTTATTAATACTTTGATTAAATTTCTATATTTTAATGCATATTTGATGCATAGAAGATGATTTCTCGGAAGAGTTTTATCTTATGAACAAACATCTCTTTAAAGATTGTTAATTAACTTAATTTACATACCAAACGTTTTAGAAATTTTTCTCCATAATATTTTGGGCGAAAAGCGAAATATTGTTTAACGCCATCAAATTTCAACTTTATTTAATAATATTTATTACGATAATCAAAAACAGATATCCCTATTGACCTTAAAAACGCGACGAAGTATCAGTTGAGTACATCGGGGCTGCTCGCAGGAAGAACCAATTGCGATGCATAAGTGGTCACTGACTCAATATACTATGACCCATATGCGGAAAACATTGTGAATTTGACAATCATATGTCGTCTTTGATAATAAAATGAGAGATATATTACAATATAAGTCATTTTTTCATAGCTGACTTCGCAAGAACAATTTGAGAATTTAAAAAAGATATATCATGTAGATTTACACTATGTACTGGTTCTCATAATGAGATCTAAGAGGTCTTGGAAACCAAACTAGGATTTTATTGTTTTAACTACATACTCCCGAAATTTCGGTTACTTCGTAGCAACCGTGATCACGGTTACGTCGGGAGTATATAGTTAAAAAAATACGCATAGTAATCAGAAAAATAGTTCATTTAACATATGTATATCATGTATTTCCTAAGTATGGTGGAGTTAATACAACACGAAAATTTTTGTGGATGGCCAATGTTATAATTAAATACTCTTGCAATAAAATTTAGATTGAATAATATGATCTTTTAGAAATTGGAAAACAGCGGGAAAATTGTATATATAGTGGTCACTGATGAAATAAATATTTTTTTGTAAATAATATCAATGAAACGGTGCTTGTATTTAGTTTCCAGAATGATTAACACATACTAACGACGTTGGAACGAATTAATCATGGGTTTGTGAATGGTTAAGTCAGTGGTGGCCTAGTGGTTAAGGGGCTCGCCTCTCGTTGTCGAGGGCGCGGGTTCAAACCTGGCAAGTACCAATGTGATTTTTCGGAGTCATATGTACTTTGAGAGTATTTAGACACCACTGACATACGGTAAAGGAAAACATCGTGAGGAAACCTGGACTTATAGTTTCACAATTATAAGTTTGAAATCACCAACCCGTCTTGTCTTGAGCAAGCGTGGTGATTAATGCTCAAACCTTCTCCATGTGAGAAAGAGGCCTTTGCTCAGCAGTGAGCGTCTGATAGGCTGATGATGATGATGATGATGATGGTGAATGGTTAGGCTTACCAGAGAGGTCCAGCAGGATCTGACAGTATCTCCAGGGTAGAGGAAAATGTCCAGCAATGCCCAGGAGCCACGCCACACGAACACAACCAACGAACCAACCACCGTGACAGAGAACACACAGTCCAAGATGTACAGAGCGGTCTCCTTACTGCTCTGTGAAAGAACACTGAGATTAAACAGGGTTGCTTTATACATATATAATGAAAAATCATTGTTTTTAGATGATCTTAAATATTGATAAGTTATTGTCCGTCCAGGGTTGTGAGTTATCTGAAATAAATAGGATTTAAAAGGCATAAAACAATGTGAATTTTAAAGCATTTCATTTTAAATTGAGTGGGAGTTTTTTCAAAAAAATCATCCTTACATATGTATACTTATATGCTTATCCTTATATCCTTACTAGAGTAGAAATGTCATTAACGTCTTGTTAAAAAACGAGTGATCCAATTATCTACGGAAAATAAGGATTAGTATCCCAAAAATAACATTAAATTACAGTCCAGTTTTAATAAACTCTCTAACAATAATAATAATAATATAGCCTTTTCACAAAAAAGATCACATAACACTTTAACAACTGTCACATATTCGAGTATACGTAAGAAAGCCTTACAAGATTTATGAAAAGGGTTGATACTGTTACAACTATTCGACAAATATTAAACAAACATGGCTAAGAACCACCGCAGGGAAATTGGTCTTCAAGTGAAAAGAATTGCATCAAAATCGGTCACTCCGTTTGAAGATGCAATGCCACAACTAGACATTCACAAACACAAAGTCACACATCGGCTTTTGCCGAGAGCATTGAGAAATATTCTCAATATTGAAAACCTCATATTTATATCAAACTTATCCTACAATCTAAATATTAAGTTACTTCTAATAAAAATATTAATAACAACCATATTAAAACGTAATTAGCTAAAATGAAAGAGTCAAATGATTTACATACTTATTTAAGAATAGTCAAGATTTACTTATTTTAACTTGGTACAAATAACCTGGACCAGTACATGCTTAGTGTTATATAAGTAATAGTTATTTGTTAAATAGGATTTATAATAAGCCAATATTATACATACATTGACCTTAGTTATACTGCGGAAGGTTAGCAAACAAAACATTGCATTAAGTGATTCTTTTCTTTCACATACATATAAATATGTTTATTACAGTATTTTACTTTAGTTTTATGATTTGTAAATAAAATGAGAAGTTTTTTAATGATAAATTAAGACTGAAAGTTAAGTATTTTTCATTTTATCACTATCAAAATGTACATATTTTAACATCAAGAGGTCAAATTGTACTATATAACTACATATCTGTCGATAACAGAAAAATACGAAATCTTGAAATTTTGCTACATTCATTTGCGATTTAAAAAATCTTAATATAATCTGATAAACATAATCAGTTTTGTTTCAGATTTTTTTCATGAAATGATGTTTAGAACTTTATATTTTTTTAAATATATTTAATGAAGATTTTAATTTGAGCAGACGCTGTAGTATTGTAATCTTCTTGCTAATTTAAATAATAATATGTTAGTTGGTGGCACTTTTTTTTACTTTTTTTAATAAGTTGACGTCAAAAGATATAAAATTATCTAATAAAAAGACTCACCCAGTAATTCTATTATCAGAACCATGTTTTACAACAAAACAATAATATCTTCTATTAAACAAACTTAAGATCATTTTAAGGCCTGCAAAACATTTTAAATTATATTTTAAATTCATGTCACCTGAACGTTTTCTTTGTAATTATATTATTGAACCCTACTTCTCTAATATTTTATAAATATGTACAATTTTGTACATAAAACATAAATTTTCTAAATTTGTTTTAATTTCTAATTTTTTGTTTATAAATCATATGTTAAATTTATGAAACGCACTTTCAATAACTCTGTGCATAGTTTGAATACCGAGATATAATTTTAACAATGATAGAAAGACAAGACACCATTGAAAATACTGCTTGTAATAAAACTGCAATTGCATAGATGATGTAGTAATTATTACCAGGAAAAAATTATTTGGATCATGGGATAAGACATTCTGGCAGATGTGGGGTTTTAAATTGTGCAAATAAATAATACCAGAGCACACCGTAATCTAGTCAGCGATTGTCTCATGCTGGGCGAGTTGCTAAATTATCATGTAAGAGGAAAACTCTAAGTAGCAATGACAACTCCGAAAGGCAACAAAAATATACCTATATAGAAATAAGGACAACTTCCAATAATATAGGAATATACTATGGAATTGCCTAGCAAGTACCAATGTGAATTTTTCCGAGTCATATGTACTTTCTAAGAGTATTTAGACACCATTGACAGACAGTAAAGGAAAATAATGAGGGAAAAAATAGTGGACTTATGATTGACTCCTTGGTTGGTGATTAATGCTTTAACCTTCTCTTGTGAGAAGAGGCCTTTGCTCAGCAGTGAGCTCTGATAGGCTGATGATGATGGTGATAATAGAATTAGACTTAAAGATTCCACAATTTGATTTTTAATAATTACTTTGACATGGATTATTTGTGCTGTGATTAAATTCAAGAATGGGAGAAACCATTTTACAAAGAAAGAATCAGTGCCAGATGAATGAAAATGGTGGAAAGTATAGAAGAAATGACCATTAGACTAAAAGCATATTAGCTACTCATAATACTAATTACATGTTTAAATCTTCACGTTGTTGTTTATTTAAAAAATACAAAATACAAATGGTTGTTAAAGATGCAAGTAAATACGTATGTTAAAAATATACCCTAACTTCGCCGCGATTAAGATATACACAAGATCTTTAGGGATGAATACTATGTTTTAAATATATCGATACTTCCCACGTAAGTTGTTGTATCTCCAAAACTGTAATTTTACAGGAGAGCGTTTTAAAGATTCAAATTAAACCAAAATCTGCATTTATTGATGCATTTTTTTTAAATTTCGAATTTAAATTTAACATAATAGTTTTCTTAACTACGTTAAAAGATATTTTAATTGATATGCCTATTTGAGGAGATATTGTTGTTTTATTGTTCATACGACATTTTACTCCGGAGTAGAAGCTAAAAAAGGTGTTGTATCTGATACTTACAACATTATACCGCGGCGCCCAGGTAGCATCACTTGTGGTGTATGATAGTTACAACTGTATACGTTGAAAAACATAAGTCTTACTCTGTTGTATATAACTCATACGCAGCGCGAGCGCGTGATTTTACCCACCTCGCGCCCCGCGTATACAGTTGCATAGGCATATACATCAATTTAATCCGTTCGCGTTTGAAAATTACAACATTATACGTCTAAAAAATCCTTTAAAAATAGTGTTTTTGTTGTTTTTTTTAATTTGAATGGATGTAATGATTAATAATAGGATATTTTTCATAAAAAAAGCAAAATAGCATTTTTGTGGCTTACAACAACTCACGTGGGAGGTATTGAATTATGTTAGTGAGTATATGATACTCGTATAATAGTAACGTCATATTGAATCTGTAAGAGATGCATTAAGCGGTATTAATACTTTAATGTGTCATTTTTTTATGTTAATATTTCTGAACAGACTAATGCTTTTTATCACCAAGGTCGTAAATATATAAGAAAACTGTTATAGATATACATTTCTATGCATAAATTCTGTGTTATACTCATACTGATCTTCCGATTTCGATAAAAATTTACTTGTTATCTACATATTTCTCGGTAATCAAGACAACGTTATTTGGAATTTGGAGATATAAAATATGCTTATAGGCCAGTAGTACATAAAAGTAAGTGTTATTAAAAATATATAATATATCTGTTTTTTATCATACCAATCAAAATTTTGGGTCAATGATTTCTTACTTAAATATATACTTTTTAATGGAGGAGAAATAATTTATAAAATAAGGGGCCCTTATATAATCTTATACGAAGCTATAAGCTTTACGAAGTATTTAAAAGAAATATGAGTAATGCAGATAAGTAATAATAAAAACTGTCTAGGATTTTTTTTCAAATATTACTAATGTTTTTTCCTAATCTTATCAAAAATGTTTTTTGGATTTTAAGTCACATGAGTGATAGAAGAATAGATCTATCAAACGCAGACATAGTGAAACTAGATGACGTTTATAGTTATAGACAAAAAAAATGTGACCAAAAAGTATCAATTGAATAGTTTTCACTTATACAGAGTCACTAAGAAATAATATGAATTGAATGTTCTAGAGCAGACGGCTCTAAATGTTATCTTAAATAAATAGACATGTCGATTATTTTAAGATTTACATTTACGTCAAAACAATTATTTGTTGATTGAAATTTCCTATTAACAAAGACGCGTCACCAACACTTACTTCTTTTGAGGAAAAAGATACTTTATTTTATTTTCTTTCAAATACCCTAATTCTCTATAGTATTAAAAATGTAGTTTAAACTTTAACATATACGAAATTACTTTAGAAAATTATGAGAATAGAATATGTACCGTTTTATAAAACGTCGGCGCCTCAAAATAATCCTCTGGTGTGTCCACTTGTATGCAGAACGGTGCCGAGTCCAAATTCGTTAAGCCTTTCAGCCAAATTATAGCTATTGTTGATATAACCGTTGAGATTATTATGAGTCGAGTTTCTGTTATAGTGCACTCAAGAATATTCCAAACTCCCCTACAGGCTGCAACATTAACGACCCCGGCCACACACGTGTATAAACGTGTAATAATAAAATATTTGGTCGTCCCAGCGCCGGGTGTCAACTTTCTATTAAGGCTCTCCTGTCCCATATACAACACGAGACCAAAAATTATACCGAAAGCAGCTGTCCAGTAAGCACTCTTAAACGGATGGTCAGGATACACGTAGAGATCCATAAGGGCCCACAACGAACGCCAATGTACAATTATCAAAGGACCGGCGACTACTGCCGTGAACAGAATATCAATTATCTCTAAGAGAGCGTCTGTCTTAGCCCCAGAGAGCGTTTGTAATAAGAGCATGCTTCCAAGTATATTCGGTGAATGATTGTGCGTGGTCAAACACCACGCCACACTCCTTATATTATTATCTGGCTGCCTCTTGCTGAGGAAATTTCCACTTTATTCACGCGTTCTCACTGACTTTCTTATATTAAAGCGTTCGTCATCTGATGAACAGTCCTTTGGCGCCGTATTGTGCACTAGGTTTTATTTTCATGAAATATTCGCGAACCAACTGAGTCGAAAGGGAAAACATTTGCAAAATATAAATGTGAATTAATGTATTAAAGATTATTGTGATTATTTCTTAGGGAACAACAGAATATTTGACAATAAATGAGTCGCGGTAGTTGTATGTGTACACTGAACAGTATTGAACTTATTAGCGCCATAATCGCTATATATACGCGCGTTATTTTCACACCCACCAATATCTACGAGTTATCTTAAATCTCAAGCTAAGTAAGGATATTGATTATTGTAGAAAAGTTCCGTATCCGTATGAATTTCTTTATTTTAATATTTATAATTAAACTGTTATTATTAAGCTCAAAATATTTCATAACATTCTTCCCATATGTATAAGTTTATGGGACTTTATGCTATTAAAATTTGTTCTATTATTTTAATCACAATTATCTAAATAATAATATTATATCTGTATTTAATTTACTTTGCTACTAAAGAAATTTGATATGAAATATTTTCAAATTTTTGTTCATATCTACACTTTAATAGTATGTTTTTATCATAGCGATCTGTTTACCATCCCATTACGAGTTACAAAGCCAATATATGCAGACAAACCACAATCAGATTCGAGGAATAATTAAGCGCTTTAAGACAAAGATTTGAACAGAAGGAACCCTAAACTACTTTAGAATGATAAAATAGATAATATACATCAATTTTAAGTTAACAATGACAGGTACATTACCAGAATTCTGCAAATTATTTTTGAATATTTATAGTTTACCGGATTTCACTAGGTTTTTGGACCTTTCAGTAAAAATATGATGATGAACAGAAAAAAAAATAAGAATCGAGTAGTATTGAGAGACTCGTCTATTAATCTTGACATAAGAGTGAATAGACTGACGTTATAAAGGCAAGGTGAATTTGAAAAAGATTTCAAATTGTCATCATATTAAAATGTACGTTTATTGGTTTCAGATGTTTGGTGCCCAATAAATGCAAGATTAAAAAATACATAAATCTCAACAACTTAACGATAAAATACTAATTCGATTAATGATACAAGAACAATCAAACTAATTGCTACATGTAGCTTAAAAACAGTATTTAAACAGACAAAAACCGTTAAAGAACCGTGAAAGAACTTCATCATTTGTTTTCTTTGGACCTACTGTAATTTTTGTTATAATTTTCTAGCAACAAAATATTAATATCATTTAATAGTATAGTGCAGTATAGTTAATAATGTCCTTTGAAGAAAAAAATATCCGATTTATAGAAAAAGACATTGTATTTATTGCCACATGTAGTAAAGATTATTTCAATATCAAACTAAAGTATGTCCTAGTGTTCAATATAAATGGACTTTAAGTCATTCTTTTGATAATTAAATCATTTAAATTCATATTAAATAGGAAAACAGTGAAGAAACAGTGAGAAACTGAGGTGTTGAAAAAAATACTCAAAATATTGTATACAATTTTTAAACTATCGACAAATCTAGTAGAAAATTGTCGTAATATTTATATATTACGTTCCGTTATTCCTTGTTTTATATACATACAATGTCTTCATCTGAATCATACAAGGTTGATTATAAGTGTTTAAGCTCCTTTATCGGTTATTCAGAAATATGTTAAGCGTGGGTAAGATGGAGCAACAACAATTAACAAAAATAGATTATCGTAGAGAAACTATACTAAAATTATCGCGTGTTAGATTTTAGTGAAAACTTATCTAAATGAAACTATAATTTTTGGAACTATAATTTTACATTCCATTATTATTCAACAATTTAGAAGACTAGTGTTTATGTAAAACATATTTTTTATACTGACGTTTGCAGACAGAGGACAAAATTTAAAAGATTAGATCCCGGTGATAAATAAGTGAAACTTAGTATTATATTTTCTTAATAATCGCGGTGTTAATAAATGTAACATAACGGTTTTTATATATCTGAGCGGAAAATTGTATCAAAGTAATAAAATTAATAAGACCTAAATATCAGATCTTGGGTTATTTCGTTAATAGATATGTTTTTTAGAAACGAGTTACGTAATCAATATGAAATAATAAATCAAAAGTTATTTATTCTTTACATTTCAAAAAAGCATATATAAATATAGACACAAAGAGTATTGGAAATATATTATTAAATAAAATGATCTTAAAGTTCACGTGAGCAGTGCAAAACTATATTTGAAATATTTTTAAAACGTGCTTTTTATATGTAGCTAATATCCAAACATGAAGAGATTTAAATTAGGTTTGAATGTTGCTGAATTACATGCAACATTTTTGTCTTTTTAATTTTGTTCGTTAAATTTTATTATAAAATGAAGAAAAAGTCATCATTCTAATTAGGTATTAAGAATATCAAAAACTAAAATTTCCGGTTAAAACGCATGTTATAATTTAAATCTAAAAAGATAAATTAGTGTTCTGGTTGGTACAATAGCACGTAATTTGGTTTCCGTACCAGAGTCTTTAAGATAAAGTAAGCGGTTGTTTTTAAAAATATTTATATACATATGTAGATTTTTAATTAAAAAATATGTGGAATAAGAAACTCAGTTCCAATAATAGTGTGAATAAACGTCGAAATCAATTAAAGTAAATAATTGGACTGTCCTGAAATATAAAATAAGATATTCAAATGAAATTATGAAAAAAATTGTTTGGAGCTCTTGCTTTTCCTTCAAACTGTTTTTGATGAGCTCAGGGTAAAAAAATATGCAATTTTATTAACAATTTAAGGCTAAATAAATAAGTGAATGAAAAGTATCCTAAAACAATTTCCGAACGAAGATAATTATTTCAACTTAAATTATAACTTTTACAGCTCTATATCCGTCACTATTTACATTAATTTTTTCATCACTTCACTGTCACATATCTGTCTAAATCGAATACTATTCTGTCAAAGAAGTATTGTGTAAATTTCTGAATCACAGCACTTTCACTGTTCAGACTATATCACATACTCAACTGAAAATGATGATATCTTATTGTGTGACGTTCAACAAATCCTTGTCACGTAATGCTTGTTTGTTGTGGACGCAAATATTAAGACTGTTTTTTTTTAATATAATTAAATCAAAGCATGGTTTTGATTTACATGACTGACATTTTATTGTAGTCCAAAAAGGAGGATGAATAATTATTTTAAAATATAAATTAAAACATGTACATAAAGTAAATGTAAATGTTATCTTGGCGCCAATTTTAATTGATGAATAGCTTAAAATTTTCACAGATTGTAAAATATATTCAGATATTGGTGTTTGTTGTTTTCTTTTAAGTCTTTTTATTTTTTTATTTCAACTTGAAAATTTATTAAAAATATAATTAACGTTTATCTTATGTTAAAAATTTTTGCTTCATTAGATTAAACTCAGGACCATACAAAACATTTCATTATCATGTAGAGTATAAAAATCGTTCTCTAAAGAACTTTATTTTCTACTAAAATTATTACTTAAAGATATATAATATTTTTTTAGTACCGGACATAGTAACTATTTTTGCCAAATTCCTATATTAATTCACATTGAATCTCTATGTAATGATAAAAATTCTATTACAGGAGAATGGTTTCAGAACAAAATATATATTTTATATAATTTTATTACTGTCGGATTGTTTGAATAGTCGTGACTTTATTGTGTTTGCATATTTTTTTTATGGTTATGTTTATATTAAATGCCTTCTTATTCTTCTTCGTATTAATTTCTCTGCAAAGAGTTTGAGGTTATCCTCAACATATAATATGTTACATATAATATGTATATCTACTGATTGGCTTAAAAATTGTCTGTAGTGTCCGAGAGAAATAAACATATTTTTGGTAACATTATTTACTTATTATAATGCCCATTGTATTATATTGAAATTTCTTTGATACAATCCATTTTTTCCGGAATACGTTCCGCATACAGAAAGGTTTCCTTGTACAATATAATTTTGATCCTATAGTCCTTTTATAATAGTGCCATAGTGTTCAGATAAGAATCGTTATTTAACTGAATTAAATAGCTGGACTGAAGGTATTATGAGTGCGAATATTAGTAAGTAGGATTTGATTTTGGTATGTTCTAGCCTTAATGTACTAACCGTTCTAAACATAGTAGGGACTTCGAAATAGTCTTCTGGAGAATCGACAGCCACTGCAAACGGAGCTGCGCAAATGTTTCTCAAGGTCCTCAACGCCGCAAGAGACAACGTGGCAGCCACTGTGGTAGACATGAGCGTCTTTGCGCTGTCTCCCGTGCACTCATTGAGGAGATTCCACACACCCCTCCAGCCTCCCACGCAAGCCGCCCCAGCCACACACGTACACAACCGCGATAGGACATAGTACATCAGCCTCCCTCTCTCAGGCTTCAGGAACTGGCTTAACTTGGTCTGACACACGCAGAACACAAGGTTACAGCACAAACCGAACGCTGCGCATACCGCTGCACTGCTGACGGGGTTTTCTGTTAGCACGTACAGGTCCATAAGCGACCAGGTCGACTTCCAGTAGGAGACGACGGCTGGGGCTACAACCACGCTGGCGAATACGATGTCCGCGAACTCCAGCAGGGCGGAGTGCTTCGTACTCGTGATCGTATCAGCGAGCCCGGCAGTGCTTCCACGCATGGCTGAGCTACGAGTGCCCCCTGCCGCGGGTTCAGAACGACTACAGATTGCTTCTATATAATTGTATTATCGCGTCCCGCACTCACATATATGACGTATTGTTTGTTGGGACGGGTTCCTCTCGATTCGTGTTTGCAGACTTTCCTAACAACGTTAGAATTGGAAAGATATTGATGATTAGGTACATCAAGCAGTGTCTATATACCTCTAATGATAAGACAGCTTTTATAGCTACAGCTACAGATATGCGAGAAGCCATGTATCTTACAGCGAGATAAGCTTGGTTATAAATATACGTATTTAAATGTATAGAAACACAATTTTATATAAGCCGAAATTTATAATGCCGTCGGGCGTAGAGTAGTTCAAAGTTAAGTAGCTTGACCGCTAGTTAATTTTACAAATCGTATCTCATACTCCACTTCCTTAGCTCTTCAGTAACGTGAGCTCATTCATTGACCTTGAATTATACATATGCCAAGCTAAGATTGAGTTGATTATACTCATCCTTTTTATTATAAATTAATATATTTGGATTCATCGATTCAATTAAAATGAATTATTAGTTAAAAATGGTTGTACAGTAACAATATGCAGGTACATCTTATAATTTCGTTCAATATTTGAGTGATGTGCTATTTTAATTACGTAATAAAATGTAATTAAATTGTTAAATATTTTCTTTTCAACATAAATACTTAAATCTTTGAAGATTCGAAGCAGTTTTAATATAGGGAAGTATTAACAAGTGATGCCTTAACGATTATCATACTTAGATGGGATTCGTACTTTTCGTTGGACCATATTCAGAAAGATACAGGCAATAATGCTCTTTATGAAACGCTTTTCTATAGTATTATTATAATATAATAAAAAATCTTTAAAATAGATCCTTATTATGTTCAAGAATAAGTTTCTAGTTAGTTAGTTTCTGCTTATTGCAGAGATACTTGCCAGTATTTTAAATCGCGTTGTGAAGAGGTATGTGTCTTCTTTTCCATCAGTACATAAGAAGTATGGAGAGGCCAAGAGGTTTCTTGAAGTACGGAGACAGGTGACGCTGATGTAGAGTATGAGAGTCAGGCCTGCGATCAGTAGTGGTCTGAGGAAATGAGAATTCTACTTTAAAATTGATCAGACGAAATGATGATTCTACTTTAAGGTGGTCTTTGGGAATGAGAATTTTACTTTAAGCTTCGGCTTGTTGTATATATGTATTGGACTATTATCTTGAGTTGCCTTAACCCTACTAGTATCATAAATGCGAAAGTAACTCTGTCTGTCTGTCTGTTACGCTTTCACGCCTAAACCACTGAACTGATTTTAATGAAATTTGGTACCGAGATAGAGCTGACCTTGAGAAAGAACATAGGATAGTTTTTATCACATAATTTTGAAAGGTTATCTTGGAAACGCGATATAACCGAACTCCACGTGGGCGAAGCTACGGGCGGAAAGCTAGTATGTATATTATAATAAGATCTAGGACTCGCGAGTGTTCATTATAATGAAACTAATATTTTCTGATTACAATGCGTTATTTTATTATTTCAAAACTACATATGTACTTTCGACGTTTCGGTTACTATGTAGCAAATTTGATCATCTGCAGATGAGATGAGTATGTCGGGAGTTTGTAGTCTTTTAAAATAATAAAATAGCGCTTAGTACTCCGAAAATATTGGCTTCATTAATCTTTAATGTTAATTGTATATAGACGTATGTTTATTTTAAGTCATTCATATTTTCAATTGAATATCAGTTGTTTGATGTAAAACGGTTTAAGTTATAAAGCTTGCAATTGTAGTTCGTTTCGTATAGCAGTAGATTCTTATTGTAATATGTGTGGATTGAAAATAATATTGTATTACTCGTAGATGGGAAAAAAATTTCGATTAGGAGGTGTAAAATACAGGCAATATATTTTTGATAGTATTCGGTCCTCTTATTACAGTTATACCCAGCTCATAAATCTTCCTAACCTATTTTATTACAACTATCCAGAATGAGAGTTTGAAAGTGTTCGCTCTGAAAAAGGGCGGAGTAACCTTTAGATAGACTTATACTTGGAAAATCAAGAGGTCATGCTTGTTTAGGAGACCAGGTACTAACAGCTAAGGAGTATATGTAGAATTAAAGAGAGAGAGGAGTTTAAGTAGAGAGATAGATTACGTTGAAAATATTTATCATCATCATTTAGCATTAAAACTATTTCATTTGAAGGAGCACAGCTGTATAACTCTTTGCCTCTAAGTATTGTCAATTCAAAACCTCTAAATATATTTAAAAAAGAATAAGAACCCATATATTATATGATTTGACTGATCTTGTTTAATATCACTACTGTTTATTATGTGTAATATCTTAATTGTAGTTATAATTTTTATAATTTCCTTTGTAAGCGAAATTTGTTCTTTTTGGAAACAAACTTCTTTAAACCTGAACTTCATCCCCTAAATGAAGTTTAAGCTTTACGATACATTACACACTCCGATTGATAATATGCTTACTCTTAGTTATAGCAACAATAAGACAAAAATTAGTAGTATTAATACATTATGCTGTTATTTCTAAGACATGGTGTTTACCTATGAGGATCTTCAACATCTGGAGTAATTGCATTAACAGCAGCGTCGAATAGTCCCCAACCTCCTCTCCAATGCATGATACAAGATATTAGAAATACGTAAGTGTAAATTCTGCATATCAACCGCTCTCGTAACCACCTTCCAGCCCTGCCTTCACCCCAGGCGTTACGGGAACGAGAGAAAAGGTGACTCCTGAAATTTTAAATCATTACATCTTTTAATATAAAGTGTATACTACGAGTAAACAAACCTACTTATGTTTGTATTGTTCAAAGTAATAGAAAACTGTGGTGCTACGAGAAAAATATTTACAAGTACAATTATGATGCTTCTGTTAATTGAAGTGTAATTGTAACGGTTATATGCTTTGCATGAGTAATAAATGCAGATATTTATGCAACAAATGACTTATTCCACGTCAGTTTCTACCAAAATCAAAAAAAATTAGTACGGCACGATTTAAATGTATATTTAATAATATTTTAATATTTAGTTAATTTATTTATTTGAATGTAATTATGTTTGAGTATTCTATTTTTCCAAATACTTTAGGAGATAAACTATAAATGTATAATGTTTTACGCTACTGGAACGATTTATATGTATGTATTTTGTTATATAACTAATTATTTTAATATTTGAATCTTAGAAGAAAATCATGTGATAAAAAGTTCAGAACGATGTTCTACATGTTTCCATGGATCCAAATGTGGTCTATACACTTCTTAGCAAGTGACAAACCTTTTATTATTATGTTTCAAAGATTTACATGGCAACTGAAAATATACAATTAGAGCTATTGTACCCACCTTGATACAGCAAAAGTGACGTGTATAACTATTCCTAGAATGTATATTTGAACGTAAGGAAACATCTTTGGTTGTAGTTCCATTATGCCCCAGGTTCCTTTCCATGCTATTACGACTAGGGGCGCCACTATGAATGTCCCAAATACAGCGTCACCTGAAAAAATAAAGTTAAAGGGCATAGACATTTACAATAAATGTTAGTTATGCAGTGGGGGCCACGACTAGAAGTTCCCAAGGTTACAACAAGGTCAGAGAAAGATGAATCATATAACAAAAGAAGTGGTAAACTCCAAACAAAATTAGGCGCCTCATATCTGAACCTGTTCATTTTGTTACTCCTTGAAGACGTTAATATAAATACTTAAGAATCAAAATTAATTTCTTCTGGCCATTGCCTTAATCTGCCAATAAAAGAGATCCTACTTATTAAATTTAAAATTACATTGCTACTAATAAATAACTCATTGTTTTTTTTACTATAGCAATCGGGAACCTTCCGATTTCGAGAACAAGGTAAGTGGTCAAGAATCAGAATGGTCATAATTCATATACATATATTATTTATACATACAACGCTGGTGTCCCTGTGAGGGTCATATTTTTTAGTAGGATCGCGCTTAAGTAACAATTCTTCATTAGAGATTTAAAACAACTACATTTTCTTAATAGATTTTTCATCAAATGAAAAAAAAAGGATTTAATTATTTTATTTGTTCGTCTTTCTATTTGACCGGCTTCATTTGATAAGGCTGAACGGATTTTATTATTCTTTGATTAGATGTTGGAATTTTTTAGGAAACACGCATAATAATTAGAGTACTCTATATCTAAAATAAATATTTTAAAATAAGGAAAATAACGAACTATACATTCTATCATTGCAACATTAAATATTTTTCACAACTATTCGTTTTATCTAATTTTGTTGATTTAACTAATTACCTCATAATATTTTGAAACAATAAATAAAATAAATTATAACGCATATATAATACCCTAATTAAGCAATATAAAAGGTTTTATTATAAAAAATGTATCTTTTACGACGGCATATTTGTATTGTTAGTTTGAGAGATAAAGAAAATCTTTAAATAAAAAAGGTCGTACGTATTACTAAAAGACGTGAAGGATTCTTCTTATACATCAGCATGAGTTTGTGTTTTTATCAATGACTGTTTTAGTAGAACGTTTAATATACATATACCCAGGTTTAAGATAAGTATGGTATAGAATGGTGATTATAAGCTTTATACTATATTTATATGTATTATATAAATAAACTTGACTTTTAAATGTCTCTGTTTCAATAAAAGTTTCTTCATCACATGAAAAAGTTATCCAAACCAAAATGTCTTTGAAACTTAAAACTATAAAAAACCATTATCTGGTACTTAATTCGCTTATTTTAGTTTTGATTCCAATGAATTGTCTAAGTTTGAAAGTAAATCGAATATTTTTTGAAGTATTTTTTACAAACATTGTCATTATCTTTAATTTTCATAGACACAAGCAAAGAATTCTTTCTATTTATAAACAGATGGTAGACATTTCTAACAACGCTAGAATATTTCACCATATTTCCTCATTTTATCGCTATAACAATGATTTTTATCTTATTTTTTTGTTAATAATAAAAGTATAATAAACATACTACATTATAATCTCATTGTTTGTCCACTTTCAGACACTCAAACACTATTAAACGCTTAACACAGATTAAAGTATTTTATGCTCCTTTTTCCAACTGAAACATTTCTAGATTACACATACTATGATTCACACTCGGTTTCGCTTGTTTGATAACAGTTTTTATTGAGAACCACACGTTTATGACAAAAGGTTATCTTCATTTTAATGAAGGGTTATTTAAACCTTAAAGCAAATTGTCACACAAATTAGATTTGTAATTAATGCATCATTGAGAAGTACTTAATATAAAATTTAAACAAAAGAACTTATATATAAAGTTTTCATAATAGTTTTCTTTTCAAGACTAAAGAACGACTCAGGGATTCATTTCTCGTAGAAATCAAATGAAATGAAATAAATAAATTAGATTAATGAGAAATAAGACTTTCGTAAGTATTCATATTTTTTTGTTACTAAAATGCTAAAAATTTATTTCTGGCGTATCGTACTACAGTGCTACGAATTTTTTGATCAACGCTAAGTGGTTTAATTTTCCATTCAACTGAACATTACTTTTTGCTGAAGTAATATTTAAATGTCACTTACTTTAACGTGATAAACACTGAATGCCTTGAAGTGACAAAAAGTTCATTGGTGAGAAACTTTAAATTCAATCGTTCTCGTGGTGTATTCAGTAAGGCCCAGTTTCACCAACTGTTTTTAAAATCTAACCAATGCATTTATTAAGGAACTTAAAAAATATAATTATCTGTTAAAATATTTACGTTTCACGATGAAAAATTTACATGGCATTATTAAATAACACGTCACATGACCGGCTACTCAATTATTCGTTCTTGTTATAAGACGACCAAATTGAAGTTAGTTAAATAGCGTTTAACACGACTTGTTTACAAAAGATGCACCACTTTATAACTTGATCATATATATACGCTACTTATTAGCAAAATTTTTTGTTACTAAATTTTATATATCGTTGATTGCATATTTGTAAGACAAAAAAGGTTTCCTTTCACTGTGCTACGAGTAGGTGCAACCTGTCAAAAAAAGAAGTTTTAATTCACTTTTTTAATGAATACAATATACCTAATAGTCGAAAATGATAAAAAAGATGACGTTATTATGATTACAAGAAATCAGGGCTGTGATTGGACAATAGAGTTTTGGCAGTGCATTAACAGTCTGTTAGACATTTGACGGACCTCCAGAGCAGGAATAAATATAAATGCCTTGTTAGGACATTTAAACAGACATTAGTGCGTGGTTGGCTGCTCGATACATCTAACAGTATATCAAACCCTTTAACAAGCCGTCATTTATTTAACATTGACTGTCTAAGTTAGTTAAACTACCCTTTCAGTAACAAACACTTTCATCTCGTATGTCTGTGATCTGTGGCTTTAAAGTAACCAAAACATTTATTAAAATGTACTGATAACTGAAAACCAAAATTTGGTAATTACTTTGTTTAAACACATTTCTCTAATCTCCTTTTATTTGGTTTATTTATTACAAGAATCATCTCTAATGTTTGATCTTATTTGCTGTCAAAGTATCACTGTTTGAAACACTCTTCTTATAACTACATTATATATTCTTAAACATGTTTTGTTTTAAGTTAAAATGATAATTTTATGGATTATATTACATTAATATCTAAAGGTAATTAATAGATGAGTTTGCTAAAACGTGTCAAACTATGTTAAGACTATGGTTTCTGCCGACATTTGAAATAAAGCTGTGTGCTAGATGTAAACAAAGAAACCTGTTTCGTTCTGTAACCTGTTTATACTATTTTCAACCTAATATTGTACGTACTAAGACTTATTCTTCAGAAACATTATATTTTATATAAATCTTGGGAATTATTCTTTTCTGTTGAAGGTGCACTGCACTGTGTCAGTTATAGAAATAAACTTGATATAATTTTTCAAAGAAGCAAAATTTAATTTTATAATTGTAATGAAAGATTTTAATTGGCATATTAAAAAGTTAGATATGAATTGTTTTATTTTAATATTAAAAAAATATTTGCAAGACTAGGCCTTTGTTTGTTTGGAAATATTTTGAGTCTTCATAATATAAGTAATCAATTCATAAATGAAAAAATAATGTATTATTTGAATGTTCCCAGCCATCGATGCGTCTTTAATTCATCATGTTAAAACATAAATTTAAATACTCAATCGAGTTTATATTTTACATACAACAAACGCTTCTTATCATTGTTTAAAATCAGATATTTAGATTAGACGATTTTTAATATTTTCGACTCGATTTAAAACTTAAAAATATTTTTATCATCAAAATTAATCTCGATCCCTATTTATTACGACCAGTTTACATACGAAACGTAACATTTTTAACATGCGTATCATTTACACATTAAAACAAGTTTAACATCGCCATCACAAATATAATATCAATTGATATTTTTAGCCTAAATATAGAAGTAAATATTGTACCTGGCAGTTTCCAAGCTTTAGCCAGGGTCTGCTTTACGTGTTGTGAATAGTTTTGGCTGTTTTTACTACCGGCCGCCTGGCTGACATCAAGTCTCTTTGAGAATGCATTAATCAGTGATGTCTAAATACTCTCTACTCGCCCTCGTGCATAAGAGGCGGGCCTTATAACCACTACGCCACCACTGACTTAGAAGTATATATTATTATAGAAGTAAATATTATATCTTTACTATATTAACTTTTACAGAATTTAAAAGACATTTGAAAAATATTCCAATCACTATAAACCTTCACTGTATTCATAATACTATCTTTTTCAATATTCCAGATTAAATATAAGTCTTTCTATATAATATTATATTATATTACCAAAATAATATCCAGCTTCTTTGCAATTCGTATGATCTTCTTCTTCGACGTCATCTTCTACGCACTCCTTCTCTTTTATCCCCTGGGGGTAATAGTCTGTAGTATTGGTCTGCATCTAGACACATATAATAACATTATTTAGAATATATATAATATATAGAAGTACTTTTAAAGTTTTAAGTAATCAATGAAAAGAGACTTCGTGGTTTTAAAAATAATGTAGCAGTAACACGTTAAATTTTACATCTATATAGTTTTGCTCGAGAAGTCAAATTGAAGAAAGCCTCTATCTTTCTTTACTTATAGTATCTCGGAGTTTCTTTTTTCTTAACAAAACTTTTATCTTCCTTAGATTGCTATAAACAGTTTAAAGAAATAATTCATATACATAATCTCTGCTTTCTACTGAACTTTGTTATAAAAATTAAACAGTGTTGAATAAAATCATTTAAGCTTGGATGCAAAGAGTCTTCCTAAAACTATTTTTCCTACAATAATAATAAGAATATCATTGAAAGCTCATTGCTAGGGAAAGGTAAGATAAATATATTAGCATATATAATTGTTTTATGTACTATATAAAACGTGCAACGTGCGATAGTTATTATGTGCTTCTATATAATTATCTATGTAAATCTTAATCTGATAATTGTTAGGCGATCCTGTTAGAAAAACGCTGTAATAATATAATAAAAATTAATCATATAGAATAACTTAATACAAATATTGCTTCAATAATGATTGATTACCACTATCCGTCCTTTAACCGAGATATTAATTAAAATTTTGATTTCATTGCAATAAATCAGCACAATTGTATGAATTAATTATTTTTTTTATGTATTTTCCTTTCATTGTTCTTTTATTTAAATCGAAACAAAATCATTTCCGACAGCCGTGAAAGGTAAATTAGTTGAAATAATAATTCTGAAGTTTTGAAAAATACATGTGTGACTCATATAAGCAAATTAAAATCACAATAATCTTCCACTTATAATATTTGATTAATTGTAAACATTTGCTTTTAAATTTTTAATAAGCAATTGATATTACTTAAAATGCCTAAATCTTAGACAATTCAAACCTTTCTTTTGAAATATGAACGTCTCTATATATTTTTCAATTTTGTCATTTTTAAAAATTATCTTAATATTTCAATAGTGTTTTTATGTTCACGTATTCTTTTTATGGAATCCATAATACATGTATTTATTAATATTTATATTTAATATTTGAAATAGTATATATTTAATATTTAAAATGACTATAGACATTTTAATGTTAGCCAGAACGGGTTGGTACAATATCTGGTTTATAACTCGCTTTTCATGACAATAATTAGAAATGGTAATTTAAAATTTACATAATAATGTGGGCCTTTACACATTTGTATATATCATTTGTTTTACTTACTACTTATGTAAGAAATTTTGTTTTGTGGGCCTGTTGTCTATAATTAAATATTTTGCAAAATTTTACAAAAATTTTCCATTGCAAATTTTCCATTTCCGAATGCAAATAAGCACTTAATAAACAATACTTATAATATTATTTTCCTTGTTAAAAATTAATTAAATGAAGAAATAATATTAAAGAATATTAAAACAACCTCTTTTTTAGGTGTATAATTTAAGGAGAAATAAATTAGAATTTAGTTTATTTCATTTATTATAATTTTATATACGGCTTAAATTACATGCATCCATAACTTAAAAGTTGTTTTTTTTAAAAAAAAGCTAAATTTGAGGCAGTGCTTTTAAAATATTTTATGTATAATTCTTTTATTTTTAATACGCACCTTAAATGTTTGTTTTATCGATGCAGGTTTCGTCTCGAAGTCACTTTATCACAACGATGATCACGACGATCTCGACTGTTCGTCCTGATCAATGTTTAGTGGGAAACTAAAATCGATGATGGAGATAAAATACAATGTGACATAGCCGAGCCAATTGTGATCTACGCTATAAAAAATATATCAGATTTATATATAAGAGCAAGGATTTAAAAAATCACAGTATTATCTCATAATTTTTACAACTCATGTCACAATCACTATTTTATGTAAACAACAGTTAAAAAACCGTAATAATCATGTATCTGATGTTATTAATTTCATTTACTTAATGACATTTAATTTTTTTTTCGTATATCTATTTTAGTAAATAAAAAATGGTTTATATTTTCTATGTACAATAAAACCTTTATTGCATCTTAAACATTTTATCCATGTAGGTGTATGAGGAAATTTATTTTCAAAACCTGTTTTAAATCTTGAATGGTAAGATTACATTTAATTTAATGCAATGTTGGTACATCTTTGATATTCAAAACTCATTTATATATGCCTGCATGCGAACTGTATGCAGTTGTTTTGTACATGCTTAAGATAAGGTGATGCTTCTTGCTAAAATCGAATTATACCTCTTAACGAGGACAAGGTAATTTGTCTGGACCTAATTTCTTTTATGCTAAAGGGGGCAACCGAGCAGACGGCCTACCTGATAGAGATAGTTGCCTATGGATATCAGTAACATTTCTTATGTCGCAGATGTGGCGCCACCTTTGATTAGGGAAAAGGGGGAGGAAAGAGTGGGAAAGGGAGGCAAAAGGAAGGTGTAGGAAAGGGTGGGATGAAGGAAAGAGCAACCGGCTCTCTCACTCATCGGACGAAACGCAGCCATTAAATACTACTGCACGCAGATCTTCTGTGAGAGGGTGGTACTTCCCCGGTCGAGCCAGCCCATATTCTAGCGATAATAGCTAGGCTCTACCACCTACACAGTTTTAGAAGATATGAGGAAAAAGTTTCGTTGTCTTAATAGACTGAAACATTTTAATGATTTTTCTCTATAAATTCTTTTACTTTACCAGATATCGTCCTTGAGAAGTCTCGAAGTTTTATGATTGTACTTTCACTTGGACATAGGGCTATTTTGGCTATTTTTTTTATATACATGGGTTGACAACGAAGATTTTTTTACGTTTCCGACAAAATATACTTATAACATAATAGTAAATAGTGTCACTGAACCCTTAATATAAAATCACATTGTCAATCATAAAAAAATGTATTTCGGGAATTTAAGAAACGTATATAATATTAAAATTATTCCTAAAGAGGGTTGATGTCAGGCTGGCAGCCGGTCGTAAAAAACAATTAGCCAAAACTATCTACAACATGTTTTGTGGAAGAGTTACTTCGGCAGACCCTGGCTAAAGCTGGGAAATTGCCAGGAAGAAGAAGAAGAAGGAGTATATAATATTAAAAGTCCATTTTAATATTAACAGGTTATGACCTGTTATAATGTTGTATTAAAGTAATACTAAAGCATACTTTATAGTTTAAACATACTTTATACTTTAATACAATCGTTATTCATGAGTTCTTCACACCGGTACGCATTTACAAGTCGAATTGTCTTTATAAAAGGTGTCCCAACAAGAACGCAATTTTTAAATTTTAAATAAAACACAGATATTTAAAAAAAATATCGTGAAACTTTATTATATCGTAAAGTAGATAGAATGAGGTTATGTATGGAACAAGATATCGTGCAGATAGCCGCCGCGGCTTTGCAGGCACACGCGCGAACTTTGAATGAAATTTTCTAGGACCGTTTTGCATAAATACTGCGGTATTTCATTAATACAGCGTCGAATTTCCTCTTTTAAGGCTTGAGTCGTCGTCGGCTTATTCGCGTGAACCATCGACTTCAAAAATCCCCAAAGAAAATAATCTAATGGTGTTAAATCGCACGATCTAGGCGGCCTATTCTGGTCTCCAAAACGGGAAATAACACGAAAAAAACAAACAGTCAATGGTGTTCGATATCGTGAAATGATTACCAGTTTTTTCTTGCCTAGAATCGAAGAAATAAATGTGGACTTCATGTGGTTTCAACAAGTCGGCGCCACATGTCATACAGCCAGAGAAACAATTCAATTGCTGCATCAGTCATTTCCTGGTCGTGTTATTTCCCGTTTTGGAGACCAGAATAGGCCGCCTAGATCGTGCGATTTAACACCATTAGATTATTTTCTTTGGGGATTTTTGAAGTCGATGGTTCACGCGAATAAGCCGACGACGACTCAAGCCTTAAAAGAGGAAATTCGACGCTGTATTAATGAAATACCGCAGTATTTATGCAAAACGGTCCTAGAAAATTTCATTCAAAGTTCGCGCGTGTGCCTGCAAAGCCGCGGCGGCTATCTGCACGATATCTTGTTCCATACATAACCTCATTCTATCTACTTTACGATATAATAAAGTTTCACGATATTTTTTTTAAATATCTGTGTTTTATTTAAAATTTAAAAATTGCGTTCTTGTTGGGACACCCGTTACATATTACTATACAATTCCATGCTAGGGTATAACGTTGTCAAGTGCAAAAGTGTTTTATATCCTTTTAAAAAATTAGCCAATATTCAGATGATTCATCAAAAGAAAATTTAAAAATAAAACATCATTTAAGATTAAAGTTTAGTTATTTTGGGTATAATCAAAAAGATAAACGTCGGTTCTTCAAATATAACAGCGCCAGTTATTTACGAACATGTCTGATTACTATAAGCTGTTACAACAAACAAAATTAAAAATACATAAAACAGAGTTATAAATTTATAAATTTTTATAAGCTAAATCACTGAACTGTTTGTCTTTTAAATTGTAAAAAAAAAAACAAAGCAAATCTAATAGTAAAACTATAAAATCTTATCATCATATATAGTCTATGTTTGCCTTGTCTATTCCCGTTTGTGATTTAAAAAATACGTTAATCCCACAATTTACTAAGATGAATGAAAACTATTGGAACTTTTTTGGTTGTAGATAATATAGTAGAAAGTTTTGTGTGATAATATTGTAGAAAGTTGGAGATTCTATGGAGATTGGAGTTCCTGAATTCACAGGTTGCGCCTCTGGAAATGCGCGTAAATTAATTTTGTAGCACTTGCAATTCGTTAATTACTGAAGGACAAGCATAGGTGAAGCATACGCTTGCTTATATGGTTGCTTGCTTGCTTATATGTTACACGATATGGTTGGAAGTACGCAGGTCTTATTAAGTGGGACTTTTTTCTTAGGACATTATACGTAAGATCAAGCGGTATACAGAGCTATATGACAACAGTACTACTAAGTCCCCTTGTGTCTCACAAATTGGGTATGTGGGGATACTTATCGAGGATGACGCCTAGATATTAGACCTTTTTGGTACCGGGATAACACTCGTCAAATAAGAGTATAGAAGTGGAGAGAGGAAATTTTTGGGAGCTTAATACTATTGCGTGCGTCATTCATTAGGAATAGGTTCGTCGTGGATTTGTACGCGGTAGAAGGGGGAGCGAGGGGTATAATGGCGAAATCTCTCTACAACCTACTAAAACACTTGGGTCTTTCCAGAACTATTTCAATTCATTCTTGGGACGTATTTCGAAGGCACATATTGGATTCCTTTTAAATTTCCTTAGATAGAGTGAGAAGCTTGAGCGGTCGAGGTGAGTGTTTAACGCGCGTTAGATAGGGGCACTTTAAACCTACACCTGGGTCGTAAGTCCCAGGCACTATCAAAGCTCATCTTCTTGCAACGCGATGGACCCGGCACCCGCACGATGAATCCATGGAATGTTGATAAGTTTCAAGTTTTAAATCACAGCTGCTCAAAATTATTGATGAATTTTGAAAAATATATGATAAGAACATGAATACAAAAAAATCTTCAAAGCCTTTGAGAACTGGACTAACACATAAACATAAAAAAAATATGCCAGTAATCGTTCTAGCTTCATCTCGCTGTATTGCGCGTAGTATTAAAGCGAAATGTCGTTATATCACATTTTACATTGAATTCTGAGTCAATATCCAAGCAATTATAGCAAAGGAACATAAGAGACGTTTGAACATCAGCTAGATTCTAGCAGTCTACCAGAGAAGTTAAATTGATAAATTGTAAAAAGCATTTAAATATTACTGTCCCGATTTCACCACAATACAATCTTTTATTTCAATTATGTAAATAAATATTTTACAAACTAATTAAGAAAGAACGAATAAACATTAATGTAATCAAATTTAAGGATATTAGAATGAGAATTAATAAAACAGCGAATACTTGTAATAATATAATCACCTGCTAATATTATCAACAAATCGAACATACTCGTAGTAATACGACATAACATCCTTATACAATATTATATACGATAGAAACCAAACGAAAATTTGTGCGTTTTTTTAAACTACGAAGACTACATCTGTAACATAACAGTTAATAATTAACTTCCAAACTGACAGTGTTGTCGTCGTAAAACATACTAAAGTTACATCATTATATTTCAATTATCATGATATAATTTGTAACATAAATATATTAGAGTTGACGTATTCTTAGCTGATGTCTCAAAGCTTATAATTACTTTATATGGTGCGCAATAAACACTGAATCATCTGTCTTATATGCATACATATCAATGTCTTTTATAATTAAATATTCACCAATTAAAAAGCTTAAAAATAACGTATAACGTATGCATACGAGCAACGTTTTTCTGTATTCTGTGACAGCGTATAAAAGTTTTATAACATTCAAATATAATGTTTTATTATAAATACAATTCATTAAACAATTCCGTTCTTACAAATATAAACTTATGTTAATACTAACAGAGATTACTTAGTTCAAATAAGGTATACATTTAAGCATAGATAGAATAAAATAGAATAGCAAAGGCACAGTCAAAATACATAAAATGTCCAATAATTAATACAAATAAATGGTTAATTTTTAAACATTAATGATTAAGAAAATGTGGATCTTCGTTAACGATAAAGAGTTATTCTAAATCCTTGTTTATTTGATAGCTAAGTTACCTTGAAATACGCGGAAGTCGATCGACAAAAAACTGTCTCATTGTATCATGTGGCTTCCATTCATGAAGAAAAAACCATTCTCATTATTATAGCTATTTGTTGGAAATTTCGTACATTCTAATGGATTTATTTTTTATATGTTAACAGCTTGTGAGATTGAGAAACGATTTTTATTCTTACATTTAAATTGAATAAAGTACGATATGACAGAGGCTTATTAACAATTCAAATCCTTATTATTCAGTTTTTTTTTAATTTTTTTTCCTCTAATTATTTTTTTTTATCTGTGGTCAAGTATCGTCTTTAATACAATTTTTAGTAACAAAGGACAAGTTGTTTAATTTTTTCGAATAATAGTTTTAAAGATAGTCTGTAGGTATGTACTTTGAAAATTTTTTGCAATGGTATCCAATGACGCGTTTAAAATGGTTTTCAAGTATATCTAAGTTCTTTGGTATTGCTTTTCTTATTTATTTTTAAATATTAAACAGCGGTGTCAGACAGGAAAGCAAAATTTATTTACTAGAAAGAAATTCTTTGAGAAGACTATTTAACATGTATGGTACCTTAGATTAACATTTTAACTTTCGAATATGACGCCTGCGCGTGCGCATACGAAATAACACATCGTCAAAGACAGTTAAAGTTATAGTTAAATTACATTAATTCTGAACTATTTAAAATCTCACTCATAAGTATTGTAAGTATGTCATTTCATTCTTCAGTTTAGTAACTGGTGATTTCAGTAAGGATATTTACAATCGGTAAACAGTTGATATGTAAAATCGATTTATTATTCGATATTTTCAATTACTTTTACTGTTTTGATTGTACAATATCAAATATTATCTTTATGTGAAAACCTTTCTAACAGACAGATAGAAGAAGATCATTTATAATGTTTAATAATCAATCTACTTCAACATCTTAAACTACATCATTCCTAAGTAACCAACAATTTCACTTATCTCATTATATCTCATTTTCTTACTTATCTAAAGAGTCTGTATATAATTAGTAAATGATTTTTAATTTAACATTTCTTCATTCAGAGTTTGAATTTCCAACGGCATAACTGCCATAGTAAAACTACATTTAGCCATTTAACAACGAAGATTTAAGGAAAATACGTTTTATTCCAAAAGAATTTCAAAGTAACAACGAGGCTTCTAAATTATTTGATGGAAACATTTCTACAACAATTCCTATTTATTTAGATGATAAAGTTAAACCTGAATTATTTTTCAATCCTCTCGTCCCCTACTAAGACTGAACCTTCGGTGGAATTTAAAAGACGACTTCCTCTTTTCAGTTTTTTCGACTTCTGTAGGTTTGGCATCTACTAAATTGTCCGCACTCTTTGCAACTTGAACACTCTTCCTTCTATTCTTCATGGATTTCACCAATTTATAGAACTTCCCTTTCTTCTTAGTCGGATCGAGAGTGAGATCTGCTAGTTCTTCTACTTCCACACTAAATTCTGATGATATGTCTCCCAAATCTTCGATACTATGACTTTCCACTTCTTTAACTTGCGGTACTTCGAGTTTTGTTTTCGAGGTGTTGGGCTTCTGTTCCACTGGAGGCGGGGGAGCTTCGGGGTCAATGCACTGTAATTTAAAAAAACTTCTTTTCACTTTCTTATTGAGTTATTGTTTCTAATTGAGGATACAAAGAAGATCAACTTGTGCCTGCGCTCCCTAACTTTTAACCTTATATGCTTAGGTTACAAGTCATATATAACAGAAACGACTCTTGCCATCAATTAGAAGTATGTTAAAAAATACCAATACCGGTTACGGATAGTAAATTTCAGACAAAATTTCCAACCAAAAGTAGTCACGAATCCACCAATTTAACGTGGTTTCTAAATCAATGTTCCTAAAGTTATAGACTACTCCAAAATTGAGCAGTCAGTTAACGGTAGTTCCCATTTTCTTAATCTCGTTCTCGTTCAATATATGTAGTTGTATCAAGGGTACTAGAACTCACTGGGCTTTGACAAAGCATTATTAAGATTACCACTTTTTGCTTATAATCGGCGCTCTCTCTTTCAGAATGTAAGAACACCGTTTCGGAAGTAAAAATGAAAATAATGAGCGAATTGGTTGACTACTCCAAAATCTGAAGATAGTCATAGGATACGGTAACAATAGGTGTCTGCCACTTTCTGCACTACTCTGAGGCACATCAAATTTCAAGTCAACAAAATATCGTAAAAGTTGGCAGTGAATACACTGGCAGCCGATAAGCTAGGATAATGTACCTTATAATAAAAGATACAAGAAAAATGTTTTATGGATATTCAAATGTACATATCTATAACTCCTCACCCTGTCGAAGATATCGAAACGAAGTACGAAAATATGACGAACGCTATCCTTGTGCAGACACCTACCACACGATTGTCTTGGGTAAGTTTAAGTATAATTGTGAATACACCAAGATAGGGAATCGAGGCTACCCTCAAGCATGTAGCTTTCAATCCCTTCGAGTGGATTTTCGTAAACTTCGTTGAGCCTCAAAGACTATTTCTGATGAATTCCCTCTTTAAGAATCAACGTCAAAGATAGTGGACTTGGCTAAACCTCGGTTAAGTGTCTTAAAACGAGATCGAGTTTATTATTTCTATTAAACGCCGTATGTTCAGGGATATATCCAAATTGAAAGTATTCAGTTTGATCAACAGAACTGAATGCTAAGCTGGAAACTACGTGGGACATAAATGATATCGGAAAAATATAATAAAAATTGAGAGAGATTACGAAAAGACGTGAGATCTGTGGTAACTATTGCCACATTCTTGAAATATATATAAATATTTCAACTTGAAAATTAACATTGATATTTTCAAAAGAAAGACAAGGATAGAAACATTGTAAGAAGAATATAAATGAGACATATTTTAATTTCAAGAAAAAGAAAAGTTTTCAAAGAAATGATTGACATTTTGTCATTAAGCGCTCCGCAGACAATATCCTCGAGCGAACTTCAAATTTAAATCCCACCGACATTAATAGTGTCTTTCAGACTCGTTTCTGTATTAATTTCGGTGTTTCCTTGAATATATTTTTGTAATAAGATAACTTCAAAGAGGGGATCCGACTTTGTGGATTACGGTTCATGCCCCTTTCAGCGTTTTCGGTGATTGCTTGAAATTCAATTACATATATTGATTGAATATTCAGTAGAAGGTTATATTGGTGTTACGAAAGCGGTTTGCTTTGAAGAATATTTTAAAATAACACCAAGCGTTTTTCCTAATACAATCCTAATAATAAATAGATTAGTTTCTTGTTAAAATTTCTAGTTGTCATTTTGAATACCTAACTGTAGTTACAACTTGTTGATACTCTTATATTTTGTTGTTAGCATTTCTCGAGCTCAGCTTAAACTACCTCTTGGCAATTCGCCAGTCTCCTTATTTCATAATTTCTTTTTTGGAATTCTTACTTAACCTAAACCCTTGCTTCAACGTTATTTTAATGATATCACTGGGAATTAAAGCGACTTGCAGCTATCTTCAACATTGCCTTTTAAAAGCTACAGGCTACATAAATAAAATATGCTGCAAATTTTAACAGTCTCATTCTAAAACTTATGTTTTATGAAATAAGCTATTTATTCTAATATAAGTTATACCAAAAAACCTGTTTTTTATTGTTTTGAAATATATGAATAGATGGCATTTAAGTTCATTGTGCTTAACATAGCTTAAATGAAACTAATATTTTCGGATTTTACTTCGCGTTTTATTTTAGAAACTACATACTCCCGACGTTTCGGCTACTTTTCAGCAACCGTGATCACGGGCAGACGAGATGTCACGATCTTAGATCTCATTAACATAGCTTAATCAATTTTCTCATATTCTTCAATTGCCTTTACTCATTTATTTGTTTTAGCGAAGTTAAAAAGTTTTTCAAATAAAACCAATGTAAATACTAGTATATCATAGGGAGTTTTAAATATGTATCATGATTAGTGTCACTTACATCCTCTAAGTTGATGCGGTAAGGTGGTACTTGTTCAGGGTTCCTCCAGGGCTGATAATAAGGAGTATCGGTCAGTGCCTTCCATCCAGGGTACCTTCGGGAGGCTGCGTGGAGCTGATGTACTAAACGAGGTGCCAATTGAGCCGTTACTCTGCAGAATGTATAGATAGAAACAGTTTTTATACCAAACTTTTCTGTAATTTATACATTTCATAGAAAACCTGATGAATATTAAGAATATATCATCTTTATTGGTTAGTTCAATCTTGAAGCTGCGTAGAATACATATATTAACCGTTTCGATACCAAATGTTGCTGTAACTTCTATATTTCATATAAAAACTTGATGAATATGCCATGTTTATTGGTTTGTTTACACTTTAAACTATGTATAGTGACCTGTTAACCAGCCAAGCAGGCAAGGCCCCTCGAGGGTCTGATCTGGAGACGTATCCAAGCCAGCTCCCGGGACCATTCCGCCTTCGTACCACGAACCCCGTCAACAAGGAAAGGGCTCTGTATAAAAAAGTACCATTTCTTACTGATGTTTAGGGATAATTGGCATTTTTAAAGAGAAAGATAAATGTAATGAGATCTAAGGCTTTCGTGAGTTTAATTCTTGCCAAATTCATAGATCTAATTATGAGAAATCGATGGCGGTAGATGACAAATAACAGGACCAACTGACAAACATTTACTTCTCGTCTGCCCGTGATCACGGTTGCTGAAAAGTATCCGAAACGACGGGAGTATGTAGTTTTTACAAAAATAAAGCAAGTAGTGTGTCCGAAAAATATTAGTTTCAATTAAATGAGAAAGATAAACATTTAATACAATGCTAGCTTTGCCACTAAAATAAAACATTGTGAGGTATAAGGTAATAACAATAATAATAAGATCGAAGACTGTCGCGAGTATTCATTTGAATGAAACTAATACTTTCTGATTGATAACTTTTGTACAAAAGTAAACGAAAGGTCGGATGTACATATGTAGTTTTTGAAAATAATAAAATAACGCGGAAAAATCCGAAAAATATTACTTTCATTTATAATGAGGTATGTTTTGTAAAATATTTCTGATCAGTTTGAAAATAAAATATTTAATATTTTTTTATCTCTTTTTATCTTGTTTTGAGATTTTGTCTAATATAATTTATATTCACCGTCATAATTATTCACCGTTTCATTAAATACCACTCATATTGTTTTTAACTCATTAATTTTCAGTATCTTTTTACACACCTTTAATACGTAAAACTTTGAAAATGAGTCATCTTAAGAAGAATATTAACAAATATTACAAATAATAAAAGAAATAAAACATTGTTCGTAACACAGACAAAGAAATTTTCATAGCATAGTGAAAAAAAGTTCGAAATTATAGACGATAATTTTTGCTTATATTAAAATGTCAATCAAACACAGGATCTGCTCTCGTAAAGAGAATCATAAGCCAAGTGCTTGTAGCAATAAATTGAGACTTCTTTCAATCAGAACGGACACAAAACATTTCTATACTATTGTTCCAAGCCTATTGTGTTAAATTATTTATTGACGAATTTCTCTCCGAAAAAAATTCCGTCAACAGACAAAAATACTATTAATTTCGTGAGTATTATTACGAAAATGTTGCATAGCTTGTGTTTATATATTTTTTTACTTTTCTTTACTCCATCATTACCAAGCAAGGAATTCACATTTAAATATTTAACAGGAATACAATAATTACTTTGAAATAAATGCTTCGTATTGATTGCTGAAGTTAAACTACATACTCCTGACCTTTCGGCTACTTTACAGCAACCGTGATCACGACGACGAGATGTGAAACTCACACTAAAAAATCGCGTAGTAAATCCGAAAATATTAGTTTCATTTAAATGTAGTTCATATTAAGTTGCAGTATGCTTAGTCTATGTTGGCATCGCCAGACTATAAACTGAACGTTAGCAGTTTTTCACTCATAAATCTTCGACCATAATAGTATGAACGTAGGTTATATGTACAATGAGAAACGGAGAACGCATCGTATGTAGTATAATGATGCAAACTTGGACTAAGCATAATGTTTTACGAACTTTAATCTTGTGACATAGTTTAACGTTAAAACTGCAAGTATTTCGTATGTAATGTGACACAAACTAAGAGTATGAATACTGATAAATTCGAAAATAAACCTAGGTACATACATATGTCAGTGAAATTTCGAGTGTTAGATTATTAGGTATGGCCACATTCAATCTACGATCATTTTCCGTAAATATTACCTACTAAAAGACTTGGGCCTGTCCAGAACTAATATCAATTCATTCTTGGAACGTACTTCGAAGGCAGCCCTAGTAGTTTCTTTTCAAATTTGGTTAGGTAGGGAGAGGAGCTTGAACGGAGGTAAGCGTTTACCACGCATTAGATAGGGGTCCCTTAAACCTTACACCAGGGTCGCAAGTCCCAGGCACTGTTGAAGCTCCTCTCCCTGCAACGAGAGACCCGGCACCCGGACGGTGAATGCTATGAGGTTTCGTCCCCTATTTATCTGATGGAATCCTAATTACGACTATATTTAATTCCTATGTTAGGTATTTAATAGTGAATAGCGGCAGAACTGACGCATGTAAAGATATCTTATCTCAAGTACCGAGTCATGATAATGACAAACCGCCTACAGGATCAACTTGATGACGTCATACAAAAGTTTTAAATTAAATTATTATATATTATATGAAATAAAAAATGAAAACGTCCCATTGAGAAGAGTTTTGAAAAAAAAAACACGAACTTAAAATTGCTCATTAAAGTATACAAATCGTTATTGGAATATTTAATTCAGTAAAACTTTTAATTTTACGAAATGTTTACATATATTTTGGTCGTAAAATGTTTTGTTATACGAACGGATAATAAAAATATTTATTAAGATTACGTCACTTGTATTGCTAGAAAGCTATTTCTTTTTAATGTTTAATATATTGGCAACACCGTTCTATAATTAGTACAGATATATAAACCGATTTAAAGACAAAAAAATACAGATAATACAAAAATATATATACAATTTTTACTTTATAAGTTTTACTGTACAATTCACCTGCAAAATCGTAGCTCATGTTCACCAAAACAATGGTATTGTTATTATCATTGCATCAATAAAGGATGCTATGAATTTCATATCAACGTTTATGGGATTCCTACACAACAACCCAACATTCCGCTTTGACAATTGTAATAACTGTCGAATTCTGTCGATCGTACCGATTACAAACAACTTTTGGTAAATTCTTTGTATACTTTTAAATATATATCTGCGCTATCAGCTTTAATAACGGATGCGATATGAAAATAATTTCAGGCTGTCATCAATTATTATAAAAACTTATTAGTATTCATTTTGTGGCGAGAATTTTGGTATAAATATTACGTCTGGAGGCACGACAGCAGATTTAAGTGATTGCGGACCGTATAAGTATGTGATTATGAAAAACCTTCGAGAAATACAGGGAAATTAAGAACAATTGAAGTTTCATTTTAAAATATCATGGAACGTATTGGAAGAAGTTACATTAGTGACGTCAGAGAGGCTGGCGTCTCTCTCTTTAAAAAAAAAACAAAATTATATTAAATCCGATATGTACGTCACGATTTTAAGTCATTTTACGTTTAAAAAGAAATTAGATGGTTGAGTTAATGGACGTAGTATCGTAGAGTGTAGGTGTTGATGTCATAGCATATTTTTACTAGATACCAAGCCACCTCTTCATACCTGACGAAACCTTTCCTTGGAGGGTAATCCTTGTGATAGACGGAGTGGTTGAGGATCATCTTCTCATCTCCCGTGTCCAGCCAGGACCTCTGCAGCACGAAGTCCCGGTTCTTGAGCGGTGCGGGGCACGACACTGACAAACAAGTTTAGACTTTACAATGCAAGTGACGTAATAAGTTTAACATTTAAATAATCCTACCAATATTATAATTGCAAAAATTTGTGAGTGTATGTGTCTGTTTGTTACTTCTTCACGCTCAAACGGCTGAACCGATTTTGATAAAATTTTGTATACAGAAAGCTGACGTCCAGGAATAACATATAGGCTACTTTACATCCCGAAAATATGCGGGTAACACCTCGGGGCGCAGCTAGTTCTATATAAGTCTAATAATAATTCTATGTATATAATTCTACACAGGAGAAACAGGTACATAATATAGCATAAAGTAAGTACAAGTAACATATATAACAAAAAGAAAAGTATTATATTGATTTATGGACACTATTTTAACTATAAATGACTATGCGTATAACACGATATTTTAATATCGGGTAATTAAAATTTCATAACAATTCCAGAAATATAATGAGTATAGTTAAACAAATCCCAAATAAGAGACGAATATTTTAAAGTATTGAATTTGAAAGGGAGCTATATATATTTACCACAGTATTTGTGGAGCGTTAATTCAATAAACGGGTTTGGGTTTTAAGTCGACTCAGTTAAGTATAAAATTTAGGAGTCTCTTAGATCCATATCAAAATAAGATAAAAATATTTAAGCAAATTATCAATAAAATTCAAAAATAATACATATTTAACATAATAAAATAACCTGTATTTAGAAAAACAAAACAAATAGGACGAAAAATATTAATCTGATATATAAAATATGAATTTCTCGAAACATTATGACAGTATTGAAACGATGTCTGGTGCTGATTGAAATGTTATTGGAAATTATTAAATGATATTAAAATATCAAAGGGCTGAGAATATCAAAGATATTAGATATTTAAGTTCAGTAAATCTGCTAGAAATTATTGGATTTAATTTGTCGTCAAACCTGTCAACCTTATTGAGTACTTTTTATATATTGTAATATCTTAAGTACACAATTTTTATAATAAGATCTAAGACTTTGGCGATATTCATTTAAATGAAACTAATATTTTACGCATTATATATTCCTGGCAATTTCCCAGCTTTAGCCAGGGTTTGCCTTACATTACATTATATATTATTTGATATTACTTAGTATACTACGCGTATTTTATTTTAAACAACTACACACTCCTGACGTTTCGGTTACTTTTCAGCAACCGTGATCACGGGCAGACGAGATTTGAATGTAAAACGTCGGGAGTATGCAGTTTTAAAATAATAATTACTTATAGTATTCCGAATAATATTAGTTTCTTTTACACTATTGTTATATTATTATAACTCGGTATTTATGTGATTCTTCTTTACTATTATTTCAAAATAAACTGATCCTCCCTAGTCCCTACTACCCTCCACGGATAGCGCTTCAGGCTGCGGACTTTTTGACCCCATTACAAAACTATGCCTTATTTTTTTAATACATTCAGAATTGTACATATATTTTTATTAATTCATTTCATATATTTATGTATTTTAGAATTTTATTATGATTTTTTTGTGTTAAAATATTGAAAATACAATCTAAGTTTGTTGTCGAATTGTAAATTTTATTTTAATGATGTGACATATATAAATAAATAGGAATTTTATATAAACATACGAAAGAGGGTTAATGTAATAATTTTTCAAATCTCCCGAAGTAATGGAACGTCGTAATCTGCTATCAATCAAGAGCTAGATGAATGAAGAGCCAATTTATTAAGTTTCCGTTCGCTGATTAGAAACTTAAGTATTGATAAATTAAGATATTTTGTATTAATTAAAATTTGTTTTCATATTTACCACAAATTCTCAAATTTATAACCCAAAATCTACTTATTTTATTAAATTGATTAATCATATTTTACTTCAATAACTCACAATTCTTTCTTCTGTTTTTAGAGCATTATTTTTCAATTAAGTACTGAAAACGTTGACTTTAATTCAGAATTATGATAAAATAAATTATAATTTACTATTGATAAGCCGTCCCTACTAGGCTCTTTTCAAATTTTATTAGGTAGAGAGAGGAGCTTGGACGGTGGAGAGCGTTTAACGCGCGTTAGATAGGGGTCCCTTAAACCTACACCTGGGTCACAAGTCCCAGTCACTGTTGAAGCTCCTCTCCTGCAACGATGGACCTGACACCCGCACGGTGAATACATTGAATGATGAGAGGATTCGTCTCTAGTATATTGGTTATAAATAAGTAAGTATTGTTTGGTTTTTACATATAATAGAATCCTTGTTAATACGGTCAACTAGAGATCGTAACAAATAAATAAATAATGTAACTACATATAATTACAAGACTTTTAATATGAAACAATTTTTCTCGACAGGTTGGTCGCTATTTACCCTAACGTTTGTATTTCATTCAGCTCGAAAATCCGATTTGAGAGTGCAAAAGATTAAAAAATAACAATGAGCCTTGATGGAGAAAAAATATACTTTTGTATTCTTAGAAATACAATAAACTAGTTTATAACTGTGACTTTATCCACGTGAACTTCAGAGCAAGGTTCAAAGAGGTAATAATGTTCATTTCATCAAAATAAATGTTATAATTATACCAATTAGTGTGACACAATACAACTTGTATACCGTCACTTCAAACGTACATTTCTCGCGAGTAATTTCAAAATTATACAAATGTAGATCACACTCACTCAACATAAACATTTCCTCTGAACAGAGTTTCCTTTTTATAAAGCAATATATTATTGCGGATGCCATTCTCGGTTCTGTAATAAGATGCAGGAAGCTGCGTGGTCTTCAATATATATTGTGATATGACGTGATCAAGTTATTCAAACAAATGACGATGAATAAGAAACGTGCAGTCGCGCGACTCTCAATTATGAGAGGCGGCGGGCGTGAAAAGCATAAGGAACAAAGGGAGATTGCAAAATCTGGGATGACTCACTAGGGTTGGCGACAACGATATATTAAATATCTTATATAAATATATATGAGTTTCATATCATCTATTGTCATATAAATTTTCATTAAAATCGATCGAGCAGTTTGTATAGAATTTTAGAAGTTTGTCTCAAGCAAGTGTTCGTACAAGCGTGTACGTCTGAAAAAAAATCACTCGACCAAAATGTGGATGCCAAAAAGACAATGTGACTTCAGCCTTTTTATGTTTATCAGATTATATATAATTAAATTATCTCTTATAATAATAATAAGGCAAACTTAGATTAAACAAATCCTTATAAATTTGATGGTGATCAGAAAAAACAAAACAGATTTTTTTTATATACAGATACAACCCTGTACATTACCGACCAAGATTTGATCGAACATTCGCGGTGTCTAAGCTATTTACGTAAGCCAAAAGAATCGACTTATTTAGGTGACGTGTATAAATTGGGTATAAAAAACGTAACGTAATTTTACGTTATTCCTTCAGCGTTTAGTAAAAGTTTCTTCCAACATGATGATGGATGGTTTCGATGGATGATAAGCTAATCTCCTTACGCCATAACGTCATGGCGTTAACATAATGATCACTCGGATCATTTGAAGATGGGCGCCACCTTACTTATCAACCATTTTTTATAATCTCAAAGAACTCTATATATACTCAAACATACATTATATATTGCGTTTATTATTTCTACGTACGATAGACCTTTAGTATGGAATTTTATGTTTAGGTAATAATTATTATGTTATTAATATTACTGTCAATTTTTTTATAGTTTATATATAAATATATAAAATAATATAAATAATTTGTAAGAAATAATCGTTATATCAAAATATCACAAATGACGATAGTTTGAAATATTCTGCTATATGTTTTTTCAATGATTTTGCATATATATTATTAAAAAAAGGCTTTAGTATATTTTATATGTGATATATCTCGCGTCATAAAGAAAATATACAGCGAATAAATTTTTATCCAGGTTTGTAGGTTATCATATGTATTTAGGTTATAATACTTTATAAAAATATGAATAAAAAGTGTTTTGTATTAAAATATTTAGAAAAAGCGGATGATCATCTATGCTATGCCACTAGGAGCAATATCTCTTTTAGATACAGAGACATAAAGCGTATTGACGAAATTCCTATAAGAAGCCAATCGATTTGGTTATAAAAATCCTTTTACAGGCTCAAATATAACAGCCACAATGGCCACATCAAGATTTTATGAACGCCAATAAAGATTGAGTGAAATGGCTATAATATGTTTTATACATACATACATATTTAATATGGGTTATGTATATTTACCTGACGTAGGAAGTAATGGTGTAATCTCTCTGATGTTTTATACATAGTAGTCAATGCTCAGTGAATTACGGACAGCGATATTTAAACGAGATCAAGGACAGGTAGAGCCGAAATTCTTAACATGTATGTAAAATATGTAGTAACGAAGTGATACTATATTCGTACTTTATGTAGTGTATCCAACACATTCTATACGGGCTAAAAACAACTTCTAGACTCTAGAGTAAACAAAAAAAGTAATGTTTGATTACCATTATTTTTATATTTTTTAAGTGAATCTTACAAGGTTGCGTTAAACGTTCAACGGTCCTGGGTAATGGAAAGAGACGCGAGAGTAAATGGTAGGATCTCTTATGAATTATAAGCAGTGGCGGGGCAAGAACTAGATTTGATGTGGGCAAGACAGATTTCGCGAGGCCCTGTTCTATGGCAACCTGAACCTCTTACTACCTGCTAGTTTTAAAAACTTTTACCCTTAAAGCTTTGGTTTCCTTCAAAAGGTATCATAATTCATAAAGCGTATTTTATTTACAAGTAATTACTGCGTTACATACTTATTATCAATTTAATATTTCTTACTTTATGTATGTACCGGTGTACGTATTACAAATCACAAAGAATGCAAAAACAAAAAACGTCACTGTTTTCAGGAGCAACCAATGTACTTAAACACTATCTATTTATTCGCTAAATATCATTAAAACGTTGAACACACTATTATTATCAAAATAGGTAAATACAATCATAAAAATAAATAATATTGAATAACTATTACATTATGCGTTTCTTTTGGTATGTGCCTAGCGACTGCGTTGCGTACTTTGATTGGTTGGCTTCCAAGTAAAGAACGTATTAGCAAATAAAACCAGGGATTCCCCGCAATCTGGTCGGCGGCACATGTTGCCAGTCTAAGAAAATACGTTTAAAAACAACATTTATTTATAAATATATTTTTTGAATCTCCCTTTAAGATTTTTTGAGCCGCGAGGCCCCTTGTACCGCGAGGCCGTAGGCGGTGGCCCACGTCGCCCACGCCTTACGCCGCCACTGATTATAAGGAATGTTTATAAAGTTTGTTTTAAAGAAATAACACGAGTTCACTAAAAGTAATTCCTTTCCCTTTCTATTTTCATTTTCACGTTACGAAGTTTTACTTCTTCAGCATTGGGGACTTTCACGCATTATTTATTGTCACAAAGGTTATTCGCATGAAGAATTGGTTTCATACATGCTTAAATACATAACTAATACACCAAACGTGTTGTAAACGAATCTAGCTACAATATTTAAAACGCTGTTACATACGTGTAACATATTAAAAATTAAATGAACACCGCCGGGGCGACATCGTTGTATGTATAAAATATCATATAACGAGTAACGCCGCTGAATGGTATTGCTATCATCGCGTCAATCATGTAGTCTTAGGTATTGGTTATAAGTTTTAACATGTAATTCATATCATAGTATACGTATAAGTAAGTTTAGTAGTTTACCTGAAACCTCTGATTACAACCCTACGTAATTACTATTCCTAATTACTCACTTGCATAGTATCCGACGTCGTTGTTGACATTGATGTGACCGGCGTCTTCAGCAGCCAGCATGTGTGTATCCCACACTGATCTGTACTCCGGGTCATGAAGCACGTCGTACAGCGCTTCGGCATCCACATCTTCGAATTCAGCGACCACCTACCGTGAAATTCACAAATAATAAGACTTTCGCGATTATTCATTTAAATCAAACTTATATTGTCGGCTTACTACGGGTTATTTTATGTTTTGGTAGAGAGGGGAGATTGGGCGGTGATTATGAGCGTTTAACTCGCGTTAGATAGGAAACCCTTAAACCTACACCTGGGTCGCAAGTCCCAAGCACTGTTGAAGCTACTCTCGCTGCAACGATGGACCCGGCACCCGAACGGTGAATTCATTGAGTACTTAGGTTTCGTCTCATTTTAACTACATATTCCCGACGTTGCGGTCACTTTGTAACCGTTGTAACAGGCAGAAGAGATTCAATCTCGTAGTAATCTGAATATTATAGTTCCATTTAAATTATAAATAATACCATCTTTATGACACGCATTCATTAAGTATCATTTAAAGTAAGAGCTCTCTTATCATATAACAAAGAACAGGTAAAGTAAGTCATTAAAGAAAAATCGCAAGGTAATATGAAAAGGAGCAAGAAGGCGGGTTACAGTTTATGATTACACAGCAAAATGCTGTAATAGCTGCCTCAAGCCATTACTCCACGTTAGAATAGTTCTATACCTCTATATCAACATTTCTAAGAGGGAGACCAAACTCATTACCTTGGAAGTTCTGTTGAATACGTGATATATTACTTTATTTAGCCAAACTCCATAACTATTACTATATAAATTTCGTTCAGTAATACTCAGATTTAAGACTTTGCGAGTCATACATTTAAATGAAACTACATACTTTTTTACAAAAATAAAGCACGTGTAGTATATCCGAAGAAACATTAATTTCATTTAAAGTCGTTCAATAATTCGTACTATACAAATGAGATCTAAGGTTTTGACGAGTACTCTTTTAAATGAAACTAATATTTTCGGATTTAATAGGCGATTTATTTTTGACTATAAACTACACATATACACATACACATACCGTGATCCCGATTGCTGTAAAGTAGCCGAAATGTCGGGATATGTAGTTTATAGTCACAAATAAATCTCGTATTAAATCCGAAAATATTAGTTTCGTACTTTACACTATAACATTTAACTTTATGCTGCAAATTATAATTAAAACTCTCAAGCTTTTCAGCGCTATGGTTTAGTTCGCAAGGTGTTGCAAAAAGTTAACAACTTCTAAATTAATGCAGCGATTAATTTACTTACCTGTTTCATTTATGATTAAAAATTCCACAAGTAATATGGTAAATAGACAGACAGAAAACGGAGAAAAGTGTAAAATGCTTGTATCAGAGCCCACTGCTGAGCAAAGAAATATCAATTCTCAGAAATATCAATCATGTATTAAATAGAAACTAGATAAGAATTTCATCATCAGTTTAAATTGAAACAAAATCATCTCAAAATTATAGATAAGAAGTTAAGTCTTCTTAATTAGTTTGTAACATTATAGATGATTAACAAATCTATATTTTACGAATAATGTCTAATTTTTATTCGTTAAGTATAAGTTAAGTATAAAAGCGTCATGATAATTTTATCATGAAATATTATCAATGATAGTTTAGACTTGACTTAAAAAAATCTGAAATTATTTGTATAATTAGTATTATATTTCTAAAGATATATGTATTAGCTTTAGATTTTTTTCCGACGTACGTATCATATGTGGTAATATTTAAATTTTAAACAAAGACCCATATTTACAATGCAGTCGAGTGCGGCCTAACAAAGAATGAGGTTCAATAACCTCTTGCAAGGAAAACCTGGAAGGGTTCCAAGTTGCAACTTTAGTTTTCTATAAGGGTTCCTACAACCACAACCACATACACCATGAAAGCACATTTTATACAATGCCACTTAAGATAAATTACAAAAATATATGTTAAGGTTTTTTTTTGCACACAAAATGAAAATGGCTCTAATTGACATTTTTTTAAAACAATATTATAATAATAAAATTTTCATACAAACGTTGAAAGGCTACATAAAAAGCACAACAGAAATTTAAACCCTTGACAACTTCAATGGGCCAGAAATGGTCAATATTGGCAATCAGGCCGGCTTGTTAGAGTGTTCACAACGTTGGGGTTTTGTAATTGATTTAACCTCTTATAAAAGCAATTTCCAGTTCCCTGGAGTCCCGCGTCCAATACACACCATTAAGATGAAACCTACAGATGGATAGTCTCCATTGATGTCTAATATTTTGTTTATAATACGATTTCACACACGAATCTACACGCTTGAATCAAAAGAAGAAGTATACTAGCAATATTATTGTCAATATTGCTTGCATGAAAAAACTTTTGACTATTTTAATTATGATATATACTAGAAATTGTAATTATTTATTAGGATTTAGAAGAAAAGTTTAATTACAGGAACAATATTCGTACTTTAACTTTTGGGATAGTTAGTCAATCGCTTATCTATGTAAGTACCTATTATGTAATTTTAATTTATATAGCAAGATATTCGATTCAGCCATAAGTCACCATCCCGCGTAAAGTCGCATGTATGACATAGTATAACCTTGATATCCATTAAAGTTATTTTATTTAGATCGTTTTAAGCACGCAATAAACCCGCTCCACTGGTTCAGAATAAGCTTTGAATAGGATTTTTATTGTTTTTATCCAACAAAGGGTTGTAAAGATAATTAAAATAGAAAATGTTTAAGAGATTCTCATTGATACAACCACTACATATCTTATACTGTTTTCAGACTCGTGATTAATACGATTATTCCCATATTTCTTTTGTCTCTGTTCAATTAATATAATTGAATTGAAAACAGACGATTTTTAATTTAATTTCATTGAGAAATATTTAAGATACAATGTTAACTTTATTACTATAACAGAACATATCCCTACTAATATTATAAATGCGAAAGTAACTCTGTCGGTTTGTCTGTTACGCTTTCACGCTTAAACCACTGAACTGATTTTAAAAAATTTGATACAGATATAGAGTTGACCATGAGAAAGAACATAGGATAGTTTTTATCCCAGACTTTTGAAAGGTTCTCTTGGAAACGCGATATAACCAAACCACACGCGGGCGAAGCTGCGGGCGGAAAGCTAGTATATAATATAATTGCTTTCCTATCTCTTTTATATATTGTTATATATGAAAACAAATTATTTACCACTTTGTAATTTACATGAAAAAGACATACGATATTCCACGCTCTTAATTCCAATTACGCACGTATTTACACGTACCATAAAATTTAAATGGAAATTTGAAATCAATTAAACGAGACGCGAGTGTTGCCATCAAAGGAGTATATGTAATGACTTATTTATTATATAATACCTCTCATGCATAACGCGGGTTCGATCCTGGCAAGTACCAATGTGATTTTTCCGAGTCATATGTACTTATGAGTATTTAGACATCACTGATTAATGCATTCCCAAAGAGGGTTGATGTCAGGCAGGCGGTAGTAAAAACAATTAGCCAAAACTATTCACAACATGTGAGCCAGACCCTGGCTAAAGCTGGGACATTGCCAGGTAGAATTATTATAATATATTTTCATCATACGTTTCATATATTTAATTGGGTCAATGAAAAGACAAGCCACGGGTTTGAATACATCGGGGATTTCGCTGGCGTTCATGATTTTATATCGGACATTTTATATCTTACGTGACTAAACGTTGAGTTCAGTCGTGATATAAAAAAAAATGTTTGCAGCTACAATTTTTGTGAAAAATATGTAATATTTTTTATATTTTTGTTACGTGACAGAATATAGAAGCGTTCATATGAAAAATCGGTTTAATTCATTGAATTATGGATAAAAAAAGGGGTTAAAAGTTTTGGTTCAATGAAAAAATTAGATTTTTCCGTAAATTATACAAAATTTTGACAAATTTTTCATCAAAATCCAAAACCAATGTTATACTGTATAATAAATAATGTAAGAATTATTACAAAATTCATATCTGATATATTTTATTTAATTCAAACCCGTCGTGCCTACCATTAAAGTTTTATCGGTTAATTATATCGCAAATAATTTAAATAATTAATTTCGGTTAAAACATTATAATCGTTCAAAAAGTGGAATTTCAGAGTAATCCGGTATTAACTTCTGCATCCATTAGGTTAGGTTAGGAAAAGGATAAAGATTTATACTCTATTCTTGTTTATGGTTATGACCATGTTGTCTATTATTTTAAGGTTTTTTACCTATTTTATTAAGATTTTATCTCAAAAGAAGTATCTTCTACTAATCATCATTTAATTATGTTCTGAAATTTTCTAAAGTAATTATTACGTATTTTTAACCAAAACAAAGATATTTTGAAACAAAGACATATTAAATAACTTTTATCATATTCATTATTAATAATTAATTCCCTTTAACATGTTTCGTATTAACATTTTATTTTAAACGTCAAAATGTAACAAATTGTTATGATGAGTTAACACGCAACCTTAATTTAAAATGTTAAATTTTAATATTATAGGTAGGTACTTGACGGAAATTTCGTTCAAAAACTGTGAGTTATTTTATGTACAGATAATAAAAACAAATTGTTAATTATTAAAACTATGGCAAAATAATGTTTTAAAGAGAGAAAATTCTTTGAAATTTTTGTTCTGATTCGAAATCTTCTATATATATAAAAATGGATTGCTGTTCCTTAGTCTCGCTAAAACTCGAGAACGGCGGAACGGATTTATCTTATCTTAGTTTTGAAATGTTCGTGGAGGTTCAGGGAAGGTATAAAAGCTGAAAAACATTGATTCATTACTGGGAAAACCATAAAAACAGCCCTTTTCTATTTCCCATACAAACGTTTTTTTTTTGACATTAGATTTGACAACTAACTAATATGTCAATCATTCTGTCGCACTTCAAAACACGGAGATTTATATCTTACAGGTAAACTCCAAATATAAATAAAAAAACGTAACAGATATTTCTTGATTATAGGGCGATAAGAAGTTCGCCGGGTCTTCTAGTAGACAATAAATAATAAACGAAAAATAAGTGCCAATGTATGTAACAATGAATTCAAAAAGACAATTAAACACAGTTTATACAGAAAAAAGTTACCAAATTCATAAACGTAACTTATTAATCATTTTGCAGTACTAATTAATGTAGCATATAATAACATTTAAATTAAAACTACAATATATGTAAAAAGGTATTAAAAAGATGTTATTTTACATTCCCATGGCGGTTAGTGTGATCTCTTTGTATGTTTTCCACTTACGGTGTCTATGGGAGCCACGATTTTATCCTTGGCAAACAAGCTTTGACAAGGGTCCAAAACCTACAGTCCCTATTGTTTTAATAAACATGACGTGATGAAATTAATAAATTTTATACGATACAGAATGTTAATTTGTTTCCCTTACATTATCAGATTATACATATCAATAAAACTTTTTATTATTTTTTGGGATGAAGTCAATGTTAAAATTTGATTTTTTTATAGTGTGATACGTAATATTTTATTATTACTGCAGCCTGACTATCTAGTATATTAAATGTAAACTTCTGAGTACTATCTATTGGTTTAGTTCACAATATCGGTATCAAAATCTATATATTGTCTGTTTATACTCTCAAAAATTATTCAAAGAATAAATTTATATTGAAACAAATACTGTTTAACTCAAATAACACAGACAATAGTAAAGTTGCAAGTTTTTTAATATAGACTATAAGACTATACGATTTTTTTGCAATTAAAGCCACACAATAAATTATCGAGAAATATTACTGATTAAATAGATATAATTGTAAACATTTTAACATAGATAAGTTCAATTATCGTCTAATCAACAAACCTTGACTGTCCGTAGCGCGCCGTGAGCCGCGTCTTCCGCCCACACCTTGACTCCATCCTTCTCATACTCCAGGGTCCATCCATCTTCAGAGGAGAGTAAGTTCTTCAGGGTCTGGAAGTCGGAGTCTTCAGCAACACGCGCCTCACGCGTCCAACCCGCGCCGCCCATTCGCGCGACATCCCTTCTAAACTGCACCGTGAAACTGACAAGCATGAAACATCGATGGTGGTACTTCAACTAACATCCAACACAATCACCTCTATTTTTAAAGTAATAGAGATGATATTCGTTTGTATGTATTATGTATGTACAGCGCATGCGTGGACCAGGTTTTTTCGACCTACGATTGTTAGTTAAATGTGAATAGTCGTTGGAGCGTTTAGCGTAAAGTGGCGTTGACTCAACCAGCCTGTTTGGTGAAAAATGTGTCCCTTTATAAAAGGGCTTCCTAATGACATATTACAATCAGTCTTATGGGACTAAAACGGAAATAAATACTTTATGTTACTTCAATATATTTTTATACTATTTAAATTAATACAGTAAATTCTTTGTTAAATTTTAAAAAGATAATTAATGAATACAAATATAGATAATGTCACAGTATATACATATATACTTTACAGAACAATTGTATATGTATAAGCATATATATTTTAATTCGGTTATTTGTAAAATTCCAGTGACAATTACCTCCATGTAAACAGCTGACATTTTTTTATCTGTTCGAACAAATTAACGAACTGATGTAATTAAAATGGCTGACAATGAAACCTGTAGCTCCAATTTCATTTTCACCCTTGGGACCGTACAAAATAGGTTATATGAGGATTTCCAGTTATAATTACATGAAAAAGAAAGAACCCGATAATTTCCTTGAAAATGGGCGACAATTGTTTGAATTTATAATCTGTCAATGAATTTCATAGTGACAAAATATTTATTTTTATTTTTATCTGTATTTATTACTATATTTAAGAACACAATTTATGAAATCCAATAAAATATGGCTTTAAATATTATTGTTTTAAAATATTTCAGAAGAATATTTAATTACGGCGATAACAACTTTCATGAGCGTGTAATATGCATAGTTTCTATAGCTTTAATGTTTGGAAGGTTCCTTAGTATGTGTGAACACTAACAAAGTTGTGGACAGTTTGTGAGTTTCGGACTATGTACAGCATAACGATAAATGTAGACATACTTTTATAAAGTAATTTGTAACAACAACAGATAAAAAATAAGCTTTTTTTATATACAGGGTGACTGGTGAATTACTATCGATACTTGAGGACGTGATATTTGACGATCATATATGACAAAATAAAAATTAATCTATACTAATATTATAAAGCTGAAGAGTTTGTTTGTTTGTTTGTTTGTTTGTTTGTTTGTTTGTTTGAAAGCGCTAATCTCCGAAACTACTGGTTCGAATTGAATAATTCTTTTTGTGTTGGATAGTCCAGTTATCGAGGAAGGCTGTGGGCTATATAACATCATGCTACGACCGATAGGAGCAAAGATATAGTGGTAAATGTGTAAAAAACGGGAGAAATTATTTCATCTTTGAAGCATTCCGTTGCGTGCGCCGTGAAAACGGTTCAAGATACACAAAAAATATGTATTAAAGAATCATAGCTCTTTTAATGATCTAAAAAACACTCAGCGACAGTATATGTCTATCTTTTAAGATTAACTCACAAAAACCGTTTTTATGGTACCTAATTTGGTCGAAATAATTTGTTTAAGTTGTATCAACATAATAATATTAATCTTTATTCAAGTAAACAAATAAATATGTTGTTGGTTAAGAGTACTTCATTTTGAATAAAAAAAACTGGTATTCTACGGGAACTCGACAATTCCGAAAACCCAGCAAGAACGGGATCTATGTGGGAAGAACCAAAAATCTGCCGGAAGTCACTTTTCCACGCAGACGAAGTCGCGGCAAAAGCTAGTATAACATAAATATTAATAAACTTCTAAGTAAAGTTAACTAAAATTTATGTAATTAATTACGCATCGTGTGAACACCCTACAGATTAGGTATACACACACACACACACACACACACACCTACGCGTGCGGCGGCGTGGTGTTGTATCAGCACGCCGCCGCACGCGTCCACACTTGGAACACTTGGAACGTGTCCACACTTTATTTATTTATACGGAAATTTGGTCAAAAATTAAGTACCTATTTTTTTTACATAATTCGAATGAGAATCATGTACCGAGTATTCTCCTTAAATATTGATAGTAATTCACCAGTCACCCTGTATAACACAGATAATAAATACAGTGGCAGAATATAATAATTTCTTTTTTTTTCGGTACACATGTCAATGTCAAATGGTTGATTTGAAGTTGTTACAACAAGATCTCTTTAATAAATTGATATTATTATTACTTCAAACTTATGTTTCTTAAAATTTTTAGAGCATAAGAATAAGCTTACGGAAAAATTTACTTGCTATTTATTTCATAGCAACAGCATAAAGCTTTAGAACTTCAAAAACATTCTTTTGAAAATGCAACATACTAGATGCTTTTCGTATAGTTTTGCATAACATTCCTGTCAAAACATGCTTTTACGCGGGAATTCCGCTGGTGTGCAAGCAGCCTTAGCTTCATTGTCTTTAGTAGGCGTTAAGCCACAATAATCTAGACCAAGCAGAGATAACGGCTAAGTATTCTGGCTTAGTTTAAAATAATTAAGTTTAGCTTATACTTAGCTTAATCTCATTTAAGCTAGAATTAATTTTGGGCATATTTTTCTTATTATATTCTTATTTTATATGGACAATTATTTTTATTGTGAAGAATAATTGAAATAAAATATATCGTTATAATTATTTATTTATACGTAACATATTTTTAAACATTTATACAATTGAGTACAACATACATTATTCATAGTAATATGCAATGTTTAGACTTAGGATAATACATATGTATATAATAGTATCTATCTTTTAAGGCAGACCCTGGCTAAAGCTGGGAAATTGCCAGAAAGAAGAAGATAGTATCTAACAGGAACTGATGTCTGGGAGACTTCCCTGGCAGTGGTTCTTCCATCCGTACCAGGCGTTGAAGCCGTGTCTCTTGAAAATCTTTTTCGCGCAGGTCGCGGCTTTACTTATATCGTCTTGGCTCACCTCTGAATATAAAACATATTAAAAGCGCTTTAGGATTATAAAGAAAGGAAATAGTAATGATTTTTACTTCAAGCAGATGCAAATCGCAGATTTTTATACGAAAAGAATGATTGTCATAAAACAGTTTTGATTATTTCCAGTCAACTGTCAACTTATTCAGCTTTCGTTAATTGTGTTCTTAAATAACTCGATAAATTTAAAAAGAAACAGTTTTCTTTAAGAAAACTTTATTTTTCGGATAATTTCTACGCATTTATTATTATTTTTAACTACATACTCAAGACGTTTCGGTTACATTGCAGCAACCGTGATCACCATTTTGCTCATGATCACTATTTATGCTAAGTAACCAAAACGTCTTGAGTATATTGTCAAAAATAGTTATAAACGCGTAATAATCCGAAAAATATTAGTGTTATTCCAATAAATACTGGATACACTTCAATCTTATTATCCATACTAAATAAAAATCTTCAAGCTATATTCTCACCGGCGCAAGTCACGTTGCAGTCCTTTCCTTTGCTACTAGTATTGCTGCACCAGTACTTGTCATTAATCTGGAATAGGCCGTAGTCCCTAGAACCATTTTTATTCACCTTTCCTATCTTGCCCGTGTTTCGTCCACTCTCGTGCTCAACGAGACAAACCCCTGGATGAAATAATATATATATTATACATATAAATCGTTTTTTGATAATATTTTTCATGAATATTAAGTTTGAACAAAAAGTTCTATCACTGGATTTAATAACTTTTCTCCGTGCGAATACATTAACGGTAAAATCGTAATAGCATTATTTGATTTAAAATAAATTTAAGCACATTATCTTTGACAAGATCAAATAGCGGACAAACAAATAAATGGAGTATTATATGAAAGTGTATCAAAACTTTCTTTTAAGCATCAATTTAGTAAAAATATCTTACAATCTCTCATCTTGTTTTCAGGGAAGCCGTGACTTCTCAATTGTGCGACGAGCTCACATCTTGAAAACGTTTTGCCTTCACAATTAGCTGCTATCAAGGCAAAAATCACAAAAATTACTACGGATTTCATTATGAATAATATATTTTTTAGATGTACTGCTCTTCTTCTCAGTTGGAAACGATCTGAGTAAATGAAGAGTAGCTCATGTTTTATATGATCGCCTTGTAGGAATATTAGTAGGGGATTCCTGCTTATCTAATTAATGCACACACTTTATGCGAAATATTGTGTATAGGTTGTGGTAACGTTTATTTGTAAACAACTTAACGGCAAAAATAATAGAAATTGTAATAAAGATAAAGACATAAAATAGTGTTTAATGTGTGGTTTTTAAATGAATTATTGATTTAAATTATATTTTTAAATAGAAAAAAAAATGGCCAAACTTAGTTCTTGTTTTGATTAATACTATATATTTCCGTTTATTTACAACAAAATACCTTATCATATAAAACTGAGAAACCATTCTAATCTTCGTTACTCTTAAAATTTTGATTGAGAATTTTTACGAAACACGATTACTGTTTTACTTAGGAAAAATCATCATTTAAAAAATCATCGAAATATAATTGTACGCGGTTTTACTCATTAATATTTAATTAGCCATACATTGAAATATATTTCGAAATGGCAATATTGAAATATGATAAAAAAAGTTGTTTACTAAAAATGCTATCACTAACAGTAAGAGTCATGTAACTTTTATTGCTAATACAATTTTATTTTAAAGAAAACAAACGATAAATAATGATATCAATTTCAAACAATGAACATTTTGCAATTTGCAAAACTTTTGCAAATAAGTACCATTTCATATGATTAATTAAAATATGGCATAATTCAGGTTACCTGTGTGTTAATCTTAATTATTATTATTATTTATATGATAATTTATATTATTTATATGTTATAGAGTATTTATATCTGTAAATGTAACATTTAACCCCGCTATCGCTTGTTGATTGTCAATGTATAACTCTCATATGTGGTGGCTGGTGAATTCCCGTTCCCCGAACGATACGGACAAATATTTTTATATTTACCTATGACTAACCCAGCTCCGGTCAATAAAGTTACATTTTCTATTCAAATAACCTCCTTTTTTATAAAATATAAATGTAATGTACACATAATGAAATAAACAATTAATTTTATGAGCCATTAACATATAATGCGCTTTATCATTTCTTTGAGTTATTTCTTTAAAAGAATCGCTAAATTAGTGCAGAGGTTATACAAATCGTGCGTTTTAAATCATTTTCAAATACGAATAATAACCAAATACATTGTAATGAACTATTTTGACGATTTCGGAACTCCAAGTAAGGAACGTCATTTTATATTCAAATCATTATCAATAATCGAAATAGTTATTGTTTTCCTTACACACTTTAATTACTTGACTAATATAAATAAAATTTTTCAGTCTGTTAGAAATATTTTAGGGGAAAAACATGATATGTTTCGGCAAGGATTCACAAATCACATGACAATACAAACAATGCACACGGAAGAAACATCGCTCTTAAAAATTACTCGATGACTTATCCTCTTCTTTTATAGTATCAATAACATTTTTTTTTACATAATATATACAATACAGTATATACATAATTTTGTAGATACTAATTTTCGTATACTTTTTCTTAACTGCATATTATTTTACAGTTTAAACTAACAATATGATTTGGTTTAACTTATATTACGTGTATTGTTAACGGACAAAAACAACATATTTGTTTTATACAAAGGGAGAACATTCGCCATAAATAATTGTTCTTGTATTTATATGTTGATATGTTATACAAAAAAAAAAAACTAATTCAATTAATTTTAAATTGAGATAAAAAAATCTGGAAATAAATACAATATTTATTTTTAATAAACTTGTTCTTACACAATAAAAATATAAGTATTACATTGGGATTTCTTTTTGTTGTGTTTCATTGTTGATAGAAATACAGATAATTAATTGATATAAATATTGTTTAATTATATTAATCAATCATGAATCATGTTTATCTTTTGAAACGTTTTTATCAAACTTTATAATAATTATTATAGATGGCGTTATATTGAAAGAAGATTTTATTACTGTCCCCCTTTTTCTATTTCATAATATATATAATATGTATTTTAACACAACTAGCAACATTATATACTTTTGTTCTTTTGGACAGATTCAAACGAACAAAAAAGAAAATAGCTCTAAGTATTGAGGAAAACACTTATACATTGCGAAATCTGTTACTGATGTGAATATAACCACGTCTATAGCTTATACTACATAACTACAATAAATTCATCTTAAATATTATGTTCCTATATAGTATACACTAAAAGTAAATTTGTTTGTTGATTCTATATTGGTAAAGAAGCTTAACAGAAGAAAACTGGCCTTGGCAATATACAGTCTTAAAAATTTGTGACTAAACCAAAATTATACTCATTTCATGACGATGTAAAACTTAATATTATTTTAAATGCAATATCATATTGTGTCTTTGGGTCAGTACATTATGCTTGAAATTTATAATTTAAGTGATTTTTTGGAAGTAGCAGCTGAAGTACTAGAATAAACATTGAGCTGTTTTATGACTTAAGAGCTGTCAATTATAGTAACAGTGCCAAGGAAAATCCAAGTCTTTATTCGATCAATGTAAATTACATTTTTTATTTTCGCCTTACTATGATATCGAGTTTGAAAAAGTTTTGTTTACAAGTAAGGCAATAAAAAATTTAAAAGACATCGACCGATTATCGTCTTTTTATCATTAGACTTTTATAATTCCTATCTCGATCAATTGACAATCTTTGACTTTTAAAACTTCATTTATTTGACATTGACAGCTGACAGTCCAAACTCCAAGTTAGATAAATCACCACTTAACGTTTATTAAGTACCTTATCGCGTTGAAATAAAGCATACATCTCGTTTTAATAATTTGAGCAAATTCTGATTTACTTTTAATATCGCAGACGGCAGAATCCTTGATAGAGGGTTTGTGAAAGGTCACTAGTTACTGTCCAAGTTTCTGTGTAGTCTTAATTATAGGAAATATCCAGAATAAACTCTTAGCCGGCTTATTATTTTTTGGATAGTTCTTACAAAAGTCAACGAAAATGGTTGTGTACAGTGGAGATGAAACATTGGATAGAGCTCTTGAAAGGTGGCTGAATATTGACCTGGTCAGTATTAATAATTCGTAATAAGTAATCTTAATTCGTAAAGTACCAGTTACTTTGAATACTTAGTAATCAGTTTTACAATGTTATTCATTTACTATTAATACGTTAAATGTACATAAATGTTTGAATAATCTAATTTATTTTCATGTTAAAACTAAAATTAAAATTACATATTTTTTAAATATCATAAAAATACACTTTTCTGCATATGTTCTTTTATATTATGTAAAATACATGTTTTGAGTGTATATAGTGTGACTTGAACATTAATATGTTTATTCAAAATATATTGTTACATGAAAACATGACAGTAGGAATAAGTTTTAATTATCACTTCTTGTATGTTATAAAGATAGGTATTTCTTGAAAAAGAATTGATTATGAAACAAATAATTTTAAATAAGTATTTTATCAGATTATATTTTACACATTATAATTAATGAATTTTTCACTCCTGCACATACTAAATAATTTATTAAATTTAAACAATTTTCTTTAATTTGTGTGATTTGGTGCCTTAGTAATAAAAAAAATACCCAAAATAAATAGAACATATTATATGTAGTGTGTTATTTTCAAAGTTTAATCAGATTAATTTTCTTATACAGTGCAGAGCAACTCGGGTTGAAGTTATGGAAGATATAGATGCCGGGCGATGGGATAAACTGAAAAAGACAATGCTGAGTCGGCAGAAGTTTGGGACAGCAGGGCTCCGAGGAAGGATGGGGGCTGGATACATGTGTATGAACGATGTGGTTGTACTACAGACAGCTCAGGTAAACATAGAGACAAAACCTCTCAGCATTCAATGTATTCACTGTGAGAGTGCCAGGTCCATCATTGCAGTGAGAGGAGCTTCAACAGTACCTGGGACTTGGACCCAGGTGTAGGTTTAAGGGACCCTATCTAACGCGCGTTAAACACTCTCCACCGTCCAAGCTGCTCTCTCTACCTAACCAATGGGAAATAGTTATTTGTAAAACAATATTTAGAATGACTTAAAAACTTACAATAAGTAATCTTGGAGTTTAAGTTCGATAATTTGATATATTTAAACAAACAATTTATGTTTAAATAAACTAATATAAACTTTGAATAAGATGTCAGTTTAAGATATAAATTTTACCGAGTTAAAATTTAAATCAGAAAAATTTTTTGGTAAATAAAGTGTAATTGATATAAAATCAGATGAATTATTTTAAGTATTAATTCATTTCTATAAAACAAAAAGATAATATTAGGTAGATTTATTTAGTTTTAATTTTTTAATAGTAGTAGCATTTAGAACAACAAAACATTTTTTGTCCATTCCATTATCACTGACTAAACAAATTGAATACCAAGTTGTTTTTATATATTTTTATGAAGAATCTTTAATATTAATTAGTTGAACTAATTTACTGATTCTCTTGACTTGGCCATGGTCTTACAACCGATTTAATTGACTATTTAAATTTTCATAGTGTTTAGTAGTAAAGTTTCATATTTTTTGTAATTTAATATGTTAAAAGCGTCATATCAGGTTTCATAGTGTTTTTATTCCAGGGTATATGTTCTTACATACAGAAGATATGTAATTTCGAGCAAATACAAAGCGGTGTTGTCATCGGTTATGATGGAAGATACAACTCAAGGCGGTAAGTTATTTATTTAAATATTATAGGAGTTTGTATATGTATTAAGTTTATTTTCTTTGTTTATGTGAATAAGTATGTATTATAATGTATATGTATTGAATTTTTATCTTATCACACGTCATGAATTAAAACATTTATAGACAAGACATTAACAACTTAAAAACACAAATTTGAGTTTAAACGCGATTATCTATAAACATAAGTTCAATTCTATATAACTAATAACTTCGGTTCAATAACAACTTTCTTTCAAATATTTGTTGTAATAATCAGCAGTTGCTTTTCGATCAAACACAATCAAGCAATAGATTAGAAAAAATAACCTTGTAAGATATTGGCGGGTTTTCAATCATTTCTGTCATCTTAAATTAGCTTGACATTAAAATTCTAATGTAATGTAGATTACATCTGTGAACATTCCGATTTAACAAATGTTTTGTTTTCTTTGAACATTTTTATGACAATATTTCAGTATAATCAATATGTTTTTTTAAGTTGACGTCTATGTGATGTAATATCGCAATTTTTTTAATTATGTTCAAAACTCTTAACTTCGATAACTTATCTGCCGAATATAATTGTAAACAATATATATAATATGATTTATTTTGTAGTATTTAAAACTGTTATATTTAGGTGTATAGGAATTTTATATGGGACTAGTTTTTGACAGCGGTCTCGTCTGCGTTAGTTTCAGATTTTTTTTTTTTTCGAATTGACATATGCTGTTAGCCCTAGTGGCTTTGACAGCGTCACCGAGAGGGGTGGGTGGTCCTGATGGGACCGACCCGATTAATTCGGGCCCGAAGGGCCCGACCAGGGATACGCCCGTCCCAAGGGTGCCTCTAGGAGGCCGGACCTCGGCTTAGGACGTCGTTGTCGTGGAGGTATTAGTGGGTTGATTGAATGCATGACGCCCCCCGACGGCAGAACGCCGGAGTGACGTGTATGAAACGGGACCTCGCCTTCGCCGGCGAAGGCGGTGTGTGTTTCTGATGTCAGGTGTGTTGTTGGGATTATTGTTCGTATTGTCTGTCGTGATCTGGTCGTCAGGGTCTAAGAGGACGTCTTTGGGACGCCTCTTACCTAATTTGGAGTTTCAGAATTAGAAATGTATATCTGACCGGGAGTACTATGTGTCTCCTTAAAAACTACTGTTTTTTACTACTGTTATTTACTAATAAGAAGACTTTTTTTTCATTTCAAATGGATGAAAAGTATTCTATGTATGTTCTTTCACTTATTCTAAGCAATCTGTCCACTAATTTTCAACCAAACCCGTACTATACTCTTGACTTGTACGTGTAACTAACACGACTTTCTTCCATATATAAAGACGATATAATTATTTTAAGGTTTGCTGAGCTCACAGCGAAGGTATTCGTAAGTTCTTCCATCCCAGTCCATTTGTTCTCCGAAGTCTGCCCTACACCCCTCGTGTCATACGCGACAATATCTTATGGGGCAGCTGTAGGTATCATGGTGACTGCTTCCCATAACCCCAAAGACGATAACGGCTACAAAGTCTACTGGAGCAACGGATCCCAGATAATAGCGCCACACGATGAGAACATTCTAGAAGAAATATATAGCTGCTTAGAGTGAGTTGACAATAATGAGATCTGTCGCGATTATTCATTTGAATGAAACTAATATTATTCGGATTACTACATATATTTTATTATTTTTAACTACATACTACCGACGTATCGGTTACTTTGCAGCAACCGTGATCAAACAAACGAGATGAATAAAATAAAACGTAGTAATCCGAAAATATTAGTTTCATTTCTGTCGAGAGATATTTCAGAAATTGTTTAAAGTTTGACTTCGGTTTCGATTTAAACACATTTATTTCTCAGTTCACTTATAATAAGAAATTACAATAATTTTGCATGAGACTACATTTAAAAGTCTGCCTTATGAATTATATACAGTGAAATAAAATTTTGCGAGTAGATTTAATTATTATTTTCAAAATTATCCCTCTAAAGCATACCACTAGAGCATTGGAACACAAACAACATAACGAGCCATGAATTGGTGAAGGATTGTACAGAAGACATCACCAACAAATACATGGAGTACATCAAGACGTGTTTACACGAGGACGTGTTGGAACAGAACAGACTCGCGAAAATAAACGCGGTGTATAGCGCCATGCACGGCGTGGGGTATGAATATATTGTGAAGGCGTTCCAAGCTGCTAACTTACAGGTATTGTTGACTGGGTAATAGGAAAATATTATGGCAGTATCTTTGATATATATATAATATATATATTCTGAACTAGCTTTCCGCCCACAGCTTCGCCCGCGTGGAGTTCGGTTATATCGTGTTTCCAAAAGAACTTTTTTCTCAAGGTCAACTCTATCGCAGAACCAAATTTCATTAAAATCAATTCAGTGGTTTAGGCTTGAAAGCGTAACAGACAGACAGACAGAGTTACTTTCCCATTTATAATATTAGTAGGGGTTGTGTGTCTAAATATAAAACCTTATTTTATGCGAATTCACTTGTATATTGCAATTTGAATGTATACAGCACATAACAAATCAAAATCTTAGAAATTATTATAATATTGGATTCCTTAAAGAACTCCCTACTTACTTTAAATTTTATCATTGCCTAATCTCTCATTAACATAATATGTATAACATAAAGGAAAATTATATTATTTACTTACTTACTTACATATTACATAAAAAAATATATATATGACTATACATAGGCTAACATATTTCCAGTTACATTCGAAAGAGCCAGAAAATGTTCATCATATAAAAAAATTCCTTCCATAAAAATATTCTTTCTTTCTTTCTTTTCCATAGGCCCCTACCAGCGTTATAGAGCAACAATCCCCAAACCCTGAGTTCCCTACAGTTATGTTCCCTAATCCCGAAGAAAGGGAATGTTTAGATCTCAGCAAGGAATTAGCTGAGGAAAGAGGAATAAACTTGGTGCTAGTGAACGACCCTGACGCTGACAGACTGGCAGTAGCTGAATATAATAAGGAGTAAATTATTTAATGTCTACCAAAAAACTAATAATCTTAATAATCAATTTTGCATACCCTCAAATCGGTCCTAATGTGAGAAATTCTCATTATTGGACGACTTACAATATGTTTATTCTTTTCAACAACTTTGAAAATAATAAAGTTTCTGCACAAATAAATTACTAATAAAATCAATTATTTCCCACATATATTGGTCATTTACAGAAATTCTTACAAAATTTCAAGTTATAATTAAATGGATAGTAATTTTTTTGCTGAAACTAAATTCTTATGCAATTTTTCAGAGCAAAATCCTGGAAAGTATTCACCGGGAACGAAATGGGATCTTTACTAGGATGGTGGATTTTACAACAATATTGTGCACACAACACTATCGAAGAAGAAGTTTACTTGCTAGCAAGTTTCGTTAGCTCTAAAATGTTACGAGCCATCGCTAAAGGAAAAGGACAGTTGGTTGAAACACTCACTGGCTTTAAATGGATGGGTGAGAATAATGATTATAACTTATTAGCTATTGAAACTAATACAAATTAGTCTTAGTGGGTGAATTAATATTTCCGACGTTTTGGTATACAGAGTGTGTAGTTTAAAATGATAAAATACGAGTACATATATGTAGTATAATCCGAAAATATTAGTTGCATTTAAATGAATACTAGCGAAAGTCTTAGATCTCATTATTAGTCTAAATGAGATCTTCTTCAAGTATTCAATTAAATCACCAATCTTTTAGAATACTAGATAGAATCTCGTCTGTCCGTGATCACGGTTGCTACAAAGTAACCGAAACGTCGGGAGTATGTAGTTAAAATGATTAAAAACTCTTAGTTATTCCGAAAATATTAATAAATCTCATATGTGGATGACAATTAGGTAAAACCATTTAGTATATCTTGAATTATTTTCCTCAGGTAACGCCACTCTGCTATTATTGCAACAAGGCAAAGTTCCATTGTTCGCTTTCGAAGAAGCGATCGGCTACATGTGTAACCCGAGAGTACCTGATAAAGACGGAATCTCAGCCGCCGTACAAGTTAGTATATACTTACACTTACAATTAACTTTGTATTTGTAGGAATGAAAGTAAAAGAAAAGATAGACAAAAAACTTTCAGAATTAAATTTTATTATATTTTAAACAGATACATAATATAAGTGTACAGCTATTCTAGATTAAAAGTAAAATATGCAAAACTTGTACAACCCCAGATGGAAATATTACGAATATTATGGAAAAAACTTATTTAATAAAAAATTTGATACCATACAACTATACAAATTCTCCTTCACTTGACATTGTGTTTTCAACATTTGACGCTGCCATCAGTACAAAGGATGAAGTGTTTAAGGTGCGGGGCGGAGTAAAAGCAGAATAAACCGGTTCAAAACTAGAAAAACACTTGGCACGTACAAATTTGACATCACACCTACACTATCCGTGTACACTCACACAAATACAAGGCTCAGCTTAAATCAAACGCACTATAACTTAACTATAATTAATCTTATTACTATTAATATCTTTTAATCCTTATTTTTCCAGGTAGCCTCATTAGCATCGAAGTTGTACGCCAATCGGTCGACCCTGTTCGATCAGTTACAATCTCTATACAAAGAGTACGGCTACCACATATCACTGAACTCATACTACATCGTTAAAGATCAAAACATTATTCAGAAGATATTCAGACGAATCAGGAATTTCCACGGGCCGGGCGAGGTGAGATATGGCTCATATATGTATATTATGACGTGTATGTAGATAAGGAAATTACCCATTAACTTCCTATTGGACAAAAAAATGGGGAAAACACCTATCTAAATAGAGTTAATAATTTGTATATGACTATTGAAATACTTGAAAAATATTATAATCATTTTATATACTTATTTTATTTCAATAATCAGCAGCTTGGATTAGTGATAATTAATATAGGTGAAATAGGATGTCAATTTAGTCAAATAAAAATATGTTCTACTATGTGTAAATGCGAAAGTTCGTGAAAATGTGTGGATGTTTGTATCTCTTTTCCGCAAAGACTACTTAACGTATTTTTATAAAACTTTATCATAATGTAGCTTACATATAAGAATAAGACATAGACTATAATTTATCTTGGATTCACTCTTATTTATCGTGGCATAACAAAGTTATTGTGGATGAATTTACGTTTAGTCACAAACTATAGATGCCACTATCATATCTTACATTTTAATACATATTATACAATATTTTCCTCTGAGCTAAATTTCGAAGTAAAAACAGACAGAGTCAGAGTCAGAGACAGTATGTATTATAATATATTTCTCTTACAGTACCCGAGGGTAGTGGGTCCTTGTGAGGTAACATTTATGAATGACTTCGCGGCCGGAGTCAAAATACCAGAAGATAATAATAAAGACGCACATCTCAGTGAGTATATTATAATTATTGTTACTTATATGCCTCCAATAAGCTATTAACAAAATATTAATATACCTATATATAACTTATATCTCTGTCTCACTTTCGTTCGCCTTGAACGATCACACTTTTCGTAACGCATTCACCAGCTAACCCCCAAGCGTGCGTGATGTAGTTTTAGTTCAAAAATCGATGTCTCCTAAGACATAGGATCAGTATCTTAAACCTTACCATTAACATTGTTATAATTTCTTTTATATCTCAAGATCTATATTTTCTGTTTTCTCAAAGATATATAAAGAAAATTATATGGTTCATTGAAATCTTATATTTTTGACTATCTGAATCCATAACTAATGTTCAAAGACGATTCATTCTTCTAACTTTTTCCTCCTAACTTATTAATTTCCTCTACTAGTATAAGTATTTTTTTTATCTAATTTCATAACAGCATTATTCAAATATGGTTGATTTTTCAATCATTTTCCTCTTAACATTATAATCTATGCTGACATATATACAAGAACCTATTATATTATTTACTATATAATATATTTTGTTTATTACAGAGGTACTAGGTACGGGTCTAGACAAAGACTATACAAGCGGGGAGATGATCACATTCTCGTGTAGTTCAGGATTAGCAGTCACTGTACGTACGAGCGGGACTGAGCCTAAACTCAAATACTACACCGAGTATGTTTGTCACGCGCCTACACTCAGGTAAATCCTACTAATATTATAATTGCGAAAGTTTGTGAGTGTGTGTGTGTATGTTTGTTACTTCTTCACGCTCAAACGGCTGAACCGATTTTGATAAAATTTTGTATACAGGAAGCTGACGTCCAGGAATAACATATAGGCTACTTTACATCCCGGAAATCGTTTGACCTGATAATCCGAGGGTAACACCGTGGGGTGCAGCTAGTAAACTAATAATAGTGGCTTGAGTTCGTAATGTCAGAATGAAAATAAGAAGCTGTTTTTTATTTTACCCAAAGTGGCAATAAATAGACGGTCTATCTGATGGAAGGTAGTCTTGAAATTATTATTAGTGTTGTAGATGCGTTGCCTTAAAATTGTGGTCATTTATGAACATTATTAATATTACTTATAAGTCACAATTGATTGAATGCATACCGTCGAGCGTCAGGCATTCAATCTCGCTGTCTCCTTCTATCCCCTCCCCTCAGGAGCGTTAAACGTTTAAGGCATCCTTGGAAGTCGCATAAATAGTTTCACTTTAATATAGATTATATGTGATATGGAGTAAGTCCGAACTTGCTACCTACAGAATATTGTTATGCAGTCACTTTAACAACTAAACTAACGTGTCATAATGTCTTTCGAAATATTTGTATTTATTAAAATGTAATCGCGACATAGTTTTATATATAATACCCAGTGAACTTCGTATCGCCCTATAATCAAGAAATATCTGTTACTTTTTTTAATAAATAAATTTAGGTTATGCCTTAGCCTCAGGGGTGGTTATGCAATTATTAAAAAGACGCTCATATATGAAGTTTGTATTTTTAACATAGTGCCATCTATTGAACACTTAACTTACTTCATTGTATTGTCTTAAACGTGAAACTTTTAGTAGACAAAGAGTATATAAAAGAAACCTGTGTTTGTTTTTTATTTCCAGGGAACAAGAGGAAAAGAAAATTATAATGGAGGAAATGGTGAAAGAGTTTATTAACGATCTTCTTCAACCTAAAGAAAACGGCCTGGTCGCCTGAATACATTCCGACTAATATTTAATATTATTTTATTCTGCCAACATTACCATATTTATTTAACCAAAGTTGTTATATTCTGTGATAGTTGTTTCCGTTGAACGTGACTTGTTTGTTTTTTAATTTATTTTGTGATATTTTAATCATAATTTCCGAACATATCTTTCGTTCATAATTTTGAATTACATACAAGTTTATTGTTAATTTTCCATGTACATTATCTCAATGTGTCAAATAAAATTATAAACTAAGGTTAGTTTAACAAACCTACAAGTCTATAAGACTCGTGTCTTATACTTTTTTTATACAAATATTTAATCTATACTATATTGCCATATGTAAAAAAAAAACATTTTGTAATAAACATATAATATAATTTGTATTTTATTTTTCACAATCATATATATGTGTTCATTCTGTCTCGCTGCTCCTCTCGCCAGCATCTGCCTCTAATCGAAGTCTCTCTTTTTCTTTAATATTTTTTTCTATCAAAGTGTCTAATTCCGGACTTAATAGAACTGACAATCCCGCTGTTATCGGTACCTTTGAAAACATCAATATTTTTACTATTAATAAAAACATTAAGGATATTCGGACTTGTTTACTAGTTTTAATGATTATATTAATACCTCAGCAAATATAGGTCTAGCAGCATCCCACCTCTCGATGTGATTGTCAATGATCTTGACGCAGGGATTCGCTTTCGGTATAATGCGACTTAAAATTCTGTGAAATTTTAATTAAAACTTAATTAATTAACTCTCTCTTTTTTAGTTAGTAGCGTTTCCTTGATTTTGCCAATGTGATATTAATCTAAGCGCACGGTAGTGCGCCGGCCAAGTTCCAGCAACAGGCCGCGCGCATGCCGTGCACTATTTACACGAACCGTTTCGACCCACTTTTGACCCCCCTGTAGCTCAGTGCCTATTGCAAGTGCAGAGATAAAATTGTACCTACTTAATCATATACTAGTACTAAAGCAGTATGCCAAATTTCATAGATAAAGCTTCAGTAGATCCTGAAATATGACCCTGTGAAAATAGCTAATTTTGGCACTGACTCACTGACAGGTAATCAAAACCTTTAGGCCACTTCCCATTGTTTTAGCATTATGAAATTTGGTACACAGGTTGTGTGTTATGTGTAGATTAACAAAAAAATTAAGAAATCGGTCAAGCGTGAGTTGCCTCAATTCTAATATCGAATTTTTAATAAAAATATTTATGAACCAGTGAATACAACGAGAATACGAAGCGGTGTAATTGGGGGGGGGGGGGGGGGGGGGGGGGTATAAAATATGTAATAAAAAATTTAAGAAATCGGTCAAGCGTGAGTTTAGGCTTAATCGAATATCGAATTTTTATTACACGCTGTATATTAGCATCACTTGTATGTTTATTTGTTTGTATGTATGTAACTCTCCTTTTTTAACACGCTTCTTATGCGCTGCTGTGATATGGGTATCCAATGAAAGAGTTTGAGGAGAAGAATATTGGGACGGCAAAATATCCAGACCAGAGGAAATTAATATCCAGACCAGAGGAAATTAATAATATGAGTACATCTATCAATCGGTGATAAATGAAACTAAAAACTAAAAAATAAATATAGTTTAAAAAAAACTAAAAAACACGCTCCAATGATGAAAAAAACCGCGTGGAAACTAATTTAACCTTTACAACCTTGGAAATTAATTTAATTTAAATTGTTTAAAATAAACAATAAATGGTATTTTTGAAAAAAGCGTGGGGCGCTACTCAAGAAGTGATATATGAAGCTCCCCACGCTTTTTTTCACAAAAATACCATTTATTGTTTGTTTATTTATTTATTAATTAATTTGATCTACCAACATTTGTACACATCATCACATACTTAAAATACACAATACACATAACTTAAAACTAGGTGTGACAAACATTTACAGGTAGATACATCATGCTTAATATTCCTCCCAGCGCGAGCCGCGGTAAAAACAAAACCAATAAATTTTAATAAAAATATAAAAAAGAAATAAAATAATAAAAGGTAAACTTACAAAATAAAATAAAAAATGAAATACTGAATGAATTGTTAATTTACTTTTAAATTAATATTATTGTGAAAAAAGTGTGGAGCGCTTAATTTAATTTAATTATATAAATAATAAATTAATGATACAATTAATTAAGTGTTACGTACAGCACGAAAACCTGCCAAGTTGAAATTTAGAAGTATTATAATTTTAGATATTTTTAACCAAGCACCTACGTATTTTCACAACTATACCATATTTTAAGTTGGGTGTATGGTAAAGTGAATTTCGGCCAGATAGACCGTTGACGTGAATAAGGTGGCGGGTAGTGGCTGGATGTGGAAGGCAGAGGACTGGGTGTGGTGGCGAGTCTTGGGAATGGCAAATGTTTACCAGTGGATCATGCTGTTGATGAAGATGATTATGATCGATTTCAAAGTGCATCTAAACTTGGTATTAGATTGGATTTCAACCCTTTTTTAGGCAAACAATTAGCCGATTGGAACTTGGCCCCCTTTTTAACAGGCATGTTTTTGGTGATATTAATTTACTGAACTATGTAAAGATGGATTTGTGAATGAAGAAAGTCGCGAATTATTTTTTCGTCTAATTCAGCAATTACATTTGTGACATAATGTAAATATTTTGTAAAATAAAATATTTAATTAGAAAATCGGAAGCGAATAATCTTACAATACTTATAATAATAATAATAATAATAATAATCTTTATGAACCCCACATACATGATTACTTATTTTGTAGCACCGGTATAATTTAAAAAAATATTCGAGTGTTGTCACACCTATACTTAAACTGCTTACCTAATTGAAATTAATTAACATGGCAACACTAACTCAAATAACGGTAGACACGTAGTATTAAGGAACTGTATCTCAAGGTCAGGTATAAAACACTTCTCTCTGTCCATAATAGTGACGGGCAGCTCGCCTCGACTCTTCTCCAATTCCCCTTGCTTGAAGAACTCTGTCAATACGGCGGCCTGGAGATATTTAGTAGGAAAATATGTAATAATACTTCATATTATGAAAGTAACTGGTTGAAAGCGTATAAGATCTAAGATTTTCGGGAGTTTTCATTGAAATATGACTAATATTTTCGTATTTACGATGCGTTTTAATTATATAATGAGAATCTTATATCGCTTGCCGGTAATCACAACTGCAAGAAACCGAATCGTTGGATGTATATAGTAATCGAAAATATTCGATTTATTTATTTAAAGTCCTATAAAAAAATATGGAAAAGTTGATTGAAAAGTCATTCCATACAGATATAAGGCATATAAATATTTACTATCACAATTCCTGAAAAAATATTATATGTAGGAAAGGTATTTAATGCAATTACACACAGACTTTAATAGATGTCATAGAATTGTGGAACAACTGCCTATAACATCCTAGTATGAAAGAACTATATGGATAAATTTATATTTAGTTGTTTAATAAGATCTTTGGAAGCGTTGGAGCTTGTTTGTCTATATCAAAAGGAGAACTTGAAACTCTACTAAAGTACAGTTAGCAATTAATGAAACACTTTAGATGACAAATATCCCAAAAACTCATACAAAATACACTTCTACCTCTAACATATCTTGAAAATTATCCCACTTTATTTCCCCATGTGATGTTTTAAAGTTTCCTTTCAGAGTTCACACTAATATAAAACTAGAAGAGTTAAAACGAGTCCATAAAAAAGCAGAATATGAATAATAATATCATTTCTAACAAAGATAAAGGCAAGTAGTCACCGCTGTCTTCTTAACGCTGCCCCAGTCTTTAAGTTGATCGCTCAAGTCGGCCGCGTTCATCATCATCGCTTGGAGCGCGCTCGTGTGAGATCGATTGCCTTTTTGGAAGTCGTATGATATAGCCTTAAAGTCGTTTAGATTTCTGGTGGACAGAAACGTAGCAATTTCTATCATTAATGGATTATTAGGCAGACCCTGGCTGAGGCTGGGAAATTGCCAGGAAGTAGAAGAATAGATTATTACCACAAAGTGCTATCGAAGGGCAGTTTCTAATTAATATCAATCAAATGTCTGTCTCACGTTTGAACCCACGATACGTTGTACATTACCTTTTCAAATGAAGATTAACTACCAATCTATTCTACTACAATAGACATAATACCTCTAACTATCTAAGAAAATCTCATTAATACGTTAATATAAACATGATTTACTTGAAATAGTTAGCTAGATCCGTAGCCAGTATGTAATCTCTGAGTAATATAATGGCCCTGTCATACTCCCTCCTCGGTAAAGACTCCAGAATGTCACAGCCGTCTGTATTTAGCACGCACATGGCCTGCGCCAAGTGATGTCGCTCCATCACACTACCCTCGCTAGAGTATAATGCTGCTAACGTGGTCTCTGGAGGTAATAGGAACCAGGGAATAGAATAATATATACCAAAGACGAATTAAGCGGAAGAAAATATTAGACCAAAAAATATGGGGCAGAATTATTGTCTTAAGATCTAATATATAAACCAATATTTGATAATGAGATCTAAGACGAATGAAATGATACTAATATTTTTTGGGCAATGAGCAGAAGTGCTGAAAAATAGCTGAAACATCGGAAGCATTTAGTCTTTTTACAAAAAAAAAATCACGCGTAGTACATTCGAAGAATATTTGTTTCACTTAAACCAATATTCGATAGGAAAAATGAGTTAAATTTCATATGGACATGATGAGGGTTTCTTGGGAAGTTGAAATAATGATGAATACTAACGGCCCTGTATTTGGAAGCTGTTAGTGGTCCCGCGGTGATCCAAATCGTGAACTAAGCCAGCCACCATATACATAAGTCCTTGGAGCTCACTGGAATAGTTAGATATAATATATATATATATATATATATATATATATATATATATATATATATATATATATATATATATATATATATGGTAGTGTCTCAAGTGACAATCAATAAGAAAGTGTAATGCTTCTATATTGAATAAAGTTATTTGAGTTTGAGTTTATATATATATGCTAGCTGACCCGGCAGACTTCGTACTGCCTCAATCAAGAAATGAATAATGTCTTATTTATTTTTTTGGACTATACCTTTAAGCCATAAATCTCCATGCTCTGAAGTGCGACAGAATGATTGACAAATTGAACTATTAGTTAGTTGTCAAATCTAATGTCAAAAAAACGTTTGTATGGGAAATAGAAAAGGACTGTTTTTAGGGTTTTCTCGGAAATTATTCAATATTTTTCAGCTTTTAAATCTTCCCTGAACCTCCACGAACATGTAACTAAGATAAGATAAATCCGTTCAGCAGTTCTCGAGTTTTAGTGAGACTAATGAACAGCAATTCATTTTTATATACATATATAGATATCACATAACTACAACACATGAGTACTGAGCCAATAGCTTAAACGTACGTGTAGTAACCCTGGGACACCAGCTTGTAGTTTATGATAGCAGCATACGCCCACTGAGACACGTTGAACGCGTGCAACCAACTGTGGTAAGGAACGTCCCGGTAACCTTTCTTCACGTGCAGAATAAACCTTGCCAGCTTTTGGGACTTTATATTGAATCTGGAAGTTTTTGGCTGAAGATAAAAACTAGCATAATATTGAAAATTGAAGAAGTATTTAAATAGTACTGCTGTTATTTTGCTTGGATAATCCTGTTCAAATATTCACAACTAAAACGCTATTACGCCACAAACAACTCAACTCTACAAATAGATACCTAAGCTAGTTTTTTCTGCACTCTTGATGAATTTATTCAAATTTTAAAATAACTATATACTTATGGACAATAAATAATACTTTTTATCAAAGCCAAGATCCGAGAACATTTTGAACACGTAGCACGGCAGTTCCCTGAGAGGTAAAGCTCGCAGATTGAAATGTAAGCTGGTTATATGAGCTTGGTTGTGGAACCCCGTGCACTCCAACATACGACTCACCTCCGCGTCGCTTACCTTCAACCATACGTTATAATATATTTTATATAAGGTCTCCTATAGATGAGTTATAAGGGATTTTTTTCTCAGGGATTAAGAGAGGATATGTTCCATAAATATACAAAATTTTATGCAGCTATGTATTTTTTTTGCTATTTTCACACAATTCCTGACTTTACATTAACAGAAAATTAATGTTTAACAATATATACGTAATTTTTTTAAGTTAAAATAAAAGTACAATCATAGCAAAAGATTTAACAGAATAAAAAACCTAGTAAACCTGATTTACCTCTTCTAAATCAAGACAAACATAGCAATTAACAGAATAAGGTACCTATTACTTCTGATATCTTGTATAAATCTAGAGATACATAACAATTCTTACCTACCCTACACACCAATCAAAATATTTACCTTCATATGATACATGACCAATTCATTAGTGAGAGCGTTCCTAATGTGAGCCTCCTGTATCTTCTGATACACAACAGAATGAGTGATGCAAACCCCACAGTATATACTGAAAGCCAAGGCCATCTCCTCGTCCATAGCATCAAAGTATGGATCGCCGATTTTATTGATCAAGAGACCCACACCTATGATGCCTGAACGCTCGCAAATTGGGAAGCAGAGGATTGACCTGGGATTATAATCAGTATACTAGCTTTCCGCCCGCAGCTTCGCCGCGTGGAGTTCGGTTATATCGCGTTTCCAAGAGAACCTTTCAAAAGTCTGGGATAAAAACTATCCTATGTTCTTTCTCAAGGTCAACTCTATCTCTGTACCGAATTTCATTAAAATCAGTTCAGTGGTTTAGGCGTGAAAGCGTAGCAGACAGACAGACAGACAGACAGACAGACAGAGTTACTTTCGCATTTATAATATTATATATTATAGTAGGGATTTACTTCCAAAAAGAAGGAATCTAAAGGAAAAAAATAGGTCAAAATCCCCTACTTGCATTCTATGTCGGGATAACAATCTATAGACGGGTCGAAGGCAGCGTGTTCCTTGGCGTTCTTGCAGTTGATTAGTTTACCAGTTTTAATAACCTGTCCCGTTATACCTATGTTTATAGGAAACCTTCGCTCTGAGGATTCATTGCCGTCCTGGAGAAGTCCATTTTTATGCTAAGTTTATTATACAACAAAGAAGTATATTCCTAATAAAAATATTCAATATACGTTACCATCTTTAAATTAAGTCTATCTATTTATTAACAACTAGCTTTCCGCCCGCAGCTTCGCCCGCGTGGAGTTCGGTTATATCGCGTTTCCAAGAGAACCTTTCAAAAGTCTGGGATAAAAACTATACTATGTTCTTTCTCAAGGTCAACTCTATCTCCGTATTAAATTTCATTAAAATCAGTTCAGTGGTTTAGGCGTGAAAGCGTAACAGATAGACAGAGTTACTTTCAAATTTATATATTTTTTAATAAAGACGTACACCTTGCACCATATGTCCGAGATTGCTTCGTTCGACCAGTTCCATTCGGTCCACGTCTACCAACATTACAGAGCAATGCTCCGCTTTCGTAAGTTGTTTGGCTTGCTCCATGGCCATTTGAAGCAGAGTCTCCAAGGATGCCACCTTTCAAATAATAACATAATTAGTTGACGGCGTATTTTATGCACAATAACAACGCCAATGGAAGCAATATCAATAAAACAGAGCTAAATTTGCTCAATCACCAGACTTGGTAAAAGATCTTCAAGGAATTTTAAATTCATTGGAATCTCATCTGCAAAATTGTTGAGATATTTTTAGGTCGTTATTTTAATCATATAATCGTTTCCACGCCTAAGAAATAATTTATCTCAAAGTGGACAGTAAACCAAATAAGTTTGGGATCCTCTGGCATTATACAACAAGCCTAATACATGAAAATACTTAAATACGGATTCTAGATGTAAAAAAAATACCAAATTATGACGCTACCAATAGAGATTTATACGCATTTGCATATGCAAAAATACAAGTAATATAATGTGACCGAAAATAAAACGGTGTGTGATCATTTTTAATCAATTAAATTAATAATTGTGATCAATTTTACTTGTGTGAACAGTCTTCTGGCTACACGCAGTAACTGCTGACATTTCTGTTTCAAAGTACACTCGTATTCCAGAGCAATGCTTTTCTTAAGTACTGGCCATACAAACCTGTTAGATTCAAAATGTGCTTTGAGAAAATAATTTGAGGGTAGTTATACGATAATAATAATAATTACGTAAATCTAAATAAACTACAAAATTATTACATAATAACTAATTAATTTCTTAATTTAAATACATACACAAAACACTCGTGTATAATCAAAGCTACTTGTTCTTCAACAATCTTCGGGGCGACGGCACAGATTATAATTGAAAATGGATTATCTACTACTGGAAACATTATGACGCGTTTCTTAGACTCCTTAGTCACGAACTGGGATTAAAAACTTTAATTAATACAAATTAAAGTCTTGGTGAATATTATTATTATAAGTAACAGTGGTATTATCAATTTATTGTAATATTGAGTGTAATCAAAAAATACAAACCGGTTGTAAAATCGTTTGGACATCGGATCCAAAATTAGACAAAAAATCACTTTGGTCGATAGACGATTTTAATAAGTCGGAAAGCTTTTGCGTCATCTACAATTATTAAATTGAATTAATTTGAATTAAAACTTTAACATGATTAGTTTAAGAAAAAATCTATCAACATCTTTACTGATTTGACCATCTCAATACTTCATATTATATATTGCAATCAGAAAACTAGAAGTATAAATATATATTTTAATTAAAATAATTACGCAAATCTTAATTTTTCGCGACAACTGTATCAAACCAACGGTTTCAATCGAGGCTTCAACGCCCCCATGCACTATTATCTCAAACACGGTCTCGGCGTCGCATTCTTCTTTTAACTGGACAATAAATATAAGAACAATTTTCATTCATCGTTATTCTTATCTTAATAAGATACTATACTGATCATCTAATCTAATTATCCTCGGAAACTTACGTAAGAGTTAATTTTTATTTGTAATTGAGAACAGCTATCGTCAGTTAAGTTCATTACCAAATCTAATATTTTACCAGGATCACTGTTTTGGATATGTTTTCGTTTATTCGTCTTTTTTAACGCCGCCATTCAAATTATTAATAAAAATTATTAAATAAGTGATTAAATATTTTTAAATTATTAAGAAATCAATAATAATTTTAAAATATAACGTTTCGTCTTTATAAAAGTAGATGAGATTTCATAAGTCAAGTTTTTCACAGATTCTACTTTTCGAATATTTGGATACATTATTATTAAAATTATAATTAGATATATATGTATTACTTAAATAATAATTTTATTGTGTTTATAATTCAGTCTAATTAATCTAGTACAACATTTTTATGTACAATTTTGAGACATATTAAACAATATGGTAATATTGTTTTATCTGTCATGAATAGCAAAATTTGATATCTGTTATTTTAAAAAGTAAGCTAGAAAATCAAAACAGCTGATAAGTGATGAAAAGTTGTCTCGAATAATTTTAATTGGTATTTATCTGATACATATCGGATTTAAAAATGGCTGAGATACAGACGTTAATTGAAATGGGTTTTCCGAAAGACAGAGCGTAAGTTTTTTTTATTATAAAACCTATTTAAAAACGATCAGGTTACATTAATATCATTGGTTTTAGTGAAAAAGCTCTGGCGGTGACAAATTACAAAGGTGTAGAGCCGGCAATGGAGTGGTTATTAGCTCACGCTGATGATCCAGAGCCTAGTACGGGACATATAATTGGTGAAAACCAGCCACAAAGCAGCAATGAACCTTCTGGCGCGGCCGCCGACACTCAATCCAAAGAGTCAGCTGAGGAAGAAGCGAAGTCATTTAAATGTGACGAATGTGGAAAACTGTTTAAAAATCAGGATGAAATGGAATTCCATGCTGCGAAGACGAACCACAGTAGTTTTTCAGAATCCACCGAAGAGAAAAAACCTTTGACTGAGGAGGAAAAAAAAGCTCAGCTGGCATTACTGGAGGAGAGAATGAAACAGAAACGTAAAGAAAGAGAGGAGAGAGAGAAGGTATTACAATAATATGTTTTACTCTTGTTATTATATTTTGTGTGTATTAATAGTTAAATTATTAGTTTTCTCCTTCTGAACTGTATGAACTTAACCTTTCTGTGTCAGTCTTGTAACTTTCTTCTGTGTGCATTGTAACAATATAATTAAATTCCAAGTAGTGTCGTGAACTTTTATTAAACCAATGTAACAGACATTAACATCTCCATATACTTTTCAAGAAGATGTATATTTGTTAGAAAATATTTAATACTAACTGTATTCTTTATACACTAACAGAGTTGATATGGAAAAAATATTTTTTTGCATGAATCTACAACACACAAATCATATTGTTTGTTTAGTGTAAATTGAGTATGTAATATCAATATTGAAGAGTAATGATTTAAAGTATAGACTAGTTTAAGTGTAAGAAAACAACAAATATATAGGATATCTTAAGATTGTTATTCTATCATGTATGAGGAAAATATATTAAGCTATGATAAATCTTATTTAATATTAATCAATAATATTATATTTGAATTTTTATTTTGTGAATTTCTAATTGGAAAACAAATAGAAAGTTACTAAGGTATTATTGAAACATGATTATTATAATTAAAACATTACTTAAAAACTTCGTTTATACTTTAGATTTTTTCATACACCTTTATTTTCAGGCTGAAGCATTAGAAAGGGAGAGGCTCCGTATCAAATCAGGGAAGGATTTGCAAGAGGCTCGGCAAAGAATGCAGGAACAGGAAATGCAGAAACTGGTCGAGCAACGAAGAAGGGAGAAACTAGAAGATCAACGAGCAAGGGAGAGAGTTCGTGCACAAATAGAAGCAGACAGGCAGGCTAGGAAGTATGTATTTATGTTAATATACACTATTATACATATATGTGATAGTTATTGACCAGTAACATTCCATTATACTATTACAACTAACAAAAATATATGATATCTTAAATATAAAAGGTGTCCGTTTGGGTTATAGTAGGTTATTCCGAGTCAGTATCTACTTAGGATGACGGTGCAAAAAAGTAAACTAGACATTTCTATTGATTTTTAAATAACTTAAACATGATTGGAAAACAGTGGAAATGAAAATATACAAAGCAATAATTTAGTGTGTGGAGTGAATGAAAGCATGTGTGTGAGTTTGTGCATATTGGTGCATGTGTGTGAATTCATTTAAAGTATCTCATGATACTGTTTAGATTTCTCTACATGAAAACAATATTTACTTTGAATATTAGCAACATATTTTTAAATGACCTTCATGGTCTACATATGATTTATTCTGTTAATATCCTTCTAGACAAGCTTTATCTGGTCAACCGGCTCCAGAACCAGCCCCGGCACCAATCCCAGCACCAGTAGCAAGCAACCCTACACCCAAAACATATGACTCAGCTAGGATCCAGCTCAAATTACCCGATGGACAGTCAATATCGCACACATTCAGTGCCAAGGAACAATTGGCCGCTGTAAAGTATGTTATACTTAATATTATTATAAATGCGAAAGTAACTCTGCCTTTCTGTCTGTCTGTCTGTCTGTTACGCTTTGTCACCTAAACCACTGAACTGATTTTAATTAAATTCGGTACAGAGATTGATTGGCCTTGAGAATGAACATAGGATAGTTTTATCCCAGACTTTTGAAAGGTTCTCTTGTAAACGCGGTATAACCGAACTCCACGCGGGCGAAGCTGCGGGCGTAAAGCTAGTACTTACTATTATCTTTGAGTTCATATAATCTTTAAGTCTTTTCATACTGGCTGAGGCAATGACATTAAATCAGATACTTTATACTTGTAAGTTCTATCAAAATTGCACCATTTGTTTCAGAAATTAGTCAGAACAGACTTATAGACCAAAAGTTACTAAACTATTTTTGGTATGCATATTATAAAGTTTGGCTCAACTCAATAAGATAAAATTTTGTTACTGTAATGCCATTGCTATAATATTTTAGTATATTATTAAGGAAGTGACTATACCTATATACTAATAAAATATATTTCTGTTTATTTTTACAGATTGTATCTGCAAATGAATAAGCCCGAGTTTGCAGACAATGACAACTTCAAGTTGATGACAACATTCCCGAAGAAGATATTCACCTTTGAGGATTATGAGAAGCCGTTAGAATGTTTAGGTAATTATTCATATTGGAAATATAAAACACTAGCTTTCCGCCCGCAGCTTCGCCCGCGTGGAGTTCTGTTATATCGCGTCTCCAAGAGAACCTTTCAAAAGTCTGGGATAAAAACTATCCTATGTTCTTTCTCAAGGTCAACTCTATCTGTGTACCAAATTTCATTAAAATCAGTTCAGTGGTTTAGGCGTGAAAGCGTAACAGACAGACAGAGAGACAGAGTTACTATCGCATTTATAATATTAGTAGGCATACATACACAACAGAATAGTGACATAAAGATATCACCATTGAGATCCCTTCATAATGATATTACTAAGTCATTACAAAAATAGTTAGCACACTTGTTGACAAATTATTATTTGTTAATGAAATAAACCCTATAAATATGATGAAAATTACTATGTCTTTGAATATCTCAGCAAATGCACTATCATAAATATTGATAGCATCTGTAGAATTTTCCAGGAATATTAGGATAGGTTTGCTACTTCCTGTAATGTATTAACAGAACTTTTATATTACTTTAATTTGGCCTCACATTGTTCAATTATATATATTTTTTAAATGCTTTATTAGTATATTAATATCTGTTAAATATGACGGCGCATCCGTCAAAAATCATACGTCAGGTTGACTTTTAGCTGTCTGAGGTTAGCCGAGTGAAGCGTCATTGTGATGGTAGCGAGGGCGGCCATCTTTATTATGGAGTATCGTGCGAGATGACGCCCGCGCACCGCGCTCGTGACGAATCGCTGTGTATCGAAGTGATAGTGATATCTAGTGTTTCGATTGAGTTGGTGTCGTATTGAATAGACTGTACTTTATCCCTTTCAAAGTATGAGTTCCCATGAAGGCCCTCCTGTTCTTATAACGCCCTCCTACATCAGAAGTGGGATCGAAAGGGCTTTAAAATGAGGAGAGTAGTGATCATCCATCTATGTTAAACTTTGTAAAAAATAATGAGAAACTTGTCGATGAAAATAATGTCAACTTCTCAACTAACTTCGACGACGTAGTTGATCCGGTTCAATCTGGATCGTACGGAAGCAGATATAAGGGTTAGGACGTCTCGTCGTGTCTTGATCGTAAAAGGTACCGGTAATTGAGGCTCGCCGGTGAAGGAGATATCTGTGTGACCATGGGCCGAGCCGAGGGGAGTTGACGACGTCATCTGGTGAGACTGTTCCTTTTCTTTTTAGTAGTGGGTGTACTTGTTCATGTAGTACTAATGTGTGTCTGTATCTGAAAATTTTTCAAATAAATTTCTGTGTACTTTGAGCAATGAAGTAGTTCCCCTGAAAGGCATCTGAACGCGTAGTATACGGTCGAAGCGAACGGGCGACGATATGAGTTTCACGCTTACCCACCACTTCGTAAGATTTTAATATTAGATCGTATTAGCGAATAAAGGTCATTCAACCTTGCGCTTCGGTACTGAATACTCTAGTCATACTTCGTGTACATTAACAGTCAATTATTATTAGTGTTTCTACGTCTATAGACTTATTGTAATACACAAATTTTAAGCCCGGTCATAATTCAAAGTGTTTCAGTGTCTCTTTTGTTTCATATTATTAAAGAGAATATTATTCTTGAATCCGTGGTTGTTGGACGGTACCTTGTAGAGTGGGGGGTTAAAGGAGAGATAAACAGTGACTACATTATTTTCTCAAAACCTGAAACGACAAAAACAGATAAGTGCCCAACCTCAGACAGTCTTAACTTTTCTTGTATCAAAACTTATTTGGAAGGCGACGATAACAAAGCCCTTATCGATGTTTTTAAGAAGTATAACTCATTTTATTATTAAGGGCACCTCTTAACTCTTTAGACCCTAATTCTTTAGACCCTAACATAGTCTAAGAGAGACCTTACAAATTATAAGAGGTTGTTCGAAAAAAAAAAATGGATGCCCTCTTTGAAACAATCATTTTACACTTTATCAAGCCCCATTCTAATTGTAAAAAAAAAAAAAACCCGAATGACAACTCTGACATAATGTATGTTGACTCTAGGGAGATTAACACCAATTCTTATAGTAAGCCTTTTGTTTTAGAAATTTTATACCGAACTATTTCCGCCTAGTACGATCCTTATGTCTACTCACTAAGTTAAAGGGGTTAATTAAACGGTCAGAAGTCCACGGTAATATTCGTAAATGGATAGTTCAAATACTTACCACGGAGTCTATTCTAACTATATTTGATCGCGAGCCTCCTATAAAATTACACACGAATGCCAGCGCCAACGGATACGGTACCATTTTAATTAAATGAAAGAACGGAGTTCCTCACGTTATTTCATATTTCAGTCGCCGGAAAACTGACACGGAATAAAAGTATCATTCTTATGAACTTGAGACCTCGGCAGTCGTTCGAGCGGAAGAATATTTGAAGCAAAAGCTATATGGTCATCATTTTATCGTTTTCACGGGTGGCAATCCTTTCAAAGCTTCTTAGTTAAAAAAAAAAAAAAAAAAAAAAATTAACACCGAGAGTACATAGATGACCCTGAGCAGGGCACTTCCAAGAGCGACAAAAGCAAGGCTCAAGTAGTTAATAAGTCTGTGCAGTTTGTAGAGGTAAATCAAGGGTGGTTAGCGGTAGAACAAAAACGTGATGCATATGTTCAAGATATTGTTGCTCAGCTCTTAAATAATAAGTTTCCCGATTCAATTAGTCACATCTACGATGTTAGAAACAATATGCTATATCGAAAAAAAAATTGAGCGAAACAAAGTTAGTCGTTGGTAACCTATCGTCCATCAGTCCCTTGTATGGACTTAAATCAACCATATCCATACTGAGATAGACACGTTTAGTTTCTTGATGGAGTGCAACGCAGGCAGGTATTTTTAGGTGTTCTGGGATTTGGTCCAGTCACCTTTTGGGATTTAGTCCTCTAGTTCGGTTACCGTCCACTTTTTCAATCACTAGCGGACGTTTAAAGCTGTCCGTAGTTCTGTCAGGGAACTGACCAATCAACGCCAGTATGTGCTGCAAATAGATATTAGATAAGCGCTGACCATATTTTGAGGTATGCGTAACATACTTCGTCATCACCACATTCCTAAGGCATCAATTCTTTGCCTGTCAACGACTTTCATAGTCCACGTCTTTGCACTATACAGAATCGGATAGCTAGATAGATAGAAATATAGAGAAGGCAAGCGTTCGTATCAGATGCATTTTTGTTCCATTAATAATTTTCCTATCTCTCCAAATTTTATTCAGTGGGGTTATTGCTATTTTGGCCATGTAAATTCTCCTACGGATTTGCATACATTTTATTGGCATACTATTCACATAGATATGACTGGGACATTAAGTGGCAAAAGCGACAGAAAAGAAATACGCGTCAGTAATGATTGATTATGTTATCAAGTATGTCCTTTAAGAGCATACTATATCCCTCGATGCCAGTTGTACTATTAAAGCGTTGAGAAAAGCTGTTTCTCTTTTCGGTGTTCTCAAGCGAATTGTTATATCGGGGAAGGGGCTTTGTAAGCGCGGACTTTAGAGAATTGAGTAAAACACCTCGTATAGAACTTTACTTTATAACAACAGGGGCAAATAAAGCCAACGGTCAAGTAGAAAGGGTCATGCAGATTTTAAAATGTCTGCTAACTATTATAGAAAACGATACCCATAAAACGTGGCGTGACAAACTTCCTGAGGTACAAGGGACGAAACCGCTTAGCATTCAATGGATTCACCGTGCAGGTGCCGGGTCCATCGCGTTGCAGGGAGGGGAGCTTCAGCAGTGCCTGGGACTTGCGACCCAGGTGTGGGTTTAAGGGGCCCCTTAACTAACGCGCGTTGTACGCTCACCTCCACTGTCCAAGTTCCTCTCCCTACCTGGCCAAATTTGGAAGGAACCTGCTAGGGCTGCTTTCGACGTACGTTCCGAGAATGAATTAATGTTGGTTCTGGACGGGCCCAAGTCTTTTAGTAGGTTGTAGAGAGATTTGGCTGTTATGCCTCTCGCTCCCACCTCTACCGCGGACGAACCTATTTCGAGTTAGTTCGTTAGTGAGCTCGTAATACTTAATGACCTTGATGGCATGGTCTTTGGGGATGTTGGTTTCCCAAGGCACCGTAGGCTCTATCATCACAACGCGCTTTAAAATACGCGAATATAGAAATATGTCTGGTCTGGAGGCTGACGCACAAATATCCTCGGGGATTTTGTGTTGTTTCTCATACGTATCCAGATTTAAGGATAGAGTAAGGCTTGACGTTTGATTTTATAGCCCTGGTGCTCTCTCTCACAAAACCTATTGATCGCTCGTTTGTGGTTATTTCCCTTTGCGCTCTGGCTACCGAAAGACTAACCGCTTCAAGTATGATCTCTAAAACCCTATAGTGACGACGCGAGAATTGACCGCTGTCCAGGAGAACCTTACATCTCACTAGCAAATGCTTAGCAGTTCCAACTGCCTTTCCGCAGATATAGCAAGTGTTTTCGGTACCTTTACCCCATCTTACTAAATTACTCTGATCTGGGAGAGTCATCTAGCACTTAATAACACAAGCCGTAGTGTTACAGGATATACTCCAACAGAACTAATGTTTGGCATTCGCGCGCAATCTTTAGGGATATCATTAATAGCCCAAAATTCAAACGAGCCGAGATTAGATTTAGACAATATCCGGAATAAAACTTCCCTCAACACTGAAAACGCAGATCAAAAGGAAATAGTTAAATTTAGTAAAGGCAAAGCCCAAGTAAAACCTTTTTTTCTTTCTCGGGGAGATTACGTTTTTGTTAAGTGTAGCGAATGTTACCAAACTAAACTGCAAAGAAAGTTTAGGGGACCTTTTATCATAACTAAAATTCTAGACAACGATAGGTACGAACTGAAACATACCGATGAATCTAATTGCACTTTAAAATACTCTCATGAAAACTTGGGCGCAGTACCCAGAGGCTTTGAAGGGTTAGTTGACATATCCACTGAACTAAGTAATGAGGAGGCCGAGACGGCGGGTCATGGAGTGGAGAGAATGGAAACGAAGCTATGTCAGATGATGAAAGTGAGTAGCTGAGTAGCTCTGATGGCCTCCAACATTGATAAACCATAAATGAGTTGTGTAAGTTTGAGTTGGTGTGTTTGAGGTGGCGATGGAACTGGCTGATGCGGCCGATGTTTCTAGTAGTGATGGATCAAAGCGTGCAGGGGCTGGCTCGATGGAGTCCACGTCCGGTCGACGCTTGATCAGGTTGTGAAGATGGACGGGCTAGCTCTGTGGAGTCTATGTCCGGGTCATCGTTCACTCACATGAGTATAAGTAGTGGAGATGATGGGGCTAGCTCATTGGAGTCTCGATCATCGTTCATTCGTTTGGCTGAGTTGTTCTGGATGCTCTGCAGATTGTGGTCAGACGAATATTGTCGTCCAGGTCAGAGCCATTTAAGTTGGCTGACTTGTTCTGGTAAGACGAATGAAGTCGTCCGAGTCAGAGCCATTTAAGTTGGCTGACTTGTTCTGGTAAGACGAATATTGTCGTCCGAGTCAGGAGCCATTTAAGTTGGCTGACTTGTTCTGGTAAGACGAATGTAGTCGTCCGAGTCAGGAGCCATTTAAGTTGGCTGACTTGTTCTGGTAAGACGAATGTAGTCGTCCGAGTCAGGAGCCATTTAAGTTGGCTGACTTGTTCTGGTAAGACGAATGTAGTCGTCCGAGTCAGGAGCCATTTAAGTTGGCTGACTTGTTCTGGTAAGACGAACGTAGTCGTCCGAGTCAGGAGCCATTTAAGTTGGCTGACTTGTTCTGGTAAGACGAACGTAGTCGTCCGAGTCAGGAGCCATTTAAGTTGGCTGACTTGTTCTGGTAAGACGAACGTAGTCGTCCGAGTCAGGAGCCATTTAAGTTGGCTGACTTGTTCTGGTAAGACGAACGTAGTCGTCCGAGTCAGGAGCCATTTAAGTTGGCTGACTTGTTCTGGTAAGACGAACGTAGTCGTCCGAGTCAGGAGCCATTTAAGTTGGCTGACTTGTTCTGGTAAGACGAACGTAGTCGTCCGAGTCAGGAGCCATTTAAGTTGGCTGACTTGTTCTGGTAAGACGAACGTAGTCGTCCGAGTCAGGAGCCATTTAAGTTGGCTGACTTGTTCTGGTAAGACGAATGTAGTCGTCCGAGTTAGAGCCATTTAAGTTGGCTGACTTGTTCTGGTAAGACGAACGTAGTCGTCCGAGTCAGAGCCCTTTAAGTTGGCTGACTTGTTCTGGATGCTTTGAACATTGTGGCAAGACGAATGTAGTCGTCCGGGTCAGAGCCCTTTAAGTTGGTTGACTTGTTCTGGATGCTTTGAACATTGTGGTGAGATGAATGTTGTCGTCTGGCTTAATTGCTACGAGATGCTCGCCTTAAGTCTTAAGTACCATAGCACATTTTGATGATTGTAACTAGTCGTTTGTCAGGATGCCGAACGGAATAGACACAACTGTAGTTCATTGATCCGAGAACCGCCCGAGGACGGTCGAATGTCAGTCCGGCCGTGACGGCGCATCCGTCAAAAATCATACGTCAGGTTGACTTTTAGCTGTCTGAGGTTAGCCGAGTGAAGCGTCATTGTGATGGTAGCGAGGGCGGCCATCTTTATTATGGAGTATCGTGCGAGATGACGCCCGCGCACCGCGCTCGTGACGAATCGCTGTGTATCGAAGTGATAGTGATATCTAGTGTTTCGATTGAGTTGGTGTCGTATTGAATAGACTGTACTTTATCCCTTTCAAAGTATGAGTTCCCATGAAGGCCCTCCTGTTCTTATAACGCCCTCCTACAAATATAATATGTATAGTTATATGAGTAAAACAAAAAAATATTCAACTATATTTGGCAACTTTGTTATCCTAAAAATTGTTTTCAATTTTGATTCATATCCCATAAAAGATAACTCATATAACTCACTATGGAAAGACGCTTTATGGCAGAAAAATACTAATTTGAACCTAATATATTTTGTATATTTACAACGCAACAGAAAATTTTGAAAGTCGAATAGATTTTTCATTATTTAAAAATTATTTTGTCTTCTTTTTTTAAAGATAAAAACAATAAATGTCACTATTTAGTGGATCACCTAATGAACTAGATTTATTCTGTGTCTTTATCTTTATATTGCTCAAATGTATAGGGCTGAAACACTACACATTCTTTGAATGGTATCCAATTTTTCTTTTTTTATACGAGGGTCAAACTGAAAGTTCTTAGAAAATCAAAAACTGATGACATTAGCCAGTTATTAGTTTTATTATATCTTTTCAAAATATTGTCCATTCACGTCAATACACCGCTGCATGCGATGGAACCACTGGGAAAAGCATTTTGCCCACTCGTCCTTAGGGGTCTCTTCAATGGCATCGCGATAAGCAGCCACCGCTTTTTCAGCATTCATAAACCGCTACCCTTTAAGTTATTCTTTAATTTTTGGAAATAAATAAAAATCACAAGGCGCGAGGTCGGGGCTATACGGCGTGTGACCCAATAATTCAACGTTTGATGTCGCCAAATAGTCGATCGTTCGCTTGGCGGTGTGCGACGATTCGTTGTCGTGGTGAAGGAGGATCCTACTGCGAGGTCGTTTCTCTCGAACTTTTTCCAAGACAAGTGGCAAACAATTGGTCGTGTACCATTCTGCAGAAACTGTTTTTTGATCCTCTAACACAATTGTTACGAAATGACCTATCTTTCCAAAGAACGGGCCACCACTTTTTTTCCCGCACTTCGATCTCTCTTCACTTTAGTTGGCAACTCCTCGAAAGGACACACCCACTGAGCAGATTGTCTTTTGGTTTCAGGATCATAACAGTAAATCCAGTTTTCGTCACCTGTTAGTATGTCGAACACAGCATTTGAGTCACCTCCCTTAAATCTTTCAATCATTTTACGGCACCAATCCACACGATGGAGTTTTTGAGCGTCAGTCAAATTATGAGGTATCCACCGGGCGCAAAGCTTCCTGACCGCTAAATATTCGTGGAGGATTTTGTGCACTTGACTCATACCGATGCCTAAGTTTGTCCGAATCTGCTGCTAGGTCACTCTTTTGTCAGTCTCTATCAAACGCCGCACAACACAGATGTTATCTTCAGTCGTCGCCGTAGAAGGCCGTCCCTCACGTAAATCATCATTGAGATTAGTGCGACCACGTTTAAACGCATTAAACTAGTTGTAAATAGTCACACGAGATGAGGCTTCATCGTGAAAGGCCAATCGTAGTCTATCATAACTTTCTTGTTGACTTAAATGACATCTAAAGTCATACAAAATCATTGCACGAAAATTTTCTCGTGTTAAATTCATGTTGACGTGACACAGAAAATTTTCAATTTGCCGCCAAATCGTAAAACAAATGACAAATGTATGAAATATATACTCAGTAATATTGGCAAAGAGTTCTACTTTCAAATTTTAGAATTATTTTTTTATTATATTGTTTATAAGTGGCCAATTCTAAGAATTTTCAGTTTGACCCTCGTATATAACTATTTTTCCCGCCACTTCGTCCGCGTCAAATTCGGTATTATTAATATATGTACATATATCTGACCAGGCGAACTCTACTCCGACCTACGGGCTATAAATAACCAGATATTGGAATTTCCTAAGTATTTTGATTCTTTTTCGATCAAACAATTGAACATCCTATGTCCATCTCCTGGATTTAAGCTATCTCCCAACCAGTTATCAACCATATCCCTACAGACGTTCTTGAATTATAAATACAACTTTCTTTTATATACATATATAGATTTTATAATATAAATATAATCTAACATATTATATTTCTATTTACAGGTCTTGTGCCATCAGCAGTTATAATTGTGTCAAAAGGTTATTAAGATCACAAGTGATTCAAATCCATTCTACTGTATTGATCTTCATATAGGTACATTTTGGGTGTATAATAATTATTAACATCTCATTGAGCTGAAAGTTACATTAATTTATAATGTGTCTATAAAATTTGGTTGTTTCAATAAAGATAATTAAGGTGTATTTATTTTTTATTTATTAGGTTCTCTTCTATTAGTTACTGTGAATGTTTTTGTACAGAAGTAAATTTTTTGGAGAAGGTTCTGTACCTTAAGGCTTAAGCATATGAATTACATAAAAAATAACTTCTTAATTAATAATTTTATCTCATCAAAGGTCCTCATTAAAATGTATAGTCGGTATTAGTGTTGCCAATCTTATACAGGGTGATTGGTGAATTACTATCGATATTTGAGGACGTGATATTTGACGATCATATGTGACAAAATAAAAATTAATATAACATAAATATTAATAAACTTCTGAGTAAAGATAACCAAAAGTTATGTAATTAATTACGCATCGTATGAACACCCTACAGATTAGGTATACACACACACACACACACACACACACACTCGCGCGCGGCAGCGTGTTGTTGTATCAGCACGCCGCCGCACGCGTCCACACTTGGAACACTTGGAACGTGTACACACTTTATTTCTTTATACGGAAATTTGGTCAAAAATTAAGTACCTATTTTTTTTACATAATTCGAATGAGAACCATGTACCGAGTATGCTCCTTAAATATTGATAGTAATTCACCAGTCACCCTGTATATTAAAGGAGAAAAATAAACAAATGTCATTTAAGTTTCTTTATTGTAACACCTATTTAATTTAAATATTAATATATCTATGAAAAATAGTGCATTGTACAGTCTTTAATATTTGAAATTCTAAATTATTTTAATACATGTCAAAAGTATATAAAAAACTGGGAGGAAAATGGCAGAAAAAGTGATTACAAGAAACCGATCATAGAGGAATGGACACATTTATATGAAAAAATAAACTAATTTTTTAAGTTATTTCCTTAATTTTGTATATATATACTTAGATTTTGCAATCTTTTATATGTCCTCATAGAAAAAACTCCTGTTTTTCATCTTAAATGTCTTCAATGTACATTTCCTCTTACGATTTCTCTGTATTTCTATCAATTAGACTAGTTTATGACCGCCCCTACAAAGTGAACCATTGCAACCAAGTTAACAGCTTGTATAATTCCACATACCATGTATATTTCTTATACTGTGGGTATATTATACCCTTTGTAGTGTGACAATTTGTAAGTATGCCTCCATTCCTATAGTTCCGAGTTACGACCCCATCACAGTCAGTCAGTTGAAGTTCTTTTGTGAAGCAAATCCTAATCTCGGATATATAATTGTCCCCTCCTTCCTCAACTTTACACTCAATTACGGGATTTTTGTTTATTCTCTCTTTAATTGCATCGTTTATATCAGAGATTGTATATTTTTCAGTATTTGATGGCACAATACTACTCTTTTCAAGTATGTCGGTCATTGTAAATGTTTTGAGGAATTCTAGGCCATTTTGAAAGTAATGCAGTTCCGAGTTGAGAGGTTTGAGGATAGCAGCACATGTGCCGTGTTTGGCCCATTCATGAGACCAGAGAGCATATTCTGAAGTACCTGAAATAAACATGATAAATGAGTCCTTGAAATCTATGACAATAACACAATATTAGATTCATTCTTCTGTTTGTTTTAACATTTATATTGCCTGTTAATTCACAGGAAATTATTTCTGCCTTAAAGCTTGTTTTAAAATCAATTAATCTTGTGTGGAATTACATTACTTGGTCCCATTATCTTTTGCTACAATACTTTCTTGATAGTAAAATAGTTTCATTATGATTTCTAATCACACAAAGCTTATTTCTTTTTTTCAAAAGATACCTATATTACTTGTTATTATTTTATATTTCATTAAAAAAAAATAAAGACTTGCATTAAAAACTTTCACTTTAAACGAACAAAGATATTAATTAAAGGCATTGGAAATGACATACTTGATTGTATTTAGAAACATTTCTTTGTTATGTAGAAAGATAAGTAATGAAATTTCTGGATTTATGATAATAAAAGTTGTTACGACCTACTTATAGTACACAAAGATTTTATTAACAACTGATAACATGTTTCAAAAAAAAGTTTACCTCCATAAATGTTGGGCCATTTTTGTAATAACTCCTCTTCAATAGGCCTTATCTTTTCAGGATCGAAAAACCACGTCCTATTACAGAAGGCTGGTCCGATCATACCCATTTTTGTAGGCCAAATGCCATGTATTGTCCAAGTCTCGGAATTTTTTGGCATTGAGCAAGTGTGGGAAGGGTTGTGCTTTTTCCATTCTTTGCAAGCTGTTGCAGGCCACTGTTGTGTGAAAATGAGCAAATCGAATTCAGATCCCGCGTTAACGGTTGGCACTGCAAAGTGAATACTGAAATCATAATATAATTATATAGCTTTCGCAGTTTTAACACATATAAAAGTAAATTATTCGTACATACATGAATGTGGTGAATAAAATAAAAATAGCTTTAAGTTCCGACATTTTAAAACAATATTACACGAGCACACGTTGATAAAATACTGTACATTTGTTGTATCTACTAAATTCTTATAGACCAAAAATATAGTTCTAAATTCTGTCAAATATTTGTCACTTCAACTGACATTGACAATATAAACAAGCCTAAACAAATTGAAAGACTGTTCTAAGCCAACTGTAGACTATATTGGAAAATTGTTTCTAATATAATTATATAGGTAGTTGACACATTGTTTTGTAAAAATGAAATATCAATAAGCAAACAAGTTATCAGTTTCGCAATTTATTATAATTTCTTATAGTGTAAGCTTATATACGTGAGAATAAGCAAAGTAAAAAGGAATTAACAGACTCAGTCTCTTTAGTTGCATATATACATATATTTTGAAACTCGAAATTTTTGTAAGAAACTTGAAAACAATTAAAAAACGTTGTGTTGTTATATAACTTGGGAATGAGATACATACACAAGATTGGTATATTAAAATAAAAATAAAGTATTCTATTACTAAACTGTAAAAAATAATCAGCTGTTTTTTTTACTCGGCATATCGAGGTCGTTGACCTGTATACCTGGAGTATACTATACAAACAATATATCTAAATTTTTTAAAAAAAACTCTTGAATTTTTTATTTATTCAAATACATTCCATATTTTACATTAATTATTTAATAATATTCTAAAAATAACCACATTAACCATAAGGAAAACATATTATAAATGTTTGCTTGTTTTTAAAACTACCATTAGATGGCGCTGCTTAATCTCTCTACGTAACGGTTACTTTGTTAAATGCTCAATCACATACAAATATTAAGTGATATATTTTTGTACAATTATTTAATTTATGATGTTCCGAGTTTTATCTCACTTTATATTTCCATATATTGTTATATGGGATACATTTTCCTCATTGTAATAAAAAAACAGTAACAACTATTAAAACAATAAGTGATAAAAAACAAAACTATTGCTGTTCCAAGAGGGTTAGTTTCCAGAGTTGGCTCGGAGACTATATGTGAGTCGTTTATCAAAATAAGACCTGGTTATGTACCGAATCAAGGTCAAGGTGAAACCAATAATTTTATGAGTCCATTGAGATATCGCAAAGCTTTATTCAAGGTGATGAAATAGTCTGGACCGCTTCACAGTCTTTTTTCTGCCAAAATACACATATCACCCAACCGAGCTTCAATTATATTTTATTTTAATGAAGTTTAAAACATTCGCGAGCTTGTCTCATCAAAATTTGAGTTACGATCATGTTTATATGGAAAAAATATATGTCATAGCATTAGAAATTAAAACCGTACCAACCCTAATATATGACGTAATTTTTTGTTTTAATATTGAAGAAAAGTTGTTATATCAACCATTTGAATAACGATTATCTAAATATGAGAAAATATTATGTACCTACTGTTCTTTTACATTTTCTTCAGGAATGATACTTGTTTCTAACATCAAACATTAGAATAACAATTAAACATTACGTACGTACGTAATTACTAATGTAAATTTTATTTTCTACCTTAATAATAATTATACATATATTTAAAAAATCTATTATGATTTAAGTTTTTGGTTGGTTTTTATATATGTATTATAATAAATGAAAACTTGCAATATTCTTAATGTAACGTCAAATGTGACTCAAATTTTCCGCGTCTGAGAATTTTCTAGACGTTGTTCTTAAGTTGAGTAACTAAAATCCAATTTTGTATAAAGTTCCTGGGAAGTGCATCCGTGTATTGATTGATAACTGGCGCATGGTTGTTGAGTTACTACGTTCTTCCCTGTTAGTTGTTACCCACGTATATAACGTTTATGTAACTACACTTTAATATTATTATTCCTTTATTAATTTATGTTATTTAAAATATAAATTGCAAACAATAGATGAGTTAGATCAGGAGGATAATATATCTTATAGGTGATTTAAAATGCCTTTAAAATTAATGAGATTTGTAAAGAACTTGCAGTGAAAAGGATGTATATTATATGTATATACTATATAAAAGTTAAATTTATGTTTAAATATGCATATATGTATGTATAGTTTCATGTATCTATCTAATGGTAGGTCTTAATGAAAATACCTTCGATAGAGATTTCTAGGAAAGTATCTGGGAACAGTCTTTGTAATTGGAATCAGCAATGGATTTCGAAAGTTCTAGAATAGAAAAGAAGTTTCGGAAACAATTAGAATGAATAATGTACGTCTACGATCGTGGTACGTCTAGAATTTTAGATTGCGAGGTACAAAAGGGTTCTCAATAGAAAAACATAAAAAAATACAAATATTTTGTATATTTTAAATATAATTTAGATAATATTAGGAATAATTAAAAAAAACTCTGCTTATTCGACAATTAATAATATTGGACAAAAAAATTTGGAGGTATACTTAAGAACATGTATTTATTTTAAGAAAATGTACCACTCTTCATTAAAGAGAGAAGTCCAATTTCTATTTCAATCCATGATTAATCCCTGAACCTTTAGAGTAAAATAGGTTGATTAAGATTGTTATTACCAATAACACATCCATAATATGTAATGTTTTTGTGAAGGTGGTAGAGCCTAGCTGTGGTCAGTTACTAGAGCTCGAACATGGTCTGGCTCGACCGGGGAAGTACCACCCTCTCACAGAAGATCGGCGTGAAGTAGCCTTTAATGGCTGCGTTTCGTCCGATGAGTGAAAGAGCCGGTTGCCCTTTCCCTATTCCCACCCTTTCCTACCATTTCCTTATTCCCACCCCTCCCTAATCCTAAAAAACAAGGCTGGCAACGCATGCGCAACAAAGATATTGCGGATGGCCATGGGCGACGGTAGGTACCTTCCATCAAGTGCTCGGCCGTCTGCTGACTGCTCGTTTGCGACCTTTCACTTAAAAAAAAATTATAACTCACATGAAACACGGTGCAGTGAAATGTTGAATGAAAGGATTGGATAGAAAAGATATAGATTGGAAGATCGTTTAAGTGTATTAAGAAGACTAAGGGATTAGAATTCCATATAAAATTACTCTAGAAGTTATGTCCAAACAAACGGAAATCTCTCAATCCACCAATGACTGGATTTGATTAGATTACGTAAGAGTTACTACGTTTATTAGTAAAAAAATATGATTTTGAATGGATGTTGATATGGTTATGATGGTTTTGGTAAGGAGAAATTAAAAACAAGTTTTCATTCACTTGGAATGATATAAAATTTTCAGAGTACAAGCTTTCACCTTCCAGTTTAGGTGGAATCGACAGAAGATTTCGATGCATCTGATGTTTATTTTGGTTCTGTTAATGAATAAGTGGGACTGTCTAAAAATTTCTTTAAAATATTCTTATAAAAGTACGAAGGGAGATAAAAATAATTATAACATGTCATTAGAACTCTAAACTGCACAATAAGCAAAAAATATATAGATATTTACTCTTTGGTCATACACGTCTCAGTCATAGATTATGCAGCATTATATTAAATCTATATTAATTTTATTATAGTCTGTGGCTTGCTAATTTAATTCAAATGTCAGTGCATTCATATTATTCCAAGGTATTTGAAATAAAGTTTCTGTTCAAACTATTCTTACGTCCTTAACATTAAGATTAGATTCACAAATAGTTTTATTATCGTTGATTCGATTTTAATTCATGTTCGTCTTATTATGTGATTTTTTGTTTATTTTGTAACATTTTTAACTCGTGGAGGTCATACTATGAAACCAGTCCGTTATTTAAACCATTTATGTTTTTAAAACATTGCCTGACGATTTTTAATGGATATCAATATCGGTTTGATATTCGATATTAAATGATACATTTGCATTATGTTTGTAAATTATTTAATTAAAATAATAGCCGTGTTTAGTTTTGTGAATCACGGCAAGGTTTACGTTGAAACACTTAGCTTTAAATATAGCAGACTGCCTACTTGATTAGCAGTAGTGACTGTCGCCCATGGACTGCAACAGAGATGATGCGGATGCGTTGCAAACCTTTTTTGTTAAGGAAGAGGTAGCGGTGGGAATAAGGAAATGGCAGGAAAGGGAATAGGGAAAGAGCAACCTCTCTCACTCATCGGACGAAACGCAGCCACTAAAGACTACTTCACGCCGATCTTCTGTGAGAGGGTGGTACTTCGGTCGAGCCCGACCATATTCGAGCTGTAGTGACTTGACCACAGCTAGATTCTATCACCAAAAAAATTTCTTCCTCATATTCAACTTCTATGTTACAAAAGATTTAATATACAACGTTTATTATAAGCGCTACCGTTGTGTGTTGTTCGTATAAAAAACATGTTAATAAGTCAACAGAGCGTGAACAAAGTCGCGGACATCGACTAGTTGTAATGTATAATTTCTATTAAGAATATTTCAGTCTTGAAATTGTTTTTTTAATGAGTCAGTACATGAAACTTGAATGGACTGACAATATTTAATAATTATATTATTAAATTTATATTCAGTTAATAAATTCATTATAATATATTTCTTTGTATATTAAAATTTTATTTGTGATTTTTTTTTTCAATATAATAATTTTATATCTTGTAACTTAATACATAATTTTTCACTTGTATTTAATTGTACTAATTTTGGCTGCTACTTCATCCGCGTTTTCGGTCTTTTCCTCCTTCTACCTGGCAATTTCCCAGTTTTAGCCAGGGTCTGCCTTACATGTTTCTTAATAGTTTTGGCTAATTGTTTTTACGACCGGCCGCCTGCCTGACATCAACCCTCTTAGGGAATGCATTAATCAGTGATGTCTAAATGATCTAAAAAAGTACATATGACTCGGAAAACCCACATTGGTACTTGTCAGGGCCAGGATCGAACCCGCGCCCTTGTGCATGAGAGCGGGCGAGCCTTTTAGCTACTAAGTCACCTCTGACACAATTTGCAGTTTTGGCTACTACTTCATCCGTATTTTCGGTATTAATCTATGTTAAAACAATAGATATATCATTCTGATCACTAAACTATATTACTGTAAAGTTTCACAAAAATCCGTTTAGTATTTTTTCCGTGAAAGAGCAATGAACATCCAACATACATACAATACTTCGTCACAATATTTCCATTTATAATATTAATAAGACTATATTAAAACTAGGTCGTGTTACAATAGAAGGTATATATACGTGAAAGTTTTATATCTAGAAGTAACTGTTTGTTTATCACGCAATAATATAATAATTATAAAGCTTTCTTTGGATATAATATATCAAAAACGTCAAAATTTACATTGACAGCTGTCACTAGAAATATATTTTGACATTTAGACTTGTTAAAATACTCTTGTATTGAACTGTGGAAAAAAAACAGTAAAGAATAAATATTTGAACATAATTATTTTCACAATTAAATTAATATCAATAATAGTTCCGCGCATAACAATTCACGGTCTATATAGTAAATTTATGTAACTTTAAAAAGAAAAAGAAAACTTTACACATAAATGATCGTGCAATGTTTCCGTGATCATGGAATTATCGTATATTATAGAAGTTATTGATGCAGCAGCACCCCTTAATAACTTGACCTGAGTTTTTCTAACCTCATTTCTTTTCAAGCCCGCTTGGATGCACATGTCAAAAAAAATGGCGTGCTTCACGTTAGAACGATTAAGTATCACAATTACTCTTTTACATGGACCTATCCCAAGTCCAATTATAACTCTGGGATTTAAACAATTTAGATAAAATTAGTGTTAAGAATTTTATATCGAGTTTCACAATGACAGTTATAGTATTATGTATCTGTGGATCTGTTAATTAACGTCAAAAAAGTTTTTGCTATTTGATTAATTCCTATCAGTTTTATTTTATGTTAAAATCCTTTTATATATTATATTACGAATGAATAATAATAAAACGTTATCTTTATTCGAATATAAAGATGTTGTACCTATTTGTCAAACGGCTAAGCTTAATGTGGGGCACCTTCAGAGTATTTTGACCGAAGACGACCTTGCGACCAAATTGAGTTACGAATTCACCTTGAACTGTTCAACCCTCGGACATCGAGGAGTTTGAGTTAGAACCAACATATATGACACTAAGTAATAATGAACATTGGCTTTCATGTTTTTTAACAATATTATATACATATTCCATTAATATATGCTAACATTCTGAACAGCTAATATTATATGGGTACATTTGTTTATTTTTTTATATGTACTGAATATGGGTTAAACGACTTATTTATTTATTTATCACTGAGAAAATAAGTTTTCTAATACATATAATATGTGTTTCTTGACAAATACCAGCGTATATAATTAAAAACTAAGACTAACAAATCAATAAAACGTTTTGAACACAAAGAAATCACCCTCATAGACAACTAACGGCTGTTGAACTATGGAATTAAACATTAATGCATAGAAAAAAATAAAAACCGCGCGTATCCGGGCACGCGAGCAAAAATCGCGCGCTTTTCTCCGTGACGTGTTTTTCTGTTTAATTAAGTGAGTTGTGCTCACGCCATTCGAAAAGGATTTATTGGTTCGTCACGGTGCGTGGGCGATCTTCCGCGCAGTACCGTACGCGAATCCGATATATTATAACAAACATATGGTATTAAAACTCACAAAAATACGTGAACAATGAACAGTTTCGTGAATGTATTTGTGTTTTCAGAAATGCTTTAAAACTTATGTTTTGTGATATTATTAAAGCTATCAGAGAGTTGATCAAACTTTGTATATAAAAGAAAGTCGTGTTAGTTACACTATTTATAGTACGGATTTGACTGAAAATTGGTAGAGAGATAGCTTAGAACAAGGGAATGGATATAGGATACTTTTCATCCGATTGAAAATGAAAAAAAAATTGAACATATTCAAAATCTTATCTACTGTTTTTAAGGGGGAGTAGAGCTCGCCGAGTTAGCTATATATTTCTAATTCTGAAACTGAGGCAGACGAAGTCGCGAGCAATTGCTAGTTTAGAATAAAAATAACTAAATGTTATGAAGGCCAAATAATTCTTCTTCTTCTACCTGGCAATTTAACAGCTTTAGCCAGGGTCTGCTTTACATGTTGTGAATAGTTTTGGCTAATTTTTTTTTCGACCGGCCGCCTGCCTGACATCAACCCTCTTTGGGAATGCATTAATCACATAATTATACACCCTTATTTAAGGCGTATAACTTGCTGTATAAATGGACTATTCTTGATAGTAATAATGAAACGCCTTCTTATATGTATATTTAGTGTCACTAGGCCTATACGTAAAATATCCTCTTTGACCTTTCCTTATGTTACCTTGAGAGTACGTGCTCAGTTTTTTTTGCGAAACAATTATTTATAGTAATGAGATCCATATAATAAAAGGAAAAAAGAACAGACGGCCCACTAGTGGGACATAATCAACGTCGAACACTCCAGTATTGTAGGATAGTTGCGATTGAATTTGCAGTTTTCAATCCCTACTAATATTATAAATGCAAAGTAACTCTGTTTGTCTGTCTGTTACGCTTTCACGCCTAAACCACTGAACTGATTTTAATGAAATTTGGTACACAGATAGAGTTGACCTTGAGAAAGAACATAGTATAGTTTTTGTCTCAGACTTTTGAAAGGTTCTCTTGGAAACGCGATATAACCGAACTCCACGTAGGCGAAGCTGCGGGCGGAAAGCTAGTCATATAATAAACGTAGTAAGATTTAAGACTTTCGAATATTCATTTAAATGAAACTACTATTATTCGGATTACTACGAGTATTTTATTACTGTTAAAACTACATACTCCCGAAGTTTCTTTTCAGCAACCGTGATCACATCTCGTCTGCCCGTGATTTATTTTATACGTAGGTTGTATGAGATAAGGGAAACGTGTCGTATGTATTGTAACAATGGAAACTTTAAGCATGTCCATACGATCTCATTCTAGATTGACAAATGTCTGATCGTGTGAGTTTGATGTACTTCACTCGTATATAGTATTGATGAGAAAATTGTCATACAAATATATATTTTTTTTATATATGTGTGAGACGTAACCTCTTATCATTCTATGAATTCACGGTGCGTGTGTCGGATCCATCGTTGTAGTGAGAGGAGCTTCAACAGTGTCTGACTTGCGACCCAGGTGTAGGTTTAAGAGGTTTAAAAGAAATTTAATATCACTGTAATATATGATTATGGATGAAACTGCTGCAACAGGAGGTATATTTGTTTATATTTATAAAGATCTATAAACTTTCAATATAAAAAATACAAAATACAAATCGATAAAAGTATTTCAAAAGTCAAAATAATTTGATATATACATATTTATTTGTTATATGGAAAATTGACGTAGTTTTAATCATTGATTGTTGAACTCAGAGTTAAAGTCGAGTTGAGATCTTTGGTTAAAATCTTAACTGCATTAATGTCTTTTAATATTTCAATAAACAACTGTATTTAAACCGTGAGCCCTAACTTATATTGACGTTACTGTATCAAATATACGAATTCATCATCATCCCATCAGAGCCCACTGCTGAGCAAAGGCCTCGTCTTGCATGGAAGAAGTTTGAGCATTTATTTATAAGGACAACATACACCATTTATAGGTTTTAAAATAAAGGTAATTACATTTTTAGCTAAGTGTTGTTTCAATTAAAAGTTATCACGGCATGGAAAAGGACAGTATTTAGGAGAGAAAGAGAGTGAGTAGGTAAATCCCAGGAACTTGCGCTTGGTATTTTTGCTATACAGCGAAAAAAACAGTGTGAGCGTCGTGAAACTAGCTGAAATAATTACTTGTTGTTCTAAATTGATTAATTTGTAATATCCATTATTATTTTTTCTTTGTTTGGTATACATAATTTAGTAAGACAGTATTTATTTTCAATTTTTGTGGGTAAGAATTGTTTACTCCACGAACTATGTTTTTTATTCATAAAAACTAAGTTATAAAAGTTCTAACCATGTGAGAAGAGGCCTGTACTCTGCAGTAGGCTCCGATAGGCTGATGATCGTGAAGTTATAAATCTCACATATATATGTATATGTCTGAATAAAATAATTAATAAAGTAAATTTCACTTCAGAAACGAATCCATTCTGTTACATACACCCTAAAAGTTTAAAGTGAAAATGAAATCTTACAAGAGATTCCTTGTTTAATTCGTTTGACAAGAATTGAATCTTTAATAACATATAAAAATAATAAATATTTCTTTTATAGAAGAATAAAATCTAACTTCCTTTAATTATATTAGTTATTTTATTAATAATTAAAATACCATTAGTGTTCTAGAAGCACTATTAATTATTTCTTATTAAAATTTTAAATAAATCAAATAAAAGTTTAAAATATCGTCTGACACTGATTCTGAATGAATCGTACCTAGAAAAAGCTCAATGTTTATTGAATATCTACTAATCTACTATTACCAGATGAAATATTAAAAAATATATAATTTAATATCTGCATAAAATTTTAAAACAAAAAAAAATACGCGCTCAGTTACCTAATTATTTATTAATTAATAAAGCTATCTATCAAAGCATTAACAAAAAAAAGTATAGATGAATTCAATGTCTAACAGGTTTTGTTTAAAAGCTAGGACCTGCGCAGGCGCATGCCCTGTGACGTCATAAGAACATAGCTAGGTTGTATGAGTCATGACTGACTCACGGGCAAAGATTGTTCTGTACCTCTAACAGGAAAAGAGCTTCAATTATTTCAGTTGCGAAGGTTAAAACAAAAAGTTTGCATAGCATACAATGTGGAATTACAAATTATAGATGAAGCATGAATTCGCGTAAATTATTTTTAATAAATTAATTAGGTTTTTCTAAAAGCATATATCATATATCCTTATTGAAATAGTATAAATATATACTAGCTGACCCGGCAAATGTTGTTCTGCTATGTAAAAAATAGGTGTTGGTGATCAAAAAAGTAACAATTTTTGCTATATGAATTTTTTAATGCTACATTATAAAAAAAATGAACAACCCTCATGTCTTAGAGGTATAAAAAATAGACGTTGGCCGATTCTCAGACTTACTCAATATGCTCACAAAATTTCATCAAAATCGGTCATGTCGTTTCGGAGGAGTTCTTTGTCTAACACCGCGACACCAGAATTTTATGTATAAGATATATATAATAACCTATATTCTTCTAGTGTCTACTAATTAATTCACCACTTCCCCCGGACGTATATCCGCTCACGTAGTTTACTTCCACAAAAACCTTCCAAATGTTATGCTTACAATCAACTATTCACTATTTATGTTACAATCTCTTGAAGATTTATTGCTTAAGCTCATTTTGATATGGAAAATGTCAAATTAATATATGTTTAAATAGCTTTATACGTCATATTAATTTGACACAAAATACTCTTATATTAAAGAGACGAAACTTCTCATCATTCAATGTATTCACCGTGCGTGTGTCGGGTCCATTTTTGCAGGGAGAGGAGCTTCAACAGTGACTGGGACTTGTGACCCAGGTGTAGGTTTAAGGGGTCCCTATCTAACGCGTTAAACTCTCACCTCCACTGTCCAAGCTCCTCTACCTAACCTATGTTTAATATACGTAGGAAGTGAGTTGTACTATTTGTTGCAGGAAACACTTTCTTTTAAAACTTTCGTTTTGACATTTCCTGATATAAAACATTAGTTCATTATATATTAGGTTGTGAAGGAAATTGATTTGTTTATTTAACAAGTTACTGAGAATGATGAGTAATGAGTAACGTGTTGGTGTAAAATATATTAAAGTTTAAGTTAAAAAATATGTATATTCAGATTTAAACAGATGGTTTAGCTGTATTTAGTTCCGCCAGATGTCGCCTACACTTGACATTTAAATAAATACATTTTTTAAATACTTTATGATTAGATTTTAGGGTAATTGTTTGATAAAATTATTCAATTTAAAAATGGCTAATTTTTATAATGATTTTATTTTCTACAAATCCTAATTCCTTTAAATACTGTGTGATCGCTTGAAAGATATTGTTTTTGGCGATAAGAAAAGCTTGTAACATACTAGAAGTTACTTTAGTTTTTATTTTTTTACAGAATTTTTTTTGGGTATTTGATTCCAACAACTTATATTCTGACATTGAATGCGATTATTTGGATATTTATTAAGGCAGTTCATAGAATCAATCCTTTTCTTTTAAATTTCAAAAGCTTTGGAATATTTTAATAAAATATTCCATTATGTATTACTCGAAACAAATGTTCATTTAAAGTAACATGTTTTCAAAAAGATAATGTCATTTTTTTTAATAATTGATCGAAAATATTGACAAAGGTATTTGTCTAGCATAATTTTAAAAGCTTAAGCTTCATTTTAATAAACAAACGAAAATATCTTTTATCGTTTGTCTTTATTTCTAAATATATGTATTAACAATTTTTTTTATCTGTATACCTAACATTTATAAATGCCAAGTTATTAAATACAAACCAGTGCACAAAATATTTTACAATGGCAATACTAAGAACAAGAATTACATATTTTTTTGTGTTAACGAAGTGTCTTCAACATTATTGTATACTGAATTATTATATTATTTTAGTATATTTTATAGTAAAAACTAAAAATCATCTTTTGATTTAAGGCATTCTCATTTCATTTTTTCAATTTCATTCATGAACCTCATTTCAAATGTAAGTGAAATTAGTTCATTTAAAAAAACTTCAACAAAACAAAATGGCGGACAAAAAATATATAGTTTATATGGAAGACGTATTATTATATTGAGAAGAGAATATATATATTTTACGAGTCTAGTCACCGTATGATACATACATGCGAGGGCGTTGTACTTCAACATTATTATAGTATTGGGTTATCTGCCTCGCTAGGATCTAGATTCTAGGTTACACGCGCCGCTGTGACGTCACGAGCCCCGCCAGTGTAACCATCAAGCCGCTGACGTCACTCGCATTTAATGAAATTTGGCACAGATAATATATTATATTATTAATAGATTAACACCAAAAAGGTTATATGTAACTGGCTAATATTTAGGATTTTTTGTATGTAATTTGCTTTTGGTGATTAAAATAAATTTAAGGCGAATTTTATTTAGGTATATTTATGGAACAATGTGTCGATTTTATATATAATGATTAGGTATATTTGCTGAGTAAGATTTTTTTTAATTTTTAATCCCTACTAATATTATAAATGCGAAAGTAACTCTGTCTGTCTGTTACGCTATCACGCCTAAACCACTGAACTGATTTTAATGAAATTTGGTACAGACATAGAGTTGACCTTGAGAAAGAACATAGAATAGTTTTTATCCCAGAATTTTGAAAGGTTCCCTTGGAAACGCGATATAATCGAACTCCACGCGGGCGAAGCTGCGGGTGGAAAGCTAGTGATTAATAAATATTTTTATTCCGTCCTAAATATTCATATCATAATGTCATACTACTCGATAGGTTCGTGTTGTCCAAATTCATACACAATAGTGAATAGTCATTGTATTGACGCGACCATAATGTATTACAATGCTAAATAGTATATATATGGAGGGCCAATATTAGTTAAACTAGTTTAAAGGCGTAAGAATATCCTATTTTATAGGTTTTCTTATAAAAAAGTTATTTTTATCGTAATTAGCTGTATCGATGTGGGAGACTTCCTTTCATTAAATACTAGTTTTTGATCACGACTTCGTCTGTGTTAGTTTCAGAATTAGCAATAGCTGACCGGACGAACTCTATTCCTCCTTAAAGACAGTAGATAAGATTTTGAATTTGATGAACTTACTTATTTGTCTATTTTTTTTGATTGGATGAAATGTATCCTATGTCCTTTCTATGTTCTGAGCTATCTCTCCGCAAATTTCCATCCAAACCCGTACTATATTCTTGAGTTATAAATAGTGTAACTAACGCAATTTTTTTTTTCTTATATATTTGTTGCGATTGATCGTTTTTTTCGCACTACGGCATCTTGTGATTGACTCATCCCGATATAAATATAGAGAATTAGTACGTTGAACTTGCTGAAGTTTACCACATATGTGCAATGACAGTAACGATATATATACAAATATATATTATATCTTATATATAAAACTAGCTTTCCGGCCGGAGCTTCGCCCGCGTGGAGTTCGGTTATATCGCGTTTCCAAGAGAGCCTTTCAAAAATCTGGGATAAAAACTATCCTATGTTCTTTCTCAAGATCAACACCATCTATGTACCAAATTTCATTACAATCAGTTCAGTGATTTAAACGTGAAAGCGTAACAGACAGACAGACAGAGTTACTTTCGCATTTATAATATCAGTAGGGATTCTCATGTCGCGGTGTTGACAGAGAACTCTTCCGAAACGGTTGAACCGATTTTGATGAAATTTTGTGAGCATATTGAGTAGGTCTGAGAATCGCCCAACATCTATTTTTCATACCCTTAAGTCATAAAGGTTGTTCACCCTTAATTTTTTTTTCGTACGAAATATTTTGTTTTTATTTTTTTATAATGAAGCATTAAAAATACATACAACCCTAAATGTTTTATATGGCAAAACAACGTTTGCCGGGTCAGCTAGTAACAATATAAAGAAAACTAAATATTTTTCAACTTTAACTAATGCTATATTTAGGCCATTGTAGTTTAGGAGCCAAACATACAAGTATGTCAAATATTTATGTACATAGGATACGTAATGGAACCATTTCAGATGAAATAACTTGATTGAAAAATATATTTTTGTATTATTATTTTATAACATAAATTATATAATCATGTGTTTGAATTGAAAGTTCAGGTTTATGATGTGTGTAAAATGCAGACATATTACTGTTAACAATTTTTAATATGTTTGAAAAATCAGTTTAAGCAAGATATATTACAATGTATAGGTAAAAAAATATAGAAAAGACCTGACTTCATTGTTATTATAAATTTCATATTGCAGACACTTTTAATTAATAACGAGGCATTCCTATTTTCAATAAGTTGAGTCAAAAGCAATTAGAATTGTTTTTCTTCTAAAACAAATTATATTATTTTTCTATACTTCGTATTAATTTACAATAAATTAACTAAATATTTACCTATATAATGTTCATACAAGTTTTGTACTAGCTCGAAGCTGACTAGTCTAACCTAGTTCGTAGTGCCTTTTATATGTATTTTCCTTTAAATGTAAGAAGGTTTTCTTCTCTTCGTAGCCGTGTAGAAAGGAAGCCGTAGCAACACTTAAAGCAGATCAAATGTAAGGAAATACTCATGAACTGATAACGGGCTAGAAAAATATATTTAAAATATATATGGCTAAAATAATTATATAGAATCAATCACTTAAACATATGGATATACTTGTATTAAGAAAGTACATTTAAAATTATCTAAATAATTTCATATTTCATAGCAATCAAGTTAAACAATATAATTTTTAGTAAATACCGGATAGAACCAGAGAAACCGCGTCATAAAACTAAAGTCTATAAAAATTACTGAATTATTATAGAAAAAAGATTAGACGTAAGAACTATTATAGATAGGTCATTGACCTTTAGTTGAATCTTGATTGATGGTGTCAAGATAACTCGACTGTCAAATAAATAACCAGTACATAATGTATGAAATTATATACAAAATATAAGGAAGACTTAAAAAAAATATTTATATGGTATTTTACAAATTTATTAATAATAATAATAGGAGACGAATCCTCTCATGATTCTGGGTCCATCGTTGTAGTGAGAGGAGCATCAACAGTGCCTGGGACTTGCTACCCAGGTGTAGGTTTTAGGGGACCTTATCTGGGCCTTATGTATCAAATTTATTTATACGAAAATCTTTAAATTAAAAGCATTTAGTTTGAGCAATAAATAATTTATTAAAATAATATACGTCTATTAAGTATTGCTTGTACTCTCTGATAAAATACTAAATCGTAATTTTATAATTCAATTATATTTTCTCAATGTTATAAAAATATCTTATATTATATATATAAGAAAGTAAATATGAAAACACTAGCTTTCCGCCTGCAGCTTCACCCGCGTGGATTTCGGTTATATCACTTTTCCAAGAGAACCTTTCAAAAGTCTGGGAAAAAAACTATCCTATGTTCTTTCTCAAGGTCAACTCTATCTCTGTACCAAATTTCATTAAAATCAGTTCAGTGGTTTAGGCGTGAAAGCGTTACAGACAGACAGAGTTACTTTCGCATTTATAATATTAGTAGGGATATTGATAATAATTGTTAGAGACTAGTAAGTTATTCTGAAAGAAATTTAAAGATTGTGTGAGAAAAATTTAATAGATAAAAATTGGGTAAAATTAAAAGAGATTCGTGATTAAAATTAATTTATTAAAAACTAAATTACATGGTTTTATCAAATATACATAATATATTAACTTTGCCTAAATTTAAGGATGCAATACTATGTTTTGTAATTTATTTTCAACAAAAAAATATACAACAAGTATTAATTTATTAATTATTAAATAATATGAACAGTTCATTTCTACATGATTTTGTTACAAATTAAATTTTAATTATTTTTTATATACATCTTTATATAACATAAGACAAAAAATACAACAAATATACTGTTTTAATAATAACTTACATTAAGGAAATAAATCGACTTCCTTGTTACAATAAATTAATTATTAAAATGATCAAATATCATTGACGTCATAATGAAATATATACATCGGCTTCGAGAGTGAAAACTCACACACACACACACACACACACACACACACACACACACATACACACACACAGACACACACATACAATAACTAGATATACTATATGTATATAAAGTATTCGAGCAGTCTGTACTCGGTACATATCTCTTCAATATTATTAAACATCCGCGTCGAGTCGTTGACCTTATCAGTGCGAAATTGGCGAGGAGGCGGCTCGAAGCGAAACGACTGCGCCTGCGCAGCGACGTACATCGACACTCGAGCTCTAGAAACTTTAATTACATACACATTAAAGCAGCAATGTAAACCATACATTATGATAGTGCAATGGATTGAATTGTACACAGTAGGAGCTCGGACGGCCGTCTCGGACACAAGGTCGCACCTATAAATATACAGACATGCAAAAATGTGCTGCAAAGACTTATATATATGTGGGGTTGGACTGCGTGGGGGTTGGAAGATTCCTGGAGCTTGGAGACAGGTTACCACACCAGCTCGCGTTATCACTATTAAACTCTATCTTAATAATTACATAACCCACTTATTCTTCGGTTCTTTAGTACAGAAATTATTACGTAACAAAGAAATCAGTAGAATATTTTTGTTTACTTACCCATAATTATTTAAGTATTTTATCAGGTCTTAGTCAATCGATTTTAAACTTTATTGCCAATGACATTTATTAACAAATTCCTTTGATTATTGTGTTCATACAATTGTGTACTTGGTACCCAAATCCATCAGTTTCTAAGAAATACATATGTGATGTTATATAAAACATATTTTATTTTTCCTTTGACATATGTTTGTCATCTTAATAGTTGAAATGCTAAAGATACTCATATTAAACTGGAAAGAAAAAGCCTTATATGTATATTTCAATACTTACCAAACAAAGGAACTTATTGTTGAATAATCTTGGTCCTATAAAACATACTTTAATCTCATACAGATTTAAATATAAATTTTATAACAGTTTGCACAACTTATTTTTACTTATATACAAATATTTATAATTAATAATATAATAACTAGATGAAGAAACAAAATATTATACATAATTTTTATCCACAAACACAACAATTTTAAAGTTTTAGTGGTAGGACGAACAGAAGTAAAAAATAGCTAAATTCCAGTAACTGATAAGTAAGCAGTCTCTGATATGTAAAATTAATTTACGAGGACGCCAATTAATAAAACATGCATATTTTTTTTGCACAAAATTAGATTTTTGCTGTCTCAAGGTTCTTAAAAAATTATTGATTTTATACACAACATAATGTTTTAATAGGACAAAAAAGATTTACTATATATATAAATTCTATTTTCGCCAGAAAAAAATACAGAAACTTCAAAATAAATTCATATTAAAAAAATATTTATAAATTATTCATTAAATTTTAATAATTATTTTAAAAGGTAAATTGTCACAAATGTGTGTGTGTGTGTGTATGTGTGTGTGTCTGGGTATGTATGTTTGTATGTGTGTGTGTTTTATTTGTATAAAGGTATCCTGTCGCTAAGTCGACTGTAGACGAGTTTCCCGTACTGATAAGAGGAATTTAATGAGTATGGTCAAGTTGAAGCCATAGCTTCCCATGATGATCTCAATACTATATAAATATATCTCTATATAGTCTATGTACAATATATATCTATATATTATACTACATATTTGTAACATGATACGATGACAACATATTTTTTTTTTAAAAACCTTTTTTTGTAGATAAGAAATAATATTATAAAAAGTTCTTTTTTATTAAATAGACTAATATTCATGTGAAAACATATAATATAAATATACATTAAAAATATTAACTTCGCCATCTTGAGTGTCCCGCCATATTGTAGTAAGGATGACAGGAGATGAGGCATTGCTAACTATAAGTCAAACACAGAATTTAAAAAAAGAAAAAAATATTTTAACACAAGTATTTCTTACCTTAAGGTAGAGGGGAAAAATAATTACATTTTAAATCTTATAAGGAGTGAATGTAAAACAAAGCATGATGAAATATTATTGTAATAAATCAATATCAAGACCGACTTATATGTACTGGACGAGAAAGATATATGACAAAAGATAATGACACAGAACATACAAAATGGCGGGAAATTTTAATGTCGCTACAACTATCCGAACTAATTAATACAATTGGATATTGTATATTTACATGAATAAAACACTGAAATTATCGTTTGTACGTACAAAGAAATTTTATAGTAAGATTAATTCATTAATCTTTATTTGTTAGGCAAATATCAAAGAGATTTCGTAAAAAAATTTCCTACGCCATTGGGTTTACATCTAAAATCAAACTAAAATATACTATTAAACATTTTAAAATAATTAAAAATATTAATATATATGGACAAGGTTATAAAAATATATTAAATTTATAAATAAATAATCACAAGATGTAACCAACACCACAGACCATTAAATATTTACACGAACCACTGGCTGAATAAATTATTTATAATTATTTAGAATATGTAATGGCAACACAATGTTGAAGGTTTTATTAAACACATACAAGTTCAATTATCTTATAATTTAAAAGCGGGAAGAGATTTTAATATTACAAAAGATTACGAATATTTTTTTTAATTATAATAATATATAAATAATTTAGTTCATAAACTCTTTAAAACACTTTTCGCTTAATTAATGATCAAAAAAACGTACGCATTCCACAGACGATGCCAATACAAATGAGAGAGGAACTTTAAAAGTGTTTAAACACTTTATGAAAACATTAAACATAATTAATTAAACAGTTCTCTTTTGAAGTTAAAATAATATTAAGAGTAAGCTTATGTATGAGATTTAACTCATTTTAGTTATTCAGACTTACCATCACGAAGATACCACGTACAGAAGAAGACGATACTTTGACGATCTGAGGAAGGGTTGGAGGTATATCTATATTTATATACATATATAATACCGTCAAATATCAAAAACAAATAAATTACTACGCGTTCTGGCAATGAAGAAAAGACACGACGCATGGATTTTACCCTCTAGAAAAGAACACACTTTTAATAGATATTTTTATAATAACATTATTAAAGAATACATCATTTTTCTGAACTACCAAAATATTTACAAAACAAATCAAACACGCGTATTCAAATCACCTTTAATACAAGTTTGCTAAGCCAAACTAAATACGTAGCGTTTCCAGTTTTTAATTCATAAGCCCACATACTATCATGTGCTGAGTAATGAATGAAAAACGAGAAACTCTCAGTTAGTACTTTGAATTATTACTCTCATGGTAAGGATATTTTATTAATTAAATATTCACGAACAATACTTCTGTTTTCAGTAACAGTGGCTGGAACGACAATTATTTACTGCAATCAATTTTTTTCTCAAAAAAAATACGATTAAAAACCTAGTTTTTTTAGTTCTTTACATATAACATATTAATAAATCACAATAACAATTTATTTTGACATAATTAAATTAAATAAGTATAGCTATAAATACAATTTTAATATACACTTTGATATTTTATTATTTATATATATTATTTCTATTGTAACGCTTCCCCTAAGTCGAGCACGTGTCAGTAAAGCAGCCCTCGTTTATAATCTTCATTAAGGATACTTGTCTAGTAACAACACTAAAAGATTCTGCTGAGTTGAGAAATCTCAAGGTCACGAGACTTGACTTATTCCATTTGGAGCCGTTTGAAGTTTGGCCACTTCGTTTAATGTATACCTATCATCATTATTTTAAACAGTAAAAACTCTTTATTCCGGCTATATGTTCGATAAATATACGAATACAGAACAGTGAATGGTAATTTATATGTTTATGAGTATACGTTCCTAAGTGACAAAAAACAACAAATATATATAATATAATACAATGATACAGTCATATATTATAAATATATTATCAAAGCGTTCCAAACAGTAATTCGACCTAATTGTCTCACTGGCGTCCGTGCTACGTCTGTCTCCCTAGCAACAACTAGATTAATACCCCCGGCGTGGCTGACCCGAACGCTCTTGAAACCTTGAGGAAGGTCGCGAAGGGTGTCTAGAAGGGTGACGGGGAATTTAACGTCCTAACCTCGAAATGTCCTCAAAAACAAGTTTGACTTCTACCAGCGCCATCTTGTGTCTACTTTAAAACACGCCATTATACGCCTCCGCAATATAATGTTATTTTTTTTTGTTATCTATACAGGGTGACTGGTGAATTACTATCAATATTTAAGGAGCATACTCGGTACATGATTCTCATTCGAATTATGTAAAAAAAATAGGCACTTAATTTTTGACAAAATTTCCGTAATAATAAGTAAAGTGTTGACACGTTCCAAATGTTCAAGTGTGGACGCGTGCGGAGACGTGCTGATACAACACTACGTCACGACACGCGTATGTGTGAGTGTCAGTGTATACCTAATCTGTAGGGTGTTCACACGATGCCTAATTAATTACACAACTTTTGGTTAACTTTACTTAGAAGTTTATTAATATTTATGTTATATTAATTTTTATTTTGTCATATATGATCGTCAAATATCACGTCCTCAAATATCGATAGTAATTCACCAGTCACCCTGTATATTTATCTTCCTTTGTTTACTGATAGATTATAAAAATTATTTTAATATAATTTTATTAGGTTTAATCATATATCTTTATCTGTTTGATATGTAATAATCTATGTTATACATTACATGTTATATATTCTATGAAAGTATTGAATTCATACATTTATTAATTGTCCTAATTCAAATAAATTAATGTAATTTTTATCGTGATTTATATATGATCATATTATTTATATACCTAAAAAACATAATAAGGCACGGGGGTCTTAGAAAATTTTACGGACCCAATATCGCTTCTTATAAGAGTATTTGTATTTGATTACTGAACTTAAATTAATTAATGTATTAATAATAAAAAAAATATTAATGATAATAATTATGTATACAAATAAGCATTTAAATATTACAAACTAGATTATATTTTAATGGCTTAGTTCAAGAGCAAGTTTTAGTTCTACTACTACAACTAGAAGTTACAACTAAATTATTATTCTAGTAATTTTTTAAGTATGAATTCAATAAGGCATTTTTATCTGTAGTGTAAAAACTCGAACTATACCACAGAGTATTGTTTTTCATTCGTACTATTATATAATAATTTACAAAAAAATAACTGTCACTGTCATTGTATAATTGACAATTGACATTTTCCATTTTTTTTTAATTTCCTATAATATAATCTGTTAATTATCATTTATATATTTAAGAATTGAAAGAATATTGCACTAAAGTTAATTATAAATATCTATTTACAAAATTGTTTCTGATTATAACAATTTTTATATAATATGTTTTCTTATAATTAATTTAAATACTAATGTATAGTTCCGTCTGATGTTTAAATTAATATAAAAAGTGAGGTACCGAAACATACAATACTTAAAAAATATTACGATTTTCGTATATAAAGGTATACTGTTCTGTAAATAAAAAAAATATTCAACACTTTTAAAATATATATATATACCTATGTAGTTTGATTTTTTTCTTATTATTATCTCGTCATAATTTTAACAACTGATTATGACTGATTTATTTTGTTGATGTTCATTTAAAACAATTTGTATATATGTATGAAAGATTGTGTTTAACATTTTATCTAAAAACCGTTTTAAGTGAATTTAAAATGAATGAAGCCGTGGCTTCGGTAAAATCTCTGCCCTCAATCGATTATTCCCGAGACTTCAGAGTACATATCTCCTACACTCTGCTTTATTTGAAAGCTTATTTCGGAATACATTAAATAAATGGTAAAAAATATGATAGTTTTTTTGGCAGTTCTTAAAAATAATTCATTTGATACCCGTCTCATTCTATGTAATATATTTATCTTTCAGTGTCTTACATTAATTTTAAATAATGTTTATTACTTCAAAAATCTATTTTACTATTTAGTATAATTTTACACCTCTCATCACGATCTGATATTTAAATATTCAAAATTTCGCCTATTTCTAATTAAAGTACTTAGTCACTAATATATTAATATGTTCATATATTAATTTTCTAACTCCTTAAAACCTCTTTAACTAACTCTAATAGTATAATATATATAATTCTCTGATACATAGTAAAAAAAAAAACATTGACATATATATTTTTTAATAAATCTATTTCCATTCAAACTGATTTGTGGTTTATTCAACCAATATAAACTTTTTTTTATTTATTGTATAGCATCATTCGTAATGTCTGATATAAAACGAGTCAACCTCTTTGCTATTTTATCTCTCCCTAGCAACCTGTGATGCTAGAGTCTAAAAATACACCAACACTCAGCAACTGCATATATTAATTCATATTGTATTAATCTTTGTATATATATGAATTAAAGGTTTATATTAAAGAGCAGAACATTACATGTATGTAGTCTTTCAAGCATACGCCCACCTGAGTGATTTAGTTTCCAATAAAAATTAACGGACGATAAAACATTGGAAGTCATAACAAAGGGGCATTCATCTGTGAGACATGAACATTCGTATCATGTTTATACACTATAAGAACATCGGGACACTTTGATTATACTAAATATATATGGATTAAAGATGCTATTTAACATTTGCTAGTGCTGATATTTGATTAAATATTATTATAATAACTTAGGAACTCTTAAAGCTGATCGTAGTAAAGATTTAATTGTTTAAATGTCCTTTTGATTGTAATGTTTTTGAACTGAATCATCTTGAAACTTTTTATAATAAATTATATTCAAACCACATCTAAAGTTCCATGTGCTCCGTTCGTCGCTGCTCGTTTTATTTTCGTCTGACGTACGTTATTTTTTTTTATCATCCGTTTTTATTTTATATTCTTATAAAAGATTTGCTTTTATAACGTTTAACCTTTCCGCAAAACTTCTCAGAAACCATCGCAAGTCAAATTTCTCGGTAACCGACTCCCGAACCGCAAGGTCGACGTCTAAGGCCGCCATTAGAAATCAGAAAACAAATAATGTGATCCATTCACCCGTGACTCAACACTGACTCTGGCTGGTTGGCTGACTGGCTGGCTCGTTGGCAGGCTGGCCGGCTGGCTGATTGGCTGGCTCGTTGGCTGGTCGGTTCACGAGCACGAAATACGAAAATTGTTAAATGACCTCATCATGATAAAACAAAAATAACAGACGCCGTCGCCTCCCAGAGACTTTTGTTTTTTTACACAGCCCTTTGTTTGACCGGATCCGATATTCAATACTCGACTTCTTTGATACATCTTCTGAATTATCAATATATGTATAGTGTCGTGATGAATCAACTGCTAATATAAAGCATGCAGGAGGCGCTGCTGGAATCCATATTGGACATTGATAGGCAATTTCTCCTTAATTTGAAATCTAACACGAAGTATTTCATGCGACCACAACGACAATTAGACGCATTCCAGTGACTCATCCAGCCGAGACTGTACTTTTATTGCTTGTTTGCATTAATATCGCTGATTTTATACACAACAAAATAATATCTTTACCTGCTCGGTATAAAGTCTCATTTAGTTTAGACACCCCGTGTTCAGCATCGCCGCTACGTTCGCGAAAGCAACTCCGAGTGGCAGCCACGAGGTTGTGGAGCTAATAAAATAACACCGCGCTAGGCGTGAAGCGAAAACTTCGCTCGCCGGACAAAAAATGCCTTTACAATCAGTTTATACACGTTCACATAAATAAATGTGTCATTAGCCCCTGCGGCCGCGCGATACTCAGATAATGTTATAAATGATATCATTAAATATAAACGACTTTGAGCGAGGCCGAGTCTACTGTGACGGTCCTCGGACCTTCGGCTGGCACGTTATCATGCCCCGAACGAGAACACACGGCCGAAGGAATGGTAGAGTGGAACGACGTGAGCGGCCGGTCACCGACGAAAAATACCAAAACCAGTTTGAGCCGCCTTTGTTCAGTGTTTCGGCAGGGAGTTCGATGACCAAGTGGTAGCATGTAGTGCGAAATTTAGGTGCGAGGGTGCAGCAAGGAGGGGGTGTCCAGGAGCGGGGTCGTCGACCTGCATGATTAACGCGTGACTCACCGCCTTTGTCTCCTCGGGCCGCTTACCTTCACACCCTGGCCCGGCCACCACGTGCGGACACCAGTCACCACACGACGACAACCGCCGACACGGTAAGTGTACTCCAACAAGCGCCTGGAACCATTATCACCAGAGCACCTGATGAAGTACAATGGGCGTGCGGCGGCCACAATCCGACTCCGGCGTTCCTCGACCACGTCCTTTCTAGCGGAGGCTCCGCGCGCTACTTCAGGTACCTGACTCCGTGAGAACAGCCCCGGCGCCAGAGTAGCGCGCGGCGCCGCCCGCTCCTGCCTCAACGCGGCGCGGTCCGGAGAGCGTCCGCCTCGGACCGAGTGCGGGACTCGACTGCAGCTCAGAGCTGGCTGAGCGTCCCCCGCGCGTCGCCAGACGTCAGCTGACCGCTGCACCGGCCCTGACATTGGCGCGCCCGCCGTCCCCCGCACCGCCCGCGCCGCCACCCGCCGGCCCCGACGGCCCCGAGGTCAGCGACCCCGCCCGCGGAAGCCTCCTCGCGAATCCGTCGCCCCCCCTCCCCCTCCCCCTCCGCCGCCAGCCACGACGCCTTCCGACGGCGATCCCCCCACAGTGACATTCACCAAGTTTGGATTTTGAATGATTGTAGACTCCTACTACACCGTCTCCAATACATAGATCCCTGTTCGATGCTGTCGCAAATTTTTCCGAAACGATTAAAACGTTCATTAAAATAACAAACCGAGCGTTCGACTTCGTCATACATATTATTTTACATTCGCGTTCATGTTCGATGACGTGTTGGCGACGTAGACTCACAGAGAGTGTGAGATGTAGTGACTCACACCGACACGCGGACCGACTCGACCATTAGTTAAATACGATTGGAATATAATGTACAGTAATACACTAATTAATTATTATCGGCGAGTTACATTTACTTGACGGACCAATCGGACAGTTTTTGCCAAACCGCCGCTAGATAAGTGGGTGATGTAGCTCGTGTCATTATCTGGATGTTAGGAATATCTTATCATATAATGACGATACTTCACGACGGAAGCGTTCTGTCACTGAATTATTTATAATAATGCAGTCACTTGTTATGATGAAATGCAATACACGGGTTTGTGTTGGAAAAATAATCAGATCGAGTCATTTATAAGGAAAAGTATGATATTAATATAAAAATTATATGTTTATAGAATATTATGTTGAATAAACATATATGAATTAAAAAAGAAAATCGTTTAGATTGACTAAGTTAAGGAGTTATGAATTGACAAAATCAATTCTAATGAACAATATAGAAAATAATTTAGGAAATGAAAATATCCGTGCATAATTTTTTTCTTCATTGAAATATACTTAGGTACTCCCAAATTTTATCAATTACAGGTAAAATAAAAGTTATCGTATTAATCATATAAATTTCCTAGTACTATTATTCGAATTAAAATAAGTTTATGTTTTTAAATAGAAATAGGTAAAAATTAAATATTCAGTGTGCAATAATTCTTTTGACTCAGGTATGTATTCCCTGTGATTTAACAATCTTAAAGAGTTCACTTTTAAACTATATTATAGTTATTATCATTTAAATCCTTGAGCTATTTCAATAAATATAAACATTATAATAGAATTAATATTATTATTCACATAAAACAGGTTATAAATATACCTGATTACTATATAAAAAAATACAAATATCTCAATCAAATCATGATTAAAAATAGATATTTTTGGAGATTTTTACATTCTTTTCGATTATTCAACAAAATTTCGCCAAATTTCAAATTAAATTATATTTATATAACCCAATGGTTATATACATACATAAATGCGTTTACTTTTCAATATTGGCCTAAGGATATTATTTAAGTGATATAATTTGTATGAAATAGGAAAAATATATGTATATATAAATACTACATATTGAATATATAACATAATAATAGAAGAAAGTTTTATTCTTCCCACGCGTATCCTAACTGATTATTATTACAATCTGTGATCAAGTGTAGTGTATTTTATGTCATAATTAGTGAGTGACGTTGCTGTCACTTGAAGTGTGTCACGTTGGGTGTATTGGTATGGGTATGTTAGTGTATTGTAAATATTTTACATTATGACATGTTACTTCTACTGACTTTGCTTATGAATAACATATATTTAGGTTTTATAAAGCAATGGACGGGCACCCGCACAGTAAATACATGGAAGGCTGAGAAGATTCGTCTCTTTATGATTTTATTAATTATCATTATCATTATTGTAAATATGTAAAAGGAAAGCTTTTTTTAGGATTTTTTTAACTTCAATGTTTCATTATTATTTGTTGGACCTCACAGAATTTTAATAGTGAGTAAAAAAATAGTTTAAATTTGTCGACACCGTTATTCAAAAGTTGGGACGATATAAAAAATATATTCATGTAATAAGATCTTTTAAATGTTAAAGAATTGTTTAGATAATATTATAATAAAAATTTAAATTTAAAAATAGAGAATATAAATTCATTTACACTGCGAGAATTTGGATTTGTAAGACACGATAGTTTAGATTCCGAGGTCGCAGGTTCAATCCTGCTTGTGTCGGTGAAATTTTCATTCTATGTTTTCTAATTCATAATAAAAATATTCTTATTGAGTTTTCAAATTTAATGCATGATTCAATTTAAATATACATATTTTTGCAAGAAATCTTCTGACCTCGCAGGTGTAACCTAGCAGAAGTAAAATATATACATATACTCGTATCTAATAATAGTGAGGGTTTATTTTTTAAGATTAGGTTTAAGATCTTAGCAGCCATCAAGTTATGATTAGTGAATAAAATACAGAAATGAAACAATGTTTTATGCAGGAAATACTTTAAATAATTCGAGATTAGAAAGTTAACACCATATGATGTTTGTATCATTGTAATATTTATTAGAAATATATGTTCCTAAAATAAATAAAAGTTTTATTTCTTCTATTAAAATTGGTAAAACATTTAATTTATTATTTACCCGGGATATTGAATATATATATATATATATATATATATATATATATATATATATATATATATATATATATATGTTATACTCGTACTTACACGGTTCAAGCGACGTATCCACATATTATCTGATTGTTTTTGGCGTCGGGTCCAATAATAAAGTAGTCATAACAAACGAGCCGGCTTGAGGTGAACACTCCAAGGTTCAGGGAGCAGACAATGACGCGAGGACATCACCTCCTCACCTCCAGCGGGCGAAGGTTAAAGGACCAAGGGCGGTTACAACGAGACACCAAATATAGCTAGGCTTGAATTTAAACGAATGTCTATCGCATGTATATGTAACATCTACAAATAGTATATATAAAAGAAAGCCGACTTAAGAGAGAAAGAAATAGAATATAATATAATTAGTTGCACTATTTATAACTTTTTTTAAGTACGGATTTGGCTGATAAAAATATACATATTATGTCTTTATATATAAGAGAAAGTCGTGTTAGTTACGCTATTTATAACTTGAGAATATAGTACGGGTTTGTATGGAAATTGGTGGAGATAGCTTAGAACATAGAAAGGACATAGGATATTTTTCATCCGATTGAAAAGAAATAAAATAATTACATACAAATCATAATCTTCTTTACTGATTCTTTGAGGAATAGAGTTCGTACGATCATATATATTTATAATTATGAAACTAACACAGACGAAGTCACAGGCAAAAACTAGTATATATATATATATATATATTTCTTGACAAATTACGCCGTGTCTGGCTTCGAAAATCTGTAGGTTTTACTTGCATTGTTCCCGTACATTTGAATCGAGACGATTGCAAATATCTTACAGTCAATGTTTGTTTTCTTTAAGCCATGTTTTTGGCGTCTACTTCACAATAAGAGATAGCTTAATCATAATTTCACGCTATTTTTCATACTTTTCTTAATTAATGACAAGTTTTGCTCTCTACATAATTTATGTGAAGTCTCGTAATTACTATTCAAATATATTGTTATATACTATTGTTGATGTTGTTTTCAAATTAAACTTTCAATATTATTAATGGAAAAGGTAGATAGTGTTTAATTTTGTTTTTGTTAATTGTCAACAATAATTAAAAATTCCAACCGACTTACCTATATACTATAGAGGAAATATTCTGATGTTTAAACAACTTAAATTAACTTAGAATTAAAATTTAGTATACGTATTAATATATACATAAATATAGTGATAGAAGTCGTATTTGATGTAAAAAGTATTTCTAAAATGTTTTACATTCTTAATACATTTTTAATTTTTTTTTTTAGTTACGTACCTACCTATAAAATTAATTTCGTAAACAATCTTTCATATTATTTTAATAAAAAGTTTGTAATATTCAATGCAATCTTCTTTTCATTTTATCAATAAATCTAAATAAATATATATTGTAATTTAAATGTTTTTATTATCCATTTCATTTCCTATATATTATGAAGATTCAGTTCCAACCGATGGTTACATTCGCAATAATAGTTGAAGACATATAAATCTCTATTCGCTGTTCACAGAACTACTGCGTCCCAGTTGCTTTGAATTATAGCATCTTTATTATTATTCAATTGCTCAAACTATCTCTTACTTTAAACATTAACTATGAAAACAAACACGGAATATATCAACTGCTGGAACACATAAAATAAATAAAAAATTAAAAGCCTTTAGTATGTACAAATCTTATTTACTATTACAAATATTGAACATATATATAAGTCTTTTTATTACATTTTATATATGTATTATATATTTTCAGACATATATATTTATATAAATATTTATTCAATATGTAACAAATATTTGTATAATAGATAAAAAAGTAGTAAGAAAAAAATAATTGATGAATCAACATTAATAGTCTTTCGATTTCTGAACGGTTTAGGAATTTGTCATTTCTATTCAATTTGATACTTAGATATTACGAAATTAAAAGAAAGTATCCTGTCATTTTAACTTAAATGAATTTCAAATAACTGTATAATCTTAAATAAAATTCAACAAAATAATTGCATATAAATAATAGTTAAATATAATACAATTAAGTTCTAATAGTAATCTTTTATTACTATTTTCATTTGATTTATAATTTATTCTTTATCCAATTTAATTCTTGTTGCTACATGAATTCCATTAGACACGCGACCGGCTCGCATAATTAATTGAGCGTACATCTCTATATATAAATAGTATTAATTTTATTCAATATATAATAGTATTTTTCCATCACCGGTACCGTCTGTCTGTACGCTTCACTGGAGGTATACATATTTAATTTGATTTATGTTCCAGGAACAAACTGTTTCTACACAACACGGTTTGATTATTGCTGAGTTGGAAGTGATAAAAAATAGTTAATTTTATTTCATTTTAAATGATAATCAACACATAATACATATTTAGTAAAATATTATCTCTTAAGTATATCATTGTATGGATTTAGAATGTAAAAAGATTTTCTTTTTCAACTTTAAAAGGATAAGAACATATTATTGTAACTTTGTGCGTAGTTAAAAACAAACATACATAATATATAAAAATAGCAATCATTCTTTGTGTTTGTATGTAAATATATATATATATATATATATATATATATATATATATATATATATATATATATATATATATATATACATATATATAAATAGAAAATACATTTAATTTCTAACAAATTTAACCAAATTATTAATTATTTTATTCCAACAATTAAGTGTTTATAATAGAATTAAAATCAATGTTATAATTGATTTGATTTTAAGATATCCGTTACTCGACGTTAAGTGAAAATGTCTGCGGGGCTCTACGGAAATTACTCGTTAGGGAAATAGCTTTTACAATATTTATAATAATCGATATCAACAACAAATTGTCTACATGTTAGAATATACAGCTTGTGCCTGTATTTAATTTGATTGTGTTCAAATATATACATTTATTTTGGAGGTTAATTCTTCATACATATTTCGATCAATGACAGTTACTCTGAAAAGAAAGTATTACTGAGACAGTCGTTATTTAAATTCAGAGTTATAAAGATAGAATAGCTTGTAGATACTAGATAATTCTATAGATATTTTGTAATATTTATTATTGTCATCACGTAAAAATTATAGCACTATTACCATTAAAAAAAACGTTTATGCAAAGATTTAAAACTATCTTTTCAAGAAATAAACTAAAAAGTTTTTCACGTTTCATGATTCTCGCCAATCATTTGTGAAAGGTACGCTTACGAGTTTCCTTATACACTACATACGTAGCGTTAACAGTTCTTCATTTATAAATCTTCACACATAATATTAACGTATGTATTACAAAACTATATAATAAAGATTTCTCTTTTTGTTTAACTTTTCGGACCGATACAAGATAGATGATGCTACAATTATACTTTAAAATATCGTGTTTGATATCTTTATTAATAATATTACTTAAATATTGGTGGCAAATAATGAACCAAATCTCATAAAAATCTGGTTAAAGTCTTGGCATTTGGAAAAGGAAAACGATTCTTCAATATACAACAAAGAAATCATGATAATATAAAAACACTGTTGTTTTTTCATTTCAATCATATAATGAGAAAAATATTTTTTAATAAAATGTTTTTTCAAAAATATTTGTATTAATATTTTAATATGTCGACTGACACTTTCAACCTTTGAGTCTATTACTATAAAATTATTATAACCAACAAATAAAGTGAAATATTACGTTAAAATATTCGAAGAAAACAAAAACACTTTTTTCGCATAACTACTTACGTATTTTTTATTACTTTATTTTTAAATTTTCTCGACGTTTCGATCACTTTCATCTCACACTGTGATCACGGTTGCTGTAAAGTAATCGAAACGTCTTGAAAATGTAGAAATAATATAATTAAAATCTCGTTGCTATCCGAAAAACTTAGTTTCACTTCAACAATAAACCTTAATCAATTTACGACCAAAAAATCTGGACGATTTTAAAATAAAAATACAGAATAGATAAAAGTAATTTTATTAAAACTATAATATTTATAAATTATTATTAAGTACTTAATACAATATATACATTATAATATTTTTTTATTACATATAAAATTAATTTAGACTAATATTAATAAGAATTAAAAGGTAAGTAACAGTTCTAAGATTTGTCGTAATTTTTTTACCTTAATTTTTTATTTAAAATTAATTACATTTAAATAAAACAATATGTTTTTTTATAATAAACATATTCTTATACTTCTTAATTCGTAATAATATCTATATTACATATATTTAGTTAACAACAATTTTTTACATAAGAGTCATAATTATTAACCTAAGACTTATTCTCTTAACGATAAGTTCAAAGTCAAATAGATACATAAAGAAAAATAATTGACACAAACAGGCTTCAAACCTGCTACCTCCGTACCTTTCAGTCGTCTTAATAACTGAGCCATGGCGTATTGACGAAACGAATATAATTTGAAATACCAAAGTACCAATCAAGTTCAAATAATGGCATCAGTGATTTTTTTATTCTCAGAATTAGATTAAATCGATTTAATTTTAACTCTTTAACAAAAAATATTTATTATTATGAAAGATACCTATATTAGTTAAATTATCCTTCATATTAATATTATTATTGTAATTTATATGTAAGAGACATTTTTTAAAAGAATACGTTAATTAAAGGCAGTCTTCAAAAAATCAATTATATATTTTTTTATGTAATCGTAAACAGAAATTTGTCCAAAAATATGAGACAATACAGTATGCTTACCACATGTTATACGTCAAACTAAATACGTAGCGTTCCTAGTTTTTCATTCATTATACCTTCGCACGTCATAGTATCGGCGTAGTTTTACGAATTAAAACCTTTTAAACGTCCAGTTTGTAGTTTCGCTACAGAAACTTGTAGTAAACGTATAATTAGGTGAAGCATTTATAGTATTTTGATATGAGGTCCCAAAATTTTATAAGAAATATTTTTGTAACTTGCAAACACATTTGAATGCTTTCAAATGATTCAAAAATAACGGTGGTATAAATCGGGAGTTGTACTTAATAATATTTGTCGTATTGAAAATAAAATTATTAATACAGACAAAGACAGGTGAAAATCTATATTATTTAAAATCTTATCAAACTACGTAATTTATCTAGAAGAGTAGTAATTATTTCTTATACCAATCAGCTAATTTCGGGCTTTATGTACCATATGTACACACATAAAAGTATATATACCTATATATATACTTTTTCATACTATAATTAAGAAATATTGCATTAAAAACTAGTTTTTTTATTAAATTAATTATTTCATATATTATTCATAATTTATTTATATAACAAAATAGTCATAAACTAGCAATTTATATTTACAAGTCATTTTTAGCCTAGGACCAAAATCATATGTCCATATTAAGAAGATCCTTAAATTTTCCCTATTTTTAGAAACTGTTCGATTCATAAAGAGTTTAAAGGATCATGTCAAAATGGTTGTTTGACATCAGTTGTAATCTTAAGTAAAAAAAAAAATGTAAATACCAACAAAAAATGATCTCAGTTTTCATAAATTCTTGGTACTATGTACATGTCTATCATATTGGATGCTGAATAAATCTTTCTTAATAATTTTTATGTCCAACCTACAAATACTCCTTAATTATGTTTTTCATCTACTGTGCGTTACTTACAAGTATCTTTAAATATCATAATCTTCTCATCAGACACCGCTTATTGCTTCGACAGAATTTTCTGGTTTGTACCTGATAGCTTCATTAGTTTAAAAGTTCCACTTAATAATATAGAACACTTGGAGATAAACTTATACCTAGCACTTACAACTACCCTACAAATAGTTCAAACAAGTCTAAACGACTTAGTCATAATAATACAATTACTTCAACAATCCACGAAACACTTTTCGATACATGCACACTAAGTGACCAATTCTCTATAACCACACTATACCTTCGTCACACTAAGTGACCAATTCTCTATAACAACAGTGTACCCATACCAATTCTAAATGTCCAAGTCTCTGATTAGACTATAATAAATCAGTTATTGTAGACCCTTCAACCTCGTACCCGGGTGGAGCACACCCGGCGTGCGTGTTATAGCAGCGCCCTGGCGGCTGAGGAGTTCGGTCTTCTTGGTCTCCTAGACCGGCGAGGTCGGGTCGGTCTCCTGGACCGGCGTGTTCGATTCGGTCTCCTGTTTCGTGTGTTCCGCGGGGGGACGCGGGGGGCGCGGCGTCAGCGGGCCGAGCTCCACCATCGGAGACAGGAAGGCTCGACACTACGAGCTCGAGAGGCGCGGCGGCTAGCCTCTTCTAAGACCTCCTGCACGAACAACATATAATATAATACAAACAATAGATATTAGATATCATGACCAATCACTTAAAGAAAACTAATATTTTCCAGATGTTACTACGCGACTTTATTTTTGTAAAAAACTACATATTCCCGACGTTTTGGCTACTTTACAGCAACCGTCATCACGGACAGACGAGATCCGAAAGATATTAGTTTCATTTAAATGAATAAAACTCCCTCAAATCTTAGATCTCATAACCAATCATATTGAAGCCGCACCTGTTTCTTCAGCACGATGTGTTTTCCCTTCCAGTACTTCATTAAGCCACGTTCTTGTAAGGTCGATACGATATCCGATGACGCGATAGCCAGATCCTTGCTGAGGTCTCGTATACATAGCGTGGACCCCGACGCTGAACAGAGCCTCTTCAATAGAGCCTCCTTCCAGTAGGACCTATACGATATGAGCCCCAAGTCCGAAAGCGGGGTCTCCGGCGAACCCACTTTACCCTCCACTTTAGTTAAGAGGTAACCTGATTGAGAAACGTAAACATTGAGGCAGGTCAGGTACAACCACAAAACAACCACTTAACGGACTAACTTTAATTACATATAAAATGTAATAGTATAATTCGGTATATTTTACAATCAATATGGGTCTAAAATGGAATTAACATAGCTGAGAACATGACTAACGAAACATATGTAATTATTATCATAAAGACATGTTATTGTTAAATAAATGAATCATTTGAATCGTCAGCAATAATCGAGGAGACAATTTATACGTATCTAAATGTAACATATAATGTAGGCATCAAAATTCCGCGCATCTGTAGTGTTAGTCTAGACGGCGGGCGATCTATAGCGGTGTATCGATCGACACGAACAGGGAACTCGCACCTGACTTGACCGCTCAGGTAATATTCATATTGGTAAACATTTACCTTACCTTACCTATTAATGACTTATACTCACTGAAATCTATCAACAGCCTGCCGTATCCCTGACGCTGGTACGGTGGTAACGTCAGTATACAAGACACGTTGTAGTTTAAGAACGAATTTTTTTCCTGCGAACAATATATACATATAATATAGAAATCTAAATTAGGTATAACAAAAAAAAACTATTCAAAATATCAATCAAATAATTCGAAACTATCAAACAGTCGTAGTGTCTGCAAAGAAGTTTCTGATGGAGAATTCCTGGTCGGAATTTGTGGAGTTTAATGAAGGTTGGTACATTCTAGATTTATTGCGTTACGTCTAGACATCACTGTTTACATCCGTGGATTGTGACAGGGGGGAGGGTGCAGGGGTGCAGGGAGGGTGCAGGGGTGCAGGGTGTATTATGTGTTCGAATGTCTTTTTGAGGGGAACCCCGAAGGACATAAATAAAACGCTTATAACATGTCTGCGTTGTACTGAGGAATATGAATGTGGGGTTCACTTCGGTTAGCATTTATAACAGACCATCACTTATATTTTGATGAAGTGTTAATTATATATATTACACCTAATATACATATACATACATATATGTATATATTTTTAGATTAGAATTCTTATATAATAAAATATGTATGAATGGGATTTTTTTTAAATGATATTATATTTCATAGCAAATTACTTACAGTCTTTATAAGAACATTATCTATAGTTTTCGTGTTTCGTACGGCTTTGTAAACATGTGATTATATGGTTTTTTTTTCTAATATAGTATACAATACTTTATTAAATCTAGCCTTGACTATTAAGTGAATAAATTTGACCTAAATTACTACATTAACACATATTCTAAGAATGTGTCCAATAACACGTACTTAGTCTTTAAGGCGAAGACACTTTCATGTGATTGTGTGGGTAGGAGGTTAAACTTCTCTCAGACAGTCGTCTAGCCGTCTTGAGGTGAAGGGAACCAGGGATTGAGACAAACGATTAGTTAACTAACAATTAAAAATCATATACGTAATTATCATTATATTAAAAATCTATTATTAACTTTATCGAGATTGCCAATAGTTTAAAATATGTAATTCAAAGGGCATAGCGAGATAAGTATGGGAAATCTGTCCCCATGGCTTTTTTTGACAAACCCTTAGGGGATCGATTTGGCATCAAATAAAAATAATTCACACCAATTTTTAGCCTCTTAACTCCTGTTTTTTAATTTTAATTTTATTTTTATACTGAAATTCGGAGTTAATCGATGGTGATTTTTTTCTTATTATTAGGAGTCTAAAAGAAAAAAAAAATCGTATTCAAAAAATAGTTTTTTTTTAGGGTTTTTGAAATAGGTCAATCACCAAAATTTGTCAGAACATGTATTTTACACCCCACGATACTCTGGAATTTTTTGGAGATTTTTTGAAGTGGTGGAACAATGTCAAAAAAATTAAAAACTCATTTATACCTACATTTAATTATCGGCTTGGATGGTAACACTATCATAGAGCGATGTTAATAGTACTTTGGGATTAGTTTTCGTGTATTTGAATAAAAAATGAGGTGTAAGGTCAAAGGTTAAGCTTAAGAATGATTTAGGGAACTATCCTTTAGTATACAACTCATCTGTATGTCTGTCTGTGTACACTTTTGACTGTACACTGTGTGATTTTTTATCTGTAATTATTATTAACATAGTGATATTTTTTACATTAGCATTTTTTTTGCTGTATGATAATGGATTTTTTTAAGACTGAAGACAAGAAAAAGTTTAGTTTAACAGTAAATTAAATTGCATGTAACCAAGAACTTAGAAGGTTGTTGTATTAAATTATGATTTAACCGAAACTTAATAAACTATATGAATATACTTCATAACTTTTTATTTACATACGACTTTGTCTACATCATCGAAATATACAATACTTTTGTATCGTACCTCTATATATAATAATTAATTAAAGCCTACAAATAAAATATGAATTATATATTTATAATATGATATAAATACAATGGAAATTATTAATATTGTAGACTTATTGAGTTAATGTATTTTTTCAGCTATCTGGAAAGAAGTATTAAAATTTATCTAAATTAATAAAATAACAACAAAACATTTAATAACACGGGAAAGAAATAAATGTGAAATGTAAACTAATTAATATACTGGGAAAGCATAAGTAATAAAGATATGTATCATAATGATCATATAGGGTTAAATTTGAGGGTTTATAGAAGGTTCGTTTCATGAAACACGTAGCGTAGCATTTATAAATAAAAGCCTCCCAATCTATAACCGGTGGCAGCCCTGAGTACATTGACCCCGACCCCGCTGTCTCGACGTCTGTGTACGGATTCCATTCCAGACTTATCATACTATATCTTGATATTGATTTTAAACAGTCTGGCTCCCGTGTACCGGGATTCACGATTATATTGTTCACAAAATAATTATAATTAATTAATTAATATCATTTTAAACGTATTAAAAATATTTATTTTATATAAAATCAAACAAACTATACTAAAATCGGTTTAGTTTAAAATGAATTATTAAGTGTAAATTAATGACTATAGAGGTGTATTTAATGAATTCGATACACTTATACATTTACTACTACGTCGTAGCGGGTCTACGAGCTGTCACATTTACGCTGTAGTGCTACGACGCTACGGCGTAGCACTAGTAAATGAGCGTAAGAAATATCACAAAGGAATTTAAACTTTAAAAGTATGCACATAAAATATAAATTACATTGATTTGTGAAAACCTTTGTTGGGTTTCAAATTTATAACATTTATTCGATTTTAAAACGTACAGTTATGTTATAAGGTTCAAAATAGTCTGCAGGAATTATTAGTAGATAATGTTTAATGAATGTGAATTGATTGTATTAAATATAACAGTAGCTTTAAAACTAGACTGGCAACGATGTGATATATTATAATAGATATATTGAGAAAAAATTCTATTCTCTTTAACCTTTAAAAAAGATACCGTGCTTCATAAATCCAACATTAGAATCAGAAGATTCTTAAATATTTACTTATAAATATTTCTTATAATTTCTTCAATTTCATGAGATCGAACAGAACAAAACATACATATAACGTACACATAAACATCATTTCAATATTATGACAATTTCATATACAATAAAATCATTCAATTAATATACGTATATACATACATATATTTATATACACACACAGACAGTACCGACGGCCGCCAATTGATTATATATTTCGGGTGTCGTAGGTCAGTTCCGTCTCGACTAAACCCCCTCCCTCACGACTAGACGGGGTGAGAGAGTGGGGTTGAATTGTCTGCGTTTATACATGCTATATAACAATACATATATATATATTAACACTATTTATTTATTTATTTATAATAAGCACATTAACAACATACATATTAAAAGTTTTCAGTTAAGGAAGGTGACTATATTATAACAACAGATATGTACTTCAATGATAAGTGTACATAACATTTACTTAATACAATTAAAAAAGTATACACACTAATTTAAATATAAAACAAAAATACTACGTAAAAGTAACAAAATTAAAAAATATATTATATAAACTTAGGAAAATTATGAATTAGAAGAAAAATAGTCAATAATTTCCTTTTTAAATACATAAAACGAATCGCCAAATAGTTCACTATATAAAATACATAGTTTTCTTTATATATATGTATATTTTTATATGTAATTGTAATATTAGTGTTAAAATCAAAATAGCAAGGCGTGCCGGTCATTGACCCCACAGCTGTTGTTGAATGGTGTAGTATTGTAGTAGAATGATGTTAACTACAATTTATATCATGAATACTACTAGTTGTTAAATAGAGAATCATATGTCTAGAATAGATATAGTATTAGTAGGTAACAGAAACTTATATTGATTATTGATGATCAATTAATATGTGAAATGTTTGATTTTATTATTTAATATATATGTGCGGTTACTGTACTTAACACATATGGGAAATAATTAGAAAATAAACGTATGTAATAAAACAGTTAAAACTCGATATATTTAATAAGTTTTAATAAGTTAATAAAAAAATGTGATCGTCAAAAATAATAATGATTATTTTTTTGTTGACGATTCGATCACTTATTTATTTCAGTAATTATTTGCAAATACATGTGTTTCTAAAATGTCGATATAATAATAATTGTCTGTTTGTAATTTGCAAGGGATCATGAATTTTTTAATGAATGTTTTTGTTTAAAAAATTTAAATCCTAAAAAAGTTTTATCTACTCATATTAAAATATTTTTTGGGTTTATCAAAACCGAACCTAGTGTATAGAGTTTTACAAGAGCTGCCTATAACGACTTCATTTAATTTTATACGATATTTAATGTTCCATCAATTTTCAGTATCAAAAACCAACTTTAACATATATATATATATAAGGTTTCTTATTTAATGAAGACGTATAATACTAGTCACATAAACAAGATAACCATATTAAACCAAAAGTAAAAAGAACTATATAAATTAAGAAAATAGGATCCCTACTAAATATATAAACGTAAGAAAAAATACAAATTAGTAGTTAAAATACAAAATAATCGCTTTTGGTTACATAAATCATAGTTTTTTAACTATAGAACAATCGCAAAGCAATATATGTAGAACATAACGTTTAACATATAACATACAAATATATGACAGTGAAAGTAGGTGAGGAAAATCATTAAATTTAAGTGTATTTTAATTAAAGTATTTTATAATCCTTAAATAACGAACCTTGTAATGAGACTAAAGTTATTTAATACATAATAATATTATTATTAATTTTATAGAATATTTAATTCAATAAGGACACGATGGCTCAATTAGTAAAGCGACGGCATTGCGATATTCCAGAGGTTGCAAGTTCGATTCCAGTTCATCTACATGAATTCTGTCACTTTATATTATAAATTTGAATTTGATTTCAAATATTAGTAAAAAATTCTTAAATGTTATTCATAATTAATAATTATTATACATTTTTATTGTTCTTGCATAATTTATAACAATATTTATATACATTATTAAAGTGAAACTTCTTATGCAACTGCCACCACGGTTGCTTTAAACGTTTAATTCTCCTTGGAGAGGGGATGACAAAGACAGAGTGAGAGGGAATGCGTGGCTCTCGGATACATGCGGGCAAATAATTTTGACTGGTAATTAATGTTAATAAAGTTTGTCTTTCAAAAAATTGTCTATTCCTTCCTGTTTTCATTGTAAAATTACGAAGTTTTACTTCTTTCATGCGGAGGGAGTCCACGCACTATTATTTGATATATGACATACACACTAATACACCTACACTCACATGAATTCTACCACGTTTGCGGGTTTATTGACAAAAAAACATCATTCACTACAGTGATCAAGAAATTGTAAACAAGAAAACAAGCTTTATTTCAGTTCAGAGCAGAAAATTGTATTATAAGTCCTATCAATATCCACGACCTCTTTTAAAACTTTAAATATTGTTTTTTATGTCCCATAGAAGCAAACGAGCCGCCTAGATGATGATAAGTAGTTACCATCACTTATGGATATCTGGTGTTGTAGATATGTTGCCAAAAGTTGTTGAAAAACTGGGAGTTATGAGGATAAAGAAATGGCAGAAAAAGGTAGGAACAGGCAAATTACAACCGTCTCTTTCACTCATTTGACGAAACGCAGCCATTAAAGGCTTTTGTGAGAGAGTGGTAATTAGCTCAAACGAGCATATATTCGAGTCGATTTTACTTGACATAAATTCTACCTAGTGATACTATAAATTTTCCCTTACCTTACTGAAATATCCAACAATATGACAGCCTTCATCATCAGCGCATGTCATCACATAGAAGAGGAATGGCTCCACGTCGTAGTATAAAGTCTTATGGTCCAAGAAGAATTTGGCCAATAAGCATAGTTGCTGGCAATATTGCTTGTGTTTCCTTCCATCCACCTGCCATACGCTCAAATTGTCCTTTCTGTATACCTAGGATGAAAACAGTTATTATTATTTTGATTCTGGTCATTAATATGTAAAAATTTATTGGTTTTTACTTTACTAGTCATTTTTATGTATAGATGACGATTATAAGTTGGTGAATCGTGTAAAGACGTTACGAAAGGACATATACAAACTGCATACATTTATTTTGTAAATCTGATTTAAAAAAATAGAGTTTTTTTTACATGTTTGCGTTTTTGTTCCAGACAATACTTAAAAAATGTCGTTTATATTTGTTAGTTATCTCATCACAAGTTAATATAATCACGATAGACTAAGTATTTCTTATTTCTCGATGAATGGCCTACTTTAGTATCGTGAAGAGATTTATGAATGTAAACTGTCTGTATTATGACGATGTCAAGTTGAACTAAGCCTACAGTTCACAAATAAAAAATTGTTAGTTTGTGTGTACAGTGTTATCAAATGTGTGTGTGTGTGTGTGAGTGTGTGTGAGAGAGTGATATCAAATTTGTAAATGTATGAGAGTGTAATCAAGTGTGTGAGTGTGACTGAGAGTGTTAATGAACACCTGAATATGTATGAGTGTCATCTACTCATTAGATGCCTAATTTTATAAGAGTGTAAACAAGTGCGTGAATGTTAGAGTATTATCAAGTGTGTAAATAAGTGTAAATGCTATCTTATGTTTGAGAGTATTACTAACTACATATTTGAGTGGAATCAAGTGTGAGTGAGATGGCATCAAGTATGTGAGTATAAATAAATGTGTGAGTGTATGTGTAACGTATACTAAACATGTGTGTGAATGTGCGGGAGTGTATTTATGTGTGTAAAATTTGTCCGATAGTGTAATCTAATGCCCAACTGTGTTTGAGTGTGTATTCAAGTTAGTGAGTGTGTATCAGTGTAATCTAGTACCTGACTGTTAGTGAGTGTGCATTCAAGTATGTGAGAGTATATTCAAGTTTGTATGTGTGAGTGTAGTCTATTGTCTGAGTGTATAAGAGTGCCACAAAGTGTTAACAAGTTTGTGTGTGTGTGTGTGTATTACCTCGTCCCCCGGCGGATGTCTCCACACACACTTAACCTTGTGCCTGTTAGCGCCGGCCGCGCACTTGTGGTGCGACAGACAGAACTCGCACACGAACAGCCGCGGTACTCGCGCCGCGTCTCCCGGGTAGGGCGACTGATACCACACTTCCATCAAATACTTGCCCATCACCACGTATCTGGACGAAGAACATAAACTATTTATAGGGAGAGAGAAAAAACATTGTTATAATTACAAGCAGTTATTACGAGAACATATACATATAGGGGATAGGACAAAACCACGTAACTAGCATTGGAAGCAGATTACACGAAAGTTTGAGCTGAAATATTTTCTATATTAAAGATTTTTTTTCACAATTAGTAATTATTTAGTGTTTAATTTATCTGTTAATCTGCCTCTAATGTAGATACGCGGAATTATCAAATGATAACTATTTAGAGGGAGAGAGAAAAAACATTGTTATAGTTACAAGCAGTTTATACGAGAACATATACATATAATGATATCTAAGATTTTCGAGTACTCATTTAAATGAAACTAATATTTTCGGATTTTACTCACATCTCGTCTTAATGATCACGGTTGCTGAAAAGTAACCGAAACGTCAGGAGTATGTAGTTTATAATAAAAAATGATACGCGAAGTAAAATCCGAAAATATTTGTTTCATTTATATATACATACTAGCTTTCCGCCCGCAGCTTCGCCGCGTGGAGTTCGGTTATATCGCGTTTCCAAGAGAACCTTTCAAAAGTCTGGGATAAAAACTATCCTATGTTCTTTCTCAAGGTCAACTCTATCTCTGTACCGAATTTCATTAAAATCAGTTCAGTGGTTTAGGCGTGAAAGCGTAGCAGACAGACAGACAGACAGACAGACAGACAGAGTTACTTTCGCATTTATAATATTAGTAGGGATAGTTGGTGATAGTGCAAAACCGCGTATCTACATTGGAAGCAAATCAGAAGAAAGTTTGAGCTGAAATATTTCCTATATCAACGACTATAAGGTATTTTTGCTCAATTAGTAATTATTTAGCATTTAATTCATCTGATAATCTGCTTCCAATGTATATACGCAGAATTATCAAATGGTTAATTACGCGGATTTGCATTATCCTCGACTATATATTGATTAGCTACTATGTAAAATATATTTTTTGACGCGATCGTTAAGATAAATTTAATGCAATTTAATCTTTTAACCATTTTTCCACAACAACAATATCTATCGAACATTTTTTTAAGCAATACAATAAAATTAATCATATAAAAGATAGCAGATTTTATATAATGTGGGTAGTTACGAACCTAGTTCCTTTATCCGTGGATATATCTCCTAATTCCTCTTCTATTTTAACGGCTGCTAAAGCCTGCGCGTCCCTGAATAGCCTTAAGTCATAATCTGGAGCGAATCCTTCCAACACTGGTTCCCTCTCCTCACCCAAGTCTTCATTGTTCGCCATAGATCGTAACTCCTGACTGCCCTTCCATTTTGAACGCAAATCCTTGAAGAAAGTCAATGAATTAAAATTAAAATACAAGACTTTGTAATTCAAACGTGTATACTTTAAACGCAAGTCCTTGATAGTCATAGAAATGGTATACAAGGTATTGAAAGAGAAACTTCTATGACTTACAAAAGTAGATTTTGATAAAGAATTTTTTTGTTGCGTATAAAAAACTTGTGTGGTTAAGAAAATTTGTTGTAACCGGCAACGCCATCTACCGTCAGGGAACGTTACTAAATAAACCAATTGAAGGCTACTGGCTGAGAAAGAACAAAAATTTTTAAGAAATATCGTCGTCATTATAGTCCTTTTAAGAATATATATCAGAACAGATAAGAATAGCTTAGCGATCGCTTTTTCGTCAACGGTTTTATTATTCATGTTTTGTAACAATTTTCACTCAACACAACGCAACTCATATAAAGTCTGCATAACATTGCTAATTATTGATTTCAGTTTATTCATTTTAAAGTTAGTTCACCAAAAAACGCTAAAATTTAATTGAATAACAATGTTCAATATAACGATTTCAGTACTAGTACGCAAAAGTTTCCGTTACGCTGTCAGCGAGCAGAGTTGCTGAAGCAATTATTAACATTAAAACTATGTTCTCCTCATGTGAATAATAAATATAAATGAATATTATACAGTACAAAATCCATAGATAGGACAAAATTTTTAACCTGGAATATCGTATATTGCGTTACATTTACTTTCTCAACTAAGCCAATAATAGCTATATTCTAACTAGTAGGTATGAATGAAGATTTCACTCTTTATTTCTATTCGAATCGTATGAAGCTTTGTTTGCGTGCTGTGTATAAAAGTTCCATTTACTTCATCATCATGATATCCCAACTCGTATGAGTGAATTATTCACTGTATACTTCTATTTGGATCATACGAAGCTATGTTTGGAATGTATGTAATGTAATGGGAATGAAACGATCGCCTCCTGGCTATTTCATCTCATATTAAATTGTTTATATAATATATGAGACAACTGTATATATATAAAAAAAACCACCTGAGTTTCTTTCGCCGGTTGTTCTCAGGTCAGGGTATTTTCTTTTCCGAACCGGTGGTAGTGTCTCAAGTGACCATCAATAAGAAAGTGTAATGCTTCTATATTGAATAAAGTTATTTGAGTTTGTTTAACCTTTGTTTACCTTGACCTTAAGTTGGTAGGCCCGTTGTTCGATGGTGGGCATAGCCCTAGGCCTCTGGTGCATGGCTGCGAGCGCCCTCCTCCTAGTGGCGGCGGCTGCTGCTCGCTCCTCAGCCGCTGCCACACACCACGCGGCCGTGACGTTGTGGTACAATGGACACGCGTCCCATGTGAAATGACGAGTTGCTTTACCACCTGGGATAGTGAGAGAATAACTCAATAGATGACTTAATATACGTAAAACATCTTATATAGCTGTAAACATTATAGAAATTAGACTATAAAATGAAAGAATATTTAAGGACCATAATTTTACAACAAATTATGGTTCAATGGACTAAAAAATTTGTTCTTTCTTGATGTACAGTGGTTCAAGAATAATATACGTCAAGACATCTTATCAGCTATAAACATTATAGAAATTAGACCATTAAATGAAAGAAAATTTAAGACCATAATTTTAAACAAATTTTTCATTATCATCATTATCGGTAGAACTTCGATAATATAAAAATGATTTTTCTTTAATAAAACGAATATTCTGGATTTACTACACGTTTTTAATTAATTTTAACAATATAATCCCTATGTCTCGGTTATTTGTAGCTACCTTGATCTTTTGCAAACGAGATGTGTGACTCGCCAAATTCTTAGATCTCATTATGCTTTTACTAAGTACAAGAGGCGATTACAATATGTCGTTTTGTATACTATCATATGCAAGGAAGGATTATGATAATAAAAACTAAAAAGTATCTGTTTTTTGATAGGCTATGGAAGTGTGTGGTTAGAATTTAAACAAATGTCTTTGTGGCAAAAAACAGATAAACAGAATAAATGTTTATTATGATTTAACAAAATATGTTACGTAATTTTTTAAATGAAGTTATGTTTCATTTAATTTACTTCGTGTTTTGTAATCTACATTTAAAATAATCGTGTTATGTAAACTACATCATCCTAAGGTATTATTTGCAGACGACAGCACCTCTTTAATTAAATGTAATAATAAGGTAACTTATGAAAGTCAAATAAATAGTGCAATAAAAACAATAGTTAAAACCAAAAATAATTTAATTATAAATTTACAAAAAACTCAGACAATGCATTTTTTTCAAGGATCACAAGTTCAAGAATTAAATATAAACTACAATAATCAAAGGATTGAACAGGTTAATGTTGCTAAATTTCTTGGTATATTGATAGATAGTCAACTAACATGGAAACCTCAAGCAGAAAAGATTTGCAAAAAACTTAACGTCTCAGCATACGCTTTACATAATTTGGCTAAAAAAGTTGATGTTAACACCATTCTAATTGCATACCATGGTCTAGTTGTTTCTTTTTTAAGATTTGGCATTATATACTGGGGTAACTGTAGTCAAAGGGAAAGTATTTTTAAAGGTCAAAAACGATGCCTTAGATGTATTTTCAATTTGAAGGTCACGGACAGTTGTAAACCGATTTTTAGGAAATATGAGCTCTTAACATTTCCTTGTTTATATATATATAAAGTTGCGGTCTTTGTAAAGACAAACAAGCACCTTTTCCCTTCATTGAGAGAAGCGAGAAATCGGACTATAAACCTAAGGTCTCAGTATCATAATCTTTTATGTACAGGCAAGTACAAAACTGCTTTGTTGAGAAAGAACATTTTGACCATGGCCCCTATCATATACAATAAATTACCAAACGAAATTAAAGACTTAACTTGTGTAAAATTTAAAAAAAAATTGTTTTCCCTTCTAGTCAACAAATGTTATTACTCAATAAATGATTACCTAATGGACGAAACATAATATTGTAATAAATTAATGAATAAAAAATGTATCTATATATAACTTACCCATCTATCGTTGTTAATTTTGATTAATATGAATTTATAATTATAATTGCATTGTTTAATTTTAATTTAATGGTTAATTTTAATTTATAATTTAAGTCTAATATTTGCATTGTTATTTAATTTCTAATTTTAATTTAATGGTTAATTTGAATTTATAATTTAAGCCTAACATTTGCACGCCTTAAGGTAGAATGTACCGGAACTTATACTAGATTCAATTATATACACCTATATTCTGTACCTACATTCGGAGCAAGTAAATATTATTATTATTATTATTATTATTACGTCTTCACACGTGTGTGCGTGCACGTGTGCGCATGTGTGTGTGTGTGTGTATTATACCCAAATGTCCACTGGAGTCACAGTCCCTGACGGGACACCTCCTCTCTGAAGGAGCGGTCGGTGGAGCTGGTGTGACCGGCGAGCGGCCGATCGCAGCCCGAGCCTTCGCCAGGCGTTTATCATCCTTACTGTAATATAAATAAAATATATTTTTAAATGCACTGTCATATATCTTTTTATACATATAAAAGTCAATTGCTGTTCGTTAGTCTCACTAAAACTCGAGAACGGCTCAACAGCTTTATCTTATCTTAGTCTTGAAATGTTCAGAGAGGTTCAGGGAAGGTTTAAAAGCTGAAAAAAATGTTTCATTTCCGGGAAAACCCTAAAACCAGCCCTTTTCTATTTCCCATACAAACTTTTTTTTTGACATTAGATTTGACAACTAACTAATATGTCAATCATTCTGTTGCACTCCAAAATACGGATATTTATAGCTTAAAGGTAAACTCCAAAAAAATAAAAAAACTACATTTATTTATCGACTGAGGCAGTACGAAGTCTGCCGGTCAGCTAGTCTTTATATAAAAGAAAGTCGTTTTAGTTACTTTACTTATAACTTAAGAACGGCAGTACGCGTTTTGCTGAAAATTGGTGGAGGGATAGCTTAGAACAAGGGAAAGTACAACGGATACTTTTTATCCGATTAAAAAAGAAAAAAAGAAGTTGATTGAATCCAAATCTTATCTACTGTCTGCCCGATCAGATATACATACATTTCTAATTCTGAAACTAACGCAAACGAAGTCGCGGGCATAAACTGGTATACAATAAATGAAGGTAATGTTTTTTTATGATTGAGGTCTATTGTATTCTATCAACATTTATTCAACTATATACCTACATATTATTTTAATTCCTAATTTTTAACTCCACTGTCAATTATTTACCATAAATGCAATATATATTTTTTATGATTAAGGTTTATTATATTCTGTCATAAATTATTTGACTTCACACATTTATTTTATTATCTACTAGTTTTCGGCAGCGACTTCATCCAAGTTAATTTCAGAATTAATGTATGCATAAGTGACCGGGCTAAATCTATTTCGCCCTAAAGCCCGTAAATAACCAGATATCGGAATTTATTATTTTTTTTTTTGATCGAACAGAATTAAATATCCTATGTCCGTTTCCTGGTTCTAAGCTATCTCAACATAAAATTTGTAACCATATCCCTACAGCCGTTCTTGAGTTATAAATAGTGTAATTAACACAACTTTCTTTTATATATATAGATATATGAATATAATTACCTCTGTTCCACAGTTTTATCATCAGCCTCTGAGTCGGTATCTGTATTGGTAGGTTTGGCTGCCATTCGGGAGACTCTGGCTGATAAGGATCGAGTCAACTTACGAGTCATCGTACCCACCGAGTCACTCGAATCACCACTCTTTGGTGTTGTTTCCGGCTGGAAAGTAGATTGCAATATTATTAAATAGAGGTCAATGACTTCTTAATATTTAGTGATAAATAAAAAAATATCTATGGCTATAAAAACATGCATAAATTTGATGATCAATAACTTGGAGACCAAGTTTAGATGTTTTCAAACTCATACAGATCAAAGAATCAAAATGATTATTGAAAGAAAATAAGTCTATAGCAAACATTTACATAACATTTTTTAAATACTACTACAGTTGTAAGTAGTTATCAGTTATCACTACTTCTACTGTACTACTTACACTTAACTAACCTTACTACTCGAATTAGAGGATGGTTTAGATTTGCTTGTGTTTGAATCTTCTTTTTTCTCCGTGCGATCACTGTCACTCTCCGAGGACACAGATTCAACTGATGATTGGCTAGACGAGCATGAAGACGCGCTTTTGTCCTCCGAAGCTTTTTTAGACGGAGGCCCACTTGATCTACTCGCTCTACGTTTAGAACTATCCTTGGAGTTAGAATTTGAATCTTCATTTTGCACTGGCATCAATGGTGACGGCGTATCTTTTTCATCGCTGGATTTAATGCTCGTCTTTTTGTTAATTGGTGAACCTTTTGGGCTGTTTTTGGACGTTTTGCTGTCTTTGCTCTCAGTTTCTGATTCAGAACTGTTGTCGGGTGAGAAAATGCTTTTCTTTTTCAGTGAATTTGCATCTATTTTGTTTGCTTTCGGTATTGTTTTTGATATAGCTTTAGACTTTGCACCGGTTGTGGTCCTCGGAAGTGTTGGTTGTTTTTTGACGAGTACTGACGCAGCGTTTTTAGATTTGATTGATCGTCGTCTTGGCGGCATTGGTTTCGGTGTTTCGGGTTTTGGTACTTCATCGTCACTGGATGAAGAGACTTTGGCTGGTCTTTGAGGTTTCGGCTCCTCTTTAGGGGGTTCTTCAACTGGTGGGGGTATTGGAGATTTTGGAGGTGGTGCAGTGGCTGGGACATCGGAGGTGGAGGATTCAGAGTCAGAACTACTGGATCCCGAGCCTGAACTTGTAGATGATGTCCCACTACTGCTTGAATCAGATGTCGATCCTGAACTGCTGTCAGTACTGCTGTTACTCACCTGGAAATTGAATTTAGTACACCTTTATTCTATAAAATTTAACAATAATTTAAATTAATATCAGTCAAGCATGGTTTGTATGTAAGGTATATTAACTTGCATAAAACATATTAGTGATAGGGTGAAATTGTTTTATTCATTTAATCTGTTATTTATGGTCAATAAAAAATTACATTACAACTTATTATATTTGTAAAGGCATAATATGTATAAGGTTTTAAGCTAGTAGGGGAATACTAACATCCAAATTAGTCATGATGAATTATTCTGAAGGCAAGCACAAAATTGATAGTGACAGTGAAGATGTCCTCAATTATTTATAGATGTTTAATGAGTGTGCATTTCATTTAAATAACTAAAAAAACATTTTCTATCACTCACAAATCACAATACTTTCTCAAACAATAATCAATTTTGACGTTTGTCATTTAAAGATGACATTAACAGCAAGACCCTGTCAAGTATTGCTTTCCGTTACACACAAATATTTTACATTTAACAGTTGTATTTTTATTTCAATAAATTTTATAATATTTGTTGAAATAATTTACTATATTTATATAAGCTACTTCAGATAAAAATCTGTTAACTTTCAGTTCCTAATAAACATGAATGTTTGAATTTTGAATAGGCAACAAACCGTAAACAAGTTCCATCAAATGTAAACTATTCCTTGTTTTGATTGATTCTGTTTATTATTCTCGACATCACTAGTTGTCACTTTTATTTTTTCAACATTTCTTGGAAAGTTGTGTTACAAATGGTGTTTCGTTGTTTACATTTTTTGCAAGTTTGCAATAAATAAAAATCTTATAAGAATGGTGTGACTCCTTGTGCATTCCGATAAAGTGTATTTTGCTATCGCATTCTCGTGTCCTCGAAAATGTCGTGCAGTTCGGTGGAAGATTTACCTGAACAGTGTAAAGTACGTTATTTGTTTGTTATCCTTGTTTCGCAATTTTTTTCGTTCATTACACGTGACCTTGATAGTTGCATACACAAGTTAATTCAACCCAACAGCTACAATCTCACGGATACTATCAATTGCGTCACATTCCAGTCATTTAAGACAATAGTTTTACTTTGAACTTAATTTTTTATAATATTTTTAGAGCTGACGTCTAAACTTACTTCCGTCGGCTTGTATTTTATGATGTAGTGTTTAATATTGTATTATTATACCCATATCCAATCATTTACAAGTTTTTTACGCGTTTTTTATACTTTGTCTTTGTTTGATATATTTAGTTCCCAATTAACACGCCATAGAAATATCAAAATATGATTTTATTTGTTAAATACTAAGCTTACACATAAAATAACACATGTAATACATTGAGTTAACCCTCATTATATATATTTAATTTGCAATTTTTGTATACTTTTAATTTCTATCTACCCTCTAAATTATATCTGATTCCATGATGAACTAAAAATATTTTATTCAAATTGAATTGTATGATATATTTTTATTTAGCTGGGAAACCAAAATATACAAACATTTTATAACAATATTCATATTAGAAAACAATTTATGGAATATAATTTAGATTTCATAGTTGATAAAAACTTATACTTTATCTTAATATATAAAATATTTATACATATTATATTTATCAGGATCTGTTCACACAAGATGGAGTCCTCCTCAAAGCATCACTCGGTCGTCCGATCACCGACCTCAATTCCATCGGCATGTTATGCATTGTACAGAACATGGACGGCTCTAAATGTATCGAGTGGCGTCCCAACGACCTCATTACCATCGATTCAGACACACAGGACCAAGAATGGGCTGTTGTTAACACAATAGGTATTTATTGGTGTTTGTCTTTAATATTCTTCTACCTGGCAATTTCCCAGCTTAATCCAGGGTCTGCTTTAAATGTTGTGAATAGTTTTGGATAATTGTTTTTACGGTCGCCTGCCTGACATCAACCCTCTTTGGGAATCAGTATTAATCAGTGATGTCTAAATACTCTTAGAAAGTACATATGACTCGGAAAAATCACATTGGTCTTTAATATTATGTAATAACATATAAACAATAATTAATGGGTGATATGTAATAATGTGTTTATGTCGGAAAGGTTAAGTAATATATACACATTACTCTGGATTGATAAAAAATAGTAAATATATTGACACATCTAGTATATGTTAGTTATTTACAACTGAAGGTTATCTAAGTAGTAATAAATACTATTTTTGTATATATAATATATGTATATTATATACTGTCTATTTGCAAACTATGATAAAATTGCTTATGAATTTTCACTTTATAGTGAAATTAAATATATAAATGTTTTTTCAATATTTCTTTATGTACACAATGTTTTACAATACAATTTTATTATAAAATATTGCAAGATGTAACATTGGAACCAATATAACAATGTGATTTATCTATAAAGGTAAATGGATAGATAGTTTTATCTCTAAAGTTAAGAGAGCTAGATAGTTTTATCTATAAAGGTTAAAGAACTATAATAATGTAAATTGTGATAAATATAGTTTGTAATTCTTAATGTTTCAACACTTGTTTGACAGAAAAGCAAATGATTTTACATTGATATTGTAAAATTAAATATATCTTTGTTCAGAAACTATTGGTTCACCTTGAAATGTTTGTGTTTTAGCCTATAAACACATATGTAGTTGGGCAATAACTATTACAAATGTTGCCAATATGTATGATAATTATTCCTTTTAAGAAATATGACTGGTAATAGTAAGATTTATCTAAAGTAGCCTCTTAATGTATGAACACTGAAAATATTTTGAAAATAAGTTGCAAAATTTTTTCTTAGAATGAGCAGTACCTAAGGCCTGACAAAAAAAAGAACCTATGATGTGTTTTTAGCATATGCAACTGCCTTTACTTCCTTTGTTATCGCGTCTTACAATTTTTATAAATTTCATTGTTTTTTTTTTTTATATTCCTAAAGTAGCTGAGGATGCTTAAAAATATTATCAAACTATGAAGAGGCATACAAAACACAAATAACACTGGTTATCTTTGGTCAGACCTTGGTCAATGGCGACCGATTCTCATAAACAATACTCGGTAACAATATATGTCTCAGATGCGGTTATACGAAGCTTAATATCTAATAAGAACTGCAAGCTTGTTGTTTAGAAAAAAGTACTTGAAAATTCTTAGGTTGTTTAAATCGTAAAAGAGGCTATGTTCATTGCTAATAGTTGTTACTAATCTTCATTAATATCTTTTACATAAATATTAATAATACTTTAGTTATTTTAATTTTTATATGGTTATAACTTACAAATTCAAACCACGGACTCATTTATGTAATTATAGTTAAATCCTTTTTTTAACGTCTGCTGTTATTAATATCTACCCTCCTCTCGTCACATATCATATACAATATTTAATTTTGTGATATATGTACAATTATTGTAGAGGATTTTCCAAATAAAACATGGTTACTTCGTAATAAAACTATTCTATATGTATTACTAGATTTTGTCCGCCACTTCGTCCGCGTTAATTTCGGCATTAGTAATATATAGCTATACTGTGCGATGTTTATTCCGCCCTCGAGGCGGTAAATAACCCGATATTAGAATTATTATTTATTTTATTTTATGAATTTTCCATCTAATAGAGTTAAATAACCTATTTCCGTCTCCTGGTTATAAGCTATCTCTCAACCAGTTTTCACCATATCTCTACAGCCGTTCTCGAGTTACATATCTTGTAACTAACACAACTTTCTTTTATATATATACATATTTTATCTACTTTATTATTATATTTTTTTGATTATGCGATCTGTTTCTTTAGCTGTATCTCATTAAAGGTCGTCGTCAGAGGACGTTAAGCGGCAACATGACATCCGACTACGAAGCTGCTCGAGCTCGCATCATAAGGATACCTCTGGACGAACTAAAATCATTCAAAGTATCTCGGAACAATCAGCAGATGCAGTTTTCTACCAAACAGGGCGTCTGGCAGAACACTTGCTACTTCCAGCACGGGAATGCGGAGATATTCCTATCGTATCTGAAGAATCACGTCAAAACAGCGAAGACCAGGCACGATAGGAACACGTACGTGGTCGTGGAACCAAACGTTGAGTCTCAAGTGTTGAACAAGTCGTTCGCTGAACTGGACATATTTACTGAGAACACTACGGATGTGGTCTGGAACTTGGTGTCCAACTTCAAGCAGAGGCCTTACGAAACTACCATGGAAGCATTCTCCAAACTCACGGATATTGGTAAGATTTGACGTCATGATAGAAAAATATGATGATTTATAAGACTTTTGCGAGTATTCATTTGAATGAAACTAATATTTTTGGATTATTAGACGTTTTTATTACTGTAAATTACAAAATTCAGACTTTTCGATTTCTTAGCAGCAACCGTGATCACGGTCAGATTGAATGAAATTGTATTGAAATATAGTTCTCCCTTTGTGTCTTAACTCTTTTTTCTGCTTCTTACTTTCGCTAAATCCTTGTAATTTTTCTTCGCTTTTATGGCAAGAAGGCTGACCAATAATCTGATGCCGTGATAGTACGTTCTATTATGAATAAGATATAGAGTCAACAGAAAGTGGTATATTGAGAACAGTGGCGTGCACACCCCATGGCCTGAATCTATATGCAAATAAGTTCTGCATACCCTACCCACATAACAACTAAACCTATATTGTTAAATACTTACATACTTTTAATCATACATTACGAAATACAAATACTTACAGACATTTAAAATGACATTTGATTTACGATTTGTTAAAAGTCCCATCTATAAAGTACGTAAAACGAAACATTTTCGATCGGTCTTTGCCAATTGCTAGCGCCGCAATGCAGCCAGAGCGGCGTTATGCACAACCACTCTCCGCTTATTTTCCATACAAAAATTCTCAAGGACGATCTATAAATCTCGTGTTGTATGCAAGAAATATTTGTATGTGTGTGTAAAGCTATGCATGTGTTAGTGTTTGAGAAGCACTGCATACTTTTTGTTTTAAATCTCGAAGAAAGTCCGTTAATTGTCAAATGAAAAGGGACTCTGTGATTGGTCCAAAACTGTTGGTAAATTTTATTCGTCATTTTATTAGTATTGAAAATTGTCATTTGTCTTTCTAAGCGCAAGTGAATAAGTTTTAATTAGTTAATTAGTAAACAGTGAATTAATTTATTAACGAATTATGAAAAATTACAGCTGTGAGCTCTGTGCCTGTGATGTGTGTTTATCGAAATTATTTACGAGTAGATTATCAAAATTGTCGTTTGTTAATAAAATTAAAATAATTACAAAGGGAAGGTGTGTGGCCAGTTGCGATTGCACTAAAAGAAAGGTAATATTATTCTGTTAGTATTATTGTATATGTTATATAATTAGGATTATGATAGTTTTAATTCGCTAGCAGGTTGTGTACAAAAAAATAAGTTATTTTGTTTTCATTGTTTGGTGTTTTCAAAAAATAATAATAATGTTTTTATCTCCACTGGATATTCCGATTTAAATATTTGTAAAGCGGTAATGAACAGATCGTAATCGTTTTAAGGTACTTTCGTGGCTCAGAGGTAGTTAAAAGATTTGGAGTTAAATGAGTTCGTTCTAATCGGGCTACTGTAACATTATGCGCGAATATTATCAATATTTAAAGAAACTAATATTTTCTGATTACTTCGCGAATTTTATTATGTTCAAAAACTACATACTCCCGACGATTTGGTTACTTTGCAGCAACCGTGATCACGGCAGACATTTCATCTGTCCTTCAAAAAAAATAAATGACGCGTAGGAATCCGAAAATATTAGTTTCATTTAAATGAATACTTGCAAAAGATCTCATTATTATCAATGGTTTAGAGTAGGACATGCTGAAAATTGTTTTTTTTACCCTACCTCAAATCTCCGTGCACGCCACTGATTGTTAATATGTGATAGTTCACTAACTAAGTCTTCTTTTCCACGTATATTCCTATAGTGTATTTGGTTAGGTAGAGAGAGGAGTTACGACGGTGGAGGTGAGCGTTTAACGCGCGTTAGATAGGGGTTCTTCAAACCTACACATGGATCGCAAGTCCCAGTCACTGTTGAAGCTCCTCTCCCTGCAACGATGGACCCGGAACCCGTACGGTGAATCCATTGAATGCTGAGTAGTTTCGTCTCATAGTAGATATATAAAATGTGTTTACAGTATACTATGGTGAAGGTGTTAACGGTAAGCGTGAAATGTCTGATGAAGTGGCAGACCTCCTCACGAAAAGTATGAGCGCTTTAGAAGACACCACCAGCATCGCCAGGAGTGAAGAGTACGAAGTCATTAACGTGAAGCCCACGCTACCTCCGCGACCTTCTATACCCAGGTAAGAAAAAACTAAAAATAATGAGTCAAAACAAAATAAGGGCCACTTTACTATGTAGGGTGGTAACTGGAGGTTCCAGGAAAACTACGAAACTACATTATAATACGAATTACATATTGAAACTTATAAGCTACACCTAAGACTGCATGATTGTCCCGATGTTAGGATAGCAATACCATTCCATAGCTTGTGTGGTATCAGGAATCTTCTGGTTCACACGGCTTGGTGTTCGCTCCACGGAGTCAGCAGCGACACGTTACATAATATTTTATCAATATAACGATGTCGCCCCGGCGATGTTCATTTATTTTTGAATATGTAACACGTACGTAACAGCTTGATTATTACACAAAACTACTAAATAGACATGTTGGCCTTTATTTTGTTCAGACTAGTATATGTGACAGATACAGTTTCATAACTCATAAGTGATGTGGGTATCCAATGATCAATCTGTTTATTATGTAATCAAATGGCGAAAAGTCTAAATAAGCCTATATAGCCCATCGTATTTGTGTTTTAATGTAAGGTCGAGCGAGCTCTACCAGTCTTTGGTAAAAACATTTTTTTGGACCTAAAAAACATCATTCCCTCATATTATTTTCAACATCTCGTATGGGTTAGAAAATTCTACGAAAAAATTTCGCTATTTATTTCTAAAGTAGAGTTAATTCATAGTGAACGTGCCATTTTAAAGTAATATTTATTTAGTATTCAGACGTTTTACACTAAAAATCCATAGTACCAATATTGTATAATATTCAATACGTGTTTCAATTCCAGGGGAACACCTTTATCTACTGAGAAATGGGACGGTTTACAGGATCCAGAAGGAAGGATCACTGAAGTGGAGGGTGTGAAACAATTAATATTCAGAGGGGTTCGTACAATATATACAAAGAAAAGTAGTCTTTGTTACTTCTTATCACGTCAACCATTTGCCAGTGAAAGTTCTATTTAAATTGCTTCAGCCGTTTCAAAAGATTAAAAATAACAAATTTACACATAGACACTTTTTTTAAATATAATTTTTTGGTGCATGTATAAATAAGTTTTAAGAAAATTATATAATATGTAATAAGTAATTGAATGGTAATTAGGAAAATAATAAAACATTACAAAGAAAATTGTAAGATTTTTGCCCAAGTCATTGTTTCTTAAAAATGTTCATAATTAGACACTAATTTTTTTTTTTAAATGACCATTTGTATTAAAAATTTGATTAAATTGTTCATTCTATTTTATTATCATGATCCTTATTATTTATTATCATTTCCAGGGCGTCGCACATTCAATACGTCACTCAGTATGGAAATATCTGTTGGACTATTATCCCTGGAAAATGACGAAGGCAGAGCTCAAGAGTTTACACAAGAAGAAAACAGAAGAATACTTCTCAATGAAGCTACAGTGGAGGTCAATGACCGAGGGCCAGGAATTAAGGTTCTCCGAATACAGGGATAGAAAGAGTTTAGTAGAAAAAGATGTTAATAGAACAGACAGGACGCATCCATTCTTTGCCGGTGATAATAATCCTAACTTGGTAGTACTGCAAGATATTCTGATGACGTACGTCATGTATAACTTTGATCTGGGCTATGTACAAGGAATGAGTGATATATTAGCACCTCTACTTCTACTTATGGGCAATGAAGTTGATAGTTTCTGGTGCTTTGTTGGATTTATGGAGAAAATTGTGAGTGAATTGACATATTTTATAATATGTATAGGGGTTTTCTCTTTGTAAATCTTCTTCTACCAAAGAAAATCACAAATGATGTTCTTCTTTTATTTAAAATTCATAGTATAAATATTAATGAAATTTAAAATTTTGCTCGTATATTCATATTTTGTTTCTTTTTCTACTATCTAATATTGGAGAGAAAAATACATATATTAAACATTTATAAATATTGTGTTCCAGTCGTCAAATTTTGATATGGACCAGGCTGGTATGAAGCAGCAGTTGTTGAATCTACAACAGCTAATGGCTTTCATAACACCGGATTTAGCCAAACACCTCGCTAGTAAAGATTCCGGGAACATGTATTTTTGCTTCAGATGGCTCTTAGTGTGGTTTAAGAGGGAATTCTCTCATAGAGATATCATGAGGTGAATCATACTTATTTTATTAAAGAGAAGTTATGTTAGGATATATTGATGTTTGTTACCCTTTAAATAAGAAACTGCTTGACAGATTTTAATGAAACTTCACAGTGATGTAGCTTAATCATCAGGATAAAACATAGGTTATATCTGAAAAATATTAGTTTCGTTTAAATGAAAAAACCCGCGAAAATCTCATATCTCATTAGGTTATTTTTTTTTTAAATTCCCAGTAGCGCTTGTGAGATGGAGATTATAGTTTTATTGTGTATAAAGTTACGTGAATCAGAATATAGATGTCGCTGTATGTTGGTTAACATATATATTGTTTTAACATACTATAGAAATTTCTCTTAATGTATAGAAAAAGTTGTTTTCATTATACAGACAAAAATGTTAATTGACAAATTAATATATTTTTGTGTGAAGCTTGCTTTTATGGATTATTATATTGATTGAATATTTCTCAACAAAAAAGTTAGTTTTATCAAAAAATTTATTGAAGAAAAGGTTATGTAACATAATATTTTGAATAATAGGAATAATAACGGCATTGAAAACATATTAAAAAAATGTTTTGTATTAACAAAAAACATACAATTTTAGTATTCAGTAAAAAATTCATAGATTTAGATTTTAAAATATTAGTATACATATTTATAAGTCAGTGGTGGCTCAGTGGTTAAAGGGCCCGCCTCTCGGCCTCTCGTCGCCGAGGGCGCGGGTTCGATCCTGACCCGGACAAGTACCAATGTGATTTTTCGGAATCATATGTACTTTCTAAGAGTATTTAGACATCACTGATTAATGTTGATTCTCAAAAAGAGGGTTGATGTCAGGCAGGCGGCCGGTCGTAAAAACAAATAGCCAAATCTATTCATAGCATGTAAGGCAGACCCTGGCTATAGCTGGGAAATTGCCAGGTAGAAGAAGAAGAAGTATACATATTTATAAGTTTTTGTATATGTGGGTTTATAAATAATTGTAATACTGGATAGACATATGCCACTATTTCTATACTGCATAAGTGTTTATGTTTCTCAATAATGTAATTCGAATATAATAATGATTTCAGGTTATGGGAGGTATTATGGACGGGGTTGCCATGCGCTAATTTCCATTTGCTGATATGTGTTGCCATTCTTGATGCTGAAAAGGATGTTCTTATTAGCAAGGACTACGGATTTACTGAGGTTTTGAAGGTATAGAATTTATTTACATTTGCTATGGTCTGATTTTGTCAAAGGCGAATATTTTTTGTTTTCTGGTTAATAATATTAATTAATTAATATTGTCTAGATTTTAAGTACCATATGTTACTCTCTAAATATAAGCAATCGACTAGTGAAGGTTCTGTCAGAATCGTTACAGCCATTTCAGATATTAGAGATAACAAACAGATCGACAATAATTTAATTTTAAAGTACCATGAATTCATTTTCAGTACAACAGCTGCTATTTAAATCTAAAAAAAAAACTAATTTAATCATTTGGAAGTGTCCAAATCTGTAATGTATTAGTTATGCTCGCTCGGTATTCTTAAAATAATATGATGTCAAGTGTAATGTAGATAGATTACTTTATTATATTAGTTGCTGTCATTCAGTTTGCTACTTACCACAATACATACAAGACAAATAATATAGTATTATTGAATACTACAAAATTAAATAATAATTTCCAGCATGTCAACGACCTATCAATGTGTTTGGATGTGGATATTATATTAAGCACAGCGGAGGGTATTTACCATCAAATAGTATCATCGCCACACTTATCAGATCAGATTAGAGTTATTTTGGGTCTCCCATTGGCTTTGAAGCCCGATGTACCAGAAACCGAACCCACTACATTCAGCAATGGTAATGACATCGGAGAAACGGAGGAAGTTATGTATCAAATAGGCTTAGATTTTAATTTTTAAGGCATTTCAATTAAGTTCAATTTAAATGTAGATCCCTTTTTTCTATATGTTCGTTGGTTTTAACTGTTACTGATGATTAACCGCACAATTTCTATCATTTACTTACATCATATTAGTGAGTTTATTAACACATGCTTTAAAATAAACCTTTTCATATAATTATTTTTAACAATTTTAAATTTTTAATCTGAATAGTTGATATTAAAATTATATTGCCTGTTGTCATATACTCATAATAAGAAAAAATTATAAATTGTTATAATTAACACAGAATATAAAATATTTTTCATTATAAGCATTTGTTAAAAATATATGACAGTATCTGTGATCATTATTAAGTAATCTTCAAATTAAAAAAACATTTGAAATACTGGAATGTACATGTAATTTTTATTTCTATGTTAATAATATAGAAATAAAAATTCATAATTATTGATATAAGATTAAATTGTACAATAAGAAAAGTATAATGTAGTCGTAAAAAAATAAATATTGTATAGAAAAATTACAAGTAAATTATGCCTGTTTATATTAAATATGTATGTTATATATAATGATATAAATGTAAATATGCTTTCATTTGCAGGTTACACTCGAATATAATGGACATGAGATATCTGTTGTAACAAAAACTGTCTGGGCTTTACTTGCCTAACAAAATACATATACCGGGTGAAGTGATAATTTTCTATTTTTATATAAAATGCTATTAAATATCATATAATTTAGAATATTTTTTGTGATATATATATGTATGTCCTTTGAATGCTATACTCATGTTGCCATTATAAATTTGCCTATTTATATAACATCACCTAAATTATGATTTATTTCACAATTGTTATTACTTAGAAAATTTATGTAGAATTCTTGAGTGTTCAAATTTTCATCACGAATTGTCAATACTATCACCAAATATTTATATGGCAACATTTGAAATTATTTTAAAAATCATCTGTGGCATTTTATTCTTGTATAACTGAAACCTACGCCTTAAAACGTCCATTATTTAAAATCCCGGTTAAAGCTGGATCCATGTATTCTTAATATGATTTCTCATCATCAGACTAAATACCAAATGTTTCTTGGTTTTCATTAACTAATCTTAAATATTGTGATTTACGAACGACTTTCGATCGTAATTTGTTTTGTCGTCATTTCCTACTAAAGTTGCATATTTTTGTTTTATAAATACATACATACTTGTTCTTGTTTATACTTTATTGTTAAAATTGTATAAATTTATTCAATTACTTGGCATATCTTTTTTTTAATGTTACGAATATGTGATTTTAATAAAGTTTTATAGAATGTCTTTAACTTTTATTCATTTAAATAAGCATACACAAAATCATTTAATTACTCAATCAATATAAGTGAATCACATTTATTAAATAATATACAATCAAAGTTATTATTAGTATTTTCAGTATTTCTTCTTTTTTTTGATACATATACTTTTTCTAGTATTTTTTGAGTGTTTTGTATTCAAGCAATTTTTTTGTATTTTTTCTGTACGGCCCTAAACACTATTTTTCTGAAGCTTATCTGGTAGAGAATGCATATTTTGCATAAAACTTGCTGGTTATGCAGAACTGATATGTAATAAATATGTGCAGAGAAATAATATAATCTGATAAAACTGCTTTCGATTTGGTATTTTTTCATATGTAAGCAAGTTTAAAGTGGTCTCCAGCCATGTTTCATTAATATGGGCGACCAGTATAAAAGTTTCTCTTTTTGATGATTAATGTATAGTTTTTTAAATTTATTACAATATCGTTGTTTAAGGCAAAAGATACATTGACTCACAAAGCTCTTGCTTTACTATTTACAAGAAAAGTAAACCAATCTATGGAATAAGAATACTAATGTATTTAAGGAATTAAATGAAATTCAGAATAGTTAAATAAATTATTTACTCTACTAAGTGAGATCACTATTAATAGCTATGTGTACTTGTTGATTTAAAACTACATGTTACAGCTTAATACATTCATGGACATTTGTGTGTGCGACTTCAAATGAACGTTCAAACCGTATCTCGTTTGATAGGACTTATCACACATATGGCAATGGAAGTTTTTAACACCGGTGTGAGTTAACGAATGTCTCTGTAACTCGGACTTTGAGAAGAAACGTTTGCCGCAACTTTCACAACTGTATTTCTTCTCTTTCAAGTGATTTTTACGTATATGTGAACTTCTTGAGCTAGAGGATATAAATGTAGCGTTGCAGATTTCGCATTTATGGTTTCTTGTTCTTTTGTGATTCCATAAGACATGTGAGTGTAAACTGCCGGGAACTTTAAATTTTTTTGGACAATATTTACAACTGTACGGCCGATCACTACTATGTGTCAGCATATGAATTCTGATATAGCCAGGTGGATATGATTTACCACACTGATCACACTGCCGTAGTACTTTTTCAGACTTATTTTTGTCCTTTTTGTCTATATTTGGTTGACAGGAATGATTATTCAGCTCAGTTGCACTGTAAAATCCTTCCCAGCAGTTATCACACACAAATGGCCTTAGATGCAATTTTCTATGTAATACTAGCGACCGAAAATCTTCAAACTTTTCGTGACAGTAGTCACAATCCCGGCCAGTTGTGCATCTTATTGGATGATTGTCACGGCAGTGTTCATTTAGATATTTAACAGAATGGAATTCAGCCTTACATTCTACACAGAATATTAAAGAGTTCTCTAATTTTGATATTCTTCTCTCCATATTAAAAATTCGGTTTTTGTTAGATTTATGGAATACTTTGATGGGTTTGAGGTCGTCTGAATCAAAACTTGCGTCATAGTGGTCACTGGTTGAATCGGTGAGATTTAAACTGTCGGACAATGTTTTTTCACTAGATTTTATAAGTATTTTAAAAGAATAAGTTATTATTAGTTGATGAACACAATTAATGCATATTTGGTCGGGTAGCAGATCATCAGATGGAATCTGAAAGAGAATGTAAAATTGATATTCACATTATTTTAAATAAACGCATCAATTCTAACTTTTTATTTCATTTACCTTATAGTTATAAAAATTATCTAAAATATCGGACAAGCGAACATTTTCTCCGGTTATCGACACAATATTATGAATATGTCGCATTTCTTTGCCACTGCCTAAGCATGTTCTACATCGATCCTTATAATTCATGATTTAGGTGTTTTATTCTTTATCTTAAATAAAAAACTTTCATACATAAGTTGTACTAGTATCTAATGATAAAGTGTATTGTGTACTAACACTACTTGTACCTATTTTGACAAATTAAACCAAAGTTGTTTATTGTTAATTAACATTGAGAGTTGTCAAATGACCCACAGTCTAGAAATCTACTGAGAAAAAATAAAGATTGAAGCGTGCAGTGCACTGCGATTTTAGAAGCCTTATGTCCATGTTTATTAAAATTGTTATTATTACATTACAGTTTGCGAAAGCTTAAACAGCAATTCTGAATATTTTTACAGCATATATGGAATGAAATATATTCCTAAAACACAATATCGTCTTTATCTCGTCAAGAATCTGATATAGTGATGGTTTCTTTATAAATTCAAAAGTAATCTATTTGAAACAAAATAATAATAAACAGATTAATAGATTTTTTCATAACATACATGAAAATTCACATAATATGTAGGTCAATTTTCTTAACTATTAATGTATGACATTGACATTGTCAAATATTTTAAAAAATGTTTTGCCCACCCTCTGAAGAAAATATAAAAGTTGACAACAAAAATTTACCTAATAGGAAAGCAAGTCGATCGAACAGGAAGAATAAAAAGCATATCAAGAAAAAAGTTAAAAGACATACAAAACTTTCTCGGAGTATGTCATCTTGGGCGGAAAATTTCACTTTTGCGGCTACTTGGCAGCTAAAGCAACAAGTTGCTTTTTGGAAAGCACGAGCTAAAGCTTTAGAATATGAAAACGGTGTATTACACGACGTTATACGTAGAAACCAATGTGCTGTTAAGTCTAATACTTGTACTGACGATGACGGAAGTAGTGATGAAAATAATCATTCCGAACAGGAAGACGCTCAAACAGATAATGCTATGGTTGAAGACAACGAGGATGACGAATTTGAAGTAAGTGAACAGTTCATAACATTTTTAACAGCAAACGCGAAGTACAAAGAAGACGCTAAACGTGAAAGGGAAAGGTTGAAGGCACAATCAGAAGCTGAAAATCAAGAAAATATTACAGAAGAGATCCAAGAAAGTGCTCAAGAAAATATGGACAGGATGAGGAATTTGTATGGTGATAAATGGCAGAGGATATCGGCATTAGAAATGTCCTTATTGACTAATTTTATACAAGAGTGTGATCAGAATAAACCTTCGTATTGGCCGAATATACCATTTAATTTTAATACAAGCTGACAATGATCTGTTAATAAATTTTAGATATAGTCTTTTTTAACTGTTTGTTTTTTATTGTCTGTATTTAATTGGGTACTTTTTTATTATGTGTTCATGAGTATTGCAGAAGTTTAACAATTATCTTGCATTGTGTATATAATAATAAAGCCTATTTTACAATTTACAATGTTTCCTATCATTTATATTGTTAGTTGAAGTAATATATATGTGAAGAACTTTAAGTTACTGGAAAAATTTATATATATATCGTCCCTTAGCTAACAACACCGCTCAAACAAAAAAATTTTCAGTTTTTACATTTTAATTCTATTATACAATTGACAATTGTGACAAAATAATTATAAATCATGATTATTTAACCACTAATTAGTGTATGTATTAAGTAGCAATAGAAAAAAACACAGATAGTTTGAAATATACAGTTTCGTCTCTTGTAAAGTTGGTAAAAATGACTTCGCAGTGTTGTAAGTTAAGGGACAATATCTATAATCTTTGGAGAAGTTGTGGGGTGTAAGTAGTGATTTCATCATGTATTTGTTTTCATTATGCATCTTACCAATCTTTAATATTCATAAGTTTCATGTACATAAAAAAAGGTATATATTTTTTTCTGGCCTTTCCTTGATATTTCACATGGACATTTAGATTTTTTTAAATTTTTATACCCATTGAAGGCAAGTCCCAACAATTAAATGGATTATTTCTATTCATAATACTTATTAAGACAATTTTTTAATAAAATGAATTTCACATTTTAATGCTTAAAACTGTTTAATAGTGATAACGGGGAATTAAAAAAGTTTTTGAGCTATTCTATGAATATCCAGCAATTATTGAAATGTACAATATAAATATGAAGACATATTTTTGTGACTTTTATTTGAAATTTTCAATATAATATTTTCTATAATGTTTTTACTTATATTATGTGCGAAGATTCCGAAGGATTATTAAGTACTTATGGATACAGAAATGTAGTGTCCGAAGAGTCTTATTAAGCTTCATAACATATAATTATTCTTGATATTTCATTCTCTATAAGTAATAATTTATCTGAACCCTTTCTGGTACATTTTGTACATAATATTATATCAAAGATATTTAATATATTGGAAGAATAATTGATGTTAATACAATAATTAACATAATTTTGAAGTTTCCTAAATTAAAATGACATGTTTTGGTATACAGATTTCCCTGTTTATTTTACTTTAATGGAAATTCTTCATATCATATATATTTATTCGGATTATTTTCTCCTTCTAAAGTCACTAGAAATTAAAACTAGTTATTTTCCACTACTTCTGCTAGGTTCGTTCAGATAAATATATATGTACATATTCCTGTTGTGCTAATAGGTAAAACTCTGGTTATTGGAGAAATCAAAATTTATGACAGATCCTGTATATATTTTGACATCTTTATATTTTTGGTGGAATTAGCTTTAAATTTGAAAGTAGGAGCTTTTATTAGTACTTTTAATAAATTAACTTCTGCTCTCTCAGGTAATACTTAAGTAACGACTTAACAACGAGGAATTACGTCTCAATGGAAGTTCTAAGAAGGTAAGCTGGTTTGTTTGCTACCGCTGATGATTTGTCGAAGGGCTTTCGAAATCTAATTTTTCCCCCTACCTTCTTATTTGAAATTTAGGCTTGAGTTCACTTCTTGACATGTCTCTTGAGACATGTTAAGTTTGTGTGGTTAAAAAATCTATTCAACACTTGTTTTATTTTGTATAACAGAGCACAAGTTATTTATTTGTCAATGATAGTGCAATATTCCGCTTAGCCATAATCAAATAGACAAAGCTTAGTTTGTAATGTTGCGTTTTTAGTGATTTTTTGTAAATATGTAGATCTATTCGTTATCATATGCCAAGAAAAGAGGCCGATGGCTTTCGCAGTGGTTTTAGTGAGTAGGGGCCTGCCCAGGCCGAGCCTCACACATCCCTTCCGGCCCCACCAAGGTCGGTTGGACGGCTCGTAAAAAGAGTTTCCACTACGTCATCAAAAAAAAAAAATTATGTTCATATACATAGGAAACAAAAAAAATACTTTTCGAAGTTATGATACAATAAAGATGTGATAATTGGGTATGTCAGATTATAGAGCATTGAAATACATTTTTTTGCCCCATTGGCATAAATTTTCATTTGCACAACTACTTCATAATGTCTCATAGTTCCTATGACAGCTTAGCAACAGTTTCATGTCTTTTTAAGTAAAGAATGGACCATAATACTATTAACTAGAACTTATTAATTACTCAGACATTTAACGTATATTAGTTTTGACTATTGACGTATTTACACTTTACAGGAGGATTGACAATACCTCGGAGGAGTAATCTATGATTTCTGTGAAAGCTATCTCCTATAAGCTCTGTTTGATACTTTTTGTAAAATATTTTGCCTTAAAAGGAATCGTTATATTTAAGATGCGTTCTGAAATGTGTAACCAACATTCTCCGAGACCATAGCATCAAGGTCTATAAATATTACGAGCTCACTCGGAATAGGTTCGTCGTGGATTTATACAAGGTAGAAATGGTAGCGAGAGGTATAATGGCTAAATTTCTCTACAACTTACTAAAAGACTTGAGCCTGTCCAGAACTCACATTATTCATTCTTGGAACATCAGGTTCAGCCCTAGTAGGTTCTTTTCAAATTTGGTTAGGTAGAGAGAGTAGTTTGGACAGTGGAGGTGAGCGTTTAACTTTAAATAGGTGTCACTTAAACCTACCCTGGTCGCAAGTCCCTGGCATTGTTGAAGCTCCTCTACCTGCAACGATGGACCCGGCACCCGCACCGTGAAGCTATGGAATGCCAAGAGGTCTCAACTCTTACATGGTTGAAATACTGATAATTATATGGGCCTGGCCTAACCAGAATGGATTGCTTTTCAAGTCGAAAAATATTATTATAAAGACATTTTTTTCTCTAAGCTAAATTATAAAAGAATTAAGTACATGAAATTCAAATCAACTCACATTTTTTTATTTCAAATATTTTGCGGAATTGAAACTTAAATAAGTATATGGATTATTTCTTATGTGATATAGTTTTGGTGTACAATTTTTAACTTTATTTCTTTTAGTTTAAGGTTTAATTTTTAATATATCAAAGTCGGACTTGTAAATACCAGTTTGATGAAGGCCCAGACGGCTGCAATTAATACGCTTCTAGTGTAAGATAATCCGTATTCATGTTTGAAAATAGATTTGCATAAGACATATTTATAAATGAAAATGGAATTACTAAAGAAATTTATTGAGTGAGCATCGTCGTGTTAACTGCCACACTTTAATAGTTTTATTTTGGGATTGTTAATTCTTCATGGACATGTAAGATGGGAAGTTTGGGAGGTAAATAAATGGAAATGTTTGAGGTTTTTTTAAATTTAGGTAAAAATAGGGATCTTTACCCGACTATGTCATCATTTTCACAGTAATTAAAAAATCACATTATATAAATTTTATTATGAACGCTTTCACACCTCCCGAATTAACACGAATGCAAGTGACGTCACAATGTAAAAATTAAAATGAAATTAAATAATTTATTTATAATAACGAATACCAAAATATATATCGTCATTTATAGTAGCGAAACAATCTTAGAAAAATATACAATATTTATATAAAAGCATAAGTTGTAAATGTTTTTACTTAAGCTCTCACCCCAATAAAACTTTCTCCAGTAAAATAGTAGTCGTATGTAAGTAGAATTAAGTAATAAAATATTTCTAATTAACTTTAAATGATACACTTTTATATGGTGATATACTTAAATGAAATGGTAGTGTTAGTTTACCATTTAAATATGGTTAAAATGCCAGAGCATGTTAAATAAAGTAATTAAAAAAATAAAAGACCTCGTAATTCATCGTAATAAATATCTAAATATTATTAATCAAATACTTACTTTTATCTTTATGTCAAATTACAGTTATATATATTATTCTGTAGTTTCAAACCCAATTTCTTTAATAATCTTAATACTTTTTAATCAAACATAAAAATGTATTGTAACTGACAACAGTACATAACTTTTTCGTTAACACTTTTATTCACTTTCGGATTTTGATAGTCTATGTTTTTGTACATTTTTTCTATCAAATTTATTGTTAAAATAATTTAATATTCAGTTTGAAAAATCAATTAAATTCTACAATTTATCCATATTTTAAAACCTATACTTGTTATTGGGTGACTTGTTTTATATGCATTCTCAACATGATTATCACCATAATAATATTCATCATCATCGGCCTACCAGAGCCCACTGCTGGGCAAAGGCCTCTTTCTCACATGGAGAAGGTTTGGGCATTAATCACCACGCTTGCTCAAGACGGATAGTGATTACAAACTTTTAGTTGTCAAATTATAAGTACAGTTATCCTCACGATGTTATCCTTCACCGTTTGTCAGTGGTGTATAAATATTCTTAGAAAGTACATATGACTTGGAAAAATCACATAGTACTTGCCAGGATCGAACCCGCGCCCTCGTGCTCGAGAGGCGTGCCCTTTAATCACTAGGCTACAACTGAATTATAATAATATACCTATATTTAAGTTATTTAATTTCTATACAATGATTAATATTAAAACTCTTCGAATCGTTTAAATTATTATCTCAAAATCGATTATATAAGTCAAGTTTCCTTACACATTAGCTAATAATTAATTGTAAACAATAAATTCGCCAAAAGATTCCAGTGTTGTAGCATTACCTAAGAGTCGTGATGCTGGTGTTCGGTTCCCGTCGTTTGCCTAAAACATTGTGCCATGAGATTACAAATTACTAGAATTATTATAATATTCTCTATGCAATAATGATCCAATTTTATTATTATAAGTTATTTTATCTAAATAAACTAACCTCATGTATATATGTATAAGTTAATATTAAAAAATGAGATGTATATTTGGACATCACTAAACCGATAATTACCGGTATTTTTTTTTGATTTTATACTAATAACTAAACGATAGGAATGGTGATTAAAATAAATAGGAAACAATGTTAAACATGTCTGCATTTTAATTAAATATTATGCATGATTACCGAATATATAGACGCATTTTAACAAAATTAATCTACAATATTTATTTACCTTACTTTTCAAAACCAATATATAGCTGAGCTTCTTGTACAGTTATTCTGCAAAGCTCCTTTCATTTTACACCCACTCTAATACTGACTGTAACGCGACATGCGATAGACGGGCGGACAAAATTTAAAGCGACGTAATAAGTTTCATAAAAGTATTTCATGAAATTAGATTTTAATAGATAGATGTATACAAACTGTTTTGTATAGGTATGCAATTTCATGGATTTCATAAACATTTTCATTCTACTTTATAGATTACAGATTCCATTTATTGTCTCCTATATATATAAAAATGGATTGCTGTTCGTTAGTCCCACTAAAACTCGAGAACAGCTGAACGGATTTATCTTATCTTAGTCTTGAAATATTCGTGGAGGTTCAGGGTAGGTATAAAAGCTGAAAAAAATTGATTCATTACTGGGAAAACCATAAAAACAGCCCTTTTCTATTTCCCATACAAACGTTTTTTTTTGACATTAGATTTGACAACTTACTAATATGTCAATCATTCTGTCGCACTTCAAAACATGGAGATTTATGGCTTACAGGTAAACTCCAAAAATATAAATAAAAAAACGTAATAGATATTTCTTGATTATAGGGCGATACGAAGTTCGCCAGGTCTTCTAGTTTCTAATATATTTTGTCTTGTCATAAACTGGATTTTTATCTTAATAACAAAAAGTTTTGTCATGTTTTCTTAGGAATCTGATTTAAATAAATGTGTGACCATTTAAACGCTACTAAATTTCATTAAAACATACATATTACGTCTAATAAACACCTAGTTGTAGTTAATAATGCATTTCTAGTTTTGTAACTTTGTTAACGTCAAGTCTTTCAAAGATGAAATATTGTGTTGGAAAGTTAAAATTTTACTTTTTAAACGTTTTTAATTTCAAAATAACTTTAGTTTTACCTGGATCTAGGGTTGATTTTAGTTTTAGTATTTTTATGTGTTTGTTATAAATACTAAATAAATATTTTTTTTTGTTCATTATTGATTTATATATATAAAGGTAAATAATATTATATATATTTTAATCTTATAAAGAACTACCATATAATTTCTTTAGAAGTCATGCTTTCTTATGTTTGATGATTTCTACAAATCCTTAAAACATTTTCATTACGTCTAAGTTTTTTTTGAGTACACATTTCAATTTAATCTCTTTTGCCCTTGATCTCTGTTGTTTTAAACTTATTGAATACATGTGATATATAAACAAAAAACATTTCATTTAAAATTGCTGCCAGTTGATAAAATACGATGTATGTATGTATTACATATGTTACTACCGGCTAGGTTTTCATTTTATTTTATAATAATTATTTCATTTCATTTAATAAACAACATAATTTGGAACCTTATTAAAATTAATTAAACCTATCTATATAATAACTATAATCAAACAATTCCCCTTTTTATTTCAAAGTTCCCACAACAAGGTTTCTTCTATACTGTCCGATCTTGTAAGCCAGGTAAACATTAGTTATCCGAGAATACCTTTTGGCCTTTTTAACATTTTAAATGCATATTATAAATTGAGTAAAGACAAATTTATTGTAACTTAAATCAGCGTTGTTGTACTCCATACTAATAAAGTATACTTGGCATACTCTTATCGCTTTGGCTTACGAGATAAGATATTGGATATCTTTTGTTTTAAAAGTCACTGATATATTTAAAATTACTTACATTGTGCTATGGAAATTGTTCTTGAAATTAATCGACATTTAAAAGCCGATTTTTCATAGTATAATCTTTAAATTTAAATGTTGATACTTAATTAATTGTTGCGGATGTATTAAGAGAATTTACTATAAAATAATTTTGCTAATTTTAAGTCAGTGGTGGCCTAGTCGTTAAGAGGGTTAGCCATGAGGGCGCTGGTTCGATCCTGGCTGTGGCAAGTACCAATGTGATTTTTCCGTGTCATATGTACATTCGAAGAGTATTTAGACACCACTGAATAATGCATTCCCAAAGAAGGTCGATGTCAGGCAGGCGGGGGGTCGTAAAAACAATTAGCCAAAACTATTCACAAAAAAATATATATTTTCTCTATATACAATAAAACCTCCTTAAGTTTAATAAAAGATGTGAATACAGAATACATTGAACAATCAGGTGGACTTTTAATTTAGGTATGTCTTAAAACATGCTATCTATAGATATATACAAATAAATTTATTGTATTAAAAAAATAACTATATTTTTAAGTGCTTTTTAACAGGACCTTTTATTTTGTATTGAAAAGTTAATCGCAACATATAAAATAGATTAATTGTTAATTAAAAAAAATTTAGAAGAATACTGTTATCAAAAGTGTGAGATGAAACATTCTAGCAGCAAAAAAAGGTTTAAACATTAGTTACAAAAAATTAGTAACAATTTGATTCTTATTATAATATTAACTATGAGAAATTAAACTAATATTTTCGAAGGTACTAACGAGTTTTTTCATGAAAATATCATCTTGTCTGTAAGTTATGATTGCAAAGTAACCGAAACCTCGGGAGTATGTAGTTTAAAATGATAAAGAACAAGTATGTAGTATCTCCTTCTTCTTCCTGGCAATTTCCCAGCTTTAGCCAGGGTCTGCCAAGTATGTAGTATATCTGAAAATATTCGTTTTAATTAAATTAATACTAGCGAAAGTCTTAACTACGAGTTTTGCTATAGAGTTAATTTAAATTATAACATTACATTGTATAAATACACTGTTTTAGGAACTTAACAATATACATATTAAAAACGAAGTCAATGCAAAATAAACAAAATAAAAAAAGAAGAGAATTAAATGTTTTTAATGTGATTTTTATGTTTTAAGTCTTAACATGAACATGTTTGAACTTTTACGATATTATTACTAATGATTTATAAACTATATAATATGTTCTTTATTTAATAATTAATGAGTGTCCTACAAAATATATACACTAAACCTAAACTAATTAATTATTAAACGTAGTTCATGAAAAAGACTACTGTAAGTAGAAGAAAATTTTGATAATACTACTAATTAAAAAATGTAGTTTTCGTTATGTGTCGTTAGACAGTAGTATGTTTATTTAAATTATTTGTATTTTATTTTGTATTTTCACATAAAATTGCCTTAATTAAACTTTTTCTATATACATTTCAAAAAATGTATTACTCTGGATATATATTTTTATAAATATATCTAAATGAAACTAATACTTTTCGGATATACTACGCTACATTAATTAAGATAAAAACTACATATTCCCGACGTTTCGGTTATTTAACAGTTTAAGAATTAAATGTTAAATTTACTTAAAAATAAATGTACATATTTGTTAAATATTAAGAATATGTAATAAATATATTTAATTATGATCGTAATTTAAGTTTTTCAGTAAATGTCAATTAGTAATACTATAATAAAACAATTATTAATTTATGATCTAATCTATGTCACAACTCTTAGAAGGTAATCTGTAATTAATATTAAACGATACAGCCTTAAGGTTTTTATATGATATTAAACACGAAGTTATTAATGATATCATATTATAATTATTGAATTAATAATTTCATAGTTATAATTAATTTTTGATGAGTTACTGTTACACTCGAAATAAATTTTAAATTATTTATAAATTATTATAATCATTGATTAGAATTTATTTAGCAATTAATTATATATTATTATTATTTTTAATATTATATATGTTATAATTTTTTTACAACACTTATTTTTTGTCCGTCTATCGCATGTCGCATTACACCCAGCTGTATTTTGTCTTATTGCTTTGACTCTGTATTTCAGTACTCGGATTCAAATTATTATTTATAGATATCTTATCTACTATTGATTTAAGATTATAATTAAATATTTCCAATTATTAATTAAATTTAAATCCTTCTTTTCCTTATGAGTTTCTTTGTATCATGGCTTTAAATTTTTGCTTCAGTAACCTATGGCTTATGATTTACAAAAATTCACCTTATTGTGTCCCAATAAAGGTGTTTATTTGTTTTTAAATATTCAGTTGTTAATGAAATGTTTTTAAAATAACTTGACCTTATGTGTATAATAAAAATGTACATTTAATATATTTTATTTATTTTGTCATAGTATTGAAAGTCTTCCAAAATAATATTTATTAATGTCTTTGATGTTGAAACGAAAATGTATCTGACATATGAAATCCATGATTATAATAAGACTGTTATCTTCATAATATAATAAAATAATTTTAATTTATTATACGTAATAATTAATATATGTACTATGAAAATGCTCATCGTATGTATCTATTTATGTATGTATGTATGTATTTTTTCATAAAATTATTTACGAAATTATACCATTATAACAGTCAATATCAAAATTATTGCTTAAAAGTAAAGTTTTTCATTATAGTTTAAAACATTACATTTGTTGGTTAAAGTTCGAGCCCGTTGAAGTCTTTTCTATGAGCATCTTTACTTGCACGCATTTTGTACAAATTATATGTATTATAAGTAATATTTCAACTCAGTTATTTAAATAAACTTTAACACAGAAGAGAAATAAGAGTATTATTATGTTTAAGTCTCTCAGGCTAAGGCTATAAGTTACATATATTAGCTCTATATTAATTATTTTAGTAAAATTACATGAGAAATATTAATAAAATTTCATAAAAAATATAAGAGGAACCTAAATTGTATAATATACATATAAATATCACTATTATAAGTTATATAATATACTTCTACCTGGCAATTTCCCAGCTTTAGCCAGGGTCTGCCTTACATGTTGTGAATAGTTTTGGCTAATTTTTTTTACGACCGCCTGCCTGACATCAACCATCTTTGGGAAAGCTATATACTATATATGTATAAATAGAAATGTCTAGACAATAATATAAAAAAAATATCCTCCTTATATATGCCAAATATATATATATATATATATATATATAATATATATAATAAATCCAAAACGTAGAGAGTATATACATATAATCTTAGTATAGAGTAGGGAACTACGAAATTGGTTCTCAAACGGTTTAGAGTAACCTGTTAGAGGGGAGGGAGGCAGTCGGTCGCGAGACGCGAGTGAGAACAGACGTGTGTGTACATGTGGTTAATATATATATATATATAAAAAATAACGGATTGCAGTGTTGTGTGATGTGTTAAATACCTGGATTACGTACAGCTACTTTTGAGTAGGTTCTATTATATTATGTGTTTGAAATTACTTGGAATATGTGATAATTTATATTTACGCGTTGGTTATAAGTATAAATAAACTTAGTCTAGACTGAAACTATAGTGTATTTATAATAGTGTTGGTTATACTAAAGTATAAATGAATTTAGTCTAGACTGAAACTATAGTGTACTGAGTCTAGACTTAGACTCAAAAATAACTTGGTATAAAGCATCATTTGTCATAATAATAAATTTTCCAAATATATAACAAAATATATTTATATGAATTAATTGAAAACTTGATATAAAAAGCCATTATTATATTAATAATACTAAACCTTTTCCATTCCAAGTTCAGCTGGAACAGGTTGTACTCAGCTTTAACTGTTACTTAATTACTCAACTTTCTTAGTCTAGTCTAGTTTTTCAGTCTGGTCTAGACTGATCTAATCGCGATTCCATTTATCTTATCTATATAGGAAGTATTAACAGAGTAATGGCTTACCTTCATATGGAACTGTGGCTAATTAAATTTATGCCACAAAAAACATAAATTCATAGAAGTTATTTTCAAGAAAATAACAAGATTTCATAGTTTGAGCTTGAATTTGGTTAAGTTTGTAATAAGCTGAGCTTGAAATGATTTAAATATTATAATTCATTTATTAGAACATGCTATAATATAATAGTTTTATTATGTCTGAATAAAATTTCTAGAATTTAAATTAGAATATCTAACATATGCATTTTTAATAAATTGAATGAATATAAAAATATCCATTGGAATATAAAGAAAAGATTGTGTTCATAATTTTAAATATCAAACAAGTTTTAATATAAGAAAATTAAATTAAAGTTATTATATTAACAGTAAAGAGCCTAGTTTGTTTGTTATAATTAATGAAAATTACTATAAAATTGTATTTCATTAAATTAAAAGAAAAATATTAAACACAAAGAAAAATTAATAAATTTATAAAATGAGACTAAATATTCAATATATTAAAAACACTAATTTGAATAAAATCGTTTTAAAGAGTTATAAAAGAAATATTTAAGACAGATCTCAAAGCAAAATCATTTGATTTTAGTTTTGTAAAATAACAATAATTATTAGAAAAAGAAACTTAGTATTCAATAATAAAAAAACATTGGAAGATTTTTGGTAAATAATATTGTATTAATAAAAGTAATTTAATAGTATTAATAATAATATAATTTAATAAGTACATTATTAAGTTGAAACTTAGTAATAAATATGTTAAATCTTTAATTATGTGTTAAAAAAATATACAAGAAAAGGTTTTAGTTTGAACATTTTAATTTATGTCTTCAAAGGATAAAATATATTTCTTACCTCTATTTATTTTTGTTTAGAAAACAAAAAACTTTACACCTAAGAATGTCAACGCGAGGGTCGCCAATTTATTTGTATATTTTATTAAAAAGAGACTTTATGTATAGATAAACTGATAATTAGGTAGAATTTATTTAAAGTATTATTTATTTTAAATAGTAACAAAGTACATGTATCATTTTCACATAACGAATCTTGAAAATACGTTCTTCATCTTCTTGCATTAAATTTCCCAGCTTTAGCCAGGGTCTGCCTTACATGTTGTGAATAGTTTCGGCTAATTCTTTTTACGACCGGCCGCCTGTAGACATCAATCCTCTTTGGGAATACTTACGTTATAAACATATGTATATATATATATGATTAAAAATAAGACAAATGTATATACTGCAGAAATCTTTGGTCAAATTAAGCTGCAAAGCAGAAGAGTTATAAGTTTGAATAGCAAAAAGGCGATTCATCAGTTAGCGTGGTATATTCTTCTTGTGTTAAAATACTCGAGATATTTTTGGTTTATTAAAGAACCTATTTAGTATATTTCTAATTTATTAAGTAATATCAAAACATGTAGCTTCAACTGACTCAATTGTATGTATGTTCGTGTAAAATTTATATTGCTAGATGCACGCCCGCGGCTTTGTTGGATGAGACATGTTTTTATTACATTATTAAGTACAGAAGTTTTTTTCATTTGATACACATTTATCATTCCTTTATCATAATATGTATTATCAGAATAATAATGGAAATGATAATTAAATTCTGTATAGTCTAGCCATAAATATTGTTACAAATAAAAATATATTTTTTCTATTTCAAATAATATTTATTACTTTTACAGTATCTAAGTTTAATATATAAATACATATGTATATATGTATAACCTTACTGAAGGATTATAAAATATTTTATTGAACTTTATAGTAATTGATAATATATAAAAATACTAAGAGAATCTTTCAAAAGTCTGGGATAAAAACTATCCTATGTTCTTTCTCGAAGTCAAATCTATCTCTGTACCAAATTTCATTAAAATCAGTTTAGGTTTAGGCGTGAAAGCGTAACAGACAGACAGACAGAGTTACTTTCGCATTTATAAAATAGTAGGGATTGTAAGAATGCTAGGCTGGTCTTATGCACTTGATTTTGTATGCTTAGATAATTTTATTACTATATTTTTTTATTGGGAAATTGAAGGCTGTGTTGTAAATATAATATTGAACTCGGAAATAAGTTTCATAAATAAATATGAAACGCACTTACAGTAAACATGTCTTATGTTAAATACTGTTATTCGTACAGTTATTTAATTTTGGTAGCCGTTCATATTAACTCAAGTAAAGAGTATTAAGAACGCTACTACATGTTCCAGCATGAATATTTAAATGCATTTTAATATAAAACCATTAATTTTTGCTTAATCATCGCCGGTTTTCAGCGGCTCTCAATAAAATCGTAATTTTATTACGCGGTTCAACCGACCCGGTTCAAATTATAACACAAACTTACACAGCCTTATCGTTAAATATTAATCTGCCGAATAAAATTCTTTAAACATTATGTAAAATGTTAGCTATATTTAATATTATATGGAATCATTTCGTTTGTGAGCCGGTTATAAATGTAAATAAATAAATATTGTTAAAAGAATTACGATATAAAATGAAATAAGAAAAAGGAATATTAGTGTATTTGTATTATTATATTAATTAGAATTAATATTTAGTAATATTGAAAAAATATTCTTATTATTTATATATATTTTAATATATGTTTCATTTAAAATTATCTGTATATTATTTGTTAGTTAGTTATGAATGAAACAATTGTTACGCACGCATTGTTTACGGACCACCAATTAATTACTACTTACAAACTAACACGCACACTGTAATTACAGAGAAAGTTAATCTATGAGAATACACTTTTACCTTCTTCATTAAAATTTGCGTAATATTATTCTACAGTGAAATTATTAAATAATTATAATTGGTTTAAATTGTATGCAAAATAATGAAACAATAAGATATATGTGGTAATGAGATCTAAGTCTTTCGCGAGTATTCATTTAAATGAAACGAATATTTTTCGGATTATACGACGCGGCTTTATTTTTGTTAAAAACTACATACTCCCGACGTTTCGGCTATTTTACAGCAACCGTGATCATTCAGACGAGATGTGAATTTGTCAGTTGGTATAATCCGAAAAATATTAGTTTCATTTAAATAAATATATGTGATTTTTGGTTATGTTAAATGATTAATATTATTATTATCGTTTTCAGGTGTTAGTGACGATGTGTGAACGGTGAATAACACTAACGCGCGATGTTGCGCGCTATAATATGTATTATGATCGCTGCGGCGGCGGCAGAGCACGTCCGGGAGTTCAGTGTGAGGGAGAACGCTCGCGCCGGGACCTTCGTGGGCCACCTTGGAGACGAGCTACCTGACGCAGCTCCGCCGTACACGATAGTCCCTGTACTAGGCAGCGCTGTTAATGATGACCTTAAAATCGATGCTCATACGGGAGAAATAAGGACTAGAGTGCCTTTAGACAGAGAGAACAGAGACCATTACGCTCTCGTCGCGATACCGGCCAGCGGTGATAACATCCGCGTTGTTGTACGAGTGTCAGATGAAAATGATAACTCACCAACATTCCCCACCTCCGTTATGAACGTGGAATTTTCGGAGAATACTCCCAGGGATGTTAAGAGGAAGTTAAATCCAGCCAAAGACCAGGATTTAGGAGTATTCAATACCCAGAGATACAATATTGTGTCCGGAAATACTGATAATGCGTTCAAATTGTCTTCCCACAGAGAGAGGGATGGCGTTTTATATTTGGACCTCCAAATTAATGGTTTTCTTGACAGAGAAACTACAGACCACTATGAGTTAGTGATAGAAGCTCTAGACGGCGGCACTCCGCCTCTTAGAGGGACGATGACTGTAAATATAACAATTTTAGATGTAAATGATAATCCTCCCGTGTTCGCTGAAAGTGCGTATTCAGCGATGATACCAGAAAACGCAACAGTCGGTACAACAGTACTGAAAGTGTTTGCGATAGACTCGGACGAAGGTGATAACGGTTTGATAGAATACTCAATAAATAGAAGACAGAGTGATAGAGACAATATGTTCAAAATAAATCCAGATACAGGTGAAATTATTGTAAATAAACTATTAGATTTCGAGACCAAAGAACTTCATGAGTTAGTAGTCGTCGCTAGAGACAAGGGTGCCCAGCCTCTTGAGACGACCGCGTTCGTGTCAATACGCGTCACCGATGTTAATGATAATCAGCCCACTATAGATGTTATCTTCCTAAGTGACGACGCCACACCTAAAGTATCAGAGTCCGCTCAGTTGGACGAGTTCGTGGCGAGAATATCTGTTCACGATCCGGACTCTAAGACAGAATACGCTAATGTCAATGTTACATTAAACGGTGGCGACGGACACTTCGATTTACGGACGCATGATAATATAATATATCTAGTTGTTGTAGCTTTGCCTCTCGATAGGGAATCTCAGTCCTCTTATACTTTAAACGTGGTGGCTACCGATAAAGGTTCGCCTCCGTTACACGCGTCTCGTATAATAACTTTATTGGTGACGGATATAAACGACAATCCCCCTACATTCGTTGAGAGTGAGTATAAAGCAAATGTCCCTGAAGCTGCAGCGCCCGGTACTCCCGTGCTGCAAGTATCAGCTTTAGATGCTGATGAAGGAGAGAATTCCGAGATAAGGTATTCAATACTCCCATCACCTCAATCCGATTGGTTTTCTATTGATGAGCGTTCTGGTTTAGTTACTACACGTGTGCGCGTTGATTGTGAAACAAATCCTATGCCCAAGTTAATTGTAGTGGCGAGTGACCGCGGTAATCCTCCTCTATCGTCAACCGCGACCTTATTAGTGACAGTGCTAGATGTTAACGACAATGAGCCGATCTTCGACCAGTCCTTCTACAACGTGACAGTACCAGAGAACGAAGCAGTCGGCAGCTGTATTCTAAAGGTAAATACTATATAATATTACTATAAAACCATTGCACTTAAATTGTTATGATTTCGATTGTATGGATAGTTATAAAAAAATTATATTCACACCCATTCGTATGCACACTTACTTTTATTTTCGATCTCATCTTCTCAATACGTTGTTGCTAGCTTTTTGCTTTTCATAACATTACATTGTAAACAATGACTCCGATGAGTTGGAATTATAAATTTAAAATTTCGTGCTATTAAAGATTCCATGCTTAAGGTGAAACAAATTTATTATATGTACATTTGAAAGATCGTGTTGTACTTTATTAATAATCGTATACTCAGATGTATAGACGGCAATATTTGTTAGTATGTAGAACCTTATAGAGTGACTACCGACTACTGACTATTTAAGATTTTTGATTAAATTACGTCTGTGCTCTGTTGAAAATGCCAGTGCAATGAAATGTCAGAGTTGACTGCACCGAGGAGCATATTGTTACAGCTGACGACTTTATTATCTAGGTTATAAATTTGCAAATAACTCGTGTTTCTGAACAAATGTTGCATTAGTGACGACTTGTATATTATTATGTTATTGCTAGAATGTCGCCATGTTCACGTCTGCCGTTCGAAACTTTATACATATCTTCATAATTCATTGCATATTTTTCACTCCATAAAAGCTTACCAAAATAGCATCGTGTACCATCATTATTATGAAACATTCGTAACAAAAAATTATTATGAAACAAAGATAATATTGTAAATTCTTAAAAGAGTATTAAGAACAGCTCGTTCGAAGAGTTTAATTACGATAAAACTACACGCAGCGTCCAACAATTACTCACTGAGACAGATCAATCCCTTTTATCTCGGCCCCTCCCTGCGAATCTTTTGAGAAAAAAAAATCTCCCAATTTCCATTAAAACTTATCAGTTCAGTGCTTCAGCTCGTAAGTTAGCCGAGTTAATACCTTTTAATATATTCCATATGTGGCACATAGTCATAAGTGGGTATAAATCTATCCGTAAACCGAGTTTGGGTGCCCTCATCGCAAATTGCGATCTAAATTGAAAATTAAACAGTGGACGCCGTGCCAACTGCTATAGCCCGCGGCGGTATAATGAGCTCGCTCACATGTGCGTAGTATAGAAGGAGCTCTTTAGATGAACACATCCTTAATATTAAACATACGAGCATATAACAATAACACTATACATTCTCATAATATATTCTATATATTATTTTAACTCCTAGAACCAACCACTACCCATTACTGAGTTTATTTGAGTTAATTGCAGTACTGACATTGACAGATTAATGTATAATTTTCATATTAATATTGCAAAACATAAATATATCTCATTTTCAATTCTAATGATACGGTTTAAGAGCTATGGATATTTGAATGAGATTTTGGATTTTATAATATTAGTGAATATTGTACGGTACGTTTAAAATTGTTAGGTTGGCGTCATTATAGACTTTGTTTTATATTAATTTATATTAATGATTTTAATTATTAATTTATTTTTCATATATTTTATAATACTGATCTTTTTCTTTATTTATATACAAAATGATTTCATCGTTTTGAATGAATAAGGAAAAAGATGTTTGAACATATTTGAGGACTTAATAAAAATAGTTTAATAATTTTGAATGGAAATTAAGTTAGTATCAGTTGTTTAGAAGATAAATAAAAACTGGACCGTTGATAGAAATTTCTGTTTTAAATATTAAAACAATTTCAATGTTTATCGTTACACAAAGTGGTATAATGATGAAATTTTATATTATTCTAATTATTTCTTACCAAATAAATGTATTTTTTCTAAGTCTCGCTGGCTGTAAAGTATCAATGCGATCTGTTAGTCCCAGTATGGAGTGGTAATGTACATTGTAGGCAGCATATGGTTAGACAAGAATGTTGATGGTTCCTGTATCTAGATAGTTCTGATTTGGTCGACTCATAATCATGATAAGCATCATCATCAGCCTATCAGAGCCCACTGAGCAAGGCCTCTTCTCACATGGAGAAGGTTTGAGCATTAATCACCACGCTTGCTCAAGACGGTTTGGTGATTTCAAACTTATAATTTGAAATTATAAGTCTTGATTTCATCACGTTTTCCTTCATTTGTCAGTGGTGTCTTAATACTCTTAGAAATACATATAATTCAGAAAAATTATTTTAGTACTTGCCAGGATCGAACCTGCCCCCTCATGTATGAGAAGCTTTGAACTACTAGGCGACCACGATTTTTTCACCTCAATCACTAAAATAGGGGATAGGAATTAAAAATACGTACGGATTTACGCTTTATACATTTCAATTCCATCCCGTTTTGGGATAGAGTTTAAAACACTATAGTAAGGAGCGATTGTGAGCCAAAACGGGCGAGTTTAGTTTAAACTTTAATGGAAATGTTATACAATTGTATAAGTTCTGTTTTAAACTATGAATTGTAATCTTAATGAGATTAGAGAACTTGAATAATTTACTGGCTCTAATGATATGTGCCGCCCGGATGGCTGCAGTTTAGTTCGTTTGACTTATTAAATGATACTATTTAGATTTATAATCTTCATCAAGGAATGTTTAATATTATACGACGGTTATATTTAGAAATATAAGATTACTAGTCAGTTTAATTGTATTATATTTTAATACTTCAAACGCGTATATTGAAATAATAATAGTTAAATTTCGATTTAAATTGAAATATTATTTGATCACGAATATTCTTTAATTTTACTTATCATAATATTATCTTAACCTTAAAAATGTTTTGTTGAAATGACAGAAGCTAACCTAAATAATTTCGCTCAAACGAAATCGATCAAGTGCTACCAAAAAAAAAAAGTTATAAAATATTACCGTAATTTGTTCGGGCGATAATAAACTCAATCACAATACAGCAAGTGTCAGAGTTGCGTGAAATCATTTTTATTATTCAGCAGCAACATTAGTAGTCTCATCAGTAGCGGTTCTAGCGGCAACGTCTTCAATAACCAGATAAGATATGCGGCCATTTTGAATTCCGGCCGTTGCCATGGTTACCGCTTGGCGCTGCCATTCCGTTTCACCTGTTTTGAGATAATTCGCTTATATTTTAATTAAAATGTATAAGATTATATATAAATATATTAAATGGATATACCATTATGATTAATTTAAGTAAGTTCAATTTAAATTACGTGACTGTTGTAGATGGATTGAGGAGATGCGTGGAAGTATTCAGTCTGTGAGTTTAATGAAGGTGATTGGTCAATAAATTGGTCTAGGATTATTTAAATAGTCGTAAACAGCGAAGGACATGCGCTCTTATGGTTTATAGACACGCAATAAGTAATGTAAGCTAAGATTTATGGGCTCGGACATTTGAAATTCACGGACACTTCGACGAATACAAAAAAAAATTAAACAGATAAATAACTAATTATTCTATATTAAAAGGTAACATAAAATATTAAAATGAACGAATATACGATAAATAATAATCGTATATCTTTAGTATATAAGAAATTCCCATAAAAATGTATCCAAATAAAATTTTATTGCTGTAAGATTGAATAAACGTTCAAAGAACTATTAAACTATGAACACGAGTTTTTTTTTAAATGTATTATTATTGAATAATTCAAAGTATGGTAAACTTCGTTTAATGATAGTACGTGCGGCATTCAGTAAATTGGTGTTAAAATATATGAAGCGTTTACACGACGAATTACAATGTAAGTGTTATTTGTGTAAATGTAATTTTAATTTCTTTATTGTAACTACTATTTAATGTAAACAGTTTAAGTATTGCTTATAAAAATTACAATTACGTTTTTGTTTATAATATTAAATACATATATTTTTATTTGAATTTCTTTTAATATACTATCAAACGTTAATTAGTTAAACAAAAAAGTAAGAAATGGTCCAGTAAAAGATGAAATAGCCAAAGATAGCTCTTAGTATAAAATTAATACAATGATTATTATAGATTAATATCTATATATGAGTGTTTGTATGTGTGTGTCTGTGTATGTTTGTGTATGTTTGTGTGTGTGTGTGTGTGTTTGTGTGTGTGTGTGTTTGTGTGTGTGTGTGTTTGTGTGTGTGTGTGTTTGTGTGTGTGTGTGTGTGTGTATATATAAATTGTAATCAGGAGCTATGAAAGTTGAAATTACAATTTGTTTAACTTCAAATTACAAATATACCATATTATAGTATTATACCTCATTTTTTATATATCAGAAGTATATAAATTATTGATGTATATTTAGTTATATACAATAAAGGTTATATATAATAGTAATTAAAGATGATGCTAGTAAATTATTTATTATTCTCATTCGTCACGTATCAATGTATTATTGCAGCTACTTTACCTTCAACGTGGTCATTTAATTGACGTTCAGTATAATCCTTCATATTAAATATTATTTTTATTTTACTATAAGCTGTGTTCAGATAACTTACCCGATGTCCTTTCATGTTTTTTGTGTACATTTAATCCTTCTTAAGTGATATCTCTAACAAAATGCTCTGACATTCGTAATTAAGTAACAAATATATACAATAATTTATTTATTTTTGTGATTAATTAATGTTTTTTTATAGTTAATTATATAATTGAATGTATAGAATTAGCTAGATTGTTTTTGTATTAGATAATACGAAATAAATTCTTCTTCTTCTTCTACCTGGCAATTTCCCAGCTATAGCCAGGGTCTGCCTTACATGTTGTGAATATTTTTTGGCTATTTGTTTTTACGACCGGCCGCCTGCCTGACATCAACCCTCTTTTGGGAATCAACATTAATCAGTGGTGTCTAAATACTCTTAGAAAGTACATATGACTCGGAAAAATCACATTGGTACTTGCCCGGGCCAGGATCGAACCCGCGTCCTCGGCGACGAGAGGCCTTGAGGCGGGCCCTTTAACCACTGAGCCACCACTGACTTAATACGAAATACATTATGACATAGTATAAAATATATATTTTGTTGTTGTTGTATAGTAATAAGACTTGGAATTTCATTCCGTTTAGGCGGGACATATGATATTCTATCTCTTTCTTTCGTTTTTTCTGTCTCACTCTCTCTCTCAAAAACAAAAATGAAAATCGTCTCTCAAGGAATACATAACGTCATATGTATTTTAACATTATTATTAATCTAAGCCTATAATTTCATTGACTCAGAATTCTGTTTTCAAACGCTTAAACTGTAAGTTTAAAGTTTTGACGATAAAATTCATACTAAGTGTATGCTCCTAAAGTAATGGAATTTTTAACTGATCACAAAATGCCTTACATATCATGAAGGTTTTATTAAAAGCTTTCAAACATTTTATCTACGATTATATATATATTATATTATCTTTAATTAAATTGTAACTGGTATAAATTCTGAATTTCTCGTAACTAGTACGTCGCTAGTGAAAACATCTCATGTGTACTATAAAGCCTTAATTTTCTATGTTGAATAGTATTTTTTTGCATCCAACGTAAGATCTTTTATAGTAAATACCAGATATGTCATGTGAAGTTAATGTCTCAATTTGATCTCAGCCTGACGTAAACTGTCTTAAGTCCTGCCCGTCCCGCGTTGTATGAGAAAAACTTAGTTTATTAACATTTCTCTTAAATAAATAAATCAATCAATGAAGTGGAACGTAAAGGCATATATTTATATATATTTCAATATATATTTTTTATTCATTTCGTAAAATATAATTTTGATTTTTAATACATTGGTTTCGATACTCTTTCTTACATATTATCTTTTTTTGTAATTTATCCTTATCTATTATATCTTTTTTTGTTATTTATCTTTTTGATGTAATGCTTGGATTAATTTTTATTATGGAGAAAGAATACTTCTAGTAGTATCTACAGTATGCTAAGTTGGCATCCTTACCCTGTTAGAAGTTAGAAGTTTTTGTTATTTAAAAAAAACTTGAAACTAGGACTAAAAATACAGATGTAAAACTGTCAATTTATGACCGACTAACTTTCATTTTCATTATGAATAAAAAATCTATACTGATTTAACTTTATTAATATAATTATATTAGAATCATAGTACATAAACTAAATGTAGAATTGTAATAATATCCAATTACATACACAATAATCCGTATCGTGAATTGTGCGACTTTTATTGTTTAAAGTATTGCTATTTACTTTCAAATAATAATATATAAAAATTCCTCGGTTTTCATATAAAAAGGTCCTTAATTCTCAAAGACTTAATATGATTAATAGTTTTATAAATACAGCATCCATTGTAATCGATACAGTCAGCCAAGATTGACGCACACACACAGACACATAAACTTTCGCTTTTACAATATAATTATTATAAAAAAGATGGTTCACATTAACGAATATATCTGATAAAACAACATATAAAGCAAACAGTTTATTATTATCGTAAAATATCCAGCATCACTAACATTAACGCTAAAGCTTGTAATGGACAATGATTAAAGGAATGTTATTTAATTTCAACGTGCGCGTATCTTCTTTTAGTCTTGTACGACCATCTCGCTTCGTAGCCAGCCGAGTTATACCTTCGCATGTCCGGACCCCGGTACATTTAAAGGTAGACGGCTAATGTTGCCAGCAAAAAGATTGCATTACCCGATGCATTCCCACAGTTCAGTCCGTCCGAGGGTTGCCAGTATAGATGTATTTAATAGCATTTTAATAATACAATCTATATTTTAATTAGTCCCAGCCGGCAGTATGATAGTGATGTTTATTACCGGTTACCCAGTGTTACAAATATATAACCGATGTTTATCTTGAATATGTAAATAGTGATTGTAATTTTAAATGTTTTAAGTAATGTTATAGCGTCAGCCCTGCGGGTAAGTCGAGATGTCATTTAGTCGAGTTCGCACGTGGCAATCCATGTCCAATGTTGTCAGCATCGCGGTGGCGGGAAAGTGGCCGCCATCTTTTAAAAGTCGTTCTAGTTTTGTTAACTAGTCGTATGCAGTACTTTTTATTGTATTTTTTTTTTGTTCCAATTATTAATTGATCGCCCCAAGCTTTCGCTTTCTTTAATCTATTTCTGTATTTATTTTTGTTTTATTAACTAATTTGTTACTTTAAGTAACTTTAATGTTATATAAAAAGTAATGAAAAGATTTGACGATATGAAAACAGGAATGTAAAGGCATGTACACTATAGATTATATAAAAAAAATACTGCAAAATATTCTGACACGAAATTAATATTATTCTTTAATTAACATACGCGTTTCTCTGTTCTATTTTAAATGAACTCTATTCGTATGTGTTTAAAGTCGATATTGTCTCGTTAGTTTTATAATATATATTTTTATCGTAAACTAGGCTGGCTATATTCATTCAATCGAGGTAAATGATAAGGTCATTGGCTGGATTCCTTAAGTATGAAACGATACAAGCATTCAGTCGACAGCCGTGCTTGATCGGCTTTAAATTTTTATAATATACATTTAATATATTGAAGCCAATCCCGTGAAAATCGACATTTTATATCTCGCTAATTGTTATTCGTATATATACCGTGAAATATTAAGATGTATATATTTTTGGTGTTTATAATTTTTATATATTTTTGCATATCACAATATACCGGTTTTCTAGTTTCTATGTAGATCCTATACTTAGGTTCCGCTAGGCGTTTTTCAAACTAGTTAAGTGTGAAATTAACACCTGTTCGATTACGATGCCGACTATTATGTATCGAATCGGTATCGATGAGAGCACAAATCGATTATTTTAACTCGAGATAAGTTGCAGCTAGAATTACGTTATCAAGAGCGTTCAGTTATAATCGGATAAATGAATATAAACAGTGGTTAGCTGTTATAAACTTATTACTCGATGCTTTAACTCTTTGAAGTTAGCGTCTCCGTTAAAAAGAGCTAACATTTTAACCTCACTTTTCATCAGAGTTTAAAAAAACATATATATTTATATGACATTAATACTAAAATTATAAATGAACAAGTTACTTTCGTACCAATTATTCACAATCACGAATGATGTGCTTAATTTCAACCAAACACTAACATAATTTGAGATCTGTGTAACATTTCTGAGACAGCTTATTATAGTCCGTCCCGTTCTGACTTATTGATATGTTTTACGTGTGAAAGAGATAGATGAATGATGCGGGAGAGAAAATTATAGGGCTGTCCACATCGGCCGGCTGTAATGATGGATGCGAGACTGCCGCTTGCTGTCTTAATGAGAATGTGGTAGCCCTGTAAGTGCTGGCCCTTCAGACCTAGCTTCCAGGTGAGGTAGAACTACACAGCTTAATGGTCTTGAAAGTTTTCTTTGATTTTTAAACATATAAATATGTAAGTATTGTCAAACTTGTTGGGTAGGTTGTAATAGTTTCATTCTTATTATATCGGAGGAGTAACTCACGTTATTTGGTATCACGTCGATAAAGTTAGCCATATCATAGAACAGACTACAGAGCTTGGTTATGTACGAGGGCTATCGCGTTACGATACTGTCTGTCTGTGTGTATTTATTTATTGTACACATAACATATAAATACGGGCAAAAGCTTAATTTCTATGTAATCTAATGCCCATGAGAGCATCTACACGCATCGCTGGAGTCGTGAAATGGATGTAATCAAATTTAAGAGCAAATAACCTGATTCAATGGACCATCCACGGAAACTAACAGCTATTATATTATACACATCACGACCTGACGTACAATCATAGACAATAAAACATATAGATAATCGATAGAAAAATATGCATAAATCTGATGCAATAGTTAAGGATATTAGAACCTCCTTTGACCATAATAACGGTTTTTCTGAAGCATCTAGTTTTATGAGTATCGTTTTATTAAATTCAAACGATTAATACGAAAGTAATAATTAAAATTTCACCGTTAAGTCACCGTATCTGGCGAATTATAAATGATTGCCGGCTTGTTTTAAAGTTTTAAACATTTGATGGTTTTTTTTTTAATTCCTCGGATTCCACGATCGATATCTATGGGTCGATATCCTTTTGCATTTCATCGACAAATATTTCACTAAATCTCTCCCTACTTTGATCGTGTTGATAGCATGCAAATATATCGGATGAATTAAAAATTAAAAGGATGAACCGGTTCAACGACCTCTTAAATGACCCAAAAAGAAGATAAAGATATACGTTCCTCGCTGTCAATATGCATTAGTTATAATGTTGCAAGTTTAATCATTTATTATTATACTAGCTTTCCGCCCGCAGCTTCGCCCGCGTGGAGTTCGCCTATATCGCGTTTCGAAGAGAACCTTTCAAAAGTCTGGGATAGAAACTATCCTATGTTCTTTCTCAAGGTCAACTCTATCTCTGCACAAAATTTCATTAAAATCAGTTCAGTGGTTTAGGCGTGAAAGCGTAACAAACAGACATACAGAGTTACTTTCGCATTTATAATATTAGTAGGGATAATATCAGTCGTTTGTTTGTTCTTTATTAATGATCAATGAAATATTATATAAAGTATAGTTAGTTCAGCGAAAAAAAATGCCAATAAAAAGGCAATTAGACAAAAAAATGACAACGTCTATAGTAGACTGTTAATAGACGTTCTGTGTACATTAATATACATGAGGTTCTTAAATGGATGAAGAGCAAAGAAAAAGATGTTGAAGCGAGACATCGCGACGGGGGACGCTTGATTGAAGCAGACTGGTTTTTCATACAGAAGCGACTTCAAACCTTCCAACGGTACGAAAAAATATTGAACTTCACTTCACTTCAAGAGTAACTGTCCGAATATAAATTGTTTCAGCTTAAATGTTATTTATTACATGTCATTTTAGACTTCTAATGTATTCCAGGTAGAAAGGTAGCAAAAAATCCTCTCTACATTTCGTCAAAGTTAACTTTTATGTATAACTATCTCTTCTTCTGGCAATTTCCCAGCTTTAGCCAGGGTCTGGTCTTTTATGTATAACTATATATTTTAGTTTCGGTGATCCTATCAAATCTTTATACAGATCCACACAAAGTATTCAGATAAAACGATACACGTTCATAACTACGAAGCCAGCCATTATTATAATAAAAAGTTACATTAATATTGTGAGTGTTATCAAGTTTTAAGTTTTAGTGGCATCGGTATGTTTACGAGCGAACAGTTATACCGTCAGGGCTGACACAATACAGAAAAGTGACGTTTCAATAAATACATACAGCCAACATCAAATAAAATTTTACCTATTTTTCAAGTATGTATCAGATATATAAATTAATTTTGACTGAATATAGTACTTTCTGAGAGTATTTAGACATCACTGACATACGGTGAAGGAAAACATCGTGAGGAAACCTGGACTTATAGTTTCACAATTATAAGTTTGAAATCACCAACCCGTCTTGAGCAAGCGTGGTGATTAATGCTCTAACCTTCTCCATGACTTGAGAAAGAGGCCTTGCCCAGCAGTGGGCTCTGATAGGATGATGACTGAATATAAAATACACCATTAGAATGAAAGATAATTTTTTTTATATATATGTTATAATATTAAACGGAGTAGTGACAGCCCTGTGCATCGTCAGTGAGGTGCGTAATGGCACTATCAAAATAAATCGCACGGAGATTCAAACTAGCAGTTTAATACGGATTTGCCTGGCTTTTATGATTTTAAAGTGATTTTCGTTAAGTAAGTCATTAAAATTCATAGAAAATATCAGTGGTTAATGGAATTGTATTTATAATGATATCCTTATTGCGAGTGACATAAGAACTATTTTGCGATCTATTTTTCAATGTTGCGATCTATATGAAGACACAAATTAAACTCTGTTTAAGATTAAACATCATTAAAACACTTAGGATTTATGTAAAATGAATACAAAGAGTATACAATGTAGAAATTTAGTATAGCTTAGAAAAGAAGTCATATAATTTTTGTTTCGCATATAAATATATGTACATATATATATTTTTGGTAGATGAAGTTATTCAATATTAGATAAAATCTATAAAGTAGTCCAAATGACATATACGTGATAATTATGACCGTACGCTGAACTAATAATTCCTCTCACAACGGGAGGTCGCTCTTCAAACAAACGTTGGTATTTAGAATAATTTTAATGCGAAATACATTTAAATCGTCACAATAATAATATATATTGAATATTATCAATAAAAAATCTATTTTTTAATCAAAATACAAAGTTATTGTATTGTTTTTTGTTAAAAAATAATCAATTAATACTCGCAAAAGTGCTATATATAGTGAAAAGTAACTTGTATTGAAATCCTAAAGGTCATTGAACTTGATACCTAAATATCGTTGGCATAATTAACATTTCGTCTAATTTATGATTATAGTCTGTTGATTTAATATGTTATTAGTGAAAATAAATAATATGTATGATATTAATTCGACTACTATTAAAAACTAATCGTATTTATGACGTCATTCTTACATATAGATTGGCAAGCATAAAATAGTCTACTCAAATGCTTGATTTATGTTAAATATTATAGAAATTATAGGTATATTAGAACTAAAGGCAATATATTGTTTATATAGTTAACTAGCTTTCCGCCCGCAGCTTCGCCCGCGTGGAGTTAGGTTATATCGCGTTTCCAAGAGAACCTTCCAAAAGTCTGAGATAAAAACTATCCTATGTTCTTTCTCAAGGTCAACTCTATCTCTGTAACAAATTTCATTAAAATCAGTTCAGTGATTTACCCGTGAAACCTAAACAGACAGACAGAGTTACTTTCGCATTTATAATATTAGTAGGAATTAGTATGACTATATGTTTTTCTTAAAACGATACAAAATTTTAGTTTATAGACAAATTAAGTGAAAAGAAATCTGAGTTGTAATTGTATAGCTCCAGTAAGGATTTGAATCCAGCTTGATAATTCAGTTTTACAACTTTAACTACACAAATCAACATTCTGAGAATTAATGAGCAACGAAAAAAGAGGTCAAATATAGATAACATTTCTTTTTAATGAGCGAATATCGGTAACATATAAAAAGCAATATAAAAACTGTTTTATAGATGTATATCTATGTAATTTTTTTAATATATCTATAATATTAGAAATCAAATTATACATAACGATTTCCTGTTTCAAATTATTCGCGGCATATCTTATTCAGAAGTAACACAGTGTGGAGTGGCGTCTATTAAAAATTTTATGACTTACATAGTTATTTATTATCAAATTGTTGTAACGGTGGTAGCAAGTAGTCAAGTATCTCTACTTGTATTTTACGTATGTATTATGTAATGGCAGTCAAGTAGATTCGTAATATTACTGTCACATCAACATCAACCTCAAAGTCTACAGCTCAGTCTAGACTCTAGACTGAGTCTGTGTCAAGCGTGTGTTGAGTTTGAGTTCCAGCATTGACACATTAGCTTGTACGGCCGCTGGCTGTACGTTATTATAAATTTAAAATTTAGTATCGTCTCACGCGTGTTCCACATTCCATCACTGGCCCTATCATGTTTTTTTAGAAAGCTTAATATTGTAACAGACTTACCAAGTGATTCGACACTCTATAACAATGTGTTAGAGTCTGATTTCGCTTGGTATGTTATAACTGGTTTGTAATTAAGGGCCGTGTAGGGCGAGTCGACATGATATTGTTTTTTATGGTTGAATAGTGGATCCCATAGATTAAGGTATCTGACGATGTGTAGTGTTAGGGTCTGATCCATTGATCTAGCTAATGACATCACCCGGCTTTGTGTGTTTGATATATATTTATATCACGAGTATAGTTACAATAGTTGTATGCGGATAATTTATTTATGTAAACATAGTTTAAAAAAAAGCGATTGATGAAAACTGAGCTCAAATTTATTATGTAAATCAAAAAATATTACGTAATAATAAGAAGCATGCGAAAATAATTAGGCAGAGTTGAAATCGGAAGCCCACAGGTGGCAATACCGTTGTGGATTCATTTTATGAGATGTGATAAGACGCCAACCAGATGGTTATCGCTTGACCCCCGGGTTCACTTGTGAACTCAACCAGGGGTACGTAACTGTTAAACAGTTTCAGGACTAAAATTTATTATATATACATTAATAGATCACTAGTGTCGGTGGTGAAGTAAATATAAATGTGATTATCATAAATAAGCTATTAAATAAATAACTTAGAACTAGGTTCGGCTAGATTTAATATAATGCCGCTTTATTTGAATATAGTGAATTCAATGGAGGTTAATAATAATGAGGTTTTATATGTTTTTAAGATGAAAGTTTTCGAACACCTGAAACTTCAAGTGGGTCATGCATAGTTTAGCTATCTCCGATCTTGATTCGCCGATTCAAGGTGCCTAGCCGTGACCGATCCCATTAGTTTGAAAGTCCTCACTTTTACTGACGCAATACCATATTTTCTATGCGACAATAACAATACATATATTTAATTTTTAGTATATATTTTTAAACAAATCTTATAGCCTTATAAAATGATTATATAATATATATATAGTAGACTAGGTTATAGTATTTTTTATTATAGTTATCTTTGTCTAATCTTGAGAATAATGCAGGCACAGTTTAAGTGATATTTCGTTTTATTTAAAAGGAAACATCTCTTAAAAAAATTTAAATTTGATAGTGTTAACTGCTTGTAAATATCAAACTATTATTTTAATAGACTGTACGGAAACAATATCCTATTGTATATTGTAGGTCATAGAGATAATGAATTAGATTTGTGCCTGCGATCCATTAGCTTAGTTCAGGATTTGTAAACCCACGTACATATTGTCATGTACTACGATATGTTTGGGCTTTACATGTTATTTTGATATGTGGGTTTATAATAACTGATAATATTCGTTTGATATAACTAATTTGCAATTATGAACAATACCTATTGATTCAAATTAATTATGTAAAGGTGCTTTCATATGACGACGATAGTCATCAGCCTATCAGAGCCCACTGCTGAGCAAAGGCCTCTTTCTAACATGGAGAAGATTTGAGCATTCATCACGCTTGCTCAAGACGGGTTGGTGATTTCAAATGTATAATTGTGGAATTATAAGTCCAGGTTTCCTCACGATGTTTTCCTTCACCGTCTGTCTGCGAAGTCTGCAAATACTTTTATGTTTACAACAAAACGTGTATATGCAATGTATTAGAAGCCTATATCAATTTTGTTGTCAACAATATTAATTTATTTTAATTATAAATAGTTTTTAAAGACTATATCTCATTAATGCTGCTTTGTATGAGTGTTCGCGGGCCACGTATGTATGTAATAAATCTTTAGAATAATGATGGTTTTAAATGCAAGAAGTACATTCAAAGGCTGGGATTAGCCACATCGTTTGAGTGAACGGTAGATGTTGTATGAATGGAAATCTATCGTAAATAGCTCGTGATTATACGAGGTCATGTCTGTTTGAGGGTTTGTGTTTAATTAAAAACGATTTAATAGTTTTCATTGAGACAATCAATTTGAAGAGTACTATAAACTTAACAATTTTATTGTTTTAAATTGATATATAAATGTATAAGCTAAAATATCAGTGTAACCTTCCGTGACACTTATTACGGCCGTTTGCCGTCTCACATAAATCTTTTAAGAATTTCCATAAATAAGAACAAAAGTGGGCGCAATGCGTATCAATTGGGACCATTAAGGAACGATTAGAACCGGGATGCCATTCAATGGGATCGTTTACCTTCATTAGCGTTTATTGAAACATAAGCGTGGTGTAAATTTAGGTTAATATAATGTATCGATATATATACTAATAAAGTTGAACAGTTTATAGTATTCCCAGTTAAATCTTCTCAAGTTTGCTATTCGGTATTTTGAAACGAGTTCTCATCCCCAAGGTTTAGCTTTTCATAATAAATGATTAAATAAAATGCAACAGTATATTACAAGATTTATAGACACCCGTTCCGCTGGAACAAATAAACATATTCACTTTTATATTGTTAGGAATCTAATGTCCTAAGGCAGCGGGTACACTAGAGATTTTCTTGTTTACCTTCATAAGTATTATTTCAGTGTGCACGTTTAAATATAAAGTTTAGGCTTTACTAAATGGGTTAAAAGCTAGACCGTTTAGATTTTGCAACGTTAAACAATATTATTGACGATCTAATTGGGTATAAATAACAATTAAGTTCTATTTATGATTTATTTATGTTAATTCGCTGGATATATATACGTCTATGTCAAATTGTCGATAGGCTAAGAGGTGTCTGCTTGTGATAGGTCTGGTTATAATTCGCTATAGTTTCGAAGCCAGGCTTTAGTTTAGCCTACGCTATGCTAATCCGTGGATGGAAACGGCATTTGTTTATGTTAATGTTTGTCGTGAAGTGGAGAGGTCTGCTGATCCCGGGTGATGCAGAGCCTTTTGCATTTTCATTTCTTTAGATAACATTTGGACCACGTTTTTGTTACGTTGTAAACTTTTATGACTCTTATCTCGGCGTTCTTTTGTTTTTATTTTTTGTCTCAATAGCTAGATGTCGCAAGTTTTGCTCAGGTTATATTTAGAGCATGCTCTGGCCTATGTTTAGGTATTGTGATATGTATTATAATCAATTCATCCATCAACACATATGTTACATGCATGTACACTCAGACACACAGTCATCGTGGGGAGCGATGACAGGGTCTGATAGCGCGAAATCATAAATATAGCTTACCGCTTTGTCTTGTCTTTTTGCAATGTTGTATCTGCGAAATGAAATGGCATTTTCGAACTAGCTTATAGTAAATATTTGAATCGTAATTTGTTATATTTCAACATAGCGCCGTTGAGGAATCTTATCGATAGGGTGAAGTTAACCGAAGGGTATCCGAGAGACAGATTGCTATGTATTCATAGCGAGGGTTGTAGATCGTTGGAGATATTTCTGCTAACTACAGCAGATCAGCTATAAATCTTGGTTAAGTCTTCAATCACGCGCCCACGGATTCTTAATTAAAATAAATTACCACCATCGATGATGAAGCTGATACTTGGAAGTCTCTATACAATACACATTGTGTGTGTGTACATTTAGTTTTTAATATAAATCGTATCTTTACTGTGTCAAGTTATGAAAATGTTCGTTTAAATAATATTCAGTACGCGGGCTCCGTTTTCGCGGTGCTTAGGTTAGATCTTTTGAGTTGATAGGTGTGCCAATAACTTAGTGACAGGTAATGGGGCGTAATGAAATTTATATTACATGTAGGGTTATTTATTGACTGAATTTGAGAACATAATAATATTATTAATTTATTTTATCATTATAATACTGATGGACAAATTGTTTGTAACATTATAAAGTCTATTGAACAATCATTGTGTTGTTGTGACACGCGAGGTTAATTGGTACATTTGGTATGATTTATTATTATTTAAAATGCATTCACTTTAATGCAATGCCATTTTAAAACTTCTATCTTCATCATTCTACAGAAGACAGCCATCTTACTGGCGTAGTAGTAAAGCAGTGCAATCGTGAAGTTAGACTTAGTTAATGGAATACATGTTAAATTATCTTCGCATAATTAAAAGCATTAATATCGTAATTGGATTTATTACAGTGAATTTAATTGTTTATACACTTTAATAAGAATTGTTTTAACAACAAACAACTCGAATACTGGTCTTGATCTGCGTTTAGGCGGACAGGTAGGGTAGCAATGATATCAATTTCGACATTAACATTTTTATATACTATAAATATGAAAATACCTAACAATATAATAATATATACAAAATAAACTGTAGTCCGGATCACGATGAAAATCACAGTCACCATAAACCCAGTAGCCGTGGGCGTAAAACTAAATCTACAATGAATTAAGATAAGACAAAGCAAACAGAAAAGGGAGGTAGTTTTTAATACGCGATGACAAATAGTCTGGCCTCTATCATGATTGGGAGAGCATACAAGCCAAGTGTCATCGAACACTGGATGTTACAATGGATAGCCATCCAATATAAACGTTGTAAAATCTTTCATTTCATGCGCATTATCTTAGCACTTATTTCGATATAAATGAGATATTTTAATGAACCATTCGCGTGATTTTAACAACTTAGTATCAGATCAAATTATATTCAGCTATCAAATAAAATACAACTATGTGTGTGAGTTAATTTAATTTTTTTTGTTCCAATATACATTATGGAGTAAAGAATAAATATTAAACAACAGTGTTGTGGAATAATGAAGTCGAATGTTGTAAATTGTGGTGCTATTGTTCGGGTTCATTCATTTTATGTTAGCTTCTGCCTGCTCTCACAATAATGTATTCTCGATTCGTAGAGTGAAGTGAGAGTTATATATCAAAGTCAGGCATTTAGTGCGGTCCCGGCCGCTGGGGGTGTACTTAAAAACTTACTTATAATGAAATCAACGTATGCTATGCCGTATTTATTTTCTGTACCGAATGAATAGAACCTTCTCTCCTTTCCCGTGTATGTATAGGCTCCCAAAGGAAGAACCTTATCTACGGGAAGTGGATTAAACGAGCTCATTTTGAATGAATTCTTTGTTATTCTTTTGATAGTAATTTTTTATTCGGAAACTCTTCGTTTGTTTAATAGGATATGTAAACGAAGTTTCAAAGACGATACCTAAGTTTATTAGTTAAATATTTAAGTAATTTTATATCTGAAATAAGATTAAATTGTATCACTCATTCCATTATCTCGAGTTAAAAACTTAATAAGATTAAATTTAACTTTTTGTACACTTGAATACATTAAATTATTATAAATTATATCCTTATACCAGATGTCATGTTTAATAGGTATTCCAATCTCAATATTTTTTTCTTCATATAAACTAATTAATATGCACATAATTCATGCACTCAATTGTCGCTATGAACTTCAATTAGTACTTCAGTTACAGAACAAAACCAATTTGCAGGCGAGCTCATTTCACAGCAGCCATTCCATTAACTCATTGACAGAAACCAGAATTTTATCATAACTACGAGCCGAGTTAATGTATCCTACACATTGATTGACAGACGTACATCGTCACGACTCAGTAGTGGAAATATAGAATGACTCACGCTCAATAAATATGTTTTGAATTCTTTAAAATTTGTTAGACTATCTATACTTAATGTACCTACCTATGGTTTGATTACTTTTTACATACATTATAAATGACACTCGCGTTACTACCTTGAAAACTATGTACACTGTAGAATATTATAATTAGTATTTAAATATTTGTTTGCAATACTAAGGATAATCTTCTTCTACCTGGCAATTTCCCAGCTTTAGCCAGGTTCTTCCTTACATGTTGTGAATAGTTTTAGCTAATTGTTTTTACGACCGCCGCCTGCCTGACATCAACCCCCTTTTTGGGAATGCATTAATCAGTGATGTCTAAATATTCTTAGAAAGTACATATGACTCGGAAAAATCACTAAGGATAATGATTTCATAATATACTATTTTTCTATATATGTAAATATTAATAAACTAAAATACGTATATTGATTAATTTAATTATATAACTCCTATAAAGTAATTTATAAAATCACATACTTTTTCGTTCTGTTAGTAGATTAGTCATTCTTTTAAATATAAATACAAAAAGCAGAATCTCTTTCTGCCTTACAATGTCAATATGGATCAAAATGCCTTCACAAATACGGATGATTTTTTAATATCAAAAGGAATTTAGTAGATTCAAAGCAAAGCGTTTACAGCTAAACGTGAAATAATAGTTTGGAAGTCTTTGTATAGAAGAGAAAGAGTTTCATTAATCATTTATGAATAACGCATTAAAAATTACTACTAAAGGTCTGTGTGTTACATACATGCTTTATTAGTGGCCCGCTTTCGAATCTGAGACTTATAAAAAAGATATCCCCAAAAATAATACATATAAATAAATGAATTATTAAGAAAAGGTGGATTAAAATGGCCTAATTATTATTTATATAAGAATCCTTATTAATATTATAAATGCGAAAGTAACTCTGTCTGTCTGTAACGCTTTCACGCCTAAACCACTAAATTGATTTAATGAAATTTGGTATAGAGATAGAGTTGACCTTGAGAAAGAACATAGGATAGTTTTTATCCCAGACTTTTGAAAAGTTCTCTTGGAAACGCGATATAACCGAACTCTACGCGGGTTAAGCTGCGGGCGGAAAGCTAGTTAATAATAAAAACTTAACAAAATTAAATCTATATTTCAACATGCGATCTTTGATATTTTTTCAAGCGAATCCTTATACGAATCATTATACGTATTTATTGAACAACCGACAATGGATGTGAGGTACCTGGCGGAGGTAGTAATAACGGTAATTATTCTACAATTTGGGCACAAAATAGACAGGTAGAGACATACAGAGATTCCCAAAGTTTAGATAAGGTTATCTCATTTAAAATTATTATTTATTTTATTCATTGGTAAAGAAAAGTTATACTTATATTTAAGATACCTTACCCAAATCTATGATTTAATTTAATTCGAAATACAATTTGTTATGTATTAATATGTTTCAACTTTGAGAACCATCGTCTCACAGGTACGATGGCGCCCAATAGTCCACATTTTTTTTCCAAGTCCCTATCATTTGACAATTCCACCATCCAAATAATTACATAGTAACATTCAGAGTTCTATTGTCGAGCTATGTTTCTCTTACATTATTTTTTACTTTATTCCAAAAAAAAAAAATGTCTAAAAAATTTTGGGTCTTACGAATAACGATAGTATGAAAACAATTTATTTTTATTAACAAATGTGTAAAATGTTTTAAATTTACCATTCCAAATAGTTTTATTAGCGCTAATGATCTCGTGTTATTCAGAGAAGCTGAGTATTAACTGTTATAAAGATATAAAACGTGGCGGGCGCCGGCTGTCCTAGCAAAAACCAACTTATTAAAGCTTACTTTGTGCGTCTCGGCATTTCGATTCCCCGATTACATTTACGACGGTATGTAAACTACGAGTAAACTAAACGTAAACTACTGTTGTTTACTGTAAACTTATAAAATCTTTTCAATTATAAATCCCACTTCGGTGGAGTCAAAATGAAACAATAAACGAATAGCACCATAATAGTAAATTCTTAGAAACAATTTTGAAGTGAAACTCGTTGTTCGACAGCTCACCCCCAACTTCGCTATTAAAATCCACCGGCCTATAAAAGTAATTAAGTCGGACTACAGATAATTGATGAAGCTTAGAGATTACCTTCGTATTCTATTTAATGGGATAAACTAAAATAAACTCTATTTATATACAAATAGAGTAAAATTTTGTATGGCTGTTTTCAGAGTTATAAGGAAGGTCGATTTAGGGGCGGACCGGGCATAGTAAGGTTTTTTGTACGCTCCATTCGGTATTATTATAAAATCGTCAAGATATCCCATTTTCTTGTGTGTGTGACGGATTGTGTTTTGAGCGAGGCAATAAAAACGAGAATCGGTCCGCTGTAGGCGTAATGAACTACGTACTTTTTACCATAAACGGTGATATTGAAATATGAATATATATATGTTATTATAAATATATATGACATTTGAATATATTATATATAATTATATAACATATTATATGTTGTCACCTGTTTGTAATTTCGCATGAAACAAAAACATTCGGGGTGATTTCGTCACGGGTTGAGGCTGTATTTGTTACCTGTCGTTTTTATCCCAAATATTTCCAATAGCCGCGAACTACGACTAGGAATGTAAAGTCGTGAACGGAATATAAAATAATATTATTTTTAATACTATACAACAAATACAATACATATATAAAACATGAGAATTAGTCTTTGATTTTCTATACAAATTTCTGTAGTTTGATATTTTTTTGATATAAATATATTTACGTATTGAATATGTATAGATTTTTAAAGTAACTAAGTATATTATATAGTTTAATAAAACGGATTTATGCATTCCCAAAGAGGATTGATGTCAGGCAGGCGGCCGGTCGTAAAAACAATTAGCCAAAACTATTCACAACATGTAAGGCAGACCCTGGCTAAAGCTGGGAAATTGCCAGGTAGAAGAAGAGGAGTTTAAAAAAACGAGTGAAGTTTAAATATAAAAACACTTCTCGTAGTGAGTGTACATAAATGTGCTAACACCGCTCCAGACAAAGGGTTGATGTTTTAACCCAAAATGTATCTTTTAGTTTTATGATATTGTAAACGCACATTCTATTATATCGCTAAAAATTTTTAAATCATTTATCGTGTAATATCAGTAGCTGAGGTTGAAGGTGCTAGTTTTATGTGCAAACAATATTTTATGAAGGTACCTGAGGACTAAGATTTACTCAATTAAAATGATATCAATATTCTGATCTAACAGCTTCTTTTTAAAACTTATATCTTTAATAAAGTATATAATATATATTATATATGTATATTAAAATATTCTTAATGACTTAGTAAAATCAAGCAAAAGCTTACTGAACTGGCTGTTATTAAATTTCACTACAATTAAGGTTGTCCGTTGGAAAGTTTCTGCTAGTCTTGTTTGTACAGTGATAAGAATATATATATATATATGTATATAAAAAGTGTATATAGTGTACATTATATCAATATATTAGGGGAAAGTTTGAATGGATACTTGTCAATGAATCAGTCAAAAACCTTAAAGTTTTCTTAAAGTGCTGTATACATTTCTAATGCAAATTTTAAAGGATTTAAATATAAATTTCCTATCGGACAGTTAATAATATAACTAAAAAATTAATAAAGATATATCTATTAAAGTTGAAAAAAGAATTATTATGATTGTTGATGTAGAATGATAAAATTAAACTTTTCATTTATATATATACTTATACATACAAAAAACCTTAATTACAAGTACGAATAAACAGTTTCATGTTAAAGTATACAAAAATGTACAAAAAATCATATTAGGTTTAATGAAAACCACCCTCAATATTGATTTTAATCTGTTTTTTATAACATACATAGATATGTAATCTACAAATATTTCAACTATCTGTCAATGTTCAAGAGATATAGCCTGTTTATAGAAAGATAGTAAAAATTTAGTCCAGTAAAGAGTGCCGTTTTTCCATTTCGATGCTGAACCCTAATAAAGGAAAGTTACACGTTATTACATCACTTGTAAATCTTAATCTCAACATCAACCATTATTATGATTTGTTTCATTAAAATAACATATAGCGTTATGTTTTACATTTATTGCTCGTCATATATTTTCTCTTTTCCACCGAACGATCTATTATGTTTATGATTACTAGAGTACATATAAATTTTAATACCAGTCTTAATTAGATTTAATAGGAGTAAACCAAAAATATATCTGATTATTAAGCATATAATTAATTAATTCGAAATCTACATCTAAGTCATAAAGTTCCCATAGCGGCGGCCTTTACAATTACAACAAGAATGGCCAATTATGTTCTTCACAGAGCATCTATGTGGGAAATTAATGTAAAGAAATGTGAAATTTTTGGTTGTTATATGAATTATACTTAAGAACATCTATTGGCAGAGCTTTGTTTATTATTAAATGGAATTTATATTTGAGCAATACTACTTAAATGCAAGTTAATTTCAGTATTTTGAATAAATGGACATTTAGTTGGAAATAGGCAGTAATATATATGAAAATGTATTTTGTTTTTGTTGATATTATATATATTAAGTGTAGAATAGTTTAATTTTATCTATATTAAACTTAAAGGTTACCACTAACCTTACACTTCCTCAAACATTGTATATCGGTCGGATCAAAGATTGCGTCATCAGCTCTCAACGTTATGTATCGCATCTCATTTACTCGGTTTTAATCGACCCCAAAGGATAATAATCTTTCCCATAGATAGTTCCTAACAAGGACGTTATTCAGTGTCCGCAATCTTCAAGATTAACTTATCAGGAGTCACCTAAGAACTACGACTCTTTAAGACCATAATATTATTAACATAGCTACATTAAATCGCGATATTATTTTCAAAACAAAATTTAATTTTCCCACTATCAAATCACCGAATTCAATCCCGTTCGGTGATTCCGACATCAAAGTCGTTTACTGGTAAAGAGTTCTTCATATTCAATTTTATTGAAGCATCAGTTTCGTCAATGATTGCCTATTTACATAAACACCTAGTAATGTAGATGGAATGAGAATTTTGTAACGAACTTAAGACCTTTCCAGCCGCAGTAAATAATTGTAAGCTGTCAACGGCGAGCCATCGAAATGTTAGCTTTTACTTGCAAAATTATGAACACGCTCGAGTACTAGAGAGATAAATCCGCGCTTTCTATAGAGTTAATTGCGAAACTTCAGTAAACCGGATTCATTTAATAATATCAAGTGCGCCTACGTTCATGACAAAGAAAACTTCTAGATTATGTCATACTGGCATTTGATTGGAATTACATTCAATAAAAACATACTTCATTTGTTTGATTAAGAAATGTTATTAAAGAGAAGTATATATAAAAATAACTACATATTAAACAACTAGAAGTATCACTACAAACTGATGTAGAGTTGAAAGTCCTTGAAGTTACCTTTTTATATGTACTTAGTATACTTCAGCATATACTCCATAATACTATTTATGATGAAGTTAGTTACTGTGTAAATAGGTAACATGTACATGTTTAATGAACTCACCAAGCTTCCCCGGGTGTATATTATCTGAGGAACGATAACGTGGCCTAGTAAGTAGGGTGCGAACTCTGAATACTGCGGAAGGGACACTAACACAATGCTGCCACTATTTATGCTTTAATTGTTCAGTGTATTGTTGGCGTTAAGGACACTTTACTTCATGTAACCATTGCATTATAATGTTATACCTTATATTTATTACTGTGTTACTCAGCTTCTGCTTTTGAAGATATTTTTAGCAACACTTATAATGAAAAATAAGTCAAATAATTTCAATAGCATGACGCAATCAAGTTAATTATTTTCGGTCTAGATTTCTATTGACGATTTTATCTATTAATGAATTCTTAAACAAGCTAGATTTAAATCACGCTACAGAAACTGGAAGTTTTAATCAAATTTATTATAAACATTTATTCTTATTATGATTAATCAATTATAATTAAATTATTATTTGAATATTGGTTCACTGAATAAATCTTCCATAAGTTAACATGAAATTAGTTCGAGAGTGTTAATACATAAGGCCGGTCACAAACTTAACAGTGGCGTGTTATAAATATAATTAATAAAATAGATTTTAATAAGCTCCTGTGTGGAACACTCGTTGCTGGGAGATTCTTATCTGTGAAGTATGCGAGCGGCCTAACGCTGGCTTTGCTATGCGGCTGAGGTTTGCGCTACACTGATGGAGGTAGGACTATGAAAACATATAAGGAAAATTATAAAACTACCACTACAAAGAAAACACATTAAATATGGTCAAACAATGTAATTATATTATTTTTATAAATTCATTTTATTTGACCTTTCCTACTTTTGAAATTTGATTTTTATTTTTTGAATAATAATGTTCATAGTTTTTCTTCAATCGTTTCTGCTTGATAGCTTCTATTAGCTTTATATATTATAGCTTTTTGTGTGCATCTGCTGTGTAGCTCGATAAGCGATTTACAGCTTAAAAGAAGATCTTCCTGTAATGAGATAGCGATATTCTGATCTTTGACCACCTCCGTATCGTGTAACGGTGTGCTTAATATTCTTAGCTTGACTTAAAACATTTAAATAGAATCGCTTTTCTCACATTTGTATACGATATATTGAATTAATTGTAATATATGTATTCAATACGGCTTTGCTTGGATATTTCTCCTTATTTATCAATGGACTGTTTATATAAACATTGCGTCATAGTCAAGAAATGTTACAGTTGAAAAACAATTTTAATTACAGAAGCATGAATGTTATCTTTTGGGCAAAATAATAAGAGATGAAAGTTGGTTGAGTTGTACATATATATATATTTGATTGTTAGAAGTTGTTATAAAAGAAGTTGATGCAAATATAAGTTCAATACATTTTGTAATCATAAACTTTTCCTTAGTGCGATCTGTTGGCTGAAAGATTGTAACTCTTCACCAAAGAATTTGCTGCCATATTGTACACTTTGACATGCTGTTCACAACGTAATACTTACAGTTTTAAAGTATATAAAGTTCACATAAATAATAAATTCTATTTACTGACATCTCGTCTGCCCGTGATCATGGTTGCTAAAAAGTAGTCGAAACGTCGGGAGTATGTAGTTTTTATCAAAAATAAAGCACGCATATTATATGCGAAATTTTTAGTTTCATTTCAATTATACAAGAATAATATTTTTTTATGTTTTCGTAATACGCGTATTAGAAAAGTGAACTTGTTCTATCATATGATTCGAATAGCGACACGTGGTACAGTTATTGCTCTGGGCCGTGCGTGCTAAAGTATGGCTTACTGTTACTTGTGTACAATTTTATATTACAGTTTTGATTATAATTACTTTTATATATATATATATATTTATTTTTCCTTTTCCAAAACCATTTATATTTGTTGAATATTTTCTTTGCATTTATCGTACGTATGGCAAATGTCGTGTCAATAAAACACAAAATTATCTGGCATCATTAGTAAAAGTTAAATATATTGGAAGTTAAGTAAAAAATTAGCCTGATTTCATTTTCAATCTAAATAATACTTAACACAATCTTCGTACCTGAACATATAAGAGAAAAAGGGTTTTTTATGCCCGGGGACAGATAGCATACACGCAAGTTAGCGGTAGTCCGAGTGGATAAAACTATACAGATAACTACGCTGTTTACAGTTAGCGTGTGCTCGATCGAGGTACGGCTAATTAGGCAATATTTCGCTTAAATCCAGACATTGTTACATTACTAAACAAGACCCAGTAATGTCCTATTGAAACGAGTGGTAAAGTTTTCGTTGCCTAAAAATGGGTATGGATTTATTAATTTGAAATTTGTTAAAAGAGATTCAAAATAGAGAATGTTTACTACAATATTTTTAATAAAATATTAGTTATATATCATTTATATAATACAATATTTAAGTATTAAATTTTTGGTCACATTGTTTTATAATCAAACTCTTCTTACCTTCATATCTAAAGTAAATAAAAATTAAAATAAGTCTTATAATATTAAAATTTAATTTAATTTATATTACATTTTGTATCAAGCGATAATACTGTTGTACATACATAAAGTATATCAAACCTGAAGCCATAAGCTACAAAATTCCAAGTATTTATCGGCTGTTAAGAGATTTAATAATCCCAATACATTTGACGACCGACGTTCAGTAACGGAGTACGAGTTATATTTAGTGTTGCTTATTGTCATCGTATCGGGAATGTCCTCCTAACTTACAATTAATGGTATATATAATTGTACTTTTATAATTTTGATATGCGTTAAATCATTTGGAGGCATATTTATGACAAATCTTTAGCTCGTAATTCGTATGCTGGTAATACATTTAGATTATAACCAGTAAAGTCTCCTTCAATCTTCATGAAATGTTTAAGCTTTAAGAGTATTTTAACAGTTTATTTGTGATAATAATAACAGAATTTCTGCCCGTGATCACGGTTGCTGTAAAGTAGTCGGAAGTATGTAGTTTATAATCAAAAATAAAGTCGCATAGTAAATCCGAAAATATTAGTTTCATTTAAAATTTCCATCGTTTTAAAGATTTGTATATTGCGATATATAATGTCTGTCTGTTATAAATATTTCGTTAATTTTATTTGTATTAATATCCGAGTCTCATAAGGTTTAGGTGCGAGTCATAAATCGTGGCTCTTTAACACTTTGCTCCAAGGCTTTAGAACCATGAACACATTTAATAATGACAATGTATGATCACTTCATAAATTAACACTGTCTACTAAATTTTATAGGTTTATATTCAAACATTTTTGGTAATATATTTGTAATAATTTGAAAACAAGTATGAGTTTCATTTTATTTATTAAAATAACTTTATGTTTTTCTTTCTTTCTGTTTTTCATACAACATTTAAGGATAAAAAATCTAGTTATTCTATGCAATTTCACCAACAAATATCGTAACTTATTCATTAAGTGTTTTATTTTATTTAAATAAAAACTGAATTTATTTCTAATATTATAAATGACAACAGTACTTATAATGAGATCTAGCACATAGTCTGTCCGTGATCACAGTTGCTGAAAAGTAACGGAAAGTTGGGAGTATGTAGTTTTTAAAATAGTAAAATACGCGTAGTATACGAAAAATATAAGGTTCATTTAAACAGTACTTACAAAAATTTAATATGAGTCGCGAAATCGATCTAATTCAGTACGATCCTAATATATTTTTTCGTCAGTAATATAATATTTTCATCTCATTAACCATCATATTATTTTTGAGCGCGTCGTATCGAGAGCGCACAGCTGAGTGAATTGCTGGTAAGGTTTCTGTGACCAGCCTTTAGGATGATTTTTTTGAAATATTTTTTGTGTATCAGATGACTCCACCTTTTCTCGGCTTTCTGCCGGCTTTTGATTTTTTTTTGTATTATTTGTTATTTTCAAGGTTTCAACGCTATTAACATAACTTTAGTATTGTATTAAATTGCATGGAAATTTTAAATTTATAGTTCGTAACAAGCGGATTTCTATTTCTAATGACGTAACGATTATAAAATCAAGTAAGTCTTAGTTATTTTGATAAGCTAAATATGATATATTTGTACTTATAGCTTTCCGCCTGCAGCTTCGCCCGCGTAGAATTCGGTTATATCGCGTTTCCAAGAGAACCTTTCAGAAGTCTAGGATAAAAACTATCCTATGTTCTTCCTCGAGGTCAACTCTATCTCTGTACCAAATTTAATTAAAATCAGTAGAGTGGTTTAGGCGTGAAAGCGTAACAGACAGAGTTACTTTCGCATTTATAATATTAGTAGGGATATATAATGATTTAAAATTCAATATATCGTATATAATGTTATTATATAAGACCAATGAGAACTATTTCACAGTATTCACCGTTATAGTTTTCTATGGCGTATAAATAAAGCGTTTTCGTGTTAGAGGAAACTGAATTCAATAACAAATATTCCGATACAATTGTCAGTAAGTCAGAGTTAGTGTTGGTTTGAACCAAACTTTGAATAAGTTCCACGGGTAACGTTAACCGGGAAATGAAGATAACCGTTACTTTGGTAATCCGAAGCTCAGGTAATGGTAACTGCTTTTTAAATTGAATTTTTAATGAATACTACGTATGAATATAAGTAAAAATTTCTATACTTACATATATATACAGGGTGACTGGTGAATTACTATCAATATTTTAGGAGCATACTCGGTACATGATTCTCATTCGGATTATGTAAAAAAAATAGGCACTTAATTTTTGACAAAATTTCCGTATAAATAAGTAAAGTGTTGACACGTTCCAAATGTTCAAGTGTGGACGCGTGCGGCGGCGTGCTGATACAACAACACGTCACGACACGCGTATGTGTGAGTGTGTGTGTATACCTAATCGGTAGGGTGTTCACACGATGCGTAATTAATTAGATAACTTTTGGTTAACTTTACTTAGACGTTTATTAATATTTATGTTTTATTAATTTTTATTTTGTCATATATGATCGTCAAATATCACGTCCTCAAATATCGATAGTAATTCACCAGTCACCCTGTATATATATATATATATAATAATATTTTTAAAACAAAAGTAACGATTTTCAATAGTGTTTGACGAATTTCTATTCTATATTTATAAAAAACTTTTATTCGAACATTCATAAAATTTAATTACATTTTATTTCATATTTTTTTAAAGTTCTCATCGTTTAATATTTTCTTTAATAACATGAATAGTTGTTAATAAATGAAACAAAGGCTAGTTGTAAGAAGCGTTTGAAAATAAATAGTTTGTTATATTCTAACAATCTATTATGTCGACTAATACACGTCGAAGCATCTTTTATTTACACACAGACTGACATAAAGCCATGTAGGTTGATCCCAGCGGTCGTAAAGTTAAGTTTTTTGCCTACATTAGCAAAAAGCAAGACTATAAGTTACGTTTGTCTTTGGCATGATATCAAGAACGTTCGGATCAATAAATAGAAGGAATGGAAACGCTAATGTTTTATGCAGCCAGCCATCTCAGTAGGAGCTAAGGACTCTCCCGAATGTCAGATTGTCTTGAGAACTATTTGTCTCAAATGTGTCAGCGTCTATACTGAACGTCAATCTTATATAAAAAAAAATATTTATTAGGAAACTCACAAATAATTTTTTTTAATTTTTATGGCTTTTATAATAAATAAAATTATTTTTTTGTCTGATAGATGTTAGTACTGATGTATTTCAAGTGATATTAAACGCTCAGCAAGAAGTTTTCCTCATATAGCTCGGATTTATTTATACATGTGAAAGTCGTAATGTCTTTAGTGTGTAAGCAGCCTTAGTTCTGCTAAGTGGAGTGTAGATGGATGGTGCTGTTGGCTCCTGATAGGCGTTATTTCACCGGTTTCCACAACTTATGGTCCGAAAGTGAGCGGACTGGTGTCAATAAATATGAACTAATAATGTTTTAAAATACTTCCATTAATATTAATGTAAAATAAATCTCTGTTATATATATTTTTTATGATGGAGATCGTTAGTTTAAAGACAATCACTTATAGTTGCGAGCGTACAATTATTTCTCTGTTCGATATAGGTATATTAATAAAATAAAAATTCTTTATTTTCTTTAACAAATTTGTACTTAAATATAAAGTTAGTGGAGTCTCCTTTTAAGCATATGAAAAGCCTGTGCCAGGAAACTCCGAAAGGTATGACAATTGTATATAAAAAACTAATTTTTTTGGTTCACGTGATAGTAGATTTTTGTATATTTTACCCAAAACTGTTCAAGTTATTCTAGTAAACGGATAGTTGTGGTATCAATATCAGTTGTTCTGACATCTGTTAACTTTCCCATTAACCCAGTAACGCCAGTGTTAAGTTACTGCGAGGTGTCGGTCCATTGGACATTCAACCGCAGCTTTTGATACTAATTGTATTAGAATAGTAAATATTAATGAATTATACAATAATAATGTCCTGTTCAATATTATAACATTAGCTACAATAGAGCAAGTTTGTGTCTATGTGTGTTTCTTGTAAGAGCATAAATTCTCTCGCTATTAATATACCGCTTCTAGTATATTAAAATACCTCATAAAAGACTGACTCGATTAACTGGTGAAGTTAACTCGTGGATAGCTTGAAATATTAAACGTAGTTTGTTTTGTTAACTCTGTTATGTTAGTAAGAAGAATGCGCTCATTTGTTATTTGGCTACCGCTTACAAACTTTATTTATTGAACATATAATAATCAAACTGAACTTTTGCTTCACATTATTTCAATATTTAATCCACAAATAACAATAGTAAGTACACATTTATTCGCATCTTTTCTCCTCTCGTACTCATAAGCTTGTAAACTACAGCTCTTTACAAACAGGGACAATAGTTATATTGCAAAAAAAACTAATAATCTTTGTATAGAGAAGATCCGAATAGAGTCCACAAAAAGCCGTGTCAAGGCCAGCCTCAGGTTGTTTCCGGCTAATACTAAGTCTAACTCAAGTATCTTCGACCAGAGGGCGCGAGAACCTGCCTCTGCAACCTTTTGTACTTTTTTCAACCCCTTTCATTATAAACCTTATATGTATTATGAAATAGAGTTGAAAATGAAACCAGTTTTTGGAGCTACATCAACCGCACTCACTCTTATTTAAATAAGGTAGTTTGTGTGCGAAAGAGACGGCTGCTTTATAGTGATGTGCGTTAAAACGGGATGGTAGATGGCGATGTTGCCGCGCTTTGATTAAGGGTTTCCAGCTTAATGTATCGATAGTTTTATAGATATTTTAAATTAATCGATTAAAATGTATCTCTCTCGAGAGTATAAAATCTTTAGCACTATAAACAGGTTACTGCGTAACGGTTACGTCGGCTTTTAAGATAATATCATGATTTTAACTATCCTTATAGTGAGTGTAATAAAATTAATATTAAAATAAGAATAATTTATTGTAGAAATAATTTTATTGTATGTACAACAAAATTAACCGAGATATTTATATGATAAGTATAATTAAATACATTATATTATACAAATCAGAATCTATGTTAATTTTCACAACAATTCTACTAATAAAAATGTACTCAGATATAAATGAGTAATTCCCAGTTGCCCATAGTTATCGTTTAATATGCTAGATCCTTTTCTATCGATATGTGTCCATCACTATTCACCAGATGTCGACGACAGGCTTGCGAGCCGACAAGTCGGTCCCGGAATCCAGTGCGTCGCCTCGTGACGTATGACGGCTGGACCTAAAATTGGTAGGTTTTTGTACTCGCCTTTAGGAATACGACTACTGGGACTGAAGGAGCTTTAACAGATTTATAATATGATTCTTAGAGCTAACTTCTAAAATCATTCTACTTAGAAGACATTCAGTATCATTCTTACAACTCTATTCTACTACTACTCTTTTCTTTGAACTATTTTGCCAGCACTAATGATTGCTATAGTTACAATTAACAAGCATAAAATGATAGTTTAATTCCCAAAGGATTAATTACATTTATAGACAGAAGACATAGAAATTAAGTTTTAAATTTTATATATGATTGTACGGAAATTCTGTACAATAACTAATAAGTGATTGTACCGGTTGTGGAAACCAATTAAAATAAGTATTACATATGAAAGAAATAACCGCCGTCGATAGAAACATTAATAGATATAGTAGGATGTTGTAAACGAAATGATCTTCAAAAATCAGAACCCTTTAATAGTTAAGTTTTATGGAGATTTATTTAATACGTGAAGCAACCGGTCCAGACAGCTGCTATCATTATTTTCTCATTACGTCAAACAAAAAGTTTGTATTTTTTTTTGTTTTTGGAGCAATTATTATTTTATTTTCATAATCTATCCACATTTATTATGATATTCGTATAAGTAGAAGTAATTAAGATATACAACGCGTTGTGATGTTTCCTATATATCCCTACTAATATTATAAATGCGAAAGTAACTCTGTCTGTCTGTCTGTCTGTTACGCTTTCACGCCTAAACCACTGAACTGATTTTAATGAAATTTGGTACAGAGATAGAGTTGACCCTGGGAAAGAACATAGGATAGAATTTATTCCAGACTTTTGAAAGGTTCTCTTGGAAACGCGATATAACCGAATTCCACGCGGGCGAAGCTGCGGGCGAAAAGGTAGTATATAATAAATTTACCAGAATATGAACGAAAACTATTGTTATTGTAAATGATTGTTCAATGTAATCTCAAAAGTACGTCTGAGATTTTATTTAAAAGATTTCCACGTGTTAATTCCTCGGCCTAAAATAACAGAAATGTCTGTGTGTTTGTTTGTTTCATTTTCGAGTTTAGAGTTTTGGAGATAATAGGCCGGGTCGTGTTGGGATGCGGGTTAACAACAGAAATTTCTGTTTTAATGAGTATATACTTACAAACAAACAATAAAATTTTTCTTATAAGGTATGTTTTTGTCTTAGAATATATGATAAAAAATATAATTCATACTACTACAATTATTTATGATAAGAATGAATTAAAACTAGAGGAAATTGCACTTATTTTTGAGTATTTCGTTGTGGTTTTCTATATATAAAAGATGCAAATATTGTTTCTTAATGTAATTGGAAAAATGTAGGTAAACCAAAAAAGGTAAATAATAGTCTCAAACTAAACACAGGTAATTATTTAAGTTCTCACCCCAATTAAGCAGATAAGGCAAATCCAAATGTATAGCTATATATAGAAGGTTTACTGAAGTGAATTGTCCGGTAGCTCTGTTTGTTCATTTGCACTTCCACGACTCAAACTAAACTACTGCCAGTATACAATGATTCAAAATACTTAGAATACATTGTTTTGTGCTCTATACATTAAAAAACATACATAATCTTGAAATTTATATATCGTTTTTTATATTAAATTTAATTTTTATCACTACCATCAATTATTACTAGTTTTTTTAAATTAATAATGGAACTTTCCAATTTGGAGTATTTGTTACGTTGGCTGTACATTCTATGCTTACAATGGACGTTCAATACCAATATGGCTCTCTCTAATTACTGGTAAATGCTTTGAGAATTCATATAATAATAAAATTAAATCAAAAGTTTTAACAAACTAAATATTATGTACATTTGTCACGCATTGAATGACGTGCGCGTTTAGGAATAGTAATGAGTATCAAAATTAGTATATAATTATTTGATTACTTACAAAATTATCATTTAAATTATGTTAAAACATGTTGTTATATTACTAAGGATCGTGTTCACGTAGGTCGGTTACTGTTTAGGAGAAATCAAAAACCATCCCACGTATGACAGTCACACGTACAAAATATACGAATTCGCCTCGAAGAAAAAAGGCATCAGGATGTCGTGTGGTTGTAGTAAAATGTTTTATTATGAAAACCCAACTTGGTTAGAAATTCATAGGATTATTGAGAATTCACTCATCACAAAAATTATATATAGAATTTAATTTAATTAGATAGTAATATATTTTCTAAGTGATAAGCTTTTTAATGACTACGTCTATTTCCATTGAAATTAATTCCTTAATTTTTTATTATATGTATAATGAAAGTAAAGAATTGTATATGTCAGTGACCCGCTATCGCTTATGCCTCGCTCCACCGAGATAAAGCAGTTCTTAGTAAAGTCTATCTTTTTGAATTTATCATACACGTTCATCTGGCTTCGTGTCTTTGTCTGTCCTCGAGAATGTGATGATACCTAGATGCTGGTTCACACACGAGACTTATCAAGACATTGCTCCCAACTTACCAACCTCCATACCAGCGTTACCATAACATTTTAACTATATAACTATTCATAATATATATATGCCAGTCTTGGCATACTTAGACTGGCATATTAACAGAAATATAAATTAAAGATGAAACTTACTACAATTAACAATACTTATACCTATAGTTGTGATTATCCCACTCCTTCGCACTAATATTTTTGTTGAAAATATATTATAACTTATATATTTTTTCTAAATTATTGGCTGTATTTTTATCTTTTATTCATTCTATGTTTTGTGGCTCTAAATTCGTGTTACTAATGTTTTTTTTTTCTTTTGCAGGTAAGCGAATTATCACCCCTCATCACACGGATCACGTAAAGGTATACACAAATCAAATTTAAGGTCCCTTTAAGATATTTTCATCTGAGAAACCATTATTACTACAAAGATAGCATATTAAATAGTATAATAGTTATCGTAGTCACCAATCTTCTTCGTTATTATTAATCTGAAATAAACATTTCTTTAATTCTGTGAGATTTATTGTTAGTACTCAGATTTGGATTATTCGCAAGCATTTTTAAGATCTTTAAATTGTGTTTTTATACAACAAGTACGTACTATAGTATTGAAAATTATATATATTTTTTATTGTACGCTGTTGGCCGATTAAGTGTACTTTAATTTATTGAGTGGTTCTTTATCGGTTAATATCAGTGAATTTTAAATATTTAACAATGTTGAGAAAACGAGTGAGTAATTTCATAAAGAGTTTTGCAAATATCTGTCTGGAGTCTTAGTGCTGCCTGTTTCAGTAGACATAACTTTTTATTCAAAATAGTTTTTAGGGTATAAAAGGTTTAATATTTCTCTTGTCTTTATGTTACTATAAAAATAAGTATCAAAAGTAATTAAGTCTAAAGTTTTTTTATCTCCATAATCTATAATGATTTACGTTAATGTGCTCTGATATTTCTTATTAATAAGCGCTTCTGTAGTTTTGCATTCGATTTGCAATCGAAACCCATTAAGATATAGCAGGAATCGCTATCAAAAGATTCGATACTGCTCTTAGAATGCACATTTATACATCTATAATATTGTAGCTAAAATAATAATTCAATTAAATACATCTTTATTATCTACCTTATTCTGTACATGTAGAGTTCAATTTCGTATAACGTATGAGCGAGATCAAACGAGAAGTAATATGAATGTGTGCTTACACCCACATGCAACAGTTTAATGTTTTACCAGTATTTATATGGGATTTAACGCAAAACCGCATTTTGCTTCATTATCGGCAAGTTTATATGATTCCACATGTTAATTGTCAATTAAAGAATCACAAGTAAAAGGGTCTTCCATAACGGTTTATACATCCGACCGATGGCAATAAATACAAGCTTTTTATGCCAAAACTGGAGATTTGTGTAACTCAGGTACATTCCTCACGAACTCCTCACGTTATTTCAACATTTAATTCAATTTGGGAATTTAAAAATAAGAATTCCAGCCCAAAAAAGAATTTTAATTTTTTTTACTATATAATAGACTTAATTTGTTAAATTCGTGATGTCACGTTTTGTTTATTTAAAGTATTTTTGTTGTGTTAAGGTCAAAATGTATAATTTCATATATTTAAGTTAAAATCGTAAATATGAATTTGAGTAAAATAATATTTAAGTTCATACAAAATTGTCAAAGGAAACTTCTTCTTGAGACAATGACCATATTTAGCCAGTACGCCAAGTGTTTGGGCAATCAAATTATTCTCGTATATAGGATTCTAAGATAAATTCAACTAGTATGTAGTACCAACGAATTTGACATTTCCATTCGCCGTCACTCGCCAAATTAACAGCACACCCCATTCGTGACTGTACAATATTTATGAAATGTCACTGTACATATAAATCATTATCTTTTAATCTAAAATAATGTTTTCTCTAATACCTTGTTGTGACAATTACGAGCACTCGTTACTTTGAATTGTAAAGATACTTATCGAGTGTTTTGATTTATTGATACAGGCTCGGAAACGTCATTTGAGTTTAGGCAATCAATTTTTTAATGCTAATTATTGTACTATTACGCGAATCTTGAAGCTTTTAATTATATTTTTACTGAACGAAATTTTAAATTTAAAAATAATAAAAGACAAATTGACAGTAATTATATGTTAACAACAAATGAAGTCATTTGATAAGGGATCACGAACTTTAGGTTCAGAAGCGTTTTCAAATTTAAAATGTCAGCGTCATCTGTTATTTAGTTTGTGTTTCATTTAAATTCAGCATTTGTTAATGATGTTATTAAATCGTCGATTGAAATTCCATTATTATTATATTAAATATTTAAGGAATATGAATCGATACTATTTTTATACATAACTTCATAATTGAGTACATCAGTGCTATTTATCTTGTGCTGTATCGAATAACATGCACTTGTTCAAATAGTTATTATTAGCTCTTATGTGCCACTAATATAAGGAGGTGAGTCAAGAATGCGACCCGCTTATAAAAATACACCATTTGTATTCAATATCCTTATACGTCATAGAGCTTTTCAGAGTTTTATGTACAGAACTGGAGTCGCTTATTCGACAGAAAAAGAATACAAAAGCGTCTCATTGTTTTGTGAGTCGCGATGTGCATAGCAATGTAGAACCAGTTTGTTTGTTTGTCTATGTGTCGAGGTGTTAAAGAGGAGTCTTCGCACGTATTAGAGTTATGAATTATTGAACAACTTTAATACTCAGCCAGATGTGTGACTACATTCACGTCTTGTATGGAACCTTCTGTACAGAGCCAGCCATCAAAGTTTTAATATCACGTCAGATATCCGATCGTTCCGATGTAAAGCTGTGACGTTTATGTCCAATATAAATTACTTTGATCTTATTATTATTATTATTTATGAATATTGTGCTCTCATTCATCTGAGATTTAAAAGGCACTTACATTTTTAATTTACGCGAAAATGTTATATAGCAGTGATCTCGCAGAAAGAAACGTATCCGAATATACATATTTTGTATTGAGATAAATGAACCGATAAAAAATATAATTAAGTTTATACGGAAGCTGTTTTAATAGTTACGTATGTAGTTCATATCGATAGTTACGCCCCCGTTATTGAACTATCGTGTCACAGAATGCGATCTTGATTTATTGTTGCAAAACTATGTAGCAACCATGACCCGGTTTCGGTGTCGATAACTTCCAATCACTCGATATGATTTAGTCTACACCTGCGACGATGGTGCCACCTACATGGACGGCTCATTATAATAGCTTCAATAAAATGAAACTTAGAAGCTGAATTAACATAGTTACTTCACTATAGAGTATAGATAGTCTTATATCTATAGTCTCAGGCTGAACAGTTAGAAAATCAAATGACAGGCACGCAAATAACTATCCCAGCGATTTGTCTATATAAGTTCAAAGGTAATTATCGGCTCTTAGCAGCCTATCGGGAGGCATTTATTTATTCAAAATACTATCTCTACTGTAATTGATGAAAGATTTTTGTCTTTTTTCATTCACCCGTAAGTTGACACCGTAGGAGGCGACTTAAAAGGGAAACTCAGTAATACCTTCACGGCAGTCGCATCGTATTTTTGTCAGGCAGACGTTCTTCGGTTTTTTTGTTAGTCGATATCGTGATTGGTACAACCCTAGATCATTTTAATTGGCCACGGAGTTGTTCGACAACCTACAGTGTGTAAATGTTTTAATGACTTTATTGTGTTCTTAGTTCAAATGCTACATTTTGTTCTGTTTGTGCCTATATTGTTGCTAGTGCGGTGCTTTTTATCGATAGTAAAATTTATATTAACTCACCCCTATTCCGAGGAGCATTTCAATTTATCTGTTTTAATGGAGCAAATTAATTTAATGGCTGAATTTTAATAACAGAAGGGTTAATTAAGATTAGCGTGGTCATAAAACGGTAATTGCAAATGTGGTAAAATTTGATGCCGCAATTTAATGGCGATGCAATTTCTCATGGTTTAAAAATAGACACTGACGGTATAAAATAACATTTTTAATGTTTATTAAATAGTTCGAGATCATTAAATTCATTACAGTCTATCGGAACTTATAAAACTATATAGTCGTTTATGTATGTACGTAAACATATATATTATTATGGGATAGTTAGAAATTAAATCTATTCTTTTAATAAGAAACATGTATGGCAATAAAAATAAATGAAGGGATATTGTTCCGTGGAGAAACAATTTGGAAGGGCATTTGCGGGTAGGAGGGCAATCCAATGCTATTATTTGTATCGTCTGCGGTGTATTTCCTTTATGTTTAGCGGTTTATTCTACAAGTTATGGTTTCACAGCGATATTAAAGCAACAAAAGGAACACGGCGCGATGCTCTCAATGTATCATTGTAATTTAATATAATATACTTCGTTATGTTTATTGTTAGGTCATAAACTCAGTTTTAAATCACTTTTTAATTCTTTAAACTGTAAACGCTGTATATCCATGTATTACTTTAGTCATTTTAATTCTCTAAATCTTTTGACTTGCGCCAAACTTCAAACTATATGAGGCGGTGTTGATTTTCGTTTCGTCTGACTTCGACTTGTTCTTTCCTTTAACATTTTTGTGTTGCTTAAAAAATGTTTGAAATTTGATTACAAAGGAATACAATATGTATAGCGATTATGAATACTGGCAAAATATACATATTTTTTGTTGATAAGAAATAATTTTAAAACGAATAATTTTCTACATAGAGTATACGTTAGCAAAAAAATGCTTTCATGACTTTGCATGTATATTTTTATGACAAATTTAATCCTTATTATGTATATAGTTACTCAGAAGTTTTTCTTGTATACAAAGACAGTACTCAATTAAATTAACTTCAAATTTAAAAGAACTATAAACTAAGCAAGTCTTCTTTCTTAATATCGTTTCGTTTGTTTTGTATTCATCTGTTTTGCGACAATACACTATAACATTTTATTTCAATGTTCATTATAATTAAGGTGGTTCCAGAATGTGTTAGCCCTTGGCGAGGCTTTGTTTTAAAATTTCTTAGAAACTTGCGGTGGTCGGGTCAAAAGTATTTAATTATATGAACAATGCCATTTTAATTATAGTTAATCACTTAGCGCCGTCTGAAACGGGTTTAGCATTCGAATCATTTGAATTTTAGTTTAAATCTAAATATATGTATCTACATTATGAAGAAAAAACACTTCATGAAAACTCTTCTTTCTTGAAATGTATTGAATTCTTTTCTCTTCTCATCTTTCTTGAAACATATTAATTTTTTTGTCGGTTATTATATTGAAAATTGTGAGAATCTTCAATATTATATGGTTGTAAATAATAAAGACGACGTCATGTAAGCTCGATCATATTTTGTTTCTAAGTTACAGATAACAACAATTTATTGATGGTCGTCATATAGAGCTTGTATAGAGTAGTTAAATCGATAATAAATATTTTATTATAATTAAAACTTTTTAAGTGGTCATAATTTAATAATTTTCCATTACATAAAATTTCAGAACGACAGTATATCAATGTCGAAGGACATAATAAATTTTGTAAAAAATCGTAAATGTGTACACTTAAGGCGAATTCGTAAATCTCATGGAGTATTAACACCATTTTATTTTAAACAAACTCAAATAAAACGGTTTTATATTGTTTGATTATTTTGTTACTATTATACAGGGTGACTGGTGAATTACTATCAATATTTGAGGACGTGATATTTGACGATCCTATATGACAAAATAAAAATTAATATAACATAAATATTAATAAACTTCTAAGTAAAGTTAACCAAAAGTTATGTAATTAATTACGCATCGTGTGAACACCCTACAGATTAGGTATACACTGACACTCACACATACGCATGTCGTGACGTGGTGTTGTATCAACACGTCGCCGCACGCGTCCACACTTGAACACTTGGAACGTGTCAACACTTTACTTATTTATACGGAAATTTTGTCAAAAATTAAGTGCCTATTTTTTTTACATAATTCGAATGAGAATCATGTACCGAGTATGCTCCTTAAATATTGATAGTAATTCACCAGTCACCCTGTATATTTATTTACTAACTTGGGTTTATAAAGTTATTAAGTTAAGATACAAGAAATACTGCAAGTTGTGGGGCTGGTGAAAACCGTCATGATTTGTAATAAAAGAAATCATAAAAGATTGTCGGTAAATCAATCAAAGATTAATTGAATTCGGTCGACTTTTAGTCATATGGGTTCCGACCCCTTTTTCGTGCGATAATTTCTGTTCCTGGTCACACAAAACTGAATTCAAGCTTGTAGAAATGTAATATGTCTTGTCTACATATATAAAAATGTAATAAAATATATCTATTTTAGTCTCATATATGTTTATACATATATGTATAGTAAGCGAAGCAATATAGTAGTATAAATGTAAGATATATAAATGTTCGGTGCGGCTTGGTTATTTATATTTGCGGACCTCCCGTAATGGCGAAACTGCTTTTATGATCACACTAATTGGCAATACCAAATAAACGTGAAAATATTAATTCATAAAACTTCATCGACTGAAAATACGATTGTTGTATAGATTTCTTTTTTTATTTTTATATTCTGGTAAAGTATCAATGTATCTACATGTACTTATTGTAAAAAATATTGAAGATGCTAGTTTTTTTTTATTCATATAAGCGAAGTTTCTAAATATGTTAGTAAACTGCGCGCTATTAAATTAGTGGAAACGAGATGGCAAATTCTATAAGTACATTGTAAGAAAGCATTAATTAATTTGTACCTTAAAGTATATTTTTGTTTTGCAGACAAAGTCGGTTTCTGTCGAAGCAATGAATGCGTTGGTGTGTCAAAAGCAGTTAAAATGGTGTAAAACATTATTGCTAACAGCTCAGCAAAGAATAGGCAACAGTCTTTGTACATCGACTGAATATTTCAAATTTTAACAGCTAAATAGTTAGGATCCTGCCTTAAGATATACGGAATGCGACAGAGCTACATAAAATATTTATTTGCTGTATATATTTAATGTTGAAATCAAAATTTTCTTTGTATATTTCGTTTTATAAGTCTATAACTTAGTTCGTGACTCTGTTTAGTAGAACTGATATTTTCTTTTGTTGTTTTTTTTTTGTTTGTGAGTCTATTTTCGTATGTTTCTTAGTCCGCACAAGTTAAGTAGTTATTGTCTGAGCTACGGACTCCAACATAAACATGATAATTTCCAATTGACGCTTCAACCATTCTCTGGATGCGAAGACGTTAAACTTTAATGAATGTAACTATTGAGTGCAAATCATCGTTTATATTGAACGTGTCGAGGGCATTGTTCTATAAATAACAAATATTATCTCAAAAACCTCAATACATTATACATTTTATAAATTGAAATAACACGGAGGTCCAGTTTCTTTACGATTATTGTCCTTTAAGAAGGTATTAGCGATGGTATTTTATAAGTGATTTTTGCTTACTAATTATACCTGTATGGTAATGAAAATTTATAAATATGCATTTACTTAAAATGATCTTGAGTATAAATGTAGATGGTTCCTTTTTACTAATGCCGCTTAATGTTGTATATCGGTCGACGTGGTCATCAAAAGTCGAGCATAAAGTTTACGAATACATGATTTTGAATCCAAGGTCGATATAAGGTGATAAAACAAATACATTGAAATAACAATATGCAGGTACGAGTATAACAAAACCAAAGTCTTGTTCCAATACAAATGTTTTCATTTAAGTAAATAAACATAGTTGAATTTTCTAAATATTGCCTATAATGGCGTCGTGTAGCTCGTACGGGGGACATAAGATAGTCTTTAAATACGATGTGTAGACTCGCTACAACTAACACTAGCATCTGACACACGGTTGTTACGAATATTAAACTATAATTAAATGAAAATATCATTAATAATCATAAAAATATATAATATTAATATCATTCTTATAGTAATTATTGTAGTCGATATTCTTTGAAATATTTCTTTTATACATTTCGATATTGGTTACGTCCGTGTGTATCTCAAATGAAATTCAAAGATTGCTGTGATGCAGAAACATCGAGATCCCATCGGGTACCGATATAGTTGCAATAGTTGTCGCTTAAAGGACAAACCCTTGTCTATTTGGACACAATCACATTTCACGCCTTTTATAGACTACCATGAGAATAGATACGATGACTGTTAAATACTGAAATGCCATTTTTATTAAATACAACATTTATTTATTTTCAGGAAACCCAAATACAATTGATGTCTTAAATGACACTAATATTCTTCGGATTATACTAAGCATATTTTATTTTTAATAAAAACTATATACTCCCGACGTTTCGGTTACTTTTCAGCAACCGTGGTCATTCAGACGAGATGTGAATGTCTGTCAGTTGGTCTTGTTAGACAAAAAATATGTAGTCGGGAGTATGTAGTTTTTTACAAAAATAAAGCCGCGCAGTATATCCGAAAAATTAGTTTCATTTCAATGAATAAAACTCGCGAAAATCCTAGACCTGATTAGACGAGATGTCGCTGTAGTATTATTTGAAGTAGTAAATTCATGTTTAAACAGCACTTATATATTGAAAAAGTTTAAGTTATTTTGCTGGACAATTAATTTTAGTACATATAAAAATAATATTTTAGAATGTAGCTGTTATTTAAATAAATAATTTCTATATATTTTCTCTCATATTCTTAGAATCTGAGCGTGTTTTCGGAACATTCACAAATTTATCAGGTAGCCTGGTTGGTATAAGCTACCCAGCCCGGGTTAAATGTTACCAGTTATTTCAAACTGATTCTCTTATATTCAATGATTGTTAGAGACAACAGTTATGTTGACAAGTTTAATTAAAAAGTAGTTTAAAAATAAATGCGTATTCTTTGTATAGAATATTGATAATTATGAAATAGTAAGTAAAGTTACAATAATACTGAATTTAAACGACATTTGAAGTAAGTAACGCTGCCTAAGAATATTTTGAATCGCCCATATCTTAGTCTATTAATAACTGAAATCTAATACCTTCTTCAAGAATTCGTCTGAATATATTCATACTTAAAGAGAATGCTAATAATATTGTCTTTTAAATAACGTAGGAAATGTATTTTTAAACGATACATCGTTATTTCTGTTAGCATACAGATTACAATATTGAAACTAGTAAATTTTACTGAGTATAAATCCGAAGATTGTACTTTGCTAATTTATAATACGCACACACACATACACACATAAATATATAAAATCCCTAATTAATATTATAAATGTGAAAGTAACTCTGTCTGTTTGTTAGGCTTTCACGCCTAAACCACTGAACTGATTTTATTGAAATTTGGTACAGATATAGAGTTGACCTTGAGAAAGAACATAGGATAGTTTTTATACCAGCATTTTGAAAGGTTCTCTTGGAAACGTGATATAACCGAACTCCACGCGGGCGAAGCTGCGGGCGGAAAGCTAGTATATAATAGTGTTGTTAGCCAAATGGTTGTTATACGATGTCTCATATTAGCCAACCAGTTTCTATCGATAATAATCGACACTCAGTAGCAAGTCAGTGACATTATTCGATCTTTGATACCGATTTTTTATTATTTTCCATACATATAATAATAGGAAATTATATTCATTTATAAGACGAACGCATAATAACATAGCTCTTAGAACGGAATCTCATTATGACATATAAAAAATAACGATATAAATAAATTTAACATTTATATGTAAAATATTGAATATAATATAATTGAATTATTTTATTGTTGAATATTAAAACAATATAATATTAGGTGATCACAAAATATTTTATATATGAGTATATTAAATTTCTGTATATATATATATTTTGGTTTTAGATTCAAAAATTGTTTTTTTTTTATATCAGAATATTTTTCTATCAAAATGTCCGATATTATGTATGTAATATTGTTATTTATAATGATTATTATATATTCGTTCCTATTATACATTTCTTCAAACCTCAAGGCCCACGAATATTTTCAAAATGCATCATCCGCGCGAACAAAACTCCAGACGTTTGCGAATTTCGCGCGATTTGAAATAATTGAAAAACGCGCGTTTCGAATGCGCGCCGCATTCTTACAAGGCTCTATTAAGTCTGCAATATTTTTTCACACGATATTGTTCTTTATCTTATACTTGATAAGGTTTATTTTCGGTTGGTAGTAATATAAAATCGCTCCCGTTTTTTCCGACGCATGTTCAGAGAAATGTTTGATGGTTTTCTTGTTGCGACACGATACCGACACGTCTTAATTATTTCGTAGTTAATAAGATATTAAATCTGCATGTCCGAACGAATACACGAGATGGGATTCAAAGTTTTTCTGTATCCCAAAAAGATATAACTGAATTCGTTTTTTTCCCGCCATTATTTAGATTAACTCATAAATAGTTGAGTTACGCAATTATTTTTATTAAAACAGTATTTGGTTGTGTCGTTATCCGTAAATGTATTGAGAATGTAAATGTGCTCTGATGTAAAAACCTGGATGGACTTCTTCTACATTGCTGTCGTTTTTGATACAGTATTCTGCTAAGTTACATCGGACGCGATTCCTCACTATGTCATTAAATGCATTTTTACTTGACAGAACTAATCAAGGATTCCATAGACAAACATTAATGTCTTTTTATAAAGTATCAAATCATAGAGTTTGTTTTGATAAATTAATTTTGATAAATTAATATGAACATGTTAAATATTTTAAACTTTATATATATGTAGTACTTTTAAAATGTTAAAAATATGTGATGCTTATAAAATATTTTTATCATATAAATTTGAGTTTGGCTGTATGTTGTGGATTTGGGTATAATTATGTTAAAAAAAAATGTATTTTACTGAAATCAATCTAGTATTTGATATTATTTTATAGAATACGTCCATATTATAACGAACATTCATAACATTTAAGGTTGAAGTTCTCATGATACATGTCAACATTACTGTATCCAGTGGAATTTATATTGTTATTAATTTTGAGGAACGTATTAACATAAAAATACATGTAAATACATAAATTAAAAACTCTATTTGTTCTCTGTCCGGGGTCTATTCTGAGTTATTTCGAAACAAAACCTGATACAACGTGCATCAAATCGGAATTGAAAAATTTTATTCGGCTCATTCCATCTAGCGCCTACGTCGAGCGCCGTCCCTCTCTAACATACTCATTCGTTATGTGTAAGAAAGGGATGGAAATGGAATCTGCTTGAGTTGTTTGGCCGTGTTGAAATACTTACACGAGATTTGGATTATAAAAAAAAACTCGCGCGATGGATGTAATGGCGGCAAAAAAAATTTGTTTAATTCAATTTATTATAATGACTTATTCTGCTGAATAACGCGATTGTAAAACAAAAATCTGAGTTCGTTTTCTGTTGGCGGCATTTACATTCTGTATACATATGTAGGTATAAGTTTAAAATGATCCTACGGAATCTGAGAATTATGTACAAAAATGTGTGATAAAAAATAACTCAATATTATATTAAAGATTTTTCCGTTTGATTCATCAAATTAGATTATAATTTTAGTTTATTATTATTTTCATCTGTGGACGCTACTAACGCGCCTAATGTCCAAAGTTGAAACTGTCACAATGGGTTCTATTTAACATAGTGTTATCAACACACCATCAGATAACGCGTGATAACTATAATGATTGATGACAGCCCCTACACTAGCACATTTAAATAATAATCACTCTACTTGTGAGAAACTTCACTAATTACTACCACTTCGGACATTTTTTCCCGCCTTAGTCCCATCAACAGGTGGTATATGTCCATGGTATAGTCTGTAATATGTTCTTTTAAACTTTGTTGGCTGTATGTAATTGACATTTCTGGGAAGGATAATTTTTATCGATCTGTCAGAGGTAACACGACACTGGCGTGTAATCTTACACTGCGGCCAAGGTGTTTAGGTCTCAAATAATCTAGATATGGTTATGAATAACCAAAAACCAGGACGTTGAATGCATCACAACAAAGAGAGGTACGAAACTAAGCCAAACACTCGCACGCCTTTATACGGCGTTCCTTCACTAAACACCCTCAGTCTGTGAGGAGCCCGCTTCCTTTGAGTATTTTTATTGAGTTCACACTCCGTAGAACAAAAGGGAGCAAAAGAAAGAGACGCCGCCAGCGACACCTGACGGCCCGACGAGGAAACGCGATACTCACTCACGTTACGAGGATCGATTATAAAGTCTATGACCGCATATATAGAACTCACTTTTCAATATACCATTACTATTACAATACACATTGTATGAAACAAAAATCTATTTTAATGCTATTCAATTAGAGTTGAAACTTGCATGTGATTGTATATAGTATTCAGTGCGTGATACCGTCCGTAGTTCGTGTATTAATATTTGTAAGATTTAATAATCATACAATGATATTCCCCCGGCTTCGCTCGTTACGTCATCTATATTCAATATATCGACGGACGACCGTCAGTCAGTAATTTGACGAATTATCACTAATGCGGCTAAAATTATACGTGAAAATTATAATTTAATTTAATGACTGAGTAAAATGCTATCTAAGAGTATATACACATGATGCATTATAAAGGTATAGGTAATAACATAAAAAATTGCTTTTAAACCATATTAATTAGACTTTTCAACTATACTATAAGTAATTTGTGGTAATCTTGAGGTGTAGTTTAAAGTAAAGATATATATTATCAAAGAGTTTATAAATTGAAAAATATTCCACAACTAAATATATATTGCTAATTATATGGTATGAAAATAGATATGTACGAAAAGTAGCTAGCAATCTTTACACAGTATTACATTCAATTTCAGAGCTTTCGTATGCCTCTGTTGACAATCTCATCTATGATTACAAATGTATTATCGTAGTATACTTATTTCTTCTTCTTCTACCTGGCAATTTTCCTAGCTCTAGCCAGGGTCTGCCTTACATGTTGTAAATAGTTTCGGCTAATTGTTTTTACGACCGGCCGCCTGTCTAACATCAACCCTCTTTGGGAATGCATTTACACTATACTTTTTTATATTAATAAACTATTATGTACTTACAAATATATACTTTTTATAGAAAATCATCTTAATATATAATTTAATACAAAAACAACACATAATAATATTATAATGTAAGTTCGATTACTTAACGTGCATATAAAAGTGTTTAATTATAATAAATTTACATTTTAACAAAATAACCGATGTCTTCAAATATCGGCTACTGTCGCATAACATTAACCTCACTAGTGTTACCGGTTTATATATAGAATAGATTGAAGTCAAATTAATATACAATTAATGAGATCTTAGACTCTCGCGAGTATTCATTTAAATGAAAATAATATTTTACGGATATAGTACGCGGCTACTTTTCAGCAACCGTGATCATTCTGACGAGATGTGAATGTAACAAAAATGAACCGTTTAGTTTATTATATCCGAAAAATATTAGTTTTATTTGAATGTATATATAATTAATGAATTCTGTACAGACATACGTCTTTGATGTGGAATTTTATTAAAAAAAGCAACAAAATAAATGATTACCAAAATGGCGTCAATTAAATCGCACAATTAACGTGGTGGTAATGTCGATTGTATCTTTGCGGGGGTCCTCCGGCCTGGCTACCGTCTGTTCGTGATTCATCTTGAAGCCCGGGGTTAATTGAAGAAAGGCTTTGTTTTGACTTGTTATACAGTTAAACGTGAACTCGCATCATTAACTCCGGGACATGTTAGACAATGCTTGGAAGGCATTCCCTCGGATTTAAATACCTTTTGTTAATATTGTAGGTACATTCAGCTCCTGTTACCGGACACAGAACATTAGTTCAGTAACAGAATCGTATGTATTTTAAACGAGATAGCCTAAGCTTTTAGATAATAATATGATAAATCTAAAACAATAGTTTTAAATTCATAATAAAAATGTCAAAACACAGATCAGTTTTCAATAAACATTTTTATTGTACATAAATAAGAATTATTATGTTAAAATGAATGATGGATGTGTTTAATATTAGTCGGTGGCCCAGTGATTGTACTAATGATCAATAAAATATTAGTCTAGCTTGAATTAAAAACCAGCTCGATGTTCTTGAGACTTATAAATTATTAATTTATACGATCGTATGCTTCGCGAAAAGGTAATAAATAGGCCCCCGGACAGACGAAACTCGACGTTTGTGACTTATATACTTATCTTGTAGTATTGATGATTTGATAGTTAGATTTAAAGCACAATTATCGACCATATCACTGACGCATAAAGTCGAAATTCGTTTGAAGAAATCATAAAATTTAAGCCGAATTTCGTTAAAAGGAAGCGCAAATACATTTTGGTCTCGTTTTTAGGGACAAGTTAAGGCGACATTCGGTCACCGGTTTTCGGGATTCAATTTGAGAAATCCGTAGACGTTTTGATGCCACAATGGAACCGGCGACAGTTGACGTTGAGTGATGTCCAGCGAGCGTTGATAAGGACATGCCAACGGTTTTGGGAATCGATAAGTCGGTTCAAATATATTCTCGATTCAATTCATTTATATAATATATAAATATTATATATGTCTCTCGATATACAAGTTCAATAAGACATTTTGACGGTCGAATCTGTATATAATTTAAAGTATTTTAATGTTCTGAAATATATTTTGTATAAAGGATTGTATTTTGTATGGAATAAACATAATATTATTGAACGAATCCGAATGATTGACCGAAAGATTCATTTATACAGATCTTGCTTCTTTTGCGAAATATTTACAATACCCTTCTCAATAATTGTTTAATCAATAAAACTATTAAGGGCAAAAAAATTGTCAATTGTCTAGGCACAATTTTCCACATAGGAAAAGCGCCATACGACTAACAAAGAGGTTTAAGGATAGTTTTCATCAAAATTACATTGGTATTAAAAGAATTACATTTACCTATAATTTACTTATTAATTACATAAAGATTCATCTCCACACACATCTCACAACTTTACTTGTTAATTATTTACTTGATAAAGGGCTTTACTGTAAAATGTCCATTTTATTCAAAGTGTATTAAGTCATATCATAAAATGCAATTATTTTGTTATATTAATGATAATAAATGTGTATATAAATACACTTATATTTATAAATGAAGTCAAATCAATTATATCTATTTGAAATTCCATAATTCTCAGCTTTAACAAATCTCGATAACCCGCCCTTTGGTTTGGCAAGAATTTCCCAATGTATATTGAGAGACATAACACTTATGAAATACCTTATTTAAAATATTATAAAATATATAAGGATTTTTTTTATATTGATAACTTTGAGAGATAAAACCTCTCATCATTCCATGTATTCACCGTGCGGGTGTCGGGTCCATCGTTGTAGAGAGAGGAGCTTCAACAGTGACTGGGACTTGCCATCCAGGTGTAGGTTTAAGGGTCCCCTATTTTATATATGTATATAAGCAATGTTTTGACCATACAAAAATAATATTAGGAGCCTCAGTTTCACTTAACTTTCTGACATTACAGAGATGTTTGTTGTTGATAATGTTTGCAAGAGATTCCGTGCCAATATTCAGTTTAAATTATACAATTCAAATATACTTTAGTATGTAAATATATTTATTGCACAAGCCTATGAAGTAATGGGCTATAATGTGGCGTAGAATTGCACACAAACCGACAATACAATCAAGATCCGTCTTAATGTATACATAATTTAATTATTAACAAATACTTTAAAATACCCGTAACTAACATTGGATAATTCCATTTATCTACATTGGAAGCAGATTGACAGGAGAAGGTTTAATCTGAAGTATTTTCTTTATTAACGACTTTTAAGGTAATTTTTCACAAGTAGTAATAAATTATTTCTAATCGTGAAAGAAACTTTAAACGTCATTAAACTCAGAAAATAATTTAGTTTTAACTTCTTCCGTGAAACTGCTTCAAAAGCATATACCTATGCGGAATTATCCGATGCTAGTTACGCGGCTTTGTACTATTTCCGACGATACGTACAATTGAGTATTTTTGATGATATTTAACAAATAAATTTCACCAAAACAGCCGCGTATCGGAAAAGTCAGTATTTATTGGGAATGGAGAGCGAATTATCCGATGTGAAACGAAAAAGGCCGACAACAAAAAACGTTTTGACAAGAAATTATGATACAACCATATATGTGAAAAACATCGTACGCTGTTTACTGATACAATTATTTAGTCCCGCATTTAATGTTCAAGATTTTTTATATACATATAATTAAAATAGTTCCTTATTATGTACAACTAGCAATAATATATAATATAATTACAGACACGGTAGTAATTAATATGTAAAAAATACATAATATATTTGCATATTCAATAATGAATGAGTATTAAAACGAAGTATAAACGGCGAAGGGAGCTAAAATCATTAAGTTTCACAGCTCAGTAACATCCGATGGCAATGAAACACCTCATTAAACTAATTAGCGAAAAAAATATATATATATGTTAGTAAAAATAGTTTGAAATGAGCTGGCTATTCCGCGTACGGTATCTGATGGGTGGGGGCTAATGAAAACCACCTTGTAGGCTTTATTAACTCTAATGTATGCAGATGGGCTAGCGGATAGCGCCAAATGTCACTGCTTTGTTTACCTAAGACGAATACCCTCCTTCCCTGTTTAAATAACTGTTTTATATCTAATATAATTATAATTATATACATTTAAATGTAATTATCTATAATTTATGTAGTTTAAAACTAATTAGATACATTTTACGTAAATAGCAAAGATGTTATTAGTCATAATCATAATTTTATTTTATGTCTTTAGTCTTACAAATATATAGTCTTCTAATATAAAGTTTCCTCTATCAAAATGTAATTTACAAAAGCACAGAATGTGTGTTTGAAAGTTAATATGTATGTATCACTTAGAAAGTCTGATTCGAAAGGAAAATAAGGCATGCGTTATACTAAACGTAGGTAATTTAAAATATACCGTTACTATAATAGTGTGTAATCCACACAATCTGATGCAAATCTTAAAACGATTTACTATTGATCTTAATTTTGAAATTAATATTAAATAATTTCTGTTCCACGTATTCCTCATGTGATATTTTGCTGGCTTAAATCAAAGAGACGAAACCTCTCATCGTGCGTGTGTCGGGTCCATCGTTGCAGGGAGAGGAGCTTCAACAGTGAATGGGACTTGCGACCCAGGTGTTCGTTAGTTAGCTCGTATTGACCTTGATGGTATGGTCTTTGGCGATGTTGGTTTCCCAAGGAACCGTAAGCTGTATCAACGTGCTTCAATATTCTTATTTTTGTATATAATATGTATTGTTTATTTCAAACATTCAATGTTTATATTGTTAAAGCATAGTCTCGGTTTGAGCACGTTTACTTTATGTCGTTCAAGAAGTATTTTATTGACACCGTATTGTTTTTCTTCATACTCCATAATTCAGTCGCGCTCGCTCTAATGAGATAAAATTCTGTGCGAGGTTCCCTCTTCGATATTCTATGAATCTATGGTATATCAATTATATTATGTAAAATATTCAAGGAGTTCTTTTATTAATTAAATTTGTTTTGTACTCCGCTGCGCTTGAAGCGCTTTAAATATTTTTGTATAGAAATTAGCGTTAATGTTGCTGATTTAATTTATACAACTTCTGTAGATGTTTTTCAGTTGTTTTTTTTGTACAGTCAAGTCGTGCAGTCGAAGATTTCTTTTTATCGCGCTTCGCCGTGTCATGCCTTTTTTATTCCCCGCGTGTCTTTAAGAACATTATTCCTTCGTTTAATCTCTCTAATGAGTAAGTATTAAGATTTCGGAGAAACCTAATAAATTTTTGCATTATTGTATTTTTATGATCCGAGTGCTTACCGAATTTTTATTGGGTCGATGCTCTGTGCTTAAATATATGAATAAGATAAGGTATGCCTGGATACAAGGTGCCACTGTTAAAACTACCGACCTGAAAGACCACTATAAATTTACCTTTTATTGGTCATCATCGTATTCATACAGAAGATATATATGTCGTAAAATCATTTCAATCCTTACGATATCATTGTATATTAAATATTTCTTACTATTTATTTAAAATAATGTACAAATACAGGCAAATTAAAGTTCACAGTGCACAAGTAATTGCCGTGACAAATAAAACTCGTATACTCCTAGCTCCCGGCTCCGGTAATAAATAATAACAATCTCTTACAATAGAAAAACATAAAAGGAATAATGTCAACTAAACCTTTTGAGAGCACGTTCATACAAATATAGTTATGCCGCCCCATACGACCGTATCACCAAGAAATAAGAACTACTTTACTTTATAGGAATGTATCAGTTTTGTAATCGTAAACAGTCGAGGTGTAGAGTTGCGGTTTAAATTATTAACATGAAAGTAATTTGTTTGTTTATGTTGTATAGAAATAATAATATCGGATAGCTTATTTCATTATATCATAAAATAATATAAGATTAAAATTAATATATATAAAATACATATAAAATAAAAATATATTAAAAAATATAATTAAAAATATGAATGGCTTTATAAATACTTTTAAGTACTGGCAGCTATAAAGTTGAAGCATTTTTTCTTTTTTTTTTGTATACCAATTAAACAGACCCTGATCGCAGTCATCGGTCCAATAATCCGAGTAGATCCGAAGCGTACTTTAAATATCCTTTTAGTATATAATGTATATTAATTCCTTAACAGTAACGCGCCCCTAAATAGGCTCCCGTTCTGTTCTTGTCGTATTAGTGGTCCAATATAACCGCTTTGCATTCCCTTGAATTCCCAATTACCCGCCTTATTGGGTCGGCTGCTATTGTGGCTTACGCTTACTTAGCGGACGGCGTACAGACTATCATATATTCGAAGTTTCGCTCTTAAAATTGATTTAAATTTTATTCATTTTAATGTAAATTATACTTTATTATAATTGCTATAATGTTCTAATTCATTTGTTGGATTATTTTAATAGAAGATTCCATTGGAATAAGTGATTCTGTTCGCGTTTAAATAGTTAACATGTATTTTTTCTATCGCCTCAATATATATTATCAATGCTAGTTTCTAATAATATAACTTCGTAAATCCCCTACCATATTTCACCCTAACCCATGACTCGGTCCTAACTCGCACCTTATTTGGCTTCGCCGCTATTTTGTGACAATTAAACCTGGTATCACGAGCCCTATTACCATTCGTAAACCTGCTTTATTAGCGAGTAATTTTGTTCATACTTAGGACACGTTTTATGTTAGTTTACGGTCAGCCTTATACCTTATACCTTTAGGTATCCATTGATTTACACCTACCTATAGTTCTAAGTTCGATTCCCGACTGAGACATTTATTTTTGCATCTTTTCATGCCATAAATAAGATTATTCCACAATGTTTTAGAACTGTGCCAGACAGTAAATGTCGCCTAGTTTTTCCTTATGTACCAAATTGAATAATATTAAATAAATATATATTTATTTTTGCTTCTTTTCATGCTATGTATAAGTTTATTCCACAATGTTTTAGAACTGTGCCAGACAGTAAATGTCGCCTAGTTTTTCCTGACCAAATTGTTATTCAATTTATTATGAATATATGTATATCGACGCCTACATAATACATACTTATTTTGGCATCCGCTAATTTATATTTATTGAAATAGATTATTAAGATGTCATTTCAAAGGCTTATAAAGGATATTGATATGTAAAATATTAAATTTCAATTTCCACTCTATATACTGATATGGACATATAATCTTATTATTAACATAATCGATAATCCTTGTGATCTTTATAACAAGGGATTAGAGTTTAAAATGTCTGTTTAAATTTATATATTCTTTTATAAAAGGTAATTAATGTCAGTGATAGTGAACCGAACTATTCACAGTATAAACAATGAACAAAAAAATAATCAATTTAATATAAGTGATAAAACCTTACAATTATTCCGAGTATCAAAACGAATAACCACAGAGTAATAAAGGTAAATTGATATTTTAATGATAAAAATTATAATAAATATATATGTATATAGGATCGTAAAATATGTCAAAATATATTTTACGAGTGCGGCGATTGTTTATCTTTATGTACGTGATGATTTAAATTTTTATTATCTGCGGAGTGAGTTTTCATTAAATCTTTATGCCTTTGTACTGCTTAATGTACTTTTATTTCCAGGATGAACACTTGCGAATAGGTTGTTTTTTAAACTGAAATTTTAGAGTAACCGCCGGTTGAAATGTATAAAAAAAAGGGTTATAATTTACAGATATTATTGGTATAATTTACTTTTATTAGTGTTTTAAGAAACTGTTTTAAATTAACATCGAATTAAATGAAAGCTGACTCGAGTGAGCTGCTTTTTTAATGGTTATAAAAAAATAATGTCATTTTTATTCTTGCTTTGGCTACCGTATTTATATATTGTAATATAAAATAGTCTTCACAATAATATCTAAGCCTCGATGTTCGGAAATCCTAATCCGAGTTTTTTTTTATATAATCATCATACCTTTTTTTATTCAATTTCAGAATTAGGCGGCAAAGAACCGACAATGACACGGGCTGACCTATAATTACCCCTCCCCCCATCCGCAACCGAAATTACAAAACCAGCCATTAACTATCCCAGGATTATAAAAAGCCCGGAGAAAAAATACACTTCTGCTTGCACCAATGGAAGTTTGACCGCTTCTGATATATTAATATGAACCCTACATTTAATGTTATAGGATTTATATTCCAATGTCACTGTATATAAAAATCATTACAATGACGCAACAATTTCGAGACTAATTTAAGTCTAGACCTTCGTGATTGTTTTAACCACACTTCTATATAAAATTTAGGATATTATTAACGATATGTGTATATATTTTTATTACGTTTTTACTATATGTTGTGAAACGAGTCAAAATTATCAATTATCACGATTTCGTACGCTAACAATTAAAATTTCTTAGGTAATTGTTATTTGACGATAATTGTCGGATTATTAAAATAGTATTGTATATACCGAGCCATCGGCTTCGAGTTAGAAAACTTTGCCGATAAGCAATAAAACATAGATCAGTTAACGACTAAACGGGTTTATTTTGACTTACGCCTTTTACGCTCTCGGTTAAAGAATATTTGAGTATTGATGAACGTTGAAAGTTTGATAAATAGGTTCAAACGTGGCTGTTTAACAATGAATATTCGATCAGAATTTCTCCATGTGAGAGAGGCCTTTGCTAAGCGTCTGATAGGCTGACGATGATGATGAAGAAGACTCATTACAATATATTTAAGCTTATACTTATAATCCAGGTTAAGGAATACATAAAAATATATGGGAACACGTGAATCATGTGAAATATATAATCAAAAGAGTTTCTTTACAATGTTATTGAGCTAGGTATGTTAATAGGTGGTCGAAATCCGTTGCCTTATAATTTAATACGTATTACGACCGGGTTCCGGCGGATAATGACGCCCCAAAAAAAACATAATGACGAATGGCATAGACGGCTTATTTACAGATCTTTATTATGTTTTACACTAACAATACATTGTTAGTGCATTATATACTATTTTTGTAGATTTAAAAGCTCTGTAATTTAGTTATCTATACATTATTTCTATGACTTATATGTGTTTAATGATCACATTGATTTTAATTGAAATTCTTCCTTCATTATAAACAAAAAAGAAAAAAATTATAAAGAAACTGTTTTTTTTTTTATTTTATTTCACAATACAAACGCGTGGTAAACATAACAATATTATTAGCTAATGTTAACTTGATAATAATTTTTCACAAACGACCGTCGCCCACACTTATAAACTAATGTTTTTTTCTAAAATTTTTACCCAGAAACATAATGCGACTGTAATAATCAGGTAATACTTTTATAATGATAACGTTTAGGATACAGTTACCATGATATTTGATTTTGTAGGAAATAAAATAAATATAAATATAAAACAAATACATAGTTGATAAAATTGTATGTTTAACTAGTTTTTGCTTGCAACTTCGTCCGCGTTAATTTCTGAGTTAGTAATATATGTATAGCTGACCGGGCGAACTCTATTCCGCCCTAGTGGCCGTAAATAAGCCAATATTGGAATTTATTATTTTTTTTCCATCGAACAGAATTAAATATCCGTTTTCTGCTTTTAAGCTACCTCCTCACAAATTTTCATCCATATTCCTACAGCCGTTCTTGAGTTATATATAGTCTAACTAACACAACTTTCTTTTATATATATAAAGGAAACAGTTTTTGGATTGAAATTTTATATGCTGGGAAAAATATGCAAGTTGGAAGGAACTCACAGATACATGATTAAATTAATAATAATTCTTTTATGACTTGTTTTATGGTTATTTATAGTAAACTGTTTCCTCATCCTGTAGGAGTGGATGAGTGGATGGTCTTCAGATGATAGCTTTATAACTTCTCGGAAATTAATTTAAAAATATTACAAGGAAGCAGGTAATTCTTGGGTGACGGTCGTCATGACTTCGCATGGAAAGAATATTGAGTCTTAGATCCACCACAAAATAATTATGAAACTTATGTGTTAGATGTACTTAGGTTCAATAATATTACCAAAAAACACTACTTAAATTACATTCATACATAATTACTTTATATTTTCATTGAAAATTGATGGCAAAAATTATGCTTTGTGTACAAATGAGGAAATAAGAAAGGAACTAGATATAGTTCTTATTTCTTACTCTCAACAAATATAGCACTCCTCTATATTAAAGACTGTTTAAGTCTGAATATTATTCAAATTTTACACATTATTCGCTCGTAAATACAATTACGCCATAGTGATTAAATAAATCTATACAAATAGATATAATCCAGTCACAAATGACACAAACGTCGAGTAAGTTATCATAATCTGATTAGTTATGAACTTTAAGGAAGGCTGTGAGATCATTGAATAACAAACGAGTAACATAAACATATAAAGCTTTTTGTATTTTAAATAAAAATTATTTAAATTACACTTGTTCACATATTATTCACCCTGGAACGTACAATTTGTGTGTTTACTTTAATTCATGTATTGCGTGATAGGCTGTCGTGTTGGTGATTGCCTCATTTCTGGTCCATCCCTAATTATCAGTCATTTGTTGTCACCAGATTTATCTAGATGACGCCTGTTATGTGCCACTTATTATGTAGGTAATGTGCAATGTGATTTGATGAAATTGCGACAATTTAAAAAATATCTTATGTGTTATGAACATTTTATGAAATCATAAGCTTATGTGGTATTTGAAAAATGTTTTCGTTGTAACTTGTAATACTGCAAAATATTGTTACATCAATTTTTTTATGGTCGAGGTGTCCCTATCGTAAGTATATGAACACTGATATTTATACAGTCAATAAGATAGAACATAAAAGGTATGATTCGTTACAATAAAACTATTATGTGAATAGATTTTTTCATAATAATACATCGTTATACGACCGACGCGATGCGGACGTTTAATAAAATAGCTAATTGATAATTGTCAAAATACCGAATAATTAACAGAAAATCGATGTTATAGTTGGATTGTGTGAACTTCGACAAACAAATATATATTTCGATACGGCGTTTATATTTTGTAAGTATAAAATCCATGGGAACTTAATAATTGCCCGGCAATCAGGGTCTAACGGTAAAATGGATGGATTTCTTTTACAGCAACGCTTGGAACTTTTTTGTTCCGGCTACATATAGAATGCCTCTCATGTTCGTAGCTACGCTGATAGCCTTTCTTGAGATTAACTAATGGCGTATAATAAAAGTTTTACTACTTTTAAATTGTATATTTTATAGCACAGGTGTAATTATTCTTCTGTATTGACTTTTATTTTCGATCGTTTTAGATTATTTGATAATAACCTACATGCTGTCCTGATCTGTGATCGGATATTTATAATTTATTTAATACGATATATAATACTATATAAATAATGAAAATAGTTAGTTTCTTCTTTGTATATCATTGTTCAATGTTTTAAATTCCAATACATAAATTTAGTATTTACGATCGGCTAGATGAATGCTCCATTATCAATTCGTTGCACTAGACGTGTTATCAATACCGACTCTCGGTTATTATTTAATTGCCACTAATTGCCCAACACTGTTGATGAACACGGAATAACTCGGATTATAAACTGCAGTACCTTCTATATATATGTATATAACATGAAGAGTTTTACATAGGACGTAATAATATATTATATTTATGTAGTGTCTGTATGTTTAGGACCGTTCTCTTCTTAATTACTTGTTAATTTTTATAATAATTATAATCAAATTTTTAGTATATAACTGGCAAATCAGAGATTATTAACGTTTAAAACCTTTTTATATGTACTCATTTCGATTTGACTAACCAGTTTAATATGATTAAATACCAGCAAAGATGGTCCATAAAAAGATGATCAAGGTAGAGAGATATAAAATGTTCTTCTAACAGCAACTGTATATATTTCCGATACAATGATTCCAACATTATGTGTACAGAAACCATTACCGGGGACGTCCTATTAATCCTAAACCATGGCTATTGTGATGGGTATCGACATTAACTGCTTAATAACCCGGATAGCCTGTCACTGCTTTATGGTTTTACATATTTATAGGCTTTTAGACTAATAGTCTCACTTGGTATTACAGAGGGAATTAAATATTTGTTAGTTTGAATCCAGGCTACTATATTTTTGCTGTTCTGTTTGCTTAAGCTATGGAAGGATATGGGAAGAATTTTTATTCAGATTTTTACATATTTTTATGTTAGTTTTTGGACTTTTTTTATTATTATTTTTCAAAGTATTCTTACGTCTGTTGAGACTAAAGATTTAAATGAAACTAATATTTTTCGGATATACAATGCGACTTTATTTTTGTGAAAAATATTAGTTTTATTTAAATGAACCTTACCCCATTTATCATTCTTAATTACTTCATATAAGAAGACTTATGTATACAAATTTTGAGACGTGTATGTTTGTATTTTGTTATGATAATTTCTCAGTGCACGTTCAAACAAGATAACCCTATATAAAATAGGGTGTGCCGTAAGAATCCCAATTGTATGAATAGACATTTGCTAGTCCGTTACTCCACAGCACCCAACAATGCAATGTGCTTATATACGATAAAACGTCTACCTCACAATAATTTGATTTCTAGGACACAAACAATACGAACTGTATTTCTGTGAATCATTATTATTTATAGCCGTGAGGTAGTTCTGAGAAATTTACGAGGATAATCATATGACTATTTACACTACACAAGTTTTTATGTTGTGTCTTAAGGGTAATTACTGAAAATTAACAATACATCTTATACGTCACCAATTCGTCTTAAATTATGTCCCAATATATAATCCAATTTATCGGTGTTTTGGAGATCGTCAATTAATAACTGGAATATGAAATTATATCCCTACTAATATTATAAATGCGAAAGTAACTCTGTCTGTCTGTCTGTCTGTCTGTCTGTCTGCTACGCTTTCACGCCTAAACCACTAAACTGATTTTAATGAAATTCGGTAGAGAGATAGAGTTGACCTTGAGAAAGAATATAGGATAGTTTTTATCCCAGACTTTTGAAAGGTTCTCTTGGAAACGCGATATAACCGAACTCCACGCGGCGAAGCTGCGGGCGGAAAGCTAGTACTTCAATAATAGTATTAACATAAGCGTCTATGATATTTCATTAGTAGTATACATTGAAATTTAACTATTGCATTTACATCTCGAGTAATACTGAAGAAAGAGATCATGAAAAACCGTAGCTGGAAAAAGATATTTCAAATAAAAAATAGGATCAAAATGTGTATACAAATAGGCGATAAATATATAACACAATTTTTTGCGTCGGAGGTTAAAAATACAAGTCTATTAAGAATCATGGTGAAATTATACAAACTTATTTTCCAAACTTATTTTTATTATAAATATCAGTGCTAGTTCACACTTTTGCGAGTTGTTTCGAAATGTAGACGTAACCTAATGACAAAACAGTTTTGTCCAACCAAAAAATACATTTACAATTTATAACCCCTTTAAAAGGTAAAAATTCTTGTCAAGGGAATATAGCTGGAAAGCTGTGGATAAATATCAATAATGTACCGTTTAAATTCAATACTACAGACTGTATTATGTTTCTAAGAATTGTTTCTCAATTCATTTAATTCATTCACATCGATGTATTTATTCAACACACGCATATTTTTAATGCGTTGTGAATTGTTAATATTCGTTACGGCAGAATCATTTGACCTTTGAGCCGAACAAACGCGGCGCTTACAGTATTGCAAGCTAAGCTAGAATTCGGATATAAAATGTTTCAAAACCCAAACTTATGGACAATTATTCTTATACTATTTATAATAATTATTATATAATATTAAATAATTTTATGAAATTTTCCATCATAAATGCTTTAATCTTTATATTTTTTTAGGGTTTTATGTTGGTTATCGATTTTATTACGATAAGATTGCTCAGACATACTAGAGTAACGAAAGATTTATTTAAGTAATAATCAAATTGTATTTGGATTGGATGCTAAATAGTACTCGTAATGGGAGTAACTTATTTCAAATATCCTATGTTTAAAAAATATTTACTGCGCTTAGGTTCGTTAGGAAAAGGAAAATATTCTTAACTATTATTTTATTGATCTGATTCAAATATATCACGTTTTTATAGGAAACATCGTTTTGACAATATCTTTAATTAGTCTACTCACTACTAATGATGTCTAGCTTCTATCCTTCTTCGACAATAAACTATATAGGAATCAAAGCATTGTTGAAATCTACTATGTCAAATATTGAGGCGTTCTGACAAATTTTTACTTTTTTTATTTACAAAGCCAGATATGAAGCAGTTATTGGTTGTATTTTTTATAGCATATATTTATTAAAGCTCGCTGGCAATACGCCATTCTTTTGATATTAGCACATTAAAATCCTTTCTGTAACCAAACCTCAGTTAAATGCCGAACCAGTGTTTACATCGTAAATATTCTCTACGTGATTGATATATCAATCAGTTGGTACGGAGTTTTCATCTAAATTGTCTTATTACAATACATTTATTATATTTCCTTCAAAATGAATATTATTATATATCATAAGCCATGCCATCATCAACTCAAAAATTATTATTATTAGGATTATTTTTCTTTGACCTTTAACACTATAAAATTATTATAAAAAAATTCATTCACAAAATGTAAACTTCTGTACTTCTGTCGTTAAGGTTTTCATACAGCATATTCTTCAATGGAAATGAATAGTTGATTTTTATCTACTTTTTCATATATTCATTGGAAAAAAGTCGTGATAATTTTTCTTTTATATATAATTTTAATACCGAGTGTAAGTAACAGAGGTACTATTAATCTAACCACAATCGACCACTTAGAGACCATACTCTACGTCACTTATTGGTATGTCACTCACTGACAGGGTAGTTGGATTAATGAATTTTGCTATTCAATACAATGAAGTATATGAAAACATTTGAATTTAAACCCTATTGTTAGTAAGTTAAAGTTTATTTTGATGTGCCGGTGGGTGCATGTTGGTACTAAGTGGCCGGCGCATACTTTAGCTTATCGTTTTCACGCGGCGGTTCGTACCGTTTGTAAAGTAAGGTATTACGGTTCTGTTAATGAAGCTCTAAGAATATATCAGTGCCTAGGTTCACATATGACTGAATCAATCGGTGAAACTAGTTGGCATAAATAACGTTAAATTTTGTTTGAAAAAGAAAGTTTTGGGCCAGAATTTAATTAAATATATATTACGTGTTGATTTTTCTCTGGGTATGTTTAATTTTTATAATTTTCTCATATCATTTTCACTATAACTCTTTTTAATTTACATATACATATGATAGAAAGTTTTGAAGGACAAGCTATTTAATTTCATTTATACATTTGTAGTATTTGATAAATTCAATTTAAAACATATTATTTTTTCTCTAAAACCTTCTCCTTTCCTTTTATTTCAAGGTTTAAGCTCAAAAGCATGTATCCGTGCAATTTAAATCCAGATTATTGAGGGAGTAAGTCAACGCTTTAGAGGTGTCAAAAATAATTTATCAGACTCGCATATCAGATTATTCACGGCCGTGACAAATGGTACGGGCCCATATATATTACAGATTTGCGTATTCGTTGAAGCATTGGACTTATTTTTTTACTTTTGAGATTTTTTTTCTTGTGGAACTCGATCGTAATTTCGGTTTATTTCTTTGTGAAACGAAAACTGCAATTTGGTCCCAACAATATAGTGATCTTGCTTGATTCAATACCAAAATTTACATGTTTTAAATTCAGCTTTGTCTGTCATGAACCCTAATCCACTGGTAATCTTGGATTCGTTTTGACATGTAGGTAGGTAAGAGTGAATTTAACTCTAACTTCTAGAATATAAAATAACGATTTTTATGAACTTTAACATATAATAAATTAGAATCTTCTCGCCGAAATATATATATTATTGGTACTTAACCTGCGTCAATTTGGCAGTTTATGTCCGGGCGTCATAGCACCAAGTTTGGTAAAATTCTTCGAATTTCGATACACAACATGTAAAAGCCTTTTTGAGACATTTAAATTGAATTGTGAAAATATATTGAAAATCGATAAGTCGAGATATTTTTAAGCTAAAGATATGAATATGTATATAAAAACGAATTTATACGAAACAGTATACCAATTTGAGCAAAAATAAAATTGTATAAATTACGTAAAAAACCATTTTATTTAAACTTAAAAAAAAGTATAATCTCATTACGTATAATCAATACACAAAACGTATTTCTAAAACAGCTGATATTTTTTTCTAACAACACTGTTATCTGTCTTTAATGTAGTCTCGAATCAAATTAACGCGATTTAATTAAATAGAACCTTCTGTAGCTATTAATGGAAGGCTCCGATGATATAGTGTTATACCGTACCATCTGACAACAATATAGAAGCCACTTGAAGTTAAACATACATCGCTGGTAACGTTGAATAGCTTTACACTATCAGCAATGGTTATTTTTCAATGTACACCAAACATGACGATGCCATCGGAGGCTTTATAGGATGAGAACACTAATTATGATTCTATGGAGCGCGCGGGGTGTGGCATTCCGTTAGTGCGTTGAACTTTATAAAGAGTCGTGAATATCATAGAGGTTACGCTTGATTAAATATATTTAATATTTGGTACAAATGTCATGTTTCTGTTTTCGTTTCCACAATTGACATCCATCATAAGATTATGTTAAATCACTTATGAATTTGATTGTCACTAAAGTAATTTATAAAATAAAAACGCCAAATATAAGTATTGCTGATATCAGGCAAAAAAATATCCAAATTTATGATGAAATCAATAATGTTTTTGATATGATTTAAACTGATACAGTATTTATGTCTAGTAAAAACTGTCTTCTCTATAGTTTTCTAGCTCTATGGTCTCGTCTTAGATGACGTACGCTATCAGAGCATAAGTAAAATGTGCTATCTTATGCCATTTCATACAAGTTCAACAATTTATACCGCATTCAATTGTATTGTGTGTTTATTGTAGCACGCGCACAAGTATTACATATAAAATTTTTGGTCTTAAAAATATGGTTTCTTTGCACTTAACTTAGTTTATTTTTATATTGAATTCTATCAATCTGCCCTCTGCCGTCTTCCTTAAAGTAAAACTAGGCTAGGCTTAGGCTAAATCGGGGTAATTTCTGTCCAAAAATATATTATTTAATAAAATTAATCGTTTTTATGTAATAACAAATTTAATATATAAGTATTCTTATAAATAATATAAGAAGAATTTATTTTTTTTTGCTTTAAGTCCATTATATTTGAACAATTAACTTTGTATTTTCTAAGATAAATAACTTCTTTAACTCCGTATTCAGCATGTTTTATGAAGAATAACATTATATCTTTGTTATACAACTACTTGCCTTCGGATTGGTTCGTTTTAATTCTGATACTTATCATATTTTCTGAATATTTTAATTTATGTCCTTATACAACTAATCTTTCTTTATTTCAAATAGAATATTCTTTTCTATGATGAGGTACCAACAAAATTATATGAGGACAGCGCGTTGTTTTGTTATTCATTTGCAACATAACTGATCATAATTTGACTATGAAGTCTGTTTAAGATAAAGATAATGGAAGTACAGAATACATTTGTACATTTGTTACGTACCCACATATGAAAGATGGGAAAGATCTCCGGGCGTCAGTGTACGTAGTCACAGTGATATATTATATTTTATCTCACAAGTGACGGATGGACAAGATATTATTCTGTACTCCAGGCAGGCGCTAATTGACTACAAGATAGAATTTTATTCGTAATTAACATGCCACTTGCCGTGTCTTTGTTCGCTGTTATTGCGTTTAATGGCATTGCATTTAGCACTTTATGATAAGTCTTTTCAATTAACTTTTATAAAGGCGATAATGAATATTGATTGCAACGATATTTCAGTATTAAATCGGACGAGTTTTGATTCTAACTTAGCTTTTTTCGAGCGATTTGAACATGTTGTGTGGAAGTAAACCAGTATTTAGTTGTTGGAAATATATAAATATATTCTACTGTATTGAGTTCTTTATAAATATATTTGTTGCATGTCAAAATATACATATTTTTTGTACTAAAACTAATTTCTCATGTCCTCTAGATGTTTAGTCATAATTGATTTATGCTCCCTCAAGCAAAATATTAGTAATATATTTGTATAAAGTTTTTGCAAACCAACTACCGTCTTCACACCGTACGGTACGGATGTTTTTATATGTTTTTTTTGGGTTATAAATAATTCGATTCATGATCGATTTCGTGACCGCTCCTTGGCGATAGATCGAGATCTCTGGTTACTTAGTGTAGATGTTACCTTAAGGGGAATTTATAATGAATTTAGTTAGTGATGTAGCCAGTTCAGCGCACGTTCGGTGCAAATTGCTTTAAATTAAATACCTCTTTTTACTGCCACTTTTACACCGAACGGCGCCTTCCACTCACACTCACAGATTCATCTAACAAATCGATTATAACTCACGAACTAACCTGTTAACGACTGACAACTAAACTAATATTGGGTTTTTGATGATTTCTCATCGTTTTTTTTTAATAGTATTTCATGATTTACTCTGTACCTAGTATGTAGTTTTGGTTTACGATGTAAGTTTTGTTTTCGTCTAGTACTTTATTTGACGTAAAGAAATACGTAAGAAAATTTTATGTGGATTATGAAGAAGTTCACAAAATTTTTGAAGCAGCTTAAGGTAAACGGTTGAATCTTAAAATATATTTATAATAAAATATAAGATTTTTTTATAAGCAAATAACAGGGTGATATTTTGCTTAAAGATTTTGTTATTTTCTTGTATCCGTTATTAAGTCAAACATAATATAATATAATATTATATGAATATGATACGCCAACAATACAATATAACGGAGATTAGTGAACCGTTTTCAATACGAAACATCATTGTCATTCATCATCAAGCATTGACTTGGCTAACTTTTTGTACGCAAAAACCTTTACAGCCAATGATTATGCCTTTCACGTTAAGGCGAGGCCTCTTTCTTTAACAATTCACATATTTTTCTAAAAATAAATAAATTTTCGAGACACTTAAACAATCACTGTACATTTCTGTGATCAAAATTAGTTGAATGAAATTCCCTTTTCGGATGTACTTTGCAATTTTTATTTTTATCAAAAACTACCTACTCCCGAAGTTTCGGTTACTTTACACCAACCAAACAAAATAAAAATCGCGTAGTAATCCGAAAAATATTAGTTTCATTTAAATGAATACTCACGAAAATCTTAGATCTCATTGAATGAAATTCTGTTGAATTATATTTTTACAAACTATTAATGTAGAGACATGGCCTTAATCTTGTTACAGCATCTCACAAATCAATAAGTACAGATTAAATCACAAACAAATTAACGAAACATATACATATTCTTTCTGTAACTTCGACTTCAATGGAATGTTATTGAAAATTATCTCAACAATAAAGGTAGTTTGATCTGATTAAATTGATATTGTTAAAAAAAATACCTTTAAAATTCCATAATATATGTATATGTATATACGTTTGTTTACTTGGTACTAACTTAGCAAAAAAATACACAAAATAAGAAAGAATATATCACTTTTTTGTATAATATCTTCATCTTTTAGATAGTATGTAATTGAAATCTTTTTTTTTTCTCACACTTTATATCTATCGATCGAATGAATATTTTATAAACTTTACTTTCAACTGAACCACAGAATAATTACCCAAATTAATTGTAAATGAGATGCCAAAGATTTCTGATATTTTAATTTATATTATCATATCATTTGATTTCTTAATGACGATATATATATTTTTTGGAAATTTATTCCAACGGCCTTGGATTTTTGATAGTTAAAACAAAATTTTAATTAAAAGATACATTTATAACTACGTATATTTTGTGATAAGAAATGTTAAAATAATCATCTAATTTAATAACATACAGTAGATGAGAGAGCAAGTGAAGTCTGTAAAGAGGTTTTGTATTTTTTTTCGTCTTAAATTAGTGCTATGAAATAATTTCTTATAATGCCTCTACGGTTTCTCTGATTCGTATAATCAGGAGCTAGTTCCAGTACATTTGCTGCCATAACTTACACCCTTAATACCATCAACAAAATATAGTACAGTACGTTATGGTTCGTCAATATGGTAATGGTTTTGATAAAAAAAATATTTTTTTCAATTAATTAAAAATATATTAAGTTATATTTTTTTTTGTTTGACATTCCAAATTTAAATTGTATAATAAATGAAAATCCCGTATGTTTATTTAGAATAATACTATTTTAAATATTAATTGAATATTAAATATTTTTCTGTGTCAATTTTTATTGTAATACAACTTCTGAGACGTCATTAATAACGGATCGCATTCTTGGATAATGGCGAAGGAATCCCTGCAGTGTTGCTACTTTTGAAATTAATTAGATACGCTCCGTACTATGTACTGGCAACACCGCTTCAATAGAAATAACATAAGCTGAATAATTCTAGCTATATTTTTACTGGCAAATATTTCTCAAGTAATAAGTTTGGTGAGGATACAAAAATAAAATCAAGATATTTTTATATATATGAAATGTTTAAAGATTGAATAATATATTTATTTTTATTCTTACAGATACTAAAATTTTGCACAGATAATAAATAAACGCTAGAGACTATGAAGAATTGTAACATAATGAATCAGTACCATCAAATGTTGCTGGCATCTTGACAAAAAACTCACCATAGAGAACCGTATTAAATGTCTTTAATTAACTCGTTACGACAGTTAAGGATATACCATAATTATATCCATATTAAGTTTCTTGCACTTCAAACTATTCGTTTAATGCAGTGGCAATGCTCATCAAAAAAGCGGATCGCTTGTTGTCGTTTAAAAGGTAATGGTAGCTGATTTAATTATTTTTTTGTTATTAAAATTTCTTATCAACTTTATCCTAGAAACGGTATGAAGATTGTCCTCTATTTCTCTTCCTAGCATGTGATTTCGGATTTAGTTCATAGTTATATGTGAAATAAATATATTTTATGTAAAGCTTATTGATATACTTAAATAAGCTGCATACTTAATAATCCGCTTATTTAGCCATACAATTTAAACTGTCTATATAAAATCGATTGCGTTTTAAAAACTTTCCTGGATACATTTTAACAATCGAAAGTAGACCATATTGCGTTCAGTTAGAGTATATTTTAGTTCGTACATTTCTAGACCAGTATGTACTTTAATTGGCATAATGATAACGTTATGTTGCGTGTGCGCTATCACAGACAGAACGATTTCCAGTGAAACATAATATAAATTAATATTTAAACTCATAATATCAGATTGTATGGCGATACAATAAAAGAAACTTCTCAGCGTGTAAGTACCTTTGTACTAGCTATCTGATCCCATATAAACATCATTATCGAATAGAAAATAATTCTTCTCATTCCCTCTCATCGGAATGGAATAAAACAACCGATAAAATTTACATTGACATTTGACAGCCATTAATAAAGCGACATCTGTCTTTTTAAACGGGTACCATAATATTAATTATTACTTATTTATAGTGCTACTTAAACTAATAGTTTATGTTTCCTCAAACACATCCAGGATCTAGAAGTTATTTACATTTAAATGTATATTCAGTACATCATGATATATTAGTCAATAAACGTTGAATACAGACATTTCCACGAAGTATCGAGATCTTGATCTATTCAGTTCAAACGGAGGTCGAATTGGTTATGAAATAATATTACGAGAGGACATAATGCGATATGGGATGGAACATATCGGCTCGCACAATATACTATCCCTACTAATATTATAAATGCGAAAGTAACTCTGTCTATCTGTCTGTTACGCTTTCACGCCTAAACCACTGAACTGATTTCAATGAAATTTGGTACAGAGATAGAGTTGACCTTGAGAAAGGACATAGGATAGTTTTAATCCCAGACTTTTGAAAGGTTCTCTTGGAAACGCTAGCTAGTAGTAATAATATAATACACTCTTACCTATAAAGTAGAATTTAAAGAGTGTTGACTGTATTCAGTGTCTAATACAAACAAATGGAGTAAATGTTTTAGATTTAATACAATTCAAGCTCCAATAGATTGGAGATTCATACAGTATAATCCGGATGATAGAAGAAATCTATAAATTTGTTATTTAATCAAACAAAATAAATAATACAGCTTGCGATTGTGAATGTTCTTGTAAGTTGAAAGCGCTAATATGCTTACTTAGCTGTGTGCTATCATCCAGCATGCTTCCTAGAATCTGTATCGATAAAGCTTTATATACGAGCGACGAAAGCTCCTATCAGTTATAGCAGATTAGCATTAAAAAGCTCGCGTACCCATACTGCCCACATACCGGGGACTTTCGATTTGTTTGAGAAGTATTTATGTATTGACAATATAGTTATATTCAATTTCAACGAATACATCTTTGAGAAGTTAAATATTCATATTTTTCTATTTAATATTCAATATTAATGTGACTTTTGTTCCAGTGTCAGTGAAGATGTATTGGTTTTTCACATGTTTGATTTAACTTTTCATTTACATTTACATTCATTACATTTATTTACATTTACATGTACATATAAAAGATGTGATGATTATATATAATTGTTATATTACAAGTGTACTATCATGGTTTTGATACTTTTAGTATTCTTATACTCCATTCGTAATAATAATTATAATTATACATATAACACTATTTTCTTTTTCTATAACGTATTAAAAAAGTCCATGTGTTTTGAAAACATTCGTCAAGTCAGTACTATATGCAAATAGCTGGCCATCGCGCCCCCCGCGTGGCCCATTTTATGATGGCTTTAGCACAAGTTATAGCAGTGCTGACATCTATGGAGTTTATTGTTACTCTTACACCCTAGATAATAGGGTGCAGATTGCGTACTCGACTGAGAGACAAGTTACGATGCGTCCTCGCCAGCAAAGGAGGCAGCTATTCATCTAGTATCTTTATGTTACTGTACCCTGTGTATTGGAATGACAATGAAGTTTGGTTGTATCTGTTAAAAAAAGTCGTTGAAATGCGGCTCTTTGATGCTAGATTGGGGATCCTACGCAATATAAACTTGTTCCAATGTTTGCTACCGAGTTAACATTTTTTACAACATCGACATTTTAAAACAACTGCCGCTTTCAATTTGGGATCTTTCACATTATTTGACTTTGTGTTAATACGAGAAAACCGTTTTGTATTATTTCGAAATTCATAAAGGCGATTAAAAACAAAGAAAGTATGATAATAATCAATGAATTACATGCAGTGATTATTTTTCAATATTATTATATGTTATCGTCTTTTGATTGTATTATTTTATATCCTCGTGTAGAATATTTTATATATAATAAAAGAATTGCATAAAGCCCAGGCACGACTGTTAAATGTTAATAAATCTTATCGTATGACAAATTCTCGCCTCTAGTCGTTATTAATGATGCAACAGCATCTCTTGATACTATGTTATGACAGGAGTCAGGTGTGTCACTTCCTTTACGATACCAGGGCTCATTTCCATTATCACAGTAACGTGACAAATAAAAACAAAACGGACACTTCATATGTACAAAATAACGTCATCTTATAACGCACGAGATTCTTATTCAATCTTATTAAATTTAAACAAAGAATTAGACGTAAATATCACGCTGGTTTTGTATTATTTTTAGTAGTAATTTATCAAAACCAATACTGCCTTAAAACTAATAATTAAATAATATAATTTTATCGTCTGTAAATTCGTGAATTCCGTTTCAAATCAATAGTGAATGCTTGGAGAACGTATATTCTAAATCGCCATTACAGCTAATGTAACTGACGGTAGACAATGGAATTGAGCCTCTCCGCAGGTAACCAATAAACTTAATCGTTCATAACGCACGTGTTATTGATGGTTCGTTACTTAGTGCTGTATAAGTTGGGAAAGCTTCGATAATCGAATGACATAACGCGGCCTTTTAATAGTAACTTTAATATGGCCACTTCTAGATCAACCATCGACTATTCTGATGTTCTAAACAAACTATTATTGTTTTGAGCATCAATAATCTTCTTCTTCTACCTGGCAATGTCCCTGCCTTACATATTGTGAATAGTTTTAGCTAATTGTTTTTACGACCGGTCGCCTGCCTGACATCAACCCTCATTGAGCAATAATATCATCATTATATTGCTAAATTCGAATAAAATAGTGCGTACTAATATTGTTCAAGTATGTAGGATAAACATTGATGAAGTGTTGTTAGCAATACCCACTGAGAATGTTATTTTATTTCTCTGGTCAGTCGCCGTTGAAGTCATGCTTTTATATTTTTTTTTTCAAATTCATAATTAACAACTAGTTGGTACATATCACCTGTCCATTTCGATTCTCATCACGAAGGTAGCTTTACCATTTTACGCCATAATACTATATCATCTTCATCGTGTATAGCCAATGAATTTTGAACTTTCATCCTCGACATTAAAACTTAGTTTGGATTATGAGTCCAGCATATTTTATATAGCCAGTGGACCGCTGAAACTTAATGCCGGGGTAAGACTTGTGTGGTCCATTTGGAACAAACAAATATAATAAAACTTTTAATAAACGGATTACCATCAGTTTCACGAAAACAAACTGCCTTTGAATGGTTCAAATATTTATCGAAAAAAGAGCCAAAACAGTTTTCCATTGACGTTTTCAAATAAAATAAAACCGTTATTTTACACCCACCCTACACTTTTTACGTATAAAATTGTCTTATAGAAATGATATAAGAAAAAACGTGTTTGTATACTCAATAATAAAAGTTACATTTGATTAGATACAAGCGGTCATTATAATAGTTTACTAGTAAAAACTATAGAACATATGAATTAACATGAAAAAAAATTACAAACAAATGAATATATATAAATGTTAGAGTCGAATGATGAATTTCCACGAAAATTTCCTCTCCTTAACGCCATTAAAGCGACGCGATGTCCGCAAAAACCCGGCAGGTTTGTCCCGACCCTAATTGGGTGCTGTTCCATCCAGCTTCCCCATTGGCTCAACAGCTTATAATTATTTAATAGCTCCACCCTCCTTAATTAAGCTTATACACATGTTGGTTACATTTTTTGTGGTTACCACGTGGTCTCCAGTACAGATACCGCGCTATCGGAATGCTATTAAGTCATCGACGAATCGTTTCAATTAAATATTATTTTAAATCAATCTTTAATGATATAATTAAGAAACTTATGCTAAAACATTTATGAATAATGAACGGTGAAGATAGCGGGAGATATGAAGTCGAGTAGAAAAAAAATGTTTTTAAGGAAATAGTCATGATTGGAATAATGATAATTCTTTTTTGGCTATTTTTTATAACTAAATAGCTACCTAATGCCTCGCATGTTCTAGCATATAAAAGAGGTATTGTTATTCTTGTCACATACAATAGGAATTCGAGAAGACAGAAATAATGTTGTCATGTAATGTCGGGTTTTCCAAAATGATTAAATGGACCTTGAAATATCAAAAGCAACCAGAAACACAATGGAACGGTCGTAAAGGATAAATGAAATTCCGAGCCATAAATTGCGACGAATCATTTGTTAGAATTAAAACAATCAGCTACTCCATGAAGCTGTACGTAATACAAAATCATTGTCCAGTAATTGAAATTGCTGACTTATCTAACCACAAAAAATACAAGATATAAAAGAATCCCAACGTATTACGTCCACCGGACTGTTCGATGTATAAAAAAATGAACACAGACGAATATAAATTCAAATTCATCACAGTAAAATACATTTTACAATAACATAACCATCATAAATATTTTGGGTCCCAACCGTAACCATAATGGAGATCACGTACGTCTTGGATTGGATGTAATATGTCTCGCTTTAATTCACGCAATCACAACGGGTGTGAGAGAGATGGATTTAATAATGGCCTAACCGCAACGCGCTATCATTAGGAGTGTATTCCAGCAAGAGTACACAGTGTATAAAACGACAGTTGTCAATGGGTACACCGAGCGAATGATGGACACTGTGTTAAGCTGTGTCTCCTCTCGAAATTACCTGTGGCGGAAACTGAGGTGGGTATAGTAATCATCGCGACCGAGAATCGTAAGAAATAAATGAATTTTCGTTCCTTTTTTTTGGACGGATCGAGTTAAATTGGTTTTTATGTGTTTTCGGAAAGGCTTCGAAACAATTGCTGTGAGCTGTTCTGTTATTAAGTATAATTTTAAAGTCGGCGGTTACTGATACGATCTTTGTCAATCTTAAAAATGACGACCCTGGAATAGATTTGTTTTTTATTGAACATGAAAAACCGAGAGCTTATAAGGAAATTTGTATGAGAATATCTGAAAGATAGGAATGAATCACTTCGGTTAAACCTTTCTGTTTTAGTTCAGCGAGGCTCGGGTCGAACTAATCTATTTTAAATGATAACTCACTACATGCTCTTTACACAGCAATTCATTACCCGCTAATTGAATTGATAAGAAAACTATTATCAGATGTTAGTGCTTGTATCCGGACCTATTAGTAATCACTCGATACCTAGACCGGTTCGACTTTTTTCACGTCTGACAAAAAATATTGAGTTAAATATTAAAACTAAAATCAGTTTTTATACTTGTATGAAACGAAATAAAATGAGTATAAATTTCTTACAAATAAATACTTATATAATTGTATAATGTACATATATGTATAAAATCTTAAGAAAATTACTGTACAATCTATAACAAGAGAAAATAATTCTCATCTTTTTCTTATAAAAGTATTATATTGCATTTTAAAAAGGCAAGCCTGGGGCATTTTTATCTAGCTATTAGGTAACAATTACGTGTCTAGTAATAGACTAGCATACTCTGCCACTTTAAGTGCTGTAAACTACGGATATCATTCACAGGCTATATCAAATGAAATTCACCCTTAAATATGACTAAGAGGCGTTTAATACGAGAGATGTACTTTAATAAAAGGTATTAAGTTGCTTTATGATGGCTGGTTCTGGTTTACAATATATTTATAACATACTACCTACAGCCTCGGGCGTCGCTCGGTTATTGATGTTGGATAAGAACTTGGAATATGCCTTCCTGGTTCAATTGAACATCCGATGTATAAACAAACATGTTTTGATTTTTTTATATATATTCGTTGCATAATCTGGCTTATATATTTTTTTTATAAATGAAGCAAAGTTATGGATAGCTGTATCAATATTAAGATTAATCCAAATGCTTAAAGAATTATGATTCGATGTTTGATTGTTGTTTTCTAACTATTAAAATTTATTTCATATTTTCATTTTTAAATTGTCGTTACAATACTTGTTAAAATTCTATTGCGTATGTGATTATATTAAGGTGAATTGAATGAATTATTGATGTTTCTTGTCTATTCAATATACGTTTTTAATATTGTAATAAAATTAAAATATTGAATTATTACTTGCAGAAATAAATATCAATATGGAAAAAAAAGTTAAATTTGTTTAGACACAGTAACAGTCAAACCTATCTACATATGCATGTTTGAATGTACATTAATTTCTTTTCGTATATGTATATTAGGACATATATTAAAATAATTAAAAAACCCTCCATATATTTTATTTTTATACATTTTATACACATGCAAATAAGAAGTAAACAATGAATAGTATAAAAATAATATTTTGTTTTATGTAAAGAAACCAGAAATGCAGAAGCAATAAATAATACTTATAAATATTTCAAAAACAGAAATTCGAAGTATCATAACATAGAAAGAAAACAGTCGTGATGCCACGGACTCGCTGTCCTTACATATGCTTGGAAAATATTAGAAATTTCATATTTATACTCGGTTCCATGGTGCGCGTTTTATAGGAATATATCATGGTGTAGCATAGAATAAATTTAAACAGAAAATTATATATACAAAATGATGTTAACTTCGTAAAATCGAATAACATTTTGGTTGACTTTTTTCTTAAGAATCAGTTAAATAATTGATTGAATTTCAAAGTTTTGTTATTCAAAAATCTTTTTAAATGACCAGCTCCAAATAAATGACATGTTTTAAATATACGACGCGTGAGCTATTACAAGTTCATAAATATAGGAAGCATGGGAACCGGCACATATCTGGTGGATCGTGACTGGCAATAGACTTACATGTGGCTACTAATATTAAACAAATTTAAGATAAAATTGACATTTATATTACAAAAGAGATGAAGAAATTTAGAAAGAAACATGCTAATAAATACGTCATGGTTTTTTTTTATACTAAATCAGTTTTCTTTGTAAGTAATTTTACATTTTATCGAAGTATATTTAGCTTCATTTCGTTGAACAAGCTCATAACTATTCTTTTGACCTTCCTTTAATTATTTCGGTAACTTAATAATGTAAGAAATTGTATAGCGAACGTTGTGGATGTTATTTTAGCAAATAAGGTTTCAAAGGACGAATCAGAATATCCTATTACAAAAGATAAAATCTGTTAACCCAAAAATAAAATCGCTCTTTCCATTTAGTGCCAGTCGATGTGCTCGCACCCTTGAGCATTAACTTTGTCAATTTATTAATAATAGCATCACGAGTTTAAAATGTTTATTTAAAATATTAATATAAACAGAAAAATAAAGTTATTGAAGACAAATTCAACATCAACATGGAATAAAGTAATGGCGTTCGTCAAAAAAATTATATTGCTTGTACTAAATTGCATATAAATTATATAACATTTCTCAGGATATATCTTTTTAAGGTCTCCGCAATGATTTAAGTTGGCTTCGGATTGTTTTTTATTGGAGCGGGTTTCAAATGACACTCTAATGATCCTGCCATTGGGGTTTTGGTACGAAATAATAATTTCAATTTCTTATCAACCATTTTTTGTCGTGCTAGTTAAATCTTGAATTTTGGTTCTCAATTAAATTTAGTGGTTTTGAAATAACATTTTCGACTAATACGCAGGTTGATATTTTTTTTTATTATTTTTTAATTTAGTACCTGTAAAACATATAATTATTTAAACATTATTTTAATTTCATGAAGTTTTTACTGGTATTATATTATACATAGTACAGTTGGAGTGTCTTATAAAAAAATACAAGTTTTCGTCGAGCAAATTAAGTTAAAAGCTACAAGGCGTCTGTAGTCACGTTTAACTGATCTTATTAGAAGATGTCGCAGACATGGGAACATTACTAACAAGTTCCTTACTCCATCAAACAAAAACAAATTGAAACATTCACTCAGGTTTTCTTAAAGTACTTATACTTTTTAAAATTTTAGTACACAAAATATGATGAAAATATTCGACATTTATAGTAGAAGAATTCAAACGAGCAACCCTCTAACATTGGCTACTATCTTTTTGTATTTTTTAATTCAAACTAACTGTATCACCGCCATTTTGAGTGTGTGCTAAAACAAAATGGCGGCGTTTCGGTAACAGGAAACGTATCTGTCAACGCGACCACATCGCTAGTGGCCATTGTATGATAATCACAGCAACGTTTTACCTTTGGCGGCAATAAATGACTGTTTCTGGACTAGGGCATAAAATTTAGGAGTTTCGTCCTAATCTTGACTATATAAAAAATCAAAGAATATTATCCTTGTATTTCGATGGTAACAAAAGTTATGTACTATTTTAAAAATATTTGATGATCAAAAATCCTCATTATTGCCTTATTTCAAATGAATGTATATTATTAGCGGTTCGTGGTGAGTTATTATTGGTCTGCGTGTATGTACGTGATATCCAGCTTGTTACGGAATACTTCGTAAACACGTACTGACGGAGACAACTACCGGTTACATCGCTAAGTATATTTGAAAGTACATTATATACACTTCTCATATACATTATCTATTCTAATTTAATTCGCATTTCTTAACTTTGGATTGGGTAATATTGAAATGATCTTCATTTAACTTTCTGGTGCATTAAGAGTTCCTTAAAAATTATATTGTGTTAAAATATAAACGCATTTTATTTATAAACAATAAAAAATTATGTATGAGATCTAAGACTTTGAAGAGAATTCATTTAAATGAAACTAATATTTCTCGGTTTACTACTTTTTATAAAAAATAAAGTCGCGTAGTATATCCGAAAAATATAAGTTTCATTTAAATAAATAATTGATATATTTCTTCAATAATGAATTAATAATACTAGCTCCTGTATTTATGATTATTATCATTTGTTTTAATTGCCTGTTTATTTCTATATTTTTGTTACATCTTATTCTTTTATTAAAAATACATCATATTCGTATGTTTACTTTTGGGATCTAGTAACTGTTTAATTAAGTCCAATTTTAGATTACTTTAATAGTAATAGTGTTCATATAATCGGGGGTCGGAGCTACGTAAAATTATAATTTTATAAAAACAAACAAATAAAAAATATTTCTCAAAAAACTATTTTAACCTTTTAGAACTTCAAACGTAGTTCAAGAAAATAAACAAAAAAGGCAAGCTTTAAGTACTAATGCTGACATTCAGTGCAACTCGATGCGTGGTCGTCGATTTGATTTGCAGATGAAGTTGCGTGGCACAATCCATGGGCTTTCGATGCGTTGCATATGAGATACGATGCGTTGTTTCGAACATAACAATTATTGAATTATAATCGTATCTATTTTTAACCACGCTATTAATATTGTGCAAAAAGGGAGGGTCATTTACGATCATAATTCAAATGTATTAAATCTTACATTTAAAAAGATTAATGTTGTATATTAACCATTTAGAAGATACTATTTAAGTTATTGGAATTATTCGTTTTATATTTAATTATATGTTCTTTCTGCTTGCAGGTAATGCCAGTTCCTCAATTTTTTTTCTGCCTGAAACGAGTGAGTGAAAATTTAGCCTAATTAAACTTAGCGTATAATCTTTGAACACATTACTTGAAATAAGTATTTATCATAAAAAAATATAATTAATATTTTATAACAAATAACCATATCGCCGATGATTAAGAAAATAAAAATATATAAAATGCATTGTATTCAAATCATCCGTGCGATTATAATTAAAATGGTCGGACGGAGTCGTGAATTTGTAAAGCATATCAATGTTCAATGTTCGACCTCTGCAAAAATACCAATAAGTACAACGGCTTGATCGTACACAGCCTACAAGTTAAGTGGACGGATAATAGTGAATGGCATACAAAGCATTCATTACATATATACATATAGTTTGTTTGTTACAAAAATACTGAGATAGAAGCAAAGTTAACTAAAGACAAGTCATTTTTAGAATGAGACTTTAGCCAGAATTGAACTCACTTCCCATCAATTTTTATATCTGTAACAAATTCTAAAGCTATTAAAAGATCTATAATTTCAATCAAATTAAAAATTAATATATATTTTTAATTTAATAATAATAAACTCTACAATGGAATAATGTTTTCTGTATACGATTGTACTTCAAACAATGGCCATAACGCGATGCATAATGCATACGCTGACGTAATCCTAAGACTGCATTAAAAACTGTCAGTTTTAACAATGACTGGATAAACTGATTGACGGTAAATTAGGACCAGCGCTTGACAGGTGACAGGGAGCGTTATCAGTACATCTAAAAATATCACCATCAAAACACTTTATAAAGTATGGTTTCAACTTGCATGAGTTTTTCATTACAAATATAATCAAAAGTCGTTAGATAGATAGCATATCTGTGTGAATTCTAAACACCATCGGTGATAAATATTCAGTGGGGTATAACGTGCAATAGCATAATTCGCTGTTTTATTGCCAACAATGGCTTTGAGGCTCGTGCATAGGACCACATACGGTGTAAGCAAAGATGTTTTGTTGAACAACAAAATAAATATTTGAAACTTATTATAACATTGCCGGTCGTCGAATAATCATTCATATTAATATTGCATATCAATATAATGGCATTTTAATAGATGAATTCAATTAAATTTTATTATTGCTTCGAGTAATGTATTTTTATGACAAAGCTGGTAAACGAGCAGACGACTTACTTGATTCAGCACGCAATGCTGCCCGTGGGCATCTGCAACATAAGGGATGTTGCGGATTCGTTGCCAACCTTGATTGTTGATGAAGAGGGAGGGCTGGGAATAAGGAAATTGCAGGAAAGGGTGGTTACAGGGAAGGGCAACTTTCTCCCTCACTCATCGGACGAAACGCAGCCATTAAAGACTACTTCACGCCTATCTTCTGTGAGAGGGTGGTACTTCCCCTGTCGAGCCAGCCCATGTTGTATATCTATGTATATTACGCCATTATATATCAAGTGAGATTTAAAAATAATACTATCTCAAGTTACCCCGGTCAATAGTGCGTTATATATACCCCACAATATTTTCGTATATTTTATTACATTCGTCATTAACAGGAAAAAAAATATTATATTGTCTAAATAACCACCATATCCTCGTTGACATTTGAATAGAATTACAGCCTTAAAAGATTTTATTAAATTATTTTAATTATAATGTAGTCATTTTAATCTTAAGAGTCAATCGACCAATCCGATGCCGAGGAATAATGGTGCAGATGGAATCTAAAGTGCTATATAAAATCATAATTTCATAGTTGATGACAGATAAATAATCAATGTTCATTGTGTTATTAATAAAATCACAAGAAATAAAAATGAAGCGCGTATTTGACCTTTCGAGGTGTTAACGTGACATATCTCGTCATTCCAGTTCAGATGCATAAATAATATTTTAAATATATTAGAAGAAACATATCATTTCTTACGTATTCAAATAAATTAACCAATGACATATGCTTTCGTGCTGTCAAAAGTAAAAGTGTCAGTGGGTTCCCGTGACATTTAAAATTTCATCAGTCATTGAAATAACAGAACAGAACAAGCGTGAGTTGTATATATTAAACATGATATTGTGTGTTCATTTAGTATATGTAGGCGATAAATAAAATTGAAAAGAATGAAGAAGCGAAATGGAACTAACAAGATATTTATAACTAATTAAATGGCCGCTGCTATTGCAGTGGTATTTATATAATTTGTGAATCTGAGATAGAATCTTCTGAGACCTGCTGGTAGCTAGTGAAAGCTGAGGTCACACAGGAAGACTGCGTCTACGCAGTAAATAGGACTCTAATTTACTACTTCAGCGATTATTGTAAATCATCTTGCGAAAGTTGGCTCAAAGGCGTAGGCCACATGAGTGTCGTTTTGCAATCTGTTTTAAACGTTCTTCATTTTGTGTACACGACTTAAAAGTTAACTTAAAATAAATGTCTGTAACTCGTAAGTTATATACAATAAATAATAAATATTAGTTGTGTAAGATAATAAAGTTATAATATATCAAATGATTTTATGTTTTATCTTAATATATGAATTTTGCGTTAAATTACACGTTTAAGCTGTTTCGATATGGCTGGGTTATCTATAACTTAGTTAAAGGTTAACTATGAAAGTTGGCTGCGATATTGAATTCGATGTACGTAAGCGTTTTCACTTACGCTGTGTATAAATTTAATAAGGACGATAAATATTTTATCCCTTCTTTTACGTAATTTATAACGAACAAATTAACTTCAAAGCATTTCTTTGAAATTACCTAAATGTAATTAAAATATTTTACTGTTATTTATGAAGTTTTGAGACTTACTCGTAAGAAGTAGCAGACTAGAAGTAGTGCAGACAAATAAGAATTAATAGTTCTACATTAGTTCTATTAATAAGAAAAACTATCGGATGTAATACATATCTGTACCGGGGATTTCCTTTTCGGGCATGTAATAAAATCGGTTCATCTGTCAATTCATTGAAGTTGATCGTCAAATGTAACTTGTTACTCTTACTAGTCGTTGAACAAACTTAATATTGCATTACGTGTTCAGAACGAGTAATTTTTTTAACGCCTAATATATTTTTGAGTTTAATTTTTTTTATTCAATTAAGTTATTTTAATATCTTTAATTTTTTATACAGGATATCATAGTGGAAATTTTTTCAATTAACAAAAAAATTAAGGAAAAAAAATGCTAATTATCGAACCTTTCGACATATCTACCAATGACTTGAAGCGTTGGCAAATCATCATATTTTTTGCAATTATAATAAAATGCAAAATTATGTATATAATATTCAAGAATCTTAATAGACGTCGACGTGTTCTTATATACATATTTTTAATCCGAAGCGTGCATCTCGTTTGCAGAATTACAACCAATTATAGTAACGTCATGTCTACTTGAGTTCGTTTGTCTCATTATGTCATTATTCAAAGATAAGATCGTCACATTCCGACTAACTATCGACACTAAATGTATACAACGTAACGAGATAATTAGCATTCGCTTCGGGAAAGTGCTTTATATTCGACTTATTGTTTTGTTTGTGACTTTTTAATTTGTTCTATAAAAAGACCTTGAATTAAAGCATATCACATGCGATCGTTTTAAGAAGAAAGCATAGTTTTAAGTCGCCTTATCTAAATATGACATCACTGTCTCGCTGCTAACCTGGTCTAAACTGAGTTGTTATTATACAGGGTGTTAGACAGGATATTTCTTTATGTTAAAACTTAATGAAGCTACTAGTTATTCTTGTATGGAATGTATCATAACCTCGTGGGAAGATCAAAAGCTCCTGCCATAATAAGGACTTCCTTCTTTTATCTCAGATGATATCAAGATGTTTTAGACTCTGCCATCACAGGACCATCAACATACCGAGCCAGCTATTTATGATCGCTATCATTTACAGGTGAACTTGTTTTTCCAACGGTACTAAGGAATAGATCCTACTGTTAAGTAATGATTGATCTTTCTTACATCGGCACTGAATTTTTCATAACCAATTACCGATGACACCTTCATACATTAATATACTTTGGAATAATTGAATAAAGGGAACATATGAATTCTTAATATAATTCAAAAGGAAACTTCCTGCTGGTAAAGTAAGCAGTTCTGTCTGTCCGTAATTTTATTCTTAATATTAACAAGACAGGTGTAAATTTATGCCCTCCAAAACAGCACCTATGTAGTGCGTAATTGCAACATACAAGCCGACAAAAATAGACCGTGTTATATTTAATAGTGTTTGACGTATCGTTGCGAAAATTCATGTTTATTTGCACTACTTGATAAGCTTCAGTGTAAATTATCTGGTTGTAATAAGACTTAACTCAGTAATGTGTATACAAGCCGGCTTGCGTCACAGACGACGGCGCTTACATAGCTTATTCATTTAAATACAACTTGAAAATATGTACACTTAAAAGGTACTAGAATTTATTTTACGTAATCCAAAACAAAGCTATTCACATCGATATCATTTCTGAAGTAATATAACAATCATTATTTAATTGTCTTTATTATTATCGCCTTTACAAGCATGGTGTGTCTCCTGCTTTATATTAAGTCTATGTAAACACGGCCTTACATCAATGGTTGCGCAAAAACGGACGCCTGTATCAGTTCTACATCTAATTGGCTATAAATTGTATTTCAATCATTATATGTTCTCGTTTATGCTGTGAATGAAATAACAGAAAATTGTTATAACACTAAAAATATGTACTATTGAAAATTTTTATCTGTGTGGTCTAATTCACGAACTCGTAAAAATATTATATATAACTGTAACCAATCTACTAACTGGGTTCTTTTAATAAAAGTTAGATTCCAATTAACACGAATCAATCAACGATCAAATCCGTCCACTATTCAAATTGGTCTCGAGACTGTTGTTGGATTTGAAGACCGGCTGGCGAATGAATTGGATCACATCACCAGTGGGTCAACGAGCTAAGATTAATTTAGTATAAACTACCAGGTCGTAGATATCTTGCTTGTGAGGAATGGGGTGAAATATTTTCTGAGAAAAATGTATATTAGAAAGCTTCATAGCTATAATAAATGTTTATGACATAAAAAAAAGGAATCGAAATGAAACAGAACAATGTATACGATGAAACGAAAACGGACTTGGATTTTTGATATCTAAGATATTTTTTTTACGTATACCGTGGCCTATATAAATATAGATATACATAGATAAAATTTTAATGTCTACTTCTGATTTCAAAGTAACTATGATTTCTAAAGTGCTAACAGTTATTTATATGATATCTACTTAAACAACACGTTGTAAAATGTTTCGTCGGTCTTACTCTGTGGACTAAAGGTATTTTAATGGTAGAAGTACTTTCACTGAAAGCTAGAAGCGTTTTTTACGACCTATGCCTAAGAAATATTAGATACCAGATTACGATTTGGTTCTAAAGCAAATATTTTATGGAATTTCTCCATTAAAACAGCGTAAAAATAACGCTATAAAATAATAAATATGAAATTTTTTACGATAAAAAAAATATTAGAGGAAAATTTTCGGAACCATGTCATTGGAGATAGTTAATTTTAATTGATAGCGGTAAAATTATTGATTAATGAAATCATAATTTCCGAAAGGTCTGTTTGAACCGAGTCAAATAAGTCATTCCAATTTTAATAGGTAGACAAATATGGACCACTTTTTGCGAGGTTGAATTATAATCAATGATCTTTTATAGTTTTTGTAATAAATCTCTTATAGAATATATATTTTCTTTGTTGATGGGCACGCCCGATTTTTTTTTGTGTCTTTTAGCAATGTTGAAAATCGGAGCACAAAGGATGTTTGCCTAAAAAAATTGTTATTTCACGCCGATTTACTGGCAATCTTGCACGATGAGACATCGTTTTTAAATAGCATAGTAATATGGGATGAAATTGTGTTTTCACAATACCTGGCAAATGTATTAATGATTGGGGAGCTAGCTGTTTAATTTAATGCAACGTTTAGCTAATGTACTAAATAGCATCAAATTGTTCTTTCAATTAACATTCAATTCCATTTGAACTATTATACACTAGAATCTAGAGTAAGAAATAAAAACAGAATGTTTAATGTTTTTTTTTCATAGTATTTCAGTTTTTGATTTCAAAAAATAATATATTACAAAATTGATTATATTCTGCTTGAAAATTGTTTCTTAATAAGCAAAACGCCTTACTGTAAGTATATTTGGTAAATTATATTAATATTTATATGAAATATTTGCTACAAATAGAAACGTAAATCGTACTTGGTCCTTAGTATTTTAAGATAGGGTTGTAATAACTCTGTTCCTTCAACTTATAAGGCCAACGATAAGACTAAATGTGTAACAAGAACATTAACAATGTAGATATAAAATATCTGTTGATAACTAAACAGCATGTTTTTTGACTCTGGTATTTGTGTTAAATTCTGTGAGTTGAGTAATATGAAACTATATAAAATTATACTTAATATTAAGTATTTATTAACTACTACAAATATTTTACTCCACAGTAAAATAAAAATTTGTAATATCTGTATGAAAAACGTCTTGTTGTTTAAGAAGTATTGTTCTTTTGGGAAAAGAAACATTCTTATTGAATAAGAGTTTTAGTCAAAAAAAATGGCAAAAATTACAAGCATATTATTAATATTATGTTATATTTTATCTAAACAATTGATACATACAATGATTTGACGGATTGACAAGAGATCCAGAAGTAACTAATAGGTGTATTAACGACCAAAACTTTCCGCGTCTAATTTTGTCGGATGGCTATTAATTTTAAGTTTTAACACAACAATGACGCTATTAGTGTTAAATCTTATCGTAATAAATCTGTTAAAGTAGGTCGCAGACAGCGTCAGGTGCTGAATACTTCGCTAATTGTTTTCAACTTTACCGCCGTCAGTAATTTGTGGATCATAAAATTTCTGAAATTTATACAGATATGATTTTTATTACAGCTGATAACCTTGAATGAAATATTTAAGAAAACGTTTTATATAAGTATCTCTTAATAAATAGATGCCTTATAATATAATGTATATTTTGTTGTATATATATATATATATATATATATTAATATGTTTGTTAAATAGAATATATAATTATAATTATACTCTGGTTAAAGTGCACGGAACGTTTATAACATGTTTAACCAATAACCGATTCTCACAGTTAATAGAATGATTGACATTTGTATGATTTATCATCGACTACAGATTCTTGGCATCTGCTTCTTGTACCTGTAATGGGATAAATTTATTGAGAAAGCTATAATGGATATTAACTAGAAAACCGTACAAGACTGGTACGACTGTGAAAGGTGAATAGAAAACTATTACAATTTAAACCGTATGATGTACGCATCAGATTCCATTTTAGTTTGAAGATATTTGTGTTAGGTTTTTGTAAAACTTGTGTTATGTGTAATATTGAGTCTGGAGTTACATCCGCATTTTTATGCCTTAAGTTTAAACCAGTGCAAGCTAAAACATAATATTGAACAATGAACTACATACAAATGTATAATATTAACAGTATTAGATGTAATATTGAAGCAAATTAATTGTGCAATTAAATGTATTTATATTAGAGTAAGGGAGGATTGCATAAATCAGCGCAATAGGACATACCTTTACGCAAGTTTCGTAAACTTTACGCCATCACAATTAATTCTGGACCTTAACTTCTCTGATATAAAGTTAATATTATAAGATTTATTTATACGTATTGAATAAAATTCAAATTATTATAGATTTACGCTATCTTAATGCGCTGTGTTTCTATTCATAAAGATACCGAGCTGAATACCATTTGGTTAAATGCATACTTCGTCTGAGAGATAGTATCTTTGAAAAAGATAAGGGAAAGGGAGAATTGAGAATGGATGTATGAGAACATTAGTGACCTGATGTTATATACATCAGCTGTTCGATTCAAATGAATCATGATTTGTATAGGAAATATAGTTTAAAACAACACTAGGTAAATATCTGGAAAGGTGATATCAAATAGAAGGGCAAGAACCATATACACTCTGAATACCCCATTAATTCTTCAGCTCCTATCCCGTGCTATTAGGGACGAGCGCAATAAAATAGCTAGACAGGTGTTAGGTATGCGTATCGGTAACTTGTTATCGAGTAATGGAGTATCGATACCAATCGAAGTCGATTCGAGTTTCATCGCGTATCCGAGATTAGAAATCGCATCCCAAGATAACAGAGGTTTCCGTCAGCCGAAATGTGTTAAGTTAAGGGCTTAGTTAAGTTAATGATAAGAATGAATGATGAATGAATGAAAAAATACATAACGTCATTCATCTTATTTATCTTATCTTTCATATAACGTCCGTATTAATAATTCCACCGCATTACCGGTATTAGCTGTACTAGAAACTTGGTTATGCGGCCTTATATTGAAATTAAATTGTCAGTTTCAATACGTGGCAGTAAACTAGATGTTTTAACATATTATGTACATATCATGTGCTTTGTTCTAAACTATTATTCACCCTTCTGAATTATTTATGACCATCATATAACTGTTGATGTGCTGCTATAAAATTTTCTCCTTTTCGATCAGAAAGAGTTCAACTCGTCATAATATCTTTATCTTAAGCTACAAAATGCCGCAATTTGTAAGGAGATAAGTGAATAATTGTACACTTCCTTGTAATTAAGTGAAAGGGATATTACACCAGATTATTCAGCGACAAGTATAAACAGGTATGGCGTGGAAAATTATCTTTTGACTTATACTGATAATCGAATAAGTTATTTTTTATATAAGTCTTCTTAATTTAATGTCAAAGGTATCAGAATGTATAATAATTTAGATCAAACACCGTTAGTTTTATCAAAAATATATTAAAAGTAAAGTCTGGATGCAATAAAAGGAAACGTTTAAAAAAAAAGATTAAAACTCAAAATAACTAATCTCAAAAATGAGGTCGTAAATTTAAAGTAAAATCACATGGTTAAAATGTGATTAATAATTATTAAAATATACATAAGCAGGCTAAACATCCCTTCGTATACCGTTTTTAATTAAAGCTGCGAGTCGGGTGCGCAGGCGCATGAGTCAAGACGTATTAAACTCTGGATGCAGCAAATTGCCTTTCCTTCACGTACCTTCTCGGAAACTTTACTGTATACCTTATGAAATAATTTTAGATTGCATTCGAGATATTAGTATTGGTTATTACTTGTAAAAAATAAACCTTCAATCATCTTTATACATATTAATTGAAATTATGAATGTAGATAAATTATATGAAACTTATTAAAAATTATGATACACATTTAATGAATAGTTTCCTTTATATTTATCAAGAGTATAAAATCAATACGAGTTTGATAAAATCCTCTTTTTGGTTAATACATACATTATATATTTAATTTTAATAACGAAGAATTGATTATCAACCGCTTTCGTTTAACATTGCTTTCGGTGATGGGCTAAAAGGCCCCCTCCAGTTGACGTGCGTATTAAAATGTAAAGGCGAAACAGAGCCAGTTGCCTCTTGACATGCAATTTTTGGATGTTCATTTATCAAATCAGTGATGTATTGTATTCCTATCGAATATCGTGAGTCGAATTCAATGCTGAGAATAAAATGGAGTATATATTTCAGAAAATACGAGCCATATATAGTATTCGTACTTTGGGATGACAGGCTTTCATTAACCAGATTTCAATTCTTAATTTTGTAAACATATATTAATATAAGAATACTTTTAATATATTTAATTGTATTATTCTTTAAACAAACAAAGTTTTTTTTATATATTTCATAGTTATGTCATGATAATAGCTATTTGTATTTCGTTTTAATAAATGTTTTATCGATAAATTCCGTTCCAGCACAACACTAGTACTCACTTGTCAAAACGTCTGTTTTGGATCAAAATAATTATTCTCCCAGTTACCAAATCCCGACCTCTTCAGGCCGAGTGCTTTGTTAATCAATTTGCGAACTGTTTGTGCCGTGTTATGAATATGAAGCCGTCAGTTTCCGAAACGTATATTGGATTTGCTAATTTCTTTTATCAAGTTTATTTTTTGTTTATGTTGTTTTTATATATTTTTCGGCTTGAACATGTTCGTTTTGATAGTTACTATGCGTTTACCTCGTGCCTTTGTTTAGTGAACAGTATCTACATTGACAGTCGTCATCCTTCATTGTTTACTATTCTGTCGTAATGTCTAAATAGCAGGTGTTTTTATTCGAGCGTCAGAGTTCGTTGCACCTTCTGATTGTCTCGAGTGCTAATCAAAGAAAACTTACAACATAATATTTTGCCTCTCGCTTACGCATCAACCGAATTTCGTTTTGCCACTTTTTCGACTCATCAAACCGCGTATAATGCGAACCATCATCAATTTTTTTCCTCCTCGGCATTATTTTGAAAACAATTTTCTATCTCATATGATTATGGGTCATTTTGGTTGCTTATAAAACTATTATTAATGTATTACAACGCATGAGCTGGCCGGTCATTATTTTTAGTTTAAAAACCTCTTCGTTGCGTTTGACTTTGTCTTCATTCGTTTTGTGTTATTATTTTGACATTTTCGTTGTTATTACGATTGCAATTAAATCTTCAGAATAAGTTTGAACCCGTTCCACGTTGATTGCCGCTTGATGTTCCGAGAGTGAAGTGAGTGTATCAGAATTGCGTCATTAATATCGCGTGGAATTCTCCTAAGTACATTTCTCGAGTATCATACAGTGTTTTGTTATAAAGAAGTTATTATAAATTAATGTATGCAGATAATCAATTATAACTGAATCCATTTCGAATCGATCGCTTTTTTCAATAGCAAAGATAATTGAATATTTCTAAGCCATGTAATACTCTTTCGTTATTAGAGCGGCCTATTGTGAGTATTGAATGCCGTCACTGACATCGCTGGTTCATCAGCGTTACCTATCTGTATAACTGTAAGTTGTCGGGGCACTGGAAATAATTTTTTAATAGTGGACGTTACACTAAAAGGTCAACGTGTTTTGATTGTCATGCTTCGCACTATGATGTTTTTGCGGGATCATTTCATCTATTGTGAGTAATTTGAATGGAAACACCAGTTGATTTATAGATAATCGATTTCACTTACCTTCTTGTTATCTGATGTTAATTTAAGTCTGTAATGTATGAGAATGTTCTTGATAGCTGCAAAAATTGAGCTTCGCCTCTTTATGGGTATTATGTCAGTAAATTGATATCTTTAATGTAGTTTATGTAATGAATGTTATTGGATATTTATAACAATACTTTGAGTTTAACGTTGAAAAATTCTCTTCATAAAAAAATTATGACAATTTTCTTTCTCATAGATATTTTTTAATCTAAATAATAATATAAAAAAGCGATCGATACAACGAAATTAAAATTCTATAGGTACAAATGTTTTCAAATTCGTACATGATTTATCTCTTTTTATTACATATCTTTAATAGATTCCCCGCTGCGTGGATGAGGCCTCAATTTGTATACTGCAGCACGGCCATCCAGTGAGCATCATCGGCGATTGTTATCGACAATTATCGATATTTCCGTCCCTCCAATGTGAATTTGATTCATAATTCGTACATGAATCTAAGCTTTGTTGTTTTTTATCAACCATATACATATTTAATATCGAAGTTATACAACAATGTTCTGATCAAGTACAACGTATGATGTTAAAATATTTTTTATCATATTAACTACATTAACAATGCCGGACAATGATAAAATAGGGTTTACATGTTGAACTCAGTCCAAGTCAGTTAGTCGCCCGCACAGCTAGATGCTTAAAGGATGACTGTTCACGGACGATTAAGTACAAACATAGCCAGGACATACACGCACAGAATTTAACTACAAGTATAATAAGGTAGCTGTTTTAAAATTATTGTATTTAAACATTAATTCCTGTCATATTTTATATAAGACACAAGCTGTACGCTATATTACCAGTATGATGATACGATATCTTTGTGATAGTAATACATTTTTATTTGTTGCTGTCAATGCATTATGGTGTAGTGAAGGCCTCTTGTGGCATGTCTGGTTATTGATGGTGGCCTTATTCCGTGTGGGCCCAGCTTTACCGTTAAGGACATATCTTAATCTTACAGCTGGTCGCAGCGGACAATACTTAGATGAGTAATGTCCTCCGCATTCGCAAATGTCGTGTTGTAGAGAAAGTTCTGCTATTAATACATGTGATTTCTGATATCAATTTGCTAGCTGATAATATAAATATATTACTGTGAAATAATTCAGAGATCAAATAAGTTTTTAAGCATTCCATTGCTTGGTTTGTTATGCCTGGCTTGTATGTTCGAGGGAGATGAGAGGATAGCCCGTGTTAAAATTATTGACCTCATACGAAAATTAGATACGACTGTTACAATAGTTTACAACCTCACAATAACACACAGGTGCAGCCTTTTCCATGTACGTGATCATCATAACCTCTCTTTACGTTATTATATTTACGATTAATTCTTACTATGTATCGCAAATTACTTTCGACATCTGTATGGCTTTTGTTGCTTTTAAACTATATGGATTTATTGTGAAAGATACTATCTGACAAGTATGATTTTCTTTATTAACTTTGTATACTACCTTTGGTAATTCAAGCTATGAAAATTGAAAACGTATTTCGTTTCAACGATGTTAAAAGTTAAATGCTTAAACTGCAATGTTTTATTTTAATACAATTTCAAAATATATGTATGTATATGTATACCTATTTATATAAAAATATCAATGAAATTCTTCACATAAACAACCGTAAATCACACCAAATTATTTCCAAATCAATGTTCATGATTCCTGTATCACATGCGTCAACATTGATTTCCAGCGTGAAATACCGTGTGAATTATTATAATATTAGCTTGTTATAGGGATATTTCAATAGCGATAGTATTATTTTCGTCTAAATGTTCGCACGTTTGAAGATTTGATGTGATCCGAGACCGTAATTACGAAAGTACGGAGAGTCGTAAATAATATTAACACATCGAGATTGGCGAGCGTCGGCATTTGCGGAAGGCACGAACGCAGTATTTTGGTATCTTTGAGTGGTTTCAGTGTAAGCGATGTTATCTACCTTATTGTACAACTATCGCTTTATTCAGCTTAAACATACGAATTATGAGCAATCATATAAAGTTATTAATTACAGAAGTTCCAGTGTAATTGTAAGCCCTTTTCATTAACATTTTCGGACAGATATCTGAGGAAGCCAACAAGATTCATATATATATAAAGACATTATATACTTATAGTTGAAAGACTGTATAAAGAAATAAAATTATTTCTATAAATCAAAAAACAATGACACAATGTAAAGTAATAGGATAATCTAAATGTGACGGTAACGTTTTTTATTGGTAAATTTATTTCTTTAATTTTTTTTGTAAATTTTTATACGAAGCAACGCTATTTTTGAGGACACAACACAGATTGCAATATTTCACTTTGCTGGTGATGGGGAGTGCCGTTTTAATAGTAGCTAGACTAGAAATTATTCTATAATATTTCTTACTATTTTTTAATTAATATATAAATGTTCTACTAAATATTTAAAGCGATCTAATTTGTTATAACACAGATATAAATATAACGGTTTTAATGATCCCCGAGTAATTAAATCACGAACAAGTCTTGAATTCAGTTATTACTCGGCTACAGTAAGCTGGCTTTATTTTAAAAGGCTTATATAAATGTCAGCGAGAATGTTCCAGCGCAAAAGGAAATAATTTTATCTGTCTTTAGTCGTAAATATAAAACGTGTTATGTTTGTACATAAGCAAGTGTTCAAGTTATAGGCGAGCTTCAATAATTAGTCGTCATTTGCTCATTCCTGTGTCAATTTGTCAGTACTATTTTTTTTGTTGTTTTTTTAATGCCCCAAAACGCTTTAGTTCAATGAATGTTTGATATTAAGAATATATTGTGAGTTGCGGAGATTTATTATTACACATTATAATATAACGTAAATATAATATTTCATCAAGTGTTTTTGATTCAAACAAACATTTTCATCCTGTTTGATTTTCTAAAATGGATGTTAAGGACTGTAGGATTCGAAATATTAATATTTACTCCCTTAGTTTTGCAAAATTCGTTACATTTTAAATATAAGATACTTTTCTATCGCTTCTAATGGCTTTAAATTTTAATATATCAATTATTTTTAGTATATACATATATACGCATGTATATAGGTGTACCAAATATTTGAAAGTATGGTATTTAAGTCATTCGTATCTTCGGAGGTCGGTCCGCGAACTTGTCATAATGATTGATGACATTAAAAAATAAAAAGCTATATTTATTTTCCAACAACGACGGTTAATAGTTCTTGTAATGTTAAATTGAGATGTTTCTGAGCTGAGCCACAGCTGAGATTCATGATCAAAGTAGAATGTGATCTATTTACTTCACTTCAAGGTTTTATTTATATTGTAAGTTTTTTCGTTAATCTTTTTTCTCACTAATCTTCATATTTAGTGTACAATATGATGTATTATTAATGTTGTTATTAGTACATATATCGGTTAAATAAGTATTAAGTGAATACTGTTACCATCTCATCTAAAGCGATGGATGGAGGAGGTCAGGTCTCTGACGTTGTATGATGGATCGTTCGAACTATCAGTAATAGGTGTTGCTTAAACGTTAAGATCTTTAACATTTAAGGATCCCATTCAATTACGATTGACGTAAACGCTACATTTAGAAATTCGAACTGTTTTTATACACAAATAATTTAATAATAATTCTTCTAGCTGTATATTCAGATAAACTGTTTATCTGTTAGAGAAACTTAAGGAAAGCACGTTTAAACCAAAAATTTATTATCGCCCTCATAGTATGACAAGCAATGCTTATTTCACTTAATTCATTTCTAGCACGTATCTTAAAAGACATTGTCACGATATAGTTGATTTTAAACGTTGGATTTACGAAATGCGCATATCAATTTAGTTTTATAGCTCTTTCACTATGCCGCAGGAATTAAAAGTTTATCATAAAAATATAATGGATTTGAGTTTTTTATGTTATTTTGAAGTAAATGGATTTCGTTAACTGTTTGTAATCGATGACATACCAACGTTTCCTTATATACACATATTTTTTTGTATTATAAAACAATGTTTCGGTCTGTTCAAGAGCATTGTTCGGGTAATATTAAGAGAGTAACATAAAAAGAGATTCTCTTGTAACAAAATAAGTATTTCGCTTGTTGTTGCCAAGAATTGTTTCAAATGTAACTGTAAAGCGTCGTGACAGGTTTTATCGTGATTAGAACTTTTTTTAAATCTCATATGTGCCTTGAGAAATTGTTAATCTTAACAAACGTAACTCATAAAGAAATGATTCTTATCATCCGACATACTAGAGTGCATTGTTCTTGTTATGTGATTATTTCATAAATATTATATTATATGTTTTATAAACTATTGCAATACTCATTTAATTTAAGGAATGTTGAATTCCTTTTTGAATATTAATTCAAATAGAGAAATATTCATTTTATATTTTTATTTGCTCATTGTAGATACGTAAGAACTTCATTATACATATTTCTTAATAATATTATCCAATTCATTTCAAAATTTGACAGGTGAGATAAAATACATCTCGTACATACATCGGCGTCTTTGGCGTCTGACCGGTACAGGACTTTAGAGACTGCGATGGGCCATATCTATTCGTAAACTCCCTGACATACGAGTTTTATGATATATAATTATCTATTAAATACTTTGATAACATTTATCGTAAATTCTATTTAGTATATAAAGTGATTTGAGATATAAATAATGCTTCTATTTTATAAGATTGGTCCCTTTTCTAGTTTCTTAAAATGAATTTACTGTTTAATGTAGTTTTTGAATTGTAATTCAGAGTAATAGATATATGTAATAATATTTTCGTTTATATTGAGATAGACGTTGAAAAGTTATACAAGGGGTAATGGTTTTTATGCATTGAAGTGAAAATATATGCAATTTATAGCTTCATTAACTTTTTCCGCTGTTGTGATCATTCAAACAAAAACTATGACAGGCCGTCCTGATTCTCACGAGCCAGAACTTTGCTTTCTGTTTTAACGCAACCAACTTTGTATTAAATATTAAATGTTATAATATATATGTATAATTTTATTGTTACTTTTTCAGTCTGAAGTATTTCATTTCAAATAATTTCATGTCTGTATACAGCAACGATTTGACAAAACAAATACAAAAATCCTAAAAGCAACAAACTTGTTGACAGGTCAGGTGAATGCGAGTGTTAATGGTCCATTGATTTGAATCATGTAAAGGAAAAAACAGTAGCATATTAGAATAAAATTTCAATAAAAAAACAATTGGAATCCTTAACGATCACGCATCGTAGGAAACACAGACACTGTAGCTATTTCATTTACTTTATTGAGACATTGGTCTAGTTTGTCAAGTCAGCCATATATATGGAACAATAAGTAAAACTAACGTCAGTAGATGAATTAATAATAAGGACATAGAATTGCTGACAGTTTATAAAAGTGGTTGCTAAATATAGTATACCTTAATAACAGCACTTGAATCTAGTGTTCAAAATTTAATAAACTTGTATATAGAAACGAAAAATATAATTTAAATAATTCACTGAGATTAATGTTATTAAATAAAATCATATGTAGATTAGGACTTATGTCCAATTGCAGTTCTGTTAACAGGTCTTGTCAAAGTGAATATAAATTGAAGAAAAAGAAACGTCTTGAGGAGTACATTGTAATGTATTCACGAATCGGTTAAACAGTAATAAATTATAAATTCGAGATAGACAACTAAAGAAACAGAATTGTACACAAAGAGCCTGTCTGCCATCAGATAGTACAAAATCCATCTTTGGTACCAATATTAACATAATATATTCAAGTTTAAGGTTTTTCGTCCTGTCGTAACTTGTGAAGGCTGCGGTCACGGCTTGGTATCCACAAAAAAAGAATTTTCCTATTCAGAGAGCATAAACTTGGCAGATCAGAGCATTTAGACCACACGACATCGGAATATATGTACATCGTTTTAACTTGTTTTGGTAACAGCATTCATATTTACCGTAAAACAAATATTCGGTTACTCAATGATAAATTGTATCAATGATGTTATGGTTGAAGCTTTATAAATGCAAATTAATTTTATTGAATTTAGACAGCTGGTTTTGTAATTCGATTGTAAATTAATGCTAAAATATTAATTGACCTAACACAAATGAAATATGTTGTAAATTGTATCGATAGTAGGCTTTATTAAATTAGCTTAACTGGTTCTAGAGAACTAATTAATCATTACGATCAAACAGAACATGACCTCGCCCACGTGTAGGATATTTATGATGCATTGTTCAAAAACTTATATACATATCTCAAAAATATAAAAAAAAATCACTAAATGTAAGAAAAGGCTTGAAAAATACCAAATTAAGGTGGTTCTCATACGACATGAAAACGACATCGTATCGTATTACATAAATGGCATCTAACAGAGAAATGCTAATTGATCACTTTGTACAACCCGCTCCCGAGGACAAAGTTACCATGCAAATGCTTTTCGCATTCCGTCCATGCCATGACGTGGGTAAGGAATACATTGCTTACCCAAGAATACTTCATAGAATTCGATTATGGGTATATTAAGACCATGCGATATCCTTAAACGATCAGATTGAATTGCGAGCTAATGATAGCTATGTAAAACAACTCGACATAACTCTTGTACATTATAGTTGTAGAGTGGTATATATAATATATTTATTTTTTTGTTGAAATTATAATTACAACAATAAAAATAACGTCCTATATGGAAATGCGTGCTGTTTAATTTATTCTAATTCATGTATTTCAAACATCGTTTGTTTTATTAGTGTAAGACTGGTACAAAACACGTAAAGTACTCACTCCAAGCTTTTTGTATAGAGATTTCATGTTTAGGTTCACATAGCATAAGCTTAGCGTGTTCAAATATATTTTGACATGAGTTTTGTTTATATATTTTAATAACAAAAATCATAGCACTCTATATATTTATCGTCACATACCAAAAAGTGTGTTCTTTGAAATTAATGTGTTTAAACAAGTTAAAAATGTATCCAGCTGTCTTATAATATTATATGAAAACTCAAACAGTACTTAGCTCACCCGCTCCGCTTATCACTAAGACCACTCAGTAGCACAACGAAACTCCTCGTAAAAACGCGCGTTTACATGGTAAATATAGATTTGCGGTTGTTTTTTTTCACAAGCGCCTTTCTCACAGAGCTGAGTTATAGCGTTTTAAATGACGCCTCACAAGTTATATGTCTTTGGAGCTAGTTTTTCTGAACGCATATATCAATTTGTTTCTATCCTCAAAGTGTCTTCATGCAACCCCGCTGTTTATTGTATATTAGTTGTTTTATTATGTAAATTTAATGTTTTAAGTATAAATGTTAAGTGGTGATCTAACGGCTACCGTAATTAGACATTACATTTATTTTTATTCTAACAAGAACAAATATTTGGTGAAATTTTCATATTACGCGTTATCATATAACTCAGTTTATATTTATTACATGAACTAATATTGATTAATTTTTAACAAACAATGGCCGAAATAAGTTCTTTAATAAAATTACTATATTTATGGTTTCATTATAATCGCGTGCAAAGGCCGTGTCTGATGAAATGAATACCTAAGGGACCTTATCGATGCATCACGTAAAAGAATAAAATAAGCCAAAAAACTAGTGAACAAAATTAATCTCTGCTACATTAACTTAACGTACAATTTACATTAACATAAGCATTATCCATTTTAAATACCACAAAGCAATTACTTGGCATAAGCGTCCGCACTGACAATGAAAACGAAACAGTATATGGGACAAAAAGCCGTAAGACTTGATTAAACTCGCACGGGGTGGTAAGTATTGAAAAATAGTTTGAAAAACTTTTTTTAAACCAAATAAATATCGCTAATTAAAAACATGAACCCTTATAAGTATTTTTATTGATATGCTAATAAGGATAATGATGTACTTTAAAATTATTTTTATTTTTGGTAAATGACAAACATATTTCGCACATGGGTTAACGTTAAAAATCTTGATAAAAACACTGTGGGGACATCGGGGCGTAAACAGAAAAGAAAAGAAAAGAATCCGTATAAAATATCCCGAGGTGTCGGTCGGTACATGTCGCCTTATCTCGATTACGAACGCCGATCAATCAATGTTGTTTGAAAATTAAAATTTTAAACAATGCCCGTTGAAACCCGCTTGAACGGCTGTCTCTAAGATTTGAGTTTCATATACAATCCAGAGGTGATGGCGCTGTTTGTGGTACGCCTGTTTGGAACTAGTTTAAATAACAATATTTTAATCTGACACAAAAAATTAAAGTACAGAAATAAGGAAGTCGTTAATACCTCAGAATTAAGATGAAGTTTTAATTTAACTTCTCGAATTAAATGTATTGAAAACTTTTCTATTGATTAATTATTTAAATTTCAAACAATACCATTAAATCTCTTTTAATACAGGAACTAAAAGAATAAAATCTTTTAACGAGGTATTAGATACGATTAAAAATAAATGTAACAGCTGTTTACTGCGTTGAAATGTTCCACAGTGACAAATAATTCAAATTACTTAAATGGATATAATATCTTCGAAGCACTTATAATTATCAATCACAACCAGAGATTCTGACGTGAGCCACCCTTTAAATGTCTGAGAAAAATTGCAATAGCTTTAATCATAGCTTACTGCTTATATGTTATACGACTGTCGGATAATTAATATCTTTTCTCTATTGGACATGCTCAAGCAATCCTGCAGTCATAATCTCAATATAAATTGAAATAAGTATAGATTAGTCACTGGTAACCATATTAAATATTTCTTTTCTCTTTATTAGTTAAATTATTCATTATTTTTCATTAACGTAATTTTGCTAGTAGAATTTTATATACTTTTACATAAAACTAAAGTATTTTTTGTATACTTTTTGTTAGTAACGGTCATCGAATGATCACCAGAATTCTCTTTGTTGTTATATTTTGTGAGGAAATAGCGTGAAGTAGCTTAAATTCGAATCCAAAAATTTCTTTCTTATTCCCGGGTATATATCCCCGGGTTACTCAGTCGTCTTTTTTCATCCGAATTCCCAGTTCCCAAGGACGGCAACATATCTGCAACTATGTTGTAAATCTCCATTTTAGTTTAGCAATGAAAAATAAAACGTATCCAAAAGGTAAGTCAGTCCTATTCATAAGAACCAAAGTTAGTTTAGACATTCCTATACGTTAGTTCTTGGTCTATGAACTAAATCGTGTTGCTAAACACAATTGCTATGGTCCAGATATGGATAATCTAGATTTGAACACTGTTTACACGCTATAATCGCAAAGATTTATCAAATGAAGTGGTAAATGCTAAGTAACTGAAATATGAAACTGAACTACAAATGAAGACGATTGGTTATGAGAAATCCTTAAAAATTATTGTAAATAAAATTAATCTTGAATATAATTACAGTAACATGTTTATTGTACAACCTCTGATAGTTTGTTCTTTGTTTATTGAAAAACTTAAATTATCCACTATTGTATGATAATATTAATTTATATAAATTATTATGTCACATCGAATCAATATTAGATCCAGCAATAAAACCTCACCTTTAGATAATAAATAAATTGAATATAAATTTACTCGAAATCTTAATTACTAAATTGCTACGCCAGCAATAGATTACCTTTAATAATAATTCCTTAGTGAGATAATAGTATAGCAAAATTTGCCACGTCATTTCTGGTAGTAATATGAAATAAAATTGGCTTTCAAGTGAATTAAGATTCATGCACAAATTGCTTTTTCGTTCAAATTAAATTATAATCTTTCATGATTCAGAAAGTCACTAATTATCATGACATATTATATAGAATCATTGTTCTATGAACAATCAGTAACGCAATTTAAGCAAACGTAAATTAGTTTTCATTGCGGATATACTATCTCTTTTGATAAATCAGAAATTGTAGTATTGATTATAATTCCACGATTTCTCATACATGCTATTAGCGGAAGCTCTGCAAAATAAACAATCTCAGGTAGACACGACACAGCACGGTGTGTAATTTACTACCTAACTACCCCCTTCTCTGAGATGCTTAAATTGAAACCAACCGCTTGTGGCCCATAACTCCGTTATATTGCCTAGCTGTCGTCACTATTATTATAGCAGTTGACTTTACTTAAAGTTTCCACTAGCTTATCTCGTTGCAAGAATTTCATATGATATTTTGAATTTAAACCTTCCATCCTAATAATAATGTTCAGACGACTCGCAAACTGTGTATGTTGCTTTATGAAAATAATATGCAACATGAGATAGGCCTTGCGAGATATAATAATTTATTTAGATGACCTATTGATATAACTGTAGTTATTTCTTTTTCTGTTTTTTGGTCATAATATATTCCAATTAAGTTGGTTTTTAATCATCTCTAACGACTGGTGAGATATCATGAATAACGATACGATTTTGAACGTTAATTAGATTTCAATATGTGGTAGAAATACATAATTGTGGCCATTCCTCTAATTAAATTTCACCAGAGAACCTCTTACTATCACAAGATTTACATCACTAAGGATAAAATGAATGTTGATGATCGCTTAATTGAATTAACGGTGAAATTTGATATAAAGCAAGTGTGCCAAGAATCTCCCATTAAAATCTATTACAGTGTTTAAGATAAGGAAGTATAATTAGAGAGAAAACTTTGTTATAATATACGGAAAGCAGAGTTATATTTTGCGCATTACATATATTGTAAATGTATGAACTTTCAAGTTAAATGTAAGTTTCTATTAGATAACATTTAGAAACCTATAGGACATTAATAATTTTAGCAGATCTAGAACGACATATTGAGATAGTAGTGATATTTTATACAATTTAGTAATGTCATACATTTCTTAACTAATAAATTAATAAGGATAACTTTATGGGCAGACATGAATAGAATTACAAGATTAGTTTCATGATGTTAAGCAGATGGACATAAACCTATCTTATTTCATTAACAGAGGTGCCCACGAAAACGGGTCGGGTTAATCTGTGGCGCGGATGTAAATTTGATTAAGCCTCATCGAGTAACAGTAGTGTGAGTATTTAAAGAGACGGCTGGGATTATAACTACGAGTAGGTATGAATATTAATTGAGATTATATGGAATTGCTAAGAATATTAAATCGTAGTTCTTATTCATTCACTTAATATTTTCTTAACATGTTGAAAATATTCTAAAGTTCGTATTTAATTGGTTATATTTATTTGTATGGTAGCAATAAATTGAAGTATTACGTTTAATATGATCATTATTTTGAATAGTTCTTAAGAGCTAATAGCGCTCGAAAAGGGTTCGATGTCACATCAGCCGACCCATCCCATTTATAGACACAAAGACGTATTAATTGTTACTCATTATTTGGTGGCGTAGAAAGCGGGTCGTGAAAGACGGTAGTTGCTTGCTCTCACGTTAATAGTGTAGCATCTCCACTAATTTGACTTTGAATGGATAATTTTATTTAAGTTAAATATATATACAGGGTGACTGGTGAATTACTATCGATACTTGAGGACGTGATATTTGACGATCATATATGACAAAATAAAAATTAATATAACATAAATATTAATAAACTTCTAAGTAAAGTTAACCAAAAGTTATGAAATTAATTACGCATCGTGTGAACACCCTACAGATTAGGTATACACACACACACACACACACACGCGGCGGGGGCGTGGTGTTGTATCAGCACGCGTCCACATTTGGAACACTTGGAACGAGTCCACACTTTATTTATTTATACGGAAATTTGGTCAAAAATTAAGTACCTATTTTTTTTACATAATTCGAATGAGAATCATGTACCGAGTATGCTCCTTAAATATTGATAGTAATTCACCAGTCACCCTGTATATATATATACATATTTATATGTGTGTGAGTGTGTGTGTGTGTGTGTTTGATTGTGTGTGTGTGGGTATATGACCGCGTATGTATGTAGTATATATGTGTGTTTATGTGTGTGACTGTGTCTGCGTGTGTATTATATTTATAATAATTATTATTTAGTTGCATTAAATATAATGTTAAATAAAAGAAAAGTAATTGAGAATAAGTTATTGAATTTAAATTAGATTCTCGGCTGGACAAATGTCGAATAAGAATACGTATTAATGTTCTGTTTAAGAAAAATACTAAAAGATATATTGCTACTTCGGAGTTTTTTTATACTCCAATATATAGTTAGTTATATATTTAGTACGTATATGTAAAGTATTATTAAAGGAGGATATTAAGGTAAATAATATTGTTTATATTTCGTGGTTACCCTTATTCAGTGTCACGTATGCGAGATACGTTATCCGCGCTTTTGTCCCAGCAGATGTAATTGTTCCCTTGTAATGAGTGCCATTCATTTGGTTAGAACTTACTTTGTATGTATATTCACTACGATTTATGCATTGATAGCGACTTGACCACTAAGGTTAAATGATTGTTTTATTTGAATAGACATTATATATACATATCTTACATACCATTTTAACAACGAAGATAACTTTATTGTTAACAAAGTTATTATTTTAAGATCATTAATTTTCTTAATAAAGCCGTCTTTTCTTAATAAAAAAATCTTTGAGTTTCATTCGTTAAATTAACATAATTATGTTTATGTTATACAATAACTGTCGTCAGAAGGTACGCATCTATTTGCCAGTCACTCGATGCATCAGCTACGGGTACGTCTCATTTCCAATATCATTTTCAAACCCACATAATTCCCACTAACTGTATAACATTGTAAACCAGAACCAACTAACCGGCTAGACGCCAGGGTTATTTAGGTAGACATCGCAAAAAAGGTTGTCCCACATCATTAGCGAACAAAATCCAGTGACATCAAAGGACAGGTACGTCTTATTCAGAATGGACATAAATAAGATGTGCTCCTAGTGAAATATTAGATGCAAACCAACGTAAAAATGTGGTAGCGCATTTACATTCAAATATGGCCGGGTCCACTGAAACAGATCCTGTCAGTGTTTTGCAAATAAATTTGAAAGATACAAGCGTGAATGGAATATTGCATTATGCTTTGTATAAAAAATAACAACACATTTTTTTCATCTTATTTTATTTTGACGCCGAAGAAACTTGTTCTATGTTACTTTTTATAATGTTACTATTGCATTATAAAGATTTGATGAAGTTTTATAAGACATATATGATTAAATTTCTATAATATGTATAAAGTAATTCAGATATTTAAACAGTTTATACCAGATTTATAGCAATAAAGATTTATGAGTCGATAGTTTGAAAACGTTGAACAAATTATCAAGTGGTATTTCGGAAACTGACCAATTATTACTACGTGCTCACAAGCGAACTATTTAATTGGCCAAGCAAATATTCCCATTTAATTCGTCGGCACCGAGTCAAAGGTTTTGGTTTTCAATTAAACATCCCAATAGGCGCAATGCATTAATCATATGAACTAATAGAATGACCTAAACTCACCTGCTTATAACGTTCTCTTGAAGACTTGTTTAGCCAGATAAATATTGCACAATAAATAATATAGATATCTATTTAAATGAAACTAATATTATTCGGATTACTACGCGTATTTTATTATTGTAAAAAACTACATACTCATGACGTTTCGGTTACTTTACAGTAGCCGTGTTCACGGGCAGATGAGACGTAAAATTTATATAATTCTTATTTAGACAATGTTAAAATGTATCTATAATATGTCTATTGTTCAAATATTTTAAAAATAAAATTCGTCATAACGTCATTTATTTCATGTATACAAACTTAAATCATTACCACAAAAGAACGATTAGAATATATCTTAATTCCTATTAAAAATCGTTGGTAAGAACGATTATTATTTTAGTGACTTATCACTGTATCTATTTATTCAAAATAATTATATCCAACAATATTATATCTAATATATATAGGTCCTACATTTTATAGGCTTACTTATCGCCAGGAAATAAATTTTAAACGCGGAACTTACTTGACAGTATCTGATTTGATGCAGATAATGCTAGACTTTCACAGATGCATTCATAGGCTTAGGTATTTAATAACCGACCCAGATGCTGACGGGAGCTGTTTCGAATAAAGTGCCCGTCCCCCGAGGATATACATTAAGTACTGACTGAAAATATTGTTATAAAAATATAATACTTGAAAATTAATACGAGATGTTCCAGACTATTTAGTTTCTTTTTGTCATGTTAATTCTAATAAGCAGAAGATAGTTCATAATGTTTTAATTATAATAATTATGAATAACATTATTTTATACCGCTTATAAATCTTAAGTTGGCCATTAATCTAAGTTTTAGTCCGTTTTCGCATCTGGAATACCTACGCATTGCAAGTGTTGTTTGACAACTGTGAAAGCGTAAATTGACTGTCACTGGCCGATTTATTTTGTAATATTCACCAATACTGGTTTTGATCTAATATCGCTTGTTTTCTCACTTTATCCTTTGTAAGAATATGTTTTATTTTGATAATTTCAACTATTATTGATAATGGAATATGATATATACTTAAAGAATCATAGCAGGTTTTCTAGTTTCGTTATAAATGCCAAGAACTAACGCTTTAAAAGTTTTTCAATTATATATATTTTTGACATAGATATGTGATTTGGGTTACGATAAAACTGTAAGTGTCGAGTCGTGAACGGAATTTCGTACTAGGGATACCATTGTATTAAATACCGAAGTTCAATTTACGAGTGCATTGAAATGACTAGCCTAAGTTCAGCAAACACTTTTCGTTAATGTGTTATTGCGTAACAATCAAATATTTCTCAATACAAATTATGCATCATGAACCATTATAAAGGCTACTGTTACCAAGCATTGATTGAATGGAATGACGAAATAATAAAACTGTCTTTATATAGCTAATTATTGAAATAACTTAAGAATTTGTTTCGCAATTATTAATATTAATACATAGATTTACAATTAGTTAGTATATTTTCCAGTGATCATATAAGTGTATATAGTTAGCCAAATATAAAATCTACTTTAAATAATCTGAATGTAAAACATTGCCTGCATTGCCCTAGTAGTACACGGTGGCCGAGCAATCTCTCATTTCGCGATGCAATGTATCATTGTACCCAACCAATGAGTATGTAAGTATGGAGATGGTAATTTACTATCAATAAGCAAAGCCCTTATAATCTTAAAGGATTACGTTCGTACAGGACTTTGAACTATAATGCAATACGCACAAATATGGAACAGAATTTAATTGTAGATAACACAAGAAATAAACTTTTTACACAGTACAGAAACTAGTGGTTCGAATTAGGAGTAATGATAAATAAAATCATAAAAAAGATACCATGTCCAAAAGCAGACATGACGTGTATCTGAGCCCGCTGCCTAGCTCATTCTAATTAAGCGGCCAGCAAGAGATTTATAAGATATGGAAGCATTAGTGAGATTTATACCTAGTACTGAATAATGAGATAAAGCTAATGGTATTCGTGTAAACAGATTCCTAGTCAAGTGCAATATTCAAGAGAATCGAGCGGTTTTAACACAAGGCCGTGATCAATTTATTTTTCCCGCCATCATGCAACTTTGATTAGCTTCACTTATTATATGAGCTATTGTATTCGTTTGAATACAGTAATTTATTTTGTTAGAGGAATCTAAGATTTTATTGTAATTATGAAACGCTTGAAAACTTTACGCTTGACGTAAAATATATAATGGTCCATGTTTATATAGTCGGAGCATAGATTTATTCATATTACGTTAGTCTAGACTATTAATTAAAATTATTATTAATCATAAAACGAATATGGGAAGGATGGCAAAAAAAAAATATATAACTACAAACACCACTAATTATGCGGCGTAGATTAATGAGTATGCGAGTAGGTACAATTAGTTCAAATATAAAGCCTTATCAAATACCTGTCTCATAAAAAACTATGCGAAACTCAACTGACGGATTTTTTTGTCAGTTTCGTTGATAACAGTTTAGAAATCAAGTTTTATCACATTACGTAACTGCTTTTCATATTTGTAATTAGAATTTAAAAATATATATTAATTAAACATTCAATATTCGAAGTTTATCTTTTTAATTAATGAAAAAAAATATTATAATTTACTTCAAAATAAATAATATATTTGCTTTAAATAAACTTTATTATATTAGAACTTAATATGTAATGTGTATATTTTTAGTCTCGTAATATTTATTATCTGTGATTTTTAAATTCATAGCGAAGATGTCACGAGGGATTAAATAATAATCAGTTCGGTATTAGTGTCTCAGTCATCACTAGAGATTAGATTTATACTTGACATTGCGCAATGACGCCATTTTGAATGCCGTTGAGATACTCGTACCGAATTAGGGTTCAACAAAACATTTATATTATAAACATTGGCGCGTCAATTTGATAGTTACAGATTAAAAAATTGTACAATACTAATATTAGTATAATTTATTTTATCTTAGTTTAAAAATTTATTGTAAGGAATCTTTGTGAATCAATAAATATAATAAGCATTATGCGATAAAATCCTAACAGTTGGTTGTCATCTGGATGAAAAACTTCTAGTCGGACTGGTTATGAAAATCCAGCGTGGGTTGAACGAGATTTATCGCACGAGTTACTGTATAGGTCGGAAATGTAATGAAGGAACGATTAGTATATGTAGCTATGATTCTTTCACCAAAACTTTTATGTATTCCTTTTATTAAATTACAATTAACATTTTTATTGTATACTGAAACCGAATTCAACCTTTTAAATTATTAATATTATGACATAAAGTATTCATAAATGTCAGTGTCAGAACGTTCAGAAATTAGTGTAGATTTTAGTCAATACTTATAATTAATAAGTAGATTTTGTTATAACCTAACTGTATTATTCCTTATAGTTTAAATTAAAACATTTTATCTTAATAATTTCATATCAAAAGTCTACGCCAGTCACTAGTTTATGAACAACTCACATCCATCCACTCATTTACATTTTCGATGTCGATTTTTGCTTAATTACATCCAGTCCTTAATTAGTATGGGTCATCGACCTCCGAATAAATTATATGAGATAGAAAAATCTAGACTTAATATTTTAAGACAGACGTATAATAGTCAATATGCTTTTTTATAGCAACGATTTGTTTTACTTCATAATCTTAGTTTGTTAATAACTAAAGTAATGTCAGTACATTTTAATTATTATCAAAACTAGATGTTATTTTTGTTCGTAAAATATTCTCCATAATATTCTATACAGGAGCTTCGTGTTTTATAGTTTTTTGTAACAATAATACTATCAGGTAACCGCCGAGTCAATGCTCAAACGTTCGTTCAAACCGCGAGGGTGTTAATTTAGTTTTGATAAAACCTCGACTCTCGTCACCACGGATATCAAGTAACGCTTCCGTCAACTGAACGCTGAATTTAAATACTCTTTAGATTTTATACCCAGAGATCGTACATATACATATATATTTAAAATTAATATAGAAAAGTTAAATATTTATCCATATATGCACTCTTATAGTCTTAATGAAGCATATAATTATGATATTAATTAACTTTAAAGATAATTAGGAAGCATTATTCTAATGTTACTTTTAAGTTTGAGATCAAACAGTCATATAATTGTCGTGGAAAAAATATATTTTATATTATTTTCTTTCCATCTGTACGTTTCACACTTCAACTTCGCCCGTGTATAGTCTAACGATTTGTGTGGGTATCCATATACATTACACTTTACAAGATAAATTAACCTTCTAGAGGGACACGCGGATAATTTTTAGCTTGTATTGTAGATTCTATTAATATTTCAATATCCTCGTGAGTAATATTTTATTAGTATGTGTTTTAAATTGGTTCTATGAGGTGAAATATATTTTGTAATCATTGTTGTTTATAGAAATATAGAGAAAGAGTCACCATTAAATTGGTCGTTAATTCGTGACGGGTATATATGTATGTAGTAATAGGAATCTTAACTTAAGTCTTTGAAAAACAAATAATTAAAAAAATATATATATATATATTGTCGTATGTTTCTTATATATTAGAAACCGTAAAAGGACTGCATTGCCTGCGGGTGTTAGTGTGAATTGAAACTATTATTAGCAATACTTTTTATATCAAGAAAACTATTGAATGTAAAGTCAATTTGAAAAATTTTTATGTTTTCCGTATATGTATGTTTCTTTTGATGAGAAAAGAGATTGAGAATGTGATATTACAACGGTATTGTGCATTTAATTCATTTGGTATTACATACAGTCGAGTGTCGTTCAAAGCTATGGGGACGCTAAAGTTTATAAAAATTAAGTGTCCCTTATAGCATTCCTAAGTACAAGGTAATTAGAAGTGTGTAGCTGGTTCTAGAATGAAATTAGAAAAACCTGTCACGTATCAGGGACGTCAAACTAGGCAGGACGGCTTGACAGCTTAGTTAATGTGAAACTTTTTTATGTTACACGATTTATAATAATCGATTTGTAGACTGATACGATACTAATAGAGATGTGGATTTTAATTGAACATATAAAAATTACGTTCAACACTTCGAATATAGAGGAGTTTATATTAGTACTTAATAACGATTATTTGAAAGCGAGTACTTTTATTTCAGATGTCTTTTTGCGCAGTCAGTCAATTAAGAATTCTTCATTATTACGATCTAATAGCTACAATATTGAAGAATTGAAGGTGGAAATGTTAAACAAAAATTGTGTATCGCTTCCAAGATACAACTAGGAAAGAAATATTACAAAGGACACAGTTTTAGGTAATTTAGTTAGTCCCAAAGTTGAATTAAATAAATAATGCTCATAGTACTGCCGAGTCGTGCGATACATCGTGTGTTTAAAACAACACAATAGTTTCTCAATTTAAGTGATTCGTTAGTTTTTGCTGCACCAATGGCCGTGGCTATGTTGATTGGAAACGAAGCTGTAATGGCCTCGGTTATATCATTCCGTTTAGAATACTAAGTTTTTATTAAATCAACTTTAATGATTACCAGGACTTCATTAATCTGTACTTGTTCTATACAAGAGTTATCTTGATTCTATTCTATTCTAGTCTAGGCTCATATCTTTATTGTGATAGTTGTTATCTATTTAACACTGAATAATATATATAAAGAGTAATTTTTAAATACTTTCATAGATTTTTTTTAAGAGTTTTCATTAGTAAAAAGCAAATAAGTAATTACTTTAAGTCAAGTTATAGTAAAGGAATTTAAGTCAAATTTCTAAAGTAGCTGCCATTTTAATTACAAATAATGAAGAGGCCACGCCATTTAAGTCCTTATTTATTAGACGGTTGGAATCCAAATTTATATGACACAGCAGAACAACTAATGGCACTACAAATCCTTATGAACCGGGCCCTGGTATTGTCCCTCCGATTTTATTTGTTTCACCGAAGCTGCCTTTTTCCTTTTAACGCGGACAATTTTTAAATGGCTTACGTTTGATTCCATTATTGTGTGCCAATCACGCTGAATTACAATGTCCTTTAAGGGCGACCGAACAAAGTAGGAATCTTTATATCGTTACAAATAATTTATTTTGCGTTTTTGCATCAAGCGAACATGTTGTAAGGTTTATTTAGATGAGATTCCGTTGAATCGCTGCTTGAATTCAAACAAGTCGATTTTGACGTACTAACAGATAACAATAAGTATAGCACTCGTTGTTATATACATTATTCATTTACAATTTAGTTCGAATAGTTTGAAATGGAACCAGCTCTGTAATTGGAATGTCTTTTTCGGTATTGAAAGGTGTGTTGAGAAATTTTTTTCATTGTCTCAACTATGAATTATACATAAGCTTCCACATTGCTCGTGTTGAACACTAAATTTATATTATTTATTTAATGGTTATAAACAAAAATGTACGAGAGACATTAACGTGTTAACACATTAACGATAATGAAAGAATGTTACAAAGAAGCGCTAGAAATCAATTTACTCTGTTCTTAAAGTTGATTTTAATCTTCAAAGGGTCAGGCGAAAAAATATTAGCGGTCACATTAAAGTGCCTAATTGAGACGTGAGAGATACAAGTAACACTTTTATAAAACATTTTAAGCACACCGTGTTAGCGAGTATGCAATAAATCTCTATGTGGCCATTCTTATCTCATACTGTGGTAGCCGATAATAGCCTGTGTCAACTTGCTTGAAAATTTAAATATAAACAACTTAAGTACTTTAGTATCAATTTAAAAGGCGACCGCAGCATTATCTGGCAGTTGTCATATTTCCAAGAGCCGATAGCGCCTACTTATTATATCTTGAGATATTTAATATTGTTTGAATAAGAAAGCTGCTATATATAAATAGCTCATTCCTATACTTGTTTAGTTATGTGTTAGTTTAATTTTGAGTATTATTTTTGATATACTCAAATCCATAAGTGTTGGTCATGTTTAACACCATATATAAGGGAGCCGTACGAATAAATCGTATTAATAATTAGGAAGCCATAACTCTTATTGACTCGATAAAATACTAAAATAATTCATATCAATGAAGACAACAGGAAAATGTGTAAAATTACTAATATTAAAAAGATTTTTTGTTTTATCCCTTAACTTATAACAAATAAAGTCGGAAATCGATTGAACCGATTTACTTCTGCAAGCCCAGCCATTTATCTTCTCTTTACACTCAGACGCAATTAATCAGGAGGCGTTGTCACATGCATACTGCTCCTAAGGTTCAAAAACACCGTAAAATACCTTCAAACGACATTAAACCTAAATTCAATCAGTTTGGTTGCAATTTGCCTTGAAAATTACTTGGGGCTTTAATAGCTGCGTCGCTGATGGTACAGCACAGTGTGATAAAGAGAAAAAGATGATTTCGAGCTAATTATCGACAATGTACCGATTTTTTTTGCGACCACTTAACACCTCCTCTGTCAAATTGTTTTATTTTCGATGCAATCTTACTTAGAAATGCCATCGTGCTATTGGAAAGGCCATAAAGGCTTTACTTATCACACAAATACCTTTTCTGACACAATTAAGTTTGAATTATTTTATTTGGCAGAAGTGTGAAATGCTACTATAAGTTTTTACTGCCTCGTTATCTTACTTCTAAAATCTCATATTTATATAGTATGTATGTATAAGTATGAAGAAAAAATTATGAATGCCTTCCCATTTCATGTTATAAAGGGTATTTGAATGTTTTAAATATATCCGTTGCACTAAAAAATGTATTATATACAATAACATTTTTCGATGAAAGTTATATTTAAGACTATAACCTGTTAATTAATTAGAGGATAAACTAAACGCTTGCTGTCCTCTCAATGCTATTATATCAGCGACCGCACAGAAGACTTGTCAATTTCATATAAAATAACCTTTATTAATTACGATTCTTATCTAGATAGCACTTGGACAATTATTTGTGTATTTGTAAAGGAAATTGAAAAGTGATAGCTTGAACCTTTATAAATATGCATAGGAATATAACTCTAACTTATTACGGAATAAGGATCAAAATTCATAGATGTGATAAATGATGTCTTGCGAATTGTACATAATGTTAATAGTATGGCGGTATTATTATCATATTTCATTCATTGAATCGTATGTTGCAGCAAATTAATACTACAAATATTACATTAATAATTTGTTAGAGAAAAACAGTCGGGAATACTGTTTCTGGGACCTGATGCAATTAATATACCTTATAAGAATATGATCATTAATTTCAAAGTTAAATAGAAAACTTTTTCATGACTTTCATCGCTTATACTAAACAAATTTCTCTCATTTCCAGATGTCAGCGATAGACCCTGACTGTGGTGTAAACGCTATTGTCAACTACACTCTTGGAGACTTCCTAGCACGCCAGTTTTCCATCAAGGCTGATTCAGGAGAGCTTTGTGTATCAGCACCATTGGACTATGAGGCAAATTCAGATTATGAATTTCCTGTTATCGCCAGTGATAGAGGTGAGTGTACTTAAGAAATAGTATTAGTTATAAATAGACCAATTTAGTTTCATCTTTGCTTTATCCTCGTCACCTGTCATTATAACACCATCAATGTATTAAGTAGGAACAATGACCGCTGTAGAGTTTTTGTCTTCCCATTCATTATCAATTGGAAGCAATAAGTTTAACAGTGACAGTATAGCTATGCATATATAGTATGAAATAAAGCACCGGCGAAATGCCAGGGGAATAAATTCCAAAAGTGTCGGCTCTTGTCCTGTCGCTGATTTATGGAACGAGTATATTGAACTATTACTATAGGTTTTTATTTCGAACGGCGGCTGTCACTGCAAGGGATTTTCGGTAGTAGTTTTGGCATCCGTTAATGAACATTCTTTAAACTAATTATTTCTGTTGTATCTAGAAAAATGTTTATGTTTTGAATGGTGTCAAACTCAGAAGATAAATGTAAGGATTAAAAGATTACGTGAGATCAAATTTCTATTACCTTTAGCTGAACATAATAATGATTAACAATATTTAATTTAATTTATCATACTATACAACTGTTCTTATGAAGTATTCCACAAAACAGACGTGTATATTTTTATTATGCACAACAATTTACAAACCTCATCCGAGCACGGCGAACATCATTTTATTATCACAAACATGTAACGAAAACGCGTTGACATCCGTATAAATCAACCGCCTGTCAATTAAACATAGCATTACAACAATACACAGACAATCAAGAGACCAATTATTTATTTATTCGCAGGGGGCCTGTCCACGACCGCAATGGTGAAGATTCAACTCCTCGATATAAACGACAATGTTCCGGCCTTCACTGTGAAAGATTACAACGTCTCTCTGAAAGAGGGAAGGATATCTAGCAACGAGCCTATAGTGGCTGTAACAGCAAGTGATGCTGATTCAGGCAGATTCGGGACCGTCACGTACAGAATAGTCAACGGGAACGACAATGACGTGTTCAGAATAGATAGAAGTACCGGAGAGATATTTATAACGAAACCGTCGTTGATACAAGCAAGTGGAAAGTTTGATTTAGAGATATCAGCAACGGACGGAGGTGGATTAGCAGCACCACAAGGAGCCACCGTCCACATTAACGTCATCCCGGCTGGTGTCGGTTCAGCGTTGTTTGATAAACCAAGATATAATTTCCGCGTGCGAGAAGATGTTAGAAGCGGAACGATCGTTGGAAATCTCAAGGCCACGGCTGGCGGTAAGTTAAATATTATATTTCAAACAGAATCTCTTCTTTCCTTTATAAAAATAAATTTAGGTCATACATACAACTAAATAAGGTACACTAATTAACACGTCGAAATGTAAATAATGCGGTGGCTGAATCTAGAAATTGGTTAATAAAAATATGCAGTACTTTTTGTATACCATGCATATGAATGCTAGAACATATTGTAATGAAGGATGAAATAAGATACAATTATTTCGTTAAATTTTACAGACACACAATACAGATCGATAAGATTCTAACAATGGGAAGTCTGTAAGCAAACAGCCCCGACGTTTGGTATTACGTACAAAGAATATCACTTAGAGACCTAGTAAATATTAATGTTTGAAAACAGTTGACTACCGAGTAATCGAGTTAGTTAAAGCTCTATTTTGGCTTACAGATTTATCAATATTGGTTCTATTCATGATTTTAAGTAGAAAAACGATAAAAAAGTGCCTTTTTCATGTACCCATGATTAATGTTAATTACACATACAAACTTTTAATAGAAAACAATACTAAATAGACTTTTGTTAAAAAAAATAAGCTAGTATTGCCTCGTTCAAATCCAGTATATAGTAAAAAAATATTTAGTTATATAGACGCTATCTATACGAGTAAGATATTACAATCGCAAATTAATAAGCTCGACATCTTTACTTTAGACCGGGTCTTGAAAACATTTGTGCATAAAACACGTAAGCACCATTGTCTAAGTACACTCACGACCGAGTGATGGGCAGCCGTCCTTATCCACGCTCATACTATTCTTATATGACTCTTTATACTTTCTAATCCCGGAATAACTTTGAATCGTAATCACCTATACTTTGGAGGATATAAATATATTGAAATAACGATATTTGTATGCTTTACGTATCTCAAATTTAGTATGTGGTCGATTTTAACCGATAAAATTTTTCGTTAAGTAAAAAATGCCAGAACACTTGAGACAATCCGATTGGTCAGTATGAATGTGGTATTACATTAAGTTCTGTGCAATCATTTACTTTTTTAAAATGTGTTTTACGTATCTGTAAAATTGTAAGGTATGCGAGAAATTGTTGGGGTTTTGTTATTACATGAATCAGAAACGTGTTCAACTTTAAGTCTCACTTGAACTTAAATTTTAAAACGTTTAAAAAGGTGTTAACAATTTACAAAGTATAAATAAAAGAAAGACGGATATCATAACCATATTAATGGGTCTGTTAAGTTTTTATTTATCTTGTAGAATTTTGTTTTGCGTTCTTAACAATTTCATAACTTACCTTTCTTTAATATTCTCTCAGAATTTGTATTTAAATTAATATTTATAAGTAAACTAATGTTTTGTCGTATTTCACTCACAATAACACAAGACAGAACAACCGTAACTTGTAAAATAAAATAGCTAGGACTGTAATAGTACAAATATTTATAAAATAATCTAAACAGTACATAGTGTAATAATAATCATTAAAATTTAAATACATACAAATTAAAATATTCCAAAAGACTTTACAAATGATTGCTTTCGGTTAGAACTAAAGTTATCTTGTGCTAGACCACGTTTATTCTGTTGCGAGTCGGTGCACTGTAAATCACTGAATTGCGAGCTCCGTTATACGTTGAGCACTTGTCCATGGGAATTCTATGGCTAGGCCGTTGTTGATGGCGTTTCAGATTCAAAGTTAAAGTGCCATGATTCGTGCAGTTTTCTTTCGATAAGTTAGTTGCTCTGTCGACGTAAATAGGCCTCTTAAAATGTAGTATATGCAACGACATGGGATCATTAGAAAGTACAAAATAACAGGTCTCATTTTGTACCTATTTTAGACAATGACCAGAATAAAACAGCTTCTATGTATACTACCTTTGTAAATATACAATGGAATCAATATGTCTATTTTATTAAATATTTTTTATGATGTTAAATATCAACAAGCGAATATATATTATATGTACTCAAATGCAAATCTTGTGTGGCACAGTGGTATCAATAAATTGTTAAGCAATTAACCCTCGATCAGAGGCAGCGGTATTGCAAATCAAAATCTTTAGATTGAGAAGATACCGCTTAAAAATTATCCAGCATTGTATGGTTTGCGTTTGGTGCAAAGTAAGAGAAGTCACGTTTCTAAAATCTATTCTGTATATAAACTAAGCGTGTATTAAAATTTTGTCTAGTCTAGTTATTTATACTTATAAAAGTATTCAGGTTCGATATTAGGAAATTTAATATATGAATAATGTATATTTAATAATAAAATTTGAAAGAATTAAAGAAAAACTTGGTTATCGGAGAAACTTGGTTATCTGATAAAATTATAAGATTTGTAGTACACCAAGCCGCATTATAGCTGTGTTAAGGTATAAACGATGCAATCTAACCTGTTTTAAAGGCTGTTATTTAATATTGTTTTATTATTATTCCCAGAGCAGTATATTGTATGTTAATTAATCGCTATCTTTTATAACTTAGCGCCTAAACAAGGACGGACAGAGAAGCTCAAAGTTTAATTAGAAAGAGCACCATAATATTAAACACCAATGGCCAAACGCACGCCCCCATAGGATTTATAGCCAAGTTGCCTCGAGATAAACATCCATTAATTAAAAAAATATAATTTAATGAGACCAGACATGTTTAAAATGTGATTGCCTGACTCCGGAACCAATTTGTTTCGATGTTGCTTTTAGGAGTTACGAGTTACACGGACACACATACAATTATATATTTTAAGGAGGACAGTTCAGTAATAATATTGGTTACAAATAAAAATAAAAACTAAATACAATCCTCTTTGTTGTGAATTGTTTAATTAATGAATATAAAATTAATATACAAAATGATGTACATAAAAATTATCCCAGGGTAAAATTAAAAATATGTCTAGATACATAAACAACATTTGTAATACTTTAATCTTCAGAATACAAAAAACGAGTTCGACCAATTGTAATTTATCATCACATAATAAAATGAGATTTTCTAAAGTTACGCAATAAAAGGGTTAATGAACACGCGTGTGGTCCGACAGCTAACATTTAATCGATATTAGATTAGAAACACCTCCAGTTACGAGCTAACAATTATACATCTATAAGCTGATGCATCCAATATTTGAATCACATAAAAATAAATACAAATATGAAGAAAATTATAAGAGAATTAAGGTGGTCTATACTGGAAAATAGATAAAGACATTGCAAGGATAGAACAGCTTAGCTTCGCATAAGTATATATGCCTTGTTTATAAATCATTTTAGGGGTTAAAAGTCAAAGCAAACTCAGTGCGTTATTACTAAATGCAAATCTTGGGTATGATTACAAAATGCCATAGAAAATGCAGTATTAGCTACTTTGTAACTAAGGAATGCATAGTAACTTATTAACGACATTACGATTTTACGCTTTGCATTTCAATAACTTTGTGTTTCAATTCGTAATTCATTTTTAATTTCTACTCATATGAATGTCAAAATAGTTGCTTTCTTATCTAAAAGTAGGGTGTTTTATTGTTTATCTAAAGTTTTATCGAAAATATGTAGTTGAAATAATAAACGTTTTTATTTTTTATATATCGAAAAATCAAAATGTGGTTCACGCTTTCTTGCAAAGCAACACGACTGAAAATTTGAAATTCAATCCCAAGATATCCAAGGATACACCCGCGGAGTCGAAAACGCTTGGTGCAGCCGAATAAATACAACCTCGAGTCGAGGTCGACAAACCGAATCCTGGCGACAGTTTTTGCGAGGATGTTTCTATACTTCTTTTTTGATGCCAGCCACAATTATTTCCAAGTTTTTTTCCCAACGTTATTTGGATGGACTGCAAGTGAAATTGTTTACACGATTTATGTGTTAAAATCTTAAGCGATTAAGTGTTTATTTGCAAAGTCCACGATGGCACCCGTTGTTCATGGCTATACTTAAATTATTATCGCAAGATTTTACTTTTTACCATTTCAATTCCTTACCCTTCAACGGCTTTATTTATTTTAGTGTTTCTTCTATTACATTCTTCAGAATGTAATTTATTTATTTTATAACCGAACCTGTTTTTAAGGGTCCTATAATAAAAAAAGATTTTACATTTCTTTACTTCTCAATACTTTTTAATTAATTTGAATAAACATACAGATGTCGTGACTGATATTTGTCACATGAGCCAGCTCTCTCCCTTTAGAGATAATCATTCAGATAATTAATTCATTAAACTCAAATCGAGAATCAAATAATTCGCATAGGCGATCTTTACAACTCTTAATTGATGCCAAATGTAGCCTCGTGAGCGAGATAATCGCGGTGCCACTAAAGATTTCAATTTAGAAGGGTATTTCTGAATATATTTTGAAACAGGACAAGTAAGCCACTTTGTGTATTTAGCTAATGAATTAAGACCTGCACAAAGGTTACGAACACCTGTCCGAAGTACAACATAGCTGATTCAGAAGAGATAGCGTAAATATTTTCCCATAAGGTTCGAACTAAAAATTACTCAAACAAAGTACTTTCTTATCGAATATGTAACAATAAATAAACTTCTTTTAAATGCTTTATATACTTTTTAAATATAAATTTAATATTTTTCTGTATCGCTTATGAGCGTATATACCAAATACGTTAGTATCTGTGACCTTCTAATAAACCAAGAAAGCAGTAAATTGACTATTCAAAAAGGAACACAACGTAACAGTCGGTTCTTAAAATCTTCGAAATAAAACAATCGCATCAGGCTCTATAAAGAGCTAAAGGACAAAAGGAGGTCGCGGGAGTGCCGCAGGGGGGAACTCTCGGACCAGTTACAGAAACAAAGACTGCTGGGCATGTCGCCGAATAAAACCGTATATCAATCTCATTGCGTCAACTGTCCTGCCGAAAACGACCGACGAAAAAACGCATCCGCAAAAAGAAAACCAGAAAAAAATATATACGACAATGAATCGCTTACACTGTGAGAAGTGCCAATTAAAATTTGATAGATATAAAGCGGTATTCGCATGTCGTTCGGCTTCTGTAAATAGGTTTTGTGAATTTATGTATCGCTGGGAAGAATATATTATCTTTGGAATTTATAATGTGCTTATATAAAATTAATATTAATATTTTATATTCGTTCAAAATGTATTCAAAAAATATATAAACGAGAATGTATCCCTTAAACGTTCGTTCTGTAACCACCGTAAGTTCTAAGGTAATATTTTAAGGACCTTTCGACCTTATGAGACTAGATCGCTCCGAGATAATACATTTCTATCGCCGCGTCGCCTTGCTTAAACAAGACATAAATGTTCCTAAGATAAAGTATTACAGGCTATCCGAAGTTGAAAGTAAAACTATATTACATACGTATTTATAGCTTTCTTAGTTTGATAGTCATGGTGCATTGAGATATGTTAAATATTGTTCACTGACATCGTTTACATCAAGCTATGTAGAAAACTTTTATTTTATCGAAGTGTCATTCTTATAATAATATTATGGACGGTATTTTATTTATTTTAATCAAATTGAACTTGTAATACAATTCAATATAATAAAAGAAATCATACGGTGTATGCTTACATAAAAATATGTAGTTTATATATATCAGACGTATATGACTGTGTCAGGAATATAATTTCTCAATACCAGCCTGGTTAATTATGTGATAACAATCAAAGCGATTGTTTTTAAATAATTGTTGATCTGTCATTGTGTTCGTGTCTCAAATCTAAGTAAGTAATTATCGGCGTGTATCGAATGTACGATATAACCTGTTTGATGCAACATTGTTGCTGCATGCCTTGATCACTTAGAAGCTGCTATTGATTCCTTTATAAATTGAATGATGACATTGATTATGTTCTTTGCGAAATAAAAATACGATAAATATAAAGTTTATATTTTGTTTAGACGCATATTAATAAAATATAAGACAAAGGATGTTACTTTATGAATAAATAGAAGTAAGTTATATTAGTAACTCAGATGTAAATTTCATTTTTCTTTATAGGGTTTTCTAAAGCAATATTTAAATGGTTATATTTGTTTCAGGTAAACAACTAGTGCGCTATAGCATTATATCAGGGGATATTGACAATCACTTCACTATAGAAACACATACAGGGGCCATTAGGACTTCAAAGTCATTAGATCGGGAGACAACATCGTCCTACTTATTAAATGTTAGAGCTGCCACAGGAAACCCGCCAAGCTATGATCAGACACAGGTACACTAATTATACCGTATCCTTTAAATTAAACTAATATTTTTTGCATATACTATGCGACTTTATTTTTTATCACGGGCAGAGAGATCACGGATGCTAAAAAGTAGCCGAAACTTCGGGAGTATTTAGTTTTTTACAATAGTAAAGTCGCGTAGTATATCTAAAAAATATTAGTTTCATTTAAATGGATAAAACTCGCGAAAATCTTAAATCTCATTATACCGTAGCCTATATAACAATTATGAACTGTCCTTACTAAAAATTTTTTTTCGCTCATAGGTACAAATAACGTTAGAAGATGTTAATGATAATGTACCAGAATTTGGCACTTCATCAGTTAGAGTGTCAGTGGCTGAATCAGCACAAATAGGTTCTATTGTGTATGCTGCGAGGGCAACAGATGAGGATGAAGGAAAAAATGGAATGATTACCTACCAACTGGTGTCAGCAACAGGGCCTGCTAATACTTTTGCTGTAAACTCACAACATGGATTGGTTACGTTGTTAAGGTATCCTGTTTAAAATATATTGATTAATATTATGAACTTAAAAGTAAAAAAAAGTATGAAAAGTATTTGATTATTTTTCTTTTTTTTTAACTTTGTATATTTTTTGCAGATTATTGGATTATGAGAACCTCGTACGTCACACAGTCATAATATCAGCTCAAGACGGTGGGAACCCTCAGCTGAGTGCTAACCTGACTCTTGTCGTTGATGTCCAAGATATTAATGACAACAGTCCAGTTTTTGAGCACGACACTTACACTGCTAATGTCTTAGAATCGGATGCTGTTAAAACTAAGGTAAGAACTTCTCAATCCCAAATTCGAAATATGTAGTATTAATATGGTATGTAATATTTGTGTTTGTTTTTATATTCTTTATAAATTTAATTCGTTTATGAATGGTTAATAATGTACTTAATATAGGAAGTGTGAGCCCTTATTTTATGATTTATTATATAAATCAAAGTCACATAATTTCTTGTTGGATCATTTTCTTCAATATTTATGTATTACAAATACATGCTATATGTCCATATACATATATATGTATGTGTTAAGATTTAAAATATATACCAATATAAAATAAAAAAATACTTTTCAGATATTAGAAATACAAGCTATAGACAAGGATACTGGTAACAATGCTCGCATAACCTATCGCGTGGTATCAGAGAATAATACAAACGAAGAGCATTTTAGAGTCCAACCGAGTACTGGTTGGGTTTACCTCGCTAAGGCACTCGATAGAGAGACGATAGCTAAACACAAAATGACAATAATAGCAACAGACAATGGCATCCCACCGCTGTCAGCGACTGCAAGCCTTATTGTCAATGTTGTGGATGCTAATGATAATGATCCAGCATTCTCACAGGCTTCTTATGAATTTCTTGTTGAGGAAAATCAAAAAGTTGGTGCTTTCGTTGGAAAAATCTCTGCCACTGATGAAGATATAGGGGACAATGCTGTTATTAAATACAGTCTGTTTCCTTCAAATACTAGCTTCGTAGTCAATCCATCTACAGGTATTTATAATTTAATTCTATAAAATATTTTCTTTTGAGTCACACTCAATAGTAAAGTGAGATATATTTTCGATAGTAGTGGTCAGTTTGTTTGTACTTTTTAAATGGTCTGTTCTACATCATACCTATTACGATAATTGCCATTAGGGCAGAACGATTTATTTAACAACATTTGACTTTAAAACAATGAAATTTAACTTGATTTTATCGAGTGGAGCATCCTCACTAGTATTTGATCTCTGCAAGAATTATCCCTGCCGCTAACCACTCAGCTTTGTTTACGTTGTCGGTGCCTTTGAAAATTAAAACCCAAAGTATGTTGTGACTTAAGACTCATCGACTAAATAAATATACTTGAATAAACAAAACTGCATTAATACCTGCACAATTTAAAGAAATAGGGAGCAGTCTATAGTTATTGTTTGTCGATCTTTTTATGAACGTTGCGTAGTTTTAAATTACAGTTTTAGTTCTCATATTGTTTGTTGATATATATGTTATATAAAATCAATTTATTTTAAATGTATCTGATCTCATTAGACGTGAAAATTTATTTAGTATATAAAGCGGGTAGGGCCTGTTCATGAGACTTGATGGCCGGTTTACGATTGAAATCTGAATTTCGATATGGAGCAATAAAAGATGGGGGTAGTTATCGCCTTAACTGACTGATCAATGGTGCGGTGTTCCATCTCAATTTGGCTTATCAGAGATCGACACCCCGAAGCTAGTTAGCGCATCTTTAGCGACCCAGCTCCAACTCGAAATAAATCATTGCCAATGACAACTGTATGCAGTCGGTCCTACTGATAGGGAATTCAGATTTCAACAGGTGCTTTTTCGGCGGGCGACCTCTTATGTACATAATCGCTCCTGACTTGTTTGTTTTATACGTCGTCGGCACTTTAAAGATGGTATTTGACGGAGAATTTAGACACTTAAATCAATTGTTAGTGCCAATTACTTTGAGATTTCAACATTTAGGTCATAAATAAGGATTCTTAGCTAAAACCAACGTAAATATAATTTTCAATGCCATAGAGAAGATGTTATTTCTCATAGTAAAAACATAAAGTGTATTTCTATTCACATTAATTCAATAAACTTGACATGTTATTTATACGAGATAACTTTCGATAGTTTATCATGATGACTATTTACTACATTTTATAAACAGTATTCGCCGTTGATTTATAGGCCTACAGAGACATCTTTAAATATAAAACAATAAATGCAATTTATATTTTTATGTCGACTTCTTATACATATAGCCATTACATGAGACAGCGACTATGAATTAATGAGTGTCAATTTAAAGTTATAAATGTCGTTGCATGCACATTTGCCGTGACCCGCCATTAACTATTATTAAAATATTGCTATGTAGGAGCCTCGCCATTCTCTCATAAGTTTTATTACGCTCCCCACCACGCCAGATACTGTCGTCGACTGTTTAATGTTCATTTTATAAATGTATCTAGAGGACCCTAGCTTTATAACAATTAAACAAATGCATATAGTATTTTTCCCAGAATAAATTTTATCAAAGTATGTAGAGAATCGCCGTAAAACAATATATTAATTACTAGCTTATGGTAAACACAATTATTACATAACATGCTTCCATAAAAAGTAACGACAATGTTGATACTTGATATACAAAAATACTATAAAATTTAAAAACATATAATTTTTATGTATCCGCCTATAAAATACATTCTTATGTTATATTATTGATACCGAAAACTTGGATTCATTGTTTGCTCAGGGAAAATAACTTTTTCCCGGGGCTCGCATCGTCATTGCTCATTACGACGACCCAGACACATCTTATTATCCTTTGACAGTTTTCATCCGTCTCTGGAAATAACTGCTCACATTCGAACGGAATAAAGATTGATTTTCTATACGATACACAAATTCACAATGATCGTCCTTCCCATTTTCTGTCACGAAGATTTAAGGTTCCTAATAAGGAATGCATGAATCATAAGTATTCAATTCGTATTGAACGAACTTTTTATGAATAACGAATTTTAGATTCTTTAAAATAATATATTTAGTTTCAATGTCTAGTCAGTTTATAATCTAAAAATCGACAGTGACTAAAAATAATCTACATAATTTACATTTATAATAATATGAAATTTTTGTTGCAGGTGTTATTACAGCGAAAGAAGTTTTAGATAGAGAATATAAAAATACTTATTTACTTTTTGCTGAAGCAAGAGATCAAGGGACCTTGCCCAAGTCGGTTCGTGTTCCAGTGACGATTAAAGTTACAGATGTTAATGACAATTCTCCTGAAATAATAGATCCAAGAGAAGATGTAGTTAGTGTAAGGGAAGAGCAGCAACCAGGCGCAGAAGTTGCCAGAGTCAAGGCTATTGATAGAGATGAAGGTGTTAATGCCTCTGTAATATATTCTATTTTAAATGAAAGAGATATGGATGGATTTGGAGTATTCGTTATTGATTCAAATACAGGCGTTATAAAAACAAGCACTGGTAAGAAAGAAAAATGTATTTCAGGTAAAAATATACGCATACAGAATCCGTTTCTTAACATTATATTTGTTTTAGTATTGGACCATGAAGAAAGATCAATTTATCGACTAACTGTAGCTGCAACAGATGGCGGAAATCCACCAAGACAAACAGTAAGACAGTTAAAAGTTGAAGTTTTAGATTTGAATGATAACCGTCCAACATTTACAAGTTCCAGTTTGACTTTTAAGGTTAATATGTAACTTTTTTATCACTTACATCTATACTTATGCAAAAATAATGAAGCAATTTTATAAATAAAATTATCATTTTACAGGTTAGAGAAGATGCAAAAGTCGGTCACGTAGTAGGCAAAGTTGTATGCTGTGATAGCGATATAAATGACAATATTATTAGTAATGATGAAGAAAAACAGATATCATATTTACTTATGCCCCTTACATCTGACCACTTACCCGGTACCTTTGAAATAGATAGAAGAACTGGTTCTTTAGTCGTTGCGAGGCCATTAGATAGAGAATTACAGGATGAATATAGACTTGAAGTGAGGGCTTTAGATACATCGGCCACAAATAATCCTCAAAGTAGTGCTGTAGCAATACGGATAGAAATAATCGATGTTAATGATAATGCTCCTGAGTGGCACGAGGATCCCATAAATATAGATGTATCAGAGATTACGAATATTGGTTCAACTATTTACAATTTTTCCGCAAAAGATGCTGATTCGGGTTCAAATGGAGAACTAAATTTTCATATAATTTCGTCACAGCCTGCTTCAAATAATGTTTTCAACTTAGATTCCCTCACTGGCACCCTTACTTTGAATTCTCATCTCGATTTTGAGGTATTAAAAGAATATTGGTTGGTTGTTGAAGCTACAGACCTCGCAACTAATGTTTCTGAGAGATTAGTAACTTCTGCGACGGTTCACATTTCTGTACTGGATGCTAATGACAACACTCCTACCTTTGTGTCGGCGAATAAAGTATCGGTAACATTAAACACTTTATCCGGTACCCTTTATCAAGCTTTGGCGGTCGATAGTGATTCCGGAGAGAATGGGAGACTATCGTATTACATATCTGGAGGGAACGATTATGCTTATTTTTCTATGGAGTATGATACAGGAAAATTAACTTTGACGAACAAATTTTCTTCTGATATATCAAAAGTGAGGCCAGGAGTTTATAAGCTTAATCTGACAGCATCGGATCACGGGGTCCCTTTTCCAAGGCAAAGTCATATGAGTTTGTTGTTAACTCTACAAGAATCAACGAATGTCCCACCGAGATTTACCGATTCCTATTATAGAGCTAATATCAGTGAAGACATTCGTCCTGGTAGTTTTGTAACAAGACTTTCAGCTAAATCATCTCGAGGAAATACAGGTAAATGATTTTGAAAATATCTTTTAATAAATAATCCATTTATTCATTAAAACTCTTTAAGAATGTTATTAATAAATAATTTCTTTTAGGTGCCCTTAATTTCATGATACCATCCAGTATGGCTGGAGACAAATTTTCAATAGACGAACGCCTTGGTACTGTTACTGTTAAAACTAAAATAGACAGAGAAGAAGCCGATCAATATATATTTCCAGTGTATGTAACTGATTCGAGTACTTTTCAATCGACAGCCAATTTCGATGTAGCAACTGTGTCTGTGAATGTATTGGATGTTAATGACAATTCACCGACATTCAAAATTGGCTCCTGTTATACTTTGACTGTACCAGAAAACAATGAACCAGAAGTAATACATACTGTAACAGCTACGGACAAAGATATAGGAGCTAATGGCGTTATCACGTACAGCATCTCATCTGGTAACAATGGAAATAAATTCACAATTGATGCTACAACCGGGAAATTAACAGCCAAAACGTTAGATCGAGAAACGCAGGCAAAATATGATTTAACAATTGTTGCGTATGATCACGGCTCTCCAGTTGCCTTACAAGGAGCTTGCAATTTAACAGTTATGGTAGAAGATCAAAATGACAATGATCCCGTATTTGATACTGGTCATTATTCCGCCACTATTCCTGAAGACGCACAAATCGATACATCTATTATAAAAGTTAGAGCAACAGATGCTGACTTGGGATTCAATAAACGCATTGTCTATTCTCTTGCTAATGAGAGTCAAGGATTATTTAGGATTGACAATAAAAGTGGCGTAATTTATACTACAGGGTAAGTTATAGTTTAAGCATATAGCTTAATTTAAAATAATAAGCTTATTTACAATAGTTCAAAGAGATTTTAATTACTGAATTATTTTTCTTAATTAACAAATTTATGTTTTTTTTCAGTTATTTTGACAGGGAGAAAACAAGTATTTATCATTTTGAGGCTGTGGCCACTGATCAAGGACGATATATAGCTAGATCACAAAGAGTTTCGGTGGAAGTAATAATAAACGATGTAAATGATAACAAACCCATCTTCACCAAATATCCTTTTAGAGAACAAATGGCCACTTTAACCCCACCCGGTCAAAGTTTATTGCGAGTTTCTGCAACTGACAATGATATAGGAATTAATGCCGAAATACTTTATGAACTCTTGGATACATCAAGTAATAAATTTAGGATAAATCCAACTACAGGTATTTTGACTGCAACACAAAGTCTTGCCAGTGAAAATGGTAAACTTATACATCTTAAAGTAATGGCTAAAGATAAAGGAAGTCCACCCCAGAGTACTATAGGCCTTATAGAGATTAGAGTTGGAGATTATAATGATCAAAATCCAAGTTTGACCTTTCAAAATAATACATATAACATAACGTTAGAAGAAGGTTCTGCATATGGAAAGGAAGTTTTACAAGTAACAGCGTTACGGAGTGATGGTAGGCGTCAAAGGATTATTTATGAGTTCGGCAATGGTAATGATCAGTACGAGTTTGAAATTGACTCAAACACTGGCGTCATAAGAGTAAATAATTCTGCTAATCTAGATTACGAATCTTATCCGGGACCAACTAGGAAACTTGTAGTAGTCGCTCGAACAGAAGGATCCCCTGCCTTATATGGGTACTGTCAAGTAATAGTAAATCTTTTGGATCAAAACGACCATGCGCCAAGATTTACACAACAACAGTATATAGCGAATGTACTTGAAGGAAATACCAAAGGTGAATTTGTGGTACAACTATCAGCAAAAGACGGGGATCGAGGAGCAAATGCCCGAATACTTTATCATATCGTAGATGGAAATCATGATAACGCATTTATAATTGAACCTGCTTTCTCGAGTTCAGTTAAAACTAACATCGTTTTGGATCGTGAAATCCGCGAGACGTATAAGTTAACTGTCATAGCGACGGATGAAGGCAACCCACAAATGACGGGCACCGCCACTCTGCGTATCAACGTTGTGGATATAAATGACAATCAACCAACATTCCCACCGCCAAATGTCATTTCTGTATCAGAAGGTTTGTTTTAGTTTTCTTACCTACTTTAATATTCGTCTTTAAATTGCTATAAGGCGGCCTATCGATATTTCGATATAAATTGGTAGAACAAAAAGCGTTTTACAAAGAGAGAGGCATTTTACATAATTTGTATTCCCGACTCCGCGGCTGCCTTACATTGCGACTTTTTGATTCCAACGCCGAGATTAAATAAAAGAGACTCCTTTAGGATCAATATTTATTGGACGGTATTACATTTTTTTCGAGTGCATGTTTCACCAGTGCCTCCCGACCAACGGTTCCCTCTCTTTTTGTTTCTTTGTTTTTATATCATTGTACTGCCGTCGAGTTTTATTTTAGAGAATTTTATTTTGTGAATCTTTAAAGTGGCAGCGGAGCGTCTGCGTGTATAACTTTTTTTTTATTTACTTTGTTGTTCTTTTACAGGAACGGAAGTCGGCTCGGTGCTTACATCTGTTACTGCAAACGATGTTGACACATACCCAGCTCTAAAGTATGCAATTGTTGATGGAGATAACACTTTTTCTATAGATAGATATAGCGGAAAGATTGTTTTGAATAGGCCACTAGATTACGAGAACAAAAAGATATATGAAGTCAATATAAGCGCTTCGGATAGCGAGCACGTTGCTAGAACTACGCTGACAATAAAAGTAACTGATGTTAACGATAACACACCCGTTTTTGACGAAATAACCTACAATAGAGTTTTACCAGGTAACTATGAATGAAATATTATTTTAAAATTACATATGTAGATTCATATTTGTAATAATTGTATCAAAATTATATTATAATTAATTATAATCAGAACTATTTTTGAAAATTTGATTAAAAACTTTTGTTGAACATTCTCGTCACATTCAATTAGTAACAAGCAATATGTTTATGTTTTACAGAAGGCAGCGGAATCCTAGAGATAGGTCGCGTCAGCGCAAAAGATATAGACAGTGAAGAGAATGGCAAGATTACTTACAGTATTCTTGATCCAAGCCCTGGTTATTATATTGATGCTGAGACAGGAGTTTTGTTTGTCAATTATAGTGCCTTACCAGGAAGTAAGAGAGATAAACAAATAGCTGTTATAGCCACAGACCACGGCAAGCCTAATAGAAGCGCTGTTGCATCGTTTCGAATAAGTACTGGAGCTTCATCAGAAATCAAACCATTTATCGCACAGGATACATATAGGTATTTAATGAAATAATATTTTTGAAATTACTCTTTATTAAGCAGCAAGTTTAGAATTTATTTATCTTATAAGAATGTGGTTAAAAACTTACTGTTTTTTTTTTCGTTTTTATACATATTCTGATCAATTTTATTAGTAAGAAAATAAACTTATTTCAATTAGACTAGACTAGGCAACTACTAAATATATACAAAAGTTCACAGTGTTAGTGGTTTATAAAGTATTTGTAATATTAAAATTATTATTTTTTAATTTTCAGAATCTCAGTTAGTGAAGACTCTGAAAAAGGATCAACACTTCTTCAAATTGGCGGAATTAATGATATTTTAAAGAAATATAATCTCGACTTCCATATAATATCTGGTAACGAAGGAGACATGTTTGATGTAACATCGGAAGGGACTTTGGTTTTGGTGAATAGATTGGATAGAGAGACACAAGATTCCTACATTATCGGCCTAGCTGCTGTTGAAAAAGGAAAAGTTATGTCATACAGTCAAAACAAATCGTCTATAACGATTTACGTTACGGTCACAGACGCCAATGATAACGCACCTGTATTTTCTACCAGTGATTTCGACCTTTCCGTCAGTGAGGACGTCAAAGTTGGTCATACGCTGACTCAATTGACGATTAACGATGCTGACTTATATGGAACACCTAATTCCGCTGTTGTATTTAATATTACATCCGGAGATGACAATAACTTCTTTTATATACATCCTACAACTGGATCATTAACAGTGAATAAGTCACTCGATTATGACACTGGTAAATCTAAACATAAGCTTATAATAGTTGCCTGTGATTTAGGTACACCATGTCTTTGCAACGCCGTTTTTATTAAGGTACAAATTCTTGATGAAAATGATAACACACCAACGTTTCCCGTAAGTGAATATTTCGAAACGATAGGTGAAAATGAACGAGTAGGAACTTCGGTATTCACGGCCAGAGCTACAGATTTAGACAAGGGCAAATATGGCATATTAAATTACTCTATAGAACCAATATCGAGTAATTACAATAGAAATGATGATTCTTGGAAAATGTTTCAAATAGACCCAGTTACTGGACTTGTTAACACTAATGCAGTCTTCGATTATGAACAGAAAAATAAATACGAGTTTTCTATTAAAGCTTCCGATCTGGGTGGTAAAAGCTCGTCCGTAAAAGTAAGAATTGATGTGGAGAGCCATGATGAATTTTATCCTCAGTTTACACAAAAGACATACAACTTCGGAGTGCCAAAATCTGGTTCATTGCCAGCTGGTTATATCATTGGACAAGCAACAGCAACAGACAAAGATAAAGGAATTGATGGTCGAATAGTATATCAATTATCAACTTCACATTCATACTTCAAAATTAACAGAACTACGGGTGTGATTATTTTAAAGAAGAAGGTGGATTCAGTTCAAAGCTTATTTGGTTCAGACAAATCTATAAGTTTGGTTATTACCGCTAGTTCTGGTAGACAAGGCTCCTTAACGAACAAGACTGCTGTAGAGATATTATTAGATCCATTAGCAGTTGTTTCTGATCATCCTAATATGATAAATGATACATCCGTATCGCAGAGCAGTGGATTATCAGATTGGGCATTGGGATTACTCATTGCATTTATATTTATAATTATTATATTCGCTGCTGCATTTTTGTTTTTACATATGAAAAACAAAAGACATAAGAAAGTTAATAAGCCTGGATTAAATTCAGAAGGAGTCGGGGCTACAAATAGCTATGTGGATCCGAGTGCTTTTGACACCATACCCATAAGAAATACCGGTCCCGTTAATTCTGCTAATCAATTTGCACCTCCAAAATATGACGAAATACCACCGTATGGAGCACACACAGCGAGTTCAAATTCTGGTGCAGCAACTACTTCTGAACTTTCCGGGTCCGATCAATCAGGTTCTAGTGGGCGAGGTTCGGCCGAAGATGGTGAAGACGGGGAAGATGAAGAAATAAGAATGATTAACGAAGGTCCCCTTCAGAGAGAGTCTGGTATTCACAGACAAGTCGGCGGCGTCGATGACGACAATCTTTCAGATGTTTCTGTACATAACACTCAGGAATATCTTGCTAGACTAGGAATTGTTGATACAGGGACCGGTGGAGGTGCTTCAACGTCATCCAGGAGAAACGATAATGTTGGTAATAAAGAGACTATGCTCCACCATGGTGCTATAGACTCTATGCATATATTTGATGAAGATGGAGCACACGAAAATGATATTACAAATTTAATATATGCTAAATTAAATGAAGTCACTGGAAGTGAAAGGGCCAGTAGTGCCGATGAAACTAGTGCAGCTGTCGATAGAGCAATGGCGTTAGGAGCTTTTTCAAGCGCAGCTGGTGAAAATACAGCTGTACCAACAGCTGGACCGTCGATGACGGGTAGTTTAAGTTCAATTGTCCACTCAGAAGAAGAATTAACCGGTAGCTATAATTGGGACTACTTACTCGATTGGGGACCCCAATATCAACCATTAGCTCATGTATTCTCAGAGATTGCTAGACTTAAGGATGATGCTGTCTCATTACAAAGTGGGAACAGTGGTACTTCAAGTGCTAAAAGTAAAGGAACTTCTATATCTGGAGGGAAAAGTGTTCCACCTCCGTTATTAACGACGGTAGCACCAAGAAGTTGCCCGGCCCCTTCCTTATCATGTAGACAACCACAGCACCTGTTGCCCAGGTCACCTATTAGCCACGATGTTTCTGGTGGTTTTTCGGCAGCGGCTGCAATGTCCCCATCATTTTCACCTTCATTATCACCACTAGCTACACGTTCACCATCGATGTCCCCCTTGGTAGGGCCAGGCTTGCCACCAGCACCGGGAAGTAGAAAACCACCTCACTCAACGATTAGAATGTAGTTATGTGTTTAAAATTTTGTATTAAATAATTATTTGTATATATTATATTAATACACGACTGTTTGCCTTATAAGTATTGATGTAATAGTATTTATTTAATGCCGATGTAATCGGATTAGTTCTTTAAATTAGCGTCATTTTGTGCATGTTTTTGTTTGTATTTTACTTCATTTGATAATGTGCTCAAAGTGATTATAAGTGCCTATTACCGATTTTACGGTAAATGTAAATAATGTCTTCATTCGGGTTATAACTTTAATTGTATATATTATAATGTATAGTCTAGTGCCTTGTAAAGAATTAAATGAAGACTGCCATGTTAATGATATTTGTAGCACAAACGAAACAGCTTTACTGTAAGCTATAAGACTACTTTAGGTATTCCAATTTAACTGTAAGCTTTTCTTGACTATTGAGTATCCTTTATTCATAATACAATAAAAAGTAATAAAAAACTCTCAAATCATTGTTATAAGAAAAATTAAGATATTTCTAGACCATCCATATTGATAGCAGGAATTATTAGTAGACATATATGTACTGTGATTTTCGTTTAAGTCGTATCGAAAACTCCTAAAATTATGATGAATAACTTCATTTAAAATAATTTGTATTTTATTAGTTATTTGGTGTTTTTGCACTCTTCTGAAATGAACATTACTTTTGTTATATATTTACATTGACAAATTATTTTAGATGGAGTTTGAAATATTGTAAATATAATTACTTAAGAATAAACGACTGTCTGAGATGTTTACACAAAAATAAACAAAATGTACAATTGGATATTGGTTTTATTTTCAGTTGAAAAATAGTGAAGACCACTTATTCTATGTCTTTAGGTCGTAATGATAGTACCTACTAATGTCTCAGTATTAAGAGACCGAGAAACAACGAACCCGATATCACAGTTGGATCTAAAACTACATCATATAAGTGAATTACGGTTATTATCAAACAGATACAAACATTAAATTATAATTTAATAAATTTAGCACCAATTATAATATATCCCAATAGTTGTTTGAAGTTATAGAAATATAAATATACCAGTATATAGGGACGTTAAATAATTTTGATAACATAAAGTAATACTAGCCAAATTTACAATAAATAGTGTTTACAAACTAGCTAGGAGATGCCAGTGTATTTACTTATTAAACAAATGCCTATAACTAAACATAAATAATATCTCACCGAACAAAAAAACATTTCAAAACATACTAAGTGTTAAAGGTATACTCGTGAATGTGAAACTATTGATTAATTCCATAATACTACTAATACTGTTACTTATATTCTTACATAATAATTAACACGTGATTGTTTTGATGCCATTCTAACCCTGGGTAATTTCACAGTCAACTATGAGTTTATATGCTCTTCGTTGATTATTTATGAATGAATATTGTTCTAATACAACACAGACAATCAAAACTGTTACTAAAGATACATTTATAAGCTTAAGAGTGTCCAAAACTGACTTAAAAAGCTTTCAAATCTTAGTTAAATCTAAAACAGTTACAAATGCCTAACAGTATATTGTTAAAAGTTTACAATGAGAATAGTATAAATGACAGTCTAACGTAAAGGCCCTTATAAAACAGGATCTATAATCTATTGGTATTGTGTAAATGCATGTCAATAATAACATCGTCCGATGCTATAGACTTGTTCCCGGGCGTTACTATACCTATTTCAAGTTCAGTGTTAGATGTCGGCAAACCATTAGGAAGTGATTGGTCCTGAAAAAATTAAAATAAATATTTTTCATTTTCAATATGAAAATCACATGCGGTACTTTTTTTTGTTGTTTCTAAGGTTTAATAATCAGTAGGATCTTTAAGTTATTTGGTCACATATAATGTTAAATTCTAACAAAGATATCGCTGTCTCGGAAATATTTACTTCAAAAATTAAAACCATAGCTATTATGGTATTTGTTTTCATATTTAACGTTCAATGTAGGATAAAAAGTAAGTAGTTTTCCACCAACTTCTATAAAAACTGAATAATAATCAAAACTGTAAGTATAATTCTGTTTCATTTGTCTATATTGTTAAGCTTTAGAGCATTTAAAAAGAATAATGAGACTGTTCAATACATTACCATAGAAGCAGCGTCACAGGCCATGAGTTCGTTTTTGGAAAGTTTCTCCACAACAGCCGCAGCGTAACAATCGCCAAGCATGTTGTTTGTCGTTCGTATGCGGTCACTGAAATTAAAATAATTCATGACTTAGTAAATATTACTAAAAATGAATACGGCGTATGCTATATATGTAAAGTTACTTTCATACAATTAATTTTATTACAATATTTTATTCAAAGTTATAGTCATACACAAGCCAATCCACAGCGAATAGCAGAGATACGTCGTGTGTAGGTGCGTCTACTGCCGCTAAAACTACTAACAGCAGCACCATCGCTGCTGACGGTACAGAAGCCGAAGACACTGACGCTGCCGTTGATGTTAGACTGGAAAAATGTAACGATAATTTGTTAATGAAACTGCTGCATAAGAGAAAAAGACTCATAATCATCATCATCATCAGCAGCCTATTGGAGCCCACTTCTGAGCAAAGGCCTCAACTCACGTTGAGAAAACTAGAGCATTAATCACTACGCTTTTTCAAGACGGATTATTGATTTCAAACTTATAATTTGAAATTATAAATACAAGTTTTCCCATATAAGTAGTACCTATTGGAATTAAATTGATTGTATAGATTTTGGAATATTGGAATTAAATTGTAAATAGCAATTATATATAAAATACAAATAATAATCGATCCCTTAAAGTTAGTAATAGGATAATGAATGCTTATTGTTGTATTCTTATCATTTATAAAATAATAATCAGTGTCAACACACGGTATTTAGTCACTGAATTTTCTTTCCCAAATATAATTACTTACAATATAGTAGCTAGTTGCGCGAATCCAAGATGCAAATTGTTCATCTGACATACGAAGACGCTAGCGACGGCCAGAAATAATGCTGTGCCATCCATGTTGATGTTACAACCGATAGGAAGGACGAAACGAGTGATGCGGGAGTCAATGTTCAACGGACCTTCCATAGCACGGAACGTCACTGGGAGAGCTGCAGCCCTGAGAAAGAGTTTTCCTTTAATGCCTATGAAGCGGGTAGTTTTATAATTTATTGACAATAACAATTACACGACTGGTATCTGTTTTGAAAATAAGAATTTGGATTAAAAAAACGTATGCTATTGAGAGTTATTCGTAAAAAATAAGCACTTTTCGTTAATGTAAGTTAAAACTTATGAGAAAATAAATAGATGTCAATATTGAAAAAGATCAATAGTAAATAAATAAATCGCATCCAAATATATTAATAATAATCATCTCAATCAATTTAAACGACGCTAAGAAATTTTATAGGTATGTAGAAATATAATCAAAAAGTTAACTTATTACATAAATACTCACGTGGAAGCCGTAGCTGACGCGGTAAGCATGGCTTGAGATAGTCCCCAGTAGAACTTATACGGGTTTCTTCTTAAGAAAATAAAATAGATTAACTGCATAACAATAAGTTGATAAAGAAATACCCCAACTGCGACTGTAGCGATAAACCATGCCAGTTGGGACATAACTTGGCCTGAAAGACATTTTGAATAAAATACTCGTAAATATCTTTAATTATTACCCTTCAATTCATTTTAAATTAAACTTTTGAAATAATACTTACCAACATTGCTTACACCAAGAATCTTTCCAGCTATCACGCTACTGACCCCAACAGGAGTAAACCACATTACACCAGTAACCATTTTCATAATAACTTCAAAGATGGCTTGGAAGAAGTCAATAACAACTTTGCCTTTCGGTCCAAGTGTCCCTAACAAACTTCCAAATACGAGACAAAAAAATACTAAGCCTAAAGTGTTAGTACCAGATCTGAAATAGTGAAGTTATATGAAAAATCATGTAACGATGAACAAGTATGCATTTATAAATAGAAATATAAAAATTAGTATTGCCAAAATATTACTAAGTTGAAAATTTGATTAATAACCTGTAGCTAATATCACGAACAAGAACTGGCTCGGTGCCATTTTCGGTTGCATTTTTAGCAAATAATGTCTTCGGTTCCGCATATACTGTATGTGCTTGTTGGAATGCAGCTTGAACAATATTGTCCGGGAAAATGTTTCTGTGAAAATTAATAAATTTTGCATATAAAAAAATCACATTCATTAACGTTGACGATATCAGCTATATAAAAATATATTAACATTTTATTACGAACCTGCCAATATCAAGCAGACTGTCCAGAATGCTATGGTCTCTTTTATTTTCAAATGCCATACCAAAGTCATCTTTTAACTCCGGTTTTCCTGGATGAATCATCACCGACAGAAGTATACCAAGGAATGCATTAAACATTGAGGTAAGTATAAAGTAAAGCAGTGTCCGAACTGCAATTTTACCGCTCATCTTAGCGTTAAGGCTTGCTGAGCCAGCAATGAGACTAGCAATGATAAGAGGCAGAATCATAAGCTTCAATAGTCTCATAAATAACTCTCCTGGATATGATATTATCATTAATGCATCTGGACCTAGGTGGTAGGGGCGAAGACCAAAACCTATAAAATTATTAATTATTATTATTGAAACAAACAATCAACTGACTACAAAAGATCAAATCTTGTTTAATGAAAAGAAACTTAAATTATAAATAGAGAAATAGGAAATTTACCAATAGCAATTCCAGTTATAACACCCGCCAATGTAACTACGAGCATTGTATTGTCTAAGAGCCATTTTTTGACGCCGGAATGATCAATGGGTGCTGATCGATCCTCTGTGGTCTTCGGGCCCCTATCTCCTGGGCCCATCTTCACGAACAGGTACTCTGAAAAACGGCCACTTTTCTCCATTACAGGAGCAGTACAACCCTTTGGTCCAGGTAACCGGACCTATAAATCTTGCACTTTCTTCTTGATACGTAAGTCTATTTTATTCGCTACTTTATATACACCTAAATACAAGACTACTCATATTTTATGGACTATTCATTTTCACTATTTTGTTGTTTTCAAATATTAACACAATTTTAACTTCACAACTCAGTACAAGACAATACACTTCTTTCAGGAAAAGATCGATATGCTTTTAACGCATTTGCAATTTCACTAAATGCATCCCTTTTCAGTGTACTTATACTACATCTACCTTAACGTGTAGATGCACTTCTATTTCTAGAACTGTTGTATCCACGTGACGCTTTTTGTGATACAGAGAGGTTTCCATTACTGCACCACCAACCATGGCTATGCCGTTTGCAACCCTTAAGTAGTAATGTAATGAAAATCGTTGTGAGAGTCGACAGCAAAACCTTTCCTAGTGCAACTGAGAAGCCATGCATAAAGATGCGCGCGCATCATCGATTGTCTTTCATTTACTTAGTTTTATTAAATTTCTATTGTTTCTTATTACATTAAAGGTATTGCGTCTTTGTGAGAAGACAGAGGTTATTTTTAAACTTTTCATATTGAGGTCAGCACATGATAAAGGAATTAAACTAGTTACTTTGATTGATTGTGACATGCGCAGTTGGCTGTAATTTTTCTCATGACTTAGAACAACTCAACGTGAATTATTAAGGGAAGAAGATGATTTTAAGTTATATCTAGTAGTATCTAGAAGAAATTTTAACTTTATAAACTCAAAGAGAGATATGTTTTTATAATTATCACTGATAACAAACTAACTCCGTACATTGTTTTGTATATTTTTTTATATATAATACTTAGTAGGGGCATATAAGTTTTTGTATATTTAAAAGGAACTATTTTGACTAGACAGTTCTGTAGAACAATATATTAACATTGAAAAATTTCATACCGAATCGTCATTGTCTCATTGTTTCGAACGCTATTATTCTTTTGGATTCGCCAACATTCTGTCATTTGCATAACAGTAGACAAACACACAAGTTTAAAAATAGTTACAGTATTGGCATGTGTAAAATTTTCACGTGGACATGTTTGAATGAAACGAATTCTTTTGGATAGGTACCACTCTTTTTATATTATTTTATATCTACATACATATGTATAATTTAGATGTTTCGATTTTTTTACAGCAATTACGATCACGGACAGACGAGATGAAAGAATGGTATGTTAATAAAGCACACGTTTTTTAAACATCTTCTCAATTAAAGCACTGTATTCCTTCGTGTTCAATGCTTTGAATATTTTTTTGAAGACGAGAACTTAAGTATGTAAGATTTAAAGTAAAAAATATCTTCAATTATGATGAAACACAAGTATATGTAAGTACTGGTGAATTTAGAATTCAGTACGTTTGAAAAAAATCCGAAGAAATCTGATAATTATTTGATATATATTTTTAATTGATTATTTGTTTTTTCTTGTATAACCTTCTATAACCTTATATTTTTGAAATATTTTTTAAAAAAATGAGTACTTAGACAAAAGTTTTTATGACCAAGGTTACAATTTTACAATTTATGTGACATAAAATAAACATACCCTTTATTTGTTTAATTTTGACCGATTTAATTCACTTCCAAGTTGAAAAACACGACCACTACACACTATATGAACTTTGTTTCTTTCACAAAATACCAAATACTAACTAAATAAAGGCTTCAAAATATCAGGAAGTCACTTCGTTTTACCGTATTAATTTAAACTTTATAATAAACTTTATTGACACCATATATTTCAATATCTTTTTCATATATCGTAAACCATATCTTGTTCGTAATGATGTCTCACAAGTGCATTTGGCAACTAAAAGACTGAACCAAGTGCAAGGCTATTTTAATCTCTGCACGTTATTGGTGTTTTATTGTTATATTGATTATTGGTGCAATATATTAATTTATATATACTTTTTTATATATAAATAATTTATTTGGTAACACCAATATGTAAGACGATTTTAATTTTATGTTATTAAAGTAGGTATTTCGTAATTACCTCTTTATTTGTGTACCTTGAATAAATTATTCACAATAATAATTAAATAAATCGTTTGTAAAAATATATTAAACAAATTAAATATGAGATTTTTATAAAGATATTTTTTTTAATTATGTAATGACAAAATTTGTTCAATGAAAGATATAATATGTAGTATCTTTAATAAAGTTGATATGTAGAAATATAATTAATAACATATTCGGATACTAGGAATGAGATGACACTTAACATTTCAGGAGCAAATGTTAAAATAAAGATGTAAAATTTAGATTAATGTTTTCATGTGTAAAAAAAAGTAATATCAAAAATGTTCATTGTAGTTGTCTAATTAATAATGATTCCTCAATACAGTGTTATTTGGTAAATGTAATGGGATAAATTTCTTTGGGACGTGGCTTGGCTTGGGTTTCAAAATATAGAGAGTTTATAAAACCATTTACGTACTTAAAGACAAATGTTTATTACACGTCTAGTCTACTTGAAACGATAAAATAGCTGGCCTTTCAACAACACATTTTAACTCCGAGTTGAAATAGTAAGATAAATGCCAGAGAAACAGTTACTACACTTTCAAGGGTTATTTTTTAAATATCTCATTGCGTCCTGAAAATTATACTTATTTTTCAGTACTATTGCAGTAATTTTTCTTTGCCAATAAGAACTAATATATGAAACTAAAACCCAAGAGCAACCAGAAAAAAATCCGCTATGAGATTATATATTATAATGCTTAGACTCATAGAATTAGGAGGACAGTTGAAATTAAAATAGTTCTATAAGCACTATGGAGATCGTTGGTGTCCACAAAATTATAAATTATGGAAATAAAAATATTGAAAAATTCTATACTCCGCCTTCGTTGATATCTAGTGAAACAAAAATATAAATGTTATTCGAAAACTTAAACCAAAGATTTTCCACATAGAAAACTCTTCTTACAAATACCTAAATGTCCAGCTTAAGTACTCATGTAAAATGTTTTGTGTAAGAGGTAATAATTTGAGATTAAAGTATTTTTGAGCAAAATTTTAAAGCGTTAACGATCCTCTTTATTTTCTGTTTGAGACATTGACGAATTTTGAGAGCCTATTTTACATACAATACATATGTATATTTAGCAAGAATGTCGATGTTATGACCTTTATTATGACTTTCTCAGGTTGCGTTTTTAAGAAAGTGACACTGTTTTACGTTAAAAAAATGTTTTACACTATGTTTGTATGTTTTACACTAAATAAAATTAGGAGTGGAGGTTTTGAAAAGGCAATTCATCTCCCACTCTTTACACATTTCCGGTGACGCATGTAGAAGAACCATGTTCCTTGATAAAAATATAAACTTTGGTTTATGTTGCAACTATCTGATCGGAAAGGCTGTACTTTATCATTTCAATACCTAACAGGTTTCGACATTATACATTTTATTTCTCATTTAAGCTGCTGGGGAAGACCTTGACAGACAGGACTTAATTTTTCGGAATGATTTTGCATTCTTTGAAGTTGTGTGCTTCTACACACATCCAAGAGAGAAAACTTTGTATAAGATTAGCTTCATTTTATGCGACATTGCTCGATTATAATTCAAAATTCAGGAAGTTTTTAAGGGAGACATAAAATCATCGTCATCTGTAAGTCGGTCTTTGTATTCAGATATTAATCGCAAATTCATTGGAGAACACCAGATCAAGAAACTGTTCTTATTATTAAAATTTGTATGATATATGATTCAAATTATATATTTATGACGAGAAGACATCGTAATACCCTGTGATATTGCAGTTTACTATCAATTGTTCCACTGACGTTGTAGGAAGTGTTTAAAATTTATTAACAATGGTCACTTATTTTTGAAGTGAATACGTCTTAGAGATTCTTCGATAAGTATTTAGACGGTTTGGTTTTCAATTATTATTTATAAGTTCTCCTAACAATAAATTATAAGCATATATTGAGCCTTCAGATTCAATGTATAAAATATTTGTTTTATTTACTTTTTTTATAACTTCCAAGTTAATGTATATAATTTTGATTGAATGATCGGTCTTCAATAATATAATAAAACAAAGAAAATAATATTTTTATATGTTAAGAGATTTTTAGAACGTTGCATAATATGTAAGTATATTATTTTTATACACAAAACTTTGAACCCTTTATGTAATATAAAACTTTTGTACTGTACATCTCTAAGATAGAACACGGACAACAAAGAAATAAAATGTTAACAGACTAAACAAATAATTTTCCAAATTCAACAATATAAATGTAATAAAAATATTTGAACAGAAAGTAAAATACTAAATATTATTTAAGTCACAATAAAATATGATAAAATTAAGAAAACATCTTGCTCTTTAACAATGATAATAATTCTTGAAAAAATCCCAAATTCCTTTACTATAGGAAAGTAATTATTAATATGAATAATATTTATTGTCACATCCCAAACAGTTTTATTATAGGTCGTTACACATCTGAAATGATCTCGTGACTTGCTAATAATTGGCTACTCGTGACGCTGTATATTAAACTTTTATTGATTGTTATTGTACTAGACTTTATGAGCAATATATGAATCGATTAGAAAGCAAATAAATGATAGAAAGGAACACTTATACATACAATTAATCATATATTATGTCAAGTGTGAAATAGCAACTAAAGACCTAATTTATGTACAATGTCCACAAATAGCGATATTATTTAGTCAGCAGACAGATTTAAGTTGGGCGTATTAAAAAAATATCAAAGGAATTCTTTTATTATCTATAAAACTTGTTTTTGGTTCCATTGAGGATTTAGAAGGCATGTTTACATTTTAAAAAAAAACTGGTTAATGATATGTACAATAAATAGACTTACTTACTATTGTAACGAGAACAGAGCTTCTGTTAATCAATGGAGGATAAATTTTAAGTGAACTCAACTAAAAGATGCTTAAAAATTGCGAGCAAAGAATGTAATAATGTAATATAATTAAAATAACGCTGATAATACTACTACAAAATAAATTACGATAAGCGCCATCTATGTTGCAACAGAAACATTGTAAAGTGTAAAGTTACTGACGTCAATTATCCATTGAATACTAGATGGCGTTGATGACAACAAAAATATAATATGTTTTTTAACAAAATTTTATAAAAAATTGAATAATAAGAAAAGCCAGGAGGGGAATTGATTGACTTTAGTAAGAGAATTCAAAAACTGAAATAATTTAATGATAACAAATGTGGTAATTTAATACTAAACCGATTTATTTATTTTTTTAATTAACCGTTAGCCGTAAACATATTATCCTTATGTAACATTATTATTGAAATGCAAGTGGGTATAAAAAATAAATTCAATATGTCGCGATGTTATAATAAAATCTCGCTTGGAATTAGTCAATGATGGAATATTCTTATGTTCTTATTCTTCTCATTGATTCTTATTACAAAAAGCGAGTATGAAAAACTTTGAAGAAAATCCAAGTGATTGTTGGAAAAATACAGAATCCTTTATAATGGCCTGCAAATACTAGGATAACGTAAAGTCGTTTTATTCGCAGAGTAATTTAATTTTACGTACATAAATCATCTTTGAGATATGTGACTGGCATTTTTGGAACACTGAGATCTACTGAGTATGAAAAAAACGAACCCAAGTAAGCTTTTTATATTTGAAATAAAATATAGAATGAATATTTTTTTTGGAACGTAAAGTGTCTATATACATATTATATGAAAAGGCATTTAATTCAATTGAAACAAAACTAAATAAATCAAAGTAAAAATTGCAATGATCTCTGTATCGAAACTTAACTTATTATGTTTTAAATATTACATAAAATGATTTTCTAATATCATATTTTATTATTCATTAGTTTTACCTGCCTGTAATATGAATTATTTTGGTAAGTGTCAAAATAAAAAGAAACAGGCGATATCTCTAACATATTTTAAATTGCTTACCTGTTCATCCAAATATTCACTGCAATTACAGATTCACTTACAGTTACATGTAACACTAATATATATAAAGTTTAATTTACCTAAATGTTATCAACATACTGTCCCATCGGTATTCCACATAGGTGAAGCAGGAGAACAAATAATACAGGCATTATATGCGTGTCAATGTCGATGACAACGGTGGGCAGTTCTACTCTTTTAACATATTCTGTCTAAGAAATATGATTATAATGAGCACAAAGATGTAATAAAATTATTACCGAATTCCCCTCTGGGATTTGGTCACTAATTTCTATGTCATGCCTTGCATCTTTATCTACATAGTACCTTACTTTGATAGCCTAAAATTATTATCCCTGACTCGTGAAACTGTTGTATCCAAACACATTAAGTTTAAATTTATTAGAACCTGATTTAAATTAGGTATTGTCTAACCATGAACCCCAAGTAAGCTGTAAGTGATTGAAAGTTGCTTGTTACAACTTAGTACAATTATAAACTGTTTGAAGTAACTTCTGTTTGATTTATTCAATCAAAACTGTAGAACGGACTCATCTCCTCTATATAATTTCCAGACTCCGTGTCTTTATATTATCAGAATATACTGAGTTCTTATTAAATTAATTTTATAAGTAGACCAAATTAATACTAGATATAATATTTCCAAATTATATTTTATAAAATTGGTATAATGCTATCCTAAATTCACGGGTCTTATATCTTTGTATAATACCTAAAAATTGTAGAATGACCCATTGCGTCCCCTGTTCCTCGACATCGTGATTGTAGTTTTGACGACGCTCAACGATGCGTTTCCTTTACTGAATCAGATAGTTGATAGCAGAATAATTTAGTGATAAGAATATTTATCAATACACGATTATTTGTTTCTCTTTTATTCATTTTAAACAAGGAAGAAGACGACCTAGAATAAATCCAAGTTATACAATATCAATTCTGTATTTAGCAATCGTAGAATTTATGAAAGACATGATACATCTTTTAAATAAATTATTTTCTTTTTAGATATAAAGGTTGAAAGCGGAATAATTTATAAATAAGCGAGTATCATTCAAATGAATGTCTCACTTTATATTATATTGAGGAAACGGTAAGAAAATGTTTTCTGTTCCAAGATAAAGGAGTTTTTCCGAACAAAATGTCTATATCATGTGAAGGGCAATGAATGTTGAGTTTTCTTATCTTTAATAACGTGTGAGGAGCGAACAGCTGTTAGGATATTTTTCATACATTTTCGTAACGCAATTTTAATATAACTTACAAAATCTAACACTCTCATACTTTTTTATTTGTTGCGTTTATTTTTAGTATGGATGAAAAAAAGTTTATCAATATTTGAATTATAATAACATATCGATCTTTTAACGTTCTGTCATTTCAATATATAATTAGTAACTGAGTATAAGTGTATAATAATATAATAAATATGGTGCCCTAAATAAATTATCTTTTACATAACATAAAAGCACGAGAGCAGAAAAGAGGCATTACAAATGTTTTCTCCCAATATAAATGGTATACCTTGACGTGAAAGATAAAAGAATTTAAATCATCTTTATGCCTTAGTAGAAACGTACTGAAATTTCTATTCTTATAATATCACGAGGAAAAAGTCTGGATTCATTTTATTAACGTCATTCTGTACGTCATTTGGGATAACTAATACACCAACACTATTTACAAAGTAATAAAACAGATATCTAATTTACTAATGATTTCTCTTGTTCAATATAAAATGATTCATTTAGCCCTTATTTTTTATCAATTTGCAGGAAATTAATGCGATAATTATTGTCATATTGTTAACTGTCGGTCTTCCTGTACTGATATGATTTATGATACACTAGCTTTCCGCCCGCAGCTTCGCCGCGTGGAGTTCGGTTATATCGCGTTTCCAAGAGAACCTTTCAAAAGTCTGGGATAAAAACTATCCTATGTTCTTTCTCAAGGTCAACTCTATCTCTGTACCGAATTTCATTAAAATCAGTTCAGTGGTTTAGGCGTGAAAGCGTAGCAGACAGACAGACAGACAGACAGACAGACAGACAGACAGAGTTACTTTCGCATTTATAATATTAGTAGGGATGGTTAACCATGTAACGATAGTCGGGCGTTTAACATTTTTTATTGATGAGTGGTCATTAATTTTTAATACATTACTGAGTATAAAAAAAATATGATATCCCAATTCCTAAATCTTCTGCAATATAGCTCGTAGCATATAAATGGGATAATGTATCTTCTTAAATTATAAGTGTTGAAGAATTGTAGGTCATTATCTCTTAATATATGTACATTATAAATTAGTTCAAAGTTCAGATGCCCTTGGTTATTTATAAACAAATATACATACGTTTAACGCACGCATACAATCGAATATACATTCTAAAATATTTTTTACTTATTAATTATTTGTATTAATTGCATTAATAAGTATAGCATATTATTGTTATCCAAAGTTTATTCTTGTTTCATTAATTATTATTATTTTATTTGTAGGAGAACTATTTTGTATTTTGAGCCTTATAATCAATCATTTGAAATATTTCGATTTTCTAAACTAAACCTAGTTTTTAAATTACTTCTGCATATACACAGTAATACATTTATGATCATATTTACTTTTTTATTCATAAAAATAAAAATTATATACATATATTTTTACTCAAAAATATTATATGTATAGCTACATATTTCTTCAAATGTGAATCATAAAAATTTATGAAACAATGAATGACAAACTAAATATAATTATAATACTAGCTATTCAATAAACAGAACTAAATAAAATGCATACTCCAATAAATAATGAATAGTATTTTTCTACTATTACTTCTTTGAATAGAAAAATGGTTCTTATTCACATTGAAATAAATGCAATAATTTCTTAATCAGTTTTTACGCAAACATTACTAAAACCTACCACACTCTCATCAGTTATCGCCAGTTCAAATGACAATAACACAGGGTAAACATCTTTACAATGTTTAAATTATTGTCTTTATTTATAATAATATACTTTAAAATAATATTATGTGAATGTGGTGAGATTTATGAAGTTAAAAATAAAATTACATTAAAACCAGATGATGATTCAGAATATTTTGGCTACACTGTAGTTTTGGATTCGAATATGTATGTAAGTTTTATTGTCAGTATTATTTTTATGTTACAATAATCTTGGGTACTATGCCGCCTAGTCATAAATGTCGTTTTTCTAAATAATTTAATTTTTTAATTATCATATACTAACGAATATATAAGTTGAACAAGTTGCGTTGTATTTGTGTATAAGTATTTTTAACAAATTGTAGTTTAATTGTTGGGGCGCCCAAAGCACGAAGCAAACTGGCCAAAATGATGGCCACAGGGCAGATTTACAATTGCAAAGTACTTGGTTTCGATGTTCAAAATGTAACATGTCACCCTCTCGGAACAGATGGAACAGGTGAATATAGAAAAGATAAACTTATATAAAAGTCTTTAAAGTTTTAATAAGGATTTTATATTAGTTTAATTTTTCATTTTCATAAAATATGGTTATGTATAAATTGGATGTATTCAAAAGTATTGGTACCAAAAAAATATGTAAATTCTTTTATCAGTGTAACACAAATTGATTGTAAACTTGATTTAAAAGCAATTTATTTTTCCATTTCGTATGTATTTCAGCTCAAGACGCTATATTCGGACGGTTTGCTGGTTATTCTGATTTCTTCAGGGATGATATGTGGTTTGGAGCCGTAATCGCTTTGGTTCCCAACGGAAAGTTATTGGTAACAAAGCAATTAAATCATTTACTCCTGAGAATCTTCAAAGATTACTTGTGGCTTATAAACGCGAAATATTGTTCATGACCTGTTGTTTATTTTATTTTTCTAAGATTATTATCAATTGCTAAATTGTATCCAGGCCATAACGATGTCATATTAAATTAAAGGAAATTATCATTAATTTTAAGTAATACTTAGTTCTGTCGTGTGTATATTTAAAAATGTATATTTGATTTATTTCATCTTGGCAGTCTTTTTTTAACTGTAGAAAGTTTAAAGGTCAGTTTTCAAATAAGAAACTTCAGTTTCTGTTACTGCAAATTTGGTAACTCAAAGTCAAAGTTTATTTGTGGGAATTTTAATATGATTCCAAACTCTGCCTTAACGTATTTTCTTAATTCATTGCGAATGTTTGCAACACGTATAAATATAGAAACATAACCTCAATTTAATATTAGTAAAAAAATGTATAAGCACAGCACCTATTTTCTAAACTTTTCTATGCACTTGAGTTTTAAGTTTCATTAAATCAAATCCATTTCACTCATGCGATTTATAATAATAAAAACCGAACGTGATTGACTAAAGGCGTGATCTTCTGTGAGAGGGTGGTACTTTCCCGGTCGTTCCAGGTCGTGGTCGAGCTGTAGTATTTTGACTACAGCTAGGCCGTACCACCTTTACGTTATTACATAATTTTTATTTAATACATCATAATATAAAAAAACATTTCAGATTTGCTCACCAAGATGGACAAATCCTTACAAGGATACACATTTACTTGCAAACGGTGCGTGTTACATCCAGGCCCAAAGAAGAGCCTTGAGTCTCCTTCCACTAAAAGACATGAGTAAGAGATTATATTGCAATTGTTATTTAATACGTAATATTATATCTTTACCACAAAGGTTGGTTAGACGCCTGCTTCATTCAGTCGTCTAAGTGATATTATTTACTGCTATTAATTTATAAACCAATTAGTAAGGAATATCGAGATAATTAAATAAGTAAATATAGTTTGTTATCAACATATCAATAAGGTTTAATTTTACTTTTGAAATGTTGTTTCTAGCCCGACAAGCGTTTATGACACAGGGTTTAAGGAAAGAGTACGGTGAATATGGAACCCATCTAAATTTTTATGCTTACGGCCAAGCGGGTTTCTCAGCTAAAGTAACAGAAAACAATAGCGTTATCATTGGAGCGCCAGGCCTCTTACAATGGACGGGTATGAATCATTATGCAATTGCAAATAGTTTTCTCAATATTGGAAGGAAAAATGACTCATTCACATATATATAATTTATTAGTTATTCTTTTCATTACTATAGTTAACTGTCATAGAAATCCCTCCAACATATATTTCACACTAAATTAATCATATGAAAATGAATCATTTTAAAAATTATGATTATACTTCTATTCTTCTATTGACGAAACCTGTGTGGAGAGATTTTCATATTTAGTTCTTAAGAGAAAAGACATATAATTTGTTATTCTAAAAATCAATTAATAATTTGAAAGAATTGTATTTATAAAATCTTCATAAACTTAGATAATGCTTGATAAATTATTATTTATTGCATTTAAAGGCGGAATCGTGGAATACAAATATTACCCAGATCCAAGAAGTGTACTTTTTGGTTTGCAACCTATTACGAATCCGTATTACACACCAGATTTGGGGCCAGATGACTACTTAGGTAATTACTGATATAGCTATGAATATACTGAACTTGGTATTGGCCTTAATTTATCTTATTTATGACCTTTTCAGGATACAGTGTGGAGTCTGGAATATTTGAAAAAAATGGGAGGACATTGTACGTAGCTGGAGCTCCAAGATCCAAAGGTGGTTATGGTCAAGTAAGAATGATTGAGATACTTTATCAAATAACTAGTTTACGCCCGTGACTTCGGCCGCGTTAATTTCGTCATTAGTAATATTTGTACATATAATAAAATTTTACAAAGATTGGTTTTTAAGTATATGTATTGGATAAATCTTTAATATTCAGAATAGTTATGAATGAAAATATGCCAATAATTTTATAACGCGTGTTTTAATGTAGGCTATGCTGGGTTTTAAACCTGATTTCTGAATCGAATAAATAGTTATAAAAGAAAACTATGGGCTGTTATTACTAATCTCGTGGATTTTTCAATCGTTTTTATCTTTCTGAATAAATTCTTTATTATTAATTTTAATTTAATCTTGATTATATTTTGTTAGTCATATACCCATAAAGTAATATAAAACTATTCAGAATTGACACAAATTATTTTCCTATATTTATATTGTATTACTTTAAAACTACCCCCAATTTCGGTTTCTTTGCATCAACCGTGATCACGGGCAGACGAGATCTAGATACAGTATTAAAATAATAAACAAACGCAAAATATACACGAATGTCTTAGTTCTGTTTCGAGTAATGCACTCGTAAATATAAGATATCGTAGATGTTGTGAAATTAAACATTACTACATATATTAACGTTTAATTTTATAGGTATTAATAATTGAGCCATCGTTTAGAGAAAACGGACCTCTGAACATTAAAGCCAAGTTGATAGGTCATCAGCTGGGATCCTACTTCGGCGCCAGCATGTCATGTACTGATATAAATGGTGATGGTATATCGGATTTGTTGGTGGGGGCACCAAATTTCGTCATTCACGATGGAGGTCTTCATTACGACCAAGGGGCGGTGTTCGTATATATAACAGAAAGTCAGGTTTGTTAATAAAACAGCAAGATTTTAAAATATTTAGTAAAACTGTTGAGAATCTGATATTCTATTTCTATATTTTTCTTCTGTTCTATTTCGAACCTTTTCTAGTTCTATATTAAAAATAATTATTTTTAAATTAGTTTGTACCAATTTCAAAAAATGCCACTAAATATATTGCTGGGTTTTTGATCAAACTTACATTTTGAGTCTCGGATATATGACAATACCTTTCCTATTATCAAATATTATTTTTATTTAAATGTCTAAATGCGAAACTGTCAAACAATTTAGGAAGATAACTATTTTAAGTAAGATATTATAATATAATTTTAATGTAATAAATATCTTTGTTAAAGGAATCAAATTTCACTCTGATTGAACATGCTTATGTGTTTGGATCAGCACGAAGCGGATCGAGGTTTGGAAGCGCCATCTCTAGTTTAGGAGATATAGACGGGGATGGTTACAATGGTATATAACACATATTTAATAAATATAGATTTATGTTATATAGATGTACATATAAGTCAGTGGTGGCCTAGTGGTTAAAGGGCTCGCCTCTAATTACCGACGGCGCGGGTTCGATCCTGGCCCGGGCAGGTACCAATGTGATTTTTCCGAGTCATATGTACTTTCTAAGACTATTTAGACATCACTGATTAATTTTGATTCCCAAAAGAGGGTTGATGTCAGGCAGGCGGCCGGTCGTAAAACAAATAGCCAAAACTATACACAAAATGTAAGGCAGACCCTGGCTATAGCTGGGAAATTGCCAGGTAGAAGAAGAAGAAGATAGATGTACATATATAAAAAAATATTTAAACAATAATATATACCGATTTCAGTATTGAAATATGTCAACTAATATACATAAATGTAAATGTGTAAATTGTTAATGACAATAATTTAATTTTAACTCTGATATGAAATGCGATGAAATATTATAAGAAAAAAACAAAAAAAATATATAAAAAAAATGTGAAGCGAAATTACTATAAACAAAACTTGAGTTATTAATTGTTTACACTTGATGTAAATGGTCACGTCCTGAGATAGATCAAAGATCACTTCTACACGTGGATGTTAGTTAGTTAAAATGTTATATGTATTATAGGACTGTCATATCAGAAGAGATGTTATTATTAACGTAGTGAATATAATCGTTTCAGACATAGCTATTGGCGCTCCCTGGGAGAATGATGGGATCGGAGCAGTATACATTTATCGTGGGGGCGCCGATGGGTTAGTCCAGCCATTTGTACAAAAAATTGTTGTTGAAGAAGCGAGAAGTTTTGGTGTATCGATTTCCAAGGGCGTAGATATAACTAACGACAACTGTAATGGTAATATATAGAAAATACTTTGTTAATTTTCAATATATAATCCTGTCAAATTGTGTGTTATAATTAATATATAATGAATATACATATAAAGAATTTGATTGTAATTAATATATTTATTTAGTTTTTTTGTTGTAATATTATAATGAAATTGCAAAATTAAATGAAAAAGAAAAATGAGCTGGTACAAATACATATATGCCTTGCCGATAGATCAATATGAATGTTCAGTCAAACTTTATCATAACTTTTCAGAGCTAGCTGTAGGCGCTCTCAATTCCCGTACAGCATATATTTTCAAATGCATACCAACAATTCATGTGGACGTTTCTATTAAAGTCCCGGATGCAATGAACTTGCAACAAAACGCTACCAACTTCACTGCTTTGTTCTGTGTTAATGCACGCTCTAGTAAATTGTGGCCTCATGTGAAAATAGGTAACAATGGAACAATTTTTAATTATTGCAAAAACAACAATGATATTTGATAATTTTTAATATATTATACTTGTACAGACTTTATAGGCAGAATAGTTATTGATCCGAAGGAAAACAGGGCAAAGTTAAAAGACGACACTGAATATGACATCACAATTAGACCAGGACTTGAGATTTGTGATGAACAAATTGTAGAAGTGACGGTAACTTTAACATGTCTTATAGTAGAAGTTATCCTGAAGGAACTTTATTGCAATGTTTAATATAGAAATAAAGTTAAATTTCATTTGAAATCTTAAGCGATATCTGAGTAAATGTATTAATACATAAACTGTTTAATAATAATTAATATAATTTATAACTAAAATATTTTTTACAGACAACAGCAGATTTGTCTAAGCCAATATCCATGAAATTCAATTTGGAGGTCAATGAATATGCGGGTAATTTGTTTAAAAAAATATTTATTTGCACGAAACTATAGTTTTTGTGACTATATATATTCAGTTTGTATGTGTTTTCATATAATATTAAAAGAGTCTTTGTGTTGCATATTTTAGCTGTTACAGTAGTTTGAGGTTACACGTTTTCTATTTCTTACTACCTTCAGTTGCAATGTATACAAATAGTTTAAGTAACAGAAATAAACAAACTACATATTTTACAAACAATCTATTAATAATTATTATTTTGATTTACTATTTTCTCAGATACTTCGGATATGCAGCACGCCGCTAGACTTGAGGAAAACTCTATTTTAGAAACTACATTAGATATTCAACTAACGAGAGATTGTGGAGAAGATCTCATTTGTAAGCCCTTGCTAGAAATGAATTTGGAACCTTTAAATAGGTGGGGATTTAATATATTCGTGATCCATGAAATAATGAATCTGAATATTGAATACTGAACCTATAACTGTATTTTAGTCCATACGTTCCAGGGTCAGAACACAGGCTGGGATTAAAAGTGACGGTTTTGAATAAAGAGGAGCCATCATATGGGGCCAAAGTTCATCTCATTGTTCCTTCTTCACCGAAGCGTCTCCCAACTGAATGCTCTTTACAAAACTTAAATATAACTTGTATTCTCCCGGCACCATTGCCAAGAATGAATTCAGTAGTATATGAAATAGAATTAGAATATGTACCTATAGACAAAGCTGAAGATGTATTGAAAATTAAGGCTAGACTAGAAGATCCTCTATTTGAAGATTCTGATATAGAACGGATATTCCAGGAGTTAGAGATTGTTATTACACCTAAAGCAAACTTTGCCGTTAGCGGGTAAGCAATTTAATATTCTTGTTTTTAACCAAATTCGTACTATGCTTACATTAAAAAGACTAAAATAGAACACGAGATCTCAAAAGTATATTAAAATATGTGACGATTGGTTAAAAATCTCTAATCATAAAAATTCCAGAAAATCATTACCCAACGCGACTATAGTAGTGACAAGAGACAAATTTCATGGGGACGAAAATATAACATTTGTTCATCAGTATGAGGTACATATTATATTATATCAGAGTTATAATATTTAAATATAAAAAAAACATCCCATAATTTAATTAGTTTTCACAATAAAAGTTTTGACCAGATTTAATAGAAGTAGTAGTTTTCTTCTATTAGGAACTAAACAAAATATCATCATTTTTATTTGTTTTTTTTAATGACTTGCACATGTTAATTACATTTTTTTTAGATAATGAATTGGGGACCATCTGATTGGTATCGTTTGAGAGTACAAATAATTTTATCCGAAAAGGTAAGTCTAATAAAGCAATAACGACACGGTGATACATTACCAATATATTTCATATATATAATCTGCAGTTATCACTTGTAAGACCTTTTTCAATGGGTAAAAAAAACGTAAAAGTATAGGTCATATTGTTCAAAATTTAACCTAGTTTGATATATTAATTCAATTCTAAACACTGCCAGGTCAACATGTCGACTCGACTTAAAGAATGTTTGGAACTAGACCGAGTAACTCATTGCGAATGGATGCTTCCAGCAAAAGTTTCTTTACCTGTGGTTTTACCTCTACGCTTTGATTTACATGACTACGGTAAATTCATCAGTAATTCCATCAAATTGAAAAATATTTTAATCACATTTCCAAAAACGATATCGATTATAATAACCAAATTCCAAATTGATATATTTTATATTTCTATTTAGGTGAATTCTTAGAAGAAAATGTTATGTACAACATCACCTCTACAATGACCATTCTATTGGAAAATCAGAATAAGTAAGTATTTAATGGAATTTATTACATATATAAACTTTACCTATAATTTTACAAATTTACCTTTAACTTTTTTTTATGACACCGAATCGCCTTATATGCCTTGACATAGAATTCATAACAGATTCTCATTCATTAACAGATCTTTAATAGATTCACTCTTTTATAGGTCTGTTTCGACGACCACAACTTTGATTTTGGAGCCTGAGCAACCGTATTGGCCAGTTATTGTTGGTTGCATAGCAGGCCTCCTTCTACTTTCTGCTATCATTACAGGATTTTATAAAGTAAGTTTTTTTTTATAGATATGATATAGTTTCTACAGTTCCATTAATATTATCATTGTATAAATTATGTTGTGTTCCGTTACATATGTATTTAAATTCAATTACATAATTTTAACGCTTCTTAAAGTGTGGATTCTTCTCGAGAAAAAGAATTGAAGATTTTCAAAGACTTCAGGAACAACAAGCTGATGGAGCTTCTACTTCAGATGCGAATATTTCAGTTGGTTCGCTTGGCGAGAACGATAAATCAACACAAGAATTGATTGCTGATGACTCAGATTGAAATATGTATTATTAAAAATATGTCTATAATAATTTTAACAAAATACTTCATGATATCGAGAGTTTCATATTTTATTTCCATATTTCTTTAAATTTATGCTACACTAACTTTTTCTAGTCCTATATTAACAATTACTTTTAAGTTAGTTTTTACAAATTAAATAAAAACAGGAAAGTGTGTCGTTTGGCTTTTGGTAAAAAAAACTTACATTATGAGTCTCAGGTATATAATCTTTCTTATTATCAATAATTATTAATTCAATTTTCATGCCTTTGAAAATTTTACATCTTGTTTTATACTAATCACAGCTGATCATTAAAAAAATTATTGCTATGTCTTCAGTTCTGACTAATTATTTTCTTGTATAATTTATTTATGTTATTAATCTAAGGTAACGACACCGTTGAGACTATTTTTGTTAGGTTTATTTTATTTATGAAAAAGAAATTGTTTACGCAACACTTATGCTTACTAGTTAAAGTTCGTTCAAATCAATTGTCCTAGTAAACGCAAGGTTTAATTATTGATATTAATAAGTCTGTTATTCACCATATCTGTAGCTAATTTGTACAAACGTGTGTCATAAATAGTAAATTTGGACAAACATGTGTATTGAAAATAATTATACATAAAAATATAGCTGTAATGTATTATTTTATTTGTTTTTTTTTTAAATAAAATTAACAGTTTTTATGTGTGTTTTTAAGAGATTTAACGAAAATTGCTCTTTACTTAAGGAAGACAAAACATAATTTTATTTCACTTCTCGAAAATAACATTTTATATATGTATATAATTTACTTGTTTGTGGTTTTGTTAGTGAAACTGAGACGGTTGCTAAATTATAAAAAAAATAATTATTTATCAAAAACCAATATATAATGTGCATTTTTTAAAATTATTATTATTTTGGAGCCATATTTTCAATACTGGCTTAATAGTTTAAATATCAGACCGAGTATTTTATAACGTCATTCACAAAACTATTTCGATTGAAACTTAGTGGAATACATTGTTGGCTAATAATAATTAATATATATTATCTATTACACCTTTGACTCTATTTAGAAAAATGCGATGACAGCTATTATTTAGAATACCTGTCATCAATAAAATGACTATATAAAAGGCGTCACTATGCCTGCATGTTTAGTTCTTTAAGTTTTAGCGAACCACAAACACGATTTTTGTCAGCGGTTATGATTGGTAAGAAGTATTGTTAAAATCTTTATGTACATATGTGTAAAACTAACCCTATTTTTTTATTTTCATAAAATATAATAAAAATTATCGTTTTATTGATCGTTTGTGGTTTATGATTGCTATTAAATTAAAATAATTATTCGATTAACACAAGTTAAAATATTGTTTACTATATGTTTAACATATTTATTTATGACCATATTTTAATAAATAAAACACAAATATTATAATATCCAACCAAAAAATATACAATTTCGCTGCATTTCATTTCTTCAGTCATGTCAGTAAAAAATATAATTTTTAAATATTTATCACTAAAATTTTGTTTTAATTGAATCCTATCATATTTACTAAAATTTAAAAATTATTGAATGTTATAATTGGAGATTATTATTCTATGAACATTTAAAATTTTACAATGTTACAATAATCAAGCAATTAACTACATGTACTTGGAAGCGAACGTTAATTTTATAATTATTAATGCGCAACAATGTTAAGAAATACAAATTTAATGATAAGTTAACCGAAATAAAAATACTTTAAGTATTTATAATAACTGCAATTAAATGTCGTGTTTGCCCCTTTAGGTCTTGTGCAACATATTACCATATAGTTTTTACTTAAATTGGTACAATATCACGTGAAGTATATAATTATCAGTGATTATCTTATTGTTTGTTTTCATATTTATTATTTGACGTTTACTTTCGCAGTGAAATTAAAATTAAAATGGAGAGGTATTTATTAGTAGCAGTGGAATAAAAAATAATGGAACAATCAAAAATAATGGAAACAAAAAAAATACCCCCAGCTGTTGTTGTTTTGTAAACAGCAAAGAAAACTTTAAAAAAATAAAATAGGGTTCTTTTAATTAACTAATATTCTTGATACATTCAGCGAATTAAAGTTTATTTTTTATAAATAAAGGAATAAGGTTTGTTGCATTTAATTCTGTAGTTTTGTAAAACATTGATATTATATTAGACTAGTGTTAATGTATAATTCAATAATTTATTGTCTAATAAAAAATAATTTAAACTCAATCATTTGTTGATATATGTATTTAAATATATATTAATGCAAGAGTTCCGACGGGTCTGCGGAAAAGTTTGATAATACTGAATTGAATTTAAAAAAAACTGTACATAGTTTTTAGATACGAAATGTTGGTGATCGTATTATTATTACATCAATCGCTATATTGTCTATCTATATCCCAAGTATATTTTCCACTATAGCTTCTATCTCAAGTATATCTTCTTTTATCTTCTGAATCACTATACATATATATTGAATAGCTCACTCGACCGTAGAAAGATGTTTAATTATGACTATGAGACATGAGTACATGGTACTAGAGGTTTTACTTAAGTTATCAGGTCTACGTAAAAACATTTTACAACTAAGTATTTTGTACATAAATGAATATTTAATTAGAAAATTCGTTTTGTGTCATATGGAATCAAAGTTTTGTGAATTAATATCTATACACATTATATACGCATACAATGAGTATATTGCTCCTGGAGCACAGATTTTCTTACACGTTATGAGCTATAGCAGATATTTTTTGTATACCTCCTCTTATGTAATAAGGATCGGGTACGATATTTTCATCAAAGAAAAATAAACTCTAATTGATTGTGTTCAAAATTATCTTTATTAACTAAATATAAAAAAGTAAATTATATAAACTATATTAAAACGAGGTTGTAATGGACAGAATCCCAATTCTCTATTGGTAGAACACGATATTTTTTTATTATATATTCTCCTTTAGTACCTATTTGATTTAGAAAAATTTACATTTAAATTTTTCTTTATTATTATATTCTATTGAATTAGAATATTTACTTATACATACAATTCAATTCAAAATTCCATAGATCAAATAAAGTATCTGGATATGCTTAACTGTCACTTTTATTCATATTAAATTTTATTCACAGCCATGCAGTTAATGGATAAATTTAATAGGCGACTTTTGTTTAATAAAAACAAAAGATTTTATAATACGCTATCAAACATGAGGTATGTATTATTTTCATTTTTGTTATATTTTTTGATTTCCGACAGTTGTTTTTTTAACTTCATATAAATATTTTCCACAGGCAAAAATAAAAATTAATAATAATTTACTGATTGAAACAAGGAAAGAATACTGAAAATTCTAAACTATTTAAATGAAATCTACAATCATTACCTTTTTTATTTCAATACATTATATAATAAGCTTATGATACCTTTTTGACATGCGTTTGATTTGTAAAGAATAATAAAAATTTCTTAGTTTTCTTAAATTTCCTAAAAAAAAAATGGGAAGCAAGAAAACATTACTAAGTTTTACGGATTATTTTTCATGGTCCGATATTATTTTCTAGAAATTCTATATTATTTTCTTCAGGGCACATTTATGCTTTTGAATCGTCGAGTATATTTATTACATTTACGATTATGATCATTTTACATTTAATTTATTTAATATCAATTTATTTTTTGCTCAATTAGATATGGTATACATATTATTTTTATGAATTCAGATTTTGTATCTTAGAGTTAAAATTATTAGATCACCACCACACTCTGTTACGAAGGAGGATCTGAAAACGAAAACATCGTCAGTTGTAGACTTTTACAATGGAAAAATCTATCTTTATTACTGGAGGGACCGGCTTCCTTGGAAAGGTAGGGATTCATTATGGTTGCTATTACTTTTAATCTATTAATTCACCTTAACCTTATTTTTACACGTCACAGGAAATCATTATAACTGTAACAGACCTTGTAACAGTCCTTGAAATTTTAAAATTTCCGCTCCACATTTACTAATTATACGTCGTTTTAATTACAATACACCTATGCTTCAAATTCCATCTCATCTTCATAATATTATTATTATCAGTTTACTTTTACGCTCCACTTATTACTAAAATCATAATTAAAAATGATAATACAGTAATCTTTTGTCATTTTTTTAAGTCTAAAGTTTACCTAAAATTTTAAAACAAGAAATTTTTGACGGTTAAATGTAAGGTCGGTAAATGAGTAATAGCAAAACAATTTTCGGTAATAATCTATATATAAAAAAGAAAGTCGTGTTAGTGACTCCACTTATAACCCAAGAACGGCTGAACCGATTTAGCTGAAAATTGGCAGGGAGGTAGTTTAGAACCAGGAAATTGCAATAGGATACTTTTTATCCCGTTCGACAGCATTCCCGTGGGACTTGACATGAAACGTCAAGTCCCACGTATATATATATATATGCCTATGATATTTTTCTACTTATTCAAAAAAAGTACAACAAAAATGTACAAACGCCAAAAGCATTACCTACAAAACATCTGTTCATTTAATTAAAGTACATAGAAAAGCAAATTCTTGACCAATTTCATTTAAATAAATAATAAATATTAATTTTGTAATATGTATATGTATATATACAGGGTGACTGGTGAATTACTATCAATATTTTAGGAGAATACTCGGTACATGATTCTCATTCGAATTATGTAAAAAAAATAGGTACTTAATTTTTGACCAAATTTCTGTATAAATAAATAAAGTGTGGACACGTTCCAAGTGTTCCAAGTGTGGACGCGTGCGGCGGCGTGCTGAACAACACCACGCCGCCGCGCGCGAGTGTGTGTGTGTGTGTGTGTGTATACCTAATCTGTAGGGTGTTCACACGATGCGTAATTAATGACATAACTTTTGGTTAACTTTACTTAGAAGTTTATTAATATTTATGTTATATTAATTTTTATTTTGTCATATATGATCGTCAAATATCACGTCCTCAAGTATCGATAGTAATTCACCAGTCACCCTGTATATTATGGCTTCATTTAACCAACATTTTTTCTTAATAATCAAATGTCACGCGTAGATGTTGCATCCACAAAGGTCAGCCAGTAAATAAATTTTTATCCAAAGAGTTTCTATATTCTTAGTACATATATTCTTGTACAAGTTTTTCTCGTTCGTGTTAAAGAAATGTATATGAGAATCGTGTTATATTTTCGTACCTACATATATTAAAGATTCATTGCCGGAACTGGATTCAAATATTGTATTGTGTAACGCTGAGTAGACGCTGCGAGGGTTAGGCCCTGTTTGTTTTTAGATAGAAGCGAGTTGGACGATCAGTTGGACGATCAGTTGGTCGACCAGTTGGACGATCAGTTGGTCGACCAGTTGGACGATCAGTTGGTCGATCAGTTGGACAATCAGTTGGTTGACCAGTTGGTCGATCAGTTGGTCGACCAGTTGGACGATCAGTTGGTCAACCAGTTGGACGATCAGTTGGATGATCAGTTGGACGATCAGTTGGACGATCAGTTGGTCGACCAGTTGGTCGATCAGTTGGTCGACCAGTTGGTCGATCAGTTGGTCGACCAGTTGGTCGATCAGTTGGACGATCAGTTGGTCGATCAGTTGGACGATCAGTTGGACGATCAGTTGGACGATCAGTTGGACGATCAGTTGGTCGACCAGGTGGTCGATCAGTGGGTCGACCAGTTGGTCGATCAGTTGGTTGATCAGTTGGTCGATCAGTTGGTCGATCAGTTGGACGATCAGTTGGTCGATCAGTTGGTCGATCAATTGGTCGATCAGTTGGTCGATCAGTTGGACGATAAGTTGCCCAACCAGTGTCCCGATTATATATATATATATTGCCCAACCAGTGTCCCGATTATATATATAAAAGTTAGTAGTCGTGTTAGTGACTCCATTTATAACCCAAGAACGGCTGAACCGATTTAGCTGAAAATTGGTAGGGAGGTAGTTTAGAACCAGGAAATTGCAATAGGATACTTTTTATCCCGTTCGACAGCATTCCCGTGGGACTTGACATGAAACGTCAGTCATTATAAACCGTGGAATAACAGAATTGACAGCTATGCAATTGACGTATAATGACAAATATGTAATGACGTATGGATGACAATTAGATATTTGTAAGAAATCTACTATATAAAAATAAAAATATTTAGGTAATGTGTTTGTAGTTTGAACTCTTAAAACCATTTAGTATTTGCGGGATAAATTTAGAAAATCATTGTTTTTCACATGGGCAGTTATATTTTGCGTGTTCACGAGTTTGGAAACCATATGCTTTATTTGTGTTAAAGTTAGACCAAAAAACAAAAAATGTGGTTTACAAAGGAGCATTTTAATGAAACGGATAATTTGCGGACACGTATAACGCTTCGATTCGGTATCTACTTTGGATTCACTTTCATTTACTTAGAGAAGTTCAACTAAATAACACTTCATTTTTATAATCGAAATGAATTCATTACTGTTGTGAAATGAAATAAAAATTTTCCTTTTCAAATATAAAACAAAAAAATCTTCATCTTTTAATCACCAAACGAAATGTTATATAAAAGCCTTCTGGTGGCGAAACGGAGTTCGCCAGGTTTACTAGTACATTATAAAAAATAAAAACACTAACAACGTGAGTATAAAAAAAATATTATTAGAATCATTCATCATCAATCTATCAGAGCCCAGTGCTGAGCAAAGGCCTCTTCTCACATGGAGAAAGTTTGAGCATTAATCACCACGCTTGCTCAAGACGGGTTGACGATTTTAAACTTATAATTTGAAATTTTAAATCCAGGTTTACTCATGATATTTTCTGTCACCGTCTTTCAGTTGTGTCTAAATACTCTAAGAAAGTACATATGACTCGGAAATATCATATTGGTACTTGCCAGGTTTCGAACCCGCACCCTCATGTACGAGAGGCGGGCCCTTACCGTCTAGACCATCACGATCTTATTATTAGAATGTATGCACATAATCTATACCTATTTTATATTATATTTTAAGACATGTTTTGACGAACAAATAAACAACTTACTCAACAAAAGTCATTTGCAACTTTTATGGAAAATTTCCAAGCGCTTGAAAAAGATAATAAATATTTGCATTGTTCCCTAATGAGAAAGTCCATAAGAAATTTAAAGATGATTTGATGGAGAAAATACTTGGCTTGCACTTTAACAAGCATAATTTTTAAAATTAAACTGGTATAGCCGGTAATAGCTGTCAATCTTTTTAACATTTCATAAGCAAATTGATTTATTTATAGGAAACTTTCTCTTGTTTCAGAATAAGTATTGTTTAGAGATTTTTGGTCATAAAATTGTCTCTGTAGATTAACCAAACCGAAAAGATTAATCTAGTAGAACAAACAGAAAGACTTTTTGGAAACTGGATGGAAGAATAATTTTTATTGTATTCAATAGATAGATAATTTAAAAACTTGCCTTATATCGCTTATTTCAATTCCAATTTACACTAAAAAAGACACAAATCCCTCCCAATACGGACCACAAATTAATAGGTGCAAGTCCAGAAAACCTCTTTTAAAACAGTATATGACACTTATGAAGTAATACATACATAGAAATGATAGGATTTTATGGTTGATGAACTGCTAAAGAAAACTTCCCAAGAGTATTATAAATTTGTTGATCAAGCGACAAGTTACAAAGTAGTCGATGTAAGCAATGTATTAAAATAAAAAGGAGAGAGCATAACCATCACTTAATGATATCTTTGGTTTTTTGCAGTACTGAGAAGCTCTGATTTTTAACAGGTCGGTCCATGATCATGGTTGCAAAAGATCGATCAAGTAAATCGAACGTGGAGTAAAATATAAAACGAAACAATAAATACGCCTTGTATATTGAAAAATCATAGTTTCATTAAAAATACTTCCGTTTTGACATATACAAAAAGGAAAAATACGGAAAGAAAAAAAGAAAGATAGATACAGAAAGGAAAAAATTCCGAGGCAATTAAAACTTTATTTTCTGAATTTAACTTAGAAGTTATCTGTCATTTGGAATCCCTTCTTGAAATATATATAATAAATTGCAAAATGTCAAGACCATTTCGAGTTTTCAAACTGCATCCAGAAAAGTGCGCTAGAAATTAAGAAATCCTTGGCGTTACATTACTAAATAAAAGCTAACTAATACCAGTTGATTTTTTTTCTTCTATGAAGTTACCACAACGTTTTATGATTAGTAGTTATGTATATGTTTCCAGAGTATCACAAAATGCTAACGGCACTTTTTACTTAATTTAATACGAACAAGGTATTATAGATATACGTCCGATGTTAAAAAGTATAAGAAATATAAATGTATAGCTTATACAATTTGAAAAAACATACATCAGCTGACCAAAAATCAAACTCTCATATCATTATGATAGTTTAATATACGTACAAACTTCTTGGACTTTAATTTCCTTAGCAGTTTTTTTTTATTTAATTCCAATAACTAGATGTGTTATTAACTATACAACATGTGTTTTAAAGTTAAGAAAGTTTAATTAAACAATGAATATAAGAAAAAATTTAAATTGTTTTTCAGATGTACATTCGAAATATATTACACCGTTGTCCTGGAATTTGCAAAATATATATGCTGATTCGACCAACTTCAAAAAATTCAGAGCAAAAAATCGTCTTGAGGATATGATTAAAAACTCCGTATGATGCTAAAGATTATAGTTTTTATTAAGAATAATATGAATTAAGAGACTAACTTTAATTGAAAAATATAATTAAACTAATTTGATTGATATCGCTAAAAAGTAGAAGGAATATTTACTTATATATGCGACAGTTCTAATCATGAAGAAGTAAATAATTGAGATTTGGCCTGACAAAAGTTTTTTTTCTAACAGATGAACCTGTTTGAAGGACTGAATGAAAATCTTTTTATGAAATTAGTTGCGATTGAAGGTGATGTTACTGCTCCAAATTTAGGCATTCATGCTGAAAAAAAAAGAATGCTACAAGAACAGGTACACAAATAGTGACTTCTTATATTCAAAGTCGAGTTAATTAGTAGTATTATTTCTAACCTGCCAATTAATTTAAGGTGTCCATCATTGTACATACAGCTGCTACAATAGATATAAATGCAACGTTACGAGATGCCTACCATGTAAATGTAACTGGTACAGAAAACCTTCTTGCGGTCGCCAAAGATATGAAGAAATTACAGGTAACGATAAAACTTTTGTAGAATTTTTTTTTAATGTATTAAACGTCTGTAAAATTAAATTTGTTAAAAAGGTTTAAGGGTATTCATTTTCTTTCTCAGGTAATACTTTCGATTTAAAGTTATTTTTGAAGCACAATGAAATCTCTGTAATATAAAAGGATATACCCAATATATGTATATACGCCTGGAGTGTCAAATATATGCACTTTACATACAGAACATGTCTACTTACATCGTCGTCTGTTTGAAACCTGTTACTTATTCTTTCAGGCTTTTTTACACTTATCAACTTTTTATTGCTGTATGACAGATGAAAAAACCACTATTGAAGAAAAGTTGTATTCCCCACCATTGTATGTAAAAGATGTTCCAAAAGTACTAGAGAAATATGGGCATATGCGATTTCCTCCCCAAAGTGTTTTGGGTAATAAACGAAATACGTATATATTCACAAAGGCAATTTCGGAATACTTAGTAAGCTCAACTCATGGTGACATACCTACTGCAATTATAAGGCCTTCTTTAAGTAAGAATTTTTGTAGCGTTTTAACATTAAGTTACTGTACAATAGATCTGTTTAATTATAATAAATATATGCAACAGGTCTTTAGAGCATATTTGCTATCAAAAGTCTGTTACTACATGTTGTAATATGTATTTTAGCCATTTACCGAACTATGTCCTAAGATCATTCATATGCTTTTTTTACAGTTGGGTGTAGTAAAAAAGATCCCTACAAGGGATGGATGGATGTTTTTAATATCCACTCATCTATTCTGACCGCAATTTCAAATGGTCTTCTTCGACTATTAAGTATTAACAAAAATACTGTTTGGGATTTTATACCAGTTGATTATGTTGCGAATCTAATGATTTTAGCAGCCACCAAATGTAAAAAGTAAGAACATGGCGTATATAAAATGACATTATTCTGATTTAACCCAAATATTTTCAATATTAATAAGTAATCGGTTGTTGAGAAAAGGTACAACTATTTTGGTAGTTTTAAACACTAAGTACAAAGAAAAATAGTTAAGAAATAGTCTAAAAAAATTGTACGCGCTTAGATATATTAATATTAAAATTTTTCAGATCAACTGAAGTAGATATTTACAACTGTGCTTCTAGCGGCATTAACCCAGTGACGATTTCATCAGCTGCTTCTATATTTATATCAGATTTCGTAACTAACAAAAAGAGTAAGTATAAAGAAATACTTTGTCTTTTAAATACGTTTTGTCTTATAAATAGATTTTTGCGATTTTAAAAAGGTCGCAGAAAATAAATTTCTTTAAATTATTGAATGGATCGTGACTGATTGTTATTAATAAATTTGTTGGCAAATAAAATTGAACCCCTTAATAATTCCACACTATTCTAAAAAAAGTTCTAATATTCTTGTCTTTAAGGAATTAAAATTGTAAGTATCAAGAAACATACATTCAGGTAAACTGTTTCAATCCTTCACTGTGCTCATGGGGACGTAGAAAGATGTTAAATTTTTCCAGCTTTAAAGATCCAAAAGGAAAAAGAGCACGTCGTTTCCGTACTATTGTCCGATGTTCAAAAGGGAGTGCAGTAATTAAGTCAATTCAATCGTGCAATTCCGGCCACACTCTCCAAAGTCAATAAAACATAGAGTTGCATTTCTATTGAAAGACAGTTGAGAAACTCTTGAGTTGTTTGCCAATGGATCCAATAAACAGCTATTAATAATTAATTACTCTTAATTCACGGTCTTTCAGAAAATCAGAAGTCGGAAAATATGCCATAATAATAAAACTTACATAAAAATAATGCTTAAAATTTCCGTTTTTTCTTCCCAATTCTATATTAAGTATGTATGTCCCCGATAAGAAATCTAGAATTTAATATTTTTATATTTGATACTTTTAGATGAAATTCCTGTTCCATTTGTATTATATTTGGAAAGCAAATTACTCAGAAGATTGTTAAATCCCTTTTTACATTTAATACCGGCCTATATAAATGATATAAGATGTATATTGACTGGAAGAAAGGCAAAGTAAGTGTGGTTCAATAAATTTTTATTTGAATTTAAAATTTTGGTCATTTATATAATATTATTTTCAGTTCTGTAAAAAGTATACGAAAATTGTTAAAAATTAAAGACCAAATAATATTTTTTGGTGGTCATTCTTGGAAAGCTAAGTCGGATCACGTTACGTCACTCATAAATTCATTGAGCGTTGACGATAGAAAGAAATTTCCCTGTGATCCATTGGACATAAATTGGGTTGAATACTTCAGGGAATACAGCAAAGGTGCCAGAAACTATTTATCCAAAAATAAAAATAAAAAAAATTGATGCTATTTATTTATTTTTGTGATTATAAAAAAGATGTGTTGTTATAAATTAATACAGCAATTTGTAATACAAATAATTTGTTACCAAATATAAATATTTTTACAATTAAAAAAAAATGGCGACTTGTGTTGAAGTTGTTGGTCTCTACAAGAATTCTGAAACGTCAATAGTTGTTATTTATTTGTAGATATCAGAAATATAAAGTGTTGGATTTTTTTAATACTATGTTATTAAAGCTGTGAGTAAATTTAATTATTTTTAAATACAGTGAAGAACTGTTTAGTTTCTAAATTGTACATTGTAAATATAAGTTTTGATAAATGTATGCAACATTTGTTCAATTTTGCATATACGATTAAAAAAATTAAACACATGTACCTATCTTTATTTTACAATATACCTTAATGTTACTTTTTTTCATCTCTAAAATTCACTTATGGAACTTATCTACATATATACAAAAGTATCTACAAATAATTTCCGTAAAGCAGTGAATTGTAAGAACTTATACATATTTATTTTACTTTTTAATAATAACATTATTACTTATTTTGATCCTAAAAGTAATAATTATTTGTGAGTTTACGTTGAATGACCTGTATGAAATTAATGAATCTTTTTACATTTTTTAATATCTTTTACTCCTAAACGTTTAAATTTGGGTTTACAAAGGACCGATAAAAACAGTTTTAAGTTTATAAATGACGTCTGTGTTATCATTTTTCAGTACTATATTGGCATAATCATTTGTTTGGTAACATATCGTTGAAACGAAGTATATACAATCATTTGAATTTTCACCCTTATTGACTTATAATATAATTATTACAAATTATTTGTTTTAAAAAGTCATCCCGTTATTCCCCAATACTGCACTGATTGTATAGACAAGTAACATGACATTTCTTTATTCTTTAAAAACGTTTAAATCAAACAAATAGAACATCAAATAGTGAAGAAAATAAAGTATCCACAATAAAATAAAATATCTCCAATTAAAGGTGTTTTAGAATACCCATGTAGTATGTATAATCTTGTTTTTTACTCACAACATAAACAGTTTTGAAACCATTTTGCTTTTTTGGAGTATAAATGATAAGTATGTCGAAATATAATAACCATTTTAAAATATTGTATGGAAAATGTAATGTACTAGTATTGAATTCTTATTCTATATGAATAAAAAATATTAATTGCGGATATATTTTTTAAGGAGCCTGGTCTTTTTTGTAATTAGCACAAAAAATCTATAAAATGTTTAATTTTTGGTTAATGTAATTTTGTTGTATAATCATAATATAAAATTGAAATATTAATTCCTTTATATTCTTACATTAATTTACAAAACTAAGAAGTACGTGAGAATAGCTTAAAAAAACATTACATCATGGTTTAAAATGTCGCTGTGTTATTATTATTGATTAAATTTTTTATTACTTTAATCGGATAAGTACTAACATGAACCCATAGGATATTTTTTAAAGTCATTTTTACCTTAACCTTTTGAATTGGTGGGTAACGATATTTAGTTACGTAATCTTTTTTCCTCAATAGTTTAATACATTTTAAACTTTTGGAATTTAATTTTTAGAAAGGACCACCAAAAAATTGTAATTGTTTTACGAATATATGATCTCATATATATCTCTTTTTAAATTTTGTCTCTACAATTATACAAGCAAGGACCAACGTATTTGTAAATTGCTTTCAAAAAAAATTCCCTGAGTTTCAGCTTGATTCAAAGGGTAAAATAATGTTATTTTGATTTATCAACGAGCTCGAATGTAGGGTTATTTTTTTTTACAAATATGATCATTTGACATATTTGAATTTGATATTGAAGATAAACGAAACCATGTGTTGTGTTGTTATATTATAATTACAGCAAAACCCAACATTTGTTTTATCAATCCGCAGTCCCAATAATAAACCAATAAATTGAATGTTTCCAGACTGATCATTTGATGCTCTTTATTTTAATAACGTATATAATATATTAACAAACCATGTTTTGTCTTCATTGGTTATTAGACTTTTATTGCCTATTTTATGAATTAAGACAATGTTTCGAATAGCCTGCCAATATTATTTTTTATCACAATTATGATATGAATTTTTAAGTCGGATTCAGACGGATACACTGTTTCATTTTTAACCCTATTAGGGACCTGTGACCATTGTCTATTCAAATATTATGTATCGATATATTGTCTATGTGATCATGATCTTTACAGTGAAAGATAAATATAGTGCTACAAGTCAGCAAATGCTTCATTTCTATGTATGTCCCTCATAATTGTCAGCAGCTTTATTTTTCTACGAAGATTCGTTGCCTCGTTTGGACGTGAATCACACCCATGATTCATTAGCAAATTTGATCATATTGAAAAACACAAGCATTTTTAGTATCTGTCCTGGAAAGATGCTTGAAACCGTAAAGCTCCGAATGTTATTTCCAAACAGAAAGAAGTTTTATCTTGAACGTATTAGCTGTTATAAAGTCAAATTCTCCGAAAATTTTCTGGTTGTAGCCTTCTAATCCCTAGTCAGAGCTATCAAGACAATTTCTTACCAAACCACACTGCCACACTACCTAAACCTGATGGGACATTACCCGATACAGCGCCAAAAAACTAGTTTACCTTTTCTAAAATACTCATCTTAGAAACGATAATCTCATACTTTACTGCTGTTCCTCTAAGACAAAGGTCCTTATTAAAGACCAATGGTAAAAGTGGTCGCAATTTCCCATCAAGTCTTGAAAGACTTTGAAAAGACTCTGGCACGATATCCTGATAAATAAGTATTTTAGTTATGCCCCTACCTGATAGCAGAGGCATCTGATTTTCTAGGGGACTTTGTGAATAGTTGTTTAAAATTGCTATTCTGAGCTAAGGTCGGTCACTGCAGAGTATTCTCTGGTGTCTGTTCTATTCGTTACTCTAATCTTACTGAATATTTATGTATAAGAAGAGGATTTCACATTTGTGGATTAGTATCAATCACAGTCTCGAGCAAACAGAACTTGAACAGAGCGGCCCGAAAGTTGTTATACAAAAGATTAGACACGACGAGTTAACGCTCACTATACGATTTTTTTAATTTCGTTAACTTCTTGGCAACCAGAAAAAACCTCGTTCAACGTGTCTCGTGGAAGCAACACGTCGGGAGTATATCTTGAAATCTTAGTTTTTATTAATTATAATTGTGTGATTATAAATTTACTTTAATTACCACGAAAAATTTAAAGCTGTTTTAATGTAAATGGGACCTAATAACGGAATAAATTTTGCAAAATCTAATTATAAAATTATTTAACAAATAATTGAGAATCAAGAAAACTAGACGATTAAAAAAAAGACGACTAAAACGAAATTATTTATGAGCTACTTATGATAAAATAAAATTAAAAATAAAGGGTTTGTAGTCGCACAAAAGAGACGTAATTATTAAAAAGAATGCTCGGAAAATTAAACTGTTCTCTGTTTATGCCTTTAGGTCATAGCTTTTTATTCTACTGATTTTATTTCTCTCCATTTTTAATATTTAAATGAATTTTAAACTTCACATTTTTTGTTGTTTCATCGGAATAAAATATTTGTTAATAGATATCAAACTTCTTAAATAAAATAAAACTCTAAATAGCAGACGGGGTCCCTGATGTGCTGTAAGTGACGTCCGGTGACGATATTTAAGTGTAAATATATTTCCACTAATATTATCAATTTTGTGATTAAAGCTATTTGCTATTATTTATGAAACATTATAGTTTTATATTTATAGTTTCAAGTTGAAACATATAAGAAGCTGTTATATTTAAGAACCTGTTAAATTGTCAAAATTTTGAATAATTTTTATGTTAATGCGATATATACTTTTTAAAATAATAATTGATCAAGGTCACTATTGTAATATGATATTTATTTATGTGAATAAAATATGTTTACTGATATTCTTTTACATATTTACTCACATTACAACAAGAAACTTAAGCAGCAATAGAAATACCTTGGAAAATTTATAAATTACGTTATGTGAATCACTGAGACCTTTTTCACATGTATTATGACTGGGACCAGTTCACCTAAGACTCTCTGGGGTTATTTTTTAGCTTGCTGATTTTTCCACATTAGGTATTGAAGTGAAACCTCTATATTGATCCTATTATCCCATTTCAATAAGGGACTTTGGTTGAAGAAGTTAAAATTTACATGGTCACCTCTCCACATACAAACCATTTATTCCACCCTTGCAACCATGAGAAGTGGCTCAACGATATAAATAAAACAAGCTATAAGGTTTAGACCTGACGCGATTTTATTCTTATTGTGCTTCTCTTAACTCTTTATAACTTTAATAAGGAACGAAGCAAGGATTCACAACACTCCATATGCCCTAACTCACGTTTTCAGCTGCAAATCTTTTCGAATCTTCATGATTATATTTTTTAGCCCTACCAAATTTATTTTGACAAAGTTATACAATGAACAATAAGTTTGCTATTATCAAAACTTCACAAAATGTCGTTAACTCTAGAGTAAAAATACTATAAAAATATAAATATTTCACTTCCTTTCTACTTTAACATGCACTTGAAATAAACTTCACATAAACATGTTATTTAATTTAAACAAAACTATACAAAAAGCTGATATACTCCGTACGTTGTTATTATATAATTTATACAAATGGTCTTGTAACAATATTTGATTATGAAGTATTTCCGCCTTTGAACTTAGATAACCTGTTTATATTAAACGTAATATTGTTCGGTTCACACTTAGTACACATCAAAGCAGTCGTGTTTAAAACAATGAATAGTAAATGTCATATTATGGAAATTTTAATATTATTTACGAGTGTAATGTTAATTTTTAATGTAAGCGGATTTGTTTTAAATTACGACGACGACGACGACGAAATTTTTGATATGTTATTATATGATAACCATCCTCCTGTTGAGTTTGATGATAAGATGGATACGTCAAACGATGAAGGTCAGCTGTTTTGGACTTCAATATTCATTACTATCGATTTTATTTATATTTATGATAATTTATCACGTTGAGACCTATTTTATTACGAGTTGTTGGGAAGTGTTTAGTTTATTGATTGTAATTTTTAAGATTATTATTCATCTCCAGTCTTCTCGTTAGTGTATCAGAAATGAAAATTTAATTTAATTGTTATAAATATAGCATTAACAGTTACATTTCCATGACTCACACTAGATTGGACAGAAAATTTAATATTTATCAGGAACAGCAGAAAAAAATAATCAAAAACGAAAATTATAATGAACTTTGTAAACTACTATTCGGTTCGTTTATTTTATAATTTATTTAACTATTTATTAAAATTTATATTTGTATAATTTATACACATATTTATGTATACTATGACTTTTCTTCTATCATATTATTTATTTTTCACTATATTAATATTTATAGAATGACGTAACTATTTGCGGGAAAACTTTATATTGCAACTGGATCAGTCATAAATAAATTATTTTATATTTTTATTTAATAAGCATCTATTATAATGACTGCAAAATTTTATGTTGTATATTTGTATTTAAACCAAAATGTATTATGTGTAATAAGTTCTAAGCTATATTTACAATAATATATTTAGTAGAGGGGATTTCGTGTTGTCCCTTGCTTTAATACATTAACACTTACTATTATATGTTCCACTTACCTTTTATCTGTCTTAAACCTTAATACGATTGTAAAAGTAAACAACAGAATATAATCTTTATTGTCAGGACAACAACCTATATTTTCCAATGGCGTTTGGCTGTGTGGTAATTGTTCAGACATAAATGAAGCAAATATTATATATAATGAATCCTATGACGTTGAAACCTCAAATGATGAAATGGAATTACAGGTGAGTAAAATGATGGCGTAACATTAATTGCTAAATAAAGAAAGGCTTCCATTTATATAATGAAAATAATATATTTTCCAGATTGGGTTCGCAATGGATAGTATGCGATGCATTAAAATTAAAACTGATGAAGACAGCAAAGTCGCACGTGCTAGCGGTGCATGTACAAGTGAGACGGTTTCCATAACAGTGGTCCATGTAAATCATTGTGACATATGGATTTATAGTTAATTATATATGTATTACATATAATACGAATGAAGCATGATTCGGATCGTATCAACTTGTAAAATCAGAAGTTCTAAATATTTATAGATTGTGTTATGTCAACACTTTTGAATGAAAGAGAGATTCCTTAAGAATATAAGTATTCTACACATGAATATATGTAATATCAGAAATTAAAGATAAAAACTTAGTAAAATAGGTTTTCAATGAAAATTTTTGTTATAAATTTTCATTAAATGTATAAAGAAGTTCACGAAAATTTGTTAATTTTAATTAAAATCATTCTGAATTTAGGAATACATGGGATATGACGATAGAAATGAAATGAATTTTTATTTAACTGTTTGTTATTGATTTGTAATTGAAAAAAAATATTTAACAAATTATAATATTTAGTATACAAATGTATTTGATGAATTTTATTAATGTTTTATTGTAAAAAGGTACAAAACATAATTATTCTAAGTTACGACTGTTATATGGTGTTAATTTATGAAAAGAACAGAAAAGGTTTAAGATATTCTCAGATAGTTGTTTAAATGATTCGAGTTCCGAGTAACGATTTTTACCATCAAACGAAACTTTTTATTTTCTATTAACACATATTTTTATGTTTCATATGAACAAACTTGTTGATTAACATCATGTAATTTGTAAGCTTTATTGCATACACGTTGAGATTTCTAGCTTAGAAAAATAATCTTAAATTTCACCAATCCAAAGTAAATTAGTTTTTTTAATATTAAGCATGAAATTATGGGCAAAATGCATGCATTAAACTTATTTATTTATGGACAAAAATTGTAATCATTTTCAAGTCCATTCTGAGCACCATGAACAGAAAAATTAGGTAACGTGTGTCTTAGAATCCAAATGGGAGTATATTATTCATTTTCTTCATTTGTTACTCTGGGCTGTATAGCTGTCACAATGATATGTATTGAAAATTAATAATACAGAGTATATATTTAAATAATAATTTAAAAAGTGAAATTGGCAAAATATTGTTGTTATACCTTTTTTTAAATGAAACTATTTCCGGTATTTCCGGATTTTACATCGCGTTTTTATTTTTGGCGATTTTTATTTTTCCCGATGTTTCGGCTACTTTTCAGCAACCATGATCACGGGCAGACGAGATGTGAGTGTCTGTCAGTTGGTCTGCTCATTTTATCACCTACGGCCATCGATTTCTTAATCTTTTGGCGTACCGCTCTGGATGCCGGCAGAATATGCTTACGATGTCTCGAGGTCCTGCGGTGTGGTCACGGACTCGGGATTATATATTTTTAAGAAGAGGATCCCAGGTGTTTGATAGGTTCCAGCCATCTTCTCCATTGAAATTTGGGTATTTTTTAATTTCAATAGCCTCGCGGATTAATCTTGGATTAATCTTATATACCTTTTTTTCTTAGATAAGATTAAGTGTGGGCATGAAATATTTTTAAAATACCAATATACTTTTATTTATACTAATATATTAAGCCTACAAACAATGGAATTTTATTAAAGCTTTTTAAGTACAAACACATGATTAATATTTAGGAATTTTGATTAGAGTCTATTTAAAGTTTTCGATGTAAACCTTTTAGAGAGAAAGGTTTTTATACGAAAGTAATATTTTTTATATATTTCTCAGAAGCGTTCCATAGAAGTATAATAAAAATAATAAAGCAAAAGCTATATCATTAAACAAAATACATTTATTCTTGTATTTCCATAGAGAAATCGTTACATAAAGCACAGTTTCTGAAAAACGGAACTTAGTAAAAACATGTTATATATTTAATTGCAATTCCTTTCATTATTAACACGAGCTACATACATTCAAGCGATAAAGGTTTTGATATCAAAAATTAGTATTATGTCTTACTTTCTCATAATAGAGTTAGAAGTGTCGTATGTAGGAGCCAAGTAAAAGTGCAACCGTGGTTAACAAATGAAAATTCGAAATCATTAATTGCTTTACGATAGCCAATAATAGGTAAGTATATTGTATTAGAAAATGTTCTCAGTTAATAACAATGGAGTTTAAAAACTGTTAATGATACAAAACGACAATAATATTGTGTCTAATAACAACTTACAAAGGGCTTTGAAATAACTCAAAAAGAGATTTAATTTTTATAAACCTTGCATTATATTATTAATAGATTCTATTATTTTAAACTTTCAGAAATACTCACAATAAAACATAAATAATTAGATCTAAGACTATCGCAAGGATTCATTGAAATGGAACAAATTTATGTTTCGGATCCATACTTCATATCTCGTCTGCCCCTGATCACGATTGCTGAAAAGGAAACGAAACGAATTTGTTAAGAACTTTTGTTTTGGTTATAAATTAAAAATTTCTTGCCCTTTCTTATGTTTGTCATCAGCCTATCAGAGCCCACTGCTGAGCAAGGCCTCTTTTTCACATGGAGAAGGTTTGAGCATTAATCACCACGCTTGCTCAAGACGGGTTGGTGATTTCAAACCTATAATTGTGACACTATTATTCCAGGTTTCCTCACGATGTTTTCCTTCACCGTATGTCAGTGATGTCTAAATACTCTCAGAAAGTACATATGACTTCGAAAAATCACATTGGTACTTGCCAGGTTTGAACCCGCGCCCTCGGCAACGAGAGGCGGGCCCCTTAACCACTAGGCCACCACTGACTTATGTTTATTATTAATTAAATGTTTAGTTTGTCTGTCATGAAATGAAAACTAGTAACAATTAATAACAGTCTTTGCATTAACAAAGGACGTTAACTGTTTATGCTTAACCTCAAGGTCTTTTCTGAAACAAAGGTTGTATCAAATTTTAACTTGCAGTATAATATCTACAATATAGTTTCGTTATTGTCAAGGGTTAAATATTGAGACGAAATTTGACTACGTTTTATAATAATCCTAAGAAAATTTCGTTTATGTTCAGATAACAATTTCCTGACCAACATTCAGTGAAAATGTTACATTCCTATGTTTATACATATATTTAAAGGTCTCTTATACCGACGAACCAACCTCTGCTTAAACAGAATTGTTTAGAAACTATATAAAATAGTTATCTGTCAGTTGGTTTTATTATGACAAATGATTTTGCTTTAATGTCTAAACAGCAATACAAACAAGCCTTATGATGAATTTACGTATACTGGCTTTAAGCATCATCTTCTATTCTTTTTTTTTTTATGTGAAAGCTGGCAAACGAGCAGACGGCCCACTTGATGGAAGGTGGTTACCGTCGCCCATGGACATGGCAATGCATCCGCAACATAGATGTTGCGGATGCATTGCCAATCTTGTTTTGTAGGGATAGGGAGGGGTGGGAATAAGGAAATGGTAGGAAAGGGTGGGAATAGGGAAAGGGCAACCGGCTCTCTCACTCATCGGACGAAACGCAGCCATTAAAGGCTACGTCACGCCGATCTTCTGTGAGAGGGTGGTACTTCCCCGGTCGAGCCAGCTCATGTTCAAGCTGTAGTAACTGACTACAGCTAGGCTCTACCACCTCTAAATCCTCTATTCAGTCTTTTTATCCGTTTTTGGGTTAAACTTTTACTTAAAGCGGTATATCTATTGCGCAGATATATTAATTGATCTTCTAAGCAACACACAAAACTGTTTGAAATAGCGCAAACTATGACTAAAATAAATTGTTTTATTAACATATTGACGTTTTTATAACTATACATTTTTAATTAGTTGTACAGATAACGATGTGCATAGAAACATATTTTGTGACTATAAAAATACATTCAACGTTAGCTTTAGTTGAAAATAACAATTTGATATGAGGTTAAACATTTTAGGATACACTTATAAGTTTAAACCATAAATTTAAAGTACCAATCCAAAGCTTAGGTTAGCAATAGCTACAGAATTTAATCAAGCTGATATCAACACAATTTATTGTTGTTCAATAAAAGGATTTATTAATCTTGCTATACTAACGGTACATAATAAATAACATTTAGAAATCGCAGTGAAATATTGTGAGAAATAAACAAACAGCGGAACCGCAGAAGAGCGGTAACATTAATTAAGCGTGGTATCTCTGTCTACATCAGTTCCGTTGAAATAAATCAGCACTTTTTGAATTTAAAATTATATACAAAGCAATTTTCTAATAAATCTATTATATACAAGCAACGATTTAACAATGGTAGATGTAGAAAAATTATGAAATAAATATAGGGAAATATTATTTTTAAAAATAGTTAAATTTTAATGTTTTTATCCCATAATTTTTTTAGTTTTTATTATATTAAAATTTAAGGTCTGAGTGCAATGTTAAAATAAAATAAAAAGCAGCTACTGTGCTTATGTTTCTTTTTCCTTTTGTTATTTTCTTTTCATGAATTCAATAATATTGAATATAAAATTGTATTTCAATTTACAAAGAAAAGTATTAAATGATTTTTGATTAAAAAAACATCAATAATACATTATAATTGTGTATAGATGCTGTGAATGATGAAGGTCTGACGAAGGATAGCAAAATTAACACTTGATTACTTCAAGACAGATCTGTTATTTCGCCCTGTCTGTCATAGTTTACCCTTTTTATGCTCCAAAAGATAATATTAATTCAAGTTGAAAAAATTATTTATATATAATTTAAAGCAAATTAAATCTATAAGATGTTGGTTTATTGTATTTGAGATGGGCAGTTTTAAAATATTTTTAAAGATAATACTATAATTTCCTCTTTTTTTTCATTTTATTCGACGTATGACACTCTCACCTTTGATGAGTTTTTATCCTTCGAGACCGTGATTAAGATTGATGAAAAATGTTTGAAATATCAGGTAAATTCTCAAAGTCCTAGATTGATTTTAAATGTGCATGCGCGAAAACCTTAGATATCATTATTTGTGCAGATATAAGATATTACCTTGACATTGTAGTCCTGCGCCACCTGCCTTTCATTTTATATTGGAAATATTTGTTAAAACGTCATAATATAGATGTAATATCAAAGAAAAAATTAAAAACAATTGATGCTTATATTATTAAAATATTCTGCTGCTATGTAACAATCGTTCTAAAAATTTCGACAATTTATTTCGCAGATATTTATATAAATGAATTTATCTGTTTGTTCATCATAAATAGTTATAGAACACAGCATAAAAGATATATGATAAAGTTATAACCATACAAAAATTCAAAATAAATAAATTAATAAACATAGGTTAAATAAACAAACAGCTGATATCAAATCATTACTTTCCACATTTAGAAGAAGGGAAATAAATCAAATTTTTAAGCTAAATTTAATTCTAGATTCCTTGTGCTTGTTATCGTTATATTTTCTTTGAAGTGTCATACTTGAACTTCATTTCCCTCACGGATGGACGGAATCAAATCCTATAGTATTAAATAAACTATTATCTACTAGTCTTTTGGCTCTAAAAATAATGATAAGTCCAATCAAAAGTATTAAATAAATCTTATTAGAAGCAGATAAAGTTGCGGAAGTGGTAGCGATTATAATACAATATAAGTATATATTAATTGAAATTATATATACAATATTATCTCCTAAATATTTCAATGGAAATATTATATATTAATGAAAATATTTCTGTCTACTTATCAATGATCTTATAGTAAAACATTAAGGAATACATACATAGTATTTGTTTGTTCTTACTAAGCTTCATCCTTATTAAAAGTTTTTGTCATGTAGTAAATATTTATATATATTATTTATATATGGTTAATAATTTTATATATGAAGATGTATGAATGCAAGATTCGAAAGGCCTCGTATGTGTTCCTGCTATGAGAATTTGTTGTTTTAGAAATTGTATGTAAAAATCATTTAATAGAATACAGATTATATGGTGTCTAAAATATTTTCAGACTTTGATACAGTTTATTTTTAATTTTTTAATCTAAATATACAAATATAGTTTTAGATAACATATGTTTAAATATATTAATTGTTATAATTTATATATTAATTGCTATAGTAACCAGTAAATTAAACAGGCTTATACCGTAACATATTATATATAATAAAAAATCATGGATGAACAGTTTTTATTACGGCAACAGGATCCAAAACAATAACTTCACTGTCTGGATATTTATGAACAAAAAAGGCAAAAATGAATCGTCACACTAAAGGAAAATTTTGTTGGAAAATATAAAATGGATAAATATAAATACACATAAACACACATACATATATTATAATAAAAATACACACACATATAAACAAATACACAAAAAGAAGTTGACATCAAATTTATCACACTTTTTTGCGTCGCGTAACCCTCATTACATTTTTTACTACAACTTCATGTAATTAACCTTTTAAAGGGTTAACCATGTTTATAGATAATTCTATCTATGTTTAACAAAATAATGGACATTGGACAATTTAAACTGATTCATGACAAGGATAGTCCGGCTTAGGGTAACTTCAAATGGTTTCCCGAATTGTCTGTTAGGAGATACCATCTTATCTTAGGTCAAAGAGAATTTAATATAGAATATTATTTCAATATTAAGTGGTTTCATAAATTAATAAAAGAGTAATAATTTTAATAAATACAAACAAACAGTATGCTAACGACACTTAATTATAATTTTACCTTGAATTTTTTACGACAAACAATTTGCAGCTGCCAGAGTTATAAGCATAAGTAATTTATAAAGTAATGGGTTTATAATTTTAATCCAAACTTATAACCCCCATCATTCTATTATTGAGTCAACGTACGTACATTAAAAACATTGTTATTTTATTATTACTGTACCTACACCAACTATGTGATTTAAAACTATATTAATTTGACTAAAACGTTTGTTGAGACCATTTTAAAAACATGATTATCACATAATTATGTAATAAGGATATATATCTGAAAATAACGTATCTCCAATGAGATTATATTGTACCATATCTTTATTATATTTATATTAATCATAAAAATCTTTTTAAATCCCGAACAGATATAAAATCAAAGATATATTCGATATCATATCCTGAAATGGTGCAGTAACACATATTTAATTCACATATCATAACTGTACTCTTATCAAAATACCATCCAACTTATGAAAAAATATTAAATTCATTTTAATAACTTTAGAACAAACTATTATGGAATCAATGGCTTTCACTACGTATTTCAAAACACTATCTATATTATTGCTGTAATACTTCCTTCTTAACGATAAATAGATAATTTTTATTTACTATCACGTAAACAAAACGTCTTTCGTTTTCCGTAACTTTTGTGGCATCTTGATTTATTTTAGCTCAAAATAAAGTCGCCGTATATAGACCAGTGTCGATAATTTTTAAAACCTAATAAATATAGAAGAAAAACCCATTAGAAAATAGTGGAATATTATAGAAATTAAAGCAACAATGATCTAGTGGTGATTTGTGGTTGGGAAGGGTGTAGGGGTGGGTATTTAAGGATAAAAACCGATTTTTCTCAATGTCCAGCATAACTGATAGTCTTACGGAAAATAATTATATGGCAAAGCTGTAGGTAATAAAAAGATCAAAAACTTTTCTATTTACACTTTTTTCACATAACTTCAAAATGTCTGTGAAAAATTTAAAAAATCAAGTTGTTGGTTTTTTATTTTCATCTTTAAAAAATATATATTTTGTCATGAAATTTAACGGGTATTTACCTTTTTTGGCCCCCCAATTCACAATAATTGTTATGATTACAAATATTGATTTTTTCAGCTTATTTTGAATTTATATCGAAAAAGCAGCCACATTTCCAATCGACAAATTCAAATATCAAGTTTTGTATGATTTCTGTTTATTGAAATCTCTACATATATACATGTTACTATAGCAAATCTTCGCAAAAAATGGGAAAGATCGCAAAACTCTACTTTTGCTTCCTTAGTGTAATATTCTGAATTTAATTTAAATTAAAACCTAAACCTAATTTAAATAAAAAAAAATATTAATTGCTTATTATATTTATGTCATAGAAATCTCATTATATATTAATATAAATGTGAATCGTTCTTTCAAATGTAGATACATTACTCTGATTACATTATTCATTACAATATTTTTAAACACATTAATCTTATCATTCATAAATACTTTATCTTCTTATTCACTTATCCATTATTTTTTTGTCTTTTTGATGGCATTTCTTCAACTTTAGATTCGACAAACCCCTCTTTATTCTAGTAGATCCTCGAAATCTTCATAAGTATAGCCTTCTTCCACTCCAATATAAAATTTTCCAGACTGAGTTGATTCCTCATCCACAATTTCTTAAATTATCAAATCATTAACTTCCTCGTAGCTTTTTTATTCTACAATATAGAAGCAATTTACTGAACTATGATAATTTGTTCATTTCTTAGTGGTTTTACATCCTGAGCGACCCTTTTTTTTCAGTTCTTTTGATACAAAAAATTTTGTGATACATACATACATTGTGATAATCTCCTTTTCAATTCAATCAGGCACATTTTTTAAACGAACTGATTTATTAAAATCGAAATCCTTATTAATGTGGATTGTTTTTGAATATACTGTAGTATATTGTCTCTTGTATCTTTGCTAGGAACAGATTTTTTTTAAATGTTACGAAAAATCCACGGATTTAACATTAAATCTACAAATTTCTCTAATTATTTATTTTTTCCTTTTTTTTGTCTTGAACTATAAAATGTAGTTAGTACAGTGGCATCATTATATTGACTTTACAACTTCGATTTTTTGCATTTTCTGAGAAGATATACTATTGAAACATATTTTTTTCATCATCAAAAAGTAGAGATTTCAACGAACAGAAAACATACCAAGTTTTTGAAAAAAGCCGATATATTGACGGGTGATTTTTCGTTTGAAAATGAGGTTAGTTTTTTAATATGTATTTATTCAAAATAAGCTAAATAAATAAATATTTCTAATCAAGTAGATTACACTATATTTGGGAGATCAAATGGAAAGTTTTCACGAAATTTCGTGACAATTTATTTGTAAATAGAGAAGATTTAGATCTTTTATTACCTACAACTTTGCCACATATTTTTTTCCGTAGGACTTTTAGTTTTGCCGGTAATCAATAAAAACCGTTGTTACCCTTAAATACCTACCCCATTACCCTTCCCGACCTCAGATCGCCCGTAAATTATTTTTCCTTTAATTTCTATAATATTTCTCTCCTTTTCTAATGGGTTTTATTCCACTATTTTTTCACTTTTTATTAATTTTGAAGGCTTCTATCCTGACTTAAAAGCTATTTGGAATAAAACAATATTTATATTATTCAAATTAAAATTAATCTCTTACGCTAATTGATAATTATCAATAACTAACAATGATAGGATAACTTTATCTCTCCACGAAATTATATCGTGATAATTATGGTTAAAATAAAGCAATTAATTATTACTATACAAATTTTCCAAAAATATGTATAACATCCAAAATTGTAAAGATAACTGATAAATTAATTGTTTGCTATTATATATTGTCGCAAACATTACAAATGGCAAAATCAGCCAATGTTTTACAAGTCGAAGACTAAATATGACACTTGTGACTCGGTATGTAGATGAAAATAAATAGAAAGCTAGATATTTCAGAATAAAACCCGAATAAATAATGTGTCATTACTTAAGTATTAGCAAGTTTAACAAATTAAAACTAAAATTTAAATTCTAAAATTACTAGTTTGAATAATATCGTAAAACACACACACACTTAAAAATTCTCAAACCTTTGTTATTGTTTCACCTTTAACCACGATTGTTTGTTCGTAATTCCAATTTCTCATGTTATATGAAGATAAAAATCAGAAGTACACTGCTCCATTCATTAAGTAGGACGTCACACGATATGATAAAGATCACAATTCATTTATAGTTATCGAATGATAGCTTGATAGATTATTAAGTTAAAACACAGATAATGATTAAAGTTTTTTCACATTTTTCCTTAAATCTTCTAATAAATGTAAAAACTAAAAAGTATTATAAGTTTCAATAAACTGACTTTCGTTAACACTTAAAATATCCGCACAGAACTTTCAAACACTGAAGTGAATTAAAAAAAACTATCATCATTTATTTATATATATAAAATAAATTTTTGTTAGTTACACTATTTATAACTCAAGAACGGATGTACGCATGTGGTAGAAAACTGGTGGGGGGATAGCTTAGAACCAGGAGATGGACAGAAAATACTTAATTCTGTTCGATCGAAAAGAAAAAAGAAACCAAATAAATTCCAACATCTGGTTATATATGGTCTTTAGTGCAGAATAGAGTTCATTGGGTTAGCTATACATATGTATATTACTAATGCCGAAATTAACGCGGACGAAGTTGCGGGCAAAAACTAGTGAGATATGTTTACTAACAGTGTTTTTCTCTGTCCATCTTAATGCTTTAAGTGGGATATTTCAATTACAATATTTTTACATCTATCAGAAAGAGCTAAAAAATATTAATATATTAAAAAAGATTCAACAAAGTAATACGAAATAAGCGAAAATATTACAAAATAAACAAAAATATATATTGTTTAATTACATGACTATTATACTTAATAAACTTATAAAGAGAAGTTAAACAGTAGGCTTTTAATAGCTAGTTTTATTTCCTACTTATCATTTCACTAAGTTTCACTGCTTACTAAGTTGTATTAAAATTTTAAGTTAGTAATTTTCAACAAAGATACGATTAACATAGTTACAGAGTATAAATGTTATGATATTTTATATATTCTCAATGGCAACACATTGAAAAATAGGGCATTAACTAAATCAGTATTAGGGGTAAACATTAAATATAACAATGAATGTAATGATTTTTATACTACAATTAGTGTTTTTTTTCTCATATATTATCAATAAGACTTTCTTTTTGACGTATTTACCGAAATAAATCATTAAAGTTAATAAAAAAATAATAGGCCTAATCAAGGAAGTAAAGTAAATAAAAAAAAGTGAATTGGGACTTTGTTTTGCTCGGTTAATATAAATATATAAGTATTTTAAATATTCCCCTACATAAATACGGAACATATAATTTGAATATTATTAAACATAATCAGAATACTTTGATTTCATCTTAATTACAACGTAATCAATTTATCGATAATTATAAGTGATAAATACGACAGAACGCTTGATTTAAATTCTAATTATCCGTTAGAGCCTGGCTCTTGTATATTGTGTTTTTGATTGATACCCTACGGTAAGAATCCTTTCTTTACATATATATTTAAGATTATTTTGTTTTAACAAACGTGATAATTATAACTTATATTAAAAATCTTTAAAGATTTTCATACTACATTTTTAACTAGGAAGGAATGTACTTTGTTGGTTTTACATATGTTCATGTTATATGTACACATGTGTCTTTATATTCTTATACATATATAAAATTCTCGTTTCGCGGCGTTAGACAGAGAACTCCTCCGTAAGCGCTGCACCGATTTTGATCAAATTTTGTTAGCATATTGAGTAGGACTAAGAATCGGCCAACATCTATTTTTCATACTCCAAAGTCATGATGGTTGTTCACCCTTAATTTCTTTTTTATTTTCAGACGAAATTTTTTGTTTTTTTTTTTAGAATGTAGCATTAAAAAATACATACAGCCCAATATTTTAACTTCTTTTATCAACAACCCATTTTTTACATGGCCGGATCAGCTAGGTATATACACACAAATACCAACGACATTTACCGACACAATGTTTAATATTTACTTTTTTCAAACGATCTTGATCGTGAAGGATATTACTTTTCTTTATGCATGGAACACTCTTTGGATCCTGGGAAATGTGTCTTCCTCTTTATTTCATCATTAAATCCATTACACAAGAAATAAAACATTTTGTAAAAAAACTGTTTACCCATAATAAACTCAATAAATAAACCTAAGAGAAAAAATCTACTGATATTTTTATAATTAATTAGTATTGAATGGTTTAAAAATTTTTATATAGTTATTTATTTTTATTGATTATTATCAATCATTCAGTTGAATATTTTATAACAATCAATAGATTTAAATCTTGATACGATACACGTGACTTAGCATGATGTATCAATGAAATCTGTTTTTACTATCTTATCTCTGAAATAGTTAAATTGATTTAATAAGATAAGTTTCTTATTTTACATTTAAGTGAAGAAAAAAAAATCGACTTTGTGATGCAGTTTTTAAAACCGGTTATGTTCATTAGGTTATATAAGTTAGAGCAAAATATTACTATCGTAACAGAAATTTGCATAAATTATAATTTTATTGCATTGTAAGCTTTACGATAATTTTCTGGAAATAATTTTAGAAACGTTTTAATTTTGCGTGCGAGAACCGTCTTTGATTAAATATAAATGTAAGCATAATTTCATCTATGATTAGCTTTTCTTTTCAACAGTTTTCTTAAACGTCTGGGTTACTTATATTCTAAAATATTGTAAAAGAATTAAATGTATTAAAGAATTAACTAGTTAGTATTAAATTATATTGTTATCAAAGATATCGTTTTTATAAAATATGTTTTAATTACACACATGAAAATAATATTGCATTACCAGAAAAATGAGACATTTTTTTATATTATTATTCGCCTTTTTACTTTTATTTGAATATTATGTTTACTATAACTTGTAAGAAGAGAAATACAATTTATTATAACATTTCATTATATTTATTATAAAAAAATATATTACATTTTGATACTGTTAATAATATAATGAATATAAATTTTAAACGTATATACAATAGTGATTTTTATAAACAATAACATATGTATATATATTTTCATTCCTTCCTTTATTTTTGCATTAAAATTTTATTTTATACATTTTATTATTCTTCTCTTAGATGAACAAAATGGTACCGATGTCGAACTACACACCTGTTTCTGATTTTTACAACGGCAAAACAATCTTCGTTACGGGCGGGACGGGTTTCCTGGGAAAGGTATATTATATTTTATATATGAAATATTTTGTTTTTATGATCGTAACTGAATAATTAGGAGTATATTCTAAATAAAATATTTCTATTTAATTACAGGTATTAATAGAGAAACTTTTATACAGCTGCCCTGGCATAAATAAAATTTATATGCTTGTACGTGAAAAGAGAAACTTGTCCGCAACAGATAGGATGAAAAAGTTCTTCGATTGTCCAGTGAGTTTGAGATTCTTTTATTTTTCTGATTTTTATTTCTTCTTAAAATTTACAAATTAGTTTTATTTAGTTTCGTCTTTATTAACTAAAAATATTTTTAGGTTTTCGACAGACTCAAAAAGGAGAAACCAGAAAATTTGAAAAAATTGAAACCTGTTAATGGTGACTTATCTCAACCTTGCCTTGGTATTGACGCGAAGGAATTACAAGTAATTAAAGATGAGGTATGGGAATTTTTTTGGCTTTATTTGGTGATGTTGAATTTTTTGTGCCAATTATTAAAAATTTTAATTGCAATTAATAAACAATAAAAAAGTTACTAACAATAATTGAGATATAAAATGGGCATAAGTCCTTAAAGCCTATAACATAACAGGTTTTTTATAAAAGGAAATAATATTTTAAGGTTACTATTGTATTTCACCTCGCTGCAACTGTGAAGTTCAATGAGCCACTGTCCATAGCCATGAAAATCAACGTCGAAGGAACTGAACAAGTTATTGACTTATGTCACAATTTAAAGAAAATAGAGGTTAGTACTTTTGAAGCTATTTACTTTCATAAATTTTATTTTCGATTTATCTTTTGTTGCAGTTTCAATATAACTTTTCTAATTTTTAGAGTTTTTGTCATTGGATTATTTTTTCATTGAGTTATGGTTTTTGTGAAGTAGTTTGTTCGTAAAATCGATTACGGCTTTTGGTTATATTTAGCCTTTTCCTTAAAAAGTTCAAACCCGCGATTCTTCCACCAGTTCCAAGGCCCAAGTGACAGTGATTTATTGTGAACATACATTTTATTTCTTCGGTCCTTGTTACATAATGTCTGTATTCCTAAGACAAAGTTTGATAATGTGCAGTTACGTGCTCTTATAAAAATATTTTGATATAGTTAAAAAACTGACATTTTTGTCCACGTGTGAGATAATTATCCCGGACAAAGTTTACTAAAAATGCTTCTGAAGTCCAAAAAATTATCAAACGGTGGGCTTCTTAAAAGTTTTGGAGATTGTTTGAACACGATCACCAAAATGATATGTTTCATCTGAAAATCTACTAAGTTTCCAAATGTTTAAATTAGCTCTCTCCCCAAAAGAATCAATGGGCAAATTCAGTTCCTCTGCCAGTAACCATTGGCAAAATTTACCGAGCATGATTGCTGCCACAGAACAATCATTTCTCAATCTCAATTACCTATAGCTATAAGTGGTCCTAAAACAAAAATACATTACATAGTTTCCACAAATATAATTTTGTATTCCTCAACATGCTTCTTTGATATACCAGTCATTCTGAATGTTATACAAGACGCTGAAGATTGATGACATACAAATATGCTTATGCTGTTGAAACAAATTTACCCTGACACATTTGACTATCTTGATAAGAAGCATTACCGATTAATTAACTAAACAATTAGTTGTTAGTATTTCAAAACATACACCGAAATTAGATTCCTTAGAATATCACAAATATAAGAAAGCACAAGCTACTACTAAATTAGGACAAAATCTTTATTTTTTTTCCTGAAGTTAAATTTGTCTGTGTTCAAAAGAACAGATAAGTACATAATATACACTCAATAATAAACAATAAACATACGCATTGCATGTTATCAATATTACAACAATAAACTAAATTTATCTTAAATTTTTGTTACAACAAACAATGGAAAGATTTTTAATTAATACCCAATAATCACAGTAAAAAACCTTCAGCAACAATATGAAATAATATTTTTAATCATAAAACTAGTTTTTGCCCGCGACTTCGTCCGCGTTAATTTCGTCATTAGTAATATAGGTATAGCTGAAAGGGCAAACTCTATTCCGTCTTCAATAACCCGGTAGTCGTATTTATTAAATTTCTACTACTTCAATCGAACAGAATGATTGACATATTAGTTAATTGTCAAGTCTAATGTCAAAAAATCGTTTGTATGGGAAATAGAAAAGGGCTGTTTTTAGGGTTTTTCCGGCAATTTTTCCAATTTTTCTCACCTTTCAAACCTTTCCTGGAATTCCAGGAGTATTTCAAGACTAAAATTAGCCAAATCGGTTCAGCCGTTCTCGAGTTTTAGCGAGACTAAGGAACAGCAATCCATTTTTATATATATAGAAGATTACATTACGGTGATATACGTAACTTTTGGGTATATTTAAAATATTGTTATGATCATGAACCATGTTTTTTGATCATTTCGCTAAACTTTTGCCTTTGAACTTTCTGATATTATTAATGTCTGTTGTAACTTATCTAATAAACATATGTTTCTCTTTTTTAGGTGTTCGTATATATGTCAACAATATTTTCAAACACAGACGATAAATTGAATTCCGTAGAAGAAAGACTATACCGCAGTCCAAAAGAGCTCGATGAAATTTACAAAATGATAAGAGAAAATGATCCCAGAGAAGTTTTCAATCCGGAAGTTTTGGGTAAGAATAATTAATTTACTAAGAATCATTATTTTTTTATAAGAATATAAATTCATTTATAGCATTAATTGTAGTACTTTTAACCTTATTCAAAATGCAAAATAGGTAATTTGTATTATATCTTTTTGAAAATATTAATTTTTTGTTATTATAAAACTAAATAAATGTCCAAGGTGAATTATGCAAACCTTGATTATATAAAATATAAAATTAGGAGGATTGCATCCTAATGAATAAAAGAATAAATGTTTTTGGAATAATAAAATAATATGACATATAGATGCTTAAAAATACGTACGGCTTTTAAAATAAATATTACTTTTCAGATGGTCGCCCAAACACATATACTTTCACTAAGGCAGTAGCTGAAAATATCGTGGCACAAAAACGTGGCAATATTCCAACAATTATGATTCGTCCCTCAGTTGGTTAGTTGACGGAATAATATTTTGATAAAGAATAGCAAAGTATTGGAAATTTTAATTATTTTTTGTTTATAGTTACACCAGCTAAAGATGAGCCAGTGAGAGGTTGGGTAGCCAATTGGATGGGGCCAACTGCAACGCTTTTATATCTATCCAGAGGATGGATCAGGGCACACTACGGAGAACACGACTTCACATTCGAAATTATACCAGTCGACTATGTCGTCAACCTTACTATAATTTCTGCTGCTAAATTTAAAAGGTAAATAATAATGCTTCATTAAAATAATTAATCACGAAATACTGAAACTTTAAGGAAAGCGTCTCGTCTCCCTTATATATTCATCCCCTAATGTACCCTTATTTTATCGTTTTACGAGTATGTTCTCTTTAAATTCATCAGCAAAGCAAGGAGAATTATGATTATCTAAGAAAAGGGTGTTGCACCATTACTTTCATATCTGTCCAATGGCGAAAACTCCGACGAGTCCATCTAATCACCAAGTAGGGGATTGACTTACCTTTAGCTTTTTCTATCGAGAGTGCCATTCTTACTCCTTCACGTTTCAAAAAGAGACCCACTTTTAGAAACATGACCCGTCCATTATCTCTTGAACCATGAAAACCTGCACGTTCCGTTAATTTCTGATCTGCTTATTTATGAATATATTACGTTAGGAGATTTCTAACATACCACAGAAAGTAGAGTGAATATAAGCCGTCACATAAGGTCCATAGTGAATATTTTTATATTTTGGTGTCCATAGTATATTATTCATACACTTTCCGAAGAATAAGATTTTCTTATATAACAGATGTGTCACGAGAATATAAACCGGAATCTTCTGAGAACTGGCAAATCGAATTGCATTTGATGACTTATCTCAAAAGACATGCTTTCAATTCGAAAGGCTTCCACTGTTTATGTTCGGCCATATGATATACCTTTATTATACTGGTTATGTTGCCAAATCTGATAAAATGGAATAGCATTTAGTTCAGGTTTTAAAGAAAATTTGATGTTTTTATCTACAGATATTCACTGGCTAGTCGAAAATAGGCAACCTTATTAATTAGGGATCGAATCACGACAGGTTTTGCATGAAGATCCTTTCATGGGGAGAATAGGAATAAAAATTATTACACTAAGCGAAAACAAACACAACTGTGTGTTTATTTCTTATTTGTTCTGAATGTTATTTTATTCAATAATTATATTTTGTATCAAATAAAAATGTATTCATAGCATTTTAAATTTTTAAATGTGTTTTCAGGTCAGATGATATTCCAATATATCATTCATGTACCAGTGCTCTTCATCCCGTGACTTTTAAAGAAACTGCTTCTTATTTAATTAAAGAAAGTACCAAGAAAAAATTAAGTAAGCAAAAAATTACTTTACTCATTTATTTGATTTTTCTCATTCACTTAATAATATTCCGTTTTGTTATTTTGCTGTCCATTAAGTCTTATTATTCCAATTACTTAGAAATTAATGTGTTAATTTATATTTCAGTTGACATACCTTTCCCTTGGATAACATTTACACGATCAACATGGCTTCTCGGTCTTATAGCCTTCTTTATGCAGCTGCTGCCAGCTTATATAGCAGATTTATATTTATTTATTTGTGGACATCCAACAAGGTATTTGAACAAACATCCATTTATATATGAAAATAAAATAATTATTTAACAAAAGGTTATAAAGTTAAAAACCACTTCTACGTATAAAGAAGAAATTTACTAAGTTCTCAAAATACTTTATTACAGATAACGGAATGCTCATTAGCCCTCCAAAAATATATATTTTAAACTATTTTTTTTTATAATCCAGGTACGTCAAAATGTTGAAAAAGTACAATCAAAATATGTCTGCACTTCATTACTTTTCGTCAAGAACATGGTACATGACAGCGAATCGTTCACAAGCCCTGATAGACACACTAAGTGATGAAGACCAAAAGATATTCCCTTGCAGTCCAGCTAACATTGACTGGAGTGAATATATGGCAACATACTTACACGGAGTATATAGATTTTTATTAAAATAAGAATATCAAATACGATCTTACATTAGGAGCGATATGTTATATTAAAATAGATAGTTTTTTCGATCTAGGAACATATATGGATAGCTAGTCATAACTTAAATGGGACCGTTTTGTAAGCTCTATAAAAAAAAGGAATTTAAAGCAAACTTTGAAAAATAAACGTCGTAAGCAACGAGGCTATGAATCTGTATGTCAGCAATACTGTACTCTGTACTTTGTATTGATGGTCGTAAAAAGTGCAATATTTTTATATCAAAACCTACAGCAATATATAAACGATATGCATGTATTATATGTATATGTATAAAACATTAGGTACATGTCCCAAACCTAATATTATTCTAAATGTAAATAATATAAAAATTGTTTTAAGTTTATAAACAGAATTAATGTAAATATAAAATGTATATTAATTTGATAAAATAAATTAATAGAATTAAAGTGACATTTTACTCAATTCATTCTGCTTATTTGTTTATTTCTAAGTAACTAGAAATTTTCTTGATTGCTTATTTATTAAAAAGAAGGTTTCTAGTGTGTTTTGTTGTAAAGTTTTTAAAAGACGATATGATTCTACATAAACTGATATTTTTAGTATTTTTGACTATCGAAACAAAAACCAGACCTCAAAACTAATCTTAATTGCACAAATTTTAACTCAACAGTAAAATTAATATTGGATTTTTCTAAATAAGGAGACTTAAAGGATTTTCAACCGACTTTGGAACGTGGGCGGATTACGTTGATGGCTGTGACTAAATGAAAAAGTTATAAAATAATCCTATCCAAAAATAAATGTTTTTAAACTTTACATATAAAAAGTAACAATAATCTTGTTGATTGTCTTTTAAGACACTTGCTTAAAAACATACACTACTTCTAACATTTTAGTTTAATTTGTACATCTAGTTAGTAGTTTTTTATATATTTCAATTTTCGTTGGAAAGAATTTTAAAAATATTCATCATAAACTTTTTGTAATTGGTAATTCAATTAAAAACAAATGCGATGACCGCGAACTAATTATCTATAAACTAAAATATCTTAGAATACGATTCATTTTAAGGGGATCATCATTCATGTAATAATGTTTTTCCAAATTTTCTCAGAAATATGTGAACTAATCGAAAAGCAAATTATATAGAAGTTTTAGGTCAGTGAACTACGACCTAATAACAAAAGACTTCTATGTATACATATTTGGTGCAATAGTTTTGTAACAAATATACTTACAGGTCTTTCGGCCGCCATGAAAACATTCAGTAAGAAGCCAGTTAAAACAACGGTCTAAGAGATTTAAAAGATAATTCTTCTTGATTTTAACATTATGTTTAAGGTAATGTGACATATCTAATTGAGATTACTTTATTATTATAATTACATTATGTTTACTATTCAAATTAAGATTCAAGAGGCTTGTTGGTCGTACAGAGAAGATTTCGATTGAAGGTTCCCATTAAATAAAGCCCTTAAAGTCTCTTTAAACTTATAACCGTAGAGCTTGACTTCTCTTTGATCATGATATTTTTGAATTTTATCGTCGTTAGTGAAACACTTTTCATCACTGCTCGTCTGGAAAGATGAGCGAAGTAAAAGCAAATACGATGTACTCTTTGTAGAAAAACTTCGTGGTTTTTAATAAGCAATTTATTAAGGTTACTACATAAATATAAAAACTTATTGAAATTTAATTGCATCTCTATGCTTCTTCACTCGGTAATAATACATATATCATATAACGAGTCACGCCGCTGACTTCGCGGAACGAACAGCAAGCCGTGTGAATCAAAAGAAACCTAAGAACCTACCACTCCAGCAATGGAATGTTATTGCTATCCTAACATCGTGGCAATCATGTAGTCTTAGGTATAGGTTATGAGTTTTAATATGTAATTTTTTATTCTATTATAGGTACATATAAGTAAGCTTCGTAGTTTTTCTGAAACCTCCGGTTGCCACCTTACATGATTAGTTTGTATATATTTGTTATTGGATATACAACATGTTATATCAGATATATTATTTGGTACACTGATATGGTATATTCATAAAAATAAATATAATAACATATGTAGAGAGAGCATTTTATTTATTTTAATTTAATTTTGTACTACTTATATATTTTATGTATATATGTAGTTTTAATCTTAGTCAAATATAAATTGAAATCTTTATACAATTTATGTATTTATACATAATTAAATGAATAATATGTTCACCTGTTTATCACAGTTTTTGTTTACAAAATATGAACAATGATTATAAATTTGCAGTTTAGAACAATATTATAAGAGATCAAAGCTAAAGTAAAATTATGAATTTGTATGACGCCATATCAATATTGGACTACTTAAAGAACGGGGATTCCTGTCTTATTTTTAATCCTAAAGTTTATAATAAGAAGAAAATAAATATTAGTTTAAAAGTAAAACATTTATTACTTATAAATATAAAATATAAAAATAAAAATTATAAATAATATCACAAGCCTAGTAAAATTTTTAAATTAAACTGAACCTCCAACACAACCTTAGATCGTAGTTACGTAATTAAGTCAATATTTTATACTTATTTCACAATTAATCATCACGAACAATTACGAATTACTTTTTACATAAATATTGTCGTATTCCTTGGCAGTAGGTAGGGATATATTCATTCCAATTTATTTCGGTAGGGTTGAAAGGAAAGAGAATTCTATCTGACGATGACAAAGAATTCGCCAAAGCGATAGTTTGAGGTGCACGTATGGACCAGTTGTTCGATGTGAAGAATTCCAATGTATCACGAATAAATGATACTTTGGCCTGGATTTTTGTGTACCTGTAGAATAAAAGCAATGTTTGATATATTAACATTACGAATAAATTATTAAAAGGTTCTTATTATTGGACTGTGATGTTTAAACATTTAGTGTACCTTGTTTTCTTTCCTGTGAGTAATAAAAACAAGTCTGCTATATACGCTGGTATTGTTTGAAATAGCAGTGTCAGCAGTGTTACGACCCATTTATATTGTGTGAAGAATATTGTTGGCATTGGAACATCATCTATAAATTTATAAAGACATTAATAAAATTCTGAATTAACTATGGATGATTAATCATTTTCTTTGAAGGCATCACAAAATATTATAATTTTATGTCAAATAATATTGTTTTGTAAATGATTTTTTTTTAAATAATCAACAAAAGAAAAAAAAATAACTATAGATAATAACTACAGTTATGTTGTTTTTATAATGAATTTATACTCACTAAATTTATGTTTTTTACTGTCTGCAATTATTAATTTTGCGAGATGGCCCATTTTGATTGGATTGTTCCCACTCGTGCAACAGTTATAAACTTTAACATTTTTGGAGCTGTGGAGGTAAAAATCATTATTTAAAAAATTTATGGCTCGTAAACTTTTAATTGCTAAGATTCTAATGATTAAAAATAATATTATACAAAATTTTATCCTTTTAAGAATATATTAAGTTCATGAATGGTTTGACTTATTTTATTTAATATAACAAAATCATACCATTCGCATCTCGTAGCAGCCACTATCGTCAGATTGGAAACATAGTCCACTGGTATAAGGTCAAGTGCATTTTCAGAATCGGACAACATAACTCGGTTTAAGCCTTTTGATATTGTGGTCAATAACGCCGAGGCTCCGAACCAATTATCTATCCAACCGACTACTGGTTCCACTTTACTAGATGATACTTTGAAAAATAATGGTTATGTTAAAAAAAATATTCATATTTAAATATACATATTATTTTGAAATATTTTAATGTATTTACCAATAGATGGTCTGATGATGATCGCGGGAATATTTCCGTGGTTATCAGCAACTAGGTTTTCTGCCAAAGCTTTAGTGAATGTATACGTATTTGGTCGTCCCTCTGTAAAGAACGCTTACTTGTTATTTTCTGACTTCTAATATTGCTCAAGTATGTTTAAACAAAAGCAAATATATTAAATGTGGTGAAATTAAATTTTTATTTTTATTTCTATTTATTAATAATTATTGGTAATTATTATTTTTCTCTTACTTATAAGCTCCTTGACTTGTTCGTCTGTGATGCCAATCTCTAATAATTTTTTGACCTCATTTAGGGAGGCTGGAGGTGGGTATATTACTTCCTCGATAATTTTCCTGTCAGTGTTAGAGTACGTTGTAGATACATAGACGAAAGCCTGGAAAAGAATTTAAATTTTCAATGCCATGAATGTAAATACGTATCTTTTGATAATGATTATGAAATATTTTTAAGTTAAAAGAGGTCAATGCTACATAACAACAAGCTATATATGGGCAGCGAATATCAACAAAAACTGTTGATTTTACCTTAATATTTTTCATTTTTTGTGCCAAATTCAACACTCTTCCCGTCCCAGCTACATTAACATTCATAGCCACATCCAGCGGTTCATTGAACTTGATAGTAGCCGCAACGTGAAACACTATCGAAACCTTAAAATAACATTTAAGTGTCATAAAAATATGTTTTACAACTCAAATAACATTAATTACATTACAAACAAAATAAAACAAAAATATTTGTACAAGTAACTTGTTTCCATGAAATTATACACGAGGATATAACGACATCGTGATATTTATTTAGTATTGTCGTTTTAACTAAAATCAATACGAGATCATGAATATTACTTGTACAATAACTTATTCAAATTTACTTTTATAATGTTTTAAACATTAAACAATAATATGAAAATGAAATTACCTCTTCAGCCAGAAGCTGTTCATCTTCAGTTTTGATAGCGAGTTTCGGTTCGGAAATATCACCAGCAATCGGTAAAATTTTTTCTAGGGCCTCAGGTCTTTCTTCTTTCAATCTCGCAAACAACTGTTAAATGATAACATTATTCATTTTTAGATCAAATTTATAACATGTTTTTATAAACATTAAAAAATTTAATAACATTTCAAATAACTCACCGGTTCTTCTATAAGTTTCTGTATTCTTTGCTGTACTGTGCTATTTTGCTTTTCTCTTACTAATAGATATACTTTTTTGATTCCAGGACAGCTGTATAGTAACTTTTCTAAGAGCACCTTAAAAGATTCAGAATATAAACAAAATGTTATGTATGTCATTATCGTTTTCCTAAATAGCTGTTTAAACATACTTTTCCTAGGAATCCTGTGCCTCCAGTCATAAAAACAGACTGTCCCTCGTAGCATTCCGCTATATTCGGATACATGTTGCTCTACGTATGTAATAGCACCGTTGTCTGCAATAGAAGAAATATCATTAAGAAAATAATAATCTATCGCTATTTTAAAGAGAACTACACTTAAACAAATGATTATTTAATTTTCTATCCAATAAAGATAATATCTTTGGCTTAAAAACCTAACTATTTTTATATTAAGAAGCTCCAGTTATTCTTACAACTAAATTACTAGATATCATTCAAAAATTAATCGTTATAGATACTAATAGAATAACGGACTAAAATGAAGTAACTAAATTAATTAAACATTATATAGAAATATAATATCGTTATCTTTTACGAAAACATAGGTACATTAAATCTGACTATTACGAAATTGCATCGACATCAAATACTAATCTGATAAACAACAAAAAATTAATTGTTGTAATTGTTAATCATATGTCAAGGTCGAAGTAATAATAAAGACGAAAAGTAATTAATAATTATTATCTTCAACACATTAAGACAGGTGTGTAGTGATAAATATGTAAATTGTGTTTGTGTACGTTAAAACGAGACTAAAAAAGCGGTTACTATATTTTTTTATTGCTTTTAATTGTCCTGATAAAATAGCAAGTTAATTCCGAACCCATTTTCTCATCTAAAAAATTCATCAAAAATATTAACAAATAAGCATGACAAAGTGTAATGTATGCGTTAAACGATTTTTTTATCGTTATAGTAAATAAATTTTCAGAGTATCAAAACTAAAAGAAACATGTGAAAAATTTCTCTAGTGATTAAAGTAATCGTATGAAATTTTCAATGGAATCAAAAAAAGGAAAAATCTGTATCCTTCTCTAAAACCGCTTATGACACAATAATATAATTATTATTAAGATATCATATTATAACGAACTTTTTAATAATAAAAATAAAATAATAACATTTAATTCACAAGAAACAGATTTAAGCTCATGTTATTAAATTTGCTTTTACTTAAAATTATCACGATGTAAAAAGCATCAAATATATATACTGTTTCTAAATGTCTGAAGAAATATGGAAAAAAAAACAGATTATTTCACTTAACTCATTATCAAAACATCAAAACTTAAATAATATAAATCTAAATAAATAAATTAAATAAAACACAATTCACTAAATATTTTATATATAACAATTAATTTTAACCGTTTACTCACCCGCGTTGAGTTGTAGGCCCTAGTAGGTTATGACACGGAATGGCTTTATCGAAGTGGTGTGCTTGAATTTAATACTGAATTAAAGAGCTTAAATAGATAACCGTTCGATTAGCAACTGAAACGATTTTTAATTGAAATATCTCCTAAATATTTCACATCCGGTCTGCTATCTCTTTCCTGATATCATAAGATAAAACGTTACTGCTTTATTTATGTTTGAATAATAATCAGTATGTTGTTTAACAAAGCCGCATAGAGGATGGGTCTGAATCGTACAGTTCGCATGTACATAATAATCGAGGTACAGTTAATTTTCTGACTACTCACCTCCCCTGCTGGCTAAACCTGTTTTGACATTAGCCCGTATGTTAAAAAACACAACGCTTTTTTGCTTGTTTTTTCCTCTAAAATTCTCGGATTGACAATAACAAATGCTTGCCACTTAAGCAACGTAATTACAGTTCTTGTAAGACATTTTTTTTTTAATTTTAAATATATATCTATCTCAGTGCACGCTTGATTTAAGTTTATTATTCAGAATTGAGGCTGATGGTGCAAGGGCATACTATAAAAAAAATATTCTCAGTGATTGACATAATGAGGACTTTCACAAAATCGTCCCTTGGCGGAATATCTAGTGCTCGTCACATGTTTATGGATGAAAATTCTAGAGGATACAGTGAAGCTCTTACAGTTTCATTTGAGATCCCGAAATCTTAATTAATGTAATTTTTTTTGGGTAATCTACCTAGCTCGGGACCATTCGCTTGGACTGTTTGAATTCTTACCATCTCAGAAGTCATGCTCTAGACATATCTCAGTTAATGGTGATAGGCCAGGATTTCCTTACGAGTTTATCCTCTTTGTTAATATATTTTCACTGCAAATATATCTGCTACTACTAACTACTTTTGGTTGCTCAAACAACTAAAAAAAAAGTATTATTAAGTTCATAATTTAAAGAATTAAATAAATGCTACTGTTTTATTTTTTATTACAATGTAAAACGTAAATATTCATAAGTTTTGCAAATGTATGTCTTTCCACTTTAATTATGATAAGATACTTAAACATACTTTTCCTAATTTAAAATATAGAAAAATATTCTAGATAGAGAATGGTAATATAATTCATGACAATATTAAACTTTAAAAATATGTATATTTTAAGAAGATTATTATAATGGGAAGAGCATCCTCATTTAAAGAATTTATAAGCCGGTACAGTGTTTAAATTCTGTAAGAAAAAAATCATTATTATTCTTTAAAAATATATATTCTTAGAGAATTTAAATTACAATGGAATATTGAAATGAAACTTCGCTAGACAAATATTTTAATCACTTATTAGTTCACTGTTTTAATGACTATTATTTGTGTCTATGACTATATGTATTGAAAGAAATTTAGATTTTAAAGAGAGGAAAATAAAATAATTAATAAATCTATAAAAAATACATACAATATTGTAAAGTTATTTGCGGTAAAATTTCAACATGTATCATTTGTTGTTAAGTAGCAGTTTCGTCGACTGAATTTTGTTATAAAAATAATCTACAACTTTCAAGCTCATCTGAAAAAGAAAGGTAATGGTTTTGGTAGCATATGAAAGCGACTAATTTAATTTATAAACAATTCAATCATTTATATATTTATACTCTTATTTACTTTTTTACTAGATAATTATTTTTGTATCTACAAATATATGTATGTAGGTATACAATAATTAAGCTACTTAATTACGTTAATGACAAACATGCATCGCATGCCAACTAATGGGGTTGGGTAATCGAACGAAGAAAAGTTACAAGTTACATTATTTTACATAGTGATTGTTACAAAGTTGCAATCAATAGAAAGATTTAACTTCATTTTAGATAGAAATCATATACTATAAATTTTCATGTATATATATGTATAAAGATCGACGTCTCGCTTCTCGACTTATTTTTTATTCTATAATTATAAATAACAAGTTTGACGGTACAATATACCTTTCACATCTAAGAATAAAAATAAATATGGACGAAGGCTGCAATCAATAGCCACGTATGTAGTATAATATGCAATTTTTTAAATTAGAATTCATTCTTTTCATTATGTATGGTTATAAATGCGTTAATTATACCGCTTACATTAACATTTTTTTCTTATACCATTGCTGTGAATACATTAAAATTAAAATTTAGATAATGTAATTTAATACATAAGAATTAAATTATTCACCCACCCAGATTTAAAGCACATAATATTTAGAAAATATTTAGGTTTTCAAATTTGATTCGACTTTATAATTGATCTTCTAAAGGCATACAGAGACTTTACAAATAACTGAAATGTAATAATTCGAATAGGATACTTAATAATAAACAAAATTAATAAAATTTGTACTACTCAAACAACTAGCATGACGAACACTTTAGTAAACAATGTGTGCACAAATGTGAAGAACAACTCATGCAGTCTATAATAGAATCAGGATCACCCGATTACAAATATTTGTCCTAGGGAGGTGGCTTAACACTGCAGGACTATGAGAAATCTCAATACAAAGCACTCGATTACACAAAACTATATAACACGATTTTAGTAACAGGCTATAAACATGAAACAACGACAATGTGTACCTAGAGAATTTTATCCTACAACATGTAGACATGAATAGGATAGATAAGAGAAAGTTTGTAAACCACTCAGAAAAGGACTGGATTAATCGTTAAATTGAGGAACAACTTATGATATGATGATGATATCTAAATAAATCCCACCCAGAAGATGAAAACATTCGGAAAAATAGAACTGGAGAATAGGGCCGAGTGAAAAAAATAATTAAATTTTGCAAGGAAACCTACGGGCACAACAAAATAACCACATCATACCACCACGACACCAGCTATATAATATATACATACATATACTACATAAATACATACATATAATTAAACGAATTGACAACAGCACCACACACGAAATATTAAAAATCAATGATTTTGACTGCAACTGTGGGAAATGGCATAAGCACCAAAAACAGCATCTGATACAAAAAATCACTCAAAATTACTTTAAAAAATTAGGAAACATTGGTGTCCTAGGCACGCTCCTAGAAAGGTAGAGATCAAAACTAAATAATTGAACACAAGTACATATTTAAAATAGATCAATTAATCAAAACGGTATCATGCGGCTGTCTTCAAGTTTCAACATTAAGTCCATTGGTTATCTTAATCTCCAGTAAAAATATTATGTTAAAAAAACATATGGAGAGCACTTACGATTATAAACGACGAGATATTTCTACGATCTGACCATAAGAAATACCTTGGACTTTGGGTAAATACACACTGACTCATACTTACATGGAAAGTGCACAACGACCGGATTAAAACAATATTTTTATTACTGCTAAGAGTATTAGGTAAAGTTAATAACTGTACACCAAAAACAGTAATAAAAATCACATATATTTCAAATTTTACAAATTTGGGAATTCTGTTTCATTGCCACTATCACAAACCAACAAACACTTTATATAATAAACCAAAATTTTTAAATCCGTCCCAACTATACTTATTGTATAACACCTGCTTACTATAGAAAAATATTTACAAAATGTATTCAATTAAACATACAACTACATAAGAAAGAAGTCACACGTATTTTAAGACTCAACAACAAATTACAAATAAGAGCTTCTCGTACAAACTGGCAAAAGACCTTATTATTCGAAGGAGCACAGTTGTACAATAAATTACCTAAAGACGTTAAGAACTTCGAAAGTATTAATATGTACATACATTCAAAGGTCAATTTAAAGCTTAAGTCCATATACTTTACGTTCTCTTTTCACATACACATATAAAGTACCAAAAAAATGCAAGATTTTTTTATGTCGCCTCGCCAGATGCAAATGTTAATACATCATGTATCTCATTTTAAATAAACTATATTTTTATGACGAATAAACATGTTTTTATAACGAATAAAGATGTTTAAACCGATGTATTCATTCCGACTCATGATCAAATTACAAGTTAATTGTTTGTAAACAAGTCTCGTTGTAAATAGGATTTGATACGTGTCATCACAATTAACTCTTTGCATAATAATATACTGCTTTGCGTGGCTATGTTATTTGGTTTTCAATTAAAAGGCTTAAATAGTAATTAATAAGTTAATATTAGTACTTTTCTAACGTAAAATGTTATAAACATTGCGTAATGTTTTCTACATAGTATTATTTGTAACATAAATTGCAATAGTAAGAATACTTTCCCACACGTATGTAGTTATGGAATAATAATAAACCTATTTTAATTTGTTTAATAAAGGTCTCCTCCAATTTTGTCTATCTTTGCATTCTCTGTCTTATAGTGGCCTGCTCTACTAAGAATTTCTTTTAGCCAAGTTTTCATTAACCTAACAAAACTTCAAATGCTTGATAAGCCTTTCCGTGTTTAGTTTTTTGCAGTATTGAAAAGGATCTAAAACATTTACTTTTCTTCTCATATTTCTACTAGTTCTCTTTTGCGTTCGTTTTATAATATTGTAATAAAAAAAATATTATATTGGCATTATTGAACGGTGTTAATAATTTTAAAAACTTATTTATTCAATATCTTAAAGCTAATGGGTCTCTTAAAGTTGTTAATAGCTCTTGTTTAGTTCGAAATGTTCAAATTTCTTCTCTGTTACACTATTTTCTGTTGCATAGAGACTTGGTGTGTTATAATTAATATTTTTCTTAGTTTTTCCACATTATATTGATGCTGAGAAAAATGCTCGTTGTAATGTTGTCTCTTCAAATAAAGGAGGCAAGTAACGTTATCTTTTGTTTGATAATCGTGGCTCCCGGGAGTTAATGTATAGGCTCTAGCGATGATACCATGGTGAAAGTTAACCCTGATCTACTTGTAATTTAGTTATCTAGTAATACTATACGCTTACATAGCAATTGTGCCAATTGACTTATAATTAACAATTTTTTCTCTTAAATTTTGCTACTATATGCATAGTCATAAAATATTTGGGAACCAAACAATAGTGCACTGCTCCTTAAAAAGTAAACTATTCTTGATTTAGTTTCAATAATTATTACTATTGGGTAAAAATATTATATCAATATTTTAGTTAATTTGGCTTTTCATATTATATATACACGTAGTAATATTTATAGATGCACTTCATACAGTATTCTCATACTTTAGAGGCATTGCATCGAAAACTTATTAAGATAATCAAAAGTTTTTATGATTATGGCTTAAGCTAGTATATATCAAAAAACCTTTTAACTCATTTTTTAAAAATATACATTGAATTTATAAGTTTTTTTATTATTTTAAAGGGGGAAATATAACATTTTATTTTATTCAATAGTAGATTGTTTGTTTTTTCTCTCTATTTATCAAGTTCACTCAAACAAACTTCGTATTAATGAATATTAAAAAAAAATTTATAACAATATTCTTAAATTATTAAGCAAACAATTTTATACAGAAATATTTACTTTTAAATACTTTCACAGAAATACAATTTAGAGTATCCATTCAGGAAAAAAACTTTCCAGCAAGAAACGTGCTCAAAAACTTTATTTTATCTTGACATTAAAGTGTTTTTATCACACTGAAAATGCATATTTTATTGCTTACAACAATGCCCCAAAAGACTCAGCCAAACTAACATAAAAGCATAAAAGTAAAGAGCTTCATTCCAAATATTAAATAATTAAGTTATACATGATTTTATAAAAAACTTTCACAACATTTTATTATGAATTCCTCTTGGAAATTATATAGAGATAAAAATATGAGGGAGGAAACCTCCCAGTGAATAGCTATCAACAATATCCTGGAAAAAAATAGCTTAAGGCGAGTCAAACAGCTAACAATTTCTTGGAGATACGATAATTCTACCTCAGAAGACTAAAATGTCCTTACTAAAAGACCGAGAATATCAAAGCTTAAACTCAAAGAATGCAAAAGTTTTCAAAAAGGTACTGTTGTGAAATTTCAAAGAAATACATACTTGAATAGCTGAATTGTGAGCTACTTCTTTGAACAAGCCCATATATCACACCCAATACGGCTACAAAAAGTAAAGGATACCACAACGATATACGATTAAATTGTAAGGACTACCTAGGAAGCCTGGTAGCTACAGTCGAATGCCTAACATTGCCTAACAGATCGGAAGATAGTGATCTACGATGTACGATTAAATTGTAAGGACTATCTAGGAAGCCTGGTAGCTGCAGTCGAATGCCTAACATCGCCTAACAGATCGGAAGAAAGGAAGGGAGAATGGCTTCCGTCAATATTCACGTAAGTGATTGCAAATACCATCTAATATTAAATTGATAGTTTCCACTTCCTTTTGCAACACAGGAACTAGAACACTAGAAGGCGAACAACTAATCTCCGTAATTAAAACAAAACACGAACCATAAAAATATTCTATATCTTGAAATCAATTTAGAGTATAATTCCTTAACAATAAACAGTTTTATTTTAGATATATTTTAAAAAGACCTCTTAAAATCACTATTTACAAATATATAGCGCTTTCATTCTCAATCACGGTTCTATTAAAAGCTATGTCAATTTCGCAATATTGCTGTAATCACAAATACAAAGACCCACATATTTGTATTAACAAACCTCAGGTCGTAATGTTAATGAGACTTACCCCACCTAATATAATTCGGAATAACAAATAAGACAAAATTAATTTAAACCATACAAATATGTATATGTATTTATAAATATATATTATACAATATATCATTTTTTACTGCAGCAGTTAGTTCTCACCTAGAATTTACAAGATGTAATCCTTGAAACTTATCGAACCAGAAATGAGGCCGGAAAGACATTTGCTTATGTATGAGTGGCGATAACCTTTACCTTAATGTTTCCGATTTTTGCCATAATATTAAAGTATACACATTTTTCCACACAGACCTTCAACAAACATTATTCCATTACTTCCTTTACAATTGAATCAAAGCATAACAAAATTGAAACCGCTGCATAGCGGATATGAGATGTCTCGCGATGGTCCAAGATAATAAATTCATGTCCTTATCTCCATAATTTAAAAAAAATTGCGATGATGGAAGAAAATAGAGACGGTAGATACGAGAACACAATTGAATCCGATATCAGTATGTGGGTTGAATAAAATTTCTTCCAAATTATTCAAATTAACCATATTAAGGTGCTCCATATCTTTAATGATAATAATATGCATGTTTGATGTCACATCTTTTACATTTATCATCACGTCACTAATCTAATCTATTTGTTCAATTTTTGTTATAATTACGGAGCATCCATATAAAGCGTGACCGTAGGTAGATATAAACCAGACAACCGATATGAAACTATAGAGTCAAATTTATAAGGCCGATGGCCGAGTTTTTATTTAATCACAGACACATATTTTATACTCAAATTAACTTACATCACGTGAAATAATCCTGGCTTATAAAGTGTTTCTTATATTTTTATGCAGTAAAGAAATAAAACACTAATAAAGACGGCACAATCACTTGGCGTAAAAGTGTTTAGATCTCATAAATGTAGTGTGAGAGCTCGTAAAGCGATTACAGTTGAACCACAATACTGAGTGATTATAAAATCTGTACTCATTGTCTTAATGGATCTGATCTCATCTGTGAAACAATAATTAGTCATAGCAGATAATCTTCAACATTCATATAACATTCATTGTTCATAAATGTACTAGCCCCGAAAAACTGTTTACTAAATATAAGCTGAAAATCATAATTTGTCATAGACGAAATCTTCAGTCAACAGAAGCGTAATGGTGTAACATTAACAATAAACAAAAACACACAAATAAAATTAAAAGCCTGAGATAATTTATAGCCTCGGCTTGTTTAACACAGCAACTTACATAATACATTTGTTTACTAACAAACACGGAAGATAATGTTATAAGGTTACTATAAGTTTCAAAACATAATACGTCCTTTATACATCTACATTTTTGTTACCTTTATTTCGAAGAGTTCAATAATAAGTATAATCCTTTGAAGTTATCAAAAGTTAGGAAAATGGATAATTTATTTTAATTATGTTACTTAAATGTTGAAAATTAAATTTTGACTCAGATAATTAAAATGTTGATTGCCATCGCTTTTTTAATCGTTTTATGTTACAAAGTTCACAAATTAAATTATTTGATCATTTATACAAAATCCTGAAGGTATAACTGACTAAAATGACATGTAAAAGGTAATCCCAAAAGGAACCTTTCATTTGCACTGAAAAATTGTGTTGACCCAAAAACTTTCCTTAAAAGTTTAGGGTGGCTTACATTATATAAATTTTGACATTAGACAAAGGTTCATTTGATTAATAATAGACAACAGGATATTTAATATGAGTATTGGGCCGAAAATAAGAGTACTAACTACCATCTAAACTATAACCTTAATTTTTTTCAAGCTGATAATCAGTAAGATTGTTAAATATATGATTAGATGAATTAAATATATTTAAATAAACAAATTGATTGGAAGATTTCAACTTCTACAGTAGGTAATTCATTACTTGTTATTATTCTATTGACTGCAGTGAATACTTGATTTGTGGTCCCTATAAAATAAAGTATTATGTACTTTTTTGTATGATATTTTATTTCCTAACCCATATATCCAATTTTAATTATTATTAAAAATTGTAATGATTTACAGAATTGTAATGGTGTATATGTTTAATTATTGTTAATAGTAATTTGTGAATTGGCCACTATTGCAAATATACATAAAACCTATAAGAAAGTAGTTATTTAATAACGACTGCCAAATGTTGTAATGTGTTAAATACAACAGTAAATCAATTTCCATTGTTTGATCGGTAAACACTTCATCAAGGACTCAGGACTTACTTTTTAAATAATATTATGTCTTTTGTTCAACGTTCTAGCTATTATTAGTTAACTAGCTGAATAAGTGACTGTTTATTAGTAAAATATATGTAGTGGAGTGATCTTGTTACTTTAACACATACATATATATGTAATTGCGATAAAGGAATAGGATCGTTTTAATAAGATATTGAAAATAAAACGATAGCTCTTCCGCTTTTTAAATCATTACATAACATGATATTGTCAAATTTAAATTTAAGCTATAATGAATGTATTTTCCAACATTTTTTAAAGATTCATGATATGTTTAAGATATTAATTTATGTATGACCAACTTGATACACAAATATTATGATTAGTTATATTATTAAGATGTATGCTAACGAATTTATTTAATCAAAGTTCTAGACCAAGCGACCCGTCTCGCATTCAGAAGCCCATCGTTTTATTGAAACTAGAAACATCATTACCTTGGAGATTATACAAGACTAATACCTTGGACGTGCTTCGACGCTAGGCATATCCAACAGTAGGCGTGATTTGTTAAGTCTGTAAGCACATCATACTTTAAGTTAATTAGTATGCAGGAGATTTTAAATTAAATAGAACAAGAAAATATATTTGAAACAAGTATAAAATTTCTTATGTAAATTAACAAACTTAACTGTTTTTAAAGTCATAATGCTGAATCATGTAGAATATTAATCACTTTTTACACATCATTATTATAATTATATTGAATTTGTCGTGAGTATGAAATAATATATATAATTATAATATACTTGAGAGCAAAATTATAGTATTATAAAACTTAATTTTGAAAATACAAAGATTCCGTATTGATAATAGTTCTATTCTTCTGTAATTTATTAAGACCGGGAACCGACGGCAAAGGAAATTGTTTCCGACATCGTCGCATCCATTGGGCTCTCATTTTATTTTCCTATATATAGAAAGTTTTATAAGAAACTGTTTGCTTTATTTACATCTTAGTTTTTAGTTTTCCTTTTAAGTATAACTCCTTTAATTTTTATATTAATTATTATTAAATATATCACATAATCTCATCGGCAAGGAAATTTGGCCTTTTATTCATAAAGTACTTTTTTTTTAGGACAACGTTGTTATTTAAGGCAAACAGTTTTAATAAATTAATTAACTATTAAAATGTGACTTCGACTAAATTGCACAAACATAAGCCAAAAAAGCTTCAAAATTTTATTAATTACAATCTCAGAGAAGAACACAAATAATTTCTCTAAGCTCAAATATTCCTCTGCGATGTTTTGAACAAGACAAGGTAGATAACAAAACAAAACCTTTTTTTAATGTACAATAAAATTTAAGCCTCTAATCCATATTGAGTGATATTCATGAACCGTAAATCCTCTTATCTATTGAGATTTCCACACCAAAACGACATGACATAAGCGTAAACAGAATTTTGTATTCCCTTGACTTGGTAGATAGACGTCAGGAGTTAATGCATGTGGGCGATGTGCGTCAGCTTAGAATAAATAATATTTGAGCTGCAAAATATTATTTAACATATATTATAACGAAATATGAGAATTATTTTCCATTAATAAATAATAATTCTTCATGTATTTGGTAGTTGTAATTAGCATTACCTTTTATAGAGCACTCGAAAAAATAATATAAATTCATACATACATACATATAAAATATAAACATAAATGGAATTAAAAATATGTATAATAAAACTATTAGTTTACTCTGGCCGTATGTATTATAATAAGGCTTGTATATATGTATATGTTATTTCAATCCAATAATAAAGTCTTAAAAGTTTTGTTGCAAAAAGAAATTTCGACAAATTTAAATGACCTTTATTTATTGTCGACACAATAAGCTGAACTGCATACAAAATGTAGAACAGTTTTTTTTTATTTCTACAAAAGATTATATTTGAATATGGAAGATTCAATTACGTTCCCAAATTGAATTCCCTCTAATTCTCCTGCAATACAAAAGCTTTTGTCTAAAAATTCGAAATAGCATCCCGTTTTTGATGTAATAACTTGATTTTTAATATTATTATCACAGGTATTGACTTATGATTATTTAGGATTTTGCATTCTGTTACATTACTTTGACAGAATTATATTAATGAAAATTTACTTATTTTTAATATAATTTAAATTTTAACCATCGTTATAATATTTATGTATATGTGTACGCATTAATTATTCTGTTTAAAAAAATATAAACCTTATTATCTTTGTAGGTTAACATTCAACAGGATTTATTTCATTTACAAAGTTTACAAAACACATAATAATAATGAATTTAAAGTATTCAATTCGTTTTGAAAACTTAATATTTAACATGTAAAAATAAATAAGATATATGTTCAGACATAACTTGTGTGAACTATTAGACTGGTTAATACCATCTGTCTTTCTTATATATATATATATATATATATATATATGTGGAAATAGTGGTCAAATAAAAAAAGTCTTCATTCCACTACGATAAAGTAGATATTAATTGAATTTAAATAATAACATGAACATTTATCTTAAGACCCAAATAACATTTGTGGAACACCTCAATTTCCATTCAATTTATTCCAACGATATCTTTTTTATGTCAAATTAAATATGAATGTATGTTGATAACAAAAAAACGTGAAAATAATGTTAATCTCATTGAAGTGCATATTTTAATGATATAATTTAAAGCAATATTAGTCTTGACACAATTATCCATTTTAAAATGAGAAATACATGAGAAGATTTTTTTTATTTTCTTTAAATGTTTGGGGAAAAATTAATATTTTAACAAGTAATCAACTTAACGAACCACAATGATCATAGATTTCAAGTTGATTGTTAAAATCAGTACACTTATAATTAAAGGCTATATGTAAGGTTTGGTTCGACTCAGTTGTGGCGTAGCTTCCGTAGCGGTCGCGTGCTACGTCAGCTCTACGAGCTACGCGGTTAAACATTTACGAACTTCCAAAATTTACTATAGAAATCTCATTAAATTAATAATTATTACTAAAATAGTATGGTGTTATGTTAAAGAAATGTGTTAAGAAAATTATGAATGTGACCTTTTAATTTCTCAATATCATGGTAAGTTGTGACTAGTTATCGAGGTTACTCTTGCTTTTTGAATTATAATGATATATTTCGTATTTCTAGACAATTAAAATTAATTCCTACTCAAATGTATTTCGAGGCAAAGTTAATCCTTTTCTTTGATTTCTGTTTCATTTGTTTCCTCAAACAAATGTAAAATATAATATATGTACGTGTTTTAATAATAATATATGTAAAATATAATATATGTACGTGTTGTAATATATTTTCGTGTTTTAGCAATTTAAAGTTATCAAGAGGCTGTCCAAAGTAATTAATGATCATGTTATAATTTCACGAATTTTACAGAATCATCAATAAATAAAAAGTTGAATGTAAGTAAAAATGCAAAAGCATTTTTTTTCGTTACAAATGATCATACTTTACCTTAAATTACAATACAATATACATATTATGTTGTCTTTTTTATGAATTGATACGTTTTTTACTCCAAAAGTATAAAATAAAATAAAATTTCATTACAAAAACGTTTCATAATGTTATAAAATGTTCAAATTTCGTAAGTACAACAGAAAGGTTTAAGGGTACCATAAATAAAATTGGAAAGCTAATAATTTCTCTGCAAACGTCACGACTAGGGGGAAGGTTTCTTTCGTCGCTTACGATTTATGTCTCTAAATAACAAATAAGCTGAATAATGTGATTATAAATTAAAATAATTGTTAATAACAAAAATTCTTTTGTTTCTATGATTAGCATAAAATTAGACTTAATGTTATGCAAATAAAAATTATAATTATTTTATATGATAAAAACAAATGTTTTATTTTTTATTTTAAAAACGTGACTGTTGAGTTTTTCAAGTGATTGTATGTACGAGAATATCGCAATCTCAGAACATAAAGGTCACAGAAAACTGACGAAGACCATATTAATGATGTACTGGGAGGGTCAAGTGAGTCGTTTCGTTCACTACATGCATAGATATACATGAGTATAACTAAAGGGAAAGAGGTGTTGCTAAAAAGATATTTATTATTATTATACAGCAACGCCATTTAAGATACATCTTGCCAGCGTCTCCCCTAAGAATCGAGGCAATACAACGAGACAAAATTGATGTATTCTCAAAGGAATAACAAAACTGCCAAGAATAATTTTTCTCGCTCGCCTCGTATATAAATTATTTTGACGAAACAAAAATGAACATGATTCAAATGTAGTCTATGACTCCTTATAAAAATATATTCGTGTCAGTATTAATATTTATATGTTTATAATCCTGCTTTATGAAATTCAAATAGCTTTTTAAAAAAAATGATAGTATCGAAATATATCGGTTGACTGAAAATAATAAAATTATATAACAAATTCAAAGCAAAACTAAAATCATCAGAAGTGATTCCCATCTGTATTATACATACATGTTCAGAACAAAATAACATTGTGTTATGATTCGCCTTTTAGTTTGATTTAAACTACCTCAAACTAATTCTAACAATTATTTTTCTAAAATATTTATTTTATAATTTTTATTAATATATAAAAAATATATTTTTTATTGATGATATAGAGTTTTACTTTTTAATAAACGTTTGTAATTATAAGATAGCTAACTAGCTTAATAGAAAAAACTCAAAGGCCACAATTGTCTTAAATACACAACTCCATTTTTCTCTTGACATTTACACGAACCCCATCAAGATAAGAATTAAGTTAGCGAATCGTTTCCTTAAACAGGAACATGAATAAGATAAAACCAGTTATCTCATGATTTATGGTAATTTATATTGAACGTCACTTTTATTTCCCTTAAATAAATATCCACGCTATTTCATTCTACAGTTCTGTACCGATCAATATTATGAAATGTAAAGATTATGGAAATCAGACACATAGGAAAACTTTTCTGTTATAATTGTTACAAACTTTCATTTCAGTTTTAACCCTTTCAACCCTTGGTTACTTTGACATCACAAACCTAATTTAAACCAATAGTTTAAAAGCTTCTTATTTATAAATCGGTCTACCAGCAAATTAATCAAATTAACTATTGATGAATTAAAATTTGGTTTAGTCCAGTTTTAACATTTTTTCTTGGTCTGTGGTTCATCGTGCTAATGCTACTTATCTTCTGCAGTGTGTGAATTGTGCGTCAAGGAAAGTTCAACTTCTATGTTTTTTTAGTTGCGACTGGAGAAAACCTGCTCATTCCAACCGTTGGTAGACTTGGTCTGTAACTGAAAATAGACGATAACTATCATAATCTGGATTTCTTCCATTTTTAGGCAAAGGTATGACGTCAGCAAAATTGCAAAATTTAGGATCTATATCACTCCTGATAATGATGATTCTGCATCCTTTAAAATTTTTCAAACGAGTTTTATTGGATAGATATGATTACACATGACTCAAATTCTATATACGAGTAATTTAAACTAAATTTCCTGATAAACTATTTAATTGGCGCAATTCATACTTTTTGAATAATCAATAAATAAGGGTAGCTAAAATTATCAGGTTTCACCTGCATAACCATCAGCGTAGCCACTTTTGCAAGTACAACACTAACAACAAAGACTGTGGGCTAGTATAAATAGAAGTGAAGATAAAGATTACAAAGATTCTCTATCGACCTGTTGCAATGATCGAACGACTACGAAATAAAGGTTTCGTCTAACGGTCTACAAGTTTACCTTCAATAGCATGACCTGAATGACTTGAACCTGAAGACAGTCGAGAAGAAAGGCATTGGTGACGTCATTTATGCTGACGTCATACTCTTTTGAAAGTGCAAGGGGGATTCTAACTCCAACATATTATATGCTCGTATGTATGTATATAAAGATATTTGTAAAATCTATTGTTATCCCTATCTTAATTTATTTTTTGATTTTACAGTTTAATTAATTATCTACAAATCTTTACACTTCATAAACGATTCTAAAACATACTGTGATTACATCCTATGCACCACATTTATACTAAGAATAAGTATACCTTGTAAATTATCATATTCGATTTATGAGAAATTGAACTTCGTCCTGGGTTCGGTAATAATTCAAGCTAGAAACATGAAAGTTTCTTCGTAGGGCACTCCAGTCACAAATAAATAATGCAGTTAGGTAACTGCTGACGTGTATTGGTCTGCACGACCAGTTTCAAACCATTCTATTTAAGGGCGTGGTAACTCAAAAGGGTAAATTATTTTGGTGTTTATTTGTTTTCTACAACAAGAGTTTTCTGTTTTAGTCTCTTAAATTTTGTTTATATGTTCCCTGTCCTTGAAAATGATTTTTTTAAATCTTAGTTTTTTTAAAATTCCAACAGAAGACACCCTCTTTACATTATGTGTATAGAACTGAATTGATTTACTTAAACGGTATGTTGGACTCCTCGGGATAGGGCCGGGATAAACAACTAAAGAACCTAACGTTCGCCCTCATCGCCATAATAATAATAACGTTCTTTATTGTACCCCCTCAATGTACAATCTTGGTTGCGTTATCGTGCTTAAGAGCCATCTCTTCCAGACAATCAACATGCCTTAGCGGAGCGCCACAGGGTCACATGCGCATCCGACCGTGAAAATTCAGAAGATATCTACAATGAGATTTCCCACATCCCCTTCTTACAACTTGCATGAGTTTATATATAACATGTTTCAATAATATCGTATGTTTACATATGAACAAAATGCTATAAATATAAAAACAGTATATCTACGTGGTAGGTCGTTGTTATTCCAACGGGCTAAACGTCTTTTGATATTTTTTTATATAATTCATAATTTGTTTCGATCGATTCTTGGATCCTTAGAATCTAGGGTATCTTTTTTGATAAATGAGATAGTCAAATATTAATATCCTAATTTTGAGATACTTTTTGACGAAAATTCTAATAATAAAGATGAATTCAGAAAGTAATACGAAATCTAATATGGACAGAGGAAATTTAAATACCTTTTACAGTGACCTTTGTGTGCCTTGCCGTGTCGTCGTTAAATAAATTTATTTTATTACCTGAAGACGCCTAGACCTAATGTACACTAATTGAAAAATTTCATTTCTATATTCTCTTACACAGCATTGACACTTTAAATTTAGGATATTATACTATTATATATTTTCATCAAGAACAATAAGCTATGACTGAAATGAAATAGCAAAGAACATTAGATTTTCATTTTATCATTAACATAGTGTTGATACTTAAATTATTCTATGACTATATAAAATTATACGAGTATATATTATATAAAATTAAAATGGGTACATACTGCTCTTGATTTTGGTGTTTTATTTTTTCTCTATTAGATTGCATTCAAGAAAATATTGTTTTTTATTTCTTTATACCATACTTACAGATTATCTTGCATACCATACTTACAGATTAGCTGTATTCGTCATATATGGTGGAAAAATAAACAAACTAGCCGTGTCCACATAATATTATGCGTCTAACACTCAAACTCCATCTTACTTTCTTCTGTAACATAAGATGTCATTCCAAAAATGATGTATCTATACAAGTCGAACTTTACTTGTTCTGAACATGTTCACATACACAAAAATAATTTTTATTAAAACACTAGCTGACCCGGCGAACTTCATTCCGCCCTATAATCAAGATATATCTGTTACTTTTTTATCTGAATGAAGTTAATTTCTTTATTTAGTATAACTGTCCCGACATAGAAAGTTTCGTCTTCTTAACTGTGATTATTGAATTCTATTTCGGATATCAATAAATAAAAATAATTCCAAAAACAAAGTGTTTATTATGCTACTACCTACGTACCTACCTACTATGCCTACTTAATATTAAAGTTTTCAATGATTTCCAAGCTTGTTTTATAGCACAACTTTCATTTTAAGGATTCTCGTTAATTTCCTGCATTTGTAATGTTCAATGGAAGGCATTACCCATAAAAATCAGAAATCGGTATTTATTCATATTCTTTTATATTTGCTAACACTGATATTTTTAACACGCTTATATTAGCTTGGGCTGTATGTATGTAATGGAATCTTTGAGAACGATTTTCACGGGTTTTTAATCATCTGATTAACTTGAAACTTGGCCTATGTCTCAAGGACCAATGACAATGCAATAATTCGTAAACTATTTCCTATTATTATCTTTGTTACATTATTAACACGTACGTAAATTAATTGTTCAGCATTACAATAAGTAGTTATATAGTTAAGTTAGTTTAAGAAGAATTCATACATTTAATAGATTTCATATGTATCATATATTTCTTATGTATTTGGAATAAATCAATTTGTTGCCATGGTGAGGAAAAGAATGAACCAGAATCGTTCGTTTATAGATTTACATAATTAATTATGAATTATGCACTTATTATATCCCATTGAATGGACTTAACATGGTGTAGTTATAAAAACATTTTAATTGTTATACATAATTAAGTGAAGGTCACATTAACGTTCTATGATGAATAATTAATAATTAATTTTTAATAAAATGACATGTCAATTAATACAAAAGAATGTCGAAGTTTCTTGTGGAATAGTTTACAATGTAATCGATTACACCATCCTAGAAGTATTATATTTTTACAAATATTATAAACCTTTTATTTGTGGAAATATTTTTTTTTGAAGCTGAAAGCGAAACGATAAATATTTCGTCGGCCTATTTCACTTGTGTTCAGTCATTCACACATTCAATCGAATGGAAAAACTATTGAATGAATCCTTTATATATATTTTATACATTTTTGTAATAACTAATTTATATGTATGTAAAGAGTAAGTTTTAAATCAATAATTTCTAAGGTTATTTTTGTCTTTCATTTCAAAATATATAATCGTTCATGCTCAAAGGATGTCATGAATTTTTCAAACAAATATACATTTAAAAGCCAGAGAGACTACAATTTTTTTAGAGAATATTATAAAAGTATATTTTTAGTACAACTAAATAAATTAAAATCACTGGAAATACACTGAACGTATTGTATTATATTATTATCAATACTTTTTATCAAAATTGATCATATTATTAGCTATTATCAAATCAGTGTCCGGCTTAACAAATGAGATAACGTAACATTATTTTATTCTTACAGAGTTTTTCCCCGCGACTTCGTTCGCGTTAATTTCGGAACTAGTAATATACTCGTATGCATAGCTGACCGGACGAACTCTATTCTGTCCTAGAGGTCATAAAAAACCAGATATTGGAATATATTAAGTTTTTTTGTCTTTATAAATCGAACAGAATTAAATTACTTATGCCCGTTTCCTTGTTTTGAGATATATGCCTGCCAATTTTCAACTACATCCATATAGCCGCTCTTGAGCTATAAATAATGTAACTAACACAACTTTCTTATATATACATATATATTTTCTTAACACGATACAATGTTGTGGTAGGCTAGTGGAATATTATAAGAGTTGTCATGAATCATAATAACCTTTGTTTTTATGTAAATAAAAACCACTACTACTGTTATATAAAGAATTATAGAAAATATTTTGTTTTGAAATCAACGGTTTACTTGAAAAGGATTTTTTTTTTGGATAGATTTCATTTAAATTTCTATGGCAACTTAAGATTAGATAGAGGTCAAGAACAATGATAATTTCCTCAACAAATGTTCGTGCTACATTCACCTTTTACGATATGATATGGTTTCTTCGAGATGTTGACTAATTTTATTTGTTTTATATGATTTAATTGATATAATGTAGGTCCTAAAATATTGTTTTGAAACCTAACTCAAAAATAAAACATTTTGTAAACATATAGCATCTGTTACCAGCATACAAAGATTCAAGCATGCAATCCCATTAAATGTTTGTCTTTCCTGGATAACATACCTCCAACGCTTTAGTTATTCGCCTACCAAGTTCTGCACTTCAGTAAAAATTGCAGCTGATGTCAATTCGTGTATAGTGATTCATAATACAAGAGATATACAAAACAGGTGCTGAAGTAAAACTATGATTGAACGATATAGTTTAACAGTTTAGATAAAACAAATTGATAATTAATTTGATAGTTTTTTACTAAAAATAAACATAATAAAATAAAAATAATAATATTAAGATACCTTTTTACACTCTTATAATATATAAAAATATAGATTTCGTAAATTACATTTATTTCGAAATTGGTTGTTACAAATTATTTATCATTAAATTATCCGAATTTTCTTCTCAACTCAAATTGAAGAACTTCCATCGTTAATGTTAGCGACGACAGACACACTCAAGCGTGAAATTGAAATGTATCTTAAGCTATACTCAAAGTACTCTGACAAATATTTTATAAGACGTTCTCAAATAGAAATAAAAGTTTGTTTCATTTAATTATTTATCATGAAAATGCAGGGTAAAAACCCACACTGATAAAATGTCTGGCTATCTCTATACAGGTACAAATGCATTATATAGAATTAACATTGATTAAATTCTTTAATTTGTTGATACGTTATTGTTATCTGAATTTGTATTGTTTTTATTAACTAACAAATTCTCGTTTTGAGCCAAGAGTCTAATATGTCAATGTTTATTACTACAAGCGGTAACATGGCTCTGCATACTTATTCAATATGTTGACACGCAGGGGTAGAAAATTGAGAAGGCCGTTTCTCGAACGTGATTTGAAGAGCATATCATTAGCTATTACTGAGTTTCAAGCTATGATCCCTCAGTTGTAAGAAATTAGCTGGCCAAGCTTATTCGGTTTACTCAGAAATAGTACTTTAGTATAAAATATTCAATACAAGATTATGAAGAAAGGTAATGATTCAATTAGAATACAGTATGGATTTATTTTGCTCGTATTGGAAAATCATCTTTTTACAGAGAGTACTTCAGACTTCAGAGAGACTAGCAGAATAGTGAGAAAGTTCTGCAGTTCGAGAAAACTTGATGAAAATGAAAACCCACTATGCTAATTACGTTATGGAAAACCCGAAGTTAATTTTTTTTTCCAATTTCTAAGTAACTGAGAATATATTACATGGAGTAGTTAATAATTTTTATAAGTTCACGATATATGTTATATAGTGTATGGTAATTAAAAAATATTATTTTGAGTATTTTTTTGTGAAGATCGATTTTTTCAGTGTAAATATTTGCAACGAAAGATATTTTAGTACATTGAAATTAAATATAAAATACAAAAACAACAACGGGCAAACATATATTTTTCTATGCTTAAAAATCAAAACCTATCTAAGAAGTTTCGATTACAAACGATTGTTTAAAAGGCAAATTTTTAATACGATAAATGCTTTAATCTTTTAAATGATCCCTAAAAAGACTCAGATTGCAAGACAGATAAAATAAAGTGGCCAAGCTTTAGCCAAGAGTACTAAGACACATTATACCGAAAAGTAATTAGGTATCGAGTCGAAGATAAGAATTTCAACGTCCTTTGTTGTTTATTGAACTTCACGATCTCACAATAATACTAGGAATTATTATAAACCATTATAAATGAAGCATACTAATTAATTATATGGATTTCATTCACCTCTTTAATTTTTATCTATCATCGAATAGACATTCATAAACATCCGTTCAAAGAAATTGTTTCCGTTGTTCAATATTATCAGTTAATATGCTTCAAGTGATAAATTCATTGTATCTAAATAATATAAATTTATCTCTCGTACGTCATGAAATACGTTATTAAAATATTATCTTTATTTTATTTCGAGAAATATAATCCGATAGGAATATATGTCGTGATTATGGCACTACTATGTATAAACGTTAATCAAGCAATTAATCCAAAGAAGTCGTTAAACAATACAAGTAGGCATGACAGTTTACAAGTTCTCATTTACATGTTGCATTTATACATCTTTCTATAATATTTCATTGTATCTTTAAACGCATAAAAAATATGATTAAATAACTATCGAAGAATAATATTATCTGTATTATACATATGTTACGTTCAAAGATCGAAAACACTCAGTGAGCTGAAAAAATTCTCACAACACGTTGTGGTCACAATACAAAATTCGTGTGGTAAAAGTAGTGTTATGGGTATGATAAAAACGTGTACGACGTTCTGTGGCTATCAAAAAATTTCTGAATTGGCTTGAACGATGTTGACGAAACTTGTACATGTAGCTGAAATAATAATTAATTAGTAGTGATTATACTTTTTCTTTTAATTTTTTCTTTTCTTATTGCATTAATCAGTGCTTTCTATTGTTTTTATTTATACCTGATTTTTTATCACTAATTATTTTTACATGTTTAGCATTTGTTATTGCTTAAGATTTTTATTAGATGATTTTTTTTTAGTTTTGAGAATGATATTTTATTAAATATCATGTACTTGTGAATGTTGAGATAGCCTATAAGTGGGGTGTATAATTAATACATCTAACAACTTATATTATTCAGTATAAATTAAGACTAAGATCTAAAATAGTATATAAAGTTAGCGTTCTCTTTAAATAAATAAACAAATAAGTAAGGCTACTTTTTATCCCAATCTCGAAATTAAACGTTACCGCGCACGAGTGTGAGGCGGAGTAAATATGTACGAAACTTAAGGAATTTTTCATTGTTTAGTGTTTTTTTACTGCTACGTAATAGTTAACCCTAGAGTGGGCGCGCTATGAGCATTTTGCCGCCCGCGCTAAAAAACCGTTAATAATAATTAAAACAACTAGCCGTTAGACTTGTGCTTCTTAGTAGCTGCTTCCAATCTCATTAGCATCGTTTGCCTTAAATCTGGACACCGTCAGTGCCCGGGGGACCGCAGGAGAAGAAGGTATCTACTATCAGGTGTCGCCGGGCGGCAAATCGCTCACCGCGCGCCCACTCACGTAAGTAATATTTTATAATGCATTTTTTGCAAACTCGAAATGTTGACTATATTTTATGGTGCATTAATAACTTTTGCAACTAAAAATATATTTGTTTTAGGATTTCAAAGAATTGATTGATAATAATAAATAAAAATGGATAAAATAGAAGATCAAAAGATTTGGTGGGATACCAAATCTTGAACACCAAAGATCGGGCGAAACCATCTTCAATGTTTGGATTTGGCGACAGGAAAGTGTTACTATCTTACGTTCCAAATAAAAAGCAAAAGAAAATAGTATTACTATTATCAACTTTGACCTGAAATGATAACATGTGCAAAACCTGAAATGATAACATTTTATAATAGTACTAAAGGTGGTGTTGACGTGGTTGACCAAATGAAGGAAGAATATTCTGTTGGGAGGATGACTCGCAGATGGCCAATGAGATTATTTTTTTAATGTTGAATATTGCCGGTATAAACAGTCAAATTATATACAAAGCCAATACTCTACATTTGATGCTACGTCGAGAATATTTGAAACAAATTGCCATGGTACTTGTCAAGCAATATATGACCACAAGGACTTCTATAGGCACTTTAAATATTTCTTTGAGGAACGAAATTGCTCGCTTTGTTCCAGTAGAACAAGCATCTTCTTCGAAGAAGGAAGGCAAATGCAGTATATGTCCCTCAAAGAAAAAAACGGGCGCACGAAAAAAGGGTGTTCCAGATACCAAAAGTTACTGTGCAATGAACATTGTACATGTCTTTGTGAAGACTGTTTTGATAAAGCATATCCTGTAGATTTAGAAAATATATAATTTTGTTATTTTTGTTTTATTTTTTAAGTATTAAAACGTATTATGTAGCTTAAGAGAAAAAAGTCATTTAAAATTTTCTAAAGTCTTTCGTAAACCAAAGTTTATAGAACAAAGTTGAATAAATATGTTGATTTATTATAACTTACTGTTTATTTATTTAAATCCTAAAAGAAAAAATATTAAATTGCAGTATTACTAGTCAAAATAGTTAAAGAAAATGAGGCGGCAAAATGCTCCCCACGCGCCTACTGACGTTACGCAAAGAGACGCGCCCACTCTAGGGTTAATATAAGAATAATTATTTTTAAAAATTTGAAAGTCCCAATCAAGAATTTATTAATGAGTGTTATCATGTCCTGAATTATTGACAACAACAACCGAAAATTAACATGTTTTTTTATATTGCCACATATGGTAATATTTTTGATTTATAATCAGGAGTATCATTCCACTACACCTTTTATCTCATCAAGAAGAAAAAAGTATGGCTGTCCAAAGTAAGGTAAAGTTTTCACGGCGGCATCCTCTTTCACGATTATAGTGGAATTTTGCAACAAAAAAGAATAAATTCCATTTTTAATGCCATCCATTTTAAAAATATCATTAATTTCATAAACACTTGTAGGATTCGACTTGAAACATCCGGGAAATCACATCTTAGCCATAGTAACTTGATATTATATAATATGAGGTATTTTAACCATTCAATTACATTTTGTATTATTTCAATGCCACAACTAATTTACTCAATGTATATCCTACTGAAAAGTACCTCTCCCACTCCTCAGTGCTATCAGCTTTTTCATTTGTAAGTATTAAAAAATTAAATATTTACCAATGAAATTATAGCAAACTTTAACAGGGCCACATTGCTATTGAAATGTAATGATAAAAAACATACTTTCTCAAAAACTTTTCAATGTGTTCGAGTACAATTTTCCAAGAAAGGATTTTTAACTCAAAGCACTTACATCTGAATTAGATAAAAGGTGCAAAGATCAGAGATAATAATGGCATTACAGCTACTTTAGCTTCTTGGTGGTGGCTTTTATATTTCTTGTTTATGTAATATATAAATCTTCACATGCTTATACTTTACATACTAAAAAAATTATGTATATGTATACCTACCTATTAAATAGCAAATATAATATTAAATTTTGAGAGTATTGTAGTTAAAATGAAAAATATATATATATATATATATATATATATATATATATATATATATATATATATATATATATATATATATATATATATATATGTATATGTAATATATATAAAGGATTCATTAAATAGTTTTTCCATTCGATTGAATGTGTGAATGACTGAAAGCAAGTGAAATAGCCGACGAAATATTTATCGTTTCGCTTTCAGCTTCCAAAGAAAAACATAATTTCCACAAATAAAAGGTTTATAACATTTATAAAAAATATAATACTTCTAGTATGGTGTAATCGATTACATTGTAAACTATTCCACAAGAAACCTCGACATTGTTTTGTATTAATTGACATGTCATTTATAAAACAAACGATTCTGGTTCATTCTTTTCCTTACCATGGCAACAAATTAATTTATTCCAATTACATAAGAAATATATGATATATATGAACAAAAAATTTCAACAGAAAAGGGGGAAAATCTTTTGTCACATACAGCGCCATCATACAAAACATGTACTACAAATCAATATTAAGTATTTTTAAGTAGATGGTGCCGTCGCATTGATAAATTGTTTGACAGCTACTCATTGTTCTCTTCTCAGTTAATTTCATGTGACAAACCGGTATTGTGTTTGTAGTTTGAACTCTCAAAAACAATTTAGTATTTACGGGATAAATTTAGAAAATCATTGTTTTTCACATGGACAGTTATATTTTGCGTGTTCACGAGTTTGGAAACCATCCGCTTTATTTGTGTTAAAGTTAGACCAAAAAACAAAAAATGTGGTTTACAAAGGAGCACTTCAATAAAATGGATAATTTGCGGATACGTATAACGCTTCGATTCGGTATCTACTTTGGATTCACTTTCATTTACTTAGAGAAGTTCAACTAAATAACACTTCATTTTTGTAATAGAAATAAATTCATTACTGTTGTGAAATGAAATAAAAATTTTCCTTTTCAAATATAAAACAAAAAAAATGTTAATCTTTTAATCACCGAACGAAATGTTATATAAAAGCCTTCTGGTGGCGAAACGGAGTTCGCCGGGTTTACTAGTATATGATGTATATGAAATCTATTAAATGTATGATTATTTCTTAGACTTACTTAACTATATACCTACTTATTGTAAATGCTGAACAATTAATTAACGTACATACTAATAATGTAACAAAGATAACAAGGATAATGGGAAATTGTTAACGAATTATTGCATTGTCATTGGTCCTTGAGACATAGGCAAAGTTGTTAATTAGATGATAAGAAACCGGTGAAAGAAACCGGTGAAAAGGATTCCGTTAAACTTCCGATATGTTTTTAAAATTTGCAGTTCTTGAAGAGATATTTAATAGGTCTGTCACGTGGAGTTATTTTGTTATTTTGTATTATATTTTTATTAAATAGCACGTAAAAGTACGTACCCAAATATTATAATATAATTAAGAACTTTTGAAATCCATTATGCTAAATATTTGATATTAATCCTACTAATATTGTAATTGCGAAAGTTTGGAAGTATGTGTGTATGTTTGTTACTTCTTCAAACGGCTGTACCGATTTTGATAAAATTTTGTATACAGCTGACGTCCAGGAATAACATATAGGCTACTTTACATCCCGGAAATACATCGCGGGTAACACCGCGGGGCGCAGCTAGTATTTTTATAAAGCATTAGAATAATAAACACTTAGTTTTTGGAATTATTTTGATTTATTGATATACGAATTAGAATTCAAAAACCACAGTTAAGAAGACAGAACTTTGTCTGTCAGGACCGTTATACTAAATAAAGAATTTAACTTCATTCACCTGAAAAATTAACAGATATATCTTGATTATAGGGCGGAACGAAGTACGTTGGGTCAGCTAGTTATATAATTATTATCATAAACTTTCATTCTTTTATTTAATACAATTAATTAAAAATTTGAGGGTTATTAATCCTATCGTAATTAAAATGTAAAAAAACATCTCCAATATTATATAATATCTAATTTAATTTATCATATTACATTATTTTATTTTGGAATAATACACCGTATGAATTATTTCAACAATTTATTTTTATTCTTTGAACCTAATATAATAAACCCAGATACATAAAGTAATGAAATAGACTTGTTTGAATATTATGCAGACATTATTTTAATAAAGACATTTCCGCTATTATAAAAAAACTAAATTTGTTATCAACATAATCTCATGCAGAATAAATGATTATAAAATATTGTTTGAATACTATCCTCAATGTAATAGTCGATATTATATAGTTATATAAGGTATAAACAGACCCTGGCTAAAGCTGGGAAATTGCCAGGTTGAAGAAGATAAGGTATAAACTATGCGTTATTATTTTAATTAAAATTTTTGACAACGTATTATTCTATCTAAAGTTGTTAAAAATTTTAAATTGTTGCACAAACTTATTTTTATTTGTGTGTAATATAATATAAGGGTCGTTCAACAAACCAAAGATTATTAATAATTTAATAGAATCGAAAATAATAAAGAATCAGACAAAACCAAATATTAATTCTTTTAAATTAAAAAATATATTTAAATACACAAATTATTCAATATTATGATTCCAGAGGTGGCAAATGAAATAATGTTTAGGTTAATGTTATAACTGTACTCTCAAATTTTTAAAATAAAAAAAATCAGTAAGATTTACTACAATTCTTTTAAAAAGGAATTGTTTAAGTAGCTTGTATAACGGTAACGGTATTACAAAAGAAGTATAAGGATTATAAAATTAGGACAATATTTTCATAGATAACGTACTAACCTACCTGAAGATGTATAGTAATTTAGTAGTGCCACTAAAAATCCGCGTTTCTTACAACCTTACTGATTAGGACGTTTATGAATGATTCCAACTAAAAGCAAATTATATCCAATACTAATTAACTTACATGAAGTATAAGAATCACGTCTTACACTAAACAAACCAGAAGAGACTCCATGTAATCATTATGAATAAAAATAATTTACTTCAATTAGTAAGCAATTATATCATAAAGTATACATAGATATAACTGATATTTTCCGTCCCTTACCCAAAGGGTGAAACTATTTCCTAGTCTCCATTGCCCGTCTGTCTGTTATCAAGCTGTATCTAATGAACCGTGATGAACTTTAAAACAGAAATTTCATGCTTTAATTTTCAGCCGTAAACTCCTAAAAATTAAAATTAAATTACAGCTTAATAGCTTTCTCAAATACAAATAGAAACGATAAAATTTAATATTAATGAAATAAGGAGATTCTTTCATGATTAAAATTCTTAAGAACGACTATTAGTTTCTCTTAAACAGACGGCATCATTTACTTAAGCTTCTGTTTTTATAATGAAAATATCTGATAATATTATCCCTTGTGCCACTTCAAATCAAACATATATCACATGTATTTTGCTGATTTTACGAGTTGAGTTTCTGATGTCTTGACAAAATAATAGAGAATTATTTATTACTTCAATATCATTCATATTGAATGATAAAGTTTAATAAACGTACATATTTGCTGACTCCACCTTTCAGAACACAACGCAATACTCACAGATTTTAATACCTCTTTAAGTATCAATTTAGTTTTCCCTTTTTATTATTTTTTTATTTTCAGTCTATTTCGTTTTGTTATTTTAACTCTAAGAAACATCAATTCATGTTAAGAAATTTACTCAAGCAAGAAATTGAAAAATGTTCTCAAATAGACATATGTTACACTCTCAGAAACGTATTTGGTGGGTTTTATTTCTATTTACACGGAAAGTAATTTCCTTACATTATTTATACAACATACTTTTAATAATTATGTTTATTTTGTTACTCTAAAGTTATTATTGAACCTGCAAAATTCATTTCTAGACTACTGCTAATAATTTAAAACAATTATATTACAATCAAGGTATCTGGTGCTATGTTTGTAAAAGTTATGTTTAAAATTCAGGATCTGGATAAAGTATTTTATTTCAATTCATCAACTTGTTTTTAAGATAGACAATTTCATTTACATATATGTGTAGCTATCACTTATATAAGAAGTTACGAAACTCTGAAATTTTGTATACATTTACTATCTCTATGAAGCCTATAATTATCCGGAATGTCTATGAAAAACAGTACATATTATAAACGTTTTCAATAATTGTCTGAAATACAGCGGTTTTCGTCTTCTACCTGGCAATTTCCAAACTTTAACCAGGGTCTGCCTTACATGCTGTGAATAGTTTTGGCTAATTGTTTTTTACGACCGGCCACCTGTCTAACATAAACCGAAAACCCTCTTTGGGAATGCATTAATCAGTGATGTCTAAATACTCTTAGAAAGTACATATGACTCGGAAAAATCACATTGGTACTTGCCAGGGTCGAACGAGCACCCCTGTGAATGAGAGGCCGGCCTTTTAACCATTAGGCCACCACTGACTACAATATACAGTGAAATACAGTGGTTTTATATTCATATAAAGTTTATCATTTAAGCCTTAATATGTGACCGCTTACATTAAAAATACTCCAATGTGAATATCACTTTGTGTATTCACATTCAATTTGTGTCCCAAAACATGACATTACCGTCAACTGTTAATCGTCCTTTAACTGTCAGTTGCAGTTAGTGGTGTTGAAAATGCAATTAAAATTGAGGTATTTGAGTGTGTGTGGAATGAAATTTAGGCTTATTTCTCTCTTTATAATGAAATTATAATAATAAGTAAAAATTATAGTAAAGTTGAGATATGAATTTAATAAAACCTGGTTCATATATTATTGCTTTCCTGCTAATATAGTAATGGGTAACAGTATTTTATGCACTGCCAGCTTATAAGCTTTGTTTAGACTTCATTGTTCACAGTTTTTTAATTTATGATAACCATATTGCTTGACAATCATAACCCCCAAATCAAATTGGGTGATTGCCTACCCCGGAACATACTCTTACTACGTAAAGTTATTTGCGACTTCTGAATCACCGACCAAGTCCTTTTATTGAGTCGTTTACCAGCACTGTCAACGGTATTTTTAATTGTTATTTATTACCCATTGACAATAAGTATACAAGACATAAGTAGGTTTTATTAAAAATCATACATAATATTTTATACTATAATAATTTTAAAATTAGCTTTAAATGCAGATCTTCAATAACGTGATATTAAAGATTACAATTGCCTCAAAATATGAATACAAATAAAGTTAAACATTATTGTTAAAACTAGTTACTTTAGAGTATGTAAAACAAAAAATATATATCTACATATACACAATATTCATCAGACTACACAAACAAAGCAACGTGAGTAAGATTTGATATTAAAAGAAATTATTCTTTAATATTTTCTCCAAATTTACTAGATAGCTTGAAAGAGCATGGTTATCGCTTAAATTGTCTTTTCATGTTTTTATCAAATCCTTAAATTTTTGATGTCGCATAATGACAGGATTACAAAAAATCTCATGAAAATCAATTTGCATTATGACCTTGCGGTTAGTACTTTACATACGGCCTCATTATATACTTCAAGTAAAATCTTGAATAATTATAAATGCAAATGAAATTAGCTCACTTAACTATAGAAGGACGGGCCTACATAAAAGGAGAGTCAATTGCATCTCAAGCATATTTATATATGTTAATATGAATTGTATTATGTGTGTAGATGAATTTGTTACAAAAATATTCAAAGACTATATAAATTATATAAAAAGGATCCAATATGAATAATAAAAAATTATAAAAACGTATTTCACCCTACTACCAGTTTGTAATGTTAAATATTATCTAACACATTAAAATTCCATTTGCAAGGCAAAAGGGGCTGTGACTTAAGAGGGATGGAAAGGTCAGGATGTTTCAATGATAATAGTAAAAATCCTCCGATCAGAATATATTAAAAATATCTTTTGTAATTTTAAAATGTATTTTATCTTCAGAAATTATCACTCTACAATTTATAGTGATATAACTTAATTTTATTTTTAATACGTCAAAGGAAATATTCATAAATTGTTCTCATCAGAATCAGGGTACGCCTACATGCAAAAATATTCTTGTTAATGGATTTACTGAAAAAAGTGTGAATAAATGAGGAAAATTAATATTATAGGAACTTTCCTACGATATTTCATACAACATTAATACTTTTTTGTATCTTATAAGATGAATATATCTAATATAATATCTAATCTTACTTCAATTCTAGTACTTTATAATAAGTAGTGACTATATTACATACAAAAATTATTTTCAGATTTTAATAGAATTTATATTTTCACATCCTTATACAATCTTTTGAAGTGAGCGACATCACTGAATATTTGATCCGAATTAGCGTTAAAAATATTGCCTCAAATACATTAATGTTTAATAGGAACACAATTTCGAATATAATCAGAAAATAATGACAGTATGAATACGTAACATAAATCCTTTACTAGTTAAAAACAAAACAATTTTTTTTTATGTATATAAATATTAAAATTGTCAGAGTAAGTGTGTTTGTTATCATCACAATCAAGGATTCTGAACAAATTTTTAATAAAACTTTCACTAAAGCTGAATAAAATAGGCGGAGTTTAACCCGGCGTCATTGTGGCTAATAAACAGAACTTGGCCGTTGTGGCCGGGTAAATTTTACCCATGTACATTATTGTACACTGAATCAAGCATATGTCAATATTAGTCTTCTATAATAGGGAAATAGGTGGTTAAATACATTATTAATAAAAATCAAACATTTATTTATCATAAAATGAGCATATTACTCATCAAATTAAATCTTTTTATTCTGGGATAATTTTTTTAGAACATAACTTAAAACGTTTATTCGAAAACATAACATAATAGACATTTAGAGACAAAACATAAAATTTTCTTTAGAACATAAACATGAAATTATGAACTATATAAAACAAAGCTTATTTACTAATAATATACCGACTTATTCGCTATCGAGATAAACGCAACTTTGGCATAATGGGATAATGTGTTGTATACAAATAGGCTTATTACACTTATTGCAGTTATGCCTAGTTTTTTTGTTTTTGACAGAAGGACAGTCTTTGCATCTCGTATATGTTTTAGAACTTTTATTCGGAGGGTAGGTCATCATTTCACCGACTTGTTCGTGAATACGTTTACGTAAGCCTCTCGGTAAGTTCTTCATATTTTTTCTCACGCGAAGATGACCTTCAAGCATTGATAGACCGAGTTTTCTAAGGAAATCACGCCGGTTTGTTCCAGCATATTATTATTTATAAAGCGTTTCCAACACTCTATTTCAGTCTTATCATTTTGCGCAATAGGCTTTACCCCAGGTTTTTGTAAAATTATGTTTTCTGACCTTGTGCGGACGTTGGTTCGAGGTGGTTGCGAAGACCATTTGGTGGAATTGTCTTTACCAATATAAAACTGCTGGTTACTTGTTGAAACAATTACTTCTTGCTCATCATCGCTGCATTCCAGTTCCGTATCACTGCCTTGACTTAGCTCTGAAATATGGTCGATTTAACCCTGGTCGTCTGAACTGCACTGTTCATTTTCACTGGCGTCAGCTTGTTCAAACAAGGCTAATGGTCGACGTTGTTCGCTTTCGTAAGACATGGTTCATAAAACTGTGAAAAACGATATGCAATTTATCAATAAACAATAAAAAACAACAAACACGCTGTCTTTATAAATGTTACGAGGCCATTGTGGCCGGGTATGACTTACCCGCGCGCTCTTTACACACCTTTACACTACGAGGTAGCCGCAGCAACACTAAATAGAGAAGAGAATACGCAAATAGAGGTCAACGACCGCAGCTACTGTAACGGACAAAAGATTCGCGCATTTTGTTCTAAAATTATGACAGTTTTAAAATGCGTCGGGTATTTGATACCCGGCAACAATGACGCCGGGTTAACCCTTTTTTTGTGAAAATGACATGAGATGAATGTTTTATAATAATACATAATATTTTACTATTCTTTATTTCTAAATGCATAGTATGCTTACTTCAATGATTTTGTTTTGAAAAACTATTCTTACAGAAATTCGACTTTTCAATACTTTTGCTTAAAAAGTTTTGACATTTTTTTAGACGTTTTTCTGTTCCGATTGAAAAATCCATAAAGATCTTATAAAATTTAACCGAAATAAAATTGTTTATTTCGGTAAAATTTTACATATAGTATATACCTATACGTTACCTAAAAAGGCATTATCTCTTTAAGATTTCAATAAAATATTTTCTTAAGTGGATTTAAAAATTATATATAATTATATACAAATACCTTTTGTTACGAAACATTTTCTCCTTCAAACAATAGACCATTGTATTTTAACTCCACTTATATATATTTATATATTAATAGCCAATTACCCTGCACTGATGCACTATGACTTGCTATAAAGCTAACCTAATTGTGGTTAATATTGGATTTTATCTTGGAATTATATTTATAATTGAGGATAGTTAAATTATTAGGTATCCTTCGCGTAACCCGTGCAAGTGTAGTCATAACAATGGGTTTTGGTTGGTATAAATAAAAGCGAGAATACAGATTACGCATAGTCTTGCTCGACCCGTCGCAGGGATCCAAATTCTTCGAAGCAAGATATTCGTCCAAACGGCTGTGAAGTTACCTTCGATAGCCTCAGGGCCTGACGACAGTCGAGAAGAAAGGCAATAGTGACGTCAGTTATGCTGACGTTACTCTTTTGAAGCACAACAAAGTGCACCTACTCCGACATCAGAAGTGGGATCGGAACAGTCTGCGCTCTCAACCACTGGCCTCTACAGCCTTATTTCCATCAGCCACGATGGGAATAGTGACTCACTTTAGGGTGCCACGTTACCTGACACGATAACCGTCTATTGTGGTATACGAAATTCAGAGAATGGTGCCTCTGAGTTTAACATGTTTTAATAGCCTTGAGCTATCCTTCTGCCCATGATGTATCTTTACGTGAACCATGAGATTATGTACGGGCGCCTTGTGGAGCCATCAGAAGCCAAGTTTAAACAGATCTGGAGTGTTACCTCTGAGCTAATCACGTGTTACCCTCGAGCTAACCTCGTATCCATGATCTATCCATACGAGAACCATGATCATATGTAGGGAGGCCTTGTGAAGCCGTGAGAAGACATCTATACACCAAAGAGTGTTACACCTTCAGGTTAATCATGCGTTACCTTTGAGCTAACTACAGGTCTTTGTTTTATCCTTAAGAAAATCATGAGATAACGTAGGGATGCCTTGGGAATTCATGAGTAGACTTGTGGTCACTCGATTTGTAAGAACTTGCAATATTCGGTGACATAGCCATAAGTATATGTCTTCCGCAACAATAAATCCATCATATTTTCAAAAGCACAACTTGAATTTATCACAAATACCTAGCTCAAACATAAATCCTTTATTTCAGATACCTATGTAACATTACAATCACGGCAGGCGTTTAGCATCATCCGCCCTTCAGGAGTGCCGTATCGGATCGTAACCAGTTTTTTGTTTTTATTTCCTTCTCAGATGACCAGATAATCTTAACCAAGAATGCATGATGGCGCAGAGAGAGCACCAATGGCCGTATCGCCGCAATTACTATTTGATTTGTAGAAAAATATACAAGAGTTTACATAAATACTGCAAAAGTTTATAATTATGTTTTTCCTTCTAATATTTAAGTTTTTATATAAATTACAGACAAAAAAACTTAGATACACACTGACATAAATTATTTCAAAAGACTTTAATTTATACTAAATATTGCTTGATTTTAAGAAATTCTTTAACAAAATTTACAAAAAAAATTGGCGAAGCGTGGCTTGTTTTGATTTAAATTAAAATTTTGCCATCTAAAGTATAAACTCAACGATGCTTCAATGTTAATGACATAATGACGAGAATTAAATTAAAGTTATTATTATCAGGTTATTTGATTTTTCACTTTTGTGTTTCTAATATCATGAAAAAATTATGTCAAAAATTATGACTTCATAATTTAAAAAAGCTGACATTATTAAGTATACGAGAAAATTCTTTGATAAACACATTGTTGACCTAATGTATGAAATTATTTAATCGGAAAACTTGAGTGAAATCATATTAATCCACATTTATAAATACATGAGTCCCGGAGTAATTGGAATAGTTCTAGCTTCACGTTTCTTTGGATTAGGTTTCGAGCAATGTAAATCTAATTGCAATCCGATTGCAATTACATACCACAGGTTGCAAGTTCGAATCTTGTTCGTTATGCAATCTTTAATTTTTTATATTGCCGTCAAAATTAATAACAGTGTGGCTTACTATTATCTAGGCCCTGATGGACTGACAAAAGATAACAGTTCAGATCTCTAATGTTAAAAGTTCACTTTGAGTTAAAGTATGTACTTCCCAGGGAAATGTTGTGTTTTCTTGTCTTATTTTCAATATTGCGAAAATAGCGAATATATTGAAACCAAAGATGAAAGCTCAACGAGGCCTTGAATTTAAAACCCAACAATACAGCCGGAGATTGTTTAACCCTCTATAATCAATGCTTATCTTATTAAATAGCTGACTCACTTTTAAACTGACCTTGAATCTATTCAAGCAAAAATCTATCTTTAGAAAGATCTTTAAAGCAAAAATTTTTCTTTGATTATTTTATATAAAAAATAGGCCGAAGATGCTTATAAGAGCATTTGAGTCTGAGTGGTAATTAGTCTTAGAGGTCAAATCATTAAAAATATATTTCACTTCTAAAATCTTAGTAAGTAAAAAGTTTCCAACTAAAAGCTTCGTGTAATGTCTCTACTAACTCCAAAAAATTTAAAATCTAACCAGCACAGTTAAAATAATATATTAAAAATGTCAAATGGAATTAGTTCCTCTCTGTGTTAAAATGTTGTTAGATAAAAAATTCACTTTATCGTGTATATAAGCGCTATATGTATGTATATATGAAAAATATAACCATTCTTAACAAGTTGCTTAATTTGAAGAATTTAGTTTTTGTAATAATGTTGAACAATGAAAGTCTTTATAAACTTTAACATAGCTATGAAACGTTGTTATATAACATAACCTCAATTATTTGATACGAACCAAAATATTTTTTGAAAAATACCATTATAACAAATTCATTTGAATTAAAAATGAAAGGACTTAAAACAAGTCTTTGATTTTAAGTTAACTTATAATTTTTATTGAATTGTTCATCCTAACATATTCACATTTTGTTAATAAAAATACTTCTAAAGTGCAAAGCAATGAATAGTTCAACCATTGCCAACTATTTTTTCCTTTCAAGGACATAAAAATCTCGCACTTTTAAGCGTTCCCTCGACAGTAGTTCTTTAGAATCAACCAAAAAAGTCGGTTAACCTTGAATGAACTTCTTATTGATATAACTTACACGCAGGAAACTTCTCCAATAAAAGCAACTTATATTATACCTTAGAAATAAACAAAGGATTGCATACTCATCATTTATTAAAGTATCAAATTTGAATTTTCTGAATACTCTCAGGAGAAACATTGTAAGAATTATAACGACAAAATCTTAATTTGATTACATAATTTAAGATCTATTTGAAATTCAACTTCTCTTTAGCTTTGTCTATTTGCGATAAGAATTTGAGTTAGATAGTTCTACCACAAAACAAACTTTATCTCAACTTAATACAGACAGTCTATATACGTTAAGTTTTAGCCTCAAATATTTTATGACCTCAAGCTAAGAAAAAACTCTTCAATGATGCCGGCATTTCAATATAAAGTAGAAATTAATATAAACTAATAAAAAATATTAACGACACCTATTTATAAATTTATTTACTACTTCTCTTTTTAAATACTTTTTATGTGCTGGTTTTTACTTCGTTGTATTAAAAGAATTTAAAAGAGAGGAATTTTATTAATAATCTGGAATGCTATAACCGTTAAAGAACTTTTAAAACAATGTTATAATTATTTTTAAGGGTGTCGACTAATTAAGATACGATTTTACGTACTAGCTTTATTACTTGTTTTCAAATTGTTAATATTCTTAAAAATGCCTTCAATGAACAAAAAAAAAACTTTTATAAACCTTAATTGATTGTGTAAGTGTGAAAACATAGCTAAATAAATAAATATCCGAACATTAATAAATATTTATCCATAGGGATAAATATCCCAACTAGAACTTACATAAACATGTGACATTTACACTCGAAATATACATATGTACAAATAGTTCAAGTCATAATATTTTATTTGTAGACAAATTTTTACCTTTCAATTTGTCTTATTTATTGATACTTTTTCTAAATATGTATTTATGTAGCTTGCTCGATTTACATTTATTTTTTTTAGGGTTATCTTTATACAAATTTTGTGTCTTACTTCCTAGTTTTATATTTAATTTAATTAAGTTAAGATAAAATTCTAAAATTGCATTCACTTTTCGGCTAATATTGAATTGAAAATATTACATTTATATAATTTTATCGTGACTTTATTAATCAAAAATAAGTATACACTTTACTTGTCACAATCAATGCTTATCTAATTAAATTGCTGACACGATTTTTGAACTGGCCTTAATGCAGTTCGAACCAAAAGCATTCTTAACGTTTTATTTTTACGGTTGAATTTTCTTTGTGATGTTTTAAGTTATAAAATAGGCCGGGGTTGTGTACAAGGGCTTTTGTAGCCTGAGAGGTGGTAAGTATTAAGGGTCAAATCTTTGTTGGAAGTATTTTTCGTTTATCGCATCTGATCTCAGAGACACTTCAGCTCACGCTACCTCGCTTTAGGGTTTTATTCAGAAATTTATGGGCATTGTTGTTCTTAACTCGAAGCTATTCTGAACTCTTATTGGCTCTTGTCCGCGATCTTACATAGATAAAAGAATGAAAGGGTTTAATTTTAGTACTTTCCCGTTTGAAACTATGCTTTTGAAAAAAACTTTTAACCACATAATAATACTGGATGTATTGTTGATAGTATTTAAAGCCTGTATAATAGTTAGCACATGTTGATGCATCTGATATATTATTGCACCAATGTAAGATCTCTATGATCTTATCTATGATAGACCTCCTTAAATTGAGGTGTTCTCATTACTTCACCTAAATTTAAGTACAAATTCAATTGCAAAGTACAAGTTAAAATTATTATTACGTAATTAATAATTATAATAACAACAAAGTATTATGGACACTTCTAATTTGTTAATATAGATATGACATAGTGATTATAAAACAAAACATCTCATTTCACACCACGTTGCTATATATATATATATATATATATACAGGGTGACTGGTGAATTACTATCAATATTTAAGGAGAATACTCGGTACATGATTCTCATTCGAATTGTGTAATAAAAATAGGCACTTAATTTTTTACCAAATTTCCGTATAAATAATTAAAGCGTGGATACGTTCCAAGTGTTCCTAGTGTGGACGCGTGCGGCGGCGTGCTAATACAACACCACGCCGCCGCGCGCGAGTGTGTGTGTGTGTATACCTAATCTGTAGGGTGTTCACACGATGCGTAATTAATTACATAACTTTTGGTTAACTTTACTTAGAAGTTTATTAATATTTATGTTATATTAATTTTTATTTTGTCATATATGATCGTCAAATATCACGTCTTCAAATATTGATAGTAATTCACCAGTCACCCTGTGTATATATATATAATAGAACTATGTTTAAATCTTGGTATAAATATAACGTCTGGACTCACGACGGCAGAATTTAGAGTTCAGTTATTGCGTATCATTGAAGTATGTGATTATGAAGAACCTTCGAGAAATACAGGAGCATTAAGAAGAATTGAAGTTTCATTTTAAAATATCATGGAACGTACTAGAAGAAGTGACATTAGAGACGTCAGTGAGGCTGGCGTATATCCGATATATATATACTAGTAAACCCGGCGAACTCCGTTTCGCCACCAGAAGGCTTTTACATAACATTTCGTTTGGTGATTAAAAGATGAAGAATTTTTTGTTTTATATTTGAAAAGGAAAATTTTTATTTCATTTCACAACAGTAATGAATTCATTTCGATTACAAAAATGAAGTGTTTGTAAAACACATTTTTTGTTTTTTGGTCTAACTTTAACACAAATAAAGCGTATGGTTTCCAAACTCGTGAACACGCAAAATACATAACTGCCCATGTGAAAAACAATGATTTTCTAAATTTATCCCGCAAATACTAAATTTGGTTTTAAGAGTTCAAACTACAAACACAATACCTAAATATTTTTATTTTTATATAGTAGATTTCTTTCAAATATCTAATTATCATCCATACGTCATTACATATCTGTCATTATACGTCAATTGCATAGCTGTCAATTGTGTTATTCCACGTTTTATAATGACTGATGTTTCATGTCATGTCCCACGGGAATGCTGTCGAACGGGATAAAAAGTCCTATCCTATTGCAATTTCCTGGTTCTAAATTACCTCCCTGCCAATATTCAGCTAAATCGGTTCAGCTGTTCTTGGGTTATAAGTGGAGTCACTAACACGACTTTCTTTTATATATATATATATAGATATAGATATCGGATTTATTACAAATTCTTTTTTTTTAAAGAGAGGGACGCCTGTATTTCTCGAAGGTTCTTCATAATCACATACTTCAATGATACGCAATAACTGAACTCTGAATTCTGCCGTCGTGCGTCCAGACGTCATATTTATACCAAGATTTAAACATAGTTCTATTCTCCTTTTAAACAATCTTTGATTTCGTTTTACTTATAACAATAATCATAAATACTAATGAGGTTTAATAAGAATTGATGACAGCCTCAAATTGTTTTCATGTCGCATCCGTTACTAAAACCGGTAGCGCCGATATGTATATTAAAGATATTTTAAAGGTATAGCTTTAATTACTACGTTGTTGCTTGTCACGATTTAAATTGTAGTATTTACTTAGATTAATAATTTTAATGATAAAAATAAACATAAACCAAATCATATTATTTAATATACTTGGTTGTCAACACACGTAACGTTTGGCTTATTGGTTTAAGAATGACGTCATAGAGTAAGCCACGCATCGACATCCGAATTAAACATGTTTATCAAATTTAAACTCGTTTGGAGATATTTGCTCCTAAAATATGTGACAATGTTCCCGAATATAAATATATAGTTAACAGCAAACAAAAAAGGTTTTAAAGTTTCTGATATTACAATTATTAATAAATAAAACAATCTTTTTGAATAAATTACCTAAAAGGTAAAAAAATCTAACTCTATTACAAAGAATAACAAATTACAATCTTATTATAGATAATTATATTTTTTTTTATTTCATATTTTGATAGTAAAATCTTAAATAATATTTCATGTTTTTTGACTAGAGCCAAATGAAAAAAAAACTTATGATTTTCACTACTTTATTGCTTGAAGATTTTTAAATATTTAAAGATCCTATGTTAAACTTCATTATAATATTATAACTGCTATACATTTTCTGTAACATTAATTGGAAGTTATTCCTTAATGCTAGTATAACATAGATTTTATCAATAAACCAAAAATTACAATCCCAACCATTTATTGCATTCTAAGATAAACACTTCTCATTTACCAAGAGTCTAGTCTATTAGGTTCTTTCCTAAGACGAATATAGGTTAGTTGACATCTAGCTGTAACAAAGTAAAAGTGATTTCAGATGCACAACTAATTATTAAAGCACATTTTATTTTTAATATACTTTTATTAACTTGAACGAAGCTGATTTCATTTGATATTTTCATTGGTTTAATTAATAAATAGACGTAGTCAGACTAAACTAACTTATTATTTAATTAGCGTTCGGGAACATTTCCTTGAATACTAAATAAGAGATTATAATGCTTAGTAGCCAACATCAAATCAATTGTCAACATTAATTAATTCTCTTACACGACAAACTTAATCATTAAAATGTCTATAACTGAAAATGCCGATAACAAAAAACACATTGTTTTAATTACTTTTCCGTCTATTTAACAAAAAGTTTATAAAAAAGAATTCTATACTAGCAACCATAATTAACCAGAGAAATAAATGTCGCAAATACTGTTGATATCAATAATATTTTTACCGGAATTTTAGGATAACTTTTCTTTTAAAACACAACCTCTCACGACTTCATCTTTTTTGGAATACATTTCATGCAACTATATTTTCGGATTTAAATCTCGTTAGCCACACAGCCCAAACAACTCCCCACGTGTAGAACAAGGTAACCGAATCGTAAATCAAAAATGTCATCCAATATGCTCCGGCTAAATCAGAAAATACAGTTTCGTTTTAAAGTTACGCTATGTATTCTATACTTTTAAGGGAATGTTTCAAAAAGTTAATAAAATTAGAACATTATATTGTATATATTTGTCTTTTTTTTGATTAAAATAGAATTTTTGTTTGGATTCTGATTGTAATTGATGAAATATAGTGAAGATTTTGTATAACGAAGCCTTATGTATTAGTATAACCAAAATTTTCCCTATAGAATATCTTTGTAGTTGATATTTTTGAACTACATATTGGATTAATTAATGAAGACTAGATTTTTTCGTGACTTTGCTCGAGTTGAAATCAGAAATTGGCTTAGATAGACATATCTTAAAGTTAACCTATGAGATTTTTCAAAATTCACGCCGTATCTTTTGTTTGAAAAACTGACACCCAAATGGTAATAATTAATCCAAATGTAAGGTACGTGATAAAAAACGCAACATGTTTGAGATATACTTATGTCAATAGATTATTAATAATACATAACTTTCAATTTATTTCAAGACTTGTAATTGCTTTGACTGATATTTTAAAACTAAAAACAGAGCGCATCTTTTATTTCTAGGAAGAGGGATGTATTATTTTCGAAAAATAATATTAACGGGTCAAGCACTTTAACAAATATTTGTTTAGCTAGAAAATTGCAATTTGAAATGTCACTGCTGACGAAACACTTCTTGATATTAAAAACAACTTGCATTCGGTTCAATTTTAATGGCTGAACTCAGCAAAATGACTTCATTTACAATTCCCCTTTTATAAAAGGTAAACTTTCATAACTGGGAAAAAACTAAAGTACAAGTAACTTTTATAAAGCGGAGTATGTGAATCACAAGAACAAACTTTATATCAACCTTCGAGTCCTAATAATAATTTACTCATAATTTTATAATTATGACATTATTCTATTTCTGATAATATTATTGGCAAAAATTGTTGATTTTGAATAGATTGTGTGTTGCAAAAGTTATCAGACATGTTACAAATTACAAGAAGTACGACAACATACTTCTTGTATCGAATCTCTATTACGTTAAATCAAGATCGGATTATTCTGGGATTCACAAATAATTCAAAATAATTAAATATGTATCGAGTTTTTATTCGCAAAATTGACGAACATAACAGTAAGTGTGTATGCTACCATTGTCGAATAGTGACATGGCCACCCTATTTAAAGCGTTCGCATTGCGTTAATAACAGTGGTTTTACTAAAATTTAATCTACTGAAGCTGAGAGTAAATTGACAATTAGTGCTATCGATCGTATAGTTTCAAAGCACACCTAAGTTAAATTAGATTTCTATCTGTATTCATTAGATTTTGAGTATGTTTTAATTTGTTAACAATAATAATTCAAACCTTCTTATACAATAATAAATTAATATTGACAGTTATATTTTTTTTTTGATAAATATGTAAAGAATATCTTTCAATTAACATATCCCACTCATTTGTATATAATCAATTTTAAATTTTTACTAGAGATAAATGCCTGAAGTAAAAGTACTCTTCTTAAAAATTCAAAATATAAGGAAAACAACACTGTATTTACATAGATGAAAACATTTTTATTATTCAAATAAGCTAATGTTAATTTTAACGATTAAAAAAGTTTTAAAAGTAAGAAACAATAAAAATTCGTGAACGACACTAAAATTTCATCCAATATTTTTCGGAGTGTCAGGTTTTCGTATTCATTTAAGCTACTTAATGTTTACTCTAATGAAAAAAAATGAATCTACATATTTTCATCGTCGTATTAATAAGAAAAATTAATCTGTTAGACAGTCTTACGTCTATACAAATTTTCCCATCGAATTTAGCATTTTATATAAATATTAAAACAAATATTAAAATTATTCGATTATTTAAATATTTGGTAATATTTAAATCTGTATATTACAATTAATTAAATAACTTACTATATAAAGAGATTGTAACTCAAAATTTTGTAATTGGCAGATTTGAATACTATGTAGTATTGGGTCAGAATTTTCAGTCTTTTTTGATTGGACATTATCACACACAAAATTATTACATTTTGATTCGTTCTTAAAAATAAAAAAGTAAAAACAGTTTTATCAACCCAAATATTTTTCACGTCTTAAAAATATCCCACTTATTGCACAGATACATTGTACCTGCTTAAAATCAACAAATATTTGTTTACCAACTGATTGCAGTTTCAATGACACTGCTAAGAGAATTCTATTCGATATTAAAACCAACTTGCACTAAGTGTTACAGTAATTTATAAGATAAACCAGAAAATTCCTTATTTACCAAACGTGTTTTTTAAAAGAAAACTTTAATAATAGAAAAAAGTTATGAATATGTAAAGCACAAGCAACCAACTTCGCATCAACTTGCTACAACAGGATGGTTAAACTAACCAGGTATTGTGTTTTTATTCTAAGAATATATTTTTAAACTTATGTTCTCTGTTGTTTTTTAAACTGCATACTAATTTAAAAGTAATCCACCGTTTGTATCAGTATGTGACTCTCACTCAAAGACTGTGACAATCGTCGTATTAAGGATTTCAAGCTAAATTAGAATTCTGGGTGGTAATTACTTTAGTCATCCAGCTTAATTAAAAGACATTAAATGTTTCCAACAATATTCGGAACGGTACATTACTAAACCATACTGATAATGGACAAACCTACAAAACGATACTTTGGACAAAATAAGACAATGAAGAAAATGATCTGTGCAGTGATCGAAAATACAGATGTCGCCGAAATCAGGTCGGGTTCAGGTGTACGCCCTATATACGTACATATATGTATAGCAAAAAGATCCTAAGGACAAGTGCTGTCAAATTTACTCGATGTCTGGAAAGTTTTCGACGAGGTCCATAATAAAATCTTTATTTATAAGCCGTCAAGCGATGACATGGCCTATGGTCTTTCTAAAACATTCTACGGTTCGTATAGTCATACAAAAAAATTAATGACTGCTCATCTGTCACCATAATAGAATCCATTCACAATCCGTTCATAATTTATCCTCCTATACAATAGCAGCCTTCTATTATTAGTTATTGAGGTGTCTTCAAACCTTGAATTTGAGCAGTTCATTAAATACAAGGCATCCACAAGAAAAGTTGATGTCTTTCCCAAAGTACAGAGATAATTTACACAAGCACAGCTGCTTTAACTCCATGCACTGCAAAGTAGTAGTCATGCAAAAGATTTATTGGAGACCACGGGTTAATTACAAACAATCTTATTAAAATTCAGTACAGGTATGAAGTAACTAGCCTATAATAAGATATAAGTATATTATAAGATATACCTATTACAATAATCTTAGATGATCAGATGCACATCTGTGCATCATCCTTTAAAGTGAGACTTCCCTATCCTGGGGAATCGATCTCGTCTCCTTACTCATGCGCAAAACATAAAATTGGAACACTTTGCTTGCGGTTATATTTCCATTTACTTATAATTTATATTACAAAAATAAATAGGATTCTATTTTGATAGTGATTTCACTACCGGCCACTTAATTTTAACTTGCCACTGGATGGATTGCTTTCTTATTGTGTTAAAAAAGGTATTATTTCATGCGTAGTAAATTTTGTCATAAAGGAAAGAAGCAATGAGCGTACATAAAATAAATTGTCTTCATAATCAGAATCGTTTATATTTTTGTAGGCAAAGTTTGTCACGTACACTCCGTATCCCAGCAGAATATCTTTTTACGTGGTCTAAAATAACAATAATGTATAAAAAATTGGTTTCACTTAAAACTTTTCTGAGAGAGAAGTTATTACATTGAAGGAACTGTCTGACTATATATGACTTCCTAATTTAAGATTATCATACTATTAACTTCGCAATAGTTATTAATATTAGGCAATTACTGAAAACTAAAAACCAAGAATTAAATTTAGTATTGAAGCAAAGGCATGCTCGTATTAATTCCTATTGAACGAAGTTGATATACATATTTATTGGCTTTTTAATATCTCAACATGTATATACATCGCCGCTATCAGCTTGATAACAGATGCGACATGAAAATAATTTGAGGCTGTCATCAATTCTTATTGGAACTCATTAGTATTCATGATTATTGTTAAAAGTAAAACGAAATCAAATATTGTTTAAAAAGGAGAATAGAACTATGTATGTTTAAATATTTTTATAAATATGACGTCTGGCTGCACGACGGCAGAATTGATAATTCAGAGTTCAGTGAGTGCGTATCATTGAAGTATGTGATTATGAAGAATCTTCGAGAAATACAGGAGCATTAAGAACAATTGAAGTTTCATTTTAAAATATCATGGAACGCTCTAGAAGAAGTGACATTTGTAACGTCAGCGAGGCTGGCGTCTCTCTGTCTTAAAACAACGAATTTGTAATAAATCCTATATATAAATACTAAAATATAGCTTCTCAACAAATTAGCTTCATGAAAAAGTATCGGCTTTATTGTGTTAGAAGCATAGCTATATAGAAAAAAGAGCCATAAAGTAATAGTTACCTACAAATTTATGAAATTTTATGTCCTGTAATTTTTTTGTGCCTGCCTACTTGTTATAAAATAGGAATGTATATTTTGTGGTATCGAAGATACCTAGTACAAAAATCAATCCTCACACAGAACATACACTCGATATATTATTATTAATTATTATTATTATTAACCTTAAGTACCAATTGGTTCCCTTTTCCAAGTTATAGCTCTATTTTTGTAATCAAATTCAAATCACTTCGGACACTTCTTTTATACCCTGGCTTTACACGAGAATAGTTGGGTCAGTGCTTATGGACCTATTTAAGGTTAACAAACAGTATTTGCGAGATTAAAAACGTATTTCAGTTTTGTTATAACATTTTCCCCGAAAAAAAAACATAAGAACCTTATATCGGTCACACAAAGCTGCTCTTTTGAACTTTTCGAGTGTTGACATTTTGCATCAATAAATAATTCAGTTCACTCGTAATGTGAAATAAAGAAAAATATACTCCATTTTCTTTGTAAGGTCAACAATATACAGGTATCTCTTCATAAATAATAAATACGTATGAAGCTACTTATGATTGTTTTCAATGACAGAGCTTACAAAAAATATTTTTAAAATTAAATCATATTCAATAAATGTACTGTATTTAAATACTACTTCATTTTCCAAAATAACTAGCGTAATTTTTTTATTAATTATTCAAACAAACATTTTGAGTAACATCTGTATTTAAATAAAATGAGATGAAAGTGTTTAACAATAATAAAGGTTTCTTTTTCTATGTATACATAACATAAACTCGTAGAATCAAATAATTTTTCCTTATTGATCATTTTATTCCTAATCGCTATAATACAGTATAACAATATTTTACTTCAGAGTAACCAGTCCGATCAACTATTGAAGCTTAAGCGGCTTTAGCCTCTTAAATACCTAGCTCACGACTAACTCACTCAAGAGCAGTTTATGTTGTCAGGCGGAATGAGGAAGAACATTACTTTCTTAAAATATATATTTACTATGGTTTTTGTTTAACACAATATAACTTTGCCAAAAAGGTTAATTAGGATGGTTAAGAGAACAATAATAATAATATAATAACGTATAAAGTTTTTTAATTCAATACAAAATAATAAACTCATAATAAAGCATACGTTTCTTTCAATCTGACTTACATATATTAAAGGTAAGTTAGATCAAAGCACCCTATAACCAAGGACCCTTTCTTTGAAGCTTCCTCCTTTTTGGCAACTGACGGTAAAATTATTTCGTTTTCTTAGAAAATAACGAGAATGAAATAATTAATTGAAATATTCTCACTTCTTCCATCTCCTTGTTGGTTAATATATTATTCGGTCGATAGATTTGGTCAAAAGTAAAACAATTTATAATTACTGTATAATTATTTTTGTTTTCATACTTTTTTAATGTATTTTGGATACAATATAAATTTATCTGCGTAAAGCCCTGCCATTAAAACGTAAATATTACTACTTTAATATTTAAAGACGAAATGAAATAAACTTTAAAAATATTTTAAAATAAGCCCACAGTGAACTTTGAAACTTAATCCCTTTACTTTAAATCTTCATTCGTTTGAATTCTCTAAATCCTTTCCAACTGGAGCGGCTGTAATTTTGGTAGATTCCAGTAATCTTTTATTATACTTTTTATCGACAACCCTTTCATGGACAACCTTATCAAAAGTTCCTTTTTACCTTTATTGTTTCAGTTGGGAATTTAGTTTGAATATTATTATGTATAAAATGTTGAAACTTCGAAGTATTTTCTATTGTGTAAAATTTTCTTTTCAAAAATGTATCGTAATATGACATTTTACATACAAGCGGCTTTATCTATGAGATTTTATATGTTCTATAATAATGTTATATAAGAAAATTAGAGTATTCTTTCAAATATCTATTCTTAAAATTTAAAAGTAAACAACATTTAACATCTTATTTAGTTGATCCTCAATTTTAAAATATATATTCTAATAACTTAACACTATACAACTATCATTATCAGCCTTTTGATACCCTCTGCTGAGCAAAGGCATCTTCTCACATGGAAAAGCTTAGAACATTAATCACCACGGTTGCTCAAGGTTGATTACCGATTTCAAACTTATAATTTAAAATTATAACTCATTAAAAATCACATTGGTGCTTGCCAGGATTCGAACCCGCATTCTTATGCATTAAAGGCGGCCCTAAACTTCCAGGACACCGCGATTTAACTTAATTTTAGAGTTTTATATAAATTAACAAAATAAAAAAAAATAAACAATAAAATTTAGATTTTAAGGTTTATGTGAATGCATAATTTTAGAAATACACATGTTTTTATCGTTTTTATATGATATTTTACAATTAATCCACGTGTAGCTTTAATATATTTACTAATTGTAATAAATGAAATTTTAATTACTTACTTATCCTTCCTGTGTCTTGTAGCTAATGAAGCTTATATCTTCAAATTGCTTAACTCATCAGGACACACTTCACGAAGTGCCTTATCACGATTTTCTAAATTGTAGCAATTCGGAAGTCGATGCCGTAAAGATAAGGCACTTAAATGTGTAACAATTCCATCTTCGTTTAATCTCCGCTTTGGATTTATCTGAAATCACAAAAAATATCCTTCCAGAGATGTACTTATATATAAAAGTATTATTTCATAGCTACCATTCATTTTGTACCAACAATAGATTTATCTTATATATGTAATAAGAGTTACAAAAACATTTTGGTAAAGAAGTTATAAAGCCCAAAGTAACATACGTAAAGGAACTCAACTGAACTATCAATAAAAGAAATATATCTTATATTCTATGAAGACCAAAAAATTGGGATACAATTTTTTTATACTATTCGCACATATGAAAATGATTGATTCAAAGAAGAGTTAGAAAATAAGCGGAATAAGAAAGTTTGCACCGAAATTTAATATAATGTAATTATATTTTAACTCAGAAGTGTACTATGACAACTTAGAAAATACCTTCTGTAATGTACATCATAAATCATAAATGGTTTGAATCATGGATCAATATTCCAAAGAGACATAATATATTATACTTAATAATATATTTCACAACACACTGAAATTTCATGTAACTTCTTATATTTTAAACATTTTGATAATTTTCTGTTTTCTACATTTCAAAGTATTTTTATTTTAATACGATTGTTGGCTTAATACATTAAATTTGAAACAAGAGAACAAGACAAGTGTATTATTATTCATGAAACTTAATACCGATGAAAATGTGAAACAATAAAAGTAGCCATAAAAGGTGATAAAAATTCTGTGTTTTGTCGTCTTGTTATATTCTACAAGAATTTGTAAACAATAAAAACATATTATGTATCTACCAAGTATAGTTTCACCTTATATTTAAGCCGAGATTATATAACGTGATATCAGTTACATTAATTCTATCTCTAACCCGATGACGTGTTTCCAGCGAGTCTTCCATATTACCTTATCTATGAACTAGCATTCGATAATACTCTAAAGCTATAGACAAAATTATTGACTTGCATGCAAAACTTAACTTTAGTATGGTCTTATTATAAAAAATTGAGGTTTTAGAAATAGACCTAAAGCTTCTCAAACTTCATAATGACCAAACGTTTACTAAAAATAACACTGTATAAATGCAGAAAAGTTATTTGTGTAAAGAGAAAAATTAGTTTCAATTAAAAAACACCAAACCTGTATAAATTCTGTAGCCAAACCCCAATATTGTGTTTGTTGTACGAACAACATTGTGTTGCAAAATATTTTCACAAGCTCTTTTACATACACAATTCACATAAAATAGTTGAACTAAACTATTGTTGGTTGTACAAATAAATTGAATAAAGAACAATACAACATTCAAACAACAATAGTTGCCAAAATAGTTTGAGACCAATTAAAATACATATATTTTACATTGTAAATCATATCTACAAAATATTAAGCAGTCATAAAACAAAGAAGTTTCTTTTTCATTTTTGACTCCTTGATAGGTAACTGGTAATATCAACGTGAAATTAATGAAATGAAAATATGTAATAATATTCTTTAAACAAAGACAAAGGGATCGTTTCGATGTCGTCTTTACCAACATAGACATATATTCTTATTTTTAGAAGGTTTTAGTTCACACACCGCCCTTATAATATTAGAGACTTGAGATACATTTAAAAATGAACTCTCACTGTGTTACTTATATTCTTAATAAAGTACATTTATTTTTCCATTCAATCTTATCAATGATTTGCTAAACTTAAAATCAAATTTGCAATTATGATCTTTCTTATTACACACAAGAACATTTTATGGTGTTCATTATTTTGTAACACAGAAACTTTACTATCTTGTTATGACATAAAAAATTAAACACTTTAGCAGAAGATGAAAGAGAAAAGTGAATCAATATTTCATTTGGTATTATTTTACGACACATAAGAAAATTATTCCTCGGGGATCCGACTTGTACGTGACCAAACTTTGGTTCCAAATTGTTGAAGGTTGTGATTATGAAGTCAATTTATTTGATGTCCAATTTTTCCTTGTTACTTTTTTGCTTAAAGCTTTTTCCCTGAAGGGTGGAGAAGTTAAAAAATATATTTGATCCAACTGAAACATTTAATTGATTGCAAAAGTTTGCTATTGCTTTTTAATTAATGTAGTCTCAATTTTTGTAGGGAAAGAGTAAAATAAAAAAGGAGAAAATTTGTACATACTAAGAAGTAAAATGTTTACTTAATATTCAATTTAAGTTTAAACAATATATGTAATTCCCAAATATTTAACAGAACTTAGTTTTCATTATACGAAGAATAGCCATAAATACATATGTATTTACAAATGTAAAGATATATATTGTTTTAAAGATATTAGCGTTGGAAATATTATTTAACAATTCCAGACAAAAAACTAACGGTAAGCTATCGTTGTGATCAGAGAACATTTGCAAAAAGTTTTTTAAACTTTTTAACGAGGTAATGAAAGTTCACGGCAGACTAAACGGTAAAAGCAATTTTTGTTTGCTTATGCTTTACAATGCATGCGAAAATAGATTTTGATAACGTTCTGAATACCAATATTTTTATTCTGCTTATACAAAAATTATTAAGTTCAATTTTACATGGTGTATTTATGTATTTTATCCAATATAACAGTATACAGTTGTACATATATGTTAAAAACTGTAATAACAAAAGTTTTCTTTGTACTTTGTACTTGCTTTTATTAATTGTAATTTATATCAGTAATCGTAATGAAATTGATTTATTAATTCATTAAGACAATGATGTCTTATTTATTTATTTTTTCGTATCAATAATCTAAATGATGTTAAGCTTTATATCAATAAGAATAAAAATATTATCTACATTTTGATTTAAAACTTAATAACGAAACTTCGTAATTACTTTTAATCTTTTGTCATAAAGAAGTACTTGACAAGGTAGAATGGTATTTCAGAGTTTTATAAACAATATCAACTTATTAATCGAGATAGTTATTTTTTTATTTGTATGAAATTCATTAATAGTTTTAGTTATGATTTCCTAAGGTTCACAACTGAACCCCTCGCGCGTCGTAAGGACAATAGTCTATTTATCAGCATAGAAAATCTTTATCGCACATTTCACCCACATGAGAAAATTTATAGAATTTTTGCTCTTTAAGCTATAGGATTTGCTTGTTATTGGTTAAATTTACTTTGTACTAGTTTTGCCTATTACTTTGTTCCTCTGCAATTCGTAATTTGAAAGAAATGCAGAAAATGTGTTAAAATAATATACATAATTGGCAGCGACAGCTGCAGATTACGTTATGTGAATTTATACACAATGCAACTGTAAAGCTATGATTCTACAGTAACTAATTTGAATTACGAGATTATAGCCTAAGTTTTTTCTGATTAATTGAAATATGTATTTTAATTACGTTTCATGAAAGAGCAACAAACATCCATACATCCTCAACATACTTTCGCGTTTATAATATTAGCAGGACTTTTAACCCATCAATTTCCCTATGATTTATTTTAATTAGAACCTTGAGATATTTAGTAAGGCGAAATATTTTTAGGTAGATGAAATCCATGTGGAAATTAGTTATCAATAAAATATTTTGTTTTGTTGAAAATAGCTCAAGCGTAATCATGTACTCGCAGCGTTTTGCTCTTCGGTTGCTGAAGTACCGTTCGTCCCTAATCAATTTTTATCCCCGGATAATCCCGATCCCGATCTAGACAAGGCATTATTTTTACAGCTAGTTACAGTTCCTTTTCCATTGATTTTCTTATAACTCCCACCTTCCTATCGCATTAAAATCTTTATCTGCATTTTATAACCAATATAAATATATATATATATATAGTTTTAATGATTATTCGATTTCAAAAATCAATAAAATCATATATTGCCACACTGGATAATGAAGATTTAATCTAAATATAGAAACAATCCAGGTTGGTATATGTATGAAATAACATTGGTCAGTATTTGTCAAAGTAAATACGGAAATTTAAAATTATTTAAACCATATATAATACCTCAATTAAGACGATCCACGTGAGCTGATATTACAGGACATCACCACAGAGCCCATTATTTTGGGAGTACCCGTTTAAATCCTCTTATTATAACGAGGAGCTTCGGTGAGCAAATAGGATATATGCTGTGAAAGGACATCAAAAAGGATTTACTCAGATCTAGTTCAAGTCACGCTTGAGTTGTACGTTTGTAAGATTCGCTTCGTTACTGTTCAGTGTTCACGTCAATAAACGATACATTGTGTTCTAACAAATGTTTTGGATAGTTCCGATATTTTGATGGACAAATACTAGGTTGAATACTTTATTTGTATACGAAAAGTTGATAATATATGCATATATATAGGGGAGAGTTGGTTATATCGTACTAGCATTTAAATCGTACCATTTCTAAATTTCCCATTTAATGAATATTTTTTTCTACACTGACAACGTCAAGTCGTGGCCCCGCACCATCCCTCTTCATCCACTAGTTTAAATCGACGTGAGTTAACAACTGTGCACGTAATAAAAGAAAAACATTTTTTGTAGGAATTAATATAAATATTGTCGTACATTCGTAAGGAGATAACTCGTAATCAAGGTAAGCTATAGTTATACAGTTTTTTTATATTATTCCACAATTGTATACTAGGTTATTGGGGGTTTTTGTTGTGTGTCTAAGTTTTCAGTTTATGCCGGATATTTGCTTTTGTTTTAGAAATGGCTCAGTTGGTTTAATCATACCACTGGTAGTTGGTTAAATTGTACTGGTATGATTTACCCGACTACCCACCGCAAGTACCTATAGTATAACTGCAAGTACGTATAGTAAGTACTACCCAAGGCCAAGAACAAAAGTTATAATAGGAAACGATCTCATTCCATCACCAGTAGCGATGATTCAGGAGAGACACTTGTTGTAGAACTAGATGATGATGATGACAGCGATGATTATCTTGAAAATATATGTCGAAAGTGCAATTGTTCTTACTATGATAAGAAGTGTCCAAAAGTTGATTGGATTCAATGCGTTCGCTGTAAACGGTGGCTACATGAGACATGTACTTCGAATCCAGACATTTGTCATGATTGTTTCCATTAAGAAATATGCACAATAATTATATTACAAATAACATTCTTGTTAACTGTTACTTTATTATTATAGTTTACTCTTTTTTTTGCCTCATTTTTATTAGTTATGTTGATTGATCTCTTTATCGTAGTATAATCATGTTGTTTTACTGAGAAAGCTTATATGTAGTTCCTTTATATAACCTAAGAGTTAAAAATTATGTTTCTATTACCTAAAAGATATAAATAATGTCGTTTTATTACTTACCTAACAGTTAAAAATAAATAATTTGATTGAGAATTTTAATGTCTTTCATTCAGTGGTACGACTTAAACACCCATGGTACGATTTAAAGACTTGGTGGTACGATTAAAACGACTAGTCGGCTAAATCGTACCGATGGCAAGCCTCTATAAAAAAGCATTTTAAACAATGTTAGAATAATCGCAAGGATCTGTTCTCTTCTTCTTCGGAAGTTAAAATATGAAACTTTATTTTACATATGTATTAATTATTATAAGACGTGTCATAGTCGAAATATTTGAGTTAAAGTGAAAAGTGGTACGATATATCCGACTCTCCCCTATATAGGAGTTATAAAACTTTCATTTCTTGGAAGAAAAAACAATATGAGTGATCCTACAGATTAGTGCAAGCACTCTCATACTCTTTTAATATTTGAATAAGACTTATACCCATTAATGAAATGTTGAAGAGCCTACTTGTTTTAAAGGTTTTACTTATTCTTACGTTTATAATAACTAAGTTAATTTAGGATTTGTCGTCTATCACTTATTATTTTATTACATTTACCTATGTTTTCTGAGTTCTCAAGTGTTCTGTTCTAAATGCATACAGAATGCATTCATGGATGGATGGATGAATGAATTCATCAAAAAGACTTTCATCTCATCTACATCGTTTAGTCTTCTCATTGCCTAAAGGTTATCAAAACGACGGTTAAAGTAAAAAAATAATAAAACTTATTTCATTTAAATCTTTGATGTTGAAAATCTAAGCAACCTTTGTAACATCTTATAACACATTAAAATATAAAACTTTAGGTAATATTTTAATAAAATATATATAAATACGATGTAGAAAAATAATTTTAACTATGAAAGAAACAAATCACTCCTATTATTTTTTTACATTCATGATAAAGTTACTTCGGGTTCATTAACATTCAACGTGTAGATTCCTCTGAATGTTAGGATTGCGTGACATTATAATGAGAATGGCCCAATTTGTTTATTTTTTTACCGGCATCTAAAAGTACTGACTATTACATAAAATAAATATTCTTATAGGAGTAAATCAAAGTCAAAAAATGTGATTTATATTAACATTTTAAAAATTATGTTCACATTTGACTAATCTACCTTAGTGAGAATATTGATTATTGAATTTATCATTATAATGTACATTACAAAGTGGATACTGAGAGACAAAAAAATATATAATTAATATATTCCAACATGTTTTAAAGTAAAATAACCTTAGTACAATCAAATTTTAACTTAAAATGAGTGTGAATATATAGTACACTTGGTATTTTGTTACAACCTATTCCTAATATAATGTACTTATATTTATTTGATATTGCTTCTTTTAATTATATCAGAATATATCCTACTCGTCAAAAAAGGTAACTACTGAAACATTATTTTAATCTTTATAGTCTGATCTATGAGTCACAAGGAAAAATGGCTTAAACCATCATACTACGGAAATTAAAGCCTAAAAAATATTTTAATTAAATAATAAAGTAATATTGTTGATACATACCTCAACAAAATTTTTGTTAGCACTGAACCTCATATATCTTGACTACACTATACTATATTCAGAATCGAATTTAAAGTCTACGTCACTAAATCTAAATCCAAGTCACTATATTATATCTAATCTTGTCAATATGTACTAATTTACAGTTTACAAGCTAGCTGCGTACTATCTTCGTATAATAGGTTTGCAAGTTAAATAAACATTTCGTATAGGGTACTTTTATATTACCCACTTAATAAACAAAAAAAACATTATTAATTAGAATCTGCTGCGATTTTTGTTTTAAAACGATCCGATTGTAAATGAAACAGATTTCGCTTTTTATTAAAATGAAGCTAATATTTATGGATTATCCTGCGCGTATCTTATTATTTTAAAAACTACATACTCCTGGCGCTGCAAAAGAAACCGAAACGACGGAAGTGTGTTATTTTAAAATAATTGAATAGGTGTAGTAATCCGAAAAATATTATTTTCATTTAAATGAATACTCACGAAAATCTTAGATCTCATTATGTTCATAATCACAAAACAAATGATTATTTGATAAGTTTAATTTCTACACCAGTGTTATTAACATATTACTCGTTAGTTTATTTGACTTGAAGATATTATCCGCAGCTTCCGTCTGATTATATTAAGATAATATTAACAATCTTCTATATTAATCTAATAATTAATTAAATGTAATTAGTTTCAAACAATATTTACACGGCTTTTAAGCTGGTATTTATATAATAACTATCTCATTTTATTGAATACTTTATGATTACTTATTTGTCAAGAGATTTTCTTTTATAATATAATTTGTACATTGTCTTTAAATATTTATTAAGGGATTCTCTTAAGATATTTATTTAAAGATTTATTATAAAATATTTAACAAAGTCGGATGTAATACTTTATAAGGAACTTAAGAACGTTTTTAATGTTTATTTATGCTTTACAATTTCTATTCTGGGAATATATAAAAATGAAGAAGATTTAAAAATGTGATGACACATCTTATCTTTTTTATAAGCTAATAACAAAAATACTATAAATTAGTAGAAATATTAAAGGTTGAAATTATGAAAATTTTCAATAAACTAAAAGTGGCTTTTATCATTATAGGTAGGAGTAAAAAGTATATTCATAGTCTAAGAGTTACATTGTTTAAAGTTAGGTCACGCTAAGTACAATGCTAATCTCTTAGCATAGAAAATGTTTTATTGTCTCAAGTATCCATAGAAGTTGTTAACAATAGAACCACGGTACTCGGCGAGCGTCAGAGTAAAATCTATTAACTTTTCGAGACCGCTAAAATACGAGTATATTTGATTTGCTGAAGTGTAAATTTACAGCACACACATCGTAAAAGTGGATTTGACTTTAAAGAATACAAAATAAAATACTCGTAGTACAAACAGCAAGTACAATATAAATAAAATGTTCTAAAATATATTGAATATTTTACTTACAGACTAGTCCTACCCTAAGTGATATCCATATCTTTGAAAAATAAAAACATATCAATTATAAAGAGTAGATTTATTGTGTTCTTGTCGTCAATTATAGAATTTTAATTTGATCTATACAAATTTGGAAAGCTTTTTAAAAGGTTTAAATCAGGTAATTTATATTGTGACACTCGATACTTAAAACATGTTGTGACGAAAATAGTCACAAAAATATTAAAAATATTTCTGTCAAAGTGCCAAACTTATAATATCAATATAGGTTATAAGAAGGTTAAATGAGAATATGAAAAATGTTTCAAACAAGTTAATAAGTGCTGAGACCTTTAAAACTATTGAAAAGTAGATGCAAAATAACTTAGTAATTGCAAAGTATGTTGATAAGAAAGTAACGTGTTTGTTTTTGGTGTTCTGAACCCAACCAGGCCTCAAACAATATGAAAGTTACTTTAAGGTAATCCAAAATCATAACTATTAACCATACTTACTAACCACTTAGTATAAAAGAATATCTCGACATTTACCGTTCTACAATTATCTTATTCTAAGAACATATGTTACAATAATCGTGTAAAGATATTTTTATACAATATTATAGTTCAAACTGCTTCGGTGGAAATGCAGGCAGTTTTATTAGTCCACCAAGAGGTGGCAGAGCCTAGCTGTAGTCAATTTACTACAGCTTGAACATGGGCTGGCTCGACCGGGGAAGTACCATCCTCTCACAGAAAATCGGCGTAAAGTAGTCTTTAATCGCTGCGTTTCGTCCGGTGAGTGAGAGAGCCGGTTGCCCTTTCCCTTTTCCCAACCTTTTCTTTCCCTCCCTTTCCCATCTTTTCCTCCTCCTTTTCCCCAATCAAGGGCGGCAATACATCCGCAAATCTACGTTGCGGATGTCCATGGGCGACGGTAACTACCTATCAGCAAGTAGGCCGTCTGCTCAGTTGCCCCCTTTTCCCATAAAAAAAAAAAGTCATAAGCATATATTTTTAGGTTATTTTCTGTAAATATAACTTTGAAACCTTAAAATTACTTCAAGTTATTATAAATCCATCGTAATAATACTCTTATATAAGCAAATGATTACATAAATGTGTTTAAAAATTAATATGTTTATAACTTCACATAAAAAATTTTAATAAGATTATTTCAAGAAAAATAAATAAATATTACTAACATTATCATCGCGACGTCGATATATATAGAAAATAAATAAAGATACAGCAATAAATCTTATAGGGTAACAAAATTTCCATTCTTTACGATCAATATATATTAACGACGTATGACATGAGAAATCTCGTAAAATAGGCTAATATGTACCATATTAAATATAAATATTATTTTATATTCCTATTACTATTTAACTAACTTATGTAACCCGAAAACCAGCCTTGAGGGTCGTATTAAGTTATACAGATATTAGTTTACTTACAAAATTAATATTTACAGAGAGACAATGCTTACATAATTTGTTGGTAAATTATTTATAAGAGTATATGAACTCAGTAGCTTAATATTATTAGGGAAACAATGAAATATGAAACTTTATTTAGATGTGCCAGGGTTCTTAGGATGTGACCCCGAACCCTTGGGATTACTTATCGGGCTATTTACAACCTAAGTAGTGATAAAGTGTAAGGCCCCTTTATTTGTGGGAGTCTTTGAGATGTTGTTTGTGTTAATAGACTTTTGAAATATTAATAGCTGCAATGGCTTTATGTTGTTTATATAATATACTATAGAATTAATCCTAGTACTCTTTTAAATAATCTTCTTAAGGGTATATTTAATTACAAAACATAAATATACTCATTTAAAGAAGCCAGAAGCAGAAATAACTTAATAAAGTTAGAACTTCTACATTTCAAAATACGTCTTCCTTTTTAAAAAATTCTAACGTTTTAAAGAAACATTTATTAAAATTTATATGTATTTCAAATACTATTTCTGCGATAAAATTTATAAGAATAACTTTTATGTCCAAAAATTTGACATCAGAATTTATTAATCCACAATGATTTACTGATTGGCAATCGTAAACAAAATGTTTTCAAAGAGACTCATATTTCTCAAAATGAAAATGTATTTTAAAAGACATCGTTCATCGGAGCGTACTTTTTCAATTCGGGACCTAATTGCAATTTTGTATCCAGCGGTATAAAGAAATTATGAATGAAAACAAGTTTATAAAAATATGTTTAATTCCAGATTATTACAGGGACATGAAATCATTAATAATTTTATCTCACCATATTCGATACAAAATGTTTCACAGCTACCAGAACGGTGCTCAAACAAGTTAGATTTGTCGGTTGACCTCTTTCTAAAAGATGAACCGACCTAGTTGGATAGTTTGCGAAGATAAACGAACGTGGTCATATGAAGAACGAAGAGTTGAACATTAGTTTGAAACCAACATATTTTTGATTGGTCCTTTATTTAGACTAACTCGTTTGACGCATTTACTAAGGAATGAGTTTGGTAAATTCATGAAACATATTGTTAGTTGCATTTATATAAAAGCATATAAATGTTATATAATAACAACTTTGCGAGTATTGGATCATTACTAAATCTATGATCCATATGTCTGTCCTGTTTTAATAATTATAATGAATCCAAGACTATGTCAATTATATTTTATAAATTCTAGTGTGCGTAGTAATTTTATCTTTATTTATTTGTATTAGAATAAAAAAAATTGTTAAAACATATTGAACGTTTCCCCTATGAAGTGATTAAGATTACGAAAATAATAATAATACAGTAAGTTAATGAATTTCACAGCAATTCGTCAATTGCGACAAACTTATTAACCATTGCAATTTATTGCAGTCGAAGAGATTGTTCCAGTTCTGATTCCAATTTAATGTTCTATAATTGCAAGTGAGGATTACAGCTTAAAGCGCTTAGACTAAGAGATATATTAAACTATGTATACTATTTGATAGCTACATACCAATAAAATACATTTGAAGTCTATCTGCTTGACACTAGCCAGTAACCAAGTTTATTTTTCAATATATTTTTCACTTTGCTACAACCATTTTCTATCTTGTTCTTTGAAATTTTTCTCGTTCCCACTTCACAGAAACAACCCGTCAGTTTAATATATTATTTTGTGCATAAAATATTTGATGGACCAATTGTGAGGGAGAGAATTTTTTTGCTCCACTTATTTCAGATTCTCGTTACATTATTATTATATAAACGCTTCTTTGTCTAAGGCAGCGACGGAACAATAAATTGGAGTTATTAGATTAAACCAAAAAAACGTGTGAAATAACGCTGAAAGGGGAGTTCTGGATTTTTTTTTCACAAAATATTAAAATATAATAAAAAGGTTAAATAAAATGGGTTAGTTATAAAAAAACTGAGTTTCTTTTGAATTTGATTGTACAGAAGGTTTTTAATAATAATAAATTATTTGTGTATCAGAATATAAAAATGGGTTAATAAAGGTAGATGTGAGTCATATTATTTACTTGATATTTATAAAGATAAAAGTCTAATGATAAAGATGAATACTTATGACTATATGTACGTAGATACGATTACGACATTAAATGTTACTTTAAATAAAATAATTATAATTAGTAGGACACATTAGTTCCTGTCTGATTATATTAAAATGAGTGACTTACTATAATCCGGAGGATGCAATATTATTATCGTGTACCTATTATTATGTGACTAATATTTTTTAATTATAACAGTTTTAAAAATATGTAACACGGAAGACGAAAACAGTCACAAAAAATTGTTTATGTTTCTAGAACAGGAGATGCAAAAAACATAATTGTATAAAATTAATATATCATCGTATTTTTTTAAGTCACCATTTTTTTATTTTTTTTTTGGGACGGACTCCAACGTATATAAAATTTACCAATCATCCAAGTAGTCTCACCGTTATATTATTGATAAAATATCATATTACGAGATACGCTGCTGACTCCGACAGACGAACACCGGTCCCTGTGAACGACGTATAAATGACAATAAATACGTTGCAGTTTTTTTGTCAGGTATTTTTTATTTGTAATTTTTTCCACAATTCTATTATGGTTTCTAGACTGGAATGAACCTTACCCTTTATATATATATGTATATTACATATTTTAAAGGGAGCAACCGAGCAGACGACCTCCCTGATGAAGGTAGTATCGTCGCCCATAGACATCCGTAACTTAAGAGATGTTGCTGATGTATCGCCACCCTTGCTTAGGGAATAGGGGGGAAGTGTATAGAGTGGGAAAAGGGAAGGGGTAAGAAAGGATAGGAAAAAGGATAGGGCAATCGGCTCCCTCACTCATCGGATGAAATGCAGCGATTAAAGGCTACTTGAAACCGATCTTCTGTGAGAGGGTGGTGCTTCCCCCGTAGAGTCATCTCATGTTCGAGCAGTAGTAACTTGACAACAGCTAGGCTTGGTAACTTAGTAACTTGACAACAGCTAGGCCACCTATATAGCTCTATTTAATGAGTAACAAGCAAACTTCCCACTTATCTGACGGTATATTATTTATAAATTAATCTTAAGAATTCAGTGAAAAATGAAATGAGTATGAAGACCTTTAAGTTTTGCTAATTAAACTTTGTCCGTAGCTGTAAAGTCCCGATGATATTAAAACGTCCTAAAATTTATTAAAATATAATAATGTTTGTTCGTGAAGTACTTTTAAATTATCTTAGAGCTATGTTTAACTTATTGATATCAGGTATCTGAATTTAACATACATATTATATTCACTTTACAGGTTTTATATAGCAATATAGCTACTTATATGAAAACAATTAGGGTCTCATTGAGAAAATGGCCTTTTATCAGTAACAATTAGGTTAGCGAGGCGGAACGTCTCAAACACTTGATTTTCTTAATTGCAGGCTGTTTCTTTCAACGACGTACCTTCAAAACATGAAAGTGTATCATTATTTACACCTTTATGTTAAATTTTATTCGTGTTCCTATCTAATAATTTCTTGTATACTTTTGCAAGCATATTTACAACACATTTTCTTTTGTCTCAAGGACACTTTATAGAAATAAACATCAAAATTAATCATAACCAAATTTTCGGTATTTTTATTATTTAATCGGTATTTAATTTAAAACATGTAATTTTAAGTTGAATTGATAATTACAGACTTTAAACTTTAACTTAACGCATGAATGGACAAAAACATTTCATTTCGTTCAAGAATTCAGTTAAACACAACATGAAAGGAAACTTCAAAATACTCTAGTAATTTATTATAATTATGGTTAACTGGTATTTAAATTTTACTTTCAGAGTTTATAGGTTTAATCTTATCTTTTTACTATCTAATATTTTATTTATTACCTCACTGACATAGACTGCTGTACTGTCACAAGTAAATAATAAGTGTCTTGTTAAGGTGATATGCTATTATTGTAAAAAATATCAGATAAGTTACCTTCACAAAGCATAAAGTCTATTAGATCCTTGAGACGAAACTCGTTTAAGATTCATTCTTCATTAAAATATGATGAAGTGACTGAAACGAATTAATGTTGTAGCGTCTATAACATAGTTTATTAAAATTTTCTAAATTTACATCGAAAGATAAAATTGACTTACAAAAAATCTAAAGAATTTTGTCGACGACAAATAAAATAAATTATGAATAATGTTTTTGTTCATCATTTTAAGAAATTTATTTTTATAAGCGTCTTTAAAAGGATCAAGGATAACAAATAAAGGAATCCTATTAAAAATTTGATAGCTTTTTATCAAATTTGTTTATAGCCATTAAAAATGTTGCGTAGAAATCGTTTTAATAACTTTTCGAAATTCCTGTCCATAATTTTAATTACGTTCAATGAAATTAAAATATTCCCTTTTAATTAACTTACTAAAAATAGAATTATAAAACAGGTTCCAATCCCCCTAAACTTGACGAATCTGAAAGAAGTAATAGTTATTCTTTGACAACTGTAAGGAATCGTTTGAAGAAAGATGGCAACTATCTAAAACTAGACATATGACGTTGGCGAAATCTATAAAGAAACGATAGTAACTAAATCACTAAAAGCATTATGTAATATGTACAGTAAACATGTAAGTATTTATATATTTTTTAATTTGTTATAATTAATTAATAGGCCATCAAGATAGCTACCTTACATGTAGAAAATAAAACACTTCTTAATAAAAAATCGATTATTTTCACTACTAATACAGTCACATATAAAACCTAAATTTAGAAAATCAAATAGGGATATTATAGAAAATTAATTATTACATACTCACACCTATTTTTGAATAAATAATTTTAATTTCATCAGAAGTATAAACTTCTATTAACGAATATAATAAAATGTGCATAAGCACATTTTATTATATTCGTTTCAGTTTCATTAATTCTAAGGATTTTCTTATTGTTGCTTGTTATATTTAATTACTGGTATTTAAAACAATGTGAATAACGCCCAGACTATAACAATTAGGATTCATATTACGGATTTGAAAACTTTTTTTAAAATTAATCAACACCAATTTTCATTAACTATATTAAACAATTTGAAATTTCATTATTATATTCCTTAATTAGCACAAGTTAACAAAATATTACAATATATCTAAAAAGTATTATAGTACCTCAAAGTTATCCATACCCTTTGAATACGAATTGAATCAGAGGTTTTAATTAAAATAGTTTTAAATTTACATGCTTCAGACATAGCTTTTTTGTCCATTTAAATGAATAATAAATGTTTTCAAACAAAACTCATATTTTACCGGAACAGAAATGTCAAGATTATTTAGAATAATGAAAGAAACGAGTATCGGAAAAAATTAGTATCATTTTAATGTGTACATGCGATAAATTTAGATATTATTATAAATGCTTCTGTTTAGGGGTAACTGCATTTTCTCTTATTTTAGGTGATTTTTTATTACACCTTCTCAATTTTTATCGTCCATATATAGCATGTCGCATTACAACCGGCCGTAGAATGGGAATAAAGAGACTTTTTCTTACCAGGGACGCTTTTTAATTTATTTTATCACTTATTAATATTAGTCTATATAATAGTCATGGTGTATACTGTGCTTTACTGTAATACGCAATAAGATTGAAGTTGGTGCTATTATTTTCGATAAAATGTTTTCTATTAAAATTACAAGCTAAAAAATTATTAAATTCTAAAGTCTAGAGAAATAATGAAATTTTAATACACAGAATCGAATAATTATCCGAAAAATTTCAGTGAATTTCTTGGTATTTAAAAAAGAGTTTCATTAAAATTGTAGTTTATTTCTAAGCTGTGCTTTATACAAAGAAAAACTAAGCAGAACTTTTCTCGTAACAATTAATAGCTCTCTGGATCACAAAAAATCTAGACGGAAGGTTATAATTAAAAAGTATATCTTTTTAATAGTAGACAAGAAAATAAGTTAGAATTATTCATTTAAAGAGTTATAAGTTTACTTTTTCCCTCTTTAAAAAATCACTAATCATTTACAGAATAACAAATAATATGCCTAATTTGACTCCTGAATGTCTAATGATCATCGCAAATTACCCAAAACAAATGGTTGGAAAGGTAAGAAAATTAGGTTAGAAGAGATAAAAGCGGCCTTGACGCCACTTGACTTTCCACCGAAGGTCGAATAACAAAGATAACATAGTTGTATCAATATTTTTTTAATATTACACGTCCCTATAACACAAAACGATGGGTCGTAAATGTTAACATTATCGGTTTTAATAACTCATACATACATTTATCTGAATTAACTTTTAAAAAATTGTAAGTACCTAAAAGACCCAACAAATATTAAATTTCAAAAACAAATATCAGACTGTAAGATTGTGTGGTCTACTATAGATATTTAAAGTGTCTGGTACCAAAGAATTGGCCGTCAGTATAAGCTAGCAGATATGTATACATTTACTGTACATATCAATATTAAGCTATTATGTATGTTTTGTCCGTCAGAAAATAAGTTCTGTTTGCCCTGGAATCTTGGGCTAGTATTAAAAGTGTACTATCTATCTGAACAACTTAAAAATAACTGTCAAATAACTGACAGTCAAATAAAATATGTATACTCAACAAAAAGTCTCTTAAAGGGGTTTAGTTAAATTTTCTTAAATATATATAACTAGTAAACCCGGCGAACTCCGTTTCGCCACCAGAAGGCTTGTATATAACATTTCGTTTGGTGACAAAAACATGAAGATTTTTTTTTGTTTTACATTTGAAAAGGAAAATTTTTATTTCATTTCACAGCAGTAATGAATTCATTTCGATTACAAAAATGAAGAGTTATTTAGTTGAACTTCTCTAAGTAAATGAAAGTGAATCCGAAGTAGATACCGAATCGAAGCGTTATAAGTGTCCGCAAATTATCCGTTTCATTGAAATGCTCCTTTGTAAACCACATTTTTTGTTTTTTGGTCTAACTTTAAGACAAATAAAGCGTATGGTTTCCAAACTCGTGAACATGCAAAATATAACTGCCCATGTGAAAAACAATGATTTTCTAAATTTATCCCGCAAATACTAAATGGTTTTAAGAGTTCAAACTACAAACACAATACCAGTTTGTCCCATGAAATTAACTGAGAAGAAAACAATGAGTAGCTGTCAAACAATGTATCATGCGCTGGCACCATCTACTTAAAATATTGATTTGTAGTACGTGTTATGTATGATGGCGCTGTATGTGACAAAAGATTTTCCCCCTTTTCTTGGTTCTTTCGTTCTGAAGTTATAGCGTCAGGATGGAAAACCGGACTTATTTTTATACAGAAGATTTCTTACAAATATCAAATTGTCATCCATACGTAGTTACATATCTGTCATTATACGTCAATTGCATAGCTGTCAATTGTGTTTCGTTATTCCACGTTTTATAGTGACTGACGTTTCTGACTCACTGACTTGACTTTCATGTCAATTCCCACGGGAATGCTGTCGAATGGGACAAAAAGTATCCTATTGCAATTTCCTGGTTCTAAACTACCTCCCTGCCAATTTTCAGCTAAATCGGTTCAGCCGTTCTTGAGTTATAAGTGGAGTCACTAACACGACTTTCTTTTATATACATATATAGATATATTTTCCTGACAATTTTCTTGATTTTTATTCATGAGCACACTCACTCGAAAAATGAATTTATATTTATGTTTAAAGATTGAAAATTACATAATTAATTTTATTTGTCATTGCTGTAAATTTTATAACACTTATTTTATTTGTTCGGTTTTATCAATAATAATATGTATATTGAATATCATATGGAATTTTTAATAAAAAACTGCTTTATTATTCATTATTTTATTATTTTACTAGCAGTATAAAATTTATTAGTCTATGTTCTATATTTATATCTATATATTTTCTTACCTAAATATATAATCTATAGTTGATGACCAATATAAGAAATGTATATAACATCATCGTCGTTATACGCCAGCATTAATTACTTGGCATAGAACCAAGCAACATATGTGGACATAGACTTTGAATCTCAAACAAATTGATAGAAAAATAGATCGATATGAAGGGCTACGAATTTCAAAATGACTGCCAACTCTTCCCTCTACTCGCCACGGAATTCACCAAGTCATGAGTTACGTAGTATGTCCAAAATCTAAAGCTGAAAGTGTCCTTGTTTTGGGCGTCAGTTGAATTTGGATCATTACAGTTGGTTTTGCAAGCTACATTCAAAAATTTAGTTATATTTTATCCTATGTTGATTATAGTATATCTTTAAAAAGGGATTGTAGCTCTATCAGTAATCTTGTTACTACGGACAATACTTCAGTAAGGTCCACTTGTAAGGAGAATTAGTTACATAATTTTTTTTACACCTGTATACAAATATCAGAAAACATTTTTATTTTTTATTAATATAAGTATAAAATGTAAATAATGGTACATTTACAAACATAAATCTATATTTCTCACCTAACAGTTTTGAGACCTCTAAATACATATATAACAAAATTAGTCTACATTTATGATAACTCGAAGGCTATGAAAGTGCCCACACTTTTATCTAGCTTTGCATTGGTTATAATCTGCAGAATTGAAAGGTCGGGTTTGAACTAAGGAATATTTCTTAGTTAATTCCAAATCATTTCTTTGGTGATAAAAAATATTCTTACCGTAATACGATCTTTATATTATCTACAAATATTATTGATAATTCAATGAAATGTTTTGGTTAATTGTCATATTCTACTGACCTTACTATTTTATATTTGTAGATTGTGAACGAATATTAACAAAGTAGATATAACAATAAAAATACGCAAGACAGTTCCAAATATGATTATGACAGTCTGTAAAAGTGTATCTCGATTGCTTAGAATGACCCATTATTGATGGATCATAACTTTTTATCTTTATTTCACAGCGCCAACGTGACAAAGCGTCATACATTATCCTACATACTACATATTTAAGGAAATGAACATTTTAACAGCAGTTTGTGTTTGATTCGGAGAAACTTCTTAATTTTTATGTATTATACAAAAGCTTCAAAAACGCTTTCTTTGCCAAATATTATGAGTTGCTGATATATAAAAATTGGTCATTTAAAATAATTTCCAATATGTTATTATAATGACTCTAAATTATTACATTGTATCCAGATTCCAGACTTATTAAATGTTACGTTTATTTATGTTAATAAAAGTTCCATAAATAACTTCAAAATTACATAATACTTTTCACTACTAAACAATACTAAATAGAAGCTATAATTTTTTTAGCAAATGGTAGTTATAATTTTAATAACTGGTTGAAAATTAGAAAAAAGATTTTTTTAAGCACATTAAAAAAAACCTCTTTCGTATCATTTAATTTTGTGAATGAAATTAACTTTAATAAAGCTGTAGAAAATTAAAAAAAACGATATTCTAAAAGTTTTAATTAGAAATAACTAAGTTCTTATTAAAATTGTAGCAGTCGACTCATTGTATTGAATTCAAATAAGGTTTCACATGACTGGTATTTTTTCGCTTGCAATAATGTGAAAATTCAATGTACTGAGGCTATTTGAAAAATTTCAACCACATTTTATTTTTACTTTACACTTTTTGCAGTATTATAAGTTTAATCAACAATATCTTTAAGCAGCTTACAATTAAATTTGTAAAACATCTGCACAAAAATATGCCTGTGTATAATTATTTTAACGTTCTATTTCTACATCTAGTCTCTCTTTCTGTCTGTTTCTGAAATCAAATGAACTTGGGCGCTATTATAAATCAAATAAATTTATTATATCTTTCTACAAAATTTCGTTATACAAGTTAAATGCATACGAAATTCATATGTTTCAGAATCTTGCTACATATTTTGTAAAAGGAATGAATGAAAAATAAAATATGAAAGAAAATACCTTTAGAATTACTTTGGCACAATCATGTAGAAATTTCGTTTTGCTTTTTCCGCTTGAATATGAGTGATCATCGCTCATAAAGAATTTCACCGCTAGCATACGTAACAATCATTTGTCATAACCACAAACCATAATTTTTCTATTATTATGTTCCAACATCGTGTCAAAAATCAAAATATATTCAAAAGCGAAATATAAAACAACGATTAAATAGATTTTCAGCCAAATACGGAATTTAACTCCCAGGCTAAATTGGATTTCATCGGAAAAGACTGACCACAATGTGTCAAAAGCCGCAACTACAAATCCTGTTCCTATTTGTTGAACTATTCATTAAAAAAAACCGATTCATATTTATTTATAGTATATGTAATTTATTTTTAATTTTTATGTTATAATTTTATGACGAAATAAAAGTAGTGGTGGCCTTATGTTTAAAGGCCCGCCTCTCGAGCCTAATGATGATAATGACAATGATGATAATAATCTTTAACACCTTGACTCCTGCATTAATATTCCTAAAATAACCAGTAACCAGTTCACAATAATTGAAAATAATATATAAATTTAATATGAAGCTTGTTAAAGAGGAATTGTCTCTAAGAAAAGAGTCGATGACTTTGGACTTTGACTATAGATAAAAGATTTTATTTTCATCATCAGCTTATCAGAGCCCACTGCTGAGCAAAGGCCTCTTCTCACTTGTAGAAGATTTGACCATTAATCACCACGTTTACTCAAAATGGGTTAGCGATTATAAACTTAAAATTTGAAATTACAAGTCAGATTTCCTCACAATGTTTTTCTTTCACCATCTGTCAGTGGTGTCTAAATACGCTTAGAAATTACATATGATTCTGAATAATCACATTGTTACTTGCCACGTTTCAAGCCCGTGCCCTCAAGCAAGCCTTTAACTACTACGCCATCATGACTAGAATCGTGATGTTTAATTTCAACTTCTGATATGTCATGACTAATTCGAAAAATTTTAAAATTATAAATAACTAGTTTTTGCCCGCGACTTCGTCCGCCTTAGTTTGGTCAAGAGTAATATATGTATAGCTGACCGGGCGAACTCTATTCCGTCTGAGAGGCCATAAATAATCAGGTTTCTCCTGTTTCAATTAAACAGAATGATTGACATATTAGTTAGTTGTCAAATCTAATGTCAAAAAAACGTTTGTATGGGAAATAGAAAAGGGCTGTTTTTAGGGTTTTTCCGGCAATTATTCCAATTTTTCTCACCTTTTAAACCTTTCCTGAACTTCCAGGAGTATTTCAAGACTAAAATTAGCCAAATCGGCTTAGCCGTTCTCGAGTTTTAGCGAGACTAAGGAACAGCAATCCATTTTTATATATATATAGAAGACTAGTTTTTGCCCGCGACTTCGTCCGCGTTAGTTTGGTCAAGAGTAATATATGTAGGTGTAGCTGACCAGTCGAACTCTATTCCGTCTTACAGGCCATAAATAATCAGGTTTTTCTTGTTTCAATCAAACAGAATTGACATATTAGTTAGTTGTCAAATCTAATGTCAAAAAAAACTTTTGTATGGGAAATAGAAAAGGGCTGTTTTTATGGTTTTCCCAGTAATGAATCAATTTTTCTCACCTTTTAAACCTTCCCTGGACTTCCAGGAGTATTTCAAGACTAAAATTAGCCAAATCGGTTCATCCATTCTCGAGTTTTAGCGAGACTAAGGAACAGCAATCCATTTTTATATATATAGAAGATAGAAGATAAGTAAAATTCTAAGTATAATGTGACAATAGCTTTATTTTGTTCTCAAAGGAATTCACAAGGTACGATGATTCTGTAAGGTACATTTGGTGGTTTAAATTCAAAAGAGTTCTAATTAAATTAATTAACAGAGAAACGTTACTTTAATCAAAGTTTAAACAACTCTATGTAGAAAGTTAGTATTTATGTTAAAAACAATCGTCAAAATTTTTGATACCTACAAAATAAACAATAAACTCTTAAAACCACAACTGTTTGAAACAGCCTCTTTTGTAAAAGGATGGTTTGTGGCGAAATGTATGACTTTTTACAGTTTATTTAAATATAATAGAGGCACTTTTTATTTAGTATAGTGTGTTGTAACAATATTTACTCTTTCTGAGATAGAAACATCACTGTATTCAAATGCTGAGTCGCGTGGCCTTTTAAGTATTCCTGTTATGTATAATTGTACGAGATAGAATAGCTTACATACATTATGGAACTTACTTCGCCATCGTCATTATTAAAAACGTAAAGGTTGAAAGCATAATCTTCGTTTAAGACATAGGTTTAATTGTATAATTTTATTAATACGGAAAAAAATATATGTACCTAACTTGTATTTTTCACCATGCAATATAATATAAAATTAAGTAAAATTAACTTTCAATTAATATATGAAAATTATGATATTTTAATAATCTCTTGTACCTACATTTAGAAAATAATATGTTAGATGCCAGCGTCTAATTTAAATTTTATGTTCAAAGGTACCAAAAATCAATTTTTACATTAATTATTGTTTCCAAAACTTCAGATGTAAGCTTTTGTTTAGTCCTGCAAAATAATTACATAATTTCAAACGAGTTTACACCAAATAAGTAACTGTATTGTGAAAACTTTGGAGTAACTTTAAAAAAAAAACTTTAGTAACGCATTTCAAATTTTTACCTTACAATTTCAGAATATATTTAAAAAGTTTTTGGCGCAATTTATATTTTATTACATAACAAATCCAAAAAAATAATAATAGAAATAATAAAAAAAAAGGAAATTTTGAAATATATATTTACTTTTACGAAATTGTATTAGTTAACCAATTAATATATTTGTTTCAGCATAGTCGGCGCTGACCGCCGGCCTGGCATGAGGTTTCAACGACGACTGCAACTGCACTGCTTACCCCCTTTAGAATCCATCGTTAACTTACCCCAAATCCTCCTTACCCTCCATTTAATCCTCAACATATTACTAACTCCCATACAGATGGTAAATTACAATATTACAGCACATAAAAGTAATGAAAGCAATATATCCAAACGTTTTAATTATAATACAACAATTGAAATTATCAATGATTTTAAGTATTATGATGCTGCTGAACAAAATTCTTATTTAAGTAATGGTAATAATCTAAACGTAAGCAAATATCAGGAGTTACTTAATAGATTCAGGAGAAAACGGAAATCACATAGCTTTATTGAATTTACGCCTAAATCAGAATATAATAATTTTACAATTGATAATAATATTTTTACGAACATGTATTCGGATGAATCAAGAATGGGCAATAGTAATTTATTAAATCAATTTAAATCTGATAATGTTTCGAATACAAAGAAAAGTATAGTAAGTATAAAAGATAATTTGAAAGAGCAGAATTCAAAGGTTGAAGAATTAAGAAACGAAACTATGGGAAAACTTAAAATTGATAAAGAAACACAGACAAAACTCTTCTATGATTACGCAACAACACTCAATAGAAGTCTCGTCAGACAAAGTAATAATGTAACAGAAAAGAAACTGAAACATTTCAATAATGATAAAACCAATTCCTTTCAAGATTCTGCAACAAATAGCTCAATTATACTTTCCAAAGACCGTCCCGAACCTTCAATTAAAAACACCCAACCCATAAAAAACGACTTAGCCAACAGTAAGTATCTTTGTATAAGAGTTTTCTTTTTATGTCGTGTTATTTACTATTAGCGAATTAAGAACATAATTGACAATGATCTAATTCCACATACGTTATAGTTATATAATGTTTGGGGATCGTAACTTTATTCACGTGTTGAAAAGGGGATAAATATATATGTTCAGTATTAATATAAATTAATAAATCAAGGAATTAACAATTATTAATGAAGCAATGGTTCTCACACTTATGCCATATTACAATATATGAAGGGAGTAACTGAAAATATATTAACCACATAAAACGTAAGCCAATTCTAACAACAAAATATATGCGATAAAAATAAATAACTGACAAAGTCTTTCATCTTGTTAGCCTGTGAACAGGATTGATGTAAAATAACTGAAACGTCAAATAAAATTAAATACACTTACATCTCGTCTGCCCGCGATCACGATTACTGTAAAGTAGAAACGTCGGGAGTATGTAGTTTATAGTAAAAAATAAAAAATCGCGTAGTAAATCAAAAAATATTACTTTCGTTTAAATGTACTTAATTAAATATAAAGTAAAAAAAATATAGTTTACCCAAAAATCCATTAAAATGTATACATTCGAAAACGTTAGACATAATTGAATTCAATGAATTAAGTTTCTTCCAATATATTCTAAGATATAAAAAATATTATACAAAGAGAGTTGAAATTAAGAAAACTCCTGAATATATATCTTACTAATAAAGCTTCAAAGTATACACAAATTAATTAAATCTTTGTAAAGAACTATAATCAAGTTTCAAACTAATCTCAATGCGAAACCGTCTTTCAACCCTAACCTTTACAAGAAGATACGTGTACAAAATGTATAACGTCTAACTCAAGACATTCATTCATTGAGAAATCAATAGATTATTCACAATAAACGAAAGTAAACTTATTACTTATTTTGTAAACAAAAGTAATGATATATAACTGTAAGTATTGTAAGTCAATTATCTTGAAAAGTAAATAAAGCCTTTCTTTTAATATAAAGATACAAAAATACTGCCAGAGAAATAGATTAAAATACTCAATAGAAACAAATGAATTTAAACAATAATTTTGCTTAAGTAAATGTTATTGTAAGGTTTTATTATCAAAGTTAATTCTATTTACTAATATCAATAAATAGTTATGGACCAAAGTATTTATTGGTATTGGCAAAACTTTAATGTTTATTACTATCTTAAGTATTATACACTGTGAAAATGTTCCAAACTTCTCCATAATAACCAAGTGAAGCAGACAAGAGGACTTGTACTATCTTAACAAAATTTTCATAAGGAAGTTGAAACAAGAACCAATAATGATTTCATGTTAATGCAGCTAAAATATAGAGTAAGTAGTTTATACTAACATACTATCGAGAATAGTTATGTAAATGGAAAGAAATGCCAACTTTATAAATTGAAATAAACCTGAAAAGTATACTTATAACTTTTTAACACTATCAAAAGTACGAAAAGAGATTACTTATATTATTTATCATAAAAGGTAAATACCTTAATTCGTTAAAGTTTATATTTTTAAGAAGCGTTTATTGTTTGTTCCTCAAATTATTATAATAAAATTAGTCCAATGTATCTACAGCTAACAATATTTCAAAATTGTTCTAATCAAATTAGTTTCAAAATACTTGCCTATACCATATTAATAAATAACCACATTGCTTACTCAAATATGTAGATATTTACGAAGCACCTTTTAACTATCCACATACACATTAACGTACGTGTTCTTGAAAAATTATAATCACATTAACGAGTATGAGACTGTGGATGTTGATCAAATTAAAAGTTCTTATAATTCTTTTGGAATTTTTCCTATGCAATTATATACATATATACTCGTAAGCAAAACACGTTCTCCAAACATTTCCTCGTATATTTTAAACAAAACCGTATCATCTCGAGCCCATAACATCATGGAAACCACTTTAAGAGCAATCAAAGTAAAGAATGATGAAAGTTAATTAAAATTTGTTGAATGTAATTAAACTTTGTTCCGATTCGGTTCCTTCTGAGAGTCAAAATTTGTAAAATATATTTGAAACTAAAGTCTAATTAGAAATCTAATTAAAATACCCAATAATGACTACTATCGATATTGTTTGTGAAAACAATGTAAATACAAGAAAATGATTTTGCAACGCCGATTTTTTTTTTCATAATTTGTAAAAACACTATTTGAGTATGTGGTAACATTGGTGATATTTTGATAGTAGTGATATTGATTTTTGAATAATAGTGTCTCTTATTCCTTCCTTTGCCTTAAAATTCAATTATTTTTTGTTTAAAAATTTATTTGCATTGCTTTACCTTACAATCAATCGTAGACGATTTTTTAAAACTATATCTAGCTACGTCGATTTGTCACCGAACTCCAGCATTACACGCGTCATGAAAAAGGAACAATTTCTGAATTTAAGTCTGTCTATTTAAATATACATATATCGGATTTATTACGCATTTCGTTGTTTTTAAAGAGATCCCTCTCCAGCCAGCCTCGCTGACGTCACTAATGTCACTTATAGAGCGTTCCATGATATTTTAAAATGAAACTTCAATTGTTCTTAATGCTCCTGTATTTCTCGAAGGTTCTTCATAATCACATACTACAATGATATGCACTCACTGAACTCTGAATTCTGAAGTCTGCCGTCGAGCGTCCAGATGTCATATTTATACCAAGATTTAAACCTAGTTCTGTTCTTCTTTTAAACAATATTTGATTTCGTTTTACTTTTAACAATAATCATGAATACTAATGAGTTTTAATAAGAATTGATGACAGCCTCAAATTATTTTCATGTCGCATCCGTTATTAAAGCTGATAGCCCCATACTCAAGAATTACTTATTTTAACCCATAAATATTGAACAAAATAACTGCTTCACTAAACAAAGTTTAACAGTTACTAACTAGGAGTTCCAAAGCCTTGATATATTCTGCTATTCTATTTAAACACAGTCTTAAACTGAATTGGACAGATTCTATTAATGAGAAACTTCCCTCAAGAAACCTGAATAAGGACCGTTCTTTCGAAGTAAATAAGTATTTGGTATCAAATTATTGGCACCATTTATATAATTTATACATAAATCAAAGTAAAATAAGTAATAAAAGACTAAGTAAGTAATATAAAAGTTTCATAAAATCGTAGATGATAGATATAACGATATCTAAAAATTAAATTTGCTTAAAAAAACCTCTACATATTAATTGTTATTTAATTATTATACTGAGACGCGTTAAGCGTTTAGGAGATCTGACTCTCTTAGAATGGTAAACCGATGTTAGCCACAAGTCTAAAACCGTATCGATACTAGCTATTAAATTAAAATATCAACTAACGAGGCTAGTCAGTCTTTTGAAATAGACGGTCGAAGAATATATTACTATAAAGTTAACTTGTCGATACAATATAACCCTATCTTATTTGCTATTAAAACAGACACAAATAACAATATTTATTTATATTTAATACATCTTAGTAAAATAGAATTATTTCTGTAAGGAACCTTAAATCGTTTATTATTGTCAATCAAGGCGTAAATTCCACTTTTTTATTTATTTCTTCAAAGAGCTCTCTCTCTACTACAGCTATCCTAAATCTCTGTAGAATTGTACAGTAAATTAGTTTAAAACAGTCGCTGCTTCCTAATACTACCCTCACCCTCGCCCAGGCTTTTATTTTATTGAAAAGGAAATAGATTAAAGACTTTCAGGAAAATCACGAAATTAGGTTCACAATTCGAACGCTTATTGCTTTCAATTTATCTCCTGAATGGAATTATTCCATTACTTTTGTTATTAGTAAAAAATATTAATTTTACTCTCTTGACTAAGTTTAAGTACAAATTTGCAAAAGAAGGCATTTTATTTTATAAAAACCAAAGTTTTACGTAACCAAACACATAATTTAAATAGGTAACAGTCATTTCCAATTTCAAAGGATGCAAATAAGTTAAATGATATCAATTACATACCAAAACCGTTACTATTGTTTTGCTAAATATTCTTTCTTTTATGAAGTGATTCAAAAAAGCATTCATAGTAACACACCTTTATGAAATAAAAACAATAATAAAAGAATTGTTCCTTGATTCAAATCACAAACAAAACGAGTCAATTGCTTTAGATTCATTGTTTACGGAAGCTGACTACTGTTATACAGAAATATTATTTTGCTTTAACGACTTTTTAAAATAATATCAATATCGTAATACAACAAATATAAAAAAATCTTTTTATGTAATAGATCTTCAAAGGAAAACAAACCATATAATCTCAATACTGGGTCTATTTGAACTATCGGTTGGAAACTATCCACGAGCTGAAGGAATATCGGAGCTAGCAGCAGCTAAACTGGCAATACACCATGTCAACCAGCGAGCTTTACTGCCTGGCTACGAACTACACTTGTTAACTAACGATACCAAGGTAATATACTGAAATGTCCTTATTATTTACAGTACTTTACCAATTTTCTGACATTTTCCTCCCTTTATAGATAAAGTTAATATTAATTTTAATGAGATAGTATATAATAGTTAAAGCAAACTCTATATTATTTTAATTGATTTTCCTGATTATTAAAACAAAATATTTTCCAAATAATGTTAAGTGTCGCGGCTCCTGCTACAATTCATAGAGCAATGATGTCAACAACCGTCAACCATGTTATTTACACAGGCGCAACCCTTTACATTTTTTCTAATACTACCCCAACACATAATTACAACATAATCTTTTCTTTGTCTAAAACGCATTCTATAACTCGCCTCGAACTGTCTATTGAAACTAAAATCAACAAGATTTACAATATTTTAGGGTTTTATTCCTAATACTAAGACTCGCAAGTGTCTCAATTGAAGACATTAAGAATTATTTATAGTAATAATAATTAGTGTTTTATAGAATGTGGTTTGTAGACAGATTTAGTTGTTCTTATACTTTATGAAAAACAAAAGTAAGAATCTACTTAAAGACTTAGTCAGCATAATTGTGATATTAAAACTTGTTTCTATTAAGACTCAAAACTAATTATTAAAACTTCTTGGTACACAGTGTGATCCGGGTGTTGGAGTGGACAGATTTTTTCACGCCCTCTACACTGAGAGAGAATCTCGTCTCATCATGTTGCTTGGCACCGCCTGTTCTGAAGTCACCGAGAGCATTGCAAAAATAGTTCCTTATTGGAACATTGTTCAGGTTAGATATGTTACAATAAAATTACTTAGACCGCTGGCAAACAATAAAAATGAATACATTTATTGTATATAACAAATGCATGGGTTATGTGAATAAAAGTGGGCAAGGAAATATTTTTATTTCTGAAAGGTATTTCAAAAATTTGTTGCAATTTTGATGTTGTATAAATTACCGTTTTTCTTATATAAACTATAGTCACAATAAAATAAAATAAAATAAATTTTCGTGACTAGAGCATAAAAAGTAATGTTAATTTTTACTCCGAATAAAAGTGTGAAACAGAAAAATCTCTTAATTATGTATTGTAGTTTAATTGTAAATTACCGAAATATAATTTCTTGCACCTAAGAGATTCATTGCTGTTATTTAATAATAAAGAATACTTGAAAACTTTGTTATCTTTACTTTTATGGAATAGTAGAAATAGTCTTTTATTGTTATCATTGAAACTAGAAGTTACTTGGTAAAAGAATCTGTACATATACAATTTTGACAAGTCTATTCCTGTTACTTAAAAAATAAAAAAAGGGACTAAAACTCCAATTAGGGACTTTATGATGGACAGATAGATAAGCGTGAAATCCATATATTTTTTAATTTTTATCAACCTCTATACTTTCTTTATATGATTTACACAATAATTCAATATTATGAGAATTACTGTGAGATACTCATATATCTATATTTAACGAAAAATAAGGACATTAATTTACGTAATAACTAATAATAAAAAAACAAATATTATTAATTTCATGTAAAAAGTTTATTATAATGTTATAATAAACATATTTATTTATCATTATCTTGAGTTACATTCTCAGTTACAAACTTTTAGGGATGTCAGCAACGGATATAATATTTTCCATTTGGTTTACAAATTGGTGTGGAAATATTTTTATAATTATTTCTCCATCTACTAAGTCTTATTAATAAAATTTTAATATGTTGTATAATTAATGAAAAAGCAACATTTTAACATAAAAAAAAATAATTCATTTTACTTTTTAAGTATAAATTATAGTTGTCAATAGATATCTACAAAATTTTATATTTTATTAATATACTTCGACCATTTATAAATTAATAACTTATATATTAATTTTACTGAATGAGATTCAATTTAATGTAAATGAAACCTAATTACTCCGTGTTAATACACAATAATTAATATTCTTATTGAAGAGAGATTTTAATAAAATATATCACATAAATTTTACTTAAGAAATATAATTTACGTTAACTAAGAAACAAGGTATTTCCATATTTAATGTTATTTTCTTACATATATGTTGATTAGAGTTCTTATTTAAAGAGTTATTAGTTCAATGAGTAAAATGTGTTTCAAAAAAGTTATTTACACTGTATTAAGTATTCTTTAATTAAATTTATCTTTACAGAATACTGTTATTTTTAATATATCAAGTACGTCTTTCAACAGGTATCTTTCGGTTCAACATCCCCAGCTCTCAGTGATCGTTCAGAATTTCCACTCTTTTGTAGAACAGTCGCCCCGGACTCGTCTCACAATCCAGCCCGAATAGCTTTTATAAGGTAATATTTCATACTAATTAATGTACTTAAGAACATTTCTTATATAATCAAAAAGATGAACAATCAAATAAAACAAGGGAAACATATTTTTTGTAAAGGTTTATTGTATTTAATATTTTCTCACATTTTCAACACAGCCCTACATTTTCTCGAACTAATTTTATTTGTTACGAAGACAAACATATCAAAATATACTAAGTAGTTTCACAACAGTGACGTAGAGTGTTAAAAGTTTTCAACTCGAGTCGTACGTATTATGTTCTTACGCTTATAGTTTATTGCTAACTATTAAGTATACAAGAAACAACAGTGTACCGTCTAAAACTTTACCATCGCGTATCTGATTATCGTAGAATATTAACATTTGTTTAAATATTTAGATGAATACCTACACCAGGCTCTCTCTTACATATTCAATATTGAAGACGCTTACTAAATACAGAATGAAGGATAGATTGATTACAATGATTTGAATATTTGCATTGAATGTAATAATAACTTTCTCAACTAATTTTAAGTGTGGTTTACTTGTTTATCGGATACCATGTCTTTTGATATCAACTTTAAAAATTGTTTTTATGTACGCTATATGGATATTGAAAAAAAACTAAAAATACAATCTACTCGAACACATTCCTAGCGACTTCTTTATTGCTATTTCAATATTATTAGATAAAATGATTTTAAAAAAATACATCCATAAACGTAATTAAATTATAATGTACGTCAAATTTGGACAAACAGGCAATTTGGCTGGGACACTGTGACCGCATTCTCGCAGAACGAAGAGGTTTACTCGTTGGCCGTCAATGAGCTGGTAACTCAACTGGAAGCAGCCAATATTACATGTGCAGCATCTATTACGTTCGCCGAATCAGATTTCAAGGAACAGCTACAACAACTTAAGGTTACCTATCCATAATAATGATGTTGAGATTGTAACAGATAGGGTTCACTTAAATAATCTTTTGTAAGATGTTTATTTCATCAAAAATCTTCAACTTATTTTAAGCCGATATTCCTGCATATTCAAGAATAAAATACCAAAATGAATTATTCTCGACTTTTTTCTAAATTGTTAATCTGTGCATTTATATCACATATTTCAGTTCAATTACAACAAAGCTTGATTTGCCAATTAAGCACTACTAAACAAATCATTATTTTCTACTTCAAAAAAAAAAACAGACAAGCCTGAAATAATTTGAAGTTAATTATTATTTTGTTTCCTTTTTATTATTGAGTCATGAAAAAGTAAATGAAAATGAGATCATTAAGACGTATACAGGAACCGTCGTTATTGCTTTTCCTCAAACATTAATTACATTTTTTGTGAGACCTAACACTTAGCTAGGCCATTTTAATTTCCGCCTTAAAACGTCTGAGGACGTACTTCAATCACGAAACGAGATCATCAGGCTCCAACGTACCTATAGCGAGAAAGAAAACGCTATTGGATATTAATCAATTCCTTTTTTTCTTTTTACTTGCAGAAGCTCGATACGCGGATTATTATAGGCAGTTTCTCTCGGGAGATGATACCAAAAATATTTTGCGAGGTGAATATATTCAGTGTATATTAAATTAATAAGTTTGATATATGATACTTGAACATTTGTTGTATTTCGGTGAACAGATATCACAAGTATAAATAGCATTATTTATAATAAAAAAAGAAAGGAAATCAATAATAAAAATAAATATCTGAATAAGTCAATTCTTTGCTGTGATGACGTTTGAATTCATAAGAAAAAAATCATTCATCTTAAAAGTAAAATATCGCAACATTTATGGTGATAAAAGTTAAGTTAAAGCTAGATACTTCATTAATGAGCAGAAAAGTGCAAGAAAAATATGCAAAGTATTATATTATGGCACGGTGCTCTGAAAATCATAATTCAAAGGTGCAAGCGTAGATAAATAACGTCATTTTTATTTACAAAAGCTTTCAGCAGTCGTTTGAAATTTTCATTTCTCTTACTTGAGAATATTTCACTTCTTGTACTTTCATCATATCTTATGAATTTAACAGAAACTATGATAATACAAAGATTCACAGTTTTATAATTCCATCAGATAGCGTAATATCTTCATGTTAATATTGAATAACCTTTTGCATCTTATATATATAAAAGAAAGTCGTGTCAGTGACTCCACTTATAACCCAAGAACGGCTGAACCGATTTAGCTGAAAATTGGCAGGGAAGTAGTTTAGAACCAGGAAATTGCAATAGGATACTTTTTATCCCGTTCGACAGCATTCCCGTGGGACTTGACATGAAACGTCAGTCACTATAAAACGTGGAATAACGAAACACAATTGACAGCTATGCAATTGACGTATAATGACAGATATATAATGATGACGTATAATGACAGATATGTAATGTAATGATGAGAATTTTATATTTGTAAGAAATCTTCTATATAAAAATAAGTCCGGTTTTCCATCCTGACGCTATAACTTCAGAACGAAAGAACCAAGAAAAGGGGGAAAAATCTTTTGTCACATACAGCGCCATCATACATAACATGTACTACAAATCAATATTAAGTATTTTTAAGTAGATTGTGCCGTCGCATGATACATTGTTTGACAGCTACTCATTGTTCTCTTCTCAGTTAATTTCATGTGACAAACCGGTATTGTGTTTGTAGTTTGAACTCTTAAAACCATTTAGTATTTGCGGGATAAATTTAGAAAATCATTGTTTTTCACATGGGCAGTTATATTTTGCGGGTTCATAAGTTTGGAAACCATACGCTTTATTTGTGTTAAAGTTAGACCAAAAAACAAAAAATGTGGTTTACAGAGGACCACTTCAATGAAACGGATAATTTGCGGACACGTATAACGCTTCGATTCGGTATCTACTTTGGATTCACTTCCATTTACTTAGAGAAATTCAACTAAATAACACTTCATTTTTGTAATCGAAATGAATTCATTACTGTTGTGAAATGAAATAAAAATTTTCCTTTTCAATATGAAACAAAAAAAATTCTTCATCTTTTAATCACCAAACGAAGTGTTATAGAAAAGCCTTCTGGTGGCGAAACGGAGTTCGCCGGGTTTACTAGTAGATATTATAAAAGACATAAGTCGATAATTTTTTGTTTTCCTTGACGTCTTTCTAGTGACTTCATTAGAATTTCTTAAACCGTGACAAATTTACAAAATATTTTTCAAGTATCAAATAAATGAAAAATAAACCTAAAGCATCTTTAAAACAAAAACATTGCAAAATATTTGCTTAAAGTGTAAATTCTTTTTCATTTCATTTTGTCACTACGCAATCAAAACTGTCTTCGTAAACAACACCTAACGAACGTTTAGAGCAAACCTTTACCCGGGAATTAATTCTAATATCAATAGTCCCTTTGAATGCTTGTACATGCTGGGTTGGATGACCATATTTACCTTCCAAGATTATAACATTATATAAAATACGAAGCCAGAATGTATATTCAGCTGAAAAAAATATTACAAAGTCAATATAGAATAAAGTAAGCGAAACCTGTTACACTAAAATTTCTTAATAATCTTGCTAAAAAGCTTAGTGTTAATATATCTGCTTATAAAATCAACATCTCTAAAATAACTTAGGGGACTTAAAACTTTTTATAACACAAATCCTGTGTAAGCTAAAGTTTTTGAAGATTTTGTGATTGACAAAAAGTTTATGAGAAATTATACAGTAATCATAAAAAGTATTCTAGAGATTTTATGTTATATGATTATTAATGTGTGTATTTATATGTGGTTATTTTGAGTCACAGGCTTACCGGCTGGGTATGTTTGGAGCGGAGTACGCCTGGCTAGTAGCTGGGGCACCTCCTCGTATCCGTGGAGTGGCACCTTGTTCACGAGCTCATCTCGCACGAGCATTGGAAGGATTGGTGTCAGTCACATCGCACCGAGGAATACTTGGAGATGTTGTGTCATATTCAGGACTTGTAAGTCGTTCAGTGGAATTATTGTTATATTACTAGTTCTACACTAACCTAAGTACAAGTTTAAATCGTGGGTAGTGTTCAGTTTTTGTTTATAGTCAAAATGGATACAATGCAAAGTTTTATGATTGAAAATCTGAATACTCTTAATAGCATGGTGATGGAAAGTTGTGGAAAGAAATTTATTTTTTCAAAATTAAATAAGATAGCAATAGTACTTACAAATTCATTACTCTTTAATATCACTGTTTTTATACAAAATGTACTATTAATTGTTCATACAATACAATTTATACACTTAAAATAACTTACACTATTAAGTCCATATTAATTATTTAGACGAATGAAATGTTTTATCGGGAAATGGAAATGGCGGGTGGAACAATATCGCCGTACGCACCTCACACATATGATGCTGTGTGGGCGATGGCACTCGCATTGAGCAGAGCTGAACAGTTATGGAAGAACCCACAGACAGATGGAAACAAATTAGAATTACGACATTTTGATTACGATAGAAAGGATATGGCGATGGAATTTCTCAACCAATTCGCAAATCTCAGTTTCCTTGGTGTATCAGTGAGTATATTTGATAACAAATAATTGAATGTTTTAATAAAATTAAACAAGGGAAAAGCATTTACAATTATAAATATAGGATATTACTTAATTAAATGCTTGCACTTACTACTCCAGAAAAACAAGTTAACAATTTTAAAACTGCTTTTTTCTAATCAAATTCTCCTTCGTTTAGTAGATTATGAACCGACCTTTTGATAATTATTCCTACGGCGTTTCTTCAAATATTTTGCTGATTGGCTTATAGAAATGCGTTATTGAAACTGTAACTCAAAACAATAATATATATGAAATTAAAAAAAAAACACAAATAATCTCTAAAGGGCTAAGAAATAATAGAACAAATTATGGCTATCTAAAACTCTTTATTATGTAAAATATTGACATATAAAATAAAACAAATATTTTTGTACAAAAATTATATTATGTAAAACAAACAATGATTTACTTATTCAAATGAAAATTAGTCTACCCATATGAATAATGTCTGGGCCAGATCTCGCTTCTGCAAATTAAAAAACGAAGGGCGTTCTGACCACTTATTTCAGTTTATTTTCCAGGGACCCGTCTCGTTTAATGGAGCGGATCGGATAGGCATGTCCGCCTTCTACCAGATACAAGGTAATTAATTCCATCATCGTCGTAGACCTTTTTGTTTTATATATGCCCACACACAATTTCATCAAACAAAGAACCTGAATATTCTGCATGCTGTTTATAAAATAATACCTTTAGTATGTTATAACTCTTTAAGAATATAACTTTAAACCTATATATATTATATCTTTAAAAACTTATGTACTGATTGTCTTTTTGTGTGTTTACATTTATCAGAACATACTATTTATATGTAAATAAAATTATTTTTGATAGACGAAAAACTCATTAACGATATGATGAGGCATCAACATCTAGCTAACGTTTTAATATAATTCTTCCACACTATTAAGTCCGAATAGATTATGATAAGATTAATATCCCTCAGCATAAAATATTAAATCTTAATGAGAATGGAAAGTTTTTCGTACATTATATGAAAGTGGAAATTACTTTCTTTCAATTAGCTTTATATTGGAATCTGTAATTGAATCAAATATTGCTTACAAGGAGGACGGCCAAAAACTGTGGCGTTGTATAGTCATGGGCATGAAATGACTTGCTCGGAATGTACGAAGCCACAATGGGCTGGAGGAATACCAGCAGCAAGAAGAGTTCTGGTCTTGAGGGTCGATTCTGTTTGGGCGCCAGCCAGGCTAGCGGTGGCTACCATGTCGGCCGCGGGCGTGGCACTGTCACTGGCATTTTTGGCATTTAATTTACATTACAGTAAACGAAGGTGCGTAATATACATTTTCATTCATGCAATATATGTATATCATATAAATAAAAAAATATGTATATATTTCAATTATATGTAAGAATCGATAATTTATTGTGTAAATCGATTGCATAGATTTTCAATCACAATATATTTTGTAACGTCAAATGTCGGAGTGACACTTGTCATTTGAGTTTGAAAAGTATGACACTTGTCATATGAAAAGTATGACAAAACTGAACGATTGATATTAAAACGTGGATATTAAATGTAATGTTTTTGTAATGTAAATATTTATTTTTATGATTCATTAAGATTTATAAAGCTATCGTCGCCTCGTCTGAACAATATGACGTTGATCGGATGCGTGTTAGTGTACACAGCGGTTGCTCTACTAGGAGTCGATAATGCGATTCTACCCTCATATGTGCCATTCTCCGCCTTATGCACTGTGAGTACACATTATAGCTTTAAACTCATAATATTTTTAACCGATTTTTTGAAGCTGAATGTAACATTCTGAATTTTAACTCCATGACAATGAGAAACATTTTTTTTAAATAGTAAAATATTTTGTAAACCATTTTCTTTAATAATATTTTCTTACATTGAAGTGCAATTTAAAAAAATATAGAAACACAGTAAACCTTTCGGAATATATAAATCATTCAACATTTGATTGTTTTTATCAAACTATAACAGCAATTCAGTTTTTTATTTTCGAAATATAAAGTAACCATATCAATAAAACAAATAAGGGTCTTCTAGTATCACTTATAAAATAGAGGTTATTTAAATAGTTTCATTTACTATGATTTAAATACAGATTGTTATTAAGAAAAAGAATTTAAGTAATCATGATATTTTCTTTGTTTCTTCTGAATTGCTTGTTCTAAAAATAACATTAATTACATAGAAAATGTTTAAATAAATTCAAAATAAACTACAATCTGTATGTTGCATAATTAAACAGCAACAAAATTACATTAAGCCAATAGTCCCGGACAACATCATTAGTCTTCTGTTAATTATTAATGAATATGGTTACCAAGGACAATTATCCTAATTGATAGCAGAATTTATAAATATAAAATAATTTATCAATTTATTTTTATATATCAACGTGAAATAAAATACAATATGTTATAATATGGAATAGATCGTGGGGAGTTTATAGTTAAAGTTGTATGTAATATTTAATCGAAAAATAATTAAAAGTTTATTTTTAAAAACTAATATTTGTTTCCTGTGTTAGTGTTTGTCTTATTTATATTTCAGAGTCGAGTATACATACTGTCTGCCGGATTTTCATTGGCGTTTGGATCCATGTTTGCCAAAACATATCGCGTCCATCGAATATTCATCAGGTAAAAATAATCCAATATACTCGTATCAAGTTTTTATATGAAAAATCACAACTGAAGGATTTTTATTAATACCTTACTGTACGTATTTTTTTTATTTTAAACACAATTTTAATGACAAAAGACATCTCGTCTGCTCGTAATCAAGGTTACTACTGCGAAAAAAGTGAAACTTCAGGCGTATGTATTTTAAAAAAATAATAAAATACGCGTAGTAATCCGAAAACATTAGTTTTATTTAAATTAATACTCGCGAAAGTCTTAGATCTCATTACCTTACTATATCCTTCCAGTAACAGAAGCGGAGTGTGCAAAACTAAATTGCTCCAAGATACTCCTCTCATATCATTAGTTTGCGCTCTTCTCGTTATTGACGGTTTAATCGTAACTTTGTGGGCTATCGTGGATCCTATGGAACGTCACTTGAAGAACTTGACTGTTGAAATTAGTACAACAGATCGTAGTGTAGTATATCAACCCCAGGTAAATATAATAATATAAAATTACATTTAATGATGCTTGGTATGGTGTGATATTAAATATAAAATTATTTTTTAATGTAAAATGTATTGTTAATTTAAAATTTCTACCTTATTTTTACAGATAGAGGTTTGTAAATCACAAAACACGACAGGTTGGTTATGTGCTCTTTATGCTTACAAGGGCCTGCTGCTTATAGTTGGGGTGTACATGGCATGGGAGACACGAAACGTTGAAATATCAGCCCTAAATGACTCTAAGTACATCGGCATAAGTGTATATTCCGTTGTGATTACAAGTGCTAGCGTGGTAGTCATTGGTACTATTATCTCAGAAAGGGCTACTTTGGCTTACATAACAATAACTAGTTTGATACTCATAGCTACGACTTCTACTTTATGCCTACTTTTTTTGCCTAAAATTATAGCAATTCGAAGAAAAGGTGACTTTCATTAAATATTCTTATAATACGTTTTAGAATTACAACAAAAGACTAACTAACAATGTTTCAGCTGAAGATGATCCTGTAATACAGAGCATGGGATTGAGACTAGAGTGTAAAACAAGACGATTTGTGACAGATGAAACACAAGAATTACACTTCAGAATAGAAATACAAAACAAAGTTTATAAAAGGGAAGTGGCAGCTTTGGACCGAGAAATTGGAAGGCTTGAAAAATTACTCGCGGAACCTTTAGAATTATCTACTGGGTCTAATACATCAGCTTTATTACATAAGAGAGTAAGTTCACATAAAGAAACTTTATACAGTCTTCAATTTATTAAATTTTCATATTTCTTGTAAACATAGCAAGAATTCGTTTTTATTCCATTTGTAGTTTACATATTAGATTTACAGGTTTTCAAAGCAATTAGGATAAAAAAATTCATTAAAGTCATAATAACACATATTTAATTTTTCTATTAAATTATACAATTTTGATCACCAGTCGGAACTGAACCCAGTTGAGGAAGAAGAAGTACGTCCAGCTTCAACTCGCACTCCAAGCGTGACTGGCGGTCTGCCTGTTCTGTTGCTGTCAGTTCTTCCACCCGTCATACCACGCGCCAGTTGGCCATCTGATACTTGTAGGAGAACATCTGTCAGTTTTAGCTCACAACCCAAACTCAACCGTAAATCTCATCCAGCTATAGATTTATATAATCTTTGCCTGAATAGACGTGAGGAAAATCAAGGATGGTTGAGTAGAATTAAAAGTTTCTTTGGAAGCAGATCTTCAAGTCGTAAAGCGTCCACAATGTCCATAGCAGATCCGACTGGACAAAGCATTGCTGCTGCTTTAAAGATGCATGTAGGCATGATTGCTGGTCTGGTTCCCGGTAATAGGAAACATTCCATGGTACTATCTTGTAATACATTACATGTACCACATCCAGAACTAAAATTGAGAAGAGAATCGTATGCCAAAAGCGGACCTATAATACGAATAACGGATGATGATGCAAGTTGCTCCAAATACACTTCGAATAATAGTATTTCTTCAGGTCCTCAAAAATATATAGCTGAGCCTGAAACAAAGGTAAATTTTGTACTTCCAGCAACACATAAACAACCTATGTCTCATCAAAATTCATGTGAAAAGTTTAAAGGTTCCCCAAGGTTTCCCCATAGAATATCACCAGCGGCTTCAAGTTTAATAACTTTAAATAGCAAAAGAAAAACAAGCGCTGACAGCGTATTTCACATATCGGACGGCGGCTACGATGAACATCGTAGATACAGTCATCAAAATGTAAGCAATAGGGAATACAAAAGTAAAAATGCACTTGAAAGTCGATGGAAATCAACAGAAGATGCTATACCTGGACCTTCATCTAGCCACTAATTTAAATTCTTAGAGTATCCAAGTTTAGTGCCAAATAATAACCAGTCAGTTTTTAACGGTTATTTTAAGAATTAAGACCCAATTTCAAAGTGATTCGTTAAAGAATGTTATAAGTATACCAACGTTATAAATTAGAATGTGTTTTCATATAAACTTATAGTAGATATTATTTGATATTTAAAAATTAAAATATTACAACTTTTACTTTCGATTTATATGTCGTTTATGAGATATTACCAATGTTTAGAAACTGTAACTAATATTAGGAAAAATATGTGAGACACAACACCAAAGAGTAGTTTTAGGTTCTAGGGACTTAAGATTATATCCTTTATATTCCTGTATTTTTATACATTATTCCTTTGAAACTTTGTTGTCTCCGAAAATGCAAAATGTTACATTATTATTCACAATCCCGGGACCATAACACAGTATCCCTGAACGAAACCATCTCTATAAAGGAATTATATTCTAACTTTAAAGCCAATGAGTTATTTTTTTATCTTTCTTATCATCTTGATATTAAAATAAGGATTTTCTTATTAAAATTGAAAAAAAGTAATCATATTGTATAATTCAATTTAAAAGTACCTTATGTATGTATATAATTATAATTAATGTGAAAGCAATATTTACTTAGGAAGTTTTATTAAATAAAATATTTTTCAAACATAGACCTATTCAAATTTAGACAAGTGTGTTCAAATTTTATAAGAAGATATATTAATATTCTAATTTAAGAGACATATATTTTAGTGTGTGGTGTGAATATAATAAACATTTTAACCTGTATGATTATTTTATTTAAATAATTATATTGATATAGTTATATATTAGATACTAAATTTAAAAAAAATTAAAGTTTCCTCTATGTATGTGTTAAATTCACTCCCTTACTTTCTTGTGTGTGTTATAGCATAGCACCACAGCAGTATATTTAGTTACAAAGGCTTTATGGTAATTATTATTGATATTTGAAGGCTACATAGATTCATCAATTACAATCATTAGTATAATAAAATGATAATCGAACTTATCTCTCAAACATTGATACTGAATTTCCTTCAAAGTTTCAATCAAAATCACTAGCAATATAAATAATACTAAAGCTAGTAACACTACCATAAAAGATTATTAATTTTTAAAAGAATCAATTGATAATACCTACATATATATATATATATATATATATATAAATTATATATTTCTTTGTCTACGTACTAGTGTCTAAAACTATTTCAAATACAAAAAGCGTAAAGTTAAATTTTAAACCGCCGTTAAAAAACAGTGAACATTTATCTTTCTTAAGCAAGAAAACTTTAACACAATTGTATCATGACCTATATTTTGAAAAATTTATATTGAAGATAACAAACCTATTAATATCATAATTTTTAATGCTTATATACAATTACTATGAAATGCACATAATTTTTTTTTAGTAACGAATATAATATATTATGTATTTTAATATCAACCCAATTAATATGTTCGTTTGATGAATAAATTTCTTCGATACAGCGAACGGCGTGATCGCCTCGGTGCTGAATAATTGAATATAAATATTAATTAAATCTTAGCGAAGTCCCATAACCGAGTTCCCAACTAATCTCAGCATGAGAGACTATTTCAACTCTTGAAGCGAATCTCCACAATGGTCCAAGTTAATATATTCAGTCTCTGTCAATACAGCCGTTCGTAGGAACCAATATTTATTCAAACATACAACGCACTGCGCTTAATTCATACAGTAGAGTTGGGAGATAATTAATTTATGGTGGTTAAATTCAGAGTTTAAATTTATTAGTAAAGGATATTGTAATGGAATATCTCGGTTGTAAAGCTAGATTTCAAATCTATTATTGTTTTCATTTTACTTAGTATTTACGATATTGTTTGTGATCGAACCTGCTAAGATTTTTAACACTATATATAAAACAATTATAATTATTTTTTCAATTATATGTAAAAGCCTAAATTTCAGTATTATAGAACATACCCTATGTATATTTGGACGTCATGAGTGCGTTTTCGTAACACAAGAGTTGTGAGAATGAGTTTTGTTGATCATGTACCTACTTATAGACGAAATGTTACCCAATAAATATTAAATAAAGTACCTACTGTCTAAAAATTCCAAAATCATAACTGATGGTACCTAAACAAAATTTTAGTATTTATAACTGTGTTATTTTAGTAGGCATGGATATATTAAGAAGATAGTATAATGAATGTAAGAGTTCCTTTAGATAACATCATTACAATGAATACTATTTTAATGTGGTTTACTCATAAGAAATATTGAAAAGAATACATAAAACGTAAAATAATTAAATTCAGAGGCACGAACAGTAGTTTTAGTAATTATATTGCGTTATTATAGGAGAAAAAATGTCTTTTGATATGAAAAATTTTACAGATATTTTGTTAAACCTTAAACTATTACGAAAAAGCGGATTTATACTGATGAATAAAATATATATATATATATATATATATATATATATATATATATATATATAAAAACTTAAAAGTAAAAATATGAATTTATTATTAAAAAGTAGACACATCATATATAAAATATAAAGAGATCTTTATAAGAGATTGCATAAGTTAACTTTGATCAAGGATTGATATTAAGAGACAAAACTTCTCAGCATTCCATGGATTCACCGTGCGGGTGCCGGGTTCATCGCGTTGCAGGGAGAAAGCTTCAACAGTGCCTGGGACTTGCGACCCAGGTGTAGGTTTAAGGGGCCCCTTAACTAACGCGCGTTATACGCTCACCTCCACTGTCCAAGCTCCTCTCTCTACCTAACCAAATTTGAAAAGAACCTACTAAGGCTGCCTTCGATGTACGTTCCAAGAATATATTAATGTGAGTTCTGAACAAGCCCAAGTCTTTTAGTAGGTTGTAGAGAGATTTCGCTGTTATACCTCTCGCTCCCACCTCTACCGCGTACAAATCTACTGCGAACCTATTTCTAGTGAGTTTGTGAGCTCGTAATTGTATTTGTTTACCTTGATGGTATGGTCTTTGTTGATGTTGGTTTCCCAAGGAACCGTAAGCTCTATCATCACTACGCGCTTTAAAATACGCGAAAACAAAAAAATATCCGGTCTGGAGGCCGACGCACAAATATCGTATGGGATTTTATATTGTTTTTCATACGTGTCCATCATTATAGTCCAATCCGACGCCGCTTTAAGGATGGAGTAAGGCTTGACATTTGATTTTATAGCCCCAGTGGCTTCTCGTACAAAACCTATTGATCGTTCGTTTGTGGTTAATTCTCTTTGCGCTCTGGCTACCGAAAGACTAACCGCTTCACGTATGATTTCTAGAACCCTATCGTGACGACGCGAGTATTGACCGCTGTCCAAGAGTACCTTATATCCCACCAGCAGATGCTTAGCTGTTCCAACTGCCTTTCCACAGATATAGCAAGTTTTTTCGGTACCTTTACCCCATCTTACTATATTACTCTGATCTGGTAGAGTCATCTGGAACGCATTGAGATAGAATTTTAGCAATGCCGGTGACCAATCCTAAATTAAAGTGCGCCATTTAAAGCTAATGGGATATAAATATATGTTTTTTTTATTTTGCGAAAATTTAGAAAACATTCCTGATATAATATAGACATTTTTTAGCTTGTTTAATTAATTTCTAATTTTCTTATAACTTTTTAGTTAGTACCGCTTATTCAAAACTCGACGTTTAATTGAGGGCAGTTGTGCTATATACACAGAAAATGTTTGTTTTATTCAAAACAAAAGTCATTATTTGCAGACTTAGAAACTTCAAACCTCATACATGAATGTATTAAATCGTTTGCCAACGGACTAGAAATATTTTTTACTACAAAAAGCTTAATCCTTTGAACGTCAAACCACTAGAATTTGCACGAAAAAAATGTGTGTATTGCTAGTTTTGCAATTTTTGTTCAATACAGGAGTATATTTTAAAATAGCTGTTAGTAAAAATATTCTCAATAATAAAAAATGTATACAATTTTAGTATAATGACTGTATATATAATTAACAATTATAATATATAAAAAACGATACGGTTTATAAATGTGAAATTACCTTTCAGTGTATTGAAATCTTTTACAATTTATGATTTTTATCTCAGAAATATAAAATCAATTTAGAATATGCCTCTGTTTTATTTTTAGAAAAATTATTTGAATAAATGTTTATTTTATCCCAATCTCCATATTTCCTACTTTATCGAAACGGCGAGTTCTGATTATATTAAAACATAATATTTAATATAAATTGTAATGTTGTTTAAAGAGATATTTGTTTTGCAATATTTATTGTTTCTGTTCGTTACTTATTTATATAGACTCATTTATTGTTAATTAGCTTGTTATAAATTTAAAATAGTACTGTCAGGACTTTTGGTGTTTTGTTTTTTTATTATGAAATACTTTATGATCATTCCTTTGATCTCCTACATTGAATTACCAATTCTTGAAACGATTGTTTGTCTTATTGAAGATAGGGCAATTTTTTAAATTGACAATTATATAAAACTAACTAAATAATACCAAATTTACAAAATAATAGCAAGACGAATACTGGATTACACAATTACAATAAAAATATATGGACACTGCATTTATGTTTTAAGATATAACTAAGATATGTTGATCTAGTGTCTACTAAGGCCATTTTATATTCAGGTTTCTTCATATTTATACGTCTAAGTGAAAAAAGAAGTCGTAAATGTAGTCTTAACTGCGTAGTAAAAAGCAGATATCCCTATATTTTTTGTTCATTGGTACTTTATCAAATAATGCTGGCCGCGAATAAGCCGGTATATTCTTAAAAAATCACCTAGTATTTAAATAAGTATTTGTTTTTGTTTTATTGAAATCATTATAATTTTTAACCAGTATTATTTGATTTTTCTTTCAATTCAGTTTACTATATAACCTTAAATTATTATTTTTTTTCAAATGGACATAATATCGTTTTGTACATTTTATCCCATAATATGTTATTCTTACTAAATTTTTATCGTTTGAAAATATAGCGTAATATAGTAATACTATAATTCATTTCGTTATAGGGAATAAAATCAATCTTCAGCCTTATTCTCTCTCTGATTCTTCAAAGAATGCTGTCGAATTCGACTTAATAATAAATAGGACATAGTACGGTCTGCATTATGTATTTTATGTGATATAACACTTCAAGATATATTTTTACACTGTCTGGAATATTACGTCATAATACACGACTCTCAAGAATCTATATTTGAAGAGATATGTAGAATTATAAATGTAACATTGCTGGCCGATGGCTACGATAATATGATACATTTGATATACATAGTAGTTTTCTTATATTTCAAACATAAATTAGGAATATCATATATGATTGTATTGTTGATCAAAGATGAATTATAGTTTAATAACTTAATGTTTAGGTTAACTTTTAGGACGTAGTTTGTAGTTATTGTGATAGGTGTTCCCTGTTACTTTCTTTTATGTTTGACAATTAATAAAGGAGACGGACAAAAAGCACAGGTGGACTCTATTCACAAACAAAATGTATGTATGTACATGCTGACACATGACAGGAGAGGCATTGAACCATTGTCGATATAACAAGCGCAGCAGTATACAATGTACAGAAACTTGAATCAAAAAGCCACATTGGAGAATATGATATACTTTTTATTATAAATACACTTATGATAAAAAAAATAAGTACATTACAAAATCTATAAATAGTTAATTGTATATAAGTAATTGTCAAACATTTTTGTGTGATACTCTATTTTAGTTTTGTCCAGCATTCCTGTTTGATCGATAGAAAAAAAGTACTTGTCTATGTAAAGAATCTACTTTCAAAAAAAATAAAAGTTTACAAATATATTTGTTGCAGTAAATAAAATGCATTTTATATAAGGAAGTAATATAAAATAAAAAAAACATATCTTTATATATATAATTCTTCTGTGAGTGTGTATGTCACTGAACTTCTCTCAACGACAGGACCGATTTTGATGAAATTTTTTGTGTGTGTTCAAGGGGATCTGGGAATGGTTTAGATTCACAATTTTATCCGCTGGACAATGTTTTTTAATTGATTTTTATTTTATTCGTAGTTGTTGATGCAAATATTTTTTTCGACATTAGATTTGACATCTAACTTATATGTCAATCATTCTGTCGCATTTCAAAACACGGAGATTTATTGCTTTAATAGGTAAACTCCAAAACTATAAATTAAAAAACGTAACAGATATTTCTTGATTATAGAGCGATACGAAGTTCGCCGGGTCTTCTAGTAGTACTATTAATTGCTCTACAAATTTCATACACAAAATATTACTTGCAACAGCTTTAGAAATGACCTATGTGGTAGGTACCTATGTGGTAGGTATCTTTAGAAATGACCTATTGTTCGAGTTCCCTAGCAGCCCTCTACGATTGCTTTGTGTCCAGAAGAAAAGAAAAATAAAAATACTTATAATGAAAACCATTTATGGGAGTTAATTTTTTTAACATCGATTCCAAAAAATGTTATGACTCAGCTAAATGTTTTATATAATTCACTTAATTTAAAACCTTCTATATTATTTGTAAACAAATTAAAGTTTTATATAATCTGAAAAATTTATATTCGCTCCAAAAGTATTAAACTTTGAGAAAGCGATAATGGATTTTAGTTAAAATACCTGAAGTAAATAAAGATTAAGAGTATTTTAAATGGAAAGCCGAGATTTTTAATAAAGGGAACTTTTATTTTAAATATATGTCTTATTTTGTTTAAAATAGTATATACCATAACAGCTACCACTTGGTTATTTAATTTTTTAAGCACAGCACCTACTTATTTTTCTGTAAATTAATTTCGAAAGTTCGTAACACTGTAATTGTCACGGTAACCTTATTCTCAATATCCCTCTCCACTCTTCTTGTTACTCTACAAACCACTTTAAGTAATAGTTATGCTTCTTATGTGTTATATATCAAACTGAAGCTGAGGAAGTGTTTTTCCACTCGAATCTCTTCGTAATCTTCCTCTGTCGATCATACTGTCAGTCCTATATAATTAAACTTGCTAAGCACAAGCCAAATTAGTTTTGTAAATACATTTTTATCGCATTTATAATTTATTCAGAATATTTTAATTCTATGTTGTTAAGATAAGTAGTTATGTTCATTTAATTTAATTGTTTATTTAATGTACATTTTCAGGGTACATGTTAGTTAAATCCGGAAAATACAACAATATTTTCGGTTTTAACTAACGTATATCTATTTTGGTTTTATCCAACGAGACTTATAATTTATCATTGAGATATCAATCAGAAAACAAACATACAATATTAACGTGCAAAATAATAGTTTCCTATAAATATTAAGTAATAATATTTAGATATATAATAAATAATTAGTTTCTTCTTCAGTTTTTTTTTTTCCAAATGTCTATTTACAAAGAGAACTGCCCATCAATTAATCAAAACCGACTTGTTGTCAATTAATGACTTCTTTTACGAAAGGGACTGTAGATCAATTTTAAATATCCTCTTGCAATAAATATCAATCGAATAGAAATCATATTGTCGTTGAATTTCATCCAACCAAAATAAACGTACCTAATATTTTTTCAATGACATACTTATCAAATCTTATTTTCATTCAATCTAAAATACTAAAACGGAGAATATTCTCAAACATTCGAAATTTATCTTTCTTACTTCCCATAGTTAACTGCTTTAAGAAAATAATATATCAATATCATTACACGAGTAACTAGTGAAGTAAGACAAAAGACCATTAAATTACATTCGGTAAGAATATCACATTCATGATTTCTTCTCCTTAAACCACCATGACGAAGATCTCATTTCATCGTTATCAAATCGTGTCCGTCTTTGTAAGTCGAAGATAACTTTTAATGAAACTCAAAGTATGTATACGTTTTCGTGTAGAACAAGCCTTTTGATTCCAAGTGATCTAACTTTTCTTTGAACTTTTCTGCGCGTCAAAGAAAAAGTGTCAGAACTTTGAACAAGATTTAGTGTGGATCTAGTAAAGGAAATAGATATATTTTATTTTGAAACTTTCTTATTTAACACACGCTTAAAACTAATCAGTAGTAATGAAAACACACAAATCCTAAGTTTTAATGAAAAGTATTTCCCAATAAGGCGATTATTTGAAAATGATTAACTATTTACTAGGTTCATCCACGAATCAGTTATCTTTACAAAGTTTTTTTATCTATTGAAGTGAAAGACTTAAGCTTATAGTCAATATCACAATTGTATCTATGAGTTGAAAATTAATTACAAAACTTACTTTTTCACGTATAGTTTTCTGTACATAATGTACAATTTTTCAAATAGGTATAAAATTCGAATGACTTATGAATGATAAATGTAATGTTTATGTATTTCATTTCCATCAGTTAACTATATCATAAATCTTCTGAAAAGTTCATAACTCTGCTAAACTCATTAGCTCTGCGTTCAAGTATAGAATATGAAGGGTCACAGCACTTGAAGATCTTGAAAAGTGGTTAAAGACAGCTTAAGGTATACCTACCTCGTAGACTGCATTATAATGCAGTCTACGAGGAACTTCTGAGAATATTGACGTATTTGAGAAAGCAAGTAATTTCTGCTACGAGAAGATAATTGTTTGTTATTACTAAACTTAGCTACAGATATACTGATAAAAAAGGGCTTAGCTGTAAATACTCACGTAGTTATATAAAGAAAAATTAAAATATAAAGAAAGTAAAGAAAAAGTAAATATAAAAACTTATTTATATCACAGTAAGAATAACTTTTAGAAAGTACATATGACTCGGAAAAATCACGTTGGTGCTTGCCTGTATCGAACCCGGGCCCTCATTCATGAGAGATGGGCCTTTTAACCACTAGGTACCACTGACTTAATGTCAATGACTATATAGGATTTTTAATTTTGATGAAGGTTTATTGTAAGGTTAAGTAAAACAAAAACAACAACTACATTTTAATAACACTACAGTTGTAATAATGTTTTCGTCATAAATTATTTGATGAGTGTTTCGGCCACTTGTATATAAAGGTCTTATAATCTGTTTGATATGTGTAAGCTATATCAGATGAAAACGTAGTAACTTGTTCTGACTTGAGCTTGATCAGTAGAATATAAAAATAATTAACAGAATTACTGGCGTTATATAAATATACTGTAGTATTGGAATTGTTGTGGATAATAATCTTAAGTCATTATCACACTAACCATCATTGCAAGGTCTTAGGAACTTTGACGAATAATAATGAAAATTAAAATCAAAGCAAGATATATATATTTATTATATTAATAATTTATTAAATAGAAATATTTGATGAAGTTACTATTATTTATCTTACATTTACTATTATGATCTCATTTATATAGTTAAGGTTGGCACTTGTCTTTTAATAAAGATCTTATTATACAGTTCAATACCTCAAAGCACAGACGGTGATCTAGAAATTAATTTTATTTCAAGACAGCCAGAAATGTCATAAATTCAATAAATTTTATCTTAGCAACGGACGAAACCACGTACAAAATGTCAAGTATTGGACGTTCTAAAAAAGTATCACTCAAACTTCTTAACGCTCTTATCTATATATGTAATAAAAATGTAACAGATTGGTTGTATATTGAAGATATATGGGAACTAAAAAAAAGAATTGTTACAATTCTTGCCTGTTGGTTTGTGTTCGCTTATCTCACAAACGGTTTATTCGATAAGGATGTGTTTTTTACCAATATATGTGATAAGCTTCCCTTAATATGTAATGTTTTTCATATCAATCGGGCCATAAATAAAAAATTTAAGACAATTTCAATAAACACGTTTATTAATTATTAATTCGTTAATGTATTGAAGTTTCCATATATCTATATCACTGAAAGTATATTCCAACGGAAATTGCAATTACTAATTATTTAAATGTACCTAATCAGATATTAAATGTAATTGTTTTCTTTATTTTTTTTACCAACGTCAATTGGTCTGAGGTCTATATTATCAATTATAAGAAATATAGCTCAGCTTAGGAGGGACGTTTGTAGGTTGTACACAGAGCTTTGTATATAAAGCGAGCCCAGAAGCAGCTGCCTTATTATTATATATTTCAACTGTTTATATATAGTATTGTATCTCTTAAGTGTATGTTAATTCGTTTTTAAGTTAGATTAATAGGTTTTATAAGATCAATGATAAATACATTTTAATTCCATTAATATTTTAATTAATTTGTTTATTTCTGAATTTTCATGTTTAAGAAATGAGTACAATAATTTCATGTTAGTATCTGTATCAGTATCACGTTTGTTATCTTATGCTAGTGATAATAAAGTTATTCTTACTGTGATATAAATTAGTTGTTATATTTACTTTTTCTTTACTTTCTTTATATTTTAATTTTTCTTTATATAACTACGTGAGTATTTACAGCTAAGCCCTTTTTTATCAGTATGTCTGTAGCTAAGTTTAGTAATAACAAACAATTATCTTCTCGTAGCAGAAATTACTTGCTTTCTCAAATACGTCAATATTTTCAGAAGTTCCTCGTAGACTGCATTATACCTTAAGCTGTCTTTAACCACCTCGTTGAAAGAAACGTCTCGGTGGATCTTCAAGTGCTGTGATCCTTCATATTCTATACTTGAACGCATAGCTACTGAGTTTAGCAGAGTTATGAACTTGGCAGAAGTTTTATGATATAGTTAAGTGATGATCCGATTCATAATCTTAGTTAATCATCTATCCAAGTCATAATCTTAGTTAAATATTGAGCTCTCATAAATAGTTTTCATTATAAGTAATTTTATTTTTCTTTCCTTTAAATGTTTCACATTAATAATGTACTACATAATATAGGTATGTGTAGAACAAAACACTTACGTAGCCTGTAACGTGGATGTTCCAATTATAACTTGTCACACAAAGCGTTCTGGACACAAAGCAGTCGTAGAGGGCTGCTGGGGAAATCAAACAATAGGTAATACCTACCACATAGGTCAATTATAAAGCGGTACATGTAATATTTTTTCTATGAAATTTGTGTAGCAATTTACAGTACTATATTTTCTACATTTTTTTATTTTAACAAAGATATTGGCTACATTTTTTATTATTTGGAAAGTACATTTTTATAGACAGGTAAGTTTTTTTCCTATCAAGCAAAGCGGAACACTGGACAAAACTCGAATCGAATACAAAAATGTTTAAAATTAATTACAATATAATTATAACTTCACAGATTTAGCAACGTTTTCATTTACTTATCTGCTCCTAAATGTAAAGGATTCCATTTTAAATGGTTCGTATTATTTAGAAGTGATTTTATAACAAAAATTTCTGTACAATACATCTTTCTGCGCTTGTTATATCGACAACGGTTCAATGCCTTTCCCGTCATGTGCCAGCATGTACATACATACATATTTTTTTGTGAAAAAACTCCACCTGTGCGATTTATTCATCTCCTTTACAAATTGAAAAACGAAAATGACTTATATACTCGTAGAGTACCAATTACAAAAAATACAAACTATGCATGAATCTGTGGCGTCGAAGAGTTAGTATCGTTAACTTTAAGTTAACTTAAAGTCTATTGAACGGCATTGAGATCTCAGGTATTACTGAACGGAATGGGGAGAATCAGCAGCACGTAGTAGGCCACATTATGCGTAAGATTGGCGTCATATTAGAAGAACGCGACATTGTTTTGGTAGAACGCGCGGGACCGCGACCAGCTTATAATGACACCAGCGAACGCTCACGGTCAAGCCCTATAGTAGTACGATTAGCGCGCCGCACGATTCGCGATGAACTACTGCGGGCGGCGCGCTTGCGCCGTGGAGCTGATACATCGGGCTAAGATATAGATAACGAGCCTAAACGGTTTTACATCAATGAGCGCCTCACTAGAGCAAATCGTTCTTTTTTTTTACATTGCACGAGAGGAGGGCCGCCGCAATGGATCGCGTTATACATATATGGACTCGCGAGGGCCGGATCTTTGCCCGGCGGAATAAGGAAACTGCTGCTCATAGGCTACGATCACAGCATGACATCCCGAATGTTTTTTCAAAAGCATAGGTTGGTGCTGTGAATTTGAGTTTAGGACAGTGTAATACATAGCGGCCAGACAGTATATATTATACATACAAATATGATATACAAGTAAAATGCCAATCCATAAAACGGCGGCGTTCCGAAGAAGTTTCAGGTTCTACGCCACCAAGTGCTGGAATGACTTGCCTCCTCCTTTTCGTGACCTGAAATCGACAGGAAATTGTGAATATAAATTATATTTATTAGATAAACAAAAAAATTCTTAAACTTCTTATGTATTAATTGTTATTACTATTTGACGTTTTTAATTTTTACTCATTTAATCCGTTGCAGTTTTGTTTAGCTATTTATATTCTAATTATATTTATAGTCACATACGTATGTATATTCTACATTAATTTTGACAAAATCATAATGTATGTGATTTTAATAATAATATAGCAAAAGGTATTAATCATAAAATTTTTACGTATTATATAGGTACCTGTTTATTTGCGGCTCGATTGCAATAGGCAAGTATCACGGCAGCGCCTGGTGATCGCATGACCTTGGCATCCGCGCTCAACTCCATTGTTTTTCCGTTTTTTTTTTCCATAGGATGTCATCTTAACTGCCTTTTTTCACATTTCGTATAGTTTTGATGAGTTATATCTTTAAGAGAATTTAAATAAGTTATTATGTTTGATGTTAATAAGATAAGATATGTGTGGTAAATATAATGTTGGTTTTTGTTAAATTAAAAATTCTTGTTTTATACTTATTTCATAACAAGTTCATATAATAAATAGTTATATCTATGACGTATTTAATAGAAATATATCTTACCTTATATTTGCCTAGTTCAACCGCTTATTAAAAACATAATAATGCAATTTATTTTTTAGTCACTGTTGTGTATTTTATCGTGTTCGTTTTGAGTACATTTTGACTGAATAAACAAGATGCTTGTGGTGTTAGCCTTTAGATGCTGCGGGCTGCACTGAGCGACCATTGAACAGATGTAATATGTATATTATTAATATTATCTAAATGTTACTGCTCCCTGCTCCCGCGCGTCCTGGCACACCTGCGTAGCAAGCGCGATAGATATCACCTTCCTATATTATATGTTTAATGTTGTGTTTATTTTAATATTATATATTATTTTCTCTGTTTTGTTATGTTAAGATTTAACAATGTTAATTGAATGTAATTGTTACCGCGGTCAGTGCCGCAACCTGAGGAGATCACTGAAAATCAGTGTAGAAGCAACATTGCTTCTATTTTTCACTAAGTGGTTCTCCTTTTCTTTCTCTTATCGTTATTGTTATTGATTTTTATTTTGTTGTTTGTTTAGTAGTGGTGTAATTTTTTAACTAATTAAAGTTTATTATTATTATTATAAAGCTTTCTTTAATACAAAGTGAAAGTTTTTGTGACACTTGGTTATAGCAAAAATATCATAATTAAATGAAAATTTTATATTCTGATAATTATGTATTTTAATTTTTAATTGATTTTAGTTCAATGAGTGTCGTGGTGTTTTTTTCCAAATACATTACCATTTCTACTGGCTTTTCAAATGGAAATAATTATTTTAAGTCACCGCTATCACAATGAATTTATAATTGATTCTTTTATGTGTGTAGTAAATTTAATGAACGGAAACACAAAACATCACAGTTTCAAAAGTCTTATTAAGATGAATGAATATACATATACTATATATGAATGAATATACATGAATGTATGTTGGATGTAAAAATGTAAAACGAAAAAATACATCGGCCACAAACGAATTGCAAACAGAAATAAGAAGTTACTGTTTTGTACGCTGTCACTAACAAGTAACAACGCTGGCTGTATTATATTTTACGTATTTGACATGGGTTTTGTGGTTTCATGTAATTTTTAAAACAATATTTCACACTACGAAATATTTATCCTCATCGTCTCATTTACGTATATTTATACGGTGGGTTAACTTTATGATTTTGTCAGTTCTTAGAAATATTATTTTTAAGATAAAGTTCACTATAAATTAAACCTAGTCATTGTTACTTATATTATCAAAGTTTAGATTGAATATGACGTTCATGATTTAAAACTATTTATTGTAAGTATAAGGAGTAACTGATTAGTTTATTGAATATTATATATTTTATTAATTATTTAAAGTACATATGTTCTAATAATTCAGTTATGGAATTTTAAATGAAGAACACAAAATTACGCAATGATGTAAAAAACAAAACAGAACAAGTTTGAGTGAGGATGTAGATATTTGTGTGTTATTTTCAGTTAAACATAATAGAGTCGCGTGCTGTGATGTGTGAACTGTAACGGTGTTGAATATTATGTTATAATTATGAATACAAAGATTAAATCTCTTGAAAATTGATTTAATTTATATAACATTGATAATAAATACACAATAATATATATTTCTTATTCTGATGAAGGAAAGTACAACGTTTAGATTACTGTGACTGAAGCATCCGTTTAGTTTCTTTGACTCAAATATATTAGTGTAATGTGTCTTGAACATTTGAGCACATCACATTACCAACACGCGATGCCGTGATGCTCGGCTATTTGAGATTAAAAATTTCCGAAATATAATTTAGACGACACGTGCAACGAGACTCATTAAGATTGAGCATTCAAATTATGTCATATACATACAATATATTAAATCTTCTTAAATTATAATTACAACATGCCATTTCTATGAACATATAGAAATATATATTTATATATATACAGGCGTTCATGCAAACGCAGTAATCCTTTGAGAAAAACAAAGTTAGTTATAAAATCATTGACGGTTTATTAATTTTCTGTGTGATGTCATAACAGTCTTCACCAGTCCCTTATAAATACTGTTCATATTATATTACATGATAATAAAGAGGTATTCATATTCATTACAGATACTGGTAAAAAAATATATCATTTTTAAATAAGCGTGATACCTTTGTTCTTCATTTCTTATCTTTTATTCAGTCTTATTTTCCTAGTTCCTAGGACAAATTTTGCTAGAGGTAGTATCTTATATTAATTTTCTGTCTTTTTGAAATTATAATATGTATATTGTCTTATACTGCCTTATATTCACATTTTTCTTTACTATTTTGTAGGAAAATATATTCAGTGAATGCGTTATTCGGATTTCGTTTTAAAATCTTTTAATATTTGCATGTTTTTTGATTCATTCGTGATTATTAATTGATTTATGTATATAAAAGTATCAATATTGTTTTAATTTTGCCTTTTTACTTTTTACGTTTCCTGTCTATTAATGTCAGACTAAGCTAGGAATGTTAGGAAATTTGTTTGTATATAATAAACTTCCTATTTGAAAAGCTGGATATACTTTAAAATACAAGTTTTATAGAAGAGTATATAGACGATTAATTAATATTCTTAATGAGGTATAGTTTGCCAAGAATCTTGAGAATAATAGCCATTGTTTTGTTTTTAGTTTAAAGAGAAAAGTTGGTACAAACTTGATATTAAAAGAATAATAGAGCAACGGTTTGAATTAATATATAATTATGAGTAATTTTTGAATTTATATTTTTCAAAGGCCCCATTGAATATGCGTTACGAGAGGCATGCTATATATGAATTATGATTTTTAATTTTGATAAAGGTTTTATGTAAGGTTCAGTAAAACAAAAACAACGACAACATTTTATTAACACTACAGTTGAAATAATGTTTTCCTTATAAATTATTTGATCAGTGTTTCCGACACTTGTATATGTATAAAGTTCTTATAATTTGTTTGATATGGGTGAGAGATATCAGATGAAAACGTAGTAACTTGTTATGTCTTGAGCTTGATGAGTAGAATATGAAATTAATTAACAAAATTAGTGGTGTTATATAAATATACTGTTTATTTATTTATTTATTAATTAGATCTACCAACGTTTGTACACATCATTACATACTTAAAATACACAAAACAAATAACTTACAACTAGGTGTGACAAACAATTACAGGTAGATACATCATGCAAACCCAGCGCGAGCCGCAGTATAAACAAAACCAATAAATTTTAATAAAAATATAAAAAAGAAATAAAATACTAAAAGGTAAACTTACAAAATAAAATAAAAAATTAAATACTGAATGGAAAATTAAACTAAAAAAACTAAAAACTGCTGTTGTATTCGAAATTGTTGTAGATAATAATCTTAAGCCATTATCACACTAACAATCGTTGTAAGGACTTAAGATCTTACCCGTATAATAATGAACATTAAAATCAAAGCATGATATACAATTATACATATTTATTATATTAATGATTTATTAAATAGAAATATATGGTGAAGTGACTAACTATTATTTATCTTACATTTACTATTATGATCTCATTTATATAGTTAAGGTTGCTACTTGTCTTATCGCCTCTTATAGCACCCCTAGCCTAGCCTGGCCTAGCCTCTTATAGCACGCCATTCCGGGCCGGAATCGGCGTGGTAGCCCGGCTCCGGTGTAAGCCCGGTGCCGTCGGGGCGGTCCTAATTGCCGGGATCACCCCCATATTTCGAGGGAGTAAGTCTGGTCTTTGCCAGAACCGGCCAGTCGCTGGTGTGCCCTATCGCTGACAGATCCGGGGTACATTGACATAGCGGCCGATTGCTTTCGCAGTGGGTTTAGTGAGTAGGGGCCTCCCCAGACCGAGTCTCACACATCCCTTCCGGCCCCACTAAGGCCGGTTGGACGGGTCGTAAAAATGGTACTTGTCGTATAAAAACGATCTAATCTTATGGTTTAAACTTTAATACCGAGAAGTACAGATAGTGTTCTAGTTACTAATTTTATTTCAAGATAAGAAGAAATCAATTATCTTAGTAAATCAATTATCACGAAATGTGAAGTGTTGGACGTGCTAAGATTAAAAAAAGAATAAAAAGTATTACAAAGTATCAGTCAAACTTCCTAATGTTCTAATCTATATATAGGTATAATAAAAATAAAGAAGATTGCTAGTTATCCGTTCAAGATATATAGGTACTAAAAATTGTTAGAATTCGTGATTGTTAGTTTTTGTACGCTAATCTCAGAAACAGATTATTCGATTGAGATGTATTTTTTACTAATACATACATATATTGTGGTAAGTTTCACTTAATGTGCAGTGGTTTTTCATATCAATCGGGTCATAAATAAAAAAGTTCTGACAATTTCAATAATCACGTTGATTAATAATTCCTTAACGTATTGAACTTTCCTTATATCTATAATTTCCCTGTTCTGTAGTATTGACTTAAAGTATATTCCAATTCAAATTATGATTACAGATTATTTTAATGTAATCAGAAATTAAATGTTATTATTTACGAATTTTTTCTAACCAATGTTAGTTAATCTGAGATCTGTACTATTTTTTATAAGAAATATAGCTCAGCTTCATTTTATTTCCATATTTTTATATTTGAGAAAAGTGTACAGTAATTTCATATTATTACACTTGTTATTTTATGTCAGTGATAAAAAAAATATTCTTACAGTGATATAAATAACTTTTCTATTTACTTTTCTTACTTTCTTTTATATTTTTATTTTTTTCTTTACATAATAACGTGAGTATTACAGTTGAGCCCTTTTTGATCGGTGTATGTGTAACTTAGTTTAGTAATAACAAACAATTATCTTGCCTTAGCAAAAACTACTTGCTTTCTCAAATAGGTCAAGATTTTCAGAAGTTCCTCGTAGACTGCACCACAGCTAAAGCTGTCTTTAACCACCTCGTTGACAGAAACGCCTCGGTGGATCTTCAAGTGCTGTGATCCTTCATATTCTATACTTGAACGCAGAGCTAATGAGTTTAGCAGAGTTATGAGGTTATCAGAAGTTTTATGACATAGTTAATTGGTGGAAAGGAAATAGATAAGCCTAATATTTACCATTCATAAGTCATTCGAATTTTGTTTTTATTTCAAAAATTGCTATATAGAACCAACCACCTTTACCTTTAGAACCAACCACCACCATTGCTATATAGAAACAACCTATATAGAATTGTGGATTTAACTATAAGGTAAAATCTTTCACAAAAACATAAAATAATCCAGTTAACAAGAATTAAAAGATATTATGTTCTTGATTAAGTTATTTATTTAGTATTTGAATGAAGACACTTTTATAACGAAATTATTAGGTAATATAAAATTACAATAGATTTTTAGTAAAGATTACTGATTCGTGGATGATCCTAGTAAATAGTCAAGCATTTTCAAATAATCTCCTTTTAATTAAAACCTAGAATTTGTATCTTTTTTCCTTCTTATTCCAGAAAAAATAAAACCATTTGTATGGCATATTGTGTTTAAGATACGTTTGTTCAAATAAATATTCAAAGTAAAGCTTGTAAATAATTTATTGTTATCCAGTAAACGCCAAGTCACGAATGAAATGTTGTGTTATAGGAGGTTGGTTTGTGATTTTAATTAAATTTGAAAATTGGGTGATAGTCTAACTAAAGATATTTAATAGTAAGGATGTTTTTGATTTCATTTATTTATTTATTTAGATTTATATATTTATTTGGGAAACAAACAATTTAAAAACACTGTTATATAAAATAAAAATAACAAAAAACACAAATCAATCAAGTTTCCAATTAAAGCAAATTATACTAGTTGGGGTTAATAAGGCCTTTTTTGCATAGTATTAAAAAAACAAAATCGCTTAAGACATGTCGAATAATTGGTATGGATTAAGATACTTGCAACAACTTTAGTCTTATCTTATTTGTTTTAAGTTCAAGAAATAGTATATTACTATTTTTTATATTTATTTTTAACAACAGCTAAAAGTTATTTGACATCTTTACAAATATATCAATTCGGCTAACTGACATTGTAACTGATTAGTTTCAAGAGTATGTTAAATAATAAAGTTGCAAAGTGAAATATAACTATTTCTTTTACCAGATCAGCATTAAATCTTGTTCAAAGTTCTGACACATTTCTTTTGACGCGAAGAAAAGTTCAAAAAAAGTTCAAAAGGCTTGTTCTACACGAAAACGTATACTTTGAGTTTCATTAAAAGTTATCTTCAACTTACAAAGACAGACACGCTTTGATAACGATGAAATAAAAGAGATCTTCGTTATAGCCGTTTAAGGAGAAATAAAATGTTGAATGTGATATCCTTACCGAATATCATTTAATAGCCTTTCTTCTTTCTGTCTGAGTTACGCGTGTAATGATAGAAACTAGTCCAGTCATTTAAGCTTAAATAAGGTAAGAATCTCGGAATTCGAGATACCCAGCTGTAAGTCTGTAAATAGTTGTATATTGACACCCTAAAAGTTGTCTCAAAACCTACATACGGTAGGGTGTAAGCAACTATTAAATTTCAAGGTTAAAGGTCACAAAAATCGTTTTTTTTGCGCTTTTTTGGAAATATCTCATTTCCTATGGGTTTTTTGCTATTTGTATTTATTATCAATATTGTAGAATACTAAATTCTCTACAAATTTTGTTTCAAAAAATTTTTTATACGGTGTACCGTTTCCGAGATAGAGGGCGGAGAGCGCGCGGTCACCGCAACACTTCAGGTCAACCGGTGCCTCCGGTCGAAAACGCGCCATATATAGTTGATGAACTAGCTATCAATAAATCAATAATTATAAATATTTGTCAATTTTTATTAACTATAATATTATATTTTATCATTTTCTTCATGCTTTAAATCTATATCTATTCAATAATACTGATAACCGTTTACTAAATAAAGTTACTAAATAACTTAAAATAATTAAGACAATTTTACCTGCTCCAGAAAATTTGGTAAATAAAATTTTCTGCAACTGCAAAAGTGGTTGTGGTTCGCGATGCGGATGTAGGAAAGCGGGCTTGCAATGCTCTTTAGCTTGTGGCCAATGTAATGGGCAAGCTTGTCTCAATGCTCAACCATATATACGGTTGACCTGAAGTGATGCGGTGACCGCGCGCTCTCCGCCCTCTATCTCGAAAACGGTACACCGTATAAAAAAAAATTTGAAACAAAATTTGTAGAGAATTTAGTATTCTACAATATTGATAATAAATACAAATAGCAAAAAACCCATAGGAAATGAGATATTTCATAAAAAAAAAGCGCAAAAAAAACAATTTTTGTGACCTTTAACCTTGAAATTTAATAGTTGCTTCCACCCTAACATATGAAGGTTTTGAGACAACTTTTAGGGTGTCAATATACAACTATTTACAGACTTACAGCTGGGTATCTCGAATTCCGAGGTGAACTTACTATAATGACTGGACTATATTGTTTTTATAAAGCAGATAATTGTGGGAAGTATGAATTGTCTAGTTTGTTATAATTTTTTGAGAGTATTCCATGTTTATATCTTCATTAGTTATTTAAATTGAAACAAAATTATATAATTAAAAAAATATTATGTTTATTTTGATTCAATGAAATATGAGTACCATTTTTTTCTAAGTATTTCAAATTATTGTAGGATGAAATTTCGAATCTATGTATATACAGTACCGTAAGTAAAAATTGATAAAAGTTTGTCTTGAGCTATTGATACCCAGTTCTCCTTAAAAATATGTATTTGATAAAAGAAATTGAAGAACTAATTCCTCATTTTGAAACATTAATATTTTATTAATAAATATTATTATTTAACATTTAGTGATAGCTATTATTTTTCAATTGACGGTGATGTCTCAAGGATAAAATATAAGTTTCGCGAGATAAAAATCTAATGTAAAAATAAATAAATGTTATTTAAATCGTAATATATAGTTGTTTTTCAATTAGTATTGCTCATTCTAAAATGATAAAAAGATCTAAATCTTTTTATCATTTGCGAACTTAACGGAAAATGTAAATTAAATTGGTATATTAAATAAACATAATTACTCTATGAAAATAAGGAATAAAATATAAATGCGATAAAAATGTATATACAAAACTAATTCGGCTTGTGGTTAGCAAGTTTAATGATATGGGACTGACAGTGTGATTTACAGAGAAAGATTACGAAGGGATTCAAGTGGAAAAACACTTCCTCAGCTTCAGTTTGATATATAACATATATGAAGCACAAGTATTACTTAAAGAGGTTTGTAGGTTAACAAGAAGAGTGGAGAGAGATATTGAGAATAAGGTTACAGTGTTACGAACAGTGGAATCGAATTTACAGAAAAAAAATACTGTGCTTAAAAAATTAAATAACGAAGTGGCAGCATAATCTATCATCTGTATCGAAGTTATACAAAATGCATCTGTTATGCGGTGTATGTACTATTATTAAATAATAAAACATTTATTTAAAATAAGAGTTCCCTGTATCTAAAATCTTTTATTTTTCTTTTCCTTTAAACTTTTCATAGTAAAATGTACTACATGATATAGGTATGTATAAAACAAAGCTGTCATGTAGCCTGTAACGTGGATCTTCCACTTATAACTTGTCACACAAAGCGTTCTGGACACAAAGCAATCGTAGAGGGCTGCTAGGGAATTCGAACAATAGGTAATACTACTGCTAAAGCTGTTGCATGTAATATTTTTTCTATGAAATTTCTATATCAATTTATAGTACTACATGTTTTTGGTTTATAAAGGGTGTTTTTTTTACAGATATACAACTTTAAGTTGCCAATACTTTTTTAACTGGCAGTTATTTTGATAGCTGTCCAGTGATTTGTGTTTAATTTGGTTTGGCAATTCATCATGAATAGACAAACGCCTGAGCAACGCCTTCAAATTGTGCAAATTAATTTTGAAAATCATGGCTCTGTTGTTGCGCACTACGTCCATTTTAAGGTCCACATAATCGTCCATCAGAATAATTAATTTGATTAACAATGGAACGTTTTCGCACTACATTTACTCTAAATGATAATACGCATCCACAGAGATGTCCTACAGTGCGTACAGAAGAAGTTATTTCTGCTGTGGAGCGTAGCGTAGAAGAAGACCCGAATCAGTCTATCCGTCGAATAATTGGTCCGTACTTCTTTAGAAACGATGCTGGCCAGAACGTTACAGTCAATGTTGACCGCTACCGAGCGATGATTAGTGGCTATTTCGTTCATCAATTAAACAACCATAATGTTCAGGAGTTCTGGTTTCAATAAGACGGTGCAACATGTTATACAGCTCGTGCCACAATTGATTTATTAAGAGAAACATTTGGTAACCGCATAATTTCAGGTTTCGACCCGTGAATTGGCCCCCAAGATCATGCGATTTAACGCCGCTTGATTATTTTCTGTGGGGATATGTAAAGTCGTTAGTCTATCGAAGCCGTTGATTACTTGGAGGATAACATTCGTCGCGTTATTGCCGATATACAGTCACGAATGTTGGAAAAAGTCGTTGAAAATTGGACCTCCAGATTAAACTACGTACGAGCCAGTCGTGGAGGTCATATGCCTGAAATCTTATTTAAATTGTAATGAAAGAATATTATCTTTTCAAAATATTATATTTCATATCAATAAAAGAAATCAATTTTGTTTTATTTTATTTCAAAGTTCTATACCTCTAAAAAAACACCCTTTATAAGTTCCTTATACAAAATGCATTTTATTTACTGTAACAAAGATATTTGTAACATTTTCTTTGTTTTTGAAAGTAGATTCTTTATAGACAAGTTCTTTTTTCTATCGATCAAACTGGAATGTTGGACAAAACTAAAATAGACTACCACATAAAAATGTTTAACAATTAATTATATACAATTAACTATTCATACATTTTGTAATGTACTCATTTTTTTTAAATCATAAGTGTACTTGTAATAAACAGTATGTCATATTCTCCACTGTGACTTTTTGATTCAAGTTTCTGTACAATGTATCCTGCTGCGCTTGTTGTATCGACAATGGTTCAATGCCTCTCCTGTCATGTACCAGCATGTACATGCATACATTTTGTTTGTGAACAGATTCCACCTGTGCTATTTATTCGTCTCCTTTACTAATTGACAAACGAAAATTAATAACATGGCATTTATCACAACAATTATGAACAATGCGTGAAACTGTGTCGTCCTAAGAGTTAACCTAAACATTAAGTTCTTAACTATAATTCATCTTTGATCATCAATTCATCATATTCACAATACAATCATATATGATTTTCGTAAATTATGTTTGAAATATAAGAAAAATATTATAACAAATGTAGCATATTATCGTAGCCATCGGCCAGCAATGTTACATTTAAATTTCTACATATCTCTTCAAATATGGATCCTTGAGAGTCGTATATTATGATGTAATATTAGAGATATTGTAAAAATATATCTTGAAGTGTTACATGATATGAAATAGATAATTCAGACCGCACTACGTCAGATTTATTTTTAAGTCGCATTCGACAAAAGTAGAAAATGGAATTATAATTGCAACAATTAATTAAGCCTATAATTTATTGATCTGAAAATAATATTAAAAAAAATAATACTCGTTAGTTCTTAACTTTAATGATCTAGCAATTGTAACTTTGATTGAATCTTGCAGCTGCAAAGCATTCGTATTTTGTTTTTTCTTTTAATTTATTTAAATTTTATTTTAGAGAGAAAAAGTACGAGGTAGGTTTTAAATGTTTTCATCTTAAATGAAACTAATATTTTTCGTATGTACTACGCGATTTTATTTTTGGTAAAAACTACATACTCCCGACGTTTCAGTTATTTTATAGTTTATAGCAACCGTGATCACGGGCAGACGAGATGTGAATGTCTTCATCTTATTTAATCATAGTTTAATACCTTCACAAAACTTACCATTTGCTGTTTTAATATTTATGTTTGCAACAAAATATTTATATTTTGCCCAATATAATATTAGTCAAAGTTCATTATTCGTTATGATTGAAAGTTCCTTTGATACCGATAATGAATGGTTTACTGATTAAGAATGATGCTTTTTGATCCGCAGATAATTAATATATCGGTATTGGTATATAATCTAATAGATTAATAAATTTATTTCATATTATAAGTTTATTATTCCACGACCTGCCTATTCACTATCACTTCCATCTATAAAATTTATAGGTTGTCTCAAAATTATCTCTTACAGGCAACAACACTGCATTTGTTCCACTTGTTTTATCGATATACATATTAAGATATACATACATATACGATGTATATAATAAAGATAAATTTAATGTTTTAAATAAAATTAACTCCATAATATTGAATGTCCAACATGTGAAATATAAACTGAATACAACAAAGAAATCATAAGTTAGTTCGCAAACAACACCTAACGAACAACGAGTTGTAACGTTTTGACGAGATTAGATTTGTTTGTACACATAGAGGTTCCTATGAAGTTACTCTTAACTACGTTTAATAACAAATTCTAACAACTCAAAGCGTAATTTAAACCAAAGGGTTACATAAACTAAACATATTTATAAACTAAACATATTTTTTTTTTATTAGTATTGGTTTTATATTGAAGCGAGGAAATGATAGAATATGCTGAGGGACCAACTTTATTTATTAACCATTTTTTTGGATTGGTATAGAGATTGTTTGAAATCTAACGTGGAACATAGGATTGTTTTTATACCATAGACCCTTAAAGGTATCCTTAGATATATTTAAGTTTGATTTTCTCTCTGCTCCAAGACGAAGAAGTCTTGAATATTCAGTGTTGACTTTAAAACTTCTCTACCACCTTTGATAATTGTATTTTGTTTTACTAAAAAACTAAACTATGTTCATTTACATACGAATATCGCAATACACTGAGAACACCTTTATTAAGAATAGTAATTGTCGTATTGTTTTAATACGATAACTGTCAAACAGAGAGGCACGATTACCATTCAATAGAAATCAAATTATCATGTCTTTAGTATAATACATAGTAATGTCGCTTTAGAAAGTTCCTCATTGAAACGCAAATGTGTCAAATTACTTCCAAAGACGTTATATTATTATTCCGTGACTGATATTCCAATAACAGTAATATTATTATTAACAGAAGGAGAAATCTGACGTTGAATTCAAATCTCCACTTTAATATATGTAAGTAGTTGCTATAGAAATAGTTCAGACAAATGCCAATACGAATATTTTTAATAGTATTAATTTTATATTATGCAATAATTTATAGAGTATATTGACGTAAATTATATTTCGATCAATTCAATATTATTTCTACAAGAATAAAAAAGTATGTAATTTATACAACAAATATGTCAATGTTCCATTTATTATTAAGTCAACATTCGTCAATAATCCTACTTAAAAATTCTCCGGAGTAATATTATATATATTACTAGTAGAATATACTTTTGTTCTTCTGATGTTTATTTAGGATAAGAGCTTGGTTTCTTTAGACGATACGGTTGAGGAGGACAAGACGCTGGGATATTCGCTTGGTTATCAAAATTATAGAATCGAAATAGTTACTAATAATAACGAAATTAACAACAACAATTAAGGCATGAAATAAACCCATAACTAGGACTTTTTGTAATGTATGTCATAATTAAATAATTTACCATCACGTGTAATATTGAATAATAAGTTATGTGTAGGTAATCATATTACATATATACATTGTCATAGAAAATTATTTTATATAATAACATTTTGTCCATACTTTATTTTAGTGCTTATACTAGTACACTAGCTTTTGCAGCGACTTCGTCCGCCTGGAATAGTGAGTTCCGGCAGATATTTAGTTCTTCCCACATAGTTCCCGTTCTTGCGGGGTTTACGTAGTGGTCGAGTTCCCGTAGAATTTTCAGGATAAAACCTATGTTTTTTTATTCACAAGGAAGTACTCTTAACCAACAACATATTTATTTGTTTATTTGAATAAAGATTACATAATATTATTATGTTGATACAACTTAAACAAATTATTTCGACCAAATTAGGTACCATAAAAACGGTTTTGTGAGTTAATCTTAAAAGATAGACATATACTGTCGCGGACTGTTTTTTAGATCATTAAAAGAGCTATTATTCTTTAATACATTTTTTTGTGTATCTTGAACCGTTTTCACGGCGCACGCAACGGAAGGCTTCAAAGATGAAATATATTCTCCCGTTTTTTACACATTTACCACTATATCTTTGCTCCTATTGGTTGTAGCGTGATGTTATATAGCCCACAGCCTTCCTCGATAACTGGACTGTCCAACACAAAAAGAATTATTCAATTCGAATCAGTAGTTTCGGAGATTAGCGCTTTCAAACAAACAAACTCTTCTGCTTTATTATATTAGTATAGATTATGGCTTGCCATTATGGTCAGGACATTATATGTGTCATTAAAACTATTATTGCTTGTATTATTACTCGATAAATATAATGAATGATAGTGAATTAACTTGAGTAGAATGGATTTAGAATTACAATTTAGAATTGTATATAATCTTAAAAATGTATAAGCGCTCCAAAAGTATAAGACTTTGTGAGAAGAAGATAATGGATTTTACCTAAAATACCCGAAGTAAATAAAGATTAAGGGTATTTTAAATGAAAAGCCGAGATTTTAGATACAGGGAACTTTTATTTAAAATAAATGTTTTTTTATTTAATAATAGTACATACACCGCATAACAGATGCATTTTGTATAACTTCGATACAGATGATAGATTATGCTGCCACTTCGTTATTTAATTTTTTAAGCACAGTATTTTTTTTCTGTAAATTCGATTCCACTGTTCGTAACACTGTAACCTTATTCTTAATATCCCTCTCCACTCTTCTTGTTACACTACAAACCCCTTTAAGTAATAGTTGTACTTCTTATATGTTATATATCAAACTGAAGCTGAGGAAGTTTTTTTCCACTCGAATCCCTTCGTAATCTTCCTCTGACCATCACACTGTCTGCCCTATATCATTAAACGTGCTAACCACAAGCCAAATTAGTTTTGTATATACATTTTTATCGCATTTATATTTTATTCCTTATTTTCAAAAAATATTTTTTTTTATGCGAAAGGGAGCAACCGAGCAGACGGCCTACCTGAAGAAGGTAGTACCGTCGCCCATAGACATCCGCAACATAGTTTGCGGATGTGTTGCCACCCTTGATTAAGGAAGAGGGGACAGAGTGGGAAAGGAAGGGAAAAGGAAACGAGTAGGAAAGGTTCGGCACAGGGAAAGGGCAACCGGCTCTCTCACTCATCGGACAAAACGCAGTCATTACTGACTACTTCACTACGATCTCCTGTGAGAGGGTGGTACTTCCCCGGTCGAGCCAGCCCATGTTCGAGCTGTAGTAACATAGCCACAGCTAGGCTCTACCACCTGTAAGTAATTATGTTTATTTAATATACCAATTTCATTTACATGTTCCGTAAAGTTCGCAAATGATAAAAAGATTTAAAATGAGCAATACAAATTGAAAAACAACTATATATTACGACTTAAATAACATTTATTTATTTTTACATTCGATTTTTATCTCGCGAAACTTATATTTTATCCTTGAGACATCACCGTCAATTGAAAAATATTAGCTATCACTAAATATTAAGTAAAAATATTTTTTAATAAAATATTAATGTTTCAAAATGAGGAATTACTTCTTCAATTTCTTTTATCAAATACATATCTATTTCTAAGGAGAACTGGGTATCAATAGCTCAAGACCGACTGTTATCAATTAATGAAATTTTTTACTTACGGTAATGTAACGGGTGTTTTTTCTAGAGGTATAGAACTTTGAAATAAAATAAAACAAAAACGATTTCTTTTATTGATATGAAATATAATATTTTGAAAAGATAATATTCTTTCATTATAATTAAAATAAGATTTCAGGCATATGACCTCCACGACTGGCTCGTACGTAGTTTAATCTGGAGGTCCAATTTTCAACGACTTTTTCCAACATTCGTGACTGTATATCGGCAATAGAGCGACGAATATTATCCTCCAAGTGATCAACGGCTTCGGGCTTATCAGCGTAGACTGACGACTTTACATATCCCCACAGAAAATAATCAACCGGCGTTAAATCGCATGATCTTGGGGGCCAATTCACGGGTCCGAAACATGAAATTATGCGGTTACCAAATGTTTCTCTTAATAAATCAATTGTGGCACGAGCTGTATGACATGTTTCAACGTCTTGTTGAAACCAGAACTCCTGAACATTATGGTTGTTTAATTGATGAACGAAATAGCCACTAATCATCGCTCTGTAGCGGTCAACATTGACTGTAACGTTCTGGCCAGCATCGTTTCTAAAGAAGTACGGACCAATTATTCGGCGGATATACTGATTCGCGTCTTCTTCTACGCTACGCTCTACAGCAGAAATAACTTCTTCTGTACGCACTGTAGGCCATCTCTGTGGATGCGTATTACCATTTAAAGTAAACGATCCATTGTTAATTAAATTAATTATTTTGATGGACGATTATGTGGACCTTAAAATGGACGTAGTGCGCGATACGTTTCTCGAACAGAACCATGATTTTCAAAATAAATTTGCACAATTTAGAGGCGTTGTTCAGGCGTTAGTCTATTCATGACGAATTGCCAAACCAAATTAAACACAAATCACTGGACAGCTATCAAAATAACTGCCAGTTAAAAAAGTATTGGCAACTTAAAGTTGTATACCTCTAAAAAAAACACCCTTTATATAGATTCGAAATTTCATCCTACAATAATTTGAAATACTTAGAAAAAAAATGGTACTCATATTTCATTGAATCAAAATAAACATAATATTTTTTTAATTACACAATTTTGTTTCAATTTAAATTACTAATGAAGATAAAAACATGGAATACTCTCAAAAAAATTATAACAAACTAAACAATTCATACTTCCCACAATTATCTGCTTTAAAAAAACAATATGTTTCTATCATTACACGAGTAACTCAGAAAGTAAGAAGAAAGGCTATTAAATGATATTCGGTAAGGATATCACATTCAACATCTTATTTCTCCTTAATCGTCTAAAACGAAGATCACTTTTATTCCATCGTTATCAAAGCGTGTCTGTCTTTGTAAGTCGAAGATAACTTTTACTGAAACTCAAAGTATACGTTTTCGTGTAGAACAAGCCTTTTGATTCTAAGTGATCTAGCTTTTCTTTGAACTTTTCTTCGCGTCAAAAGAAATGTGTCAGAACTTGAACGAGATTTAGTGTTGATCTGGTTTAATACATTTGTAAAGATATCCAATAACTTTAAGATGTTGTTAAAAATACAAACAACAAACTCTATACTATTTGTTGAACTTAAAACAAATAAGGTAAGATTAAAGTTATTGCAAGAATCTTAATCCATACCAATTATTCGACATGTCCTAAGCGATTTTGTTTTTTTAATAGTATGCAGAAAACCAGACTCGGCACATTTCTTGGGCCTTATTAACCCTAACTAGTATAATATGAAGTCAAAAACATCCTTACTATTAAATATCTTTAGTTATACTATCACCCAATTTTCAAATTTAACTTAACCTTACATAAAACTTTCATAAAAATAAAAAATCATATATAGACACTGGCCTCTCTTAATGCATATTCAAGGGGGGCTTTGAAAAATATAAATTCAATAATTATTCATAATTATATATTAATTCAAACCGTTGCTCTATTATTATTTTAATCTCAAGTTTGCACCAACTTTTCTCTTTAAACTAAAAACAAAACAATAGCTATTATTCTCAAGATTCTTGGCACACTATAAACCTCATTAAGAATAAAAATTGTTTTTATTCTTCTATAAAACTTGTATAGTATATCCAATTTTTCAAATAGTAAGTTTATTATATACAAACAAATTTCTTAACATTACTTGCTTAGTCTGATATTAATATCTCCTAATATAATTTGAACATTATTGATGAGGTCCCAGAAATATTTATAAGGGACGGGTGAAGACTGTTTTAATATATGTATCACACAGAAAATTAATAAACCGTCAAGTATTTTTTACGAAATATGACCAAATACATCCTCAGTACAACTTAGTGAAATTCTAGCGTTCAGACATATTTGCCCGCTTAATAACAAGGAACCTTTTATAACTAACTTTGTTTTCCAAAGGATTACTTCGTTTGCATGAACATTCACAAAGCTGAGTTGTTAAAGTTGTGTTCTTTGAAAGTTCTCGTAAATGCATAACAAGTTAGATCAGCGTCTCAATCACAAACATTAAGATAATATTTATTTCATAATCACTAACATGTCACCTTCATTCATTAATAATATTATTGCTACTGAACTTTTGGTTTCAAAGAAAATCGTTATTATTTTTTTATATTTATTTTAAGAGGCTTTCACTCTAATATAAATAAAATTGTCGTGCAATAAACTTAATAGTTAAAATTAAAGACAGGCACTTAAGTACGTGTTTTTGAGTCAATTACCTAGACAGGGTCTAAAAAAAAATAAGAATGCTGAAACCTTATACCCGGGACTAATATCTGATGTACGTTTTAGAAATTCCAAGGACTGACTTTGTCGTCATATAGTAATTTGATGAAGATTATAATGAAAGAAACAAGTTTTAATATAACATAGATATAAATAGACGAAAGGACACAATATAAAATGTAATATACTATTTAAGGTAATCAACAAAATACATAGTTTAACGAATATTAACAATCTAATTTAAATCACTAATCTGTAAATTTACTTTGGTTTTAGTAAAGCCAAAATTTCTTGTCATATATTAAAAGAGTCCTAATAAGATAAATGTGTATACTTTGATTTTCGACTTATAAAATAATACGTTCCTGCAGTTACAACTGTGGCCTACAGGCTTTTCATATATCTTAATTTACTATAGAGATGTTGAAATTAAAGGTAACGACTTCTATAAGCACAATGTGATCACTTGCATGTAAGAAAACTTTGTTAGTATTAATAACTGGTTAGGAAAACTCCCTCACCGACAAATTACTTTGATAATACATATATTGGACAGGATATGTATTTTATAGCATTTACTCTTTTTAATGTTTTTTAATTAATTTTAATAATGTTATTTTTATAATTCCAATAAATTTAATATCTTATAGATGCCATAATTTGAATGTTTAAGCTTAATAACTCTCGTTGCACGTGTCACCTAAATTATATTTGGGTAATTTTTAATCTCTAATAGCTGAGCATCATGGCATCGCGTGCTGGTAATGTGATGTGCTCAAATGTTCAAGACACATTACTCTGATATATTTGAGTCAAAGAAACTAAACGGATGCTTCAGTCACAGTAATCTAAACGTTGTATTTTCCTTCATCAGAAAACAGAAATATATATTATTGTGCGTTTACTATCAATGTTATACAAATTAAATCAAGTTTCCCGTATTAATTCAATGTATGAGATTTAATCTTTGTATTCATAATTAAAACATAATATTCAACACCGTTTCAGTTCACACTTCACAGCACGCGACTCTATTATGTTCAACTGAAAATCACACACAAATATCTACATCCTCACTCAAACTTATTCTGTTTTGTTTTTACATCATTGCGTAGTTGTATGTTCTTCATTTCAAATTCTATAACTGCATTATTAAAATATATGTATTTTTAATAATAAATAAGATATTTAATATTCAATAAACAAATCAATTATTTCTTAATTTTATTTCGTATAGAGTATGTATAAAAATATGAATTTTTAAATCATGTAAGTCAAATTAAATCTTTTTTTGTCGATAATATAAGTAACAATGACTACATTTAATATATCATAATGAACTTTTCCTTAAAAATAATATTTATAGAAACAGACAAAATCAACAAGTTAATAAACATTATAATTATATATGAGACGATTAGGTTAAATGTTTTATGATGTGAATTTTTGACCTTAAAATTACATTAAACCACCAATCCGGTGTCAAATACGTAAAATATAATTGCCAGCCAGCGTTGGCGGTGACAGCGTACAAAACAGTAACTTCTTATTTCTGTTTGCAATTCGTTTGTGACCCATGTATTTTTCTCGTTTTATACTTTCACATCCAACATACATTCATGTATTACAAACAATGGAATTAACATCTTAGTAAGAAATAAAATTGTGATGTTTTGAATTGTCGTAGATTAAATCGACTCCACACATTACAGAATTAATTTTAATTTCAATTCATTCCGATATCATTAACTTAAATTAATTATTGCTACTTGACAAGCCAATAGAAATGGTAATGTAGTTGAAAAAAAAAACGACTAGGACAATTATTAAATACTACAATTATAAAGAATTAAAAGACATAATTATCAGAGTTTAAAATTTTCATTTTATTATTATGTTTATGCTATCGTCAAAAGTCTCAGTAACTGTCACTTTGTATTAAAAAAGCTCTTTAAAAGCCCACACTGAATTTGTCTTTAATCAAACTAACTACTTAAATCTGCATCGTAAAAGTTTTTAAAAGTTTTTCTACTTATGTTTTATAAATTGTTATTTAAATGTCCTCGCTTTAGTGAATTAAAACTTTATATAATTTATATAAAAAGAACACCAAAAACATGTTGTTACACAACTTATTTGTAAAATCATCATCATCATCATCATCATCATCATCAGCCTATCAGACGCCCACTGCTGAGCAAAGGCCTCTTTCTCACTTCAATTAGATTACAAATAGTTCAAGGTAACACTAAATAATGTAATTATCGAAAGAACTTTAAAAATTTATTACGAAATTACTCATTTAATAATTAAAACTGGGAGACAAAGAACACCGCACTAGCTCTAACGGACTGCGCACGCATTTTTTTTTATATCAAAGGCGGCAAACGAACAGACGGACTACTTGTTGGAAGGTAGTCACCGTCGCCCATGAACATCTGCAACATACACAATGTTACAGATGCGTTGCCTACCATGATTATGGGAGAGAGAGGAAAAAGGCAAAGGGCTACCGGCTCTCTCACTCATCGGACGAAACGCAGTCATTAGAGACTACTTCACGCCGATCTTCTATGATAGGGTGGTACTTCCCCGGCCGAGCCAGCCCGTGTTCGAGCTGTATTTACTTAACCACAGCTATGCTCTACCACTTAAATAACAATAAGCACCGAAGACAAAATATTCCATCGTTTTAAATTGTACATAGTAAGTACATTTAAACACAATATTATATAAATTTATGAAATCAACAATAATAATATAATTTAATCTTTTATATTCAGCACATTTGTATATTATTGCTGAATTAAACATAAAAGGAGAATAAATGACACTTAATACTCATATAAATAAATAAATCCAATGATTTAGAAACCTAAACAAGTCATAATAATCATATAGGTTCATATTATTATTACTATTAGTAGAATATTTTAAATTAAGAAAAATTGCTACTGGTCTAACTTCACAAATAATATTTATTTCATTACATTAAACAAACTAATGTTCTGAAATATATTTTAATAACCAATCCCATTAATAACAATACCGATATATTAATTATAATCTGCGGATCAAAAAGCATCATACTTAATCAGTAAACCATTCATTATCGGTATCAAAGGAACTTTCAATCACAACAAATAATGAACTTTGACTAATATTGCATTGAATCATAGATAAATACTTTGTTGCAAACATAAATATTAAAATAGCATTCACTAACAATATCTGTGAGATTATAAAACTATGAAATTGAACAGGATGAACAAAATTAAAATATAAAACAAGCAAGCGTACTGCTTACATTCCTTAATGATTATACCACGACCTGCCTATTCCTCCTTTTCTCCTCTTTTTACCTCATCTATATATATAAAAATGGATTGCTGTTCCTTAGTCTCGCTAAAACTCGAGAACGGCTAAACCGATTTTGCTAATTTTAGTCTTGAAAAACTCCTGGAAGTCCAGGGAAGGTTTAAAAGGTAAGAAAAATTGGAATAATTGCCGGGAAAACCCTAAAAACAGCCCTTTTCTATTTCCCATACAAACGGTTTTTTTGACATTAGATTTGACAACTAACGAATATGTCAATCATTCTGTTTGATTGAAACAGGAAAAACCTGATTATTTATGGCCTCTCAGACGGAATAGAGTTTGATTGGTCAGCTTCTTCTTCTACCTGGCAATTTCCCAGCTATAGCCAGGGTCTGCCTTACATGTTTGTGAATAGTTTTGGCTATTTATTTTTACGACCGGCCGCCTGCCAGACATCAACATTCTCTTTGGGAATGAACATAAATCAGTGATGTCTAAATACTCTTAGAAAGTACATATGACTCGGAAAAATCACATTGGTACTTGCCCGGGCCAGGATCGAACCCTTTTACCACTAGGCCACCACTGCCTGGTCAGCTATACCTACATATTTTACTCTTGACCAAACTAACGCGGACGAAGTCGCGGGCAAAAACTAGTTTTAAATAAAATTAAATACGGACGTATAGTTTAACAGGATTTCCGAATTAAATTATAAAAATTATTGAATTGAAAGTCCCTTTAAATAATAAATATAATATTAAAATGCCATTAAAAAAAGTATTTAAATTAAGTCAGGTGAATTGAGTTCTTTCTCTGTTTTGCTCTTTATTTTATAACAAATTAGTACAGGAGCCAAAGAATTTATTTAAGTCCCGGATAATATTTTATAGGATATTCCTTTTATCCGGTTAAGTACGTCTCTAAATATGAGCCCCAAAAATATGGAGACACGTCAAGGGCAAGGGCTGTGATTAGTAAAAAGAATTGACGATCAGAATTTTTCTAGCGCGTCATTTTAAGGTAGGGTGAATTAATTACAAGCAGAAAAGTGTATACACACCACTTGCGTGACAATTTAAGGGTAAGGTGTTTTTTAACCTGTCGACAAAAATTAAGTTATATGTATGGATTAAGTTTATGAATATTTACTTTGAATTAAATTTTTTCCGTGAAAATACTTTGCGAAATAAGGAATTTATTTCACATAAGAAACATCAAAAATGAAATGTATTAGGATATCGTCGGGACAAACCGGTTAACCGAAAATTCCAAACAACATACGATAACATTAAACTATTTTATTTTCTTTCATTAGCACTTTTTTATATTGTCTACGTATACAAGTGTTGTATTTAAACTTTTCATTGGCTTGTTAGTTTCTGACTTCATAAAATAAACAGGTTTAATGAAGTATTTTTTATCAGATAATTTGGATGCAACTCTAGGACATAATGATTTAGCAAATACATACCATTATCTCACACGTTTTAGTAATACAAAATATCTAAATTGAAATAAATATTGCATATCTAGTCATAATCGAGAGCTTCCGATACATGCAAGCCATCAGATCATTGAATGAGGGATTTTATAAGTTCACGTAAAATATCCTCCTAGAAAACCTTTTTTTATCATTTTCAATCACTATGTAGTCAATTTCTTTCATCATATCAAAATCAAATTTACAAGTATATTATAAAAAATATTCGTATCTTGGATGCTATATGATCATCATACATACAATATCACAGGCAATCGCTTATTTTGTAGCAAAGTTTTTATATTTTTCAAAATTTTTACACTCTTTCCCCACCAATGAAAAGGTATATATTATTCATATTGTTTTCTTTTATTACCTAAGCTTCCTAACCGAATAGGTCTCTCTAACGCTCGAGTAAATCCACATTTAGCATCGTACGCTCCAATACGGAAGCGAATGATCATAAAACTCACTCATTGAAACCGATTTGTACGGTTACAGGCTTACAATTTTCGTAGTTAAATAAAATTAAATCAACCAAAATCGCTGCCTATTAGTTATAATATTAACCTTATATTCTACTTTTCCATAATTTATAAATTATTTCGTTATTTTCGTTAATTAAAGTCACTATTTTGGAAACATAACGAAAATTTAACTTTTAATAACAACGTTGTTTCCTAATAAATTGTTTGCATCTGACAACGATATATTCAAAATTAGTTTTATGGTCACAATTCACATGAATTTAAGAGTTAGGTTACTGCTACCATAAAATCAAAATATTTTTTATCTGTGTCTTGTATTTTGTTTTACTAAAAAACTAAACTATGTTCATTTACACAACGAACATCGCAACACATTGAGCACACATTTATTTATAATAATAGTAATTGACGTATTGATTTAATACGATAACTGTCAAACCGAGCGGCACAATTACCATTCAATAGAAATCAAATTATCATGTCTTTAGCATAATAGTAATGTCTCTTTAGAAAGTTCCAAGTTGAAACGCAAATGTGTCAAATTACTTCCAAAGACGTTATATTATTATTCCGTGCCTGATATTCCAATTACAGGAATATTATAATAAACAGAAGCATGAATCTGATGATGAATTCAAATCTCCACTTTAATATAAGTAGGTACAATAGAAAATTGATCAGACAAAAGCAAATCTAAATATTTTTTAGTAGAATCCTTAGTATTAATTTTATATTGTATTATATTTTATAGAGTATAATGTACAATATTAACGTAAAAGTTAATTCGAACAAGTCAATTTTAATTCAATATTATTTCTAAAAGTTTAAGAGTGTACGTAACTGACACAACAAATATGTCAATGTTCCATTTATTATTAAGTCAACATTCGTCAATAATCCTACTTAAGAATTCTCCGGAGTAATAGATATTGTAGAATATACTTCTGTTCTTGTGATGTTTATTTAGGATTAGAGCTTGGTTTCTTTAGACGATACGGTTGAGGAGGACAAGACGCTGGGATATTCGTTTGGTAATCAAAATAATAGAATCGAAATAGTTACTAATAATAACGAAATTTACAACCCATAACCAGGACTTTTTGTAATGAAATAATTTACCATCACGTGTAATATTGAATAATAAGTTATGAGTAAACATATTACATATATACATTGTCATTGAAAATATTTGTTATATAATAACATTTTGTTCATACTTTATTTTAGTGCTTATACTAGTACATTATGGTCAGGACATTATATGTGTCATTAAAACTATTACATATTGCTTGTATTATTACTCGATAAATATGGTGAATGATAGTGAATTAACTTGAGTAGAATGGATTTAGAATTACAATTATATATAAAGGATTGTCATCATATAAAATGACAAGAATGTAATGTGATATTGTGTCTGATTATATACATAAAGCAATAATAAACTATTTGGTTTAATGAAAAGTAAAATATCACGAGTGTACTGAACAAAATAATAACTTTTTACGTAAGGATATGGTTTTTTAAAATAAATTAGCAAAATTTCATACAACCAGTGACTCCAATAATACATCTGACAGTATGTCTATTAGGATTGACAGTGAAAACGCGTGTTGTCATCACATCAAAAACTGAAGATATCTCACATCAAAAATACTTGAGGTAACTTTCAGTTTTACGAAATAGAGGATTTACTTGGACAGTGGAGGTAAGTGGAGTGGAGGTTGAAGCTCCTCTTCCTGCAACGCGATGGACCCGGCACCCACACGGTTATTTCATGGAATTCTGAGTGGTTTCGTCTGTGTCTCTTCAGTGAGTACCGCTTATTCAAAACTCGACGTTTAATTTTGGGCAGTTGTGCTACATACACAGAGAATGTTTGTTATATTCAAATATATCATCATAACAAAAGTCATTTTTTGCAGGCTTAGAAATTTTCAAACCTCATACATGAATGTATTAAATCGTTTGCCAACGGACTAGAAATAATTTTTACAGCAAAAAACTTAATCCTTTGAACGTCAAACCTTAGAATTTGCTCGAAAAAAATGTATGTAGCTGGTTTTGAAATTTTTTGTGCAATTCAGGAGTATATTTTAAAATTGCTGTTGGTAAAAATATTCTCAAAAATAACATGCACACAATTATGTTATAATAATATATGAAAATTACAATCAGGTTTGTAAACGTTAAATTACCTTTTACTGTATTGAAATCTTTTACAGTTTATGATTTTTATCAAAGCAACATAAAATCAATTTAGAATATGCCATCTGTTTTACTTTTAGATTTTAGAAATTATTTGAATAAATGTTTATTTTATCCCAATCTCCATATTTCCTACTTTACCGAAACGGCGAGTTCTGATTATATTAAAACATAATATGTAATATAAATTGTAATGTTGTTTAAAGAGATATTTATTTTGAAATATTTATTGTTTCTGTTTGTTTTTTATTTATTCAGATACATTTATTACTAATTAGCTGATTATAAAGTTAACATAGTGCTATCAGGGTTTTTGGTTTATTTTTATTTTATCAATTACTTTATGATCACTCATTTTATCGCCTACATTGAATTACCAATTCTCATAATGATTTTTTGTCTCATTGAAGATAAGGCATTTTTTTTAATTGACAATTATATAAAACTAACTAAATAATACCAAAATGACAAAGTAATAGCAAGACGAATACTGGATTACACAAATACAATAAAAATATACGGACACTGCATTTATGTGTATAACTATGTTGATGTAGTGTTTCCTAAAGCCATTTTATATTCAGGTTTCTTCATATATAATAAGTCTAAGTGATAGAATAAGTCGTAAATGAAGTTTTTAATTGCGTAGTAAAACGCAGATGTTCATATATATTTTGTTCATTGGTAGCTTATCAAATGATTCTAGCAATGAAAAAGCCGGTATTTTCTTAAAAAATCACCCCAGTATTTTTATTTTATTTTATTGAAATCATTATGAATTCATTACCAGTATAATATGTATTTTTTTTCAATTGAGTTTACTTTATTAAACCTTACTTAAATTATTTTATTTCCAAATAGATATACAATCGTTTTGTAAATTTGATCATTCTTTATATTATTTTTACTATGTGAATATCATTTTAAAATATAGTTTAAAATAATATTATTATTATTAAACATTTCATTTCAAGTAATAAAATCAATCTTCATCCTTTATTCTCTTTCTGATTCTCCAAAGAATGCTGTCGAATGAGACTTAATAATAAATGGGACGCAGTATGTACGGTCTGCATGATCAACTTTATGTGATATAACGCTTCAAGCTATATTTTTACACTGTCCGGAATATTACGTCATAATACATGACTCTCGAGAATTCATATCTGAAGAGATATATTTTTATTTTATATTTAAATAGTTATATTTTTCTTATATTATTAAAAAATAATATATACTCTGCATAACAGTTCTATTTGGTATGACTTCGATACAGATAGTAGACTATGCTATGCTATATACTATAGACTTGGTTATTTAATTTTTTAAGCACGGTACCTACTTATTTTCCTGTAATTTCAATTGCAGTGTTCGTAACACTGTAACCTTATACTCAATATTCCCCTCCACTCTTCTTGTTAACCTACAAACCCCTTTAAGTAATAGTTGTGCTTCTTATATGTTATACATCAAACTGAAGCTGAGGAAGTGTTTTTCCACTTGAATCCCTTCGTAATCTTCCTCTGTCCATCACACTGTCAGTCCCATATCATTAAACTTGCTAACCACAAGCCGAATTAGTTGTGTATATACATTTTTATCGCATTTATATTTTATTCCTTATTTTATACAGTAATTTTATGTTTATTTGTTAAACCTATTTAAGGATTTTACATTTTCAGTAAATTTCGCTAATTATAAGAAGATATAAAATGAGCAACACAAATTGAAAAACAACTACATATATATTACGATTTAAATAAGGTTTATTAATTTTATATTCGATTTTTATCTCGCGAAACTTATATTTTATCCTTGATATATCACCGTCAATTGAAAAATAATAGCTATCATTAAATATTAAATAATAATATAAGAAAAAAGGCTATTAAATGATATTCGGCAAGGATATCACATTCAAAATTTTATTTCTCCTTAAACGTCTATGACGAAGATCTCTTTTATTTCATCGTTATCAAAGCGTGTCTGTCTTTGTAAGTTGAAGATAACTTTTAATGAAACTCAAAGCATATGTTTTCGTGTAGAACAAGCCTTTTGATTCTAAGTGATGAAACTTTTCTTTGAACTTTTTTGAGCGTCAAAAGAAATGTGTCAGAACTTTGAACAAGGTTTAGCGTTGATCTGATAAAAGGAATAGTTTTATTTTACTTTGCAACTTTATTATTTAACATACTCTTAAAACTAATCAGTTGTAATGTCAGTTGGCTTGATTAATATATTTGTAAAGATATCCAATAACTTTAAGCTGTTGTTAAAAATACATATAACAAATAGTACTATACTATTTGTTGAACTTAAAATAAATAAGGTAAGACTAAAGTTATTGCAAGAATTTTAATCCATACCAATTATTCAACATGTCTTAAGCGATTTTCTTTTTTTAATACTATGCAGAAAACCAGACCGGTACATTTTTTGGCCTTGCTTTTGCCTTATTAACCCCAACTAGTATAATATGAAGTCAAAAACATCCTTACTATTAAATATCTTTAGTTAGACTATCACCCAATTTTCAAATTTAATTAAAATCACAAACCAACCTCCTATAACACAACATTTCATTCGTAGCTTGGCGTTTACTGGATAACAATAAATTATTTACAAGCTATACTTTGGATATTTATTTGCACAAACGTATCTTAAATACAATATGCCATCCAAATGGTTTCATTATTTCTGGAAGAAGAAGGAAAAAACATACAAATTCTAGGTTTCCATTAAAAGGATATTATTTGAAAATGCTTGACTATTTACTAGGATCATACACGAATCAGTTATCTTTAGTAAAAATCTATTGTAATTTTATATTACCTAATAATTTCGTTAAAAAGGTGAGTCCATTCAAATTCTAAATAAATAATTTAATCAAGAACATACGAACTATGCATTCGAGTTAAAAGGATTATTTAATGTTTCTGTGAAAGACTTTACCTTATAGTCAAATTCAAATTCTATCTAAGAGTTAAAAATTAATTAGAAAACTTAATAGTTCACGTATAGTTTTTTGTACAAAATGTGCAATTTTTCAAATAAGGACAAAATTCGAATGACTTATGAATGATAAATGTAATATTTATCTATTTCATTTCCCCCTATCAAATATGTCATAAAACTTCTGACAAGTTCATAACTCTGTTAAACTCATTACCTCTGCGTTCAAGTATAGAATATGAAGGAGCACATTACTTCAAGATCCACCGAGATGTTTCTTTCAACGAGGTGGTTACAGACAGCTTTAGTTATTGTGCAGTCTACGAGGAACTTCTGAAAATCTTGACCTACTTGAAAAGCAAGTAATTTTTGCTTGGAGAAGATAATGGTTTGTTATTACTAAACTAAGCTACACGTTCATTGATTAAAAAAGGCTCAACTGTAAATACACATGTATATGAAGAAAAATTTAAATATAAAAGAAGTTAAGAAAAATTAAATAAAATACTTATTTATATCACTGTTACAATAACTTTTTATCACTGACATAACAAAAGTGTACTAATATGAAATTACTGTACTCTATTCTTAAACATGAAAATTCAGAAACAAAACGAATTAATAAAAATATAAATGGAATTAAAATGTACATATTTATTATTGAACTTATAAGACGTGATAACCAAGATTAAAAACTTATTAACATATACTAAAGACATACAATGCAATATACATATGAAGAGTTGAAATACATGAGGCACCTGCTTAATTCTGGGTGCGCTTTATACACAATGATTTGTCTACAAACTACAAAGTTCCCTTCTAAGCTGAGCTATATTTCTGATATTTGATAATACAGATCTTATATATTGCTAACATTTATCTTCAATATACAATCAGCATTCTGTTACATTTTTATTACATATACATATATAGATTAGAACATTTGGAAGTTTGTCTGATACATTTTGTCCGTGGGTTCGTCCGGTGCTTTATGACATTTCTGCTAGGCTTTAAATAAACTATTAGTTTCTAGATCCCCATCTGTGCTCTGCGGTATTGAATTGTATAATAAGATCATTATCGTAAGACAAAGTTGGCCTTGACTATATAAATGAGATCATAATAGTACATATAATATAAATAATAGTTAGTCACTTCACCAAATACTTCTATTTAAAAAATTATTAATATAATAAAAATGTAGGTATATCATGCTTTGATTTTAATGTTCTTTATTATACGGGTAAGATCTTAAGTCCTTACAATGATTGTAATTGTGATAATGGCTTAAGATTATTATCTACAACAATTCCAATACTATAGTATATTTATATAACACCAGTAATTCTGTTAATTAATTTCATATTCTACTCATCAAGCTCAAGACAGAACAAGTTACTACGTTTCCATCTAATATCTCTTACCCATATCAAACAAATTCTTAGTACTTTAAATACAAGTGTCCGGAACACTGATTAAATAATTTATAAAAAAAACATGTAGTGTTATTAAAATGTTGTTGTTGTTTTTATTTTACTTAACCTTGCATAAAATCTTCATCAAAATCAAAAATCATATATAGTCATTGGCCTCTCTTAACTCATTTTCAACGGGGCCTTTGAGAAATATAAATTCAATAATAATTATTCATAATCACATTGTATTAATTCAAACCGTTGCTCTATTATTATTTTAATATCAAGTTTGCACCAACTTTTCTCTTTAAACTAAAAACAAAACAATAGCTATTATTCTCAAGATTCTTAGCACACTATAAACCTCATTAAGAATAATAATTGTTTTTACTCTTCTATACAACTTGTATTTTAAAGTATATCCAGCTTTTCAAATAGTAAGTTTAATTATAGAAACAAATTTCCTAACATTACTTGCATAGTCTGATATTAATAGACAGTAAACGTCAAAATGAAAACGATATTGATTCTTTTATTTACATAAATCGATTAATATCACGAATAATACATAAAACATGCTAATTTTAAAAGATTTTAAAACGAAATACGAATAACGCAATCACTGAATATTTTTTCCTACGAAATAGTAATGAAAAATGCGAATAGAATATAAGGCAGTATAAGACAATATATTATAATTTCTACGTAAACAGATTTATGATAAAAGACAGAAAAATAATCTATACTAATATTATAAAGCTGAAGAGTTTGTTTGTTTGTTTGTTTGTTTGAAAGCGCTAATCTCCGAAACTACTGGTTAGAATTGAATAATTCTTTTTGTGTTGAATGGTCCAGTTATCGAGTAAGGCTGTGAGCTATATAACATCACGCTACAACCAATAGGAGCAAAGATATAGTGGTAAATGTGTAAAAAACGAGAGAAATTATTTCATCTTTGAAGCCTTCCGTTACGTGCGCCGTGAAAACGGTTCAAGATACACAAAAGATATGTATTAAAGAATAATAGCTCTTTTAATGATCTAAAAAACAGTCCGGGACAGTATATGTCTATCTTTTAAGATTAACTCACAAAAACCGTTTTTATGGTACCTAATTTTGTCGAAATAATTTGTTTAAGTTGTATCAAAATAATAATATAAATCTTTATTCACATAAACAAATAAATATGTTGTTGGTTAAGAGTCCTTCATTATTAATAAAAAAAACATAGGTTTCATCCTGAAAATTCTACGGGAACTCGACCATTCCGAAAACCCCGCAAGAACGGGAACTATATGGGAAGAACCAAAAATCTGTCGGAAGTAACTATTCCACGCGGACGAAGCCGCGGCAAAAGCTAGTATAAGATATTATAGGAAAATCAGTCTTAAGAATTAGGAAATCAAGACTGAATGAAAAATAAGAAATGAAGAACAAAGGTATCTTGCTTATTTTAAAAATAGTATATTTTTTTACCAGTACATATCTGTAATGAACCTCCTCTTTATTATCTTCTAATAAAATATGAACAGTTGTGATGAGGACCCAAAAATATTTATAATGGACTGGTGAAGACTGTTATAACATCACACAGAAAATTAATAAACCGTCAAAGTTTTTATACAAAATATGACCAAATACACCCTCAGTACAACTTAGTGAAATTCTTGCGTTAACATATATTTACCCGTTAAATAACAAGGAAGCTTTTACGCCTAACTTTGTTTTTCCAAAGGATTACTTCGTTTGCATGAACATTCACAGAGCTGAGTGGTTAAAGTTGTGTTCTTTGAAAGTTCTCGTAAATGCTTAACAAGTTAGTTTGTGATTGAGAACAAACATTAAGATAATATTAACTTCATAATCACGAACATGTAACCTTCATTCATTAACAATATTATTCCTACTGAACTTTTGTTTCAAAGAAAATAGTTATGATTTTTTAAAATTTATTTTAAGTGGCTCTCACTCGAATATAAACAAAAGTAAAGTGGAATAAACTTAATAGTTTAAATTAATGACAGGCACTTAAGTACGTGTTTTTGAGTCAATTACCTAGACAAGGTCGAAAAAAAATAATAAAAATGTTGAAACCTTATACCCAGGACTACGATTTGATGTACGTTTTTAGAAACCAAGGACTTACTTTGACGTCATCTAGTACTATTATTATGATAATAATGAAAGAGACTAGTTTTAATATAACATAGATACAAATAGACGAATGAGGACGCTATAAAAATGTATAAACTATAACTATTTAAGGTTATCAACAAAATAGTTAAACGAATGTTTACAATCTAATTTAAATCACTAATCTGTAAATTAACTTTGTTTTAGTAAACCCAAGATTTATTGTCATATATTTAAAGAGCCGTAATAAGATAAATAAGCTTTGATTTTCGACTTATAAAATAATACGTTAGTGTAGTTATAACTGTGGCCTACAGCCCAGTTTTGTTTCTTAAACCATTTTCAAATATCATCATTTAGTATAGAGATGTTGAAATTTTAGGTAACGATTTTTATAAGCACTATGACGTATTTACTGGCACTTAAAAAAAAGCTTTGTTAATATCAATGAGTGGCTTATAAAAATTCTCTCATCAACTAGACACTTTGATAATTTTTGAAATAAAATCTAAGGTGGTAGAGCCTAGCTGTAGTCAGTTACTACAGCTCGAACATGGGCTGGCTCAACCGGGGAAGTACCACCCTCTCACAGAAGATCGGCGTGAAGTAGCCTTTAGTGGCTGCGTTTCGTCTGATGAGTGAGAGAGCCGGTTGCCCTTTCCCTATTCCTACCCTTTCCTTTCCTTATTCCCACCCCTCCCTATCCCCAAAAAACAAGGTTGGCAACGCATCCGCAACAAAATGTTGCGGATGTCCATGGGCGACGGTAACCACCTTCCATCAAGTGGGCCGTCTGCTCGTTTGCCACCTTTCACATAAAAAAAAAAAAAAAAAAATGTATGTATGTATTTTATAGAGTTTACTCTCTTTAATGATTTTAGATTTTTTTGGAATTATTTTTATTTTAACATAGATTTAAGTATTATACTGTATTAAAAATATTTACAAATATAAGGGAAATTTGCAAGAAAAACTTAACTAGTAACGTTTTCGTATGAAGACCATATTAATTTTTAAGGGGTAGTTAGAAAAAATTCAGATTCTAATCCTGTTTTCGCCTATGTATATATGAATTTATGTTTTCATAGAAATATCTTGTTATTTTTATGATTCAAATATATTAAACATCTTAACTACATATATCATAATTTTAATGTTGAATTTTAATGAATCTCGTTGCACTTGTCGCCTTAATTATATTTGGGAAATTTTTAATCTGAAATAGCCGAGCATCACGGCATCGCGTGCTGGTAATGTAATGTGCTCAAATGTTCAAGACACATTACACTGATATATTTGAGTCAAAGAAACTAAACGGATGCTTCAGTCACAGTAATCTAAACGTTGTATTTTCCTTCATCAGAATAAGAAATATATATTACTGTGTGTTTACTATCAATGTTATACAAATTAAATCAAGTTTCCTGTATGAATTCAATGTATGTGATTTAATCTTTGTATTCATAATGAAAACATAATATTCAACAACGTTACAGTTCACACTTCACAGCACGCAACTCTATTATGTTCAACTGAAAATCACACACAAATATCTACATCTCCACTCGAACTTATTCTGGTTTTTTTACATCATTGCGTTATTTTGTGTTTTTCATTTCAAATTCTATAACTTTATTTGAATATACTTTGAATAATTAATTAATTTCGTATACAAACTGTAAATACTTTTACATCATGAATGTTTTATTTAATCTGTATTTTGATAATATAAGTAACAATGACAACATTTAATTTATCATAGTTTCTTTTAGAACTTTCTTTAAAAATAATATTTCTAAAAACAAACTAAATCAACAACTTAACGCACGATTAAGTTAAATGGTTTTTGGTGTGAATTTTTGACTTCAAAAATTACTTGTAACCACCAAACCGATATCAAATACGTAATATATAACAGAGCCAGCGTTGGTAGTGACAGCGTACAAAACAGTAACTTCTTATTTCCGTTTGCAGTTCGTTTGTGGCCGATATATTTTTGTCATTTTACATTTTCACATCCAACATACATTCATGTATTACAAACAATAGAATGTCCATCTTAGTAAGACTTTTAAAACTGTCATTTTTTGAATTCCTCTACATTAAATCGACTCCATATTTATTTACCAAAGGGAATAAGTCATCATTTTTCGGATATGACAATTTTTATGCAGTTCGATTAGTTTTAGGTAGATCTTGAATTTTAATCAAGAAAATAAATAAGTCAGTTCATTTGCCGATTAAATGTAGAGACTACTTTTTTTCTGTCATTTATAAAAAGGAATAAGTCAATGACTTATTCCTTTTCGTTACTTTATTGACAAAACCGTTATCACATAATGATAAGTTTAAGCCAGGCTCTTCAGGCGGATCGATAAAATTGTACACTGCTTCACAGGGCGAGGGCACTAATTTCTGCCAAAGGATCGGTCGTTTGGTACTGTGAAAAAAGTTTTAAAACAAAGAGATAGGTATTATTTGCCTAAGGAGGTGTGTGAATTCATATGCAATAACTACAAAAAATTCACAATATCTATGTTTGACACTAATGACATTCTAGATTTTAAAAATGGTGGTCCAAATTTTATAATAGAGATGCTTTTTATATAACATTTTTATATAAGCATAATTATTTACAATACAGATATACAGAAAAAATCTCTACATTAATATATTCATATATGTTCAAACTAACTGTTTAGATAAAAAATAATATACTTACTCGTACCTAAGGTTTTTTTATATAAACATATTTTTGCCCTTCCTGTAAAATTAGGTATGCCTGACTTAGTCCCTTTAGTAAATAACCGATTCATGTAGATAACTAACTAATATTATAAAATATATTTATTAATATATAATATTATATACCAATACTTATATATTAATTATCTGCGGATCAAAAAGCATCATTCTTAATCAGTAAACCATTCATTATCGGTATCAAAGAAACTTTCAATCATAACGAATAATGAACTTTGACTAATATTTTGTTGCAAACATAAATATTAAAACAGCAAATGATAATTTTTGTGAAGGTATTAAACTATGATTAAACAAGATGAAGACATTTACTTCTCGTCTGCCCGTGATCACGGTTGCTATACAGTAACGGAAACGTTAGTATGTAGTTTTTACCACAAAAAAATTCGCGTAGTACATCCGAAAAATATTAGTTTCATTTAAGATGAAAACATTTAAAACCTACCTCGTACTTTTTCTCTCTAAAATAAAATTTAATTAAAAGAAAAAATGAAATACGAATGCTTTGCAGCTGCAAGATTCAATCAAAGTTACAATTGCTAGTTCATTAAAGTTAAGAACTAACGAGTATTATTTTATCTTAATATTATTTTCAGATTAATAAATTATAGGCTTAATTAATTGTTGCAATTATAATTCCATTTTCTACTTTTGTCGAATGCGATTTAATAATAAATGGGACGTAGTACGATCTGCATTATATATTTTATGTGATGTAACACTTCAAGATATATTTTTACACTGTCTGTAATATTACATCATAATATACGACTCTCAAGAATCCATATATAAAGAGATATGTAGAAATTTAAATGTAACATTGCTGGCCGATGGCTATGATAATATGTTATGACATTTGTTATAATATTTTTCTTATATTTCAAACTTAAATTAGGAATATCATATATGACTGTATTGTGAATATGATGAATTGATGATCAAAGATGAATTATAGTTTAAGAACTTAATGTTTAGGTCAACTCTTAGGACGCCACAGTTTCACGCATTGTTCGTAATTGTTGTGATATGTGCCGTGTAATTAATTTTCGTTTGTCAATTAGAAAAGGAGACGAGTAAATAGCACAGGTGGAGTCTGTTCACAAACAAAATGTATGTATGTACATGTTGGCACATGACAGGAGAGGCATTGAACCATTGTCAATATAACAAGCGCAGCAGGATACATCGTACAGAAACTTGAATCAGAAAGTCACAGTGGAGAATATGACATACTGTTTATTACATGTACACTTATGATAAAAAACAAATGAGTACATTCCAAAATGTATGAATAGTTAATTGTATATAATTAATTGTTAAATATTTTTGTGTGGAAGTCTATTTTAGTTTTGTCCAGCATTCCAGTTTGATCGATAGAAAAAAGAACTTGTCTATAAAGAATCTACTTTCCAAACAAAGTAAATGTTACAAATATCTTTGTTACAGTAAATAAAATGCATTTTATATATGGAAGTTATATAAACCAAAAACATGTAGTACTATAAAATGATATAGAAATTTCATAGAAAAAATATTACATGCAACAAACAGCTTTAGAATTGACCTGTGTGGTAAGTATTACCTATTGTTCGAATTCCCTAGCAGCCCTCTACGATTGCTTTGTATCCAGAACGCTTTGTGTGACAAGTTATAATTGGAAGATCCACGTTACAGGCTACGTGACAGCTTTGTTTTATACATACCTATATCATGTAGTACATTTTACTATGAAAAGTTTAAAGGAAAAGGAAAATATAAATACTTACAATGGAAACCATTTATTGGAGCTAAATTTTTAACATTGATTCCAAAGAAGATTATGAATCGGATAGATGGTTAAAATAATTTACTTAAATTAGAATTTTATTTATAATTTGTCAACAAATAAAAGTTGTATATAATTTCAAAAATGTATAAGCGGTCCAAAAGTATAAAACTTTGTGAGAAGAAGAAAATGGATTTTAGCAAAAATACCGGAAGTAAATAAAGATGAAGAGTATTTTAAATGGAAAGCCGAGATTACATTAGATACAGGGAACTTTTATTTTAAATAAATGTTTTATTATTTAAAAATAGTATATACACCTCATAACAGATGTATTTTGTATAACTTCGAAACAGATGATAGATTATGCTGCCACTTTGTTATTAAATTTTTTAAGCACATTATTTTTTCCTGAAAATTCAATTCCAGTGTTTGTAGCACTGTCATTGTCACTGTAACCTTATTCTCAATATGCCTTTCCACTCTTCTTGTTAGCCTACAAACCCCTTTAAGTAATACTTGTGCTTCTTATATGTTATATATCAAACTGAAGCTGAGGAAGTGTTTTTCCACTCGAATCCCTTCGTAATCTTCCTCTGTCCATCACACTGTCAGTCCCATATCATTAAACTTGCCAACCACGAGCCGAATAAGTTTTGTATTTACATTTTTATCGCATTTATAATTTATTCAGTATATTTTTATTCTATGTTGCTAAGAGTAGCAGTTATAATTATTTAATTTAATTGTTTATTTAATTTAAGAGATGAACCTTCTCAGCATTACAAGGATTCACCGTGCGGGTGCCGGGTACATCGTTGTACATTATTTTCTGATTTAACTAACGTATTTGTATTTTGTTTTTATCCAGCGAGACTTACATTTTATCATTGAGACATCAATCAGAAAACCAATATACATTAGAAAAGCGCAAAATAATAGTTTCTTCTAAATATTAAATAATACTATTTAAATACATAATAAGGAATTATTTTCTTCTTCAGTTTTAAAATCAAAACCAACTTTTTGTCAGTTAGTGACTTCTTTTACTTAAGGTACTGTAGATCAATTTTAAATTTCCTCCTGCAATAAATATCAATCGAATAGAAATTATATTGTCGTTGAATTTCATGCAACCAAATAAAACGTACCTAATATTTTTTCAATTACATACTTATCAAATCTTATTTTCATTCAATCTAAAATGCTAAAACGGCGAATATTCTTAAACATTCGATATTAATATTTCTTACTTCCCATAGTTAACTGCTTTAAGAAAATAATATATCAATATCATTACACGAGTAACTAGTAAATTAAGAGAAATAACCATTAAATTACATTCGGTAAGAATATCACATTCATGATTTCTTCTCCTTAAACGACCATGACGAAGATCTCTTTATTTCATCGTTATCAAAGCGTGTCTGTCTTTGTAAGTCGAAGATAATTTTTAATGAAACTCAAAGTATGTATACGTTTTCGTGTAGAACAAGCCTTTTGATTCCAAGTGATCTAACTTTTCTTTGAACTTGTCTGCGCGTCAAAGAAAAAGTGTCAGAACTTTGAACAAGATTTAGTGTGGACCTGGTAAAGGAAATAGATATATTTTACTTTGCAACTTTCTTATTTAACACACGCTTAAAACTAATCAGTAGTAATGAAAACACACAAATCCTAAGTTTTAATTAAAAGTATTTCCCAATAAGGCGATTATTTGAAAATGCTTAACTATTTACTAGGTTCATCATCGAATTCGTTTTTTTTATCTATCTAAGACTTTAGCGTATAATCAATATCACAATTGTATCTATGAGTTGAAAATTAATTACAAAACTTACTTTTTCACGTATAGTTTTCTGTACATAATGTGCAATTTTTCAAATAGGTATAAAATTCGAATGACTTATGAATGATAAATGTAATGTTTATGTATTTCATTTCCATCAATTAACTATATCATAAAACTTCTGCCAAGTTCATAACTCTGCTAAACTCATTAGCTCTGCGTTTAAGTATAGAATATGAAGGATCACAGCCCTTGAAGATCCACCGAGACGTTTCTTTCAACGAGGTGGTTAAAGACAGCTTTAGGTATAATGCAGTCTACGAGGAACTTCTGTAAATCTTGACCTATTTGAGAAAGCAAGTAATTTCTGCTAAGAGAAGATAATTGTTTGTTATTACTAAACTTAGCTACAGATATACTGATAAAAAAGGGCTTAGCTGTAAATGCTCACGTAGTTATATAAAGAAAAATTAAAATATTCATTTCTTAAACATGAAAATTCAGAAATAAAACGAATTAATTAAAATATAAATGGTATTTATTTATAAAACCTATTAATCTTATTTAAAAACGAATTAACATACACTTAAGAGATACAATACTATATATGAATAGTTGAAATATATAAGGCAGCTGCTTCTGGGCTCGCTTTATATACAAAGCTTTGTGTACAACCTACAAAAGTCACTCCTAAGCTGAGCTATATTTATTATAATTGATAATATAGACCTCAGAGGTAAAAAAAATAAAAAAAAACAATTACATTTAATATCTGATTACATTAAAATAATTTGTAATTGCAATTTCCGTTGGAATATACTTTCAGTAATATAGAAATTTCAATACACTAACGAATTAATATAATTAATAAATGTGTTTATTGAAATTGACATAATTTTTTTATTTATGGCCCGATTGATATGAAAAACATTACATATTAAGGGAAGCTTATCACATATATTGGTAAAAAACACATCCTTATCGAATAAACCGTTTGTGAGATAAGCGAACACAAACCAACAGGCAAGAATTGTAACAATTCTTTTTTTAGTTCCTATATATCTTCAATATACAACCAATCTGTTACATTTTTATTACATACTAGAAGACCTGGCAAACTTCGTATCGCCCTATAATCAAGAAATATCTAATACGTTTTTTTATTTATATTTTTGGAGTTTACCTGTAAGCCATAAATCTCCGTGTTTTGAAGTGCGACAGAATGATTGACATATTACTTAGTCAGTTGTCAAATCTAATGTCAAAAAAAACGTTTGTATGGGAAATAGAAAAGGGCTGTTTTTATGGTTTTCGCAGTAATGAAACAATTTTTTTCAGCTTTTATACCTTTCCTGAACCTCCACGAACATTTCAAGACTAAGATAAGATAAATTCGTTCAGCTGTTCTCGAGTTTTAGCGAGACTAAGGAACAGCAATCCATTTTTACATATGTATATAGAAGAAGAAGATATAGATAAGAGCATTAGCAAGTTTGAGTGATACTTTGTAATACTTTTTAAGAACGTCCAATACTTGACATTTTGTACGTGTGTTCGTCCGTTGCTAAGATAAAATTTATTGACTTTATGACATTTCTGCTTGTCTTGAAATAAAATTAATTTCTAGATCACCGTCTGTGCTTTGAGGTATTGAACTGTATAATAAGATCTTTATTATAAGACTAGTGCCAATTCATCAAATATTTCTATTTAATAAATTATTAATATAATAAATATATATATCTTGCTTTGATTTTAATTTTCATTATTATACGTGAAAGATCTTAAGACCTTGCAATGATGGTTAGTGTGATAATGACTATACTACAGTATATTTATATAACGCCAGTAATTCTGTTAATTATTTTCATATTCTACTCATCAAGCTCAAGTCAGAACAAGTTACTACGTTTTCATCTGATATCGCTTACCCATATCAAATAGATTATAAGACCTTTATATACAAGTGGCCGAAACACTCATCAAATAATTTATAACGAAAACATTATTACAACTGTAGTGTTATTAAAATGTTGTTATTGTTTTTGTTTTACTTAACCTTACAATAACCCTTCAACAAAATTAAAAATCCTAAATAGTCATTGACATTAAGTCAGTGGTAGCCTAGTGGTTAAAAGGCCCGTCTCTCATGGATGAGGGCCCGGATTCGATACAGGCAAGCACCAATGTGATTTTTCCGAGTAATATGTACTTCCTAAGAGTATTTAGACATCACTGATTAATGCATTGATGCGGCTGGTCATAAGAACTATTAGCCAAAACTATTCACAACATGTAAGGCAGACCCTGGCTAAAGCTGGGAAATTGCCAGATAGAAGAAGATGTAGTCATTGACCTCTCTAAATGCATTTTCAATGGGGCTTTGATAAATATAAATTCAATAATTATTCATAATTATAGCTCTATTATTATTTTAATCTCAAGTTTGCACCAAATTTTCTCTTTAAAATAAAAACAAAACAATAGCTATTATTCACAAGTTTTTAAGCACACTATAAACCTCATTAAGAATAATAATTGTTTTTACTCTTCTTTAAAACTTGTATATCAAAGTATATTCAGCTTTTCAAATAGTAAGTTTAATTATATACAAACAAATTTCCTACCATTCCTTGCATAGTCTGATATTAATAGACAGTAAACGACAAAATAAAAACAATATTGATACTTTTATATACATAAATATATTAATTATCACGAACAAATCGAAAAACATGCCAATTTTAAAAGATTTTTAAACAGAATCCGAATAACTTATTCAGTGAAAATATTTTCTTACAAAATAGTAATGAACAATGAGAGTGTAAGGCAGGATAAGACAATATATTATAATTTCTACGTAAACAGATTTATGATAAAATACAGAAAAGTAATATAAGATACTATAGCAAAATGAGTCTTAGGAAATAGGAAAACAAGACTGAATGAAAGATAAGAAATGATGAACAAAGGTATCATGGTTATTTTAAAAATAGTATATTTTTTAACAGTGTCTGTAATGGACTGGTGAAGACCGTTATAACATCACACAGAAAATTAATTAACTGTCAAAGATTTTATACGAAATATGACCAAATACATCCTCAGTACAACTTAGTGAAATTCTTACGTTAACTTATATTTGCCTGTTAAATAACAAGGAAGCTTTCTACCTAACTTTGTTTTTCCAAAGGATTACTTCGTTTGCATGAACATTCACAAAGCTGAGTTGTTAAAGTTATGTACTTTGAAAGTTCTCGTAAATGCATAACAAGTTAGATCAGTGTCTCAATCACAAACATGAAGATTATATTAACTTCATAATCAAGGACATGTAACCTTCATTCATTAACAATATTCCTACTGAACTTTGTTTTCAAAGAAAATTTTTATGATTGTTTTATTTTTATTTTTACGTTATGTACATTTTTAAAAATCCAAGGACTTACTTTAAGGTCATATAGTAATATTATTATGATAATAATGAAAGAGACTAGTTTTAATATAACATAAATAGAAGAAAGAAGACGCTTTAGAAATGTATACTAAATAGTATATCAACAAAATAGTATAACAAAATATAACAATCTAATTTATATCACTAATCTGATAAATTTACTTTGGTTTTAGTAAGCCTAAGATTTCTTATCTTAAATTTAACTAGTCGTAATAAGATAAATAGGCTTTGATTTTCACCGTATATGATTTTAATTAAAATAATAGGGATCTGCAGTTACAACTGTGGACTACTAGCTAATTGTATTTCCTAGACTCGTTTCATATATCTTCGTTTACTATAGAGATGTTAAAATTATTGGTAACGATTTTTAAAACACTATGTGTTTACTTACACGTGAGAAAATTTTGTAAACATAACAATGAGTAGTTAATAAAATTCCCGCATCGACAAGTAATTTTAATAATATGAAAAATGTTTGTTTTTCTATGGTCTTTACTCTCTTCAATGTTTTTAGATTAATTTTGGGATTCTTTTATACGTTAAACGTGGATTAAGGTGTACAGTGTATCAAAAATATTTACAAATATTGGGTACATTTGCAATAAAACTTAAGTAGTAACGTACTGGTATAAAAACCCAAATATGTCATAATATGAATGTTCAATCTTAATGAGTCTTGTTGCACGTGTCGCCTAAATTATACTTGGGTAATTTTTAATCTGAAATAGCCTAGCATCACGGCATCGTGTGCTGGTAATGTGATGTGCTCAAATGTTCAAGACACATTACACTGATATATTTGAGTCAAAGAAACTAAACGGATGCTTCAGGCACAGTAATCTAAACGTTGTACTTTCCTTCATCAGAATAAGAAATATATATTATTGTGTATTTATTATCAATGTTATACAAATTAAATCAAGTTTCCAGTATGAATTCAATGTATGAGATTTAATCTTTGTATTCATAATTAAAACATAATATTCAACACCGTTACAGTTCACACTTCACAGCACTCGACTCTATTATGTTTAACTGAAAATAACACACAAATATCTATCCACAGTACATATATCCTCAGTCGGACTTATTCTGGTTTTTGTTACATCATTGCGTAATTTTATGTTCTTCGTTTCAAATTCATTATTTGAATATATTTCCTTTCAATAATGAATAAAATATTTAATATTCAATAAACAAATCACTTATTTTTATTTTGTATACAAACTGTAAATAGTTTTAAATCACGAATGTTATATTAAATCAATTTTTTGATTATATAAGTAACAAAGACTACATTTAATTTATCATATTGGACTTTTCCTTAAAATAATATTTATAGAAACAGACAAAACCAACAAGTTAACGAACAATATAATTATATATGTCGGCGCAACAACATTTAAAACCCTTATAAGGGGGTAGTTGTTTCATAAGTATTTTATTTTAGAGGGTGAATATCACAAACAAATCACTAACGCCATTACGTTAGTGATTTCTTTAACAAAATTATTTGTTCTAGAGATCATTGTATGGTTTGTATTAAAGAATAGTAAAAGTTAATTCGTAAGGTGATTTGTAATATGTGACGATTATTCATTTAGCAACTTTTAGTAAAAAGGGAACTTAATTAGTAATCAAATCGTAATCAATGCTAATCAATTACAGTATTCTATAAACTGTTAAGTGGCAATATTAAGATTGTATGTTTTAATAATTTATTACTAAAACTAATGTAATGTCTTGTGATTATTTGAATAACTAAGATTATTCGTTACAGTTTAATATTTCAAATTAAAAGAGTAATTGTAATGATTACACAAAAAACCATTTATATTCGCAAACGTTGGCGGAAGACACACAGTAGTCTGAGAGCCGTTCAGGAGGAAGATTATCTAATTACAAGTACTAGTTAAAGTCTGAAATAAAGTAGTGACAGTGTTTGTGAGTGTATTAATAGTTAAATTAAAATGGAACCTGGATAAGCTGACTGTTGAAAACAGTGATTGTGACGGCAGCATTGCTGACGTCACACTTCTTAAATTTTGCTGTTACCATTTTAATAATCAATAATTCAGGGTAGATAAATTATTAGGTGTCGTTCACGTAACAACCTGTGCGAGTGAAGTCCTAACCATGGCTGTTAGTCATTATAAATAGAGGCGAGATTACTGATTACAGATAGACTTGCTGGAGCCGTCGCAGGGATCGAACCTCTTCGAAGTGAGACATCATCCAACTGGCTGTGAGGGCTGTGAGGTTACCTTCGATAACCTCAAGGGCTGACGACATTCGAGAACAAACCGCACTGGTGACGTCAGTTATGCTGACGTCACTCATTTTAAAAACCACGTATTGGCATCTTCTCCGACATCAGAAGTGGGATAGCCCACTTCTGCTCGTCCATCTGACAATAATGGAGGCTTTACCGGAGCAGTAACTGCGGAATTTTTTCTTCACAAATGTTAGAAGACCCGGATATGAAAGTGGGAATCAGAGAATGATACTACAACCTATAACTACTGATTATGAAATCAGAATGAAACTTGGGAGTCTACTCTAAGGAGGCGCAAAGTTATGGACTGGCAATTAGTTAATATCTACATCAACGTGGTCGGAATTACGGGATGTTTTGACTACAGAGAATCGACACTTTATTTTATTTATTAATAGAAAAAGTTATATTTTTATTACGTAACTATAATAATACTAACGATATTGTTTTTTTTTTTACAGTGTTATAAGCGTTGGTACCATGGAAACGTGTAACAAAAGCCTAATTCCGAAAGACGTCCACTGCAAGACACAGGCCTTCCCAAGGATCTCCACGACGACCGGTCTTGTGCCACCCGCATCCAGCGGATTCCCGCGACCTTTACCAGATCGTCGGTCCACTTGTTGGGGACCTACCCACACTGCGTCTTCCGGTTCGTGGTCGCCACTCAAGAACCAGTTGGCCCCATCGGGTATCGGTTCTACGAGCGATGTGCCTTGCCTACTGCCAATTAATTGTTGCAATTATTTGGCATATAATGCTCTGTAAGATTGGTAGCTTTGGTACTCCTTACGAATCACACGAGTATTTGATAAAACCATTTGGATTTAGCAACGCGATTTTGGAATGTTAACATAGTATCACCAAAGCCATGGCTCATCTCTTGACTCTACAGGAATAAGTTTGCCAGGCTTAGGTTAATGATGTGTTATCAAAATATAAACTTTAAATAATTATATAAGGGTGATAATGAATTGAACGTTTGTTACTTGAGAAAACAGTTTTCTTTAAATGTTTCATTAAGTATTAAGTGTCCAGCCTTGTCTACACTTGCCGGCTGTTTTAGACGTTATATTCTCATATTTTATTTTCACCTATAATACTTCGACTATAGAGTCTAATTCATATTGTTAATTCATAGAAATTGATAAGATGAATCTGTGGATCGGTCCTACACTTATTCTGTTCCAGGAAGCAGCACTTATACAGGGCAACTCCATTCAGGCGCCAGAGGCATTAACTAGGGAGTAGCTCCTGCTCAAAATTGTCAATGGGCGCCTTCATCCAGTCCGATAAATGAGAAAAATAGCAACTAATGTTGGGAGCAGGGTAACGGTCTTATTACTGAAAGAGTCGTGCAGTGAATTGCAATTGATGTAGCGTAAAAGAAATAATGTAGCACAATTATAATTTTTATGAACACTATTTAACGAACTATGTGTTAACACGGTAAACAAAGATACCGAATGTTAAAAACTAAACAACAACGCGTTATACACTTCATTCACTAATAGTTAGTATGAGCAACATAGATAGTGACGAATACGTTATCGTAATAATAGACTTACTTACTAAATGAACACCGGTTCAGATTACACTTGATGTCGGTCGTGATATTTTCAGTGAATCCAAAGTTTACTGTGACTCTTTGAAACTAACATATATTTGATAGCCTCAGGAGTAAGCCGAGCTAATGGATAACTCAAATAATATTACAAACATATTAAAACTACTTTGACTATGATAAAATTTACGTTACCATAAACTGACTATTCACAATAATTGTTAAAGTTAATTAATGTTAAATGAATCTAAAAGTTTTAATATGTTTATTCCACAGAGGACTACATACTACTTAACAAACCAAGAACCGTGTCGGCGGATCAAATTGGTGATTCTTCCACCTAATGATCCGTTATTTGGAGACGTTTCTTCGGATTTAGAAGTTAAATTCGATGAACGATCATATGTATTTTGTCTACCATTCATTTCTAAATAACGTACCAATTTGTTAACAATCATCTACATATATCAAAAGACCTCTCGAGTTGAGGAACTTGATATGAGGTCAATATAAAATTTTAATAACCTGTTCCAAGATATTACTTCCTTCAATTTTTCAGAGCCTCTGTGGACCACGGACAAAAAGTCCTAGACCACAGCATCGACCTACCTCAATCCTTTAGAGCCCCTGTGGACCACGGCGTACAAGACCGCCCAGACCACAGCAACAATCTGAGTTCAATAAAAGTAAGCAAAGATGCGTGGAGCATTTTGCTATAATAATAAAAAAATAAAATCCTCTGTGGACCACGGACAATGAGTCCTAGACCACAGCATCGACCTACCTCAATCCTTTAGAGCCCCTGTGGACCACGGCGTACAAGACCGCCCAGACCACAGCAACATCATAAAATCCTCTGTGGACCACGGACAATGAGTCCTAGACCACAGCATCGACCTACCTCAATCCTTTAGAGCCCCTGTGGACCACGGCGTACAAGACCGCCCAGACCACAGCAACAACCTGAGTTCAATAAAAATAAGCAAAGATGCGTGGAGCATTTTGCTATAATAATAAAAAAATAAAATAAAATCCTCTGTGGACCACGGACAAAGAGTCCTAGACCACAGCATCGACCTACCTCAATCCTTTAGAGCCCCTGTGGACCACGGCGTACAAGACCGCCCAGACCACAGCAACAACCTGAGTTCAATAAAAGTAAGCAAAGGTGTGTGGAGCATTTTGCTATAATAATAATAATTTTATTTAACAGGTCAGAGAGTCCAAGTGATTTCTTTAATACAACGTATGTTAATACGTTGATATATTACAACAACAAAATTGGACTGGTGCAGGGCACGCACCAGACCGCAGAATAGCCGTGTCGGCGCAACAAAATCCAAATCTTTATAAGGGGTATTTGTTTCATAAGTATTTTACTTTAGAGGTTAAATGTGATCTCTTTAATACAACGTATGTTGATACGTTCATATATCACAACAAAATCAAACTGGTGCAGAGCGCGCACCAGACCGCAGAATGGCCGTGTCGGCGCAACAACATTTAAAACCCTTATAAGGGGGTAGTTGTTTCATAAGTATTTTATTTTAGAGGGTGAATATCACAAACAAATCACTAACGCCATTACGTTAGTGATTTCTTTAACAAAATTATTTGTTCTAGAGATCATTGTATGGTTTGTATTAAAGAATAGTAAAAGTTAATTCGTAAGGTGATTTGTAATATGTGACGATTATTCATTTAGCAACTTTTAGTAAAAAGGGAACTTAATTAGTAATCAAATCGTAATCAATGCTAATCAATTACAGTATTCTATAAACTGTTAAGTGGCAATATTAAGATTGTATGTTTTAATAATTTATTACTAAAACTAATGTAATGTCTTGTGATTATTTGAATAACTAAGATTATTCGTTACAGTTTAATATTTCAAATTAAAAGAGTAATTGTAATGATTACACAAAAACCATTTATATTCGCAAACGTTGGCGGAAGACACACAGTAGTCTGAGAGCCGTTCAGGAGGAAGATTATCTAATTACAAGTACTAGTTAAAGTCTGAAATAAAGTAGTGACAGTGTTTGTGAGTGTATTAATAGTTAAATTAAAATGGAACCTGGATAAGCTGACTGTTGAAAACAGTGATTGTGACGGCAGCATTGCTGACGTCACACTTCTTAAATTTTGCTGTTACCATTTTAATAATCAATAATTCAGGGTAGATAAATTATTAGGTGTCGTTCACGTAACAACCTGTGCGAGTGAAGTCCTAACCATGGCTGTTAGTCATTATAAATAGAGGCGAGATTACTGATTACAGATAGACTTGCTGGAGCCGTCGCAGGGATCGAACCTCTTCGAAGTGAGACATCATCCAACTGGCTGTGAGGGCTGTGAGGTTACCTTCGATAACCTCAAGGGCTGACGACATTCGAGAACAAACCGCACTGGTGACGTCAGTTATGCTGACGTCACTCATTTTAAAAACCACGTATTGGCATCTTCTCCGACATATACTTATGAGACTATAAGATTAAATGTTTCAGGGTGTGAATTTTTGTCTTTTAAAATTACATGAAACCACAAAAGTGATATCAAATATGGAAATTATAACAGAGCCAACGTTGTTGATGGCAGCGTACAAATGGCAGTTCGTTTGTGGCCGATGTATTTTTCTCCTTTTACATTTTCACATCCAACATACATTAATGTATTACAAACAATGGAATGAACATCTTAGTAAGACTTTTGAAAATGTGATGTTTTGAATTCTCGTACATTAAATACACACATAACAGAATTAACTTTAGTTTCAAATCAGTTGGTCTGTGACTGTTAAATTAATTATTGCCACTTGACAAGCCAATAGAAATGGTAATGTGTTTGAAAAATATACTAGGACAGTTATTAATTACTAACAATAAAATTTATTAAGAATATAAATATATAATAATTATTGTAATATAAAATTTTTATTTAGTTATGATATTTTGCTACCGTTATATGTCATAGAAACTCTCACTTCGTACTAAAGAAAGCATTTTAAAAGCTCACACTAAATTAGTCTTTAATCAAGCTAACCCTTTAAATCTGAATCGTAAAAGATTTTAAAAGTTTGTCCAATTATATTTTATAAATTATTATTTATAAGTCTTTGCTCTGGTGTATTAAAATTAAAATAATATTTATAATAAGTAAAAATAAGAGTAAGCCAAAAAAAAATAAATGTAATTTAAATTACACGCAGTAGCAATTACAACTTGTTTGTAAAATAAAAATGAATTATTATTAAATATATTTATAATCAACTTTTTCAAACAGAAATTTCTATTTGATGGCTGGTAGCCCATACAATAGGAGGCGGAGTCATCTCGCGTCAGAAAATATTTTGGGGACAATTTGTCACATTCCTATATGTTGTTTGATGAAACCTTATAAAAATACTTTACCTTTAAAGTTAACGAGAAAGCATCGACGAAAAAATTATGCCATCGGTTTTAATTGTAGTACATTTGAACTGAATTCTATATATACATTTATGAAATCAACCATAATAATAAATTAATCTTTTATATTCAGTATGAAGATTTGTTTGTTATTGCGGAATCAAACAAAAAAAGGCGAATGGATGATACTTATAACTCATATAAACAACTTTATGTAATGATATAGAAAACTAACGAAGTTATTACAATCATATACATGTATTCCACTCCTTATATATTCATTCTTCAAGTATTAGAAGAATATTTTAATAGAAAAATATCGCTATTGGTATAACCTTACAGATGATTATTTCAATACATTAAACTAACTAATATTATGAAATATATTTTAATAATCTATCACATTATATACCAATACCGATATATTAATTATCTGCGGATCAAAAAGCATCATTCTTAATCAGTAAACCATTCACTATCGGTATCAAAGGAACTTTCAATCATAACGAATAATAAACTTTGACTAATATTATATTAGATAAAAAAAAATTGTTGCAAACAACAATATTAAAATAGCATTCATTAACAATATTTGTGAAATTATAAAACTATGAAATTGACCAGGACGAACAAAATTACAATATAAAACAAGCAAGCGTACTGCTTACATTCCTTAATGATTATACCACGACCTGCCTATTCACTATCACTTCTATCTATAAAATTTACAGGTTGTCTCAAAATTATCTCTTACAGGCAACAACACTGCATTTGTTCCACTTGTTTTATAGATATATATATATATACATACATAATAAGATATACATACATATTCCTGCGATGTCAATAATAAAGATAAATTTAATGTTTTAAATAAAATTAACTGAATAATATTGAATGTCCAACATGTGAAATATAAACTCAATATATGTCGCTGACAGATCCGGGGTACACCAACATAGCGGCCGATGGCTTTCGCAGTGGTTTTAGTGAGTAGCGGCCTGCCCAGGCCGAGCCTCACACATCCCTTGCGGCCCCACCAAGGCCGGTTGGACGGCTCGTAAAAAGAGTTTTCCTGCGTAATCAAAAAAATATACGTACAACAAAGAAATCAAAAGTGACTTCGCAAACAACACCTAACGAACAACGAGTCGTAACGTTTTGACGAAATTAGATTTGTTTGTACACATAGAGGTCCCTATGAAGTTACTCTTAACTACGTTTACTAACAGATTCTTACAACTCAAAGCGTAATTTAAACCACAGGGTTACATAAACTAAACATATTAAGTGTTGATTTTATACTGAATATGCTGAGGGACCAACTTTATTATTAACCATTTTTTTTTTTCGATTGGTATAGCGATTATTTTAAATCTAACGTAGAATATAGGATTGTTTTTATACCATAGACCCTCAAAGGTATCCTTAGATATATTTAAGTTTGATTTTCTCTCTGCTCCAAGACGAAGAAGTCCTGAGTATTTAGTGTTAACTTTAAAACTTCTACTTAAACATTTCTTCTCTTTTTACCTCCTTTAAAATAAAATTAAATACGGACGTATAGTTTAACAGGGATTCCAAATTAAATTATAGAAACTATTGAATTGATAGTCCCTTTAAATAATAAGTATAAAACAGTACTTAAATGAAGTTACGTGAATTAATTTATTTCTTCGTTTTGCCTTTATTTTGTAACAAATTAGTACAAGAGCTAAAGAATTTATTTAAGTCCTGGATAATATTTTATAGGATATACCTTTTATCCGGTTAAGTATGTCCCTAAATATGAGCCCCAAAAATATGGCCACACGTCAAGGACAAGGGAAGGGATTAGTAAAAAGAATTGACGATCAGAAATTTTCGAGCGCGTCATTTTAAGGCAGGGTGAATTAATTACACGCTGAAAAGTGTATATATAACTTACGTGACAATTACGTAAAAATTATATAAAATATTGTAGGGGCAAAACAGTTAACCAAAAATCCGGAACTACATGCGATAATAACTTAACATACTTAAGAAAGTTTAAAGGAGAAGAAAAATGAAAATACTTATAATAGAAACCATTTATGGGAGCTCATTTTTTACATTGATTTTAAAAAAGGTTATGACCCAGTTAGATGCTTTAAATTATTTATTTTATTTAAAACCTTCTTTATAAATCGTAAAGAAATTAAAGTTTTATATAATCTTAAAAATATATAAGCGCTCCAAAAGTATAAAACTTTGTGAGAAGAAGATAATGGATTTTAGCTAAAATACCCGAAGTAAATAAAGATTAAGAGTATTTTAAATGGAAAGCCGAGATTTTAAATACAGAGTACTTTTATTATAAATGTTTTACTATTTAAAAATAGTATACATCCTGCATAACAGTTGTATTTTGTATGTCTTTGATACAGATGGTAGATTATACTGCCACTTGGTTATTTAAGTTTTTAAACACAGTACCTTCTCATTTTCCTGAAAATGAAATTCCAGTGTTTGTAACACTATAATTATTCTCAATACCCCTTTCCACTCGTCTTGTTAGCCTACAAACCCTTTCAAGTAGTAGTTGTATTTCTTATATGTTATATATCAAACTGAAGCTGAGGAAGTGTTTTCCACTCGAATCCCTTCGTAATCTTCCTCTGTCTATCATATTGTCAGTCCCATATCATTAAACTTGCTAAACACAAGCCGAATTAGTTTTGGTATATATTTTTGTCACATTTATATTTCATTCCTTATTTTATAGAGTAATTATATTTATACCTATTTAATATACATGTTTCGTTACGTATAATAAGATTTAAAACGAAAACTACAAATTGAAATACATCTATATTCTACGATTAAAATGACGGTTATATTTACATTTTATTTTTATGTCGCGACACTTACATATATGTCATCCTTGAGACATCATCGTAACAGTTAAATCATCGAAACATCAGAAAACCAACACACACTATTAATATAAGAAATAATAGTTTAATCGAAATGTTAAATAATAACATTTTTACTGTTACGTAATCGCAACATATAAAAAAATAATGAACATCGTTGGGGCAACTTCGTTGGATATAATGTCATAAAACGAGTGACGCCGCTGACTCCGCGGAACGAATACCACGCCATGTGAACTAGAAGATTCCTGATACCACACAAGCTATGGAATCATATTGCTATCCTAACATAAGGGTAATCGTGTTGTTTTAGGTGTAGGGTATTAGTTTTAATATGAATTTCTTATAATGTACATATAAGCAAGTTTCGTAGTTTTGCCGGAACCTCTTTTTACCACTGTTCAATATTATAAAATATAAATGCTTCAAAATAAGGAATTAATTTATTCTTCAGTATATTTTACCAAATATCTATTTCCAAAGAGAACTAGCAACCAATTGATCAAAGACAATGTTTCATCAATTAATCACAGTTTTTTCGTACGGTACTGTAGATCGATTCGAAATTTCTTCCTACAATAATTTAAATTGAATGGAAATAAAACGTTCGTTGAAATTCGTCGAACCAAAAAAACATAATATCTTGCAATGACATATTTACCAAAACTTATTTTCTTTCAATCTAAAATACTAAAGAATTACAAAACACAACCTTAAACATTCGTTATCAATATTTCTTACTTCGCATAATTATGTACTTTATGAAAACAATATATCTATATCATTAAACGCGTAAGTCGTAAAATAAAAGAAAAGACTAGTGGATTATATTCGGTAAGGATATCACATTCAACATTTCTTCTCCTTAAACGACTATGACGAAGATCTCTTTTATTCCATCGTTATCAAAGCGTGTCTGTCTTTGTAAGTCGTAGATAACTTTTAATGAAACTCAAAGTATACGTTTTCGTGTAGAACAAGCCTTTGGATTCTAAGTGATCTAACTTTTCTTTGAACTTTTCTGCGCGTCAAAGAAAAAGTGTCAGAACTTTGAACAAGATTTAGTGTTGATCTGGTAAAAGAAATAGTTATATTTAACTTTGCAACTTTATTATTTAACATACGCTTAAAACTAATCAGTTACAATGTCAGTTAGCCGAATTGATATATTTTTAAAGATATGTAATAACTTGAAGATGTTATAAAAATGCGTTTTACACTTACAACAACTAAGACCTTAGTCAAAATTATTTCAAGAAACCTAATCGTTACTAATTATCCGACATATTTTAACCCATTTTGGTTTGTAAATATTTCGTCGGAAACCAAAATGAGCTCATTTCTTATGCCTTTCAAACCCAGAGTAGTGTAATTTGAAATCAATAATATACTTACTTTTAAATATCTGTAGTCAGACTATCGCCATATTTACAAATTTAATTAAAATCAGAAAACCAACGTACTATACTCGTAACGCATTTTATTGGTAGCTTGGCTTTTTCTGGATAAATAAATTATTTACAAATTTAACTTTGGATATTTATTTGCACAAACGTATCTTAAATACAAGCCATCCAAAAAGTTTCATTGTGTATGGAAAAAGAATGAAAAAGGCAATAATTTTAAGTGTTTATTAAAAGCATATCCCAATAAGGATAAAAGTTGAAAATGCTTAACTATTTACTTGCTTCATTCACGAAACGGTTATCCTTTCAACATTTTTTGATAATAATCTACGGTAGTTTTATATTACCTAATAGTTTCGATAAAAAAGAAGTGACTGCATTCAGATTCTAAATAAATCACTTAATCAAGAACGTATGACCTTTGCATTCAAGTTACGAGGGAGAAGGATTTTTTATGTTTTTGTTAAACGGCTTAATCTTATAGTCAAATTCACAATTCTATCTCTGAGTTGAAAATTAATACTAAAACGTAATATTTCACATATAGTTTTTTGTACTTAATGTGCAATTTTTCAAAAAAGGACAAAATTCGAATGACTTATGAATGATAAATGTAATATTTATCTATTTCATTTCCCCCTATCAAATATGTCATAAAACTTCTGACAAGTTCATAACTCTGTTAAACTCATTAGAATATGAAGGAGCACAGTACTTGAAGATCCACCGGGACGTTTCTTTCAACGAGGTGGTTAAAGACAGCTTTGGTTATGGTGCAGTCTACGAGGAACTTCTGAAAATCTTGACCTACTTTAGAAAGCAAGTAATTTTTGCTTGGAGAGGATAATTGTTTGTTATTACTAAATTAAGTTACACTTACAGTGATTGCTAACTAAAACGTGAACTGATTAAAAAGGGTTCAACTCTAAAAGGGTACTCACGTAATTATATGAAGAAAATTTTAAATATAAAAAATTAAGAAATTTAAATAGAAAACTTATTATAAATATATCACTAATTATATAAATATATCACTGTAAGAATAACTATTTTATAACTGACATAAGATAACAAACGTGTACTAATATAAAATTACTGTACTCTTTTCTTAAACATTAAAAATTCAAAAATAAAACGAATTAATAAAGATATAAATGGAATTAAAATGTATTTATATACAATACAATATATGAACAGTTGAAATATATAAGGCAGCTGCTTAGTTCGGGACTCGCTTTATACACAACGCTTTGTGTACAACCTACAAACGTCCCTCCTAAGCTGAGCTATATTTCTTATAATTGATAATATAGACCTCAGACCAACTGACGTTGGTTGAAAAATATTACGAAAACAATAACATTTAATATGTGATTACATTAAAATAATCTGTGATCATAATTTGAATTGGAATATACTTTCAGTCAATGCTACTGAACAGAGAAATTATAGATATAATTAAAACTTCAATACATTAACAAATAAATTAATCAACGGGATTAATTCATCATCATCATCATCAGCCTATCATCGCCCACTGCTGAGCAAGGCCTCTTTCTCACATGGAGAAGGTTTGAGCATTAATCACCACGCTTGCTTAAGACGGGTTGGTGATTTCAAACTTACAATTGTGAAACTATAAGTCCAGGTTTCCTCACCATGTTTTCCTTCACCGTATGTCAGTGGTGTCTAAATACTCTCAGAAAGAACATATGACTTCGAAAAATCACATTGGTACTTGCCAGGTTTGAACCCGCGCCCTCGGCAACGAGAGGCGGACCCTTTAACCACTAGGCCACCACTGACGTGACGGGATTAATTAAATAGGCAAAACTTTTTTATTTATGACCCGATTGAAATGAAAAACCATTGCATATTAAGAGAAGCTTATCACAATATATAAGTAAAAACACATCTTAATGGAATAATCTGTTTCTGAGATTAACGTCCACAAACCAACTGTCAAGAATTCTAACAATAATTTTTTTGGTTCCCATATATTTTTCATATATATTTTTAATGTAAAACCAGCAATCTGTCATATTCTTATTATATACATAGATAAGAGCATAAGAAAGTTTGTTTCATACTTTGTAATACTTTTTAGCACATCCAACACTTGACATTTTGTACATGGGTTTGTCCGGTGCTAAGATAAAATTAAATGACTTTATGACATTTCTGCTTGTCTTGAAATAAAATAAGTTTCTAGATCACCATCTGTGCTCTGCGGTATTGGACTGTATACTAAGATCGTTATTATAAGACAAGTACCAACCTTAACTATATAAATGAGACCATAATAGAAAATGTATGATAAGTAATAGTTGGTCACTTCACCAAATATTTCTATTTAATAAATTATTAATATAATAAATATGTATATCATGCTTTGATTTTAATGTTTATTATTATATGGGAAAGATCTAAGACCTTGCAATGATCGTTAGTGTGATAATGGATTAAGATTATTACATATATTATTTACAACAATTCCAAAACTACAGTTTATTTATATAACAACAGTAGTTCTGTTAATTAATTTCATATTCTTCTCATCAAGCCCAATACATAACAAGTTACTACGTTTTCATCTGATATCTCTTACCCATATCAAACAAATTATAAGTACTTTATATACAAGTGCCTGAAACACTGATCACATAATTTATAACGAAAAAATGTAGTGTTATTAAAATGTTGTTGTTGTTTTTGTTTTACTTAACCTTACATAACACCTTCATCAAAATTAAAAATCATATGTAGTCATTGGCCTCTCTTAAGGCATTTTCAACGGGGCCTTTGAGAAATATAAATTCAATAATTATTCATAATCACATATTAATTCAAACCGTTGCTCTATTATTATTTTAATATCAAGTTTGCTCCAACTTTTCTCTTTAAACTAAAAACAAAACAATAGTTATTATTCTCAAGATTCTTGGCACACTATAAACCTCATTAAGAATAATAATTGTTTTTACTCTTTTATAAAACTTGTATTGTATAGTATATTCAGCTTTTCAAATAGTAAGTTTAATTATATACAAACAAATTTCCTAACATTACTTGCATAGTCTAATATTAATAAACAGTAAACGACGAAATGAAAACAATATTGATACTTTAATATATGTACCTAAATCGATTGATTTGCAATTTATCATAAATAGGTAAAAAAATGCTAATTATAAAATATTTTAAGACGAAATCAGAGTAACGCATTCACTGAATATATTTTCCTACAAAATAGTAACGAAAATGCGAATATGAGGCAGCATAAGACATACAATATATCATTATTTCTATGTAAACAGATTTATGATTAAAGACAGAAAAGTAATATAAGATACTATAGGAAAATTAGTCTTAAGAATTAGGAAATCAAGACTGAATGAAAGATAAGAAATGAAGAAGAAAGGTATCATGCTTATTTTAAAAATAGTATATTTTTTTACCAGTACATATCTGTAATGAATATGAACACCTCTTTATTATCTTCTAATATAATATGAACAGTTGTGATGAGTACACAAAAATATTTATACGGGACTGGTGAACACTGTTTTATAACATCCCACAGAAAATTAATAAACCGTCAAAGGTTATATACGAAATATGACCAAATACAACCTCAGAACAACTTTGTGAAATTCTTGGGTTAACATATATTTACCCGTTAAATAACAAGGAAGCTTTTATACCTAACTTTGTTTTTCCAAAGGATTACTTCGTTTGCATGAACGTTCACAAAGCTGAGTTGTTAAAGATGTGTTCTTTGAAAGTTCTCGTAAATGCATAACAAGTTAGATCAGCGTCTCAATCACAAACATTAAGATAATATTAACTTCATAATCACGAACCTTCATTCATTAACAATATTATTCCTACTGAACTTTGTTTTCAAAGAAGATCTTTATGATTTTTTTAATTTTATTTTAGGTGGCTCTCACTCGAATATAAATAAAAGTACCGTGGAATAACCTTAATGATTTAAATTAAAGACACCTACTTAAGTACGTGTTTTAGAGTCAATTACCAAGACAAAGTCAAAAAGTCAAAAAATTATAAGAATTCTGAAACCTTATACCCAGAATACGGATCTGATGTACGTTTTAGAAAATTCAAGGACTTACTTTGACGTCATATAGTAATTTGATGATGATATAATGAAAGAGACAAATTTTAACTTAACATGGATAAAAATAGACGAAAGAAGACAATATAAAAGTCCAGATTCGATTCCTGTAACCGCATATGTATATCTAAATATATATTTCTATATGTTCATAGAAATGGCATGTTGTTTTTATAATTTAAGTAGATTTAATACGATGTATATGACATAATTTGAATGTTCAATCTTAATGAATCTCGTTGCACGTGTCGCCTAAATTATATTTGGGAAATTTTAATCTCTAATAGCCGAGCATCACGGCATCGCGTGCTGGTAATGTGATGTGCTCAAATGTTCAAGACACATTACACTGATATATTTGAGTCAAAGAAACTAAACAGATGCTTCAGTCACAGTAATCTAAACCTTTTATTTTTACTTCATCAGAATAACAAATATATATTATTGTGCGTTTACTATCAATGTTATACAAATTAAATCAAGTTTCCAGTATTAATTCAATGTATGAGATTTAATCTTTGTATTCATAATTAAAACATAATATTCAACACCGTTTCAGTTCACTCTTCACAGCACGCGACTCTATTATGTTCAACTGAAAATCACATACAAATATCTACATCCTCACTCAAACTTGTTCTGTTTTGTTTTTTACATCATTGCGTAATTTTGTGTTCTTCATTTCAAATTCCATAACTGGATTATTAGAATATATGTACATTAAATAATTAATAAAATATATAATATTCAATAAACTAATCAGTTACTCCTTATACTTACAATAAATAGTTTTAAATCATAAATGTCATATTCAATCTAAACTTTGATAATATAAGTAACAATGACTGGGTTTAATTTATACTAAACTTTTTCTTAAAAATAATATATCTAAAAACTGACAAAATTATCAAGTTAACCCACAGTACAGTTATACGTAAATGAGACGATGGGGAAAAATGTATCTTGGTTTGAAATTTTGGTTTAAAAATTACATGAAACCACAAAACCGATGTCAAATACGTAAAATATAATACAGCCAGCGTTGGTGGTGACAGCGTACAAAACAGTTACTTCTTATTTCTGTTTGCACTTCGTTTGTGGCCGATGTATTTTTGTCGTTTTACATTTTCACATCCAAGATACATTCATGTATGTTGGATGTCAAACAATAGAATTTACATCTTAGTAAGACTTTTAAAACTGACATTTTCTGAATTCCTCTACATTAAATCGACTCCATAGTTATTTACCAACGGGAATAAGTCATCATTTTTCGGATATGGCAATTTTGATGCAGTTCGATTCGTTTTAGGTAGATCTTGAATTTTAATCAAGAAAATAAATAAGTCAGTTCATTTGCCGATTAAATGTAGAGACTACTTTTTTTCGTTCATTTATAAAAAGGAATAAGTTAATGACTTATTCCTTTTCGTTACTTTATTGACAAAACCGTAATCACATAATGATAAGTTTAAGTCAGGCTCTGGTAGATACAGGGTGGTTCGAAAAATTGTACACTGCTTCCCAGTGCGAGGGCACTCATTTCTGCCAAATGATCGGTCGTTTGGTACTGTGAAAAAAGTTTTAAAACAAAGAGATAGGTATTATTTGCCTAAGGAGGTGTGTGAATTCATATGCAATGACCGCAAAAAATTCACAGTATCTATGTTTGACACTAATGACATTCTTGACTTTAGAAACTGGTGGGCCAAATTTTATAATAGAGATGCTTTTTATATAACATTTTTATATAAGCATAATTATTTACTATACAGATATACAGAAAAAATCTCTACATTAGTATATTTATATATGTTCAAACTAACATATTTTTGTCCTTCCTGTAAAATTAGGTATGCCTGACTTAGTCCCTTTAGTAAATAACCGATTCATTTAGATAACTAACTAATATTATGAAATATATTTATTAATCTATTAGGTTATATACCAATACCGATATATTAATTATTTGCGGATCAAAAAGCATCATTCTTAATCAGTAAACCATTCATTATCGTTATCAAAGGAACTTTCAATCATAACGAATAATGAACTTTGACTAATATTATATTGGGCGAAATATAAATATTTTGTTGCAAACATAAATATTAAAACAGCAAATGATAATTTTTGTGAAGGTATTAAACTATGATTAAGCAAGATGAAGACATTCACATCTCGTCTGCCCGTGATCACGGTTGCTATAAACTATAAAGGAACTGAAACGTCGGGAGTATGTAGTTTTTATCAAAAATAAAATCGCGTAGTACATCCGAAAAATATTAGTTTCATTTAAGATGAAAACATTTAAAACCTACCTCGTACTTTTTCTCTCGAAAATAAAATTTAAATAAATTAAGAGAAAAAACAAAATACGAATGCTTTGCACCTGCAAGATTCAATCAAAGTTCATTAAAGTTAAGAACTATCGAGTATTATTTTTTCTTAATATTATTTTCAGATTAATAAATTATAGGCTTAATTAATTGTTGCATTTATAATTCCATTTTCTACTTTTGTCGAATGCGACTTAAAAATAAATCTGACGTAGTGCGGTCTGAATTATCTATTTCATGTCATGTAACACTTCAAGATATATTTTTACAATATCTCTAATATTACATCATAATATAGGACTCTCAAGACTTCATACTTGAAGAGATATGGAGAAATTTAAATGTAACATTACTGGCCGATGGCTACGATAATATGCTGCATTTGATATAATATTTTTCTTATATTTCAAACTTAAATTCGGAATATCATATATGACTGTATTGTGAATATGATGAATTAATGATCAAAGATGAATTATAGTTTAAGAACTTAATGTTTAGGTTATCTCTTAGGACGCGTTAATAGCACAGGTGTGACAGTTTCACGCTTTCTTCGTAATTATTGTGATAAATGCCATGTAATTAATTTTCGTTTGTCAATTAGTAAAGGAGACGAATAAATAGCACAGGTGGAGTCTGTTCACAAACAAATATGTATGTATCTATGTACATGCTGGCATATGACAGGAGAGGCATTGAACCATTGTCGATATAACAAGCGCAGCAGGATACATTGTACAGAAACTTGAATCAAAAAGTCACAGTGGAGAATATGACATACTGTTTATTACAAATACACTTATGATAAAAAAAAAGTACATTACAAAATGTATTAATAGTTAATTGTATATAATTAATTGTTAAACATTTTTATATGGTAGTCTATTTTAGTCTTGTCCAGCATTCCAGTTTGATCGATAGAAAAAAGAACTTGTCTATAATGAATCTACTTTCCAAACAATGAAAATGTTACAAATATCTTTGTTACGGTAAATAAAATGCATTTTATATAAGGATGTATTATAAACAAAAAAATATAGTACTGTAAATTCCTATAGAAATTTTATAGAAAAATTTTAGATGCAACAGCTTTGGAATTGACCTATGTGGTAGGTATTACCTATTGTTCGAATTCCCTAGCAGCCCTCTACGATTGCTTTGTGTCCAGAACGCTTTGTGTGACAAGTTATAATTGGAAGATCCACGTTACAGGCTACGTGAGCGGTTTGTTTTATACATACCTATATCATGTAGTACATTTTTACAGTGAAAAGTTTAAAGGAAAAGAAAAATCAAAATATTTATAATGGACACCATTTATGGGAGCTCAATATTTTAACATTGATTTCAAAAAGGATGTGACCAGGCTAGATGCTTTAAATTATTAATTTTATTTAAAACTTTCTTTATAATTCGTAAAGAAATTAAAGTTTTATATAATCTTAAAGATGTATAAGCGCTCCAAAAGTATAAAACTTTGTGAGCAGGAGATAATGGATTTTAGCTAAAATACCCGAAGTAAATAAAGATTAAGAGTATTTTAAATGGAAAGCCGAGATTTTAAATACAGAGTACTTTTATTATAAATGTTTTACTATTTAGAAATAGTATACACCCTGCATAACAGTTGTACTTTGTATGTCTTTGATACCGATGGTAGATTATACTGCCACTTGGTTATTTAAGTTTTTAAGCACAGTACCTTCTCATTTTCCTGAAAATGCAATTCCAGTGTTTGTAGCACTATAATTGTCACTGTAACCTTATTCTCAATAACCCTTTCCACTCTTCTTGTTAGCCTACAAACCCTTTTAAGTAATAGTTGTGCTTCTTATATGTTATATATCAAACTGAAGCTGAGGAAGTGTTTTTCCACTCGAAACCCTTCGTAATCTTCCTCTGTCCATCACACTGTCAGTCCCATATTATTAAACTTGCTAAACACAAGCCGAATTAGTTTTGTATATACATTTTTGTCGCATTTATATTTCATTCCTTATTTTTATAGAGTAAATATATATTATATATATACCTATTTAATATACATGTTTCGTTACGTATAATAAGATTTAAAACGAAAACTACAAATTGAAATACATCTATATTCTACGATTAAAATGACGGTTAATTTACATTTTATTTTTATGTCGCGACACTTATAATCATTGGGACATCACTGTAACAGTCAAGTCATCAAAACATCAGAAAACCACCTCTTTTTATCACTGTACAATATTATAAAATATAAATGCTTCAAAATAAGGAATTAATTTATTCTTCAGTATATTTTACCAAATATCTATTTCCAAAGAGCAACTGGCAACCAATTGATCAAAACCAACGTTTTACCAATTAATCACTGTTTTCTCGTCCGGTACTGTAGATCGATTCGAAATTTTTTCCGACAGTAATTTAAATTTAATGGAAATAAAATGTTCGTTGAAATTCATCGAACCAAAAAAAAACATAATATCTTTCAATGACATATTTACCAAAACTTATTTTCTTTCAATCTAAAATACTAATGAATTACAAAACACAATCTTAAACATTCGTTACCAATATTTCTTACTTCGCATAATTATGTACTTTATGAAGACAATATATCTGTATCATTAAACGCGTAAGTCGTAAAATAAAAGAAAAGACTAGTGGATTATATTCGGTAAGGATATCACATTCAACATTTCTTCTCCTTAAACGACTATGACGAAGATCTCTTTTATTCCATCGTTATCAAAGCGTGTCTGTCTTTGTAAGTCGTAGATAACTTTTAATGAAACTCAAAGTATACGTTTTCGTGTAGAACGAGCCTTTTGATTCTAAGTGATCTAACTTTTCTTTGAACTTTTCTGCGCGTCATAGAAAAAATGTCAGAACTTTGAACAAGATTTAGTGTTGATCTGATCAAAGAAATAGTTATATTGCACTTTGCAACTTTCTTATTTAACATATGCTTAAAACTAATCAGTTGTAATGTCAGTTGTCTGGATTAATATATTTGTAAAAATATCCAATAACTTTAAAATGTTATTAAAATAAAAAAATATTGAATTTAAAATGATAACGACCTTAGGAAAAATTATGTAAAGAAACCTGATCTATACGTATTATATTATAATTATATTATTGCTTGACTATTACTAGGTATATCCACGAGTCGCTTGTACTTTCAAAAATTTTAGGTAATAAGCTACCCTAATTTTTTATATCATACATAAAAATAATGATAAGTTTCCGTAAAGAAAAGTGACTGCTTTCAGATTTGAAATAAATTATTTAAATAAGAACATACATACGCTCTCTGCATTCGAGTTAACAGCGGTATTCTTTGTTCTTGTAGTAAAATTCACAATTCAATCAATGATTTAAAAATTGATTACAAACCTTATTAATTCACATAAAGTTTTCAGTTCAAAAGGCGCAGTTTTTCAGTATCATATCATAGTATCATAAACATTCAAATCAGCGTAAAATTGGAATCCTTGATGATAAATGTAATTTTTATTTATTTAATTTTTTAACCAATAAACTTTGTCATAAAACTTTTGACAACTTCATAACTCTGCTAAACTCATTAGCTCTGCGTTCAAGTATAGAATATGAAGGAGCACAGTACTTGAAAATCCACCGAGACGTTTCTTTCAACGAGGTGGTTAAAGACAGCTTTAGTTATGGTGCAGTCTACTAGGAACTTCTGAAAATCTTGACCTATTTGAGACAGCAAGTAATTTTTGCTAAGAGAAGATAATTGTTTGTTATTACTTAACTAAGCTACACATACACTGATTAAAAAGGGCTTAACTGTAAATAATTCACCAAATATTTATATTTAATAAATTATTATAAGGAATAAATAATATAATAAATATGTATATCATTGCGTAAATATGTATACAAACAAAATTTCCTAATATTCCTTGCATAGTCTAATATTAATAGACAGTAAACGACGAAATGAAAACAGTTTTGATACTTATATATACATTAATCAATTAATTATCACGAATAAATAAAAAACATGCCAATTTTAAAAAGATTTTAAAACGAAATCCGAATAGCGCATTCACTGAATATATTTTCCTACAAAGTAGTAATGAAAAATGGAAATATAAGGCAGTATAAGACAATATATTATATGTAATTTCTACGTAAACAGATTTATGATAAAAGACAGAAAATAAATTTAAGATACTGAAGTAAAATTAGTCTTAGGAATTAGAAAATGAAACAAGACTGAATGAAAGATAATGAACAAAGGTATCACGCTTATTAAAAATAGTTTATTTTGTTACCAGTATCTGTAATTAATACGAATACCTCTTTATAATCTTCTAATATTATATGAACACTGTTGATGAGAACCAACAATATTTATAATGGACTGGTGAAGACCGTTACAAAAACACACACCAAATTAATAAACCGTCAAAGGTTGTATATGAAATATGACCAAATACAGCCTCAGTACAACTTAGTAAAATTCTTGCGTTAACATATTTACCAGTTATATAACAAAGAAGCTTTTATGTCTAACTTTGTTTTTCCAAAGGATTACTTCGTTTGCATGAACGTTCACAAAGCTAAGTTGTTAAAGTTTGCAAGTTCTCGTAAATGAATATCAAGTTAGATCACCTTCTCAATCACAAACTTTAAGATAATATTAACTTCATAACCACGGACATGTAACCTTCATTCATTAACAATATCATTCCTACTGAACTTTGATTTCAAAGAAAATCTTTATGATTGTTTTATTTTTATTTTAAGTGGCTCTACGTTATGTACGTTTTTGAAAATCCAAGGACTTACTTTGATACAGTAATATTATTATGATAATAATGAAACAGACTAGTTTTAATATAACATAGATATAAATAGAAGAAAGAAGACGCTTTAGAAATGTATACTATTTAAGGTTATCAACAAAATAGTGTAACGAATAACAAACTAATTTAAATCACTTATCTGATAAATTTAACTTTGGTTTTAGTAAACCCAAGATTTCTTATCTTATATTTAACTAGTCATAATAAGATAAATAAGCTTTGATTTTCACCGTATATGATTTTAATTAAAATAATAGGGATCTGCAGTTACAACTGTGGACTACAGGCTAGTTGTATTTCCTAGACTCGTTTCATATATCTTCGTTTACTATAGAGATGTTCAAATTATAGGTAACGATTTTTTAAAATACTATGTGTTTACTTACACGTAAGAAATTTTTGTAAACATAGCAATGAGTGGTTAGTAAAATTCCCTCATCGACAAGTTATTTTAATAATATGACAAATGTTTTGTTTTTTATGGTGTTTACTCTCTTCAATGCTTTTAGGTTAATTTTGGGATTCTTTTTTACGTTAAACGTGGATTAAGGTGTATAGTGTATTAAAAAATATTTACAAATATTGGGTACATTTGCAATAAAACTTAAGTAGTAACGTACTCGTATAAAAACCCAAGTAATAAAAAGTCCAGATTCGATGCCTGTTTCCGCCTATGTATGAATATATATTTTTATATCTTCATAAAAATAGCATAATGTTTTTATTTAATATTTTGTATATATCGTAATTTGAATGCTCAATCATAATGAACCTCGTTGCACGTGTTGCCTAAATTATATGTGGGAAATTTTAAATCTGAAATATCCGAGCATCACGGCATCGCGTGCTGGTAATGTGATGTGCTCAAATGTTCAAGACATATTACACTAATATATTTGAGTCAAAGAAACTAAACGGATGCTTCAGTCACAGTAATCTAAACGTTGTATTTTCCTTCATCAGAATAACAAATATATACTACTGTGTATTTACTTTTAATGTTATACAAATTTAATCAAGTTTTCAGTATGAACTCAATGTATGAGATTTAATCTTTGTTTTCATAATTAAAACACCGTTTCAGTTCACACTTCACAGCACGCGACTCTATTATGTTCAACTGAAAATAACACACAAATATCTACATCTCCACTCAAACTTGTTCTGTTTTGTTTTTTACATCATTGCGTAATTTTGTGTTCTTCATTTCAAATTCCATAACTGGATTATTAGAATATATGTACTTCAAATAATTAACAAAATATATAATATTCTGTAAACTAATCAGTTACTCCTCATATTCACAATAAATAGTTTTAAATCATGAATGTCATATTCAATCTAAACTTTGATAATATAAGTAACAATGACTGGGTTTAATTTATAGTGAACTTTTTCTTAAAAATAATATTTTTAAAAACTGACAAAGTCATCAAGTTAACCCACTGTATATACGTAAATGAGACGATGAGGATAAATGTTTCTTAGTGTGAAATATTGTTTTAAAAATTACATGAAACCACAAAACCCATGTCAAATACGTAAAATATAATACAGCCAGCGTTGGTGGTGACAACGTACAAAACAGTAACTTCTTATTTCTGTTTGCACTTCGTTTGTGGCCGCTGTATTTTTTGTCGTTTTACATTTTCACATCCAACATACATTCATTTATATTCATTCATATATAGTACATGTATATTCATTCATCTTAATAAGACTTTTGAAACTGTGATGTTTTGTGTTTCCGTTCATTAAATTTACTACACACATAAAAGAATCAATTTTAAATTCAGTCCTAGTTCCTAGGACAAATTTTGCTAGACGTAGAATCTTATATTAATTTTCTGTCTTTTTGAAATTATAATATGTATATTGTCTTATACTGCCTTATATTCACATTTTTCTCTACTATTTTGTAGGAAAATATATTCAGTGAATGCGTTATTCGGATTTCGTTTTAAAATCTTTTAAAATTTGCATGTTTTTTGATTTATTCGTGATTATTAATTGATTTATGTATATAAAAGTATCAATATTGTTTTGATTTTGCCTTTTTACTTTTTACGTTTACTGTCTATTAATGTCAGACTAAGCTAGGAATGTTAGGAAATTTGTTTGTATATAATAAACTTCCTATTTGAAAAGCTGGATATACTTTAAAATACAAGTTTTATAGAAGAGTATATAGACAATTAATTAATATTCTTAATGAGGTATAGTTTGCCAAGAATCTTGAGAATAATAGCCATTGTTTTGTTTTTAGTTTAAAAAGAAAAGTTGGTACAATCTTGATATTAAAATAATAATAGAGCAACGGTTTGAATTAATCTATAATTATGAATAATTATTGAATTTATATTTTTCAAAGGCCCCATTGAATATGCGTTACGAGAGGCATGCTATATATGAATTATGATTTTTAATTTTGATAAAGGTTTTATGTAAGGTTCAGTAAAACAAAAACAACGACAACATTTTAATAACACTACAGTTGTAATAATGTTTTCCTTATAAATTATTTGATCAGTGTTTCCGACACTTGTATATGTATAAAGTTCTTATAATTTGTTTGATATGGGTGAGAGATATCAGATGAAAACGTAGTAACTTGTTATGTCTTGAGCTTGATGAGTAGAATATGAAATTAATTAACAAAATTAGTGGTGTTATATAAATATACTGTTGTATTCGAAATTGTTGCAGATAATAATCTTAAGCCATTATTACACTAACAATCGTTGTAAGGACTTAAGATCTTACCCGTATAATAATGAACATTAAAATCAAAGCATGATATACATATTTATTATATTAATAATTTATTAAATAGAAATACATGGTGAAGTGACTAACTGTTATTTATCTTACATTTACTATTATGGTCTCATTTATATAGTTAAGGTGGCTACTTGTCTTATCGCCTCTTATAGCACCCCTGTGCTCCGGGCCGGAATCGGCGTGGTAACCCGGCTCCGGTGTAAGCCCGGCGCCGTCGGGGCGGTCCTAATTGCCGGGATCACCCCCATATTTCGAGGGAGTAAGTCTGGTCTTTGCCAGAACCGGCCAATCGCTGGTGTGCCCTATCGCTGACAGATCCGGGGTACATTGACATAGCGGCCGATTGCTTTCGTAGTGGGTTTAGTGAGTAGGGGCCTGCCCAGACCGAGTCTCACACATCCCTTCCGGCCCCACTAAGGCCGGTTGGACGGGTCGTAAAAATGGTACTTGTCGTATAAAACCGATCTAATCTTATGGTTTAAACTTTAATACCGAGAAGTACAGATAGTGTTCTAGTTACTAATTTTATTTCAAGATAAGCAGAAATCAATTATCTTAGTAAATCAATTATCACGAAATGTGAAGTGTTGGACGTGCTAAGATTAAAAAAAAATAAGATTAAAAAAAGAATAAAAAGTATTACAAAGTATCAGTCAAACTTCCTTATGTTCTAATCTATATATAGTTATAATATAAATTAAGAAGATTGCTAGTTATCCGTTCAAGATATATAGGAACTAAAAATTGTTAGAATTCGTGATTGTTAGTTTTTGTACGCTAATCTCAGAAACGGATTATTCGATTGAGATGTGTTTTTTACTAATACATACATATATTGTGGTAAGTTTCACTTAATGTGCAGTGGTTTTTCATATCAATTGGGTCATAAATAAAAAAGTTCTGACAATTTCAATAATCACGTTGATTAATAATTCCTTAACGTATTGAACTTTCCTTATATCTATAATTTCTCTGTTCTGTAGCATTGACTTAAAGTATATTCCAATTCAAACTATGATTACAGATTATTTTAATGTAATCAGAAATTAAATGTTATTATTAACGAATTTTTTTTTAACCAATGTTAGTTGATCTGAGAACTGTACTATTTTTTATAAGAAATATAGCTCAGCTTCGTTTTATTTTTATATGTATTTGAGAAAAGTGTGCAGTAATTTCATATTAGTACACTTGTTATTTTATGTCAGTTATAAAAAAATATTCTTACAGTGATATAAATAACTTTTCTATTTACTTTTCTTACTTTCTTTTATATATTTAATTTTTTCTTTACATAATAACGTGAGTATTACAGTTGAGCCCTTTTTGATCGGTGTATGTGTAACTTAGTTTAGTAATAACAAACAATTATCTTGCCTTAGCAAAAACTACTTGCTTTCTCAAATAGGTCAAGATTTTCAGAAGTTCCTCGTAGACTGCACCACAGCTAAAGCTGTCTTTAACCACCTCGTTGACAGAAACGCCTCGGTGGATCTTCAAGTGCTGTGATCCTTCATATTCTATACTTGAACGCAGAGCTAATGAGTTTAGCAGAGTTATGAGGTTATCAGAAGTTTTATGACATAGTTAATTGGTGGAAAGGAAATAGATAAGCCTAATATTTACCATTCATAAGTCATTCGAATTTTGTTTTAATTTCAAAAATTGCACATTATGTACAAAAGCTTTTGTAGTTTTGTAATTTATTTTCAACTCATACCTATATAGAATTGTGAATTTAACTATAAGGTAAAATCTTTCACAAAAACATAAAATAATCCAGTTAACAAGAATTAAAAGATATTATGTTCTTGATTAAGTTATTTATTTAGTACTTGAATGAAGACACTTTTTTAACGAAATTATCTTCTATATCTTCTATGTATATATATAAAAATGGATTGCTGTTCCTTAGTCTCGCTAAAAGTCGAGAACGGCTGAACCGATTTGGCTAATTTTAGTCTTGAAATACTCCTGGAAGTCCAGGAAAGGTTTAAAAGGTGAGAAAAATTGGAATAATTGCCGGGAAAACCCTAAAAACAGCCCTTTTCTATTTCCCATACCAACGTTTTTTTTTGACATTAGATTTGACAACTAACTAATATGTCAATCATTCTGTTTTATTGAAACAGGAAAAACCTGATTATTTATGGCCTCTAAGACGGAATAGAGTTTGCCTGGTCAGTTTCTTCTTCTACCTGGCAATTTCCCAGCTATAGCCAGGGTCTGTCTTACATGTTTGTGAATAGTTTTGGCTATTTGTTTTTACGACCGGCCGCCTGCCTGACATCAACCCTCTCTTTGGGAATCAACATAAATCAGTGATGTCTAAATACTCTTAGAAAGTACATATGACTCGGAAAAATCACATTGGTACTTGCCCAGGCCAGGATCGAACAAGCGCCCTCGGCAACGAGAGGCGGGCCCTTTAACCACTAGGCCACCACTGCCTGGTCAGCTATACCTACATATGTATATTACTCTTGACTAAACTAACGCGGACGAAGTCGCGTTCAAAAACTAGTATACATATAAAAATGGATTGCTGTTCCTTAGTCTCGCTAAAACTCGAGAACAGCTGAACCGATTTGGCTAATTTTAGTCTTGAAATACTCCTGGAAGTCCAGGGAAGGTTTAAAAGGTGAGAAAAAATGGAAAAATTGCCGGGAAAACCCTAAAAACAGCCCTTTTCTATTTCCCATACAAACGATTTTTTGACATTAGACTTGACAACTAACTAATATGTCAATCATTCTGTTCGATTGAAACAGTAGATATTTAATACATACCAATCCTGGGGTATTGAAGATGGAATAGAGTTTGCCCGGTCAGCTATACCTATATTACTAATGACGAAATTAACGCGGACGAAGTCGCGGGCAAAAACTAGTTAGGTAATATAAAATTACAATAGATTTTTACTAAAGATTACTGATTCATGGATGATCCTAGTAAATAGTCAAGCATTTTCAAATAATCTCCTTTTAATTAAAACCTAGAATTTGTATCTTTTTTCCTTCTTATTCCAGAAAAAATAAAACCATTTGTATGGCATATTATATTTAAGATACGTTTGTTCAAATAAATATTCAAAGTAAAGCTTGTAAATAATTTATTGTTATCCAGTAAACGCCAAGCTACGAATGAAATGTTGTGTTATAGGAGGTTGGTTTGTGATTTTAATTAAATTTGAAAATTGGGTGATAGTCTAACTAAAGATATTCAATAGTAAGGATGTCTTTGATTTCATTTATTTATTTATTTACATTTATATATTTATTTGGGGAAACAAAAAATTTAAAAACACTGTAATAAAAAATAAAAATAACAAAAAACACAAATCAATCAAATTTCCAATTAAAGCAAATTATACTAGTTGGGGTTAATAAGGCCTTTTTTGCATAGTATTAAAAAAACAAAATCGCTTAAGACATGTCGAATAATTGGTATGGATTAAGATACTTGCTGTTGCAGTACTAAAGTTGTTACTTTAGTCTTATCTTATTTGTTTTAAGTTCAACAAATAGTATATTACTATTTTTTATATTTATTTTTAACAACAGCTTAAAGTTATTTGATATCTTTACAAATATATTAATCCAGCCAACTGACATTACAAATGATTAGTTTCAAGAGTATGTTAAATAATAAAGTTGCAAAGTGAAATATAACTATTTCTTTTACCAGATCAGCATTAAATCTTGTTCAAAGTTCTGACACATTTCTTTTGACGCGAAGAAAAGTTCAAAAAAAAGTTCAAAAGGCTTGTTCTACACGAAAACGTATACTTTGAGTTTCATTAAAAGTTATCTTCGACTTACAAAGACAAACACGCTTTGATAACGATGGAATAAAAGAGATCTTCGTTATAGCCGTTTAAGGAGAAATAAAATTTATAATGTGATATCCTTACCGAATATCATTTAATAGTCTTTCTTCTTTCTGTCTGAGTTACGCGTGTAATGATAGAAACATATTGTTTTTATAAAGCAGATAATTGTGGGAAGTATGAATTGTCTAGTTTGTTATAATTTTTTGAGAGTATTCCATGTTTTTATCTTCATTAGTTATTTAAATTGAAACAAAATTATATAATTAAAAAAATATTTTGTTTATTTTGATTCAATGAAATATGAGTACCATTTTTTTCTAAGTATTTCAAATTATTGTAGGATGAAATTTCGAATCTATATACAGTACCGTAAGTAAAAATTGATAAAAGTTTGTCTTGAGCTATTAATAACCAGTTCTCCTTAAAAATATGTATTTGATAAAAGAAATTGAAGAAGTAATTCCTCATTTTGAAACATTAATATTTTATTAATAAATATTATTATTTAATATTTAGTGATAGCTTTTATTTTTCAATTGACGGTGATGTCTCAAGGATAAAATATAAGTTTCGCGAGATAAAAATCGAATGTAAAAATAAATAAATGTTATTTAAATCGTAATAATCAACATAATTACTCTATGAAAATAAGGAATAAAATATAAATGCGATAAAAATGTATATACACAACTAATTCGGCTTATGTTTAGCAAGTTTAATGATATAGGACTGACAGGTTGATGGACAGAGGAAGATTAGGAAGGGATTCGAGTGGAAAAACACTTCCTCAGCTTCAGTTTGATATACATATAACATATATGAAGCACAAGTATTACTTAAAGAGGTTTGTAGGTTAACAAGAAGAGTGGAGAGAGATATTGAGAATAAGGTTACAGTGTTACGAATAGTGGAATCAAATTTACAGAAAAAAATACTGTGCTTAAAAAATTAAATAACGAAGTGGCAGCATAATCTATCATCTGTATCGAAGTTATACAAAACGCATCTGTTATGAGGTGTATGTACTGTTTTTAAATAATAAAACATTTATTTAAAATAAGAGTTCCCTGTATCTAAAATCTTTAATTTTTCTTTTCCTTTAAACTTCTCATAGTAAAATGTACTACATGATATAGGTATGTATAAAACAAACCGCTCACGTAGCCTGTAACGTGGATCTTCCAATTATAACTTGTCACACAAAGCGTTCTGGACACAAAGCAATCGTAGAGGGCTGCTAGGGAATTCGAACAATAGGTAATACCTACCGCACAGGTCAATTCTAAAGCTGTTGCATGTAATATTTTTTCTATGAAATTTCTATATCAATTTATAGTACTACATGTTTTTGGTTTATATAGGTTCCTTATACAAAATGCATTTTATTTACTGAAACAAAGATATTTGTAACATTTTCTTTGTTTGGAAAGTAGATTCTTTATAGACAAGTTCTTTTTTCTATCGATCAAACTGGAATGTTGGACAAAACTAAAATAGACTACCACATAAAAATGTTTAACTATTAATTATATACAATTAACTATTTATACATTTTGTAATGTACTCATTTTTTTAAATCATAAGTGTACTTGTAATAAACAGTATGTCATATTCTCCACTGTGACTTTTTGATTCAAGTTTCTGTACAATGTATCCTGCTGCGCTTGTTATATCGACAATGATTCAATACCTCTCCTGTCATATGCCAGCATGTACATGGATACATACATTTTGTTTGTGAATAGACTTCACCTGTGCTATTTATTCGTCTCCTTTACTAATTGACAAACGAAAATTAATTACATGGCATTTATCACAACAATTATGAACAATGCGTGAAACTGTGGCGTCCTAAGAGTTAACCTAAACATTAAGTTCTTAAACTATAATTCATCTTTGATCATCAATTCATCATATTCACAATACAGTCATATATGATATTCCTAATTTAAGTTTGAAATATAAGAAAAATATTATATCAAATGCAGCATACTATCGTAGCCATCGGCCAGTAATTTTACATTTAAATTTCTCCATATCTCTTCAAATATGAAGTCTTGAGAGTCCTATATTATGATGTAATATTAGAGATATTGTAGAAATATATCTTGAAGTTTTACATGACATGAAATAGATAATTCAGACAGCACTATGTCAGATTTATTTTTAAGTCGCATTCGACAAAAGTAGAAAATGGAATTATAATTGCAACAATTAATTATGCCTATAATTTATTAATCTGAAAATAATATTAAGAAAAAATAATACTCATTAGTTCTTAACTTTAATGAACTAGCAATTGTAACTTTGATTGAATCTTGCAGCTGCAAAGCATTCGTATTTTGTTTTTTCTTTTAATTTATTTAAATTTTATTTTAGAGAGAAAAAGTACGAGGTAGGTTTTAAATGTTTTCATATTAAATGAAACTAATATTTTTCGTATGTACTACGCGATTTTATTTTTGGTAAAAACTACATACTCCCGACGTTTCAGTTATTTTATAGTTTATAGCAACCGTGATCACGGGCAGACGAGATGTGAATGTCTTCATCTTATTTAATCATAGATTAATACCTTCACAAAAATTATCATTTGCTGTTTTAATATTTATGTTTGAAACAAAATATTTATATTTCGCCCAATATAATATTAGTCAAAGTTCATTATTCGTTATGATTGAAAGTTCCTTTGATACCGATAATGAATGGTTTACTGATTGAGAATGATGCTTTTTGATCCGCAGATAATTAATATATCGGTATTGGTATATAATCTAATAGATTAATAAATATATTTCATAATATAAGTTAGTTATCTAAATGAATCGGTTATTTACTAAAGGAACTAAGTCAGGGATACCTAATTTTACACGAAGGACAAAAATATGTTTATATGAAACAACCTTAGGTAAGTAAGTATTTTTTTTTTCTAAACAGTTAGGTTGAACATTTATGAATATACTAATGTATAGATTTTTTCTGTATATCTGTATTGTAAATAATTATGCTTATATATAAATGTTATATAAAAAGCATCTCTATTATAAAATTTGGTCCACCAATTTTAAAGTCAAGAATGTCATTAGTGTCAATCATAGATACTGTGAATTTTTTGTGGTTATTGCATATGAATTCACGCACCTCCTTAGGCAAATAATACCTATCTCTTTGTTTTAAAACTTTTTTCACAGAACCAAACGACCAATAATTTGGCAGAAATGAGTGCCCTCGCACTGGGAAGCAGTGTACAATTTTTCGAACCGCCCTGTATCTACCAGAGCCTGGCTTAAACTTATCATTATGTGATTACGGTTTTGCCAATAAAGTAACAAAAAGGAATAAGTCATTGACTTATTCCTTTTTATAAATGAACGAAAAAAAGTAGTCTCTACATTTAATCGGCAAATGAACTGACTTATTTCTTTTCTTGATTAAAATTCAAGATTTACCTAAAACGAATCGAACTGCATCAAAATTGGCATATCGGAAAAATGATGACTTGTTCCCTTTGGTAAATAACTATGGAGTCGATTTAATGTAGAGGAATTCAAAAAATTATAGTTTTAAAAGTCTTACTAAGATGTACATTCTATTGTTTGTAATACATGAATGTATGTTGGATGTGAAAATGTAAAACGACGAAAATACATCGGCCACAAACGAACTGCAAACAGAAATAAGAAGTTACTGTTTTGTACGCTGTCACCAACAACGCTGGCTCTGTTATATATTACATATTTGATATCGGTTTGGTGATTACATGTAATTTTAAAGTCAAAAATTCACACCAAAAACCATTTAACCTAATCGTGCGTTAAGTTGTTGATTTAGTCTGTTTGTAGAAATATTATTTTTAAGGAAAGTTCACTATGATAAATTAAATGTTGTCATTGTTACTTACCGAATTAATATAACATTCATGATGTAAAACTATTTACAGTTTGTGTACAAAATTTATTAATTATTCAAATAAAGTTATAGAATTTGAAAAAACACAAAATAACGCAATGATGTAAAAAAAAAACACAATAAGTTCGAGTGGAGATGTAGATATTTGTGTGTGATTTTCAGTTAAACATAATAGAGTCGTGTGGTGTGAAGTGTGAACTGTAACGGTGTTGAATATTATATTATAATTATGAATACAAAGATTAAATCTCATACATTGAATTCATACTGGAAACTTGATTTAATTTGTACGACATAGATAGTAAATACACAGTAATATATATTTATTATTGTAATGAAGGAAAATACAACGTGTAGATTATTGTAACTGAAGCACCCGTTTAGTTTCTTTGATTCAAATATATTAGTGTAATGTGTCTTGAACATATGAGCACATCACATTACCAGCAGCAACCAGATGCCGTGATGCTCGGCTATTAGAGATTAAAAATATCCCAAATATAATTTAGGTAACACGTGCAACGAGAGTCATTAAGATTGAACACTCAAATTATGACATCTATAAGATATTAAATCTAATGGAATTATTAAAATTAATTTAAAAACATTAAAAAGAGTAAATGCTATAAAATACGTATCTTGTCCAATATATGTATTTATTATCAAAGTAATTTATCGGTGAGGGAGTTTTCCTAACCAGTTATTGATACTAACAAAATTTTCTTACATGCAAGTGATCACATTGTGCTTATAGAAATCGTTACCTTTAATTTCAGCATCTCCATAGTAAATTAAAATATTATATGAAAAGCTTGTAGGCCACAGTTGTAATTGCAGGAATGTATTATTTTTTAAGTAGAAAAAAAGCTTATTTATATATTATTTATATATTTATATAGTTAAGTATAGGAAAAGAAATCTTCGGGTAACTAAAAACAAAGTTAATTACCAGATTAGTGATTTAAATTAGATTGTTATTATTCGTTTAACTTTTTTGTTGAATTTATATATTTTTGTAGCATCTTCATTCATTCGTCTAATTATATGTATGTTATGTTAAAACTTGTCTGTTTCATTATTATAATCATCAAATTACTAGACGACGTCAGAGTAAGTCCTTGGAATTTCAAAAACGTACGTCAGATCTTAGTCCTGGGTATAAGGTTTCAACATTCTTGTTATTTTTTCGACCCTGTCTATGTATTTAGCTCAATAACACGTACTTAAGTACGTGTCTTTAATTTAAACCATTAAGTTTCTTCCAAGGTACTTTTATTTATATTCGAATGAAAGCCACTTAAAATAAATTTAAAAAATTCATAAAGATTTTCTTTGAAACCAAAGTTCGGTAGCAATAATTTTATTAATGAATGAAGTTTACATGTTCGTGATGATGAAGTAAATATTATGTTCATGTTTGTGATTGAGACGCTGATCTATCTTGATATGCATTTACGAGTTCTTTCAAAGAACACTTACTTTAACAACTCAGCTTTGTGGACGTTCATGCAAACGAAGTAACCTTTTGGAAAAACAAAGTTAGTTATAAGGCTAACTTGTTATTTAACGGGTAAATATATGTCAACACAAGAATTTCGCTATGTTGTACTGAGGATGTATTTGCTCATTTTTCATATAAAATTTTTGAGTATTTATTAATTTTCTGTGTGATATTGTAAGTCTTCACCAGTCCCTTATACATATTTTTAGGTCCACATCAACAGTGTTCATATTATGTTAAAAGATAATAAAGAGGTATTCTTATTCATTGCAGATACTGATAAAAAATATACTATTTTTATCATAAGCATGATTCTTTTGTTCTTCATTCAGTCTTGTCTTCCTTATTCCTAAGACAAATTTTACTATTAGTATCTTATATTAATTTTCTGTATTTTATCATAAATCTGTTTACGTATAAATTATAATATATTGTCTTATACGGCAGTATATTCACATTTTTATTACTATGTTGTGGAAAAATTTATTCAGTGAATGCGTTATACGGATTTCGTTTGAAAATCTTTTCTAATTAGCATGTTTTATGATTTATTCGTGATATTAGTCGATCTATGTATATAAAAGTATCAATATTGTTTTCATTTTGTCGTTTACTGTCTATTTATATCAGACTATGCAAGGAATGTTAGGAAATTTGTTTGTATATAATTAAACTTACTATTTGAAAAGTTGGATATACTTTGCAATACAAATTTTATAGGAGAGTATAGACAATTATTATTCTTAATGAGGTTTATAGTGTGCCAAGAATCTTGAGAATAGTAGCTATTGTTTTGTTTTTAGTTTAAAGAAAAAAAATGAGGTTAGAATAATAATAGAGCAACGGTTTGAATTAATATGTAATTATGAATAATAATGGAATTTATATTTTTTAAAGGCCCCATTGAATATGCGTTAAGAGAGGCCAATGACCATATATGATTTTTAGTTTTGATAAAGGTTTTATGTATGGTTAAGTAAAACAAATCAACAACAAAATTTTAATAACACTACAGTTGTTATAATATTTTCGTTATAAATTATTTGATCAGCGTTTCAGACACTTGAATATAAAGTACTTATAATTTGTTTGATATGGGTAAGTGATCTCAGATGAAAACCTACTAACTTGTTCTATCTTGAGCTTGATGAGTAGAATATGAAATTAATTAACAGAACTACTGTTGTTATATAAATAAATTGTAGTTTTGGAATTGTTGTAGATAATATAATAATCTTAATCCATTATCACACTAACAATCATTGCAAGGTCTTAGATCTTTCCCATATAATAAAAACATTAAAATCAAAGCATGATATACATATTTATTATATTAATAATTTATTAAATAGAAATATTTGGTGAAGTGACCGACCATTACTTATCATACATTTTCTATTATGGTCTCATTTATATAGTTAAGGTTAGTACTTGTCTTATAAAAACGATCTTAGTATACAGTCCAATACCACAGAGCACAGATGGTGATCTAGAAACTAATTTTATTTCAAAACAAGCAGAAATGTCATAAAGTCAATTAATTTTATCTTAGCATCGGACAAACCCATGTACAAAATGTCAAGTGTTGGATGTGCTCAAAAGTATTCAAAGTATGAAACAAACTTTCTTATGCTCTTATCTTTATATCTTCTCTTAATATGAAATGGTTTTTCATTTCAATCGGGTCATAAATAAAAAAGTTTTGTCTATTTAATTAATCCCGTTGATTAATTTATTTGTTAATGTATTGAAGTTTTAATTATATCTATAATTTCTCTGTTCATTAGCATTGACTGAAAGTATATTCCAATTCAAATTATGATCACAGATTATTTTAATGTAATCATATATTAAATGTTATTGTTTTCGTAATATTTTTCAACCAACGTCAGTTGGTCTGAGGTCTATATTATCAATTATAAGAAATATAGCTCAGCTTAGGAGGGACGTTTGTAGGTTGTACACAAAGCTTTGTGTATAAAGCGAGTCCAGAACTAAGCAGCTGCCTTATATATTTCAACTGTTCATTTATTGTATTGTATATAAATACATTTTAATTCCATTTATATTTTTATTAATTCCTTTTATTTTTGAATTTTCATGTTTAAGAAAAGAGTACAGTAACTTCATATTAGTACACGTTTGTTATCTTACGTCAGTGATAAAAAAGTTATTCTTACATCGATATATTTATATAATTAGTGATATATTTATAATTAGTTTTCTATTAAAATTTCTTTATTTTCTTACATTTAAATTTTTCTTCATATAATTACCTGAGTACCTATTTAGAGTTGAGCCCTTTTTAATCAGTGCAGGTTTTAGTTAGCAATCACTGTATGTGTAACTTAATTTAGTAATAACCAACAATTATCTTCTCCAAGCAAAAATTACTTGCTTTCCCAAGTAGGTCAAGATTTTCAGAAGTTCCTCGTAGACTGCACCATAACTAAAGCTGTCTTTAACCTCGTTGAAAGGAACGTCTCGGTGGATCTTCAAGTACTGTGCTCCTTCATATTCTATACTTGAACGCAGAGCTAATGAGTTTAACAGAGTTATGAACTTGTCAGAAGTTTTATGACATATTTGATAGGGGGAAATGAAATAGATAAATATTACATTTATCATTCATAAGTCATTCGAATTTTGTCCTTATTTGAAAAATTGCACATTAAGTACTAAAAAACTATACGTGAATTATTAAGTTTTGTTATTAATTTTCAACTCAGAGATAGAATTGTGAGTTTGACTGTAAGGTTAAGCCGTTTAACAGAAACATAAAAATTCCTTATCCCTGTTAACTTGAATGCAAAGGTCATACGTTCTTGATTAAGTGATTTATTTAGAATCTCAATGCAGTCACTTTTTTTTATCAAAACTATTAGGTAATATAAAATTACCGTAGATTATTATCAAAAAATGTTGAAAGGATAACCGTTTCGTGAATGAAGCTAGTAAATAGTTAAGCATTTTCAACTTTTATCCTTATTGGGATATGCTTTTAATAAACACTTAAAATTATTTTCTTTTTCCTTCTTCTTCCATACACAATGAAATCATTTGGATGGCTTGTATTTAAGATACGTTTGTGCAAATAAATGTCCAAAGTTAAATTTGTAAATAATTTATTGTTATACAGAAAAAGCGAAGCTTCCAATAAAATGCGTTACGAGTATAGTATGTTGGTTTTTTGATTTTAATTAAATTTGAAAATATGGCGATAGTCTGACTACAGATATTTAAAAGTAAGTATATTTTTGATTTCAAATTACACTACTCTGGGTTTAAATGGCCTAAGAAATGAGCTCATTCTGGTTGATGATGAAGTATTTACAAACCAAAATGGGTTAAGATATGTCGGATAATAAGTAACGATTAGGTTTCTTGAAATAATTTTGACTATGGTCTTAGTTGTTGTAAGTGTAAAACGTATTTTTATATCATCTTCAAGTTATTACATATCTTTACAAATATATCAATTCGGCTAACTGACATTGTAACTGATTAGTTTAAAGCTTATGTTAAATAAGAAATTTGCAAAGTGCAATAAAACTATTTCTTTTACCAGATCAACACTAAATCTTGTTCAAAGTTCTGACACTGTTTCTTTAACGCGCAGAAAAGTTCAAAGAAAAGTTAGATCACTTAGAATCAAAAGGCTTGTTCTACACAAAAACGTATACTTTGAGTTTCATTAAAAGTTATCTTCGACTTACAAAGACAGACACGCTTTGATAAGGATGGAATAAAAGAGATCTTCGTCATAGTCGTTTAAGAAGAAGAAATGTTGAATGTGATATCCTTACCAAATATAATCCACTAGTCTTTTCTTTTACTTTACGACTTACGCGTTTAATGATATAGATATATTGTTTTCATAAAGTACATAATAATGCGAAGTAAGAAATATTGATAACGAATGTTTAAGATTGTGTTTTGTAATTCATTAGTATTTTAGATTGAAAGAAAATAAATTTTGGTAAATATGTCATTGAAAGATATTATGTTTTTTTGGTTCGATGAATTTCAACGAACATTTTATTTCCATTCAATTTAAATTATTGCAGGAAGAAATTTCGAATCGATCACCAGTACCGTACGAGAAAACTGTGATTAATTGATAAAACATTGGTTTTGATCAATTGGTTGCCAGTTCTCCCTGGAAATAGATATTTGGTAAAATATACTGAAGAATAAATTAATTCCTTATTTTGAAGCATTTATATTTTATAATATTGTACAGTGGCAAAAAGAGGTTCCAGCAAAACTACGAAACTTGCTTATATGTATATTATAATAAGAAATACATATTAAAACTCATACCCTACACCTAAAACAACACGATTACCCTTATGTTAGGATAGCAATATGATTCTATAGCTTGTGTGGTATCAGGAATCTTCTGGTTCACATGGCGTGGTATTCGTTCCACGGAGTCAGCGGCGTCACTCGTTTTATGACATTTTATCCAACGAAGTTGCCCCAACGATGCTAATTTTTTTTTATATGTTGCGCTTACGTAACAGTAAAAATGTTATTATTTTAACATTTCGATTAAACTGTTATTTCTTATATTAATAGTGTGTGTTGGTTTTCTGGTGTTTCGATGACTTAACTGTTACGATGATGTCTCGAGGATGAAATATATGTAAGTGTCGCGACATAAAACTAAAATGTAAATATAACCGTCATTTGAATCGTAGAATATAGATGTATTTCAATTTGTAGTTTTCGTTTTAAATCTTATTGTACGTAACGAAACATGGATATTAAATAGGTATATAAATATAATTACACTACAAAATTAAGGAATGAAATATAAATGCGACAAAAATGTATATACAAAACTAATTCGGCTTGTGTTTAGCAAGTTTAATGATATGGGACTGACAGTATGATGGACAGAGGAAGATTACGAAGGGATTTGAGTGGAAAACACTTCCTCAGCTTCAGTTTGATATATAACATATAAGAAATACAACTACTACTTGAAGGGGTTTGTAGGCTAAGAAGACGAGTGGAAAGGGGTATTGAGAATAAGGTTACAGTGACAATTATAGTTACAAACACTGGAATTGCATTTTCAGGAAAATGAGAAAGTACTGTGCTTAAAAAGTTAAATAACCAAGTGGCAGTATAATCTACCATCTGTATCAAAGACATACAAAATACGACTGTTATGCATGGTGTATACTATTTTTAAATAGCAAAACATTTATAATAAAAGTACTCTGTATTTAAAATCTCGTCTTTCCATTTAAAATACTCTTAATCTTTATTTACTTCGGGTATTTTAGCTAAAATCCATTATCTTCTTCTCACAAAGTTTTATACTTTTGGAGCGCTTATACATTTTTAAGATTATATAAAACTTTAATTTCTTTACGAATTATAAAGAAAGTTTTAAATAAAATAGATAATTTAAAGCATCTAGCTTGGTCACATCCTTTTTGAAATCAATGTTAAAATATTGAGCTCCCATAAATGGTGTCCATTATAAGTATTTTGATTTTTCTTTTCCTTTAAACTTTTCACAGTAAAATGTACTACATGATATAGGTATGTATAAAACAAACCGCTCACGTAGCCTGTAACGTGGATCTTCCAATTATAACTATTCACACAAAGCGTTCTGGACACAAAGCAATCGTAGAAGGCTGCTAGGGAATTCGAACAATAGGTAATATCTACCACACAGGTCAACTCTAAAGCTGTTGCATGTAATATTTTTTCTATGAAATTTCTATATCAATTTATAGTACTGTATATGTTTTCGTTTATAATACTTTCTTATATGAAATAAATTTTATTTACTGAAACAAAGATATTTGTAACATTTTTTTTGTTTGGAAAGTAGATTCTTTATAGACAAGTTCTTTTTTCTATCGATCAAACTGGAATGTTGGACAAAACTAAAATAGACTACCACATAAAAATGTTTAACAATTAATTATATACAATTAACTATTCATACATTTTGTAATGTACTCATTTTTTTTAAATCATAAGTGTACTTGTAATAAACAGTATGTCATATTCTCCACTGTGACTTTTTGATTCAAGTTTCTGTACAATGTATCCTGCTGCGCTTGTTATATCGACAATGGTTCAATGCCTCTCCCGTCATGTGCCAACATGTACATACATACATTTTGTTTGTGAATAGACTTCACCTGTGCTATTTATTCGTCTCCTTTACTAATTGACAAACGAAAATTAATTACATGGCATTTATCACAACAATTACGAACAAAGCTTGAAACTGTGGCGTCCTAAGAGTTAACCTAAACATTAAGTTCTTAAACTATAATTCGTCTTTGATCATCAATTCATCATATTCACAATACAATCATATATGATTTTCGTAATTTATGTTTGAAATATAAGAAAAATATTATAACAAATTTAGCATATTATCGTAGCCATCGGCCAGCAATGTTACATTTAAATTTCTACATATCTCTTCAAATATGGATCCCTGAGAGTCGTATATTATGATATGATATTCCAGACAGTGTAAAAATATATCTTGAAATGTTACATCACATAAAATATATAATGCAGACCGTACATACTATTTATTATTAAGTCGCATTCGACAGCATTCTTCAAAGAATTAGAGAGAGAATAAAGGCTGAAGATGGATTTTATTCCCTATAACATTAGGATTAAATTTAAAAAAAGGATTATATATCTAATTGGAAATAAAATAATTTTGATTTAAAAAAGTAAACGGAATCGAAAAATGAAACAAATAAGTAGTACTGGTAATGAATTCATAATGATTTCAGTAAAATAAAGAAAAACATTAATATTAAAATACTAGTGTGAATTTATTAATATTAATATAATGTAGTACATTTATGGATATGCCCACTAACTGATATATGTTAGTAAAAAGTATTTTTAAGTGAAATACTTCAGTTGAGGATGCGATTTCGCGCCAATAAGACCTGCGTTTTCACTATCGATCCTACCAGACGTACCTACTGTCAAATGTATTATGTGAGTCACTGATTGTATAAAGTTTAATATAAACTAGTATATAAACACTAAACTAAAGTATTACTTATTATTATTTTCAATATAACGTTAGATGGTAAATTATTATTCAAATTATTAAATTTATACACATATTTAATTAAAAAATATCTTAAGAATAGATTGTACCTAGAGTTAATTTAATGCTTTAATTGATGTGTGAATTTTTCCAATTTTAATAAATATTACGTTTCTATAATTTTGATAACCAAATGTATTTTCCAGCGTCTTGTCCTTGTCAACCGTACCGTCTAAAGAAACAAGGATCTAATCTTAAATAAACATCTCAAGAACAGAAGTATATTCTACAATAAATATTACTGGTTAGAATTCTTAAGTAGGATTATTTACGAATGTTGACTTAATAATAAATGGAACATTGACATGTTTGTTATATCAATTACGTACTTTCTTATACTTGTAGAAGTAATATTGAATTAACATTAAATTGTTCGAAATATACAGGGTGACTGGTGAATTACCTTCGATATTTGAGGACGTGATATTTGACGATCATATATGACAAAATAAAAATTAATATAACATAAATATTTATAAGCTTATGAGTAAAGTTAACCAAAAGTTATGTAATTAATTACGCATCGTATGAACACCCTACAGATTAGGTATACACACACACACACACATAGGCGTGCGGCGGCGTGCTGATACAACTTGGAACACACTTGGAACACTTGGAACGTATCCACACTTTATTTATTTATACGGAAATTTGGTCAAAAATTAAGTACCTATTTTTTTTACATAATTCGAATGAGAATCATGTACCGAGTATGCTCCTTAAATATTGATAGTAATTCACCAGTCACCCTGTATATAATATTAAATTAATTCTAAGGATACTATTAAAAAATATCCAGCTCGGCTTTTGTCTGAACAATTTTCTATAGTACCTACTTATATAAAAGTGAGTTGGGATTTGAATTCAACATCAGATTTCTGCTTTTGTTAATTATAATATTCCCGTCATCGGAATATCAGTTACGGAATAATAAAATAATGTCTTTGGAAGTAATTATACACATTTGCGTTTCAACGAGGAACTTTCTAAAGAGACATTACTATTATACTAAAGACATGATAATTTCATTTCTATTGAATGGTAATCGTGCCTCTGTTTGACAGTTTTCGTATTAAATCAATACGTCAATACTATTATTAATAAAGTTTTTCTCAATGTGTTACGATGTTCGTATGGAAATGAGTCTAGTCTTGTTTTATAATAAAAAAAAACACAGATAAAAAGATATTGATTTCAATGTAGCAATGACCTAACTCTTAAATTGCTATGAGTTGTGACCATAAAACTAATTTTTAATACACCGTTATCCGATTCGAATAATTTATTGTGAAACAACATTGTTATTAATAATTTAATTTTCGTTATGTTTTCAAAATATTCACATTAATTAATGAAAACAAAGTAACAATTTATAGTTCATGGAATTATATAATATGTATAAGGTTAACATTATGAGAAGCAGGCAGCCATTTTGGTTGATTTTTTTTAAACTTCAAATTTTTAAGTCTGTAAACATATTAAACGGTTTCAGTGAGTGAATTTTATGATCATTCGCTTCCGTATTGGAACCTACGCTGCTAAATGTGGATTTTATCGAGCGTTAGAGAGACCTATTCGGTTAGGAAGCTTAGGTGATAAAAGAAAACAATATGAATATTTTGAAAAATATAAAAACCTTGCTAAAAAATAACCGATTGCCTGTGATATTGTATACATGATGATCATATTGCATCCAAAGTACGAATATTTTTAAAAATATACTTGTTAATCTGATTTTGATATGATGAAAGAAATTGACTACACAGTGATTGAAAATGACAAAAAAATGATAAAAAAAGGTTTTCTAGAAGGATATTTTACGTAAACTTATAAAATCTCTCATTCAATGATCTGATGGCTTGGATGTGATGGAAGCTCTTGATTATTACTAGATAATAATCAATATTTATTTCAATTTATATATTTTGTAATACTAAAACGTGTGAGATAACGGTATGTGTTTGCTCAATCATTATGTCCTAGAGTTGCATCCAATTAATCTGATAAAAAATACTTCATTAAACCTTCATCAAAATAAAAAATAAAAAAAATATATATATACAGTCATTGGCCTCTCCTAACGCATATTCAATAGGTCCTTTAAAAAATATAAATTCTATAATTATTTATAATCATATATTAATTCAAACCGTTGCTCTATTATTATTTTAATATCAAGTTTGCACCAACTTTTCTCTTTAAACTAAAAACAAAACAATAGCTATTATTCTCAAGATTCTTGGCACACTATAAACCTCATTAAGAATAATAATTGTCTATACTCTCCTATTAAACTTGTATTATAAAGTATATTCCACTTTTCTAAAAGTAACTTTAATTATATACAAACAAATTTCCTAACATTCAATGCATAGTCTGATTTAATAGACAGTAAACGACAAAATGAAAACAATATTGATACTTTTATATACATAAATCGTTTAATTATCTCGAACAAATAAAATGAGTCTTAGGAAATAGGAAAACAAGACTGAATGAAAGATAAGAAATGATGAACAAAGGTATCATGGTTATTTTAAAAATAGTTTATTATTTACCAGTACCTGTAATGAATATGAACACCTCTTTATTATCTTCTAATATGAACAGTGTTGATGAGGACCCAAAAATATTTATAAGGGACATCAGTCCCTCCAGTTCATCAGAAGACTGTTATAACATCACACAGAAAATTAATAAACCAACAAAGATTTTATATGAAATATGACCAAATACATCCTCAGTACAACTTAGTGAAATTCTTGCGTTAACATATGTATATTTACCCGTTAAATAACAAGGAAGCTTTTACGCCTAACTTTGTTTTTCCAAAGGATTACTTCGTTTGTGTAAACATTCACGAAGGTGAGTTGTTAATGTTGTGTTCTTTGAAAGTTCTCGTAAGTGCATAACAAGTTAGATCAACGTCTCAATCACAAACATGAAGATAATATTTACTTCATAATCACGAACATGTAACCTTAATTGCTTAACAAAATTATTGCTACCTAACTTTGGTTTCAAAAAAATTCTCTTTATAATATTTTTATCATTTTGTTTTAAATGGCTCTCATTCGAATATGTATAAAATTACCGTGGAATAAATTTGATAGTTAAATATAATTGCAGGCACTTAAGTACGGGTTTTTGAATCAATTACCTAGACAGGGTCAAAAAAATAATGAGAAATTTGAAACCTTATACCCAAGACTAAGATCTGATGTACGTTTATAGAAACCAAGGACTTATTTGGACGTCACATAGTAATTTGATAATGATATTAATGAAAAAATATATAGTCAGTGGTGGCCTAGTGGTAAAAGGGCCCGCCTCTCGTTGACGATTGCTCGGGTTCGATCCTGGCCCGAGCAAGTACCAATGTGATTTTTCCGAGTCATATGTACTTTCTAAGACTATTTAGACATCACTGATTAATGTTGATTCCCAAAAGAGGGTTGATGTCAGGCAGGCGGCCGGTCGTAAAACAAATAGCTAAAACTATACACAAAATGTAAGGCAGACCCTGGCTGTAGCTGTAGAAGAAGTAGAAGAAGAATAATGCAAAAGACTATTTTTAATATAACAGATATAAATAGACGAATGAGGACGTTATAAACATGTATAACTATTTAAGGTTATCAACAAAATAGTTAAATGAAAACTAACAATCTAATTTAAATGACTAATCTGATAACACTAACTTTGGTTTTAGTAAAGCCAAAATTTCTTGTCATATATTTAAAGAGTCGTAATAAGATATATGTATATGTTACTGAAAAAGCTCGAAATACGGTAAATCTTAAGATTTAAGTTAAATCTTAGAATTTACCGACATGAGTTGGTAAATGTAAGTATTTCTGAAGATACGACGATTTTTTCGAGCTTTTACCATTCGAACTCAGTATATGCTAGGTTTTACCACTGTCAGCTGGTAGATGTTGGTTTTAGGAATAAAACGATGAGTAATTCTTAATAATTTACATTGAACTGTTAGACAAAACAGGTACATAGTATTAAAAAGATATCATAGTGATAGTAACTAGTAAAAACTAATATCAACTTATTTAAATTATTTTGAAAAAACACATAACGTTTATATCTGAATATCCCAATCTTTGTCATATCTACCTAACTGAATCAGTACTTCTCTATTTAGAATTTAACAACGAAATACAAACATTATAAGCATTCTATACAAACATAATGCTTATAGAAGCCAGTGTAACTTAATTATTATTTTTCTTATTATTTGGTTTAGAAGTAAAAAAGACAGTCAAATGTTATTGATTAATAGGTAAGATTCCTAAAAAACATTACACTTGTTACAACACGGATTGCTGTTGTGCCATTTAGTTTCACAAAGTAATCCTGATGATCTGCAGGTGCATTTTTCGTCGAGCATTTTTTTGACAATTACCTTTTTTTAAATCCTTGTCCCCCAGTTAACAACAATTTTCCGACAACTTCTCGAAGACTCACTTCTTTATCCGTAACAATCTTTCTATGTTTATAAAATCTTTAGAGCATGCGGCGAACTGATTCTTGGTGTAAAGCTGTTTTAGTATTCCCATTTTGGTACCTAGTTGGTAAAACTAGGTACCAAAATGGTAACTACTTTAAATAGTAACTCCTTTATATCTATCTCTAAATAATGCTTTACGGTCAGTTTTAGTTTAGTTCTGTCAATTTCAGGTTCTTTCAGTCTTACATTTTCCACGTTATGACACGTTTTGTTTTTCAACATTTACCATGCCATTGATGTGAATCCTAAGATTTACCAACGGAATGGTGGTAAAAGTTAGAATCACAAAATCTTTTTGGACATTTACCATTACGAATTGGTAGAGCTTAGGTTTTACTGGAATATCTAAGGATTTACTGCAGTTCGAGCTTTTACAGTATCATATACACTTGGATTTTCGAATCATAAAATAAAACGTTCCTGCACTTACAACTGTAGCCTACAGGCTTTTCATATATCTTAATTTACTATAGAGATGCTAAAATTAAAGGTAACGATTTCTATAAGCACAATGTGATCACTTGCATGTAAGAAACCTTTGTTAGTATCGATGACTGGTTAGAAAAACTCCCTCATCGACACTTTATTTTAATAACAGGTATGTCATATATATGTATTTTATAACATTTATGCTCTTTAATGTTTTTAAACTAATTTTAATACTGTTGTTTTTATAAGTCAAATATATTTAATATCTTCTATCCTTCTAATATTATAATTGCGAAAGTTCGTGAGTGTGTGTGAATGTTTGTTACTTCTTCACGCTCAAACGGCTGAACGGATTTTGATAAAATTTTGTATACAGAAAGCTGACGTCCAGGAATAACATATAGGCTACTTTACATCCCGGAAATCTCGAAAATCCCGGAAGTCCGCGGGTAACACCGCGAGGCGTTGAATTTGAATGTTCAATCTTAATGACTGTCGTTTCACGTTGCGCCTTAATTATATTTGGGAAATTTTTAATCTCAAATAGCCGAGCATCACGGCATCGCGTGCTGGTAATGTGATTTGCTCAAATGTTCAAGACACATTACACTGATATATTTGTGTCAAAGTAACTGAACGGATGCTTCAGTCACAGTATTCTAAACGTAGTACTTTTCTTCATCCGAATAACAAATATATATTATTGTGTGTTTACTATCAATGTTATACAAATTATATCAATTTTCCAGTATGAATTCAATGTATGAGATTTAATCTTTGTATTCATAATTAAAACATAATATTCAACACCGTTACAGTTCACACTTCACAGCTCGCGACTCTATTATGTTCAACTCAAAATCACACACAAATATCTACATCCTCACTCAAACTTGTTCTGGTTTTTTTTTACATCATTGTGTTATTCTGTGTTCATCATTTCAAATTCTATAACTGTATTATTAAAATATATGTACTTTAAATAATGAATAAAATATTTAATGTTCAATAAAATATTTAATGTACTTTAAATAATGAATAAAATATTTAATTTTTATTTCGTATACATACTGTTAATGGTTTTAATTGGTGAATGTCATATTAAATCTGTATAATATAAGTAACAAAGGCTACATTTAATTTATCAGAATAGACTTGTCCTTAAAAATAATATCTCTAGAAACAGATAAAACCAACAAATTAACGAACAAAATAATTATATACATATGAGACGATAAGATTAAATGTTTTAGGGTGTGAATTTTTGTCTTTTAAAATTACATGCAACCACCAAACCGATATCAAATACGTCCAATATAATACAGCCAGCGTTGGTGGTGACAACGTACAAAACAGTAACTTCTTATTTCTGTTTCCAGTTCGTTTGCGGCCGCTGTATGTTTCTCGTTTTACATTTTCACACCCAATATGCATTCATGTATTACAATCAATGAAATTAACATCTTAGTGAGACTTTTGAAACTGTGATGTTTTGAATTCTCGTACATTAAATACACACATAACAGAATTAATTTGGTTTCAATACAGTCGGTCTGTGACTGTTAAATTAATTATTGCCACTTGACAAGCCAGTAGAAATGGTAATGTATTTGAAAAATATACTAGGACAATTATTAAATACTAACAATAAAATTTATTAAGAATTTAAATATATAATTATTGTAATATAAAATTTTTATTTACTTATGATATTTTTCTATCGTTAAGTGTCACAGAAACTTTCACTTTATTCTAAAGAAAAGTTTTTTAAAAGCCCACACTGAATTTGTCATTACTCAAGCTAGCTTTTTAAATCCATATCGCAAAAGCTTTTAAAAGTTTGTTTCCTAAAATTTTATAAATTATTATTATTATATAAATTTCCTTGTCCTAGTGTATTCAAACTTAAAATAGTATTTATAAAATTATACCAAAAACATACATGTTATTAAAATTGTATGGAGTAGCAATTACAACTTATTTGTAAAATAAAATGGTTATTTATAATATTAAATATTTTTATACTCATGTAACTTTTTCAAACAGAATTTTCTATTTGACGATTGGTAGCTCAAACAATGGGCGGCGGAGTCATGTCGCGTCAGAAAATATTTTGCTTTCAACCTATTTGTCAGATTCCCATATGTTGTCTGATTAAACCTTATAAAGATAAATTACCTTAAACGTTAACAAGTAAGCACCGATGAAAAAATTACACCATTGTTTAGAATTGTAGTACAATTGAACACAATTTTATATTAATTAATGAAATCAACAATAATAACAAATTAATCTTTTATATTCATAAGATTTGTTTGTAATCGCTGAATCAAATAAAAAAGGCGTATGGATGATACTTATTACTCATATAAACAACTTTATGTAATGATATAGAATACTAACCAAGTTATAACAATCATATACATATATTAAACTTTTCATATATTCATTCTTCAAGTATTAGTAGAACATACAAATAAAAAAACAAACGCTATTCTCGTAACCTTACAAAGAATTAATTATTTCATTGCATTAAAGAAAATAATATTATGAAATATATTTTAATAACCAATCACACTATATACCAATACCGATATATTAATTATCTGCGGATCAAAAAGCATCATTCTTAATCATTAAACCATTCATTATCGGTATCAAAGGAACTTTCAATCATAACGAATAATAAACTTTGACTAATATTATATTAGATGAAGTCAAAATTTGGTTGCAAACATCAATATTAAAATAGCATTCACTAACAATATTTGTGAGATTATAAAACTATGAAATTGAACAGGACGAACAAAATTAAAATATAAAACAATCAAGTGTACTGCTTACATTCCTTAATGATTATACCACGAACTGCCTATTCCCTATCACTTCTATCTATAAAATTTATAGGTTGTCTCAAAATTATCTGTTATAGGCGACAACACTGCATTTTTTCCACTTGTTTTATAGATATACATATATACATACATATTAAGATATACATACATATTCCTGCGATGTCAATAATAAAGATAAATTTAATGTTTTAAATAAAATTAACTGAATAATATTGAATACCCACATGTGAAATATAAACTCAATATATGTACAACATGTGCCCTGTCGCTGACAGATCCGGGGTACACCAACATAGTGGCCGATGGCTTTCGCAATGGTTTTAGTGAGTAGCGGCCTGCCCAGGCCGAGCCTCACACATCCCTTCCGGCTCCACCAAGGCCGGTTGGACGGCTCGTAAAAAGAGTTCCCCTGCGTAATCAACATAATATATGTACAACAAAGAAATCAAAAGTGACTTCGCAAACAACACCCAACGAACAACGAGTTGTAACGTTTTGACGAGATTAGATTTGTCTGTACATATAGAGGTCCCTATGAAATACTCTTAACTACGTTTACTAATGAATTCTAACAACTAAAGCGTAATTTAAACCAAAGGGTTACATAAACTAAACATATTAAGTGTTGGTTTTATACTGAATATGCTGAGGGACCAACTTTACTTATTAACCATTTTTTTGGATTGGTATAGCGATTGTTTGAAATCTAACGTAGAATATACATAGTATTGTTTTAATACCATAGACCCTCAAAGGTATCCTTAGATATATTTAAGTTTGATTTACTCTCTGCTCCAAGACGAAGAAGTCCTGAGTATTTAGTGTTAACTTTAAAACTTCTACTTAAAAATTTCTTCTCTTCTTACCTCCTTTAAAATAAAATTAAATACGGACGTATAGTTTAACAGGGTTTCCAAATTAAATTATAGAAACTATTGAATTGAAAGTCCCTTTAAATAATAAGTATAAAACAGTACTTAAATGAAGTTACGTGAATTAATTTATTTCTTTGTTTAAATTAGTACAAGAGCTAAAGAATTTATTTATGTCCTGGATAATATTTTATAGGATGTACCTTTTATCCGGTTAAGTACGTCCCTAAAAATGAACCCCAAAAATATGGCCACACGTCAAGGACAAGGGCTGGGATTAGTAAAAAGAATTGGCGATCAGAAATTTTCGATCGCGTCATTTTAAAACAGGCTGAAAAGTGTATACAACGTGTAACATAATTAACGCACACCCTGAAAGTAGTTTGTTCAGAATCGGAATCTGGATCGATTTTTATAGTTTTTTATGTCGGTCATTTTTTTTCTCAAATTTAGGTAGAACTAAGTAAATTACAGTCATCCTACACACAGTTATCTAAACACTTCATTGAAACGAAAATGGATCGTAAGTCAGAGTATTAAGATTTTTAAAATGAAATATTAAATTAGTAATCATCATTCAATTAAAGAAAACTGATACTTGTTTCAAGGCTAAAATAGTATTTTACAAATATCTACGCACGCACAGCGACAGTCGGCACACATCAAATACCTACGCACGTGTCCATTGACCTCGTAGATCAGCTGATTTGACGCGACTCGACTTTTTTTAGTGAGGGCGAATTTAATCGCTAGTTTATAACACAGAGACAACAAGTGTCGAGGAACTAAAAAATAAGATAATAACCGCCTTTGTAAAAGTGAAAAGTGACACCGCAGTATTATCTAAAATAAAACCACAATTGCGAAAACGGTCATTAAAGTGGACATTTTGAAAATGTTTTAAAACTACAACGCCGTGCGAGTGCAAATTAAACTGTAAGTTTGTTTATAATCTTTAAATTATTGTAAATGTTTTGATTCACAACATTTAAACACGCCGACTTTGTCGTAGGTATTGTGGTGTCTTATCAAATCACGCGTTATCAGCTGTTTAATAATTCTTATTTACAAATTTAATTTAACAAATCAGTAATTATAAAATATTGGCTTCACATTAAAAAAAGTCAATGTCGACAATCTAAAGCCTGAAAAGTGTAATGGAAAGAAGAATCATAAATCACAATGTAGTTATTTCGTGTACTTATTATTACCTACTACTTATTATTGTCGGACGGCACTCGGAGAGAGGAGCGCGGGCGCGACGACTACATTGCGTCTGTCTGTATGTGCGTGTGCAGCGGAGTGTTGGTGAATAGCTGACCATATTATTTGCACGAAATTGGGATAACTAATTTCACAAATAAAAAATGCAAACGCACATATAAATAATATTTGGTGTATGCATTGCGTTTATATTATTATATTCTAATTGGGGTGTTTGAGGGTGTGCGTTAATTACGTTACATGTTGTATATAACTTACGTGACAATTGCGTAAAAATATTATAAAATATTGTAGGGGCAAAACAGTAAACCAAAAATCCCGAACTACATGCGATAATAACTTAACATGCTTAAGAAAATTTAAAGGAGAAGAAAAATGAAAATACTTATAGTAGAAACCATTTATAGGAGCAAATTTTTTACATTGATTTTAAAAAAGGTTATGACCCAGTTAGATGTTTTAAAATATTTATTTTATTTAAAACCTTCTTTATAAATCGTCAAGAAATTTAAGTTTTATATAATCTAAAAAATGTATAAGCGCTCTAAAAGTATAAAACTTTGTGAGAAGAAGATAATGGATTTTAGTCAAAATACTCGAAGTAGATAAAGATTAAGAGTATTTTAAATGGAAAGCCGAGATTTTTAATACAAGAAACTTTTGTTTTAAATAAATGTTTTATATTTAAAAATAATATATACTCTACATATCAGTTCTATCTTGTATGACTTCGATACAGATGGTAGATTGTACATTGTACATACCTATTTTTCTGTAAATTCAATTAAAGTGTTCGTAACACTGTAATTGTCATTATAACCTTATTCTCAATATGCCCCCCACTCTTCTTGGTACCTTACAAACCCCCTTAAGAAATAGTTGTGCTTCTTACATATATGTTATATATCAATCTGTAGCTGACGAAGTGTTTTTCCATTCGAATCCCTTCATAATCTTCCTCTGTCCATCATACTGTCAGTCCCATATTATTAAACTTGTTAAGCACAAGCCGAATTAATTTTGTATATAAATTTTTATAGCATTTATATTTTATCCAATATATTTATCACACTCATATTTGTGTGTGATTTCATATCCTCACTAAAACTTATTCTGTTTTGTTTTTACATCATTGCGTAATTTTATGTTCTTCATTTCAAATTCTGTAACTGGATTATTAAAATATATCTACTTTAAATAATAAATAAAATATTTAATATTCAATAAACAAATCAATTACATCTTATTTTTATTTCGTATATATACTGTTAATAGTTTTAAATCATGAATGTTATGTTAATTCTATACTTTGATAAACTAACAATGACTACTATTAATTTATCATAATGAACTTCTCCTTAAAAATAACTTTTCTAGAAACACACAAAATAAACAAGTTAACGAACAATATTGTTATATATGAGACGATGAGGTTAAATATTTAATAGTGTGAATTTTTGTCTTTAAATTTACATGAAACCAAAAAACCGATGTCAAATACGTAAAATACATATAATAGAGCCAGCGCTAGTGGTGACAGCGTACAAAACAGTAACTTCTTATTTCTGTTTACAGTTCGTTTGTGGCCGATGTATTTTTCTCGTTTTACATTTTCACTTCCAACATACATTCATGTATTACAAACAATGGAATGAACCTCTTAGTAAGACTTTAAAAACTGTGATGTTTCGAATTCCCTTACATTAAATACACCATACATAACAGAATTAATTTATTTAAATTGAAAGCAGTAGCAAGTACAATTTATTTATAAAATAAAATGATGATTTATATTAATAATATATTTACGCTACTCTTCAAAACAGAATTTTCTATTTGACGGTTGGTAGCCCAAACAATAGCCAACAGAGCCATGTCGCGTCAGAAAATATTTTGCCTCAACCGATTTGTCAGATTCCCATATGTTGTCTAATGAAATCTTATAACGATAAATTATCTTAAGCGTTAACAATTAAGTAAGTAAAGACGATAAAATTATACCATCGTTTGATATTGTAGTACATTTGAACATAATTCTATATACATATAATCAACAATAATAAGAAAATTTATCAGGTATATTAAGTACATTTTATATGTAATGGCGCAATCGAAATAAAAAAGGAGAGTATCTGTTTATTCATAACTCATTTAAAAAACTTAATAATGTAATGATTTAGAAAACTAACGTATTTCTCACAGTTATAAACACATAGTATATTCAACTTTTCAAATATTAGTAGAATATTTAAATAGAAAAATATCACTACATAGGTATAACTATTACGAATAATTATTTCAATACATTAAACTAACTAATATTATGAAATATATTTAATAATCTATTAGTTTATTTACCAATACCGATATATTAATTATCCGCGGATCAAAAAGCATCATTCTTAATCAGTAAACCATTCATTATCGGTATCAAAGGAACTTTCAATCATATCGAATAATGACCTTTGACTAATATTATATTAGATAAAAAAAAATATTTTGTTTTAAACATAAATATTGAAATAGCATTCACTGATCATATTTGTGAAAGTATAAAACTGTGACAATGAACTAAATTAAAATATAAAACCAACCTCGTTTATTCAATGTAAACAACAAACAACTTAAATAGGTAAAATATGAGACGAATTATTTTCAGTTGCAAAATACATTAAAGTAATAAATCTTAAAATAATTACTAGTTCATTAAACTTCAGCCCTGACGAGGTTTTCATTTCTCTTGAGAATATTTTAAATTCAACAATTCTTAAACTTTTTTTGGGGAAGTTCACCTGCAGACTAATTTTTAACCAGCTTGAAAAAACGAAGTTCTCAATTCGACTCATACATATGGTTGTTACGCTTTAACTTGCATTTAAAAAACGATTTTCAAAATTATATTTTTTTATCGGAACGGTTGAGGTTGTTTATATTGTCACCTAGTTCACGATATGATGTAGGGATCCTTGGAAAATAGAATGAAACCTCATAAGAATGTAATATGCGGGCAAAGTCATATGCAACAGATGGTCAAAAGAGCACCACTAATAAAGTACTTGTGTCTGTTATTGTCTCAAAATGCCCAGGTCGAGTCTCACACATCCCTTCCGGCCCCACCAAGTACGGTTGGACGGCTTGTAAAAAGATTTTCCCTGCGACATAAAAAAAAACCCGTGCCTGCTATTGTCTCAAAATGCTTGCCTACGGCATTTGCTACACTTTTGTTTGTTTATATAATTGTTAATTTATAATTGCGATACTAAAAATGACGATGAATTTTATGTTTGAAGGAAATTAACTCAATAATATTGAATGTCTAACATGTGAAATATAAACTGAATACAACAAAGAAATCATAAGTTAGTTCGCAAACACCTAACGAACAACGAGTTGTAACGTTTTGATGAGATTAGATTTGTTTGTACACATAGAGGTCCCTATGAAGTTACTCTTAACTACGTTTACTAACAAATTCTAACAACTCAAAGCGTAATTTAAACCAAAGGGTTACATAAACTAAACATATTATGTGTTGGTTTTATACTGAATATGCTGAGGGACCAACTTTACTTATTAACCATTTTTTTGGATTGGTATAGTGATTGTTTGAAATCTAACGTAGAATATAGGATTGTTTTTATACCATAGACCCTGAAAGGTATCCTTAGATATATTTAAGTTTGATTTTCTCTCTGCTCCAAGACGAAGAAGTCCTGATTATTTAGTGTTGACTTCCATACTTCTACTTACAAAATTCTCAGCATTTCAATTACTTTGAAATAAACTGTAATGCGTACGTATAGTTTAACAGAAGTTCGGCATTAAAAAATAAAAACTATTAAAAAAGAAGTCCCTCTAAATATAAATATAATATTAGAATGTTAGTAAAAAAAGTATTTAAGTTAGGTGAATTGAGTTCTTTCTCTGTTTTGCTCTTTATTTTATAACAAATTAGTACAGGAGCTAAAGAATTTATTTAAGTCCTGGATAATATTTTATAGGATATACCTTTTATCCGCTTAAGTACGTCTCTAAATATGAGCCCCAAAAATATGGCGACACGTCAAGGACAAGGGCTGGGATTAGTAAAAAGAATTGACGATCAGAATTTTTCTAGCGCGTCATTTTAAGGTAGGGTGAATTAATTACAAGCAGAAAAGTGTATATACACCACTTGCGTGACAATTTAAGGGTAAGGTGTTTTTTAACATGTCGACAAAAATTTAGTTATATGGATTAAGTTTATGAATATTTACTTTGAATTAAAAATTTTCCGTGAAAATACTTTGCAAAATAAGGAATTTATTTTACATTAGAAACACCAAAAATGAAATGTATTAGGATATCGTCGGGACAAACCAGTTAACCGAAAATTCCAAACAACATACGATAACATTAAACTATTTTATTTTCTGTCATAAGCACTTTTTTATATTGTCTACGTATACAAGTGTTGTATTTAAACTTTTCATTGGCTTGTTAGTTTCTGACTTCATAAAATAAACAGGTTTAATGAAGTATTTTTTATCAGATTAATTGGATGCAACTCTAGGACATAATGATTGAGCAAATACATACCATTATCTCACACGTTTTAATATTACAAAATATCTAAATTGAAATAAATATTGCATATCTAGTCATAATTGAGAGCTTCCGATACATGCAAGCCATCAGATCATTGAATGAGGGATTTTATAAGTTCACGTAAAATATCCTCCTAGAAAACCTTTTTTTGTCATTTTCAATCACTATGTAGTCAATTTATTTCATTATATCAAAATCAATTTAACAAGTATATTAATAAAAATATTCGTATCTTGGATGCTATATGATCATCATACATACAATATCACAGGCAATCACTTATTTTGTAGCAAAGTTTTTATATTTTTCAAAATATTTACAAGCTTCCCCTACCAATGAAAAGGTATATATTATTCATATTGTTTTCTTTTATCACCTAAGCTTCCTAACCGAATAGGTCTCTCTAACGCTCGAGTAAATCCACATTTAGCATCGTACGCTCCAATGCGGAAGCGAATGATCATAAAACTCACTCACTGAAACCGATTTGTACGGTTACAGGCTTACAATTTTCGTAGTTAAAAAAAATTAAATCAACCAAAATCGCTGCCTATTAGTTATAATATTAACCTTATATTCTACTTTTCCATAAACTATAAATTATTTCTTTATTTTCGTTAATTAAAGTCACTATTTTGGAAACATAACGAAAATTTAACTATTAATAACAACGTTGTTTCCTAATAAATTGTTTGCATCTGACAACGATATATTCAAAATTAGTTTTATGGTCACAATTCACATAAATTTAAGAGTTAGGTTATTGCTACCATAAAATCAAAATATTTTTATCTGTGTCTTGTACTTTGTTTTACTAAAATACTAAACAATGTTCATTTACACAACGAACATCGCAACACATTGAGCACACATTTATTAATAACTAGTTTTTGCCCGCTACTTCGTCCGCGCTAATTTAGTCATAAGTAATATATGTATGTATAGCTGACCGGGCGAACCGCGCGAAAGGTATTGGTATTTAATAATTTTTTTCTGTTTCAATCAAACAGAATGATTGTCAAATCTAATGTAAAAAAAAAAACGTTTGTATGGGAAATAGAAAAGGGCTGTTTTTATGGTTTTCCCGGTAATGAATCAATTTTTTTCAGCTTTTAAACCATCCCTGAAGTTCTACGAACATTTCAAGACTAAGATAAGAAAAATCCGTTCAGCCGTTCTCGAGTTTTAGCGAGACTAAGGAACAGCAACCCATTTTTATATATATATGTAGAAGATAATAGTAATTGACGTATTGTTTTAATACAATAACTGTCAAACCGAGCGGCACGATTACCATTCAATAGAAATCAAATTATCATGTCTTTAATATAATAGTAATGTCTCTTTAGAAAGTTCCAAGTTGAAACGCAAATGTGTCAAATTACTTCCAAAGACGTCATATTATTATTCCGTGACTGATATTTCAATTACAGGAATATTATAATAAACAGAAGCACAAATCTGACGATGAATTTAAATCTCCACTTTAATATAAGTAGGTACAATAGAAAATAAATCCGACAAAAGCAAAGCTAAATATTTTTTTAGTAGTATCCTTGGTATTAATTTTATATTGTTTTATATTTTATAGAGTATAATGTACAATATTAACGTAAAAGTTTATTCGAACAAGTCAATTTTAATTCAATATTATTTCTAAAAGTTTAAGAAAGTACGTAACTGATACAACCAATATGTTCCATTTATTATTAAATCAACATTCGTCAATAATCCTACTTAAAAATTCTCCGGAGTAATATTGTATATTGTAGAATATACTTCTGTTCTTGTGATGTTTATTTAGGATTAGAGCTTGGTTTCTTTAGACGATACTGGGATATTCGTTTGGTTATCAAAATTATAGAATCGAAATAGTTACTAATAATAACGAAATTCACAACAACAATTAAGGCATGAAATAAACCCATAACTAGGACTTTTTGTAATGTATATCATAATTAAATAATTTACCATCACGTGTAATATTGAAAAATAAGTTAGTGTAGGTAATTATATATACATTGTCATTGAAAATTATTTTTATATAATAACATTTTGTTCATACTTTATTTTAGTGCTTATAGTAGTACATTATGGCTAGCCATTATGGTCAGGACATTACATGTGTCATTAAAACTATTATTGCTTGTATTATTACTCGATAAATATAGTGAATGATAGTGAATTAACTTGAGTAGAATGGATTTAGAATTACAATTATATATAAAGGATTGTCATCATATAAAAAGACAAGAATGTGATGTGATATTGTGTCTGATTATATACATACATAAAACAATAATAAACTATTTGATTTAATGAAAAGTAAAATATCACGAGTGTACTGAACAAAATAATAACTTTTTATGTAAGGATATGGTTTTTTAAAATAAATTAGCAAAATTTCATACAACCAGTGACTCCAATAATACATATAATAATACATCTGACAGTATGTCTTTTAGGATTGACAGTGAAAACGCGTGTTGTCATCACATCAAAAACTGAAGATATCTCACATCAAAAATACTTGAGGTAACTTTCAGTTTTACGAAATAGAGGATTTACTTGGACAGTAGAGGTAAGCGTTTAACGCGCGTTAGGCCTCGGCCTCGAATTTTGCGGGCAGCGGAGCGGCGGCGGCGCCGGCACGGAAACGCATACATTTCTCCAAACTAGCGAGCAGCGGGCACCGCTGTATTCGAGGGTCGGTCCATTTGATTATACGCGTAAGATCCTGCCGCTCCCGCTGCCGCTCCGCTGCCCGCAAAATTCGAGGCCGAGGCCTTACATAGGGGACCCTTTAAGCCTACACCTGGGTCTCAAGTCCCAGGCGCTGTTGAAGATCTTCTTCCTGTAACGCGATGGACCCGGCACCTGCACGGTTATTCCATGGAATTCTGAATGGTTTCGTCTCTGTCTCCTGAGTGAGTACCGCTTATTCAAAACTCGACGTTTAATTTTGGGCAGTTGTGCTATATACACAGAGAATGTTTGTTATATTCAAAAATATCATCAAAACAAAAGTTATTTGCAGGCTAAGAAATTTTCAAACTTCATACATGAATGTATTAAATCGTTTGCCAACGGACTAGAGGTAATTTTTACTGCAAAAAACTTAATCCTTTGAACGTCAAACCTTAGAATTTGCTCGAAAAAAAATGTATGTAGCTGGTTTTGTAATTTTTGTGCAATACAGGAGTATATTTTAAAATTGCTGTTAGTAAAAATATTCTCAATAATAACATGCACACAATTACATATGTTATAATAATATATGAAAATTACAATCAGGTTTGTAAACGTTAAATTACCTTTTACTGTATTGAAATCTTTTACAGTTTATGATTTTTATCAAAGCAACATAAAATCAATTTAGAATATGCCATCTGTTTTATTTTTAGAAAAATTATTTGAATAAATGTTTATTTTATATCCCAATCTCGATATTTCCTACTTTATCGAAACGGCGAGTTCTGATTATATTAAAACATAATATTTAATATAAATTGTAATGTTGTTTAATATTTGTTTTGCAATATTTATCGTTTCTGTTCGTTATTTATTTATTCAGATACATTTATTACTAATTACCTGGTTATAAAGTTAAAATAGTGCCATCAGGGTTTTTGGTTTATTTTTATTTTATTATCAATTACTTTATGATCATTCATTTGATCGCCTACATTGAATTACTAATTCTCGTAATGATTGTTTGTCTTATTGAAGATAGGGCAATTTTTTAAATTGACAATTATATAAAACTAACTAAATAAAACCAAATTGACAAAATAATAGCAAGACGAATTCTGGATAACACAATTACAATAAAAATATACGGACACTGCATTTATGTATATAACTAAGAAATGTTGATGTAGTGTTACCTAAAGCCATTTTATATTCAGATTTCTTCATACAAATAATAAGTCTAAGTGATAGAATAAGTCGTAAATGAAGTCTTAACTGCGTAGTAAAACGCAGATGTTCATATATTTTTTGTTCATTGGTAGTTTATCAAATTATGCTGGCAATGAAAAAGCCGGTATTTTCTTAAAAAGTCACCCTAGTATGTTTTTTTATTTTATTGAAATCATTAGGAATTCATTACCAGTATAATATGTATTTTTTTTTCAATTGAGTTTACTTTATTAAACCTTACTTAAATTATTTTATTTCCAAATAGATATACAATCTTCTTTTTAATTTAATCCTATATATTATTTTTACTATGTGAATATCATTTTAAAATTTAGTTTAAAATAATATAATTATTATTAAACATTTCTTTTTAAGTACATTATAAAATCAATCATCAGACTTAATAATAAATGGGAAGCAGTATTTAAGGTCTGCATTATCAACTTTATGTGATATGACACCTCAAGATATATTTTTACACTGTCTGGAATATTATGTCATAATACATGACTCTCAATAATCCATATTTGAAGAGATATGTAGAAATTTTAATGTAACATTGTTGGCCGATGGCTACGATAATATGATACATATGGGGTTATATTTTTCTTATATTTTAAACATAAATTAGGAATATCATATATGATTGTAAATGTAAATTCTTTTAAATTAAGTTTGATCGATAGAAAAAAAAAGAACTTGAAAGGTGACAAATATATTTGTTACAGTAAATAAAATGCATTTTATACAAGGAAATAATATAAACCAAAAAGATATAGTACTATAAATTGCTATATAAATTTTAAAGACAAAATATTACATGTACAGCTTTAGAATTGACCTATGTGGTAGGTATTACCTATTGTTCGAATTCCCTAGCAGCCCTCTACGATTGCTTTATGTCCAGAACGCTTTGTGTGACAAGTTATAATTGGAAGATCCACGTTACAGGCTACGTGACAGCATTGTTTTATACATACCTATATTATGTAGTAAATTTATTGTGAAAAGTTTAAAGGAAGAGAAAAATAAAAATACTGGATAAAAATAAAAATAATGGAAATCATATCTGAGAGCTAATTTTTTTTCATTGATTTCAAAAAAGGTTATGATCCAGCTAGATGCTTTATATTATTTACTTAATTTAAAACCCTCTTTATTATTTGTAAAAAAATTAGAGTTTTATATAATCTTAAAAATGTATAAGCGCTCCAAAAGTATAAAACTTTGTGAGAAGAAGATAATGGATTTTAGCTAAAATACTCAAAGTAATAAAGATTAAGACTATTTTAAATGGAAAGCCAAGATTTATAATACCGGGAAATTTTATTTTAAGTAAATGTTTTATTATTTAAAAATAGTACATCACCCCAAAACAGATGCATTTTGTATAACTTCGATACAGATAATAGATTATGCTGGCACTTCGATATTTAATTTTTTTTGCGCAGTATTTTTTTTCTCTAAATTCAATTCCACTGTTCGGAACACTGTAACCTTATTCTTGATAGCCCTCTCCATTCTTCTTGTTACCCTTCAAACCCCTTTAAGTGATAGTTGTACTTCTTATATGTTATATATCAAACTGAAGCTGAGGAAGTGCTTTTCCACTCGAATCCCTTCGTAATCTTCCTCTGTCCATCACACTGTCAGTCCCAAAAAACCCATAAAACTTGCTAACCACAAGCCGAATTAGTTTTGTATAGACATTTTTATTGCATTTATATTTTATCCAGTATATTTATATTCTATCTTGTTAAGATAAATAGTTATTTTTTTTAATATAATACATTTTTAGTGTACATGTTCCGTAAAATATAACAATTTTTTTGGATTAACTAACGTATATATCTATTTTGTTTTTCCAGCGAGACTTATATTTTGTCATTGAGTTATCAGACAAAAAACCAATATACACTAATAACGTGCAAAATAATAATTTCCTCTTAATATTAAATATTAATATTTAGATGCATAAGGAATTACTTTCTTCTTCAATTTCTTTTACCAAATCTCTATTTAAAAAGAGAACTGGCCATTAATCATCAAAACCGAATTTTTGTCAATTAATGACTTCTTATACGTAAGGTACTGTAGATCGATGAAAAATTTCCTGCTGCAATAAATATCAATCGAATAGAAATGATATTGTCTTTGAATCTTATTTTCGTTAAATCTTAAATACTAAAACGGATAATTCAATCATTCTAAATCAATATTTCTTACTTCCCATAATTATCTACTTTAAGAAAACAATATATCAATATCATTACACGCGTAACTTGTAAAGTAATAGGAAAGACCATTAAATTACTTTCGGTAAGGATATCACATTCAACATTTCTTCTCCTTAAAGGACTATGACGAAGATCTCTTTTATTCCATCGTTATCAAAGCGTGTCTGTCTTTGTAAGTCGAAGATAACTTTTAATGAAACTCAAAGTATACGTTTTCGTGTAGAACAAGCCTTTTGATTCTAAGTGATCTAACTTTGCTTTAAACTTTTCTTCAGGTCAAAGAAAAACTGTCAGAACTTTGAACAAGATTTAGTGTTGATCTGGTAAAAGAAACAGTTACATTTAATTTTATAACTTTCTTATTTAACATACGATTGAAACTAATCCGTTGAAACGCATGTGAGCCAAATTATTATATCTGTAAAAATATCATAGAGTCGAATGTTATTAAAACTTAAAACAATTTAGACCATAGTAAAAATTATTTAAAGAAACCTAATCTATTCTAATAACTCGATATGTCTTCAAGAATCAAAAATATCCTTACTTTTAAATATGTATTCACACTATCACCCAATTTCTAAATTTAATTAAAATCACAAAACCAACCTACTGTACTTTTAACACCACATTTCCTTCGCAGATTGGCTTTTACTGGATAACAATAATTTATATATAAGCTTTGTTTGAATGAAAGTAGCTTAAATACAACATGCCTCCTAAATGGTTTCATTGTTTCTGGAAGAAGGAAAGACAAGACACATATCCTAAGTTTTAATTAAAAGTATTTCCCAATAAGTATAATACTTGAAAATACCTAACTATTTACTAGGTTCATTCACGAAACGGTTATTCTTTCAAAATTTATTAGTAATTTTATATTACCTAATAGTATCAGTAAATAAAAAGTAACAGCATTCAGATTCTAAATAAATAATATTATCAAGAACATGAAGTCTTTGCATTCGAGTTAACAGTTATTATTCATTTTATGTTTTTGTATGAGACTTTACCTTATAGTCAAATTCACAATTCAAACTATAAGTTGAAAATTAATAACAAAACTTAATACATACTTCACGTTGTGTATTTTGTACTTAATGTGCAACTTTTCAAATAAATTCGAATGACTTATGAATGATAAATGTAATACTTATCTATTTCATTTCCCCCCATCAAATATGTCATAAAACTTATGACAAGTTCATAACTCTGTTAAACTCATTAGCTCTGCGTTCAAGTATAGAATATGAAGGAGCACAGTACTTGAAGATCCACCGAGACGTTTCTGTCAACGAGGTGGTTAAAGACAGCTTTACTTATGGTGCTGTCTACGAGGAACTTCTGAAAATCTTGACCTACTTGAGAAAGCAAGTAATTTTTGCTTGGAGAAGATAATTGTTTGTTACGACTAAATTAAGTTACACATACAGTGATTGCTAACTAAAACGTACACTGATTAAAAAGGGCTCAACTCTAAATAAGAACTCAGGTAATTATATGAAGAACAATTTAAATATAAAAAAATTAAGAAATTTAAATAGAAAACTTATTATAAATATATCACTAATTATATTAATATATCACTGTAAGAATTACTTTTTTATCACTGACATAAGATAACAAACGTGTACTAATATCAAATTACTGTACTCTTTTCTTAAACATGAAAATTCAAAACTAAAACGAATTAATTAAAATATAAATGGAATTAAAATGTATTTATATACAATACAATAAATGAACAGTTGAAATATATAAGGCAGCTGCTTAGTTCTCGACTCGCTTTATACACAGCGCTTTGTGTACAACCAACAAATGTCCCTCCTAAGCTGAGCTATATTTCTTATAATTGATAATATAGACCTCAGACCAACTGACGTTGGTTGAAAAATATTACGAAAACAATAACATTTAATATCTGATTACATTAAAATAATCTGTGATCATAATTTGAATTGGAATATACTTTCAGTCAACGCTACTGAACAGAGAAATTATAGATATATGGAAAGTTCAATATGTTAAGGAATTATTATTCACCGTGATTATTGAAATTATCAGCACTTTTTTATTCATGACCCGATTGATATGAAAAACCACTGTATGTTAAGGGAAACTTACCACAATATACATATGTATGTATTAGTAAAAAACACATCTTAATCGAATAATCCGTTTCTGAGATTAGCGTACAAAAACTAACAATCACGAATTCTAACAAATTTTTAGTTCCTATATATCTTCAACGAATAACTTGCAATCTTCTTCATTTTTATTATATATAAATTTAGATTATTTATTTACAAATTTAGATTAAAACATTAGGACGTTTTTTTTTTGATGACTCAGGGAAACTCTTCTTACGAGCCGTCCAACCGGCCTTGGTGGGGCCGGAAGGTATGTGTGAGACTCGGTCTGGGCAGGCCCCTACTCACTAAACCCACTGCAAAAGCAATCGGCCGCTATGTCAATGTACCCCGGATCTGTCAGCGATAGGGCACACCAGCGACTGGCCGATTCTGGCAAAGACCACACTTACTCCCTTGGAATATGGGGGTGATCCCGGCAACTAGAACCGCCCCGACGACGCCGAGCTAACACCGGAGCCGGGTTACCACGCCAACTCCGGCCCGGAGCACAGGGCTGCTATAAGAGGCGATAAGACAAGTAGCAACCTTAACTATATAAATGAGATCATAATAGTAAATGTAAGATAAATGATAGTTAGTCACTTTACCAAATATTTCTATTTAATAATTTTTAATTTAATAAATATACAGTATATCATGCTTTGATTTTAATGTTCATTATTTTACGGGAAAGATCTTAAGTCCTTGCAATGATTGTTAGTGTGATAATGGATTAAGATTATTATCAACAATTCCAATACTACAGTATATTTATATAACACCAGTAATTCTGTTAATTAATTTCATATTCTACTCATCAAGCTCAAGTCAGAACAAGTTACTACGTTTTCATCTGATATCATTTACCCATATCAAACAAATTATAAGAATTTTATAAACAAGTGGCCGAAACACTGATAAAATAATTAATAACGAAAACATTATTACAACTGTAGTGTTATTAAAATGTTGTAGTTGTTTTTGTTTTATTTAACCTTACATAAAATCTTTATCAAAATTAAAAATCATAATTCATATATAGCATGCCTCTCGTAAAGCATATTCAATGGGACATTGAAAAGTATAAATTCAATAATTATTCATAATTATATATTAATTCAAACCGTTGCTCTATTATTATTTTAATATCAAGTTTGCACCAACTTGTCTCTTTAGACTAAAAACAAAACAATAGCTATTATTCTCAAGATTCTTGGCACACTATAAACCTCATTAAGAATAATAATTGTTTTAACTCTTCCATAAAACTTGTATTGTAAGGTATATCTAGCTTTTCTAATAGTAGGTTTAATTATATACAAACAAATTTCTTAACATTACTTGCTTAGTCTGATATTAATAGACAGTAAACGACAAAATGTAAATATTGATATTTTTATATACATAAATATATTAATTATCACGAATAAATAAAAAACATGCAAGTTATAAAAGATTTTAATGCGAAATCCGAATAACACATTCACTGAATATATTTTCTTACAAAATAGTAATGAAAAATGCGAATATAAGGCAGTATGAGACAACATATTATAATTTCTACGTAAACAGATTTATGATAAAAGACAGAAAAGTAATATAAGATACTATAGGAAAATCAGTCTTAAGAATTAGAAAATCAAGACTGAATGAAAGATAAGAAATGAAGAGCAAAGGTATCACGCTTATTTTAAAAATAGTATATTTTTTTACCCGTTTCTGTAATGAATATGAACACCTCTTTATTATCTTCTAATATAATATGAACAGTTGTGATGAGGACCCAAAAATATTTATACGGGACTGGTAAAGACTGTTATAACATCATACAGAAAATTAATAGACCGTCAAAGATTTTATACGAAATATGACCAAATACATCGTCAGTACAATTTAGTGAAATTCTTGTGTTAACATATATTTACCCGTTAAATAACAAGGAAGCTTTCTACCTAACTTTGTTTTTCCAAAGGATTACTTCGTTTGCATGAACATTCACAAAGCTGAGTTGTTAAAGTTGTGTTCTTTGAAGGTTTTCGTAAATGCATAACAAGTTAGATCAGCGTCTCAATCACAAACATTAAGATAATATTAACTTCATAATCACGAACATGTAACCTTAATTGCTTAACAAATTTATTGCTACCTAACTTTGGTTTCAAAGAAATTATCTTGATAATATTTTTATCATTTTATTTTAAATGGCTCTCATTCGTAAATAAATAAAAGTACCGTGAGATAAACTAAATAGTTAAAATTAAAGACAGGAACTTAACTAGTCGTAATTGATGAAAAAAAGCTTTGATTTTCTAACTTTAAAATATTACGTTCCTGCAGTTACAACTGTTGGCATACAGCCCCGTTTTGTTTCTGAGACCATTTTCATATATCATCATTTAGTATAGAGATGTTGAAATTTTACGTAACGATTTTTATAAGCACTATGACGTATCTACTAGCACTGAAAATAAACTTCGTTAATATGAATGAGTGGTTAGGAAAATTCTCTCATCAACTAGACACTTTGACATTTACTCTCTTTAAAGTTTTTAGATTAATTTTAATAATGTTGTTTTTATAATTGAAATGAATTTAATATCTCCTCGATATCATAATTTGAATGTTCAATCTTAAGAACTCTCGTTGCACGTGTTGCCTTAATTATATTTGGGAAATTTTTAATCTCTAATAGCCGAGCATCACGGCATCGCGTGCTGGTAATGTGATGTGCTCAAATGTTCAAGACACATTACACTGATATATTTGAGTCAAAGAAACTAAACGGATGCTTCAGTCACAGTAATCTAAACGTTGTACTTTCCTTCATCAGAATAACAAATATATATTATTGTGTACTTACTATCAATGCTATATAAATTAAATCAAGTTTCCAGTATGAATTCAATGTGTGTGATTTAATCTTTGTATTCATAATTAAAACATAATATTCAACATCGTTTCAGTTCACACTTCACAGCACGAGACTCTATTATGTTCAACTGAAAATCACACACAAATATCTACATCCTCACTTGAACTTGTTCTGTTTTTTACATCATTGCGTAATTTTATATTCTTCATTTCAAATTCTATAACTGTATTATTTGAATAGAATTACTATGAATAATTAATAAAATATATAATATTCAATAAACAAATAAATTATTTCTTATTTTTATTTCGTATACAAACTGTTAATACTATTATGTAAAAGATGAATGTTATATTAAATGTATATTTTGATAACATAAGTAAAAATGACTACATTTAATTTATAATAGCGAACTTTTTCTTAAAAATTATATTTCGAGAAACAGCAAAATCAACAAGTTAATGAACAATATAATTAAATATAAGACGATTAGGTTAAATGTTTTTTTGTGTGAATTTTTGACTTTAAAATTACATGAAACCGATATCAAATAAGTAAAATATAATACAGCCAGTGTTGGCGATGACAACGTACAAACAGTAACTTCTAATTTCTGTGTGCAGTTCGTTTGCGGCCGCTGTATTTTTCTCGTTTTACATTTTCACTTCCAACATACATTCATGTATTACAAACAATGGAATGAACCTCTTAGTAAGACCTATAACTGTGATGTTTTGAATTCCCGTACATTAAATACACCATACATAACCGAATTAATTTATTTAAATTGCAAGCAGTAGCAAGTACAACTTATTTATAAAATGAAATGATAATTTATAGCATTAATAATATAATATTTACGCTACTCTTCAAAACAGAATTTTCTATTTGACGGTTGGTAGCCCAAACAATAGCCAACAGACCCATGTCGCGTCAGAAAATATTTTGCCTTAACCGATTTGTCAGATTCTCATATGTTGTCTGATGAAACCTTATAAAAACAAATTACCTTTAACGTTAACAAGTAAGCACCGACGATAAAATTATACCATCGTTTGATATTGTAGTACATTTGAACACAATTCCATATACATTTATGAAATCAACAATAATAAGAAAATTTATCAAGTATATTGAGTACATTTTATATGTAATGGCGAAATCGAAATAAAAAAGGAGAGTATCTTTTTATTCATAACTCATTAAAAAAAACTTAATAATGTAATGATTTAGAAAACTAACGTATTTCTCACAGTTATAAACACATAGTATATTCAACTTTTCAAATATTAGTAGAATATTTAAATAGAAAAATATCGCTAAATTGGTATAATTATTTCAATACATTAAACTAACTAATATTATGAAATATATTATATATAATAATCTATTAGTTCATTTACCAATACCGATATATTAATTATCTGCGGATCAAAAAGCATCATTCTTAATCAGTAAACCATTCATTATCGGTATCAAAGGAACTTTCAATCATAACGAATAATGACCTTTGACTAATGTTGTATTAGATGAAAAATAAATATTTTGTTGCAAACATAAATATTGAAATAGCATTCACTGATCATATGTATTTGTGAAAGTATAAAACTGTGACAATGAACAAAATTAAAATATAAAACCAACCTCGTTTATTCAATGTAAACAACAAATAACTTAAATAGGTAAAATATGAGACGAATGATTTTCAGTTGCAAAATTCCATTAAAGTAATGAATCTTAAAATAATTACTAGTTCATGAAACTTCAGCCCTGACGAGGTTTTCATTTTTCTTGAGAATATTTTAAATTCAACATTTCTTAAACTTTTTTTGGGGAAGTTCACCTGCAGACTAATTTTTAACCAGCTTGAAAAAAGGAAGTTCTCAATTCGACTCATATATATGTTTGTTACGCTATAACTTGCATTTAAATGACGATTATCAAAATTATATTTGTTGAGGTTGTAATATTGTCACCTAGTTCACGATATGATGTAGGGATCCTTGGAAAATAGAATGCAACCTCATAAGAATGTAATATGCGGGCAAAGTCATATGCAACAGATAGTCAAAAGAGCACCACTAATAAAGAACTTGTGCTGTTATTGTCTCAACATGCCCAGGTCAAGTCTCACACATCCCTTCCGGCCCCACCAAGTACGGTTGAACGGCTCGTAAAAAGAGTTTCCCTGCGACATCAAAAAAAAAACCTGTGCCTGCTATTGCCTCAAAATGCTTGCCTACTGCATTTGCTATACTTGTGTTTGTTTATATAATTGTGAATTTATAATTGCGATATTAAAAATGACGATGAATTTTATGTTTGAAGGTAATTAACTCAATAATATTGAATGTCCAACATGTGAAATATAAACTGAATAACTGAATAACTTAAAAAATAAAAACTGAATAACTTAAAAAATAAAATATAAACTGAATAACTTAAAAAATAAAAACTATTAAAAAAGAAGTCCCTCTAAATATAAATATAATATTAGAATGTCAGTAAAAACAGTATTTAAATTAAGATAGGCGAATGGATTTCTTTCTCTGTTTTACTCTTTATTTTGTAATAAATTAGTACAGAAGCCAAAGAATTTATTGAATACCTGGATAATATTTTATAGGATATACCTTTTTTCCGATTAAGTACGTCTCTACATATGAACCCCGACAATATGGGCGCACGTCGAGGACAAGAAACTTTCGAGCAGAACAGAAATTTTCGAGCGGGTCATTTTAAGGTAGGGTGAATTAATTACAAGCAGAAAAGTGTATATACACCACTTGCGTGACAATTTAAGGATGACGTGTTTTTTAAAATGCTGACATTAATTAAGTTATATAGATTAAGTTTATGAATATTTACTTTGAATTTACGTTTTTTGGTGAAAATACTTTACAAAATAAAGAATATATTTTACAGAGAAAACAAAAAAATGAAAATATGTTTTAAGATATCGTCGTGGCAAATCGGTTAACCAAAAATCACGAACAACATACGATAATGTTAAACTATAATAAAAATCCATTAGTTTAATTTTTCCGTCATAAGCGCTTTTTTATATTATCTACATATATACAAGTGTTGTATTTAAAATACGAACTTTTCATTGGCTTGTTAGTTTCTGACTTCATAAATTAAACAAGTTCAATGAAGTATTTTTTAACAGATTAATTGGATGCAACTCTAGGATATAAAGATAAACCATATACATACCGTAATGTCACATGTTTTAGTATTCCAAAATATCAATATCGAAATAATTATTGAATATCTAGTTATAATTGAGAGCTTCCGAGACGTCCAAGCCATCAGATCATTTAATGAGCGATTTTATAAGTTCACGTAAATTATTCTTCTAGGAAATATATATTTTTTTGTTATTTTCAATCACTATGTAGTCAATTTCTCTCATCATATCAAAATCAAATTAACAAGTATATTATTAAAAATATTCGTATCTTGGATGCAATATGATTATCACACATACAATATCACAAGCAATCGGTTAATTTCTAGCAAAGTTTTTATATTTTTCAAAATATTTACACGCTTCCCCTACCAATGAAAAGGTATATATTATTCATATTGTTTTCTTTTATCATCTAAGCTTCCTAACCGAATAGTTCTCTCTAACGCTCGAGTAAATCCCCATTTAGCATCGTAGGCTCCGTATTGGAATACGGAAGCGAATAATTATAAAACTTACTCACTAAAACCGTTTTGTACGGTTACTGACTTACAATTTTTGTAGTTAAAAAAAATCAACCAAAATGACTGCCTCTAACTCATAATACTAACATCATAGTATCGTATAATTCAATAAACTATAAATTGTTTCATTTTTTTCATTACTTACTGTCAATATTTAGGTAACATAACGAAAATTAAACTATTAATAACAACGTTGTTCCCTAATAAATAGTTTGCATCTGATAACGATATATTTAAAATTAGTTTTATGGTCCCAACTCATAGGAATTTAAGAGTTAGATTACTGCTACATAGAATCAAAATCTTTTAATCCTTTTTTTTAATATAAAACTAGACTAGAGTCATTTACATACGAACATCGTAACACATTGAGAACACATTTATTAATAATAGTAATTGACGTATTGATTTAATACGATAACTGTCAAACCGAGCGTCACGATTCCCATTCAATAGAAATCAAATTATCATGTCTTTTGGTATAATAGTAATGTCTCTTTAGAAAGTTCCAAGTTGAAACGCAAATGTGTCAAATTACTTCCAAAGACATTATATTACTATTACGGGACTGATATTCATATGACAGGAATATTATAATTAACAGTAGAGGAAACCTGACGTTGAATCTAAATCTCCACATTAATTTAAGTAAATAAATCAGACAAAAGCTAAGTTGAATATATTTTTTTAAATAATATCCTCAGTATTAATTTTATATTGTACTATAATTTATAGAGTATTATGTACAGTATTTACGTAAATTAAACTTTGATCAATTCAATTTTAATTCAACATTATTTCTGAAAGTATAAGAAAGTATGTAGTTGATATAACAAATATGTCAATGTTCCATTTCTTACTTAGCCAACATTCGTAACTAATCCTACTTTAGAATTCTATCGAGTAATATATATTGTAGAATATACTTCTGTCCTTGTGATGTTTATTTAGGATTAGATCTTTGTTTCTTTAGACGATACGGTCGACAAGGACAAGACGCTGGAAAATACATTTGGTTATCAAAATTATAGAAATGTAATATTTACTAAAATTGGAAAAAATCACACATCAATTAAAGCATTAAATTAACTCTAGGTACAATCTATTCTTAAGATATTTTGTAATTAAATACGTGTATAAATTTAAAAATTTGAATAATAATTTACCATCAAATGTTATATTAAAAAATAATAATAAGTAATACTTTATTTTAGTGTTTATATACTAGTTTATATTAAGCTTCATTCAATCAGTGACTCATATAATACATTTCACAGTAGATACGTCTGGTAAGATCGATAGTGAAAACGCAGGTCTTATTGGCGCGAAATCGCATCCTCAACTGAAGTATTTCACTTAAAAATACTTTTTACTAACATATTTCAGTTAGTGAGCATATCCTTAAATGTACTACATTATATTAATATTAAAAAATTCACACTAGTATTTCATAATTAATGTTTTTCTTTATTTTATTGAAATCATTATGAATTCATTATCAGTACTATTTATTTGTTTTATTTTTCGATTCCGTTTACTTTTTTAAATCAAAATTATTTTTTTTCCAATTAGATATATAATCCTTTTTTTTTAAATTTAATCCTACTATATGTATGTTATTCTCACTAGAAATACTTCGTTTGAAACTATAGCGTAATATAGTAATATTTTTACGTAAAATATTATTATGTTATAGGGAATAAAATCCATCTTCAGCCTTTATTCTCTCTCTAATTCTTTGAAGAATGCTGTCGAATGCGACTTAATAATAAATGGGACGTAGTATGTACGGTCTGCATTATATATTTTATGTGATGTAACATTTCAAGATATACGAGTATTTTTACACTGTCTGGAATATCATATCATAATATACGACTCTCAAGGATCCATATTTGAAGAGATATGTAGAAATTTAAATATAACATTGCTGGCCGATGGCTACGATGATATTTTTCTTATATAAACATAAATTAGGTAAATCATATATGATTGTATTGTGAATATGATGAATTGATGATCAAAGGTGAATTATAGTTTAAGAACTTAATGTTTAGGTTAACTCTTAGGACGCCACAGTTTCACGCTTTGTTCGTAATTGTTGTGATAAATGCCAAGTAATTAATTTTCGATTGTCAATTAGTAAAGGAGACGAATAAATAGCACAGGTGGATTCTATTCACAAACAAAATGTACGTATCTATATACATGCCGGCATATGACAGGAGAGGTATTGAACCATTGTCGATATAACAAGCGCAGAAGGATACATTGTACAGAAACTTGAATCAAAAAGTCACAGTAGAGAATATGACATACTTTTTATTTCAAATACACTTACGATAAAAAATAAACGAATACATTACAAAGTCTGTGAATGGTTAATTGTATATAATTAAATGTTAATTTTTTTTGTGTGGTAGTCTATTTTAGTTTTGTCCAGCATTCCAGTTTCATCCATAGAAAAAAAAACTTGTTTATAAAGAATTTACTTTCAAAACAAAAAAAAATGGTACAAATATGTTTGTTACAGTAAATAAAATGCATTTTATATAAGGAAGTCATATAAACAAAAAAATATAGTACTGTAAATTGCTATAGAAATTTTATAGAAAAATTTTAGATGCAACAGCTTTGGAATTGACCTATGTGGTAGATATTACCTATTGTTCGAATACCCTAGCAGCCCTCTACGATTGCTTTGTGTCCAGATCGCTTTGTGTGACAAGTTATAATTGGAAGATCCACGTTACAGGCTACGTGAAAGCTTTGTTTTATACATACCTATATTATGTAGTACATTTTACTATGAAAAGTTTAAAGGAAAATCAAAATAAAAATACTTACAATGGAAACCATTTATAGGAGCTCAATTTTTAAACTTGATTTCAAAGAATATTATGACTCGGATAGATGGCTAAAATAATTTACTTAAATTAGAACCTTATTTATAATTCGTAAACAAATAAAAGTTTTATATAATCTTAAAAATGTATAAGCGCTCCAAAAGTATAAAACTTTGTGAGAAGAAGATAATGGATTTTAGCTAAAATACCCGAAGTAAATAAAGATTAAGGGTATTTTAAATGGAAAGCCGAAATTTTAGATACAGGGAACTCTTATTTTAAATAAATGTTTTATTATTTTAAAATAGTACATACACTGCATAACAGATGCATTTTGTATAACTTCGATACAGATGATAGATTATGTTGCCACTTCGTTATTTAAATTTTTAAGCACAGTATTTTTTCTGTAAATTCGATTCCACTGTTCGTAACACTGTAACCTTATTCTCAATATCCCTCTCCACTCTTCTTGTTAACCTACAAACCCGTTTAAGTAATAGTAGTGCTTCTTATATGTTATATATCAAAGTGAAGCTGAGGAAGTGTTTTTCCACTCGAATCCCTTCGTAATCTTCCTCTGTCCATCACACTGTCAGTCCCATATCATTAAACTTGCTAACCACAAGCCGAATTAGTTGTGTATATACATTTTTATCTCATTTATATTTTATTCCTTATTTTCATAGAGTAATTATGTTTATTTAATATTCCAATTTAATTTACCTTTTCCGTAAAGTTCGCAAATGATAAAAAGATCTAAAATGAGCAATACAAATTGAAAAACAACTATATATTACGATTTAAATAACATTTATTTATTTTTACATTCGATTTTTATCTCGCTAAACTTATATTTTATCCTTGAGACATCACCGTCAATTGAAAAATAAAAGCTATCACTAAATATTAAATAATAATATTTATTAATAAAATATTAATGTTTCAAAATGAGGAATTACTTCTTCAATTTCTTTTATCAAATACATATTTTTAAGGAGAACTGGGTATCAATAGCTCAAGACAAACTTTTATCAATTTTTACTTACTGTACTGTATATAGATTCGAAATTTCATCCTACAATAATTTGAAGTACTTAGAAAAAAATGGTACTCATATTTCATTGAATCAAAATAAACATAATATTTTTTTAATTATATAATTTTGTTTCAATATAAATTACTAATGAAAATTAGAACAAACTAGACAATTCATACTTCCCACAATTATCTGCTTTATAAAAACAATATGTTTCTATCATTACAAGCGTAACTCAAAAAGTAAGAAGAAGGCTATTAAATGATATTCGGTAAGGATATCACATTCAACATTTTATTTCTCCTTAAACGTCTATAACTAAGATCTCTTTTATTCCATCGTTATCAAAACGTGTCTGTCTTTGTAAGTTGAAGATAACTTTTAATGAAACCCAAAGTATACGTTTTCGTGTAGAACAAGCCTTTTGATTCTAAGTGATCTAACTTTTCTTTGAACTTTTCTTCGCGTCAAAAGAAATGTGTCAGAACTTTGAACAAGATTTAGTGTTGATCTGGTAAAAGAAATAGTTATATTTTACTTTGCAACTTTATTATTTAACATACTCTAAAAACTAATCAGTTGTAATGTCAGTTGGCTGGATTAATATATTTGTAAAGATATCCAATAACTTTAAGATGTCGTTAAAAATACGTACAACAAATATTACTATTTTATAATAATATGTAATATACTATTATATAGTATTAAACTAAAAACAAATAAGACACGAGTAAAGTTATTACAAGAATCTTAATTCATATTAATTATTCGACATGTCTTAACCGATTTTATTTTGTTCATACTACACAGAAAACTATACTGAGATCATTTATAAGGCCTTATAAACCGCGACTAGTATCATTTGAAATCAAATATATCCTTACTTTTAAATATCTTTAGTTTTCACCCAATTTTTAAATTAATTAAAATCACAAAAAACCTACTATAACACAATATTCATTGGTAAATTTAACTTTGGATATTTATTTGCACAAACGTATCTTAAATACAACAAGCCATCTCAATGGTTTCATTGTTTATAAAAGAAGAAGGAAAAAAGGCAACAATTTTAAGTCTTAATAAAAAGCATATCCCAATAAGGATAATACTTGAAAATACTTAATAGTTTACTAGGTTCATTCACGAATCGGTTATCTTTCTAAAGTAATGTTTTTAAAAAATTCTGTGAGTTGAAAATTAATTAAAAAACGTAATATTTCACGTATAGTTTTTTCTACAGAATGTGAATTTTTTCAAATAAGTACAAAATTAGAATGCCTTATGAATGAAAAATGTAATGTTTATCTCATCTTATCTATTTCATTTCCACCAATTAACTGTGTCATAAAACTTTTGCCAACTTCATAACTCTGCTAAACTCATTAGCTGCATTCAAGTATAGAATATGAAGGAGCACAGCACTTGAATACCCACCGAGACGTTTCTGTCAACGAGATGGTTAAAGACAGCTTTAGTTATAGTGCAGTCTACGAGGAACTTCTGAAAATCTTGAACTATTTGAGAAAGCAAGTAATTTTTGCTAAGAGAAGATAATAATTGTTTGTTATTACTAAACTAAGCTACACATACATTGATTAAAAAGGGCTCAACTGTAAATACTCGAGTAATTATTATAATATAAAGAAAAATTTAAATATAAAAGAAGTTAAGAAAAAGTAAATAGAAAACTTATTTATGTCACTGTAAGAATAACTTTTTTATCACTGACATAACAAAAGTGTACTAATATGTTACATTAAATTACAGTACTCTTTTCTTAAACATAGAAATTCAGAAAAAACACGAATAAATAAAATTGTAAATTGAATTAAAATGTATTTATTATTGAACTTCTAAGACGTGTTAATCTTTTTTTTTTATGGGAAAAGGGGGCAACGGCCTACTTGATGGTAGGTAGTTACCGTCGCCCATGGACATCCGCAACGTAGATTTGCGGATGTGTTGCCGCCCTTGATTGGGGAAAAGGAAAAGGTGGGAAAGGGAGGGAAAGGAAAGGTTGGGAAAAGGGAAAGGGCAACCGGCTCTCTCACTCACCGGACGAAACGCAGCCTTTAAAGACTACTTTACGCCGATTTTCTGTGAGAGGGTAGTACTTCCCCGGTCGAGTCAGCCCATGTTCGAGCTGTAGTAAATTGACTACAGCTAGGCTCTACCACCTCAAAATCTAACTTAAAAACTAATTAACATATGTTAAAGAGAAACTACACAATATATGAAGAGTTGAAATATATAAGGCAGTTGCTTAGTTCTGGGTTTTTATTTGCAACATTGTACAATCTACAAATGTCCCTCATAAGCTTTATTTATTATAATTGATAATCTGATGTCAACTAACATTGGTTGAAAAAAAAAACGAAAATATTTATATTTAACCTTTGTTTCATTGAAATCTATAATCACAATTTGAGTTGGAATAAATTTTCAGTCCATACTACTGAACAGAGAAAATATAGATATATGTAAAATTCAAAACATTAACATATAAAATAATCAACGTCATTAATTAAATAGGCATATTTTTTTATTTATGACCGATTGACGTGAAAAAATACTATGAATTAAGAGAAGTTTACCACGATATATTAGTGAGAAATACATCTTAATCGAATAATCCGTTTCTGAGATAAACGTGCACAAACGGACAAACACTAATTCCAATAATATTTTTTTTGGTTTCTTCACTAGCTTTCCGCCCGCAGCTTCGCAAGGGTGGAGTTTGGTTATATCGCGTTTCCAAGAGAACCTTTCAAAAGTCTGGAATGAAACTACCCTATGTTCTTGTTCCAGTTGCGCCCCTCGCCCCCGCGCGCGCCGCCCGCACACTGGAAATTTCCTGTATACCCCTTCCATCGGTTACATATTGACTATGTTGGTCCGATAAAGGGTTGTGTTTATTTAGTTATAGTCGACGCGTACACTAAATGGATTGAAGTCTATGACATGAAAACGAGCACTACCTCAACGGCAGTGATATTAAAAATCTGTGATTTTATATCGAGATTTGGAGTTCCGAGTATCATCGTTAGTGATAATGGCACGGCTTTTTGTTCTCGCGAGTTTGAATTATTTTGTAGTTCGAACGGTATAACGCACCTCACGTCTCCGATGTATTACCCGCCTAGTAACGGACAAGCTGAAAGCTTCGTGAAGATAGTGAAAAGAGGTTTAAAGTCATGTTTGTTATCGACCCAGACTACGAAGGACTCTAAATTAAAATTGTTAAAATATTTAATGGACTATCGAAATTCCGTTCACACTACCACGGGCTTATCTCCTGCGGAAATGGTTTTCGGTCACAAAATAAGATCGCGTTTGGATTTATTAAATCCGAAGTGGTCCACATCTTCGTCACCGCTCATATCCGACCTCTTAAAAAATCGACAGTGTTCGCAAAGTGATGCTCAGTTCAAATTAAAAACAAATAACCTTAAAATAAAGGATACTGTGCTATACAAAAAAAATATTAATAATAAGAATTTTACTTGGTGTAAAGGTATAGTGATAAAACGCTTAGGCAAAGTTGTATACTTAGTTAAGGATATAGAAACTTTATCATGTTATAAAAAACATATAAATCAGCTGATGTTGTATAAAGGGGGAGGAATGTTACATATGTAGGTATGTATAAATAATTAGTTCGGGCGTGGCTGCGACCACCCATATATATATTGTAATAATCGTTCAAGAAAGCAGTGCGTGATTAGCCAGCGATCCTTTCATTTGTCCGACCCTATCCGCGTATCTAACAGTTCTTTCTCAAGGTCAACTCTATCTCTGTACCAAATTTCATTAAAATCAGTTCAGTGGTTTAGGCGTGAAAGCGTAACAGACAGACAGACAGAGTTACTTTCGCATTTATAATATTAGTAGGGATTGTACAACTAGCAATCTATTACATTTTTATTATATATATTAGAACATTAGGAAGTTTGTCTGATACTCATCAAACTCAAGACAGAACAAGTTAAATTATACGTACTTTACATACAAGTGTCCGAAACACTGATCAAATATTTGATAACAAAAACATTATTACAACTGTAGTGTTATTAAAATTATGTTGTTGTTTATGTTTTACTGAACCTTACATGAAACATTCATCGAAATTAAAAATCATATATAGTCATTGGCCTCTCTTAACGCAGATTCAATGGAACAGTTGAAAAATATAAATTCTATAATTATACATAATGATATATTAATTCAAACCGTTGCTCTATTATTATTTTAATATCAAGTTTGTACCAACTTTTCTCTTTAAACTAAAAACAAAACAATGGCTATTATTCTCAAGATTCTTGGCACATTAAGAATAATTATTATGTTTACTCTTCTATAAAACTCGTATTGTATAGTATATATAGTATAGTATATAATAGTAGGTTTAATTATATACTGTTGTATATAAATAAAGCACTTGAAATTAATTTAACTAGTTTTATTCTTATTCAGAAAAGGAATTACAAATTAGAATTAACACGTTGCACAGCCGGTGAGAGAGAGAGCGCCTACGTCAGTTCAAAAACGGTCGTTATTTTATTGATGCGTTCACACCAACACCCTCTCCTGAACGCAAACCCATTCCAGCCGTCAGAAGGGAGAGCTTCGGTCGATGCAGCCCCTTTGTTAGCGCATCCGCCAACATGAACTCGGTGCTTATGTATTCCACATGTATCTCCTGAGCAGCGACCTTTTCTTTAACAAAATTATAACGGACGTCTATGTGTTTGCTGCGGGCGTGGTAAACACATGAACCTGAAAGACTAATAGCGCTTCTATTATCACAGTATATAGTCATTGGTGCAACTGAATGCCAGATGTCTTTCGTAAGTTGCCTCAGCCAGATTGCTTCTTGAATAGCGGACGCCAGAGACATATACTCTGCTTCAGTGCTGGAGAGTGCTACTGTGACTTGTTTTTTAGAATTCCAACTAATACAGCCACCCTGAAATATAAACAAATAGCCAGTGCAAGATCTTCGATCTATGGTGTCGCTGGCCCAATCTGCATCACAATAACCAATTATGTTTTTATCATCCTTTTTGAATGTAAGTTTTAAATTAATGGTTCCTTTCAAGTAACGAAATATTCTCTTGACAGCAATCCAATGTTGCATAGTTGGATTGTTATTAAATCTACTAACGGTATTAACAGCAAAGGCTATGTCAGGCCGTGTACCTTGAGATAAATACAACAGACATCCCACAGCCTCTTGATAAGGTACATTTTTCACTACTTCAGTTTCATTTTCAGCCTTTTTTAATTGAGTCCCGGCTTCAAAAGGAGTTGGTACAGGCTTACAATCATACATTTTGAATCTATGTAAAATCTTCTCAATGTACAATATTTGATCCAGAGATATTTCCTCAAAATTAGTGCTTTGTGTTATTTTAAAACCAATACATTGTCTGGCTATGCCAAGGTCCTTCATTTTGAAATTTTCTTGTAGTTTTTCTTTTACAAAAGATGCTGTGTTTTCATTATTGAACATATAAAGCAAATCGTCGACATATACTGCTATGAATAATATATCATATTCATTTAGAATTCTATAATAAACGCAAGGATCTATTGTTGAGCGCTTCAATCCAATGTCAATAAGAGCAGCATTAAGTTTCTTATTCCATTGCCGGCTGGCTTGTTTCAAGCCATACAATGCTTTGTTAAGCCGACATACTTTATTTTGGATTTCATAACATGGTGGTAGTGACATATAAATTTCTTCATCTACAACTCCTTGCAAAAATGCTGAGATAGCATCCATTTGATGAATTTTTAGTTTGTACTTAGCTGCTAGACCAATCAAGTATCTGATAGATGAATAGCGTATGACCGGAGCATAAACTTCATTGTAGTCTATACCTTTTGTTTGTTTAAATCCTTTTATGACGAGACGAGCTTTGTATCGTGTTATGTTTCCAGCGTCATCTCTCTTCGTTTTAAAAACCCATTTGCACGGAATTACCTTTTTGCCAACAGGTGAATCTGTAACACTCCAAGTGTTATTTTCGATTAAGGATTTATATTCAGCTTCCATGGCTTCCTTCCATAATTCAGAATTTTCACTGTTTAGTGCTTCAGTGTGATCTTGTGGGTCATCATCCAATAAACTCATTGCAGATTCTGAATTAATACATAAAAAGGACTTAGGATCTGAACTATCGCTATGTACTTCTCCTCTCCGTCTCTGTGTATTTCGACGGGGTCTGAGATTTACATGACATATTTCAGGAATGGTATTGACATTGAATGAATCTGTAGGTGTGTATGTCTCATCATTAGGATCCTCATAACAACTGGAACTATTTGAGTCTGATTCATAATTATTGACTTCTTCATTATGAGATTGTGTTAGATTTTTATTGGTGTTTAAATATACTATGCAATCATTATCTTCACTGCAGTTGTTAGATTTGCTTGAAGATATGTTTAAATTCTTCTCTTCTATTATATTTTTCTCTTCGATTAATTCCTTACACTCTTTATCTTTTGTTTTAGTACAACTGGTAGTTTTAACTATTTTATTTTGATCAACAGTCTCTTCTAAAAATACTACATCTCTACTGATTGTTACCTGCTTGGTTTTCTTATCTATAAAGCGATATCCTTTAGTGCATTCACTATAACCAATAAAAGTCAACTTACGTGACTTAGCATCTAATTTGTGACGCTTTTCTTTTGGTATATGTACCATCGCTTGGCAACCAAAGACTTTCATATGACTTATATCAGGCTTGGATCCAGTCCATCGCTCCTCAGGGGTGATTCCAGGCAGTGCGCGAGTTGGTGAGCGGTTGATGATGTAGGCAGCAGTCGCTATAGCTTCTCCCCAATACTCCTTCTGTAGAGAGGCATTCAATAACATGCATTTAGCTCTTTCTATAAGAGTACGATTCATTCGCTCGCTTACACCATTTTGCTGAGGTGTGTATGGAATAGTTGTTTGGTGTTTTATGCCAAATTTCTTCAGACATTTATCAAACTGACTGTTTATGTACTCTCTACCATTATCACTGCGAAGTACTTTTATTTTACGATCCAACTCATTTTCTACTTTATATTTAAATTCAAGAAATTTTTCTAATACTTCTGATTTACATTTAAGAAAGTAAACAAAAACTTTCCTGGAGAAGTCGTCTATAAATGTTAAAAAGTACCTTGCACCTCCAAGTGACTGGTTCTCCATGGGTCCACATAGGTCTGAATGGATCAGTTCTAACAAACTTGTTGCTCGGGAGCCTTCATTTTTAAATGGTTGCCTGGTTTGTTTTGCCTCCAGACAAGATGTACATATGTAGTCATCATCTTGTTGCCATAACTTCACACCAAGAGTACATTCTGGAATCTTATTAATATCATTAAAATTAAGATGACCTAGTCTTTGGTGCCATATATATTTGTTTTCAGCTGTAGCTGCCATTGCCTGCCCGCTTTGATGGGTAATTAATTTGTAAGTATCATTTACTAACTTTGCATTGGCTACTATCTGATTATTCCTGTTTCTTATTGAGCAACCAGAACTGTCAAATTCAACCTTATTGCCATTCATTATGATCTTGCTCACAGAAAGTAAATTTGTGGATAAAGAAGGAATAAATAATACATTATTTACCTGAATACAGTCAGGTTCTCCAGTAATATTATTTGGTACATGGATATTTACAGTGCCACAGCTTTGCACGGTGAGAACTTTGTTATCTGCAATCCTGATACTTTGTACAGGCGGTGCAGTTTCATTTGTTAACCAATTACGGTTCATAGTCATATGAGCTGAAGCCCCGGAGTCCACATACCAACTACTGCCATCATTCACAGAAGTAGCTGAAAAAGCTGCGACAAAACCATTTTTAGTATCTTTGTTTTCCTTGTTTTTATTTTTATTTTTAAACCAACATTGCTTGCCCAAATGCCCATATTTATTACAGTTGAAGCAACGGGGGCCTTTTGGTTTTTCTGAGTGACTGTCTTTATGTTGAGTATTGTTTATGAATTTCTTCTTAGACTTTGCATAAAATGCTGTAGTACTTTCTGATTTAGATTTCACTTCTTGTAATAACTTTGTTTTAATCATATCAGCACTAATTTTTATGCCTGAGCTTTCTAAACCCATAATCATAGGCTTATATTCATCTGACAACCCGGCCAACATTAGAGTCCCGAGCCACTCATCATCCACTTTGAATCCTATCCCTCTCAATTTATGTGCTGTTGACATCAGTTTGTTTATATATTCTTCTATATTTGTACTAGACTCTAGATTAGTCGTAATCAAATCTCTGAGAAGCCCCACTTTACGGAGTAGACCAGTGTCTTCAAATGCTTTTAATAAGTTGTCCCATACCTGTTTTGCTGTCTTTGCATCTTGAACATGCACGTATAATTGAGGATCTATCAATAAAATTATTTTTGTTCTGGCTTTAATGTCTTTTTTTGAATCACAAGTATCAAGCTGTATGCATTCCCAAAGTTCTTCATGTTGTAAATATGCTTCCATCGCAAATTTCCATGTCGAAAAATTGTCTCTGCCAGTTAATTTCTGTATTGATAATGTGTTTAAAGCCATTTTGTAACGTTTTGGACACAAATCTGAAAAATAATTTTCTTCCCGCCGAATTTGAGGTTATGCCTCACTTTTAATAAAATTTATACTTTTATTACAGCTTTATTTCTAAAACTTTTATCAGGCAGGGACGGCCCATAACCTGTTGTATATAAATAAAGCACTTGAAATTAATTTAACTAGTTTTATTCTTATTCAGAAAAGGAATTACAAATTAGAATTAACACGTTGCACAGCCGGTGAGAGAGAGAGCGCCTACGTCAGTTCAAAAACGGTCGTTATTTTATTGATGCGTTCACACCAACATATACAAACAAATTTCCTAACATTCCTTGCATAGTCTAATATTAATAGTCAGTAAACGACAAAATGCAAAAAGTTTTGATACTTTTATTTACATAAATCAATTAATTATCACGAATAAATAAAAAACATGCCAATTTTAAAAGATTTTAAAACGAAATCGAAAAATTTAAATATTGCAAAAGAAATATTAAAATGGATCTATGGTGCCTTACGCAAAAGAAGTCACTAATTGACAAAATGTCGGTTTTGACAAATTGATGGCCAGTTTTCTTTGGTAAAAGAAACTGAAGATGAAATTAATTCCTTATTATGTACCTAAATATTATTATTTAATATTTAAAGAAGACTATTATTTTGCACGTTAATAGTGTATATTGGTTTTCTGATTGATGTCTCAATGATAAAATATAAGTCTCGCTGGATAAAAACAAAATAGAAATACGTTAGTTAAATCCGAAAATAATGTTATATTTTAAGGAAAATGTACACTAAATACGTATTAAATTAAATAAACAATTGAATTAAATGAACATAACTACTAATCTTAACAACATAAAATAAAAATATACTGAAAAAAATATAAATGCTATAAAAATGTATATAAAAAACTAATTCGGCTTGTGGTTAGCAAGTTTAATGATATAGGACTGACGGTGTAATGGACAGAGGAAGATTACGAAGGGATTCAAGTGGAAAAACACTTCCTCAGCTTCAGTTTGATATATAGCATGTAAGAAGTACAACTATTACTTAAAAGGGTTTGTAGGTTAACAAGAAGAGTGGAGAGGAATATTGAGAATAAGGTTACAGGGGCATTCTATCGTCACGGGCGGGACACTTGTACCTCGATTTTCAGCGTGTGTGGCTTATTTACGTTAATTGTATCAATAATATCTAATTGGTTTATATAGAATATAATAAATTTATCCATGTACTTTTATAGGTACAATAGAAACGGGAATAACACCATGTAAAATTTTATAAAGAAGACAATAAATGTTTGTCACGGGTGGGACAAAGTTGTGACATTCTTATTACACATGCATCATATTTAATAAAACTCTGCTAGATGATAAAACTTCTTAATGCAGACTACGATATTTCTTTGACACAATAAACTAAACTTCACATTGGAATAGAAAATAATGTTGTATTATTTACGCATATTTTTACAAAAAATAAATAAAGTGTGTCACGGGTGGGACTTTCACTGTCACGGGTGGGACACGTACAATTTACTTGGTACAAGGAGTCACTTATAAGTTTTTATTTCTTGACATGGATGCTAGTTTCATCATGGGAGTCAGTTCAGTAGCTTGGGTCTGCATCAAGGTATACATTTTAAACACTCAGCTTGACAGATTTGCATCTTTTCAGATCCAAATCAGCATAAGATTCATTAATCAAGTTTGCAAATTAATAAAATACAAAACAATATTAATATACTAATATTTTTAAAGTATCGTGCAATTTTAAGTATTTTCTATCGACATATAAAATAATTTTAGAAAAAGAAAATCTTTAAAAAATTACATCAAGCTTTACTTTCCCGTAGAATCCCCCTACAGTAACAATTACAGTGCTACGAATACTGGAATTGAATTTACAGAAAAAAAAATACTGTGCTTAAAAAATTAAATAACAAAGTGGCAACATAATCTATCATCTGTATCGAAGTTATACAAAATGCATCTGTTATGCGGTGTATGTATGTACTATTATTTATCTGTTGCATCTAAAATTTTTCTAAAAAATTTCTAAAGCAATTTATAGTACTATATTTTGTGTTTATAATACTTCCTTATATAAGATGCATTTTTTTTACTGTAACAAAGATATTTGTAACATTTTTTATTATTTGGAAAGTTTATTCTTTATAGACAGGAATTTTTTTTCTATCATGCAAACTGAAACACTGGACAAAATTCGAATAGAATATAAAAAAATTAACAATTAATTACCTATTTAAAGATTAAATAATGTTTTCTTTCGATTGCTTCTAAATGTAAAGGTTTTATTTCAAAATAGTACATATTATTTATGAGTCAATTTGTAATAAAAAGTATGCCGTGTTCTCCACTGTGACTTTTTGATTCAAGTTTCTGTACAATGTATCCTCCTGCGCTTGTTATATCGACAATGGTTCAATGCCTCTCCTGTCATGTGCCAGCATGTACATACATACATTGTTTGTGAACAGACTCAACCTGTGTTATTTATTCGTCTCCTTTACTTATTGAGAAAGGAAAATGAATTACATAGAACACCTATTACAACAACTACGAACTATGCGTGAAACTGTGGCGTCCTAAGAGTTATTCTAAACATTAAGTTCTTAAACTATAATTCATCTTTGATTATCAAGTCATCATATTCACAATACAATTATATATGATATGCCTAATGTAAGTTTGAAATGTAAGAAAATATTATATCAAATGTCGCATGTTATCGTAGCCATCGGCCAGCAATGTTACATTTAAATTTCTATACTTCGTTTGTGGTCGCTGTATTTTGTCGTTTTACATTTCTACATCCAACATACATTCATGTATTACAAACAATGGGATGAACATCTTAGTAAGACTTATAACTGTGATGTTTTGAATTCCCGTACATTAAATACACCATACATAACTTACAATTTTTGTAGTAAAAAAAAATCAACCAAAATGACTGCCTCTAACTCATAATACTAACATCATATTATCGTATAATTCAATAAACTATAAATTGTTTCATTTTTTTCATTAATTACTGTCAATATTTAGGAAACATAACGAAAATTAAACTATTAATAACAACGTTGTTTCCTAGTAAATAGTTTGCATCTCATAACGATATATTTAAAATTAGTTTTATGGTCCCAACTTATAGGAATTTAAGAGTTAGATTATTGCTACATAGAATCAAAATCTTTTAAACCTTTTTTTTTATATAAAACTAGACTAGACTCATTAACATAGGAACATCGCAACACATTGAGAACACATTTATTAATATAGAAATTGACGTATTGATTTAATACGATAACTGTCAAACAGAGCGGCACGATTACCATTCAATAGAAATCAAATTATCATGTCTTCAGTATTATAGTAATGTCTCTTTAGAAAGTTCCAAGTTGAAACGCAAATGTGTCAAATTACTTCCAAAGACGTTATATTATTATTACGGGACTGATATTCATATGACAGGAATATTATAATTAACAGAAGCGGAAACCTGACGTTGAATCTAAATCTCCACATTAATTTAAGTAGGTATGTACTTAAGAAAATAAATCAGACAAAAGCTAAGTTGAATATATTTTTACATAGTATCCTCAGTATTAATTATAAATTGTACTATAATTTATAGAGTATAAGTACAGTATTTACGTAAATTAGACTTTGATCAATTCAATTTTAATACAATATTATTTCTGAAAGTATAAGAAAGTATGTAGTTGATATAACAAATATGTCAATGTTCCATTTCTTACTTAGCCAACATTCGTAACTAATCCTACTTTAGAATTCTATCGAGTAATATATATTGTAGAATATACTTCTGTTCTTGTGATGTTTATTATTTAGGATTAGATCTTTGTTTCTTTAGACGATACGGTCGACAAGGACAAGACGCTGGAAAATACATTTGGTTATCAAAATTATAGAAACGTAATATTTACTAAAATTGGGAAAAATCACACATCAATTAAAGCATTAAATTAACTCTAGGTACAATCTATTCTTAAGATATTTTGTAATTAAATATGTGTATAAATTTAAAAATTTGAATAATAATTTACCATCAAATGTTATATTAAAAAATAATAATAGTTAATACTTTATTTTAGTGTTTATATACTAGTTTATATTAAACTTCATACAATCAGTGACTCACATAATACATTTGACAGTAGGTACGTCTGGTAGGATCGATAGTGAAAACGCAGGTCTTATTGGCGCGAAATCGCATCCTCAACTGAAGTATTTCACTTAAAAATACTTTTTACTAACATATTTTAGTTAGTGAGGCATATTCTTAAACGTACTACGTTATATTAATATTAAAAAATTCACACTAGTATTTTAATATTAATGTTTTTCTTTATTTTACTGAAATCATTATGAATTCATTACCAGTACTATTTATTTGTTTTATTTTTCGATTCCGTTTACTTTTTTAAATCAAAATTATTTTATTTCCAATTAGATATATAATCCTTTTTTTTAAATTAATCCTAATGTTATAGGGCATAAAATCCATCTTCAGCCTTTATTCTCTCTCTAGTTCTTTGAAGAATGCTGTCGAATGCGACTTAATAATAAATTGGACGTAGTATGTACGGTCTGCATTATATATTTAATGTGATGTAACATTTCAAGACATATTATTACACTGTCTGGAATATCATATCATAATATATGACTCTCAAGGATCCATATTTGAAGAGATATGTAGAAATTTAAATGTAACATTGCTGGCCGATGGCTACCATAATATGCTACACTTGTTATAATATTTTTCTTATATTTCAAACATAAATTAGGAAAATCATATATAATTGTATAGTGAATATGATGAATTGATGATCAAAGATGAATTATAGTTTAAGAACTTAATGTTTAGGTTAACTCTTAGGACGCCACAGTTTCACGCTTTGTTCGTAATTATTGTGATAAATGCCATGTAATTAATTTTCGATTGTGAATAAGTAAAGGAGACGAATAAATAGCACAGGTGGAGTCTGTTCACAAACAAAATGTACGTATGTACATGTTGGTACATGACGGGAGAGGCATTGAACCATTGTCGATATAACAAGCGCAGCAGGATATATTGTACAGAAACTTGAATCAAAAAGTCACAGTGGAGAAAATGACATACTTTTTATTACAAATACACTTATGATATAAAATAAACGAGTACATCACAAAATCTGTGAATAGTTAATTGTATATAATTAATTGTTAAACATTTTTATGTGGTAGTCTATTTTAGTTTTGTCCAGCATTCCAGTGTGATCGATATAAAAAGGAACTTGTCTATAAAGAATCTACTTTCAAAACAAAGAAAAATATTACAAATATCTTTGTTACACTAAATAAAATGCATTTTATTTAAGGAAGTAATATAAACAAAAAAAACATTTATAGTACTATAAATTGATATAGAAATTTCATAGAAAAAATATTACATGCAACAGCTTTAGAATTGACCTGTGTGGTAGGTATTACCTATTGTTTGAATTCCCTAGCAGCCTCCTACGATTGCTTTGTGTCCAGAACGCTTTGTGTGACAAGTTATAATTGGAAGATCGAAGTTACAGGCTACGTGACAGCTTTGTTTTATACATTCCTATACTATGTAGTAAATTTTACTGTGAAAAGTTTAAAAGAAAGGAAATTACTTACTTATAACGTAAATAATTTATGGGAGCTCATGTTTACATGTTAACAAAAAAGGTTATTACCAAACAAGATGTTCTATGTCATATATATATAATTTACTTTATTTAAAACCCTACTACATAAATCATAAACAAATTAAAGTTTTATATAATTTTAAAAATATATAAGCGCTCCAAAAGTATAAAACTTTGTGAGAAGAAGATAATATATTTTAACTAAAATACCCGAAGTAAATAAAGATTAAGAGTATTTTAAATGGAAAGCCGAAATTTTTAATACAGGGAACTTTTGTTTTAAATTAATGTTTTATTCTTTAAAAATGATATAAACTCTGCATAACAGTTCTATTTTGGATGACTTTAATACAATTGGTTGATTATGCTGCCACTTGGTTACTAAATTTTTTAAGCCCAGTACCTACTTATTTTTCTGTAAATTCAATTCCAGTGTTCGTAGCACTGTAATTGTCATTATAACCGTATTCTCAATATCCCCCTCCACTCTTCTTGTTAACCTACAAACCCCTTTAAGTTATAGTTGTGCTTCTTATATGTTATATATCAAACTAAAGCTGAGGATTTTTTTTTCCACTCGAATCCTTTCGTAATCTTCCTCTGTCCATCATACTGTCAGTCCCATATCATTAAACTTGCTAACCACAAGCCGAATTAGTTGTGTTTATACATTTTTATAGCATTTATATGTATTTTATTCCTTATTTTCATAGAGTAATTATGTTTATTTAAAATACCAATTTAATTTACATTTTCCATAAAGTTCGCAAATAATAAGAACACCAAAAATGAATTATATAAATTGAAATACAACTATATATCGGATTTATTACAAATTCATTGTTTTTAAAGAGAGAGACGCCAGCCTGGCTGACGTTACTAATGTCACTTCTTCTAGTACGTTCCATGATATTTTAAAATGAAACTTCAATTGTTCTCAATGCTCCTGTATTTCTCAAAGGTTCTTCATAATCACATATTTCAATGATACGCACTCACTGAACTCTGAATTATGCCGTCGTGCGGCCAGACGTCATATTTATACCAAGATTTAAACATAGTTCTATTCTCTTTTTAAACAGCCTTTGATTTCGTTTTACTTTTAACAGTAATCATAAATACTAGTGAGGTTTAATAAGAATTGAAGACGGCCTCAAATTCTTTCCATGTCGCATCCGTTATTAAAGCTGGTAGCGTCGATATATACATATATTACGATTTAAACAACGTTTATATTTACATTTGATTTTTATCTCGTGAAACTTATATTTTATCCTTGAGACATCACCGACACTTGCAAAATAATAGCTATCACTAAATATTAAAAAATAATATTTATAACAAAATATAATTGTTTCAAAATAAGGAATTACTTCCGCAATTTCTTTTACCAAATGTCTAATTCCAAGGAGAACTGGGCATCGATTGCTCAAAACTAACTTTTTTCAATTAATCACTTTTTTACTTTCAGTATTGTAAATCGATCCGAAATTTCCTCCTACAATTATTTGAATTGCATAGCAAAAATAGTACTAGTATTTCATTGAATCAAAATAAACATACTATTTTTTCAATGATATAATTTTGATTAAATCTAAAATACTATTGAACAGAAAAACATGGAATACTCTCAAAAAATTATAATCTCGAAAATTCTTACTTCCCACAATTACCTGCTTTATGAAAACAATACGTTTCTATCATTACACGCGTAACTCAAAAAGTAAGAGAAAAGACCATTAAATATATTCGGTATGGATATCACATTCAACATTTTATTTCTCCTTAAAGGGTTACGACGAAGATCTCTTTTATTCCATCGTTATCAAAGCGTGTCTGTCTTTGGAAGTGGTAGATAACTTTTAATGAAACTCAAAGTATACGTTTTCGTGTAGAACAAGCCTTTTTATTCTAAGTGATCTAACTTTTCTTGGAACTTTACTGCGCATCAAAGAAAAAGTGTCAGAACTTTGAACAAGATTTAGTGTTGATCTGATCAAAGAAATAGTTATATTTAACATGGCAAATTTATTATTTGTCATACTCTTAAAACTAATCTATTGTGATGTCAGCAGGCTGGATTATATATTTGTAAAGATATCCAATAACTTTAAGATGTTATTAAAAGTACGAATAAAAAATAGTATCGAACTTAAAACAAAACTAATTAACTACTATGTAACTAAAATAATTATTCGACATGTCTTAACCGATTTTGTTTTGTTAATACTACACAGAAAACCAAATAGAACTCATTTATACTATGTACTTAACACAACATTCATTCGTAGCTGGGCTTTTAATTGACAACAATAAATAATTTGCAGGCTTAACTTTGAATCTTTATTTGAACAAAAGTATCTTAAATACAACATGCCATCGAAATGGTTTCATTATTTCTGGAAGGAGAAGGGAAAACGACACATATCCTAAGTTTTAATCAAAAGTATATGCCAATAAGGATAATACTTGAAAATGCTTAACTATTTACTAGGTTAATCCACGAATCAGTTATCTCTACAAAATTTTTTGGTAATTGTCAACAGTAATTTTATATTACCTAATAATTTCGGTAAAAAGTGACTATATTCAGATTCCAAGTAAATAATTTAATCAAGAACATACGTTCCCTGCTTTGTCAAAGATTGTAAAGGACTTTATCTTATAGTTTAATTCACAATTCAATCTATGAGTTGAAAATTAATTACAAAACTTGTAATTACTTCACGTCGTGTATTTTGTACTTAATGTGCAATTTTTCAAATAGGCACAAAATTGGAATGACTTATAAATGTTATGTTTTTGTATTTCATTTCAACCTTTTAACTATGTCATAAAACTTCTGACAAGTTCACAACTCTGCTAAACTCATAAGCTCTGTGTTCAAGTATAGAATATGAAGGAGCACAGCACTTGAAGGCGTTTCTTTCAATGAGGTGGTTAAAGATAGCTTTTGTTATAGTGCAGTGTATGAGGAACCTATGAAAATCTTGACCTATTTGAGAAAGCAAGTAATTTTTGCTAAGAGAAGATAATTGATTGTTATTTTCAGAATAAGCTACAAACACTGATTAAAAAGGCCTCAACTGTAATTATATAAAGAATAATTTAAATATAAAGAAAGTTAAGAAAAAGTAAATAGAAAACTTATATCACTGTAAGAATAACTTTTTTATCACTGACATAACAAAAGTGTACTAATATGAAATTACTGTACTCTTTTCTGAAACATGAAAATTCAGAAATAAAACGAATTAATAAAAATATAGATGGAATTAAAATATATGTATTATTGAACTTATAAGACGTGTTAATCTAACTTAAAAACTAATTAACATATACTAATGACATACAACACAATATATGAAGAGTTGAAATATATAAGGCTGCTGCTTAGTTCTAGACTCGCTTTACACACATAGCTTTGTGAACAACCTAAAAAATGTCCCTCCTAAGCTGAGCTATGTTTCTTATAATTGATAATATATACTTTTAGTGAATGCTACTGAACAGAGAAATTATAGATATATGGAAAGTTCAATACATTGACAAATTAATAAAATTAACGTGTTTATTGTAATTGTCATAACTTTTTTATTTATGACCCGATTGATATGAAAAAACACTGAACACTAAGAGAAGCTTATTACAATATATGTATAAGTAAAAAACACATCATAACTGTATATACATACGAGTATAATTAACAATTATAACATATAAAAACGATACGGTTTATAAATGTGAAATTACCTTTTACTGTATTGAAATCTTTTACAATTTATGATTTTTATCTCAGCAACATGAAATCAATTTAGAATATGCCATCTGTTTTATTTTTAGAAAAATTATTTGAATAAATGTTTCTTTTATCCCAATCTCCATGTTTCCTACTTTATCGTACCGACGAGTTCTGATTATATTAAAACATTATATTTAATATAAATTATAATGTTGTTTAAAGAGATATATTTATTTTGCAATATTTATTGTTTCTGTTCGTAATTTATTTATTCAGATACATATATTGCTAATAAGCTTGTTATAAATTTAAAATAGTACTGTCAGGACTTTTGGTGTATTATTTATTATGAACGACTTTATGATTTTTCATTTGATCGCCAATATTAAATAACCAATTCTCGTAATGATTGTTTGTCTTATTGAAGATAGGGCTATTTTTTATTGACATATATATAAAACTAAATAAATAATACCACATTGACAAAATAATAGCAAGACGAATACTGGATTACACAATTACAGTAACAATATACAGACATTGCATTTAAGTCTTTTACTAAGAAATATTGATGTAATGTTTACTAAGGCCACTTTATATTAAGGTTTCTTTATATATAATAAGTCTAAGTGAAAGAATAAGTCGGAAATGAAGTCCTAACTTTGTAGTAAAACGCAGATGTTCATATATTTTTTGTTCATTGTCAGTTTATCAAATAATTCTGGACGCGAATAAGCCGGTATGTTCTTAAAAAGTCGCCTTAGTACTTTAATATATTTCGTTATTTCATTAAAATTATTATAATTTTTTTAACAGTTTTATTTGATGTTTTTTTTCAATTCCGTTTGCTTTATAAAATAGATTATGATTTTAATTTCAAATAGATATATACAAGTATATGTTATTCTCACTAGATGTACATCGTTTGAAAATATAGCGTAATATAGTAATATTATTATTGTAATACATTTCCTTATAAGTAATAAAATCAATTTTCTGCCTTTATTCTCTCTCTGATTTTTCGAAGAATGCTGTCGAATGCACCTTAATAACAAATGGAACGTAGTACGGTTGGTATTATCTATTTTGTGTGATATATGTAAAACTTCAAGATATATTTTTACAGTATCTGGAATATTATATCATAATATATGAGTCTCAAGAATCCATATTTGAAGAGATATGAAGAAATTTAAATGTAACATTGCTGGCCGATGGCTACGATAACATGATACATTTGATATAAAAGTTTTCTTGTATTTCAAATTTAAATTAGGAATATCATATATGATTGTAATGTGAATATGATGAATTGATAATAATCAAAGATGAATTATAGTTTAAGTACTTAATGTTTAGGTTAACTCTTAGTTCGTAATTGTTGTGATAAGTGTTCCATGTAATTAATTTTCGTTTGTCAAGGAGACGAATAAATAGCACAGGTGGAGTCTGCTCACAAACAAAATGTACGTATGTACATGTTGACACATGACAGGAGAGGCATTAAACCATTGTCGATATAATAAGCTCAGCAGGATACATTGTACAGAAACTTGAATCAAAAAGTTACAGTGGAGAAAATGGCATACTTTTTATTACAAGTACTCTTATGATAAAAAAAACAAATGAGTATATTACAAAATGTACGAATAGTTAATTGTATATAATTAATTGTTAAACATTTTTATGTGGTAGTCTATTTTAGTCTTGTCCAGCATTCCAGTGAGATCGATATAAAAAAGAACTTGTCTATAAAGAATCTACTTTCCAAACAAAGAAAATGTTACCAATATCTTTGTTTCAGTAAATAAAATTCATTTTATATAAGGAAGTATTATGAACGAAAAAATATACAGTACTATAAATTGATATAGAAATTTCATAGAAAAAATATTACATGCAACAGCTTTAGAATTGACCTATGTTGTAGGTATTACCTATTGTTCGAATTCCCTAGCAGCCCTCTACGATTGCTTTGTGTCCAGAACGCTTTGTGTGACAAGTTATAATTGGAAGAGCCACGTTACAGGCTATGTGAGCGGTTTATTTTATACATACCTATATCATATAGTACATTTTTACTGTGAAAAGTTTAAAGGAAAAGAAAAATCAAAATACTTATAATGGACACCATTTATGGGAGCTCAATATTTTAACATTGATTTCAAAAAGGATGTGACCAAGCTAGATGTTTTTCAATTATTTATTTTATTTGAACTTTCTTTTTAATTCGTAAAGAAATTAAAGTTTTATATAATCTTACAAATGTATAAGCGCTCCAAAAGTATAAAACTTTGTGAGAAGAAGATAATGGATTTTACCTAAAATACCCGAAGTAAATAAAGATTAAGAGTATTTTAAATGGAAAGAAGAGATTTTAAATACAGAGTACTTTTATTATAAATGTTTTACTATTTAAAAATAGTATACACCCTGCATAACAGTTGTATTTTGTATGTCTTTGATACAGATGGTAGATTATACTGCCACTTGGTTATTTAACTTTTTAAGCACGGTTTTATATATATTTACAGGAAAATGAGAAGTCATTTTCCTGAAAATGCAATTCCAGTTTTTGTAACACTATAATTGTCACTGTAAACTTATTCTCAATACCCCTTTCCACTCGTCTTGTTAACCTACAAACCCGTTCAAGTAGTAGTTCCATTTCTTATATGTTATATATCAAACTGAAGCTGAGGAAGTGTTTTCCACTCGAATCCCTTCGTAATCTTCCTCTGTCTATCATATTGTCAGTCCCATATCATTAAACTTGCTAAACACAAGCCGAATTAGTTTTGTATATACATTTTTGTCGCATTTATATTTCATTCCTTATTTTTATAGAGTAATTATATTTATACCTATTTAATATACATGTTTCGTTACGTATAATAAGATTTAAAATGAAAACTACAAATTGAAATACATCTATATTCTACGATTAAAATGAAGGTTATAATTACATTTTATTTTTATGTCGCGACACTTACATATATTTCATCCTTGAGACATCATCGTAACAGTTAAGTCATCGAAACACCAGAAAACCAACACACACTATTAATATAAGAAATAATAGTGTAATCGAAATTTTAAATAATTATTTTACTGTTACGTAAGCGCAACATATTAAAAAAAATAATGAACATCGTTGGGGCAACTTCGTTGGGTAAAATGTCATAAAACGAGTGACGCCGCTGACTCCGGGGAACGATTACCACGCCGTGTGAACCAGAAGATTCCTGATACCACACAAGCTATGGAATCATATTGCTATCCTAATATAAGGGTAATCGTGTTGTTTTAGGTGTAGGGTTTTAGTTTTAATATGTATTTCTTATTATAATATACATATAAGCAAGTTTTGTAGTTTTGCTGGAACCTCTTTTTGCCAATGTACAATATTATAAAATATAAATGCTTCAAAATAACGAATCAATTTATTCTTCAGTATATTTCACCAAATATCTATTTCCAAAGAGAACTGGCAACCAATTCATCAAAACCAATGTTTTATCAATTAATCACAGTTTTTTCGTACGGTACTGTAGATCGATTCGAAATTTTTTCCTACAATAATTTAAATTGAATGGAAATAAAATGTTCGTTGAAATTCATCGAACCAAAAAAACATAATATCTTTCAATGACATATTTACCAAAACTTATTTTCTTTCAATCTAAAATACCTACTAATGAATTACAAAACACATTCGTTATCAATATTTCTTACTTCGCATAATTATGTACTTTATGAAAACAATTTATCTATATCATTAAACGCGTAAGTCGTAAAATAAAAGAAAAGACTAGTGGATTATATTCGGTAAGGATGACATTTAACATTTCTTCTCCTTAAACGACTATGACGAAGATCTCTTTTATTCCATCGTTATCAAAGCGTGTCTGTCTTTGTAAGTCGTAGATAACTTTTAATGAAACTCCAAGTATACGTTTTCATGTAGAACAAGCCTTTTGATTCTAAGTGATCTAACTTTTCTTTGAACTTTTCTGCGCGTCAAAGAAAAACTGTCAGAACTTTGAACAAGATTTAGTGTTGATCTGATAAAAGAAATAGTTATATTGCACTTTGCAAATTTCTTATTTAACATAAGCTTAAAACTAATCAGTTACAATGTCACTTAGCCGAATTGATATATTTGTAAAGATATGTAATAACTTGAAGATGTTATAAAAATGCGTTTTACACTTACAACAACTAAGACCATAGTCAAAATTATTTCAAGAAACCTAATCGTTACTAATTATCCGACATATCTTAACCCATTTTGGTTTGTAAATATTTCGTTGGAAACCAGAATGAGCTCATTCAGTAGTGTAATTTGACATCAAAAATATACTTACTTTTAAATATCTGTAGTCAGACTATCGTCATATTTTAAAAATTTAATTAAAATCAGAAAATCAACGTACTATACTCGTAACGCATTTTATTGGTAGCTTGGCTTTTTCTGTATAACAATAAATTATTTACAAATTTAACTTTGGATATTTATTTGCACAAACGTATCTTAAATACAAGCCATCTCAATGGTTTCATTGTGTATGGAAGAAGAAGGAAAAAGACAATAATTTTAAGTGTTTATTAAAAGCATATCCCAATAAGGATAAAAATTGAAAATGCTTAACTATTTACTAACTTCATTCACGAAACGGTTACCCTTTCAACATTTTTTGATAATAATCTACGGTAGTTTTATATTACCTAATAGTTTCGATAAAAAAAAGTGACTGCATTCAGATTCTAAATAAATCACTTAATCAAGAACGCATGACCTTTGCATTCAAGTTAACAGGGATAAGGATTTTTTATGTTTTTGTTAAACGGCTTATAGTCAAATAGAGTTGAAAATTAAAAACAAAACTTAATATTTCACGTATAGTTTTTACGTACTTAATGTGCAATTTTTCAAATAAGGACAAAATTCGAATGACTTATGAATGATAAATGTAATATTTATCTATTTCATTTCCCCCTATCAAATATGTCATAAAACTTCTGACAAGTAATTTTTGCTTGGAGAGGATAATTGTTTGTTATTACTTTATTAAGTTACACATACAGTGATTGCTAACTAAAACGTGCACTGATTAAAAAGGGCTCAACTCTAAATAGGTACTCACGTAATTATATGAAGACAGATTTTAATATAAAAAAATTAAGAAATTTAAATAGAAAACTTATTATAAATATATCACTAATTGTATAAATATATCACTGTAAGAATAACTTTTTTATCACTGACATAAGATAACAAACGTGTACTCATATAAAATTACTGTACTCTTTTCTTAAACATGAAAATTCAAAAATAAAACGAATGAATAAAAATATAAATGGAATTAAAATGTATTTATATACAATACAATAAATGAACAGTTGAAATAATAAGGCAGCTGCTTATTTCTGGACTCGCTTTATACACAACGCTTTGTGTACAACCTACAAACGTCCCTCCTAAGCTGAGCTATATTTCTTATAATTAATAATATAGACCTCAGACCAACTGACGTTGGTTGAAAAGAATAACGAAAACAATAACATTTAATATGTGATTACATTAAAATAATCTGTGATCATAATTTGAATTGGAATATACTTTCAGTCAATGCTACTGAACAGAGAAATTATAGATATAAGTAAAACTACAGCTGCGTGCAAAAGTATTAGGCACCCCTATTGTTAGTCACTATCTCATTATATTGCGGTCAAGTCTGTGTTTTATGGTTTAGCTATTGTATTAGCGGCAATTTTTAACCAAATTAAGATAAAAGAAAATATTTATGACATCCAGGTGTGCTCCTAAGCGGTGTTTCTTCGAATTTGCTTTTTTTGCGTTTCGGGTTACAGTGTGTTATCAGTGCTTGCAGTGAACATACACGTCTTCTACGCAACTATTAATATCACAATTCTAAAGACTAACATTTAACGTGTTAATCATGCCGAAAAAATCTGAACTTAGTGCTGAACAGCGTCTAAGAATTAAGATTTTACATGAACAAGGCATGTCTCAGGTTAAAATAGCCCGAGAAGTGAAGTGCTCGCGATGTGCAGTTCAATATGCTATAAATCGCTTCAAAGAGACTGGCACCCATGAAAATAGACCAAGAACAGGCAGAAGAAAAGTTACTACTGAACGGGAAGATCGATTGTTGATTAGGCAGTCTCTACAAAACAGGAAAAAAACTGCTTTAGAGCTCGCTGCAGCACTATCTGAGGCAAAAGGCAGCTCAGTGAGTGTTTATACTGTGAGAAGAAGACTTCTTAAAGCTGGATTAAAAGGATGTAAAGCAAGGAAGAAGCCGTGGCTGTCAGAACACAATAAGAAAAATCGGTTGGAGTGGGCACTCAAACATAGAGATTGGTCAGTGGAAGATTGGTCCAACATACTGTGGTCAGACGAATCTAACTTTGAGGTATTGTTATTTATTTTATGTACAATATTAAAACACATAAATGTTTTTAAAATAACGTACTGCATGAAAAATAATAACTTTGAAATAAATGTGTTTTTTTCGTTTGGCATAGGTGTTTGGAACACCCGGTGTGACTTATGTTAGGCGAAGGGTTGGCGAAGAATACAACCCAGAATGTGTGGTTCCCACTGTTAAGCATGGTGGAGGCTCAATAATGATCTGGGGCTGCATGGCTGCCGACGGAGTGGGCGAAATGGTGTTGTGTGAGGGACGAATGAATAGTGTTAAATACACTGAAGTTCTGGAAACAGCACTAGCAACGTCGATAACGCAAATTTTCGGTGATACAAACACCGATGGCCTGAAATTTCAGCAAGACAACGCCACTTGCCACAAGTCCGCGCATACCATGAAGTGGTTTGCTGAAAATCATATTGATCTTTTGGACTGGCCACCACAATCACCAGACCTCAACCCGATTGAGCATATTTGGTCCATTTTAAAGAAAAATATCCGCAGGCACTCGATTAGCAATAAACAAGCTCTATTGGCCGCGTTACAGCAGGAATGGAAAAATATATCAAGAGAAGAATGTTTCAGGCTGGTAGAGTCAATGCCAAAAAGAGTGGCTGCGGTTATTAAGTCAAAAGGTGGACCTACAAAATATTAATTATTTTCTTAAAATAAACCATTGTAATCATAAATGCAGTTTTATTTACACTCGCTATGCTAAAACACCCTAAAACTTGTCTTACTGTAGGGTGCCTAATACTTTTGCCCGTGGCTGTATAATACATTAACAAATAAATTAATCAACGGGATTAATTAAATAGGCAAAACTTTTTTATTTATGACCCGATTGAAATGAAAAACCATTGCATATTAAGAGAAGCTTATCACAATATAAAAAACACATCTTAATCGAATAATCCGTTTCTGAGATTAACGTCCACAAACCAAATGTCAAGAATTCGAACAATAATTTTTTTGGTTCCCATATATTTTTCATATATATTTTTAATGTAAAATCAGGAATCTGTCATATTCTTATTATATATATACATATATATATATATGTCACCCTGTATATATATATATATATATATATATATATATATATATATATATATACAGGGTGACTGGTGAATTACTATCAATATTTAAGGAGAATACTCGGTACATGATTCTCATTCGAATTATGTAAAAAAAATAGGTACCTAATTTTTGACCAAATTTCCGTATAAATAAATAAGGTGTCGACACGTTCCAAGTGTGGACGCGTGCGGCGGCGTGCTGATACAACACCACTGATACAACGCCTATGTGTGTGTGTGAGTGTATACCTAATCTGGAGGGTGTTCACACGATGCGTAATTAATTTCATAACTTTTGGTTAACTTTACTTAGAAGTTTATTAATATTTATGTTATATTAATTCTTATTTTGTCATATATGATCGTCAAATATCACGTCTCAAATATCGATAGTAATTCACCAGTCACCCTGTATATATATAGATAAGAGCATAAAAAGTCCGGTGCTAAGATAAAATTAATTGACTTTATGACATTTTTGCTTGTCTTGAAATAAAATTAGTTTCTAGATCACTATCTGTGCTCTGCGGTATTGAACTGTATAATAAGATCGTTTTTATAAGACAAGTACCAACCTTAACTATATAAATGAGACCATAATAGATAATGTGTGATAAGTAATAGTTAGTCACTTCACCAAATATTTCTATTTAATAAATTATTAATATAATAAATATGTACATCATGCTTTGATTTTAATGTTCATTATTATACGGGTAAGATCTAAGACCTTGCAATGAGTGTTAGTGTGATAATGGATTAAGATTATTTTATTATCTACTACAACAATAATTCCAAAACTACAGTTTATTTATATAACAACAGTAGTTCTGTTAATTAATTTCATATTCTACTCATCAAGCTCAAGATAGAACAAGTTTCTAGATTTTCATCTGAGATCGCTTACCCTAGTCGTTATTTATATATAAATAATATATAAATAAGCTTTTTTTCTACTTAAAAAATAATACATTCCTGCAATTACAACTGTGGCCTACAAGTTTTTCATATATTTTAATTTACTATGGAGATGCTGAATATATCTATGTCAAACAAATTAAATCAAGTTTCCAGTATGAATTCAATGTATGAGATTTAATCTTTGTATTCATAATTAAAACATAATTTTCAAGACCGTTTCAGTTCACACTTCACAGCACGCGACTCTATTATGTTCAACTGAAAATAACACACAAATATCTATGTACATCCTCACTCAAACTTGTTCTGTTTTGTTTTTTTACATCATTGCGTAATTTTGTGTTCTTCATTTCAAATTCCATAACTGGATTATTAGAATATATGTACTTTAAATAATTAATAAAATATATAATATTCAATAAACTAATCAGTTATTCCTTATACTTACAATAAATAGTTTTAAATCATGAATGTCATATTCAATCTAAACTTTGACAATATAAGTAACAATGACTGGGTTTAATTTATAGTGAACTTTTTCTTAAAAATAATATATCTAAAAACTGACAAAATCATCAAGTTAACCCACAGTACAGTAAATGCGTAAATGAGACGATGGGGATAAATGTTTCTTAGTTTGAAATTTTGGTTTAAAAATTACATGAAACCACAAAACCGATGTCAAATACGTAAAATATAATACAACCAGCGTTGGTGATGACAGCGTACAAAACAGTTACTTCTTATTTCTGTTTGCACTTCGTTTATGGCCGATGTATTTTTTGTCGTTTTACATTTCCACATCCAACATACATTCATGTATTACAAACAATGGAATGAACCTCTTAGTAAGACTTATAACTGTGATGTTTTGAATTCCCGTACATTAAATACACCATACATAACAGACATAACAGCAAGTACAACTTATTTGTAAAATGAAATGATGATTTATAGCATTAATAATATAATATTTACGCTACTCTTCAAAACAGAATTTTCTATTTGACGGTTGGTAGCCCAAAAAATAGCCAACAGAGCCATGTCGCGTCAGAAAATATTTTGCCTTAACCGATTTGTCAGATTCCCATATGTTTTCTGATTAAACCTTATAAAAATAAATTACCTTTAACGTTATCAAGTAAGCACCGACGATAAAATTATACCATCGTTTGATATTGTAGTACATTTGAACACAATTCTATATACATTTATGAAATCAACAATAATAAGAAAATTTATCAAGTATATAAAGTACATTTTATATGTAATGGCGCAATCGAAATAAAAAAGGAGAGTGTCTGTTTATTCATAACTCATTTAAAAAACTTAATAATGTAATGATTTAGAAAACTAACGCATTTCTCACAGTTCTAAACACATAGTATATTCAACTTTTCAAATATTAGTAGAATATTTAAATAGAAAAATATCGCTATATTGGTATAACTATTACGAATAATTATTTCAATACATTAAACTAACTAATATTATGAAATATATTTAATAATCTATTAGTTTATTTACCAATACCGATATATTAATTATCTGCGGATCAAAAAGCATCATTCTTAATCAGTAAACCATTCATTATCGGTATCAAAGGAACTCTCAATCATAACGAATAATGACCTTTGACTAATATTATATTAAATGAAAAATAAATATTTTGTTGCAAACATAAATATTGAAATAGAATTCACTGATCATATTTGTGAAAGTATAAAACTGTGACAATGAACAAAATTAAAATATAAAACCGTTAAACCGTCATTTATTCAATGTAAACAACAAACAACTTAAATAGGTAAAACATGAGACGAATGATTTTCAGTTGCAAAATTCCATTAAAGTAATAAATCTTAAAATAATTACTAGTTCATTAAACTTCAGCCCTGACGAGGTTTTCATTTTTCTTGAGAATATTTTAAATTCAACAATTCTTAAACTTTTTTTGGGGAAGTTCACCTGTAGCTTGAAAAAAGGAAAATCTCAATTCGACTCATACATATGTTTGTTACGCTATAACTTGCATTTAAAAGACGATTTTCAAAATTATAATTTTTTATCGGAACGGTTGAGGTTGTTATTTTGTCACCTAGTTCACGATATGATGTAGGGATCCTTGGAAAATAGAATGAAACCTCATAAGAATGTAATATGCGGGCAAAGTCATATGCAACAGATAGTCAAAAGAGCACCACTAATAAAGTACTTGTGCCTGTTACTGTCTCAAAATGCCCTGGTCGAGTCTCACACATCCCCAAGTACGGTTGGACGGCTCGTAAAAAGAGTTTCCCTGAGACATAAAAAAAAATCCTGCGCCTGCTATTGTCTCAAAATGCTTGTCTACTGCATTTGCTACACTTGTGTTTGTTTGTATAATTGTTGATTTATAATTGCGATACTAAAAATGACGATGATTTTTATGTTTGAAGGAAATTAACTCAATAATATTGAATGTCTAACATGTGAAATATAAACTGAATACAACAAATAAATCATAAGTTAGTTCGCAAACAACACCTAACGAACAACGAGTTGTAACGTTTTGACGAGATTAGATTTGTTTGTACATATAGAGATCCCTATGAAATACTCTTAACTATGTTTACTAATAAATTCTAACAACTAAAAGCTTTATTTAAAACAAAGGGTTACTTAAATTATACATATTTAGTGTTGGTTTTCCCTTTGAAGCGAAGAAATGATAGAAAATGCTGAGGGACCAACTTTACTTATTAACCATTTTTTGGATTGGTATAGAGATTGTTGAAATCTAACGTGGAACATAGGATTGTTCTAATACCATAGTCCCTTAAAGGTATCCTTAGATGTATTTAAGTTTCATTTTTTTTCTACTCCTAGACGAAGAAGTCCTGATTATTTAGTGTTGACTTGCATACTTCTACTTACAAAATTCTCAGCATTTCAATTACTTTGAAATAAACTGTAATGCGTACGTATAGTTTAACAGAAGTTCGGCATTAAAAAATAAAAACTATTAAAAAAGAAGTCCCTCTAAATATAAATATAACATTAGAATGTCAGTAAAAACAGTATTTAAATTAAGATAGGCGAATGGATTTCTTTCTCTTTTTTTTTTTCCTTGGGAAAATGCATTTACGCATCCTCGCCGTTTTTAGAAAACAGCGGGGTATGTGGGACTCGTTGCCACTACCCACTAAAAACCCAAGGGTGTTCCACGACGGCCCTTGTGTGGATTAAGATAGGCGAATGGATTTCTTTCTCTGTTTTTCTCTTTATTTTGTAACAAATTAGTACAGAAGCCAAAGAATTTATTGAAGTCCTGGATAATATTTTATAGGATATACCTTTTATCCGGTTAAGTACGTCCCTAAATATGAGCCCCAAAAATATGGACACACGTCAAGGACAAGAGCTGGGATTAGTAAAAAGAATTGACGATCAGAAATTAACGAGCGCGTCATTTAAAGGTAGGGTGGATTAATTACAAGCTGAAAGGTGTATATACAACTTAATTGATAATTTAATAGCTAACAAAAATAAGATATATGAATTAAGTTTATGAATATTTACTTTGAATTTAATTTTTTCCATGAAAATACTTTGCGAAATAAGGAATTTATTTTACATAAGAAACACCAAAAATGAAATGTATTAGAATATCATCGGGGCAAACCGGTTAACCGAAAATTCCAAACAACATACGATAACATTAAACTATCGTAAAAAAACCATTAGTATTCTTTTTCTGTCATAAGCACTTTTTTATATTGTCTACGTATACAAGTGTTGCATTTAATTTTTTCATTGGCTTGTTAGTTTCTGACTTCATAAAATAAACAGGTTTAATGAAGTATTTTTTATCAGATTAATTGGATGCAACTCTAGGACATTATGATTGAACAAATACATACATACCATTATCTCACACGTTTTAGTATTACAAAATATCTAAATTGAAATAAATATTGATTATTATCTAGTAATAATCAAAAGCTTCCAATACATCCAAGCCATCAGATCATTGAATGAGAGACTTTATAAGTTTACGAAAATATCCTTCTAGAAAACCTTTTTTTGTCATTTTCAGTCACTGTGTAGTCAATTTCTTTCATCATATCAAAATCAAATTAACAAGTATATTATGAAAAATATTCGTACCTTGGATGCAATATGATCATCATGCATACAATATCACAGGCAATCGGTTATTTTTTAGCAAAGTTTTTATATTTTTCAAAATATTCATATTGTTTTCTTTTATCACCTAAGCTTCCTAACCGAATAGGTCTCTCTAACGCTCGAGTAAATCCCCATTTAGCAACGTAGGTTCCAATACGGAAGCGAATGATCATAAAATTCACTCACTGAAACCGTTTAATATGTTTACAGACTTAAAAATTTGTAGTTTAAAAAAAATCAACCAAAATGGCTGCCTGCTTCTCATAATGTTAACCTTATATTATATAATTCCATAAACTTTAAATTATTACTTTGTTTTCATTAATTAATGTGAATATTTTGAAAACATAACGAAAATTAAATTATTAATAACAATGTTGTTTTACAATAAAGTATTCGAATCGGATAACGGTGTATTAAAAACAAGTTTTATGGTCACAACTCATAGCAATATAAGAGTTAGGTCATTGCTACATTGAAATCAATATCTTTTTATGTGTGTTTTTTTATTATAAAACTAGACTAGACTCATTTACATACGAACATCGAAACACATCGAGAATACATTTATTAATAACTAGCTTTTGCCGTGACTTCGTCTGCGTGGAATAGTGACTTCCGACAGATTTTTGGTTCTTCCCACATAGTTCCCGTTCTTGCGGGGTTTTCGGAATGGTCGAGTTCCCGTAGAATTTTCAGGATAAAACCTATGTTTTTTTTTTAATTCACAATGAAGTACTCTTTACTAACAACATATTTATTTGTTTATTTGAATAAAGATTAATATTATTATGTTGATACAACTTATACAAATTATTTCGACCAAATTAGGTACCATAAAAACGGTTTTTGTGAGTTAATCTTAAAAGACAGACATATACTGTCGCGGACTGTTTTTTAGATCATTAAAAGAGCTATTAATCTTTCCTACATATTTTTTGTGTATCTTGAACCGTTTTCACGGCGCACGCAACGGAAGGCTTCAAAGATCAAATAATTTCCCCGTTTTTTACACAGTTACCACTATATCTTTGCTGCTATTGGTTGTAGCGTGATGTTATATAGCCTACAGCCTTCCTCGATAACTGGACTATCCAACACAAAAAGAATTATTCAATTCAAACCAGAAGTTTCGGAGATTAGCGCTTTCAAACAAACAAACAAACAAACAAACTCTTCAGCTTTATAATATTAGTATAGATAGTAATTGACGTATTGATTTAATACGATAACTGTCAAACCGAGCGGCACGATTACCATTCAATAGAAATAAAATTATCATGTCTTTAGTACATATTATAGTAATGTCTCTTTAGAAAGTTCCAAGTTGAAACGCAAATGTGTCAAATTACTTCCAAAGACGTTTTATTATTATTACGGGACTGATATTCATATGACAGGAATATTATAATTAACAGAAGCGGAAACCTGACGTTGAATCTAAATCTCCACATTAATTTAAGTAGGTATGTTCTTAAGAAAATAAATCAGACAAAAGCTAAGATGAATATATTTTTTTATATAGTATCCTCAGTATTAATTTTATATTGTACTATAATTTATAGAGTATAATGTACAGTATTTACGTAAATTAGACCTTGATCAATTCAATTTTAATTCAATATTATTTCTGAAAGTATAAGAAAGTATGTAGTTGATATAACAAATATGTCAATGTTCCATTTCTTACTTAGCCAACATTCGTAACTAATCCTACTTTAGAATTCTATCGAGTAATATATATTGTAGAATATACTTCTGTTCTTGTAATGTTTATTTAGGATAAGATCTTTGTTTCTTTAGACGATACGGTTGACAAGAACAAAACGCTCGGAAATACATCAATTATCAAAATTATAGAAACGTAATATTTACTAAAATTGGGAAAAATCACAAATCAATTAAAGCATTAAATAAAACTCTAGGTACAATCTATTCTTAAGATATTTTGTAATTAAATATGTGTATAAATTTAATAATTTGAATAATAATTTACCATCACGTATTATATTAAAAAATAATAATAAGTAATACTTTATTTTAGTGTTAATATACTAGTTTATATTAAACTTCATACAATCAGTGACTCACATAATACATTTGATAGTAGGTACGTCTGGTAGGATCGATAGTGAAAACGCAGGTCTTATTGGGCGAAATCGCATCCTCAACTGAAGTATTTCACTTAAAAATACTTTTTACTAACATATTTTAGTTAGTGAGGCATATCCTTAAATGTACTACGTTATATTAATATTAAAAAATTCACACTAGTATTTTAATATTAATGTTTTTCTTTATTTTACTGAAATCATTATGAATTCATTACCAATATATTACTATTTATTTGTTTTATTTTTCGATTCCGTTAACTTTTTTAAATCAAAATTATTTTATTTCCAATTAGATATATAATCCTTTTTTTTAAATTTAATCCTAATGTTATAGGGAATAAAATCCATCTTCAGCCTTTATTCTCTCTCTAATTCTTTGGAGAATGCTGTCGAATGCGACTTAATAATAAATGGGACGTAGTATGTACGGTCTGCATTATATATTTTATGTGATGTAACATTTCAAGATATATTTTTACACTGTCTGGAATATCATATCATAATATACGACTCTCAAGGATCCATATTTGAAGAGATATGTAGAAATTTAAATGTAACATTGCTGGCCGATGGCTACGATAATATGCTACATTTGTTATAATATTTTTCTTATATTTCAAACATAAATTAGGAATATCATATATGATTGTATTGTGAATATATTGAATTGATGATCAAAGATAAATTATAGTTTAAGAACTTAATGTTTAGGTTAACTCTTAGGACGCCACAGTTTCACGCTTTGTTCGTAATTGTTGTGATAAATGCCATGTAATTAATTTTCGTTTGTCAATTAGTAAAGGAGACGAATAAATAGCACAGGTGGAGTCTGTTCACAAATAAAATGTATGTATCTATGTACATGCTGGCATATGACAGGAGAGGTATTGAACCATTGTCGATATAACAAGCGCAGCGGGATACATTGTACAGAAACTTGAATCAAAAAGTCACAGTAGAGAAAATGACATACTTTTTATTTCAAATACACTTACGATAAAAAATAAACGAGTACATTACAAAATCTGTGAATGGTTAATTGTATATAATTAAATGTTAATTTTTTTTTGTGTGGTAGTCTATTTTAGTTTTGTCCAGCATTCCAGTTTCATCCATAGAAAAAAAAACTTGTTTATAAAGAATTTACTGTCGAAACAAAAAAAAATGTTACAAATATGTTTGTTACAGTAAATAAAATGCATTTTATATAAGGAAGTCATATAAACAAAAAATATAGTACTGTAAATTGCTATAGAAATTTTATAGAAAAATTGTAGATGCAACAGCTTTGGAATTGACCTATGTGGTAGATATTACCTATTGTTCGAATTCCCTAGCAGCCCTCTATGATTGCTTTGTGTCCAGAACGCTTTGTGTGACAAGTTATAATTGGAAGATCCACGTTACAGGCTACGTGACAGCTTTGTTTTATACATACCTATATTATGTAGTACATTTTACTATGAAAAGTTTAAAGGAAAATGAAAATAAAAATACTTACAATGGAAACCATTTATGGGAGCTCAATTTTTAACATTGATTTTGAAGAAGATTATGACTCGGATAGATGGTTAAAATAATTTACTTAAATTAGAACCTTATTTATAATTCGTAAACAAATAAAAGATTTATATAATCTTAAAAATGTATAAGCGCTCCAAAAGTATAAAACTTTGTGAGAAGAAGATAATGGATTTTAGCTTAAATACCCGAAGTAAATAAAAGATTTAGCCGATTAAATGGAAAGCCGCGATTTTAGATAAAGGGAACTCTTATTTTAAATAAATGTTTTATTATTTAAAAATAGTACATTCTCCGCATAAGAGATGCATTTTGTATAACTTCGATACAGATGATAGATTATACTGCCACTTCGTTATTTAATTTTTTAAGCACAGTATTTTTTTTCTGTAAATTCGATTCCACTGTTCGCAACACTGTAACCTTATTCTCAATATCTCTCTCCACTTTTCTCGTTAACCTACAAATCCCTTTAAGTAATAGTAGTGCTTCTTATATGTTATATATCAAACTGAAGCTGAGGAAGTGTTTTTCCACTCGAATCCCTTCGTAATCTTTCTCTGTCCATCACACTGTCAGTCCCATATCATTAAACTTGCTAACCATAAGCCGAATTAGTAGTGTATATACATTTTTATCGTATTTATATTTTATTCCTTATTTTCATAGAGTAATTTTTTTTTATGCGAAAGGGAGCAACCGAGCAGACGGCCTACCTGATGAAGGTAGTACCGTCGCCCATAAACATCCGCAACATAGTTTGTGGATGTGTTGCCACCCTTGATTAAGGAAGAGGGGAGGACAGAGTGGGAAAGGTAGGGAAAAGGAAACGAGTAGGAAAGGTTGGGAACAGGGAAAGGGCAACCGGCTCTCTCACTCATCGGACAAAACGCAGTCATTACTGACTACTTCACTCCGATCTCCTGTGAGAGGGTGGTACTTCCCCAGTCGAGCCAGCCTATGTTCGAGCTGTAGTAACATAGCCACAGCTAGGCTCTACCACCTGTAAGTAATTATGTTAATTTAATATACCAATTTAATTTACATGTTCCGTAAAGTTCGCAAATGATAAAAAGATTTAAAATGAGCAATACAAATTGAAAAACAACTATATATTACGACTTAAATAACATTTATTTATTTTTACATTCGATTTTTATCTCGCGAAATTTATATTTTATCCTTGAGACATCACCGTCAATTGAAAAATATTAGCTATCACTAAATATTAAGTAATAATATTTTTTAATAAAATATTAATGTTTCAAAATGAGGAATTACTTCTTCAATTTCTTTTATCAAATACATATCTATTTCTAAGGAGAACTGGGTATCAATAGCTCAAGAGAAACTCTTTTCAATTAATGACATTTTTTACTTACGGTACTGTATACAGATTCGAAATTCATCCTACAATAATTTGAAATACTTAGAAAAAAATGGTACTCATATTTCATTGAATTAAAATAAACATAATATTTTATTAATTATATAATTTTGTTTCAATTTAAATTACTAATGAAGATAAAAACATGGAATTCTTTCAAAAAATTATAACAAACTAGACAATTCATACTTCCCACAATTATCTGCTTTATAAAAACAATATGTTTCTATCATTACACGCGTAACTCAAAAAGTAAGATGAAGGCTATTAATTAATATTCGGTAAAGATATCACATTCAACATTTTATTTCTCCTTAGAAGAAGATCTCTTTTATTCCATCGTTATCAAAGCGTGTCTGTCTTTGTAAGTTGAAGATAACTTTTAATGAAACTCAAAGTATACGTTTTCGTGTAGAACAAGCCTTATGATTCTAAGTGATCTAACTTTTCTTTGAACTTTTCTGCGCGTCAAAGAAAAACTGTCAGAACTTTGAACAAGATTTAGTGTTGATCTGGTAAAGGAAATAGTTATATTTTACTTTGCAACTTTATTATTTAACATACTCTAAAAACTAATCAGTTGTAATGTCAGTTGGCTGGATTAATATATTTGTAAAGATATCCAATAACTTTGAGATATCGTTAAAAATACATACGTACAACAAGTATTACTATTTTATAACAATATGTAATATACTATTGTATAGTATTAAACTTAAAACAAATAAGACACGAGTAAAGTTATTACAAGAATCTTAATCTATATTAATTATTCGACATGTCTTAACCGATTTTATTTTGTTCATACTACACAGAAAACTATACTGAGATCATTTATAAGGCCTTATAAACCGCGACTAGTATCATTTGAAAACAAAAATATCCTTATTTTTAAATATCTTTAGTTGGACTATGACCAAATTTTTAAATTTAATTAAAATCACAAAAAAACCTACTATAACACAATATTCATTGGTAACTTGGATTTCTCTGTATAACGATAAATTATTTACAAATATAACTTTGGATATTTATTTGCACAAACGTATCTTAAATACAACAAGCCATCTCAATGGTTTCATCGTTTATGAAAGAAGAAGGAAAAAAGGCACTAATTTTAAGTCTTAATTAAAAGCATATCCCAATAAGGATAATACTTGAAAATACTTAACAGTTTACTAGGTCCATTCACGAATCGGTTATCTTACTAAAGTAATGTTTTTAAAAAATTCTGTCTGTGAGTTGAAAATTAATTAAAAAACGTAATATTTCACGTATAGTTTTTCTACAGAATGTGCCTTTTTTCAAATAAGTACAAAATTAGAATGCCTTATGAATGAAAAATGGAATGTTTATCTCATCTTATCTATTTCATTTCCACCAATTAACTATGTCATAAAACTTTTGCCAACTTCATAACTCTGCTAAACTCATTAGCTGCATTCAAGTATAGAATATGAAGGAGCACAGCACTTGAATATCCACCGAGACGTTTCTGTCAACGAGATGGTTAAAGACAACTTTAGTTATAGTGCAGTCTACAAGGAACTTCTGAAAATCTTGAACTATTTGAGAAAGCAAGTAATTTTTGCTCAGAGAAGATAATAATTGTTTGTTATCACTAAACTAAGCTACACATACATTGATTAAAAAGGGCTCAACTGTAAATACTCGAGTAATTATTATATAAAGAAAAATTTAAATATAAAAGAAGTTAAGAAAAAGGAAATAGAAAACTTATTTATGTCATTGTAAGAATAACTTTTTTATCACTGACATAACAAAAGTGTACTAATATGTTACATTAAATTACAGTACTCTTTTCTTAAACATGGAAATTCAGAAAAAACACGAATAAATATAATAAATTGAATTAAAATGTATTTGTATTATTGAACTTCTGAGACGTGTTAATCTAACTTAAAAACTAATTAACATATGCTAAAGAGATACTACACAATATATGAAGAGTTGAAATATACAAGGCAACTGCTTAGTTCTGGGCTCGCTTTATTTGTAACGTTGTACAATCTACAAATGTCCCCCCTAAGCTGAGCTATATTTATTATAATTGATAATATAGATCTGATGTCAGCTGACATTGGTTGAAAAAAAATTACGAAAATATTTATATTTAACCTCCAGACAGACAATGATAAGGCCTGTACTCCTGTACGGCAGTGAAACGTGGGCTCTAACACAGGGGCATGTCCATACCATCCAAGTAGCTGAAATGAAGATGCTCAGATGGATGTGCGGTGTTACACGGCTGGACAAGATCCGCAACGAATACGTGCGAGGTAGCCTGGGAGTCCGTGACATCGCCGATAAACTTCAAGAAAGCAGGATGAGGTGGTATGGACATGTAAAGAGAAGACCACCTGATTACGTCGGCAATAAAGTGCTGAATTTGTCTGTCTCCGGAAAAAGATCTAGAGGAAGACCCAAAACCACCTGGACAAATGTGTTGCTGGCCGACATGAGGCAATGCAATGTTTCCGAAGACGACGTCAGAGACAGAGCGAAGTGGAGGCAAAAGACTCAGAAGACTGACCCCATCACCATGTGGGATACGCAGTAAGGAAGAGAGAGAGAGAGAGATTTATATTTAACCTCCGGTTTCATTGAAATCTATAATCACAATTTGAGTTGGAATAAATTTTCAATCCATGCTACTGAACAGAGAAAATATAGATATATGGAAAGTTCAAAACATTAACAAATAAAATAATCAACGTCATTAATTAAATAGGCATATTTTTTTATTTATGACCGATTGACGTGAAAAAATACTGTGAATTAGAAGTTTACCACGATATATTAGTGAGAAATACATCTTAATCAAATAATCCGTTTCTGAGATAAACGTGCACAAACGGACAAACTCTAATTAAAAAATATTTTTTTTGGTTTCTATATATCTTCACTAGCTTTCCGCCCGCAGCTTCGCCCGCGTGGGGTTCGGTTATATCGCGTTTCCAAGAGAACCTTTCAAAAGTCTGGGATAAAAACTATCCTATGTTCTTTCTCAAAGTCAACTCTATCTCTGTACCAATTTTCATTAAAATCAGTTCAGTGGTTTAGGCGTGAAAGCGTAACAGACAGACAGACAGAGTTACTTTCGCATTTATTATATTAGTAGGGATTGTACGACTAGCAATCTATTCCATTTTTATTATATATATTAGAACATTAGGAAGTTTGACTGATACTCATCAAACTCAAGACAGAACAAGTTACTACGTTTTCATCTGATATCTTACCCATATCAAATAAATTATACGTACTTTACTTTATATACAAGTGTCCGAAACACTGATCAAATAATAATTGATAACAAAAACATTATTACAACTGTTACGTAAGCATAACCCGATATTAAGTTAAGTTTAAGAGATTTTTACATATATTCAGTCTGGAGTCAACCGCTGACTTACAGACACCTCTTTAGTATGTAGTTAGTTATAAGACTTAATTATAAAATGGGTCTTAAGTCAATCGCTGACTTAAAGACCCCGCCCTAGCTAGTAGTTAAATTTAAGTCTTAATTGGTAATTGAATATATTTTATAAGTAAAACGGATTTTTCTTGCATCCTTCGCTGCCACCAAACGTAATTCAACTATAGTGTTATCAAAATTATATTGTTGTTTATGTTTTACTTAACCTTACATGATACATTCATCGAAATTAAAATTCATATATAGTCATTGGCCTCTCTTAACGCAGATTCAATGGGACAGTTGAAAAATATAAATTCCATAATTATTCATAATGATGTATTAATTCAAACCGTTGCTCTATTATTATTTTAATATCAAGTTTGTACCAACTTTTCTCTTTAAACTAAAAACAAAACAATGGCTATTATTCTCAAGATTCTTTTCACACTATACCTCATTAAGAATAATAATAATTGTTTTTACTCTTTGATAAAACTTGTATTTTAAAGTATATCCAGCTTTTCAAATAGTAAGTTTTATTATAAACAAACAAATTTCCTAACATTCCTTGCATAGTTTGATATTAAGAGACAGTAAACGACCAAAAGAAAACAATATTGATACATTTATATGCATAAATATGCAAAAAAAACATGCTAATATTAAAAGTTATTTAAACGAAACCCGAATAAGGCATTCACTGAATATATTTTCTTACAAAATAGTAATGGAAAATGCGAATATAAGGCAATATAAGACAATATATTATAATTTAAACGTAAACAGATTTATGATAAAATACAGAAAATTAATATAAGATACTACCTCTAGCAAAATGAATCTTATAAATTAGGTAAACAAGACTGAATAAAAGGTAAGAAATGAAGAACAAAGGTATCATGCTTATTTAAAAATAGTATATTTTTTTACCAGTATCTGTAATGAATAGGAATACCTCTTTATTATCTTCTAATATAATATGAACAATGGTGAGGACCCAAAAATATTTATAATAGACTGGTGAAGATAAAATATGACTAACTACAGCCTCATTCAAACTTGGTGAATTTCTGCTATTATATTAGTCTTGTATTAACATATATTTGCCCGTTAAATAATAAGGAAGCTTTTATAACTAACTTTGTTTTTCCAAAGGATTACTTCGTTTGCATGAACGTTCACAAAGCTGAGTTGTTAAAGTTGTGTTCTTTGAAAGTTCTCGTAAATGCATAACAAGTTAGATCAGCGTCTCAATCACAAACATTAAGATAATATTAACCTCATAATCACGAACATGTAACCTTAAGTCATTAACAATATTGTTCCTACTGAATTTTATTTTTAAGGAAAATCGTTATGATTATTTTTATTTTATTTTAAGTGGCTCTCGTTCGAATATAAATAAAAGTTCCTAAAAAAACTTAATAGTTAAAATTAAAGACATAAAGACGTGTTTTTGAGTCAATTACCGAGACATGGTCTAAAAAATAAGAAAGTTGAAACCTTATACCCAGGACTAAGTTCTTATGAGTTGTTGAAAATACAAGGACTTACTTTGACGTCATGTAGTGATTTGGTGAAGATTATAATGAAAGAAATAAGTTTTAACATAACATAAATATAAATAGACGAAATAAGACAATATAAAAATATAATATACTATTTAAGGTTATCAACAAAATAGTTAAACGAATATAAACAATCTAATTTAAATCACTAATCTGATAATATTAACTTTGGTTTTAATAAACCCAAGATTTCTTGTCTTATATTTAACGAGTCGTAATAAGATAATTAAGCTTTGATTTTCGACTTACATGAACTTAAATAAAATAGTAGAGATCTGCAGTTATAAATGTGCACTACAGGTTAGTTTTATTACTGAGACCCTTTTCATATAACTTCATTTACTATAGAGGTGTTGAAATTTTAGGTAACGATTTTAATAAGATTTATGTGTTTCCAAGTAAGAAAACTGTCATTGACAAGTTCTTTTAACAATAGGTATAATGTTGTATATGTATCTATAGCATTTACTCTCTTTAGTGTTTTTAAACTAATTTTGGGTTTTTTGATGTACAAGGTGGATTTAAAAGTAATAATGTATAAAAAAATATTTACAAATTACGGCTGGATTTGCAAAAAAACTTAAATGATAACATACTCGTATTAAACACAAGTAATTTGAAAGGGATAGTTATGAAAAGTCCAGATTGATTCCTGTTTCCGCCTATGTATACATATGTACATATATGAATCTATATTTTTATATATTCATAGAAATAGCATGTTGTTTTTATAATTTAAGTAGATTTAATATCTTATATATGACATAATTTGAATGTTCAATCTTAATGACTCTCGTTGCACGTGTCGCCTAAATTAAATTTGGGAAATTTTTAATCTGTGTTAATTTTTAATTAATTGTTAATTTTTAATTGTTAATTTTTAATCAGCACGCGATGCTGTGTGCTGGTAATGTGATGTGATGATGTAATCAAATGTGTAAGACACATTACTCTGGTATATTTGAGTCAAGGAAACTAAACGGATGCTTCAGTCACAGTAATCTCAACGTTGTATTTTCCTTCACCAGAATGTCAAATATATATTATTGTGCGTTTACTATCAATGTTATACAAATTAAATCAAGTTTCCTGTATGAATTCAAAGTATGAGATTTAATGTTTGTATTCATAATTAAAACATAATATTCAACACCGTTTCAGTTCACACTTCAAAGCACACGACTCTATTATGTTTAACTGAAAATAACACACAAATATCTACATCCCCACTCAAATTGTTCTGTTTTTTTTACATCATTGCGTAATTTTTGTTCTTCATTTCAAATTCCATAACTGGATTATTAGAATATATGTACTTTAAATAATTAATAAAATATATAATATTCAATAAACTAATCAGTTACTCCTTATACTTACAATAAATAGTTTTAAATCATGAATGTCATATTCTATCTTAACTTTGATAATATAAGTAACAATTACTGGGTTTAATTTATAGTGAACTTTTTCTTAAAAATAATATATCTAAAAACTGACAAAATCATCAAGTTAACCCACAGTACAGTTATACGTAAATGAGACGATGGGGATAAATGTTTCTTGGTTTGAAATTTTGGTTTAAAAATTACGTGAAACCACAAAACCGATGTCAAATACGTAAAATATAATGCAGCCAGCGTTGTAACTTGTTGGTGACAGCGTACAAAACAGTAACTTCTTATTTCTGTTTGCAGTTCGTTTGTGGCCGCTGTATTTCTCCGTTTTACATTTTCACATCCAACATACATTCATGTATTACAAATAATGGAACGAAAATCTTAATAAGACTTTTGAAACTGTGATGTTTTTTATTTCCGTTCATTAAATTTACTGCGCAGATAAAACAATCAATTTTAAATTCATTCTGATAGCGGTGACTTAAAATAATTATTTCCACTTGAAAAGCCAGTAGAAATGGTAATGTATTTGGAAAAAAAAACCACGACACTCATTGAAGTAAAATCAATTAAAATACATAATTATCAGAATATAAAATTTTCATTAATTATGATATTTTTGCTATAACCAAGTGTCACAAAAACTTTCACTTCGAATTAAAGAAAGCTTTATAAAAGCCCACACTGAATTTGTCTTCGTCAAACTAACTCTTTAAATCTGTATCGTAAAAGCTTTTAAAAGTTTGTCTTATTATATTTTATAAACTGTTATTAAAAAGTCGCGCTCTGATGTATTAAATTATTATTATAAATAATATTTATAAAAATAAAAATTAAAAATAAACCAAAAACATAAATTTTATTTAAATTGCATCGGAGTAGCAAAAAGAACTTATGAATAAAATAAAAATGATGGTTTATACTATTAAATATTTTTATACTCATGTAACTTTTTCAAACATAATTTTCGATTAGACGGTTGGTAGCTCAAACTATATACATATGTTGTCTGATGAATGATGAAGATAAATTACCTTTAACGTTAACAAGTAAGCACCGACGATAAAAATTTGCCATCGTTTTAAATTGTAGTCTATTTAAACACAATATTATGTAAATTTATGAAATCAACAATAATAATATAATTTAATCAATAAATTCAGCACATTTGTATGTTATGGCTGAATTAAACAAAACAGGTAAATGGATGATACTTATAAGCAACTTAATGCAATGATATAGAAATTTTTACAATCATATATGTACATATATTCAACTTTTTATACTCGTAGGTATATTCATTCTTCAAGTTTAAGTAGGATATTTAAATAAAAAGAAATCGCTATTGATGTAACCTTACAAATAACTATTTCGTTGCATTAAACTAATATGATGAAATATATTTTAATAATCTATCACATTATATACCAATACCGATATATTAATTATCTGCGGATCAAAAAGCATCATTCTTAATCAGTAAACCATTCATTATCGGTATCAAAGGAACTTTCAATCATAACGAATAAATGAACTTTGACTAATATTATATTTAAGGAAAAATAAATATTTTGTTGCAAACATAAATATTAAAATAGCATTCACTAATCATATTTTTGAAAGTTTGTAAGTATGACATTCAACAAGATGAACAAAATTAAAATTTAAAACCCACCCCGTTTACTCAATCTAGAAAAACTATTGATTAACTAAATTAAAAACATGAGACGAATGCTTTTCAGTTGAAAAATACAATTCTTGAAACAATTATAAGTTCATTAAACTTCAGCCCTGACGAGGATTTCTTTTTTGTTCTGAAGAATATTTTAAATTTAGCAATTCTTTACGTTTTCTTGGGGAATTTCACCTACAGACGACTTTTTAACCAGCTTGAAAAAAGGTAGTTGTCAATTGGACTTTATACATATGTTTGTTGCTCTATAACTCCTACAATTAAAGGACCATTTTCAAAATTATTATTTTGATCGGAAAGGTTGAGGTTGTTATAGTGTCACCGAGTTCAAGATCTGATGTAGGGATACTTGCGAAATCGAATAAAACCTCATAAGAATGTAATGGATGTAAAACAGGTAGTGAAAAAGGAACAAATCTAAATATTGTATAATGTACCTATAGTTGTTGACATGTGTAGATATGTGATGACCACAAATAAAGTACCTGTGTCTGCTATTGTCTCAAAATGCTTGCCTACTGCATTTGTTAATTTAAAATTCCGATATGAAAAATGACGATGAATTTTATTATTGAATGTAATTAACTCAATAATATTGAATGTCAAACATATGAAATATGAAATGAATACAATAAAGAAATCATAATTTAGTTCGCAAACAACACCTAACGAACAACGAATTGTAACGTTTTGACGAGATTAGATTTGTTTGTACACATAGAGGTCCATATGAAGTTACTCTTAACTATGTTTACTAACAAATTCTAACAACTCAAAGACTGATTTAAACACAAGGATTACTTAAACTAAACATATTAAGTGTTGGTTTTTATTGAAGCGAGGAAATGATAGAACGTGCAGAAGAACCAACTTTATTTAATAACGAACCTATTTGGATAGTTAGAGTGATTGAAATCTAACTAGGGACATAGGATTGTTTTTATACCCTATAGAATTAAAAATGTTCTTATTTATTTTTTTATGTTTGATTTACTATGTGCTCCAAGACGAAGAGGTCTTGACTATTTAGTGTCGAGTTTCATATTTCTACTTACAAATTTGTCTCCAATTCACTAACTTAAAAACAAACTCACATATGGACAGAGAATTTACAAGAATTTTAAAATTTAATTATAATAACTATTGAATTGAAAATCCCTCTAAGTAATAAATATAATGTTAACGTGTCACTAAAAACAGTTTTTAAATTAAGTTATATTAATTGATTTTTCTCTGTTTTGCTCATTATTGTATAACAAATTAGTAGCATAAGAGGATATTTTGGAATTCATAGAAGTCCTGGATAATATGTTATAGGATATACATGCTATCCGGCTAAGTACGTCCCTAAATATGAGCCCCAAAAATATGGCCACACGTCAAGGACAAGGGCTGGGATTAGTAAAAAGAATTGACGATCAGAAATTTTCGAGCGCGTCATTTTAAGGTAGGGTGAATTAATTACAAGCTTAAAAGTATATATACACCACTTGCGTGACAATGTAAGGATGACGTGTTTTTAACATGCCGACAAAAATTAAGTTATATGGATTAAGTTTATGAATATTTACTTTGAATTTAAGTTTTTCGGTGAAAATACTTTGCGAAATAAACAAAAATTAAATGTATTACGATATCGTCGGGGCAAACCGGTTAACAAAAAATTCCGAACAAAATACAAATCCATTAGTATTTTTTTTTTATATTTATATATTGTCTATATGTGTACAAGTGTTGTATTTAAAATACGAACTTTTCATTGTCAGATTAATTGGATGCAACTCGAGGCCATAAAGATGAACCATATACATACCGTAATCGTGAGATTACTTTATGTTTGTCTTAATGTCTAAATGTAAAAATCAAAATAAATATTAAATATCAAATTATTTTTCGACAATCTAGTTAATGGTTGCCAGCTTGCGACACATCCAAGCCACCAGATTATTGAATGAGCGGTTTTTAAATTCGCATAAAATATCCTTTTAGAAAAACTGGTTTTTTTTCTTTTTCATTTTCAATCACTATATAGGTTAATTTCTTTCAGAACATCAAAATCAAATTAACAGAAGTAAATTATTTTCTAGCTACGTTTTTTTTAAATATTTACCCACATCCCTACCAATGAAAAGGTACATATTATTCGTCTTTTTTCATCACCTAACCTTCCTAACCGAATAGGTCTCTCTAAAGCTCGAGTAAATCCCTATTTAGCATCGTAGGCTCCAATACGGAAAAGAATGATCATAAAACTCATTCACTAAAACCGTTTCGTATGGTTACAGGCTTAAAATTTGTGTAGTTTAAAAAAAATGGAAGAAATTGCTGCCTGTTGGTCATAATATTGACATTATATACTTACTATTTTTCGTAAACTATAAATTATTTTATTGGTTTCGCTAATTAAAGTCACTATTTTGAAAACAACGAAAATTTAACAATAAATAACAACGTTGTTTCTTAATAAATTGTTTGCATCTGATAAGGATATATTCAAAATTAGTTTTATGGTCAAAATTCACAGGAATTTAAGAGTTAGGTTATTGATGCTACATTGAAATCAAAATCATTTTATCCGTGTCTTGTTTCTTGTTTTACTTAAACCATAACTAGACTCATTTACATACGAATATCGGAACACATTTAGAACACCTTTATTGAGAATAGTAATTGTCTTATTGATTTAAAGCGATAACTGTCAAACAGAGCGGCACGATTACCATTCAATAGAAATCAAATTATCTTGTCTTTAGTATAATAGAAAAGTCTTTTTAGAAACGTCCAAGTTGAATCGCAAATGTGTCAAATTACTTCCAAAGACGTTATATTAATTATTATTCCGTGACTAATGCATATCATATGAATATATGACAGGAATATTATAATTACAGAAAGGAAACCTGACGTTGAATTCACATCTCCATATTAATATAAGTAGGTCCTTAAGAAAATAAATCAGACAAAAGCTAAGTTGATTTTCTAAATAGTATCCTTAGTATAAAGTATTAATTTTATACTATACTATAATTTATAGAGTATAATGTACAGTGTTAGTTAGTCAGTGGTGGCTCAGTGGTTAAAGGGTCCGTCTCTCGGCCTCTCGTCGCCGAGGGCGCGGGTTCGATCCTGGCCTGGGCAAGTACCAATGTGATTTTTCCGAATCATATGTACTTTCTAACAGTATTTAGACATCACTGATTAATGTTGATTCCCAAAAGAGGGTTGATGTGTCAGGCAGGCGGCCGGTCGTAAAAACATATAGCCAAAAAAAACTATTCACAACATGTAAGGCAGACCCTGGCTATAGCTGGGAAATTGCCAGGTAGAAGAAGAAGAAGAATGTACAGTATTAGTATTAGTATTACTCATGCAATCACTTCTTTTATAGCATTTTGTTTTTTAATTCAAAAAAAATACCCGCTTCCCTACCTTCGCTTCCCGCTTCGCTACCAATGAAAAGGAAAACATTATTCACCTTTATTTCTTATATCATCTAAGCTTTGCAACCGAATAGGTCTCTCTAACGCTCGAGTAAATCCCTATTTAGCATCGTATTTAGGCTCCAAGGAAAATTAGTATTTAAGGAAAATTAGTATATAAGGAGAATTAATATATAAGGAGAATTAGTATATAAAGAAAATTGGCATATAAGGAAAATTGGTATATAAGGAGAATTAGTCCTCATCACCAGCCTATAAAGGCCTCTTTTACACATGGAGAAGGTTTGAGCATTAATCACCACGCTTGCTCAAGACGGGTTGGTGATTTCAAACTTATAATTGTAAAACTATAAGTCCAGGCTTCCTCACGATGTTTTCCTTCACCGTATGTCAGTGATGTCTAAATACTCTCAGAAAGTACATATGACTCCGAAAAATCACATTGGTACTTGCCAGGTTTGAACCCGCGCCCTTGGCAACGAGAGGCGATCCCCTTAACCACTAGGCCACCACTGACTTGTATATAAGGGTAATTGGTATATAAGGATAATTTGTATATAAGGAGAATTAATATATAAGGAGAATTGGTATTTAAGGAAAATGAGTATATAAGGAAAATTGGTATATAAGGAAAATGAGTATGTAAGGAAAATTGGTATAGGTGGAAAATGTTATGTATGGGGGCATATGAAAAGTTATAAAGGTGTGTATATATCGATTGAGATTTTAAAGCAAAAAAATAACGACGCAGCTAATAAAATAAGAAATAGACAGAGGACTGGTGTTGTGAAAAGTGGCCTAAGAAAAAGAATGCGTGTATGTGTGCGAAATAGCGGAGGGCATGTAGAAAATCATTACATGTAAAACATAAATAAACTTAATTTATTATGTATTTGGACTATTTTATTTTGTTTTCTGACTCAAAAACTGATGCGTTGTTTTATCATTAGTACTTATGTACAAAAGTAGTAAATTATCAATTTTTATTACACGGAGACAACAAAATAGTTATTACCTATCCCTCTCGTACCTATTTACATTGAAAAATATCCCGCTTGAACCCATTGCAGGACAATAGGTGCTGCGAGCTTCTTAACGTTTGTTACTCGGGTGTCTTTGTTTAAAGTTTTTTTCCGAAAAGTCTAATAACACCCTATGTTACCACCTTATCGGAAAGCTGAAGAACCGTAGATATTTTTAGCACATCTGCAGTACATCTGTCATAGACTTTTTTAAGATATCTTACAAAGAAAAAATATTTTTTTCAAATTTATTTATTTTTTTTACAATTGACGGTTTACTACGACTCATTTGGTATAGTTACTGGCAGTTTTGTAGCTTAAAATAATAAAGCAATTAATCTTCTAGACAAAAATAGCAAAAATATTATAAAATTGGGACACAAAACAAAAATAAAATCGACAAAAAATCTTTAATTTTTGTAAAATATAAACAAAGGCCAATAACTTGAGAAGGGTTAGGTTTAGGATATGAGATCCCATAGTCAAATCGGTTAGGAATGATGGAATCTATCCTCTCTTAAAAAATTTCGGTCGACTTAACCTGTAATGTCAGATAGTGATAAAAATCCTTGATACGATACTAATTAGACACTAAGTTTATTAAACATATAATTATCAAAACATTGTTTTTAAATCACTAACAGTAAAGACAACTACGATGACACTAAATAGAAAGTATTACAATAATGTCTTTAATAAACGCTAATTCCCTGAACACTAGTGAATATTTTGTTTTTTTCTATATTGAAGAAAAAAATTGTGATATACTGTTTGGATTCTTCCTGTAAATTAAATATAAAATAATCATTCTCGTATAGTAAATAGCTTATTCCGTTTGCCTCGTGATGATAATTAATTTATGCCTGCATCCCGAATGTCAATAGCTGTATAGTGTATACTAAATGAGAACGAAATACACTCTTTAATATATGTTATCAGTTTCATCTGGTTTATTATAACAATATTTTAAACATAGAGACAATTATAACTAAAAGAAACAAAATATCTTATACTTCATTACGAGATGAACCAACATATTTTTTTATTTTTAAGCTATAGCTTCATGCCACAACATATTTAAAGACCAACAGATTTGTTAACCGTCACTTTTTTGAAAACCAAACGTCATGTTAAACTGTAATGTAATGATCCATCCATCAACATTAGTTTCTGCTTAACTCTTGATTGACATTTTAATCCTAACTTTATATAACATATTTAAATTTAAAGATTCGAATTTTTCTAAATAGTGGCAGTTCTTGCAACGATCAGAAAGATAACTGAAGATGCCGCTTTTTAACGGGCGAACTTTAATAAACTAAGTCACTTAAATTTAAAAGATTACAATCAGGTTTTTTACTATAAATATAATATATACCAATAATAAAAATGAAGTTCATATATTGACTATATAACTATAATCTTTCATGTTATGACAAAACAAATAAATTTTTGTACACCTTTTTCTGTATTCGAGGTAATGTTAAAAAGGCTGTGTGGATTTTATTTGATTGCACAGGATAATGGACAACTTTGATGGGTAACATATAGAAGAATTATCTATCCCAGAAACCTGGCACGCTTTAATGCACATAATTGCACATACGTAAACCCTATTAAATGGAGCGTCGGTTTATGACGAATATCAGATAATTGACGAATGAAGATTAAGTAGGATGCTTTAAAAGATAAAGTAATATTCATTCACAAAAATGGTAAAAATCAGTACTTACTAGTTTAGTTACACGACGAAAAAGAGACTTTCATCATGTCTGCAAGTAAAAATAATATTTTTATTTATTATGTACTACAGGAAATCCTAGATGTCACTATATAATTACAATCTCAATGTCTAATATATGTAGATAGATTAACCTAAAATATTAAACATTTTCGAAGCAAAATTAAATAAAACAACAAGTATAATGAGCATATACCTAATGATTTATTCTTATTTATCTGTGCATATAATATCGATAATTATACAGCCGACGTCATTCTAGTGATTCTGTCTTCGATCTGACGTTTGATATTGGCGTTGACATTTGGTAACGCTGCGTGTTTTCTCAGAGCGGTCTCTATCTTTTGCACGAGTTGTATCTCCCTCGGCCAAGCCACGAAATTGGTGATGGAACAATCATTAGACGAACCCAATCTGCCTGTTCTTCCGCAACGATGTATGTAGTCGGATGTGTATAAGGGAAAATCGTAGTTTATAATGTGTCGAGTCTGAAAACATTTTGTACAATTTGAAAACTTAAATATACCTGTAAATAGGACCCTCTTTACGCTTAGAGCGTAATATTTAATCCCTAAAACTATTTTCTATGCCAGCAATAAAACTGAGTTATATATAAAACATATTTCTAATATGAAAGAATATCTATATATACAGGGTGACTGGTGAATTACTATCAATATTTAAGGAGCATACTCGGTACATGATTTTCATTCGAATTATGTAAAAAAAATAGGTACTTAATTTTTGACCAAATTTCCGTATAAATAAATAAAGTTTGGACACGTACTCAGCCTTGCCGGCGCCAGTGTGTCGCTACTCCCCAACCCCCGCCCCGTGGCTAGCGGGCCATTAGTCGGCTATTAGTCGGGCGAGCGCCGCCGTAAAGTCCGTACGTTCGTCTTCCCGCGCGCGCGCCTAGCGATCGATTTTACGCGTATACCTAATAATAATCTGTCGTGTGTGCGTGTGACCCGTTATTACTTATTAGTAATTAAATATGGCTTTTCAATACACAAATGCAGAATACTTGGACATGGTTCATGCGTATGCGCGTGCAAATGAAAGCTTACCGGGCGCAATCAATTTGTACCGGGAGATGTTCCCCAATCGTCGAGTACCTACGGCCAGCGTCATCTTAAACGCTAATCAAAGATTACGAGACTTCGGACAGTTCCGTGTTCCAACACATGCCCAAGGAAACGTCTTGTGTATGCTACAGAGTATGTCAACAGAGAGGAGTTGAAATTAAAAATCAATAGTGATTTCGAAACTATTAAAAGTGACCCATTCGTATTAAATCGTGTGAAAGACAATATGTGTAAACGTGCCGAACTGTGTATCACACGAGAAGGAGCTCACTTTGAACATTTGTTAAGGTTAGTGTAGTTATGTAGGTAAATAGGTAGTTTAATGATTGACAATTGTTGTAAATAAGTATGATTCCATTTTTAAATACGCCGGAAATACCAAGATAGGTAAACAGTTCATATTATTTTTTGTGTCAAGGTCACACCATTTACCTAGTCAATAAATTGGTTGCTTAAACGAAAGAAATATCTTGGTATTTTTGCCTGTCCTAAGCCAGGATTAAAGTATGAAGGGAAATGGATCATTTTTGTTTATCTAAGGTCTAACACGCGGCGGCGCGCGGCGTTTGGATGTAGGTAAACTACCGCGCGATAACTACATATACCTACGTACATAACTGTTTTGTGTCGATAACGCAGCTAGGGTATCCACGCGATCCGTAATTAATTACATAACTTTTGGTTAACTTTACTTAGAAGTTTATTAATATTTAGGTTTTATTAATTTTTATTTTGTCATATATGATCGTCAACTACCACGTCCTTAAATATTGATAGTAATTCACCAGTCACCCTGTATGTATAAATGGATTCTCGTGTCGCGGTGTTAGACGGAGACCTCCTTCGAAACGGCTAGACCGATTTTAATGAAATTTTGTGAGCATGTTGATAAGGGTTTTTCAACCTTAATTATTATTTTTTTAATTTTCGGACGAAATTTTCTGTTTTTATTTTTTTTAAATGTAGCATTAAAAAATATATACAAAACAATTTTTTTTACAATTTTATCACCAACCCCTTCTTAAATTATGGCAAACGAACGCTTTCCGGGTCAGCTAGTATTATATATAATAACTAGATGATCCGGCTAACTTCGTATCGCCCTATAATCACGAAATATCTGTTACGTTTTTTTAATAAATAAATAAATTAGGTTATACCTTAGCCTCAGAAACACGTGGTGGTTATGCTATTATTAAATAGTCGTTTATATATGACGTTTGTATTTTTAACATAGCGCCATCTATTGAATACTTAACTCAGTCAATAGATAATTGTAATAATGACAAATAATTTTCTTTAATAGAAAAATAATTTGCAATAAAATAATATTGTGACCATAAATTGAGATGTAAGCTATCCTATCTTTCAAGTTGGATCAAAATGCACACGGAATGTAAATAAAATTTAAAATCGGTTTAGTAGTTTAGGAGTCCATCGCGGACAAACAAGTGACACGAAATTTTTATATATATAAAGATGATACCATTTGATTGCTAAGTAAAAATATTCCTACCCTCAAAGTATCCAAGCCACGTGACGCTATATCAGTGCACGAGAGTACATTGACCTGACCGTTTTTGAACATTTCATACTTCCCCATCTTCAAAGGAACAGCCATTCGTCCGTTTATATTAATACATTCTATGTTATTCTCATTGAGGAACATCGCTAAGAAATCACAAGTCGACGTCTTGTTTGAGAATATCATGACCGGTCTTTGTAAATTAACGTCGGCTTGCACTAGTTTCAGCAATTCAAGGGGTTTCTGGGCTTTGCCGAGACGAATGAACCTGGAAAAAAATATTATTGCTTATAATATTGAAAGTGTATATAGTCTTCACAAGTGGAATGACATTTTTAATTTAACTAAGATCTTCCTAGTTGTTAGGGGTTACTGAATACACAAACATTTCTTAAATGAATAATATAAATTGGCGAAATTTTCAATAGCTTCCTAGTAATAAGAAATATGCGAAAATATTTTCATTATTGTAAAAAATTACCTTAATTTTTCCTAATTTTAATTACCTAATTCATAATTATGCACTGGTTGAATTACATCGTAATTTCACTCTCATTTTATGGCACTATTTAATATATTTTTTGTAATAAAAATAAACCGTAAAAAAATGTAAATGAAACAATTTTCAGATTAGTACGCGTTATCATATTATTTTTAAAACTATATGTAGTTAAATCTTTTTTTAAACTTTCAGTTACTTGCTGCAACCGTGATCACAGACAGGCGAGACGAAAATCTCATGAGAATTACAAAATTAACGCAGCAACCGTGATCATGATTTTAGCAAAGTAACTTTTTTTACTTTGCAGTAACCGTGATTTCGGGTAAACGAAATCTGAATCGAGATTTGTAGTTTTTAAAAATAATAAAATACGCAAAGTAATCCCTAAATATTAGTTTCAGATAAACATATAGAATTATATAACTCACTTGTGAGGCACATGGGGTAGAATACGATGTACATTATCTGTAGTGACTGTTCGTAGTGACTGTGGGTCCATGAAGGAGTTCACAGCTTCTGGTAACTCATGAGGTAATGTTGCACTGACCAGTGTAACTTGACACCCAGACGGAGGATTCTTTATATCTACTTTGAATTGTATCTAGAAAATATTTGATAATTTGATTAATATGAATACTTTGCCTTGATGACAGTGTGTACATATAATTACTATGTGCAAAATATATATAAGACTGCATGCATATGTAAGACTGCATGATTTGAAATAGTTTTTTGTTAATTTATAAATATACATATATAATGTTATCTTTAAGATTTTGTAAAAAGATCACAAGATTAGAATATCAGTACAACAGTTTTGTAATAAACAAAAAATTTACTTTAAGAGACATTTAATACAATTGATGATGGATTGTAATAAAATAAGTAATTTAAAATGGACCAATATGCTTAAAATCTCTCAATATTTTAAATAGCTCATTTCATTAACATCATGTGATGTACATTACAGTGATGCTTTTTACAACTATGTATGTACTTCTATTTTGAATCTATGGAAACATTTAACAATAAAACAATGTTAAAATAATAAATACATTAAAAGTAGAATAACCAGTAGAATATGAATCAAAATTATTCAGAATATTGTTCCACAAACTTTTATATCCATCTGTACATTAATACTATATTAAGTTTGTAATGCATGTATTACTCTAATAGTAAGAAAATAAATGAAGACAAGACTGAATGACAGATACTAATATAGTAAAGTGATCTAGCTACATAATACTTGACATCATATTATTTAACAATACTGAACAAGTATAACTAATATATAATAACATCAACTATGATTCAAGTCAATGAAATTAGCTTCCTTATTCTTAAAGGATTCAACTATTTACAAGTTTTCACTCCATTATTAATACATTCTTTTTAAATTGATTATAGAAATGTATACAAAATACTCACAGGAAATTTCTTCAACAGCAAAGATAGTTTATCAATGAAGCTATCATCGAGTAATGTGTCAGCTTCATCCAATACAATGTGATGTACATTATGTATCTTGCAAATACCGGTTGTAACTAACTTGCTGTAAGCACCTAGAGTTGTTATTAATAAATCGCTATATTCTATTGGAGGATTTATCATCTTCTGCTTGGTCTTGCCTCCGACCAGTGTGGATATATTAATGTTAAGATTCTGACATACATTCTCCGCAACTTCGGCTATTTGTATTGCTGTGGAGTTAGAAATAGTCATTAAATATTTATATATATAAATGTTCATAAACTTCCAAGTCTATATAGTATGTAATTTAATAGATGTGGTTATTGGAAATTACTGCTTTGAAGCCAATGTGTCTTAAGAAATAAAAGGTATAATTATGTATAATTTATTTAAGTTATATTAAAAAAATTAAATGCTATATTACCTAGCTCTCTACTTGGTGTGATAACGACAGCTAGTGGACTATTAAAATCTTCCTTAACATGATTCTTCCACGTAAGTATGTGTTGCAGTACTGGCAATAAATAGGCCAAAGTCTTTCCACAGCCTGTCTCTGCGGTTAGAGCAGTATTGTATCCCTGGATTATAGGCGAAAATGACCTAGCTTGAATCGCAGTTGGCAGTTCGTAACCGAGTCGAGACATAACCTCATTGAGTTCTGCACACAAGCCAATTTCTTCGAAACTTTTCTTGTATACCTCATTTTCTTCTTTTTGATTTTTTTTATTTGCATCTCCATATACTATAAAATAGTCGTTTTTCGATTTCGGATGCAACCAACCTTGTGAAGCAAGTTTTATACCATCAAACTTAGCATAGGTTTGTCCTTCATAATGATTAAATTCAGGACGTTTACACGTTATGATAGGCAATTTCTTTTTAACTTGTTGAGCACTGTAATATCTACAATAAGATAGTTTCAAACATTCACGTAACTTAGACATGTTTCGAAGATCATACCTAACAAGACTCAAGAGGACAAATTTGTAATCTTTTCACATTTATTTGACACTAGTAACGTCAATGTCAGATTATTCATTTTCAAATGTAGGAACGAAACGTGGAGATTAAGTGAATCTTGTGTTTTTTTTTTCAATAAACATTATAGAATGTGCATTAAACAAAATATTATAATATTAGTCTAAAGAAATTGAATTTTTTAGAAAAAATTTATTTGTCAGTCTCCCTCCCAAATTTTCTTCAAAAAAATCTTTGAGAAGGAACGTAGTCAGTAAACGTAGCGATATGAAATGTTGAACTTTGAAGGATATTTCTGATTTCATAAACGTCATCGAAACTCATGCAGTGAACACGGATACGCTACATTGTTGTTTTGTTTTGATATTATCTCAAAAAATTATAAACCTATATTAAAACCTCCAAAAATGCGGATAACAAACATAAGACGCGGTAGAATTTTCCGTACAACCGGTGTGTGTGCGATTCTTTTGCTATTTATTTATGCTATACACAGTTACTCTCGTTCAAATGGCAACGTTGATTCTTATGAAAAGCTAATTGTAAATGAACCCCCTAGCAAATACAAATTTCACAAGGATATATACCCTACTTTACAAACTGGTAAGTGTAAAATGAACTATTTATAATTAACAGAACTAAATTCGAAGTCCTGTTATTTGGCCTAGTCCGCTTGCCGGTTTGTGTACTTTTTAATCTCATACTGTAAAGTCGTAAACAATCTCGTTCAATTCAAATGTGATAAACGTGTAGTAAAACCTAATCCAATACATTAATTCACATTTGTGTAAGGAAAACACTGTATTGATAATGTTCTGTACGTGTAAATTCTAATTTACGAATTACGGGAAATGTATCTTGTATTGATAATCTATGATGATAATTGTCTTTAAAAATTAACAATCGATTTTAAAATATGATTGAGTTTAATTAATTGAACATGTAAGTAAATGTGATAAAAATATATATAATAGATTATCACACAGATTGAAACTTAAAACATTTGTAATTGTTTAAAATTTCAAATAATGTATATGAATTGAGCTATAACAATGAATACTTATGAGAAACAATATAAAATCTCAAAGGATATATTGCCATTGGCATCCAGACCAGACATTTTTGTATTTGTGAATTTTAAAGCACTTTGTGTATAGAATATAGGGTTTCTTAGGAAACCAACATCCCCAAAGACCATGCCATCAAGGTCAATAAGTATTAATAGCTCACTAAGAATAGGTTTGCCGTAAAATTGTACTCAGTAGAAATGGGACTGCAAGGTATAACAGTTAAATCTCCCTAGAACCAACTAAAAGACTTGTTCCTATCCAGAACTAACTTTAATTAATTCCTAGAACATATTTCAAAGGTATTCCCAGTAGTTTTGCTTCAAATTTGGTTAGGTAGAGAGAGGAGCTTGGCCAGTTGAGGTGAGCGTTTAGCACATGTAAGATAGGGGCTCTTAAAACTACACCTGGGTCGCAAGTCCCATGCACTATTAAAGCTCCTCTACCTGCTATACCATGGACCTAACCCTCAAAATCTTTCAAATGCTGAGAAGTTTTTGTCTCTTAATTATACTTATTTTTAATGTAAAATTTTGCTTATTTTCCTTTTTGTATATAAATATTTCCTTTGTATATAATTCTAGAGCTGGGCAACTTTGAGCCTCGTTTCAAGAATATTGTGAAGGGGCCAGGTGAGGAGGGTTTACCATATCACATGCCTCAAGACAGAGCTAACGATATAGCTGAATCGGAAAGTGAATACGGAATGAACATAGCCGCATCTAATGATATTGCTATGAATAGGTATTATTTTATATATTTATTTTAACAGTTTGTCATTTCTTATACAAATTTTCAGTGAACAAAATACATTTCATTCATCAGTTTTTAAAATATTTTTTCCCAACTTCTAATAAGTTATAAGCTTAATGAGATCTAAGATTATCGCGAGTTTTATTAATTTAAATAAAACTAATATTTTTCGGATTATACTACGCGTGCTTTATTTTTGTATAATACTACATACTGCCGACGTTTTGGCTTCAGGAACCGTGATCACGGGCAGACGAGATGTGAGTCTAGTTTTTTATCTAAAAAAAAAAGACGATTAGTACATCCGAAAAATATTATGTAGTTTCATTTATATAAGTTATACTCTTATTTGAATAGATATGAACATACATATTATATGTGTTTCTTCTCAAAATTTTATAATTTCTTTCTTTCCGTCAGCGGCTTCGCCCGCGTCGAGTTCGGTTATATCGCGTGTCCATGAGTTTTCAAAAGTCTGGGATAAAAACTATCCTATGTTCTTTCTCAAGGTCAACTCTATATCTGTACCAAATTTCATTAAAATTTCAGTGGTTTAGGCGTGAAAGCGTAACCGACAGACAGACAGAGTTACTTTTTCATTTAAAATATTAGTAGGGGTTATTCATCAACATATGACAATATGTTCCAGATCAATTCCGGACACTCGTCTGGATGAATGTAAATATTGGCATTACCCTGAAGAACTGCCGAGTACATCAGTCATTATTGTGTTCCACAACGAAGGTTTCTCTGTACTCATGAGGACTGTACACACTGTCATAGATCGTTCACCTCCCAACATATTGAAAGAGGTTGTTATGGTGAGTCAGTTTATAAACATTTATATTACCGTATTTAAAAACATTCATGGCGTATATTTCTTGTATGCTTAAAAATTTTAACAAGAAAAGTTTTAATTTAAAATTTGTTGTCACCTTTCTATCATGAACTAGCAATTGGCTCTGGCTTTGTCTGTACATTATATCGCTTTTGAAATATGGTCTAATCCCTTCTTCAGTTTTCGACTTGGTTACAATGAAAAATTATGTTTTTTTATTTCTAACTAGCTTTCCGCCCGCAGCTTCGCCCGCGTGGAGTTCGGTTATATCGCGTTTCCAAAAGAACCTTTTAAAAGTCTGGGATAAAAACTATCCTATGTTCTTTCTCAAGGTCAACTCCATCTCTGTACCAAATTTCATTAAAATCAGTTCAATGGTTTAGGCGTGAAAGCGTAACAGACAGACAGAGTAACTTTCGCATTTATAATATTAGTAGGGATAAATTATGGACCAATCCAATTTTTTTTTCAGGTTGACGATTTTTCAGACAAAGACGATTTAAAAGAAAACTTAGATAATTATGTTAAACGTTGGAAAGGCAAAGTGAGGATAATAAGAAACAATGAAAGACAGGGTCTTATACGTACGAGATCAAGAGGAGCTTTGGAAGCTACGGGGGAGGTCATAGTATTTTTGGATGCTCACTGCGAGGTCAACATTAACTGGTTACCGCCACTACTCGCTCCTATATACAGAGACTACAAGATAATGACCGTACCAGTCATAGATGGCATCGATCACAAAACTTTCGAATACAGACCGGTCTATTCCCATGGTATTAACTATAGAGGCATATTCGAATGGGGTATGCTTTACAAAGAAAACGAAGTACCTGATAGGGAAGCCAGTTTACACAAACATAAATCTGAGCCATATAAAAGCCCCACCCACGCTGGTGGTCTATTCGCAATAAATAGGAATTATTTCCTTGAAATCGGTGCATACGATCCCGGTCTTTTAGTATGGGGTGGAGAGAATTTTGAATTGAGCTTCAAGATTTGGCAATGCGGCGGTAGTATTGAATGGGTACCTTGCTCTAGAGTCGGTCATGTATATCGAGCGTTCATGCCGTATTCATTCGGAAATCTAGCTAAAAATCGAAAAGGATCTCTCATTACGATTAATTACAAACGGGTCATCGAAACTTGGTTTGACGAGGAGCATAAGGAATTCTTCTATACAAGAGAACCGATGGCCAGGTTTTTGGATATGGGTGACATAAGTGAACAAGTAGCTTTGAGAGATAAACTGAACTGCAAGAGCTTCGGTTGGTACATGGAGAACGTTGCTTATGACGTATATGATAAATTCCCGAAATTACCCAAAAATATTCATTGGGGTATGGTGAAGAATAAAGCTATCGGATTGTGTCTAGATACTATGGGAAAAGCGGCTCCGTCATATATTGGTAAGTTATTATTTATATTTACTACATACTTGATATGAACTTTCGAAAGATCCCAAGAGCAAGTAATTTTCTAGAAAAGAGCTATCTTAGTAGATAGTTATATATGTTTGAATGAAACTAATATTTTTCGGATTTACTACGTGACTTTATTTTTGATTAAAACTACATACTCCCGAATTTCGGCTACTTTTCAGCAACCGTGATCATTCAGACGAGACCTCGTCTCGTAGTATATCATTAGTTATATATGGCCCAAAATAACACGAAAATATATATTTCTATTTCATCTAGGTCCATTCACCGAAACTGTATCTTTTAAGTAGTAAAAAAGTCCATATCAATTACAACACAGGTCTATAATATATTATTAACTAGCTTTCCGCCCGCAGCTTCGCCCGCGTTAAGTTCGGTTATATCGCGTTTCCAAGAGAACGTTTCAAAAGCCTGAGATAAAAACTATATTCTTTCTCAAGGTCAACTCTATATCTGTACCAAATTTCATTAAAATCATGAGTGGTTTAGGCGTGAAAGCGTAACAGACAGACAGAGTTACTTTCGCATTTATAATATTAGTAGGGATTGCTTATAAGGTACTATTTTGAATATTCCAGGTGTACAGTCATGTCACGGGGCTGGTAACAATCAGTTGTTCAGACTGAATGAGGCGGGACAGTTGGGTGTAGGAGAGAGATGTCTTGAAGCTGATACAGACAGTCTCAAACAGACTATATGCCGGCTAGGAACTGTTGATGGACCTTGGAGGTGAGTTGGATGTATTTGATTGATATACAGGGTGACTGGTGAATTACTATCGATATTTGAGGACGTGATATTTGACGATCATATATGACAAAATAAAAATTAATATAACATAAATATTAATAAACTTCTAAGTAAAGTTAACCAAAAGTTATGTAATTAATTACGCATCGAGTGAACACCCTACAGATTAGGTATACACACACACTCACACATACGCGTTTGGCGGCGTAGTGTTGTATCATCACGCCGCCGCACGCGTCCACACTTGGAACGTGTCAACACTTTATTTATTTATACGGAAATTTTGTCAAAAATTAAGTGCCTATTTTTTTACATAATTCGTATGAGAATCATGTACCGATTATTCTCCTTAAATATTGATAGTAATTCACCAGTCACCCTGTATATGGAGTTATGTCTTATAGTAATTTGTGTGACGCGGAGTGAATTGAACCCGTCCTTAGCAAATGATGTGATTAATGCACAAACATTCTCCACGTGAGAAAGAGGCCTTTGCTCAGCAATGGACTCTGATAGGCTGATGAGGAAGTGAATTGGGATGTAGTTTTATTATTATAAAGAAATTTTTATTAAAAAATATATAAATAACGAGTCAGTGGTTGCCTAGTGGTTAAAAGGCCCGCCTCATGCATGAGGGCGCGGGTTCGTTTCTGTCAAGTACCAATGTGATTTTTCCGAGTCATGTACCTCCTAAGAGTATTTAGACATCACTGATTAATGCATTCCCAAAGAGGGTTGATGTCAGGCAGGCGGCCGGTCGTAAAAACAATTAGCCAAAACTACTCACAACCTTGTAAGGCAGACCCTGGCTAAAGCTGTGAAATTGCCTGGTAAAATAAGATATGGATATATAAACTTAGAAGTATTAAGCATTACTTTTTTTTTTCAAAATACTTCATATTCTAATATATCATTCATTCAAAGTGTACTTTATGTGATCGCAGTACGAACACCACAAATTTCGTTTGGTTGTCTATTAATTAACACAAAATCAAGTAATCATATCTAATTTCATTATATAAAATGAGCCAAAATCCATATAAATATAAAGTTATTTAACGTAAAAGAATTTTTCAGCAAAATTTAAATAATTTTTATATTCGAAAATATATAATGAGAAATTCATCAACGCCAACAAACTTCGAACTTGCAAAAACAGAATATCATTAAAATTTTTAAAAATGAAATTTAGAATCATCGTTTATTTTAAATTTTAATTCATTCATTTTAAATATCACAACTAGCATTTTGAACATACAATACACTTTCTTGTCTCAGTTGGTTAAAAAGATGTATTTATTTTTTCAGGTACGACAAAGAACACAACCATCTCATACACAGGCTGCACAGCTATTGTTTAACTCTGCAGCCTAACTCCAGAACACTGGGTCTTGCTCCTTGTGACCCCAACAATACTTATCAACAGTGGAGCATAACGCAGAAAAATCCCAAGTGGTGATAATAACAGCTATCACTTAGAAATTCCTTCAAATCAAATTAAATTCGGTCGAGATTCCTCTAAACTCGCCCTAAATGAAGTTATCATCAATCGGTGTAACTTCAATGACAATAAAATTAGAATTTTTGTCTTATAATTACTTAAATAACTTTAGATCTAGCAATTATATGAATGACTTGAATTTGAAGGTCCAAATCACATTCCTATACTTTTGGAACCAAATTGCATTTAAAATTAGCAACCTTTTAAGTAAAATTAATTATTTCTGTATAATGTCAAAATATTCTTGCATAATTTCTTTTAATCAAATAAATTTACTAAATTACAAATTAGTTCTTGAATTCAAGAAGATTTGCTAACTAAAATACATAAAACACAAGTGTATTCTTTAAAAGGGCAATAATGTTCTAGATTATCTTATTATAGCTAGCAACACTTATTCGGTTCATCTATTTCGTATTAATAAGATATGTAGTTCTAAGATTATTAATACTTTAAAAATATGAAAGACATTTTTCTAACTTAATTAGCATTTAAATTATTTTGCACAAAAACTATAGAATCTCTGCACATTTTGTTTCTATATTTTTAAATAACAGCTTTACATATTTCCTTGGAAACTTTAAAAATACTCTTTATTTTCCTAACAGCTTTTTTATGATATAACAAAACTACAATACTACTAGGTTTTAGTTGCGTATAACAATATATGAAAAAGGTTTTATATGTACAGGTTTTGTAATAATAATGCAATTTACATAAAATATTAGTCACCATGAAGTTCCAATAGTACTTACCCTCATATTATTCTTACCTAATATTTAACTGTAATGCTCTCGTGTTCATATTATATAAATCTCTATTACGTCTTGAATTTCTTTTATTTACTGTTATATTTCAATGATTTATTCTGAAGTTTATATTCGCCTGATATAAGAGAGTAAGAGACTTTAGATGTCTTTTTTAGTCAAATGTGCGAGAATCTTCATGATTTTATTTTCATTTTCTCTAAAAAACTCAGGAAATAATATTATTTTCCATAGCCGTTATATTTTTCTTGACCTATACATCAGGTTACAACGTTGCATTAACAAGCCTGATAACAATAAGGTTATTTTTATATTTTAATTAGTTTTTATAATTACCGTATACAATTTAAAATACCGATAAAAATTTATAACATACATACAAATGCAAATGAAAATATGCCAATTGTTTGAGAGCGTTTTCAATAATAATTTTAATAATTAATTACTTAAAATATTGTAAATTAAACAGTGAAATCTTTTTAAGGAAATAAATGAAAATAGGCACGTTATTATACATTTTTAAATTAGAAGTACACATTATTCGCATTTAATAAAAATTGCATTCCGCATACATATCACTTTTCAAATAAATTTTCGTATGTGTATGTAATGCAAAATATAACGCTCATAAAAATACTCTTTTCGCCTCGAAAATATTAATGATTTATTTACCTACGCAAGATAAGTATAATATATAGTACGATGTATAAAGAAGCAATAGACTTAATATTGGTTTTGTCAAGACTTGGATCGTGTTAGAAGTTTTTTAGACGCGAATCTTTGTATAAAAAGGTTTTTATTTAAGTTGACCATGCAATAAATGCTTATGAATATGTATTATCTGTTAAGATTGTATAATCTGTAACATCTAAGCTAAAAGATTAATACTTAATATATTTTTATAAGCTAAGATAAAAATATATATACTTTTTTTTGTTTAAAAATTATAGTTAAGTCTAGTAATTGTAATAAATTTATCTTAAACGAAAATTCACTACCATGAGTTGTATGACGTGTTAAAAATTATCAACAGCCTGTTATATATACAAGGTATTTGTAATTACATACAAAATTAAATTTTTGTATTTATTGTACTTATTCTATAAAGTTTCGCCTGTAAAATAAATTTATATTCATATTTATTGTTAATATTTTTTTATTTCTTCTAAATACCAGTGTTACTCCATCATTTTAACTAAAACTCTTTCATTATAAACAACTAGCTTTTAGCCCGCAGCTTCACCCGCGTGGAGTTCTGTTATGTCGCGTTTCCAAGAGAACCTTTCAAAAGTCTGGGATAAAAACTATCCTATGTTCTTCTTCAAGGTCAACTCTATATCTGTACCAAATTTCATTAAAATCAGTTGAGTGTTTTAGGTGTGAAAGTGTAACAGACAGAGTTACTTTCGCATTTATAATATTGGTAGGGATTCATCGTTTTTACTCATCGCTATATATAAATAAGTAGGTATATATTTAACTGAGCAGCTGTTTTCCTTATTTTCCTACTACTACATAGAATATGCCCCAAGCATCTACAATCTACATGATTTCTCATATCAACTGTAAGAGTCATATTAGAAAAGTATTCCCTTATTAACTACATTTTGACAAAGACTTTAAAGTAAGAACACTCAAAGATAGAACATTGTTTTTTAAACATAAACTTGACGTTAAAAGTTACATTATTATGAAAAATACTAAGATTTATTCAATATTGATGTACATGTTACTGTTTGTTCAAAAATAGCGAAAAAGATGTCTCCTTGCAACCCAAAAACTTAAGATCTAAGACGTCGTTGTTAACATTAAGGGACGAATATTCCATATTTCAATACCAACCCTTGGAAATTAAATAAAAATCTCTAAAATATACATAACTCTCCAACTAAACTTTGGCGTTTAACATGCCATATTAAAAAAAACTCTCATTGATTGTTAGATATCCATACATCTCATTACATTTAAGAATTTGAACCTTTCAATTATCACGATTTGTGTGAGCACACAAATATACTTTTGTACACAGGCAATAAGTCTATTTAAAAATGAAATAAAACTTTTTGTTCATGTGTTTATTCATAAATAGTATTATTAAATCTAATAAAAGCATCTATTTTTCAGTCAACTACACTGATAATTTGCATATTATTATAATCTGTTAATGTTTAAAAACAAAAATATTTAACAAAAAGAGATAAATATTCAAAAATGATTATATGCAGATTCCAGTAAAGAAAGTTTCATAAAAATTATAGCATTTCTTCAATGTTAGTACAAATGTCTGTTTTATTATTTATTATTCCAGTCTAAGTGAGGCACTTAATCCAAATTCTATAGATTGTTGAAACGGGACTACCTAAATATATTATAAGGGTGTTTTAGACCACCACTCATCCCAATTGGTCACTCGTTGAGATACATCCAGAATTGACCAATTAGGAGAAGGTATATCTGGAGCCAGCCAATTAAAATCGTCCAAGCAATCCCAATTATTGGAATTTCTATCTAACATGGACATATTAAAATGCTTTTCTAAATCTTCATATGTCAAGTTGTAAGGAGCAGTGCGAATATCCAAACAGTCTTCAACGATCCCTTTGCTAGTCACATGTAAGTATATGTCGCACTTCAAAGAGCTGTGCATTCTAAGTTGTTGGCAGGCGGTCACTATCTTGCAATTGGTGCATTTCTCTACAAAAACTGATGACGTCACAGGTCCGGAGAGCACAATACAGTTATCCAAGTTTGTTATATGTAAAGTACCCATCACTCCTTTTAAACTAACGGTACAGTTTTTCAAGTTACGTAAGGCTACATCTCTTTGGAACAAATCAACATTCTCCAATGACAACACTTTGTCCTCTTTAGAATCGAAACCGAATAACTTTTCGTCCCATTTGTTACTGTCAATTTTGCCGCTGCTATTGCTTTCATCGATTGAATTTTGCTTCTGACTATGAGATTTTGGCAGCTTCTTTCTTGTGAATCCAAATTTCTTCCGCGGGACAAATGTATCTTCAAGTTCGTAGCATTTTGTCTGCAAGTTCTGTACAATGCTTAAATATTTTCTCATGTTAAACTCTTTGAGGAAGAATGATGAAGTGACAACAAACTTTTGCAATTCATTGATTTCACGCTTTACAATGTCAAAGTGCTGGGCTAAAATATCGATTTCCAAACTTGGTACTTGTGTTAACAATTGCTCGACATTTTCAGATCTTATTTTGAATGCCCCGGAAAAGTAATCTTCAGTCTCCGATGTCGCTTCAACTTCCTCCCTAGCCTTATGTGCCTTTTGTAACTTTTCTAACCGTTGTGCATCTCGCCTGCTAAGTCTTTCTAAAACAGCATTTTTGTCACTCATTTTCCTTTCTTCAAAAGTTCATCCACTTTCTTACTGATTTCTGAATCCTGGTTTATGGCTTCTTTTAGTACTGCTATGGTATCCCGGGCTGCCCTCCGAGAATCAGTGTGTTTGGAGGAATTATCAATCTGAAATGAATGTTTTGAGTTTCATCAATATTACAAATACTTATGCAATATTAGTATAAGAACAATTCAAAATGAATATAATACAAATTTCTTCACAAGTTTTTTATCTGGATGATTATTAATAATGCTTATGTAATATATAGGTCTGATGATATTACTTCAAACATTTAAAGAACAAAAATCATTTGTGTGGGACACTGATCTTTATTTTTTTGTTTGTTTGTTTGTTTTCAAACCAATGGCTATTAAAAGCTCTGGGAATAAATATTAAACCAGATTCTAACATATCAATATAACATTCTGTTACACACTTGTATTATTTAAACTACAATTACAATTCACATTAATGTTACAATGGATGATATGGAATGTTAAAACCAGTGACCACACAACACAAACATCAAATAACCTTTTTGAGGAGTTCATCATCAGGTTTAACAAATGTGAAGAGGCCGTAGCCCAGGGTGCCAAATGAGACCACCCAGAACAGTGACCTAGCGGCTATGCTCATCTCACCGATGTTTATATCTTGCCTTCGTTGCTCCACACTTTGTAGTCCAATTCACGGGTCTTATGACCGCCGACTTGCTCACCGAGTACGTAATAACCTTCTAGCACCCAGTTGTAGTTTTTGTGCATGTACAAACGAAATTCTGAAAGCATTAATGACTTTCTAAACATCGTTTTTTTGATCATCCTATCTAAGTATTTTTTCGTCATAATCTATAATATTTTGACGTTTGTCAAATTTTTTAATGCAAGTATCTCAAATAACTCAAGAAATGTATGAAAAAAGTTAAGAAGAAAAAAAAAAGGTATACGATTGAGTCATTTGTTGAGACAATAGTTCTTATGAAAATATTACTGAACCAGTATTATACTTTCATACAACTTTAACTTATGTTATATAACTTATTTATTGCGTAAAAAAGCAAATTAATATATATTTGTGAACATACGTACCTCTTTCGGTGTTCAATTTGTACCACAACCCGTAAGACACAGCAATACCTACAGCTTCCACGACAAATACAGATGCCGCAGTTATTCCAAGTAAACGCTTGAAATTAGATTTAGGCTTTTTTTCCAGCATAATAACATCAGACAAACAAATATGTTGAGATACTTTTTTATAGTTTTTTGTTCCACTGCAGGAACAGAAATATCAATTCACAAGATGTCGCATTGTGATACCATGACGTAAGAGTTAACAAAGTAACAGATTATATTTTATAATTTAAAGTTTGAAAAATGTATAAAATTGAGACTCAAATCGATTTTAATAGGTACATAATTTTTATTCTTCTCAATTGACAACTTCAGTCAACTGAAAAAAAAAATATTAGGTTTTTAATGATTTTTATTTTTATATTTTATAAAAAAAGTCACATGTGGTTAATACAATGGAAAATGAGATTGTAGTTTTTTCAAGTCTTTTTGAGTTGATTGAGCTTTATAAGCGACTTAAATATTATTTTTCTTTGGCTATATTATTTCCTATTATAACACTTTGGCAATTATCTTTTGTTGCAATGTTTTATGGGTGACGGTAATAAATTATTTTTTGGACATGAAAGACTGACCCATATTTATAAGTATTTGTTTGTGTTTTTGTGGCTGTTGGTTGTATCAAAGTAATGTCTCCTATTATCTCCCATTAATTTAATGGGAAACCTGTCTATGGTTCGCTGGAATCTATCTTCTGGTTGTTCTATAAACACATATTCGACCACCACGTCCTTATTATTCCCAAACGGCTCCTCGCAAACATTAAAAAAATATTATAAATTCTACCCAAGCCATTCTTTCTATCTAGACATTATATACCCAGGGCCGGGTTATGCCTGTCGGGGCCCCTAGGCAATGCTCATCCAGGGCCCCCTACCCTCTTCTAATTTTTTCGTTAACACAACAAAATTCTAAATTACACCGTTTTTACTAACCTGGGTACTTATATCATCATATTATTCAATAAAAATGTTGAATCAAATGAATAGAATGTTTATTTATGCATTAAAAAAAACATACATAGCTTAAATATTAATATAATAATAATCATAATAATAATATCTAAAAAGGAATGCGTTCCGAAATGTACTAAAATAGCGTCGATGTAATGTACAGAGCAAATTTTCAAATTTATTTTTTACTGTTTAAGAAACATTGCCCATTCTTTTCCCTGTAGCACAGGGGCCCCTGAACGTGGCAGGGCCCCTAGGCAGTTGCCTATAATGCCTAATGGATAAAACGGCCCTGTATATACCCATTACTCCTTAACTCATGGTCACATATCAGATGGGAGATGTATTGATAGAGATTTTTCGTCTCATTGTAACAAGACCAATTAACAGACATTCACATCTCGTCTGCAGGCGATTACGGTTGCTGTAAAATAACCGAAACGTCAGGAGAATGTAGTTTTTTAAAAATAATAAAATACACATAGAAATCCGAAAATATTAGTTTCATTTATCTTAACATGACACATTGAATTCAATTCGGTATATGTTTGTCTGTCTGTCATTGTTTGGTCATGATTGCTTGAATGACGTTAGGGTGAGGAATAAAAATAGTGATATATTTTATTAGGGTTTCTTATACAAGTAATGGTATGTTAATTAAGTAATTGATTGAATAATGTTTGTGCTTATTTAAAACGGCCAAACACGTTGTCAATATGTAAAACTGTGCAGCTATCCCTCTTCTCTTCATGTAACGTTTTATTAGTATACGATGAACGTAAGAGCTTATGAAGATCGAATAAAAGACGTAATTTAAGGATGCTCAATGCTCATGCTACGTAAAGACCGTTAACTATTTTTCATTAATAGATCTTCAGATATTAGAGTATTAACGTAGGTTGATGAATGAATATTAGCAAACACTTCCTATTTAGTATGAAGTACAAACTTTTTATGAAAACAATAAGAAAAAAGTTCTATATAACAAATCAGAGTGTACTAAACATAATAAACAGTCAAACTACAGATTTTTTCATCGAACATTTAAATAGTTTTTAGTATAATATTTATACCTTGGTTGATGCTATAATGTGCGACATTATTTTAAGTAATAAACTGATTTAATCATATATTAGTTCAAAAATCGATGAACCAGTTTTAGAACTTAACTTTATTTTCTTTTAAAGTCAATCTCTAGGGCGCCTTCCATCTAAATACATAGTAGCAACCAAATAATATTGCAACCAAAAAAATTCTATCATTGTTCATTAAATGTCTTTATTAATAAGGTGCAAAGAAATAATATTCTACAATGATGTTTAATAATTATAAGACAAATAATATGTTAAAAAAGTTTTTTCACCTCTTGTAGCTATTTACCAGTACCTCCCTTGAGCTGAAACTAAAAAAAATAAAATGAAATTATTCCTTTTTCAAATTAAAGAGACAAAGATAATTTTAATTGTATTACTTTTAAATTCTGAGACTGGATTCATTTTTATGAATACCAAGTAGGTTTCAATGTGACTAATTTTCTTAATTTTTTTGGATGATAAATTTATCACTCTACAAACTTGAAATGGATCTAATATTTTTTGATTTACTACGCGTTTTATATCTGAGATTCTTATCTTGATTGCCCGTCATCACGGTTGCTGAAAAGTAACCGAAACGTCGGGAGTATATTGTTAAAAATGAGACGAATTTTCTTAGCATTCAAAGGAATTACCGTGCTGTTGCCGGGTCCATCACCTTGTAGGGAGAGGAGTTTTAAAAGTGCCTGGGACTTGCCATCCAGGTGTAGATTTAAGGGACGCTATCTAACTATAGAAACGCGTAGTAAATCCGAAAAATATTAGTTTTATTCCAATGAATACTCGTGAAAATCTTAGATCTCATTCTACATACTTTCTTCTTCTTCCTCTTCGTTCTCAGCACAGGGTTCTTCGCAGCCTCGTGTTTCGCTGTCTGGATAGTTTTCTAAACAATATTCTGAAACTTCTTTGTCTTCATTGTATGGTCCCTTTGAAATTTGAATGTATAATTATTCAAATTTAAATATCTGACAAATATTTATGAACTTACATATATTCGTAGTAAGATATATATATATATATATATAGATTACTATATTATTATTTACGTTATCTTATATATATATATATTGTTGAATTTCTTTAGTTATTTTGCATAGGAGGTATCATACTTTTTTCTCTTTAACATTCCTAGTGTCACCTTTTAAAGAATGCTTCTTAGCATTAAGTCCCCTTTGTTCAACATCTATTTAAATTAATAAATATTTAAATAATTATATACTAACATTCTCAACGTATTTTCCTACGGCCACACCGTCAACCAAGTGATATCTGAACCTCATTTGGTAACCTTGTAAGTTTCCGTTGGTACATTCCCCCTCGCATGGTAACCAGTCTTCCCAAGCTGTCACAGGACATTCTGGCGCTGATTCAGGATCGGGAGAGTGTTCCTCACTAATTAACACAATTATTTTTGATCCACTAAAGTACAAACTTCAACTTGACAAGTATTTGAATTAAATGAAACAAATTTTCTCGGATTACTACGTGTATTTTATATTTTTTTAAACTACATACCTACTACTGACGTAACCTTACTTTGCAGCAACCGTGATCACGGGCAAACAAGATGTAATTAAACTAGCGTAGTTATCCGAAAATAAAAGTCTCATTTAATTGGTATTCAATTTAAAAAAATTACTTTTGATCTATTAAATTTTTACATATATTCCACAAAATAGCACCTATTTATAAATGAAAATCTCATAAAAATTTGGAATATTTTTAGCGAAATTTAAGTTTTATGAAATATTGTTAGTTTCATCATTGTTATAAGAGACTAAGATACATTTAATATTACAGATAAGTATAAGAAACTTTACTAAAAATTTTATTCAACTTACGGAGTTGGCGATGTTACTTGTATTTCATTAGATTCTTCTTCATTGTCGTTATCTACAAAAAACTTAGTTTTACTATAAAAACATATCGCTTTTAGTTTTAAAACAGCAGATTCCATAAAATTAAAATATATATTTAATCAAAGTAAGAGTTAGAATTTGAAAGTTCAATGACTAATCAGTAAGTATGCTACATTAAAATAATTTATAAAATGCAAAGTTTAGATTAAAATTTGATTTTACTTTTCCTTTCTCCTTCCGTTTCATCGACAGTCGCTTCAGTGACGCATGCTGGGTTTGGGTAAGTACGGATAAGTTCAAATCGTATCTTCGCAAATGGCTTCAGTTGTTCCTTTGTTACCGATTTATTTATAACCGCCGATTTTATAGGTTGAGGTGGCATTGTGTCGTCGTTTGCAGACTAAAAGAAAACAAATTCTGACATAAACTGTGGCAATATTTAGAACATTTTTATATATACAGGGTGACTGGTGAATTACTATCAATATTTAAGGAGAATACTCGGTACATGATTCTCATTCGAATTATGTAAAAAAATAGGTAGTTAATTTTTGACCAAATTTCCGTATAAATAAATAAAGTGTGGATACGTTCCAAGTGCTCCAAGTGTGAACGCGTGCGGCGGCGTGCTGATACAACACCACGCCGCCGCACGTGTGTGTGTGTGTGTGTGTGTGTGTGTATACCTAATCTGTAGGGTGTTCACACGATGCGTAATTAATTACATAACTTTTGTTTAACTTTACTTAGAAGTTTATTAATATTTATGTTATATTAATTTTTATTTTGTCATATATGATCGTCAAATACCAAGTCCTCAAGTATCGATAGTAATTCACCAGTTACCCTGTATATGACATCTCTTTGAAATTATGGTGTCACAAAATCCTCTTTACATAGCCCAGTACATCGACATATATTAATGGACGTGCCGTACGCGTATAATCTGCAGTAACTTTTTGGTTTGAAAAGAGTGAGAAAGATGGCCTATGCTTTCGGTCTAGCACTATCTCTTTCCTCATAGATGATTGGCGCTTAATTTTCATGACAAGCACGGCATATAAATTATCCAGAAAGGGCTCATAACGTCTTAAGTACGGTACTATATTGAGAGAGATAAAGATAGACCGAAACTTCGTTTCCTCTCTTTCTTTCGGAGTGCCAGAATTCTCATCTCTAAGGCATGTCCATTAGTATATGTCAATGGACATGATGATAATTATATATTATTTACCCCAAAAGTCAATCCACTGTCTGTGCCGGCGTCTAAAGGGTAAAGATTTAATACCAAATGAGGCGCCCAGGTCCCAGTGAGCATATCACACATCTCCATGTTTGAAACACCAAGAAACCAGTCCGGTGAAGGAAGAATGGCTGTAACCAGTGACACCAGATGGTGTTCTCTGGTTACACGAAATATAGAAGTCGTCGCCATATTGGGTCTTGGATGACCTGATGCTTTTATTATTGTACGAACTGTTGAGCCGAGCTGTAAATAACGTTCTTACATTAAAAGAAAATTGAACATATTTCAAAACTTAAAAAAAACTTTTCGAAATAAAATGCTGGAATGATTACAATAAATAAATATTTTAAAAAAACCGTTTCAATGGATGCATGCCTGCAGAAGAAGAATATTATTTTTAAAGTGTACATTTTTTCAATTTGTATTATCAATTAATTATATTACATATTTTATTTCCTTTTAAGTATCCTTAATAATTATATACATATATTAAGTTGTTTTTGATAACGGCTTATTAAACCTATATACTCTGACATATACATATACATATGTATAAGAACATGTATTTCAAATCATAAGTACAGTCGTAAACATTTCTTCATTTTTTTCTCTTAAGTACAGTTAAGGCCGTAGCCATTTAATATCAAATTTACCTGCATTCGTATTTCAATTTCAAGTTTCGTTGTATTCCCTTGTTCTGCGAGCATTTTCAAGCCCTGACTCGCTTCAGAATTAAATTTATAAACGTAAAAGTTTTTGCTGTGAGAAGCTCCAACAACATCGCTGAAGCATGGCACGACTGTCGAGTTGTCGGGATACATTAATGGGTGGGTGTTGTAGGACCATATTCTCTCGAAAGTCAGCTGGAACAAAGATTTTATTTAATTTACTACGAGAAGTCGAACAAGAACTTCTTCGTTGCGCTAAACAAACGCCTGTAATACTATACAGGAAAGAATTAAGAGTCATTGAAATGTCGAGTAGGTTTTCCTGGACTGAAATATAAACTATTAGGATTATATTAAGTATAATCTTAGTAATTAAAATAAAGAGAAGTCAGTGTCATGGAAATGTTAATTTACCAAATACTGAGCATCCTCGCAAACTTGACAATTATCATTTTCCATGGGCTGCATGTCCTCAACGTTTCGTCTATCCTCACAAACCCTTTTGGATAGCGGACCTTCAAAGTTATACCAGACATCTGGCTTTACTGCCAAAACAGCGAATATTGTAACGCATTTGTGGTCTTTGGGCGGTGCCTGCCAAAACGCCTGGAATCAAGATTATATGAAAATGAAATGATATATGCAATTTTAACATCATCGTCGCATATTTTCAGTATACTGATAAGTTCAATGAAGATAAAATACTTTGAAATACGGAGTAAACACAAAATTATAGTTTACACATGGTGTGAAATAGATTTATTATAATTTAAAACTTTGATTCTACTTCTTAAGTGTTTTTTCATAAATAACAAATATAAAACATCTTTAAATACGCTACAGGACTAGACCTTTTGTACAAATTTACCTCAACGGAAGTTTTCGGTGTGATGTCATATTGTATAACTGAATTTTTACATTGATCGCTGGACTTGGCTTCAGAATCTGGTGAAGGGTATATCAGGCCGGGGCTTAGCTTTAAAGGTTTTCTTGCATTTTTTTCATTGGGTTTAGTGTCCCCGCTCGCTGATATTGTAAATGCGATGAAGCTAGATACACCGTCAGTTGCAGAAAGACGAACTAAAGGAATATAAAACAGTTAATCTTCAACTTAAGTCTATCAAAGATAATATTTATTATTTTTATTTCTCGTAATACCTGTATACAACTTGTTCGGTATATAAGAATTATCCATAATATTCAATATTTCAATATTAAATCTATTATCTGGTGGAAGTGGATCGGTTTTGGCTCCTAGCGGTCGTAGGTCACATAATGTCTCGTCACCCAAACTCTTTTGAATGTAGAAACATAGAAGAATCAGTTTTAATACGTCACCTGTAAAAATAAACATTTTTCTTATATAAAGTATAAATAACAAAAAAAAAAACAGAAATATTAGTAAAGCAATGCTATTCATTAAAGATGAATTACATATATCTATGCAATTATTTTTTGCTTTTTGTTTTCTAAAATATTATAGAAAGAAAACTTTAACTATAGATACACTTCAGCTTGCCAAGACTATTAATTATTAAACAAAATGTCATAACCTACCTCCATAATAGAGTGTAGACATTTTAGTATAACAATAACACCTAATCTTTTAAGATGAGATTAAGTGGTCTATGTCGGTCAATTGGCACTAGCGGACTGAATTTAAAGTAATTAGTCTTAAAGTCATGTGTCGAATTACGTTTAGACTATGTAGGTTCGTTAATTTCATAAGTTTTATTTAGAACTAGTTAATGCTACCGACTTCGTCTGTGTTGCTTCGCTGAATTAACAAAGTATTCTCATGTGCAACAAAACACATCAGTGAACACGTAGTGCTTATAAAATCATAATTCATAGCTAATGAGATCTAAGATTTTCGCGAGTATTCATTTAAATGAAACTAATATTTTCGGATTTTTACTTCGCGTTTTTATTTTTGACTAGTTTTTGCCCGCGACTTCGTCCGCGTTAGTTTGGTCAAGAGTAATATATGTAGGTGTAGCTGATCAGTCGAACTCTATTCCGTCTTACAGCCCATAAATAATCAGGTTTTGCATGTTTCAATCAAACAGAATTGACATATTTGTTAGAATTGTCAAATCTAATGTCAAAAAAAACTTTTGTATGGGAAATAGAAAAGGGCTGTTTTTATGGTTTTCCCAGTAATGAATCAATTTTTCTCACCTTTTAAACCTTCCTTGGACTTCCAGGAGTATTTCAAGACTAAAATTAGCCAAATCGGTTCAGCCATTCTCGAGTTTTAGCGAGACTAAGGAACAGCAATCCATTTTTATATATATAAAAGATAAAAGATAAAAGATTATGAACTACATACTCCCGACGTTTCGACTACTTTTCAGCAACCGTGATCACGGGCAGACGAGATGATAACGCGACAACAAACAAAACGCGAAGTAAAAAATTCGAAAATAAGAGTTTCATTTAAATAATTCATAGCTACTTAAAAACTTAATAAAGAAAAAAAAGATACAGTAATATTACTTATTAAGTTGAGGGAAGTCATAAGTGTATGAAAAATAAAACTTAGAAAATGCACATAACATCTTTCCAAAAGTTTTGCTGCCATGCCTGCGCAACTAGCCACCACAATCATTTCATTTATAACGCTATTGTTTTCCCTACTTCATTTTGTTAGTATAATGAAATAATATAATTTTCATGCAGAATATTCCACGATACAGTGGATTATTGTAGTTTGACCTCCTGGTAAATTTCGTTATGAAATCACAGGACTGTTTCCGTGAAATAATTTTCTAGTTTAACTTAAAATATTATAACTGTTTGTTTGGTCTTTTTTATGAAATAAACTGACATTTTTAGTTTGTCAAGTTTATTAGTTGGTTATTAGGTTAAAGGACAGTTGGTACTTAAGATAAAAACTATGTACGTACGGGAATTGACTGAAAATTATTGAGATATATTTAATTTATTAAAGTACATGTTACTACTCATTGTACTATCTAATTAATGTGTAAAATAGACTAACAGAATAACTAGACAAATATAGTCGTGGAATTGTATTCTTAATAATTAGTGCTCAAATATTTTAATGAATCTGAACTATTGAAGGTGACTCCCAATTAGAATAGTACCTCAAGTGGGTCCAGTTTAGGGCCATAATATTTTCTTCGTGTAAATATTTCTTACTCGTGAAGAAAAAAATTATTAATATTTTGTAAGTGTCGATAAATTTCTATATCTGATAAATTAAGAAATGTTTCAAATATTTAATCAAATTTCAAAACAGTCCTATGTACATACGATTATGATAATAAAATATTACAACCATATAAGGATAGGATATAAGTATAGCGTAGTCCTCACAAACAAACTAAAATAGCGAAACAAACAACAATAAAACAAACTAAAAGTGCAAGTTTTAGGGGCATTTAATACATACATCGTAATTATAATTATATCTAAGCACTGTATAGAGTATAGACGTACCTAATTAGACTGGAAATCAAATTAAGGATATTTTAAAGGAATACTTTTATTTCATAGATTCATATGTTATGTTTTTCAACTATATAGATTACATGGTGGTATTGAATAATCAAATATAAAATTATATTGTTAGATGACATGGGCAGAAAATTACACGATTCTAGTGCGAATGCAGCCAGTAAAATTATTGTTAGTTAATTATACTGAAAATATTGACTGTAAATTAATGAGTACTGAAGTAATTTCTTATGTAAACCGTTAGATTAAATATATTATAATTTTCGCTTCATATCCATACGTCCTAGGTCTTATCCTTCCACAATGTTTACTTCCTGGAAAATAAAGTTAATTAAGATTATTAAATAAATCATACCCATCTTAGAGCTATTGTTTCTTTCTCTACCTTTCAAGATTATTTACTTCGTCGTTGCTATCAGAACATTCCTCTTCACACTCACTTCTTTCGAAGTCATCGTAATGTTCTTTACAATACTGTGGCACTTCCTTCAACGTCGTTGGATCTATCTATTGAGTTAATAAAATATATTCCAGTAATAATATACGTTTAATTATCTTTGGTAATTATACGTAATGAACTTAAAACTTTAAATATAACTTAACTTTTGAAACAGAATCGAACAGAGAAACAGAAAAAAGCACTATCTGATATTTAAAAAAAGTTAAGTCTATTACATAAAAATAACTTTTTCCTGTACCACTTAAAAAGATTTGAACAGAATTAAATATGATGTACACAGGAAAAATTAAATTCTTTGTAAGGTCACCAACGTACGTTAGGGTCATATTTCTCTACAGCCACCCCGTCTACGAGGTGATACCTCTCTCTCCAGCGGTAACCAATCAAGCGACCACCCTCACAAGAGCCGTCACACGGACTCCACTCCTGCCACTGAGAGATCGGACAGTCTTGGTCGGCTTCCGGATCTGTTACTAATGGGACTTCGCTGAAATTACCAAAAATGCTGTAATTATACAGCATCTGTGTTTGGTGTTTAGATAATACATATGAGTAATAGCTCTGATAGAATGAAACGAAGATGCCATAACTCGTAGTAGATGGCCCTGAATTCTAATATTCGCAAGTACTCCATAATTATACGGTTAAATTAAAGTGTCTTATCATCAAAATAAAACGTAAAAAATCAAATAGTTGTTTCATCTTTTTATTAATTAATTCAAAAATCGTAGGCATTGTAAGTCTTTTGATGAAATTGATCACTTGAGGGTTACGTAACGTTTTGAGAAGGGGGGGGGGGGCTACAGAAAAACGTTACTGTGCGTTACGACGGGGGAAGGGGGGTCAAAAACCTTCGATAAATTGCGTTACGTAATACTTGAACGCTCCCAAATATACTTTTGGGTACTTTTAAAATTAATTGAACTATGACATAAGACAATTGAGAAAATGTGTGAAAGAATGTTAAAATGAGTATTTACTTAAATAACACTTATATTTTCAGATTACTACGCGTTTAATTATTACTTTAAGCTACATACTCCCTACGTTTCGTTTACTTTGCACTAATAGTGATCACGGGTAGACCAGATTAATTTTTTTTAATAAAAAAAAACGCATTGTGCATTCGAGATTATTAATTTTAATTATATGACATCATTGTACTACCTATCGGTATTGTATTCAGTGGAAGCGTGGTGAAAAATGCTCTAACCTTCTCCAAGTGAGAAGACGAGCCGATAGCCTGATGATGATGATGATTGTATTAAGTGTGATGTTTGATGGTAGTGACTTGTATTGAGGAATCTCACCGTGTACTATCATTGGATCGGTACCTGGATGGCTCGTATGGCTCAAGAGGATTTTCCTCAGTTGTAGTTGGTTCTTCTGTTGTTGTTGCTTCTTCAGGGTCTACGATATAAATAACATTGTTACCAGTTTATTTAAATACAACTGCGTCAAAGTAACCAAGCGATTAAAAAAGATTTTTTTTAGATTGCCATTACGAGAAATACAGAAAGTATGTTTTGTATATTTTTTATGTAATTAACAAACTCACTTGTGTCATCATCTTTGCATCGTCTGTGATATGTTCTTATTAGTTTTATGTGTAGTTTTCCAAACGGATTCAGGTCCTTGATGTCCATTTCGTAAAATGGCGACTTTTTATCATATGTACTCATTTGTACGCGCGATATTGTGTCTTGTGGAAATGTTTCTAAGTTGGGTGACTGACAAAATAAAAAAAAATAGATGAAATCATTTGAAAGGCTTTAAATGTGTGAATTCAAGTAATGATAAACATATTTTCTGATAACTTATGACCTGAAACAGTTTTAATTTGATTTTCTCACCTCGTATGATACACCGCTATCAGTGCCGGCGTCCCAAGGATATAAATTAAGTGTCCTTTCCGTTATCCACGTATTGTTTTGTTGACACAACTCAAATCGTGTAACACCTAAGAACCAATCAGGTGAAGGTTGGAAACCAACAGCCACCGTGAACAGATGGTTCACCCTATCTGTTCTGAAGAAAGCATACGTGGGAGTGCTCATCTTACGGTACCCATGACCCTTGCCTTTAATCAAAGTTCGCACTCCATCGCCAATCTGGAGACATGACATTTATTTATTTTTTTTACAAAATTTTAGTCTCTATAAATAAATCATTAAAATACTTGTAGTATTTTTTTATCATAGCAAAAAAAAATTTTTTTCGTTTTAAGTTCTGATTACTGTTTTTCTTGTAAATCATATTTAACTCGCCTTTTCTCTAATCTCTGCCTCCATTTTACTGCCATTCGCATGTTCCGCGAGGTCCCTAAACCCATTAGAGGCATAGGACCCTGGCGCCCAGAGGATGTATTCAGAGGAGTGACTCGCACCAATCAGATCGCTGTAGAATGGCAACCAATCGTTCTCAGGGTAGAGACGGGGATGGGTATTACGAGACCAAATACCAGTGAAACATACCTTTAATGGACATTATGAATATTTGAACCATCTAAGCTACACAATTAATATAACAAACGTTATTGATTAACTTTGTTATTATCTACAGTCCTATAATAAACTTATGGAAAAGAAGTCTTTTGAAATCTCGTATAAATCATGCCCGTGTTTCTAATTCTATCAATGACACAATGATTAAAACAAATGGAAAATTAATTTACGTAATTCGCATAATATCGTTCTAAGGAAGAAATCTTAATACATAAGATTGGACATTATTTTCCTTAATCGCTCATCCCTACTAATTCATATTATCAAAAAAAACCAACCAACCTCATACTTAGCCTCATCGCAGATGTTACAATTGTAATTCAACTGTGGAGTGACGTCATCCGGCTGGCGCATGTCCTCACAAAGTCTCTGGGACAAGGGTGCTCCGCTGTCGAACCAAATATCCTGAGTTTCTGATACCATGGCATGTAAAGTTACACATCCACTGTTCGGGGGCGGAGCTTGCCAATACACCTGAAACAAGAAACGACTAACAATAAAACAAACAGAAGTTACTATTTAAATCGCTTTTCCTTTGCAGCACTTGCTAAATCTTGATGCAGTCTATCTATCTCAATAGGTCAAAAAAGTTACACGTAATTTTTTGTAACTTCACTTACTTTCACAAAAGATTTTGTTGATGCCATAGCATGTTCCACAGAATATGGACATCGTTCGCTATATTTTGCAGTCATTGTGTTCTGAGGTCTTAATTCACCAGGGAATAAAGATATGTATCGTCTAGGATTCCTTGGATCAGGCTTAATATCGCCTTCAGCTGACACCATAAAACCAGAAAACCTAGATTCACCATCCGTCTCCGTTATTTTTACTGAAATTAAATTCTCACTTAAAAATTTACGTAGTGATTTATTGGAAAGTATTAAATATTTCATCGCTCATGTTACAAGGAGCTTTTTTTTTTGGTAATAAGGGAACAGTTATAATTGTGAAGGCTAAACTGATTATTAATAGGTCGTGGAGGCCTAAAGGTCCGCCTCTCGTGCATGAGGGCACAGTTGGGTTCGTAATCTGGCAAGTACCTATGTGATTTTTCCAAGTCATATGTATTTTCTAAGAGTATTTAGACACCACTGACAGACGGTGAAGGAAAACGTCGTGAGGAAACCTGGACTTATAATTACAAATTATAAGTTTAAAATCGCCAAACCGTCTTGAGTGGTGATTAATGCTCAAACTTTCTTAATGTGAGTAGAAAGCTTTGCTCAGCAGTGGGCTCTAAATTCTAATAAGTCTATCAGGGTGATTATGATGATGATGAAACTGATTAATGACGCTTACCGACGTAAAGTTGATCTGGTATATAGTTATCTTCAGCATCTTCAACCACCAATTGAAACCGGCCATCTGAAGCAGAAGCCTGTGATGTAGTGCCGTAAGGTCTACGATCACAACGAAAACTTGAAACTAAACTTAAACAGGCAACCGTAAACACAAAAAATGCCTTAAACATGATTAAAATCGAAGTAAAGTTATCCTACTAATATTAGAATTAGTAAAAGAAAACTTTTCAACAACTTATAACGACTTTAAATCATTTTGAAATATTTGAATTGTTGTTTCAGTTACCAACTTCTACTAACATGGCATAAATGAAGCAATTAAATGATAGAAATGCATTTATATAATATTAAATAACGTCCCAGTATCGTGTTGCCTTACATATTAATTATGAAATGAAATTCATATCCAAGTTGAAGGTTGAAATACATTGGGTTATATATATTTTAAAGGTCCTGATACCGGTAGCAGCTAAAATTATCCTATTTTGTAATAAACAATTAAAGCTAATATAGAGTATTATTAATTTAAGCGATTATTTTTATTAGTATTGGTTATTTAAAATAATAAATAAGTTTCGATCGTTTGCTCGTCGGTTGTAAAATGTCAAAATGTGTGAGGGGGTTCTGAAAAATCTGACAATCTGTAATAAGAATGGGGGAAGGGTTTTAAATATTGTAATGTCAATTGATTAATGACAGGGCCCATGAGCGACTCACGTGTTTAACACTAATTGATAAAAGCCAGAAAATGTGTGTGTTTACCATATCTACTCTTGTTTTCTGGCATTATGTACAATGTATGTCATTAGGAATATTATTAGGAATCATATTCTAAACTAGGTCTTAGCTTCGGTATAAGTTCATCAGTTTATTAATATCACCACCTCACAGTGATTATAATTAAACATTTATTAAAAGCTCAAACAACACACAGCTGCTACCGTTTGTCTTCATATTGAGGCTACAGTCAGGTCAAAAACGTATTCTTGTGAAAGGTTATATACAATAATAAGAACACCATTCACTGCAAATCTTATTTATTTTAAACCTACCTAAAATCATGATAGATGAACTTTTATTAAAGTAAAAAACTGTTTATGAGATAATATATTTCGAGTATTTTTTTACATCTCTGTAGGGCTTCTTTAAGATTTGCATGGTTAGTGTCTATGGGGAAAATATTAACTTTAATACACTATTGAAAGAGTTATTCATTTAAAATGTTGTTTTGCTTTTTATTAATATTAAAATCTGATCTTTATAATAAAAAAATTTCTTCATAATAAGTTCCTAACAATTCCTGATTTAGTATTGTTATAATGAAAGGAACTAATAATTTTGTCCATTGTAATTCCCAACCACCTATCTTTAAAACGGTTGGTACGAAATGAAAACAAAATGATTGCAAGAAAATAAAAGACTCGTGTTGAAAGTGACAATACAGGTAACTTTTTAAATTTATCTCCGTTATATTATAATATTGAATTCATTGGATTAAACCTCAAGTAACGTATTCCTTTATAGTCTGCTAAAATCTGTCATTCAGGCTATAATCTGTAAGTATATGTTTATGTACTGTCAAGTGTCAGGACTCGCAATTATGTTGAGTGTTGTTCTTGGATGCTTATAAGTTTTCCGGCTTTGTGGCCAAAATAAGTATTCTGTGGGCGCGTTCGTGTCAAGGAAGTTAGTGTCAAATGGACTGTTGATAGTTAATAAATGTCTGTAAAGCCAATGAAAATGCCAGCGGCGACGAAAGATTCAACTATTTTGAAAATTGCTGTGGAGATGCTAAATGCACCAGACAAGGTCCCACAACTCATAGAATTCAATCAGAGCCACCCATTGTCCGGAATTATCCAATTATTGTGCAAGGCGTGGGGTCTTCCTGATCATACAAACTACGCCCTACAGTTTTCCGAGAGTAACAACCAGAATTATATTACAGAGAAAAATCGAAACGAAATTAAAAATGGTTCAGTTTTGCGACTCGAGCAATCTCCAGCGAAGACAGTTCAAGATATTTTGGCTAAGATCAATACAGGGACGGAATCAGACCAAATTACTGCACTAACAAAATTGTCAACTGTAAGCAGTGATCTCACCTTTGCACTAGAGTTTATCAACAAGAATGGATTAACGCTTATCGTAAATCACATTGAAACAGGTAAATTTAAGGGCAACTGTTTGAAATATGCATTAGTTACATTTGTAGAATTGATGGACCATGGCATAATATCCTGGGATATACTTGAGAATCAATTTATAAATAAAGTTGTCAGTTTCGTGAGCAACCAATCCACTACACAGGACCCTAAAATAATTCAGTCATGTTTGTCAATACTCGAAAATATTGTTCTTAATAGTTCAGGAAAGAATTCACATGTTGAAAAAGAAATAACAATACCCAGTTTGATATCACATTTGGAAAATCAAGACAGGATAATACAGCAAAATGCGATCGCTTTGATCAATGCAATTTTCTCGAAAGCAGATTTGACTAAACGGAAGACGATAGCCGCTACTCTAAGTTCTAAACAAGTCAGGAATAAGATTTATGAGAATTTGATTACCAAAAATGTTTCCAAAGAAGCTCTCGGCACAGAACTAGCTCATCAACTGTATGTGTTACAAACATTGATGCTGGGACTACTTGAACCTAAAATGCAAACAAGAGCAGACTCCCAGGAACAAGAATCACAGGAAAAGATAAAGGAACTCAGAAAATATGCTTTTGACAATGAAAACAATATTAGCGCTGAAGTAACAACTAGACGACAAACAGGAAGCTTATCCAAAGACTTTAAGAAACTTGGATTCAAATGTGAAATAGATCCAATCAAAGATTTTAACGAGACCCCACCAGGAATATTAGCATTGGACTGTATGCTATACTTTGCTAGGAATTACCGAGAGGATTATACCAAAATAGTTCTACGAAATAGTTGCAGGGCTGATGAACAAGAATGTCCCTTTGGTAAGACTAGTGTTGAACTTGTGAAGCTCCTCTGTGACATTTTGCAAATCGGTGAACCACCAAGCGAACAAGGACAGACATATCATTCCCTCTTCTTCACACATGATCATCCATTTGAAGAACTCTTCTGTATTTGTATTGTACTGCTAAATAAAACATGGAAGGAAATGAGAGCTACGACTGAGGATTTTGTAAAAGTTTTAAGTGTAGTAAGAGAGCAAATAAGCAGAGCATTGACGGCGTCACCAAAAGGCTTTGATAAATTTCGTCAAAAAATTAAAGAATTGACATACAGTGAAATAACACACTTGTGGCAACAGGAGCGCACAAACAGAGAAGTATGGGAGTCGCACGCTAGACCAATTGTCGAATTAAAAGAAAAAATCACGCCCGAAATTATAGATCTCATTCAACAACAGCGATTAGGAGTTCTGGTTGGTGGAACAAGATTTAAGAAGTACATGAAGATAAATAGGAAAGATAAGTTTTGGTTCGTCCGTTTATCGCCTAATCATAAAATATTACACTACGGCGAGTGCGATGAGAAGAGCACACCAAGTTTAGAGGAACTCGGCACAAAGTTAGCCGTGGCCGATATAAAATGTGTGGTTGTAGGTAAAGAATGTCCTCATATGAAAGATTTGAAAGGTAAAATCAGCAGTCCACATTTAGCTTTCTCGTTAATATTAAAAGCTGCTGAAGTACCATCATTAGATTTTGTCGCACCAGATGAACAAATATTTGATTACTGGACAGACGGTATCAATGCTTTACTTAAAGAGAAAATGACGAGCAAATCCTTTGAGAATGATTTGGAGACGCTTCTATCTATGGATATCAAAGTGAGATTGTTGGATGCTGAGGGTATAGATATACCCCAAGATCCACCTCAAATACCACCCGAGCCTGAAGACTATGATTTTTATTATGAAAACAATTAATTTAGTTACATATAAGCATATAAAACATAAATTTAATTAACAGGTAATATATGTATATCTTACAGTTTAGTATTACTTGCATTGCTTTATTATATTTATACTTCATAGAATATTCCATTTATAAAGTATTTTTTAATAATTTTACCATTCAATTATAACCAAGCAATTTCTTGATGAAATTGAATTAATTTTAGTGATATATCTAGCATTAAAAACCAAAGATTCTTTATTATTAAAGCTTGTAATAAAAAATGTATTGGAATAATATTGTGTTTTATTATTTTAATTAACAGTAATTTCATGTATTGCATCAATGTACATTTGATATACAAAATATTGTAACAGTATAAATTTATTCAGATTTTTAATGAAATAATATATGTAATTTCCATTTATCTTTTTAATTATTATATAAATTATACATAATACTTTTAATAGTAAATTAATACCTGAATATAAGCCATAACATTAAAACCTAATCAAAATATATCTAAATGGAAGAAATACTAATTATATGCTGTCATAAAAAAATGTACAATCAGATTTGCAAAATAATATCCGGCCTATTTATATAAGTTGCCGATAAAAGATATTTAAAAAATATTCATAGACGTAAAGGTTACGAATATTGCAACAGAATGAAAATATCAACGATTTTTTTTACTAATTTTACTTGTATACAAATCTTCAATTATTTCTTATTAAAGAAATCAGCTTTAAAGATATAATTCGTACTTAGTTGTATAGTTACACCAAGTTTCCATAAAAAAAATCGGTAAACTGATGAAAATTACATAGATTTCAACAAATAGTTATAGACTTCAATGCAACATGGTACCTTTGGTTACAAAAATAATATCCTGTCCATTTACAAATCCCTCTTTACATATTTACGCATAATATTCACACAAAATTGGCTAAATATATGTATACACGCCATTAACTAATAGAGAAAATAATACAAATAAATCCAAATAAGCGTACCAAATATTTTATTAAATAAAACGATAATCAAGGTAACATTTATTGCATCTTAGACACTTCAAACTTAGTGTTTATGATCTCTTCGTCAGAATCCAACAAGGGTAGGGAACTCGTGGGAATGTTTTCCTCCACCCACTTGAGGTCAGAATCTAAGGAAGTCGTTTTAGGTTCTGGTTCCCTTTGCGAGTCACTCTCACTTATATTCGTTGAGCGCATTTTGACTCCATACGCGTCATTCACGAACTGTTCTTCTTCATCTGAAATAGTATTTTCTTATTAGTATGTATAGTATTCTATTAGTATGAAATAGTATTGTCTCTCTATACACAGATTCATTCAAAGGTTTTAGAAGAATTGTTATATATTTAGATACTTTAATAGCAACTGATACAAAATTTTACTCATATATATTTTGATAGTTATTATGATTAAAACCTCTTTTAAGACACTGGCAATATAAAAAAAATACAAGGCGGTGGTATATCCACATTCAGCCTACAATTAAACAAGCCAAAACAAAAATTATTTCTTGGCTCTCCTCATTGACCTACAATACCACCGAAGAACTTTTCTTGCACCTAGTATAGCACCTTTTCACTAACATAAGAACACTTGTAACTTAAATCATGCAATGTATCTTAATAGTTATGTCATTTATATTCTAAGCCGAACGACAACATTAAACATGCAGTGTAAATCTATCAATTGGTACCCACGACACAGGAATACCTAGTGTGGGCACCACTGGACATTTCTTTGTATTCTGTTGAGTTTTTTTGTTAATAAACATTTTTTATTTTCAATTACCTTCATCATCATCAGCATTGTCCAGCAGAGGCGTGAAGGCATACCGCTGGTTATTATTCGTCGGTCTCCACAATACCATGATCACTAATAAAACGCCAGCAAATAACATGTGCCAGTACGCATCGTCCATCCACACTTCCTTCCACTCCTGAAATCATTGAAATATTGATAGTATTAATACATAGTAATACAAAAAATATTAGTTTAATTTGATGAATACTCTGAAAAGTCTTTGTTTGTTTGTTATAGTGAGTATATATTTTCACAATCAAATAGACCATATTAAAGGAAAACTGTCCTCTTTAATTGGGTCACTAAAGAATATTTCTAGGTGCATACCACAAAAACTACACTATAATATTTACAACTTTTTAGTTAAGTCCCATTTGTTATATTTAATTGAAGTATGGGGTAATGTTAATAAAACAAAATTACAAGAACTTCAAAGAAAATAAAATAATAAAAATACTCTTTAAATATCCGTTATCTATATCTACAGTTAAAATTTTTGAAGAAACGAAGATTATAAATTTAAAACAACTTTATATATACTATTCCTGCATTCTAATAAGAAAAATTATTAATAAATCTGTACACTCTAAATTGTCATTTATGTAACAAGTCAGGACGCGTAGCACCCGTCGACCTAGCTTACTAGTTCTCCAAAAGACTAGAACAAAATTTGCAAAAAAGGATATTACATCTGAAGGAGCACAAATTTACAACAAATTACCGTCTACTATAAGAAATGCAAGCTCAATTAACGAATTTAAATCTCAACTTTCATAACTTATTTTAGAAAATAATTGATATAACAATGATGTAACACACTTGTAATAATATATACTATCTTTAATTGAGTTCCAAATAATCTGGCGACTACTTTTGTATGTATGTTCTCATGTAAGTGACTATCTATGTCTTTTTGAGAATAAATTCTTTAAACCTATATTATTATATACTATGAGAATGCTTAATAGATTGTTTTTTGTTACAAATTGAATACCCATGTTTAAATAAATGTTTATAATTCTATCCTCTATAAACTAAGTTGTTGTTCAGGACATTTTAAAATAAACTTTAATATTCTAGTAAGTTCTCATACCTCAATACAAAGCATGATCCTGTAGGACTTCAAGGAATACAACATGAATATAACAGAAGCTATGACAGCAAATATCAATGTATTGGTGAAGTGACGGTATAGAGTCAACTTTATAGCGTTTCTGAAACAAAACAATTACTTATAATAACAATAGGAACACCTTTTTGTGTTTTGTGCAAAATGTATGATATGATAACATGTTTCATACATATGTATTACTAGCAATTTTTTGAAAATATCTTCGGTGATAGTGCAAATCCGCGTACCTACCGTTGGATAATTCCGCGTATCTACATTAGAAGCAGATTATCAAAAGAAAGTTTAGGCTGAAATATTTTCTATATTATCGACTTTTAAGGTAAATTTTTCACAATAAGTAATTATGTAGTGTTTAATTTATTGATAAACGGACTATCCAATACTGAAAGAATATTCTAAATCAAACCACTAGTTCTCGCGATTAGCGCGTTCAAACAAACAAACTCTGCAGCTTTATAATATTAGTGTAGACATACCAAAAAATTTAATAACAACTAATAAATAGAAATAAAAATTCATATAAATTTAAAAATCTATTATCAAAATATAATCTGAATATGCCGAAGTTGTTTAAGCAAAAAAAAAATGAAATAATATATACATATATATTACATAGTTTAAGTATTATATTTAACATACCGTCTCAATTGCAATGTCCTCATAGTGTGTGCTAGTGATACAAACACCCACCAACAGATGGCGCTGTCCATAAGAGATAATGGCGCTTCAGACAACAACAAATCTCGATTTGAATCCTCCGCCTTGTGATGAAGACGAAGCCACGACTCCACAGCCGCTAGTATGAACCACACTAGACCTGTTCCCAGCACGCGTTGTAACGCCGGACCTAGACGAGGCCTGTGTACATATGACTTCATATACACACCATATATAACTTTATTGACTTAGTTTAAATACTATTATTGCTTAACATAGTATACACACTTGTATTATATACTGCCTAATAACATTGTCAGCCATTTATTATATAGCTCTATTGTTAAAAAGATATGAATAATCCTATTAATTATTTTTATCATATTTTTCTATGATCGATACATTATTCAAAATAACATTCAATAAATGAATGTATGCGTTATTAAATTATATAATATATGTATATGCTTCATTATATATTATTTAAGAAACTTACTTAACAATACCAAATCCGAGTGACACAATAATAACAAGCATTCGTGCGAGCGCTCGCTTGGCCACGGACATCCACTCAGCAAACATGAACGCCTCGGCATTGAACAACCTGGTGGAAGAAAAGTTATTAATCCTACAAATATTATAATTGGAAAAGTTTGTGAGTGTGTGTGTATGTTTGTTACTTCTTCACGCTCAATCGGCTGAACCAATTTTGATAAAATGTTGTATACAGGAAGCTGACGTCCAGAAATAACACATAAGCTACTTTACATCCCGGAAATCTCCTAAATCCTGGAAATCCGCGGATAACACCGCGGGGCGCAGCTAGTGCTTTCATAATGATGTATGTATGTTCTATTTAACAAAAAGTACTAAAGGGACTTTGATTAAACTTTATGGTATTGGAGAGGAGCTTCAACAGTACCTGTTGCGACCCAGGTGTAGGTTCAAGGCACCCTTATCTAACGCGCGTAAACATTCACCTCCACTGACCAAGCTCCTCTCTCTACCTAACCAAATTTGAAAAGAACCTACTAAGGTTGGCTTCGATTTTCGTTCTAAGAATGAATTAATGTGAGTTCTAGCAGGACCAAATCTTTTAGTAAGTCGTAGAGAGATTTAGGTGTTATACTTCTCGCTCCCATTTCTACTGTGTACAAATTTAAGACAAACCTTTTCTTAATGAGTTCGTTAGTGAACTCTTACTACTTGTTGACTTTGAATGCATGGTCTTTGGAAAAGTTATAATCCCAACTTCCAAGGAAATGTAAGCTCTATTAACATAAAGCGCTTTAAAATTCGCAAGTATTAACCGCTAACTATGAGTACTTTACATCCCTCAAGAAAATGCTTCACAGTTCCAATGATATGTTCCCCCCATACATAGCCTTAACCCCATCTTACTAAATTAATCTAATCTGGAAAAGTAATATATAAGGCATTGATATAACATTTTAGCAATGCCGGCGCCAGTCATGACTTAAAGCGCTGTTTTAGTGCTAATGGGGTGCAAAAATCTATCTCTAACCACGCGTTCTGCATTCTTATACTCATTGCATGGATCATGTATTTGGGTGAATATACGCTATTTGGTTTTTTCGTGTCCCAGAAGGAAATTGTTCCATTTAATATTTATAATTTATTTATTTGACTACTATATTAAAATTAGAAATCACAGGGGCCAGACGATTATTCCATTTTTTTTTAGTTTTATAAGCACCAGAGTTAAATGTGTTATGAGTGACACTGTTGCCAGAGTAGTTACAAATCAAAGCAGGGTATTGTCATACCATTGACTATTAGCTAAGAAAGTTGACCAATATTAAAAAAAACGTCTATTTACGTCTAGTTAACAGATGACTCGACAATAAGTTATATTATTTTATAATAATAAATTATTTTTAGTCTTAATTTTGTTAAAATATGTTTCGATGTTTATTAAAGCGTATGACCACATTAAATTAAAAACATAATTGTATACTTTTTGAAAGTATTTCACCATAAGTTCATTACATACAATTCATAAATTGTAAGGCCAGAGGAGTATACATTTTTAACTATTGTAAATTATTAAAAATATAAAATAAATAATTATCGTCAAGTCTTTGTGGTCCAGATAAAATGCCATATTCTTTATTGTTTAAACATACAGAGATAATAATATAATGAGTTTTATATAAAATTTCTTTATAGACCAATGGAATTCAAATAGTGTATGTTCACCCATATAGCATTCTCATCTTGTCTAAAAATTTAGAGTTATATCTGTATACATACCCAGTCCTATTAATAGAAGAATACACTCCATAATAAGTAGAGCTTTCTATCATGCCAAGAAGTGCAACACCACCTATCCAATACTGAATCCTTAAAAGATCCCTCCACTGCAAAGCACAGACCAGAAGCCAACCGGCACACATCACAGTGTACACACCGCACATAGCACCAAAGAACTGGAAATTAACACACACATAACCAATCAAGTAAATAAATAATCAAGTATTTGAACTATAGTCTTAAAACTATTAAGGATGCAGGTAACTAGCATTTACTTATTTTATATGCAATTATTATAGATTAAATTATACATTCTGATTTAAATTTCATTTTAAACTTTAATGATCATAATCCAAATGATTTAAATAGGGTTCTTATGTAAGTAAAAGTTGATGGAATTGGGTGAAAATAAGAATGGTCAAACAGTTGACACAAAAGAGACTATAATATTATGAACAGAGTGACAATTTTCGGCATAGACAGTGGCTCCTCTATTGTGCAATTTTGTCAACTGAGACAATATACATTTTTATGTTTATATGAAGTCTAACACAAGTAGTCAAAATTTTCGACAATTTAGTGAAGTAAAATATAATAATCTTTATATATATAATTCTTCTGTGAGTGTGTATGTCACTGAACTTCTCTCAAACGACTGGACCGATTTTGATAAAACTTTTTGTGTTTGTTCAAGGGGATCTAGGAATGGTTAAGATTCACAATTTTGTCCGCTGAACAATGTTTTTTTAATTATTTTTTAATTTATTAGTAGTTGTTGATACAAACGTTTTTTTTGACATTAGATTTGACAACTAACTAATATGTCAATCATTCTGTCGCACTTCAAAACACGGAGATTTATGGCTTTAATAGGTAAACTCCAAAAATATAGATAAAAAAACGTAACAGATATTTCTTGATTATAGGGCGATACGAAGTTCGCCGGGTCTTCTATTATACTTATAATTTAAGAAAGTTTTCTAGATGGTCCGGCATATTAGATATACCAATGAATAATTAGTTAATTACAAAATCTTACCGGTAGTAAGGGCCATAAAGCTGCGGATATATAGCCGGATGGCGATAGCATTTCTACATGCACAGAAGCTTGGAATTTGACATTACTACGCACTGACATCCACAGTGCGTATATGCCTTCCCTGTCAACCGTCAAGAGTGGGGCTCGCTGGAAGTATAATAAAGGAATAAAATTACAATTAAATATAAAAATACATATATATTATATGTATATTCAATAATATATTACAACAGATTAAGGCAAGTTTTATTTGTCTTGTTTATAATATTCATTGTAGCTATTGAGTTGTTTAAATTTTACCACAAACTTTTAAACTATATATTAGACATACATAAACAATTATACTACATATGAGGTTTCCCTTTTTTTCGATGTAGGTACCAATTTATACTACTATAAATTCAAGAATAAAAATATATACATATACAAAATCTCAATACATTAACTCACTTGTTGTAAAATAGGTCCATCTTTCTTATCACCAGCTATTGGTTTATTGCTGTACATATAAATAACATTCTTGCCGTTGCAGAGGAATGTCTCGACAACATTTAATACTTGAGGTGTGCTATAATTACTATCAATCAGTGGTTTGTCGACCACATTTGTGCATTCAACGATTCTCTGAAAATAATTATTACTATTTAATTTTCAATTACTGTTGGATACATATAGTTTAGTTTATCCACCAATTTAAACCTATATTCCTTAATACAATATAAATGAAACAGATAATTTTATTAAACTTGAAAATCTAGTTGATGAAAAGTAATAAAAATATTGGGAGTATCTAGTTTTTACAATAATTAAAAAGATGCAGTATGTTACACAAAATATTAATTTAATTTAAATCAATACTCGTAAAAGCCCTCAATATCATTATGATGATATAAATTTTCTAAATATTTCTGTATTCATTGAATCAGAACTGTTATCAGTTATTACATCAAGTATTTAGATTGATACTCCATTTAGATATCCTAGTAGAAACAGTTCAACTTAATCTAATCTATTCTAGTTATGTTGTAGATAGTTTAAACTAACAAAAGCTAGTGTATGAATAACAGACCTTTTCAAAATAATGGAAGTAGTCAGGTGAGCAGGGAGTTTGCCTCCAAATGTATGAAACTGTGATGTTAGTCGGTACAGCAACATCACAGTGTACTGAAAAATTATAGAGTAAATTTTACAATACAAAATTTATATAAATATATTTGTTTTTTTTACATCATGGTTATTTTAAAAATTACATTTTTATCAATAATAGAATTGATGCATATTAAATTTAATAGTCTCATTATTGAATACCAAATAAATAATATATTGTTACCATTATTAAATGGTAACAATGTTACAATACATTTAAAGGACATGTTTAATTATTACTTACATGCTATAATCAATTGAGAATCCTTAAATAGTGACTTAGCTAATGTGAAATTGCAACTTTCCTGAAATAAAATCATTTACATGATAACAAAACATTATATTGTGAGTCACATGATAGTATCTACTAAATGGCAGAAATATTAATTATCGGAAATAATATTAAATATGTAGCTACTAGCTATGAGCGAAATGGAATAATTTTAGATTTTAAATGTTCTATTGTTTTGAGTGACGAAAATAAAATTAATACTTACCCCGTTCAAAGGCAAGTCCCATTTTCCTACATCGGAAAAACTAAAGGCTACTTTAACGATAGCTGCAAATACTAAAAACGCAATCCGCAGCATTGTAAGTAAGCTACTAACACTTGAGTAGCTAAAGTTTATTTTGTAGTAAAACAATTATTCCAAAACATTATTCTTATTTATTTATTATAAACTAAAACATTTTAAGACTAAAAGAGGACATGCTTGACAATGACAGAATTTGTTAGTTTGTGATTTTAGATTTGTCGATATGACTTTATAGACTAACAATTTTAAGTTTTATCAAAAAATATTTTTTTATCGTTCTTTCTAGCCTAGAAATTCTAGATTCGTCATAGAACAGAATTTATCATCTACTTAAACTTTTAGCTTAAATTATCATAGAAATTACATGAGACATTTGGAGAATAAAATAATATAGCAATTTTTTCTAAGCAATCCTACATTTTTAAACAAATTTGTCTAGAAAACCAATTACATGCCTCTCTTATTATTAATTCTGGTACAACTTAATATATATTTTGTTAATTATATAAGTTGCATCGCAAACTTTGAAGTTTCATTACGCTTTGTTGACATGTGTCACTTGACCACAATTGGCAGTTGATGGTTCATGTACTATGGTGTCAAAATATTTTTGTTTTGTTTATCGTATTTTTCTTTTTTAAAAGTGAAATATGTGATAATTGTGGTATATTTTTAATGTTTATTTTATTAATTTTGTTAGGTGAATGTATTAATTTCATTTTGTGGTCATGTCATGTAAGCAGATTCTTCCCAAGTTGTTGTGATAGTCATGTCAGACTGTGCGCTGGTAACCAGTGTAAGCGAACACGATGCTAGTATGGATGTGGGAAACGACAAATCCCTCTTCGAGCCGACTATTGATATGATGGTAAATGATTTCGACGACGAGAGAACATTAGACGAAGAAGAAGCTTTGGCGGCAGGCGAGCAACAAGATCCGAAAGCGGAACTTAATAGCTTGCAACGTGAAGGTGATATGCCTTTAGAGGAATTACTTGCATTGTACGGTTATAACAGAGGTATGGATAAAGCAAGCCCTGAACAACCACCAGAGGTGGTGCCGGAGGAGAATGAGAAAGCTGAGTCTGCTCTGCAGCAGCTTTACACTGAGACCACGAGTCCTGAAGCCACACGGTGCCTTCGCTCTGGCTCAAGGCCTCCTTCTGAAGAAGAAGATGATTACGATTACAGTCCCGATGAGGATGACTGGAAAAAAACTATCATGGTTGGTAGTGATTACCAAGCTGGCATACCGGAAGGTCTCTGCAGCTACGATGATGCTTTGCCTTATGAGAATGAAGATAAACTGTTGTGGAACCCAAGTGTCCTTGACGAAAAGGTGATAGAAGATTATATGAGAAAAATATGTGCTATGAACTCCGGTACAGGCATTGATGCTGTGCCCAGAGGAAAGCAGCTGAGAGATGACGAAGAGGCATTGTTCTTACTGCAGCAATGTGGACATAATGTGGAGGAGGCTCTCAGAAGGAGAAGGATATCAGCACAAACCCCCGCCCATGCCAGTGTCTGGTCAGAAGAAGAATGTAGAAACTTTGAAAACGGCATCAAAGTTCACGGCAAGGACTTCCACTTAATACGCCAACAGAAAGTGAGGACGAGATCTGTTGGGGAGCTAGTACAATTTTATTATATCTGGAAAAAAACTGAACGACATGATATATTTGCTAATAAGACGAGACTAGAAAAGAAAAAGTACACACTACATCCCGGGCATACTGATTATATGGACAGATTTTTGGAGGAACAGGAGGCTACGGGGGCTGCTAATGTTGTCCGACCTGTCTCACCGTCGCCTATGATGGTGTATGTACCTTCACCGGCCACCCAGCCAGATCCCTTAGCTTTGGGAGAGAAAGAAGTTTTCTCTCAACTAAATGCCCATACCACACCTCCAAGGACCCTCTCAATCGAGGATCAAGAACCAGACGTTGTTTCCTAATATATACACAGCTTCGCCATTCATATAGAATGCAATGTTTATGACTAACATACAAAAAAATGCTATTTCTTTACTCATTTAAATTTTTACAGTTTCATTGACAAATAATTATTACTTAAACATTATCAATAGTTTGTAAATAGACATTTTTATTATTATTTTTTTCAATATATGACTAAAGAAATAGCATTGCTAAGATTTAATATAACGGCAAAATCGCATTAGATTTTTAGAATGGTCAATGTTAATCCTAAGTTTGTCAGTGCCTATAACAATACAACACAGTATTTTTCATAAATATAGTTGATTTTTACTTTTTTATTCTGTGACCATAAATAAGTGTTTAAGTTATTTAATAATATTTCGTGCTAGATATAAGTTAATTTTGAAGATATTTAATTATGTTAAAATAATAATTGTTCTATTGATTACATAAATTGTTATAAAGCCCCGAATTGAAGAATTTCCATGCTAATGATTTTATAATTTGACTATTTGACATATTTTTTAAGTGTTTTAATATCATTCATCTTGTGTATAGCTGTAAATATTGGTCCAATATTAGCTGTGCATATCATTTGATAATAAAATGTAAAAGTTTTTTTATTAATTAATATACTAGTATTGGAATCAATATTTGTTTGTAAATTCATTGTGTATTTATAACGGAGAATCGCTGGTGTTAAGGAATTATTAAAATTAAGATATCATATTATAAATATGTAAATTTTTATGTACAATCATCACTAACAATTACCTTTCAAATATTTAATAGTGTTATATACATGGAAATAATGAAAGTAATAGTTACTCTTGATTGTACTTAAAGAAATATTAATAACTAATTCAAATGCGTTGTAATAAATTATAAATAGGTATAAATTTAAATGGAAAACTTGGATTGTTTCAGTTATATATCGATTTTTTTTTTCTTTTAAGTTGTACGTTTTCGCCTTTACTTGTTTGTAGTAAAACATAAGTATAAAATGAGATTTTATATTGTTTTATGACAAATTAAATTAAAGGTTACGGGAGCATAGGGAGTTACACAGCAACAATTGTAGATGTAAGTACTACGTTTTTATAAATGTTTTAGTTTTATACATTTGCATTTCTCTAATGTGGAATGCTGTAAAATCATAAGTACAAACTAATGTTTGTTTATATTTGCACTTATTGAGAAACGTTTTATACGTCTTATTACGTAGATAATTATGGTGTAAAAATAGAATTTAAAGATAAACAGTGCAAATTAAGGTGTCGTTTCATTTGCTATCAACAAATATCCATTGTCCTTTGTATATAAAAATTTAATCACACGTTCTCTGACTAATCCATAGCAAGGTTCCTTGTGAGTTGTGGTAACTGGCTTGCGCTTACTTCATGGCCATTGGCCCGTTTTAAAGTTAAAGACTAGTGATGGGTAATGGATTTATTTGAGAGGAATATTCGACAAGTTAACAAAGATTATCCAATACGTCTTTTTAATTCATATCAACACATTTTTAGTTTAAAAGCCATGGATAATATTAGTATAAGTTTTGGTTGAAATAATCTGAATAATACGATAAAACCTTGACTAATTAATTTTGATTACTTTGGAATCTTAAAAAACGAAAATGTAAAGTTATTTTACAAATATAATTTTTAATTTACATTCTATTATTGTGTTAATAATTTAACTGCAATAATAATAAACACGCAATATGTAAGTGTATATCTAATTATAAAATGAACCATAAGTTGTTTTGAAAAAAATATATATTTCATAGTTCGAGATCAGAATTGAATTGACAGCAAATGTCAATGTGAAACTGAAATTATTGAAATCTCAAATTAAATGTATATGCATTATTTCTTTTTATAAATTTTGTTTACTTTAAGGCTTTTACTAGAAAAAGCTTATAAACGTGTGGGACATACAATTAATAAATTATATTGATATAAAAAAACAGGTAGGATAGTAGCTATCGATATGTCTGACAAAGAATTTATAAACGATTTTAAAGAAAACTACGCTAAAGTCCGAAAGTTGTTAGATGAAGATAGTAAGAATGATCCCGAGAACGAGCCCTATTTATCAAAATACAGAGCTAAAGAAATCCTAAACAATATGCGTGATGCGTTAAGCCGAATATCAAATACGAATACAAGTTTGGATAAAATAAAACTAGATTCTATGTTGGGGGCAGTTTTACTGAACATAGGTGTTATTGATATGGAAACAGAGGAGCTCACATCAAGCGAGACCATTCTACGGGAAGCTGAGGATCTTCTCACACCTAACTCCAGTAGACCTGAAATTGTGATCACTTTAATTAACATAGAAAACAATCTTGGTATTCTTTGGTCTAATAGAGATGAACCAGGTAAAGCTAAAACGTTTTTACTCAAAGCAAAATCGATTTACGAAGATTTTAAATGTACATTACAAATGCCATTGCCGATTGAATCAATTATAAGCAACACCTGTGAAATTGCTGCTGGTGATTTCATGATCTTGGAGAAAGCTCATACATTAACACTCTACTATATGGCTCAAATCTATGGTTCTCTAAAGGAAAACTTAAAGTCTGCTATATACTGTCATGTGACTTTGCGACGGCAATTGCAATATTCTGATTACGAGCCCATCGAATGGTCATTAAACTCTGCGGCATTATCCCAATATTTTGCTGAACAGAACGGCTTTTTCCAGTCGAGACATCATTTGGCAGCTGCTTCTACGATTTTAGAACAGTATGAAGCAAAGTTACTTGAATCTGAGAGCAATGATGATGCATACCTGGCTAAAATGGAAACATTTAAACATAGATCTGCTGATGTTGCTCGATGTTGGGCTAAATACTGTCTTCTTCTTATGACTGCTTCAAAAGCGAGGCTCATGAGTGATGCAGATAACCTCCCTGATAGTATTACAGGCACAAATGTCCTAGGTATATTTGATTAAAAATGTATTCATTAAAATAATTACTATGCAGCCTTAGAATATTTACAAATTTCTTAGTTACACAGTTATTGTCAAAGTAAATATTGCTATATAGCTTTAATATAAAGAGTGGGTCTAACCCAACCTAGGATAACTTATAATGGTTTTTCAGTAAGGGAAAAATCGGGGAACTATAAAATAATTTATTCTCTAAGAGGGGAGTAGACAAAATAAGTTTTTAAACTCCTGGTCTTATTCTATAATAAGTAAAAAAACGATTTTTCCCTATGGTCATTAGTTGGGGCATTCTAATTAATTCTAAAAAAGGCTAAAAATGCACAAAAGTGTATTAATCTCAAATTACATTTTTTGTTTCTCTCAATAAATTTATTTTTTTATAATTGTTCTATATTCAAAAATTAATATACCTAATTAATAATTATGATTTGAATTTTTACAGATATGTCAAACTTGGCGTTAGAAGACAATGAGAAGCTCATCTTCCAAGATTTAGATGTTACAAAGTATGAGAGTAAAATTGTTGATAAATTCCTCCTAACTTATCAAGATGCACGCGATGTGTTCCTATGTTGCCAAACCTGGTTGAACAAAGCCAAAGAATATTATAAACTGGATTCATTAGCTTCAGACTATATAGAACTCATTCAGGATAGTTCTCAGTCGTATTCATACCTGGCTTTTTTTGAAGAAGACGATGAAAGGAGGGCTAAGATGCATAAAAGAAGAATCGATATGCTAGAAGATTTAATCAAAGAAATAAATCCAACATACTATTTACAGTACTGTAGACAGTTGTGGTATGAATTAGGCGAAGTATACTCTGAGATTCTGAACATAAAACTAGACAAGCTTAACAAATCAAAAGAAAAACCGACCCCACATTTGTTGAAGAAGGTTAATATGTTATGTGAGAAAAGTATTGAGAATTACGATCACTTCTTGAATTCAGTCAAAGACAAAAATGGAGATATGCCAGCGAAATTAGAGTTTGATATGATAAGACCTGTTATTAGTGCATACGCTTTCATAGGAAGAAACAGTATGAAGAGGATCGCTTTGGACAAAAATATACAGTTGTATCATGTTAAGAAGAGCTATGATTCATATCAAGCAGTCGTTGACATCTGCAAACGTGATCAGGATGCCGCTGGAATGATGTATGAAGAATACAGTCTGTGTCAGGAAATGGTGAATATACTGCCGCTCAAAATTAAGAAACTCGAAAGAGAATGTGCTTCATAATTCTTTATATTGCTCCCATTTTGTAACAATGTTATAATATACAGAAAATGTTAACATACAATTCAATTACATAGCTTTTTATATAAACCGTTCAGAAAATATTCATGAATTAGTTTCAGCTTGTAGAACATTGAAACATTTAGTGCTATGCAATATTAAAATTGTTTTACATTTAGCAATTGAATGTATTGGAAATTACAAAGCTGTACCATAATTTTGTTTGATTATCCCTACACTATCCAATAGTTCTATAATTTCTACGGTCAATTTAGTCTTTATAGAATACAAGTATACTACATAAAGTTAGTAGTTATTAGCAATAAAGAGTTCTAAAATTCTAAATCAATTATTTATCAATAAGATGTTAAAAAAGCGCAGCTTAGGAACTGCTTTGCCAATAATTATATTGCCAAATTTATTGTAAGGCCCAATTTCAACGAGTTGAAGTATACTAAAAACTATACAATGAAATTTTCTTAAAATATAAAGAATTTTTAAAATAGTGCCATCTGCTGCCGTTTGTGTGAAATGCGTTCATGTAATAACCGCCAATTTTAAAATTTTATAACTTTCGTCACGAACAGAGCGTCATTGCTTTTTAGGTCGTAAATTTAGTAAATTAATTGTGAGATTATAAATGAACTCATTTTGTTTGTTTGTTTTAAGACAAACTTTACTAACAGTGATTTACATTTTATAATTGATGGCATCTTTTAACTATCATTTACGACTGGAGAAATATTCACATCTATTGATGACTATAACCAGTATTTCCACATTGAGGGGAAATTAGGAAATTGAGGGGAAATTAGGGTCAAGAGGGAAAAGAAAAGGGGAAAGACTATGAAAGGGGAAATTGGGGAAATCAAAGATAAATGAGGGTTTTGAGGAGGAGACGTAAAATATTATTTTGTGCAAAAATGTATGCGCTGAAAGCGTTAACTGATTTGGAATAAAAAATGAGTATACAACTCAATTTTTGTTTTTATATATTTCTGGTCATTCTGTAAATAAAACATAAATACGATAAATAAACGATAAATTTTAGGTGTGGCGTGTGGTGTCAAAACTACAGTAAAATAATTTTTGAGGGGAAATAAGTCCGTAGAAGGGGAAATCTGAATTGAAGTGTGGGAAAAAGAAATCGTTCTAGTGGAAACACTGACTATAACGTTCGAGCACCGCGCATTCACTCTCGCTGCGTCTCTTTTTATCCAAACTAAGGATGGTTAAACGTTTAACACAACTGTTCTTTTCCCCGTCCATGGTAGCGAAAAACTTTAAATGCAACCTTGTTGGAAGTCGCATAAGAAGTTTCACTGCAAAAATATGTATTTATTACAATTTATCAGTCTTCTAACAAAGAGTAAAACGCTGTCAAGGCTACAGGACTAACACGGAGACTAATGCCAAAAAAAAAGTAATTACCTACTTATTTATTTATTTCAAGTTGTCATTTACCCAATCTAATAAATTATATAATTCATATAGTTTTTTAAATATCAAAAGGGCAGAAGTAGTATGTGTGTCATGATAATATCTAAACATCAATAGGCTATATGTACATTTTCGTAAATAAGTGGCCATTTTCATAATGCACCGTCGTCTTGGCTCATGTCTTCAAAATTATTGAGCTTCTAGTGTTGCTATCTAAACTCAAGGTTCTTTTAAATCTGAAAATAGTATATAGTTTATACAAATAAACGAATGTATCGTCAGTATTTAACAAACATAAACCTACTTATGAATTACATAAAAAATTAATGACTGTCAATACTGGGATGATAAATTAATATGGACTTTATTTTAGACGCCTTCGAAATAAAATGTATGTAAAAGCAAGTTTTTCATCTATATATATATAAAAATGGATTGCTGTTCTTTAGTCTCGCTAAAACTTGAGAACGGCTGAACGGATTTATCTTATCTTAGTCTTGAAATGTTCGTGGAGGTTCAGGGAAGGTTTAAAAGGTGAGAAAAATTGATTCATTTTCGGGAAAACACTAAAAACAGCCCTTTTCTATTTCCCATACAAATGTTTTCTTTGACATTAGATTTGACAACTAACTAATATGTCAATCATTCTGTTCGATTGAAACAGGAAAAACCTGATTATTTATGGCCTCTAGGACGGAATAGAGTTCGCCCGGTCAGCTATACATATATAACTATTATATGAAATTAACGCGGACGAAGTCGCGGGCAAAAACTAGTACGAAATAAATATAATGACATTGATAACGATTGTAATATGAGGCGGCAAAACCCAAATGACATTAGTCAACTGTTAATTCGTATATGAGTAGATAAGGCAATAAAATAAGTTTACCATTAATATTTTGATTTTACCACATTTTAGTGAAATTAAAAAATAAAAATAAATTCTTAAACGATCGGTAAACGCTTAATATATTTTGCTGTATTTGTTTTTCATTCTATCTAAATTCAATAAACGTAATTCAATAAAATAACGTAAGTTGAATAACATAATATTATTAATTAGACATGTGAACAGTATGCACTAACAAGTATAATTGACCACAAGTGATCGACAAAAAATATTCTTGGCATTTTCTTAAAAACGCTCCCGCACGCATTTAGGTATTTAAAATGTGAATTTAACAAAATACTGTATCCATAGTAACCTGCGCTAGGAATAGGTGTTATTAAATGAAAGTAGTTTGTTTAGGTTTCTAGTTTTTTAATGAACGGAATTATCGTGTAGATATTCTACTCACCTTGGGGTCAATGCCCCTTTTATTCGATGGTAGCAATTCAAAAAAGTAAAATCAATTATGTCATGTTTTTTATATTACTAAGGTGATAGCGGCACATGTTAATAAGTTAGAAACTAAAAATAATTACATATATCAAAAATAAGTAGCTATTGTAAGGTTATATTTATTTATGTAATAATAAAAAAAAGAGTAAATAGGAACTTAAAAACAACCAAGAACGGATATAACAAGTGAATGGAAAGTAAAAAAAAGGCAAACAACTTACAGTAACCTTGACATTCAAGACATTGTTTTTTAATGCATTTTTTCCTTAGAACTTTTTGAAATAACACGTAAAATTGTAACTAGAATGTAACATATGGCTGTAATAAATAAAATAGTAGCTACAATAATAGCTGCAGCAACATCTAGTAGCGCTAGTTGGTAGAATGGTAGATCTCTTGATGTAGAATGTAGTGGCGCTGCCTTCCCCCATCGAATTACTCTTTCCGTCCAAAAAACAGCTGTGTCGAGGGGTGAAGATTCCCGGTCTTTCCAAATTTTCGATAATCTCTTAGCGGTTTCACGAGTTCTGTTAATAACAGATGTGTTTGAATTAAAATATTAAACGTATAAGGGTAAACGTTCTTGTCCTTTTAAATAAAATATTTTATTCTAAATTATTAAATTAAATTTCTAAATTATTATGTAGGATCTTTTTATAAATTTAATATTTTAAATTTATAAAAAGATCCTACATATTAAGAAAGATTTAATTTCTTAGGAGAAGAGATTAAAAAATGAAATATCCTAGAGAGTTTTAATGTTTTAGTGACAGAAAATATATGAACAAAAGCATAGCGCGTGTGTGTACGTATGGTGAATGACGTCCATCATGAAAGAAAAAAGAAAGAATCGTTAGAAATATGTCCTAGAACTTGGTTCGAAGGAATCAGATTCTTTAACAAACCAAAATTAAAGGGGAAAGCTCGTATTAATGTATTGAGTATTCCATTCGTTAAACGAAAATCTCTGTACACCAAAAATATTTCGAATCTGGCAACTTTTTATTAACTTTCATCATGTATTTTTCAAGATAATTAGATTAACAACAATTTCAGTTCATCTAATAAATATCAAAACTTCTCTCTTCCTTCAAAATCTTCTAACATTTGTTATGAAAAGGTCAATTATATGAGTAACCTTGTTTACAAAAGGACAATGACAATACTATAGGATATGTACCTAATAAAAACTCGATGCCCTAGATTTAATAACAAATAGAAAGAATTAACAGGTGATAATAGATATACAATTGTTATCTTGTCGACTATCATAAGTATTTTTTATTATCTTTCCATATTTCTCATAATTTGTTGTAAATATGTATTCAATATAAAAGTATATACTATCAATATTTTGTTTAAAATTTGATTTTATTGTTATGTACTTATCATAAATTCTGTAATCAGTTAAGTTATATTTTTAAAGTTACTTCGTTTTGTGTTAAAACGAGCTGTTTCTTGTCTAACAAAGCATTTTACTGTTAAAGAATTTAGTAAATGAATAAAGTATGTTTACCTAATAAAATGTGACAAGAACGTTATCGATATTAAATTTCAAATTAAAATTACATATCATAAATTTAATTCGAGTTATTATTAAGTCATTTGTCAAGGGTTATATTTTGATTTCTATTAATAAATTTAGATGTTTCTATTTTTAGAACTAACCTTTTAAAACCAGATAGCATTGAATTAAAAGCACTTTCATTCATCTAAATCTATGACATGTAGACGTTGAATCTAATTACGTATAAAGATTTGCGATATCAACGCTCGTAATATTTCGTCGGAACCGGTAATATCTATTAATAGAGCTGTAATTTTTAAGTCTAGCTCCTTATAATATATATTAAAATTTGCAGACCTTGTTGATAATCGTCGAAATCGGTAAGAAATATTACTATTACAATATCCTTGATAACTGTCCAATTTAATTTTATAATTATATATTTTAAAAAAATATGTAGATATCCGATTACGAATACGTAAGCTGATAGCAATATCAAATATTTTTTATATGTTTTTTGAATAAAACGCGCAATTTACATAGATAGTAATCTTTCTGATAAAAGATATTTGTTCTAAAACTACTTACTGTGCACTTAATACTTCATTTAGTGCGTTGGTAAAGGTTTCTTCAGAGAGATCGTTGTATGATACAACCCTCGCGATCCCGGCTTCGCTTGCGGCTTCGGCATTCGTGAATTGATCTCCAAAGAACGGTAGAACGAGCATTGGTTTCCCTGAAGATACAGCCTCTGTCATTCCCAATAAACCTCCGTGGCATATAAAAGCCACTACATTATCATGGTCTGTAATTATTAATACATATTATTTAAAAAATTAAGCGAGATTTTTTAAAAGAGAAATATGGTATAGAAATTCGTTTTTTTTTGTTTCCCAACAAGTATCTGTCGATTTTTTAATGTCAAGAATGATTTAAGTATTGTGTCTGGTTTTTAATGAGTTTGCGAATGTTTAAATAATTTTTCGAAATAATGTGATAGAGAATATTTTTTGTTATTTTCTAATGCTTATAATGAAATTTAAATACAGATCTTATTCTTAAACTTCATAGTAAATTTCAATTTATTTTACTTAGTAGTTCATATTGGGGAATCCAATTGACCCTGAGGATATTTCCAATTAGTGTTCCTTCCTCGTCGCTTTCTTCAAATTTCCATATAACCCTTTGTTTTGTTTTTGAGAGTGCCCTCAAGAATATCTCCTCTTTGTATTTAGGAAGTGTTTTAGTTTTTATGTGTGAACCGAAGCTGAACACTATCACGCCGTGTTCCGATCCGTTGACGAATTTTTCAATGAACTGTGAATTAAATGAAATTTTGTTGTATTGTGAACGTAGACTTAAAATATATTTATATTATAAAATAATTTACTTACAGTTGGTAAAGGTTTTCTATCGGTTGCCAAATGAATCCCACCAACTTCCACCATCCCAGGTACAGACGGCTTAACACCATTTAAAGCATGGAACGAATTTAATAATATCAAAGACATATTTTTACTTAGTTCGTGTGGATGTGGAATTTTTCCCAATCTTTTCTCAATGAACGATCTTTCTTTCGTTTGTATTTCATGGTAAAACAAATACTTGGATAGTATATTGATTAGAGTATTTTCCAATCTTTCCGTGAACGACATTCTAGAAGTCAAATCCGATAAGATTACTGGGACGTGAGCCGGATTGTCATCAGCTCCAATACGTTGAGCGGTCCAGGGCATAGGTGTTCCAGATAGTATGGAAATTACAGGAGCATCTACTTCATACGCATGAAGGAGACCTAACATGCAGTCACTGTTAAAATTTTCGGTTATGACTGCGTCGTATTTGTTCTTAAGAGCCTGTATTAATTCTTGATGTTTGACAACACGTTCACAAACATCCAAGGCCGATTTAGCCAAAGATGGAAGCGCGGAGAGGGCTTTAGCGACGTTACCAATGATAGGTATTTTTGGGAGTAAATTTGTCCTTTCAAAAATCTCCAAGTCCAAAGATTCCAGTCTCAATTCAGCCAGTCCCAGGAAACTTATCTGTTCGTAGTTTTCTGGTGGATTATCCATCGGGAAGAATGATGCCACGGTAACATTATGACCTCTTTCCGCGAGCCGGCGAAGTAATGGTTCGAAAACCATATGGTGGCTTTTGCCTGTATGCGGGAATAATCCGAGAATATTTGCTGTGTTCACATTATAAATTAATAAACATTGTAATAAATAAAATATTATGGAAGACATGTTGCCCGCTCACTTTCCCGATCACAACTGCAGCAAGAAGCGTATTTGCAGAGGTAGAAATTGTTAAAGCGAAACTTAGCAACAATATCCTTACCTTTAAATATGGTTACTGACCCTGTTAATCAAATAAATACTATTAAGTACTTAGAGGTTGAAATGTAGATGTATACTGTCTGTATACGATTATGGAATTAAGCGTTTAAAACTATACAAATAAATAGGTATAAATTAATAGTATTTTTACTTTGTATAGTTAAATAAATAAAATTAACAAACTCATTGAAACCTTCGAAAAGAAATTTGCAGGTATAACGACGCAGGCGCAAGTTCTGCCGAAGAAATTAAATAAATGATTACACTCTTGTTTTTTTTTTTATTCTATGACATCAAAGAACCAAAGAGATCTTATTACATATGTATATTTTGTTGGCACGTCTGCTTTCAAATATATTTTCTTAAGATTTGAAATTATGCTCTAAATTATTAAGAAGCTATTAGTAAGTAGAGAAAAAAAAAATCCATATGATTTTATGAATTATTATATCTTTTATAAAATATAATTCTTAGATTAATAAAATATAGAAAGAAAGTAATTCCTGTTTTAGATGAATTGATTTTAATTCTAAGGTTGGGTTACATAAAAAAGTTGTACTACCAAGTTCAGTTAGTTTTGTAATTGTTAATTTTAATGAAAGTTAAAAAAATCTCCAAAAGTCACAATCTTTTTGCATTTAACGTTAGCCTTCAAAATGTAACCTTGACAGGTTGTAGCGAGTCGTTTCAGAGTTCATTCAATTCTGACTAATTATAATATTTTTTAAATTTTATTTATACGAATATATATAAGTTCGGAAATATTTAATATACAGATTATATTTAAAGGTTTATTTTGTCTAGGATTTTTTTTATAATTTTTTTTTTATAAATGTACGCTAATGAACTTTATTATACTTTTTAATATTACAGGGTACATTGAACCTAACTGCTAATGACGTTACGTTTTTTTTTTCTACGACAAATATGGAAGACTGAAAGGTATTGTGTTTATTTAGCATAGAAATAGTCACTTTAATTGGCAAATAATTTTTAATAATAAACTCTATAAGAATCATTAATTAAAGCCTATAAGTCGTTGTCTGCATCAGCCTATTAGAGCCTACTGCTGCGCAAAGGCCTCTTCTCACATGGAGAAGGTTTAAATATCTCTTAATAGTTAATAACGTTTCCTTAAACCAATTCGTGATACCTTATAACGATGAAATAAGTGTAAAGAAACAAATTCTAGTTCAAACTCATAAGCTTTGAGGAGAAATTTATCAAATGGTTTCTAAACGTTTTATTTAATTAAAATCCCCTTTCAACTCGACCAACTTGTAGTTATAGTACTTTTCATGTAATATTATATCGTATAGTCGTCTATAAAAAAGGTTTTAGTAATATAAATTATAATTCTATTTAATTATATAGAAACATGAGAGAAAAATATCTCATACGAAATGTATGAGAACAAGTTTGCGTGGTCTGTGGATTAAGTTTGATTTTAGCATTTATGCTTTATATACAAGAATAATATGTATATAAAAGAAAGTTGTGTTATTTACACTATTTATAACTCAAGTTTGGATATAGGGATGTGGTTAAAAATTGGCAGGGATATATCTTAAACAAGAAGACGGACATAGGATATTCAATTCTGTTCAATCGAAAAAGAAAAAAAATGAATAAACTCCAATATCTGGTTATTTATGGCCTCTTGGACGGATTAGAGTTCGCTTGGTCAGCTATACATATATTACCAAAACCGAAATTTACGCGGCCGAAGTCGCGGACAAAAACTAGTATAGGATAAAATAAAATAAATTCGTTTATTATCATCATTTACATAGATATATTACATAATTTTTTTAATGAATGAAATATTATACAACAGTAAATCATAAAATGGCAATAAAATATTTATAAAACATTATTATTGAGCTAAACGATATAACATTAATTGGTCAAATGTTTGGCATTTTTGTTGTACTCAATATTTAAATGATCTTCTTTGTTTCTTAATCTTACATAATTGTGTTTCTACGAATTTTTTATTATAACAAGAAAAAAGTAGATGGGAAATAATATCGGAACTTTAATTTAAAAATACAGTGCATTTTTTAACTCATTTCCTTCGTATGCGTAATAAAAACACAAAAAATGATAATTTTACAAAAACATCGCTAAAACCTAAAAATACGTTCTTGAACATAATGAATTAACAATTCTACTACATATATAAATATTTAACATTTAATGAATCAAAATTAATTGGAAAATATCTATCGTCAAGTTAATGATTATTATTATTGACCCTTACCATAAATCTGTGTAATATTAACACGGTTTTCTGTTTACCGTCGATATTATGCACGTACTAAGATTGATGACTATGAAACTGTTCGAGTTTAGTTTCACAATACACAGGTGGTAAGAGGAAAGTAATAAACCTTAAAGTAAAATTGAAAGACACTTCATATTTATTTATATATACACATAATATAAAATATTATACTACAATTTACAACTATACTATACATTCTAGGAACTCGCAATTACAACTTAAAAACGTATTTTTTTATACAACGTGTCTACTTTTAAATCGAAAAATTGTATTGAAATCAAAGTTAAGGCCAGTCGTAAAAATATTTTAGTCAAAATTCTTATGAAACAAAACGGAAAGAGTCCCGAAGTTGGTAATGCAAAATATTACATACAAGTCTTTAAATATAATAAAGTATTACTTTCACTATAAAATTGGGCATAATAAGTCATTTTAACACTTAAAAAGTATTTTATTGACTTTAACCGTGAACATTCCAACGGTTTTTATTTGGTTAAATTAAAATAATAATACTTAACTACACCCATAATATTATAATATTATATACAATAATTCTAATGTATTTTTTGTTTACTTTCCTTCATAATTAACCTCATCAACTTTGTGAGAATGAACCACATAGACAACAGAATAACTGTTAAGGCAAGGGCATACGCAGCAAAAACATCTATAAGGGCAAGTTCATACAACGACAAGTCTCTTGCGGCCGTGTGAAGTTGACCTGAGTGTCCCCATCTTAAAACACGCTCCGTCCAGTATACAGCCGTGTCAAGTGGAGCTGACTCTCTGTCCTGCCACATTTTTGAAACTCTACGTGCGTTCTGTCGCATTCTGAAATAAAAATCATGTTATATATATACTAGAATATTTAGATTAATAAGAATAAAGTGAAGTTATTCGCTGTAATATTTAACAATTTAATAATAAATGATTTTAAAATCAACAGCAAAGACTGTTTTTTTTATGAGCATCTATTATCAAGGTCGCGAGGGGCGTCGTTCTGAAATTAACATAATTCCAGATACACTGCTCTTAGTTTAAAAATAGATTACGATACAATGAGTTGGTATATCTATTTCAAATTACTATAAAGTAGGTGTTATACAATTTTAATTATCATTTAATTAACGAATAAAATTAAAAATAACCAAAAGTTATTAAATAAATAACATAATATACAAACTAATTTAAACTTTTGTTATATTTAAACTTAATTGTTATGAAAAATATATTTTGTTATGCTAATATCAGAGACACGTTTAAATTCAGAAAACGTAATAATAGCGTCATTATAACTTATATTTGTTTTGGAAAATACTGAGACTATAAGACTGGTAAATACTTTTCAGTACATACAAATTAATTAAAGAAAAAAGAGGTTTAATTGTTTATTTTTTTAATTTATCAAAAAATTTATGACGTCGAAGGGTTACCATAAATAATATAGTGATTTTGACTGTCACAACTCTTAACCTACATAAATGAAATATTCCTTTTATGTTTAAGCATCAGTCATTCACAGTATTGAATAGAATTTAAACTGTAAATAGAATTGAAATAATATCTTAAGTTGTTGATTGTATTTTAAATAAACATCAACTATTTGCTGATAGTCCAATTGTAATGTTAATATGACATTTACATATGTTCTATATTTCTTAAGTATTATGTTATGTATGTAAATATATAATATAGGTTTGTATCTTGACTGCGTTTGTGCGTGGTGTTACTTATGTTGAATATGTCATAAAGCTTAACGAACAATATAATGAAATCGGCAGAATATTAAAGTATGTATGTTGCCTTAAGTTTTTCTTATTTTTAAAAATAAGATCTCTTGTCTTTTTGCATTATATACGGTCAAAGCGTCTCAAAAATTACTTTTATAAGATAATAACAAATGTTATAAAAAAAAATTCAGTTTTAAAAACTAAGCGGAAAGCTAATTTAAAAAATTACCAACTTGACGGCCGACGGATCAAATAATACATAAGTGATAAATTTGAATAACTTTTTTATTATAAATAAATCAGACTTTCTAAAATCCCCAAAATCGTTTCAACAAAAAAATAATCTTTGACAAATATTACTTTTAATTGACAAACGATTATCTCAAATAATCAGTGCAAATATGATTACACTCTTAAAAACGAAACTACATATATCGCGTGATGTAACGGTTTTTTTTTCTACACTTGTGTTTCATGACATTATTTCTTGTCAAATTTCATGACGTAGCAATAACAGAAAATTGTATAAAGGTATATTCTATTTATTTGAATATGTCAATATGTTAACTTCTAGAAAGATATTTCAGTTGATTTGATTTTAATATTGATTATTTCATTACTCTAAAAGGCAGAAAATTTCTGTATATCTGACTATTAATGATATTTCGTTTCCTAAATGCGTCTTGAATTCTGACAACCGTCAAAATAGGGACATAAGTACATTATTCAGTTGGTTAAAAAATCTTTTTCGCCAATCCTATTACACACAATCGTGGAATAAAATTAATAAATTTGAATTGAATGAATATTTGATTTATTCGTAATTTGTTTTAAGTGAATGAACTTTTTAATAAATAATTCTGCCTAGTAATAGGAAGCAAAATATTTATACATACGTATACAGATAGATGTAAGGGGAATATTATGTAAGTTTAAATTAAGTTTTGCCCTTTAAGAAATACACGATAACTTTGTTTTCCAAGGTATTGTACGGTAACATCGAAGTTTAATGCACTTTTATCGGTTAGAAAAATGCAATGATGTACATTGCAATTTATCGGTTATTTTATAAAATTATTTGTTATTCGGTTATCGCTTATCATAAATATATTACTTATACAGGGTGACTGGTGAATTACTATCGATATTTGAGGACGTGATATTTGACGATCATATATGACAAAATAAAAATTAATATAACATAAATATTAATAAACTTCTGAGTAAAGTTAACCAAAAGTTGTGTAATTAATTACGCATCGTGTGAACACCCTACAGATTAGGTATACACACACACTCACACATACGCGTGAGGGGGCGTGGTGTTGTATCAGCACGCCGCCGCACGCGTCCACACTTGGAACACTTGGAACATGTCAACACTTTATTTATTTATACGGAAATTTGGTCAAAAACTAAGTACCTATTTTTTTTACATAATTCGAATGAGAATCATATACCGAGTATTCTCCTTAAATATTGATAGTAATTCACCAGTCACCCTGTATAATCATTGGTAGAAATTAAAAATGCACTAATGTGAATTATTGTCTAAATTTTGGCATTAACAATAATTAATAGAATTTGTTATTCCTGTTTATATAAAAGTGGTTAGTAAATAAAAAATAAAAAGAAAAAAAGTTATTATTGAACGAAACACGAAAATGGTAAAATAGTTACGTACCAGTTTTGTCGACAAAAATGTAGATATAAATTGGCAAATAATTGAAAAGATCTTTGTCGAAAACTTCTAATAGAATGTATATGACGATAATGCTGTAGATAAATAAAAAAAACTATGTTTGAAGGTATGAAATATAAAAGATTTCTTTTTACCGCCTGACATAAGATTTTATATAAGCTTATAAAAAATATACGTATACGCATATGCATATACGACCAAAAATTAAAAATCAACTTGAATCTTTTCCCTACAAGGTAATTAATAAAGTAATTTATTTACTCACTCGTCACTCAAGACGCTCGTCACAGCATCACCCAAATCCTTCTCTGTCATGTCTACATAAGAGATGATCTTAGCGAAGCCCGCGTTAGCAGCGGCCGCGGCGTTTGAGGGTTGGTCTCCGAAGAACGGCACCACGACCATCGGCTTTCCAGAGTACACGGATTCCGTCATACCCAACAACCCACCATGAGCTATAAAAGCCACGACTTTTTCATGTTCTGTAAATCATGACAATTATTACATGACGTATTGATTGTAACAATATGTTTAGTCTTAAATAAAACTAATATTTTCTCTTCTTCTACCTTGCAATTTCCCAGCTATAGCCAGGGTCTGCGTTACATGTTATAAATAAATTTGGCTATTTGTTTTTACTACTGGCCGCCTGCCTGACATCAACCCTCTTTGGGAATCAGCATTAATCAGTAATGTCTAAATATTCTTAGAAAGTACATATGACTCGAAAAAATCACATTAGTACTTGCCTGGGCCAGGATCGAACCCGCGGCCTCGTGCATGAGAAGCGGGCCTTTTTAACCACTAGGCTACCACTTACTATAAAACTTATATTTTCTGATGAATACTGATTCGAAGTAATAATAATTTTTATTTAAATGAATGCTCGCGAAAGACTTAGATCTTTATATTCTTACTCTTGCCCGGATAAAATTCGCAATATGAGTTTATTGCACGGTGGAACAAATATTATCTTTTTTTATTTCTTTAGCATAATTGCTATAATAATGAATCAACATAATAAATAGTAGCATATCTTAGCATTCACAATTTTATAACAAAGATGTTAGTCGAATAAATATTGAGATTTTCTCTATTTACTTCTAGAATTATTATAATACATATATAGTTTCAATATATCAGGAACAAAGTGCGCGTCAAGTCACAAATTAAGATAAGTATTATGTACATTTTTCGTTATCTACTTATGTAAACCTATCCTAATGACATCATTATATAAGATGCTTCCGAGAAAACAGATTATAAAAACGTTCCGGTTAACTAAACTTTTATTTTATATACTTAATTTAATTAGCTGTTTTATGTGTGACGTAAGAACTATCTATATTTCAGGCTTTACGGGCTTGGTTCTCTTTGCATGTCGTGAACGGAACGAATTTACCCAAAAATTTATAAATATACGATTTCACGAGGTTCTACTTTGTGGTTCTGGACATGGAATTTTATATTAATAAAAATATAAGCGCATTCTGCCGGCATCCTGAGTGGTACGCCAGAAAAGTAAAAAAATCGATTGCGGTAGGTGATAAATAACAAAACCGATTGACAGATATTCACATCTCGTCTGCCCGTGATTACGGTTACTGAAAAATAACTTTACAAAAATAAAGCACGCAATACATATATCCGAAAAATATTAGTTTCATTTAAAAGAAAATATGTATGCCATGTAGATGAAAGAAAAGTAATTCTTCAAATATTTTGAGGTAATAAATACTAACCATAAATGGAGACATTATGATAAATTCATATCTTTATGTAGGCAATTAACACAAAATTATTCAATAGTTATATAGGTACTTAAAATAATATTGAAATAACCCAACAAGATGACGTGCATAAACAAACATAACTATATTGTTTTTTAAGTGGAACAAATTATTCTACATATATTTCTTTAAACAATGTGAGCATTGCATTTTAATTTTATTTACATAAAGATCAAAGACCTTAACATGTTGATAGTTTTAAATGGTTAGTACAAATCATTCTTTTATTGTTATTTAAATTTCGTTACATATAAATATATAGGTGAGATTCTCATTCCGTCTACAATTCCTACTAATATTATAAATGCGAAAGTAACTGTCTGTCTGTCTGTTACGCTTTCACGCCTAAACCACTGAACTGATTTTAATGAAATTTATTACAGAGATGGAGTTGACCTTGAGAAAGAACATAGGATAGTTTTTATCTCAGACTTTTGAAAGGTTCTCATGGAAACGCGATATTACTGAACTCCACGCGGGCGAAGCTGCGGAGAGAAAGCTAGTAGCATATAAAAAACACATATGTAACTAGAATGACAATTTTAGGGCTGTACTTATGTTTTAAGAGAGAAATTTCAGTAATAGCAATAAGAAAACTTACGTAAAAGTTCAAATTGCGGCAACCATCTTACTTTCAGAATGTTTCCCACAAGTGTACCTTCTGGGTCGCTGTCTTCATACTTCCATATCACTCGTTGTTTGAACTTTGATAACGTGTTAATAATGATGTCCTCCTTGTACTTAGGTATAGTTGATGTTTTGATGAGGGAACCGAAGCTCAATAGGATGACGCCGTGTTTCGATTCGTTCAGAAATCTTTCGATGTACTGAAATATAAAATAATTTTATTTATAACGTATCTCTGAAATATTTCAAAGAAAAATTTTGGAATAAATATCGAATAAAATGTGTAGGCCTCTGAATAGTAACCTTTTATGGTAGATTTAACGTAAGAAGTTCGGTTTTAAACATAGGTTTTAAATTCAAAATCTAAAAAAAAAGGTTTTATATACATCGAGTATCTTGGTTAAAATTATAACTACATATTTGTTTCTGAACAAAAATCATAATATTTTTTTACATACTAGATACTTAATGTGTCAATCGATTAGAATTTTCTTTTCCATATATACAGAAAAACTAAATTTTAAAACATAGAAAAATGAAGGAACGTCTTATTAATCTATCAATTATATTATTCACATTTTATACTATAAATCATTAGACATTTTATATATTAAATATATCAAAATGTTATCAATTTATATGTTTATATTATGAGTTAGTACCCTATCTTCTTTTAATTAGACGACCCTTGATGTCACCTCGATAAGTTACGGCCATTACTTGCGTATAAGACTGGGCGTTGTATGGATAAGCTATCTAATGAAGTATATCACTCTTAAGTGTTTGTAATATTCAAAGTAAATTAAAACAGTCACAATACACGTGTTAACTTTTACAATATGTAAATGACTGTCGTAATGAGAGTTACACGTGTAAAGAAATTTTTCAGTTTAATTCAATGTATTTGGAATAAATATATCATTAATATTTTCGGTAAATTATCTACAATAGACGTGTGCTCATTTCGTTTTCTTTATTGAATATAATCAATGTAAATGGGATTCAATAAAGGTTGGGAATTCAATTTACATATAAAATTTTGTGACGTCTTTTTTCCAAATATGGATGGCGCTAAACCAGTTAGTCTGAAATATTAACTTTATTCTAGGTAATATAAAACTCGTTTCTATTATAAAAAAATTAATTTTCTAAAAAATAACACTAGCTTAGCACGTGCCAACCCGGTTTCGTTACAAAATTTGTAATATATATTTTGACTAGTATTTTACGTTCTGAAAAATAAATTTAACCCAATTTTCATTTCAACGTTCGAGGTTGTAAACAAAAAGTCAATCGTCAGAACTAACAATAGACCAGAATATTCCCGATGTGGAACAAGGCTGCCAACATTGGCAGAGTTTATGTGGAGATTTATGTCTTTTGCTGCAAAATTAAAAAAAAATCGACAACCATAGACAATTATCATCAGAAGATCATTTTCAATGAATTCATAAAATATGTATAAAAAAAAATTCGACAACCATAGACAATCGTAATCAAAAGATCATTGTCAATGAATTGCAGGAATCAGTAAATAGTTGATTGTTTCTACCACTATAAGAATTGAATAGTAATTGCATACAATAATATATAATTTAGAACGTTACATAAAAATTAATAATACGTCTGTTGAATCTCTATAAAATCATTAGTAAAAGACAAGAAAAAGGCGTGAACATTTACATACATAGCGTATGACAAGGATTCTTCATAATTGTATCATTAGGAATCTTGTTATTTTATTTTTTAAATCTCTAATTCAAACTATTTGCTTTTTATATTATGACAATAATAAAAAAAATAACCAGTTTTTTAAAAGCATTAACAAATTATTTAATAATAGCATATTATGCATGTATATTTTGGCATTTCGCATTATTAGATTGACATTAAATATTTAGGTACAATATATCACATAAAAAAACATGAAATTTTTTTTTAGTTTTTAAAAAGTATATCGTTTTTTTTTCGAATTGATATTAATTAATAATATAATAATCCTGCTTAGGGATTCATCCTTAAAACTTTTATCATAAGATTAATCGCGAAATAAAAAAAAATAGCTGAGGTTTATTTTTCTTACCCCTGGAATATTTTTTCTATTTGGATTTAAATGTATCCCTCCTATTTCTACCACACCTGGTACGAGTGGTTTAACACCGTTCAGTGGATGAAAAGTATTAACAAGCAACAATGATATATTCCTAGACAGTGAATCCAAATCTTCCATCTTTCGTCCAAAATAATTCTCAATTATAGCCTGTTCTTTCACTTGGACTTTGTACCGATACCACAAATTATGGTAGATCAACATAAATGTGTTTTCAATCCGTTGTAATAATGACATTGTTGGAGTATGAAATGTGCCCATAACAGGCACATACGCCGGATTATCCGTCACTCCTATACGATACGATGCCCATGGCATTATGCTACACGAGGATAAAGCCACAATGGGTGCTTTAATTCCATACTGATGCAGGATACCTTGAGCACAATCACTGTTAAAAACCTCTATGAACACCAAATCATAATCCTCCTTTAGAATTTTAGATAACGGCTCAAATTCTATGACTTTCTTACACATAGCTAACGCTAGATCAGCCAACAGATTGAAATCCGATATCTGCTTGATAATCCCACCGAGGAAGGGTATTCTTCTAATAAAATGTACATTATCGTTCGTTGTTAAATCCAGTATATCCAATCTGGGTTCAGCGGCTCCATCGAACGTGATGTGAGTGTAGTTATCTGGTGGATTTTCCGGTGGGAAAAAAGATGCAACTGTAACATGGTGTCCTAATTCGGATAATCTTTTCAGTAAAGGCTCGAACACCATAAAGTGACTTTTGCCGGGATGAGGGAATAGGCCCAATATACGCGCACAATGCACATCGTCGGGTAACGAAAACAACGACAATATAATGATTGGTGTTAGAAGCATCTTGCGCGCCCGCACTATACTGACTTGCAGTGGACTGTGCAAAATTATCGAAGTACGTATACATCTATATATATCCAGCTATTTACAGAAATGCCTGTACCATACTATTATCTTGATATATGTTATTATTTACATTAATTGATAACTGTTGTGTTATATAAGAAAATTGTTATATATTTAAAATACGTCGCTAAGGTCAATAAAAAAAGATGTATATAAAGTAAGTCATACGAATATTATGTATTAAAAAGTAAGTAATTTATTTTGTTATATTAATTTGTGACATTAATGTTTTTTATATGAGCTCTCATATAGTTTAATTTTATGGATGTAGTGTTTAAAAGTAGCCATTGTTCATGTATTGCGTCATTCACAGAACATTTTCTTTTTCATTTTCTTTCATATACGGTTATATCAGTTAAAGTTACATAAGAAGCGACTTCGTTTAACTTATTTTATTCATTATCTTATTTAAAAAAAATATATAATACAAAATATAAACAAGGAAAAACGATAAAATAATTATTAAAAATTACAAAAAATTTAAAGATTTTATTATCTATACAAATATAATAAAGCTGCCGAGTTTGTTTGTTTGAACACTCTAATCTCAGGAACTACTGGTTCATTTTGAAAAATATTTCTGTGTTGGATAGTCCGTTTATCGAGAAAACTAAAAATTGCTACTTTGAAATACAAGTAGTAAAATCGAAAACTTATTTATGTAGAAAAATAATGTAGTAGAGCAATTAAGGTCTTGAAAAATGTCCTCGAGTTTTATCAACATAATATCTTAAGTGCATTTAACAACAAAGTTGCTAAACACATACATTTAATAACGAAGTTGTCATTGAAATTATCAAATCACTTAATTTAAATTAAGATCTTAGAATGGTATACCTAATAATATGTGTTCTAAATGCGAAAGTACGTCTTTCTTTCTGCCTGTTACATTTTACACCTAAACGTCTGAGCCGATTTGGATGAATTTTGCTATACAGATTGATGGACCCTGGAGAAAGACAAAAGCTACCTTTTATCCTGATCCCAAAACTACACTGATAGAACCGTGAAGTGCAATTCGGTTTTAGTGGTCGTAGTATTATTTTTGAAGTGAAACTTGTTTAGGCGCGTGGGGGTAAAATTTTTACAGATGTAACGTCACGCCGGTTTGCAACGGAAGTGCCGAAAAAGAGAGAGAGAGCGATTGAGACCGATTGAGAGAGAGTGAGACAGGGCGATCGTAGCATGAAGCAACTAGCCGTGGAGTGAGAGTAGGGAGCAAGCAAGTGAGAAAGATTGAGAGAAAAAGTGAGAGAGAGCGAACCTCGTATCACGCATCGTGCAAAGAAGTTTCACTTCTGACATGTTTTTTTATACGCACGAAGTTTTTTAACTGTTATCTCGATCCCGACCCTGACAATGACCCTGACTACAAAACCACACGGATGGATTTCGTGGCCTTAGTGGTAAACAACAACTCTGATGTTCAAACGGACGTAGTCGCGGGCAACAGCTAGTTTATTATATGATCTGTAGAAAAGTTGAGAATCTCAGAAACGTATTTAATCTAATTATCTTCTAGTTTAACAACAAACTAATTTCATGGTTTTAAAATAAATTACTTTGTTTGAATTTTCACATAGATTATACCTAGTATATAAATATTTAAAAAAAGAAAAAATCAGTGTGATTTAGAGCACCCGACTGAAGTAAAACTTTTTTCGTTCCATCTAGTCGAGGTTGCGACTAAATATGCGACTAAATATGATGATATTGAAATAATGAAGTTTTACTTCAAAAAGAAAATCAAAAACATATTTTTCATGAATATCTTTTTTAATTTAGTACAACATTATGACGTTTTATGAGATGTTTCAAAGTGATAGCTACATCACTGACAGCTCAAGAGTAAGATTCACTTGATATAAAAAATGTTTTAAAATATATATACAGGGTGACTGGTGAATTACTATCAATATTTAAGGAGAATACTCGGTACACGATTCTCATTCAAATTATGTAAAAAAAATAGGTACTTAATTTTTGACCAAATTTCCGTATAAATAAATAAAGTGTGGACACGTTCCAAGTGTTCCAAGTGTGGACGCGTGCAGCGGCGTGCTGATACAACAACACGCCGCCGCCCGCGTGTTTGTGTGTGTGTACACCTAATCTGTAGGGTGTTCACACGATGCGTAATTAATTACATAACTTTTGGTTAACTTTACTTAGAAGTTTATTAATATTTAATATTTATGTTATATTAATTTTTATTTTGTCATATATGATCGTCAAATATCACGTCCTCAAGTATGGATAGTAATTCACCAGTCACCCTGTATATATATGTAGTTATTTTTAAAATTCTTATAATACCAAACTAGTCTCTACTTAATAGCAATAATAAATATACAATTTTATTAGTCTTATTATACGAGATTCAACTTATCAGTATCTTCAAGACAAGTTTGCACTATAAAACTATCTACATATAAACGATGCAGTGCTGCAGTGTGCATTGACCTTAACACTGGGTCATTACCCACTTAGATATTACGCTACCAAGTGCAAAATGTGTGCCATACGATTTAATTTCGCTTTTTAACAACCGTTCCAAGGGCAAGTAATATATATATAATTTGTGCTAGTTATATTTCATCTTACTCATCATAAAATAATAATAATTATCCATAGAAAATATAATATTATAAAGATTAATAATATAAAAAAATGGAGACAATAATATCTCATAAATATTTTAAATGACATACTAAGTCGTTTGAATGAACATAATAATAAAAAAGACATTTATTAAATTTAAAAAGTATGTTGGTAGTGTAATAATGGAAATTACATCTCCTTGATCATTGATGTGACTAGCGTTCGTTGTAAGAAAAAGTGTTTAAGAAGTAATTAAAAGGACTAATTTATATAGGTACGATCATTTTGTATAGCGGTTATAGTTTTTATACTTATATTATTATTATTATTATTTGAACTATATTATATTGCATTGTCATTATGCATATATGTACATAATAGACGAATTTATTATACACTGATAGGGAATGGATGGTACTGAACAATAAATGCTTGCCTAGTTCCAATTCCTTAATTGGTAATTCATCAGTTTAACCAATTGATTCTCAATAACTTTGGCATTGACAATTCTGGTAACACAAATGTTATACGAAGAAGGTAGAACTAAGAACATTGTATAACAATGTTTTTATGAAATATGTTATAGTTTGTCATTTACTTAGTTTCAATATTGAATGTATTTACCTAAATATAGGTATTTATTATATTGTAACCTGTTTGTTTATTATTTTAGCCTTTGTATTATTGGTTTAGAAGAAACAAGAAGCCATATAAAGGAATAAAGGCCGTTTAATGGATTTTAATTTTTTTTCGTAAATAGTAATTATTAACTCACCTCGGGTATGTTCTTTCTCGTAGGATCTAAGTGCATTCCCCCAACTTCGATAATTCCTGGTACAAGTGGTTTTACACCATTCAAAGCATGGAAAGTATTAACGAACATTAATGTTATTTTTCGTGATAATATATCCAGATCTGGTATTTTAGTTCTAAAATGTTTTTCTATGAGTGCTTGTTCTTTTAATTGTATTGCGTAACGGAACCATATCTTGTGATAGGCGTTGAGGAACGTGTTTTCAATTCGCTCCATTAGATTCATTGTCGGGGTAAAGGTTGAACTTAATATTGGCACGTAAGAGGGGTTATCTGTTACTCCGATACGGTCCGATGACCATGGCATCATAGAACTTGATAGTAATGCAATTACTGGAGCCTTTATATCGTATATATGCAACAAACCCATCATGCAATCACTGTTGAAACTCTCAACCAGCACTAAATCGTAATCCTTCTGCATAGCTTCCTTTAAAGGAACCCAATCTACAGCCTTACTGCAAACATCTAACGCCAGTCCCGCCAAGGGTTGGAACTCAGACAATTGGTGGATTACTCTACCAATTTTTGGTATTTTTGTCCAAAAACTAAGATTCTCATACCATCCTAGATTTATAGTTTCCACACCTAAAGCCGCGATCCCCTCAAGACTTACGTCAGTGTAATTTGCGATTGATTTTTTTAAGGGGAAGAACGACACTACAGTGACTTGGTGTCCTCTTTCAGCTAGTTTCTTTAATAGCGGCTCGAAGACCATTTGGTGGCTCTTGCCTGTGTGCGGGAAGAGTCCAAGAATCCGTCCCCCTTGGACGGAGGAGAGAGCGATTATCGCGGCGAAATAAATAAACGCTCGCATCGTACGCCCTATTCCCGGCTCGCACTACGGAACACTGCTCTAAACGTGTGAATCAAACTGGTTGGTTATTTTCAGACTGACTGCGTCACGTTACGTGTTTAATATATTGTAAATATAATTTGCATGGTTTTTCAGTACGGATAATAAATGTGTTATATTTCTTTTACTTATTTTTTTTATATAAAAACAACTGCATTAATGGTGTAACAGACAGGCACGTGTCGTTTGATTGTAATCAGTGTTGAAATTTATCGTGTTGAGTAAAACATTTTTATTAAGTAATAGGTAAATGTGACAGAAAAACTTTTATATAAAATAAAAATTAAGTTTGCGAAGAAAGCCTTATTTCGTTTAATTATTTTAACATATTCAATCAAAGATATAAAATGTATATGTATACCTACTTATATATGTACATACATATTAAATATATAGATATATTACACACAGAATTTTTATATACGAATGTGTATAAAATACTTTATTGTCTAGACTCTAGATAGCGTAATTTATTCACGATTATTATTCACATTAAGTTAAAAATTGAATGCTGATAAAAAAAACCGTATTACGTCTCTGTCCTCATAACTCTCTTGTTCTTTATTGATGACACTTAATAAAGACATATCTTTATTATTAACATATTAAAAACATAAAAATATATGTTAAAGAACAATAATACTAATATTATTCGAAGTTTTTTAACTTATTGCGTACTAATGTTCCGTTAAGATGATCATACAATATTTAAGACCATGGTTTTGTCAAGCAGTCAGTTCTGACAAAAAAGGAAAACTTCAATACTTTAATTTTATATTCATGCACTTATACAATATTTTATTAGCTAATATACTTTTTGAGCATAGACGAAAGCATTATTCTTAATTCTGTAATATATCTACAAAATTGTAAATTCACATCAAATATGCTACTGATCAGCTCAACCAATATTTTAGAAACTTGATGTTAGCGTAGTTATGCGACTTTGTCAATAATCGTTATTATTTAAATACTGATAAAAAGAAATGATTTTTTCAACATAAAATTAGTCAGTCCAGCCGCTATAGGGATTAGCCGGAAAAACAGAGTCAGACAAAAAAGGTTGAATATTTTTTTTTGGTACATGATAATGTGTATACATTTACAATTTACATATATTAAAAATCAATTAGTTTAATATTACAGACGCTCCAATTCTATTAATTAGTTTAGATTACACAGCACATTTGTGATAAATATTATGAAGGTCTTTTCAAAATGTCTAATATCTCAATTAACATAAATGAAAAATTCTATTGTTTTCTTTTCACATCTTTCGTTTAAACATTTGTGTCACTTTTCTTGGTAAACTAAATTTGTTTTGATTGTGTATTTAAGCGAAATGTAATCTTGAGATGATTAATTAGTTTTCATCTAATAATGAACATTAAGGTTGAAATCGTTTCTGAGCGGATATATCATTTTCTCTACATATTTAACAATAACAAGACAATATTAAGAGAACCCGACTAAATGCGTTATTATGTAGAAAACATTAAATTACACTTAGAAAAATAGTAATCATTTAATGAATACATAGGTTCACACCTATGTTTTATTTTCACACAGAGTAATTTCAATTGATCTTACCATCTTACCTTACCATGTTACCTAAAAAAGAGCCGTTTCAAAATATATATTCTAATTTGCCTACAGCTGACTTTGCATACAGTACAGATAAAAAAGAAATTCGTGTTTTCATTTCAAAATCGATTTTAATCTAATCGATTTACTAATTGACTTATTAACTAAAGATTAAGCAATTAATTTGTTAAAACGATTAGCAATGATTGTGTTGTTGAAAGCAATTACAGATTCTTTAATAATATTTATTCTTAACCCGCTTAAGACTTGATAGATGTAATATCTTACTATATATAAAAGTGATGAAAATGACAATAATTAACTGTTCTATATTTTATTTAAATAATTTTCCTAATAGAGCAAAACGAATGAAGATAAAAAATACACGTCAATTTGACCTTAATACTGTTACAAATAAATAGCGTGTGTACCGTTATGCAACATTGAAATTGAAGCTCAATAACGTGTAACGGAATTCTTGATTCACCTTATCAAGTGACCGATTATTTATTGTTTTTTCATTCGCGTACCATATATAGCTTAGAACTTAGATCAATCATTGAATTTCTTTTTTAATCCTGGAATCCAGCCAAACAAGGGTAGAGGTTACACTAATTATGGAATGAAACACTAGAAATTATAGAGGATACTTAAGTATGTTTGGTAAATAGTTTAATAGGTTAGCGATAAGCTTTTATATCATATCAACTGATTACGTTGAGAAGACCAAAGATAATGATAATCAAGGTAAAGTAAACTGAAGTATCATTATAGGTGTATACTCTGCATATGACTAGAAATAAAAATATAATTAACTAGCTTTCCGCCCGCGTGGAGTTCGTTTATATCGCGTTTCCAAGAGTACCTTTCAAAAGTCTGGGATAAAAAAATCCTATGTTCTTTTTCAAGGTCAACTCTATGTCTGTACCAAATTTCATTAAAATCAGTTCAGTGGTTTAGGCGTGAAAGCGTAACAGACAGACAAACAGAGTTACTTTCGCATTTACAATATTAGTAGGAAGTATTTTTTTAGAAAATTAGATAGTTTTGATTTATAATTTATTTACGCCTTTAACAAACTTTTTACTGCTTTGTTGGATATATATTTTATTTGATTATAACGTATTTTCATACACATCTAGAACCATTACTTATGAAACAACGGAGCAGAAAATCTAGAATCTTTATTGATTCTCGAGGAAAATTATTCCGCTCAAATCAGCTCAAATAATGTGTGTTATTGAATAGATTAATTCAGTTTCTCTGCTAATATAAGCCCACAAGGAAATATCAAACACTAAAAATTAATATACAGATTGTAAATACCTTATAATCTACTTTTTGTTGTCCAAAATAAAAAATCATTTTCTTATTTTTACTTAAATATTTATGATTTTAAACTTATGTTTTTGCTTTAGATTCTAATTAATTCAGCAGGAAAATAAAAGTAAAAATTAGAATAAAAAAATATAGCAAAATGATATATTGACGTAATAAATAATGATATCTAAGATTTTCGTTACTATTCATTTAAATGAATCCAAATTGTCCAGATATTGTTGTGTTAAGTGTAAATAGGTGATCCACCAAACATACTTTGATTCTATGAAATGCTGAGAAGTTTTGTCTCATATATGTAAATTATATTAATTCTTAAAACTATATAAAATCTTTGTCCAGATATCATATTATAATGTTAGAATTTGCAAATATCAATATAAAAATTATAAAGAACTGAATATTATGAAACTGAATAAAGAAATAAATAAGAGACAATTAAAAGTTGAGAATTTATTATTAAAATATTCCACAACATACTATGTCTAAGCGACAACAAATATTTGTTCAACACACAACATACGGATGATTCTCTACTATAAATAGCAAAAATCTTTTCATTTAGCTCACAAGTATGATTCTTATAAATCACACACATATAAACTTTGAATCTTTTCTTACATCTTCGGTAAAGACTTCAGCCAAAGTTATGGTCTATGGAATCTAATAAATAATGTTCTGTTATGTTCATAATTTATCTGCTAGACTGCAATCAGCACCACAATCATTCTGAAAATACAAAGATTGATAATTTTATATTACAATATTTGACTAAGATATCAATTTATGTGATAGCAACTGATAAAATATCTCAAAACTTATACTATACTCATTACAGTGTAAGTGTTTAATATATTCTTCCAGAGTAATACATAGTAATATTATGTACTATGGAAGCATTGAAAGCTGTAGAAATGGTATTTCAGTATGTTTTAATGTTTAATATTTTCTTCTACCAGGCAATTTCCCAGCTTTAGTCAGGGTTTGCCTTATATGTTGTGAATAGTTTTGGCTAATGCTTTTAACCACCGGCCGCCTGCCTGACATCAACCGTCTTTGGGAATGCATTAATCAGTGATGTCTAAATACTCTTAGAAAGTACATATGACTCGGAAAGGTCACATTTTTATTTGACAGGGCCAGGGTCAAACCTGTACCCTCGTGTATGAAAGGCCGGCCTTTTAATTGCTAGGCCACCACTGACTTTGTTTTAATGTTTAATATACCATAATTATACTATCATTAACACAATATGTTGTTATATTTAGAATACATACCCATATAGATACAGGAAAAATGATAGCAGATAAAATGCTAATTTTATCCAGCCTTCTCTCTGACACACTGTTAGGACGTCAGCATTCATTATACTTGTAGGGTCATACAATCCTGGACCAGACATGACTGGTCTTGTGCGATATCTGGAACAATACAATATTTGATCAAATCTTCTAATAACAACAATTATATTACAAATTGGTTTTATTAATGATGTTAGTTTATTGTTTTTTCCATCACAAAGGCTGATCTAAGATGATGAATTGTCAATTAAGTAAATTATGACTCTGATGAGTAAGAATTCGTAAGATAACCTATATTACCTGTGAATATGATACAGGATCAATGGAACGTTTATAAGTAATGAAAACCATTCTCCCGAAATCAGGAATAGAAGATTTATCAGTAAATGCAGTAAATACTCCGGCAGCACCAACTGTAATTTATATAATAAACAATTATTGGCAAGTCACCGCCTGATGCTAATAAGTTAAAATACTAACAGGATTGAGACTGTTGCACTGATCAATTGGATTCTTATAATCCGTCTTTAATTCATCAAACGCTATGACATGGAATATACTGAAAAATATTAAAAAGGCGTCTACAATTAATGCTATAATATAAGAAAAGGCTGGAAAGCTAAACGCCATTTTGACAAAATAGAGTTTGACAATTTAAGTCATTGCTATCAGAATTCAGAAGTCATCTAAGAAATTTTTACTTGCATAGAAATAATATTAAGATCATATACATAATATTAAGAATTCTTTATATTTGTAAAGTTTGAATTTTAAGTTGAATTTACAACTAACTTAGGTGATTAAAAATGCATGATACACATATTTAAAAAGTTGAAATTTAAGAATTTTAATTTTAATCGTTGTTCGAAATTATATTTACCAACTTGTCTTCTTTATGAATCATTATTTGTTTATATTCCTTTTATTTGAAAAGTTTACGCCATTATTTATACAAGTTATTATTGTAATGTCATATCATGTCTTCGTGATTATCAATTCTATGAAATATTTTCGTAATCTGTTGTATTTTGGTTATTTTGACAAATGACAATTCACCAACTCAGTTGGTATTTGTGATATAAATCGACCAAATTAAAAAGAAGAGATGTCTCTGAGAAGTTGAACATGTTTTAAGGATATTTAAAATTTTAAGTCTAAAAAAGTATTGATTTGTGATACCTGGATAAAAGAAAATATATTATATGAATATTGTTAATATAAGCTTAGGATACTCCCGGAGACCATTTATTGTATAATAATCATGAAACCTTTATGGGTAGTATTATTAAGTGTAATAGGAGTTTTAAGTATTGAACATGATCTAAAAGGTTTTGACGACAGTATATTATTTCGTATAAATTTCGATTATCCCTCGGGGGAGAATAATATAGTGATTGATGAAGAAAAATTTAAAGTAAGTTTGGCATAATTTCAGTAGTGATAATGTTATAAATTTTGTATTTAGGAATTAAGTGTTTTCTATCTATCAGCTGTAATAAGATAGTGATACAAGTTTTCTTTTAAATTACAGAATAAAGATGTTGTTAAAGTTGTGACATCACACAAGGAGAGATATGATTGTTATTTACCGGAACTACAGGAGAAAGAATCCACTGGAATACAGGATTATGACGGCCCATCACCCATAAACCTTATGAAACCTTTGTTCAGCCAAAAAATTTGTTCATACCGGCTTGAAAGTTATTGGAGCTACGAAGTGTGCCATGGACGGTATATTAGACAATATCATGAAGAGAGAGAAGGTACCACATTAAAAATAAAGTTATAAACTTTTAAAAATAATTAAGAAGTAGGTTCGAACTTAGTAAGAGGAAATGACGGTCATTCTATTGTCATAATTACTATTACAGTAAAGTTATTAATATTAGATTAAATTTTATACATAAATTAGAAAAAAATATAAATTATTGAAATAAACACTTTTGTTATAATAAAGAAATAATTGCATATAGATTGTAGTGCTAAATATTAAACTTATGTATGTAGGTAAGGTATTTAAACTACCTAAATGTACTTATATGTAGATCAGTGGTTCTCAAACTTATTTTTTCTATTGCTTGCTTTAAGAATAAAATATTTTTTAACATCCCTATTTATTTATCTTCTAAAGCACCACTATAACTTGTCCTAGCTAAATAAAATTACAAATCCCACCCAGAATTCTATACCATGCCCCCTTTCTCTATCTTGGTTTCTTACCACCACTTTTAGGCCTGTAATGCTTTCAAAAGGCATTATATCGTTTAATGTATCTATCCAATATTATATAGTAATTTTATTAATGTATTATAACAAATTTTTTTTGACAATTTCAAGGGAAGCAGATCAAGACACAAGAATATTTCCTCGGTCACTGGAGTGCAGAGAAACAAACAAAACTTGAAGAGGAATTAAAAGCTGCTCAGGAAAGCAAATCAAGTCTTAAAACTACTAAGGTCGAGGGATTGAACCTGCCTTATATAGAACTAAAGATGGATGATGGTAATGTACTTATATTAATAGTATAAATAAATTTGTTTGTACCAATGTTTGTTACTTGTTTAAGAAAACTGTATTGAACCAATTTGAATGAAAGTTTACTGTAATATAGCTCATATATCAGAATAATATATAGAGTGCAATTTATCATGTTGTTAGTAAGGTTTATAGAATATTTCAGCTAAATACTCATTTTGAGCTATACATGGCGCTGCTAGCTATATAGCATGTTTATTTAAGGCATATTTTTTAGATATTAATTATACATGATGTTGTTAAATACTAAAACTGATTTATTTCAAAACTAATAAGAAAATTACTATACTTATGTAAATTGGTCACTTGATATTGTTATATGTTTTTATGGTTGAAGAATTATAATTATTAAACTCATATTTTCAGGCACTGTATGTGATCTCAGCGGCAAGCCTCGTCTTACAAGGGTGTTATATGTTTGCTTCAGTCACGGCAAGCATGAGGTGTATTCATTCAAAGAGATAGCCACATGTGAATACGAAATGATAATATTATCACCGTTACTGTGTGAACACCCTCTATACAAGCCAAAGGATGTTGGAAAAAATGATATTGATTGCATTCCAAGGGACGGTGCCCCTATAAGGCCCAGAAATATGTTGAAAAATGAGATTGAGAGAGTGAAATTCCAACATCAGACACTGAAATTACTTAGTGAGGTGAGTATTTTGTTCTCCTTTGTTTTATATGTCAATGATTAGTTTTGTTTTTTTTTGTTATTGAATTTGATTTGTTTTTATGTAACTTTTGTTTTATTTTACATATAGTTTAGTTGCTTTATTAACATTTGTTGGCATGTTCAGGATAAAGAAGCTAGGGATGTAGTTGCTGTGTTGAAAGTTGAAAAGATTGATAAGGTAATGATTTTGTTGCATACTTTTTATATTTGTTAGGTTGAATATTATATAGCCTTTATAGTTATGTTACTTATGCTTATTTGTAGCTTTTCTTGTGTACATATAATTTTACTACAATTTTTTTTTCTGTTAATACATATTCTGTTATTATTGATAAATTGTGGAAAGTGATGAATAAAAAATATGTAAGTATTATTAAAATTAGGTACTTGATATTTAAAACCATGTAGCATCTTGCAAGTATTGTGATTAATATCAATGATCATAATGTAAATGTATAAATTTTATATATTTATGTGATTATTATTCAATTGAAAAGCACTAAATTATTTTTGAAATAAATTTCTAAAATTATGGCATAATTCCTGATTTTGGAAGTAGCATACTGTCATAAATGGATATGACGTAAGTCATAGACAAGCCTTTTTATTTTCATAGTCATAACTCCACAACAGATTAAAAATAAATAATTTTATAATGTCAGTTATAAATGTTTTATAATCTGTGGTAAAATTGACGTTTATAATTTAACAGGATGGTGAAACTCACCTGAAATTCGAGCTTCATCCTTTGGAAGATCCGATTACTGAAAAAGTTCCTCTCATTGAAGCGCCAAAGACCGTTAGAGATGAAGCAGCAATAAAAGCTTTCTTGAACGGAGAGACGTGTTTGAATGGAGTAAGTTAAAACACCTGAATTTTCCTAACTTTTTTTTACGCCATATAAACATTTGTAAAGTACTTCCTAATAGACTTGGATATTCAGAACTAACTAACATCAGTTCCTTCCTAGAACGTACGTCGAAAGTAGGTTCTTTGCAAATTTGGTTAGGTTGAGAGAGGAGCTTGGACAGTGGTGAGCGTTTAACGCGTTGGATAAGGGTTCTTTAAACCTAGTCGCAAGTCCCAGGCACTGTTGAAGCTCCTCTATCTACAACGATGGTGAATACATGGAATGCTGAGAGGTTGCGTCTCTATACCATGGAACTATAGTAAATAGTGAAGGCCACACGCCTTATGTATTGCCGTAAAGTGATATACAGTGCACTTTATATTTTGACCTGATTTCCAACTGTAGAAGGCTGAAGGTTAGTCAGTGGTTAGTCAGTATGAGGGCGTGGGTTCGATCCTGGCAAGTACCAATGTGATTTTTCCGTGTCATATGTACTTTCTAAGAGTATTTAGACATCACTGATTAATGCATTCCTAAAAAAAAGAGGGTTGATGTCAGGCAGTCGGCCGGTCGTAAAAACAATTAGCCAAAACTATTCACAACATGTATGACAGACCTTGGCTAAAGCTGGGAAATTGCCGGGTAGAAGAAGAAGGCTGAAGGTTAATAATAAAAAAATAACGTAACGAAAATGATTCGTACATGAAAGTTCGACTTCGGAAAATTTATATTTTGATATACAAATATGGTTGTAATATCTATTCTTCCTATAATACCTATCTAACGAAGTCCAAGATTCAATTTGGATCGAATTCTACAACTATATGGACGTACATATTTTTTTTATTAAATACGATTATTAAGTTAATTTTATTTATATATTTTTTAACTATCAGGGTACAGGTTGGTGGAAATACGAGTTCTGTTACGGCCGTCACGTGATACAGTATCACGAACATCGAGGAGGCGAACCTGAGAAACTTTCATTGGGGACCTTTGATGAGGCAACACACTTGCAATGGATCAAGGAAAACAGGAATAAGGCACCAAAACCTATTGGTTAGTTAATATACACACATACATACACACGTATATAATGAAAAATTCCTCATCTGATTTACATTGGCACGTTAGCTCAGTTGATAAAGTCATTGTAACGATAAAGAACAGGTTGTAGATTTAAATTACATTACATTACTATTACTATTGAATTGTGATTAGTTATATGATAAATAATTTTCCAGACGAACGCACATCCGTTTCCCATTTCTACTCCGGTGGCGACATCTGTCAGAAGAGTGGCAAACGGAGGCAGACTGAAGTAAAGCTGAAATGTCTCCAGAATTCATCGAGTCCGGCCCAAGTGTCGCTCTATTTGCTCGAACCTAGGACCTGCCAGTATATATTAGGCGTGGAGTCACCATTGATATGCGATATACTACCGATGGCTGATGAAAATGGTTTGATCAAATACACACAGCCAGCTATTGAAACCCCCAGTAAGGTGGTCATTAAAGAAGAGGAAGATGACGTCATCAAACTAAAGGAACTAAACAAATTCGGTCTAGATTGATTAATGTGAATATTTTTATTTTGAATTATTTTATTTAATTTTTTTTTGTAAATAAAATTTAAGTGTTTATTTTCTTTTATTATGTATATATCTGGTTTTTGTTGGTAGTGAGATATTTTATTTTATAGGTTTTTTTTTGTATATCTATCGCATGTCGCATTACATCGTTGGTGAGAAAGACTGAACAGTTAAGCCTTAACTGGCGTAATTCATTATTAGTTTTCATTTTCAAACTGAAAACAGACTGTGAAGTTAATTTTTTTATTAATTCTATGGTTTCATTCGCATTGTGGAATATTTTGCCAATGTCAACACTTATAGGAATGTGCAGTGAACCGAATGCCAGTTATCGATAAACGGTTAATAACTACGCACGTGCTGACTATAAGTAATCGTTCATCACTTCTATGATTGTGATTGGTCGGCTTACTCTTTAATTGCACTGTTTTTTTAATTATCGATAACCTGTCTTTTTTATTACGCAATCACTAGACCTCTCCATAAGACCCATAAGTGCGAGCGAGATAGATATAGAAAAATGATTTATGGCCCGACAACTCAGTTGTTAACGGCCGTATTAATTGAAAACCTGTGGATAATATAAATTATTGCGTATGTATTTATTATTTTTATGCTGTATGTACGTTATATGGGCAAATAATATAATTTATCATCTGTCCACTATTGATTTCCAATATCTTTACAATTTTTCAAATAATAATTAGTATTCCAAGACACTAAAGTGAATTTTTGAAGTACAACCTCTACGCGCGCTTGACTTGGGAGTAAGCTGGTGAATGCATGACGAAAGCTTTACGAAAAAGAAATTCTACTTCAGTCTTGTGGTCTAAAGCACACTGGTTATTTTTTTTTGCTATTATTCTTATTATATATTTAGAATAAATAATTCAGGAAAACAAGAAAATTTTTAAGCGAATTTCGCACTAGCAGCGAAACGTTTTGTAATCAAAGAGTAATCGGAGTATGCAAGATATCTTGTACATATAATAAACGGACTGTGTATTAATACTAGAAAATTATTAAGTGATTTGTTTAAAGTTTGTAATAACGTATAAAATACTTGATATATTTATAATTATAAAGAGGACTACATTAGAAAGTAAACTACATATATGATATTCCAACTTTAGAAAGGGGAAGGTATAATTTTAGTTTTGTATTTAAATGTATATACTTATATATCTTACGTACTCGTACATGATATCTAAATTATTATTACAGGATTCCTATATGGATGTATCTTTTTAAATCCTTATATCCGTATACGGGTGACGAGATTTAATATTAAAACTATAGATAAGTATTTGTACGATTTGACAGCTGATTATGATTGATGCTTTGCGTGACAGAAAATTATTATTTTGTTTTGAATGTCTATAGAAATTCTTTAAAATTTGAACCAAAAAAAAATACAGAAAAAACTACCGGATGATGATAGCTATAAATATAGTATCGTAAATCGTAATACTACTTAGAAATATTAATTCATAATAGTTTTAATACAATATTTAACAGCCGAATGCATTCAGTGTATAATCTGTATAGAATTTCGCACACCTGATATTCGATAGTTGTTAGCGCTTTAAAATATGTCCTTAATCAAGTATATAAAACTAGTTGATAAATTCATTAAATATTGTAATCGTTTCTCAAAAAATTCTAGAATCGAATAAAAGTTGAAAAATAATTTTTGTCTTATAAAAATAGTGATTATGGTATTAATTTTAGTCAAAATCTAATTACTAGTAACCGGTATATAGGCCATAAACAATAACTGTCATAGAGATAAGAACGTCTAGCTTTATGCTACTGTTCGAGATGTTTTCATGTTTTTACTGTATTTAGAGAATAAAATTGAGCCCTTTTCAAACAAAATTTGTTTCATTTAACCAAAAACAAACAAACTACATACCCCTCATACACTTTTGACATCCTTTAAATAAAGTCTGAATTAAAGTCTTATTGATGAAGATTAGATTACGTTAAAGATAAAAACATAGGTTTAAAACTGTTCATGATTAATGGGAGGTATCTACAAATAGATTTTTTAAAATAAATAAGACTAATATGTATATTGTTTTTTTATTTTATTTTATGCCATCTCTTCATTGGCACTGGAATTGGCATTTTTGATTTTACCAATCTCATTTGGTCTATTTAACTTTGTTTGATGTTTGTTTGTCCATTTGAAAACATTTAGTTGGCTACATTCCACAAGTATGTTTTTAAATTTAATCAATGTTACTATAATTAGGTATAGAAAATATTAGTTATATATTCCAGAAAGACAATTTGATATTCCTTAAAGAAAGAAACTCAATTGCAATATATCGAAATAAGATTAAGTTTGATACAATTGGAATATAGTGGAATTTCTTTTTTTTTATTTCATATACAATAATCCTTTGAATTGCTTCAAAATGTACATCAGACATACGAAAGTACATGAAAAATCGGTCTTCATCATTTTCCAGTTGCTTTACAGCTAATGTATGGTATTTCCCAACCCTTCCTCTTTTTTTCTTTATCTCGTTAACCCCATATAATTGGAAAACAATATAATAGTACAGCATCTCGAGAAATGTCATATGAATCTATCTTCAAACTGTTGTTTACGAAGGACAAGTGTGCACGCGACCTCTCCATGTTACATAGTGTATGTTGCGTACGTGGGCTCAGTGTGTTTCTACCTTAAATAAAAGTAACCTTAAGGCATTATTAAATAAAGAAATGAAGAGAATTTGAACGAGAAAAATATGAAATGATGAAAAACGATTAAAAGAATGACTAGATATGCATATCATAAAATTTTGATTTAGATATTAATATTTATAGTTAATAGTCATGTTATAATATACAAGTTAACTAGCTTTTCGCCCGCAGCTTCGGCATCGTGGAGTTCGGTTATATCGCTTTTCCAAGAGAACCTTTCTTTTGAAAGACTTTTGTCTGGGATAAAAACTATTCTATGCTCTTTCTCAAGGTCTACTCTATCTTTGTACCAAATTTCATTAAAATTAGTTCAGTGGTTTAGGAATGAAGGCTTAACAGACAAACAGACGGACAGACAGACAGACAGACAGACAGAGTTACTTTCGCATTTATAATATTAGTAGGGATTCGATGTATCACAATTTATAGTCAAGAAGCTTCTTATTAGTCAAGCTGAGGCTCTGAAATTGTATGGCACGATCACTTTTTACATTAGATATTACAATGGGGGTTCTAATCAAAAAATATTTACAAATTTATGCATGGCTTATTAGTACTGTCAAAATATTACTAAAAATGGGTAACGACCGTATCTTATTTTAAATTAGATTAGTTGGAATTTCAAATGGAGAAATTCATTCTTTGAAAATAAGTTGATCATATAGGAAAATATGTGAAATAAGTGTATGTAAACAAATTCTTACAAAGTATTTAGGACTTAGTGTTTACGAGGTACGTGGTTTAAACAATACTTGCCTCTTAAAAATGTTTTAAATATTAAATATATATGTGTTATAATTTTTAAGATATTTGATCACCGAGAAAATGAAACATTTCATTTTAATATATTTATTGACATCGTAAATTATTTTTTGATGAGGCTGCTTATATATTTTTGAATTACGATAATTTGGAAAGAATTATTGTTGACATTGAAATAATTAAATCCAAGTACTGCTTATTAATTTGTCCACGAATTTTGGGATTGGGTTAAGATATACGAAACATATTTACATACAAAATATTGTTACAAGTGGCGCCATCTGTGCCGTACTAAGTATAATATACTGTAATTCTTAGAGTTATTTTTATAACTGTTTATAAATTATAATCTATATATATATAAAAGAAAGTCGTGTTAGTGACTGCACTTATAACCCAAGAATGGCTGAACCGATTCAGCTGAAAATTGGCAGGGAGGTAGTTTAGAACCAGGAAATTGCAATAGGATACTATTTATCCCGTTCGACAGCATTCCCGTGGGACTTGACATGAAACGTCAGTCACTATAAAACGTGGAATAACACAATTGACAGCTATGCAATTGACGTATAATGACAGATATGTAATGACGTATGGATGACAATTAGATATTTGTAAGAAATCTACTATATAAAAATAAAAATATTTAGGTAATGTGTTTGTTGTTTGAACTCTTAAAACCATTTAGTATTTGCGGGATAAATTTAGAAAATCATTGTTTTTCACATGGGCGTTATATTTTGCGTGTTCACGAGTTTGGAAACCATACGCTTAATTTGTGTTAAAGTTAGACCAAAAAACAAAAAATGTGGTTTACAAACGAGCACTTCAATGAAACGGATAATTTGCGGACACGTATAACGCTTCGATTCGGTATCTACTTTGGATTCACTTTCATTTACTTAGAGAAGTTCAACTAAATAACACTTTATTTTTGTAATCTAAATGAATTCATTACTGTTCTGAAATGAAATAAAAATGTTCCTTTTGAAATATGAAACAAAAAATTGTTCATCTTTTAATCACCAAACGAAATGTTATATAAAAGCCTTCTGGTGGCGAAACGGAGTTCGCCAGGTTTACTAGTTAATAATAAATTTATGTATCTGTAGATATTGCCGGTATAAGATTGTGGGAAGTTGATACTAAATTATGGTAAAAATATATATAGCTATTAATTGTATTGAAATCAATATTTGCAATAATTATTTGTAATATTGAACCTAAGATCTACTTTATTGTGATATGCACGTGTGGGAAGTACAAGGAATTTTTGCAACTAGCTAGTCTATGATTACTTATGATTACTTTGATAACTGAAGAATTATAGATTAAAAAAATAAATGCCTAAAGAATTCGTAAAGGTCAATAAATACACCCCACGTATATATACACTTTCCTGGTTACATTATTAGTAAGATATTTTTATTACATCCAACACATTTTAAAACTATGAATCGAAATCACATTAAATAAAAAAGTAGTTTATTCAGTAGTGTTTTTTATTGAATTTCGGGAAAATATTAGGTATACTTAGACTAAATTGAGGTAAAATAAGACGACACTTTTTAACTTGACATTTATTTACATTTATATCAACAAAACGGGTGTTGTATAAAACAGTTCTTTATAATTATTTATACCAATTGTATATCTACGAAATACGGTGCCTCGAAACAGTGTAAAAATAATTTTGCGGTTGTAGGATATGCGGTTAGGGACCGTGACTCCGCCATCTTTTAATTTAGAGGTGTTGCAAGCTTAAAACATACATAATAAAAAAAAAGGAATAAAAATCATAGATCATTACAATATATGCGAATAACGAGCGGTGCGGTTTTATGAAAACAATGTTCAGTTCATAATTATTTACATAGAATTTAAATTATTCATAATATCAGCTACTTGCTTGTTTGACGTCATACATATTTATAACAATTTTATGATCGATCTAACTTGGTCGCAACACCGCTTGTAACTCGAAACAATTATTAATACAATTCGTTCAATACATATTTTTGTTATAAGCTCTTCAATTTTTAAACTAATATAAAATAGATTAATCAAAAAGTAGCGGCAATCTAGCAACGATTTAAACATACTACAAAAAAATTAGATTAATTTCCTAGAAAGAAAAATCTTATTTAAAACTGTATAGATGTAGCAACAGTTGTAAATAAGTTATCGCTACATTTGCTACATTTTTCGATAATGCAAATGTTTAAATTAAAATATTAAGCTTTATTCATTTTAGCGTCAAGTGTGGAGTTTTTTTAGTCTGTTATAGGGGGACATCATCTGTTATCTGTACAATAGTTTGACATATGTCACAACAATAATGAGGTCTCGTATTCGATTCGCCTAGTAAGTATAAGTAGGTAAAAATCCACTTATCCAATATATTTTTATATTATTTTGATCACACTTACTTAAGAGTGGTCGTGTCTAGGATTGAACATGGAAAAAAAACAATCAAATTGATATTAATATCGTTTGAAAAAAAAAATGCTCTAGTCGCGTCATACAATCATGATTGTTTTATTTCGTTTTTTATAGAAATAAATAAACTAGTGAGGTTAAGATAAATTATTATAATATAAGGAATCGTTCCAAACGAAATATTTCAACAAACTCACAATACAATTACTTCGCGGGATATAATTATAAAATAGTTTTATGGAACTTATTCAGTCTAGATATATCTTCTTTTGAACCTTGACTAAATAATTACGCTACGATAAGACCGCCTTCGAAATTTCTCTTTACAAATAACACTCAAGTAATTTGTATAAAGTGAACTTAGGTGTTTTAAATAACTAAAATAAAATAATAATATATAATTTTTGTTAAATTAACTCATTGGCACTGTAACTTAATTCTTGGGTAACGTTGTGTTATTTATATATATTTATTGAATAGAAGTTGAGCGATAGAAAATAGCTTACTAAGAAACGTTTATACTCAAAGAATTTCAATATTTTGTTTGAAAAATTTATAAGAAAAATTATTTCAAATAATTTCTACTAGTTTACAGTGAAATTAAAATTAATAGATAATTAAAAATATTGCGTAGTCTTACGATTCGAATAAGGAAGAGAAATAACAAGAAGAATACAGTGGTACAGTGCTTTAAAAAATACACGATAAATGTCGAACTTACACAAAAACTTATTCTATATTTAAATACTTAAATCTAACAAAATTTTTCTTCTGACTAAACGGTTCAAAGTTCGATGTTCAATAAACATAAGTATAAGTAAACAAGTTTGTGGCTTGATCCGGCAAAAACTTTCTAGAATCATAGACAATGTTCAATTTTGACATATTTCATATATATACATTTTTTATTGAGAACGAAAGATTTACGTTATTTTAACAAAAAAAAAATTGCTTTTTGGTAAGTTTAAGCTATATTTTTACAGCTTTTATGTAAAAAACATTAAGTACAATATTGAAAATATGTTAATGATATAAATACATTGATCACATTGAGATCATTATATATTCTAACATATTAGAATTTAAACAGACTTTATTATGGACACAGATTGGTAACACAGTAATATTACATTAAACCATTGTTCGTTTGAGAAAAAAAAAAACAAAAATAATTTTATTTAATCAATACTCTTTAAAAATGTCACAGGTGACATTTGTATGACAGATGCGTTAAAAACAAAACATAGATAAATAATATCTGACAGCTCTTTGGCGGTTTGAATAGCGACTCGAACGCATTTAACTTACACTTAAAAAATGACTACAACTTATTATAACGAAAAGTGATAATATTGAATTAATAATTATAAAAGAATTTGGGGAATACTTTGGAAACGATAAAATCCTTTGACACAAACCTTAATCTTACGCTTATTAGATAACAACTGTGCACGTGGACTCGATCCGAGCGAACCTTAAAACTATCACCGACATCATCATCATCACCACCAGTTCATGTGCACCGGATACATCACAACAAACGTTCAAAAATAGACAACCTTCATAGTTTGTTTTTTTTTATTCATTAAATCATCAAATCTTTTCATTCACTAGGAACCTGGAATAGATCTAGTACGGTCTAGAAAGTTCTTTCGAACGTTTCAACTGTACCTTTAGTCTTTTCGTACCTATCTGGAAGCCGTTCATCGCTTGGATGGCGGCCTGCGCGGAGGCTGCGTTATCATATGACACGAAACCGAAGCACTTTGATAGGTTCGTCTGTTTGTCTATGAACACTTTAGCTGATATCACGTGGCCGAACGGGAGGAACGTGGACGCGAGGTCCGTGTCCGTAAACTCCTGGGGCAGGTGGTATATGAACAGGTTACCGCCCTCTGGACCTGGAATATGTAAGTATTGAATTAATATATTTATTTGTTATCAACAGCGTATACAGATTATATTTAAATTTCATGATGACTATGGCCACAAAGATTACATTATAAAGTGTTTAATATAATATATTTAATAAAGTGGATATCAAAAAGAAAGTAGGTCTATATTTAAGGAAATGAGATCTGAGACTTTTGCGAGTATTCGTTTAACTAATATTTTCGGGATACTACGCGTTATTTTATTATTTTTAATACTACATACTCCACACGTTTCGGCTACTTAGCAGCAACCGTGATCACGGGCAGACGAGATGTGATTAGTCATATCTACATATATTTAAGATAATGTACATCATATACATGATGAATGAGAACCATTAAACTTCAATTACTTTCCGCAACGTAATAAATAATTAAAACAAAACAGAAATTTCCCTAACGAACGTGGCGTTTAAGATAGAGATTTTGCTCTAAATTTGTTTTATTATTATTTTTTAGTATTATGATATTGTAAATTTGTATTATATAAAGAGTTTAAACAAACCTTCAACCTGTTTCCCCGCCGCTGCAGCCGCCGCTGATCCCAATACAGATCCAAGCGGTGCCGCCGCGAAAGCGCTGCCGAATTGCGCCGCATACGCAGACCCAAGCGGCTCAGCTGTGGACCCTGAACACATTTATAACATATAATACTAAACTTTTGTTCACGACTGTACTAAGTATATCTTAAGTAACAAAACACTATCATTATTATTCGTGTTAAGATCCAAACAATGTCTTCTTAAACTATCAAATCCTTGAAAATCGGTGAAATGCAGGCAAAGATTTAGTTCAGAATTCGATACACAGTTGACAGTATGTTCATTAGAAACATGTTACTTAAGAGTAAGTTGAAATAAATCGAGTTATTCACATTATCCGATTAGTAAGATTCCATGCACTACAAATATTAAATATACTAATGTTTCCTACATGTCTAAAACATAATATACACCTTAATAATTACGTTATAGTATCATTCCTTTAATACAAACTTTAAAATCTACTCGAGGACAATTTTACTCATTTTAGACCTAATAAAACTTTTATTAGATGCTTGAAAGAAAGAAATGGCAAAGTTTAAGACATTACAGGCTAAAATAAAGTTCCTACATTCCCAAAAGAAGAGAATTAAACTACATTAACACGACTAAAAGCTGAATGACCAGAAATAAAACCAGTAATAGCCGAGCAAAAGAATAGATATAAAAGAACCTTAAACTTCTATTTCTAGACTGTCCTTAAAAAAAGCTATTAAATTTAACTACTGACACACTAACAGAAGTCAAAACAATAGCACTATATACACTTCAATGTACTACATACATTTACAGCGACTTATGTTAAACGTGACTACCAAACAAAAGGATCATAATTATTTTTATTTCAAAACAAACGTCATGCATACAAAATAAAGAGGAGTTAATCAACTCGACTATAGTACGGTCGTATGTCGTGATTATTTATTTTTGATCCCAATTAAAGCCAATAATACAAAAGTTTAAGCGATGCGTTATTGGAAAATATTGCGACACTAATGTCTTGTGAATTAATGTAAAACAGTTTACCACAAGGAAAGGTCAAAATGATAACATTTTTTAAACACGTTTAAAATCATAATACATTTTGTCTGACACCGTTTTTGTGTCGGGACATTTGTGTTTTTAATGAAGCCTTTAAGAATTGTTTTCTTTACAAGTTGCTAACATGAGAAAAGAAAACAAAGTTTTTATGATTCAATAGTTGATTGTTCATGTATCAATAATCTATGTTTCAAATAATGCCATAAAAATATACTTATATTTACAATTCAAATTGTCCAATTCATATGAATACTGTCATTAATTTGTATGAGTTTTTTTTTGTAATGTATTTTGTTGTACGACTCCAGTACTCAGCTTACACGTAACTCGAATAATAGTAAAATGAAACACACAAACAAATAGTTATAGCGTGCACGTGTTTTTATAAATTTAAAATTTTCCGTTTGCCCATGGAACTGATATGCAACCATAGTTGAATTCACAAATAAAACTACGAAAACAAGCGGAAACCTCCGCTGAAACAATATTGGCTCAAATTTTAATATTTGTACGTACATTTTGAATGCGAAATAAAAAAGATGATTTCAACGCTGTTATTTAAAAAGTTGGAAACATTGGCGTCTGTTGCCAGTTTTAAAAATAGGTTAAGGCTACAATCACGCAAAAAGCATTTTTTTAAAATAAATCTTTACGCTGTTAAAGGATGCACACAAATTAAACCAAGCCATTAAATTACAAAACACATTTTAGACGCTATTTGAATGCAAACATGTGTTCTTTAATAGTATCATACATTAATGTATTGCTAGTTAGCGGTACCAACGAGTAATCATTCCAAAACATACAATTTCGATTTGTTTTCCGTTTACCTGTGATGTTAGTCTTCCCGAGAAGACCTGAAGTGTGAAAAAGTTTCATCGTTAATAAAGGTTTTAACTCTCAACGTAATAAATCCCAATCTGAAATAGGAAAGTTTGGGGACAAAAAAGATCATTATGGTTTTATATATTCTTTTTTTATGCGGACATCTTATGTGGCAACATTCCAATTAAGATTTGGACAGGTATGGCAATTAGGACGGAATTTATAGTACCTTAATTGTACTTGCCCGGGATGAATTTGCGAAAAGGACTGAGAGGGAACAAAAACGTCAATTAGGAGTGACATTTTAAATTTTGTATCAGACGAAATTCATGTTTGTGTTTGTTGGTAACATTTATGAGAGCCCAATTTATACGTTTCAACAATCTTTAAAAATGTACGATTTCTGGTGGCTTGAGGAAAAATATTTAACGTGATGTATGTGGTAAAATAAAGCTGAAAATATGTCTCATTTTAGATATAGTAAGGTGGATTAATAAACAAACTCATTTTTAAGAAATACTTACATAATTGCGGTGCTGCGGGTTGGGGTGCCGCTGGTTGAGCTATGGGTGCTGCTTGCGTAACCGGCTGCGTCATTGCTGCAAGTGCTGCTAAGTTCTGCACGCTTACAGGTGCCAGGAGCCCACCCAGCTGTTCACCACCAGCGCTAACACCAACACCACCGCCCAGCCCTGCGCCATTGAAACCGACATCTGGATAGTTAACACCTAAGAAATAAAGGTCAAGGATCCAAATTAAAAGGGATGAGGTAGGGATCGGATTAACATAAACAAAGGATGATCTATACGTAAATGAAAATAAAAAATGGAAATAAAACATTGCGAAGGTGAGTTTATGTGAAAAACCTTAAAGGATGAATAAAAACTGTATATAAAAATATAATGCATAAATCTTATATAGAAAAGGTCCAAAAAGACGTCCCAAATAAAATCTGGACGCTACAGTAGAGAGCACAATAAGTTCTAATTATAACTTTTTTATTATTCAATGAGCTTAAATTGAGCCATTGTATTTTCCTCCCAAATTGAAAAAAGTTAAAACATTTAAATAATTCGACAAACGTGATTTAGTGCCTTAAAAGTAATAAACAAGTATTATGAAAAGCAATTTACTATTTTAAAGTAATTAACGTTTTTGTATAATCGGCCTAAAGAAATTATTGTAATTAGGCTCCCAACTTTACATAAACGTGACCAATTCAAGCTATTTTAAATACTGACCTTGTAATAAAGTAGACCCTTGACCTTGCAGCAACTGCTGCTGAAGCCCAACCGCCTGCAGCTGTTGTAGCAGTTGCAGCTGTGTTGCAGGTGACAGCGCCGCTTCCGACGCTAGGTAAGTAGGGGCCACAGGGGTCGTTAACCCCCACAAACTCGCCTGCATCGCCTGTAGCTTCTTCTGTTCTTTCTCCTTCTGTGTATCAGCGAATTTCACTACCAACGGCGCTGAACAGCCCTCCATCGTTTGACTGTGATGTAACGTCTGTAATATAGTTAACGGCATATATTAACATAGATGGTCTTATTGAAAGTTAAATAATTTATTGAAAAATAAAAGAAATTTTATTAAATTTGATGCATAAAAATAACAATATTTATTTATCCTGATCTTTATCTACTTTTATTTCAACTAATTATAATTATCATTAATGCTATCAACAATGAGTTATAAGTTAAATAAAGTTTTTGCTATTGTATTTAAAAAAAAAATCACTTTACCAATATTAAAGCCATATCTAGCTGAAATTTTATTTAGAAATTGACAATAAGAATCTCATAGTTGTGGTCTTCTGATAAGAAGGACTGATTAAAATATATAGTTTTAGAGCCCTAACTAAAAAACTAACTTAGCTGAAAACATACGGTCTATTGAAATCCATTTAAATATAATTTCTTTGGTGACTCGAAGGTTAGTTTCGGATCATTGAAAAGAATATCTCTATTACTTGTTCCACTGTTACATTACCTTAATAGCAGCGATTGCCGCCTGTTTAGACACGAAGGTAACGAAAGCACATCCTTTACTCTGGCCTTGAGCATCTCTCAGGACGGTACACTCTTCAATCGCTCCATGGCCAGCGAAGAGCGTACGAACGTCGTTCTCAGATAACTTCTTGTTCAACATACCCACGAACAGCTTGCGTTCTGTTTGACAATATTTATATTGTTAGAGCATAATGTTTTTAAGGACGCACAGACGACGAATGATGACGTTATCTTATGACTTTGGTCAATGGCAATTTCTTCGTGTAATATATATATATATATATATATATATATATATATATATATATATATGTTAATCAAAACGGGAAATCTGTTACAAAATACGAGATAATGAAGTGAATCATTATAAATAAATGTAGCTTTTAGTTATTAAGGTTTTACAGGTTTCAGATTCTACGGAAAATTTAAAAAACTAAGGAAGTGTATATATATGTTATAATTATGGACACATTTTGATGTATAAAGACAATTAGCTAAATAGTATTATATCATAAGCTATCCTTATAAACTTAATGAAATCAAACACAGTTGATACTATTTCATTAAAACATCTCATTTTTATTTTACATTTTAATATTTCTGTCGAATAATCATTCAGCATTCATCTGATCGGTCTTTTCATATTGCAATTAATACTATATGATTGAAAAATTATTACGAACTATACAAATATTACATGCATATATAAAATCACATTATAATTAGTATTTTCAAGATACTGCAGTGATGAAAATTAAAAAGAAGAGTAACGAAGACAAAGATTTTTTAAACGAATGTGTTTTAATAAAATACGAGTAGATAAATTAAGTAAGGAGAAAAACTTCATATGAGCCGAAATATACCACGCGCGTCCGTGCCCCGGCCAACCCGCGACATACACTTCAATTCCTTATATTAAACAATAAATCCCCCGGGACACATGTAGCGCGTGTAAAACATGTCGCGTCTCAACAAGAAACTTGCCATAATTTGTTACGTAATATTGAAAATTTAATAACACTACTTATCATCGATATAAAACGCTTTTAACTATATATAAATTATGAAAATTATCTCTGTTTTATTAGATTTTAATGAAAAATAACTTAATATACTATAACCATCGGTTATTTCAAACATCACGTTGCCTGATCAAAACCTAAATTTACAATACGATCTAAATCAAAGTGTTTCCAACATCAAATCTGTCAAAGATTCACGTCGAACGAGATCACGTACTTCAATAGTACAACATTATACATATATTTGCAATATATCACTGTACATGTATAGAATAAACATAAAATGTAATAGAGTTATATATATGTGTGTATATATATTCTTTAAAACTCTTTGTATTAACTAATATTTTTTAGCGACACACTCCATCCATATCGACATTTATTATTTATAGCTCAATACATTACAAGAATGTGTACCTAAAAATGTTTTTCCCAGCGGTAAACCACGATCGATATACTCAAGCTATAAATTCTATATTTCATGTGATCCAATTATAAAAAAAATATCGTTTAGAAGTTGCATTTATCATTGTTAGATATTTTCCATGTCAGTAATAAACGTTTGTAGATAGATTAGCATTAAAATTGCTAGAGAAAAACCCCGCGGAAAACAGGTCATGCGTGATTTTCGACCACATAAAAGAACCCGTATCAATTCTCAAATACGTACGGAAATTTCCGTCGAGCATACCAAAAATACCGATTACGTTTGGACGATCCCTAGTAATGGATGTGATTAAATTATTTGACCGCTACAGAAGAATCCTTTACGAAACTAAATCATCGCGATGGACGAACGAATAAATGCTAAGAAACCAGATTAATGTAACGCAAAATGCTACCGAGCGTGTATTCGACTGCGGTCCAGTAGCAGTTTATATTTTAAGTAATTTGAATTTATTCTATTCAAATCAAACCGCCTTTTTTTTATAAAGGAGGTCGTATACGTTAAAGGTTTTAACATATCAATTTGTTTATATAAGATATTTTTGTAATAAATCATTTGAAGCGATATCCAATACCCGTACAAGCTCTGTTTATATGGCAATGTGCCAGGGTGACACTTGCCGCTGATAGGTTTTTGATAGTCGATGTAGAACCAGGAATCGGCGAAATCTAATGCTAGAAAATAATAGACCGAATGAAATTCCTCTCACGAAGGTATTCAATATTTTCGTGTTTTGAAGCTATTGTTAGTACGCCAGAAATGGTACAAATGAGAAGAATTTCCTTTCAGAACCGTCCTTGTGTGAATTTTGAATGAAATGTGATTTTAAAATTTTGAAGCATAAAGAAATTTCCACCATCATAAATAGCGTATATTGTCAGTATTTGAATTGTTTTCCTTTAACGGTAATTGTTTGAAAGTATACAAAATTACATAAAGATCAACGATTTTGTAGATAAGTAGTAAATGATTGAACACTTAAAACTAATTACAATATTAAGGATATTCCAATACGATAATTAGCTTGAACCTAACAGTTATTCTCTGCATAACAATTATGTTTTAAAATGTTAATTCATTACGCGTTCCGTGGCTTCTCTCGGTAAACAATTTACATAAACTCTGACTTACCAAGAATTAGGTCATTAAATATAAATAAAACATTTATTAATTATATTTATTGAGCATAAATTTATTAAAATGCCCGAGCCGCGTAGGTTAAAAACATTGTTGATTTAAAATTAACGGAAGAGCTATAAAATTTTATGCATTCATTTCACAATTATTTTAATATAGTCAGTAAGTTAATGTGTTATTATTATCTGATATTAAATAGGTTTAAAATAGATGCGCCCTGATGTAGAAGTTTTAAATTAAACAACGCGTTATAAATGTAAATATTAATATTAATATTGTAAAATCCATGAATTAACCACAACCTAATGATAGTAGATCACGGTTAATTATAACGCAATTGTGATAAACTACTATACATATGCCGCGGCTTTGCTCGTTTTCTTTACCTTTAATTCTTTTGTTATAAATATAAAGTAACATAAAACGAAACTGTAAAAATTAAATAGATATAAAACTATCTCATCGCTACGAGTATATCTTATTAAATTTATTAAAATAATAAATTTTTTATTTGTACCATTATATTATTTATTATATTTTATTAATTAAATCACCTTGATTATTTCGCAATTAAAATGTCCATTTTCAAAGGACCTTGGCGATTATGTCATCGAATGTATGCAATTAATTATTATCATTATACTTATATAATATATATATATGTATAATTATAAACGTTTCAATCGATACATACGTATTAATTACGTTATCAGTAACGTCTCGTATTACTCAAATCTGCTCGATATTGGATTGAATCAAGACTGTCAGTCAATCACACAACAAATAGCAGATACCTGAGGTTGACGCGTGATATGTAAGGTAACCAACCATATCTTTGACAGATAAAATTCCGTATTCAAGTAATTTTACGTCCAAAATATATATATATTTTTTTAAATATTTGGTATAAATTTGATTTATAAAATAAAGTTGAAGTGGTAGAAAATTTTATGAACACATTCCAGTCAATGTTAATTGAGAAATCGAGTCGAGATTCCCGTATTAAGCTTGGTATCGCTATAATAAGAAAAGCATAAGTATAGACATTAATTTATCCTGGAATTAATTCAACGTATGGCCACCGCAGCTTTATGGTACATGCCCTTTAAGCCGGAGTGCGTCTACTTGTTACTTAGACAATGTGTCGTTAGATAGGAATTATGTCGCGCTTATGTGATGGTTATGTGTTAGTGACACACGTTAAGCTTTAGTGTGACACTTCCATTGTGTTATTAGTGAAGATGAACTCACTGTCGTGATGGCATTACACTCAGCAGTCAGCATGATTTAATTCAGATGACGTTTTTACTTTTATTTTATGGTCGCATTGAAATATAATAGAAATAAAAGAAAAATAAGCAGCAATACTTAAAGTTAACAATAGTTCGACTCAGTTATTACACCATAATATTTGTATCACGTCTATAAATATAATTGACATTGAAGATAGAATGGAGTGTTACTAAAAGGAGGTGCGAATTCTCTTGTGACATACAAAACCAATTAGTATGCTTATAGTACACATATGACAGATATTGCTAGCTTAATATTACTGTACGACTTATTGAGGTTACAGATAATTGTTAGTGCAAATAGTTACTGTTGAAAAACAGTTAGTCGTATCTAATATTCATTTTGTCTTTCAAAAAAACCTTAGAATAATATTTATTTATTAATTAATTAACAAGATTTTGTTTAGGCGATAATTAGAATTAAAAATGGCATTATTACATTTACCAATGTTATTACATAATGAGATCTGACACTTACACGAGTATTCATTTAAATGAAACTAATATCCTCGGATTACTTCGCGTTATTTAATTATTTTAATTCACATTTACATCTCGTCTGTCCGTGATCACGGTTGCTGCGAAGTAACCGAAACGTGTGAAGTATGCTGTTTTAAAAATAATAAATATCAGTTTCATTTAAATGTCATTCATCATATATAACATAATATTTTGCTGCATATGATTAATATGCAGGCTACACATATCTGTATCATAAATAAGGTTGTTCATTCTTCAATCATATTAGGTACGTGGTACAATAGTCCTTGCGCTACGTCAGCAACAATATAAGGTAGGACGCGAACTACCCAGCACTGACTAGATGCACACGAGATATTTGGAGACAAATAAGTCTTAAGATAATTATGTTAACATCTGTCTTGATAAATATAATGTGAAACTATTATATTCTGTTATCACTTTGTTTCAAATACAAAAGTATCATGTAGGTAACACTTTTTTGCTTTCCATAATATTGAACGATTCTTCACTAGGGCATTTCTAGCATGTTCACATCATGTACGTATATATAAATCATGAAACAGTCTCAGTGGACGGCAGAATGAGTTAGATTGACATATTGTGTTTACCTATCCTATCCTACCACTCACGTACTTCAAGAACTGACAAACATGAGTGTCATTACTGTGGACTTCAAAAACAATACAATTAAATTGGTCACTGACGATAGATAGCTCAGAAAAATTTCTTTGCTATATTCTTTAATAATAAATAACGGTATTCCTGTAAGACTTCATCATATATTTTCCTTTCTTAATAATGTTTATAACAAACAGATTGTATTCTTTCCCGAATTTGTTGCCTAACACTACTTCATCGATCTGTTTTCATACCTAACTTCTTTAACTACTGTTTGACTATGACTTACCTGAAACCAACAAATCCGTTGCAATAATAACCACAAGAAAAAATAATCTTAAAGTAAAATATTTATCATATTAATAATTATATAGGTCTTTTTATAGACTATCGGTTTCTTTCGCCTATTGTTTTTGTTTGTCAATTTGCTAAGCCCATTACGTGATTTGCTCTACATACATAAAGGTATCTCTAGATAAAATATGTTAGCGCTGAGCATTTATTTTTATAGCATAAATATTATGTAATATATGTTATAAAACAAGTGCATAAGGAATGAAATAAAATTAATGCTATAATAGACAATTAAAACGTATTTTATTATCGCAATTAATTAGCAGAAAAGCGAATGCAATACCTCCAAGCATTGTTTTACTTTATACCCATAGACAAATCACGATCATTCTATGATTCGAAAAGGTTTGTTTATTACTCTTCTATTGTTTTTATCCTCAGGACATTTCGATCTAGAAAATCATTAAAAAATAATTTTAAAAAACTACAAACTATTAAAGTTATACCGGAGAGGGATTTATACTTACACCGCGGAACTAATGTTAAGTCTCAAACTAATTACTTTCTCATTAACTGGCAACAAATTTGTCAAAAGTAGTTAAAACATCCGAGTCGCCGGTTGGCTGGTTTATTTATTTCCATCACAGATTTAGCGACAGTTTTCACACTCGGATTCCGACGACGTAAACTGATATTGAACTTAGCTTCAGTTGACGCGATATTATATTACATTCATTCAATCTTATTTCTAGAGTTTAAAAAAATGTTATAAAGATTTTAGATATGTCAGAATAGTAATTTTTTTATCAGTATTAATTAAAACTATCAACATTTTCGATACAATCTACAACATCCTATGTTAACACGTATGTTATATTGAATATTTCAAATTTAGCAACATAATAAACCCGCTCGGTGATTATAAACCAAGTGTTAGCACACATGTTCCTCGGTAATTGGCGCTTAGGAAGGAAGCAATTACTGCATAATTATCATTGAACTATACCCCTTTAATTCGCTTACATAGCTCCACCTAATATTGTACGTAAGGAACGCAGATTAAGCATCTGCTGCTTATTACGGACCCTTCAAGTGTGAATTATAATCTACTTTAATGTAATACGCTAAGGAAAACCTTGGTTCTGTTTAGCTTATATATGTGGGTCAGCCTTTGTTGACACTAGCCGAAAGACTAATCGATCTTGGAAGGCTTTGACACTAAAGCATAAAAAAAATCTTTGTTTTTTTTTTCATTTATAAAGAGGATAATATTTATTTTTTATTAAATATTAAATCTTAGATATATAATACAATACCAAAATAACTTTCCTTTTTAATAAAGAAGCGTTGAAACGGTTTATTTTACACGTACAGCCATATTGTATTATAGAAATAATGGAATGGATTTAGTTACTGAGCCTCACTTAAGAGACAGCAGCTTTGTTTTTAAGACGATTTAATTAAAACTCACTCGCCGTGTGATTTACTTCATAACGCTTGATTATATTAGAAGATAAATATGTTTTCGTCACCTGAGAACTTTCATCATTTTGATGTTGAAATGTGAAATTATGTTTGAAATATAATACGGCTGTTAAAGCTATTGAGCTCAAAGGTTAAAGCTATATTATACAAAGATTTTATTCCACTATTGTCAAATCGTAATTACTAAAGCTTTGCAATATTAATGACGATTTAAAAATATTTTAAAAAATTAAAAGATAACATATTCGTTTCGATGTTGATGAGTACGTGTCTATGTATATAGTGATTGACAATATCGATATTTTCCTACCGTTCACCATCCCTATCAATAAAATATTTATCGATATATATATTTTTTGTATTCTCAACGTCTCAGTTAATAGTGTTGCGCTGTTGTGGTTTCGGATGCTTCGGTATTCTATTGTGCTTTTACTGCTTCAAGTGTGCGGTCGCTTTGTGTTGTTCTTGTCTGATTACCGAACCTTTCTACTACATTACTGTTCTTTACCATGCTTTAAATGAGATAGTTCTACAACAAAATCACGACTCAAATATATATATCGGCGCTATCAGCATTAATAACGGATGCGACATGAAAATAACTCGAGCCTGTCAACAATTATAATTAAAACTCATTAGTATTCATTGTTAAAAGTAAAACGAAATCAAAAACTGTTTACAAGGAGAATAGAACTATGTTTGAATTTTGATATAAGTATGACGTCTGGACGCACGACAGCAGAGTTCAGTGAGTGCGGACTATTGAAGAATGTGATTATGAAGAACCTTCCAGAAATACAAGAACAATTGAAGTTTCATTTCAAAATATCATGGAACAATGTAAAAGAAGTGAAATTAGTGGCGTCAACGAGGCTGGCGTCTCTATCTTTAAAAACAACGAATTTGTATTAAATCCGATGTATATATACCTATATTTTTCAAAATACAAGCCTCCTGTGTATAGTTAAAATTTGTTCAGCTAGACAAAATTTTATATAAAACTGAATTAAATCCACGAAAACTCAGAGAATAATAAATTTAAAGTGCAATGAAATAAAATAAACCTTAAGCTGCGTACAAGTTTCGGTTCATCGTGCCTTAATTTTTGGCTTGGTCCGCGTTCAGGGAAGCCACCGTAAAGATTTGCGAATTTAATATTGTTATAACATACTGGCGGTTCGCCAATTCGTAGTGCAATTGAAACTGCGACGCTAATTTTGTTAATCGTCTCTATGAAATCATACAGTTGGTTCAAAATTATATTGAACCAAAGTATACTTTATGGTCTAGAGTTGTCATATTGAATTCTGTGGCATTTTTATGTTAATATAATGTAATTCATTTGGCAAAGTAGTATCTGAAACTTATGTAATAAAAGGATATGAATTCTGTATGTCATGGATTTTTTTAATCTATAGTAATTAAATGTATATATATTTCATATAGCCAGCTGATACATAGCTACTTTTTGGCGGATATTGCTTGATATACTATCAAAATTTTCTTATTTTGCAAGAAAATACATATTACTAATCAAGTATAGTTTAGAAAAATATAAATATTATATAATAAATAAACATAACTTAATATTTTTTTGACATAACTGCAAAGTGTTTCGGAAAAAGTCCGCATTGGCAGATGCCAACATACATATACAATAGTTTTGGCTGCACCGAAATGATGTACTGTAACATTTTATAGTAATGTCAATAAATCTCCCGTTCGTTTGATCAATACGTTGGAGCAAAATAATTTTAAAATAAGATATGAAAATAACAATTTTCTGAGGCTTTTTGAAACCAAGCTGAGTGACCGGCGTCGACGGAAATTATTTGGTTTCCATTCCACCATCTACTTTCATTCTGAATGATACTGGATTTTCATTCATCGAACGAACTGTTTTCATATAGACATTCATTCGCCGTATGAAAGAGTCTTCAAAGATATCAGTAATTTTTATTACTATTATTTTTATATCAGAAATTTTTATTACTACCTTTCAAAATTCAATAATTATGTTACATTACAAACGTTTAAAAGGATTTCGTTATCGTGAAGCCAATTGATCCCTTAAAATTATCAGCTTCTTATAAATATAAACTCTGCGAGGTAACTTGTTACGTTCATAATTTTAAATATAATCTTCCAATAGTCTTACAAAAACACGTAGATGTATCACATATTGTAATCTAAAATAGGTCAAGAACCTATTCAACTTCAAGAGTTTTAACAACAAATACGTAGTTTTCATTGATATATGTAAATAAAAATAATTTAAACAACTTTTTACACAGATCAGGTGGAGACATATGGATCGCCGATAAAATGAACATTTACTATTTAATTTACGACTGAAACGTTTAAGGACGTCACAGTAATAAATGCTCGTAAGAAATATAGTCTCACTTTAAAGTATAGCGCCGCTAACGTGGAATAAATTTGAAAGAATAATGAGAAGCGAAGCAATCATCGCGTTGGATGAGAAAAATGCGCAAACTTTCTGAACATCTACGTATTGGTATCTGAATTGATTTCCAACTCGACTCATACGCAATTCAGATTCTCTTCTCAGTTGCAATTCGTTACAACACATTCGATCTTATCACTGTACGAAGACGCTGAAGAGATTGGAAATAAAAATACTATAACAGCATCTAAATCATTAAAATGAACACCCTATATCATTAAAATTACCCAAAAACAAGTTTCCGTTTAAATTTAAAGCTTCCAACCTATTTACTTAAACTTTATAGTGGATATTCTCATATTTTTAGCTTGTAACTTGTATCTTTTATAAATATTTACTCTCCTGTCAACTTAAGTTACTTAAACTCGTAAACATTCAACTTTACAGACTGTATTAACGAAAGCCAGCGCGTCTAGTGGCTAGAAAATGAATTATGTAAATTAGGCACCTCACAGACTGTCTGATGTCTCGTGTATTAACACGTGAAGAAACTTATGTTTAACCTCATTCGATACATTTTAGGCAAATGCTATTAAAACATCTTTATTTAAATATAAAAAGCCTATTTTATTAAATAAAATTATTGTTATATCATATCAATACATTGACACTTCAATGCCGTTTGTTAAAGAGTAATAAAAATGGCTGCGTATTATTTCTTTGACGGCTTTTGATGTGAGGGGAAGGTATTCACATATAACACAATACAATAAAAGTGGGAGTCTCACTCGCTGTAAGCTGAGAGGAAAATTATTTGAAACGCTTCAGGGAAACGTCACAATTCAGAGTGTACATGAATTGACAAGATGTCTATATACATATGAATATCGTTCACAACAAACATACTAAGAACACACTTAAATATTTATTTCTTTAATATTTTTCTAGCCGATATTTATCAAAAGTTTTAAATTTAATATCAATTTATATGGTTTAAAACGATTGTAAACACTTATCGTAATAAATTATTCAATTTCTTTAATTGAACAATAATAATTTGTATATATTAATGAATATAATACTTTTGCTCATTATTTTTAAATTAAATTTAAATAATTGGTTCGTAGTTCGCACTTAATGGCGTTAAATGCAGATTGTGTTTGCTATAAATTTATATATTCCAATGACAGATGCCAGTAATCTTGTTCGTAACGGGGAAATATATTATTATATTTAATTTTAAAATGTCGACTTTATTTTAAATAGCATATATGTACTTTATTTATTTAAACAAAAGCATTAGTTGATATATGATTATATATATTCCCTGTATGAATATAGAAACGTGTTTACGAATAAAACTTTGTTCCTAAGCCTGCATTGTACACAAAACGTGCATTTACGGAGACAATGGCTAGTGGTCTAATGTAAGCAAACATTATGTAGACGACGTAAGACATGTTGGCTGTATGAGGACGTGTTGCGGTGTACAATAACATGTCTGACAAAAAAAAATAGTAGTAAATTGTCACTGTCAAAAAAAAGGTAGTAAATGTCATTGTCAAAAAAAAATATTGCTAAATTGCATTCATTACACTCAAGTCTTATTTCAAACATACCATTTAGTCGTTGTTAATTTAAATTTTAATACTAATAATGTTTATTATAGAAGAAGATTATTAATATTGTTAAATCAGAACAAAGCTTCGTAGGTAATACGTTTTAATGAAATGTATGAAACTTTTTCAAAACAACAAACTAGATGCATTCATCTCATCTAATAAGCGGGCGACCGCATGCTATGAAAATTAATTAAAACCGTCTGTACGGCTCCCCCGCGAATCACGCGAAATGTGTGAGAAAATGAAATGGTGACGTCATCACACATAACTGACGCATTGTAAAACATTAGTGTTATTGCTTTCGGCGATGATTACATGAAAAAACCTACTTCATACTACCTACAAACAAGACCGCGTGGAACAAAACAATTTGAATTACCTATCTCAAAGTTTAAACAAGATAAACGTAACTAAGTGCAATAAAATTAGTTGGTGAAGATATTATCTTCTTTATATCCACGTTTAGGAATGCTAAAAGAATGATAAGTTCAGTAAACATCTTAAAACGACGCACAAACAATAATGTACGTTCAATGCCTTCTTTTTTGAAGTCGTTTGAGAGCGTATACTTCAAAATAAACGCAATATTCTTAAACAAAAATACTTGACACAATCCGCAGCCCTACAAACTTCACAAGACTCAAAGCTCCTTTATATGGAGGTGTAAATTATGTTAAATTCCATCAGTAAAAGTAATTTCTCCCGAGGGATGAGCAATAAACAACATTCAAAGTCAACTAGGGTTCAATGCCAGGGTTTTTTTGAGTAATCGAATTACTTTCCCGGATCAAAATTTAGAATAACAACCAATTTTCAACTTTACGAACATGATATCGTAAAATGATTCTTATATCTATAAATATCGAGTTTGAACTTATTATTTTTTCGGATATACTACGCGTACTTTATTTTTGTAAAAAAATACATACACCCGACGTTTCGGATACTTTTCATCAACCGTGATCACGGGCAAACGAGATGTGACGAAAAATTTTAGTTTCATTTAAATGAATAAAACTCGCGAAAGTCTCAAATCTTAGAGTCAGAAAAATCTCAGAGTGTGATCTTACTTAAATCTTATTGTTACCGTATACTTTGATTAAGATGCATGTCTTACCTGAAAACAGAAAAAAATATTATTAATGCATTGCTTTAAATTGTATAGTGACAAGAGAATCATCATAGAATATTAAAGATTTAAAATAAAACATATATTTTAATTAAAAGAGTAAACAGTATTCCAGATTTGAGTTCAATTAATCTAATCCAGATTCACTGAAGTAACAATAATAAAATGGACATACACAAGTGGTAAACATTCACGGCATGGAGTGTCAATATTTGGTAACCAGCGGTTCAGTTCCGAATTGATCCAAGAGCATACCTGAGTTATTGGGTATCTTAATTGTATAGGTAGGGATAGCATATTGAAGCGTCTTCAACAAAATATATCCTTCGTATTTAGAGTGTTAAAGAGGCCGGTAATATATTTACATAATAATTCCATAAGAATATTTTCTTTATTAAATCCTTTTACGAGTTTAATTCTGTTTAATCACGATCAATTTGTTAAAACTAAAATGTGGTACTATTAAAATTGACCATAATAAATCATTGATAAAATATCATAAGTATTTTCTTTGTTCTGTTGCTATCCTGCACTACATACAAGGAGTGTTGTACCTCGTCTGTTTATGACTATCAAATCGATTCGATTTCGAGATAATTCCAGGTATCGAGTAGGTCTTAATTGGGGATCAAGTAGTCGTTGGGAGGATACTTGAGACGCGTCTGTATCAGAAATCCTATTTATATGGATTTAGTGGACTTATACAAGCTCTTGAACGTGCTTGTTAATGGGTTCTATTTAGGAGACTCATTAGTGAACTATCTTATTTTATATAGACGAAGTGAAATGTTTGAAGTTCAATACAAAATAAACTGTATATTGTTTTAATGAAACATAAGCATAACATACGTGATTTTGATTCACAGCCAGTAATTCCGACACCTAAACCGGTGGCTTCTATATAATTTGCTTATAATATCTGTAATTTGAATGACCCACAGTTTGTAAATCACATTTTGACTGCACGCTAGTTTTATGTAAAATCAGGTAATTGTAGCTTAAAGTGTTACTGTTTTTTATGGCACACGCTAATATTTTCACTTAAGTTCATTAAAAATATACAAATTTAGTTAAAAAATATTGTTTACGAGTTTCAATATTACAACAATGATTAATATTACGTCAAGATAAAATATAGTGTGGAATTAGATAAAATTAATATTTATAACTTAATATTAACAAAATTGGATTGTGTTAATAAAAATATTTGTGATATTAATAGATTGTATATTAATAGTTACAAAATATATATATTTTTTGGAATTAATAAGAAATCTAATATATGTATATTTCAAAGAAAATCTTTTCAAAGGAACAAATAGATTGTATAACCTATTTAATATTGTCAACATTTAGCCTGTTATTAAGCATGATAATATTAAAGGATGATTATAATAGGAAAATTTAATATACTTGATGGAAAATAATTTTATTGAGAAAACATTATCGTTCAAGTATTGAAAGTACTGAGCTATATTGTAATATGGCTATGTCGAAAATTAATTACAGCTGATACAGACGTCGATGTATCAGGAATACTTATAATCATAATTAATATTCCTTTATTAAGTATATTTACATAAAATATATTAGTACTTCATCGATAGGAATATTAAATATTCTTCCCAACTAAATTGATGTACGATAAGTGGCAAATTTTAATTGAAAATAATACTTTTATTCTCCAAGTTAAAAGTGAAAACGGAATTCAATTCGTTTAAAATGTAACAAAATTTTGTTCTAAACCAGAAAGTTTTGCAGCTAGTTTAATTGTATTTATAACTTATTTGTGTCTAATTGTTTGAAAATGCTTTTCTAAACACATATTTTTCTTTGTATGTTCATTTGAGATTTTCACTTGGAACATTATGTATAATACACTATTGATAAAAGAGTAGTATAGTAGTAAAAAACAATAGTAGTAAGCTTATAGAAGTAGTATTTACAAGTGTCACAATCTTGTATTGGATGGCGTAGTATCTGAGGGATTTACGCCGCATTACTGTATACTAGACGGGTAGGTGTCTTATAAAGTCTTGCGAATGAGATAGACAAGATATTTTAAGCCAGCAATCGAAATCTCGCTTGCTATAAGTACCAGACGAATCAGCTGTCTAGTGTGAGGTGTGTAAAATTTTAAAACCATTCCCGCAAACATATATCATATTACACGTATTCTTATACTCGAACATGAAAATATATTACATATTACAACGATGTATCAAACGTGTAACTTTCAACATTTCTCACGTCGAAACCGGAGGGTGAAATCTTTAAAAATTTCCATAAGTAATATATAGATGCTATAAAACGATCGGGTGTGCGATATTAGGTTTTGATTTATAGATATTCTTACATCCGCAGTGGACGGTAGCGTCAAACAGAATTACATTACAAGATTGGATCTACACTATCTAAAAGTTGAATAGATAACTCTTTGATTAATACTTTGTCTTCTTCTACCTGCCAATTTCCCAGCTTTAGCCAGGGTCTGCCTTAAACGTTGTGAATAGTTTGGCAAATTGTTTTTACGACCGGCCGACTGGCCTGACATCAACCCTCTTTGGGAATGCATTAATACTTTGTATCAAATATTATAGAAGTCTAGAAAATCTGTACACTGTCAATGTTATATTAGTACGAGTATAATCAAGCTCCGTGAATATTTGATATTGAATTATCAGTTCAGTAAACTATGAGCTACGGTTGCCGACGACGATGGGTGCTTTAATTACAGGTTCCAATTCACAGTATTGGATAATAAAGCATGTGTAATTCATATTTTTATTATTTGCCACTTATAAACGTGGTATTTGGCTATTTTTGAGGGCTTTTAAAGCCTTTTCCAATTAGGCAGACGTCTGAAAAAAGAACCTCGTTTGAGACCTCGTACATTTATTGATATAATTTGTTTGCAGCCTTTATTTGTTGATAAAACTGTCTGCTTTTTTATATTATCATATTCTAGTCAGGAATTTTGTATTCACATATATATTTTAGCCCTCAAGCCTAGTTTAGAAACTCAATTTTTCTTATCAAGCTTAAACTTACAACGTATAAATAACAAAAAGAAAGCCAAGGACAATATTGTATAAATATAAATAAATGATCCGATAAAATACAATAGAAAAAAATCTCAAATAACCTCTGTTTGATGTTAACAAGATGGCATAGTTCGTAAAAATAACAAGCCATCACTTAACTATGTAAAGAAAAAATGTATATTGTGACATTGAACTAAACCTTACACGTAATATCTAAAATTACATAAAAATAATTAAAATTAACATATTAATGGTGAAATTCAATATATTTAAAATGTTTTTAATTAAAACTAGGAGTACTCCACATTAGAGATAATGTATTTGACTTTAACGAAACTGAATTTGCAAAATCATGGGTTTTGATACGTTTAAATAGGACTTTATTTGTTTATTGTAAGATAATTATATTATACAAAAGCATTTATTCAGCAAAACTATAAATATTACAAAGGTTTGCTTTAATATTCAATTCTACCAAAAGCAAACGTGAGCTTGTGTAATAATGATAACATTTTACGCTTAATTCCTACAAAAAAAACTGTTTGACTCCATCGTTATCGTGAAAAACATTCATAGTATGTCAGTATTAAACACAAATGTATGACATTAATTTGTTATTCGCCACTTCGCGCCGGTTTAACCGTGCTAATCTTCGGAGACTATCGCTTTAACTGTGAGGTGTGAAGTCGGCATAACAGATGCATTGTTATCATTCCTATGTGACACACACACACTCACACACACGCACACACACACATAGAAACACATACATACATAACATGACACACTCAGACACAAACACACAAACCGAATACAGATATTTCAACACTCAAGGCCAGGGTTGGTAGAGTGATTGATATTGTCTGCTAATATCAGGGCTGTGTTGATTGATTTTTTCAGATATAAATTTTTAATATATTATCCTTTCATCAAAATAAATGGTTCAATTTAAACTAATCTCTCATACTGATTCTAAATTATTGAGCCTGTACGTCGATTATCACATAAATACTCCTTGTAGTGTAACGAGTAACAATTAACCGTTCAGCGTCGGTAGTAATTTGTGTGATACATGAACTTCTAATCACTGTCAACCCTGACGGATATAATATGTCACCTGTGAACACAGAGCGTACATTAGCTAAACAACACACACACAAACACACAAGTATGCTAAATCCTCACTAAGGCATTCGACACCGCAAATGAATAGCGCCGCATATTCGTGATAGCTTGTGAATATTTTACATATATATAACAATAACTTATGATATAAAATAAGGCTTAGTTAAATTAATAATATTTACACTATGAAATAAAGAAAATTTAAAATTTAAATTAATTATTTCGTAAAAACGTATTAAATTATTTCATAATTAACGCCTTTATTAACTAAGTACTATGTATTAATTTTGATACTAACCATTACATATTTCGAAAACACTTTCTTTTTATTTCTATACGACTGACCCTCCGCGACTAACTATAAATTTTTTAAACACCGCCTATAGACTTAACAATTTTCAGGTGATAAAATGGAAAATATTGATAATTATATTATTACCATTAATTAGTAGAACTAAATACAAATCTTAATATAATATATATACTTCTAAACCAAAACAAGAGTCGAAAGAGAAACATTTAGTTTGAGATCTTGTTATTCTCAAACTCTAAGTCACTGCGACTTCAGTGAAGTGGTTCGAGATGCAAATCAGAAGTGACTTCTTCATATGCTAATTAACAGCAATATAACATGACCCCTGGAAGATATGAAACTATATATATATATATATATATATATATATATATATATATATATAGTTATATATATATATATGAACAGAGTACGTATTTCGTTGGTTGATGTTGTACCTAAATTTAACGCCACCAAAAGAAGAACCCTTAACGCCAAAAAGTGTCCTTGCATTGTAACTTCAAGTGTTCAAAATGCATCCTTGGATAAGTTCGGTCGCCTTTAGTTAATAGGTACTGAGATATTATCGAATATTAATTTTGGTATGTTCATTGCTGAAAAGTAGACAGCGGCTCTGTATTTTATAAGATACTATTTGGAGAATATACGTATGAATTGCAAGCTTTAATCATGCATTCACATTTTACCATCGCTCATCGGCATAATCAAGCCTCCAATTCTTGTTGTAAGACCTTCATCACACCTAGATAAATTTTAAAGTGACAATCTAATTGTTAGAATTACCAAGTTTCGACAACAAGAATTGAATTACTAAATCTCATTACAGTAATCTGATTAGTATTACATAAATAGTATTTAAATCTTTTCTAAATTTTTAATAACCTTTCTTTTGCTATAACAAATATTCTATGTACAAATGGATATTGAGCAGAATATATGGATTCGAACCGGTGAAATGTCGATAGTGGAATACGAAAACTAAGCCAAGTGGTGACTGTATTGTAAAATTGGATCTAAATTGTGAGCTGAGCGAGTTACGTCCAAAGTACGCGTTGTCAATAGATAATTAATGCGCCGATGTAACATCCTCAGGGAGCCGGCTATAGTTAAATGAATGAAACAGGGTTAACACATCAATAAAATAAAACTACATTCCTATATCTATAGATACTTACATTAATTCTATTGGTTTGTTTAAAGTTCAATTCACTCTATTATATTTCACAAAAATATTCGACGACATAAAACTTAGCTCTCAAAATCCTATATCTAATATAAAATATCTATATATTGTTAATATACCGTTTTGCGTGTAATAATAGGGTTATGTGTAATTTAATTATGTACATTGTGTTTTAACACGTGTAAATAATTAATCATACCTAAATTTTGACAGCCCTACGCCTACTAATGCCAATTGAGGGGCGCGAATTACTCGCGGCTCAGTCGCGGTGAAATGCTATCTATAGTTGTGTCATGTAACACGGCTCATACGTACAAAGATCTGTATAAGACCCGTATTAGATCTATACTAGACTGATATTTGACAAATGACAGGTATTTGAACTACAATTAATTTGACACACATGTCACTCACGTCATCGCTAATTATAAATATATATAAACATTTGGTTTTAGCTATAAAATACATAGTATATAAACTAAATAAAATTGCAATATAAAGTTGAAAATAACAATAGTTTGGGAAGTACATACTGTTTATTCGTAAAATTAAAGCGCGAGTCGACGAATCATTAACATATTTCCTATGGAATGAGTTTCGCTTGTAATATTTAAGCCGTCACTGCTTGTTTTATTCAGCCTACAGTTTCGGACGCCATCTTGTATTGCAGAATGTACACATTTCGAAACGATTATAAATAAAAGTATGATTGAAAATAAAAAAATATATTATAAATTATGTGACATATTGTAAATAGAAAAGTTATATTTATATGAATGATTAACTAAGAAATTTAAATAGAAATAGTTTATAAAATGTTATTTTTTAATTCTATACATTTAGTAAAAAGGAGGATATTTTAATAATACATACAGATACTTTAAATTTATTTAAATATATTTACATATAAGTATACGCTGTAAACTATTAGTTAGCAGTTATTGTAAAAAGCCCAAGCAATCAGTTAATTATCCTGTCTATGCCCCACCGTTTAGCGGGTGTCAAAGTTTTACATGAAAACGTCTATCAATCGCTGCAAGGAATAAGCCATGGAATAAATCTAATTTAAATGTCTGTAAAACATTTAAAATTTCATACACATATTAATAGGCATTAATTTAACACCTGGGACCTAGTTATGAATGTTGTGAAATTCTGTCACGTGGATGCATCAGGGACTTTAGGTTAGAGCGTTCTGCATGCATTTGAATCTTTTCCGAAAAATATGCTGTCATCCATGCTACATAGTTTATGAATGACATGCATGCATGACATTTATGAGTGACAAGGAAAAATATTATGATATGACATCCAGCGTTTTAGACTCGTATTTTTAAATATTGTTAATTATTCAGAATGCGTACCCAACAATACATATGATGACGAATAAGGTGAGTCATTAAGACACTCGTATTTCACGCAGGTAATGTTACTAAGTACTTAAAAGTATAAATCGTTTTAATATACCTAAAGAAAACATTTGATTCATTCAATATAAAATTGGATTTGCATTATAGATAAGAGTACATTTGTAGCAATCCTGTTAGTGAAATAGTAAATATACTTAAATTTAGTCACCTCCGACCACTTTGTATCGCCTTAGTAACCGAATTTGAGATACGTATTACTTATTCAGGGCCCGGCTAAACGTTCGTACCAAAAGTAGTTTCTGATACAGAGGGATCTTTTGATTTTGTCCGTTCGTTGGGTTCTTTTGATGTTACCCGGATAAAGACGCTTGTGAATAAATAAAAAGACAGTTTATTTACTGATAGATACACACATGTTTCACGTTCTCTACTTACTTAATGGATTACGAAATATATATATAAAAAAAAATATACTTGAAATATTAAATCAATACTTATATAAAAATAAAACAAAGAGTCCCATTACATCCGTATCTAGAGAAAACAATAAGGACCCAAGCGAAGGTCCCGTTCATGACATGAATTCGTGACGTCCTGCCATAGTTCATTGATCTTTATTATAGGTATCTAACACACTGGAATTATAACACGCTCGGTTAAATAAACGTTCATTAATATGTAACTTTGATATATTTTTAATTATCAAATAATAATGATACATTTAAAAGCAAAACATAATAAAATGATATGCAAATTTCACAGTCGTTTCACTTACTCTCGTAACATTTAATTTTATTATAACGCTCAATATCAAATACTGTTATTGCATATTCTATATGTGTTTGTAAACGTCAATGAATACTTTATAGATTTCAGAATTGTAACAGATCAAAGGTTTTATTTTTAAATGGATCTAGGTATTGAATGAGAGAAAGATGTTGAAAAAAGAATGGATCTGCAACAATACTTTGAGAACAAAACGCTTATACAAGTCTGTATCCATTCTAACTTTGTAGTTTATTATGCGAGCCGCGCGCTGTACGTCCGCTCCGACGAATGGATGTACAACCCATTCAGACACTGTCGTTAAGGTTTATAAAGTCAATACTAAAGACTATTCGTCTATAAACATAACCATTGATATTAAAATTAGCTATTTTATATAGCAGAAAATATGTAATTATAAACGAACGATACCTAAAACACTGTTGCCAAACATTGAACGGGACGTAATAAAACAGAGTCTTAATCTAAATCCGAGCAAACTTAAATCGGAAAACTTGAAAGCAAAGTCTGTAAGCCCACAGAGAGCTCTAAACAACCAAACGAACATGTCAATGCTAAACGAACCTAATAGCTTTTGTATTCGAGTTCATTTTTGATTAAATTCTATAACTGTAATTCATATTTTGCCGATAATCCATACGTCGGTGGGATGTAAAATATGTGACGTCATTTTAAAATACTTAATAATCTTCGATGAACATTTTAATTACATATTATAAAGAAGATACATATTATATCAAAGTAATATTAAAAATAGGTTTCAATGGTTGCTTCATTTAGAGGATAATTGAAATATTATTGTTAATAACTATGTAAAACGATCTGTTTCATTGAAATAAGTCTCGTTTATAGATATGATCGTAATCCTAAATCTCAGAGTATTAAATTTGCGGCTCGGGAACGTCGAACGGACTTATTGACAGGAGATTTATAATAGAATTAACATTTCAATCGCTTCAAACTGACGAGACTTTACATCATTTTGTTTACTTTAGAAAATTAATTAAATCACTGGATATAAATCAATTTATAAATTGAGGATCGCAAAGACAAATCTGAGGAGTATCCATTGATGGGATAAATATAATAAAATTGCATATATATTTTAATATAACGACTCCATGAATTTATATAAAAGTTTGTTTGGAATCTGTTTCATAAACAGGAATTGTTTTTTAATTTATCGTATATGATTCCGACTTTTAAATATTAGAAGAAATTGTCTTACTGCTTGTGATAGAGATATTTTTAATTGTTCTACAGATTTAACTCATATTGATGAGTAATTTATAAGTAGATTGTAGATAAAAAAGTAGATTATTCATTATCAAAGGCTAAAATCAGAACATAATAGAATTTATTACTTTAAGATTGGAAAGAAAAATCTATCGAGATTACTGGGAATAATGTATAAAAATAAAATTTTTAATTATAAAATATTTTACGTATTTCATGCATAATACTATAATATATGTATTATCTTTCCACATTCAAAAACCAGCACAAAGAGTTCAGTCAGAGCTTCAAAGCGAATATTCTCAAAGAGTAAACGTTTTTTTTTCTCTCCTCTCTATCAGACACCGGCTAGTTTTCTTCTAATAAGAAACGCTGATGCTTTTGTTAGATACGTGGGATTCTTTGAATTCTTTAATAAAACGTGAATTTCACCAGTCGTTAAAACTTTCCTATATATACGGTTATACTTATATGCACTTTTACGTTTTATTTATTTAATCACAATACTTAATTATTCTCGCTAATCTGGATAAATTTTCGTTCTTTTGGGGTACGTAATATTAATTACGCAATAAAAAATAATTAATGAAATTGAACCGTATAAAAATGCATAATTATGTCGAACCGTTTGTTAATTAGTTCAGACTAATTGTTTTGTGCCACTTAATATGCAGACAAATTGAGAATTGTTGGCTCATAATTATGGCAACGAAGCATATACAAAATTTTGAATTTTTTAAATGTCTTCTATATACATTATTTCTGCATATACTAGCTCTAATAATTCCTTTTTTAATATCGTTTTACTCTCCTATCTGATTATTGTAGGATGAAACATAACATTAAATCAAGTAGTCGCCATTGTATCAGTGACATCGATGTTTTGGAAGCATTATTTTAATTTCCTACAGTTTAAAGGTGACATTTATTAAAATAAAAAAAGTACCTAAAATACAATCAAAATAATGGGACCATTAATTATGAGGGGTTGAAAAGGATAATGGGTGGAAAAGTGTCCTTTTTTTAATTGCGTCGGTTCTGGAGGTTGTGGGATATTTCTCTTTACGAATTAAAAATATTGAAAGAGGTCCACCCGATAAAAGGGAAAAAAATATTATTTTTTAATTTCCTAACACGGCTTACAGCCCGAATTAAAACATACGTGTATATATGTAAATTTTTGTTAAGGACAAAACTTGTCAATACACAACCTTTAGTTAGAAATTATCAGTTTTTTTTATTATAATACTAATATTAACCTAATTAGTACTTTTAATAACTTATCAATATTAGAGACCACCTTTCTTGAACATGATTTTATTAAACTTTTTTTATAGTAATGAAGTATTTAGGATTGTGTAAAAGATCACAATCAAAGCCGGCTGCTTTAGCTAGTATTACAAATTGTATTACATATTGTTTTAATAGCATTACAATAGTTTATTAATGATGTCAGTGGTCCGAGTAAAGTCGTGGAATCCATAGCATAATGAATGTGCGCACAAGCATTCGAAACAGACTTGGCAGCGGCAATACAAACTCGACCTTTCCACTAGAAGCTATTGTTTATTTATTAATAGAATCACATTAAAATCTTGTTATTTTCACATCAAAAGTAATTGGCGGCCTGATAACTGATTGTTAACGTGCAGTTAAAATGTGGAACTAGCTATTAAAATTAATGCAGAAAGTAGAGAATTTGTAGTATTTTATTCTTTAAACAAACAATGTACTGTTTTTAAATTTACAAACGACCAACGAAAATTACAAGTTGTCGAGGCTAACTAAACTATAAATCAATACCCATTCACGAAAACGTAAGACATCCATTTCTTGTTTCACTAATGCCACTAAAACAATTAGCTGTTAGTTTCACAAATAGTTTGTTTGAAAATACAACACTTTCCATACAACACATCCAATTATAAAAAGACCGTCCGTCAGATGCGATGAGTGACGCGCCATCGTTCCAAATCGGTTATGCATCGGTATTCGGAACCGTAAGGCCGTCTGTTAAGTGACAACACTATTTATATAACCGACCAAACAGCGATGAACCCCACAACTACGACTAAACATCGAAACTCTGTCAAATAATAGCAAACTAAAAGATCTATTTAGGCTGGTCTCGTTTTATTTCTAGTACTAATGACCGATGCGTCACTGGAGTTTTTTTGAGACAATTGTGGAAACAATAAACATTTGTTCAACTAATGGAAGCTAACAAAAACAAAGATTTTTATTAAAAATTAAATAAAGTGACATACTTTCCGATTGCATGTATCATAATGCTCATTATCGGTTTTTCCGATAAATATATGACAGAGTCCATTACTGTTTACAAATAACACGTCATAATTGTAACTAAATATATGTGATAGTTGATTTCGTAATCGTTTTATTAAAATTCACAGATCATACATCAGTGACGTAAATATCTAAACTTTTAGTCGTTAAAATGTAATTTAACGAATTAATCTAATTAAATGTTCAAAAATTTCCAACAATTCGGCTGAATATCGTTCGGTAAAACCGCGAAACGTATTCCGGTATTTTCGACCCTTCGTTGGAATTCATCCCGGACCTATATTTATGAGTAAAGAATCGATAAAACAATTCGCTGAACCATTTTTCATCGGAAAAACTCAGAGAGGGTTACTATTATATAGGAATGTTGACTCTTTATGAAATTCATTCGTATTATTTATCGATAAAACTGTCTGTTAATATTCAATATATAATATATTTTTCACTTATGCTTTTTTAAATAACAAAAGCCAAAGAATATATGAAAAAAATATATAACAATTATTTTCAATTGGAGGATATTTCATCGGGTCCCGTCTCAAGGTTCACGGCAGCCATTGACAGAGGTACAATGGAGGCCGAAAACGCGATCTTAATAACGCGGTGGAAGCGATTCTCATCAATCAATCACCTGAACCGCCCACATTGGCAGCATCCATCGAAATACGCCACGTATGAAACTGTTAAATCCTAATACCAAGCTATCACAAGCATTTCCAATTGTGTTCCAATTTCAAAATTAAAAAAAAAACTGCCAGTAAAATTAAAAAAAAAACACATTGCAACCTCTTTTATATGATTGCAATTAACATAAAAACTTCCTTAATGCGGGCTCAGGTTTTAATGAAAACTGTGTTTGTTTATTTAAAAAGGAAATCGACAAAGTTGTTGAAAAGTTGTTATAGCAGAAAATAATCCATATGTTTATAGTAATAAGGTTTATATTAACCGTAAATGTGACTTTGTTAATTTGATACGATGAGTGCTAACTGGTGATGTATCGCGGCTGTCACTGAAAGTGTAAAGTGACGGATACGGTCGTCAAGTTCTATTAGCGCATTTCCGAATTATGTTACATACTTATGTTTAATTAATTAAAAATATTTATAAATAAAAAATCTATAACTTAAATTTAAGTATAGGAAAATTATTTTAATGCATTTACAATACATCTTGGAGTCTAGTTATAAAAATTTTCGAAACGAAAAATTGTGATTAAAGGTGTAAATGTAAGCAAAAACAAACCGATATAGGTACGTCAAAACAACATCATCAATCCCAGGAGCCTATGTTTTAAATCCGATACCTACGGCTATAATATTTGGCCAGCTCGAATCCCGGACAATAAATAATCCATACGCATATTCAAGTCGAAAAACGATACGCAATGACCATGATTTAGAAGTAGAATTTAGAAGTGGGGTAGAAAAAAAATTGCTATTGGCTATATCAAGTCGAAACTGGGTCCCCGTTATAGGAAATAGTGAATTACGATCCCCCCCGTTCTGCGCATTAGCGCCGGTAGGGTGACAATGTGAGAGGAAAATACGAAGTAACAAAGGCGCGAACTGTAATCGAATTAATCTGTGTTACGGACGTTTGTTTTATTCCTTTGTCTTTCATTTTTTTTTCGTCTAATGTCAAACGTCTAATGCATGGGAGTAAGTTATAAATGACATTTCATTTGATATTAACCAAATATATTTCTTAGGCTAGTATGTATATAAAATCATGGTTTTAATATTTGTAATTTAAGTTTAATCGGCATCTTCCCATTACAGGTTGGAAGGAATAGCATCAACTAGAAAATTAAGTGCTTGAAGAGTTAATTTACAATTATTATTAGACCTTGGACATGTTCCTACTTGAAGAATAATTTCTCAATCACTAAAGAGCTTTGGGAACGGATCACTCTGATTCATTTTACAATTGTAAAGAAAATAACTATATCAGAAAAATAATAAACTGATCAAATCTCTAATGTTGAAATATCTCTTACTTATTTAAATATATGATAAAATATCACAAATGCTTTGAAATCTTTTATGTACAATAAATAAAGAAGGGTATAACTATACATATTATTAAAAAAATATTATATTACCTAAAATTATGAAATAAAGACAAAAAATATTTGAACATTAAGATTAGATTTTAGAAAATGTACAACCTCATTATTTTTTGTATACCGTCGAGGCTGTATTACAAAATTTGTTGCCTTTGTAAATAATAGCAAGAAAAAGTAGTACTGTTACTTATACATGTTATTTTAAACTATTATGATGATTTAATTTAATTTTCATTAAAGTCTAGGTTAATAGAAATACTTTGTAGTCTATAGATTTTACATTTGAGAAATATGAAACATTCGTATGACTCACGAGCATTTATTAAAGACATAACAATTATAATTCATCTGATGATACTACAGTTATTTGTTAATAATATCCGAAACAAAAATGTATATATTCTAATCCACGGAAAGAATCCAGCATGAAAAAATATGAAGAAAAAAAAATTACATTGTAAATGACAACCTCCTTTTTTCAATATAGGTTAGAAAGTATACGTTATACAAATATTGTTATATTTAATTCATAGTAAGTACGTAACGCGAACCTTCTGTACCTATTAGCATTATCTAGCAAATTCGTTAAACACGAACAGCTAGTTGAACAGTTTTTCTGTTGCCCATTCGCTAACTGGCTCTATTATAACATAGTTTTAAAAACATATTACAAAGAAAATATGTGGATAATAGTGCAAAACATTACACGCAGGCTGCCGTTTATACTTTAATTATTAGGAACGAATATTAAAATACTACTCGGAATACGAGCATTTGAATATTTTATTTGTAATATTTTTTTAATATTGTAGTTTTATATAGCATATATATTTAATATTAGCTTCATTAATCTGTACAAATATCTTAGAACAAACTTGCTAACTTAATTGGCACAAAGCATAATGTATTTAGCAAGCCGTCGTTACAGAGTCAAGTCGACCACTGCGACCTTCGGCGATAAGGGTTATAGTTCTTTGACAAAACTGTTATCTTTCATACATGGCCATAGCCATTGTTCTAAATTCATTGTATACAAATGTAGACTCTAATGAACTATTGTTTTAGGCTCATGTTTTATAATTTGTTAAAAACTACTGAAAATTATTTTAGTTTTTGAAAGTATTTAAACTATGAAAGAAACACGTAAAAACAAAAATCTTAGATAGTTTTATCACTATTAATTTATTTACAATTTGTCCTAATTGTAGATTTTATATTTAATTAAATTATTTTAATACATATGATTGTGAAAAAATTAAATATACAAAATTTGTCTCCAATATACAATTCTGACATCTTAAATATTAGGGACAGTTATAACAAGCTATTTAGCACTAAATCATGAAGTAGGCCGTCTGTGGTTCCGTATTATAAAAATATTCACGCTACATACAATGTCAATAATGAAAAGTATTGAATACATTTATATATGTATTAGTTTTTCTGAATATAGAGTCAAAATAAGGGTGTTGTGTGCTCCTTCACTATAGAAACATGTTGTTAAATATGTCTACTAGATAGCGCTTAACAAAAATCATAATCATATGTTGTTAAAATTATTTATTTATATGAAATAGGTATTTTTGGTGATTATTATGGTTCTTATGATTACTTCTATAGATGTGAAAAATAGAAAAAAGAAAAAAGGTGTACTATGTATAAGTATATAATTTTCTTAATTCATTTCGAGTTAATTTCTCACTTTTGTAGTTTTATAATTGATATTTTTTTAAAACATTAACTTTATGAAGAGTTTATATTAACATTAATCTTCGAAGCACTGTATGAAGTGTTTTTTTCTGCTGATTTTGCATAATAGGTATTATGCGCTAGTCGATGGGTTATTTAGATAAGCTCGTAACGGAAAAAGACTGTTAAGAGCTAATCTCACGAGTTACTATAAATGGTTATGATATAACAAGAATTTGTTGATGTTTATAACGAAGAATAAAATTAATATTTCTTTACGAAAAACTCGTAGTGGAAAAATGTAAACACAATAGACGATGTCTATCAGTTTCAAGGAAAAACACGTAAACCAGATCATGTTATGGAAAAAATTAACATATGTACAGACAGTCACTTTAATAAGTTAATAACTTAAAATTTTTATTCGATTGCGTTATGATTGAAGGCAATTTTCTTAAAAGAAACATATGTTTGAAGATCATATTTGAAATGATATAGATTTATGTGGGAATGAGAATCACAATAAAATTTGACTGTACATTATTGACAGTCGGGTGATGGAACTCATCCGAGCTGAACTTTTGAACTGCCTTCAGCAGGGAAGAGGTGTTAAGTTTGACGCGTGTATATATGTATGCTTACGACTACGTAGCTCCCAAACGAATTGACAGGTTTTGTATGGAAATTTTTTATATTAAATAAATGGAGGATCTGTATTCTTAATATTATCATAGAGAATGCGAATTTAAAGATAATTTTCAAATGAAATTTCTATAGACTTTATATTTCGAATGATACGAGAAAATAGTTGAGAAAAATATTTAAATTTTTTGGTAGGTACGTTACTTATGTTTGTGGTATACAGCTTAAAAAAATAGTCTTACAAATGTATGTACATATATCCTAAGCAATTTCGAATAATGGCAAATTTAAATAAACCTTTGAGTTTTATAAAATACGTAAACCATTCTCGTATACAACCGAATCGATAAGATGGGAATGACAACAACTTTTTTCACGCTCCACTAGCGACTGTAAACGCCAATTGCATTTTGCCACACGTTTATATTTTCAACTGGATATACGAATATATTTTTTTCTGTCAGCAACGAATTAGAATGATATCGAAAATATATAACAAAAGTATATTTCGAAAAAAATTTTTGGTGTGACTAAAATAATTCAAATACGAAACAGTGGCTGATCTCAAAATAGGAATGTTGAACAAGCAAACCGTACATCGGTTGAAAAAGTCTAGACTAACGCATGGGCTGCAAAAAAAATCAACGAATCCCATTCCAAAATGGCCACATTGGCAATATTTTATCAGGTCGGAAGTGATACGAAGCTGCAGGCTTCGGCGGTAGGTACGCCGCGTCCAATTCGATAAACTCTGAGGATTAGTATCTGGCAACGATCTTGCTCTAGTGAATTTGTTACGATAAAATATTACGATATTTCGATTATGTTCAGACGGCGTGAGCTATTGAAATTGGGGGTTTTAGACGGGTATTATATATTTGAATACTATTAATAAATGCTTTGATAGATTCGGCAGGTTTGATAGTGTTTATGTCGCCACATTGTGAATATATTCATAGTATCTTTATGAAAACCTTTGAACCACAGATTATACTTACGTAGAGATCTATTATGTGCTATAATGTAATTAAACAGAGTATAAAATAATGAAGATTAAATTAGGTCCTAGACCCTCGTCAAACAAATCAGCTCCTTTGAAAAGTACACATTCAGATTACTAACGCTATCATGTCCACAGTGGAGCGTCGGAATTGTACGAGTGTTATTCGCCTCTGTCAAGGAAACGTTATGTTCATTCAAAATTCAACTCTGCCCTACTTAGAGACTTGTTACAATTGGTTGAAATCCTAACTGCGAACTATTATAACTAATGCACGCCTGTCTTTTGGGAGTTCGGGAGAGTCGTTCCGCGATGCTCTTTTGTTTTAAATACTATTAAACCTCCAGTCACTCGGTTGTATAGTCATTGTATCTTAAAGAGATAGGTAGTAGAAATTCAGTTCTAAAACATGAGTATCTTTTAATATGAGCTGTGATGTGTATTATCTAATGTAAAACATTTTTAAATGGCATGTAATTATAGCTAATGTCTCGTCTTTCGAGTCACGCACAGTGAACTATAGTTCTGCGGGTGTAATTGTGAAGCGAAGTGGCTTTAGTTTTAAACTCGATTAAAAGTTGAGGTCGGAAACGCTGCCGTTCATAGGTCGTTAGTGACTTCTATCATAACTATTTATTAAGTTTATAGAACAAACAAATGTCGTTATGTGATGCTAATCTTTATGGAATTCTTATGGACGTAGATAAATTACCGCTGTAACTAGATTTGAACTGTAAACGTTAATTATTATGCTCCGATTTTAGTAGTATGAGTAACTTTTTGCACACATCATTTTCCATACATTCTCCTCGAATGCTTTTAGTACATTTTTTATTAAATCTTAGTAAGATAATTTCTTATTATATCCTTGAAAGAAATTATGAGACAAGCGATATATCTAATAATCTCTTAATAATAATTTAAATATACGTATTATTAGTACTATTACATTGTAAGTAAATATTTAAAATTGTCTTTAGTGATATTTCTTATATGTACATATGTACTTTTATTATATAAATAAAATTTTATATACTAAATAATAAATTAAATACTTTTACTTTAATATAGTTCGTATTGAATTTCTATTTATTTTTTAATGTTATTAACTCCCAAATCATGAATGGGTTTCAATCTTTTATGTTGTACTATACAGTCTACTATGGACTTTAGTTCTCAAGAGATGCGGGCGTATTATTTGTAAACACGTTATTGTTTTGTAGAAATAACCTAACAGACGGCCGGGCAGACATCCAAATCAAAACTGACGCTCATGTATTCAGTTTTATGATTGATGAATTTAATTTTTATACACACACACACATACACACACACACACACACACACACACACACACACACACATACACACACACACACATATACATATGTATGTGTGACTTTATACGTAAGTTATTTTAGATATCAGATCTCAACATATTGTTAAATTTTGGTGGTCTCGATTAGTTCTTAATTAAATGTATTTTATATTAAAAACTAATTTAACGTCGTTAACGATCACAGTAACCCACTTTGATTACTATTAGTAATGATGTATTAATTATTATTGATGTGATACATTAATTATTATCTAATGTTCGGGTTTTCAAATATTTTATAGTTCGAAAAAACATGATGTTTTAATTATTACCCTTTTGTAGTTTGAACAAGAATTTCATACATTACATTTAAGTAAGGAGTTAGTTGTGTCGCGTTATCTTAAGTTGTAAACTAAAAAGAATTTAGAAAAAAAACTAAGCCCATCCAAAATCTTTAGAACAAGTCTATTTTTGTATTAAAAAAATATGATTTATAAGTATTAAACTAATAAGTTCCGAGGACTTATTTTCGTTTTTGCCATCTCTAAGGCTATTCTCTTTAATACTTTACATAGGAAGCGCAAATACTTGAGAGACATGAATCCACTAACCGATGGTCATTTAGGGTTGTGAATTATGATAAATAATATTAGGTAAAAAAATTATCATTACAACATTGAAAATACAACTTAGAGTGTCACCTCTATACAAGAATGTTCATTGTTTAAAACTAAACTTATGTACATATGTTAATATCAACGACACAATAGTGCCACGGTATCTCCATCTAGTGCACGTGTTGCTTATAAATATTTATAAAAAAAAGGACGCTTTGAATTACAATTAAAGTAGCGCGCTGTTGTCATCCCTGAACCGAAGCCGGCGTGGCGAGAAACGACTGATGCACTGATACGACACATACACGTTAAACTGTTACGTTTTACATGGATCGCTGGTCGTAATCGATATATAACGTTTGCGATGCGGGGCGAGCGTTGTATAATAAAATTTTATTAACGACATATATTTGTTGTCAGACGTTGGATCGATTGGTATGGAGGATGTAGGAATTATTGTCGGCTTCAGGTGACTGCTTTAAAATTGATACATTTTCAATGGAACGAAATGTGATTTGTTACATTATAATTAACGAAAACAAATATTTTAACGTACGAAAGATTTGATTAACTTAAGAAACATTATTAATATATTCTAAAGGACGTTATTGCGATCACGTGAACTATATAATATATAAAAATAATAAATATTCATTATCAATTAGCTAAGATCATTCGAGCTATCAATTAACGTAAAATATTACTGCATACGTAACCAATTACTATCTCAGAAGCGGCTATGCAAGCGTGAGTCATCGTGTCTAGGTTTAGAAAACAATGAGGTTTGAGAGCTATGAGGTATGTTGAACTACCTAAAGGAAGATTCAATAGATAATTATAAGAATAGCATGTCATTTATATATTATTGTGAAAATTTTACTTAAAAACTACGTCATGTTTTTATTGCAAGCTATATTTAATAATGTCGTAATAAATTCTAATCACTGCAAATAATTTATGTATCACATTAATAATATTTGAGAATATTGAATTCAAACGATGTAAATATTTGTTTAGTTTTTTTGTCGTATTTTTTGTTTGCAACATCCAAAATCCTAAAATAAATTGTTATTTATTAAATTAAGATTTGTAGCGACGTTTTAAATTATTATACGATTACTAAATCTATAGCGAGCATGTGGTTCAAAGGGCATTGGCAATCACAAAAAACAAGAGAGGAAGAGGGGGACCCTCTTGACCTGGTGGACTAGCATGGTCAATATAGTTGAGAAGTCCCAATTGCCTGACCCGACAATCCTCAACAGTTTATTCTGGCGCAAAAATATAAGGAGAGCTGACCCCAACTAACGTGGGAAGAAACAAAGAAGTAGAACTAAATCCACATTGAATAACTCCAAGCGCGACCAATATACGATAATATGGCCATCAGCATCAGTTTGCAAATGTCCACCAACACTATTATCCAACAAGCGCTAATTACTAGTACGTCAGTTTTTCTTTTACCTTGTATTATCATAACGCAAATGACTTATCCTTGACCAACAAAACACAGCTAACAACAATAAAGACGACTTATTTAAATACACGGTGATTTCATAACATTGTTTTGTTAATAGAAAATATGTATTTTAAATGGAAAATGTACATAATGTTTTACATTTAAGTAAAGATTTGTGAATGACGAGCCTTGGAAACCTGATTTTTTCGACGTCTATACAATGTTCATATTTGAGACTTCGTTTTTTTCACTAAGCACAATGTATTCGTATGTATTTTTGATAAGTTTTCGTGTTTAATATATCAATGTTATGTTATACAACATGGACAATTTCATTATAATATTTCCCTCATTGTCAACAAACCGACGCGACGCTGAGCAGTATTGTAACACGATCCATCTTACGCAAGAATCCCCGCACTTGTTCAAACAGAACGGTTAAGTAAAGATAACGATAAAAATAACTATCCAGTGTTCTTTTCATTCAACCATACAATAAACTAGACTAGTTTTATCCTGCTACTTCACCTGCATTTAGTTCATATCCTAGAGTTTGATGATAAATATCTATGAGACTAACTTATCTGAGTTGTGACTGACCCTGAATTAAACGATTCGAAATCTGTAATCGTTTCATTTGACAATGAAACCACCGCAACAAAATGTTAGCAAAATGGTTTTATTTTTACAAATTTCTAAGCATTTGCTTTTTACGAACCAAGGTTAGGTTAATATAATTACTTTTAAGACATTTAAAACCTAATCATTTATAAAATTTAACTAATGAATTTATAAAGAAAATTCGTATAGATGATTATTAATTACTCAAAACAATGGCGTTGCGTACAAACGATTTAGTGAAATTATGCCATAGAATACAAGGTCGTATGTAATTATTTAGTAAACTTGTGATTTCAAAGATTCGATATATAAAACCTATTAACGGATTATTTGAAAATATTGTTAAAACCATATATTTTTTATAATTTTTAGTACATCAGAAATATGTCCACAGTCTCATGTTTGTAACGAAACAAAACAATAATATAAACACATCATGTTTGTTTGTTCGTGTTTACGTAAACATACGAACAATGTCGGAATGCTCTTTTGTATCATTTGTATCCGTACATTAAATTTAATTTTCATTCATACGAACCATCGAATAACATCTGAATTATTACAAGCAACTCAATAAGTCCTAATTATTGTATACAATATTGTCAGTTAGATTTGGATGATGACGAAAAGTGAAAACAGTGTCATTTATCTAATTAGAATTTAATTCTAGTAGATTATGAAATCTTTTTTAATGACAGTTACAATTAGAATGATTTTAATTGCTTTGTCATTATAAAGAAGTTTGCTCTGATTGTAATAAATTTTTCCTTTAAATTTTACATATTTCTAAGTTTTCATACGTGTTTTATTATTGTTATTTGTTCCTTTATCATATGTTAGATATGGAACACTGGAATACTGGAACGTTGACTTTTTTGTCGTTGGTCCTTTTGTTTTAATGGAATGTATCCTTACGCATACTTGTAATTCTGTTAACAACTTTCTAAAACACTTACCAACAGTTACTTATCTCTTATCTATGTGTCCTCAAATATCTGTGTTAAGGCTCCCTATAAAAGTTAACCGTTGTTAAGTAAAGTACAATGAACTAGCGCGAGTGAGACGTTTTGAGATTTAAGTGGAAATCTATTAAAATTATCACAGTTTAAAGGAGTTTGGTGTTAGCTTACTTTTAACTTTACTTTCTTTTTAGTATACACAAAGGTATAAAAGTTATAAAAACACTTGCAAGGAATAAATATAGTGACTTAAAGATATGAGCTGTTAAATACCTATATAGTGTCAGTAAATATGAGTAATTCTTTATTAATTTTTACTAAGCACAGAAGGGTAAAGTAAATATTCTTTGACTCAAGCTATAACAAGGGATATTTAAATATTATTGACACGTGGTTACAATCGGACATGTGAAGATCGAAAGTAAGACAAGGAAACAAATAGACGTTTATTTTAGTTCGAAGAAACACAGAGTAATCATTAGGTAGAGCGCATTATCACTTTGTCACATGTGGTGAAATAATAAAAAAAACCATTTTTTTGTTAACCAATAAAAAAATTACTATTAATAAAACATAGAATTTATAAGTTTTTAAGTGTTTGCGGTAATGAGTAGTGGTAATAATAGAATATAAAAATATATCAATAAAGTCGTTATGAAACTATAAAAACAATATTAACAAGAATCACTGTAATTTTGATATCTGTCTATTACTCTGTGATTGAAGCTATCAAGTCAACTACAGTACACTAGTTGTATTCATAGTATATAGATGTACGGAGCAATAATTAGATTTGAATAGTTCAAAGTTGAAATGACGTTTGAAAACTGAATACTTTTTCCCACAAGCGGTATTTCTTTTGGATATCAATTTCTTTATCAATTATTTAAATCTGAACCCATTTATTTATTATACGCCCGATCAAATTAGTTTTTCTATGCATATGTATTGAGTGATTTTTTTGTTTTGATTACTTCTTGTATCAAAAGATATTCTTAAATATGTTCTATTTGTTCTTAAGAAGAATATAACATAAATATTATATTTAATTGGACATTCATTTAATAATTTGAGAATAAAAATATAAGAATGATCTTCCATTGTATAACTATCGTTAAGAATATAGATGGTTATATTCTAAAGACGTTTCATCTATATGATTTAAATAGCGATGAAAAAGGTATTGTTATTCAATAATATCGGTCATAGTCACTTTTCATTCTAAACATATATGACAAAATAAAACTGGAATAGAATATAACACGAGGATAATAAACTTTAATTTATCAGAAATTTACTAATAATCGAAATATTTCCTGTTAGAACAAACGTTGGGCGAATAGCCGGCGCAAAGATTCCTGGCTTTACAGGCATATAATTTTCGCTAATGGCGTATTAACGCTTATCGCCAATAAATTACGGAATATCGTTGTCGATGTGATGGTAATTGAACCATCTCGACGTCGTATTGTTTGTTTATGTGTTCACACATATAACACAGCACCGTGTTCAAACATTCTTCACCTTGCGGAATATTGCGGAGCTAGCTGGGAATGATAAGGCGAACAGAAACGTGACATCAACTACAGTGTAATATCCTTCGTTCGTGTTGGTAACTCACGTTCGCTTATCTAAAGAAATTCAAGGAGCATTATGTACTCATAATTCTCAATTATGTTATGAAATATAATGAGGAAAACTGCATTCAAAATCATCTGTCACGTGTAAGTTGGAACCGAGTGTGAGTTGTGAGCGATCAAACATCGAACCTGGCACATGGTATGGGGTTGGGTTCGATGGTGGTAGCCAGTAGGCGGCGCTTATAGGCGGATAGTTGCCGGACCTCCCGGTCTTGCTGCGGGCGCCCGCCTCGCCGCGCATCCTTCGTACACACACTGTCACCACATTGCACGTCCGCGTCTACATTCAATCGCGGTCGCGACACTACTGACGCGATCCTACCAATAGGTGCGCGGGCGCTGACGGACGATCACTCATACCGTGTCAGACGGTGTCACCTGCCCTCCTCCTCCCCCCTTCCCCAGTCAACCCCCCACCTCAGCCCCCTCCCCCTAATGAGCTTCTGCTTCAGGTCGTTTTTCACATGCTGACACCGAGCCCGCACTGTGTTTGTTCAAGGGCCTTCACAGTGTTTAAAGAAACTGTGTCACATTCACGTGATGTGTTGTAGTCAGCCTTCGAGACTATGGTTTCATAAATTACATTGAATGTATGATATTTTGGAACTTTATTACAGTGGTAATAGAATTTTAACAAGCTATGCTAATTGTATAATAATTGCTACATTATTACATGCACATTTTAGATTTCTCCTTAATATTTATCACCATTAACCATTTAATTTGTTTGTTCCTTTTCATTCTTGGCATTCATTGTGAGGATTGTTTCAACGAATAACAAATATATAAAATACTAAATATACTGTTTCTTAGACAATTTACTGCACTCGTAAAATTATCATAAATTTTTGTAAAATATTACGTATGTAATAACAATCAGAGCTGTTGTAAACTAACGGTAATTTGTTTAAGTCTTCACACAGTTAAGTATTACGACCGTGACTGTGTGTGTCGTTTTCCATATAGCGAGTGCAGTCTCACCACGATTGAACTGTTTAATATTCGTCACTCGACACACTGTAGAGACACACACTCAGCTTGAATAAACGTGATCACAAAATTAAAAGACGTTTAAACGTTTACTGTGAAAGTCGTCAATAATCCATTTATTGTTTTTCATTTCATTACAACTACATAAATACTTCTCAGTTTCTACTAATAAATTCTCCGTTGAAGTCTTATAATTTTGTTTATGTTAATAAAAATCTTTAGGATTGGGTCGCTGAACTAAATATTCCTTTTGGGAACAGTTTTAATTGGAGAAAATTGTCAATTATCGAAGCTGTTACAATATTGTATGCCGTTTCGATTATTTTCTCCATCTAACACATTTAACTAAACGCATACGACTGACTCTGCAGATAAGTAGGACTGGACCGGGTCTCAGGCAAACTTAGACGAAACTTAGTCGACAGTTAGTTGCGACTAGAGATATTGTCTACCTTGCTTTGTGTAACTTTAGTGTATCGTACCTTGGCTTAATAGTTGAAGAGCTTTAAAGCGAGCCAAGCACTTTTGCGGGACACATAACCTCACAAAGGAATAATCTTGAATCTAAAGATTCTTTGTCTCATCCAACGCTTTTAAATCATACACATTTGTCCAACATTCTTTGCGTAAAGAAAAACTCGTGATGATGAAAAGAAATGTTTCCAACGTTTTGAAATATTAAAAAATGTTAGTGTCAAATTTGTTTACTTTTATGAATTAAAATCGTACATCCATTCGTTTACTGTTAATTAAATTTATAACAAATTGTATGAGATGATTTTATAAATATTGAATAAAACTTATTAATAAAAAATAAGCGCATTAATAATTAATTAACCTTTCATCTACATGAGTAAAATAATAAAATGTAAAAAGATTATTTCAGTTCAACAGAACGAAATACAATTACTTCTATATACATTTATTTTAATTTGACTCTATCTCTATACATTACCCTTAATTTGTGAAAACACAAAATATTCGCAGATTGTTCATTATTATATACAAAAGAAAAAGACAGAACTAGAGGCTACAAGAATATTCAGATATATATATATATATATATATATATATATATATATATATATATATATATATATATATATATATATATATATATATATATATATATATATATATATATATATATATATATATATATATGTATATGTATACATTATGTCAAAGATATATACTCACCATTTCTATTTTCACTGTCAGCTGGTTTCATTTGAATCGGATGATGCATCTGTAAAGAGAAATTCAACGGTTAAATATATAATACAAACATATCTTTTTAATATAGTAAAATGAAATTAATTTCCATTACAAACAGTTATTTGCCGTGTGGTACGGCAGTCGGAGGTTACACGGCCAGTATCAACTGAACCCGATACTAATGCGTGAGTCAGGTTATTGGAGCTCCTAACAATTCAGGTATTAAAGGTTTATACTATTTTAAATTCAATGCTATGAAACTTTAGAATTTTTCTGTTAATTATGAAAAGTAATCGTTTAGAGCTCCAATATATATTAATATATAATTTAAATCAAATTTCATTGATTTGAAAAGACATATAATTTCATATTCCGTAATGAGTTTCTAGAGATAGGATTCTTGTGATAGAAAAGATTATATGACAAAATTCCGTTAACAAGACTTTTAAATTTTTATAAACCCATTAAAAGAACAAACAAATGAATAATTCAAACGTTTACATTTAATGCACGATGACATAATTGATGAGGTCCGCATTAAACAATATTATTTGTCGGTGACGTATTCAAACAAACAGAAACGGCTATTTAAATTATTTGTAAACATATCCTGTGTCAATGTGATTTATAAACTATTTTGACGACGCATATCATTGTACGATGTGTTTGATGCCAGATATGTATCATGTTCTTCAATCGTACATAATAACAGTTTCTTTTAAAGCAATCTCAAATGATTTTCATCGATTCTGACAGCGAAATGACTCTCGTATTTTAAATAACAATACGATATGGAGGTAAACCGCATTCATATAGTGGAAATCAATAAACTATTAAGAGTAGATCGCAACCTCAGATCCTTTGAGTCGAGATGCAAAAGTGAAACGATTTTATTCTCGGCAAGAAACTGCCACTTGCCAATAGCACAAGTAAAAATAAACTTACTAGCGATTGACATGTTATCTGGAGACAATGTGATTTCTATTAAAAATATAAACTACTCGGAATTTGATTTTTGTAGTTACAAGGACATATATTTATAATTAAAATGTTACACTATTTTTTAATTTTTAAGTAATTTTTATTGATTTATTATTTCAGACTACACTAAAGAAATAAATAGAGAAATCAAAAAGATATTTTTTAATTAATTATTCGACGATTTGTCAAATATTGTATTAAAATTGTCGTATAGTATAGAAGAAAATGTGAAGTTCAAAGTTTTAAAAAGTACGGGGAAGAAGTTATACGCAAAGTTAATATTAAAATAATCTTAATATTATGTTTGGGGGGAGGAATTAAAAAAAAAAATGTCAATGTAATCGTCGATTCCCCGTGCGATCATTAGTTCTGAGACATCTTCGAATAAAGAGAAAATGTTAATGTTAAATAAAAAAAACATACTAAAAGCTAAATCAACAACCAGTCTCAACATTAAGTAACATACTTGAGGTAAAATATTCTTCACAAAATTTAAGATATTTTCGAGCATTAAAATGATTTAAAAATTAAAATGATTTAAAAATGAGGAAGCTTAGAATATGTTTTTTACTCCGGTACGGCAAATTTTACCAACAACAGTCAATTGAAAAATCTCCATTTATCGAGGTTTCTCTTTACTCCTTAAAATTTTTCATTACGGTAAATGTACATATACAAAAAATATACATTTCTTATTATTGAACAGTTTTACCCTCTAAAGATTGATAAATCGAAGGCGTCGTGTAAGATTTTACTCTCCTATAAACATATACTGTTACTAGCAAAATGCATCGTATTCTATTGGAAATAGAGTTCCGAATAGACTGAAAGTTGAGAGCCTTACAAATATTTCAACAATTCTTATCACAAGTTATTTAGGTTCATACATCTTTATTTCAGTTTGAAGGAAGTCATAAAACCAATAATTGTGAAAATACACTACAGGCACGACAATTGTAGCTGAGTAACTCGGTACATACAATGTGCTGTTATTAATACAAACATTGAACCAACGTCACATAACTGTGGAATTGAAACACTATGAATCACGCGCGAATCACCGAGATCTCGCAGAGCCCTTATCTAATTAGGCGCAGACAATCATCAATCAGGTCCGTAGTACGGACAAACAGTGTACAAACTGAACAATTTGTCACGTCGCCCTAATCAGATTTGCCTTGAGCTTTCCATTACACCGTCTTTACGCCAATCTGTATTGTATCTAGATCGCAGATTAAGTTTTCGATGTAAACAAAATGTTTTATATAAAATTATATAAATATTAATGATAGAAATACGTAAACTTAAGTTCAATGTATGATATGATTTGAAATGTACACGGTTGTAACAGATAGGTATTTACAAGCTATTAATAAACTGGCTACATTTCTAGGTCATTGGAATTAGACACTCTGTTGGTGGCACCTCAACACAATGTATGTAATTTTATTAAGACCAGCCGGTAAGTAAACAACATTCTGCACATTGTTAATTTTATAAAACAATGTAAATTGCTAAAATATTTCTTATGTGGATCGGTTGTATTTCCAATATTTCTGACTACGAAAAAATTCTTGAACGCTTTAATATATTAAAATAAAAGAATATTTAACTTTAGGTTTATAATCGTATAAATCGTTCAATGAAGATTCATTCATAATTTGAAGACGAAATATATATTTCGTCAGTTAAGATATTTTATCGGTATAACAATATCGTGTAATGAACATAGCAAATAAAGACTGTAAGATCAAACATAGTACTTCTGTTAATCGGTGTGAGAGGTACTTAAAACGAGATACGCTGAGTAATCCAACTGTAATTAACACAAACTAAACAAAGTCGTCTTGTAATTAGTAATTTAAGAGTATCTGTAATACTGTCACGAACCAGCGACTCATGAAAATGAAACTGAAGACATCGCCGTAATCTCATTGCAATCGATGCCGGGGGATCGTTTGTAAAGTATTTACTGAAAGCACTATTACATGAGAACATTCATACAATATTAGTGTGAATGTCATTCAATTATTGCTAAACGGTTTAGAGAGATTAGTTCAATTATATATAATGTGTCTGAAAATAATTTGAAAATGAAGCTCACAGAGATACATTTGGTACGATAGTTAACAATAGAAACGATTATAGTTCATTTATGTCTTTTGAATTATTTATATCATTAAAATATAATATTTTAATAAGTATTAATATATTTTTAATTGTTCTGTAAGTCGCCGACGTATTATTCATACTCAATAATTTCTTTCTAATTTTTATTATTATTCAAATATTGTAGTTCGTTAATAAAATAGTTTTATTGTCTTGCACAACTATTGACAGACGTTCGCAACTAATGTGGGTATCTGATTACATATGACATGTTGATGTAGCGAGTGAGAGTTTAAAAATAAATCACGCATGATCTGAGCCAAGAGCGACGGGCTCATTAGCGGGGTGGCAAATTAATTTATAGACGTTCACATACAAATGCGGATTACTATGAGTTATATTGTTAAAGAATATCGTTTATTTACTCGCATCCGATGATTCATTAGCATTGAATTTTCGGAAATATGATTGTATACATAAATTGAGGTATGATAAACTTTCTGAAACTATATGTCGATAACGACGTAAACTTTCACTAGGCGCTCAATGATATCAATGTCAAAGACACGTTATCGTTAGGTAAGATTTATTAATGTTTATGATGTAACTAACACAAAAACCTTGATAGTTTTCGTTAGCTCGAAACTCATAGTAAGGAAACGGATTAATACAAATAAATGTTAACAAACGTGACCTATAATACATACATATACATTTGGTAACCAGTAATGTTGTACTGGAGCGGTCACAGCAAGCGGTCAAAGTGTGTATCGATTTTGCATTAACCGATTGTAAAGGCCATTCAAGGTGAATAAAACCGTTACATTAGAAGAGAATCAAAGGGCTTTTAGGCTTATTACGGCTAAGGGGACACTTAAAAAATGCCCTTCTTTCCACAGGGGGAAAGATACGACGGAAGATAATTGTAAGTACAGCATTGTTTCAATTGCTCAGACTAAAAGGTATTATGTTTGGTTTATTTAAGCTTATTGACTGTTCCCTTTTGCATACAAAATTCACTTGTTAAATACATATAAAAATATATTTTTTATATTGAACCTAAAATCTTTTTATGAATGTGATATTTTAAAATATTTTTTAGTCATCATATTCACTGTGGGTAAGTATTAAATGATTTGACCATAATAAAGTGTGTGCTGCGTAAATTAAACTAAAATGGAAACGAAAAAACAAATCTGGTTAACGTAAGGAGTTCAATTTTGTTAGTAAAAAAAAACAATACACTAATTTGTAGATCCAAAACATAGTTTTAATCAAAAGTTTTACTTTATAAGATTGTCTTTTATACAACGGCGTCCTTGATTTGTATTTAGGTAACAATAATAATAATCAATTGATTTGAAAGTAATCTTTATTATTGCTTTTTGAAACGAGACAGATAGTTTAAAAGAAATACGTTATATTTTTTAATATTCTATTATACCATTAATATACTTCACTAAAACATCCTATAATAGGTCTTATAAAACCATCGCTACTTAGTCTATTTGATTTCCTACATTACAGAAACGAATAGGTTACCATACTTTGCATAAAATTAATTAATTAAGTCAGCGGTTGAGAATTTATACAGCTTTCTGCTTTCGATGCACTTTCATGCAACGATGAAGATGTCAGAAAAGATACGCATATTTATATATTGAAATATCATCTGAAGCCCCTTGCTTGGTAAATGAGGCACCGTAGAAACTTATGCAAATTTTCTTCGTGAGCTTTCAAAGAGAGTCAGTGGATTGAACAAACAAATTTCTGTGGTGCTTCAAGCTGAAGTAAAACGTGTTATTATACCATAGACATTGAAAGACGTTTTTTAAACTCTACTTTTTGTTTTAGTGTGGCCGATTATGACCTACATACGTCTTTTGTACGAAATTTTATGGAGACGTTATTAGGAAGCGAAAAAAACTTAGAAACATTCTGAAAACGAAGTGCATTAAAAAGAAACAAAACCTATTTCGGCCGATATATGGAGCACAAAAACCTCTTATGTGATATGGAAATTTTCAGAATCATAAGTAGCATCCATATTTAATAGATCTTGAATATTATTTATTATGTATAAAGTATATAAACAGGATTTTGTCACTGTTTCGTGGGATTATAGTCACCGTAGTTTATAATATAATCATTTTTGCTTCAGCGTTACATTTATTATAGAATTATAAATTATTAATTGTTCTAGAAAAGTATAGATTGTCTTATAATTTTGCACTATGATCTTTGTAGCCTTGATATTATTATATAGCATAATAATATGTCCATAATAATACGTGTATGAGACTTACTTGTTCAAGCAATAATAATTTACAAAGTTCTCCAGCTGTCTCCAAGGACTTTTCATAATATTTAATTATGTCGAGATAATTATAAGTCCCGTTTCATTAAAAGTTTAGAATTATATCGATATTATTACTTTCGAAATAAATTAAATTATACATACCATCTATTATTTTAATTAAATTTGTTAAAAGATTTCGTTCGTTTTAAAATTAAGGTGTACAATTAAATTAATTGATAAATTCTTGTTATTCGCAAGCGTTATTCAAATATTCTAGAGTAATACGTTTTAAATATCCTAACAGTCACGTTTAAGCCAAAATATTTTTGGCACTATCTTCAAAGCGGTCAACAAGCCAGTGTTGTGTAAACGCCCTAATATAGTTACAATTTGTCGACCTACATCCATGTGAGCTAGTTCGGTTGGAAGTAATTGCAAAAAATCCTTGTGATCCCTGTTTATTTTCAGCGGCGAGCCAGACACGGGCACATTGACTCAACCCCCAAAAGTTAGAGGATTGGAAAAATCGTCCCAAAACTAATGGAGCGGACGACGGGAATGAACTTTTTAAAGTTGCCTGCGCAGCCTTTTTGTTTAAAGCCCGCTGTTCACTTGCGTTATGGAGCGGAAAATTTCACGATCGACAAAATCGCCGAAAACTCGTTTTCAGAGAGCTGCGATAAAGATGTTCGACAAACCTATTAACGAACAGTAACGAACGATTCGTATCGAACCGTGAAAATTACAATTTGTAATTACTGAAACAACTTTAGTTTCAGCATACACAATACATGATCACTACTGAAGCTGTGACGAAAAAAAAAATATTAGCATACACGCGGATCAACACAATTGCTTTATCTAAATCGTGTGTTTCATATTAGATTCTCTGTAGTTACAACAATAAAAATTTACTACTTAAATATTTGTCAATACTCTAAATTCTAAGATTACTAAAACAAACAGAGTAATAATACATTACACTATGATACCTTCTACTTTTTTTGACCATTATAATTGCAAAAAAATATCAATACAGGCACTTAAATAATGTTTCTAGCATTGATGAACTTTAAGTTATTTACGACAACTCCAACAGGCCTAACATCATCAATAATAAACTTCTCCTCCTCACTTTATTGGTCAATAATAATTGAGTAAATATGAACACATTAATAAAATAATTAATCATATTTCCATCCGTCCAGAACAAATAGTTGCTTCACCACGTGGAAATTGGTTGATTCGGTTAATAGTTACTTTGGTATTTTAGTTACGTTCAACGATCAAACAATAATACGGTATTAAAATGTAATTGCGAAACTAGTAATAGGTAATCAATAGAGTTGGGCAAGTTTTATTTAAATTATATACAAATTTAACTCCTGTATATTTTGTGTATTATATAAATTACGGAAATTGTAAGTGTTAAAAAAGTATTAGAATATAAGACGCATACTGTAGTCTTAAAGTTGAACTCTATGATCTCTATATTTAATACCTTTATTTGATTACCTAGATGAAGAGTTTTATAATTTTACTTATAATTTAAATGCCGCTTCTGTTAACGACATCGGTTGTCATATCAGTATTTATTCGTGCACCGTAGATCTTTCTTTCTTTTGTACAAAAGTCCCGTCCTATCCGTCACAAAAGGTTGTACAGATAGCGCAAGGTTTGCACAGATATAGTAAGAAGCAAAAGGAAATGTATCTCAAAGGCCCAGTCGCCGAGGAACCAATATAACAGAAATGTCTGAATTTCTTGAGTCAGTTTATAAACTACTATAGTATAGTGTAGTATAATATGTATATTTACACAAACGAAATATCATATAAATATTCATAAAAAATACAAATCACTAAAACTCTATTCGTGTTTAATATTCAAAGAAAAATAGGATTAAATCAAAATACAAGAATATAACATAATAAAATACCATTATCCCATTAAATTTTATTTAAAATGTATTAAAACTATACTAACAGAAAAGGAAATTGTAAATATATTATAATGATAGTTGGTTTATAACAAAGTTACATCATTAAATATATATATTATCAGAGTACTTTCATGTGATAATAATCAGGAATAGTAAGGATAGTAAGGAATGAATTTCATCCGTATGAATTATCATTAACTTTATTAAAAATATATGAATACATCATTTTCAACTCCATTAATAATAGGGCACGTTAACAGTTGAGCTAGTTTTAATATTTTTAATTTCAGAATATTTTGATTATTGTAATATTGGAGGATTTTTATTTACGGGCTTTTGTTTATTTTAATGGATTGAAGTTCCATACATTATTGTTTTTGAACAAAATATTATTCAGTCACATTTAAAATTTAGTATACTAAAAAACTAGAAATATTTTGTTTAATTTCATATTATATAAATTCAAGTCTTTTGTTGTTAAGGAAGATTTGAAATAACCAGATTACTAATTCATTCCGAATATTACATTCCGTTAATAGAATCAAAACGTTGTAAATGAAATTTACCTTCAAAATTATACGGACTAGCTGGATACAATACAATTTAACCCAAGGACCTGTGTTATCAGCGAGTGCTAACAAAATGGCACCTTCGTTATTTCTTGTCGTAAATCTACCGGACCAATTTGAGCTGGTCACAAAGGTTTAAGACCGTTGTTTCCAGTACATTGTTTCTTACACGGGCCGCTTGCTTCATCAATCATAGCTGACCCGTCCGAGGGCATCGCTTTAAACGGTTATCAGGCTGCCAGTTACTTACGTCTTTATAAAGTTACAACTACGTCATAATACATAAATGGTTTAATAAAATGTAATGACTTAATAAACCCTTTCATAATAATATTGATGTTTTAATAAATGTGTTAGTTTATTTAAAGAGTGTAGACATTAATGCTAACAACAAGCTAGCATTTGTAACTAACAAATCTTTTAAAAAAATTAATGTAATTCGAAGTTAAATTTTATTTCCTCAATAAATTTTCAAATGATTATATTATCCATTAGAGATATTTATTCTTAAATATTTGCTTTTCGCTTATTCTTTGTAATATAATCTTCCTCAATTTTATACCATCCATCATAGTAGTACCTCGGAACCCTTGTAATGGAGAGCGGAACATCTTGCGGCCTTTGGACTCGACCGCTCTATTCTTAATAGAAACCTTCCAAGCTACACAGATTTAGAGACGCTACGTAGTTATTCCTCTATTATCTTTTATCAGTTTTTACAATATTTACACCCCCTTAATATTGATTACAACTTATAGTATGTTAAAATATTACAAACATTTTACAATGTATACATAGTATACACTTACATGTTTATATCCTCAAAAAGTAGTTAAAAATGAATTAAAAATATTTCAATTATACGTGACGGACTTACAGGAAGAAACATTTTTCTTCATTTCCCATAATAATTATACATAACAATATGTTCTGCTCATGAACATACCTATATTTATAGTTATAATAAATAAAATAAAACATACACCATATCTTGCAACGTCCTTTAAACATCCGTAGTGTTTATACCGTTGTCTTGTTTATATCTCAATGCTTTACACAAAGCGTTGGCAAATGCTCAGTTTTGTTAGAGCATTTAGTAAATCCCCTTCCCTCAAAGGTCTTAGATCTTCGTCGTCACGACTCAGTTACATGACCACTATTTATGTCCGAACTCACTATCAGCTAACATATGCTTACATTATAATATTTAACAAGCATAAAAATAATTTTCTTTTTAAATAGAAAAGAGTAAATATAGGCTTATTAAATTACAGAAGTATTTGTGTATTTTTATTTAAATAATACATAGCAACTAGAAAACACGATCATTTTGTCACATGTAGTGTCTGATTGTTTTATCGAAAATTTCAGTTAAATACTTTTTTAATGAATCACAAAATATTGAAATTAAATCAATAAGTATGTTAAAATTATATTATTCTTTTAAAGGAAGTAATAAATATAAAAACTTAATAGTTATTCTTGGAAAATAAAAGCATCTTTACTTAAAATTTATAACACAAAGTTTGAATTGTTTTTAAAATTATTATACTCGGAATAGATTGAATTTATCCCGGTTATATGTTTTCATTGTCGGCGATGATGTATGACGGTAAGACAGTAGACCGGAAGGTGCTTTTGGGTCAAGTCGGTTTGACCTCTCAATTTTCTTCATATTCTTGATATTCCTCGCTATTACAGTGTTAGACATAAACCCGGATCCTTTTGAATTATCTCTGTGATGTTACTAAACAATTCTTATTGTATATGGAAATTATTACATGAAATCGATGATATTGGTTGTGTTATTTCTAATTCAATTCATTAATATGAATTTGTTATTATCATATCTTCAAAATATTAGTTTAAATTATACATTTTATTTAAGATTAAAAATATACATGTTCGATAAAGTGGAGATTGTTTGCGAGTTAAGTTTCATAACTGACTTTATAGGTACTTAAACATCGTCCCATCGACCGAGCCAATATGTTGGGCTGAAGCAAATATTGTATTAAACGTTTTAATCAATCAGAATTTCAATAAATAACCCGAGGGGCAATAGACCGGGGTTATGTAAACTCAGCCCGAAACGGTCCAATAAACCATTACGTGATTTACATAAGAAAGTAAATAGTTAGCATTCAAATCAAACATCAATCGACGAGCTTTACACGGAATAAACGATACATCAGTCATTTGTAAAGCAACAATGACAAATTGTATTAAAATAATCAAGTTAACTTTACATTACCATATTGTTATCAAGGAAACCGCTAATCGCATACACAATTCACTATAAGCCTCTTAGCCGTATAGAACCTCAGCAGCCTATCAGGGGTCTTTAAAATGGCTAGACGCCAAAACCAAAATGCATTCTACCGTCCGAGATTCATCTTTATAAACGATCTTAGCGGGAAACCTTGCAGGTTCGGAGAGATGCCGGCAATTAGTCTCGAGGGTGTAATCTCCTATTGATTTTAGTTTCAAGTTGAAGCAGTCAGTCAGCGGCTTACTCCCATAAGGCTGTGTACATTAATGAAGACGAGAGGCGGAGGCTTCACAATCCTAGCATGTAACTTTAATTATTAAGAGCCAGTGAACAGGTGACGTTACATTATTTTATGCTGTATATTCTTCTAAAGCCTATTGAGCTTATTTGTGTACATAATAAAATTATTATTTACATAACAAACGTTCGCTACATAAAGATTTAATAACACACAAAACTTATTAGATTAAATTGATAATAAACATTCTTTTACTACAACTGTTTCATTAGAATTGAGTCACGCGAAAACCATATAACATTGGACAATATATTTTTTTGTGAACACATTATAATCCACAACAACAAAGTAACGTACAATATGTGGCATAAAAATAGGCCTCATTTGAGGGTTAACGTCATAAATTATACTGGATTAGTCGTAATGGATCAACGGGTCACATTCTGCGGGAACGCGTCATGTCCCTTAGTAATTATATAAGTAATTACTGGAGTGTCATATGACACAATTTGCCAAATCGTGTCCCACAAATGTCTAGTACTAAAACTTTGTTGTACATAGATTTAATTCTGCAAATGGACCTTGTTAATTTAATAAAGGAACAATATAAATGGATTGTGTCAATTAAAATGTAAGGAATGATGAATAATCACAATAATCTTATATTATGAATTAGATTAGATTATAATTTTGGGTCGCGTCTAATTAAATTCAGTCAACCGCTCATAGTATCATTAGGATATGTTTCATCAACAGAAAATTTATATGTAAAGTACTTTGTACATATACGACTCTTGAAATATCAAAGTACTTCGAATTAAATGTCGAAAACTCAAAAATTTAATAACAATTTTAAAAATGAATAAAATCACTATACAACAAATGAAATAAAATCGTATTTAATTAAAAATTTATTAGTACATTCCATTTTTCGTACAATCAAGGCTTGGAATGTTTGAAAGCAGACAGTGGATAGCGTCAAACAATTCTTGTTATGTAAAGGGCTATCTGCCGACTATTGTAATAAACCCCTCCGGTATTTACAATATTATATGAAACTCCGCATTTTGATAATTCCAAGATATCAGGTTTGGAATTCATACCAGCTGAATAAAGAATTTAATCGATTACATATTTAATATTATAAATTCATTTCATATTATGAATGATTCAAGTTGGAATAAAACATTACAATACATTGAATTGTCTCCGAACAGAGTATAAAATGTATACATATGGATACCGTTAGTGCCCCTCATTACATATCATTGCCATTAACGTCGTAAGGGAGCGAGAAAATCCCATGTCAATAATAGGAAGGCTTCCGATACCAATATATGGGGTCCATAGAAGCACTTATGACTCCCGCCGGCGCCTTTATAATGTAACTTGTTATTACCGGTTTGAGAACTTTGGGTTACTTCGGAAATATGGCTTTATACATGTTCATTGGTTGTTAGGGTGTGTTTCAATTATGTTATAACATAACAGATTTTTACATTCTCTAATAAGTTCCTAATTAACTTTGTTTGGGATGAATTCAAATATAAAATGTTTGTTAATTATTTTAATTTACTTATATGAGAAGAAACAAAGGAAATTTTAAAGCTTGCACTAATGTACTAATGTTATAAATATAATCATAGTTTACGCTTATTGGAGACAATACATATATGTATGTCTAGTATATACATATGAGAGAAATAGCTAAAGTAATAAGATATATTTAATAATGACTGGATAGTACTTGACTGTCATTCCACCCGTTGGCAGGTGGAAATGAAGTCGTAGGTAGTGAACGAACTATCTCAGTAACAGCCTGTTCACTCTAGCCTTGACGACACCTAAATTACTATTGGAAGGAAACACGAACGCAGGCAAACTTATTCATTAAGATTTAAGTCAAATATTCTTCAATTATATTTGAGGTACATTATAATTTATTTGTCCAACGTGTGAGTTAACTAAAAGGTTACTTTCATTCTTATACTGTGTTTGATTAAAGCCTTTTTATGTTTTTTTCTTTTTTACATGTTTCCTGTATAAATAAATTTGCATTTTCGATTTTCACAACAGATATAAAAAGTTGCATGGCACAGGAGCATTGTCGTAAATGACATCAAATATTTTCGATTTTATATTTACAACTTTACTTTTATGTCAAGACTTCACGTCATGTTACAAGATGTACCGAGTTTACAATTTATCCGACAAATCATAAAAAAAATCTTCATATTTTTTATTAATATAGATATTAGTGGGGTTTAAATTTAATATATTATTTTAACGGCCATGTTTATAAAAATATTTGACTTGTTTTATCTTTACAAATTATAATTTTTGCGTCGTCTTTGTTAAGTGAAACAACTCAATTTCGTAAGTTTTCCACATACAATGTTCACGAGGGTCACTGCTGATTAATCTCGATGCGGGCTATATGTTATGATCGGGAAATCTTTTATGTTTTTCCCTTATTCCATGTTACATTTTAATACAATATTTTAGTCTTTAATCTTTACAGGTGAAATCATTTTCTATAGTAATATTTTTGTTTAATTAAGGCGTGCGGTACTTTGCTCTTGTAAAATAAGACTATAGCCTATAGTTTCCTTCTGGTATGAGTTTATTAATATACGCAATAAACATTTAAAAGTACGATGTCATTTAGATTGGTAACCGTAGACATTCAATCATTCTGAATAAAATATACCTTTTTGGAAGGGTTTAGGGAAGGTCAAAATAGTATATCTTAAAAATTTCTTTAAAGCCGCTTTTATTGCATAGTTAACTTGTTGTTTGAAGTAAATACAAAAAAAAAAAACAAATGGACAAACACACTTAAGATTTTTATATAGAAAAGTCTTTTCTGTAGATAACAATGTACTTACCCAAATTAATAAAAACTACCCACTACCTGATTCATTAATAGGATCAGTCAATTACTTAAAATGCTAATACAATCCCAAACCATCAATCACGTTTGAACCTTATCGTTCGCGGCCTTTTCTTTGTTCTAACATTTACCAAATATTTTTATTAAGGACACGTTTAAACAAGGAAAAATGTAGGAAATAAAAATAAAAAATAACTAAAAGATTACAGTTTCAATTCACTAGAATGCAAAAAAAATATTGAATCGTACAATAATGTTTATGAAATGTTAGGAGTTCAAAGAAATATGAAGTAATTTTCCATGTATTTTGTGTTATAATGTCGGGTTTCTTGTAATACATTTAGTTCCTCAAGTTTCATGTCATAATCAGATAACGTCAGGTCATTTCAATTTGTCAAATCTTATTCAAAAAATAAATTCATATTAGTGAACATCTAAAAGATAATGTTATAATATTATATATATAATTATATTCGATTATCTTTTTATATAAAACTAAAATACATAACGGCTTTGGGGTGATTCAGAAATATGCGTCGTAATATAATTAATCGTTTTATTATCTCAGCTTTAATGGTATTTTCAAAATTCATTAATTTTACAACTTCTTTCAAGAAATATCGCTTTCTTGCCTTCGGAAATATTTCAATAAATATTTAACGACATTAATTGTAACTTTGGGACAAAATCTGTGTCAATGCCCAATGGCAAATTATTTATTTTAGTATCAAAAAGTTTAGTATTATAAGTACATACATATATCAAAGGTAATGCTTCGCATTTATATCTAAAATATGGAACTATATTTTACCCAATGAATACTGTAAATTTTTCAGGTTCAGATACAAAAAAGACATGTATTTACAATTTAATCCATTCTGTCTAATACATAACCTAACCTTTGATATTTTTGAATGAGTATATTTATACAATATAGTTACAAATGTAACGAAATTCTTTTGACATTAAGAATAAATCGATAAAACATTCGTGCATTAAAATCTAAGATATTTGCTACATTTAACGATAAGCGATTGTTATATTCAAATACTGAACGAAATCTCTTCTTCACGTCTTAAGAGGTCAATTACTTAAGAGCACGGTACAATGGGGGTCCATCGATCAAAGTTCGCCCCTGTCCGACCGTGACCAAAGCCCGCCTCACTACAGAGCACTTTTATTCCTCAGCTTCACCCATTTTATAACCACTTTTATCCAGCTTTATTTTGTTAAGATTGATTTATTACAACGCTTTGCGAATAATAAAATCCGTTTTAAAGATTTGTTATTTTGAATATTACACAATAAAATTATTTTCACAACGCTCCTATCTTATTTCAGTCACTATTACAAAGAATAATAAGAAAGGTGAGGTGATTATTTGCATTTCACCGATTTGAACACTGCTTGCAAGACAAACATAATTAGAGATCAATTAAATTTTTCAAATGATAGAACTTCCTCCACTTATTATAATAAAATAAATCAGCAAAATAAATCTCAAGAAAAGAGGAACGTCCGCATCGGAGCAATTTCAAGCTTTAATTAAGCTTAGGAGGATCGAAGTAAAAGAAACAAATAGAATCCTACAACAACAATCAGCAAATATTTACCCTCAATTCCAACGAACTCTGGCTACCTGGCGTTCCCGGCAAAGAAACGAAATCAATCGACAGAGAAAAACCAGCGATATAATAGAATTGAATTATCACAAAGACCTTGGAGGCGAGATCTCGAATGAGAGAATCGGTAATTTGATTGTGTTAGCAAACGAGCTGGGAGAAACCGAAAATTCTTTTGTTAGAAGCAGCTTTAATCAAAATTGTTATGATTCCGACGCAACAGGTTGTTTATCGCAAACCAAACGTTAGAGACAGAAAAATGTCCAAGACATTATTTTAGTTGCGCCAACATTGTTATTGAAAACATATCTTACGAGTATATGAAACATTGAATAAATGATAAAAACAAATAATTATATGATACCTTTCAAATAGTATAAAAAGTATAAAACATTTAATTTTAATTCAAAGTAAAATTATTTTGATCTTAAACAAATAATTCATTAGTATTTCATAACAAAAAGCGTGTCTTGTAATTTTGATAAGAAATTTGATTACGAAATTGTTGCGAGAAATTGAATTATATTTCGAATTAGAAACATCGTTTGTATCATCTGTATTAGCCGTTGAAAATAGGCACTTTGGGACGGAATTTAATTTATTTAAATATATGAATATTAACGATCAAATCATTGTTAACGTATTTTTAAGAAGAATTATAAATCATATATAATATTATTATTTCTAAGACGCATGATAACATAAGTTACAGTCATTATGAAATACCACAAAAGCAGCTATAGTACAATACTTACCTAGTTAAATATAATCACCAAACACGCCGCCGGTTTTATGTATTTAGTTATTCATATATAGCTTCAGCTAACATATAACATTAAACGCACTTACCCCGCTCAACGTTTTGATATTGTGCAAAGCGTCCTGAGCTTTCAACGCCGCTTTCCTCGTGAAAAACGTCACAAAACAGCACCCTGGAACAGAGGCGTACACATACATAACATTGCACGCACACACACAAATCAATCAACTCACACAGCTACGTAACGCGTTCAAATTACATGTACTAGCAATAACTATGCACAACAATCACTTTTATAAAGGCTTCACGTTACATCATCAACTCACATGGAAATTTATACGGAGATGGTCGGTTGTTATATACAGAATAGTTCAGACAAACATAAAGGCCTTATGGATTTGAAACCTGCTATAAATCCCAGTTTAAAGTTGGTATTTTATATGTAAATGTGTTTACATTTCACAATTCACAATTTTCAAAATTGGTTAAGTAGTCCATCTTTTTATATTTTTAAGACAAATAGAACTTGGCTATAGTTAGTTTTTTAGTTTACTCTTGATTTCGTATAATTACAAACTTAATAAAAACTCGTTAAGGTTACGACCAGTCTATAGAAAGAGTAAAGTTTTATTTAATATTAACTTATGTATCCTTGCCAAAACCTAATTCCTTACTAAAACAATATAGCAGGTGACTGGTAACGCACGTGAAATTAAACAAAGGTCCCATATTTGCATGAAAACTTACAAAAGGTGCTTTTTCATATAGAGTACCGGTAACAAAGCAACAAAAATGTCAACATGGAGCGTACAGGTTTGTTTCGCAGAACAATGAGTGACGTGTGAAGGAAGCCCACGGGATATTTGGTTAAACTAAATTTATCCTGGGTTTATATCGCCTACGACTGTATTACCTTTGTAGACCTGTATGAATCATAAAGTGACCTGAATTTACCATTACTTTTCAGGTTGGAAATATTTTACTAATAACTTTAAAGACATTTTTATGTCACTCTGCTGACTTGATTATTGTTAGACATGTTGCGTAATGTGTTCTATCCTTACATTTTTATAGAGTTAGATATGTGTCAATTCTATAAATCTAAGGTATTTTTAAGTTTAAGTTATTTATTTTTCTAACTTATTTTTATAATATTTGTAAGCAAGTTTAATCATCATAAATAAAAATAAAATTTAATTTGGTTTTGTTGTCTTCACTTACTATTCTAAATATTGGTATAATCATAACAATGAACTCGGAGTTAATTTGACGTTATATGAAGAAATTTCAATTAAACGGTTTCAAATCACTCTCAAAGGCACAAGACGCGAAATATAGTCAACTCCAATCCGCTTTGTAATGAATTGCTTTAAGGAACGACCTAATAAATACATTAAAGAATATACACGAGCAATATTCCGGAGAGTAAAGAGACTGGAATTGTTGAGTCAATACAATTTTGAGTAATTTCTAAGGATCTCATAATAATCAGATAAAGACACAGTTTTAAACAACGAGAAAATTAATCTAAATAAAGCTAAGGTTTTCGGATACTACTATACATTTTTAAAAATATTTTATGACATAATCCTGACGTTTCGGTTCTTTTGCAGCAAATGTGAGCACGGGCAGACGAGATTAAAATGAAAAACGAAGAAATAATCTTTTGGATCCCAAACGAGTTTAATAACAAAATCGAATGGTCCATTTCATGGCATTGTTCTTCTTTGTTGGTTTTCATAACAGGGTCTAGGTCTACCTACCTTTGCTTGCTCCCGTGATCTTATCCCTTAGCACATTGATCTGATGGACCCTCCCAAACTCTTCAAACATCAGCCGGAGATCGTTTTCGTCCATACTTCTAGGCACTTGACCGACGAACATCTGTAACGCGAATAAAATTCAATAAACATTTGAAGGGAATTAAGATATAAAAGTATTTATCCGATCATAATTAAATGAACTAAAGAGTATTTTTAATAAACGCGCGAATAGTATTTTGTGTTATGAAGCTTGAATAACTAAGGCCATCATCGAATCTATACAAATATGAATGCATCCACAAATATCTAACACATAGGACATCATATTTATTTTTATATTAAAAGAAATACTAAATCCGTTGAGCCCTTTTAAGTACGTAACTTAAATGCTACCAACATTATCAGATTAATCTAATTGTTTAAAATAAAATCGGCATCCATGTTAATTGTGTACCACCTCGAGAGCACTCACAACAAAAGTGGACGCTTGAAAATTCGCAAATGAAGTGATATATTGGCGTAATTAAAAAGGTTCCGCTCGGACGTGCGAGCGAGTACGTACGGTCACTCGCACAAGTTCCACTTAATTACATGACGTATAAAACGCACGCGTTGCCCACCGTACAGGCCTGTGCGGCCTGATTGCTTTCAACACGCCTGTCAAACGAAAAACTTATTTCTCCAATGGGATTTATTGTAAATTGATTACTGGTAATTCCTTTTGAGCCTCAGTACATTATGGAGTTAAGGCTACAAATTTTTGAAAAAAAAAATTTCATTTGTAGATTACCTGATAATTAAAAAAAAGGAGTAATTTTTGCGATTTCTTATAATAAATTATGTATACAAAAAATGGCTTCAAAGATTCGTTCATTACATAAATAATAACACTAAGTTGCAATTATTCTTTTCAACAACCGCATAAAAATGTTACAATTCTTCTATTGCTCAAATTAAATCTATACTAATATTATAAAGCTGAAGAGTTTGTTTGTTTGTTTGTTTGTTTGTTTGTTTGTTTGTTTGTTTGTTTGAAAGCGCTAATCTCCGAAACTACTGGTTCGAATTGAATAATTCTTTTTGTGTTGGATAGTCCAGTTATTGAGGAAGGCTGTGAGCTATATAACATCACGCTACGACCAATAGGAGCAAAGATATGGTGGTAAATGTGTAAAAAACGGGAGAAATTATTTCATCTTTGAAGCCTTCCGTTGCGTGCGCCGTGAAAACGGTTCAAGATACACAAAAAATATGTATGAAAGAATAATAGCTCTTTTAATGATCTAAAAAACAGTCTGCGACAGTATATGTCTATCTTCTAAGATTAACTCACAAAAACCGTTTTTATGGTACCTAATTTGGTCGAAATAATTTGTTTAAGTTGTATCAACATAATAATATTAATCTTTATTCAAATAAACAAATAAATATGCTGTTGGTTAAGAGTGCTTCATTGTGAATAAAAAAACAGGTTTTATTCTGAAAATTCTACGGGAACTCGACCATTCCGAAAACCCCGCAAGAACGGGAACTATGTGGGAAGGACCAAAAATCTGCCGGAAGTCACTATTCCACGCGGACGGAGTCGCGGCAAAAGCTAGTGTATAATAACAGTAAAAACCTATATAAAGTAACCAATACTATATCAGTTATAATAAGAAATGAAATGGAATTCTATATTTTCTATCTGAGTACAATCAGCTAGCGGTTGGATTGGTTGCATGTTACTAGAACACAAAGTAAATTAATATATAGGACATGTTCTACTTCTTCAGTTCAAGTGTTTCACAGCGAACATCGCTATCTTGGCGTATCGCAATTTCAAAACTTGTCACCAACGAAATATTAACTTAACACCTTTGAATCCTCCTGTTTATATAACCTAATCACAATTTTATATATTTGATAGCAGTTAAAAATATTTAAACTGTGTAGGAATAAAGAAAGGTTATTTTGTCTCAAGAAATGATGGTATGTTTATACATATACAACAAGTTTATAAAAAATACCTTAATTTTGAAATAGCCTGTATAAAAACATACATACATAGATAAGAATAAATGTACGCAGTATGATTGATTACAGACTCCTAATTTTTTTAGAAAGAAACACGATATTTTTCATACAATTCTTTCACGGAACGATTGCGAAAATAGTGAAAGGTTTGCTGAAAAAATAAGGAATTTTCGGGTTTACGCGATATCGTTATCACGGTAAGTTGGTAGATTGAATACACCTGCAAACGTTCACACGCCGATTACATTACTATATATGTACATATATATATATGTTCATGGAATGAATGAAGAATCGAATGAAACGATCGAATTGAATGAGAGATCATATGAGTACATTTGTAGGCCATTCAATTCATGTGAATGATCTCGTTAAGAAAAATTACAGGCAGCGTACTACTTAACCTAATGACCAGATATTCAAGTTGCGCTATTATTGACATTGTTATTATATACGTATGATTCTATAATAGTATAAGAAATATATTTTTATAAGTTGTATGATAACAAAAATAATAAAATATATGTATTAATAGAAAAAATACATTTTGTATGAATTAAATTGATTCAAAATTAAACAATATGAGTTCTTGTTATAAGAATTTGGTAAAAAAATCTAATGGATTTCAGGTCTCCAGATAATATTCCAAATACGTAGGATTTGAAATTGAACATATGTCTTGTAAGAGATATATTACTCATTTTATTGTTATATCTAGTATATAGCAAGTTCTGACGTGTCCAAAATTGTATGACAGTTACAACTTAGAATCCTCTAACAAGACTTCAAAAATCGTTTTTGTATTCACCACACCTGGTAGTAATGCTCCCGGCTTTAGACATCATCCCTCAGATTTGTATACGAGTGTCGGGATTTGAACTGTCTAAATCACAGATCTTTTAATGTACAGCTATTATTAATTTAGCTATATTTTAGTAAAAAAATATATATACTTTAAATCTGTATTTAGGTAACATATGTATATACAAATACTATTTATTATGATAAGCAAATGATAATATAGAACTTTGTTTTTATATATTTAAAATAGTTCTCTCAATGATTAAAGAGATAACCCTTCCTATCTTGATTGAATAATCCGCGATAGTTCATTCTTACAATTAATGTAATTACAGTTGTAGACAGTGACTTTTCTTAAACTGTCTTTAATGCAAAAAGATTTAGAGCTCGCTCTGAGGATTCCAGATATCAGAAAGCCAGTCTGGTACCGCTTTTGTACCGTTTAAATTAAACCAAAGTGTTTCGAAAATGTACTGCTAATTTAAAATAGGATTAAATTACAACCGTTCACTTTTATTTCTAAACGGAAAACAAATGAGAAATGTAAGATTCCTACAAATTGAATTGGTACAGACAATTGGGTATTTATTTCTCTTTTATTAAAAGAAATATTAATAATATTTTTTGTATGTTGTATGTTATTTATTTTAATAAAATTGAGTATCCTTTTTGGTAGAAATCGCGAGAGTGAATGACGTCTTAGCTTAGCAATTGTAATATGCATTCCTATATCCTGATCAATCAATATATATATATATATATATATATATATATATATATATATATATATATATATATATATATATATATATATATATATATATATATATATATATATATATATATATATATATATATATATATACACATGTTTGTTTACCTTTATGTAATCCGGATCCGGTATATCAGACTTCTCTTCATTGTTGTTGTTGATAGTGGTGCTGTTGTTATTCAAATTCATATTCACCCCACTGAAACAAACAACAATTTTTATTCAATACATATAGCACAATGATTAAACAGTTACAATCCTGTTGTATACCCTACGTCGATAGTTATATTTAACCACTAATATATAACATTAAATAGTCAAATAATATTAACAGTTACACATAAAATAAAAAACGTATATACGTATATATTGGTATTCTAAATTTAAAGACAAATTGCATAAAATACAAATGGAGATTTTGAAACAGTGTATATATTGTTAAAATTATAATATGAGTTAAATTTTACAGCTGTGACAATTAAAAGATATTTTAATTTTCGCTTCATGAAATGTATGTACATACGTCAATTGTTGACTGTGAAATTAACCTTGAATTAAGCTTATGTATTTTGTCAGATTTTTTTATATAAAATGTATGAAAAACACTCATAAACATCTAATCTTAAACGTGATAATAACATTGTCTATTCAATTTTCAGTCTATTACTTATAATACATAACTTTAAAGACAAACATAACGGATCGTATCTTTTAAAATAAAATTTTAGTTTGTTGTATGGCGGTTGCAAGACCTTTCATTACAACAAGTCTTAGTTTCCAAGATAATTCGATTTTTTATTAAATAAAGTGCCTAAGGAGTATAAAGATTTAAATAATAACATAAACATACAAAAAAACACAACGGAAATTTTATTTTAATACATAACTACATTGATTGTACATATTTGAATCATAACAAGGACGCCATATTCTGACGAGTGTTATCAAACAGTAATGTTAATACAAAATTACCTTATTGTTCTAGAAAAACCACTCCACAAGTACTGGTACCTGTTCGCGTCCTTATCACCGATAAAAGCGTACATACTTGATAACGTTATCACTTATCAAACGATCTACAACTCGTCGCAAGTTAGAACTGCTAATATTATGTCGGCCCGTGTTTTACAACTACCCACATTTAGCATACTAATGTCATCTATAAAATTTGTACCCTATATTTTATTGATTCAAAACAAATTGATTAAAAATGATTTCAACAATTATAGTCCATAAAAAAAGTATCCAACAAAAAAAAATCTATTTATTTCTATCTAAATAAACACTAATTTAGATTTAAAACATTGTATCTGTTTTAATTTTAAACAAAAACAGCAAATATTATTATATAATCCTAACTCCTAGTTATGGTGATTTAACTTCAGCACGAGAAATTAGCTGGAAGTAGAGAACTGTTATATTATTGAAGAGGCCATATTACTTCAAACTATATTACGGTTTCAGTGAAGTGAACATTCCGCACATTTGATATAGCAGAGCTATGTAATTTATGACTGGATCATTGTTATTTTGATATTAAAGTATCAAGTTTATTTAATATGGTAATATATTAATATTACTTCCTATTAACTGATCTCAAGTTTACGAATAAATAAATTAAGATCCTCTTAATAGTAAAATAATCACCCATTAATGGGTGTAGTTAAACAGTATGGGATATCCATGTAACATGTAACCCTGATGACTGTATTTTTTTAGGAAACGAACAACACACGCTAGTTCGCAACTAAAAGGTGCTTGTATTATGTTATCAACTTTTATCTTTAGATCGATACAAAACTTTATAAACACAATAACTCGATCATACAAACATCGAACTTATATCTATAGTATGAAGTATCTATATTCCGTGTATGTCTGAAGCGTGGTGGTTACGTTTGGGGTGTCGAACTAGATATTATAGTGTAATTTAGTAGGGCCAGTTATCAGCCTGAAATCCCATAATCCGTGTTAAATAAACGTAAGGCTTTTAACGGACGAGTACCTTAAATATTGATGACGTTACACGCTCTGTTTGAAATAAGGTATTTTTAAAACAACTCTTCAAAGAATTACGTAAACAAAACCAATTAAATATGTAAAATTATATCTTTCTGTTCAAAGATACAAATAATTTAAAGCCAAATTCGAAACCCGGGTTGTATATACTTTCTTGATTTATCGAAAACTACTGATATGCTTTGTGTGTACATAGTTTTAGCTGTTTGCATATTTCACAGTGAAATATGTAAATTATAACAATAGCTAGCGACCAGAATTGAGATTTACCAATGATTTGGGATTTCGATGATAAAATCCTTCAATGACGCTTCATATTACATCTTCGCGAGTAAACAAAATTTTCAATTAATATATCTTTATATTAAAGCCTGCCATGTATTCGTCACTTCGTAAAATTTTATCCACCAATCATTTAAAATAATATTTTATAAAATGTCAAACACAAATGATTAATATTGAAATTCGTAACATATTTTATTGTTTATAAAAAGCCAAAAATATATTAAAGGATTTCCTTTTCCACTTGTGGTCATTTTCAACGTGACATATGTCATATTTGGTAATTCCAAAAACGACAACTGTGCTATTATTTCATTTAGTATGATTTAAAACATCCTACTTTTTTATATTGACCGTGAATATGTCTATGGTGTCTTCAGCTTTTAAAGTTTGAAAAATTGATCCAATTTTCTTAGTAGTTCAAGTGAACTATACTGTTTGTTTATTTATTAAGAAATACACAAACAAAATTTTATTTATAATTTAAGTAAAAATTAAAACATCGTATTTTTTATTATAAAATGTTACAATTATTATTAACGATAACGAAGTTGACACATTTAAAAATTAATCGACAGGGAGTTTAAATTGATATCGGTTTTAACGCTTCCAATCGTTAAATTTAATTTTAACGAATATTTAAAATATTATGTCTTAAAAGTGTTTAATAAAAATATTTAAATACAGGTTGTCACAGACTCAACTGCTGCGACCTGTCATCTGTCATTTCAATTTTATACATGACTTTAATTTCTTTACGAAACATTTTTAATTAAAACTTCCTTACATATAAATATCAAAGTGCAGATTTTATCAACTGTAACAAGACACTAAAATCGGTTGCAAGAAGGATTTTGGAAACAAATTTTGAGGCTTGAAGAACCCGAATTTTTATAACATTAAAAAATGTGTGTAAAAAATGTATACATATTTATTTATCTAAAATATTTTGAGCAAATGTGTTTTATTTTAATATACAAGTAAAAAGCAATCATGTTCTGTCCATATAAAAAATAACTTAAACAAAAAATGGTCTTTTACTTTGATTTACTTTTTGAATCAAAAGTAAAATATATATTTTTGTATACAGTAAATTTTTAAAAGGTTCTGACAATTAAGAAAATCTAACTGTTTTCTTCTTCGTTTTATATACGTTTTCGACACTTTTAAGAAAAATATATTTAACCAAAATCTAAAATATTCCCAATCTAATTTGGATACAGTGACAGAAAAATAACTTTTTCCATACTTAATATTAATTGTTAAAAAAAATTAGTTATGAAATTTAAGTTCAAGAGTCAATGAGTTCTATTATTGTAATACCTAAAAATTTACAACATTTTGAAAAAATAAATTAAGTAAAGCTTTCGGAGACACAGAATTATTGTCAAAATACATTTGAAACTTTGTTATTTTTAAACTTAGGCCTATTTTGTTCCTAAATGTGTCGAAAAAATTCAAAGTAGAATATACATATATTCCACTTCCATATTTTTGTGTACAATTTATACAGAACAATTATTACAGATTATAAATAAGTACACTGCATAGCCGTGACGTACGTGTATGAATTTCAGGAATTGTAATAATGAGCATTCTACTTTGTTGTGAATATCCTTATTACGAAATATAGAACATTAAAGGCGACGCTCTGCTAAATACGTTAATATACCGAGTTATATTATTTAGAGAAAATTTATAACTAATTGAAAATTATTTCTTATCGAGACGGAGGTTAAAAAATTTTTGTATTCTTTATAATTGTATAAAAGACTATTTTACTTGATAAAATAAAAATATTAGTAGAAATTAAATATAAAGATGTTAAATATAAAATATATAGTTGTTTGTTACACTTTAACGCCAACACTATTAAAAAGAATTTATGACACTTCAAAGTGCAGAGTAAGTAGTTAATAAATCACGAAGAAAGTCAGAAACCGGTTCAAATGAAAATTAGGGCAATTTATGTGAATAATTAGTAGTAATGAATTTCGGGTAAATTGAAATATTTGTTGTTATTATAGTTATTGGATGCATGTTTTAGACAGTTCAGGAATTTTGGGTTAATTGTAAAATATTTGTTATTAATACATTAAATTAATTCATGGACACAGCCATGCTATTTTGTCAGAATTCAAATTTGTAATATTACTTATCTAAAGGGCTTAATTTAAAATATTTCGCACAATATTAAATAACTGTATTGTTTAAATGTTTAAAACATAATTATGCTAATGATTAGAATTAACTTCTGACTTTTATATCGTGTTTAAGATTCTACTTTTAAGATACTAGCGTTTGATAAGTATGCTGAATAGTGGTAAAGTAATAAAGATTTAACTGAAGTGATAAATTTTCTAAAAGACTTATTAAAAAATACTTAAAAACTTCTAAGTAATTTCTTTTATTCTGAAATAATATATATACATATACTGCAAAATAATATCTGCTAACTTCAGCTTATATCAATGTCTTTAAAGGGTAGGTGTAAATATTACACGTGAAGCATTCCCGTATATAATAAAACAAATAAAGCGTGTTACATTTGTGACAGTTAGAACGTTATTACTTTTGTCACATGCGGGGATGAATTAACAATTATTGTACTGAAAATTTAGAACCGTTATAAATTTATATATGTTTTGTTTAAATAAACGTTAAATTTATGTACATTTTCTAGATAGCCATTAATTTATCTTTTATTTTATACAAGTTTCGCTCAACTTAAATTGACCTAGACTTTTTCTAATGCACAAACGCCAAGATACTCACCCGTCTGTATAATGTCTAGTTTAAATCCATTGAGTGTTTAAAACTTTTGAAAGCTTATACTTCAGTCTGGCAGAGAAAAAACTAATTTCAAAAAATTATTTTTTTGTTATGAATTTTATATTATTAAAGTAGATATTCTAGATGCTATAAGCAAAGGTCTTAGTCGTGCAAAAAACCAATTATTATAAAATACATTGAGAAGGTAAGATCAAGTTATCGAAGTATTAATTCTGATAATACTGCTATTGATTTCATGCGCAGATATTATCCCTTTTGCTATGCTTTAAAGGCATTTAGGTTGAATGAACACTGATGCCCATGATTAGAACTCGGTAGACCACGTAAAGCATAAATTACTATTGAAATACATCACAGGAGAACAACCGCTGGTGCTTCTCGATACTAATCAGAACTAATTGGAGGTTTGAGTTTCTACTTCTGATATAATCTTAGGTATACATTAAGTTTGATAAAAAAATAACGAAGCAGAATAGGTATCAAGTGTATAGAGATTTTGAAATTAAGTGGCTATTATTAAATATAATGTTCCAATATCTAGCAACAAAAATCTGTTAAACTATAAGTCAGTAATTTCATAATTAAAAGAGACTTAATCTTGCAATAATATAGATATTTATATATACAAATAACAAAAATAAGCATTGAGCAATGTCCTGCATGCATGTATATTGATAAGTTATCAATATTTATATTGAATAAGTAAAGAGTTATAATTTAATTGATTATATTTGATACATTAAAGTAACATTTGATACACAAGGTTTGAGATTTGAAACACGAGGTTAGTTATTTATCTAAGTGACTTAACTATGAAGGAGAAAAATATACTGTTAATGATTTTATAGAGAAGTTGTTGGAGCAAAAATAGGATGTTTCTTTCATCGATTAAGGCCATGTTAGTCAGTCAATCATTTTGAGTTTGTAGTATGAGAAAACTTTGTTTTGGACCTTGCGTTGTTTTCTAAGAAACCGACGTTAAGATTGATGGCGTGTACATTTTTATTTAATACGTAAAATTAAAAGAAAAACATTCTAAATTACTAAACAAACAATTATGTCACAGTAAATTTCTTAAGAATTTGTTTTAAAAAAGGTTAGAGAAGCATGGAAGACTTTTTGTTGACAAACTTTTGTTCACGTGATTATTTGTAATATAATATTGAAGGATTTTTTATATTAAAGCAGATTATGTATATTTATAAAAATAATAGAGAAACTAAGGTTACCAATATCTTTGACGCCATTATCTATTCGCTTATCAGTTATATCTTAGGCTTAAGTCAAGACGACCCAGCTTGTTTAGTCATCATGAGTTGATATGCGGGCAATGTAGGCCTAAATATAATTTTGAAATATAACAACTTCAACTATGTTGAATTTTCCTTTGATTGAATTTTAATGTAAAAGTAACTGACCCACAAAAAAGGACTTTTTTATACCAAGAGGATTTTGAACATATGAAGATAATTTGAAGAGAGTCTCAAAAAAGCCAAACGCAAATCGTATGCGCAATGTGTCGAAAGTCACTTTGAATAAGACATTCAAAAATATAAGAAACATATGTATTAAGAGGAGCACGGTATGTTTTAGATAAGGTGTATTACTTACTTCGTCTTGGAGTATGGTGATGACGGTGATGATGTCTTGTGATTCCTGTTAGGATGTGTGTGCCTGTTCGCATTAGTGTCGAGGCCGCCGCCCGGCGATATCTTGCCGGCGAGTGCGTTCAATGAATGTAGCATGGCGGGCGGCGGCCGCTGGGTTCCTAGCGGCCTGGTCACGGTGAAGCCTCACCTCCGTTTGCGACTCTGCCGTTATCAACCGCCGGCTTATCTCCTGATAAGCGCGGGGGCACACCCGCCCCTCGCGTCATCGCCACCTGACACACACACACACACGTCCCCGATGTTTGCTTATATTTCGTCAAGGGTCAGCGTCCTGTCCTGCTATAACACCTTCCCATATTTTAGTTTTGATTTCACCGGCACTATCACTTTATACACTTCGGTCCTTATCACAGTTCTACTGAGCTAGTTCTTCCTGAGAATATTTATCATTTGTTATAGTTGCGATATTTCATTTATATATTAAAATTGTTTTTGTGTTTAGTCCTTAAATATTGCGAAAACTTAATAAAAGTTATATACATAGCGCCTGCTCTAAATTCGACAGCAATCGAAGACAAGAGGCCGTAAATGAGGTAATATAATAAAATATCATTTTGTGAGATGCGAAGTAATATAAAAAGAAAAGTTACGAACAATAAAACATAATATTATTATAGAAAGAATTTTTATTGTCCTGCCGATTGGATATATCTTTTGTATTAAACAGTTTTTATATACAAATTTATCGTTTGGAGGAAATTATAATTTAATATGTAAATTATGCATAAAGTATGAACTTTAAACTCTTTTTCAACGTCAGCGAAAGGTTAAAGCGCTAATTTGTGTTTTAATTCGATTACAGCATTTCAACAGATAATAGTTTTCGCTTGGGTCTGTTGCCAAATGCTGAGTAGTTCTGTACATTTGCCAAGCATGAATGTACTTTGTATTTACTTTACTAAACCAGACAAATTAACCGTTAAAATGTATAGAATGAATTTTATTCAGGATTACATTAAAAGAGTTGACAATTTTTGGCATTTCGTTATACCGGGAAATATTAAATGTCGAGTTTAAATTTAGAATAGTTTAATATTCTGTAACACAAATATTTTTTGCGTTATTGCATTGCTTAACTTCAAAATGGTTTTTGCGACAAAATTAAATCACAAGAAAGTTGTAATGTGAATTTTTAACGTGGTTTGTAATTTCAATCGGTTTTTACGACACTAAATTGCCGCTAAGGGGTTGTGACTGTGGGGTTGGGGGAGTGGTGGGGCTCCGGGAATTATCCGCACCGCGAATTATGTGAAACGTAAATTGCCATTTTTTTTTCATCAGGCACGCGAATCCCGACGACGACGGCGTCACGAAACCGGCGCTCACCCTTCTAAACGTTTGAAATGCTCAGCCAACGAGCGGGCTGAATTTTTTTCGTGAATTTCCCCATTTGATTGCCATATTTTCGACGAAGCTTTTAATAAAGGTTATTGTCAGTATTTCGAGGACACGAATGGATTTTCCTGGCATTTCGTCGTAAATTGAAAAGCTATTTATGCTACATTATGAGTCTGGAGACTAAACAAGCTGTAATTTCATGCACAATGTTTTATCGTTCTATACATTTGCGCGAGTTTATATTTCAAAATAGATAATAATACCATTAAACAATTTGTTGAAATCCGTGTGTAGTAAAAATTTTGCAACTACTTTGGCCAATTTTATACAAAAGTTATTTAAATAAAGTAAATTTCTTTCGAGCCTTTAAATGATGGTCACAATGACTCTTTAGCAAAGAACATTCATTGTAGTAAAGTACATTAAATAATCTCCCGCAGAATGCCGGACAAAATTAAAAGGACAATAAAACCTCCTTCACTTTTAAAATAGATGAAAGTGGTGTTCCGTTGGCTTTGGCTTGTCAACAGTAATTATTTGTTTATTAAACTCTTCCGGAACAGCTGCAGTGGGTCAGTTGAGCGCAAACTTGTTCAGAAATAAAGTTAGGACCACCAAGTGGTGACTGGAGTGCCGTCTTCACGGCGTCTTGCATACAAATGTCTCTAGATGAGGTCGAGACTTAAAATAAAGTCTTAACTGCATAACTAACATTTTATATTAAGTTATGAATAATTTTTCTTTACGTGCATTCATTTTAAATATATTTGTATGTTAAATTAATTAATTAATTAATTAATAAAAAACAACGTGGATAACAAATCTCATCCAGCTTAAACATTATCCACGTCAAAGCGGGTCTAGTTTTGGCGCGAACAAGGACTTTGCAAGGTTCGTCCTGGCACTGGAGAATTTCATTAATTTTCATTCGCAAAACTTTCGCCTTGTGTCTGTGATGAGTTATTATATTTTGAATTTCAATATTTCGGTGGACAAAAAGTCTTTATGTAAAATGTTTGACTTCGCAAAACTATCTTAATTGGATATTTTAATATTCTACGATTTTATTATTCGAAATAAATTTTCATATCTATATTTTTGGACTTCTATTTGCATTAATCATTTATATCGTTACAAATTGTTAAAATTTTCATCGGAAATATGAAAATATTTATGTACATAATATCATAGAATTCTTTTACTACTTACTAAGTGAATACTAATAGAAACATCGACAATTACTTTCATTCACCATTTAATACAAAACCAATCAAACTTCTCCGATATAACTTAACGGAAGCAATAAGTTATAAACTAATGTACTTCAATGAAGCAGAAAATTGATAGAGCTGTAAAACCACTAACACAATTTGTATAATTGTTGGGGTGTAAATATATAAGTACATGTTCACATAAAAACAAAATTCTTCCTATATAAGGTACCTTAAACAAACGTTAATCCTTGCCAAATGTTAAACGCGCAACTGATCAAAAGCAACTCTGTCAATAAAACACAAGATACGCCCCAAGCCGGGGGTATTTCCCAGCAATTATTCAACAAATTAGGAGCACACAACCTTTAACGGGGGGTCGTGAGCCGCGGAAACGTAATTTCCTCCCCGCAATGTTTTCCTGCCGCTAGTAACCCGCTACCGCCTTGCAACGGACGTAATTTAAATGTACGCACTATTTGTTCATGTTTGCGATGCAGGTGCAGTGAGTTACGAATGCTCTGTGTATAGAATATTCTGTGTGAGACCGAACAGACAACTATCTACCGAACGACAATAATTAATTAAGCTCAACTGTTAATAAACATGAACACGTCACTGCATTTTCAACTTCATTAACTTTCGACATTTTGATTATAAGAACTCTTAATTGTTATATTTATATAAAATGAAGAGAATACATTTTTAAACCACTTATAGCTGTGCAATTTGGACAAGATATTACAAAACCACATCGCAATTTTTTTAAGAACAATTAAAATGAAAACAATTTTTAAAATATTTTAACATTCATGTTACGCGACTCGTGTTTTTCAAACCAAGCTTGACTTGTTTTTCCAGGTGTCTGTATATGACGGCGTGTTATTTCTTCGAGTACATGGTTTGCCGTCTGTTTGTAACATTCAAATAATAATGAAAGCCTTGTTAGATACATATATCTATGCGTATGGATTCAGAATGTCAACAATATTAAATTTCTGATACTCTCGTATTTTGAATATATATTTCATTTAAAAATAAATAGAATCGGTTCTATGAATGAGTTTGTTATAATCAGAATTCAATGAAATATTTATAACACGCTTTAACATCGTGTCCAATTTACAAATTCACAATCATATAAGCAATAATGAGCCAATTAAGAAATAAGTTATACGTAAAGTGATGATATTTTTACTGTATTATTTATTAAAAGGATAATTGTTTTATATTTATGTTCTTATTCAACAAGGTATTTCTCACTCATATTTTTATGTTACATTGGTCCCTGATAGTTATCAAGATATAGGACATAAAATAAAATAATTATCCCTTTAATGTTTTTGTTAAGACAAATAATGTATAACGATATTTATTACTTAGTGAAGTAAAATTAATCAATACATTAATAGTTAATACAACAGAGTGGACAAATTTTGGATACTATTTTAATAAAGTAAAAATCTCAAATACATATGATATTGCTCGAAAATGGTCATATGAATATTATATTATATGACATCGATTATAATAACGAAGTACACTGGCGTTAGTGGGCTTTGGTATTCGCACCGTTTCACATTTTACGCATTGACAAACGAATGAGCAATCATGAGGCAATTTGTGCGTCTGCTTGATACTTCAAACGGCTCGCAGGGTTATATTAATTGGTTCCTGACGTAACAGATCATAGTTTATTTCGGTGTATTTGTATGTGAATGCACGGCTTTATAACAACTTGTGTTCGTTAATAACGAACTTTTTAGAGTTTTAAAATATTTCACATGTATTTTTTTTAACCATTTGATATTTTTTTATGAATCGGTTAAAACATATATGTTTAGCCTTCAATACTATTTATGACATTTAAATATTTTTTTCAAATAATTTATGAGACTCCAAATATTTTCGTCCCTTTTTGATATATCATTGTATAAAAAAGGAAAAAGAAATCTAAAATACGGTGTGATTGGTATTTATCGCTTCAGTATGATATCCGTATTAGTCATTTTTCCAAGTTAATATATTTCATTTTGTTAATATTATGGACATATCAGTATTAATATTATATATTACATACTCCCGGTAGACAAGCGTATATAAGGATTACAGTTTATCCCGAGAGAAACGATCTGTTCATCTAATAGTTTTTAGCTACCAATCAAATATACCAGACCGGTTAAAGGTTTCTCTAAATTTACAGTTAATTAACTTATATTTACGTTAGAGGTAAGTGGCAATTACAACTTGCCTTGGAGATCTAGAGTACTGCCTTAGAAAGGTATGTATGTATCTACTTTCGGGTATGTTTATGGAAGGCCATGTGTTCTATAACAATATCCTCTTAAGGATAACTCACGGAACACGTGAGCTAACTTAAACAGCCATGCTTTAACGAACAATAATGTTTACGTAGCCCCAAAATTTTAATAATGGTTCCGAGGTATTTATGTTTCTGATATTAAGTAATTAAGCGTATTTTAAGTATGAGCGAACCTTATTTGAAATATATATGTTAATCATTACAAGTCAATTATTTGAGTATGATTTTAAGTGTGAGAAACATATTTTTACAGTATATTTTTTATTTCATTATCATCAGTAAACGCGGCGGGAACAACAAAATTAAGGCGTCTAACGTGTTCAGCAAACAACAAAAATATAGTATAATTAAAATAGAAAGTAGGATACAAAGATATTTTTCGTTTATTTGTTTGCCTTTTTGTTCCGGCTTATCTCCAAAATAGCCGGAAGAGTATTTGTGTAACCTGTATAGGTATACATAAAAAAAGTGAGAAAAGTATATCTGTGTAACAAACATTCTTACTTGCATTTATGTTTAAGTTAGTAATAATATTTTAGTAAAACAGGTAAATAATATAGTCGGTAAGTTAAAGTATAGTAGCTACAGTAGACTATAAAATCTGTTAGCGTAATTTCTAGACGCACCTAATGTTGTTGCTTCCTGTTTCTTAAATCGCCTTTAAACTTACAGCTTGGTCGCCTCGTTGGTTTCAAATTCATTTAGCCCCAAGTGTATTCTGGTTCCGGGTTTTGTAATTTAAATTCGTTTACTTTACATTTTAACTCCATTCAAGATTTATTTTAAACCAAGCTGAGGGATGTTTAAACGCAAATTATTTTATTATAAAAAATCAAAAACCCTCATTCATTAATCTCAGCTCAAAATGTTAAGGTTTTTCTTTAGTATATAAAGTTTTTCTTTAGTATAATATAAACAAAACGTATTGAGGCCTTTGAAGTCTTCTCATATATGAAAATTAATGTTCTTATATGTATTTTATAACATAGGAACAAAGAAAAATCCTGAAAACTTTTAACGCATAAGTAAAGGGCACTCAATCAATTTGGAATGTCAAGAAAAAAACAGAGATATTCCGACAAGTTCTTGTTCGAAGCTCTTGTCGTAGGATGTTGTACGCAGGTCGTAGTAGAGTGGTTGACAAACGACCTCAGGGTTGGCTATACAAAATAATGTTAATTTTAACTATTTAATTATTTCTTAATGGACAATCTTATTAAATTTCAAGTATAATTATCATCACTATTTGGTTCTCACAAAGCGCTTTCTAATCACAAAAACTAAAAGGACTAGAACAATACTACTTAAATTAACTTCGACTATACAAACACTCCGGAAGAAGAAAGCATTTCACCGAGAATTTAATATTATTTTCCACTACTGTGTTCAGTATAAAGTGCCAACCCTATTGATCTGATCTTTTTTGTCTAAGGCTTTTGTCCCAGGATTAAGTGAGCACCTTATAGATTCGCTGACTCGACCTACATTGCAAAATACTTATAACATTCTTCAACCCACTACTAGTGTGACTATAAACACACAATGAAGATACTGTCTATGTATATCATTGAAAACTACATATTTAATTACATCGTATTTTGATAATAAATGATGAATAAAAATTTGATAATATTTTAAAGAATAACTGTCCCATTACGAGTATTTCGGTAAAGGCAATGATATGGCTTCCAAAAAATAAATATCCTCTGATCACAAGAAAACAAGTATAAATGCTAACTAGACCAATAAAATGGTGAAGGGTCCACTATTTGGTGACAATATGGCTCGGTCGCAACAAAATCTTATTAAAACTTGTCGCGTGCTGACCGTTTGTTTGACTTGATTCGTATCCTGGATATTGTAGGAACGTCCGCAATCCACGGTGCATGAAACTCGCAAGCACCTACGTCACGAAATATATTATATAGTGTTTATTACAGTTTTTATATATTATATACTATTAAAAATATGAATTGTCCTCAAATTAAGATTTTACTAGGCCGAATGAAAAGGATTTTATTATTCCGAAGTTTATCCCTTTTATTAATCAAACTAATAAAGCGATGGAGTTTGTTTATTGTTCTATGTTTTCTTCCTATTCGGATTGGTATAATTATTATAGTTAGGTTATTAAATAAAGTCAGGAAACTTTCAATATATGATATGAAATTTCAATATATGAAAAACTAGCAAGATATGAACTGGTTAACATTTAACTACATTATTATTATAACTAATAATATTTATCGATAGTCTGATAACAACAAAGAAATGTATAAATCCGAATATGAATATCAATAATGAAAGAAAGATTGATAAAAATATACTCGGAGATTTTGGCATACACGTTAAATATCCGAAAAATAATTTCAATCTGTTAAACATTCTGTCAATATTAATACAGGACCGTTGATTCAGATGAGGCTCGCTAGATGATATTGTAATTGAAAGCCGCCAGCGGCAATTGAAAGATGAAAATTGATAAAGTTTCTACGAAAATTCAGTAGCCGTCGCCAAGTTGCCGACTCAGTAACAACGAGATCAATTTTAATGTTATATAGTTGGCGACCTCATAAATAGCTACTTCGGTAATTATATGAAATTTTGCTTGTAAAGTTTTAAAGTTTAATGAAATATTAAATTTTCTAAGTTGACTGAACACGATCAATGTGATCGTCATTGGTTTCGTTCATTTACAAGAAAATACTTAAGTGTGCGGAGTGAGACTGTTTTCTTTGTTGAGAAAAAAATATTTTATTATCTACTCATTTAATTGGAAGGTATTGAAGCCTTGAAGTATGTATATTTGTACTTCTACATATTTACGTATATATTTTTCACATGTTTGTATGATCTAAGAATCCTTTGATTTGTTCTATTACAGTTCCACGGGTGATGCTGGCTACATTATAATTTTCTAAATGAAAATTATAGTCAACTGGTCTTAGGAAGCAGTTGTTGCCAGGGAATAGAGTAGGTATAACTTTCTTAGCATGAATTCAACATACCACATTGTCGAATATTAAGAGAAAAGAATATCCTACGTTAAGTCACGTCGAGTTTTTATCCGGTCAAATGAATGGAATTTTAATTAGAGAGACGTTAATTAAGGTGGCTTAAGGATGCGCCACTTCCAGTTTTCGCAGCCAAAGTCGGGAATTTTTTTTTCTTATTCATCGTTCAATTTGTCCAATGCGAATACCGACTGTTGATTTTATTATTAATTTGATCACGTCGTGGTTAGGAATTAAACATATTTGTGTTTCTAACAGTTTACAAGGAGAGGTTCCGAATTCGCATTTATACTTTTTTAATCTTTATAATATTTTTGAGTTATTCGAGAAGTTTCTAGCTTAAGGTTTTCTTATAAAAATTGTTAAAAGCCGTTTATAGAATATGATATTGGAAAGAACAAGTCTGCAACAACGACAACTTCTTACCTATTGACTTATCAAAGTAAATGTTTGTTTGAGAGTCTTATTGAAATTTAATATATTATTTATACTGTGAGAATTAAATATAAAACAGTCCGTTTAAAATTGGTTAATAATGGTCTGCGTTGAAAGTTTCAACCAAAGCAAGTTTCATTTTGCGGCAATCCGTGAGAGGCCAGGGATATAATTACATTGCGGTAACAGGAAGAAGCCACCTTTTAACAAGGATCACTCCGCAATGCTTCGCTCAGCAAAATAATATTAACATTATTTAAATATATATATTTTTTTATAATAAAAAAACCGCAAATCAAGTTCATGATAGATAATAGACAGTATACATTTCATCTCAAAACATTATTTATTCTTATCTACATTATTGTTTTGGAAAAATAGAGAATTTTATTTATATACCAACATAAGGGATAAAATAGAAATAGCTGTGTTTGTAAAATGCTTCGTCTGAATGTTCAAAAAACGGTTGGGTATAGGCCTTAATGGTTGTAATAATAGGGGCGCGCAGTTTCCGGTTCGAGATTAATGATCTCAGTTCAATTCCCGGACTACCAACATCACATACCCACGGGGATCACGCGAATCTTTTAGAATCTAAGCTAAAAATTACATTAAAGATATATTTTTATTCCATTTAAATAAACTAATCAAATATACATTAATTATATGATACTAAACTGTTCCGAGAAATGTGTTTTAAAATAAATCTTGGACACAGTTTGTTACTGAACTGAAACTTAAAAAATGCCGCATAATTTTATTCACGGCAGAAGTTCCTTAAAGTTGGATAGCAGAGTCACACTGCTTATATAATAAACCCATGCCCCTGGTCCCCGAGACCGACTGTAGACGAAAAGAAAACAACTTGTTTTTTCTACTTCTCACATTATGTAAATACGTCCCGTTGAATTACTTTTTAGGCAATAAACGGATTGGGACTTCGTATACGAAAGGAAAAGAGAAGTGAGAATGGTTTGCGAAGTTTGTAATTTAACGTTTTTATTCTGGCGTTAACGTCATAGTCACGCTTGAGTTAGTTAGAATTACAATATTAATAACAACTCTTGGGAAAACTGTAGGGATGTTATTTGTTGTAGTGTGCAAGTAGTGTTAAGTGTAATTAAGATTTTAATCGTCATTGAATGAAGAATCTATATATGTTTCATAAAGACATATTATACTATATAATAAGATACAATGATATTGACCTCTATCTGGCAGTTAGGTCTGAAAATATTTTGTTAAGGTTGACACGTGCAAAACTCATTTTGTATTCAAACAATAATTAAAGATAACTCGTAAACTTAATCGCAGCGAAAACTTGAAGCTATAACGGCTGGTAACGATTGTTGCGAGCCAAAAGCAGGTCATAAATTAGGGACTTGCGACTCGCTAGGAAACTTCAACTTGTACCAGCCAGTCTAAGGGCGGGACAGCGATAATGATTATGGTCGAAGTTCCCGCTTAACTGCCCTATTCTATGCGGATGGTGACGGAGATTAAATATTACTTTGATTTTGAACCTTAAGTCACGCAACATAAAGTCTTCATAATACTGAGAATACCAATGGTGACAATTTGTTCCGAATGTTGACCGAGTTCGCGAGATTGGATGTTATTGCCGGCGTCTATTGCAAGTTTCACTTCTATTGACGCTTGAATATTGTTCTTATATGTGTATTTATATTTTAATTTATTATAAGAAAATATCCAATAGAAGTATGTAGTTAATTCATTCATTACTAGGTGCATAACGCATTAAGAAGAAATCAAATTGTTTGATATTGAAATATACTACAACGATTATTATTTTTAATTATAATATTTGCTTATTATTTGCAACTATTCTAAAGAGTTTGGGTTTTTAAATATATATTTGAAGCAATACTTTGGTTTCATTTCATCAGTATATTTGAAATGTATTTATAATATCATAATCTGTATTTCTATCTTTAAATATTACTTAGATTTCACAATCAACGCGAATAGCTTACAATGTGTGAAACATTACATGTGTGCAAAGCCAGAAGCAGAAACTACGGAATATATTTTCAATATCTATGTATTCTTAATAAGTATCTAACATGTAACATATGTAGCTTCAATTAAACGAGCACAACAAATACATAATATACTTTAATCAAAACTTGGTTTCATGCACAATTTGTTAACAACGACTGTTTTGTTAAATTCAAAGTTTGAAAGTTATTTCAGGCGCCGATTTCGAGTTGCTATTTCTTGAAAACTTTGAACATGTTCACGTTGTTGATGAATTCTGGATTAAAAAGTTTTCAGAAATTGAAATTTTTGCCATTTTAATTTACTCGAAATAACAAACAGTACAAAAAAAAAATATATAAGAACAATAATTTTAAATAAATAAGATTGTAATTTCAATCAGATATTGATAGAGAGCACAATGGTACATGCTTCATTAGTCTAAGCAATAGCCACAAGCAAAAACTAGTATAATAAATAGCAAAGATAAAGCCTTATTTCACAAAAGGCAATTATTTATAGTAAACAAAACATTCAGTGGACCATTCAAGAGATACGGCCCGAGGCGCCGCGCTGGTACGGAGTGCGTAAATCACTTTTACAATGCCAGCCACTGAATTTTACTATTTATATTTATCATTTGACCTCACTTATTCACATCTATTGTGAATTTGTATGTTCTGATCACTTCGACTCTACATCCAATACGCGAAGTAGTCTTGGTATGACTGTCATATACATAGACAACGCGATTCTTTCATCTTTCTTTTGGGATTAATAATTGTTGATAGTTTTATAATAACATTTATTAATAATTTATTTATAAACTACTTAAAAATAAAGTACTTTCCTAAAATATTTTTCGACAGACTATAATAATAAGTAGATTATCCATTCACTTTCCAATTACGTATACACTTAAGTTCAGAAAAGAAAATTAGTTACCGAAGCAGACTGTTAACGTAACAAAGGGCAATATTTTTAATACAAATTGTATGACTGCAAAAATTCAATCAGACTGCAATTGAAAAAGATATTTAAATAACAAGCAACGAAGACATGTTTTCCTATTTTCCATCTTTTGTGCCACTCTTATCCTAACAAGGCTGTGTACGGTTCGAGCGAAACATGAAGAAGCAAAGGAAGTAGACGCTGAATGATCGAATGAACGAAGGGTTCCTTCGGTCCGGTCTGCATTGTTTGCGTTCTTTACATTTTTCTTCTTAATTTTCCCTCTTCAAAGACTTCCCCGCTTCGTTGCACCCTAACGAGAGATCGAAACGTTCCGATTGTTTCCATTCAATAATCGAGGCTGTAGAAAAATAAAATATATATTTCTTGCAAAATCCGCGATTGTTGCTATAGGCTTTCACCTTTCATTCATTCGGTAATCGTCATTAAATTTTTAAGAATCCAATACGAAGGTAGATTTTTACTTCACAAAATGTTAGAGTTATTATTTAGTTTTATACCAATATTTTAAAGCAGTGAGTTCGTGTTTGTGTATATCATCAGAGGTTTTTGCAATTTTTAGGTTTTTTAGATTAATTCTACACTGAATATATAAGGAATAGATAAACGTTTAGAAACCAGACACTAGAAAAGCGGTTTAAAAAAATATTTTTGTTTACTTAAAAGAGAGAGAGAGAGCTTTAAAGCAATCGAATAAGAAGACTCTTTTGTTATTTTTTTATTTTGATAATTAATTGGTTGTTCTCTTAAATAGGTATACGAGTATAAAAAAATTAGGAGTGATTTGCAATCGACGACATAATCATCAAAATATTTAACTATTATTCATGTACCACAATTTTTATGGTCCCAAAATAAAGAAAGACAATAAGAAAGAACTGATCTCAATGTACTTATGTTAGACGGATTTTTTATAAGTGTGTGAGAACTATGTGTCTTAAGTAAGACATAGTAAGTCGAATTTAAAATTAGTTTGAGTTTGAGTTTTAGTTTGTTATTAAATCTATCCAATATAAAATTATTTTTCTTGTATAATATGATTACAGGCATAGGTTTATTAAATTATAAGCCCATTTCTGGTAAGCGATATTTTCTGTTTTACTTTTATTAAACAATAGATATTGAAAATGCTTTTTCAATCGAACCGTTTATTAATAAAACGAAGCAGCCATTGTAACCGATTTCATATATATTGGTTACTTAACTCAGCCATCAGAGAATAGCGTGAAGAATGATACGTTATAATAAAATATTAGAAGCAAACCATCACGTCAATGTCCCCCGAGGGGACGCGAACGGGGCAACGGTTATTATGGAATCGAAATATATTTCCCATTTCTTCCCTCAACATAAATCTTAGGAAACAATAAAGATTATACGGAAAGAGAGAGGGAAACCAGAAAACGATTGGCCGCGACACAACTTAAATTAAATTAATAATTGAACAGCCCACTTTTGTCTTCTGAATAACAAAAGTTGGATTGCGTTCAGATAATTGACTTATACATAATTATTGAGCTCAGTTTTGTATTTGATTTTGTTGTTAACAATGAAAATGTAACAATTACTAAAAGTCAAATCTTATAACATTATTTGAAATGTAAAGTCGTTATGGCTTATTAAATATATTTTTCCGAAAATTTTAAATAAAAAACTTGTTCAAAATTAAATAATTATTCATTAAAACATAATTCATTAGTTATGTATTCATGAGAAACAGGGCTCTTGTTAGTATTGACCGCGGTAGGAAACTATAAATCGTAAGATGCCTGGAAGCCGAGTAGACAAAACAACGATTAATACAGCCGTTAAACTAACTACTGGTCATTTGTTACTGAGATATTAAGTCGGGTGCATAGTTTATTGCAATTTCGGCTGTTGATAGAAGTACTTCAATTTGTGTTTAGTGCCTTGTAAGCTACGGCTTCTCTTTATGTTAATTGAATCATTTTGCAGTGTACTGTATTTAAAGATACTATTTATTCCTGGCTTTGCTCATACGTTTACAAGATCTATTGTACAGTCTTGCCCCGAATCACTAATAATACTTTCGAAAACAAGTAAAAGCATCAAAATAACATTAATACACAACGGCAACATTTTTTAAATTCCACTGTTTAAAAATATATATCTCTAAAACTAACCAAGATAATCATTTTAACGAAGCCATTGGTTAGCGTCAGTTAATTAAAAATATACAATATCTCGTTAATTCTATTTCAATCATAAACACGAATTTCTCATTTACAGAGTCAGATATCAAACAAAGTTCCTAGTGCGGCGTAGTATTACAGACGGAGTTTAAACTTAAGAAACGTCTTTCACACCAAACCTGACATCTATTATAACACATCAAGGAAACATCATTGAAAATATTATACATATTATTGTTTGAATTAAGAAACTTTTATTAGGAGAATTTCTGTTTATTAAACAAAGTTATTTGCTATACCAATTATTTGTTATGATAGTTAATTTCATGATTTAAATCGATACCTTTTTAAAAAAACATTGATGGTGTTATACTACATATGTAAGGTTTAAGTATACCCAGTACATACTATGGCAGCAAACCTAAAATAATATCTCAGTTATACAAAGGACGTACAAATCATCACAGTACTGTGCAAGATAAATATCTTCTCTACTTCCTAATATTTTATTATAAAATATTATTAAATATAATATATATTTGATACCTTTTAATTTGTTATACTTATTTCATTCATATTTTATAACTATACTGAAGTTTACCGCCTCATTTATCTACCGATTCGATTCTAAAGCTGAACCATAATTCTAGTATTTAACAAACGCAATACCAATGGTTACATATCAAGTAGTAAGCGTTTCTGACATCGATACAGGTTCAATACAAACAGGCGTTTGTAGGCTGCAGATTGGTATTAGGATCACGGTACGGACAAATGAACTTTATGCGGCTCTTTGATGTCAACATTCGTCCAGATATACAGATATCGATTGCATTAAATTTTATAACATATTTTTTAACATTCGAAACCATGTTGTTCGCATTATAACTTTTTATTAAAACCGATTTCAGATGTGTAACCGAGCGGACGTTTTTCAATTTTGATGGTGTTTTATTTTTTGTTTCACCCTTTAAATAGCTGTTGTGTTATATCGTAATATTTAACGTTTTATGTGATGTAACTTTGTTTTTTTTTTAACTCCATCAATATGTTATTTAATTTTGTGATTAAAGTAATTAAAACTACTTCGTCTCTATAGATAATATAATGTTTACTGTTGTCTACTTACATAATTTTGAGATAATAAAATCGTATAAAATCACAAACACTGCTCCATAAAACGGTTAGTGTCCGTTAATTATTCATTTAACTGCCGAGCTTATTTATGAGGGCACCCTTAACACCCCCAGCTACGAAGCGCTACGCCGTAGCGGACCCGTAGCACGAGATTAATATTTATTTAAGGTGCTACATGTGTAGCATTTAGGTTGCTTCTTTAATTTATTTTATTTCCAGATAAAAGCAGTATTGATAATGGATTGGAATGTTTTAAAATAAGTAAAACTATTAAAAATATTATTAACATTAAATAAAATACCTTTATTTTGTTTACAAATTCACAATTCCTTGTTAATTTTGAATCATTCTAATTTTTTATATAAAAAAATTTTAAGCATTTTGTTACATTTTTAAACTCTATGTCATGTAACTAACGTTATTTACTTAAGCACTTTAGACTCTACCATCACACTTATAAACGACAATAGTGCAACTGAGTAAGTCATGCTGCAGTCTGCCGTCTGCAGTATGCAGTGGGTTATTTAAAGAACACTCATTGTAAGCCATTAATTTGCCGCGTTAACACGAGCACCCCAATTATGTAACGATGGCTTCGAGCACTAATTTAGAGCCAGCTCTGGACTTTGGACTGGACACGTTCATCTGTACTGGCTTGATAACTTGGCCATGATCATTATGATATATCAGTGTAACTTACTACTTCTAGTAAGCAAAATAATTGACTGGCTATGGATATTACTTAGATTTTAGAATATCTTATTGTATCTATCATGTTATGCATATTGTGATCATATCTAAAATAACATGTCAGTTATTTATGCTTCGTTTAAAGATAAATATTATATAAGATTAGTTTTAATGTATGTTTGTTTATTTTAGTTCAATTAATACATTAGACGGTAACTATAATTTACTAAAACATTCTGTTTATTTTCATTCATATATAAAAAAGTGGAACTATAAAAAACTATCCATGAATACAAAATGATCATATTTGTATATTTCATACGAGTTTGAATACGTATATTAGTTTATTAAATACACTTAATGTGAAAATTCAACATAAAAAAAAATCATTTTGTGTTATAGTTTTTTTTACAATTCAAATTTTATCAAATTCAATCTTTCAAATGCAAAATTACTAAACAAATTAAACACGCTGAGCAAAGTATAACTTTTCATTAATACACAATACAATTTCACTTCCATTCACGTTAATTTAAGCTTACTATTTTCATATAACCGACTTCAACTTGTTATCATTGTTCTTAACAAAGTAGCAAACGTGTGCAGGGAGTTCGGATTAATAGGTCAGGCTCCTACCGCTATAAATTACATAGCCGCGTTACCGACGAACGAATAATTGATTGAACAAATGGACGCAGCTCATCTCCACGAGTGGGTCGAGCGATTAAAGTAATAATAGCCGAGTAAGCTGGGGTCTTTGGGGGCACCAGCCTCAGTTAGATAGCGTGGCTGTTATTTCATTACAACATGTAAATAGATCCGAAACAAAATACATTATCTTGATAGTGATGAACTGTTAAATCTGCTAAATCTATACATCTTGAGATTTGAATTCAAATATGTTTTGTATTATTTATAAAATATATTTATGAAGAAATTTATGGTTTCATACATAAATTTATTTCAGTAATAGTAAGAATATTTTTCAGTATAACGTGTTTTTATCTTGGTATAATTTTATTAATGATGAATATCAATTTCATATAGGGAGGATAGTTTTCATTTTTGCTGTCAGGTGCTATTTTTAATATGCTATTGATAGCAGCTGCACTGTAAAGGATCATTTGTTATGTCCACCGACAGACTCGTGAAAAATGTTGGACATAACATTTTTTTAAGTGAAATTGTGAAAGAAACGATGGATCAAAGTGAAAGCACTGAATGCAGCTATTTCACATAATTTTTAATATATACACATTGGTTATAAACTCGTATAGAGTATAAAATATGACCATACTGATTTATTGATTGCTTCTTTTATTTATAGCTTTTGTATATGAATAAAAATATATAAAATAATGACTCGTTAAATAAATAATGTTTTGAACAGTTGTAGTTAGCGTTTGTTGTAATAATTAAAGAAAATTGTAAGTTACATATATAAGGTTCAAGTGTAAAAAAAATAACAAAATATGCATTGAAATTCGATAATGATAACCAACAACTCAAAGTCTTGCTGCTCAAGAACTTCTCTTCATAGAGCAGACTTCAGCAACAAGTGAGCTTTGTAAAAAAGTTCTTTTTGTATGTTTTAACAATAGTCAGTTACAACAAGGCTTAGATTTCAAAAGGTTATACTTTTATAACTATGTCACACTGTTTATGACAGAAAAGTTTAGAAACTTGTAAACCAAGTTATAATACATTTCGTACTTATATGTATATATTGTAAACTGCAAAAGATAATGACATTGTATAAGAAATTCGCAACCATATATTCAATTAAATTACATATATTATTGAAACATGTACATTGTATATTTATACATATTATGTTTCATCGTCAGAATTGTACATTTAAAATTCGTCATCATACTGTTCAATTTGCATAGATAAATGTTCCCAATGATTGGACTGTTTGTATTTAGTACAATAAATATAATCCAGCCGTGTCACAAATTTTCAAAGTCCAGGTATGAAATCGTCGCTGTCACAGTGACCATTACAATTTATAACATGAAAAACGTAAACGTTCAATCCAGCAAATTGTTACATTTAAAGCGGCGGAGCTAGAAGCACAATATAGGAGTTATACGAGTAAAGTGTACGAACAAAAAAGAGCACTTTTTATTGTTCCCAGAGCGTAACCCACGAATAGATTGGCGCGACACATGTGACATTAGTAAAGTTAGTTTCGACTGCGATTTGTCGGCCTGCGGAAAAAAACTCGCCGATTGATGTCGAGTGAGTGGTGTCATGTGTGAATTTTGTCCTCTGTCTGTTCGTAAATAAGTTATGTACTGGTCGACATTGCAGTGTTGCTTTGCGTGTTTATGCTGAGATCAAAGCTGTTAAAAAAAAGAATAAAAAGAGATGGAAATGAAGAAAAAGATTTATCTGGAATGTTTTACAGAAGGAAATTCAGTTGCTGTATTTTATTTTCGTCCAAATGTTTTTCAAGCCAAATAATTAAAGCAAGGACAAAAAGGTTTGTATTCATATATGAGTACATATTTGCTGTGATCCTTCTCCGGAACAAAAATGTGTATATTTAAAAACACGACAGGGTTTCACTTGTCACACTGCAGGCAGAGTGCTAAAGCGTTAATTGACATCAGTAGAAAAACCTCACTCACCCCGCTAACATAACATTGTTGTGAATAAGAGAGTTCTCCGAGCGTTGAAATAAAAAATTGTGGTGCATTTTTATACAAGCTCATAATTTATTAACTAGTTGAAGTGGTAGACAGTTTTTTTAGAACAATACGAGAAAGCTGACAGTAGTGCTGGCTTGTCTAACATTTGTTTTAGTTTATTTTTTATTTCAGACAGTGGTGTCAAATTAAGTTTGCAGCTAATTTGATTACACGAGAGTATTTGAAATATAATTAAAGGTTCAGGTTTAACGGTTTTCAGTGCAGTCTTTTTTATTATTTAACATGATTAAAATAGACAAAGTTTGGAATTTTACACCACTTTTTTGCACAGATGATCCTGTATTCAATTTGGGTAATGTAAAAGAGAAATAATTGGTTTTATACATACTGTACATAAAACCGAATGTTTAAATGTTATTAATTAATCCATAAAGATTATAACAAAAAAAAAACTCTAAATTACTAGTATTATATCTACGAACATATAAATAAATATACATATAAACATAGTATTAATAAAACTACTTAAAATTATAACATTTGAAGTTTGTTGTCTATTCATGAAACCAAAAAAAGACAAAGCCTGTTTCGAAAATGTTCTTTAGAGTATTTCAACCCTTATTTCAGTTCAAAAAAAACTGAGGCAAAAATACTCTTACTGAATCTAATTACTCATTATACAGTAATTTACTTCTAATATACGTTCATGAAATAGTCTCACATTTTCAATACTTAATAATATAAAAGCCTTCCATGCAGCCGTAGGTGGTCTAATTGACAGATTGAGTGAGATGCCTCTATATAGCATGGTATACGGAGAAGATTTCTTGTACTCCGATATTGTTTGAGATCTAATAGTCGTTTCTTTGTAATTTAAGCATAGTGGAATACCATGTTACGTATTATTGGCTTGATTAAATTCGTTAAGTTGAGGGGATTTAGTTGTCAATTAATTTATTGAATAAAACATTTTCTTAAACATAATTATTTTGTTATCACAACCAGAGAGGATAAATATATTGGTGTGCAACGAAAGCATACATTTATATTATGTGCAAAAATACATTATGCTTCTTTTGTTGATGTATGTGCAAGGTAATAATAACTATTTTAACTAACTCATTGCTATTGATTATTATTATCTGGTGAAATATGTTGTAAGCCTTAGTTTTCCATAGAATTCTTTCATGAATGTTCTTTTTTTAAGAAATTTTTGTATTCATTTAAAAGAAACTAATAGATCTTAGATCTCATTAAATTTTTGTTTCAAATTTATTTTTTCGATTCAAGTTATTCGTAAAAACCAAGTATATGTTTACTGTTTTAACCTCTTAAAAGAACATTGTTTATAAGCATAATGACTTTCGTCTAGTCTGCCATTGATCACGGTTGCAGTAAAGTAATGAAAAGATCGGATAATGTAAAATAAAATAATAAAGTCAAGTCGTATATCCAAAAAACATTATTTTAATTATTTGGCTGATCAATAAAGTTCAATTTAAAAGATTGTGTCTAAAAAAATATAGTGACCGTTTCTATAATATATGTATATTTTGATATGCGATTTAGATATTTGACAGTTTTCCGTATAAAATGATTTTATTAAAAAAAGTGTAAGTATTTATATAATCGTATAAATATTATCCAAGGACTTTTCGACAAGAATTTACACGATTTGTGGTTATTTTTCAATTTTAAGTGTAAAGGTTTTTGTCATTACTAATTTGCTTTAGTACTGAGTAAAGTGAAAATTAAGAAGGAAAGCAATTCTGTCAATGTTTCTTAAAAATCCATTCAATCTAAAAAAAGAAATTCCATTTCTCAGAACCCACAGTATTGAACAAATATCAAAGGAATAATTGAAATATGTGATTTAACTGAAATATGAATTTTTCAAAAATGTACTATTTTAGTTCTTAGTTGCCGAGAACTTTATCTGATCTTAATATACATATTTATATGGGACTTCTTTATGGACAAAATGTTATCGAATACGAAATATTCATTATAAATAATTTATGAACACGATGTATGTTCAAAGTGTTTTTTTTAAATTGTTAATCTCGTTTTAAATTTTGAAAAAAATTGCCAATTTTTGAGTATCAACGTGTCGTGGGTTAGTAATATTTTTATTATTAGATATAAACACGAAACTTTAACCTATTGGTTTTTTTTTATGTGAAAGGTGGCAAACGAGCAGACGGCCCACTTGATGGAAGGTGGTTACCGTCGTCCATGGACATCCGCAACATTTTGTTGCGGATGCGTTGCCAACCTTGTTTTTTGGGGATAGGGAGGGATGGGAATAAGGAAATGAAAGGAAAAGGTAGAAATAGGGACAGGGCAACCGGCTCTCTCACTCATCAGACGAAACGCAGCCAGTAAAGGCTACTTCACGCCGATCTTCTGTGAGAGGGTGGTACTTCCCCGGTCGAGCCAGTCCATGTTCGAGCTGTAGTAACTCACCACAGCTAGGCTCTACCACCTTTAAAAAATTAAAGTATATACGTTATATACTATTGAAGTTTTGAAGTTCTTATTTCATTAGATGAGAAAAAGATAAATTAGGTTAAGATATTTTAATAAATTATTAAAATAATTATCGATAGACACTTAAACATATAATTTATAAACTAATCTTTTGAACGTTACTGGAATTGAAGTAATTATAACTTTGAATATCAGAGCCAATATATAAAAAAATTGAGAATGCTTATGTTTGTTAAAATATATAAAATATTTAGTTATAGAGCCAGTTATAGAGGTAGTGAGCTATATAGGGAGTTTATTTTCAATTCCCACAACAATGCGCAGTTTTTCGCTCAAACTACCCACTTAAATATAATGCGAGCGATACCGAAGAGACGATAGGTGTTTTTTTAGATTATTTCACGGTTTAAAAACCTTAGAGTGGCGTTTTAAAAAATATTTCATATTAAATACTTCACACAACAAAAATAAAAGGTAAATGTTAATATTTGTTATTTTATTTTGAATTTAAAATAAAATTAAAACTTAGGTGTGAAAGAAAATATTTCTTTTTTTGCTCTTGAAAATCCGAAATCCATAATTATTAGAGATTTTATTAGAAATTGGTACTTAAAATTATTTGAACAAAGTCGTATTTTTTGGAAAAACACAAAAAAAGTTACAATTCTAAAATGTTCCCAGAAAATAACTGTTTAAATGTCTTAAATTTATTTGAAATGTCGAAAAAATATGATTAATTTGAGGTCACATTAGGTTGTTGATTTTACAAAAAGGGAAGTATTTTTTTTGTTGTTTCTTTATAAAGATGAAAATCCAAATTATTTCCCAAAATATTTATCAAATATGAAAGGATTACATTTTTTCCATTCTATCTGAACTATAATATATATAAAACCGCTCCGCTTAAGGTTCGTAACATGAAGACGAGCTCCCTGAAGGTTGTATTTTATATAGAAATATTGTTTTGGGACACACATGAGCCTTCAATAGACATTTGGTATTGCAGAGAAAGTACAGGTATTGAGTTAGAGTGGATAAAAGGCGATTTAAATTCGTATTTCTCTTTCATTGTTGTACAAAGACGCGAGTTATCTGAGACAAAGCTTTACTTGAGGACAATGTATGTATCTTGTATGTATAAATGTATATATAAATAAAATTATAAAATAAATATAAAGAGTAAATCTGTCTGTCCGTATGTTTGTAACCGCATCACGTCCATAAATGCTGAGCTTCTTTTCAACAGGAATTCCTTTAAAATGGTTTTCAATTTCCTGAGACACAACTAGAATTTTTACAGCTGTCACAGACATATAAAATATAGCAAACATAACCAGGTATATACACAAGAAAATTATATTAAAAATACACCAAAATGATATTAAAATATATACACGAGACACGCAAATTTGAAGCCATTTGAGTGAAACCAATAACGATCTCAAAGGGATATTTACTATCGCTCTCAAACATTTACATACCTGTAGCATAACATGAACCATATGAAGTCATATTAAAATAAAAACAAACAGTACTTTAGAATATCAATCATATTACAAATTTAACTATTTGATTTAAAATTTTGAACTTATTTTTATCTGTTAATTGGGTTTCAATACTGTATCATTAAAACCTTTGTGTTATTTTTATAATATACACTCAAGAGTATTTAGATACCTAAAGCTTTGAATTATAAAGGCATGCGTTTGCTTAATGATGTAAGAAATATGAGTACCAACCGGGTTCCCGACAATGCGCTCTAATATTACAGACCAGGGATGTGCAGCGTTTATTAAAATAAATAAAAGTCGCTTTTTCACTGTCGTTGAAAAATCTAACACGTTTTCTTATTAAATTACATTGCTTTGTTGTTATATGTACTACGAATACATTTAATCAAGTAATATTTCCATAAAATAGTGGTATAAATAACTTTTATAAAATAATAATGTGAGTTAAGAATAAAACAATTTTGGTTAAAACAATGTTTCCGAGAATAATTTTGAGGTTTGTAAAGTCGTGTTGTAGTAGGCGGACCGTATTTGTATGGGTTTGTACAACCGAGATGTCCCAAATAGGGTGAAGTCCTTTAGAACCCTTCCTTTCTTACAAAAACTAACTCAACCCTATTATTTTTTATATTTTTCTCGTTGTAATTTTGCAAGTACTGAAACTAATCTCCCACCCGACATGAGCGATAGTAGTTATACGTTTAACAATATACATATATTTTTTGAAAAATACTAAAAAAGCAATAATCTACTATTTTGTTTAAATATTCTTTACAAGTAAATTAAATATCGGCCTACACCTATGTCGGCTTAAATATATTTATATGAATTTATGTGTAACAAAAGCATTAACTAAACACTCATATTATACTCATAAAACTATGGTCAATTTAATTAAAGTAAATAACCAAATAAACTTTAATCGAGAATTGGCATCCCTTACCTAAGTAGCGTTCTGTGCCCTCGCGCCCCTAATGATGCAAGCAAAGAAGATGAAATTTCGCGGTCTTGATAGAGACTGGTGGTTTCAACCCGAATCGTAAAAGCTAATCAGATATTTTTCAGAATGCTTACGGAACATTGTTAGCAAAATTCGCCCATCGAATGAGATAATGTAAATAATCTGAACCTTTTCACATGGGGTTTGTTTGAATTACTTTTAGTATATACAATACAAGAAAAATAAAAATAATATTTTATAATTTATAATAAATTTTCTGTTGTTTTGTTAATGTATTTCTGAGCACAAAATATTTTAGTACCATTATACTATTATAACTATTCATTTGTACATTGATTTTATTTTATATCCAAAAAAATGGAAATGTTCTTGACTGCATATTTAAAAATATTACTTCGTATATTAATTAAAACTGAACTAACAATTTGTATTGGTATTGTTTTATCTAATAAATTTATACACAATTATAAAAATTCAGCTGTACTTTTGTATAGTTAGCATGTTAAAAATATGTCCTCACAAAATAATTGGAATTTAGTTTGTATAAAACTAATTACATGCATGTAGAAATAATTTTATTATAGAAATCCTTTTCAAATCGTTTACGATACATGATTTAATTACTTTAAAAAGGAATAAAGGTTTTCGAATTAATTGGCAACAACTTTTTGTTGAACCAATCATAATTTAGCATACGATTGCAATAATAAAATTGATTACGTTCTGGAGAGGTCATTTTATAATGGTCAATGCCATGCGTCGTAACACCTTCATATTATTTACTCGTGTTAGCATCAACCCTTGCTTATGACGGTTATAATGAATCACGATAATTAGGTGAGTCACGTCAGCCCAATAGGGGATAATTTGCGTCCCATGCGAAATGTAACACCGATGGTTACCGTCTAGTGAGAGAACTGACGTATTTTGTACCGCACTTTATTAAGGGCACTTTGTGTTTGACGTGAGATTTCGATAACGATTTCAATACTCTCTTGTGGTTTATTAATAACGTGGTGTTGTTATGTTTGAATTAAATTTAGTATATACCTACTGGTTAAAGTTTAATGTCAGAAACGTTTTCTATTAGACATACAGATAAATATTTAATAATTTCACTGTTAGCATAAACAAAGAAATGAACAGGCTGAAATTCCTTTTCAGTCAGTAGTTTTACTACTAACATTCTTATTAATTGCTCTCGCTTCATAGTAGATTTTCAGACTTAAATTTGGTATCACCCATGAATTTGTACTAACAACATGACTGCACTTCAATATCTATCTCTATCTCATCAGTACTATATATTTAATGTTTTAAGCAATTAAAAAAAAAATAAACTACGCCATCAGTATTAAATTTAAAACTATTAACAAGGTATAGATATGTTATTTTATTGATGAATTATTTTAACCTATTGTCAGAGTTAACAGTAATCATACGTAGCTATCAAAATCGTATTTCAAGCGACATAAGTTTGTTTGAAAATAATTTAAACATACGGAAATATGTCGTTCATGATTCTAAGGCGAAATTTCTCTTTAGTACGGCCGACGGGCCAGTCGCGTCATTAAATCCACTAATGAATAATTAATATTAAGTCGCCATGCTGATTTTGAATGAGGTTTAATTTTCATTTGTCTGTTTGTCTGTACGTGCCAAGTGTTGCGTTAAAATAAACTTGTGATCCGCTATCTGATTTAAATTATTTCTGGATTACGTGCAATGTTAAATATGATTTCGACTTTATTTTTTATGATAAATTTGTGCTTTTATTATATAATTGGAAATACATTCACATTTCACTAATAAAACCGAAACTGTTCGAATTGGCTTTTGTTAGTCATTATTATTATACAATAATCATTAGCAATAAAGTTTTATTGAACAATATGTAACGCAAGAAAGTGTATAGTCTTAAAGATAAACTCTCTAGGGAAGCTGTGATAAGCTGTAGCCTCAACCTACAATTCTTTTATATTACTTTAATAACATTTACTGAATTGACGGCTTAGATTTCAACTCATTTTGTCAGATTTAGATATCTTGCTTATCTGGTTATATATGTATAAATGAACCATATTTTGTTAATAAATATTTTTAACGTGTGTATCTATATTAATAGAACTTTTAAAGCCTTATGTATTCATAATAACATCGATGTCTGGAAAACATCCTTATAAAAGTATCGTAAAGGTGGTTATATTTTTGTCCGTCAAATATTTTATTATCTAAAGTATTACAAAAGTTTGTTACTTCCATTTCGGCAAACCTTTGTTTTATTGGGATCAAATTGTCTTTTTGCATTAACATCTTAGTCGTATATTGGAACTTTTATATCGGAAAAGTAATTTAATAATTTATGGGACATAAGAGTTTAAAGAAAAACGTTAATCGAAGTTTTACACCATCTAATACATGATTAAAATTGATTGCGAGTGTATAATATATTTAGCATTTTTAATAAAGTGTGTCATTGCTCATGTATATTAATAAGAAAATATTTTATTTATACATATAACCCATAATTTATATACTGGCGCGGAAACTTGCTACTCATTTATAAAGAAGTACTTAAAAACAAAGCTTTTGTCTGAATAACATAGGCAAAGAATCTGAAAAATATTACTTAAATTAAAAACAGATCAGGACACTTAATAATAGTCAAATTCTAATTTACGTTGTCGACTGTGAACATTTTAAAAGAATAAATACTTACGAATTCTGAGATTGAAGGCATTAACAGTACAAATTTTTTAAGAAGCACGTTCGACTTTACATTTATGAAGGGGAAAATTCGGCGAATCGATAGATTATCGTAAACTCCGAAGAGGGCGTCCTGGAAGTTTGTTTTTATTCACGTAAAGTATTATATCTAATGGGTCAAGTTTTGCCAAAAAACGACTATTTAATGACGTACCTACAACCTGAGTGGTTTAAGTATACAAAAATTTTTATTTGTAGGAACCCCTGAAGTTTATTACGGTTCTCAAAACCACTCATAAACTTTCTCATTAAAATAAAGGTTGTGATAAATATGTAAATTGACATCATCAGCGGTTATTTTGGCCCATAAAAGAATAAGATGAGTATCGTATGCACTCTTTAAAGACAGAATTTCCTAACCAGTGGTCAATATTTTAAAACCATCATTAAAAATAACCCTGTATTTAATATCGTCATAAAAAATACTCATAATAACCTAATTGTAATTTAATTGCGAAATAAGTATAACAAAAAAATGTTACAACATCAACAAGAGGAGGAAAAATTTATATTAAAATTGTAAGGAAGAAATATGCAAAGGGGTATCCTAAATTAATTTACGTGGCCTATTATACTTTATAAGTAAAATGAGTCAGGATCATGAGCTGTTTGTGGGGTATAAATAAATAGTAAATATTGTAATGGCTCTATAAATTATTATTCGGTGAGCTTATAAGTCCCCATTGAGGTGCCAAGGAACGAAAGGAGGGCCAATAAGCGAGCATTATTAATAGAATCCTTTATTTGTACAGACATCGGCGTTCGGCCTTTGTTTGTAGGGTTGTCGATTGAATAATTGTTATTTGACATGTAATTGTGAATTATTGAATGTAAAATTTTCGTCCATTGTTATATCGATCTGGTGTGATAGGACCATTACCCTTTAGTATTCAAATGTCTAACAGTGTAGCTTTTTTTGATTATTTCAGTATAATTATATGAATACTGTTTATATGACATCATTTTAGGAATTAATGTTTATTATGTCCCTGCAGCTGAAGGCTGTGAACTGAAGACCAGTAAACAAAATTGAACTCGTAAATACACAATCACAATTTTCACTGTCACAATAATTCACTGAGAACCGACTGAGGCAGCCCTAGTTACGTGACTCCAGAAGAGGCCCGGAGCGTTCTTAATGCTTTAATGAGTTTTTTGGCAGTGTGTGCGTAGCCTAACCTTGCCCGAAATGTACAGAGCAGATTTATGTTACTGAGGCGCAGACGCGACGTCTTCCTAAATCTTTGCACTTATTTTTGTTACTTTAACTATAATATCTTTAAGGTCTTAAATTGAGCAGCCTTTGTAAACTGTCACAAACTTACTATCAACTTTAACAAAAATTATTTCCAAAAGTTACTTTGACATATTTCTTATCACTATCCATTTCATATCAATATTTGGTACTAGCCTGAAAAAGATAAATAATATTAGGTCCAGACAAAAATTTGATAAAAATTTCTTTTGTTATACGTGTATGTAATAATTTTAATTAAACCATTTTCAAATACAAGTATGTATTTAAACAAATCATTCAAAGTCTAGTCTCATAACTTTTCAACCATCTTACATGTACCCATAAACAGATATTTTAACCATACAATCATGTATTGTTTGAGATCTCTTAGACAGATATTACATCTATTGTTCGACGTCCGATGTCGGTAAATTATGGTGTTTAGTACGGGCGGGCTTTACGAAATTTATTTTGCTCAATCTGAAGGCTTTTCCGACCGCCAACTTGTTGGGAATAATTGAATAGGCCGTTCTATTGTGCGAGATATTATTATTTATTGTGAAATTTAATAGCGTTCATAACGGCGAGGACAAATGCAATTAAAAGAATTTATAACGAATAAATGGAATGTAAAACAAGAATTAAAGACAATTAATGTTTTTATGTTTATAGGAAAAATATGTTATAATACTATGGTAATTTAACCCTTAACATTATTAAAATAAAAATGTAATGGTAGCTCTGAATAAACTATATTTATTTTCGAGCTGCATGAAAGTTTAACTTTTTTTTTGGTTTAATGAAAATGGAAACCTCGTTTTGAACGTTTCATGGATGAAACAAAAAGCCGATACTCGAAAAATACATGTAGAAAAACTTCAAACCATAAACCAAAAGTGTGTGACACCTGGTCGGTCTCGCGGGGGGAGAAAAAGTTTACATGAATTCAAGAAAAAAGGGCAATAAAAACGACAGTATTACCCAAACAAAAGAAAGCCCAAGGGTCATAACTTGCGTCGCGTTTTCCTTTGTAGATGTGACGTTGCTAAATCCGCTACAGCAGCGCATATTATTCACAGAGTGGAATTGTTGACGGTACCTGAATATAGGACAAGGGTGAATACCCTTTTTGTTAAAAACTAGTTTTAGGTAGAACTATTTTACAATACCGTTTTGGATTTGTGCAATAGATTTATTAGCATATTATTAGAGATTGCATTACCGAATGTAGATTAATTCTACGAAATGTAGATTGATTGGTTATTAGATTCGACGAGGCCAGTTATACCATAAATTTGATGCAAAGTGAGAAAAAAAAATATTTTTTAATGTTTAAACTTACACATAATATAAATACAGATTCAGAACTAAAAATTGATGAAGTCGAAAGTAGACATTGTTATCAAGAAGCCTATTTTCAAGTGTAACAGAGTGGCGATGTAAATCGCACGCTGGAGAGTAATGTATGGGCCGTCGGCACAATTCACCTGAATATTCCATTAAGTAAAGAATACAATTTCTTTTCTTTTCAGAAGAAGTAGATGTAAGTTTCACTTATTTGAATTCGAGAAACTCTTATTAAAACAAAATATAAATATAAACGAATTTATCGAATTTTCTTAAAATTTATATTTTTTTCGATCCTCAAAGTAACATAAAAGATAACTTTATAATTTAATGTTAAAACCATTACTATTTCTTTTTCTTCTATGTAGTATAATTTAAGATGCCACTGTAAAACTAAAATTCGCATAGAAATAAGTTATCTTAGCCAGAAGTCGACTGAAGCAAGATGGAATATTCATTATATTAAAAGTAAACGACGTAAGATCTTGATTAAGTTTTTCTTGAAAGCACCTGTGACAGATGCTTTAAGTTAAATTAAAACAATAGTCTAGTATTTTTAAGAAAATATGAAAGTATATTTTCATTCAAAAAAATGGTAACGTCAGAAGCTAATTCTTGCAAAGACAATGACAATTTTTTGTTGTTCCTCCAAGTAGAGTTATACGACTTTTTTTATACAAATAAACATGTATTATTTTAAAAAAACTAGTTCTGAGGTTCTAAAGTAAGTAAGTTACTTTGAAATTAATTGGGACAATGACAGCTTCACAGTGCATTTAAGATGTTAGATGTCACGATCTAACAAGATTGGGTACACACGACACTATTATAAATTAGTAGTCTGTAAATATGTTGACACGAATGAAAAAATAGTTAGGACAGCGAAAATAATACTTAATAATATTTAAAATTTATAATTCGTATATAAATGTATATGTAATACAATATAGACATCCAAGATTTTCTATGTAATTTTTCTGACGCAAACAATGTGAACGTTTGGGACCCTAAATGGCATACGGAATTTCTCCGATTTTCGCTACATTTGAATGTGGTGTATTAGTGAATGGTTAGATTTATTACTGTGAACGACAGGAGTCTCGCAATTTATGTGAGGGTCCTACGTGTGACGCATCTTCGCTTAGGGATAAGAACTATTTGATTTCCTATACGTATATAAAAAATGTCTGTTCCATTGCTTGAAGAAAGATCCTTTAACAATAGCCGCTTTATTGTGAAATTCAAGTTTTTATTATATGTTCATTATATCTGAAATAGATACTATGTATTATTACGTTAATTTTGTAGAAAGTAAACTGTACAAATTGTATCTATTCATAAAAATAATAGAATCTTAAATTTAATATCAATTAAATAGTATAAGAAAGTACTTATATACTTGTTTAGATAAATCTTTATGAATCATGACTTGTACAGATTTAAGTTGTAATAAGAGCAATAAATGTTCGCGAATCAATCTTAGTTTGTTTCGTGGTAGGCTCCTCAACACGAGGGGGTGTAATTTGACAGGCAAAATGGAAACTTTCCATTGCCTCTCATCTCTGAAGTTGCGAAGTGCTACCGTCAAATTTAAGAGCTGAGTTACGTAAGAAGAAATGGATGTGAAAATAAAATGTAGTTGGTTAGACAAAGACAATGACATGTTATTTTAAAATGTGATCAAATTTATTTTATATTTTCATTATATTTACATAAAAAAAAATTAATCCTATTAAAAATAAATTCTATTTTAAGTATAGGAAAAAAAAGACTAATATAAAAATACTATTGATTAAAACGTTTCATGAATTCAATACGAGGCCCTAAATTATGAATCCCACTTGTCACCTTTTTCCAAAACTTTGTCCTAAACTCGGAAAACAACTAAGCCGTGTTTACCTTTAAGACAAAGGATCTACAATGTCGTTTGCGGCGACTGTACGAGGATGGCATCATAATTTAAACATGTTAGTAAGTGCGCTTGTTTTCAAACAGCAATAAATATATATCTTTTCTGTTTTTCATATAAATAATGGAATAGAATTCTCAAGAAATCATGGAAATGGTATTCTGTAGGAAACAGAATAAAAGAGCTTTATAGCAACTTTCACGAAATATAAAATAACAAGGATATTAATTGGCTGTTGATAATTTTGTATTTAATTTTAATAGAAACAGTTATAAATAAGAGTTTAATAGTTCTTGGCTATTATTGATAAGTAGAGATATATCCTTAGATGGCAAGAACACTGTGGCACTTAGAGTCTATTAAATATTTTCTTGATAACTTCTACATTTTAAATAGGCTTTCTTAAATTGCGTTTCTTCAGTATATGAGGAGATCTACATTGAAAGGTTGAAGCGGAATTTATCAGCGTGATTCGCCAGATATAAAAAAAAGAAAATGGAATTATATCATACAATACCTCAGCACACTTACCAAAGTTTATCCTTTAAATATTAAGTCTGTAATTGGAAGGAATTATTATTATTGACAACAAATTGCGTGTTAACAAAAGAAAATGCCTACGAATATCAGTTTTTGTGCTTAATATAAAATATATAATAATGATTCTTATTAAATAGAAACATTTAATTATGGAAGTAACATTATTAAATGTTTCATATTTTTTTTCCCGTCTATCGCGTGTACATCCGTCGTTACGGACCATACTGTATTATGTTGACCGCTAAAAGTACAAACGTCCATACAAAACGACCGGCACAATAAACGACGAGTAAACACATTTACATTAGTTCCCGTAATGGTCTACATTAGAGGCCATTCGCTCAAACGAGATAATATAAGAGATAGACGAAAACTCTGTTTTTGTTTCCACTCTCTTGAATTATGTAATCGTTTAAAAACATTTCGTTAAAGTAAGTACACTCTTGTTAAAGTCGGCGAAGATACAGCAGATGTTTGCTAAATGTTCGTTTATTTAGATAGGCATTGACGTGATATGGTTCTGCGAATTTTAAAGTTACCGAAGTTGATTAGGTTTTTGTCTTAATATGTTTTTGTCATTTAACTCTAATTATTTTTTGCGTTAAAAATATTGGTCGGGATATATGCATACTTCACAAGTAGGTACTTTAATTTGGAAAGTGTCTGTTTAATTGCCCTCGGTACCTGAAACAAACAAAAACACATGGTTAATATATTGCATTTTTATAATAATATTATAAGACCCGGCGAACTTCGTATCACCCTATAATCAAGAAATATCTTTTATGTTTTTTTATTTATATTTTTGGAGTTTACCTATTAAAGCCATAAATCTCCGTGTTTTGAGGTGCGACAGAATGATTGACATATTAGTTAGTTGTCAAATCTAATGTCAAAAAAACGTTTGTATCAACAACTAATAAATTAAAAATTAATTAAAAAAACATTGTCAAGCGGCCAAAATTATGAATCTTAACCATTCCCAGATTCCCTTGAACACACACAAAAAAATTCATCAAAATCGGTCCAGTCGTTTGAGAGAAGTTCAGTGACATACACACTCACAGAAGAATTATATATATAAAGATTGAACAATTTCTATTACTGTTTTTCTTTTTCTTGTAGCAAAGTATGGGCTTTTCTAATTTACCCCAGTTGGGGTTACCTATGTTCAAAGTTATTTTATGAAATTAAATATTTAATATATAGTCATGGTTGAATAACCAAGAATCGAACCCGATGTCTTCAAATTACAAACTGAAGGTGGTTTTTATGGCTCATATAGATTTTTAATATCTTCAATTTTAATATCTTAAAATGTATGTATCATATATTTATATGAGCAACTTTTTCTTCACCGCAAAGGGCTATACAGAATTAAGTATAAATCAAGTTAAGAATTTAGGATTTTTTTTACACTGACTATTCAACTATTCAACAACTTATCCAAAGCAAATATATAAATCATACAAAGTAATTATTATTTATTTTTAAATTTCCAACACGCTTCCAATATGTTATTTGTCATCAACAATGTTTCTTTTAATTATACTTACGAAGTCAAAAATATATGAATTTTCCGAAACAATTGAAACCGTATTAATTATTAAGGTAGAATAAGTTGTACGGACTAATAAACAGTTGCATACAATAATTGAAGTGTTCTGTGCTATAAGACGCCATCCTGAAGGTGAGGAGCCTTGCTGATGACGCCGAGTCTAGGGGCGGAGTTGCGTTGGCGGTGTCCCTTGACATCACCAACGCGTTTAACTCGCTTCCCTTTGGCGTCATCGAAGAGGCCCTCTGTTACCACAGACTGCCGCACTATATTCGGCGGGTAATCGGGAGTTACCTTCGCGGACGGGAGATCTCGTTTGTGGGGGTAGACGGTAGGGTGCATCGTCACGAGGTGCGCTGCGGTGTTCCGCAGGGGTCGGTCCTCGGACCTCTCCTGTGGAACCTCGGGTACGATTTCGTACTCCGCGGTGCCCTCCCGACCGGGCTGAGCGTCGTCTGCTATGCGGACGACACGCTCGTTGTAGCCCGAGGCGGTGACCTGGCAGAGGCGAAGGCGCTTGCCGAGGCGGGAACCGCCTTAATCGTACGGCGCATAGAGATGCTCGGGCTGAGGGTGGGTCTCGAGAAAACCGAGGCCCTCCTGTTCCACCGCCCTCGAGCAGGACCTCCGACGGGCGCCAGCATGAACATCTGCGGCGTCCGCGTCGAGCTCAGTCCCCGGATGAAATATCTGGGGCTGACTCTGGACGGAAGGTGGAACTTCCGGGAGCACTTTCGCGGGTTAGTCCCGAAACTCCTCGGGACGGCGAACGCTCTCGGAAGGCTCCTACCGAATATCGGTGGTCCGAGCGTGGCATGCCGGCGTCTCTACACCAGTGTGCTCCGCTCGATGGCGCTGTATGGAGCTCCAGTGTGGGTCGGTGCCCTCACAAGGCCGAACGTGGCTGCGCTGCACAGGGTGCAGCGCGTCATGGCGGTGAGGGTGGTACGAGCATACCGCACTGTCTCACATGAGGCGGCTTGCGTGCTGGCTGGGACGCCTCCCTGGGAACTGGATGCCCAGGTTCTGGCGGAGGTGTACCACCAGCGTGCGCGAGAGCGATCCCGGGGAACGAGTCCGGACCGGGATCGGGTGGAAGGTTGGCGGCGCTCCGCGCTCGCCTTGCTATTTCGCCGGTGGAGGCGGAAGCTCTCTGAGCCAGTGGCCGGGTTGCGAACCGTGGAGGCTATTCGCCCGCTCCTCAAAGAGTGGGTGGACCGCCGACACGGTTCCTTGACCTTCCGGCTGGTGCAGATCCTCTCGGGGCATGGTTGCTTTGGGAGGTATCTGTGCCACATAGTCGGAAGAGAGCCGACCGCGGCGTGTCACCATTGCAGTTGCATGGATGACACCCCCGATCACACCTTGGCGGAGTGTCCTGCGTGGGCGATAGAGCGTCGCCAGCTAACCGCGGTGGTTGGCGCAGATCTCTCGTTGCCGGCAGTGGTTCAGGCCATGGTCGGTAGCGAGAGTGCCTGGGAGGCGGTGGTCCGGTTCAGCGAGTGCGTCATCTCGCGGAAAGAGGCCGCTGAACGAGCGCGGGAAGATGACCCCTCCTCGGCGCCCCTGCGTCGACGAAGGCTGGGTAGAAGGCAGCGGGCCTACGCTCGCCAAATGCCTCCCCAGTGAGAGGAGCCTCCGGGCGTTGGTGGGGAACCGGCGTCCGGGCAACATAGGCTGGAGTGAGAGTGGCGTGCTTGGCGTTCCCGGCACGCTGCTCTGGAGTCGGAGGGGAAGTGTGGTGAAGCCACTGTGACCCCTGCCAAAGACGGAGTCCATGGGACTCGTGCGTAGTGAGCGGAAGTATGGCTTGCCGTTCCCGCTCACTAGCCTACGCACAGCGCAGAGAACGCCGAGGAGTTTAGTGGGTGGAAATCCCACACGCCCCCGCCGTGTTTTCCCCCGCGGCGGGAAGTCTTTGAAAGATTCTCCTCGTTAAAAAAAAAAAAAAAAAAAGTGTTCTGTGCTATAAAATCATCTTGAAGATGTTGTACGTGATAAACTAGTTGAAAATACCTTTTATCAGATGAAATATGAAAATAAATCATAATATCTATTGAATGTTATTCAAAACATTTGAAATCCAATAAGAATAATATAATTCCTTCCTTCATTCGTTCATTCATTCATTCATTCATGCGTTCATTCATTCACTCAACAGAGCATCATCCGTTATGAATTAACGATACCGTTAATAGCATGAAGATCGAAATAAATCTCATAGCTGATACCAGACATAAAATACGTGTAATTAAACAAATCCAAAATCCTAACACGCTGTATATTCACCTCGGTCCGTAATTAAACCGCCAAATCCGCGAGTGGAGCGTCAACGCGCTAATATAATAAAGCCAGTTTAAACCGGTTTAATATCAAGAGGGCGGAGGTTTCAACTTTCGCTACAACTTACAACCAGACCGGATTAGCGAGGGTGTACTCAGCTTAATAGTAGTTTCTTTGTTTGATCAAAACTTCGTCACTATACTACCATGATCTCTGTTTGTATTGAACAAATATATTATAGAGAATAATGTTAACGATATTAAACAATGTATAAATAAAATCTAAGTTGCCATAGAGGGTATGAAATAAACTAATATAGAAATTTCTTTTGTTTTGTAGATAAAATGAAATAAAATTTGGCTGAAAACACGATCCCAGATAAACTTAGCCCATAACGGTGCTTTATTTACGAAATATAAGCTTGAAATTTTGACTTAAGAAATAGAAGAATATCTCCAAACTTTTGTCAACTTCACTATAAAAGTTGAAATTGGTGCATATATTTTAAATATTCATAGTGTCATCCATAAAATTTTTGCAAATTTGTTATTAATTAAAATTATATATAATTTTGCTACTGTTTGAACCGGTTGAACCTTTATTATGATAAAAAATATTAATAAATATATTATAATAAATGTCTTTCTTATTAAATGGTACGGATGAAAATAAAAACTAAATAACATAACAGAGCTAACCGCAAAGTGAATCCGGGGTTAGCGTCACGTGACCCGTGACTCCATAAAAAGCCTCTTTATGTGTTTATCCCGAATCCCGGCCTTGCTCCTTTAACTTTGTCTTGACTTTTGCTTTACTTAAATTTACTCTGTTATTTACAAAATACTACGCCTTGACCTCGTCTTTGTCTGGGCGAATTATGTGTGTAACCAGTTTTTATACGGGATGACACTTGATTCAAGTGTAATTTCTATAGAAAGATTTTAATTTTTTTATATTCTTAAAAGGTTATTTTATGTAATAATAGAGATAACTATATACAAATTTAGATTTTCTTGCGCGTTTAATAGTTATAGAATATATGACGTTTGAATGGGAATTGATCGCAAAACAAATCCTAGCTTTGTTTTATGACTAATAAAACTATTTAGGACTATTGAATATAAAACAGTTGTTCAATAGCAGAGTAAAAAAAGAATCAAAGAATACCAAAAGTACGTCGGCTCAAACCATATTAATTAAAAGATAAATAAATTATTTCACAAACACCTGCTCCTTACAGGAGTTGTTTCAAACTTCATGATTCGCAGTTCGTATCAATAATTTTAATGAAGGCTTTCTATGATACTTAAAAACCGCAACTACACGTACCTAGTGCGTCGACCTTACTATGAAGTGTTTAATAATTTAATAATACTCGATTCTTAGAGCAAAAATGATTAATTTTAAAATGTTTGTTATATTTGGGCTTTAGAACAATATATAGAGTTGTATCATATAATATCCATGTGTACAACAACCTTGCAATGGAATCACGTGTGCGTAGTTTGATACCAAAATAAATGTATATTTTATTGATACACGTCAAAAAAATTTATATTGAAACTGGTTTTGTGAACTGCAACGTATACCTTTTATAACAATTTAAATATATCAAAAAATTCAACATACTTTTGTTACAATATACTAGTATTTGTTTCGGCTTTTCTCAAGCTATTTTTTTAGGATGATAAGTTATTACAGTACTAACATATGAAATGCTTCATCTATTTAGCAACAGACATCACACTATGCTTATTTATAATATTGTTTGACTATATTCCAAATTGAATATTATGCTTTCACACAACTGTCCATTCATTTGCGATGTACTAAAGTTAAGACAGTTATTCTCATCCGCTGAATTCACATAAGTTTCAATAAGAGCGAGGAAAGTAAATATTGCGGTAGAGATATAAAGAGAAAAGTTATGTTCATTGTTGGATATATAGGTTGGATAATATTACGAGTGGTTTTTAGTCTTGACCTTGATATTTTGAACAACCGAATGACATGAATGGCATTAAAGGATCATTATATAGTAAAAAACTGTTTTGCCTCTGATGAACGTACTACTTATTAAGCAAGATATTCGTAAAATCTTGACAAACACCACAAGCATGAGCACCGCTCAATTAATGTTATTTTATAAATATATTTTAATAACAAAAAGTGTAGTAATATAAAAGTTGTAATTTTTTCTTTTTATTTTGAGTCTAATAATAGTTTATTTATCCAGTTAGCTTTGCTGTAAAACTAGTGTCTATAAGAGAGGCTTCCGTTTTAGCACTTTTGTCGATTTACTATAAAAATTCAATGATACAAAAAGCTTTTCTATTTTGCTTAAAAATATTATAGCCCATTTTTTAAAATATCATTTGTGAATATTCATAAAAGAATTTTTAAATTAAACGTGTAGCATGTGTAGCTTTCAGATATTAAAAAAGTTTTACATTTACGTATGTAATTATAAATATATACCCGGGGTGATATTGGAGTAATATTCTGTTTGGAAATAATTGATTGAATACAATAGTAGGGATATTCCTTTTTTATAGTCATATTATTAATTGAAAGTAGATTTTAAAATGAAACATTTAATGTTAAAATGTTCAAGATTATAAAATACTTCGTAGTAAGAATGACATCGACAAATGAAAAAATTAGTTGTAAAAGAGGAATTAGTTTCGACATAGGTATGTATGAATTAAAGTATCTAATAGGTAAATAATATATTATATGACGTGCATACTTGTCTTAATAAAAATATTTATATTTAAGGCATTTTCCTGTATATTGTACGAAGTATTCTGGGATTTTTTTGTAAGAATAAAATTGTTTCGTGTTTTTTTTTCACAACGCCATATCGTTGCTAGCATTTGTTACACAAAAGTGACAATTCTTATAAATAAGTATAGAAATGCTCACGCTCTAAAGGACCACTTAAGCTATTGTTCGCAGAGATTAATTCTTGCCACGAGCCAATCGCGTGGGGAGACACAAAGGAAAAGAAACGGCCTAGAAAGGGGACTGTCATATTAAAATATATAAATGGTTGGTGAAGCGTAAAATTATAGAGAGATTGTATTAATGACGTGGGGATCATTCATATTATAAAAAAAGAATACAGATATATTAATAACATTTATTTTTTATAATATTTAGTTTGGAAAAATACGAAGTTTGAAATATGTCACAAATAACCGTTAATCCGTTTCAATCAATATTTCGATGCTTCCCAAAATTTTCTAATGTGTTTTCAGTCCAAATCAAAATTTTACAAACTAATGGTCTTAGTTATCAAAATTTACAAAAGATCGTCCATGTGGATTGTGTAATTAAGAACATAAGAACCCATTGTGAGTTTGAGTCATATATATGTATATTCTGCCCATATTACTGCGAGTATAGGTAAGGTCGTCTGTAAAAGTATGCCTTATAAATCTTGCAATCTTACCAGATATATTGAATTATGGCATCTTGAAAAACCTAAAATAACTCTTACATTAATTCGAATATAAATGCAGAGATTTGTGTGGGTGTCACAAATTGAATGTGTGACGAGATGAAAAAGTCTGTCAGTTGGGTTTGTTACTTGTTATCTACCATCAACGATTTCTTAATTTACTATCGGTTGTTGTAAAGTAACCGAAACGTTAAGGGTATGGAGTTTTAAAATAATAATAAACGCGTAATAAATACAAAAATCGTAGTTTTATTTAAATGAATACTCGCGAAAAGCTCGGGTATAGCTATCTCATTCCCCAATATTAAAAAATATACCAGTTTTTTTGTACAATGTAAAATGTAAAGCAAAGAGAACATTAAAATTATTAAAGTTAATAATGTAACTATGCGAAATATATGGTCAGGAACATTTTATACTAAATGGACTATTTTAAATCGTATATTTTGTAATAAAATAAATCCAACAGAAAAAATATAATGACTGCATATTCAAAAATAAAGAATAGGCATTTGTTTACCGATTCGAGTGCCTTTCGTCACATCGTGCATGGAAATGCAAAAAAAGGGTAAGAACACACACTCGTTCGGAGCACCACTTCAATGTGTTTGTGTTCAGTAAATATATACGGAATTTGTATTCAGGATCGCATTGCCGTAATGATTTAACAATATATTTATCATTTCCTATTTATGGGCGAAAAAACTTTAGGAATTTTTATTTGAAAGCATCAAGATCATCTAAAATTTTACCTCTAAAATTATGTGTAGATTTGGGTACAATTATATTAAATATTTAAAACTCTAAAGGTTTTTACCTACATTTATACTAGAGGGCGATATAAGAAATTGTCAACCTATCCTTAACAAATACAAGGTTGTCAACTGGGTTGTGTAGAAAAGTTAGATTAACCGCTTAGAGTCGAAAAACTTGTTATATGTTACGGTTTCCAAGCCCCAGGTTGTTAGTATCGACACCAGGGTATTACATAATTATACCAGTTTTACCGGAAAACGTATAAATCCGGAACTTGTGGAAGGAAACCGGTACGTGATGCGATTATGCGATTAATTTTGCGAATCACCGCAATGTAGTTTGTCCATTTTTGTTTATTACTTTTTAACTAAAAATATTTATTAATATAGAAATAATATGTGATATTTAATATTGACACTCAAATAAAGAACAAGAATTTATGTTGAAGATGGTACATGATATTATATAAAGTCATTAAAGGATCAGATAGCAATTTAAATTGCTGAAACGATTTCAAGTCGTAAAGATAATCCCAGACATAATATCTCGTCAAATTCCAGATTTAATTAAGAAATCAACCAAGAAACTCCCGAGGTATTCGATGTTTCTAATATCAAAATTTATTCTATTTTGAAATACCAACGGCGTATAATTTTAATAAGCTTCGAAGAGAAAACATTGACGGCAGATGTAAGAACACAATCACTTCTTAGTCTACCCTTCAATGTGGGGCTACGAAACGCCTTTAGAAATAATTATGTAAAGGGATTCGGAATAGAACATTTTGTAAGTAGGCGTTTATTTCAAATAAATGCATATTTATTATTTTATATATTAGAACTTTACAGTCTTGAAGTGTTTCTTTATAGCTTACATAAATACGAACATTTCATATATGTTGACTTACATATTATCTCAATCCAATTCTAAATATCTATAAAATATATAGTCACTTTTTCCAAATCCTATTTCACAAGATTCTTCAAAGCAGTTAAAAATTTATAATTTCAAGTCGAAGTTCGAACGTTTACTATCCATTAAAGACGTGACTCAACGAGAAACGAAATACAGTGAATGAAATAGTAGCATTATTTATACATAAAAGTTTTCCACGTAAACTCGTGAAAGTTTAAGACGGGCGCAATCAATATAACTCGCGTGCTGTCCGAACTCGTTTCTTAATTCATGAACTTTAAAGTAAGATCATAAAATTTTTTAAATTATTTATAGCTGTTACAAAAGTTTTCGGTTAAATTCATTTCATACCGTAGAAACGCAGACGTAGTTACGGTAGTCGTTTCTCACCTCAATTTCCTTCGTTTTACATAAATTCGATAAAGCCTGGCGAGAATCCAAATATCGGATCGGGGACGTAGTTAGCTTTTCAATGTTCTATTTGTTTCTGCATTATAGTGCCTTCGGTTATCATATTAGAAGACATAAAGGAGACTGCCAGAGGAATACCGAATTGAATGTACAATCAGACGGCAAGAACTAGTGTCAGAAGTACATTGAATAGTTGTACTTATGATATCGAAACAATGCGCAGTTTCAAAGCGACAAAAGCTGCATCCGGTAGAAAATTGAAATTCTAGAAATTTCGCCACCCCCAGAGTATAGCTGATATTAATATGAAATAAGTTCGATCATACAAATAAAATATACTATCTTATTTTATCGGCTTCAACGTGTCAATTTACTATGTGATAAAACCTTCCCCGTATTAAACATAATTTAAATATTCAATGTAATGGACATGAATCCCCACATCTCATTACATATCGGAACATGGAACTAATTTCACTCGTTTAATAAAAAAATAAATATATATTCATAATATTGCTAAGGAGTGCGGGGAGTAGTCTTAATTCTTATGGCCACAATATAATAAGTCAAACTTTTTCACAAAGCCAGGAACACTCAGCGTATCCATATTCATGAGGAGGACTCCCGCTGTACTCGGGATACCTTCCGTTCGTTGTTGCGTTTTATTCAATTAATTCCCGATATCGCATCGATTCCATCTTCACAGACCACTCAACGCTCCCTTTTAAAAGGTTTCCCAGTCCATGAATATTCTGGAAAGTACTCGAGCTAACAAGTTGAATCGGGATGATTGGAATATAACATGATTCTAATGTTTTTTTTTGTTTATATTGTAAAACTTTATAGCAACGGTAATTAAGTTTCATGTTTTCTCTGTGAACATTTTATAATACCATTTAGTATTTTAGATTAATTTTTTTATCAATAGAATTATAATCCTATTTTTTTTCTCATTTTTGTGTTATTCTATTTTTATGTATGTGCTTTAATGAATGTGATACTCAAATAAATTAAATTTAACTTTAAATACTGATAAATACAAAAGAAAAAGTGGAGTAAATTTAGCGGCTTCCTGTCTGTAGGCACTAATTAGAGATCAAATGTTACAGAGAAATAGACACTGCCTTGTCAGGTTTAGTCGCGTCGCTCTCATAGACAGCGATGCTATCTGACAATCCATTCCTAATACAAATAATCGAGTTACAGCAATTATTTTTAGTAACATAATTAATGTTAAAGTGTATTTTCATTAAGAATATATTCATTATATTAAATAATTTATAAATAGAATTTTTCGTTTTAAATTCACTTTGCAAAAATGAAAATTGTTTTCCATACATATAGCACGTTATTTTAGGCATACCTTGTATAAAAAGCAATAAAATAGGTACCAAAAAACAACAACAATAACTTCTCGTGTATTAATAAAAAAATTGAATCGCAATTTTTTGCGAACATTTCAGATAGAGAAAATATTTAGGTAAATACCATAACGTGCATAATATTGATGTTCTACTTGACTGATATAGCTATATTATAGGTAATAAAAATTAAACGATGCCATATAAAATTGGAATTGCATTTAAATATTCAAAATAGTGTCTGATATTCTATTCTTTTAATTTAATTATAAGAACGACTTCCCAACAACTGTATAATTTTGTTTAACTGCCTTTCCAAAACAATGATGCATGGTTTCTTAAGAATTTCGTATTTTAAAAATATTTAAACGCCATTATAAATTTCTTCACAATAAATGTCTTACTGTTTAAACATTAAAAAAACGCTTCAAAAGTTTGTTGAATTCTCGATCGGGGATATATTAAATAGTTTATGAAGATCCGCGAATAACATGATAAGAATTTCCGTATGAAGCCTTACCGTTTATATCTGATACAAAATTCTAATTATGTAACATACATTGAGTACCACTCGAAACGTTCGATTTGATTTTGAATTCAATAAAAATTTTTTTTACTTATTTCAATAAAAAAAATCTATACTTTTGGTGTTATTTTAATAGAAAAATATAGTTTCATGAATGACAAAATACATGTAATTGTTTATAAACATATTACAATAAATACAATAGAATGAATATGGGTGAATTGAGTTTTAAAAAAGTGATTATAAATCTTAATTTATAATAAGCTATAATCATACAATCTGTTAAATATGAGAACGATGTAATAAATTAAGACAACTTTCTGAAGTTCCACGTTCCTTAAGCCCACTTTATGTGATGACCTAATATTTCATATCCGTAAGTTGTAACGGCCTCCTCAAGTGTGAGACTACATCCAAAACAATCCTATGGGATATAGCATCATACAATAAATTCATTTCAAACTAAGTCTCGGAGTATCATAAGTTTTGGTAGTCCCTTTCCACGATATAGAGGTAGCGTTAATGACATAATGGGTACTTATTACTAGAAGTCAGCAGTATTTCAATTAAGATTGTTATTATTTAAAATGTTTTATGAGTTGGAAGGTAAAATTGGCCTTGATAAAATATCAACTATTATTTTGATTGCTTTAATAACAACTTGATGATCAAACTTTTCGTTTAAATTATTCTTAGCTTTTTAAAAATCATTGCGATGCCTGCGAAGACAGACAAGTTTTAAGTCGTATCGACGAAAGCCAAATAGCGTCTATTATATTAATGTACATGGAATTATCAATTGCTTTATAATAGCTGCCTAGACGCAGGCGCTGCTAAACTTTTAATTGGTACGAAATCCCCGCTACCAAGGCGTTTTAATTAGGAAAATTTCCTATGAACAAGCGTCGAGGACACGATATAATTTCTATGCAAATTGCGCCTTTAACTTCGCATAACGCAGTAGCAACGGTTACTTTGGAAGACGGATCGGATGCTTTATTCAACATTAATAAAGAGGTAATGGTTGGGGTTTCTTGCTAAATAGTTCCTGGTAGTGAAGGAGTTTGTGTTTGTACCGGGTGTCAGCTTTGATTGCTTGGCTTGCTATGAGCTATTACTAACTTCCATATTTATAATACTAAATAACTAGAGTTCAATTCAAATAAAGATGCTTCCTTACTAAAATATTATATTGTAGTTTGCATCGTGTATAAAGTTACTTCTGATGCCGGTAGTATGGCGAAATGTTTACCTCGTATTGCAGTTCAAAGTAAATCTACAAGCCCTATTTGCATGAAATTTCAATGTATATGCTGGCTCACCTAACTAAAAATTTACACATGAGTTAAATGAAAAATTTGTAAATCAAATATGTTAAACATATTTTTGAGGATACTGAATATAGCCGATCTGTCGATACAGTAGCAAAATGTATTAATTATTTACTATTAATAGTATAGTTCGGTAGAAACGTCATTATGATTGATAACACATAGTACATATGTACTTTGAGGAATTCTCATGAATTGACATATTACATATAATGTTAGCTCTGGTGAATGTTCAAAATCATAGTACGGCTTTGTTCATTTTATTTAATTCATTGTATTTCTAAAATAGAGGTCGTTATGGCTTAGAGTTTAAAGGATCGCCTCTCATGCACGAGGCGCGGGTTCGAAACCTTGCAAGTACCAATATGATTTTATATACCAAATGGTACAAAGTTTTCGACTAACACATTAATTCTAAATATATTTATTTACATCCTAATTAAAACCGTTGAGATCTTCAATTTCATGTCATTTTTATTCAGTTGTAATATTTTTTTGACTATTCAATGTCTTCGTTATTTATCTGTATAACGTTGGTATAATAATACTTTAAATAAAACATGTTACGTACTGCTGAATATAAGACAACTTTTGTTTGAATAAATCTAATAGAGAGACATATAAAAGGCCAACAACAGAATCTAAAGGACAAAAGATCGCTTATAGTAGCCGTAATTACTTTGTACATTATTCTATTTACTCTTAAGGTTTCGCATTTACGGGAGACTTTAGAAAAGAGCATTGTGTTATACATATTTATACGTGGCTCGGTAAGTTACAATACCTTTATATTATATGAGATATCGAAATAAAGAATTTCTTATTTAAATAATTAACAAGTTTTACTAAAGACTATTATTTGCAGTACATAACATTATAAGATTTTATAAGCGATCATGAATATCTTGTGTAGTTTAATCTTCAGCGAACTACGTCGATTTAACAGAGATATGATAAAAAAAACTATATTATTGTAATGTTTAAAGTAGACGGAGTTATGATGTTACTAACTTAAGAATTTAAAGTGAATTAATGTACATGATGTGCATTTGGTTCTCATAAACCGAACGTAGTTCCTTTGACTGAAAAGGAAGTAGTAATTTTAATGCCAAAAATTTAAAGAATTTTTATAATAGTTAAAACTTTGATAGTCGGACTGTAATAATTTGTACGGGATATTAAAGAAGATTAGGTTTTTTCTATGAAAATGATAGCGATGATGATGATATTCTTTTAGTGTGTAATCGAAAAGCATCATTAGGCAAAAAAGTGTCCACGTTGAATTAAAATACTACAATATTTTTATAATAAAATTTTATAGTGAATATGAAGTTACTGAAACGTTTAATAAAATTCAGAATCAGAAGAACCTTTGTTATATTTTTTCAATGCTATATCATCATTAAGTTGTATAAACTAATGGCCAAACATGTTAAATTTGCATTGAAAAGGCAACAATATATTTTATTTAAATGAAACGAAAATTTTTATAATTATGTTTTAAGCTATTTCATTGTTTTTAAAACTAATTTTGTATCCAGTTTGTTTGTTGAGCGTACAGATACATTGTTGTTGAAACAATAAAGGTTGAATAATTTATCCACTTCAAACTTCAAATTCTGATTGTGAAGAATTTATGATAACACAATTAAGGTAAATCAAATTACTATCAACTCTTCTTCTTAAGCTGAAATTCTTACAGCCAAAATTCACAATTGGAAACATTACTTAAATAGTCATTAATTTCGATTTAAGTTTCTTTCTTTAATTTCTTTTAAATTCGCACACTTTTCTCATTTACCATATTTAAAGTAAAACTAGCACAACCATCACTATCTAAACGAATTGCTTCCAGAACCCTAAAAAACATTAATGCTGAATAGGTTCACAAACAAAGACGTAATCTTGTTTCAGCGTAACTCGCTGTTTCTGGCTTAAAAAAACACACTCTGTCTTGTCTCGTTTCTCTATTTTGAAAGCAACAGTATAAAGTACCTCGTTAGTGGTGTATTTCAAAAAGCCGAATGGGGTGTTGGAGTGGGGCTCGCTGAAACGGTGCCTTTCAACCATTATATAAGTAAGTTGATTGCTAAGGTTAGCGTGCTAAGGTTTTCGTAAGGTGTTAACGCTCTAAAGACTTCCTTGGAGAGGTGCAATAAAAAATATTGTAATAGAAACTTATAAAATTTTTAAAGACGTTTTAATTTGTTTCCAAGTACGGATAACCAATTTGTCGAAGTTGTTTAAATGACAAGTGTTTTTAACATCCAAAAAATATTTTAAATAATGCGTTTATATATTTATAAATATAAAAATACTCACGACATGGAAAATGTCTAGAGATAAATAACATTATAAAGAATGAAATTGGAATCAGTTGACATATTAAATAATTAATTATAAGAAATAACAATAAAGAAATTAATAACATCCTTATCGGGTATAATCACTAGATTACTACTACTACTACTAGATTATTAGTAAATAATTTTGCCATTCCATGTACTTCCAGCGATATTACGACATTACGTCTTAACAAACCTTACACTTTTTACTTGAACAAAATCACTGGCGAGAACTAGAGTATACAGAAAGTTAATATTTAAAGGTTGTATGAGTCACTGGGAGCTATAAGCAATATTATGAAATTTTGAGAACGAAATAAATGTTTATTCATAATTAAAATTAACATAAAGTATTTATAAAAAACTTTGTGTATCGTTGAAAGGTATTTGTAATTCTAATAACTATGTATGTATTGATTTTTATATGTATGTGAATATCGCGAGTTTTATTTGTTTCAAAATACGCGGTCTTAATGAATTAAATAAAAAATTGTGGACCATTTTCAATATCGTTATTGGTAACACAAGCGTTTATTTGTCAATCTTTTGGTTATACAAATATTGGTTTTTGTATCTGGTTGTTAAAGTAAATATTAACATTTTAATAATTTTAACAATTCATTTTCCTATAGCAAAATAAAAATATGTTTCCGGGAATTCCTCTTCACTTATGCTGAAAATGAAGTACTCGAGAGTATTTTCCTGGAATAATTATCTTGTTATGATATATAAAATTCATTATGTTTCATGAAGCTTACTTTTAGAACACCAAACTAAATTAATGCGAAAGAATCGTAGAGCTCTTGTTATAAAATAACCAATAGTTCATTTCATTTTCAGGAATTAACCATCTTTCTTAAATGTTTTCATAAAATTTATTTTATCTTTATTGAATTGCTTCATTGTTTTTTTCCTTTGATATTAAATGAAAAAGAAAACTTCATGGATATGTTCGCAATTCATTTGTATTTAATAACTTTTACATATATGTATAAGCAGGTACTTTTCTAATAGTTTAAGAATTACCTACTTGCATAATCGTATCTAATTTGTCATATTGGAAGTTAGAAACACGAACAAGGAAAAGGGTCGATGCCCTTTAAGCGGCTGCATGAGACACCCATTCGACAAACATTTATAAGAGCTATGTAAAGTATTAAGCCTTAAAATAAAGGAAAATACCGTCTCCAAGTTATTCAAACTATCCCTTACTTCTATTATTGATCTACATAAACACTCATAGAAACAAACTCAAATACAAAATGCATTCACAATTCAGTCGCAAATAATAAAATGTTATATGATAAATGTACATATTTAATTTAATTGGAATGTTTTACGAGATTTCTGACACAGCAAGTTTAAAATACCTTCGACTTAACGAACTGCAATTCTTTAATTAATTTCCTTTATCCTGTTAAAGATGATTGAAAATTTATATAAATTTCAAATATTTATATTCTCTTATGAATATTTCTTATCATATATTTGAAAGTTATTTTTGTACTATCTAGTGTGATCAAACCTAACGACACACAATTGCACATTGGTCGTTTATATAATGTAATAATTCTGAAACCTTTATGTTAAATGTTATAGGATATTATAAATCAATTCGGATGATCAGAGTACAGTTACTATCTCGTAACTAATACAATCAATATACCTGATTGTATTAGTTATGGTATAATACATCATGTAGAGAAATACATAAGATTATATCAATAGTATCGTTTACAATAATTATTGAGGTGGCAAGAGTATTTTATTATATATAATGTATTATCTCAAAACGGCCTTATATAGCATAAATAAAGACATCCCATAAATATAATATGCCTTTTGAATTAAATTGATCATCAGATAATTATCGATGAATAAAAATATTAAATCGAGAAAAGGAATTCATTAAAATACCTTTTAAGTAATGATCTCTAAAAGACTGTGAACCGATGTTCTCATAATTGAAACCGAAGGGTCTGCAAAAGTGACAAGTTACTTAAAAGTTTCAATTTAGCGCTCAATTAATAAGAACCGAACCGAAGAATAAGAAGCAATCGACCCGATATCCAATGGGAAATTGATTGTAATAGACACGAGATAGATTGAATGAAATCATGAATATGGAGTGTCCGATAAGACAATGTAATAACCGTAGTAAATACATTTATAAATTTTTATTTTGAAGGCCGTTCCATTACTTGCTTAATTTCAAATTAATATAATTATTTCTCTATTCATGCTAAAGTTATTGATATTTTTTTTGTAACTAAACTTCTCTAACTAATTCACTTAGTCCTAATTTTTGTTTGATCTAAGAGATCTGTGTATATGACTTAGGTTTAAATTGATCAATGATTTACGTATGTTACTCTAATATATGTAACTACTTAATAATACACATTTATTATAAGCGTTAATTACATTAGAATTGCTGTAAAGCACTCAAAATCTTGCAAATCATTTGGAGTTAAGAAACATAATCGGACAGGAGGTATAAATCGAATTGAAACCTAATCTAATCACGTCACGCGGGTACTCGGTGTGTGCATCTCACTGTTTGATTTATCGAATGAACGGATCAAAGTTACACATCACATATATGGCTGTGTCCTATTTTGAGATTAAAATCATGAATATTATTTGTTTTGTCCAGTCTGTGCAGTACGTAGGATCTAACTTTGTTTTTTGATCGCTCTATCAGAGTTCCTGAAATGACCTTTAAATTCCTTAAATGAACCTATAATAATGTATTGGTTGTCTTAAGTAGTATGGATAATAATTAATGTGAACAGGATTTTTTTACTGAAAGTTACAATATTGTAATATGTGTAATATAAATTAACCTACTAATAGAAATAATTAATGGATTTTCTAATGTAATGACATATTTTATAAAATAATATGTCGTTATCGGATCACGATGAGTTATTTTAATTTAAGATAATTGAACAAGAATGGTATGCATATTTTCTACAACTAAAAAAGCATTATTATTCATACTTTTCATTAGTTTTTATTATATAAACAGACTCAAAACTATTTGATAAACAGCCAAGTGTAGTCCTGTTAAACAGTGATATACACCTTACTTCATATTTCGTTACAATTTTGTATGAACATGGATTACCATCTAGGGATTTCATACCCTTTGTGAAGCTAATATAATAGGGCTTCCAGTAACGTAAATCAAACAAGTGGACTATGGAATATATCACAACATATTTCATTCTTACTTTCTCTATTCAAAGATAGTAGTAGAAAACAAAAACATTGTCTTAATGTACTGCTATTTAAATTTAATATTGTTAATTGTACACGAAATGACTTGCTGTAATGTAATTGGACTTGAACCGGTAATTTTGACTTCTTTTGACATTTGATTGATAATGTTTATAACATGCTGCTTGTGTTTTCGTGTTACTTTGTTATTATTTTTTTAATCATTATTATTTTACGGTGAATAACTTTTAGTCAAACATTTAGAAAAGGTATTGATAAAAAATTCTATATACTAAACTGCCTTTAGAAACTACAAAATTATATTATATGTATGTATAAACTCTTTATAGAAAAGCCGTATGAAAATTAATTCATTATTAAACAAAACATGATTTTTTCTTTTCGTGGATCCGTAAGTATGCAAATAGTGCATCGAATTAATAATTTATTTTCAATAAACCTTTATTTTTCAACGTTTATTTCTCGAATCGTTCTATAAAAAAAACTAGACCCTTAGTAAGTTACGTGTATAAAACTTACATAGAAAATAATATTGGGTTTATCAGATCCCAATGATTATTAGGGCAACATATTGTTTATTTCTTATTGTTTAGTCAACTAAAATTCTTTGTATGTATACAATGATATAAGACTAAGAAAAATAAAAAATATAACACAGTCTTATAATTTTTATAGTTAAAATGATTAAACTCAAAATATTATGACATCCCTTAGCTGGTATGCCCAACAGCAATGTCTGATTTTCCTACGTTTTCTGCATATTTGCTATCTTTTATATTAGATTTAATTTTCGTCAATGCCTCGGGTTTTCTCTGTACGAGTATTTGTAATAAATTTAATGGATATTGCAATAAAAAGAAATCAACCTAAAATCATCATGGTTATACGTCCAGAACAATGGTAATGCTTTAAGAATTTAGGAGTTAATAGCGGTAGCAATACAGAGGCGTATATTATAATTGACTTAACTTCAACATCTACGACATACACTTTTGTTATGGTAATATTAATTTCCCTTAAACAATGTAACATATTACGTTATGGACAAAACATAATGATGTTATAAATTTTAATGAGCGAAACATAATGAGGTCCCGTTTAAAATAATACAAATATATGATAGTAGAACTAGAGCACTGCTTATCAAATTAGAGACATAATAATTTCTCCGATTGTTATGTCACTGACGAAAAAATCTAATTTGTTTAATAAAATCCTTCAATCTTGCTCCACGAACTGTACGAGGCTACTTTTATTTCACCTCTCGGCGTCATGCCAATGGAATGTCTGGTCGTAATCGTCATAATGTCGCCGGCCCATCTGTCGCTATGGACTCTGTTACTTTCCAGACATTTCCAACACTTGCGTTATTGCTTTATCGAACTGATTTTCTTGTTACATTTCAGCCATTTTTATTAAGTGGCAATCGTTGAATGTTACGGTCCCGAGGAGGAAAAATATTTTAAGTCAAGCTGTGATATTGAATATAATAACATTGTTTTTATTAAAAACGTGATTATTACACTGAGTTTATAGCAGTCATTGTGAAAAATTCTAACAAAAAAACATTTAATATATTTCTTATTTCTTTTCGTAAGCAATTTCATTTGAGCGGAATACGAAATTGGGCTTAGAGGGAAATGTATGAAGTATGTTAATAAAGTAGATATGGTCACCAACCAGTACAAAACAACTGTTATCACGTCATCTGGCGGAAATGCTTAGTATTTCGGGATAAATTATAGCTCACGTCTTAATCTGATATCTAAGCTTTATTACTTGAACGTTTCACTATATTCCATGTAAAATATTTTCAGGGAAAGATAAACAAATTCACTGTTCTTTACATCCAAACATCCTCAAAAACTTATTAATTTATTAGTAATAGTATTCTTACTACAATAGTATGTTGAATAAGAAGTTTTTAAATTCTATGTAACTCCTAAATCGTAAATACGTTACCTCGGAAACGTATGTAACAGCCAAGTAAATGCATACCGTCTAATTGGAAAGTGTCCACTGCAGTGCGAACCAAAACAGAAATAGGTCAGTTGTCAGAGTCCACTGTATATGGAACCCGTATTTAAAAGATTTTAAAGAACATCCTACAAACCGCTTGCCTTGTATTCTATGAATGTATGCACATTTGACATGTTGCAATTACGAACATTTTCTATTCAAAGTCACGTATATTTTGTGAGAATGCTACATAATTGTTTCTTTTTTTTAGATATATAACTCGCGAACATAAAAAGAGAAAAATAATTTTAGTCTCAATTTAAATAAAAATAATTTAACATTACCAACAATATTACAAACATAAATAAATCTCCATTGTTCCCGCAATAATGAAACGGGAAAGAAAACTCGAAGGAGATTTAAAGGAATAAAAAAGTATGTCTCGTTTAGTCTTCATATTAATTTTCACCTTGGTCCGACATTTTAATTTTGCAACATTTTTTGAGAAAAGATTTCCCAAGAGCAATTTACTAAATTAGCCAAACAAACAGACAAAAATTTTTATGGCGTCAGTATGACACAAAGAACAGTTTTTAAATTATTTACTCGGCTCGAGAGACTTTCTTGCTCCACTTCAATCGCCCTTAAGTCTAATTCGAATTACATAGGCTTTTACTTTTTAACGGACACCCTTTTCCTCTACAAACAAATGTTTAAATGTGCCAATTAAAGTCCGTTTTGTGAAATCTGCTATATAATAGATAATTTTTATACTTCTTCAAAATAACTTTTGATATTTTATAATGTATTTTATAAGTATATATTTTTTTAAATATACATTATGAAATAGCTGAGATCGTAAAAGACTATTATATATTGTTTTAAAAGCTGTACATAAAATTATAAAGAATTCTTATTTAATAACAAAAAAGGGAATGCTAGCAGAAGTGAGAGGTCAAAACACAGTTAATACTCAGACGTTGTGTAGAACGCGAGCTTAAAATCCTCAGAAGTAAGATCTTTTAAGTCTCTAGAGTGCGACAAATTAAAAAGGATGCTTTATAACGTAAGAAAGAATGATTAAATAAAATGTTGGTATTTTCTAGGTATAATATTATTGCTTTGGCCGTCTGTCTTTTAATTAAGAAATTTAAGGTTCACCACAATAATAAATTACCTGTGTAATGACATCACATTATTTTATATTAAATCCTTATTAAATAAACACTAGAAACTAGAAGTGTAATAAAGAACTGGGTGGTTTTAACAAACAATCTAATACTATATCACGTAACACTGAACAACGCGAGAGGGATTTTTCCCATTAAGGTCCGTAATTTACACCGTTCGGTACCTGCGTGGATTTAATGAATGTTATCTATGGACGGCAATCAGTATGATAGTGAAGGTGAAAGAGAAAGATCGTAAAGGAGATTAACGACAGGTATAAATAAAACTGGATCGTAATGATAAGCCAAGTGCGGGGGTTGTTTTGAACGGTGCTAAATCCGGAATCATTAACCAGATAAATATCAATATTGATACCTTTTGATTAAACGTCCCATTTATATCAGATGGATCCGATTTGAAGATTTATAAAATTATAAATTTAGTTCCACGTGATACTTTATGAATCATTATATAAAGATTTTGTATACGAATATAACACTGACTGTCATACGATAGTCCGCTCCAATTATTTAGTAATACTTAAAACCAAACAGCTTAAAATAAGGGTGTGTATTTAAGTCATACTAAAAAAAACATGTCAATGTGACTGCGAATGCTCATTTAATGATGGCGAAGTTTTTATTTCGATTGCAATGCATTATTTTTTCGTAAAAAACTAGAAAAATATTCTGGTGAAATCTGTCATAAGTACAATAGTCTTACTAATCCTTGGTAATAACGCGTGGCCGCCTAGTCGTCGGGGGAGGATAAGGGCGCATTCAGACGAGAGTCCTCGCATCCGTCTCCATTCATTGTGGTGATTGCTCCGCTCTCGTTATAACTATACCTTTCAGACCTACAAAACAGTCGGAAAATAAACAAAAAATGAGTATAACGTCTCCATGTACGAATGTAAGGAAAGGTTTCAAATTCCCATTTCTTCTTGTGCAATTATTTTGGGATATACCATGGATATACGAAAACTTCCTAGAGCCTTTATTTTTTATGTCGGATAAACAGTTTCGCTTTACTTAATTTTTTTGTGCTGATAGTATTATAGTACTCAGAAAAACAAAAACCGATTCTGTAATTGAATAGGTCTAAATGATACTTCAGTATGTTTGATTGATTTTAGTTTGTAACATATCCTAACTCCTCATATATTTAGTTTTGTTAAAACTATCCAACTTTTAATAATTTGTCAAAGCTTTGTAATCAGCCAAAGTTATGAAGACACGAAATCTCTGTAAATAAACGATAATGTACTAGGTCTTGTCTCCTAAAATTATAATAACGTAATGTATATATTCACCGACATCAACAGTCAACATATCTTCTAGAACACCATTTTTCGTTCTTGATTACTATTACTTTTAACAATACATTATTTGTCTTATTGATTATTTATTTTATTTCTATCCACGTTATTTAAGGTAAAAACTCATTGCAATAATTATTAATTGTGATAATTAGGTACATACACACATTTGTACTATATAGTTTATATTTGTACTATATAGTTATTTAACAGTATATATACTGTTTTATGATTTCTCGGGTCATAAGGTAGCATTGTATAATTTTAGAAAAATCTTTAATGTAGTGCTTTTTATATACTGACTTATATATACTGGTTTTTCCATAACTGTCCAACTAAATTGAATTATTATTATTTGTAATAAGAAAATACTTTGTACATAATACATATTTATATCTATCTACATTATTATATCTAATAGTATTGCATGTAAAATATTTGTTTTTACCATACGCGATCGAACGAATTATTGTCACTATATTTATGTGGCAGATATTTTTTCCAATATTTCGATTCTGACGTATGGTTATGAACATATATGTCGTCAACAATTACAAAACGATCAAAAACTCGTGCGGGTAAAAATCTCCAAATAGTTAAAGGAATCCCCTTCTCAGTTCCTCTGTAATTAGTCTAGGGAACCATATAAAGGATACTTGAGAAAATTCGAGTTCATTGAAAGTGTTGTTATGTGTTCTCGTATTTGAAAAACTTTTAGTATTTGCAATTTTCCTTGGAGTTAATCTGCAACTGAATGTAATAACATATGTTTTGTTGATATTTTTTACGGTTATAGAAATGGCTGAAACGAGAATCATCTTTGGTGCTCTCTAGTCTATATTTAAATTGTCACTTATTTTTACAGATAAATACGATGGATCAAATTCCTCTTAGGTTTGAACCATGTCAATATGAATTATATTATGGTTAAATTTTAAACTTTTTCCAAAATAGCCGAATATTATAGAACGATTTTTAAAATCATCCTTGTTTTTAAATTCCGTCAATAGATATGTTATTATAAATAGTAAGTGTACATTTTTACAAAGATAACTGTTAAGACCCTTTTGTGAAATAAATAAATTAATATGTATAATAATAAATTGTGTATGAGAATATAGAAGACACAATGTAATGAATATAAATCAATTCGCTTAAAGAATCATACCGCTTATAGTTAAATAAATGGCATGTACTAGTTTTAGGGAGTTAAAAGGTAGGGGACATGACGTCGTGTCGCCGCATAAATGATAACGTTAAATGCATTGCAAAACGCAAGGGTAAACAGTCCAGAAATGTACGAGGTGTGTTGGCTCTCATCAAATTGTGGCTTGGATTTATAGCTAGTCTTCTGTTATAGTTCAGAGTCGTCAATTACTATCGAGGACGAGGGACACAGAGTGGAAAATTTGAATAAATATTTAAATGCGATGTTAAACCGTTGGATATTAAACCTACTTTTTGCGATTTCAGTTTGTATATTCGATGTCTTTCTTGTATTGAACATTCTCAATAAATAGAAATCTGTATCTAGAATTGTACTGATGTTTTAAAATACCATGTGAATTAATAGCCTTATTATTTGACAATAACATATGAATATTTTACACCGGGATGAGATATCTCAAAGTAACAAATCTGCAACAACTATGAAAGTTCCTTAAAACTATTAATAAGATACAGAAAGCATGGCCAAGTGTATGAGACGGACTTGTCTCTTTATAGACGTTAAGATCCTGAAGGAAAGTGCTAAGAACTTTACCTTAGAGATATTTTTGAAATAATTTTCGGTGTACTTAGTGCCGCCATCATGTCAAGGCAAGTTAAAGCACCTTTACATTAATAGACTATGGAGTCTACTTTGTAACTTTTGAATTTTATCTTCAGAAAAATTGTTCGTATTATATTGAAGTAGATATTAAGGAAATCATCAGATGCATTACCTACATTCAAACATACAAACATACTCACTGTAGATTTTTTTACAATTTAAACAGTATCTAACTGTTAAGGAAATGCTATTCTATAAGAAATTTGACAGGTGACGGTTGCTATATAATTATAAGTTATTTTTAAGTAATTTGTAAATTATTGATCGTTAAATAATACTCAGAAAAAGCACAAAGCGCTAAGAATATAATAACACCGGAATATTTGGAGTGCATAAGCCCGATAAAGGAATACCAGTAAAGTTACGGATAAAACTGGATACCTGTCACAAAGAGAACATCCGTTATGACAGAAAGATTTATAGACTGGTAAAATAAAATGATGATTACGAACAGGATACAGGATAATACGGATCGCTTGCCAAAGACGAGTACGAAAAATTGCACGAAATAAAATATTTTCAACCAATGATACCATCAACAGCTATATGGACGACAACATTAAATTAATTGCTCCATTGGTATATTTCAACTACGAATCTCTTCATTAATTAATGACCTTACGGAGAACTTTGCGTCGGTGTTGCAATTTAATCCGTAGAAAAACTTCGTGTTATATATATGTATATATACGACATTATCTAATTTGCAACCCTCAAGGTATTTTTATCAATATTTTCTTTTGTAGACTTAATATATATACTTTATTAAAGTATATTGGACGAAGTACGCTTTGCTGGAGGTGATCGTCATCTGTATAGTTTCGGTTATACCCTAGAACACAAACCTATACGGAGAGAAAAAATATATATACTTCTTGAATGTTTGTTATTGCTAAGATTTTATAAAAATGAGATAATAACATTTTCTAGAACAACTGTATATAAAGAGAATTAAGTTTATTACCTTCTTTTTGTTTTTAATTTATAAAAAAGCTACTTAATTTAATTTATACAACATAAACCAGTACATTACATGTTTTAATATGAAATAAATATAATCGTACGATTTTATTAGATTCCCAATGATATATTATAACTTCACGAGCATATACTTATCAAAAGCTCGAATTATGAGATCGCAATCATATCTTTGAGTGGAATATTCACGAACGGTTCTAACTATTCTAATTAATGGTGCTCACATTCAGTTCTATCCAATTAATGTTTGTTTGAATTTGTTTCGCTTGTAACTTACTTTGTGTTAATGTAATCGCTTATGACTTGATTTACTGGTTTTGAGATTCGAGAATGGAAAACGACGTTAGTGAGTTATTGCTTCAGCCACAGTTACATTCATAATTTATTCTTATCGGTGATGTTCCTTTTATATTTTACATATGCATATCAGAACTAAAAAAATATTTTCGTCTCAAAAAACTGTATTAAAATATTATATATTTTTAAAGTTCTTCTTACTGACAAACCTTTTAGAATAAATTTGACTTTATTTATATCTTAACTTTGTGATGTAAAGGCGAATGTTCGTTAACAGAAAAATATTTAGATAGTTTTTCTCGTATATAAGTATTTTTGTCAAAGATAGGAAAATCATATTTATGGGGTTATATTATAAGTAAAAAAAATGTATGTCGTTATGCTTTATTACGTATATAATTCATCCAAGAAAACAAAAGGAAATTTATTCGTTTGTATATAATTATATTTATGACAAAAAAATGGAAATTCTCTGCCATTTTATAAAACGCATTGCCCTCTGACATCAAAGGGCATGAAGGACTACTAAACGAGAACGGGAACTGCAAATAAGAGACGTCAAAAGAAGACATACGGTTCTTGAGTGCTTGCAACGCCCCCTTGTGGTGAAAAATAGAGAACCGGGCCTTTTGTGACGTCAGAAGATGTCGTTAACTCCGAACATCTGTGTTTGTGGTGTGTCGGTTGAGTGTCTCGTTTGAACATGCTCCCGGAAAAGTATAAATTTTTATATATATGTACCTAGGTTCGAATGAGATTATAATTTTGTTGGAAACAAGTGTTATTAAGACGTATTGCTTTGCAACCCCTTCAAGTTGCGGATTCTGTGATAGGAAATATCAATATGATATAACTTACTGCTTGGTTTCAATTAAGACAAATTTATTAGTAATTATATTAGAACTACAAATAGGCAATAATGATAAGCGTTCATTACTCACGTTCTGCAGCCAGTCGCGTGCTCTAATTACATAACAAAACCGACATTATCACGATTTTCGACCGCCACTATTAGATACTAGAACCACAACACGTGAGTACAAATTTATTAGCCGATTTCAAAGCTTCAGCTAACAATTTACAACAATTGAGCTACCACTAGCCAATGAATAATAATTTTTACAACTTTCGGAGACGCTGAGTGTTTCGTTAAATCTGTCATATTCGGACTGTGACAAAATATCACTTAATAGCTTTTCTTTAGCAAGAAGTGTGTGGCTGGCACTAATATGAATTAATTTTCTTCCCCATGCATCTGAGGCATCATGTGTTCCATAAGCCATAACTTATTTATCTCGAAAGCAAAAACCGGCCAATACGATATAATTATCTCAGCTGTTGTACCGAGACATTAATTATTCATAATGCTCAGCGGCCGGGGGATGTAACGAGCAACAAATGGATGGCTTGCGGATCTCAGTTCCCAACGGACCCGAGTCTTCGAATTAGACCGCGGTGAAGGGCAAAATCGGGTTATTTGAAATCCATTTTGGTATTACATTTGTGTGTACAATTTTGATGGTTTTGCATCTTTTGTTTTTTGTATGCAAATACAAAAAACGCTATTTTCACAATTCTTTGTTGTTTCAATGCTAGTTATATTACATTGTAAATGGCGTAAAGTTTTTATGACAAGAGATTAAATAGGTTTTTTTACTTTTTCAATCGACCTTAACGTGTGACTGGGTTAAAAAAAAATAACAAACAAATTCGCTCTCAGAGCGTGTCAAAACTAAACCGGGCGCGTGTCAATTCGCAACGAAAACAATTACGGGACAAACGGGTCGCAATTTACATAGAGGGGCAACGTCGCTCCGGGCGAGACGCGATTAAAATACCTAAAATATACATCAACGTGTTGACGTTTTGATGAGGAGAAATAAATTTTGTTGGGGGGTGAGAAGATGCCCCCAGGGAGTTCCGTGCTTCTAGAAAATGACGCTAATCATGGACCTCTGCCGTTTTTTGCTTATGTCGCGTAATGTGGCCCGGAAATCAGTGACATTTTTTATACAAATCTCGACTTTTCCAACTTGATGCTGATCAAACGTTTTTTCCCGTGAAACCCTACAAATGATATGCTGCAACCGTCTTTGCTATTAGTAATATATTATTTTTTATTTTTATTTTTACAGAGTAAGGTTAAAAAACAATTACACTATACGTCGAAAATGACTGTATGAGTCATATCCCATTTTAATTAAAGAGGTACAAAGTTAACGTCCGGAACATACGGCGAAAAACAATACCGCAAACTTCACACGACATCAAAAGCCGGCCTAAATCAAACTGTTGTGGACGTAATGGAGCCGTAACTGGCCAACACCTCGTCATCTGGACAAGAGCCGCCATTTAAAAGTTTCCGACCAACTGCAGAGGACAAACATTAGGGTGGTATGGTACAGTAGCCACATTATTAAGTTATGCTTTATAAACTACATCGCGCTCAGGTCTACGAGTAAAGTGTCAGTGACATTACTTTCCTAAGATTGGAGTTTATCCCCTAAAATATCCAACTTCAATATTATGATATAGGACGTAATATCTTTAAAATTACAATTAATATCATTTTTCACGGGTAACATTCCAATGTTTTTATTTCTCTCGAATCGATATACTATCGATCGAATCGTTATACTATCCTATCTTCTTCTTCTTCTTCTACCTGGCAAGTTCCCGGCTATAGCCAGGGTTTGCCTTACGTGTTGTGAATAGTTTTGGTTATTTTTTTTTTACGACCGGCCGCCTGCCTGATATCAACCCTCTTTTTGGGAATCAGCATTAATCAGTGATGTCTAAATATTCTCAGAAAGTACATATGACTTGGAAAAATCACATTGGTACTTTCCCGGGCCAGGATCGAACCCGCGCTCTCGGCATCGAGAGGCGGGCCCTCTAACCATTAGGCCACCACTGACCATTATATCCTATACTGACTATACTATCCTATGAGGTACCCCAAATGAAGAAAAACATTGTTAGGAAACTTATAATTTCAAAATTGGTAATTTGAAATCGCCAACCCGCATTGAGCAAAGGGTGGTGATTAATTCTCAAACATTCTCCATGTGAGAAGAGGCTTTTGCTCAGCAGTCGAAAAAACTGAAAAGCTTCGAAGTGCTCTTCAAAACCAAAACAACATTTTTCGATATTTTATTACGGCTGCCCATTTCTTTGATTGGAAAAACTAATATTATTATACGAAAAATATATTGATTAAATCTCTAAACAAATATTAATTAATTTAACGAGGTCACATAAATATAATTATTTAATTCTAACCATGTTTACATGAAAAGCTGACTAAAAGATCCTGTTAACAAAATAATATCTAAGATTTTAAATGAACTGAAGGTTTTTAGATAGCTACGTGTTTATATTATTTTATTTCTACATTTTCTCAACGTTTCGATTACTTTTCAGCGACCCTGATCAGGGCACGAGATGAAAGTTTCTGTGCTGTGCACATTTGTTGTAAATATATTAAGTATTGAGTACTGATGTGATATATGTTTAACAATTAGACATGATTACATGATAAAATTATACATATAGCTTGATTTAAGAGTTTTGCTACTAGAGAGGACTGAAGTAAACGTCGTTTAAAGTGATTTTGATGTTACAAACGAATAAAACAACAAATAGCCGTAATTTTTTACTACATAGTTTGAATTTATAATTTTTTTATTGTTCCCCATATTTTTTTTGATATCAATACCTAACAACATTTTTTTTTCATACTCTTGCATTATATTAGAATTGCTTAATCATATTGTTTCTTTTTAAAAAATAATAATATGCATTAATAATACAATTGAGTGCAATAATACATATTTGTAAGTTAAATTTAGACGAAGAGTTAATACCTAAATCATTTACAGAAATATATAGAAGTAAACAAACGTTCAAAACACACATCGAGGCGTCAAAATGCAAAAGCAATTTAAGTTTAAACAATAGCTGCGGTGCACCCTGTTAACATGGCCGTCACAGACACACACAATAATAGATCTTACTCGAAACGCCATTAGTACTATAATACCTTCATAGTTTCTGACAGGTACAAATGACAATGACGCCAGAACTACGTCAGTGTCAACGTAAATAACCAACATGATCTTTATCAGAAATGTAATAAATAGCATATAAAAAAATACATCCAGCATTAAAAATATACGTATATGTAAAAAAATACTACAATTTCCAAACAGATTTTAATGTTGGTTTTAAAACAAATCACATGAGTGTAATTATAATTGCGTTAAGGAATTAATTAATTTAGGGTTTTATTCACTTGCGTCACATAAACTCTTTAAAGTAACAAAATTAATATTTTTAGAGTATCGTTGATTTCATAAATTTTCGACCCGTGCCAGTCGATCACTTCTTGAAGCTAGATGTCTGCAAAAGAAATACTCAGTATTTGCAAAATAAATACATTTTTCAGGAAACTGTTTCCACGAATTATTATTATTGAATGACGTAAATATTATAAAACTGTTTAAATCAAAATGTCGCAAATGTTTTTGTAAGGTTATTTTAATTTCAACGTGCGAGTGAAGTTAAAAAAAAACAGTAGTTCATGAATAAATCTTCTTTTTACAATACTTTAAAGGTAAAACAGAGAAGAAATACAAATGTTCGGATGGAGTGTGTGTATAGATGCTTGTAACTATTTTTGAAAAACTTTAACTGAATTGATCGTTTAAGACTTTAGATAATGAATTAGAAACTGTTATTAAAAGATCATATACTCTTAATATACCCTCAATTTTATCAAACCTCCCTATAGTGTATATTAGAAAAAAGACTTTACGGTTTCAATACATGTATATTGGATGCTAACAAATTAATCGTGAAAGATATTCGTGAAGACCCTGCAGAATTGTTTCCGATTTCAATACATTTGAAAATAAATATAGCAGGGAACGCGGAAGTAATTGCTGACTCCTTTCATTCAGGAGGGTAAAGTATCTAGGGGAAAAATAATATACTGATATTATTTCTAATTTAATAATGTTTTCTTTTTAATTAAAATGTTGTGGGTATTCCAGAAAATTTGAAGTGTTTCAAGGGGAATCAAATATCTAGAGTTCTACAAAAATAAGTCATTTAAGATTTTAAGCGTGGCTACAATTTATTTCACAAATTTTTTACTACCAAAAAAGTCAAAGTATAAACTTAACTTGATGAATTGTAAACAATATTCAATTCTAAATAAAGCGACTGTATAAAAGAGACCGCAGCTAAGGTACTGACATTAATTATGTAAACAAAATGTAAATTAAAAATATTCAATATACGCAATCTCGAAAGATCAACCATTCCATTTAACTCTCTCCCCAAAAGGGACAAGCAGACAAAAGCCACGATAAATCTTATGTAAATCGGGTGCAGGTGTCGTGATTCAGTACCGCGTCTCAAGCCGTCTCTACTAATGTGTTTACCCTATTATATCAAGAGGTTTTCCATCCAGATTAAAATGAGCCACCGAGACGGGTGACATCATAAACAAATCAGAGAAAGCTCAAGGGGCACCGAGACTTTATAGAGGCCTATTATGTTGGTCATGCTGTAGCTTTTGCTAGATTTTCGCCAAACATCGCGCAGTCGAGTCTTGCGTTAAGTTTTATTACTTCCCTGTAGATTGTAGGTGTAATATAGTAGAGAGGCAGTCGCAAGTCGCAATATATTTTCCTTGCGAAACGATAAAAATGTAGCCGTCGGAGTTTTCTGTGGTTTCGGTGATGTTTACGCGTAGATTTGTGTCTCTGGTTCGGTTATTTATTTTATTGTTGCCTTTGTTCTATGTTGTTAGTTTACCTGGCTTGAAATAAATTTGAAAATCTACTAAAATAATATATAATGATACCTTACAAGATGCAATAAACACTTTAGATAATGAAATTGTTACGTAATTTCTTATAAAGTGTAAATGAAGAAATACCGTAAACATATATTATTTAATTTCATTATTATATTAATTGCTTTTAATATTGCAAATATTTGTTTCAAAACAGAAATTACTTTCAAGCTAACGGGACTCGAATCATGATATTTTCTGTGAAAAGTTACGTCCTATCATTATCCAAATAACTGAAAATTTTCGAATCGTTGAAAAACATTTTCTCCGAATATATCCATCACTCTTAACGTGTCAAAATAGCATAAAAATCAGTTCATTTGTTTGGTTTCATGGGCAGACACATGGAGATATGTACGTTGAATTTATAACAGCACTCTTTCCATCAGACTGTTGATACTCGTATTTCTTTACAATTTTCATTTGGACATTTCATCACGGTACAAGTTAATTTGGTGTGTTGCATGCGAAGCTATTGATACACCTCTCAGTTCATCAGCGACATTGAACGCACGTCACTCAGAGAATGTTGAATGAAGTGCCTATATGAGGATGTAGCTAACTACATTTATATATATGTGTCTGTTTCTAAAAGCTGATATACACAGAGTAGACATAGTTCTATCACGTTAATGTAATGATTAAATTATCACTGTTAATTAATTGCGAGTAATTAGGGCGCCTTAATGTAATGTTATCCGTAGCAAAAATGATATGAATGTTTTAAGGTGTCGTACATATTATATTAGTCACTTATTAGTATGTTTATATCCAAATTAGTTACTAAAACTGGAAATCATGTATAAACATATACTAGTTGTAAACAATATCTAAAATTGCAAAACAAAAATATCAACACAAAAATACTAGGATCAATTTCTGACCGATGCTCAACAGAAGCGTTCAAAATCCAAGCGGAGCAAATTCGCAACAGGCGTTCCACGAAACGAATTGACCGGTTACCGTTACCGGGGACGACCAGACGCGGTATAAAATCTGAAATGTTAGACACATGAATATCTGTGATGCGACACTTCCAAAAATTTCACCCGCCGACGAATGTAGTTTTACGATTTTCGCGACATGGCAGAGTGGTTATAAAAGTTTTTATGTTTCCAGACAAATATAAAATGGACGAGAGAAATGGAGGAATCTTGTTACTGTTCTTATTTAATTTGATTTTTATATGTTAGAGACTGACGCCAAATAAACTTGCAAAGTTCTTTCAAGTGTTATAGCAAATACAAGTGCGGTGGAAATAATAAGACCATAATTTACATTATCGAAATGATATTACTGAAGTTCATTTCCTAATGTTACAGTCAGAATGACTTTATTACATAAACAACAAATGATTGATCTGATATGCAAGAAATTTAATGGAATAAATATATTTTTAATAATAACTATTAATAGATAATGTTCAAAATATATATGTTGTATGTACAAACGGCCGGTCACAATGCACAAATCGGCCAAGTGTAATATCACTGACAATGGCTCATTCATGCAGTCGGACACAAAGCGTACGTAACGAGGACGGGCCGGATGCGGAACGGAGACGCGAACGCAACGCTGGCGATATTTCCGACGACATGTCGTGTCACCATCGAGATGCACCCCCACACGACACCACCGACTTCCCATGTCATTTTTTGCCAGTGACGAAAATTAATTACGTACAATCTATGTTGCTAATGTTTTTGCTGCAAACGTTTGACTTTGGTGAAGCATCTCGCATGCGATGTGAGGAAGACAAATGGCTAGAGAATTCTATACATTTCCAGACCGTTTCCTGTAGCATTGCACGGTTCAGGTTTAATATTAAATTAATGTAGTTATATGTTTTATGAAAATTTACAACAATTATGATAATTTGTCATAAAATAAATAAAAAGACTTCATCACTTTTAAAGGAACATTTAAATTTAAATGAAATTTTGCTATACTGATTGAATGAGATATTATATATAATACGTCGTGAATTCAGTATTATTATGGGTATGGAAATGACGTCAAAGCTTAAACTGGATTTATGTCAATGTCTTCGAACGGGAACAGAAACGACTTGCAGCGATACAAAAATAAACAAAACTATTAATAGCAATTTATTTCATCCAGTCACCCAATAAAATTATTACTCAAAATAAATTTCAGACTAAGATCATAACAAAGTTTAGTTTTCAATTATTTTTAAACACTTTCATTCATATTCCATTCCTATATTTTATATTAGAAGTAATATATGGACACTAAAATGTACCTTTCGTTAAAATGTACCCATTTATTTCTACAAATAAGTAGACCTGCTGTTGTTTAAGACTACAGTGAAATGGAATCATACCTGAAACAAAAAATATTTAATTAATAAATTAAATATCATTATTTAAAATAAAACTATTGACACTCACTACAAATCATACATTAATAAAAAAAATCAAACCTATAAATATATATTTTATATTGTGGTGATAGGTATCTGGATTTAAAAAGTGATTGAATTCGTACATCTACGACTATGTAGTTTTATAGTATCGTGTCAGAATCCTAGCACGTCTATCAATCGCACCACAATTTATAGTCCATGCAGACTCTCGGGATATCAGCGTTTGAGTATGTTCTTATTATAGTCGCACGCTCTCAAGAACCGCATTCACAAATATATACATGTTTGGTAGAGCAAGGCTTGTAAACATATGCTACATATGTAGTAATTTTTTGAAATTATTTTTTAAGTCGTTTTGTATTTGTATTTTTATTATTGTTCTATTATTTATTCATGTAATTTTAAAATGTTTCCCTTTTTTCCATTATCACCCTTAAAGGTTACATACATAACATTAATATATGTATATCATTTTCACAATAGATAAAATAGACAGATAGAATATAGTTTATTGTACACCACAAACAATAAATTTTACACGGAAAGAAAAAAAAAAAAATAAATTGGAATGTACAAAAAGGCGGTCTTATCGCTAAATAGCGATTTCTGCCAGACAACCTTTGATTTGGGGATATTGTGCAGCGAAAGGTAGGTGGTGCCTTATCCTTATATATATACTCGTACTAATACATATATAAATAGATACATAAAATACAAACATATATACATAAATATATATACTAATAAATATATATGAACAATTAGACATATAAATATAAATGAATATAATAATAATTAATATATGTATAAGTCGTCTCATGATGACATTACATGATTTAGATAAATATTTAATTATTTTAATAAAATAAAATCAAATGAAATAAAATGTTATAATATATTTGAGTGCTCCGATGGATTTTATTAAGCATGTTGCTTAAGCAGATCGTTATAAAATCTATGAAAAGGGCTTTAATTAAAAGTGTTTACAACCTTAAAAAGTTCAATGAATCTAAATTTTCCAAATAGTCACTTGAATTTAGGCTACGAGAAAGCTGTGGATAGATTTTTTGACCACACCAGTTTGTTGTACCTTTTTATATCCAAATATCACTTATGTAGATTATTTCATGTTTAAAGTAAATAAAAAATAATTATACAGACGAATAACGGACCCATTCCACCGAATACATAAACCGTCTCAATCTTATCGTAGTTGAAAATAATTCACATTCCGCTGGCACCGATATAAAAAGAAAATACGTTCTCTCTGTAAATTGATATGCATTCTGACTTTCCAAGCCAATGTTCTGTTTATTTCATCTCGAAGGATTAGGCTTTTCACTTCGTAGCAACAGGTGGTACCTTTTCCCCCCAACACCCCTCTGGCAGTGAACAAAACAAGCAGAAGAAACTACATCGCTAAACAAAGCCCGTGATAGCGGTTATGTAACTATATAAAGTAATAAATACAGTTCAGTTTAAATGTGATTTTCCTTTTCTATTTGCTACGAGCACACAACGTATGATGCTTGTATTCTATTGATATGTTTGAAATAAAGTTTGCTTTCAATCTTAACACATTTTAGTTTTGTTTTTCAGTTTTACTTTATAGTTGGTATAAATGGTACATATAATTAGAGTTAACAAAAAAAAAAAAAAACATACTGATTAGAAGATATATTAGTCGTAACAACTCTTACAAATTTAAAACAAGTTATGCTATTTTCTATATATTAATAAAAAGACGTTGATATCATTGAAAATTATTCAAACCGTTCATTGACAATGTAATCGATTGAATCGCAAATTTAAGGTGAAAACTAGATGAGAAGTAGTGTCATCAATTTATGCGGATATTAAAATCATTATACAAGTTCAGTGCAAAATTCTATTTTACCATTATCTTTGTGACAAACTTTACAGAAATTTCCTTAAAAATTTAGTAAGGTTCATAGGAAATTTTATCACTTACTATTGATATTATTTTCAATTTTCTTTTTAACTCAGATCACCAGCTTTAACATTGAAGAAACAAGTTAAAACTAAGTTATGGTTAAACATAAAAATGTTATTTTAAATTATTATAACCACGAATATATCATCTTAATCGTTTAAGAATAACAATTATATAATTTTATACATTTTATTTGTTAAAATTATACCTTGTTGAAATATATGAATAATACTTATAATTTTCCAAGCTAATACATAATATGATAAAAAAGTAATTGAATGCTGACACAATACTAATTGATATTTTCATTTACGTTATATTCGAACTTGTGAGTATTCACATAATAAAACCATTATTCACCATACATTACCATTAATCACGGCATCGATGCGGCAACTGATGCGTATCCCCATAGCACCGGAGCTATTTCACTAATTAGGCTTCGATTTCAAAAGGGACGAGACGACATATTGTATTCAATTCAAAGGGATTTACATTCGCCAACAAAATAAAATGACCTTCTCATAACCAGCCCCATACTGAACATAAAAAAAACATCAAGTTTATTTTTCAAGAAAAAACCGGTCTACGGAGAAAATTATTTAAAGGGACTGTTTAAACTTGAAAAAGGCCATAGAGATGTTTGTCTATATACTCGAAATATCAGAATCAATGTCTTGTCCTAACATTGAAAAATATGTAAATATTTGAGTAGTATATATGTAGTTTATTATAAGCATTTTGATCAGTACAGCGAAGGTGGAAGAAATAGCTATACCTATTAAACCTTTACAGGCGTGTGGAAAACATTTTGCTAACATTTGCATTTTCTCAAAAAACACAAATCCAAAATATAAAAAGGTCCAATATCGTATCCCACTGCCGGTCGCCATCTCCAGTAATTGATTTTCCTTTTTCACGCAACACTGGGCGCAGGCTATGCTCGAATCATATAAAATTGGGGTGGGTTTGTATGGATCACGTTATTCACATCGAGGATACGGTTTACGAGCTGAGAGTCCCATTCTGGACACAAAAATCCTTTGCAAACATTTACAAACGCCCCCAAAGTGGTATGAGATTGATATTTTTAACAAAATTTTAGGGATTTATCATAAAGGAATTTCTTTTATGAAAATGAATTATCTTGCTACAGTTTAGAATTTAGTCTTCTATAACAAGTAAATGACTTTTCATAAATAGTATTTTTATACAAGGTACCGACCCTTAACGACCCTGAAAATCACTAGGTCCAGGTTCAAATGATTTTACATTGAGTTTATAACCTATTCTAACATAGTTCTGAGTGGAATCAAGTTATACTTATAACATAAAATAAATGTTTTCAACATTAATATATATGATCTATGCGAACCCAAATCCTTTTAGATTTGTTATTAGAGACTTTAAGTGGATTAAGTTCTCACGATTTTACCTGAATCAAAAAAATAATAATTCGTATGTATAATCTTATTATTATTCGTAACTTGCTGTTAGTCGTGACGGATATATAATTTCTTTTTTCTTCTCAATTCTTTAATACCCATTGATTTGAAATTCAGTTATAAAGACATTATAATTTCACCATCTTAATATTATCTACTATTTGAACATGAGCTTACAAAATCTCAAAGTATACTTATTCACATCAGCAGGAGTTAGTGTAGAACTTGAAGTCGTAAAACAAATCTAGTTAGCCAGGAAGTATATTTTACAACTATCATAAAACCTTGAAACAACGACTTTGCATAGAACATCGCAGCAATTTCTCATAAAACAAAGTTATTTAAAGTTATTCAGCTTTCATTGATATTAAATACATTATTAAAATAGGAACAGCTAACTTTACACGTTGTATTTTTAATGTTTGTAAATAATTAAAATATAAAATAACTTTGTTATACTTATTTTTGTGTAATATTAGGAGATGCTCTATTATTTTAGATATGACTAGACTACGAGATGAAGTAACTACATTTCATATTCGTATGTAATAGTGATTAAAGGAAAGTATGATGAAATATTTAACTCCAAAAATTTTTCAGTAACATTCATAGTGAAAATTATCGTGTTCGTCTCTATTTCAAATATTTTTTTTGTCATTAATCAGAACAGATTTAATTTTTATTTATAATTTTATTCCCCCTTATTATATGTCACTACCCTTACTAGTTAGCGTATTCGTAATACGTTGGGAGCTTACAAACTTTTCATTCATAAATCTTCGCACCAGATAGTATCAATGTGGTTTTTTTGAATGAAAAACTGGAATTTGTAGTGTTCTCTACCGGGTAGTGTTACGATGCAAATTAGTGATAAAGTTACTACCGTCTACATACATTATTGTGCATTTTTTTATGAATGTCATTGTATTGTTTCTCTTAAAAAATATAAGTCTTTATGTTGGACATATCTTGGTGAAATTTACTTAAGGTGGAATATGACTAGAAAAAGCTACTGAAATAGTTAACATATTTCTGCCTGTTGTTTGCCTGTCATGTTACGAAGTCAAGCGTAACTAACATTTTACAGTAACAGTAGTACTTATTAGTAGTAGTATTTATTAGTAGCACAATAACAAACAGAAAAGGTTGAAAAGTAACAGTGCTAAAAAGTTTTATAAACATACATAATGAATTATATTGTGCGTGATTCCAGGAAATCTTTCCATATTAGAGCTAATTTAGCCAAAACGTTGGACATATAAATAAATTACTATAATGAAAGTATCATTATAGTTATTCTCTTTAATTCTGTATTTTCCTTTGTTGGATATAATCAAAAAAACTAACCGTAGCCATAGCTTCATAGGGTGCATCCCCTATAAAATCTCAAAATTAATGGCGTAAGCACACGAAAAAGTAGGGGCTAAATGCATTAGGTTTTTTATCCAGACTTTTATTTTATTTTGATTTGCTTTGGTTTTTTATAGACCAAAAACATGCATTTGGACAATTATTAGTTACGGTATTTTCTGTATTTGCTTTAAAAGTATTAATCTTATTGTTATATAAAATTAAAAATAAACATTAGACAAATTAATAAATAAAAACAGGCCAAAATACTAGTAATGGTAACTACTGTTACGAGTTCTAAATGTTTAAAATTCTGTCTATTCTTAAATAATCAGTTAACTGCATGAGTTCATCATTTCTGTTTTATTTTTAATAAATAATAATATTTGTTTTCCTTTTACAACTAGTGTTTCAGACCTTTTGCATCTCCTCTTTTCATGATCATGTTTGCAAAGTATTAAAAAGTTATAAGAATAATGTTTAGTTTAATTTAAATATAAAATTATAGTATTAAAAAACGGGATTTGATGAGATCATGTCTACTTTACCTTGTTTTAAGTTTACTGCAGGATACATTGGCTATTTCACGGTAAAAAATACACGACCGCCTTAATCCGCGTTTTTAAACATTATAATTCTAATCATGAAACGAGAATATCTTCAAAGTTATTAAACTATATACTCGTGAATGTTTTAGATATCATTATATTATGAAATAATTTTATACTTACATTAAAATACATATGATCTTAGAAAAGAGATTTGTCTTAATTTGTGTCTTATAATTGACAACAAGATGAAAGAAAAAACAGTTAAAATTTAACTGATTCTAATACAGTATATACATACATTATAACTATGTATATTTAAATATTATTACTAAATTTTTTAGATATACATATAATGTATTAATTATAAATTTTAATACAACTAATGTAACTTTAAAAAGAGTGCTGAAAAAACGTTTTACAAATATACATATAATATAAAAAAAATAAACAAAACATAATTATTCAAGTACTTTTATAAGCATAAAAATTTCAAAATATTAAATCAAGCACGTCCTAAAAGCAGACAAACGATCATTTCAAGTTGAGGTCCAGATTAAAAATCGTCATTTTATTCCTAATTTATAATAGCAATACGACGGGATCACGTGCTGGGTGTGTTTTACGACCGGGGGGCGCTAATGACGTCAAATAATTGGTGCTTTAGATGTAAATGATGACACACGGCGGTCCTTTGGGCTTTATTAAATTTCGCCTGCTTCACAGACGTCAGCGATTGTGACCTCCGAGGCGTCGACAAGATTAGCCACCGTTACAATTTAAGATGCTCTCAGGATCCCACCGTTAAAAAGTACGCCTATCGATCTTAATAAAGATAATTGTTATTACAGAGCACTGGACATATTTTTTTATTTATTGCATCTGGTCCATGAGTTTATTGTTTTGGGGTTTCTAATATTGTATTAAAAGGTATGCTTCAAAATTTCTCGTAAACGGTATAAGCGATATAAGATGTAGTAAAATCTATTCAAAAAAAAAAAAACAGAAAAAGATGACTTGTTCCTATATGTATGTATGTATGTACATAATATATTATATCAGTTGTGGTCGTGTTATGAAGGGAATGTTATAACAAGGAAAATCAAATTTACAAAAATTTTTGTAAATCAAATTTACAAAAATTTTTGTAAATCAAATTTACAAAAATTTTGAACTATGGTAGAAATGTTAGTACTTTAATTTTTTTAATTTACTAAAGTGATATCAATTTTTGTAATTAGGAGTGGTTAAGTTATTAACTTTTAAAAATAAAACAAATTTAAATGCGAAAAACCACAGTGATGTGGTCGCCACTGCGGCATCCCACCAACACTAAAGCGCACAACAGTACTTGTCCGTATAATACTAACATTAATTAATAATGTTCGATATTGAGCTTTTAAAACAATAAAATTGGTACTTATGGTTACCATTATTATAGAGGGATTTTATTTCACTCAAATTTGATATGCCCTTACCGAGTCGAATCCATTAAATAGTTGAACAATGAAGATGTAGCTTATCTGCATCTGAATAGACCTTTTTTATTTAATACATGTAGATGTATGCATACAAAGAATATACAAATATCAAATACAAATAAATATCGCTGGAGTGTTTGTTTTTAATATTAATATAACCACTTTCAACTTAATTCACTTAATGCATATGAATGTTTACACAATACGTATGATATAACATTTTTAATTCTTTTTATATCCGTTGTTTGTTCCAGCTAAACCGAGAAAGTACATTAACTAGCAAATAGATGATTCAATAAAAATTACTTAGTGTACTTTAATTTTAGGATTTTTTATTAACTGACCAATTCTGACTAATATTTGGCATAGCTACAGTTCAAAATCTACAATTATATCAAATTAAAATAATGAACGTTAGTCCTAGTTTTCTATGAGCGGAAATCAAATAATCTATATTTATATAATTATAGTGAGTGGGTTCAAGTCGAAATATTTAAGATAATTTTACATTAATAATAGTTAAGCGTTATAAAGGATAAAATGTTTGAAGTGCTTATAAAGAAGAACAGTACGTTATTATCACAATAAACTAACTTACTTAAAGAGCAGCTCAAATTAAATGCAAATTTCTTAGAGTTGAGAGAGCATCCGTTCAGATCCATTAAAACAATACGAATTTAAATCACATTGAAATTTTGCACTTCGATTAAAAGCTCCAAGAGGTACGCGTGCCTAAGTGCAAAACAAACAATGGTACCAGCTAACTTGAACCTATACCGGACAGCCCATTTTAGTGAGAACTCCGCTGTGCATATAATCTGTTCGATCGTTCTAGTCGATAGGTAGCTGTCGAGGGAGGTAGGTGTCTAAGAAGATTGGTCAGTTTCATGTGATCCCAATTACTATGTGTAGACAGCCAAGCCGCTTATGCAAATGACGATTTCCCGCGAACGCATCTAATGGGCCATGGGGGAGGGTCAGTTAAATGCACTTTTAGGACACCCACCTATTTAATTGCCTGTAAAATGAAGTTACATCAAATTAGAAATTATCTGTAATTGGCTGATGTTTAGTTATCTTATAATTGTCACTTTTAAAGATTTTTGCACTCTTTTTCATAAAGTTTGTAAGAGCTATTAGACGCGATATTAATTATAATTTTTATATCATATAAACGGAATAAAAAGTGTACAAAATTAAAATCTGTTCATAATTTTAATAGATCATAGAAGTTGAATTTTATTTGCTCAGTATTAAATATATTCAGTAGTTAAGCGATGTTGAGCCGAGTGGTCAGACGACTGTGGCAAAGTTTCATTCACATTTTAACTAACTTCGTGTTAGGGAAACATACACGCTCATTTAGCTTGGTTGTATTTAACGTTACTACGATACGCTAATGAAATATACCCTTATTATTATATTCAACAATCTTTTTTTACTTAGTGACATATAATATTACATAATTTGTATAAGTAGTATAAAAAAACAGTAGAACATAATTAGAATTAAAATCTATGTTGTAGTTACAAAGCTATCGTTTATGGAAAGTGTCATCTCTATCATCGAAGTGCACCTCAAGGCCTCTTTGCAATCTAGTTTGCGATTACTAGGTCGGTTTGGTGTAAATTCACTTAACTTCGATCGAACTCTCCGTAAAACACCATTAAAGTTGAGTAAAAATTACCGAGCCACTTGTTTTCTTACATTTTAAAATGAATATAATCGGAAAGAAAATTAATAAAGAATTAAAATTACAATAGCAAAATGAAGTTAACCTTATTTGCGCGTAGTTGAACTTTAATTTAATAGTGAAAAATATGAAAGCTTCAAAATTTCACATCAAATGTCGGACATGGCAATTCTGAACAGCCTAATTGTTCACTAAACCGCGTAAGCACGTATACGGGCTGGCAGGAAAGTGTAGTGGAACTGTGGAACTCATCCAACATTAGAATTATAACATGTTCCTCTTTTTTGATAAATAACTGTTGTTAACACCGTAACTACTGATTAATTCTTACTACCAGACTCTAAAACCTGCTAACAAAATGTATCTACAATGTCATATACAACACTTAGAGCTTAATGGAATAGTGAATTTCATACCCAAACTGAATAATCTATTCAAAGTATCCAGAACATACGAGTAATCGTAATAGACTAGATACAAACAAGATAGCTAAGTGGAATTACATAAAGATTTGAGCATCAAAGAGCATGATTCAGGAGTGTATAAATAGGATCACAAAAAGGATTACCCATGCCAAGAAAGTACTAAATAAGAACTTCATTAATTAACCGTCCCAAAATACGTAAAAGTGATAAGTATTATTGACAGTTTTATCATTCAGATACAATCCTTATTGCCATTATTAAATGAAATCGCATTGACGTGAAAACAAACCGAGAAACTCACTGATCATCAATACAACATACATTAATACAATTACACACCTGGCCGAACGATTAAACCAGACGACCATTCAAATTGTTTGCAAACAGAATTTTCAATATAAAATTGCTCCTTTTTTATCTCCTACAAACTCCATGTGCTATGAAAACAACAGCTAACTATACTGTATATAACTATTACTACTATGTACTACTATAGGAGAATTAGAATTATACTTTTTTCAAGGTACTACAAGAAGAAAAGAGGTTTATATGGATAATGAAACTCTCTGCAACAATATCCATCATACAGTTAAATCAAATTGCTTTTAATTCTCAATATAATGGAGAGAATGTTTTTAATGTTTCATTTATTTTTTTGCCGTCATTTCATAAGTAATATAATTGTATAGTATAAAAGAATCAAGCCTCAAATTTTTATGACAACAGTATATGATTATAATAATAATTGGAGCTTCATAGTGGAAAATGACTTAATGGCTATTATAAACTTTTGGGTTAATTTCAAATAAAATTATGATGATTAAGATCTTGATAGAATACAAGTATTCTTTTGACCTTATTAATTCTATCTAGAAATAAATAAATCTAGTTGTATTGATATATATTAAAGATATTCAAAATGCATCAAAACATCACGAATTTACTATTCATTACAATCAAAGCAAATTTACTCCTTTACTCAATTTGCCCTAATTTGGTACGCAGTAATTATATTTACGGATTTACCTTTGTCTCTTGTGATACCTAATTTATTATAAATAGTGTTGCAATATTATTTAAAAAAGATCAATGATTTTGTTACAATGATAAATTTACTAAAATACAAAATGTGCTTTACACCCTTTGTGGTCGAATTAAAAGCCTATATTTTTTATTATTAACAAAATATAGTTGTATTTCAAGATCTTATATTTATTAATAATAAAATTATTTCTCTTACCGTACTCACATATTTTAAAGAACAATTCTCTAGATCCATTTATACGACATTTAGGTTTTGGAACTCCTCGTTCGAGTTACAACTTCACCTTTCGAACCCTCTTTTATTGATTTTTTTATTGTGAAATGACAAATGTTGAGCAATTATGCCAGGTGGGACTTTTCTCATCCATGTTCCGTGAATTGTTTATGAGATAATGATCGCTACGTGTAATTTACGGACGTTTGTTATTTTAATAATTGTAAAAAATATCAAATGAGTATACCTAATAATTTTTTATTAATTTTAATACGTATAAAAAAATCTTTCGTTATTATTAAAAGTAAAATACTGAACCACACTCTGTTTCTTCGCAGCGGTGTAAACAAGCTTTAATTTAATAATCCTCAGCAAAACAGTAAACAATTTTGTTCAACATAAACAGGACACGTCCTTTGAGAAAGAAATAAAAGATATGCAATGAAACACAGATCCTCAAAACGTTGTACTGTCGCGGAATACGAAAATCTTTGTACCTACTCTTTTGTTGACCCATTTTAACAGGTCGCATTATTCCGCAATATAGTCACGTGGTGGCCTTCATACTTGGCCTGTCGTCGCAGAGCGGTGAATTTTATTTGTCTTTAAAAAACAACAAATATCAAATCCAGATTTGTGGACTTCCGTACGTGAATGGCGTCAAGGGAACCATTTTTCTCAATTTTTCCTGTCATACTCTTCTCTTATAAGAAAAAAGCATTCAGAACCCTTCCATGAAAAAAAACATTCTGTTTTTAATGATTACGAAAGCATATACTGACCAAGTATTTTACCTTAAAATATACTTGAGCATTGAAATAAAATAATGGCTCGATATTTTGAATTATAATTTTCATTTTTAGCTGTATACAATTTTTTCTTTTTCTTAATTAATTTATGAAATAAAATAAAACAAACATTTCAAGGCTTAACTGTTAATGAGGCTCGCATGATTGGTTATGTACCGACCACAGATTTAGTGCAGCATATATTGGTACATGCTCTTGTTTGAGGGCATTACATTTTTGATATAACAACACATTTCAATAAAAACCTAAATGTTAATATTATAAGGTCTAATATAAATTGTCTTAGTTACAGTGTGACCACAGATTAAAAGCATTAAAGTATAACATTATTTGTAGCGGATTGTGATCACCGCATGTGGGTCTCTATATCCTTTCATGAGAGGATTGCTTTTATGTTATAGAAGTCGATAATAATTATATTTAAAAATTACCATTCTTCCTTTATTTAAAATGGTTTTATATAAAATATAGCAGCATACGAGTATAGTTAGTTACATTAAAATCATTCATGTCAGTTAAATAAAAATATAACCATATCGTATATATTGTGCTTAATAAAAGAACAATACTTATTTTTGATTGTTAAAAGAGGAGAGATTGTAATAAATATAATATTACATAGACAAGATACATAAAAAAAATTATAGTAAAGATTAAACACTTTTTGAAATCAAATATAATGTTTATTTAGCAAAGGTTTTACCGTTCATTAAATCAAAGAAACTTACGTCCACATATATAATAGCATGTTTCTAATAATGATGATAAGCTGGTCTGAAGCAAAACCTTAATGTTGTTAGATAGTTACCTACTACGGTGCCTTTATTACGGCCATCACCTTCGTTAATAAGTTGACCGTAAAATAATCCTCGTAATAACGCGGTCTCAAACAAAATCCACTTTACTGTAAGGATTTACAGAAGCCTTCGACGGATCAATTCTAGGGATTCCCGGGCGGCCATCGAACCCTTTATTAAGTAATCCAAATAAATAACTATTTTATGTAATTCAATTTATATCTTAACACCGTTTCGATTTCACAGCAAATGTCATTATCGTATATGGGCTCGGGTAGTTAGCTCAAATGTAATTTGGATAACTTGTATTCAGAGGTTTTGACAAATATATTGCTCGTATTCTCGTATTCTCGTTGCCTTTTTGTTACATTGCTAATTTGAACAACATATACGTAAATTTAAAATGTAACATAGAAAATAAATCTATTTAAAACGAAGTTTTCTACTTGCTTGTATGTTTGCTTAAGCTCATCTTCAAAAATTAAAAATCTATACATTTTTTAGTTAAAGTTATATTTTCACCATATTTTATAATAAATTCTGGTATTAAACTAAAATCCCGCTTTTAGTTCCACTGTATAAATCAAAACAAACATTTAATATTTATTAAGGACAGGCCACAAAAAAGTGGCGAAAACTTCAAAAACAACATTAAAATGATATACAGCTAACATTCACGACTACTATCTAATCTACATAAGGGATAATCTTATTTAATGGCGACAGGGCTGCAGAAAGGGCCCGATAGGTTGCTATAAATCAAACAAAAAGTCACAATATACGACCCCTTCAGATTCAGCTACTTTTGGAGGACTTGGCTGTTAGATATCATATACGATTGACGGGAGAGCATTATGTGGTATTTATCGATTTAAAATAAAAATAATAATATAAACGAGTCAATCTAAATTTATTTTGGTCCTAAAAAGTAACAAATTATATTTGTAAATATTTTTTCAAATTAAAAAATAATGATTACAGCAGAAATAAATTCGAATTTCATTTGAAATGCTATAATCAAATGTAATCCCACGAAAACCAGAAACGGTAAATAAAGGCGTTCTATTTCAATTAGTAGAAAGCGCTTTACTTTTCCCCTGTTCTGTTTTGATTGATCCTTGTTTGTCGCGGATTAGAGTCTTATTGCTTAGTACATTATTAAATATTTTCGTATACCTACAGTGTCAAGAAATATACCTATAGTTGATTTTATTTTCCATCGGCAGTACAAAGTTAAGAGTGCCTATTACCATTAGCATTTAAATCATGATAACAAACAAGATAGCAATAAAAAGTTGTTATATCAAATGTAAATGCATAAATAAAACCATGAATGCATACAACACAGTCAATTTGTCCCCAGACTCCATTTCAGGTGAATTATATCAGCGTGTAATATAACAAAGTACCACGCCGCTATCGGCACACGGTCTCTCATTAAAGAACAATTAATGAGGGGTAGAAACAAAAAACCACACCGCACCGTCCGCCAGGTCCTAATGAATGTAGTCATGCGTTTTATTAAAAGCCCAGTGTATTGCGGGCTTTATTTTAATAACAACAACGTTATTGCAAACTGTGTAAGGATGAAAATTGATGGAAGGCATTCCCATTTATTACGTTCGGGATGGACTGTGCATTTGTAGCCTTTGTAGCTCAATGATACTGAGCAGATGGAGCTGTTGCAATTATATGAATATTTGTATAAGTCTGAGCAAATTCTAAAATTGAATGGAATTTACATATGTATGTATTAGATGAATTTGTTTGAAGATTCCCGTTCAATGTAAACATTTCTCTTTCATTTCCTTAATATCTTCATTTATAACTTATTTTTTCTTTAATATATATCTCACAAAACCGGATGTATAAGACAAACAATTAATAAGGATACCGATTTTTATCGCTTCTTATCTCCTCAATAACGTGACTACAATAGAAAATCAATATAACAAGATATTGTTATGAGCGGCTGGCATTGTTGGATGAGAACAATACGCTAGGACCGTTCAAAGGCTTCAAGATTTCGATCTGATGATGGCTGTGTGAGGAAGTGCGATTCTATTCGTAAGAATATTTAACCGTTTCAGACTACACATATGAAGAAAAAAGCAAAAAATCACTACAAATTATTTAGTAACATTTTTATCTGTAGAATCTGTAGTTCATATATCATTTGTCATAAAGAGTTGATGTTTAGACACTGCCATTTTAATTTTAATGAAGAAATGTAAAGATCATTTAAATATTTGTAACCAATTTAGCAAAAGCAAAACGTTTTTGATTTCTAAACTATATTGTTTGAAGTGTGATCATGACTAACATTATGTTATATGAACGAATTTTCATGACCCTTTTTATTGCAAATAACACCTAAGGTGGTATATCAATAAACACCTCTACTGGGCATGATATACTGAAGAAATCTTAAGGAATCATGGAAAATGCTAGGGAATTTGGAAATCTCTCCAAGAATATACGTAATTCCCATTTCCAAAGGAAATTCGGAATAAAAACTAACCTTCTTGACACTCTACATTTTAAACTCTCTCTGTACTAAGTTTTAGTCACAGTCACATTGTTTCAGTCCACATTTTAAAGTTCATTCGATCACAAGTTGTCTCCCCTCTCGAAAAGAATCCTTGTTATGTTTGTCGTAATGTCAAATACTTAGGATAAAAGAACTATATAAATATGTTCATAACAAGAAAAAAAAGTTGCAATTAGAAGTATTTTTAATTATTTCAGTGTCGCAAATCCTGAAAAACATATATTTTTTTACATTTGTTGAGAATTTAATTGAAATGTCATATTCAGTCAACACGATTCCTAAAAAACAATAAAACAGTGACTGAAAATTTCAAATTCTATATAAATGTTATATAAAACTAATAGTAACATTTTTTTTTACTAAAACGTTAGTTTATGAAAAATATTACAACATATATTTCTGTGGATTTGTATTTCTCGTAAATGGGAATGAAATTTATAAAACGGCTTACATAACATACATATTTATAAAATATTTTAGCTTTTTTAAAATATTATTTTAATGACCTTACCTACTTTTTAAACTATAAACATGAAACATATTTTCCTAATGTACTGTTTATGTATATTATGTACCTACTATTTCAATTTAATATTTTTATCGAGTAGGAAACTTTAAAGATGGATTCCACGATTTAAGTTATTTAAATTAAAGCATTTTTACCGGTTGCGACGGTATTTTGCTTTTATAAAATATTTACCAGATATTCGAACCATGTTTGTAAATCAAAATGTGTGGCTTAAATCGTATTACATTTTATGTGAATGCGGAGAATCATCTGGTAATTAGTATGAAATTATGATAATTTAGTATATACATTTCCCGATGGCTGTTCAGATGACTTGTTATAAGCTATTAACAAACAATATTCATGCGTCACTTAGCTAGTATATTTCATCGTATACATTAATTACATCGATTATTGAAAGACATAAAATACTAAATATAGTATATAAAATAAATACACTAAACAAAAAATACTTTCAAAGGAATATGGATCTTAATATTGCCTTTAATTAATAGAATTCATATCTATATTTGTGTCAATTAAATCGTACTTCCAGTTGAGCAGAAGATTTGTTTTTGTCTGTAAAATAAATTTCAACATTTAAGTCAAGCTTTACAGTCTATCGAACTTTAAAATGTTGTTATAGAATTTTCATTCGGATTTGATCGTATTTAGTTAGTTATTACTAATATTTTATATGCTCTTATTTTTTATTGAGTCAAACAACTCCATAAAAATACGATTTAGTAAAAAAGTGTCAAGGGATTCGAGTAATATTTAAGGTAGTCCGAGCATTTTATCGGTTTCCATTTAATAGTGCCCGAATTAGGTTATAGTGTCTCCAGGGGGCTAGCGAGTTGCAACAAATTTGGAATGTTTATTACAAACTATTTTTGTGTTATGATTAAAGTTTACATAACAAATATTAAATAGACAAATAAAACAATTTTGATAAAACCTACACAATTTTGGGTGAAGTAAATAGAATAAAATTAAAAAGAGAGGATATTTTTTGTGATATGTATATTTACATATTTTTGATATGGATTATAATAAATTTAGATGTGATTTAGTAAATGAAACTAATATTTTTCGAATGTACTACTACGCAATTTTTATTTTTGATTATAAACTACATGCATACATACAGACTCTCACATATCCGTCCGTAATCACGGTTGTTGTAAAGTAACCGAAAGGTCGGGAGTATCGCGAAAATCTTATATCACATTATTGTGATTTAGTAAAGTTTGAAATGGAATACGTGCATAGATAAATGTATATGTATACTAATTTGATAGCTTCTTTTTTTATAGTCGATTGAAATTATAACATAGATCTAATAAATACAAATTTACTAATAAATAATAAGAAATACAGTATTTATTTGTTGAGTGATAACAATTAATAGCCATTCAAAACTCAAAGGACCGTTTGATGTGTGCTTTGAATAATGTATTGATAGGGAATCAATAGGTAAGGGAAATGTTTAATGTACATAATCGGACGACCACATTATGTAAAACAGGGTAATTGAGCCGACTAAATTGAAATTATCCTATTTAGAGAGGAGCCTGCGTACTAACTACAAATTTGTGTACATTTTGAGATTTACTCTGCATGTAATGCATTTGATTTATTCTGTTATGTAAAGCATAGAAATAATGCAATATATTCTGAATAAATCATAAGAATTAAATAAAAACTAACTAGTATAAATAAAAACATATCTTTATAAGCTTTAGTATATAATTAAAGAGCATTGCTTATTTATGGCAGATGATTAAAAGAAAATCTTTTTGATGCATTATGCAACATGTTGTTTATTCCCTACAGCAACTATAACTTAAATTACTATCTCTATTTCTAAACAGTATTAACTGTTTCAGATATAAAAGATCTCTGTTTATTGTCAATTAAAACGTGTAAAGAATTTCAACATCAAAATAGATTTAAAGTGTAGTTCTTTTAACGTTCTCGCCATTAAATTATATTTTATTACTGGATTTAACGACGACTTGTTATTTAGTTCTTTTTCTTAGGGACTCATGGATAGGTACATATCAAATTATGTACATATATTATAATACTTCCAAGCCATCAACATCTGTAGATTTAATATAAAAATATTTTTAGACCAGTATAGTAGTTTACGAGTTATTCAACAAACAAACACACAAATACCTTTTCACTTTAGTATTTAATATTATAAATAAACTTTTAATGTATATATTTTTTGTATTCAACGCTTATACCTTCTGTATGGTTAAGAAAATATCAAGGCAAGTTATTAAATATGAAAAGGTTCTTCAGTGAAAAAAAATTATGTTAATTAACGAATGCCTTCGGTCGGGTCGTGAGCTTTTAGCTTTTGTGTTGCGGTAAAATAACATTAACGTCGCATTAATTATATAAGTCAATAATAATTTTATATACATAAAACAATTTAGGAATAATACTTCTACTCACTTTGCGAGTATTTTAGTATGCCAATTACAATGATAATAATCAATTGTTTATTTCATTATGTTTACCCAATTAAATACATACATATATGTATGTTAATAACTAAACAGTACACATATTTATAAACAATGTAATGTAATGTAATGGACACAAAACTAACGTTATTATTGTTTACGTTAAGTAATTAAACCACGATATAGAAGACGCGGGAAACATTTGACCGAGTGGAAACATGTCAACAAGATATATTTTTGTGAGAGTGAATGTATGATGTAAACAACTCGAAGTTCTTCTGTTAATTACAACACAACAATATTGTATGGGATTTGTTTTTAAGGATTTCCTCTGTAATCTGTCACGTTCGGTAAAATTAATCTTTCATATCATGCAATTCTTATATGTGTTACATTTTAATTACTATTGATGATCAACAATAATAAACAAAAAATTAAAATTTCTATATTTGTTTTTTATTTATTTAAGATAGTACTTTCTACAGGATACAATAACATCTAATTATAAAATATCAAATCATCAGTGACGAAAACAAATGCAAGTAGAAATAATACTACTACATGTTGATAAACATAATCAGGTACTCTTGTTGTTGATACAAATGTATTACAAATTGCAATTTCAATGAAATGATCATATTGGTATTTTATAATTTGCAATTTGAGCATAATTCATTGTTACAGATCGGGTGGACTCACCGTAAGGCATGCCGGTCATAATTAATTTAGGAATTTACATTTCTTCGATCGTTATTAAATTTATGGACGTTCAACATGAAATATCGCAACTGGTATAACACTAAACCTATATAATTTAAGTTAAAACACTGAACACAAATCGCGTCTACGTGAACGAGTGTGACGAAGAGACGTCGCATGCGACACGTGTTACCCCGGCGAGCCAGCCGGCGCTACTGCCCGAGCCCGACTCCCGCCCGTCACGTGCCCCCCGCCCTAACAAAACCTTTCTTTGTTTCACCCCTCGTACAAATTTTAATCTTATTCTTGCGCTCTCAAATTGACTCAACTTCGTACCGCGGACGTGATAATTGTGATTGTCATCGCAACTTGTAAGCCATCACTATATAATTGAAACTTTGCGAAGGGTTCTTTTACATTATCCTGTAAGCTATTTATTGTCACTTTTCATTCAAATTAGAATTCGATGTACCAACAGAGATACTGATCAGAAATGTTCAAGAGGGATTTTCTATTTTATTTATAAGGTAATAATTTATAATGACACAAAAAAAATCTTATTCGATAAAATATAAAATGCATAAATAAAGTTATGAAACATTACAATTCAAAATATAAAGAAAGGGTTCTTATCAAAAAGCTTTCACCATAAAAAGTCGTACATATATTTGATAAGGTTCGAGAAATGCTGATGTTCAGGAATATTTATTATTATTGTGTCCACGTGTGTGATTTCACGCGATACGACGTGCCATCGGAAGTTGGAACGGCAATAGGAAATGCAAGTTAGCGGCAACGGCACCTAGAAACTGTGTCACTGCTAGAGCATGCGTTGAAAATATAAGACGTGCAATTAAAGGGGGCAGTGTTAATAATCTACAAGAACATTTATATTGAATATTGATGTTTGAGAAACAACAAGATAATTTTACTTTACTACTTAAAGTAGCATTTATTTATTAAAACTTTTATTCTATACGGAATTGTGTTCGTGAATTTAATTTACAGTTATGAGATAAGAATAAACATGTTCGTATATTCCAGAATATTATATACCGTATTAATAAGGTGGGTTGGACTCGTGGGTGTAGAATGCTTATCCTAATATTCACATTTACATTCCGCTATATTTATAAAATACTTTCGTCAAGCAGCGGTTAAAGCAAATTCAAAGAAATTTAATATCCGCTGCTCTAATAAAGAACATACGGTAATGACACATTATATCCGCGCACCTAGAATATTTATAGAATCTTACTTTACCAGAGTAAGAAATGATAATGTTAATTAAAATATCTTTCATAAAATTAACTAAAAAAAAATACTGTCAACATTAATTCTAAAATATTTTATCTTTCCACGGTCGGAATTTTGTATTGAGTCCATAAGTTATTTAAATGTTGCTTAAGCTTGACATGTACAAGGGATTACATAAATAAATAGTTGTTAGTAAAATGTAAACATTCAAATTATATAGAGAAACTAATTTAATTAGGGATAACGGCTTCATCGACAATATTTTACATTGAGCACGCGTTGCATAAATGATTCATGATGGTGCTGAAATATTTTAGTAATTTTGATTAACTAATATAAACAATGAAAAGTTTATGAAAAGTTTGATAAATTGCGAGTTAGTTTTTCGTTGTAATCAAATTTTAGTAAACATCAAAGTCCTGTAAACAAACTACGAGTAGTAGATACAATTATAATAAAAAACTCATATTTGCTTTCATCTTATTAACTTTAGGAAACCAAAGTATGTGCAATTATACATATTTATCAATTATAACTTACCAATGACAAAAAAAAACAAAGCCACATAATTTAAAAGCAAACAAGCAACGAGTCGCTAAATGACTAGTTATGTGTTATACATCGCTCGCAATGCTGCCAACACGCTACAAATCTCAAGCCCTCTGGTACCGAGGCGTCAATGAATAATGCATCGCCGGAATGTACGAGCACCAAGCTAACAGAAAGCTGCAAGTGCTATAAACATATTCGGTATTCCCTTTTGAGTATTTATCGCTGGCAATTCGCGCGTTCGTACGCTTCAATACTGTCAGGATCTAAGAAACGATTGCTTCATTAAAATGTATTGAATGCTTAGTGATTAAATGATTCTCAGAGTTATAATAAAATCAGCAGTAATGTAATCAAATAAATTGCTCTAGAATTTTGTGTTGATAAAAGCGAATAAATGCTTTTTCTTTTTAACGCTTTTCTTAAGTAATAAAATTTTCTTGAAGTTTTAATTGTAACTAGGGTTGGCCTATACTGTTTAGCTTTCAAATAAGATAGAGACCAAATTTTAACTAGTTATAGTGTAACAATCACTATTCCGATTATATATCCTATAGGATTAGTAACAATTAAGTCTTTACAACTAATAAATAAGAAGTAACTTATTCCGGAGATTGAAAACATTTATCACAAAATATGAGAGTGAAGAAAAATGTACCAAATGATAAAATACACACAACCCATTCATTTTCTCCATGTAATTTTTTGAAAAAAAAATGCATTTAATGTGAAAATAAGAAATATTTATAGCATTTACTGATATACAACACCTAATAAAACTTATTAAACTTAGACAACAACTAGCTTCGTAAAAGTACGGCACTAACGCGTACAGTAAATATTAAAGTGATAAATTTTCACTGGCAAAACTTTGCAAAGGAAGCCCAAATAACAACCGCTTTAATATTGAAGTATATTATTTACAAACAAAACAAATGTGAGTACCTATAAAAGAGGTCCCTAATTTAGTAGCTAATAGAAAGAACACAAGTTTTCACCTTTCACGCTGCTCAACGTAGCAAAGCAAATATGTGCTCCCCAATTCGAGGGAACATCGCCAACTAGAAAAGTTCAAGGGTATGTTAGTAATAGACCGGGTTCCGTATAAATGAACTGATGTTTATCTATACGCTTCTTATATTATTATTTGAAAGACGAATTAGAGTTGCATATTGCAACATTATTTCATAAATATGCAGAAAAACTATTTCATCTGTAAAGTGAAACCAAGCTATGAAGTATGAACGATGTAATCATTTTAAAAAGCGCAAAGTATGCACGTTTACACAATATAACCGTTATATGACATGTGTGTTACAATCATTATAGAACCCTAATTCGGTGAGGGGACTTTTTTAGGACGTGTCTCACTTCCCTCGTACTATCGAGTGTTATCATCGGTGCTTCAAAGCGTCTGGTTGCCTAGCAACCTACGCGACCTTCTATTCCCAGTGTCACTGTAGGTTTAATTAAGCCAGGTTAGCACCTACGACTTAATATGATCACATAGTCGACTAAATTCAAGTGTCGCTCTCGACAAATATATAGCCGATGGAATATTGGACGTGACATTTACTCTAAATAGCTTTTAATTTGTAAAATTTGTTAGGATAAATTACAAGCAATATTTAAGAATGATACATATACAAAATAAATCCATAATTGAAACTTAATTTTATTTAATCAGCGAATCATGATCACATTTAATCGTAACTAAATTCGAAGTTTTCTGTCGTTCATTGCAATACCTCAAGATTTTATTGCATTCGAACTTTAAAGTCCATCGTATGTTCCATTCAGAAGAATTTAGAAAATTTATCTATCTGATGGACTCAAGCGGACAGTTCTTTTGCTTTAGCGACAGGAGATGTCCCTGCAGGCAATCAAACTTTTCTGCATTTCGCTTGTGCCTTCTGACTTTTTTAAAAGCATGGCAAAAACTAATTTAAATTGAACTTTTCATTGTCGCTGAAACAAGACAAGAGCGATATATTTATTTCTTATACTGGTGGAACATATATATAAATTGTCCTATGATTGTAATATGTTGATATGTTTTCAAACTTTAGTCAAGAATTATTATAAGAAGATACATATGCCGTCTTAAAACAAGATAATGTTTAATAAATACAAAATGTTGCACACATGTACGTATGTGAGATCATTGTACATCATATACAATAAAACAACAAGCATCTGGCAGCAGCTCAAAACGACGTGCGATTGATGACGCCGCATTGATTACACGAATGGAATAGTCGTTGTTGCGTTGCAAAACGTTGAGCTTAGTTGACATGGGATAAGAACTAGAAAAAATAACTAAAATTACTGGCGTTAAATATTCTATATTATTTATTCAAACTACAAAGAATAAATTACTGTTAAAAAATACAGTTTAATACAGTATAAAATATTTGAGACGAATTTCGTAAATAAACATTAATTAAAACTTCCATAAGTGTAGACAGACTATAATGCTCCCATTCACATGAGGAAATTGATTGATGACAAAGCATCGGTGGCAGTCAGTCAGCGCTGTTATAGGCAGAACAATACAAATACAATACAAAACAAAAAAACATAGATTAGATGCATATTGCATGATTGTACTTGTCATGACACAGTGATAAAAGTGATAAAATATGGTTAGCTTGAAACGAAATGAGCACAGTCTTTTATACCTTGTTAAAATAATTACGAATTTGAACCTGCAAAAGCTTCACCTCGTAAAGTCCCATTACAATGTTAGTCCAGCCGTGAAATGTGGAGTGTTACTAACGCGTATTTTTATTGTAATTGAATTAACAATCTCAGAGGAAAATAATATGAAGAAAAAAATATATTTTTATGCATCGGAATAATTTGTATTTCTTGAGATATCCAGTACATCTGTTAGAAAAATTATGAGCACAAGTTATTTTGTCACCGCTTGTGGTATGATCACATACTTGTGAGGCTAATTCGTTATCATGATCTTCAATATGAGATGAACCGCAGGATTTCAATTTAAGGACAAACATAACATCGCTGGCCGACCTAATTCACTACATACCATTCAAGATTGAGGTAACCGCAGCCAAAACTTAATTAAGGGCCTGGGGTTCATTTCCGGACCTTTGTGATAGAAGTCGGATGGCTCTGAAATTATTCAAATTCAAAGAAACGCGAAATCAAGAGGGAATCGACGGTATGCCTCGTAATGAATCATTTGCATTCGAGATTTAGATTCTACAAATGTTTTTTCACATAATATCTCTCTCTTTATGATCCTGATGATTAAAAGTAATTTATTCATTTAATATAACATAAAATCTTCCTTTAATTAATACAAACTATTATCTGTAGTATTGACTACCTATTACTAATATAACAAACCATATAAAATATGCATATATTTTCTTTGGATCACATAAAAACATAATATAATACTAACATTTATAAAGCTACACATAAACGTTCCATCTAGTAAGCGTTTAACCTTTCTACGTTAAATATTACATTATTTTTGCCGTCATTATTGGGAGATGACTTTTTGCGTCACGGTCGGGTTGAGCTAAAACATTGCATCACATAACTTGAATAATTAACGGTCCGGGCGACCGCAGTAATTTGAACAAATTATAACAGAGCAAGAGAAATTACTCGTCAACCATCAAGCGACCGAAAAAAATTAACAAAAATGTTGCATCACACATTTTTATTAACTGACCAGTAACTTTTTTGTTAAAAAACTGTTTATAACTATGTAGAATTTGGTATGAATAATGATTTATAAATACATGTAGAAAATATATATGTTTTTATCAAGATTTTAGTCCCAACAATTAAAGTTATTTTCAATTAAGCGCGTTGTTATAAGGCTAAACACTTCAATATGAATATTGGCTAAACTTATCAAACTGAGAATCATTTAAAACTTTTGCCTATATGGGAAATTGTATATGTCGGTCAATTATACCGTATTTCTTTGTTCAGATCCAACCGTTAATGTTAGATTTCACAACAAAATTCAATAAAGAACTTGTATATTTCTCATTCCAACAGTCCTTTATCTTACACTTGCGTGTATATTGCTATTTGTTGCGTGTCTACTTAATCTAATCTTTCTTCCATTAGAAAGGGTCAACAACTTTTAATGAAATAAAGGTTTATGTGTTAATTAAATTAAATTAATTAAAAAAACGCATAATTTATTTGTCTTCTTTGACTCAAAAGTATTATTAAAAATATACATCCATAAGCTTGTCAAGAGTAATATCCAAATTTATTTATTGTTCGAGGTATTTTTGATTGGATTTTAAAGAAATTAACTTTGATTGGAAAGCAGTTATCAATTTAAGAATGATTGCTTTAGTTATGAAAGTAAAATGATATTTGATTAAAAAATGTATTCATTTGTTTAGAAATCAATAAAGAAACCAGTTCAGTAATAAAACTGTTACTCAAAAATTCTAATTAGATTAAAAATTAAGACCGGAGGATCGCATTCTATGTAGTAACTTGGTCATTGAGTGTTGATAAACCTATCCCAGTTTTTACAAATATGTGAAACAGACAAATGATAGTCAATTATAATATCTGATATACAAAGTAATTATATGTAATTTGATTATTTTTTTTGCTTTTAACTTAAAAGTATACTTCTTTTTTATTAGGCATACTGTTCTTTTGACATTTGGCTTTTTTTCTAGCTGAGTTTTAATAATATAAGAAAAAATGAAAAATATTTATCCAATTGTAAAATAAAGTTACATAACAAAGTGTCAAAACTATACGTTTACTCGATCTCCATTAAAACAAGTTATCCAGAGGCCTTCGAATACACCCAAGTGTATGCGTGATCCGTTCAGCTGGAATGATAACAAAGGCATTCACGCGTAATAGAGATAAGTGTTACAAAGAAAAGTTAAAAAAATATTTATTCCTCGAAAATTATTTTTATATTGTAAATTTTGTTACTCTTATAAGTTCTACTAAGTATAAATTCACGCGAGCCTCCATAGAAACAATCAACTTATTCTAATAATTATTTCATATTTTTAATTTAGAATAATAACTGTTTCAATTGTGTTTCTCAAATTAGATCAATTAAAAACCCTACAAAAACAAAAATTACAACAATCACGATATTTCACAAGAATCTTTCATAATTTCAAACAATTTTATACATATATTTGTTTAGAAGCTTTTGTACGCTGTTATTGTACTTACTTAAAAAATATTTTTTACAAACCAGGTAAAGATTAATTTAAAAATACCTTAGTTTTCAAACGTACAACAACGAATTTATATAATATTCAAAGCAACGTCCTTTTAAACAAAGACAGGTTCAAATGGAGTTATAAAAAGTGCTCAAGCCACAAAGCCCTTCCCACCTGTTGCGAGTCTAATCAATCAGTAGTAATCTTTTCCTAGGTCTCGCCAATACCCTCAGTAAATATTTGCATTAGGCCCGGTAGATCCGAACGACGCCTGTGATCAATCAACTTGAACAAACTGACAATTTAATTTATATTTTGTTTGGAAATTCATAATTATTTTTTTTACCGTGGACTGGCAATAAATAAAAGTTATTTGTAAAGTTCAAAGCGCTCAGAGCTAAGCCTTCGTGTTATTAATAAAATTCGATTCCATAAATGGTAATTATAACAATAACATTTGTAAATGTTGGATTCGTTTGTAAATTTTTGGTTGTGTTTGCAATCAATCGTACTAATTAATTATTATTATTTGTTTGGTTATATTAACTGTTTATTATAATAATTTTAATAAGGTACAAAATAATTGATTATTATAATATTAATATATTAATATTATGACAGATTTAAATCTTTCATACCGCCGCATAGAAGAATTTATAATTAAAAGAAAAGTAATGACACATGAAAATGTAACTAATTCGAAACCGCGGATCCCAGATAGCAAGGATACATACACATGTTGTATACGAGTAGAACATCAAATCTCTGAATATCCATCGCTTGTAACCGCATTACTGGTAAATATTTATAGCGGTTCCGCCTAAAACTTACGCGATATACTAAATCTAAAAGGGTATGTATTCAAATGATTATCACGCTTATCGTGTAGACGTAAAGAAGGTTGTTGCATGAATAGAAATAGGGTCCAGGTCGTTGAATTTAATATAATACAAGTAAACATACGTGGGCCTTCGTAACTAGCCCTTTTTGAGAATTCCCAAAGGGTTAAGAGAATTTGTGTACGCATGTGTTCGTAAATCTTAAGAAAATCCTATCATGTGACCATCTGAAAATATTTATTCCTGTGAACAAAGAAAAAGAATTTCATTTTTTTTATATTCTTGTTATTTTTGACTTAGATTTCTTTTACAAAGTGGTTGTATTTTCTTACATCGTATGCATTTTTACGTAATACAAAAAGTTAGTTATGAAAATAAAAATTTGTTCTATATATTCAACAAAATTTATGACCACAAGTGAGATAGAACTTTTTAAAATATTTTTTATCTATATAATTAATTAATGATAGGACTCACCCTAGTTATCTAAACAATTCTTTGAGAAAATTAAAGTATACGGTTCGTTATCTCAAAAATAAATGACATCAAAGAGTTAAACCACCCCACCATTACATATGAATAATCTTCGCGTCACAAAAGAAAATAATTATCTCATATGTCCTTTCACCTTTGAGGCGCGTGTAAACAGAGGCTTTTAAGGTTACAGGGTGTTTTAGAAAACAAATCACGAGTAATATAAATATGCTTACAAAACCCTGTGAAGTGAAACTACATAAACAAAAATAATTTATTAAGTCAAGTAAGAAGACTTTAAGCAAACAAAATTTTGTGTCTCATTTTGGAATAAATTTGTATATATTTAACTGACTCATTTCAGAAAATCAAAACATAAAGTGAAAAGTTTTGCTGAAAAATACAGAAGTATTCGTTTAAGACCGCCTTTCGAGTTAAGACAAGTAAATGAAAATTAAATAACTTTCCATTACGTAGTCTAGATTCTGCATTGCGAATTCACCGGTACTTCTGCGGCTGACTCAATTTGATCACTATAACTGCGTTCAAACTGTCGCTGAGAAACCGCGACCCACTCGCCATCCAAGTCACGGAATATGGTTGGGTGTTAGTACAGACGACAAAAATACCTTTGCCACTATGAAGAAAGATAATTTCTTTAAATGTAATAATTACGAGTATATATATGTATAGAAACCTATACGTACACTTTTTTTTAATGAAAATCATTAATATTATTGTAAAAGCATAGCACAAGTAATATTGAAAATATAGACATTTAATACAAGTTTAAAAAAATGTACTAGAAGGAATGAATATAGCAAAGACGCTGAAAAAAAAACTGTTTTTTCTCCAATACATGGAATTTATTATTATTACTTAATAATGATAACAAATACTGAGGTTGATTTCAGTAAATAAAAATGTGATTATTAATAATTGTATAATTTACTTAATTCTTCATAAATTAATAATGCACCAAAATCTCATAACGAATTGTTTTAATCACAGCATTTAATATTTATATTTAATATTCAAATTAATATTGGTATGTTAATGTTATATGTACTAACATTGAAATAAACAAGAAGTAATATTCGTTTATGATTCCCTGTTTGTCAATAAATGTTCATATGTGAATGTGATATGTAATGTTTCCTTATTTATTCTATATGCCCGCTGTCATTGCAGCCACAAGTTATTCTCTAACTGTGGACAGAGTTTACTAAGAGGTGTTTGTATTGAAATTGATTTATGGAAATTTCGCGGTGAAGACGCATCGTCTGCCGAGAGTTGGCATCGGATTGTTAAAATGAAAAGATTGCATTTTTATCCAACTCTGTAAAGTTTAACACCAAAAGGAATGTTTTTGAAAGTATATTATAAAGATTTAAATTTTATTTCAAATATTTTTACATACGATTCAGTGACTTTTATTTATTTAGAGTCAATAAGTTTTTAAGCGCATTAATAGAGATTAGCATGAGTTGCCAAGGAGAGCATTGTTCCGTGGAATTATTTCTTCATGTAAAAAAAACTTCTCTACTTTATTCTTGCCTAAGATATAGAAATTTACATATCAGTGTTTATATTAAATAGATGACCTAGTAAAGTTTACACGATACTATTGAATTGAAAATCAAATTGCAGACTTTTGTATCTGTGTACTCGCGTGTTACTTAAATCAAACAATTTTTTTTTGTAACACAAATAACAAATGGGAAATATTAAAAAAATACCATTAACAGAAATATGAAATAAAGAAAATGGCTTTAAAACAATGTTAAAGATAGTAGGAATTAAACATACAGGGTGACTGGTGAATTACTATCAATATTTAAGGAGAATACTCGGTACATGATTCTCATTCGAATTATGTAAAAAAATAGGCACTTAATTTTTGACCAAATTTCCGTATAAATAAATAAAGTGTGCACACGTTCCAAGTGTTCCAAGTGTGGACGCGTGCGGCGGCGTGCTGATACAACACCACGCGCCGCACGCGTTAGTGTGTGTGTGTGTGTATACCTAATCTGTAGAGTGTTCACACGATGCGTAATTAATGACATAACTTTTGGTTAACTTTACTTAGAAGTTTATTAATATTTATGTTATACTAATTTTTATTTTGTCATATATGATCGTCAAATATCACGTCCTCAAGTATCGATAGTAATTCACCAGTCATCCTGTATACAATTTAAATCGAGAATTAATATATAAAAAAATTAACTCAATTTTATTTCTTACTAAATATATTTAGTTTTCAGGGAAAAAATCGTATATTTTCAGTACTTTTTTTTCTGTGGTTACTATTTGCCTTCAATGATATTGCAACATTTTTTTTGAATGTGTACATATTTAGTTTGCAACGCTTTTTAAAGCTTCTCGTTAAATCATCAAAATCAAAATATTCATTTAAGTAAATGCGTGTTAGTTTTCAATGAGAATAACAAGAAAAAAAAAACAAAGTTTATAAAGGGTGAAAAATTTATACAATCTTTATATCTTGTATCTATTCCTCTTTTTGTTTTAATTTAATAATTAAAAACAAAACAAAAAAGTAGCTTTAAAAAGTTTCAATACTTAGTAATTTAATAGTTAGGAAATTATTTTTAATACATAAAAGAAAAATTATTATCCAATTAAAAAGAAAAACCTCTCATTTTTATTCAACGGCCACACTGACAAGTGTGAAAAACTTAATCAAGCAATTTGGTTCAAGTAAAACAAATTTTGAAAAATTACTAATTGTCTAACACTACTGGTCTGATATTGACTAAACATATGTAGTTACGAACAAGGAAAATAGCTTTCAAAGAAAAAAAAAACGAATCGAAATAGATCGATATGTTTAACAACTACGATGCAACAGAAAAATTCACATACAGACATAGAGATTAACAATAAAATTATAGCACCAATCTTTTTGAGTCAGAGCTTAAAAATAATAAAAAAAATAATTAATATTATCCCAAATATGAATGTGATAATAAAATATAATTATGTAACTGAAATAATATTTCAATATGAACTCATAAAGTCTAAACTGGATGTACTGTTTTCCTAGAAAGTGATGTTTCCTTCTACGATACTCTACACTCTGCTACGTTAAGCTGCTATCAATCATCGTAGCTGCTACGAGTGTCTACGAGCTACGAGATTTGTCAGTTATATTTATTTGACATACATATATGTCAATGTAAATGATATATATCGTTTAAATAATAAGAAACGAAATTGATGTAATTTCTGATGAAAGATCAAAAACATGATATATCCGAAACATGATATTCGTTATTAAGGAGAAGTCAATGTGATACCCGTGTTATGAGTTTAATAGAATGACATCTTGAATAAATAAGTTGAATGTGGCATTAGATCTTTTTTTCATTTATTGAGTGTAATGTAATTAAAGATTTACAATTTCTTAAAATTTTGGTACTATACATAAAGACTACTTTAAAAGATTCGTTATGACAATAACGTAAACATCAAAATATTTAATCCTGTATATAAATTTAAATGAAACTAATATTTTTCGGATATACTACGCGTGTTTTATTTTTGATATAAACTACGTACTCCCGACGTTTCGGCTACTTTTCAGCAACCGTGATCACGAGCAGACGAGACCAGGTCTCGTAGTATATCCAAAAATATTAGTTTTATTTAAATGAATAAAGCTCGTGAAAGTCTTAGATCTCATCATGTACCTATATAAAATTTTATAGTTTGAGAATACTATTATTAATATTCATGTACTCTTTTATACATATAAACATGCACTTTTCTCAATTGCTTTCATAGACGAACCATTAACCCGAATTCAAAGAAATATTGCATGAAAATAGTTTAGAACTAAGAAAAGGACATAGATTACTATTAAAATTCGTTAGTAACTACTAAAGAATCTAATGTAACAAGAAAATTTTATATCTTTCAAATAACACTTCCAATATATTTTTGCTTTTCATGTATCTAGAACAATGAAAATTCAAATAAAATACATATATTTGTAAACAAAAACCAGAAATAAATGAGAGTTTTTAAAAAATGAATCGTTCTTAGTATAATATATATTTTTATTCAACATCTGCATAATCTTTCGGCGACATAATTACAGTGAGTAACAACGTCGACCGCGGTCGCATCCCGAATTAATACAAGGTGACTCGCATCTGCGGCCCTGTCATATTTCAAAATAGGGGACCAGACGCGATTGAAATACCGTGCAGAGTTTCCATTGCTGATAAATTAAGAGCAGTTATTTATTTATTTAATGTGAAACACGCAACTTATATCATAATACATAATCTCGTATATGTATGTATACTTTGACAAAACGATTTCCATTGTTATTTTAACATGGTTTATTAATTACAAACTACTTATTTAGACAGACAAATTACAGGGCAAGAATGAGATCACAAATAAATTTAACAATCATTTTGTGTGACTCTTAATTCATCTTGTAGCTAGAGAATATGAAACCATAGGAGGTAATAAAAGTTATAACTTATTTTAGTCTTGCCTTTAAGACATGAAAATTGTAAGTGAATCAAAAATACGAATCAGATAACAAATTTGTACAAATCCTTTGATGTGCGTATGATGAAGCAGGAAGCGAGACGCTTCCTACGGATTCAAATGAAATCTATAGTTGAAAGAGACCTGGGGTGCATCAGCTTGTCCGATGGATATAAAGGGGAGGCAGGAGTTAAAGCTTGCAATTCCCATCCACATATAAAATTTTATAACCAATTACTATATGTTTAAATACCAACATTTATTATGAAGATTTTTAAATCACTGCTGTATATATCTTTCAAAATAATTTAAAATCATTGACGTGAAGGCAAAAACTGTTTCTAAATGTGGTTGTGGCTGTTTGAGAATTTTTATATAAATGTTAATCACATTACTGTCATTATTACAGAGAAATCCTGAAAATAAGGAAAGTAAAGCTCTTTTTCGGCATAAAATCTTATTTTATATTATTAGATGTGAAATTTACGCCATTAGAGCAGTGATAATCTAGAAAAAAAATATAAATATGTCATCATTTAAAGTAAGCTTTCCATTTAATAATATTAGATTAGTAAAATCTTTGTACTTATGATTTTCTAATCTTAATATATTTACAAGTTTTTTTTTTACATAAGAACCAGCGATGTATATGCTACACCGCGAAGTACTAGTAATGAGTCTATTAGAGGCGCAGGTGTAGGTAGGAAACACTGTTTAGCGACCATCCATTTGTGGTTTTGAAAATTATGTTTGCGATACAAAAATTACAAGACTTATAAATCTGACGAATTGACGTTAGTAAAGAGAAAAGGTGCGGTGGAAATTTTACATACAATATATCAAAGCAATCTGTTATGGTAGTAAGGTTGATGTAATAATCAACAATAATGTCAAGTAGATGAGGAATTTCGTTTTATGTTCACATGATTTTGTAGCTATATATAATAATATATACATATAATAATTGTTGAAAATGACTAGACCTAATAATTTTTCCTGTAATTAGGATAGTAAGAAACTAACTAGTATAATAATAAGTCAAAAATTGTAAAAAATTAAATTCATAATGACAAAATCTGGTTGTTCTCAAAAATTTTAATTAACCTTTCCTTAGAGTATAATTATCAAGCTTTCATAAAATATATGTCACACAATACGTACATTAAATTTAAATAAAAACAACTGCTGTCCTTTATTTACCTTATTGTTACCGTTTGCATTTTCCATATCCAAAATTGCATATTTCAAAGAGACGGTAAATATTGTATACGGAAATTTTGAAAACGAATTTAATCAACGGTCGATCAACGTTTTGTCAATATTTGTCTGTCGCTTCAGTTTCATATAAAATCGTAAACCTTCTATCAACGATATTTTTAATTTTATTTATAAGCCCATTACCTATTATCTGGGATCATTTGCAATAAGAAAATTGTATAAAAATATGTATATCATAGCCAGAGTAACTAAAAATATGAAAGATTTTATAACGTTATTTATTTTGCGTTATGTTACAAGTGATGACAATAACTTTTCAAAGGTTTCAAAGATCATGTATACTCCATTACCTTTTTCAAAGGTCTTTGAAAGTAACAACGTCAACAAGATATGAAGATTTAATTTTTATTTGCCTTAGGAAATAAGAGGGATTCTCAGATTTGATATGCTCTTATCACATAAAAGGTTTTAAGCAAAATATGCTTTTCTAAACAATGTTGGTTGGATAACATGAAACTATGTGTGTATCAAACATGTAATGGGGAGAGGTTCTGTTGAGAAATAAAAGTGAAATATCTAGCCCTTGCTGGACTAAAATCAGTTGAAAGCGAGAGCAGAATAGTGAGTGGAATGCCCCATCTGATTTGTCGCACGTCTCCGCATCAGAATCGTTGCGGTCAATGCATATTTGAAATTTCAAAGCTACCAAATTGTTACGTTATCTAAAACAGAAAATCAGTAACATCATGACAATAGAACATTAAAAAAAACACAATACATATTGATATGAATCCTTAAATATTGATATGAAACTTTCTTTAGTATCGATAATTTGTAGTTTAAACCATTTTAAATGGTACAAAAATGCGAAATTAAAAGCAAATAATATCACCCCACTTCTAATGATATAATTTTTTAACACATTAAAGGTAGATTAAATTTTTTATTACGAGAAAAAATTAGTTTGTCAATAACAAGAATAGAAGTCTCTCTAGATTCGAGTCAAATCGAGTGATTCTTCATTCGCTTGTCATGACTCGTTGAATAATGTAGAATGTACTATTACATCTTTGTCACGATTTCATGAAAGGTATATCTTTCTAGTCATGAAGAAATATTTTACAGCTCTTTTTTTTAGATTGCATTCACTTCATTGAAGGTTTTAAATAAAATTCATATTTTTAACGAAGTTGTATTCAAACCACTTTTATTTTATTTAATATTTCTTTGAAAAATTAACAATAACAAACAATGGTTGCATTTTCTATAATAGATGTTTATATTTTATCGGAGTTCTAAGCAAACTATTAGCTAAATTAATCTTCTTACAAGTATTATCCATAGTAAAGTCAAACACACTCGAAGACCAATACACTATGAGTTACAAGACCACAAGCCAACTAAGTTTATTAATAATATCTTCCAAGTATCGCCTGAACTACTTTCAATAACAACAAATATTTCAATACAAAATAATATAACAAAAAATCAAATATTATTGAGACATCGCAACGTAGAATGACAAATCATAAATAATGAAAAAATAAATAAACTATTCAACTGAATACTTCAACCCTGCTTTTTATTCCCAATTTGTTTAATTCCGTTTAAAGTTGAAGGTGCAATTATTAAAGTCAAAAAAGAGAAAAAATACAAAAGTAAGCAAAAATTTATACAAAGTTGTCATGGGTCGTAGTGAATGAATAAAAACATGCCGTATTCAGATTAAAAATCCCACTCTCCAATTCGCTGGGCAACTTTCAAAGTTTTTCTGATTAAAATCCGAGCAGAGTAAATAAAAAAACCATAATACGGTGACCTACCTCAATTTGAATGATCTTTTATTTATAACATTGTAGCTATTTGATGGACATGTATGTATGTCAATAATTGTATTTTATTTTATCTACTAATTTTATTATTTGTATAAAGGTTGAAATCTTTGAAATTTCAAAACATTACTAAAGTCGTTTATCTAAAGCACGTAAAATTGTTTATATGAATTGTAAACAAGAACCCTTTACAGGAGATTGGAATATTTTAACAGATACGAGTATATAACTCACCCCAGAATAGAATTAATTAAAATATACAGATAAACTTAGTCTCTTTACTTTTTGCAACTCATGTTTAATAGAGAAAAAAGGACCAGGACAATAACATACTTTTAAACAGGTCAAGCCGTTTGAGTGGATGACAAACAAAGACTATTTGAAATTAGAGTTATTTAAAACGTCGAGTTCTATACTTGAACAGCACATTGAAATGACAAAGACAGGTGTGGATAAAACATCGCAAAAGGGGAAAATGTGAGTATAAGATGTTTTTCTTGAACCTACGAAGACTTGAACCGAGACAAACGTTGCTAGGTAATGGAATAAAAACATAAAAGATATTAGGATTTAGAGGACGTTGCATAACGGTAAACTTGAATAGAACAACACAATGTCGCTTATAGGAAATAGTTTTCAAGTATTTTATCATCTATTTGATAAAAACGATAATATGTTTGATAGAAAGAAAACAGATTTCGTTTTCACATTAACGATATATGTTGTTATTTTATAGCATAAAGCTATAACATAACAACATCAGAAAATTTTTATGAGTTTTTTTTTATTTCATTAACATAAAATAAAAGAAAAACTAAAACAAACGTCACTGCGGGTAGAACCGTCCTTTTTTGTCACTGAGACAATTCAGTTCTACGCTCATTGAAAGTCGATGGATACAGAAAATAGTATAATAAATTATGACATCGTTTTGTATAATTTAAAATGAATTATAACTAAAGTACACACAATTATTTTATGGATGGTGTGCTAAGAAATATACTAACTTCAAATTTTATAATAGATTCTGATTCTATAAATCTATGATAAAAATTAGCTTAATTATCTAAAATGTATGTGACAACAACATGCCTATTATTTTAAAGGAGATCCAATGACGACATTCCGAATGTTAATTAAACAAATTAGTTGGGAATTCGGTGTTGAATCTCGCGACAAATCCCGAGTTTTGAAGAGTTCGGGACGCGTACGTGAGCAATTTACTAATGTACCGACGACTCACTGGGATGTAACACTAGCGACACCGTAATAAGAGAGGCGTAGAATATTCTAATCAAAGAATATGATCCATGTATTGGACATACGCTTGAAACACTACATCCTCCACTTACTAAAATACACTGAAATCCTTTACAAAGCAAAATATTCTATCATAATTTTGATAGCAACATATGCATGTAGATCGTGATATTTATATGTATATATCAAAAACTAGAAATAAAAATATACATATATATTAATTTAATTAAGCGAACACAAAGGAAATTATTACTGTGAACTCAGCCTGTGATGCATTCTCGCATGATATTTCTCTTTCATTACGGATATTAAAAACCGAGTCGCACATCTAGCTTTATAATAAACACTATTAATAAAAGTTTTTTAACAAACAAAACATACTTTTCTGTTATTATAGAGAACCTGTTATTTAAACTAAGAGTAATATTTAATATATAATCGGTATGTTACATAATAAAACAGTATTCCTTCATTTTAAGTCTCGAATGCCTCTCGTAATGACAGCGAAACGTCAAACTAAACATATATTAATAGAGAAATATAATTGAAAATTGGCCGAAGTGTGGGTTCGATTTAATAATAGATAAGGGTAAATAGCAGCCCCTTGATATAACAGAGCAGCGTTATGGCTCTCCGATAGATGAGACATGTAGATGGTGAACCTGCATAATGAGATATATTTTATAAAATATATAGGTACATACTTCAACAATATCAGTATTTTCTTAAATTATATAATAGTATAGTCCACGACGCGATGGTTAAAACGACATCATATAGGACTAAAGCAATGAAAAACCATTTTATTGTGATCCCTTCGTTTTACTCGCTGTTTTTTAATTGTTTTTAACCAATAAAAATTTATAGTCGTAATATTAACAATATGGCATTTGTTTTTTAGGTAATATTTGTCACTATGAAATATTAACTTTGAAAAAATTACCTTGCTTATATGACTATATTTGAAAGAACTGAATCTCGTGATAACTAAATACATACATGTCGATATATGTAAATATAAACGACGATGCATGGTTATGTAAATGTTATGTATAATCTTTTTAACTTACAAGAAAAGTCAACATTTGAAACTGCTACTGAAACATAATATGCAAAAGTAACATTTTAAATTCTAATTCAAAAATTACAGATGAATTTCAGAACATTTTGAAGCATCGGCTTTTGGAAAATATGAAGTATAATCACAAAACATAATTATACAAGAAAGCAGTACATTAACATACAACAACCGAAACAAGCCTTTAGACGTTGTTTAAAATGAAACGTCAGACGTCGAGATTATAGTTAGGGTGTTCACAACGTTATGAGTTATTTAAACAAAGTTATCGCAGCATAAACAAGTATAGTCTAGATTCAAATTGCAATTCTACTACTTACCGACTTGAATTTGCAAATCCTTCACACTAGCAAAGATTTGAGGAATATTTATATCGCTGTCTCAGTTATAGTTAGAAGAAAGCTTCTTAGCATTAGTTGATATGAAAATAAGAGGAAGGGAGTAATAAACTTGACAACTTCATACTCTTTTTTGATGACGCAGGGGAACTCTTTTTACGAATCGTCCAACCGGCCTTGGTGGGGCCGGAAGGGATGTGTGAGACTCGGCCTGGGCAGGCCCCTACTCACTAAAAGCACTGCGAAAGTACTTTAGTCAAAAAAAAAATTTTTATATTAAACATACATACTTCCACGAAAAAATTTAAAGGTAATTATTAATTTTATTTGTAATATCATTTAAATTCACATAATTTAACAATTTTATTCGTTAAACAAAATAAAATAGTGTTTCTGTGGAGTGATTTTCATGAAAATAATAAGTATGACAAGTTTTCTCAAAAATAAAGTTGTTAAAGCCCTCTTCTGTACTTAGATACGACATGTTTGAGATGCTCATACTACAAAACTTGCATCTAACGAGGAGAGATCGAATAAACTCACTGCATATTATACTTGCTGCAACATGATTTGATATATTGTATTTATTTTCCCTTTGTCATTTAATTTATGGAGAATATGATAAACAGAAGAACATATTAACCTAAACTTTTTATCTGTCTTGGATTATTAAAAAAAAAGTCAAATATCCTAAATTGGAGGTCAAAATTAATAATATGTTCACAAAAATTCCTTTATACATTTAATTTTTTTTTTATATTTTCTTATTTATATGTAGTATTGTTTTGTATGAAAAGAAAGTAGTTTATTTAAGAAAAAAGTGGAGTTTTGTTGTAGTTAGAAGTAATATCTGCAAAACTAGTCATTTTGAAACGCTGTGGTTTAGAGAATTTGTAACATATTGGTTGACATAAATTATATTTATATTTTGCACAAAAATATTTTACATCAGATTACTATTTTAAATATTTGTATATATTTTTTGATATATAGGTTTTATATAATCGTATATGTATAACATTTTTATAAGAAACTAGAAGACCTGGCGAACTTCGTATCGCTCTATAATCAAGAAATATCTGTTACGTTTTTTTAATTTATATTTTTGGAGTTTACCTTTAACCCATAAATATCCGTATTTTGAAGTGCGACAGAATGATTGACATATTAGTTAGTTGTCAAATCTTATGTCAAAAAACGTTTTTTTTGAAATAGAAAAAGGCTGTTTTTAGGGTTTTCCCGGAAATTAATTAATTTTTTCAGCTTTTAAACCTTCACGAACATTTCAAGACTAAGATAAGATAAATCCGTTTAGCCGTTCTCGAGTTTTAGTGAGACTAAAGAACAGCAATTCATTTTTATATATAAAGATTTTTTACAAATATCAAATTGTCTTCCATACGTCATTACATATCTGTCATTATAGGTCAATTACATAGCTGTCATTTGCGTTTTGTTATTCCAAGTCTGATTATATTTTGTTATACCACGTGTCATAGTGACCGATGTTTCATATCAATCTACACGGGAATGCTGTCGAACGGGATAAAAAGTATCCTATGTAATTTTCCTGGCTCTAAACTACGTTTTTGACAATTTTCAGCTAAATCGGTTCAGCCGTTCTTGATTTATAAGTGGAGTAACTAACACGACTTTTTTTTTATATATATAGATGTAAGAAAAATACTAATTTTGATTGTAAACATTATTTGCTAACATTTATTGTGATTATCACAATTACAGTTATGTTTTACGACCAGTAAGACCAATCTAGGAATATTAATTCAGCATATTTGATATTACGATAAGACTCTAGGGCTCATTTTCATAGGTAAGTTGTTGAAATCTCATTTATCATTAAAGTTCAGTAACATTTTCTTTCACACTGTGAAATTTATAAATCGTCTGTACAATTATGTTTCCTTTGATTTTAATATTTCTCATCCCATTTATATATGACAAGAAGTACCAAAATATGCCATTTTAAACACTTATTGCTTTTAAATTGATATCAAAACTGGGTGAAATCAAATATGACATTGTTATATCAAGGGTGAAAGTTTTATTTCAGGTACCTATTTATATGTATAAGTAAATATTTTTTCATTCATTTTATGAATTTACTTTAAGTTATAATATGAATTTGAGTTTAATTACATATGTGGAACTAGATAAAGCTTAGTGATCAGTAAAAAATATTTATCTTATTTATAAACAAGTTCATTGAATAGAAATAAGACGCAATATAAGATACAATCACATCACACAATATAAATATAAAACAATATTATAAAATATTAAAATGCACACCTATATATTTTGCAACTTGTATAGTAATACAGTTTTAAAACCGTGACATATTTTCTTATCATATTTTTGTTTTATTTATAAAATATGAATTTTCCATAGAAATTAATTAACGATTTTATTTTATAACAAAATCCGAATTAAATTCATTCATTCATTCATTCATTCGGATTTTGTTATAAAATAAAATCGTTAATTAATTTCTATGGAAAACTGAGTTCTAGGAAGTAAAACAAAATGTAAAATAATACATACATAAAATGTTAACTCTGGTCATATACTCAAACTATTTAATTTACAAACCTTAATATTCATAATTATTTTAAATAAAATAATTTAATAAATACATAAATATCATACGAATGATTAACTAAGGAAACCGTTAAGAATATATATTACACAATAATTGTTTAAAACAGCGTCGCTTATAAGATCTTGCTTCTAAAAAACAAACGTTTACTTATACACATACACATATAAATATATACATATGTATATTAAAAATTAAAGTACAGTTTGGTACGGAATACTATTTTTATATCATAAACTGCATTTCTTCGTAATTTTCCCTGTTATTAGCCATCGTATTCTATTAAGATAAGTAAGACTAAATAAGAAAACGTGTCTTCCAGAAAATAAAACCCTATGTAATGGATATCGAAAAAATATTAGAGGTAGACGGTACGACTTTATTGCTTTTCCTTGGAAATGCTTAGACACTAGCAGTAATCGAAAGAGGAGAGGTTAATTCTTGGTGGCTGATTGGTTATTGATCTTGCTTTGCTACCTGAAGGAGTGATTATTTGATGTTTGTTTGTGAGGAAGTACTTTATACTGTCGAGAAAAATCTGGAGTATAACTATAATTTATTTCATCTGTGCTTGACGTTTTAAGTGTTAGAGACAAAGCTGACAAACCAAACCTAAATTGATAAAAACATTTTTTATAGCTGGTCAGCAGTCAATGACCCTTATGCATAAATTTATTTCAACTTTTCGAAACACAAAATATATTCACCGTGTTTTAATTTAACTATATACGAGCGAAAACGGTTTTATTTAATTTTTGGCCACTCCTGAATTTTACGCAAAATTTTAGTATTTCTTAATAATTTTAAACCATTTACTTATATGGATTTAATAAAAAATACTGTTTGAAACTAAAAATAAATTTCCAATTTTTAATAAAATATCTGCGAATGAGAAAATGATGTTTAATTAAGTAGATTTAAATTTGTAAAATTAAATAATAAAAATATAATTATAAAATTTGTTATGCTCTTCTGAAAATTAAGGCTATCGATATAAAAATATCATGAAGGCAGTTTCACGTGAACGGTACATTGATCAATCGGGTAAGTTGGGTGCATTACATGCATGATTGACCTAAAGACAACCGCGCGTGCGTGAACGCATCAGGCTATTTGTGCTCTACCGATACGCTTAACGACTCATTTGCTAACCTCTTTGTATCATCTGCTCACTGTCACATTGTTATATTTTTTATACGATTGGCAATTTCAGTCGACCTTTTGCTGTGTTATTAACATTCTCTGTTTAATATACATATTAATCTAAATAATTGACAGAATTTCAATCATTTCTTTCCTCATAATAATTTTTGATACATTCTTATCATTTTCATCTTAATATTTTCTATTTAGTAATAAAGACTAATTTAAGTAAAATTAATACTTCCCTATTTCCAAACTAACTGCCGCCTAAGGTATGACTTTCAGATATATTAAACATTGAAATCAATTTTAAGTATTCTGAATTATTATACAGAATCAAACACGTGCAATCCTCAAAGACTGCAGGCCATAATACATTTGTTACTCTCTCAAATCATATCCCCGACAATATCATTTCGTGAGTCGACGTACCATGAAATACGTCTTGAGTGACTCGGCACAAGATGCCGCCACTAAAGACGTTAGGATTGTTACACAGTATAAGCTACGACCGGCTCAACTTTTTGTTTTTGTAAAGTAATTTTGAGGATATAATATATCCATAAGTAAATTTTAATCGCTAAGATTATTTTGAAGACATTTTAAATGATTCTAAAAATTACACTTTTAAATCGACTTTGTCACAAACTTTTGTATTTCATTGTGTTTTAGTTAAAAGAATAGCATACTTGGATGGTTATTTTAACGTTTTTAAGAACATTTTCATAGTATTTAAAATGGCGAAAGTGTAAAAAGCCTCCAAAATGGTTGAGATGGGGAACAATACATGTATTGCTTTCCTTCTTTAAAAGGATGCTATTATATTCGAAAGAACTCCTTACTCTCACATTTGAAATAACAATTCTTTACACTTAACAAATTAAAAATATTAATTTGCTTTAAAAATAACAAAAATTATCCCAAATAAAGTTATTTTATTTAAAGCGAAATGACATATACACTGACATTAAATTGAACATTGTTGTATGTCATATCATAGCTTTAATTATATAACATTCTTTCGTGAACTCGTCCTCATGCGAGCTAAACTTTGCCGTTGTAATATTTTATCCCCATTCCCCTGCCATCCAAATCATGGAACTTCTTTTACAGTGATTTGATGATATTGCACTTTGACGGATACAAACTAAGGGGAGAAAAAACAAGATGGATGACTTTGTCCAGACGACCTTTGTATATTGTTTCATTTTAGGAACGTTGTACATATTTTATTGATTTTAAGATTCATAATTAAATAAAAACAACTGTAGTAACGACTCAAATTGAAATGAGTTTTCATAGTAGAAGTATGTCTGTAAACAAATTTCTCCCAAGATCTTCAATTATTAAAAATAAATTGTAGAATAAGTTAATTACATAACAGATATTACGGGAACGGCTTATTAACTCGTAGAAAAACCTATTCATCACCAACATTAAGAACCGCACGACATTCTCAGCCCTCGACATTTTCAGATAAAACGGCTATCACAAGCCTCATCTTTTTGAGTGAATGGTATCCCTAAGAATCTAATGCATGCCAGTCAAACCTATGACATCACTCGCTCTATAAGATTGAGGCTTTCAAGTTGATTAAAGTGTATTATATTATGACATCAAGTTTGACGTTTCGTAATTATTACTGTAATAACAAATAGATTTTCAGGATAATTATTGACTTGAAATAAATAAGATATACATGTGTACTCTTTGCATTTTATATGATTTGCAACTTGAGTATTGTTATAAAATGGTTTTCAGAATATAATACATTGGTTTTAGTCACAGGATATTTAATTTTAAATAGAATAAAACATTAAAACCACTTTGTACTGATGTAAAAAATATAATATTAAACGAGGGGATAAATGTGATTATGTATGATAAGATCTTATTTATTTCATCTTATAATTTAACCACATTACACTAGCCGTTGTCACAAATGACAAACCTATATACCGACACATGAGTATATCAGGAGTTTCTGAAGTTTCTGTGACTGTCTCGTCATTGTCGCGTGAAAATCATCAACAGTTTTTACAAAATTATGCACTGATTGAAAACGTTTATTTAATTTTCAAGAATAATTAATATTATAGAGTAAAGAGTTGTATAACATATGACAGTCTTCAATCATGTCCTGAATGTCAATGCACACGATTCATAATTATCACGCCACCTACCATTTTATTTCAAAAATTCTATCGTATTTTATAGGAGTTATCAAATTCCTACCTGTCAGTTCCCGATGTTAGCATTTTGAAATCCTCCATCTCCATGTCCCCCATATACTGTGAAAAATCTGAAATAAAACAAAAAGCAAAATAAAATTTATTTTCTCTTATTCTCTTATTTATTATATTATATTAAGTATATGAAGTTAGACGCTTAGCATTATTCAAAATTAACCAATAATATTGGTTAATGATGAATATGTTGTTAGTTGATTATTTAATTTTATTTCAATATAAATTTAATTATCGTCGGACTTTTTTTTAAGTAGGCATAGTTTTATCATTTATAATTTTCTTACTCATTCGTACTATGTATATCACTCTGCTCATGTTTTGCTGTAATAATTTTATTTGGTTACTATTTTACAGTACTACCGTTTTAACCTTATAACTTTCGTGGATCTTATTAATTTTATTTGGAATTAAAGTATAAAAACATCATAAAAAAAAATGGCAAAAGAGATTTACAAATAAACATCTACATTCAACACAAAGTTCTTATATACATAGGACATAATCTTCAAACGGCAAAGTATTATTAATAACAAAATATTTTCGGGACAGCCGTAAGGTACCCTTGGCGTCGTTCGACATTATTTGTTATTCCCATCACGATATGCTACAGCGACGGGGCAGCGAGCGAGCAAATCACGCGCGCCGCCACCGCAACCGTGCCCACTCGCTAAATGAATATTGACATCCAACTAGCAGTGAACGGGTTGAATTGATAATCGACCTCTATCTAATTTATGAGAAAATCTAATCGTATTTAAACAAAAAGAAACACGTAATAGTTAGGATAATGTACAATGAAATATTAAAGAAAAATTTAGTAAAATAATAATCATGATTCGAGAGTTTAATTATATCGGAAGCAGTTTATTAAAAGTTATTACTAAGTCGAAAATTTATCACTGTAGTCTAAGACGGTCGTAATGAATTTTCAAGCTTTAATATTTCGTAATAGAAGAAGATGGAAGCAATCGCTTAAAGTAAAATTAAAATAGATTGTGCCATTCGTCTCTTATGCCTCATAATATTTAAGTAAATATATATTTATCTCAACCTATATAAAAACAGCGGGATGAGGAGGGAGGGAGTTAATGAATGGGACAGATTTTGCATAATTAAAAAGGGGTCCTTCAGATGATTACTTATTTCGATGAGTAATGGTGATGGCTAGGTAGTCTGAGTATCATTTACCTATTGTATTCATTTTTATTCCAGACAGCTTTAATAAAAAAATATTATAACGAAACTTCATGACGGTATGAGGATACTTAGAATTTAGACTGAAATTTCATTAAATAAAATATAAGAACTGTGAAATTTATGAACATACATTTTATGTTTAAAATTGTTATCACATTACCTTAGTTTATGGTCATGGTCACGTAGAATTTTAAAACTAAAAAAAATTGTGTATGGCTTATGATTAGAAGCTTTACTTAGAAATGTATAATTTTATTTCTCCTTATATTTTCTTTGATCAAACGAAATTACCTATTATTAGAAAAAGAAAGAAATAGGAGCGAACAGTTTAAGCCAGACACATAATGGATAGAGACGCAAAAAACACAAATTCGCTTGCAAAAAACGTACAGAATAAAACGAAATTACCCTGGAACCCTAAAATCTTTCCCTGTCCTCCGAGATCTGTCATTTAAAGTCGACGTGACAGGGGAAATAGAAAGGAAGCGTAAATCATTGCACACAAATACTTTTGCCTTTTTAAACGTGTAGCTGAGTGGGCGTTTAAAGTGGAAAATCGATTTTGGGATCCGATATTGCCTAAAGACAGTAATATTTTGTTCCACTAGGATGTAAAAATTTGGCAAAACAATGTCATTACTCTTGTTTAGATTGAATATGAAATTTAATATTGATGCTTGCTATTCGATTAAGATGTCGTTTTTAAAAAGTTTCTATAACATCCTAAAAATCTAAACATATTGCAAAAAAAAAACCTTATAATACTAATTATTTCGACGATGATAATTTTATAATTATTTTTTTTTGGCTATTTATAATTAATTATAATATCTATAATAAATATATTAAATAAACATGTAATTAACAGTAGTAACAGTAAGTAACATAAATTAACAGTAAGTAACATGTTAATTTCTTCTCTCTGAGAAAGTAGTTTCTTCTTTATTTTTTAATGGTATCTTGTTGTATTCAAAATGTTATTCCTAATTAAACAGTAATCAATATCAGAAATCAATAACCACGAGACTTAGATATGCAATATTTTTGCTCGAAAGTAAAAAAAAGGAAGACCTCTATTTTTGCTGATTATTATCAGAAATTAATTGTCAGTCAAACTAAGCTTCCAGCGTCTTTTTTGTCTTCCTTTACGTAGAAGTAAGGTATATGATTGTATTAATATATTTTGTAAACTGAAATTATTTCCTGTAATAAAGTTAAGGGCTACTAATCTAATCATATCTATGAATAAACAATCAAAACCATATTAAACCTAAACTTTCAAATCACATACAACCTCTGTCTTTGTTCACAAAGATTAATTTCATATTCTGTTTTCGGGTTCACGTAGTTGTCTTAACTTTTCCATCAATGTATAATTTATTAAACACTGAATTTCATTACAAATTTTTAGAGAGTGTAAGGAAAAGAATTTTTGGGGGACAACTTTTTCTAAATACGAAAAGTTTCACAGTTATGCCTTTGCGAAAGAAAAAAAAATATATAAATTATCGAAAATGGACGCGTAATCGTAAAATGTGAGTAGAGGTCTTTTGAAACTTTTTATGTTTGGGACGAGGAAATTTGAAACATTTATAACCAGTGAAGGTTCCTATTTATAAGATTTCTTTGTAGTCGTATAGCTGTGAATACATTTTTAACCTGAATAATAAATGATATTGAAATTTTATATTGTGTTAAGAGTTACAATGGGATTTATGTAAAAGTATTATTCATGAACTCATTCTCTATATATTTTTTAAACATTATTTGTGTTAATTAATTTAGAATTTAGAATGTTAAGTTATATTGCATCCATTCTATTGATGGACTAGTGTCATTTTGTTCATATAATACTAGGTAAGTGTTCCAGATTTATATGATTGTCATGATAACTTAAAAAAATAACAGTGTAAAAGTAACCGTCTTAGATGAAACTAATATTTTCGGATTTAACTTCGCGTTTTATTTTTGATTAGAAACTACATACTTCCGACGTTTCGGCTACTTTTCAGCAACCGTGATCACGGGCACGGGCATCACATCTCGTCTGCCCGTGATCACGGTTGCTGAAAAGTAGCCAAAACGTCGGGAGTATGTAGTTTCTAATCAAAAATAAAACGCGAAGTTAAATCCGAAAATATTAGTTTCATTTAAATGTGTACTCGCGAAAATCTTAGATCTCATTATGGTAACCGTCTTAGATTGATTGTTATCATTTACTTTTAATAAGATATGTAGTTTGACAAAAAAATTACACAAACTTGGTTTAATACAATAATTGTATTTATATTTATAACTTATTTTAGTCTCTACACATAGTGGCCATATATTATGTAACAAAATCAGTTAAACTACATATAACTGGATATAGTTACTTAATTTCAACCAACCACACTATTATTTTTCCAAACATTGTCATATTTTACTACTCTAATGCGACATTTTATACGCTCCGTCTAGTTTCTGGGATCAGATAACTCCGAATCATGCTAGTTATTTATCCCTTAATATCTGAGAGCACAAAGGATCATATAATATGTAACATACCTATATCGACATGGCATTCTGGTAAAAAGGTTGACCAATCCTTTATCGGCGAATTCCAATATCGTATAGAAAACCGCTTCTATAGGGAGCGAGCCTATTCATGCTATTGTTGGTACATTCGCTGTCATAATACACTTATTAAATTTTATTGATTTTTATTCTAATATTGGAGAGACTATATTTTCTTTCTTATATTATATTTGAAAACATCATTTGCTAAAATATATTAAACTGTTTAACAGACTATTTCATAGATATACTATAACAGTTGATAAAAGATTTTACTATAACTTAAATATTAATTGGAGAAAAATGGTGAATTCATGAAGGGACGAGCTCAATTATATTCTCCCTTGTCCAAACATTTTAATAGTGTATTATCTGCCCCTCACAAATTACTTGGTATCACGTTTGAAATTTCCAAGGTGTATTGATTTACTTCCCCTTGGCGTTTAGGGCTAGGGTTGTTTAGGCTGTCAATATGCTTGGTTCTGAATTGGGGTTCACAACTTTTGTTTATACTTAAATATATGTTACCTAGGCCCTTGGCCGTTCTTTAGTTTTGCTTTTATTTAATTGTCATGTTTAAAGTCTGTTAGAGGAATTGGGTAGAGTTGATTTCGATGAATTTTATTATTTGAATGAAGATCATTAATAAAATTTTTAACTTGGACCAAGATATTTAAGGATTTTTCTTTTCTTTCCGTCTTTAATTTAATATTTTGATGTACCTAGTCCTTGTCCATTTTTAATTTTACATTAAAACTTCATTTTTGGTTTAATCTGAACCAATATTTTATATTAAACTTTGCTTTAAAATGAACTAAGGAATAAAAAAACCGACATTATTTTAAATATTGGTAAGTTTTTATGCTTTCCAAATAAAGTACTCGTAATAGTCAGTAGATTACTACATTTAAAAACATATATTTTAATGAATTTATAATAATAAGATTTAAAATTTTATAATATTTCAAATTAATAAAAACCATTTGATGTCATATATCGAAAGTTCATACTGAAATAAATATTTTTCACTTTTTTTATTAATAAATGATAATAAAAATATTTAGAATAAATTGTCAAAATTATGCTTTATCGCCTTGTTCACATAAGCGTACGTTCCGCAATGCGAATCCATGTATATATGACCTGTGACAATGAAAACTAAAAGGTCTACGTGGATTTTGTTATATTGGAATAAATATTACATATAACATCAAAGTAGATAGTGGAGCCATTCATTTAAAATCATATTATCTATAGAAAGGATAGAATAGGATTTTTCTAGTATTAATTCTATTAAAATACATACAATAAATAATTATTATTTATAAGGTTAGAAGGTATTGAACACTACCTTTCAACTTCTACTACTACATACTATTACATATATACTGCTACTGTACTACATATTAATTTTGAATATTCTAATTAAAAATTATAATTAATTACTAATATGAATTAATTTAATTTATTAAAATTTAATATTTTATTCGCAAGTATATTTTTAAACGACATTCATTTATTTATAATTTTTTAACACAAATTAATAATGATGTATGTCTTTTTTTAATGTAAACACTGTAATTTTAAAATCTTACTTCCAAATTAAAAATGTTTTTAAAACCATTCATCATCATCATCATCAGCCTATCATAGCCCACTGCTGAGCTAAGGCCTCTTCTCACATGGAGATGGTTTGAGCATTAATCACCACGCTCGCTCAAGACAGGTAGGTGATTTGAAACTTATAATTTGAAATTAAAAGTCGAGGTTTCATCACAATGTTTTCTTTCATCTGTCTGTAAGTGGTGTCTAAATACTTTTAGAAAGTACATATGACTCGAAAAATCACATCTGTACTTGCCAGGTTTCGAACTGGCACCCTCATGCATGAGGCGCGAGCCTTTAAGCATTAGGCCACCACGACTTAAAGCCATTCCGTGACGCGAATTATTTTCAATATACGGTAACTTGGATAAGTCTTTCCTGCATAAAGTTCGAGAAAACAAATGAACGAGTTAAAAAGTCATGTAATTATTAGAAGATAATAAATATTTGTAGTATTGGTTAAGAAAAACAAAAAACTATTTCAAAACCGTTATCCTTTTTAATACGTATAAAGCAAAATTTCACCTATAAGTCATGATATCGAAAACAGACCCCGCGGTTACTCGAGCGTTCTGCGTAACTCACTTACGACTATTCAATTTGGGGGGTTATTTTTGAAACAATTTCCCGGTCGACTTATCGCATTTGGTTCCAGAGTGTTCGTGCGTGTAGTTCCAGGATGAAGTGAAGGTAGAATAGAAGAAATATTAATTTTTAATAGAAAAAAAAACCTCTCTCCGTGATTCAGATGGTTAAGTAAAAAACTGAGCCGGAAAATTACTTTCATATTATCCAGCAAAATGTAAAGAAAACATTAGTTTTATTATAATGTCTTTCATATATAAATATGGTACATAAAAATTATTATATTTAACTCGTAACGTCATTAGGTATTTTATTGTAGCGAAACAGAGCTCGAGCAAAATAAAAATTTACAGAATTATACAACTCAATTGTTTCCAAATTTGTACTAAATTTTAGCTTTGACAATAAAAAAATATTCCCGCCAAATATTCCCCTATACTGAACATCGTATTACATTAATGCTATTATATTGAACTCGATATGTTTTATTGTATTTCGTTTGAAAGTCAAGTCGAAGAGGAGTAAAATGTATTATGGAAATATACAATGCAGGGATTTCCCCGACCCTTGTATTAACATGTGATTATGTAAAACGCTGACTCCACCGATTGTCAGATGTCAAGATCCTTTTAAATTAATTTAAGCATCTTTGATTTGATTTTAAGTTGTCATCTAAAAGGATAAAGTTCATTTTGCACTTCAAATGACTGGTTATTCATTACTTATGTTTTGTTATTCCTATTAATATAAGATTTATACATAAAACAAAGTTATTCTCGGTATTCTCAATAGTTGGCAAGGATATAATAGATTCGATATTTATAAATAGAACATATTGTATTGATTGCTTTCAGGATTGCCATCTATTTCATTGGAATGTCTTCTATGCGATGATCTTAACAGGAAGACATTTCTGTATAAAATTAATATCTCACAGAGAATTGTTGATATTACAAAATCAAAACTATTCTGTTTATATAGAAATTTACAAAACAATAAATATTAAACAATCTTAGTAGCACAATACTGTTGATACATCAAATTTAATAAAAATTAATTAACATTTAGGCACTCTATATTGTGGTTGATTTCTTTACGATTAATGAAATAAAAATTCTTTTATTTTATATTGAGAAAGAAACATAAATTTAACAATTTATTGAAAAAATCTTATTGATACAGGTATTTTTTCAGGTAGTTACATGACAATATTACCCATTCATTTAAAAAGTAAATAAAATCCAAAGGAACATACATAATAAAATCAAAAAGCAATGTATGAAATAAAATGTATATAGTTTAATAAACTATTTCTTACTTTCAAAGTTAGCACAAAACTTTAATATCTTATCCTCTATCTCTGTTAAAATTAATAGAAAGATATTTTCATTAAATAGGACTTAGCATTTTTTTAGTATACAGGGTTTGGTCACCCTAGCGCTGTCAAAGTGACAGCTCGCCTGATTGATGACGGTTTTTTTCTCCTCAATCATCATTTTATTGAAATTGATGGCTTGTTTGGAAGAATGCGTTCACTCGATAATCGTGTGCTTTGAGAGTTATTAATGTGGTCATCATAAAACACATTCACTTCCATGTTGTGTCATACTTCAAGAGAAATTTTATAATTTAGATAGTCAATAAAGATAGTTTCAACTATAAGAAATACATTTTATGAATGTATACATTCACTCAGGTTAAAATGAAATAACAAAAGGCCCTTTACTATGAAAAATATTGGTTTTTCGGTCCAGTCAGTATTTGTGCAATGACTCCTTTGTTACTGTAATAATTGTTAGCCGTAACATTATAAAATTTGATGTTATATTTTATTAATGTATATCCAATACATAATACAACATATGGAATTAAAATAAAGTCATCGTGGCTACTATATATGTATAATCAAAACTAATTATGTCGTTATAAAATAATAAGGTAGTATCCGAAAAATCAAGTGTAATTTACATGAGCACACGCGAAAATCTTAGAAAACACTAATAGAAACTCTGAAATAAAAATATTTAATTCAATGCTCTAACATGATAGACAAAGTTTTATTATGAAATATTACAAGGGATTGTATAATTGACAGTTCTGTTGGTAATTGAGTTAACCGCCACTTTACTAGATTAGAATCGGCAGAGCAACGAAAATCAGGAGTTTACTTTGTAGATAATTTGGCATTATTTTTGTAACATAATTCTATTTCACTTATATTACGTTGTTTTAATTTGAATATTACATTAATCTCAATATAGTAGATACTATAGCTATAAAGTTTAATTTAAATAATATTTCAAGAAAATAACTAGCTTTTGGATGAAAACCAGAATCAGTTCGAAATCGAGCCCCAATTATGTACAATCGAACCTCGCTATAGCAACGCATCTGCAGGGTTTCACCCCTTTCACGTTTCTAGGGCTTCCACAAGGTGAATAAAGAACTCACGACCTTTGCAATTAATTACCAAGTCACGCAGAATATAAAGCAACGTGATTTTCATTGAATGGCTGCGTGATATTTTTAAATTGATGTTATAAATTGTCGCAAAGTACCTTTGATGTCATTTATAAGATTTGGGCCTTCAATTAAGAAAATGTTAATATTAAATTACGAAGAAGGTAAAAAATTATTAGTGATTTTTTTATGAACAGTATTTATAAAATATTTATTTTTATAACAAAACATTGCAATAAGACGACTAAATAAGAAATTATTTACAATATGTAATGTATTTGTAATCTGAGAAATTTTACTTTTGCTTGAAAAAAACATTGCTGAATGCAATTGCAATCTTAAGGCTTAATCGATCCCGATGGCGTGATTTACTTTTCATTGTAAATAAGTTTCGAGTCGAAGCCTGAGGCACGGCAAATGAGCGAGCATCGAGGGTGTAATGAAGAACCGAATCTCGTATTACCTTTGTGCCAGTACAAACTTGAGTTCTAGTAGTTTGTATACTTGGGCGTTACTTTGTTATTCTTTATACATAAACTTTGAATAGGAAGTAGATAGTATTTAAATTGGAAACAATACATGAAGTAGAAAATAAGGAAGGAATTAAACGAGCAAAGGAATAGTATGTCAATAAATAAACTCAATGGAACATTTCATGTCTGAAAGAGATGTACAAAAGGATGTATCACAAAGTAAAAACAAAAGCCTTCTCGCCGCTGGCATCCAATATAACCATGTCAAGATTCATCTTAAAATGGAAAGGATTTAGAGGCACGTGAATCATGTCCCATTTTATTTGGGAGTTCTCCAAAAGCCTTGGAGAAATAATCTGAACTTCTACATAAACTTCGGCAGCGCTTAAGTGAAAAGTTAGAAAAATTAAATAAAAATAACATTTTTAGAACTGAAAAATTCTTAGACTTAGGTTTTCTTGGTAAGAATTTTCTTAAAATTTAATTAAAGTGAATGAAAGTTTCAAAGAATATAACTACTATCTAGATTAAATAATAATCCGAAAAATATGGTAATAAGCTTATTTAAACAAAAATAGTGTTTCTTTGTTTAACAACGTTTTTTAGAGTGATATTCATCAATGAATTACAAAAGGCGAAGATATCAATGAGCGTTTTTTCAAAAAGAAACGAATATTAAAGGGCTTATAAGAGATAACGTAAAACAGTGTTTAAAGTTATTAGTCATAAATATGTGTTATGTTAAATTTTTGAATATCGATAAAGCTATATTGATAAATTTGTTTCAAAATATTGTAGATATGTAGTGAATAATTCATTTCTTATCATCTAAATATTCTATACGAACACATCTGGCTTTGAGCATAAGAAGATCAAAAAGATCAAATATTCGTGGCATTAGCTGAATTATTGCCGTGAATATTTTGTTTGATATAAAAACAAAAAGGTTTTATATAATCACATGTTCACAGATGTTCGTCGATTTAAATCTCTATTCAAATAGTGCTTTCTCTAAGACCCTGCTCATTTTATATGAAAAAGTTTTATAAGTTTGTTGAAGTTTAAATGATTGATTACAAGATTTTTCAGAATGGATTCATTGATTTAAGGATTATATTGATAGCATCTTATATCATTTATTCATCGATATATTATTGGTTTTTAAGTATTTGTTAAATTGAATTCCTCATTGTGAGAAAATTCAAATAAATTTAAATGCATATAACGGATTTCTTTCCGTAACGCTGTAGCCCTTTTTGTGTGTTCAATAAGTGTTAGGTATATATAATTTTCCTCAAGTTTTCAAAGTTTTACTAGATTTCAAAAAGACTAATTAAATTTAAGTAAAGAGTGCACTTATTCAACTCAAACCTTTAGGGAAAAATTATGTTTCAAGATAAAGTTTCATGGAGTTCTCATATTGTTTTAGTATTTAGTAGTTCTAACTTTTAGATAAGATTTTTAAAATATCATTCCTAATATTTGTAAGGAAAAAAGATTAAAAAATTCCACGTTTTATTTAAAACAATCAAAACTAAATAACTTGAGTTTTATTATTTTATTCTATTGTTTGAGTTATGGGAGTCTGAAATTTTATTAAACATATGTCTAAATAAGAGTACACTTGTTAAGTCTTTTAAATTCAAAATACCATAAATTAAAATACCTTCAGTGATATTTCGTTCTATCACCGCTACAGATGTAGATCTAATGAATAATGAATGGCTGAATCAAAACAATTACGCGCAGGCAGTCATATGTTCACAGACGATAAAAGTCATTGTTGTATACTCACTTATATGCGCCAGCTTGCCGACTGTTGAAGAACCTGGAATGAATACGAATAATCTGTAAATACTTGGCTCGCAATTCCACAAATGCATTCACTAGCATTGGATGGTAAAAGTTAACATTAATTTGTCAGATTACAGCTAAGTGATGCAATTAATATTTTTTTGTAATACATATTATAGTCGTGAAATAATTTAAGAGATCTTATGATATTTCAATGGCTACTACCACTATGTTATTATAAATTAGAATATTAACAGGTAAAAGTAATTGACAATTTTGTTATTGAAATAACAAACCTCTTGGTGTCATTGAAATGAATAACTCTTTTTTCCGATATCACAAATTGAAAATTTATATTTAACCTACAAATATTTACAGTAAATATTTTCTTATACAACTGGCCGATGTTAATGTCACTCACATTTGACGTATGAAAATATCTTTGATATATTCCTATTAAGTAGGTAAATTCATTCTTTTAAAATATAATACATATATTCTTTTAAATAATAAATATAAAAATGAGTAAAATTGTCACAAATTAAATAGCACATTATCCTGGTTTTGTTATAATAAAAAGTTTTGAAAAATATTTAAAGTAATCATTTATCCATATTAGAGTCAAAATAACGAAATTCACTAAGGTAATCTTCCAAACAAATATAGAAAACATTAAATAGTAAGCTAAATTGACGACTGACGGTAATTAACCGGATACACATACAAACATTGCAACTGAAAAAATAAATTTTAGTTTAAACAAGTTTCATAACGTATTAAATAGAAAAATATGACTCAATTAATTTCTTATCGGCACCGAGTCGGAGTGCGTCGTCACCCCTAATCGTGCTTAGGAAAAGTGATGACAGATGCTCAGTAAATTAAATGACGAGAGAACCACAAGTAAGGCATTTTCACCCCTGTTAACTAGAAAAGTTGAACTGATACGTTGAACAATTCTGTCTTGTAAGCATGTTCCCTGAGATGCGCGGTTGCTTCTAAATTAATGATATGAATTCAATGACTTGCTTTAGGGAAGATAATGTCAGTTTTGAACAATGAATTTCAAACAGTTTATTATATAATAATCTCGACACTCGCGGCGTTTCGTTGAATATTATATTAAATACTGTCAATATTAAATAATTCTAATTCATTTATTAACTACTTTGGATCAAAAACAAAATGTTTTGGATTGTAAAATAGAAAATAATTTAATTATAAAATTCCGCTCCGCATGTCACTCAGTTAGCCACAAATTTGGCTTAGTAAAACGGCTGCCGCTCGCTACTGTCAGCGATTCGGCTCTCGTTAGAGAACAATCGCGGACTTGAAATTAAAACCCCTCATCCATTGTGAGATCCTAAAACGAGAAAATCACTTTCTGACATTGATGTAACCAAAACGTCAGTGAAGCAAAATCTATAATCACTTTAGAATCCAATATTTATAACAAGATACTTTAATAGAAGTACCATAAGTTTTATTATATAATTAATAAATATATAGGTAAACTACATACTTTATCCATATTTATTTAAATGATGCAAATAAAATGTTTAGTAAGAGAGCTGTACTCTTGATATCAAGAAGTGTGCATGGTATAAATAACATGAGAATGTTTTCTACAACTTATGTACAAACATATATTATTACATATTGATGTAAGAATTTAGTATATAAGCACTGCCTAGATAACGGACGAGGCAATGGCGACCGAACATAGGCGGTATAACCTAATGCCAATCCCCAGATGGAAGAGGCTTCAAAAGTCTTGAGGTTTAAATCACCTCTCAAAGTTTGCCACAGCGCGGGCTGTGAGGGAAATGATCTCCTCAGAAAGAGCGATTCAGTGGATGGGTTGCAGTATCTTCTGAAGAGTGATAGTTGCCGGTTCTACCGAACAATACTGCGATGTGGAAGGCAATGGGAAACCACCACACTAATCTCCCAAGAAAGTCATCGTGAAGGTACAATAGAATGGCGTCGAATTCTCAAGCGAGTCACCACTACCCAAACGGATGACCACGACCACTCGGTCAAGAGTGAATAGGCAGGCAGTTTACTATCTTTTTATTATATCTTTTGACAAAAGACAAATAGTATCGTTTTATTCATTTAAAGATTTGGTATTTTAAATATTCTGTGTTTTCTTTTTTTGCGTTTAAATATTCTTCTTTGTGTATTCAATAGGATTGAATAAGATATACAATAACATAATTCCTAACAATGTATTTGTTTAACATGATAGTTTCTTGTATTCCCTAATAAATTGTTAAAATATGTAGAACACATATTTAGATTTTTGTCTTTACTTCTGATGATATTGAATATGTATTTTCTAAAGCACGTCTCAAAGTAATCATAATATTAGATCGAGCTTAAAAACAATAAAAATTACTAGAAGTTCACAGTACAAGTAATAAAATAATTATCATTCTCATTATCTTGTGTCAATAATACGAGTATACTGTATAGTTAAAGACAACTTAAAAACTTTTAGTATTTCATTAATTAATTATTATAAACTTTAATTCATAATTCTGATTGGGAAAATTTAAAAATATTTTCAATTAAGCATGTGTGCGTTGAAAAGAAAATAGTAAATAAACACTTCTTAAAAAAGACAATGCTTTGAAAATGGCTTAAGTTTCATCAAGAAAGTGTATAATGTGAAAACTACGTTGTTTAAGCCTTGCAGCTAAGTACAAAGTTCTATAATCCTTGAAACTTAAAAAAAATATACATTTTTAAGGCGTCTTAAAACTTTTAATAATAAATTGTTTACTAAAACTTTTTACCGTTTTTCACGATTACTAAAGATTATATAAAGTTCATTTCAAATTTATGTCTTGAATCTAGAGAAGCAATTTTAAACCATGTAATTTATAAATATTTTAATAAAGTAATACGGTCGAATATTTTTGATTCATAGATTTACTAAGTGTTTTTGTGTATTTATTATAAATATAGTCAAAAATTTATATTATCTAATGTAACATTAGTATATTTATATATTTAACTAGAATTGCAGAAAATATAATAACTATATACATATAACACAATAATAAAGGAGAAATAAGATTTTAAATCGTGTATGTACATACTGGATATAATATTTTATATTTTTTTATAAGAAAATTAAATTATGTTTCTTGATATTTTAAATTATGTACCAGTAATTTATAATCTGTTATTTTAAGATTTACATGTAGAAAACCTCCATAGTAAATTAATATTTTATCCTATACAATATATATTCATTAATTTTATCCAAAAAGTTCAACAGCATGGGACTAAATGTCACAGTGTAACGTTATCTGTTGTTAATCTACAAATACAGTTTTCAAAGGAACAACTAAATTTATAATGAACAATTCTTACTTGGAGCGTCAGCGTCCTCAACACTTGGGACTTAATGTATCAAATATTTAACCCATAATCAAGCCTCACGTGCATTAGCATTATGTAAGTCATATTTTTAAATATGGTGTCTTCTTAATTTTAAGTGTCTTCTTAAGGAGCTCTCTGTCTTATAACTGTCTTGTTATAACGATTTGAAATATCAAAGTCAATCTGTCATTTTATATGTCATTAAATGGATATCATTGTATTTTTCATATTTATATTTTCTTACTTGTATAATGGAAACAGTGTCCATATCATACTACCGCCAGACAGTTATAGGGCATAAAATGTCTGCTTTCTTTGAATAGTGATTTTTCAAAAGTGAATTGTTTAGAAATAAATTTAGCTTCATAAGAAAGATCCAAATGTTAGTGATCAAAGGTTTTATGCCTAAAAAAATAAAAAGATCACTATAAAATTCTTATTTCCTAAGTGGTTAAGTGGTTAGTACTATGCCTGATTAAGGGTAAAATATTTGAACCAATTTAAAAGTGTTTTATATGTTTTACAGAGTAGAGAAAATTGAGGATATGACATGTGGAATAAATAATGACAATGATATGCAATGTTTGAGAGTCATTAGACCTGTAGATAGGTGAAAATAAAGCCATAAGTGATGAACGGACTATTTCAGTAATATATTTTTAACTAGTGCCAAATTTTTAAAATTTTTAGATGAAAAAAGAAAGGAAAAAAATGTGCTCAAAAAATTCATATGTTCAACTGTATGCATAAGAAAGTAGGAAGACTGTCACTTCGTACGATTACGAGGAAGGTTTACGAGAAAAAAATGACAGACCACAGTGCCTAGTTATCCGATAATAAAAAGAAGATTCATTAAATATATTGTGCTATTACTGTATATTCTCCAATGTGTATCTTAAAAAATAACTAGAGGCTGGCTACTTTACTGTTATGTTCAAAATATAAGGTAGAAGGTAATAAACAAATTGCGACCTTTTCATACGTAATTCAACGGAGTCCAAAGCAATAATATGCCACTTAGAAGTCCTTGTCCAAAGACTTAGCATATTTCCATACAATACTGGACATTATCGCAAAGAAACTGTTTCATCCGGATGTACTAATGGACCTTTGTAAAGACAACGAGGATTTCTGCAACTGCGTGAATCTGTTTTCGGCATGGCCGTGGCTGTTGTTAGGGCCTTCCATCGACAAATGTTAGCTTATTTGACATTACTCACACTTTGCAATTATTATAGGACTGAGCAACATGTTGATGGAGTAAAAAATACTTATAACTACAAAAAAAACAATACAAATGTAGTTTGCAAGTCGTAAGGGCCTCTATAGACTTCTTCTGGTTTTTTTTCTAGTTATTTATCCGACGAACCAGTTATGATTGCATGATGAAACAAAACATCAAAGAAAAGTTGTTGTTTAATTATATAATTAATTTGATGGGGTGCTTTTAGTTTACGTAAAATGTTGTTGAATTTGTTCATAATCATGGAAACAAAACATGAGCACAACGTAAGTCCTGACGCGTATACGAACGGTCCAGCGGCATACGCCCTAACTATTACAGTCGTAATTACAACGATTGTTCGCATTCAGACAGGCACTCGTCAAAGTAAAGAGAGATTGTTGCAGAGCCTTTTGAAGAGATAGCGGTCGAGAATAATAGGTAACCCTCTCGCAAGTCAACATTAATTTTTGTTTAGTATGAGCGTGTATACAAACAAAGACAAAATGTACCACAGAATCACTAAAACAAAGTGGAGTTTTGTTAGTGTGAACAAAAGGATAGGTCAAATTTTATTTGCGTATTGGATCTCGTGTACAAGGTTTAGTTATGCTTGAGAACGAAATATTGCTTGTAAAATTAAAATATGAAGTAAATGCATTAGTTGCAATAATTTATAACTCACATTAAAGCAATTCATTGTAATATTATTGATATAAGTATAAAGTTTGTGAACTTAAGTTGTCGCTTTTTCGAGTGGATGCTTTGAGCGATAAGAGGATTAAAAACCCGATGAGGGGGACCGAATCCAGCTTTTACGTATGTGTATGTAAAGATTTTAATATAAGTGTGCAAGGATTGCGGAAAATGATTCTTTATCATTTGTGCATGTTCTTAAACTATTTGAGTATTCAATATAAAAAAATGTTTTTTGCAAAAATAATTATCGTTTAATCTTTACATTATTCCAGCCAATTACTAAATCGTAACAACAATTTTAAAATGTGTGTATTTCCTATTAATTAAAAAGTAAGAAGGTAGCTATTGTAAGTCTATTGTATTTATAATTTAATTATAGTAATAAGAATCTGGGGCTTAGGTAAAGTATAACATTTTAATACACAAGAACCACAATTTAACCTTTCAATCATGTAATAGAAGATTGATTCGGTCATTAATATTAGAAGTTTCAGAAACTTAAGTACATTTACTTGTACCATAACTCCAGACTCCCTCGTAACTAAAACAAAGTAAATCCACAGTTCTGTTAATTTGGCAACTCTATATTAACGCCAAGTTATTATTTCTGTGCATTCTCATTTGGTATTCTGCTTAATTTGAACTAAAATACTCCCGCAAGCTGCACTTTCATTGATATCGGTGTTAAGTATTTTATTGCCCTCGAAACTTCTCTAAGTGACTTCTGGGGGCTAATGTCAATGTTCTCTAATAGCTATTAATTTCAACGTATTCAGTAAATAATATAAATTGGCTGACTTGGGTTGACTATTGGGATCAGAACAGTGAAATCTACTTACAATTCGCATTATTTAGGCTTCGTATAATAAAACTCTCACCTTTAAAAGAATCACGGACCTGCCAACTGCACTCGTATATAAACACTTAAAATTTCGTGCAAATCTAAATAATTAAATCGAAATCAAAAGACTACATATATATAAAAAAAACACACAACACAAAAGATAAACTAAAATTTTAGTCACATTGCTCCGCCATTTATTTGTAACTGTCCAATGACATCTATATGTATATGTTACAAATGTTAAAGCTGTTTTTGTCCAGTTACGCAAAACGCATAAGGTTGAATGTCATTATAAAATCAAATATAATTTATTAAAAGTCAGAAATTTGAATGTAATGAAATAAAATATTTTATATAATAAGTACGTCTCTTTATATCAGATTTTTTTTAGGAAATACTGTATCATGTCATTTTGGCCATATAAAAATACATTACCTAAATATAATTTAATGAGATCTAAGATTTTCGCGATAATTCATTTAAATGAAACTAATATTTTTCGGATGTACTACGCGATTTTTATTTTTGATTATAAACTACATATTCCTGACGTTTCGGTTTTTTTACAGCAACCCTGATCACGGTATGTAGTTTATAATCAAAAATAAAAATCGCGTAGTACATCCGAAAAATATTAGTTTCATTTAAATATGATTTACTACATTTTCTTAGTGTTTTTATTATATTTCGTTGAAACACAATACAATTTAATAAGTTATCTTCTTTTGCATCAGAATAAAATTTCTCTGGAACTATTATCTTTTCTCAAGTATGTTCCTATTAGTTAATAGAGATTTCATTTCTAAAAAGCATCAGCGGGTTTTCTTGAACATATTATCAGATCTTAAAAACTCGATCCCTATTCTATAAAACAGATGCCGCTTATCAGCACCATCTCAGAAAGATCCTTAGTCAGCGTATGACAAAAATTTACAACCCCTCATAAAAATGCAAAAACGTCCCTGGAAGTTTGTTAACGTATTTTATCAAAGTCAAATTGTGTTTCTACATTGTGAAAGCTCTATATCTGACCTGATTGCATCGCAAATTGATCATGAATAAATAATATTGCCAGAGAGCACTTAAGGAGAAGATTACGGTGCAAGATTGATAGCATCTATGACTTTATAAATGACGCTTAATTTATGAGTCTTTTATGACATTTGAATAATAATAATGAATCTTTAATTATTATTAAATTTAAAAAAATATTTAAAATTAAAAACATGGAGTAATTCAAATTTAATTTAAACCATTAAAAGACATGAATCTTGTACTTAAATACTAAGGTTTTTCAAAAGGAACGTACAAGATTTAAGATTTTAATATTTACTGGTAGATAAGAGGAAAGCTTTTCAAAGATATCACAAGGAACGTGATCGAAATTTCAAATGCTCACTCGATATCAAGTATCTGTCTTTTATTAATTCAACGAAAAGGATATTGATCTATAAATCTCTGTGGATAAGAGATTTTGGAAGTACAAATTTATTATAATTTATATCAAAATCTTATCTAAAAATATTCAGAGACTACATTGCAATGATTAATTATTATTATCATTAGACGTTTTAAGTAGTTATATCTACGAAAGTAAAGTTTATAATATGAAGAACTACGTCGAAATAGAATTTACCTCTTACGAGAGAATCTAAAAGTATGTTCAATATAACTGTCATTATTATATAACGTCTTGTATACAATATCACTTCTATTATTCCTTACCTCATGTATTTTCAGTGTCTGTTGCCCGCCGTAACCAAGTAACTTGCGACCTTATCAACTATTGATTGTTATCGATCTTACAGCTAACTATTGTGTTCCGTTTAAATGTTACGATTAATTGTAATAAAATATGTATAAAGGTTATTAGGTTTTCTAGATAAAACTTAATTTATAAAAAGGGATTTTCAGTGACATCTTAATAACAAAAAAGTAATAGCAATTCATTTGTGTACGTATTTTTAAATTAATATTTTTTTTTAGATCTGCAAAACGTATAAAAATCAGTAAGAATCAATTATTTTAATGAACCCTTGGGGTGTTCGTAGTTTAACAGCAAAAATACTTTTTATTACTCAAGTTCTTTTAAAATTAGGGTGGAGGTAATAGAGTGCAATTTTAAAAGCATTACCATTTTAAATCTTCGACGGCTACTCCAACAGATTATTTATTAATAATTATTCTTTTTTATGACATAGCTTTAAGAACCAAACAGAGGCTTTGTTTTGTAAACAAAATTTGTACATTAAAAATTTTATTAAACAAAGGCGATTTATTAAATAAAATATGTATTTATTTTAATAATTAAAAAGAACTAAAGGATAAATAATTAATTAATGCTTACAAAGCAATAAAGTTTGAAGTTATAATAGGAAACGCACATGCGTTGACACGTAACAATAACTGTCTAATTAATAACTTCGCTAAAATAGATCAGGCCACTGCACTCGTATGTTTATGTGTATGAATGAATTCAATGAGCAAATCTTGGACTGGTCTTATTTATAAAGTAAAATGTTACTTTAAATATAGCCCACACTCGTTCCCAATTGTGTTAATTCTAATTAGTGTCAACGAGTTAATTATATTGAAAGCACGTCTAAAATGATTTGTTTTTGGAAAATTCTTTTCTGAAATTTTATTCGAATTCCACTAAGTTATAATCTTGAAAAACAATGTGTCCTGACTTTTAAAGATGGTGTACTACGACACGCTGCTAAGCTTCAGTCAGTAATATTTAAAAAATCTTCTTGGGCTGATTTCGATCTATCTTCACATCAGAAGAAACAGGACAGATTGATTAATTAAGATCCAGTAATAAATCAAAATGAATATATAAATTATGTACATTAAGATACATTCGAATTCTAAGTACGTTAAATTAATGCACAAATCGGCCCCTTGCCAAACACTACTATGAATCACGTCAATTCAGATATATTCTATTTAAATAAAATTGAACGCATTTATAGGATTATTATAAGGATATTTATGCAAGGAACATTTTAAGGATTTTCGTACACAAACAGGTATCTGAAGTAAAAAGGTGAAGATTGCTGTGATTGATTGACTGAATAAAATCTACGATGTCTTTTATTTGGTGTTCCTATATATGTATGTAGCTAGTAATTATATATGGAATTGTTTTATTTTCTTAATTAGATCCGTCTTTAGTTTTCTTGATAAAAGATGATAAATAACGATTTATTGATACAATAACAATTATTATTTTATTTGTACGAGATATTGTAAGATATTCGATACGTCAATTATATACATTGTTTTGTCTTCTTATTCACAAAGACACAAAGATCTTGTCAAAGATGTTTTTTTTTATTTATTGTAAATATTAAGTCAAATACATATGTATTACCTAAGACTAATTTTATTGGTCACAAATTTTGAGAGATGTACCCGGTTCCTTTGATGTAGTTTCTACCAAAGAGTTTTAATTATATTGTACATGATTTTTCAGAGCATACGGCAAACGACAATTTGTTACTTTTTTGTTCTCGTCTAAAGACCTAATGAATCCTATAGTTTTATCGTATATTGTCTAAAATGACTGTAATTGTAACTTGCACTCAATATACCCATTTATATTGTTCTTCTTCTACCTGGCAATTTCCCGGCTATAGCCAGGGTCTGCCTTACATGTTGTGAATAGTTTTGGCTAATTGTTTTTTACGACCGGCCGCCTGCCTGACATCAACCCTCTTTTGGGAAACAGCATTAATCAGTGATGTCTAAATACTCTTAGCAAGTACATATGTACATATGACTCGGAAAAATCACATTGGTACTTTTACCCAGGCAAGGATCGAACCCGCGCTCTCGGCAACCAGCGGCGGGCCCTCTAACCATTAGGCCACGACTGACTTACCCATTTATTGTTGTACAAGCATTACTGGGATTTCATCCTGAAAATATTGATTTTCAAAACATGTATACATTTTAACTGTTATCGATTCAATAGAGGAAACCAAAAATATAATTTAAAATTTGTTTTTTGTGTTTATACTCTTGTGATTAACTCTGATGAGTTGAGCGAGTTGATGCTCAGAAGGAATCATGCGGGCCAAGTAACTTCTGCGAACTTTAAATTGGGATGACAAAGATATTTTTGTAATCTTTGAAAATAAGGAATAACAATTATAATACAAAACTGATTTATGTAACTTTAGAAGTACATTAATTATAAGCATTGAATTTATTGTTATACTTGTTCGAAGTTATTAAAGTTATTTTCAGTCATAAGATATTACGTGTTAGCTGGAAACAAATGAAGCTTGAAATCCCTGATTGCGAAACTTTAATATAAACGTAATGTAATAAAGTTTTAACAAACTTCTGTATTATTTAATTGATAGAATAGATTTTTTTTTAGTCATTAAGATATGTGATAGCTCTTGTATATACGTATGTTCTATAACGATGCTGTGGGTTTTTTGATTTTTTTTAATAACACCTATTGTAATTTCTACCAACAGAATATGGACCTATCCGCTTTATTTATATATTGAGCAATAGAATATATAAACGTAAAAAAATCTGTCAGTTACCGTTTGATATGTAATATTCAATAATATGTTTCACATGAAATTTGGTGTTTACAGAACAGTACGAATATACGTCGAGGTGGTTTAGTGGGTGGAAATCCCACATGCCCCTGTCGCGTTTCCCCCGCGGCAGGAAGTCTTTAAAAGATTCCCCTCGTAGAAAAAAAAATAATAATAATTTACTGTATTTGTTTCATTACATTAAAATAATTAAGTTAAAAAAGTACATAATATTTTATAAGAAACAAAATTTCAAAAAAATTATCACATGAGATGTGTATTAGAATTAACAAAATATTTAACAAAAAATTAACAAAAGGTATTAAGTAGAACTAGACGAGCCAACTACCATTACGAAAATTAATAGACCAAACTTCAAAAGAGTAGAAAAATAAAATATTCTATTATGTTCTCTTGATAAGCATCATAATTATTTTAAATGTCACTCAGCTGGTTCTAATTTGCGTTTGAGATTTCCTTTTCAGTTTTATTTATAACTATTGTTCTGGTTTTGTGTGATCTTGACCATAAATGATAAAATAATAACTCAATATACTAAGAAATTCAATAATTTGTATGTAACTTGCTATCTGTAATTTAGTATAAATCAATAGTATTAGTCAATGGTCACACAACAGTGACATTCATCTATTGAACGGTTTGAAATGATTAACTGTTGAATAGTTAGTAATAAATCAAATCATAAATGGTTTAACTGGGCCATTGGCTCTTTGTTGCGTGGTTCTCAAACAATTTACTTTACAATTATAATTTTTGATTGCGATCTTGGTTTAAATACAAAAAAAAACGAATCTTGTTCAATATTTAATTTCCTTATTTCTTAAATTAAGAAAAATAATGATTATATGGATAACATATGGATATCAGGATAACATATGGATATCAGAAAACAGTAATCAAAATTAATACTTTCTAATGAATAAGATAGGAATAATCTTAGTTATCATAATGAACAGTCATTAGATGATCATAAAATCATTTTACTATTTTAGAACCTCTTTAACAAAGCTGTAAAAATAAATATTTTATATCTAGATTCTTGTAAAATACAGGAATTTCATTCAAAAGAGTTATTAAAGTGATAACCATGAATATCGTTTAGGGCCCTCTCAATTCCGCCATCGTCGCTACTGTACATAGCACGGTGCACTAATTATTTTGGAGTCGATCCAAAATACATACTTAACCGAATTTCACGGGTGGCGTGTTGCATACATTGCTTCGTATAAATTTAATAAAACAATAATGCACGGAAGCTTAAAAGTGTTGATTGAGATAGATAATTTTGTACGGATGGACACAAGACATTCGTCTGTTGGGATTGCGAGTGACGGGTTCTCGTCGAATACAAATGAAGAAGTATGAAAAATATTTGAATATTCGACTTGAACACTTTATTAACATGAAAGCAAGATCTATCAAAAACTACATATATCATTGAAGGTCGTTGAAGCATCACAGATGTTACAACATATGAAAGAAGTCCTTTTGTATGATTTGAATAATAGAAAAAGTAGTAGAAATCTTATATCTAATTTTAATAGTTATTGTCAATAATATCGTTTTGTGAGAACCGACCTCAGTTTAAAAAGTAGTGACTGAAAGGGGGAAGAGTTTGAAAAATATTAATAAGTATCATAAAACTTTGGACTTAAGTACAAATTTGTGAAATTGTTATTGGTGGCCATGAGTTCATTGGGATGTGGTATTTAGTAATATTGCTTTTGTATTTTTGATTCATGGTACATGGAAATAACAGAGGTTGAAGGACTAATGAAAAATGGTATTTGGCTATACCAAATTGTCCCGAGTATTTACGATATTTTCACTATTATTACATCTAGTTGTTCAGTAAACCATTGTTGAAGATTATTCAAAAGAGTATTGTTTCTTGTGATGAACTACTAGTACAACAAACTCTTTAAGTCACTTCTGTTGCCGTGTGACGTTTGCTTATGAATGAGTCTGTCAATTTAGGATGGTTTGGTCCGTCCATGTTATGTTTGAATCTTTTCAGAACGACAATATTCTAACAAATTAGCTTTATTGTCCTTACAAGACTTATCAGGCAGTGTAGGTAACATAAGTTGCTCCTTAGGATTTTGACATTACTACATATATTTTCCTTTGGCATTGCCGAGAAACTTCTTTCTCACTTCCCTGTTAGTATAATCATGAGAAATTGTTTTCCAGATACTTTCTGTCAGCTTTCGTATCAGGAATGGACGCAGGTCAAAAATGAAAGTTATAAATAATGTTGGTGTTTAAAGGATTTTCAGCAGTTTGTGCATTTATAGGTTTATCTATGATAGGCACATGTCTTTAGTAGAATAAAAGAAAATTGAACAATTTAATAAACTTAGTTTAGTACTATGAGGAGTGGGTAGAATGTTCGAAATTCATACAGATATGTTACTTTGCTAAATTAAAAATAATAACAATAAATAATATTATATACTAATCTATTCTTCAAGGCCATTCGTTTAATATTCTTGCTATATCAGGTTAAGTAAAAATTTAAGGTAATTTTGTATAAAAACAGAATATAACAAAAAGTACTTTTCAAAAACTTTGTTTTTATTTATAGGACGCAAATAACATGTGCTATTTTAAAAATGTATTGACAGGCGATAAAAAATAACAAGTTGGGTAGGTTTGTTTCATATTCTTGGGGCTGGATGCAACCGAATTCCCAGCCCCCTGTCAGTCAGGCGAGGTCGGAGCGCCACTTGGTTGTTATAGTGGGTATACCGGGAATCCTTTTCCCGGGGAGTCCCACATACCCCTCTCCATCCCCCGACGGAGAGGGGATGCGTAAAGCATTTTTTGCCAGTGCGCACAAAAAAAAGGTTTGTTTAATATTCTACGATATGTTTGATGTTAGGTTTTGCCCACACAAATACATATTAAAATCAATCAATAATTAAATTAAATACATCTTGAATTAAATCGAGGACAGAATTATGAGGGTCGCCAAGTTTATTTTTTGATTATCTACATGATTTGTCCTGACCTATATAGAGAAAAGCATTGTGGATAATTTTCCTACTGCATAATGTTCGTGAATATTAAAATAGCTTACTTAAGATTCATAGCAACAAAAACTAAGTTCACTTTCGCATTAATAGTATTATTAAAATATGATAGGTTGAGTTGGATGATAAAAAAGTTTGTTGGAAGATCCTTTCTGTGAACTAATTTTTATGTAAATATTCATAAAACTAATGAAGTTTCTTTACTACAACACATATTGTGCACACGTATTGTGGTGTCATTTTATATCTTTAAGATTATATTCTAAAATTTTATATTTTCTAACATTTTTTAATATTATTTAAAAATTGTTAATTTTGATATAAAAATCATTTTAACCACGTAATATTTTGAAAATTGTGGCCCAATTGATATTTATTTTAGGCTAAACAAATGAACGGAATAAATATTAAAACCGAACCAAACCAAACAAAACTCAATAAAATATAAAAAGCTGTTGATATTTAAATATATTCATTATTCATACATGATTTTTAAATTGAATGTCCGATTCACGTAGCTAGGTACATACCAAATGCATTACATAATGATTATAAAGACACAAATATAATCAGCTTCTTAAGAGTACGCCTTTACACTCTAGTTTATATTCTTCAGTGTTTTATAGCTAGCGACAGAACATTTTGCATCGACCAAGTTTCACGTTGCAAGACAAAAATAATTATATGAAGGTCACGCCTACACTTTCGCATTTTATTTTCTCCTGCAGTAGTTTTATTAATTTAAACATTATGTTGAAATGTATTTTTATTTTATTGTTAGATGTTCATACAAATTGATTCCATTATCAACGTCTTGCTAGTTTTTTTGTGAGTACAATTTTTATAGTGTTTCAGAACATTTTTCTTATTCTTTCAGAATAAAATATTTCTTTTTGAGATATTCAATGCTATTTTTTTTATGTATTAATCAATATCAAATTAGTTTTACGACACTCAAAAAGTTTATCAATTTAAATTAAGATCTTCAATAATAGTTACGAATTCAAATGTGCATATATATATTCAATAAATATATTTATATTTAGATTAGAAAATATTACGTTTCTGTAATATTCAAAATATTTTTCAACAATCGTATTATTCATCAAAACAATTGATTATGTGATAACATATTAAATATATATATGAAAGTATTTTAAGGGATCCTAATTAGTTTGAGTTGACCATACAAGATTGATGTCGTCTTTTACAAGGCCCTTTAGTCCATTTGAGACTCAGTACATTTAATACATCTTGAAGGCCAAAATATGAAAGGTTAAGTATTAATTTTCTTCAATAGATTTTTTTAATATGCATAAAAATATTTTATGATAATTTCATAAGTCAAACCAAATTGTTGAATTTATTTGAGGAAATACAAACAAAATATTATTACAACAATAGCATACCAGATTATTTTGGTGCTTCTTTAAAAATGCATAATTTTGTATTAAACAAAAACCTCTGAACAAACGGTCATCCATTTTTTATACAATATCTTTTGTTTTCAAGATATGTTGCGATGTGTCTGGTATTTCCATAAATTAGGATGTTATTTTAATAATATATATCTAATCATATAATATCAAACCTATACAACAACAAAAAATATATATTTTATTATTTTTTATATATCGTTGTAATGATATTCCAAATTAATCTTTTTACAAATTAAATTAAATACTCAAATTAAGTGTATTTCCTACAAATATGTATATGATATTATTATGCATTATATTCATACATTAGTACTTTATGTACAAGTCGATTAAGGAATAGATATAGATGCATACACGTTGACCTGAGTGGTTCACATATGATAACTTATGGGTCAACTGGCATAAGGGTATGCGCACACGGTTATTTATAAGTAGGACGTGCATTCTTAGCCCCGTCTAGAATAGGAATGTAATACTTTTATTATATACGAAGAATTTATCAGGATTTTTATATTTTAATCCCATTTGATTAAATTGTTTGAAAATGTCAAATTTCCTTTTTAAAGTAAAAACATGAAAATTATGTGGTATATTTTAAGAGTTTAAGTTATATTGATAAACAGATTTTATAACCTTATAATTTTTTTTACAACTTAGCATAAATTGCCATTAATGTGTTAAAGGATTTATTAATTACTTATAATTATTATGTAATAAAAGGTTTCCAATCCATTTTTCAATTGCTACACAATCGTACCTTTGGCAAGCATTTGATTCACTATTGGTGTTCCTTTTTTTATTTCATAACCAGGTAGAATTATAAATTCACTCATGTACGGATTCCTGTGACACATTAAAAAGCGAGGTATAATTATGTTCTTACATAAATTAACAATTTTTATTCAAAACAACTTACTATGTTTCTAATCAAATAAGTTTCTCACACACATAGACACTCATATGACACACACAAACACTAAATAAAAACAGCTATTAGGCCGAATACGTTCGCAAACTTTCGGCAAAACCACGTGTTGCGCGCCAAATACAACTTTGAAGGAAAAACAATTTTATTAACCCCACTGGACACCTCTCCACTCCTGACCGCAAGTAACTGACAACTGGCCGTACGTTAGATATACATTGCCGTGTAGACATAAGTAAATACATTATTTTCATATACAACGAACGCATCGAAGCTAACAGATCGATATATATATAATACGTATTTATCAATGAGGTAAGAACGACTAATTTCTTCTGTCCTTGTCTACTAAATCTATATTTGAGTTTTAGTAACTGTTATCAAATATTATGAGTCGTGGGATGAGCGTTCGGCTTCAGGTAATAAAGTGCGCTCGTTTTTACGCTTTTTATATTTCCGCCAAAAGTTTTTGTTGCATATGAGAGAATTTATATCCCGGTTTTTGTGATTGATTAAAAACTGTGCGGAATATTTTAAATTATATACGTAGATCTATATTTAATAAACACGTTAAATATTGCAAAATTGTAGGTCGCTTCAAATGAAATATTTTATCTGGGGTTATTGAATAGACGGAATCTTTTTATGAAAAGCTGTTGAAACGTGTTTAATATTCAAGTTCTATTAAATCTTTATCATTTTGAATAATCAATGAAATTTATACTGGCCAAGCTATAGAAAAATATGTTTTTTTTATCAAAAAAACAATGAATATTTTGGTAATTAGGCCCCACAGGTTTTATGTAAAATAGGTTACAGAATGAAAGGTCAAAGACCCGGTGATGGCAACTTTTATGAAAATCTTATAAAATAGTACAATTTGTCAACATCATAAGTCCGTGGAAGCTATTCGGAGTATTTATATTGGATTTAAGAAATAGAAGTTGTCAATTCCTCAAGAAATAATATGTAGATCAGCAATGTAATATTGGTATTGTAAATTTAAAAACATTTTAATTTTAACATTCAATGTCCCTTCGATACTAAGGAGAAAACTATTAATATTCGACTTGCTTAAGTAAAAAAATATGTATCTTTACACATATCCATAAACAAATGAGACTCTCACAGTTGACGGTTTTTGAAATATATATTTGTAACAAAAGAATTAAAGAAACGACTAAGTAACAGCAAGGCGTAATTGTTAAATAGTTTCTTTGTATCAGCAACTTTATGTAGTAAGGGACAGCTAGCGGCAAATGTCCAAATCGATACAGGCTTTTAATAATTGATTCGGCAGTCGATGTCCGCTCGATACGGATTCGAAACCATTCTAAACATTTGTATGCTTTACAAGCATCGATTCGCTTTTGATGTTTGGGGTGTGCCAACAAATCAGGAAATAGTAAATAATTTTACAATAATATTCTTTTATACATTCGAAAGTTGTAAGGAAACTTATTACTTGCAAAGAAATTTATATTATAGAGGACTGTGATGTGGATATTCTTAGTAATAAATATTCTAGATGTATTAAGATTACTATTAATGAAACCTGCGTCTTACAGATTTTAACAAAGCATTTATTCTCGAAAATAAAAAGACGTACCTACTTTTTAATGTTTCTTCTTTATTTCCAACTATCAATGCTATGCAATTTTTATGGTCATATAAATAATTAGAGCATCAAAGAACTTTATGCTTGTTATTACATATTATGACCAAATTTAAAATTTTCTAGACATTTATATAACACAATGAAATGTAACAAATTATTTACATAACGAATGTGATATCAAACAGGCTTGATCGATATGCTATTTATAAACTGCACTCTAAAGGCTTCCTACAATGAAACTGGCATAAGTAGAACATGAACCTCGGTTCTATTGTACTATGTCCTCTGTTTTTATTTCTATATATGATTTGAAGGACTTGAATCGTTATTTACTTACATATACATGTAATATCCATAAGTTAAATTTTGTTTGGTTGATGTTTCTTCAATTGTTCTTTTTAATTAATCATTAAACTTTTATATTGTCTACAGATGAAGTATTTTATCAATACCTCTATAATTTGTAAATTCAAATAGTTTATTAATCTTTTAATTTCATACACCATCTGTTTCAAAAATTTAATGCCACACATAACAACAAAGAGTTCATTTCTTTCAGTGTTTTCATATCCATTGATATGAAATGTCAATGAGCGCTATTTCAAATAGAAAGAAAACAAATGAACTGGAACATTTAAGATAATTGCTAACAAGAATGAGCTCATCTAAATCCTTGCCTCTTATTTTGTAACACATAAAACTGTCTTATAGAGATTTGTCCTCAAAGTTGAATGTGTTGGCGTCGTGCCACGGCCACGTATTTTACGGATATCTTTCTTTCGTTAGTAGCGATCATTGTCGTCTTATGGAGTGTGAAAAATTTCCCTTGTGATGTATGCGAGCGCCTATAGGAATATATGGTGAGTATGCTAATGCGTTTACGGGTGCTTTGACTGGCAGTGAAATTTTGCTGCATTTCACGGTTATTTTATTATGTTATTGTGACTGAATAAGATATGTACTGCAAATCTTGAGATTTCAATATTTGGGAAATAACATATAACACATACACATATACTAAACAATACTGTTTTCTGAAAAATATTTTTTAAACTCTTGTGGGCACAATATCTTCCTTGTTTCTTTTGTGTTAATTTCATTTGGTTAACATTATTTAATACTAGTATTTCATTTATACCATTTCACTTTTGACATAGCTTTTTGATATATCTGACGTACATTTTAGTGGTACTGCCAAGCTTTACATACTATTGTTACTAAATCTAAATTATTTGCTCCTATTTGATTGCGTTCTCAATAGAAATTATACTTATATAAAAAAATTGTCCGTAGTGGAATTAACGTTCAGAAAAGAACAGTTTTAAAGTACGTTAATTCCTTATTAACTTAATATTGTAACTTTTTAAAATTTGCATTCATTTAAATATTAGCTGATTTAAAGATTTATTAGATTTAAAATAAAAAGGTACTTTGTATCCAGAAAAAAATGCTTATTTAGGAATGGATTAAAATTGTGGACTTTTATATGACATAAGTGCTCTTCTATAACACTTTTTTAAGCTCAATTTTTTATATGGCGATTTTAGAATTATCTGAAAAATATTTCATAAAATATATAATTCGGCTTCTAACTTTTTTATATGGAGAGTATGTAATCTATGAATGACATACACTGTGTAAGATGATCGGGCCAGTTTCAGTACAGCATCCTGTTGGCAATAAGCCAGTTGGGATAACACTTCAGATAGCATTGTGAACAAGTTTAGCCATAAAATTTGGCTGACCCAAGCTGAATCGGTTGAGCCGAATTTCCAAGATGGATCTCCAATATACATGTTAACGGACTTTATCAGAAATAGGTCGAAGAAGTTAGGACACATAGTGATAGATTTACCGAACTAATAAATAAATTTTTTTACGAGGAATTTAAATACACTTCCATTCAAAACTACACAAAACTTGCTTGCGTAAAAGAAACTTTATAATCAATATTTCAAAATGTCTGTTTTAAAGCAAGTAATCGTCAAGATCAAACGTATTATATGTTTTAAAGAATCCTGATCGAAAGTTTATTTCATTTTAACATATTGAAATGCTTCTAGCACTTGTCATAATATTATAATCATTGGATTGTCCGCAGTTCTGGAACATCCGGCTTATTTGGCGACCATCCAAGACAATCTTGAAATCAACATCGTAAACACACCCAGTTTATATCTTACAATCTTTTAAATCATGTGCCTCCGTAAAAGGGATCACAGTTGTCAAAATAATTATTTTTTTATTATTAATCACATCTAATAAAATACGTGTTTTAAACTTTTAGATTTTTCCTATTAATTTCCTTTTATAAGAAATGATCGTTAACAAGCAAGATTTTTCACGACCTAGACTCCAACCGATATATAAGTATTCTATATTTGCATAATAATAATATTAGGATTTACTCGTCAGAGGTGGCTTTGAGAAACATATTAAAAATGTTTCATCAACTGTCGCCAACAATAAAAATTTATCAGACAAAACTAATCACACTTTTAACGTCACGTACAATAGTTTTTGTCAAATATTTTACTTATACCTGTATTGAAATTGAAGCAAATAATTTGAAAGCGACGATATTAACTAAAGAAAACAAGACGTCTTTCTCATATTAGCGTTATATTAAAAATTAATTACTGAAGCTTTCAGATAATCTCACTGAATTTAATCTCTTTGTCTGCAGCTTCAAGGGGTAGTTGTATTAGTGATTTTAAATATGTGCATAGTATAATAACAACGTAGTATTTATAAGTAACGAGATTTACTTTGAACCGCCTTATTACAATAGTCGCAGTAAATTTTAAATTAGTAGACATTTATTCGTCTTTAGCATGATAAGGAATAAATTACTGAAATAAGAAATAAACTTAATATGAAGCAAAACAAAATGTTCTGATGATACCGAAGGGATGGAATTATATTTAAATGCCCTATTAAAAGCAATTTAGACAACTGGTTATCAAGTAAAGTGAAATTACTGTAAATACTCATTAAGTGGCATATAAATAGGCGTAAGTGCGTCGCCATTTTGAGAAATACTGTTGACAAGAGGATAATTGTTGCTGGAAGAGGAGAGAACTCTTATATACACCGCAATACTGAACAATCAAAGTGGATTCAACGAACAATCTTTTTTATGAATTTTTATCCGTCTTGAGGACTATTACTGGCACTATTTATACATGAAATTAAAAAATGAATTATTATTTTCTTAGATTGATTACTTTAAAAAAAAATAAGGTTAATTCTTCTATGACGACTTCTTATTTTCAAGCAATCTATTATAATAAAAGTGATAGCATAATTTAAAGTTAACCAGGCAGAAGTTGTTGGCTAATACAGGCGTTTAAACCAACCAAAGCATAAATTCACTGGAACTCAGAGCACACCGTCTTCGAAAATGGTCTTTAACGTCCACTGAGCTTTGTGTAAATAATGTTCGTTGAATTTATAGCTATAATAAATGTTGGGTTAAGTTTTTCTATAAAAATAAGTAAGATTTAGTGATACGAATATTGTTTGTTGATAGCTTGTTTTAAAATTTGCATTGACTGTTTGTATTTTATTCATAACTAAAACTATCGACTACAGTTTCTAAATAGTTGTCTTTTAATGTTCAAATTATACTTAGAATTAATAATTACGATGAATACTGAACATCAAAACAAATTCAAACAACGTTATATCTAGAATAAACTCAGCTAAATATTTACATGTTAAGGACACAACTTTTAATTACTCGTGTTCAAAAACTTGAAACCCTTTGAGCGACGATTAAATCGCATGGGGGCAAAATTTGTTCTGAGATGAAATTCTAACATATTCCGAATCAAATTGAGATTTCGGAATCGATGTTAAAGTTGAAATACCAACACGATTTCGTTCTCAAAGTTTAATTGCACGATAAACCTTTCTAATCTCAAATACACGAGTTACCATGTATCAGAAATATTGTTTGGACTTTTGAGTTAATGAGAGGTTAAATAAGTTAATTCATTATATTAAATAGGTAATCATTTATAATTAAAGTTATATGGTCTTTCAATTATTTGTAAACATAATGTGTATATGTATATTTAAAAGCGATGCTCTTAATAACTATACGAGTGAGTTAAGATACATTGTCATGTTAAACCATCGGCTTCATTTTATTCGACCAAATCTTTTGATTCCTTTAATACAGCACTTTTGACACAACTATGATATAATTTTCAAGCATCTGAGCGGCATAAAACACTTTCTAGGTTTTTGTTAAATTCTTGACAGCTTTATAGCAATATAGTACTCTACCACCAGACCTCCATCAGCCACTGGATGGTTTAGAAATTACTTACGGGAACACAAGCACAGTAGCGAGTTGTTCTTCTATTAAGTATTTATCAACACTATTTGCTTCCATTTTACTACCTGTATGTTGAAAATCTTGAGATATATCAGCAATAAAATCTCACTGACCTTTCTGACACTATTGTTTTATCATTGAAAATCTGGTACATATTTCTGAATTAAGCAAATGTTTTGACCTTAAGAACAATCTGTTTTATAACCCTCAATTCATAGCACGTTTATCAAAATTTTTACCGTCTGTCTTTGTTGGTGATACTGCTATTGCCTATAGCAAACAATTTAAACAATTTGGAGTCATTTTTGACCAAACTTTATCCTGGGTAACTAAGATGAGTAAGAAAATGATGGTGATGTGATTTTCTTCTAATTTTGTCAAAACTTTATGTCGCACAAACTCTTCTTTTTCCTTTTTTTAAACGCCATAGACACTTGTTTCTCCGAATTAAAAGGGGAACAAGTGAAAATGAAAACTAAGTCCTTTATATTTGGTTAGTTGTTTAATGGTTCTGAAAATATTAACGCAATTAAAAAATTTCATTTAAAATTAAAGTGGCCTTTGATCCGTTTCCGTCAGAATATTCACATCTTCTTCCATCTCTACTATATCTTAGTCAACCATTTATCAACATATTACATAAAAAATAATTGAAATTGAATTCTTCGAGATTCTCGCAACCGTTGTCTGCGCTCTTAAAAAAATCTTTAAAAATTTTTCTTAACTTTACACAAATTCATTTCCTGTGACTGTGACTTTCGAATAAACTTCCTTTATATATTAAAATTGCAAAGTCACAGAAGTCATTTAGGTGTGTAGGAAAGAGTCACTACTTCAAATGGTGTAGATGTAGTCTACATTAAACTTTTGTATCATAAATGCCACATGATGATTTTATATTTTATTATTACTCATAAGATTTGCTACATATTATTTACTTATAAGTCTTTATATATTAAAGATTTAGCTCCTCGTTCTTTATATGAAATAAATTGCTCATTAGTTTTCAAGATGTGATTCTTAAATAATGAACTGTATAAGCGTTAAAATATAAAATACTCTTATTCCTATGCTGCTTATTTCAGCAGGCAGTGTATTATCTCCTTCTTATATTAACTAAATTAAACCCATTTACTTTCCTGTTTTTATTTCTAGCTCCTGATATTGATTTGGTTAACGATAGACTGTGTATTAATCTTACTAATTTAGTAGCAATAGTTATTGTGTGAAACTAACACTGGCCTTTAATATTACGTGAAATCAACCTTGACGCCATTCTAGTTTTTCTATTGTCGCCATTTTCTGTATATCTTTAATCTTACTTCAATTAGTACGCTGAAAAGTGTGGAAGTTAACAAAAAGTCTTTGTAAATTTGGGTCGTTGAAGATTTAGAAGAACTTGCTACTTATTACTACTACTGCTACTTTTTAAGTAAATTTGTTTGAGACAGCATTAGTCTCAAACAGTTTTACTTTAAAATTTTGTTTTAAATACACTGTTGTGATTAAAAACCTGGATCTAGTTTAAAACACAGCTCTTAAAGTGTCATTTTCTGCAACATACGTGAGTTAAAACGTAAAAGATTAGGAATATCAACTATACATGTTATTCCTTCTTCATTTCATCCTTCACAAAACTCTTTCACATAGTTGCTAGAAACTTTTTTAAGGATACTTCTAATCAATTTAACATACATTCCAAAAATGACAAGAAAGTTATTATTCTCCATGTAAACATCATTATTACTATAAATCTATCCCGGTAAAGACAGTAAGAATTTTAACATACTTTCAGAGCTCAAAATTTTTTTGATATTTTATATACCAAAATTTTAATTATTATCTTTGACAACAACAATAAATCATGTAACATCTATACATTTCTAATACCTTAATATGTACATATATCTAATATTTTTATACAGTTTGTGATATACATGTTTCACTAGTTTAATATTTTATAAAGAAGGAAACGAATTTAATTTGTTAAGATAAGACTCTACTTATACTTCCTTAGATTGTATAAGAATATTGCGTCTGTAATCATTTTTATAAATTTTCACCGTCTTTCCTCTTTGACTGCATCATAAAACATGGCCTTAGCATAACATTTTGAATTATTTCTGTATACTTCTGTACGGGTTAAAGATAATATTAATGGTAATTCATAATTTACATTAATATTTAGTAATTATACTACTATTTGGCGTGATTATGATGTCAACTTTATTAAATTATGCTATTGGGAATAACAAAATCTTGAAGAAGATACGAGGATCGCTCATCACCCAACTTGAATATTTATACGATCCTACTGTTTTATTTTATATTAAAAGATAATATCCTCTATTCTGTTATACCTTATAACTTCACATTTTATTTCTTACGTGTTGAAAAGTCTATTATATCTATTTCTTCGTAGGCTGTCAGAGTTGATATTGTTGGCCCTAATAAAATATGCCGGATATAATATTAACTAAAACATAAATATATGGAACTATATCATTTACCATTCAAATAATTTTATCATTCTGTTTCACACTTTTGAATTCCTTATACATGGTTTCTTAATTTAAATACTAAGTACTCCATTTTGTACAGATCTTTATATGTGGCAGAGAAATTTAAGACTTTAAACTCAACGCAGTCACTAATAACTTAAAAACTTAATTTTATCACTACCAGTGCTATAAACTACAGTTTCCCAATCTTTCAATGTTTGCTATATAAAATTCTAGAATACTTTTCTTTGGCAAATCAAAGAATTAAAAAACAATTTGCGATATTTAAGATATCTGTAAAAATATATAAGTTTATATAATTATTAGCAACATAATAATAATGAAATTTTGTTATTTCATATATGTACATACTATTGTGATATATTGTTATATATTTTAATACTTCACCATTTATAAATTTATATTTAAAATATGATTCTAAGAAGATGTACCTATTCCATATGTTATAAATCTTTTTCCTTATCTTAACATCATCTAGAAGAGATTGCCTACAGGCGATAAAATAAGATTTGTTCCACGTGTTATTTTTTATATTAAAATTTACTTCCTTTATTAATAATTTTTATTTAATAAAGATTTTTCATATAAATATATGACGGAGTATGCACAATACGTTGTGTAAAGTGCCTTATTTTGGGAAAACTAGTTGATATATTGGTTTCATTTCTTTCATGTTTGTATTTAAATGTTTTCGTAACCCCACTCGACAATCTAACTGACGTTAGCGTCGGCTCTTTATAATAAATTGAGTTACTTTTTTAAATTCCATTCACAATATTAATCAACTAAATACAATCAAACAAATTAAAAGAAATAAGGAATACACTTAAAAACTTAAAATAATCTTAATCAAACAAACAAACAGCTATCACAAAATTACATAGTTCAAACGACATATCGTCAATGTATTGTCAAATGAATTGAGTATCTTCTCTTCAAATTCTTAACCTTTATCAACCAAATATAATCACTCAAATAAACGAAAACATTTAAATACAAACATGAAAGAAATGAAACCAATATATCAACTAGTTTTCCCAAAATAAGGCACTTTACACAACGTATTGTGCATACTCCGTCATATACAAAAAGCATCATAAGGATTTATAGAGTTACTTAATACTTAAATAAGCATGATGTTTTGAAGTGAAATAGTTAATAATTGCATTTTTAAAAACATATAGCAGTATATAATATTATTTTATATTCATATTTGACCTTTTACAAAACGATATTTGTTTTAGAAGTATACAGTGGAGTGTTTGTTGAAGTACAGTTTTAAGAGATTCTAAACAAATTTCTGTCTGAAAATTTCGTATCTACTATTATTTTCCTGTAGCTCATTATACTATAAAATATTTTTAAGTTTAATATACATTTTCAAGAAATTTTCTAACGAATTCGGGTTCAAATCCCCATGTGGCCACTCTGTGTATTTTATCCCGGGAATATAATCGGGACACCGTATACGAAGATACTCTTTATCCGGGATTAAATTTTGCAGAGGACTTTGCGACGTCTAGATGTCCTCATCTCGCGGGATAAATTCGAGCTTAACCGATGAATTATGTTTTAAGTGGAACTTCTAAATAAATAAATTTAATTTATTTTCAGAAAAATATTTATATAATCTGTCGTAACAATTATATATTAAATATAATTACAGTACTTATTGTATCATCATTTCTTTCTAGTGGTCGTGATTTTATATTTAAAAAGAAAATATAAATTAAATCTTAATTGAATTTTATAGCTTTGTGACAGATTATAAGTTTTTATTTCAATATTTAACAAACTTTATTAACGGTATATCAAAATAATTTGCAAGGAACCCTCTGGACGTTGCTAAGTTATAAAGAAGATTTTATTCGTTATGGGAAATAAATGACCCCATCCCGTCACATGGTATTAAGGTACAGCGCAAAGAGGAAGGGTTCTTTTAACCTTGCAACCTTTATTAGACCTCTTGAGTTATTATATTGTTACTTTGTATTTAAATTAAGTTTTTTTTACTGTGAATAAAGAAGAGCATACAATCTATATCTTCCATTTAAATCAATATCAGGTCTTTCCAATCTTATGGATTATATATAGTGGAGTTTTAACTTCCATCAAAAAACAAGTCTAGACGAAAAGGACCCTACAAATGAAGTGAAGGGTAGAATAAAGTCACCGTATCTTAGATATCACAATATTCAAGTAAATAAGTCCGCCAAGAGGCCACACAATAGTACGCAGGTAATTTATGTGATCGTGCTCAGGTTTAGAGTGGCAAGTAAAAGAGCGGACAGGGAATCAAAATTATTATCAAATTTTTATAGGTTACTAATACTACTTTTATATTTTTTGTCAAAAAAAGAATAATTAAATGAAATTATAAATTAATAATTTAATTTACTAATGATATATACTATAAGCATCTGAATGTTTAAATAATTAAGATTTATTAAAAAGAATTATAAAACTTGTAATAATTTAATTGGATACGTCAGCCTAACATTTGCAAGCTGTTTCCGGAGGCACACGTTTGGGTAAAATTACACAGCTAACCGGCATTTCCTTAACAAGCTTTCTAACAAACAGTAAGGAGAAATTATTGGTATTAGCCTTCTATATAAAGTCGCCCTTATTTGACACTTCCTAAATAAGGGACGCAAATGATTTAATTAATTCAATTTATTTTTATGCATCATTATTTTTCTTCTTGACAGTCACTTTAATCTCGTCTGTCCAAGACCACGGTGGCTGAAAAGGAACTGAAATGTCAGGATTATGTAGTTGTAAGATAGTAAAATACGCATAGTCATATCCAAAAAGGTTTGTTTCGTTTTTTAATGAATGGACGCGAAATACTTACACATCATTATTGCATTTCTTTGGTGTATATAAATAGTAAACGTGTTAAATAAACAAAATATTTAAAACAAATATTTAGGTTCTTAACAAAAAATATGTAAAAGTAATAAATAGTATAGTACAGAGTATTAAAATGTTAATCTATTTTAATATCTTAAGACTGAAAAATAAATCTGCTTTTATTTAATTAGTTTTCAATTATGCTTTACTTAATATTTTGTTTGTTAAATACTCCTACTAATTATTTCGTCGTATTTTTCGATTAAATACAAATATTCATTTATAGCTGAATCAAGCAAAACAAAGGAAAGGGGAATTAAATCAATACTCAAGGGGTTTCCGGAAATTAAGTATTTATAAAGAGGGCAATTACGGTAATGTGAAAAGGTAAGGGGAAGAAATGGGGAAGAGAAACGTGACAAATAGAGAAAATCTTGTAAAATTATTTATCACTGTCTATTAATAGTGTGTATGGAAGTAATTATACTTTTTGAAAATTAACGTACGAATATATGCAATGTAAACATGTTTCACGCTTGTAATGTCAAGATATTTTTATATTAAAATCCCCATAAATTGTTTTCAGTCCCGTTATCAACAATCAATGTTAGAGATTTGTTGGCTTTGGACGCGACTATCATACTGAATTCTGACTCAACCATTTATAATATGTGAAAACCAGTATGCCTTGTAAGAATGAATAAGGCAAACACCTAACTAGAAAAAAATTAAGCATTACCTTGTCTGGCAATAGTAACTAAGATACCAATGATTCGTCTCTGTAAGTTCTAACTTTTTTAAAACCATTCATGAATCTTTTAAGATAGAAAATAGAAGATTAATTTGCAAGAAAATTAATTTGTAAACATATATTTTTTTAAATTTCTTAATTTCTTTATATTACCAAAACATGTTCCCTGTTCATTCATTAAATGTTAAAAATCGATTACGAAATGTTTCATCAACAGCCTATCAGAGCCCACTGCTGAGAAAAGGCCTCTTCTCACATGGTGAAGATTTATTTTTCAAATGCAATAGACATTAAGTTAAAAATATTTCATACTACTGTTGTTACCAAATTAACATATTTTATATAAACATTAAATTAATGCACATTACGTAATTCGTCTTTGAGTTGTTGCGCTAGAGAAAAGTATGGCAATGAAACTTTTAATTTAGCCTCGCATTTTTCATTATTTATGCATCGCTTAGCAAACTTAATAAACATTCCTTAATTGTTACTTAATGACCTCACTATAAAATGCCTAAGATATATAAAACTCAAATGGAACTCAAAATTGAACCACAAAAACTAGTGTCATTTTGTTTTAATACGTAATGAAGTTTTAAAAACAGAAAGGCTGTTTTAATAAAAAATATCATAAAAGGTACGTAATGTATTTAATTCTCAAAAAACGTGTCTCTTTTCGTGAGTGTTTCAATGTTCTGTAATAATTCCCGGGGGTAAAAAATTTAAGCCTCACAAGTCCCATACGAGGGTGAATGTTCAACTTAGATAAGCGTTCACTGCTTTTTGTCTCATAATACGAGGATCTTAATGTAGAGCCCTTGTCAAGTTAGCTCAGCTTAGAGATACATTTTAAGAGTGATAAATAGATGAATCATAATTTTAATGTACGTTTAATTTAAATTCGGATAACCTAGGTTTTTAAACTTTTTGTTACTATCGAAAAGAATTCAAAAAAAATGTATATCATAATGTCCTTTATTTTGTACAACAATTTTGTAGTTTCCTGGTTACAAGACGGTTTCCAAAAATGGATATAATATTTTTGAACGAATTATTTTTAATATTAAAATAAAACTATTCCGAATTTCACGACCAAAATTAAAATTAAAATAATTTCAAAACAATACTAAAATTTCATTTGTTTTGATTTCATTAACTCAATAGTATTATTTTCCACAATGAATTTAATTTAAATAAGTCAAGAATTAAATATTATACCATTGAATGTGTTAAATTTATCATGCTATATCAATTGCCTCCTTCATACATTGAGTATGACAGGAATTCTATTCGAATGTAGCTTTGAACATACCATTTTATGTGCACTAAAATTCATGTTAAAATTTAAACGTTTGATACATTCTGTAGTACGATTTCATAGAACGACTAGTATATATCTTATTTTGAATATATAAACTTTTGACAGTTACATAAATAATTGATAAGCCATGAAATTTAAATAACCCATTAACCTGAACAAAACAAATCCATTAAAGGTCTAACTTTCAACATTACAAAGGTTAATACGAGCGTCCGTCCATCTGCTTGATAGAGGTCGCTATTAGTGAATTGAGTTCATTTATCACGACCCTGCTGATTTATTGATATGATATGACGATGTTATTATTTTGAACGTAGATTTGTTATAAGACTTTAATTTTATTAGCTAACTTTATATAAACAACTTATTGTTTGAGGTGTGGAGTTTGAATAAAATCGAATTCAGGTAGTACACGTTACAATGATATACCTATATGCCTCCATCAACTATATGGATAAAATCGTTACGTGATATGAAGACTGTTGATCAACAGAATGAAAAATAGAAAAGAATTCAATAAAACTGTTTATGAATTTCCTTTAAGTATCTTAATGATTCAACATTTTACGCGACTATTTGACTACTTTGCAATAACCGTGATCACGGGAAGACGAGAGTAAGTTTCACAGACACTTTTCTTTTAGAACGTCCGTAAATTAAATCCGAAAAACATAGTTTTAAATTGAATATGAACTCGAAAAAGTCTTCGAATTAATTAAAGAAGATTAATCAAAATGCTACATATCTTTAAAAGAGTGGAAAGAGTCTATTTATCAATTTGGGAATATCTTTTTGGTTATAATTACATGCTTATGTATAATTTAAAGTCTTAAATAAGAAATAAAACTTCTGAGTAAGAGACATCAGATTGCTAATAATAGACGTTTTACATGATTACTATACATTCTAGCTTTAGATCTCCTAATATTGCTATAACATTCAAAAAAGTTTACAAAATATATTCTTCAAACTTGCGAATTCTTGGCTAACGGGTTTCATTCCATTTTAATTACGGTGTCATGATCTTAATTGAGGTAATAACAGTTTTATATATTTGAAATTTCATGTTCGACTCTAGATTTATAATGTACATAACTTTACATACATACCTTTTTATTCATTAGCATTAATTGGAACAAACTTAGCTAAACATTAATTAAATATTAAAATTGTAATTAAACAAATTATCTATCTAATGAGCGTAAACCTTTTGATTGGCTTAATCAAGTCTGTATTTTATAAAATAAATATGTAAATTAAATTAAATAAATTGTAACATAAGATTCAGAGAAGTAATATTTCGTATAAGACAATTCTTTTTAATTCACTGAATTGATACGCAATGGGATTTCGATATGTACCTATTTCGAGATATACTATATGAAAGATATATTTATTTATACGTAAATACATTAATCTCGTGATAAAAACATTTTAACTTTGATTATAGAAAAAATATTAAAATTGTATACAGTATTTTTTAACATATACAACAGGGGCAGCATTTAATTAAGAAGTTTTAAAAGATAGTTTCAATGATAAAGTAATAATTATATATATATATATATATATATATAATGTTAAATTGTTACGTATGAGACGTATCAAATCCTATTTATAAGACTTATCTTAATGCACACCTTTATGGTCCAACGTACTTAAAGTCTTGAGAACTACCAAAGCAATTTTGATTTGATTTATTATTGTTCTTTAACAGATAACTCAACCTACAATAGAACTCCGGGGTGAGTTGTGGAACTTCTATTAATTCTAGGACAATTCCCAACTTCTACAATAGGATTAGGGACAATACGTTGAAAATGTGAGAGCCTATCGCTATCCTATCTACTTAAACGTAAATCGATTATTGTGAAGGTCAATTCAATGGACACGTGTTGCTAAGAGCATACATCATGCGTTGTTGGTTCATCAAGGCTTATGTTCTAAGCCATCTGAAGCTAGGCTTATGTACGTGTGATGAGAGTAATGGGCTTAAGTATGACTCAAAATAGATAGATAGATCAAGAACACTGTAATGTGGTTACTAAATATATTATATTATGAATTTTCAATAAATATAGTTTTATGAAAGTAAAGGTAAATTTTTATAATTCATACATAACAAATATATGTATAAAGTAACCAAATTAAAATATTAAAATGACTTCGAGAGCTGTGATCTCATAAAAAGGTAAACGCTAAAGCCCCTCGTTTTCTTCTTCTCGACCGGATTTGTAAACAGGGCACGTGCCACGGTTCTTTTTGAACGGAATTACTTCCAATAATCTTGTAAACCGATTGATTTTATACCTTTTTTCGGGGTTGGACGTTACACTTTGGCCCAACTCATTGACCGCAGGGATTCTAATGTGGAAGCTCTCATTTTGATTGTAGATGTTTACTTGAAAATTACAAAGATTTATTTTGTAAAGACTATTTCAAATATGTTATTTTATATTCTAACAGTCTGTAAAAATAAATATATAATCGCTTCCCAAATGAAATTTATTAAAAGTAAAATTATAGAAGTATATAAAACATTTTAAGTAAAAATGTCTTAACAACGAACAAATATGTATTATGTGGGGAGGAGACATTGTTTTTAAGTAACATTACTGTGTATACTTTTACATAAATTTTCGTATTACCAATGGATTAAAATCGTGGGTTGGTCGGAAAGTTTCGATTGGATTGGGACGCTTGTCGTGAATCAATGTTATAAAATTTGTATTCAGGTGGCCTCGCTCCTTCACTTTCACCCTAGTTCGATCGATTTAAAGGAATATTTGATGTTTATTTCAACACGCTTAAGGCTTGTAAAAAGAAACTTTTTAAGTTAAAATTACAAGGTAACTTTTAAAAAGAAATTTAAATGATTTTCTTTAGAAGTTAAAAAGATTATTCAAATAATAATAAAATATTGATAGACCAGTTAATCTTAAATATCATGATTTCTATATATTTCATAATAACTGCAAAATATCATCTTGAAAAGTGGGTTATCTCGAGTTATCAGAGTGATATATCTAAATAAACAAAAATGATCTAATTCTAAAAGTGATAAAATGTGCGCTTCTTTGGCATCAACATCCAATATTTGCACAAATGATTAACGGACGTATTGTTATCATACTTTAATAGTGATTCACAAACTCTTTATAAGCGTAATTCCAGTAATGTACATATTGTCATGGCCAAGGAAGTTTATTACTTGAGATCTTATCAGAACCTATATGCTAATAATTTAATAATATGAAGGAGTCTTGTATAAAATCTTCGTATATAGATATATTATTTTACATAAATTTTGTAGATTCAACTATATTTATTGTCTGTTGTAATAATTTAATGAAATATCTAAAAACTTTATTTCAGAAGTAAATCCATTCGACAAGGTGAAATTTCTGATTATTACGTAAGAAATAATAGCACACGTACCATAAGTTTTTGACCAGCATAAAGCATAAGAAAAAACTGGTTAGATTAAAAGAAAAATAAAATTGAATTTATTAAAATATATATGTACATACAAGTGAAGACCTTCATGAACTGCAATTACTAACCACTGCTTAGGACATTCTATTATATAATTTATATTCATGACGGGATGTTAAGCAATATGTAGGATGTACTCGTATATGAAATTTTTATCCAAAATTACAACCATAAAATTTTGATTTAAATGATTATAATCACAGATTATGAAAAATATTTTAAAATAATAAGTCAATGGAATATCTAGTAACTATGTGTATTATGATTCTTCAAAAATTTATGTGTGTGTGTGTGTGTGTGTGTGTGTGTGTGTGTTTGTGTATACATGTATTTCAATATTTATGTATTTAAAGTCGGACTAGCAACGTAGGCTACAAAAAAATCTTTAAATTGAGTAAGATGAAATGTATGCAGATTATTAATACTATAATATAAATAACCATGTCAATTAAATAATTTAACTAAATTACTCTGAGTTTTTTAGCAAGAATCTGAGAGTTCCCTAGTTATTTTCATGAATTTAAAAGAAGATTATTAAAAAAATCCAAAACAGTTAGAACCTGGAATTTAACCTATAATATTATTATAGGTATTACGGAAGAACAAAAGTATCTCGTTATCTAACAGTCACTACTAACCTGATTTTTATTGAACTAGATGTATTTCTTACACTGACTGTTTTTACTTTAAGTAAATCTGAATGATTTTTTTACTAAGCATTAAATAACTACTAAACCGATTTAGACAAAAGGGGATATACGAGTTGTTAAATGTAAAGATAAAAAAACTCTAAAGAAACCTTTAAAGTTGTTTTGAGGCCATTAGACACTGGAATTATGCAATATCTACAGTATTTTCTAAGTATTTTAATAATATTTTTATAATTTATTAACCGCATAATGATTTTTTATAGAACAAGTACATATAATAATTGTTACAGATGTAAATAATTGTTAAATATATGTACAGTAAAAATGCATATAAAGTTAGTGATTTTAGTCCCTAATATTCAAGCGTAGATAAATTTATACAAGAATATTCCTTCTTCTTAAAAGTATAGTGTACTAATGTAATGAGTTAGTGCACTTATGTGAAATGAAAAGTAATTTGAATAGAAGTGATATTAGGTTACGTATTTTTAATTTCTTTCAAAATAGTTACACAATAGGATACAAACTTTATTTAGACTCGTAAAAAGCAAAACGCAAATTAAATATATGTATGTATATTAGATACATTCACTTAATAATTCTGTTCAACATTACTAACTATTTTAACAGTTGTTATGTAATTAAACGATACAGTAATAAAATGTTACGACTTACAGGAAAATATAGTGAAAGTTAAATATTTTATTTTGTAACTATAATGACACACGTTTATTATAATTAGAATTTTTATCATATTTTATTTAAGTCGTCAAAGCATAAATTCAAAGATACTTTTGTAGTTTACACTTCAAATCGACGTAAGCTATTTCTGTTTTACAAACATTATCTTTCATGTTGCTATTTTTATAGTATTTTTTTATGTTGTGACAAATGTTATTTATTTAATTTTCATTCACATGATCGCGAAATATATTGTAAATCCAACTACATATGATAAAACCTTAGTTTGTACTCATTTACTTTACGTTTAAAGTACCGCAATGCTCTGTTTCTTTATGATAATGCCTTAAGAGTTTCCAGGTTAGACTTCGTTTACCGTCAAGTATGTTAGCAATCACGTATGGGCAGCTTTTCCGTAATTATGAAAGTGAATGGCATGAGTCTTAAATTTTTTATTAATTATAATTCATCTAATTTATAATCATTTCTAAGATTGAAGAGCCTTAACACATATAAATAAATGTGGTTTTTCATAGTTGTATTACGAATTAGACAAAATTATATTAATAAAGATTGATATTTTGTTGAATTATATTATTAAAAAAAAATTCTTCCTGTAACAGTGTCTTAGGTACTGTTATTTTTATCTGAGTTTTATATTTAAACTTGCTAAGTGCTATATATAAGTGACGGTCAGTGGGCATCACATAATTATCCCGTGTTTTTATTAAACTGTGGTTAATTTCCACAAGCGACTGGTGGTGCACTGTACCGTGGCAAGAACAAACTAGTGATGGGACTTGTTGGCTGTACTTCCGCTCATCGTTATTATTATTTTGCTCCACCCTTATATAAAAATTTATACATATAAAAAAAATATTTTTTATTAAGTACGACTTATTCAAATTCCTAATATACAAAAAATATTAGATATATCTATAATGTTTTATGTCAAACTGTCAGTCAATTAGCATGTAAATTGTTTACAATGTTCAATAATAAAATAAAAGGTAAACGTCATTTATGAGTACGCATCACTAAGGCGCACGATTCCTAGTAGTCAGTTGTAAGTGTTGAGCGCATGCGCACGACCGCTTATTTTTTTCCCGGTTTTAAGTTAAAACGAAAATTAAATTTATATGGCAGTGGTGAGCCGACGTTTTGGTGTTGTACCTAGTGCGAGAGTCGACAGTCAACAGGGCAGATCTCTACAAAATGGCTGGGTAATCATAATTATTTTTAAACAAGGTCAAAACATTATTTATATTGTCGGAAAGACGATCTTTCAATACCATCTTGGTGATTTGGCTATTGTTAGGAATTGTCTCTTACATCTACTCATTACCGTAATTCTAACAAGGTTTTTTTGTTATATAATACCACAACATCAATGAATATTCTCATATTGCGAGGCTCACATCAAATATTATTCTTACTGAGTCTGCGTCGTATTTACTTTATAGCTCAAATATTCTTGGCACTTTTTATGTGGAATAAAAAGAAACATAAGTTTATATGATGGTAGCAGAACTAAATCAAGTAAGTTTTTGTGTTTGTATTTTTCTTATAACGAAATGTTAGACACATAAAAAGCAACTTCATTATGTAAAAGCAAAATAAGAAGTAATTTCTCTAATTTATAATTAACTATTCATGTATTCGTGAGCAAAATTAAAGAGTACAAAGTGACAAAATGTACAATTTAGATTGCAATCTAGAATTGCTGTTAAAAATATAAATCATATTTATAATACAGAAACTAAAAGTAAGTTTCATCTTACTGAGAGGGAAATGACTGATTCACGTTATACGCACACTAGTTTACTAAAGGCTAAGTGATAAACGTGAAACTAGGCGATATACCACAGACTAATGCGATATTAATGGATAGAAAATTATGACACGATATATCGATTATTACTCTATCTTTTTTTACTTTTGTTTGTTTTATGAACGCTTAAAAGATATAAAATTTTATATACCTTTATATACATTGACGTCAAATAACAAATCATTAACTTAATGTCAGTTTGTGAAAATACCGACTAATTGTAGTGTTCACAATTAACCCAGATGATAAAAACGTTCATACTTCTGACTGAGACATGATACTCGTACGTGTAATGAATGCCATTCGTATTTTATAACTTATAATACTACAATTTAGATCATATTAAACCTGATGATATTATTAATAAACACATAGTAAAACTAATAGAGCCGTTAAAATGTCAATATTATTAAAACTGTTCAATATAAAAGGGAAAGATCGTGACTTAATTGCGTGTAAAGAAGGAATTCTGTTTTCACCCAACCTCCGTTACGCTCCAATCCCACCCATTAGAGGTCTCTCCATGCTTTGGGATTTAATGTTTTCATAATTTATGACTTATTAGTGGGTTAAGGTCAATGTTATCATGTAATTTACTATATTCACTTTACATTTATGATGTACCGAAAGTAGGTACTCTTGTGAGAAATTCTAACTCAATATTATAAGATATGTATTTTTTTATATGAAACGATTATATCGTGAATCAAAATAAGCATTTGTTACAAGTGAAGGCTGTTAAATAAATTTTAAAATTATTTTGTTTTCTTTTTTTGCTAACAGTACGAAAAACAAGATTTATGCAGCGCAATAATAATCGCATGAAGTATTTTCCTCCAACTTTTTGTCGGGACAGCATGATTTATGCTCGGAAAAACATTAAAAAGAACACATCATAAGCTGAATGCAATATAAATTGAGCTGTGCTAAGCATTATTTGACTGTGCTTCATAAAATTCAATATATGAATATTTGCCGAAGTTAATATTGAAACTTCCATAATGTTTTGTTTATGATAGCAGGCTTGGAGGTTGTCGTGTTTTTAAATTTTAAATGGTTCTGAGAAAGAAAAAGGAACAAGTTAACAGTATGGAGATTCGTTTTAATTGCCTGGGACATTGCTAAGAATTAATAAAAACGAATTAATTTCTCGTACAAACGCATCATCTCAATCAATATGGGCAGTATTAAAATTAATATACTAATTAATAAATTCAAATTAATAAAACACCTTTTCTTTTATTTAGCCTAACGATAAATCATTAACAACAATTAATATATCTCCACCAAATAAATAGTTTGAAATTTAAAAACAACTAATGACGTCATAATGTAAAATAATATTTTTCTTTTACTTACCTCATTTAACATTTATTAAGGTTGAAAAATTTTGTTTGAATTTAGATAGCAATAATGTCATAATAAAATGCTAAGTGCTGTTAACAGCTTTCTTCATTCCCCATGTTAGTAACCTGTATTTTTGAATAAATTCTACTTTGTATTTAATGCCTCAGAATTTTTCTGCTTGATCGTACTGTTATTGAGTTACAAAGGTTTAGAGGAAGTGGAATGTAAACATAGGTTATCCATTACATGGAATCAATTACTTTTAACAGTATTCTTCTTCTGTTCAAGTCAATTATATACGATTTTTTTCTTTATGGAATGCAACTAATCGTGAAACACAAGGAACTAATAACGATGCTTTTAATATTTTTTAATGAAATATGCTTAAATAAAGCATAGTCATGTGTCTTCACATAGCATGCATAATTTTTGACATAATTCTATAACTATTAAGATTTAAATTATACGTACTAATTTTGATTAAACTAAACTTATACACACTCATATATGTAAGTATGACTTGCTTTGTTTAGTATTTACTATTATGATGTAGAAAAAAACTGTATGTCCTCAACAACTCGTTGTTTAAATATATTATTAGAGGCAGAGTTCGTGTATCCGAAAATATAAAAAAAAATGTAAAAAGTTTATACCAAAGTTCAGAGCTGTACAATAAATTGCTTTGGCAATTAGCAAGGACATTGTTAGAGAATAATACAATGTCTGTGGAAACTCAGAGGTCTTTGCCTTTATGTACCAGGAAATAAAAAAACCTAAACTTAAAAATGCCAAATTGCTTTTTTTGTTTCAGAACTTAATAAGACAAAATCTGAATATTTATTCATTGTTTCTCTTGTTACAATTAAATTAAGAAACATATAAATTCTAAAGCAATTAAGAAGCATTATGTATTACTCATATCATAATGATTAAGTAGATATAAACTTATTCAATTAACATTAGATCCAATGTTTAAATAATAACCATTGTTAGTCATTGAAACAACAACGTGGCACCTCAAACATCTGTTCATTAAGTCAATATTTGTATCAACATTCGTTATATCCGGGGAATGCATTATGTCTACAAACAATCAGCAAAACTTTTGAACATATAAAGAAAAGAGTACATACATGTATTACATTAGTTACAAGGTGTTAACCTTCTTATGTAAAGATCAAACATTTTACAATAAATGTATCTATTTTATACAAAATTAGTTTTTCATTTTAATTTGGTAACTATATGAGTAGTTATATTTAAACGAAACAGAAAAAAATCATACGTCAATATTTTTATAGTACACAGTTCAAATTATAAGTATTTCTCAAACTCATTTCCAGAAAACAATGCTATATATAAGCAAGAATCTTTAATCTAGCTGTAACTTACAATAAAATGAAACACAATGCGACAACTGTAATGTAAGTAGATGAATATGTACGTTTCTCTTAAAATGAAAATGAATAAGTTATATCTTAAAAAAGGATTATAAATCATACTCATTTTCAAATTACTGAGATAAAAATAAGATTTGAATTGTAAATGAGCAGATTCGAAGAATATTATTTTGTTTATTTATATTTAACTGTTATTTATTAAAATGAGCGAATGGTTGTCATGAATACTCTTATTCTATTACAAATTCTGTTAATTCAAAATAAATGAAGTTATTTGGAAAAAAGTATAAAAATTCTGAGAATAGTTTGAATTCAGTGAATCGGAATACTCTAAAAAGGATTTCTTATTTTACATGATATCCCAAAAATAAATAAACACATAAAATGTAAATTAGTTTCATGTATCGATTGTATTTTCGTGTAAATGTAATTATTGTTGTAATTTTCTAAATTTTGAAGTTGAGAATTCCTTTGGAAAATGTGATATTAAATGTGTATGTATGTATATATGACCTTCAAGAAACAAAATTTATTGAGTAATTACGTGTAATAAAATATTAATAAACTCTTAGTCGCTATTTAACGGACTTTTTAAACCATTCAATATAATACTCGTATTTACTCTTAAATCATATAATATTTTTTTATTAACTGGCATTACAATTCCTTTTTAAAAAAAATCTATAATAATTATAATAATATTAAAAATATTGTTTCATATTTACACTCGTAGCTTTAACAGGATAATACAAGCTTAAAACTAATATAGGGCATGCTTATGTGTGTGGGGCCACGGTCAAGGATTACTGCAACTATGATTATACATTGAAGCGGAAAAGAAAATTAATTTTAATAAGGCCGTGCTTGTCGTATTCACTTACGTAACTTGTTATTAAGTCTCTGACAACATCAATCTTTACACGTATTACATATGTTACATTTAAAGTTTAATGCGTAAGTAAAGTAATCTATCTTTGTCAAAAATTTGTTCGAGTGAATTAAAGAAAAAAAAATTATGTCTTAAAAGAGTCTGCATTTTTTCTCATTTTGTATAGTCTATAAAATATTATAATAAGAAAGGAGGAAAAATCAAAATATAAGTCAAAATTAATCTATCTCTTTTGTTATGTACAAGATAATATTTTATTTATAGAATAAAATAAATAGCTTTTATGTTTTCAAAAATTGTGTAGTTGTCGTAAAGTGAAATTTTGGAGTCCAATCAATTTCTGTATCAAATAAATTTTCAATAAATGTCTTAATATCAAAAATATATTCAACACTTTTTTATCTATGAGGTTAACATTTTGCTGTTAAAGAGATACTCATTATAAATTGTTTTTGCTCATTAAAACGAACCGGTTTTAATTACAGGACAAAAAAATAAACAATTAAATCTCTTGTTTTCAGACAGTCAAGCGGATTCTTCACTCAATCAAAACTCAAATATGCACAATAGCCATATCATTCACATTATTCAACACGGTCCGTCTACCTCGCGAGGCGTTCAAGTATGGCGATATTCCATACTTGGTTACATACTCCTTTTGGCTACTCGCGGTCGCGCTGCCAACAACACTGTTGCAGCTTGCGATGGGGCAGCTCAGCCAGCAAGATCCTGTTGGAGTCTGGAGAGCAGTTCCTATACTACGAGGTTCGACACGCAATATTTCGCATTAGTTTTCTGGTTTAGATCATATTAACCCCCATTTTTTTACAGGTGTAGGTCACTTGAAGATTCTAACCTCATATATTTGTTGTATATACAGTATGATATATATTGCATTATCAGCCGCCTATATGATTTGGATAGCAAAGGGAACGTTTCCGCTGAAAGATTGTACAAAATTACATTTAACTCCGGTACGTTGAATAATGGAAATACAATTTTCATAATTTTAATTTATTTGCTTTTAGAATAGAACATGCGAATAATTAGTAAGAAGAACATTTAATTTTTATTTTCAGAATGGATACGAAAATAAAATGAACGCTTCTGAATGTTTTAAGTAAGTGTTTTAATTACATATTTGTATAACGCTATGAACAGATACATTGTGATTCCACCTATCATTGCAACGACAGTTTTATAATTAATCAATGACAATGTTGAGTGGCTGTTTTTGGCAAATTTTTAATTGCGGTAATTGGAATAAAAATATATCACATTAACAATTTCAGCTCCACGTTTTTGGCGCCATTTGCCGAACAGCCACAATATCTCGGCGTAATGGCTATTTTAATATTCGTTTTATGGTTCTTTGTGCCCATTATGTAAGTATTAATTTCACTATTACACAATTTTCATAAAGAGTGACTATGTTTATTTAGTTTTGTTATATTTATATGTCAAACCAAAACAGATCTTGTTTGAGACTGTTTTTTAAATATACATTACAACAGAAATATTAAGTCATATGTTTCTAATTAGAAAAAAAGGAAAATTTTACTTTGCAGACTTCAAGCACTTTTTTTAATTTCTTCTAAGAAACATTTTATTTAACGATGTGGACGTAATTTAAAATGTTAATTTCCGTTATTTTGCCATGAAATCTTATAATTTAAATAATTGCAGTAGAACAATATGAATTTTTTTTCGCTTTGGGTGCATCTTCAAATAGCTTAATAGTTGAAGTATTTTAATGGTTTAATCGTCATACCTATTTCAGTATCTTATTTATTTCTATAGTATTATTTATTTATTTGTGAATTCTTAAAATAAAAGATGTATTAATGATTGTTTGTTGAAATAAATTTTCTTTATTTAGCTAAATAAATTTAATATACAAAATCTCTTTTGGCACGTGTTAATCAAACTAGTATTTTTATATTTGCAATAAGAATAAAACCTCATCTTTATCTGTTTACCTAGAATTAATTTTGTAATCACTCACAAAAAATATATACATATTTAGATGGTTCTTTTTATCCTAAAAATCTTGTGGAATATAGAACTTATCTCTTGATTAAATCTTTGATTTCAGGTTGTATCGCCTCCGAAAAACTTTACGAATAGCACTTATTATCTGCACACCCATAATAATAGTAATTGCCATACTTCTGTTTATATTTTTATCCGACTCATTTACATTGGCCACTATGTTGGAATCTTGCGACCATTGGTCACCACTAACTCATCCATATATTTGGCAGAGCTCGTTAGTTCAGGCGCTCTTGTCTTCAAATATAGTTAGTGGCTATTTAATTAGTGCTGGAGGAACAGTTTATAGACAATCAGACGTTAGATGGTGAGATATTTTGCATATAAAATGTTTGGGAAGAATATATAAAAACTGGAAATTAAGCGAAAATCTTAATACGCATAGATTTAAGACACGTAAATAACCTAGATAGTATTAAACAAAGACTGTACATAAATAAAAAGAACAATCTTAGCTGGTTAAAGTAAAGGAATATTTTAAATTGGTTCTCTTTTAAACTACCGTGCTCGAGGTTGATACCTTAAAAAGTTCTTAAACTTTGTCTTTTTCTAAAATTAGATAAATTTTCAAGAAAATATTATAAAGATAGTACATTTCGGACTGTAAAATAACCAATTTATTCTCATTTCAGGACATCAATATTTGTTACAATCACTAATTTAGTATCTGCTTGGTTGTCCGTATTTATGTGGCAGTCCATAAGCGGTGAAAGCAATAAAGATACCAGCTTTGTATCAATATTAGTTTTAATATATCAGTCTTCGGTGTCCGAAAAGAGATCCAAAGAATGGCCGCTATTAGGTTTCGGGTTAGTACTAGCGTCGGGGATTATCACTGTGGTAAGTTTTGTTCTGAAATTGGAAATAAAATATTTAATATGGTAAAAAACTGCAGCATGTGCTCTTGTAGCTCAGCTGCAACCGTACCCGGTTACCTTATTAAAATTTGCATATAATCTGACTATCTGCCAACTCAATTACTATCCGATTGTATATCTTGATAACAAATATGCTCCCAGTAAAGTTTCAAACGAATTCGTTTTAAATAAAGCTGTTTATTTAGTAAATTGCTTAAAAAAATAGTCATATTACAAGTTTCCTTTCGAAAATTCTGTATTGCTACTTAATCGCAAAAAAGTGTTATTATGTATACATTTTAATATTATTGATCATTTTAAATGAATAAAATTAAAATGCTTTATTTTCAGCTAGCTCTATTATATCCTATATACGACAAATTGCACCGTCTAGCAGGCGATCATTGGCGACTATTTGCATGTGCATCTTCTGCATTAGGCACAGCACTAACTGTTACTGTGCTAGCACAAGGACTAGATGTTACATCTCTGCTTGACGAACTGGTCGTGCCAGTACTAGCTGTGTTCACTACACTTGTCGAAATTGTAGGTTTCGTGTTTATTTACGGTGAGTATCTACTATGAAAAATGTAGAAATCATTTTGTTACATAAAAGCTAAAAGAGTTGGTCACGTTGTAAAAAATATAAAACTAAATTTAAAAGAAAATTATCTCTTAATAAAATTAAAATACATTTTATTAACTATAAAGGAAATATTTTAATTAGTCTTAGTTTATCGTGTTTAAAAAAATTCTTTTGTAGTTGTAAAAATAAAATAAATTCTGTAAGAAGCCAACGCAAAGAAATCATTTTTAGAAGTCTGTAGCAAAAAGTTATTTCAAAGAGCATAGAAGAAGCATCTTAAAAGGCGCTAGGGTGCAAATTGCTTGTAAAATATGCTTTGTAACATTTCTCTATCATGCGTTCACCAAAAACATAATTGAATTTTAAAATGATAACTAAAATATAGACCACTAACAATATGTTATGCAAAACTTACAGCAGGATAAAGGTTCAAACAAATATTTGAATCAAAATAATTCAGATGTTCCCATAATGGTTAGCATTAGTCCAGTTGTACGTAACTTACATGATTCCACAACATTCAAAGTTATTTAATAAGTTCCTATAATTGAATTAATGTCGCTGTTGACCGCGAGGGTCAATTCAAATTACCAATTGCAATCAATTTAGAAGCTGACAATTACCTTACGCGCTTATGAAGTTACGAGTATGTACATGGACAGAACAATGTTCAGCTTTATTTAACTTTTTAACTCTAATAATTTAATAATATGAAAATTAATTTGAAAATATCGATTCTTGTTTAGTAATTTTGTTAAGATTAACTTACAGAAATGTGTTATCAATTTACTTACGAATTTAATAACTACTTTTGAATAGTTTAACATTTTAATATATAGTTTTTATTGTGATATTGTTTAAAAAATGTCTCTTTGAATACAGGCAAACATTTACAACCTTCATAATTTTCAAAAGAAAAATATTAAAATGAAATTTATTTTTTATTAATTCCAGGTTGGTATTACTTAACAGTGGACATCCATTTTGTAACTGGTTCAAGATTGCCGATATTTTGGTTGATATCTTGGTGGATAACTCCAGTACTACTTATGGGTGTGATGGGCTGGTGGCTACGATCACTTTTAAGGTTCACTTGGGGAAGTCAGACTTTATGGCCCTTGGGAGGAACTTTAATTGGTATCTTGGTGGTGATGATAATCATGGCAGCTGTAGCAGTCGCGAAGGAAGAACAATTCAACCTGTTAACAGTAAGTTAGATGTTAACAATCCACAAAAAAATATTAAATGTCTACTACAATATAAAATAAAAAGTAACAAAAATGAAAAATAACTTTTTGTTTTAGAAAATAGCATCTGCGTTTCGACCTTCACGACTTTGGGGCCCAGAAGAACCGATGGCACGGTACGTCTGGATGTCCCAAAGATATATTAATGAAAATGGAAATTCCGAGCAAGAATTGAATATAGATAAATCTTTTAACCCCACTATTATTAGTAAATATCACAGTAAATACAACGAACCTTACAAAGAAAATTGGTTGCATACATCGAATATTTATCAAACTACCACAAAAAATAATAAGCATGATTTTATGAAGAGCCAAGAGCCTTCATATGACGATATAGGGGCTATATATTCTATACCTATAGTACCGATAAATAAAAGGAAAAGAAACGAAGGCGAGCAATTTCGCTCGCCTAACATTTGCGTTGCCAAAGGTGATATGGGAGGTCTAATAAATTGCAATTGTAATAGACATTTCCAATTAAATGTGCCTGACTTAAGAACCAACGAAGTATCGACTAGTCTTTAATAAATATGCAAAACTACGTACAACGAATATGTATGTATGGTCTAGTCGACTAATATTAATATTCTTCAACACAAAATACAGTTCTTTTTAATTTATACTAGTATTATTCATTTTAAAAGCATGTGATAAGAATATTAAATAGGTTATTAGTAAAATTATAAAGTAAAGATTGTGGATGGGGGGAGACTAGAATTCCTCAGAAACGCCTTCGTTCAACAGTTGTCGTGTTTTGGCAAGTTGGTTATAATAATTAAATTAGTTCTAACTAAAATTATTATAATAAATGGAAATATAGTATATCGAATTTATTTATTATTTTTGTCCTATTGTTTTGTTACCTAGTTTTCAATATTCAAATGATATAACATAAGTATTATTATTTTCCATATAATATATCACATATTTTTTTATCGCTTACTTTATGTATTGTGTTCATATTTTCTTTTATAAAATACTCTATAACAAATTTTTCGAGTCAGGGTGACGACATTGTAGAAAGAGTTTCAAATTTCGCCCCGACTGTGTGCAAACAATTACTTATTATTTTGAAAAGGGTCCTGCAAAAAGAAACTTGGTTCGGAATATAAAAAGGGAAAAATGATAATCGTTCACGCAATGAACAAGCGCTCCTAAAATGAAAAATGTAAAAACTTTTTAACATAAATCTTAAAAAATGTCTACAAACATTACTTTCGGCGCCCACTCTTATGTTTTTTTCATAATTTGGGGGATAAATGTTTGACATTTAATCGTACAATTTAATAAAATATTTTTTAAGATACTTATCCTTGTAATATCATTTTATATTATAAATTATCTACAGAGGCTTAGCAATAATTATATAGCAATACATAATAAATGTAACAACTGAAGTAATTTAAAATTCCTAAATCGTTTTTAATAAAAGTTCCAAAGAATTATCTCTGGATCTGATCAACGGTGTCTTAGTGAGACAAATTATGTAATTTGTTGGACGTTGTAAGAAATAGCCTTCGGTGTCTACTCTAAGAGAACTAGTGATCATTGGATAAATTCAAGTATTGTCTTATCTTCTAACAAAAGCTAGCCTAAAAATAATACAAAATTGTTTTTTTTTTTTTTTTCAACATCATTTAATATATAGCAGAACTTTTTCTTTTCTTCACTCACTCCCAAATGAAAAATTGTCAAAGCAACAAAAATATCGAAGTCTTCCTCAATATAAGCATTTTTCCTTAAATCAATACTAATTTTCTACGAAGTAAATTTTGTTACCTGCTATGGAGGTAATAACCGGCATAAGAAACCCCGAGGGGTGACGTAAGTTACGAGCACATTTGTTCACGCCAGGCGACCATCTTACACCAATTTGATTTTATACTAATAACAAACGTATTAAAATGGCTTAACATTTTGGTAATATAAAAGCAAAATATCTTTTTTATTTATTCAATTACCATCCTATTATATACTGATAATAAAAAATTATTGCAATCCTTTTGACTGTAACTGTAATAGTTATTTCATATCATTATGTCAGTATTCTATAGATTACAAGTTGAAATCTCTCAGCTACTGTGAATACTTTCGTCATTTTAAATGAGATAGATTTTATTTTAGATTTTAGAATGAATTTCATTGAATTTTCATTGATCACGTCCATCTGGGAAGTACAAATGGTTTATTGTTTAGTGTTTTTCTGTAATATAATAAATTATATACAACTGTCCTGCCATCTATTGTTGGTAGATAACACTAAAATCGTTTAAATCTTTGTTGTTTACAGTACGTACCGTTAGATGGCAGAGTAGGCTATATGTTTAATAAAAGAAATCGTTATTGACATTGAATAGTATTTTTTTTCGCTAAATAACTTATTACCATTCGTTTTTTCATTGACAATTTTGTTAATGAAACACCTTTTGCCATCATGTGACCTATAATTAGAGTTATAAATTTAGTTATATATAATCAATGGTAGAAATTGATTACTAATAGGTACAGTTATTAATAAAACTATATTTTTTCGAATATTTAATACTACTCGGAAACCGCGGTATTTGTACAGATGAGATTAAAATATCCGTCAGTAATTTTTTGTCATCCACAGCTAACGATTTCTTAATTTGAATATTACAATGCTATTACTTTTAATAGAAACCGATAATTGGGTCTTGAATTCTGAAGTGCTGTCAAGGTCATGAGATTTAATATTCTTAATGAAAAAATCCTCTAATAATGTTTTAAACAAGTTTTAGATTTTCTTATGATTTAACTAAAATATTTTTTTTTAGTTTCATAGCCTTGAAGCTTAGTATTGGTATATGTAAGTATATCTGTTTTCACTTACCAAGATCTGTGGTTAGTCAAAACGGATGCAATGGTTTGCCTTATCCATTGTATGTTCATACATATATATTGTCGATTTCGACACAAGTCTATTTTGATCTCATATATGTTGTTGTAAGTTGTAATCTTTTTTTATCTAGTGTTTGACAAGCCACAGTCATTATTACATTTGTAAACTTGCGCTTGTTGTAAAAAGATCGTAGGTGCCTCCTTTTCATTGGTCTCAAGAACGGTCTCTTTTTAAAGCAGATTGTCTGTTGTTTTCATTGATATATTATTCAAGATATATTATTCAGATGATTTTTGTCATACTTGTGGCACGGGCAGATATATTTAAAAAATATTTTATTAATATATTTAAAAAACAAAATATAAAAAAAAATAGTTTTATCTCAATGAATACTCGAAAAAAGTTTGTAATCCCATTATCAAAAATAACAAATAAATACTAAAATCAAAGCTGTACATTTAACTATGATAAAATTTCGCATACTGATATGTGCAAGGAAAATAATATTTAGTGATTACCTTTATTAAATTATTTCTACATATAATAAAACTGACGTTATTCATAAATATATATAAAATACACGTGAAACTTACTTTATATACATTGATTCAAATATACGTACTTCTAAAATAGTTTTATGACTTTAATAGTATCCTAATAATTGGTCAGAACATTATATATATATGTAGTAGGATATTCTTGTTACTCATTCTCCTTGAAGTATTACCTAGAATAAAGGTCCGCTTTGAAATTTACCACAACAGTACTTTCAACTATTTGATATTGATCCTACGTAATCCTGTTTGGATTCACGTTATGTTCCGGTCCAACTATGAATAATCAGTTCGAAGTTGGTGAACAACTTCATACAAATGGGCGGACCCGACTGGCTTCGTTTGACTACCGGTAAACTTGTATGGTGTATGTAATATCAATATAACTTCAAAATTATCTGAAATCAAATAATATCGAAGTTATTGAAGCTCATTTCTGTGATTTATTTATCTTATTTAACATGAAGGTTATTAATTATTTTACAAGCAAAATTTGTTACTAATTTTGTCATATAAGGGTGAAATACATTTAAAGTCTTAAAACATATTTATTGCTTGCGAATGGAGGGTAATATATTTTATAAACAATGAAAAATACAATCATATGCAATATGTAGCTCAATAAAAATATTACCGTAAAATTAAAAAGTAAATTATAAATTATACAGAAAATTTGTAACACATTGAACATGTTCTTCTAACTTGTGCTATAAAAGTAAATTTACTGCGTTTTGTGCGATTGTTGCAATCTACCATTTCGGGTTATTCCCGCGCACTCATTCGTGGTTCGTTAACTTTGTTGTACGAGTGTTCCGTACTTAGTCCATGATTCCAGCGGAAACCTAGCAGTAGTAAAAATTGTTTCACTCTGATCCGATCTTCTGCTTTAGGAATTTATACTCTATACCTTTAATATACTGTTGTAAATCGCTTGTAATAGGACTGTGTATAAACTATTTTTTAAACTTCATAATTTATGAGATTCTGTATGTTTTTACTCTCGAAAATAAAGGATGCTCGGTTGTTTTTTCAGGTGTTTTAATTCGTTGAAATAAATTTACAAATAATTTGATGTAATAAAAGGAATATAAAAGGATTGTATTTTAAAAAAGATGAATTTTGAATTTAAAACCATATACAATGTTGACTGTTTATTGCTATAAAATTTGTATATTTTATTTATTGTTTCGACTTCTCAATTATTTTGTAATGCGGCTTCAGCTTTGTGTAACAGTTTCATCTCAATTATTGGCTAAGTTTTAGTTCTGAAATCTTATTGAACAACTTCTTCAAATTTCTCAACTGTTTGTAAACATCACTTTTGAACTACATATAATAAAGCAAAACATATTTGGTGATATCATTAATGAGATATTCTATTGTATAATTTCTAGATTCTGTCTTAAAATTCTCGCTAAACCTTTTTATAAGTTAATATGTTTAAAGTGTACAATTAATGCACGTAATTTTGATATCATTAAAGATTGCATATGATACGATAAAAACTGTTTTGGAGATATCGAAACCCATTTTAGGTTATCAAAAGTAATATATAGGTATCTGCGAAGGATATTACTGATCATATTTTATTAAATGACTGAAAAAAGTTCTCTCAAAATAAATCTAGCTCTTAAGGACACCATAAATAAATCTCAAGATGATTTAACTTTCACCATACATCTCATGATGCGTGGAACACTTCTGTCACATACGATTTAGTTGGATCCCATTTATCAGTGAATGTCACGCACACCCTCCTCGAAAATAGTGGATTATGTTACGTATTTGAGGTTCAAAACGGTCCAGATACGCGTATATTATGATTGTACATATACTGTCTTTGACAATAAGTGCCGCTTAGTTTTAGCAAGAGATTTACAACATACAACTGGCATAGAAATGAGTAACGAGAGTCAAAACCAAAATATTTTATACGATTACTTATCAAAATGCACTAAACTGATTAGAATTTTTACAAAATGTAACAATTATTTTTATTATTTTATAAAAACTATAAAAATAAAAGTTTTTTTTTCAAAAAGTTGAATGAATTAATTTAGCCCTGTGAATTTACAGATCTTTATATAACGATACCTTAAAATGAAAAATCAAAGCGGAGTAAGCAGTCTGGGACCATTAATTACCCTTCGCAAGATTAGTGCCAATAAGGGGCTTATGTTCTATCTAGGTAGTGCTGGCTATGGGTAGTCTGATGGGGATTAATTGAGGAATATAAACTTTTGTTAATGGATTTTAGTATATAAAAAAATCTTATTTCAATTTTATTTGAGATGTTTCTTCTAGAACATTAAAGTCCTTAAATACAAATTTTCTTTTAATAATTAATTATTATAGTAAATATAAGACACTTATAATAAGTAAATGATTTTCTTAATTGTTTTAGTGACTTACGATTAGTTAACCTTCACTGAATCCAAAATTATCAGACGCTTTCACACCGGTGATCATGGATTCGCACATCATATCCGGTGTACACCGACAACTTCCGTTCTCGTACCTTACTTCCGGTGACGGAACCTCCATGCGAGTATTACCTACGATTACTTATGATTTGTTTTTCATACGTCTTTAGTTTCTCAGAAATATTTTTCAAAAAATCTTGGCAAAGAAAAATTTGGTTTTCAAATAATATTTTATGTGAGAATACAAACATAGGTGATTGCTTAAATTGTAATTTAAATAATATTAGTATACTTAAATTTTTTTAACAAATACTTTATAACAGTAATAATTGATATTCGTGTCGATTTATAAGTTTTTCGTGAATTTCTTTTTTTTCTTTACGTAGGTATATGTAGAAATAGAGATCATTTTTATAAACGTCCCACGTAATTTCAATTTATATTTAATTAAGGGCTCTCTGTAGCTATTTTTGATCTTTAATTTATCTTCGGCCGTTAGAATTGTACAAATTATGTTAGCTCCGTGAGATCGCGACTGATCCGGATTTCATTTAGGTAATTGAATGAGCATCTATTCTTCCCGAGAAAAGATTCTTCTTAAGATTAATTCTATCGGCTATAAAAATTCGTAAAATTGTTGTTTTGTACAAACACAATTTCCTTCGAAGCTAATGGTAGAATAATGTTTTTGTAACGAAATGAACTGTTTTATTTGGAACGTTGTCATTATGATAAACTGAAAAGCTTTTTGCATATTGTTGTTATAGTATGCTTAGGTAGATTTCATTTTGTGGCTTTATTATAGACCTTTTACCTGCTTTTAAGAGAGATTTTCCTGGGTCTAAAAGTAGCTCGCCGTTTGTTCAAGCACTATTTATACCTAAAATAAAATACTTGATTTAATCTCATGTCTACATTAATATTCAATTCATTGAGAAAACCATAGACAAACATATAATATTTCGCATTTGAAATATGTATTTCTATAAGTAATACATATGAGATAAAAAGTGGAATTAGTGGGATTCAATCGGAAGAGAAAATTATCGCTTCCCAATATAATCGGGTTCCCTGTCCCAACGGAACTCCGACTAGTGTTCGATCCCTTCCGCTAAGGTGTGATTAATTCTAAGCATTTAACTTCATTAGTTCCGGGATTAGTTCCTATCTTACATTCGTAGCTCTTTAATAACCTCACTTAAAGTTTTAATCTTTTTCTACTCCATTAAAGATTTAAAATACATACTGAAAACTAATTGTTCTGATATAAATATGACACTGATTAAAGATTTCTTTACACAGCAATGGATGCAGTAATATTGTGACGTAGCTCATCTAACTATGCCAATGTTCCAGAAAGTTCCTAAAAGTCATTTCATGTTTTGCAGCAGCAACATTATTTCGCACTGCACAGTTAGCTCCACATTGTTCCTCAGTTGGGATCTAATTAACTAGCAGTCAATAGCAGGACGCCTTCAGACGTAAACCAGCCGGCCGGAGCCAATTACTCGCCAATTAATTTTGCAATAACAAGCCATGTTCTGTACGTAACGTGTACAACCATAACTGCGTCTTTTAGCGATTCGTCTTCGCATTCCCAGTTTCGTGAAGTTAATTTCAATATGTCATATTATGTACCTTTGACATTCAATTATTTAGTTTGGAACTTGGGATGATTAAGTTAGTTTATATTATATTCACAAACTATAAATATGACATAACTTTATCTTTTACTGTATTATTTCATTAAAAATTTAAATTCGGCGTGGTATTTATGAATAATAATAATATGATTTTTAGTTGATTCCAAAATCATATAAATTTTCATCCAATTTTTTATATATTAAAAACTTACGCTTAAAGACTTTTTGTATTGAGTAGTTTTTATTTATGTCTCCGAATTATATCTTTTTATACATAATTATTTTCTAACATTGAGGTAATAAATTTATCTTAAAAAGAACTAACTTCTTATGTCACTTTTCTACATAAATATCGTTATCCATTTCTATATTAAACAAAAATAGATTTTCTGTCCGTTATAATATCATTATTTTTAGGTAAGTTTTAAAGGATATGGTTCACGGCTAGTCAGAAGTTATAAGAAAAGTATGAAACTTACTTAGACGTCATGTACAATAATAGAATTGACATATTTATTATAAAACTTATGGCTAAGACCACATAATTGCTCCGGTTTAGGTATAGCAAAGCTATCATACTGCTAACATGGTATAAGGTATCAGCAATCTTCTGGTTCATAGGGCCATGGGTTCGTTCAACAAAGTCACTAACCATGCAACACTGCTGCACCGGCGATGTTCGTCCAATACGACATATGTTTTAGATTACAGAGCTAAATAAGATTAGTGTCAAACTATATTTAGAAGGAAGTGGTTTAAAAAGTCTGCAGATTACACTTGTTACATAGCACTATTTAGAAAATTAGTAATAAAAATACAAATTTCTAATATTAATTATTTATTTATTTATTCAATTTACTAATTAACCTTCACATATTTTATTATTCTTCCAATATGAAATTAGAATATTTATGTATATTATATACCTACTGCTTGGAATACAAGCACATTGAATCTGTTGAAGTATGTACTTTTTACATATTATTTTAGTAAAATATATTGTTAATACACACATTTACAGTCCTAAAAACTACTAAAAAGTGATGTGAGTGAGTGATGAAAGTAATTGATTCTGGACACTTATAAATTTTTCAAATTCAATATTCAATGACTAAGCCCTTTTATTCGAAAAATTTAAGAATAATTAGTAAATTTAATTGCATAAGCATTTGGCATACAAATTCAAGCTTCGATATTGTATTCAGAAAAAAAATGCAAATATCCCATACATTCAATGTGTCATAGACAGCATTCGGAAGGGTTCAGTTGATTGGTGGGCCTCAGGAAGCCATATATTTGGTCCTTGTTGATGTGAAAATCATGGGAGTGACATTATGTCCTATGAGAATTATTTGTTTAAACGTATATTACTTTCATGGATATGCAATGTAAAATCAAAATCTCTGATTTTTTTCTCTGATGTCTAAATTAATAAAAAGTATGTAACACAATTGTTTTAGACATTTTTTTGGGTAGCTCATTATTGGAAGCAAAGATAAACCACGTGCCAAGTTCAGTTGTGTACCAAAAACTCACCAGACACACGAAACTCTGGGACACTTAAAAGTTTGAAGCGCAAGGATTTTGCTACTTCATAGTGTAAGTGCACTACGGCTTATATAAAATGTATCACCTGTCGCCTTGTGTCTTCACAATAGTTGACTAAGTTGAACGTAAAGCTATGCGGATTTTGAAAGGATTATAGTTATGTATTTTGCTCTCTGTATTTTCTTTCGTTTTCGATATTGAAATTACATATTTTTTAATTCACGTAGTTCAAAATTCAAGCAGTCATCCAGAGTACAACGATGAGTGACTTTATTAAACTATTAATTAGTAATCAACAAAGTTTTTAGGTGGGAGTTAAATAATGTTAACCGACTATTTTCAAATTTAATAAAAAATTTAAAAATCTATTAATTAACATATTATGTAGGTATGATGTTACATTTATATTTGAATTCAGTAGATTGTGGATAAAGAGTTTTATCATAATGTATTTTAAAAAATATAAGTAAGAACTGAAACATTTATGCCATTTAAAAATATTCTTATTAAAAAATAAGGAAATAATCAACTCTAAACCTCAAATGTTTTATGTAGGTACCCACAAAGGTGCTCCAAAAATTTCCCCCATAAAGTACTTACGAACTCAAAGTAATGCTACCAGAGGGGAATTCAAAAGTTCTTACTCTGCCGAAAATTACACAGCTCCACATACTCGAATCGCACTCAGAACTTTAGTAATATTGAAAACTAAATAACTGCCAAATTTAAAGCAACAATTCGTTCGTAATTGATTGCGTTAGTCAAGTAAATTATCTCAGTAGCGGAATTCGCTTCGAACAATCTGTTTTGTAACTTTGATGAATAAACTACGACTTTGAGCTGGTGGATGATTAATTTGACCGGAATTTATTTGAAGGGAAATTGACTATGTTATATTATATATCAATTAGAAAACTACTTATTGAAAAATAACTTTAAAATATAATAATTATAGAATCTCTTAAAATTAAGATGTTACAAATCCATTCCACTCATTATACCGAACGTTCATCTACTTAAATAGATGAACGTTCTTACGCAAATAATCGGGTCTAGTTAACTATTATTTTACTATCTCAAAATTTAACAGATTTTTGTTCCTCTTTGCTTATATCATCAGCTTCTTGAACTTTTTTCCAGCTAAACTGAGTATACATAAGTACTCTGAGATAAACTAAGCTGAGAGTATAAATTCGTAACACTGACAAAGATTAGTTATATATAAAGCTTAATTAGAGAGCATAGCCAAACATACCAGTTTCCTTAAAAACAAGATCTCCATTTACAATCTATACCCTTCACTATATGAAGTCAGAGCTAATAAATAGAAAATAAATAGAAGTCAGATAGAGCTCCGCGCCATGACTTGAACGGCCGTGGTAAAGAAAAAACTTGGTGAAGATACTCTTAGTTTATACTTAACATTTCTTTAAAACGATTAATAAACAATTTTTGTAAACATATTTTAGAATTGTACTGCAATATCATTCGTGAAACTCGCATTGTTCACGTCAAGGCAACGTTGAGTTCTCAGTATTGTTGTTTATTAGTAATGCGAACCAATCACAAACGCATCACACAGTGTGATGCGCTTTGCTGTTTTCGAGACGTGAAAAATGAAGCGAGCAATATTGTTTTATTGTATTGTTTTGAGATTTTGAGGTCTACCCAAGGAAGATAAACCAAGTACTTGTGTTTTCCAGCCAGAGCAGATTCGGCTTTGTAATAAGAGAGGAGCTTGCTAAAAATAGGTTCGATGGTAAAAGTATTTATGTATCTAAACGCTTGGCGTATTACATTCGTTATACCTCCCGCGTTTTTCGATGGTTCTCAGGTAAAGAAGCAAACCTACCGACTATGAAAATATGCAAAGAAACGTCGCATCTCATCCCAATAAGCAGGTTGCACTACCTAATTCGTTTTTTCACTACGTCCTGAATGTTGGCTGGCAGAATATATAATGAATTCAATCAGAACAGCTCTTTGGTTTTTATAATAATCGTTTTTCGCCTCCAATTTTAATGAACATTTCATTATTTGTCAAAATAATAAATCCCATGTAAGATCTCTTTATCAATGAAGAAATAAAATCAAATTAACTCAAAATATTCCAGATAATTGTTGGTTGTTTAAAAAGACGTAAAAATTGTAAAAGACAAAAAAATATATATGCGATTATAGGTCATACCTAAACAGAAAACACAACTTTTCTACTTTATTATTGACAATAGTATTGGTATATCAAACCTCATAAAACAAGTAAAAATTCAAAGTACCTTAAAAGTCAAGAAAGATGTTATAAGAAGATGGAAAAGTTGTGTAAGAGCCTTCCGGTGAATAAGCAATGAAGTTTTTTTGGTACCTTTATTTATAACAATTCGTTCCTCTTTTTATTGGATTATATAAATCTTATTATTTGTTAATAAAAGTAAATAATATCAAATTCAATTCGTCTTTCTTTAAAAAAAATCAAACTTTTTTTAATAGGCTCATATATCATATTCATAATTTTTATGTATCTACATGTAGTATAGATTTCGAATTGGTATTGTTTTGTTATAACTCACATATTTTGCATTCTTAAACGTAGTGATAATGTTATGAAATTGGAGTCCTTAAATATGAATTATATATTATTTTGTAAAAATAAAACATCTAACCCAATCAGTTGTGAAGTTTAAAAGTTTATCATTCCGAATTGCTCCCAACTATACGTTTGGGACGTCACCTTTATAAAAGTTTTATAGCCCGGAAGAAACGGGTTCGGCTATCAAAAAACACAGCCAGAGTTTTAGCATTAATTTTAACTTTATTTATATTTTATTTGCATCTTAACCTCCTTCTTCTATAGAATTTAATATGAGTAGTTTGTGACGTCTAAAGGTACATAGCTGTTGTTTAATATTTTCATACATATTTAAATTGAAGCAAAATTATTAACGACATGTCGAAAATATGGACAGAAAGTTGAAGTTGTGTACATGTTTTAGGACTTTTATTCTGAAGACGAGTGGTCCGATTATATTGATTCTAATTCTGAATAATAGCGATTATGTTTCACAAACTTAGAATTCAATAGTACCCATAGGTTTTAGATATAGTATGTAACAGTAACTTGGTCGGCCAATGCTTGTAAGATAAAAGCAAAAGCACCAATTCAAGACATTTATATGAAACCCCTATGGAAATGTATAAGGTTAACGATTGACTAGTAAAGGGGAAAGGCATTGTCATGTAGATTTTAGGTATCGGTAGAGAACCCATCCGTTTTGTTAAAAATGTAACTAGTAATATTAGTATTTTTAAGTAAGTCTTAATCTTTTTTTTTCTTATTTCTTAAGATTATACACACTTAATTTACACCTATCAACATATTAGGTAAACTGTTACCTTTTAATACTAACTGTAAAATAAATTGGTATAAATATATCTTATTATATAACAAAAAAGTCGTCGTTTTAATGATCCATTTTTATTAAGAGGCACGTATTGCTCGCAAGCATTTTCTTCAAACAACGTGGTCTAAAGTTGTTGTAGCTTTTAAATTTATTTTGAAACTTCGCGCCGAATTCGACAAAGTGTTATCCTTTCATAAGATATAGTCAGGCACAATAGTTATGGCTCTGATAAAATACAAGGAGTTTTAATTAAATATGGCCCCAAAAAGAAAACTACAACATAATTGGATTTTTGTATGATACACATCAACATTTTCACAATTTCAGTGTTTAGATGTATCATTTTTTTTTTATATGTCTGTTATATTATTTTAAGGATTTTCAAAGTTTCTAATAACAAATTTTATCTATTAATATATTATTTAGAAATTATTAACAATCTAAATAATAACATCTCAAATAATTATTGAACCAGACTACACAGTTGAAACAACGCGTGTTTCTGAATTTTTTCGAGAGAAAACTTCAACAGAAATCTTATAACGTACTCGTACGTGGTTGTCAAACAAATTTTCTAAATGTCTTAGCAATAGGTACTCCGCTGGTCCGAATAGCAGTCTTTTAAAAATACCGCAAATATACTTGTTCAATTTCAATTTTCGATAAAATCAAATGTTCAATCTGAAAATAATTCTCTTTGTTGGCAATTTATAATTAATAATTATGTTCCATTTAGTAACGTTGGATTTGTTACAATTATTATTTTACTGATTGCGTACTCACGTTTGAACGGTTATTTTGATAAAAGGTTTTTTACTTTAAAGAACTAAATTTGCAATAAGTTGTTAATTAACTAAAATGGATGAATATTGATAATTATTTCAATTGAAGTAGGTTTGTTAAATATATGTATTAAATGTATATATCGGTTTCAGACAATTTTATAGATACTTTTCTTATATTATTTGTTATTTTTCACAATATATTTATCGTATAACAATATATATATATATATATATATATATATATATATATATATATATATATTGTTCTTCTTCTAAGTCGATACGTTCTTGGCAGAACGGTCGTGGTCATCATTATGTGCGGTGGCACGCTTCACAACACGTCGCCACTCGTCTAACTTGATGATGACTTTCTTGGGAATATAGTGCAGTGGTTTCCCCTTGCCTTCTGCACCAGACATTTTAGGAGCTATTTAAACTCCAAGGTCGCTGTAGCCTCTTCCTACTGAAGATGACGTAGATAATTCAGTAGGGCGTATGGTTATACCGCCACTGCTCGGTCGTCATTGCCTCGTCCGTTATCTAGGAGTACTCCTGTACAGAAAACCGGACCAGGTTTCAAAGCTTTAGCTATAGCTTCTGCTCTGGTTGGAGATTTAGATCGAGTGTTTATTGTAGTCATCGCACAGAATTATTATGATAAAATTTTGAAATAAAACTAATAAATCATTTTACAAATTGAAAAATAAAAACAATTAGCCTTTTGCTGTCAATATATATATATATGTAGATTGGTGTCAAAAAACCAACACTTAAAGTAAATTAAAGTAATAATAATCAGTATATAAATATATTCAAAATTAATCAAATGTGTCTTTTAGATAATATTCAAATCGATAACAAAAAATAGCTTTCTCTAAATAAAATTATAGCCACAATAAAAACAAAATATTATAATGAAACAAACAATAAATTCTATCAGTGTAAATGACAAAATTTTCGCTTTTGTTATGTATTTGTAACAATATCATGGTTAATTATTTATATAATTAACTGTTTCAGCAATAAGTAATTGTGTTATAATAGATAATGAAAATAAAGCTTGACTCAGATAGGTTTCTATTGTGGTCAAGTTTTAAAACTTAATTTTATAATTTATTTACATCACCATGGAAGTTGAGAAAATAAGTTTATTTGTATCAAATTTGTTGGAAGGTTAACGATAATTTATATCGCGAAGAAATGTAGCAAACAGCCGGATCACATAGGTGAGGGGTTACTTGATGTATTCCGATTCCATCACGAATTGTATGCATGATTTATTTGAAGCGAGGAAAAGTGGGAAGATAAGACAAATCAGGGTCGAAGGCTGTGACGTACCTATTGACGATATGGCATCACATATTGTAGGGTATTCTTTGATGCAATTATATCCATTGTATAGTTTTGGATTAACAATATTTAGGTAATTTAATAAGATTTTAGAATATCAGTTTAAAATGATAGTGTAAATTTGTTAAATGTATGTTATTTATATTATTCGTAAAAAAGTACTTATTAACGAATTATTGTGCATTTATGTTAAAGTTTTCGTAGAATTAATATTTTTTATTAGTTTCACTTTTTGAATAAGAGGGCTCGCAGCAACCAAATATAAGAATCAGAGAAAATACATTTCTTTATTGCAACTTCAACACACTTTAAACGAGGTGACTAAAGTGGTTTGTTATAGAATATATATAAATTGAAGAGCAACAAGCCTTTAAAAGATAAGTGTCAATGTTGAATGTCTGATCAACATATATTATGATAAGATACACAAATTATAGTATAGAAGATATGTTTATACTTTTACCGGTGCATTTTAACACAAATATTTGTTTTGAAACTTAAATGGTGAAATATAGTAGCTTCTCTGAAGCTTTGCTCTTCCAGTGTCCCTGTAGGGTCGTCCGTTGGAAGTCTGCTTACGAGACTCCTTATTCTGACACTAAAAAATAAAATATATATATTTTTTTAGCAACAAAAATTAGTTATACAGATCATTATTTTTAATTATGTTCTTGCTTTACTAGTTATTGAAGTAGTCTTATGAGATTATGTTTTAAACGTTAAGTATAATTATATATGTAGACATTAGTTGCAACTGTCTAACTTTTTCTTTTAATCTGGGTTGAAAATCATTATTGTTGACTTTTTATAACGGTAATACGTTATCTGAATTTTTTTGCGTCCTTTTCGGTTTCGGAATAAGGCAATCGGGGCCAACCATGGACAATCCCTATTGTTGTTTTGATTAAATTTCGACAGGGCAATGCAGATTGTACTTTTTATGCAGCATCCAGGGAAATTGAAATGGAATAAAAATATTTTTATATCCCACACATATTGCTGAAAACGTTTTGTAGACAAAGGTTTTTATAATCAAAAATTACGTGTACATTAATTATGAAGATATATTTATACAACAACAAAATGCGATGAACATATAATTATGAAGAAAACTATATTTATTAAATATGTCACCAAATTTAATATAATAAAGAATTCCGAATCACTCTTAACGGTTCGCCGCCCAGCCTTGTCCCTGAATATTGCACGACTAAACATTACTAAACGGTTTCCACATCTTATTTTATCTAGTATAAAAGACCCACAATCAAATCATTATGGCACAGACAAAAGTCAACATGAAGTTGATAATAGCAGTTGGCCTAATCTGCCTTGTGGCGGTATATGCAAGAGAGTTAGGTGAAGATGAAAAAGATCTTGTAGCAGCTGCTAGTGGTAAATCCAGTCATCATGAAGAAGGTGGTGCCAAGGAGCATCACAGCCATCATCACCACGAACATGGCGAAAAAGGACACAAAGGCCACAAAGGTCATCATCATCACCATAAAGGTGAGCATGGCGATCACGGTAAACATCATCATGCAGGACATCACCATGAACACGGTGGCGGGCATAAAAAACATTGGGATGAACACGATCATCATGGGGAACACCATGAACATGGCCATCACCATAAGGGTGGTAAACATGGACACAAGAAACACCACGACAAGGGTGAAAAAACCGAAGGTTACCACAAGAAGTATCACAAGGACGATTTCCATAAAGATCACCACTTTTATGATGACCATCATCATGAAGGCAAACACCACAAGCACGGGCACCATCATGGACATCACGAAAAACACGGAGGGGACCACAAGAAGGGAGGTCATCACGAAAGTGGTCACCACGAACATCATCACGGTAAAAAGGGTCACCACGATAAACATCATTATGATGAAGATCACCATGGTCATAAAGGGCACCATGGCCACGAGGAGCATCACCACGACCATCATGATCATGGAAAGAAAGGTGGCCACCATGACCACAAAGAATGGGGCTTCCATCATGGCAAGCATTGATCTCGAATCAAAATGTGATATTAACTATATTTTATATGAAAATTTTGTACAGTTAGTTAGTTTATTCTTTTCACTGCTTTTCTTTTATCGTTCTTTTTATTCTTTTCTCGACTATCCAGGTATTTCTTTACAAAAATTTTCTAAAAACTTTTCACCTTCAACTTCGCCTTGTAAAAACCAACATTACATTCTTTTTACATTGTAGATAGAAATGTTATGATGTAATATAATTTTGTTGTTTGTTATAAATTTTGTTACTTTTGTATTTAAATAATTCATTTTCAATAAATGTATATGAAATTAAACTTTCCCTTTCATTTACTAAAAAAAAAACCTTTTTGGAATTTATTCTATCTTATATTATTACCATGTATTTATTGCTAGAACTTAACCATTTTAACTTCAATGATTCAATTTTATTCTTCTGTACATTCTCAATCTTCAGTGATATACAATCTCATACTTTAATAAGTGCTAAATTGTTCATGACCGTAAATGCACCTAATAATGTAATGAGGCTTGTAAATCAAGATAATTGAGGTTCAGATTTGATGTATACAATCCTCAGGAATGATTTATATCCTCTCATTACAACGACCATACTAGGATTAGATCTGGCCTTGTAAAGCGAATAACTATGATATTTCACTAAAAAAATCACCTATAACGATTTAATAGCCTAAATTTAAAATTACAATGTTTCCGTGTTCTTTTTATTTTATATTTTTAATAAATATCAAAGCTATACTATCAGGAGTTACAGAAACAATAGTTAACTTAGGTCTTAACAATAAATAACACTGAAACTGTACTAAAAGTACTGGAGACAACAAAATGTGCATACAGTATAGTTTTATAACTAAACCAATTTGTATTTGGAATCCCAAAGCTACTGCGAGCACGATAGCAAGCAGCTATCTCAAACGATCAATGTATTTACGTCAATGTTGCTAACTTTAATACCAATCTTATTATAATATATCAATATTACATTAAAATCTAAACTATCGTTCTGCAATTTTATTGAATATTGCATTTATTACTTTGTTCAATTTATTTTATATATAAATTTAAATATAATTTGATCAAATATTGAGACCGCAACTTGTAATAAATATAATAACATTTCGACAGTTTTCTTCTAATAGTAATACATATTCAACATTTTATTTCATAAGTATTTTATGGCTGTTAATGAATTGACATTAATGAGCAAAACACTGGTATAACTAGGAACTAGGAACACCAATAGGAACAAATATCTGGGCAACAGTTAACGATAATGCAGTTCCAGCCACTTACCTTTATTGCTTTCGCAATTTGCCAATTACTAACATTTTTATTGAGCAAATAGACCCAGTAAACAATTATTTAGCTACGATTTATCTGTCCCTGAATAAATTATAACAGTTGTCAATACTTTAAAAGGTAACTCCGAATTTTTCCGAAAATTTCGAATAGGAATTTTATATGTTATTGGTTGCCATAGTAGGTTTTTTATATACAAATACCATTTACTAGAGTCGTTTTTCCAGCTGACCCACGTATTGAGACTTCTCACAATGCTGGTGAAAGCGTTTGCTAAGAGTATTCCTGACCCACACTGGTGTGTTCATTGATCGGAGACCAACATATAAGTTGAATTCGTATAATTCTTGAATTTTTTTTTCAGTAAAAACATTGTAAAACAATGCTGCAGTAAAGCTGTTACTTTTTTAAGAAGGTAATTCATGGTTTTTTTTATTCAATATATACTATATTAATTTATATCTCCTACTTATACTATATTTTGCATGTGTTCATATAGGATTGGGCAAATTATTCACATAATGTTTTAAAAATATGACAAATACTTTTAGTATTATATATATATAAATGAATTGCTGTTCCTTGATCTCTGAATTGAACGGATTTATCTTATCATAGTCTTGAAATGTTCGTGGAGGTTCAGAGAAGGTTTAAAAGCTGAAAAAATTTATTAATTTCTGGAAAAACCCTAAAAACAACGCTTTTTTCTTTCCCATACAAAGGTTTTTTGACATTGGATTTGACAACTAACTAATATGTCAATCATTTTGTCACACTTAAGAACACGGAGATTTATGGCTTAAAGGTAAACACCAAAAAAATAAATAAGACATAATTTATTTCTTGATTGAGGCAGTACAAAGTCTGCCGGGTCATATAGTTTAATATTTATATTTGTGTTCACATTTTTATATCTTGTTATTTTTTCATAACATATTCATAATTTCTCATTACATTAGCATTTTAAAACGAGGTATAATGCAACGACGACAAAAGAAATAATAACAAAAACGACGTTTTGAAAAATACGCTGTATAATTGAAATGGCGTTTTAAATGAGTCAAAGTGTCATTGCCGAACGTCACGCTCCAGTTGGCACCAATCTAAAGATAACAATGATTAATAAAATGCTAAATTAAAGCTCTAGTGATATTTTCATTATTACCTTTTAATATTATAAAAAAGAAGTAATTATTTCTACCAATGTATGTATATTATTATATACTTATAAAGTGTGATAATAATGCATGATTATGACTGCCTGTTACTATGTTTCAATGTTCACTCTTAACTAAAAGAAGCTGCATAGTCGGTTTATACAACATTATGACACGTAAATTTTTCGTTGGATTTTGTATAATGTTTTGTGTCATGGTTTTTCTACTTCTGGAGTTATATAAGTTTTTATCATAAACACAATGGAACAATCGGGTGTAGAAATCTGTCGTAAAGAGTCTCGTATTTTAACCGATGCACTGAACGGTTGTATATGCTTTTTACTTCGTATTAGTGTTATTATTATTTCAAACCTTTCAAAAAGTTTTAATATGAATTATATATACATATTGCCGCTGACTAAAATGATGATATATTTACTTGCGTAATTTTAGAGCACCGAAATATATTTTGCTCACTCAAGTAGCACGAGTAAACATATTAAAGTTCATTCGTTTTTAAAGAAACCGAATTAATACTTTTTTTTCGTATTCTAAATATGAGAGATTAATTTAAAGACTTTCAGATTGTCTTAATTAAGGAAATAGACACTTATGGCTTTCACCCACAGTATTTTTTTAACTCTTCACAGGAATGTTTAGAGTGAAATATTTTATATTAAAATAAAATTTAAATCCACAACTCAGAACTTCATTTAATATTTCCATAATGTGTTTAACTACTTGTTACTTGATTGAATTGAATTTTCTATCAAAACTTAATTGGAAGTTTTGATAGAAACAAAACGAAAACATTTTTCAACGATAACCCATGTAAAGTTTTTCAATTTTCAACTTTGTCTTTCAAGTCTCAATTATTATTATTAGCATCAATCTTCTTGCCGAAACATTTTCACAAATTTTAATAAAATCATCGGAACTTCTTTCTGAAAAGTTGTAAAATTTATACCACGACATATTGGCCAGTACATAATAACTTCCGTATGGGATGACTCTGAACATAATGCATTTCTGCTCGAAGGCGCTTTGTGGACGCATAAATCTTCAGTATAAATGTTAGCGAACTTTGCCAGACAGTGAAAACAGATTTGTAATAAACTGAGCGTTAAATTCAATCGCCATTATATTTTTATTTTATAATATCATGTCAAATAAATCATAAAAATTATTGTTTGTTTGTTGTTTATGAACTTTTTTATGTATCAAAAGGTGACAAACGAGCAGACGGCCTACTAAAGGACAGCAGTCACCGTTGCCCATGGACATAGGCAACTTAATAGATGTTGCCAATGCGTTATCGAACTTGATTTTAGAGAAAGAAATAAAGGGGGGGGGGGGATAGAGAGAGGTCATCTGCCACTTTAAAACTAAACTTAAATATGAGTTTTTACCACCTTGGAAATTCCGAATTTGTTTTCTATTGTCTTTTAATATTTATGAAAAATGTTGAACCAAAGCCGTTTCCATGCCTAGCTAGTTGTACACAATTGTCACTAGTTTTTATTATGAAATGAACGGAGTCAAAAATCGTCATATTTATTTACATTAGTTAAGTACATGATATTTCAGTAAATAAAATAGTGGAATATTGCCTATTATATAGATATTAGACTAAAAACCAAAATTATTTCACAAAGTTTTTATCTAGAGGGTAGTTTACTCGATAATGGGTTTAAAATTATGGAATTCATGTAGATTGTACATGTATAACTTAATGATTCTATCACAATAAAGACACTTCCTTGTCTGATTTGTCAGCTCGCAACTTTTCTGTTTCTCTATTCCCAAGACACCTTTTTAGAGATACACCTGGAGATCATCTTATGAAAGAAAAAACAAGATATCAATTCGAATTGACAAGACAAATATTGCTTTTACAACTATTTTACTTAACAAAAAAATTTTATATAGATCTTTATATATAATGTGAATTAGTCTTACTTGTGAATTTGATTGTGTTCATTTTAAATACTTTAGTATATTATAAAATTATTATTATTTTCTATAATACTTGCCTTATAGTTTAAAAACACAAACAGTTTACACGATGCTATTTCGAAACTGTTATAAGAGGATTAGTTTCATTTCACTCATTAGCTTAATTATCTGCTTATTTATTTTATCATATTAAAATACTCGACTAATTAAGGCCTGGTTTGAGTGCCCTGTCAAATATCTCAATAACTTTTAACGGCTTGGTCACAGTTTTCAATATAAAATCTTCTTCTATTTAATAACTTAGATTAAAAAAATTTACTTAATTTGTGCTAGTAATTGGGAAATTTTATAGTGTTGGTTTTAAATTTTAATGCAGTTATGTATGTTATCTCTATTTACATACATGTGTTTCTAGAAATCTTATTTGTATAACTTCTTTATTTTGTTTAGCTGCAATACAGCTGTGGGTATAGAATTTCATACGGATTAACAAAGCTTTTTTAGAAAATACGTTCCAAAAAATTATAGTTAAACTCTCTGTTTCAACACGGAGCCAGAGAAATGCATAAATAGAAAGAATTTAGGAGTTATATTCAAACATTTATAATGCTAGACTCAGCTGCATCATCTTCTTTCAGTTTTTTTTTTTCATATAAAACTAATATTTTTTGACAGTTATTTCGTAATAAGGAATCGAACTATTAATAAATATATTTGACATTGTGAGATCTTTATTACAACATATACATATAATGCCTAATAAAAAGGTTTGGCATATAACATTAAAAACCAACAGGTTGACAGTAGGCAAATAACGTTATTAAGCATTCATTGATCAATTTTATACATCATACAAAAGTTACATTAAACTTTATACACATAATATTCTATCAACCACAAAAGGCTCTTCCTTTCACGTTTGTATTTCTCCAAGTTGAAAGTAATAAAATAAGACTGTATATGTATATTAGACAAATATAGAGAGTATATATTATAACATGTAAAATTTTAATTATAATTCTAACTTTAAGGATGCTCATCATGTATTATCCGAAAATTAATTACACCTTTATTATTTATAATATAACAAATACCGAGTTTTCGTACGTGATACCTGTGAGGGAAAAGGGATTGTAGGTAAACAAAGCGTTTGTTTACTTATTTATTTCAACTGGAACGCTTATAGAATCAAAATGATATGAAAGGTGATTTATTGTAAACCTTCGGCTGTTTTTTTTATCTTTGTTTTCATTTATTGAATTAATTCAAGGTTTCATTTAAATTATCGAAATAAAATAGACAAAAGGTAAGTTTGATATTTTTTTAGATACTAAACTGTCTACCGAGATTTAAAAATGTTAAATAAAGAAAAAATCTTATATGTATTATTACATTTAAAAAGTAACATTGTTGAAACAGATTAAAACCAATTAATTTTATACAATCGACTAAGTCTATGAGGGAACGCAGAGCACAATTTCATGTTTAAAAATCTTTAAAAACGTGCTTAGAATACAGAGAACAGGCTGTCACAAAGATTGTAATCATAATTAGAAAGAATTTAGTACTACAGTAACTTTTCATACCATATCTTATATCTGTTTTATTATCTTTTCTGTATGTACACGGATGTATTGTCTCTGAATAATACTTTCGCTTAAGTAACTTGAACATGGTTTAAATAAAATTTGTATATTTATTATTGAATGATATGTGTGTAATAAGTAGTATTAATGGGTCAGTACAGCACAGAAATATTGAGTTTAATATGTTGGTGATAATGAAACAGTAATTTAGCCATTGACTGATGTGAGAATAAGGCTATTTTTTTTAATTACCACATAGCTGCACTAGATTAGTTTGAAGTTTAGCAATGATTTCAGCTTTAGTAGTTCTTTTATATTCTATTAAAAGTAATCTTTAACAATACATAAACGACACACGGAGTTCTTGCACCAAATCATTCCGCTACCTTCCTTTCTTGGATCACTCGTCACTTACCTCCCAGCATCAAAGCTCGTAAAAGGCGTCGATCATAAAAATATTTGATTAGGCCCAACTTCCAGTCTTTCACCCAATCCGTCGTCTTGAAACTTTTATTAGCTACACTCGTTGAATAATTTAACATAATGGAAACCTAATTTTCAAAAGACGCGCTGTATATAATTTTATATTCCCGGTTGAAAATTTAATAGCCCCTTCAATTCCTTAAGATTGTAACTTTGATGGTTAATTTTTTAAATTTACTTTCATACAAACATTGTCACTCGACTCCTTTTTCTCATACTTTCTTTATAAATCATTTGAAATTGAATAATATAATCTTTAACATATAACACCAGCTTTTACAAGATTAATTCACATATTCAACAAAATTTAATCAAGCAAGCAGCTATGATATTTATTAACCGTACAGTAATGAAGTCTAGAAATAATAAAAAGTCATCTATTAAGTATTGTTAATTCCTTTCATAATAATGTGTAAACTATTCCAGTATATTCTTTTAAGGTTTGTTTACTATTTCAAATATACGTGTATATAATTAACATACATACAGAAAAAACCTTTCACACTTACAATACTTTTTGCTAAGTGATAATATAATATTACGTAGGTACTTGGCATGTTTTAATGTATTTGGATACTTTATAATACGCCAATACCAAATCTATCTTTTTTGTTTACAAAAAACCTCAACGTTTGTTCGGAATATCATCCGTCATGAAACACAATGACGGAAGAAGGTCGTGGGCTGGAGAGCGTAATAAATCAGGACATGGTTTTTGCTTGCGTGTCCCATATTTGTAGGACTATTGAGACATTAGGCGAACGCGTTAAATAATTCTATCAAATATAAATATAAAGTTGGCCACGTAAAATTATGAGGTTGTAATGATTTTTATCATTCATAATACAAAACCTTTCACAATTTCAATTTATATAAAACCTAGGGCAGAATACATAACAGTTTATATGAAAATAGCAGTGTAATAGGGTTACAAATCTTCAATATTGTTAGCTTATTCGGATCTTTATCCCTGCAATCTCTCTCCGGCATTGCCTTAAACAAATTATGGTGAGCCTACTGTATTTGGATCGTTGACAGACTCCATTATCATGCTATGGTTCAAAAAATATTTCCTTTACGAAGCATGTCCGATATGGCAGCTGTTTCATATTGCTTTCGGTTTTCCTTTTTTATATATATTTAAAAGCTTTATTTGCTTTAAATTTATGCCAAGAAAAAGGATCACTTAATTAAATCAAAGTAACTTACAATAATGTGAACGTAATTTTATTTGAATATCAATAAATATACCCCACAAACCATACATTTAAATTCAATCAAATCTTTAATCAGGTTTTTCTTATAATAACACAACCGGTAAAACTTACAAAAATATTAAAATAAATTAAGTACAAACTGAAAAGTATCCATAAAGTTATTTTAGGTCAGTGATAGGTTTAAATTTGAGCCATATATCGCGCTCAATACATCTAGAAAAGTTGAAGTCAGTGACTGGTAGTACAATTGGTGTCTTATCACAGGCTTCCAGATAAAACTTCTCCAAAATAGTGGCAGTTATTGATCCAACGATTTCAAGCGCCAATTGCTCTCCTAAAAAAAAAGCCTCCTTTTAATTTAAAAGCAAACATTAAACATTTTTTTTTTCTTTTTTAATAAATTTTAGTAGTAGTGGGTTGGCAATTATTCAATATTAATTGCCACTGTTATCGATGGACATTAATAAGTAATAAAATTTACTTATATTATGGTAAAATTAAAAGTGATATAAGTGCAATATAAAATACCATAAAATTAAAGTCGAAAATTTTATATGAGAATCTAGAAATATTTTAATAATCTTATTTAATTACTTATTATTGTAATATCAATAACTCACCAATACATTTCCTAGGTCCAGAACCAAATGGTATAAATGTGCAATTTTTCTCATTTACATCGGAAAACCTACTGGGGTTAAATATACTGGCATCCTTATAATTCTTGTCATCATTGTGAATAGCTTCCACTGGTATGGTTATTGTAACTCCTTTATCAATTACCATATCTTTATTAAATTGATATAATTTCATACATTTTCTCGTTATAACCGAATATGGTGGGTGCAATCTCAACGCTTCTTTGATAGTATTCTTGAAGTAATTGTTTTCTTCGTCCTTATTTGCCAACGATTTAATGGAATCTCTTGCCTTACTTTGTACATCTGGATTTTTAGCTAATTCAAATAAAAGAACAGTAAGCAAATATTGACATGGCACATATCCTTCACTGATAAAATGAGCAATAGTTGAAAACGCCGCTTCAAATTCCGAATCTGTGTCATATTTTTTCACATTATTCATCTCGTCTTGCAAGATTAGTTCGGTTTTCTTCATAACTTTCATTAATCTTGAATCTTTAATAACATCGATGAGTTGTTTTAGAGATTGCTTTGGTATTACATGAAATCCCAATACGTTGTAAATAGACGGGAAAATATTTTTCAAATAGCTTTTTATTTTATCATATAAGGTTCTCTTTTGAATAATCTTCCTCATATATTTTATTGCTGATCCATCATTGTTATTATCTATGAGCATATCTTTAAACACAGTATCCAATATATCTGACAATAATTGTTGAACGTTTGTATCTCCGTTGGTTCCCGACAAACAGTCGTGTAGGCTGTCTTGAATATTGTTATTCATATTATTCAATAAAAGTTCAAATTTTCTTCGCAATAGAGTCCACTTTTCACCCTCAGCGTAAAACAAATTGTTTCGTAAACAAACATCCTGAGATCTGTCCAGACCGTAGCCTCGGCAATGGAAATTTGAGAAATCTGTCGACAGAATCTTTTTGATAGATTCAGGGTCTTTGACAATCAAATCCGGCATTCGGCTCTTGATGCAACCAATGTACTTTTCTTTTTCATACTTATTGTACAATATATTTACTTCTTCTGATGTGTTCCTTAGTCCCAAAACTCTGTGGTAATCAGTTCCGAAAAACGGAATGGGCGTCCTATTCGGTATATGTCTAATATACCAGTAGTTGAAATATTTAGTAACATAGTCGAAGGTCAATGCCACAATTAAAACTGCGAGAAAAGACAAATTTAAAACAAAGCTTTCAAAGAACATTGTTAACAAGTGGCGTGCTGGCGTTGAACTGAAGTTAGGTGGTGTGAGTGGGTCAGTAACGGCATGTACCGGTGCAACATGCTGTACAGCGTAAAAGTACTGTATGACAAGTACCTTTCATTTGCTTACTTGAGGCATCTCAAAAGATTCGCTACATACTTGTGTTAGAGTCCATTCTCTAATAAATAACTTTCATTTTAATACTAAAAGGGGCAAACTTATTGTATGAGATAACTGCTTACTCGTTAAATAAACAGCATCAAGAGAAATTTATTTAAATTCAAATAACACGTATTATTTTCTACTAGACTTATCTTAAGTATTAAAAAAAATAATTTCCTTCGATACATTTATGATAACAAGTAAATTTTTTCAGCGGTATATAAAATTAATGTAATCAGAATTGGTTGCTTCCTATATGGTCGCAACGGATGATGATGACACAATGATAGTTAAATCTTAATTTTGGGTTTATTTCATTTAAATTTATTGTAGACTCGTTGCTAGTTCGAATTAATATTTCCAAAATGACTTTTCTTCAAAAATATATATTTGATAAATGTTAAATAAACCTTTAATTATTTCATTTTTGTCTTAAAAACTTATATTTTAAATTAAACAGTAAGACTTATAAAAATATAAAAAATATATGAAAACTTTAATATAATCACCGCCATCTATTACAATTATCTTAAACTTTATACGAATGACGTCGGCTTTGAAGTGTGAAATAAAATTGACGCGATTCCTACACAGATGTCGTGACATTCGCATAAAGATAGAAAGTAGTATCAAAGAATTATTACGACAGTTTCATTAGGACCCTCATAGATGGCAACATAAAGAAACAAGAACATTCAAAAGTAACTTAAAATTGCTTCTAATATAATTTCTTTTGATTGATTTTTAAGAGTAAAAATTAGTATTTTTAAGAGAAATTTTTACGAACTTCTTATTCATTGTTATATAATCAAGAATATAATAATATAAAAATATATAAAAAATTGTCCAAAGTCGAATAATTTGAATATCTCATCAATGTTATCTGGAATCGAAGCTATTTAAAACTTCAAGAAACTTGTATGGTACTTCGTACCTTGTAGAGATCATAACAGCTTTTACGTACATTATTCCGGGTTTCGGATTAAGGGAAAATGATTTTAATAGCTATCTTAATATAAATATATAGCATATTTTAGAAATTATTATTATTCTTTTTATATAATATTATAAATTATAAAGAATGTAATATAAGTAAGTTGTTTGGGTTTCCTGACATAACTACCTACTAGTTTACTATTAATTAGTAAAACAGTTTTAAGGAGACCGGTATGTATAAGAATACGGGTTTACTCTTATACAAACGAAACAAAGCGAAGGCTTCAAATAACACGGACGAAGTCACGGGTGTAAGATAGACTAGCTACAAATTGCTGCCTCATTCTATAACCGCTGTAAATATTTAGATCATACAGTATAACTTGGTATTCTGACTTTTTGTAACAGAAAAATGTCTCGTAAGATAGGTTTATAGGATAGGTAAGATAGGTAGATAGGTTTAGATACACATTTCAAACCTATCGTGTAGAATGGTTAGCTATCTACTATTACTTGGCATTTCAATATATCACACTCGACATTGTAACTTAGAAACCGCAAGCAAAGTTTAGTTCTTAATCAAGTTGAACCCAAATAGAACGTAAAAAATATATTATATGTATGATATATAGACAAACCAATAATTATGATTAAAGTTACCATTTTTATATAGCGGTATTTTAGAAAAAAGCTGTCAAACATTTTAACAATATCTATCAACAATTTAACTACAAAAGATTTAAAAATATATATTTTTTTAATTTTTCTACTTGTACAATGAAATAAGTATACTTTTAAGAAATAACCGAATTCATTTAAGAAATAACAAAACATATTTTCCAATCCCTTCGACAAAAACAGTATTGAATACAAAAAGAATAGAAGTCTGTTGAGATTTGAAAGAAATACGGAGTAACTTTTTATGATGAATGATGTCGTTGGATTAATTGTTGATATTATTTTAATTTTTTATTATTAACAACATTTATGAAGATCAAATTTATATATAAAATAACAGATATATAAAAAATATATGCGAATCAACAGATATATTAATAATACTGAGAATTTTTCATTCTTACTAAAAATATATAACAACATATTTATATTTTTGACTACATTTTAGATGAACTAGATTATGATTCAAATACATAGTTGTTCGGACGACCTGATCGAAGATAAGGCGGGCGCATAACTCATGTTTACCATCTCTGGTAATGTTCTGTGACATCGTTAATTACTGACCAATATTAATTGCAACTCCACATGCAATCCATCATAATTGAACCATAGTTCTCCTTTGTCTATTTATCATACAACTTACAAAGTCTTTGCTAACTAACAAAGTCTTTATAGTATTTTGTAAAATATAATATTAAAGAAAATTTAAAAAATTCCAATTACATATTAATAAAAAAATCGTTTGATACAACCGTTGGCAACTAGATCGATTTCTGTTAACAATAGATGTGTGTCCTAATCGATCTCTCACTGCGAATGGGAAAGTAATCTTATACAACGCCTTATTGATTTTAAATCAAGCGTGCAGGTTTCATTATAAAGGGTGAGACTTGGACGCACGTGGGCTAATAAAAACTTAATAGTAGGAATGTTCGTAAGAATTCCTATGGAATTGATTGCAAGGATGTATGTCTTGTTTATATAAGCTAATTTCAATTAAAATAATTATTTAATAGGATGTAACTATTGATTTAAAATAAATTTAACCTAATTTTTTTTTTAAACAAGGTTCAACCAAATTCATTTTGAAATTTCATTAAGAACAAAATTAAAAAGATTCATTACTAAGAGCCCAAAATATGTATTCTAAGATATAACTGAGGTGTTAATCAAAATATTGTTCCATTTACTTCTGTCATTTTCTGTAACAATTAATAAAGGCGTATTTATATACTATATATACATTATACAGTTCGTAATGTAAATAATACTAAAGAAGACATGACAGATGAAGTAAAGCGAACAAGCTTTGACTAACGGCATGTAAAATATATCGAAGTGGACAGAACAACAAGTCTATTAAATAATAAATAATTAGAAATCATATAACGATAAATAACGGTATAGAAAATGATATAATATGCATTGAAAACCCAACATACATATGTATGTCAATATTATGAAGTTTAGTAACATTGCATATTGGTATTAATTAAAATCCTTTAAAGGAGATATTTTAATTATTATTATGGTTTGATAATTTTGTTGCAATGCATTAGTTTGATGGTTTTAAAGTTGGAACAAACATTGGAACGAATACATTGGAGTAAACGAACATAGTTTACCCCAATGTGTTTGTTCGATGATCGAAAAGTACGCTAGAACCTTGCATATATTGTTTGTATAAATTGCTTCCATATATTGTTTGTGTTGTTGTAATAATTGTAACCTTTTACAGCTTCTATTTAACTAGCGTGATTAGTTAAGATCATAATCTCTAAACGTTTTGAATATAAAACTGTGCACCTAACACCTAAAATCCAAATATTAAATTTATATATTTATCCAAAAATAAAATTGTTTTCCAACTTGCTTATTAATTATATCATTACCAGACTGGACTTAATAACTTCACGAATGCGGTAACACTAAAAAAAAGGCATATAATAAAGTCGATTCGCGTAACAATTCGACTTTTCGGAGTTGTCTCCCGATCAATTATACAAATCACGTTCAAGAGCTCAGAGCACAACCAGTTCCAATAAACCACTAAATTAACATGGGATCAACCAATGTCCAAAAGATATGTCAATCCAGATATCGTGTGATTGACGTGGATTTTAATTTCATAATCAGTGAACCGAAGCTCACGTTTGATAGAAATATTTCATTTGGATAAAATATTAGTTGAATATAAATAGTTGAGATAAATATAAAAGGTATCTCTTTTTGAAAATTCATGTTATATTATATAATATCTGTCGTAGTTTGTATACCTATACAAAAATGATTAATAAATAAGTAACCTTACTTAAGTAAATAAGTAACCTTACTTATTTATTAATCATTTTTCTTCTAATATAAGACGTTCCCGGACTGTACTGAGTTTAAAATGAGTATAAGTGTTCAAGTATAGAAAAATACTGGACACTTAAGATCAAATCGATATCTTGAATTAGGATGATCACAAACTATAAATTACAGCAAAAAATCCTAGACGTATATAATTTGACATCGAGTCGTACAGAAAAAATTGTTCCAAAATTGTGATGGATGGAATAAAAAACTCGTTAACGTTATTATCCCTAATAAACGAGAGTATATGGTCAGATGCCATAATGGCATCGTCATTAGGGTAATATTCAAGATCGCCCCGGGTCCGTCGTCCTGTCGCCATACAGTATTATTTACATGCTTTGAGAAATTACCAAAATGCACCTGTACCTTAAATTTATTCCTGTGTAGTCATACAATTATTTGTAAACCGGACTTTTACCCAAAACCTAAATTTTCTTGCAAAGTTACAAATGAATATAAAAACAAAAAGTATTGATTCCTAACTTTTTTTAATTATAGAAATTGATAGCATTATGAGTTAAAAATTAAAACATAAAATTATTCTGTAATGTATTTTTTGTATTTGGAACATTTTTTTTTTACAACAAAAATATCAAAGATTTATCAATCACAATAATGTTATAAAGACAAACTCATCCCAAATCGAAGACTCCATTTTACCTCTACCTGCAGCTTAACAGTTCTTTCTATACAACCAGTTTCTTTGACACATTAATGTGGCATTTTGAAAGGGACCCCCGCAAAACGTTCCAATGAAAGTCCACACAAAAACAATGATCCACTGACCTTGCCCAGGGACCGTTAGAGCGAATCCTTTTTTAACAAAACATTAGGGCGCTGCTATTCCTCTGATCTTTTGAACCGCAAAAGGAGTCGAGTGATATGAGTCTAGTGGACCATTCACATTGAAACAATCCTGCCATTGTTTTGTATCTTGAACAAAAATCTTATCGAATATTTAACACTTAACAAAATGTTTTGCGACAAAAAATTTATTAAATATGCTTATTTAAAAACATCATTCATTAATTTTTATATTCGATAAATAACTTATTATTCTAGCCAGAGTTTAAATAAATTTCATTTTTATTCTTATCTCTCTCACTATAACCTAATAGTAACCAATCTTATAAATATTGAATTATTTCTTTATATGATAGCAATAATTATAACAGTCTGCATCAGGTGAATAGCCTCCCTATTTTTGCGAGTCGGGACGCTATGGCGACGACAGTTTTGACTATAAATAAGTGTTGTATTGTATTCAATGTATGCCGCTACTGTGCGGTGGCGGCAAAGCACAAAAGAATTTGGAATCCTTATCGTGCGCATGCGCATCCACTGCGACTTTGTTTCTCGGAGATTAGATATAATGCGAATTTAAAGTGTTGAATCAGTTTCATAAGTAATATAAACTCGTTACGGGACTTTCCGATTTTAAAAATGTAATTTTCAGTAGGAAGAGTTTCTATAAGTGATTCTGTTTTTCTGTATATGAAAATAATTTATACACATATTAAATATTAACTCAATGTAGTATTGACCAATTGTTTTTGTAAAAATAATTGATTATGTCATTTCACATAAACTTAACTATAATTTCATGAAATCTTATTTCCGAAAATTTAAATTGTAGCATTTTTTACTAATAAACAGTGATATACTTCTAAACTATTTTCTTAATGGTGGTCACGAAATACAAAATACATCACGATATATTTTTAATAAAAACTACATTATATATATTATCATATTTTTTAATCCAGTGAAATTATGATAAGCAGTTTCAAAGAGGCTGTTTATGTATCAGATATTGGTTTATAAAAATAAATTCTCGAAGTACGCGTATGAAGCAGGACATCTAAATAGGTGATATTGGAATGCTAACGAAAGATTAATAAATTAATGGAACATGTAGCGTATATTATAATGACCGACTCCCGGTTTCGACCTTGGTACGCCTCCCGTATCATAATTGAATCTCGCGTTTTAACGTTACCCGTTAACGGTTACTCTTAACATTAAAACGATTTTAGATTATGATGAAATATTTATTGTACAGATTAATCGATGATAGCATGGTCGGTGGGGCCGGGGGGCGATTATATTTCGGTTTATTTTGTAAGACTTTAAAAAAACACCTAGATGTAATGATCATATGATATTAAATATAAATAAATTTGAAAGCGCAATACAAAACAAATTAAGAATTATATTGGATTTGCTACTTTTGAAACTGTAATGTTTATTGTACGAAACAGACTTTGCGCTAACACTTCATATAGTCTCGCAAACTTTATGGTTTTCGATCCAAATCTAAAATTGCCTTCACATCCTCATGATTGCTTCTCCATTTATTATTAACACGAGACATATTTATAGAGAATCTCATAGTAAATATGTTTTCAAATCCTGAGTATAAAGCCTGTATATCCCAATATAGAGTAATAAGTATTACCTTATTGTGTTACGTTCTGTATAGATTTAGATAAATATAATTGAGACGTTTAAGATTATAAAAGTAATAATTATAAATTATCATCGTTCTATTTAAATAATGTGTAGAACAAACAAAGGATTGTCCCTAATTTTTGAAATTAGTTTAATAAATAGGTATATTTTTTTATAATATTCAAAATATTATATTGACAAAATAATGTATTTTTAAACTTAGATTACACAATAATATTTCATGGTGAATAGCAACGAAAGCTGAGAGTCAAACCTAGTTATATCAATAGAAACAGAGGTCAATTAATTGTGTTTCTGATTGCCAAAACGATATTTCATATAGACACATGACTATTACCAAGAACTATTAAAATAACAAATCCAGGCTCCTAATTCATTCTTTATTCAGATTCGTTGAAGCAAGTCTTACCTAAAAATTATTTTCTTCATGTCTGTCTGGACATAGCTATGCGTAAGATCACGAAATCACCACTGACATCAATTAAACGCTCGATCAATCAATCGACGGCGAGCCTCATTAAAGAACCCGCTTTTTATTTAAAATCTCTGCATTCTACCTCCTACACGTATGTTTAAGCTTTACAACTTTAAAATTAAACAAGCGAATTTATACTTTAAACGACAGCGTTAAGGTAATATTTTTATAGAACGTGTATAACGTCTATCCTAATGGCATAGGTACACAATGTAATTACCTTTCTAGTTGGTATAATAAGAATAAGTCATATTCATAACAAAAACTCATCCGGTCTTCGATCGAACGATATTAAATCGGTAGTAATGAAATCGATATTGATGTAATAGCAAATTACTAGACGTGGGTAAAAAATGACTATAATCAAACCATCGCTCAGCTACCGAAGTCTTTGTTTTATGAAAAATAAATCTACAAAATATTATAACTGAAACGCAATGGAATTTTGACGCAACTACTCATAAACTTATGATAGTTACCTAGAAATAGTTGTAGGAAATTTTATAAAAATATCCAGTGACATGTTTATTTTTTATACACTTGAAAACAATGACGTATAACATGCCTAAATTTTATAGTATATGCTTAATATTTGCTGCATAAAATTAAAAATACATCAAACTATGAAGTAGTCAGAATTTCCAAACAAAAATGCTGATTAATTCTATATCCACTTAAATATACTTACACACAAATATAAGGAACATCATACATTTTAATTATAAATATCGATCTATCAATATTTTTTACTCATTTGAATACGAATAAAGTACAGCTGGCTTAAAGTGAGCTGTAAATTAGACAGTAACACAGGAAATGACTTCTTAGCCCGTCAGGTTGTGATTGGCGATCGATGCGATCGTACCAGCGCGATCAGTGATTCACTGGCTTGAGTGGCTGGCTTAGTAAAAACGTAGTTCATAGATTAAAATGTAACGAAAACACCATATATAAAACTAATCTTTTTCCAAATTAGATAACATTAAAATAAACTGTTAAATCAACAAAATAAGAAAAATAAAAATTGCAGATATTATTTTAAACAATGCGATAAAATCTAAGTTCTGGTTACATTTATTTCAAGAACACGTTATGAGGGGCCATCTGAATGTATTACCAGATGTAATATATGTAATAATATTAATAACATTACCAAAAATAGAAACAAAAAATTTTACAATTTCTTTATTCCTTCTCTTTATAATAATTTAAATATTTTTTTTTATACACACTTCTGCTTCATAATTATACAAACGCTTACTCTATGATAAACCAGTAATAGTTACCGTATGTTTAAGTAAGGCACGATAATTGAAGATATGTTCGTATCATACATACCAGTTCGCTTTGAGTGATGCGTGATTACTTTGTGCTCACTCAGATGAAATTAAGACAAAACAATAAGGCTTTAAAGTGCCTAAGGTACACAGATTTTGGTGAACATAGTCAAATGCTTAAAAAAATATACATATACAAGTGAAATTGTTTTGCTTCCTGACTTTTGTGTTCTATATAGTGATAGTATATGTAAACATTTTCTTTTGAGAACCTAACTAGAGATTTACACTGCAATCAATTGTGAATATTCGTATATGTATATGTAAGAATAAATAGTATGCAATTCATGGTTGTGAAACTTATTGGTTTTGATATTTTAATCTTCAAATAAACAAATCATCCACGTCGCTTTTATTAAAATAAAACAATGTAAAACCTATAGGCCCAATATGACGTGTAATCAAGAATATTTTTTTTGTTTTTCGTGTTGATCTGTAATGCACATGTAGAGTAACCATGCGGTATATAAATCATTTGAAGTTGTTTGGAAGCTTTTCCTTAATTTTATGACAAAAATCGTTAATACATATTTAAAATTTTATATCATACCTAATTTTATATAATAGAACTTGGGTTACTGAACACGAATTATCTCAAGAATATTCCTTTTTATTATTTTTAACAATTTGTCATGGTTCATTGTCTATTATTCAGTTTTGCTGGCATTATGTTAAGAAAATTACCCACTTTAACAAAACCCATGGTTGCTCTCGTAATAACTGAGAGCCGGTATCGAACTCGCGTTAATGACGAGCCTTGGGCAGCCGCTGTACCAGAAGCTAGCTGAACCTTTTACGCTAATTTGATTCTTTTCTTCAATCAGCAAGGGTAGTAATCCTTTGTACTTTATTAATAAATAACTGCATACTAAATTAGTCTTACTCGTCTAACAAATTACATCCATATTCGTTTGATTTTAGTGTTACATGTAATCATAGTACTGTCAACTCAAGAATAGGTCTCAATAATTGCAATGCAGTTTTTAGTTTCATTCATAGAGAGTAGATTACAGGTGTTCATAGAACTGGATAGCAGTTCTTTAAATTTGAAATAAATTATGTTTTTCCGGTCCCATATCAAATATATTTAAGTTTTAATTTGGAGAAAAAATTATTCAGTTGTTAGTATTTATTTGTTTTAAGTATATATTTTTATTACTATGTAACATTAAAGAACAATTTTACTGTATTTATGACAGAAAAAATATAAATAAATTTGAGACTCTAAAAATAAATACCAAAAAATAATGTGGGTAGTGTATTTCTGGCAAATTAATTATTTTTTTAACTGCAGTCTGTATTAAAAAATCTTCTAAGACAAAAATAAGAATAAATCGTTTAACAATACCCTCTGGCACAATATATGACAGGCGATTTGAAGCAAGAAAAAAGCTATTATTTCATACAGTAGCCCTCGTCTGCCGCCGGGAGGGCAACTGCATGTACAGTCGCATATAATGGTCACAATACAACTTATATAAATATTAAATACTGTAAATACTAAATACTACTCTGTGTTTCGAAATTTTAATTACTCAACTTTTGACTAATACTCCTTTCATCTTTGTCCCAATTTATTTTATTGAGTATATATACCTCGATTCTTATTACCTCCATTACTTTATAATCATAATGTATTTAACATTTATAATATATGTATATCTTCAAAATAAAGATATACATATATTATAATTATAGTTGCTACTTTGATTAAATGCTAAAAAAAGCTTGGGTTACTTTAGTTGAATTATATTTTCAATTACCCATTTATAATAATTTAAGTTTTATAATAATTAATAATGTGTTAATCGTATTTAGTATGCGAGTGTATTGCGACGTGCCGTGATTATTACCAGTTTTTGTGATACAGGGTCGCAGGACACGTGGGCGATGAAATTATGGTAATCACCCGGTCACATTGCACGTTTAGGGTTCCTAAGAAAATACTATATATGCAGAAAAAAATAAAATTCTGAGTATACAAATTTTAATTAACCTACATAATATATACATTTTAAAACGTACTTCTATGAGACAATCATAGCTTTCACGATGAAAATAGAAATTAAAGTAAAATCTATCTACAATTTTACATCTTATTTCATGCTATTTAAGTGACGAAGTGTACAGGTAAAAAAAAATACTTCGGCTATAAATGAATATGTTTTCTTACTATCATGACAGCAAAAAAAGAAACAACAATTGTTATAAGACATAATGCATGATGAATAAATACATTTATTTAGTTTTATTACAAACAAATAAAAATAACAGAACCCTTCTATAACAGAACTTCTAAAAACTATTTGCAATACAATTTTTTACTCCTATATTTTGTAATTGCTGTCTACATCTGTTACATTTATCTCATTACCACCACGAAAAAGATGTGGACCAGTTTTGGCACAATTATAATTTAGCGGTATCTTTAATTCAGACATTTTTTATTAGCACCTCACTTATTTGATGTATTATAAAGATTAGTATTATAATAAATATTACTTATTAATTGCAAAATTCTTAGAAATTATTGTTTTCATTCCAAAAAAGTATATACTGACAAACTATTCATTAATTTTTTGTTATTTTTAAACCAACAATTATGCCGACATATTTCTTAAGTATACTATGAATGAAACAAAATGTCATCTGGGAAACAAACACAATAGTTATTGCTCATCATAATTTAAAATAATGATTCATTCTCCTCACATTCTTTACAATTGGAATTGCTAACATTTGTTTAACGGTTTTAAAAGAAAGGCAAGGAAAATGGAATTAACTTCCTATAATTATGTTACAGTATAAGCATTTATAATTTTTCTAATAATATTGCTATTGTGGGCATTATTATACTGTTCATACTATATTTCGGTTTTGCCAGCGTGTTTAAACCTTACCATTGAAATTTCTTATAAATCCTTTTGCTAGCTTTTCATGTATAAATAACAAACACACTTAAACACTATTTTGCAGTAATAATTTTAGTAGGATAATATACTACGGTAAAAACATACATACAGCCTTTGTTATTAGTTAAGGAAGTTGTTTGCACCAAAAACATTGATCATTATAAGGTATCTAAAAGAAAAATATTCGTTAATTGACACAATATGATATTAACATAAATATTTTATATTTAATGATTTCCATAATGGGACATCCCTTTTGTGAACACATTCGTGTTACACCATCAAACTAAAGAATTTTATTCTAAAATAAGCAGTTATTGTAAGCGTTCCTTTATGGGTGTATTGTTTAAAGATAATATTTTAAAGTAAAGCAAATTGGCAATAAATTATTATTCATTGAAAATTATATAAAACGTTATCAATTTATAAACAATTATTTTCAATTCTAATACACTAACAGTGTTCTGAATTTTAATAACTGAAATCCGATTTATCATTAGTTTATCATTTGTTATTAATATAATCACGTGTGAGAATGTTTATTTGCTTTGCTTTTTAAAATTTGTGGTTTAATTTGATTCGAAATAATTACCGAAATTAGTATCCTTTTTTGATATTTTATTAATAAATATAGAAATCTCATTTCAATAATTTATTACTAGGAATAGAAGAAATCTATTCAGTTAACCGAGCCGTTTGATTTATTACAGAAATAAGCGTGGGAGATGATCTGCAAATACTTGTTTGATTTTGAACAGCGTCGATAAAACGACATCCCATTAAAACAATCCCATTCAGCTAATTGGCGGTTAAATTAATAATGATAGAAAGAGACTAAACTTATATTTGAAACACCAATTAGATCATAAACAACTTATCATGCCATTAACCGACAGCGAATGGGAGGTTTATGAGATTTACTACACAAAATCGTAGCGGACCGTTTCAAACAACTATCTTCAATTTACAACCAATTAAAACTATAAATTCTGGATGTATATCGAAGGATATTATGCGATCACGGTATGAAAGAATTAGCGATTTTATTTGTATTATATTAAAAAAATATACAATCGTCTTTTTCATATATTACTTTATAATTTATAAATCATTTATTGTATGAATAATGAAGAGGTTTTAAAATTAAGAGAATAAAGAGTTTTGATAATTCCTATAATATACGTAAATATGTCTATTGTCAACAGAATCTCAATATCTGAACCCACCGCCCCATCTAGTTAAATAAACTTATAAATACACTGTTATTTTTTTATAATACAGTAATATTAAATTCAAAATAAAAATCATCTTTGCTCTAAATGATAATAACAAAGATTTTGTAATTGTTGTATTATCTATTCTCTTTAAGCAGTGTGCACAGTTTCACTGAATACATTCATGTATTTATTCATTACTTTTTTTATAGCAAAATTTATAGTGACACCTAATTATACGAGTACATATACAAATTCCCATAGGTAAGACCCCAACAAACTTTTATTGTATTCCTGCAAAATATAATTGGGAAGGAATGTAGAGGCAAGTAAATTATTACAATCTCTTAGTCACCTGTAGTAGCACATTTCACGTTTGTACTCAAGGCTACTAATATGTACATATACTGTTATGCTATGTGCTGTAACCAAATCTCGGTTTTTTGTATGTCTTTCCATGCAGTCTACAGACGTAAAGTAATATTTGGCAGCACCTGTCAAACCGTAACACCAGTATTGCATACATCATGAGATCCTGGCTGTAGAGACATAAAGAGTAGAACCCAGAGTAAAATATAGTCGTACTTTGGCAAGGACCTCACGTTTTCTTGAAGCTGTATTAGCCTTAGACCCAGTAAACCACACAAAGTTAAAGCTCAATAACCATTAACTAAACGTACTTGAAGCACTTCAAGAATACATCCTGAACACAAAAATAAAATAAAAATATATGTTTTCTACTATTATTCATGAGGAAAAGTATTTATATATAACTATTTAGCTTAAAGCAAGAAAACACGTTGTAAAGATGCCTTATAAACGTACTTCAACCGCATTTCAATAACTTATTAGAATGTCTCTAGTAATTGTAATCGCTTCAATCTGTTGTTTATCTCTAATCTATATCGGAGTATATGGTTAATTTAATTTAACTTTAAGGATATATATGAGAATCCACTTCATTATATCAAAACTTGCTTTAAAAAATAGGAATATATTTTATACGGAACAATTATTTTTATATATTTTATAAGGAACCTTCCTTTAAAATTAATGTTTGAAGTAATGATAAGGTTATATATACATATATACCATAAAATGAATGTGTATATTATGATATATCCTGAGATATTTAATGTCACATTTCGTAAGCTCATTTTGATGTTACGATTTATATGTTTCGAATGTGATCTCATTTTGTATAGAAATAGATATATGTATAAGGAGCTTGGAAGTATAATACTTCTCATCAACGCCATCTTTCTTATTTGTGAACCAAATAAGTTCGGCAGACAATTTTTATATTTGTAAAACTAGGATCCAAAATATGAAGTAGTGGGTATTAACTTGTTTTAGGTTATATACCTATATTTTTTAAACTACAAGTGTAATTTCTACTTTATAAATTACCGAATAGTGTTCTAAATTTATCTAATAAAATCTTAATCATCAGAAATAACTTTTTATTTGAAACTTGTAACAAAACTAACTTTCAAATTGGGTATAAAAATAAAAACGGTAGCTGGCGGTGAAGATAAATGACTAAAAGGTTTTAAATGTGACCCTGTTTTAGTTTTACGAGGAAAGTTATGTTGTGCTGTTGTTAGTCATTAATAGTGTTAATGGGAAGGTATTTTTATTGTGCTATAATGAATTAAGCTAATATATAATACAAGGAAGTCTAAACTTAATCAATTCACATTTACTTCTACTTCTGTTAACATATTTATTTTCACTGAAATTATATAAAATGTCTTCACTACAGAGTTTTAATTTCTTTCTTATACAAAAGTATAAGTTAGAAAGCATTATAAAACTTAATTTCAGCAAAGTATCTTGAAATAACAACACATGAAAAACTAACTGTTCTAGAATTGAGGCTCCAGTTCAAAACTACTACTTTTGTGGGTTTTTTATAGTAAATATTTTATTTATATTTTTTTTTTACAATTAATGATTACATTCAAAATATCACAGTATGGAAAATCATGCATGTATGAAACGGCTGACAAGAGAACAAGAATAATAAATATTAAAGGAAGCCTATAATTCCTTAGACGATGCTGCAGGCGCTATTGCTCTTACTATAATAATCGGAAACCTTAATTTTGGTCAATGAATTTTTGAATGCAAATTACTGTTTTTGTTTTAGCTAATTTGAATCGAGGCACTTTATTATAAGGTTGTTATTACAGTGCACTGTAATGAAAGTACAATATCCGGTCACCTATTATGGCTAGAGGCCATTAATAAATGTTTCTTCTACGAATTTTTTGATAGCTCGTTGTATACATGGATCTATATATCACTGAGCAATAAACTTAGTTTTGAGTTATGATCCGATTGAGATGTGATTCTTGGTGATCGATCATAACAGTAAATTATTATACAATATCTTTTAAATTGTTATATAATTAATGGGTGGTATTGAGAGATCTGTAATTATTAATTGCCTTTCATCTCCAACAATTAAGTCCCGCTGTTGGACTAAAGAAAATATAACGTGTTTAATAAGCACATATTATTGATGGAGCTCGTTTATACTATATTTGAGATCTATCTTATACAGAATTTTGTATGATGTAAATAAAAGTAATGTTTTCTTGAATGAGAAATGTATCATCAAAACTATAAAACTAAATTTGGCAAGATCAAATTCGAAGCTGTGATTGTTTTTAGTTGGTGGTATTAACTAAACTTTGATACGTCCTGAACAGGAAAATTAATTTATAAATTTGTAAATTGTAAATTTTCTGAAATAACCTCCGAAAAGATTTTATAAATAATTAAAGTTTTTAAGAAATCTATTGATTCAACAGGAAAAAACCATTAATTAGCTAATATATACCTAAATGTGTAGTTTCATTTATACAATTTATTAAAATGAATGTACCATAATATCGAGATAACTTTATCTAGTATAAATGTATTTGAACATAATAGTTATAGATAACAAGATACAATCTTTAAATTCCAAAATTCGGCCGCTAGCGGCGCGTGCGCAACCGGGGAGTATCGCCTTTCATCTATTTGTAATAACTATTCATTGTGAGCAATAAAAAAAATCGTATCTGAAATCCATATTACCGTAATCGCTCGGAGGTTGTTACGACTATTTTATTACGTTTTTCATATATAATAACATACCAGATGTTTCTCATTCTTTCAACGTGCATATGGCGTCATCTTTTAAGTAGGAAGTTATCATTCATAATATTATATTGTCGATCAAATATTTATATCACAAAAATATTTGTTATATATCATAGTGATTCATAAAATAAGAATTATTTAGATTCATAACATGTTTTTTTAGGATAACAAACACTTTAAACCTGTAAAGGCTAAAATTTTATTCTGTGATTTATTTTTTTTAGTTTTATTGATTAATTACACATTTTAGAACAAAGGAAATAAATTTATTAAACCACGTATAAAATCTGAATACGTAACAATTGTCTACATCATAGAGTTCTTCTTGAAAGTTCAAACCTGTCTCGGACACACAAAGAAAATACACTTTATGGCATCAAGCATTATCTATTGAACGTGACTATTAAATGCGAGTGTTATTTGAGCATTGTAAGTAACAATTTAACCCGCAGTACCGTTGGTACACATAAGCTCAGGTGCTCCTTGCCTGCGGGCAAAATGGTAGGTTAAGATATAAGCGAAAAGACAATAATAAGAATTATTTATATATGCCTTAAAGTTGACTATGACGACTTGATTCCTAAACTACTTTTAAACAATTACAACAACTGCTGATAGCTCTCTATTGTGATAAAATAGAAGGCACGAAATTTTGTGTCGCTTATTTTAACATGAGATATTTGAAAATTTGACTGACAATTATAGTAGAGGGATGATGCTTTGTATCAGTGATTTTAATTTAAAAAGTAACTATGTAATACATTGTTTGAATGCCAAGTGATTAAAGTGAGTAACAAATTAAAAAAAAAAAATATCGCTGAATCTTATTGATTAACACGTTTTTAACCGAATGGCAGGTGAGGTGTCGTTATTGTGGTCACCGCTGTCCATGTATGTATACTGGAAAGGTTCTACTTATATTATAACATTTTATTTAATTAAGAATGGAGTTTTATGACGTGTTAGGTAATTTTTATATTCTCTTACCTTACCTTAAATTCTATGTAAAATTATGTTAGTTTAGGAACAAAAATTCGTCTATATTTTTTATTTACAATATTTTCAACATTTGATACAATGTTTTGATCTATTTCAAATGTTCATTCTTTGTTGCCATATTTTGTAGTCTCGATATGGTATATAATTTTATCGTTTTAATATACTATGTGTTCCAAGCTATCGTCTTAATTGATATGTCAGTCATATAGTTTTTCGGCTGTCGGCGAAAAAGTATTTTAATTAGAAGATGAAATATGAATTTAAGAATTTCATTTGATTGAGATACAAATGATTAGAAATATTTATTGATTAATAGCGTTGCAAGATTAAAGGAAGTATCCGCTAATTTAGCAGTAGTGGCCATATCTAATCAATTCCCACACTTGTAATAAAAGTAAGTTATGAGTTTGCATACCACCCGGTTTTTTGATAAAATAAATTGGTCATTACTGTCCAAATATTGAATTATTTTAAGCAATAAACTATGCTTCAGAAATAGTTCTGTTAATTGATCTAGCAGATTTATCTTACGAAAAATTTGTTCGATTTTTAAAATATCGCCGTAATATTTTATCACTTTATTTATTATTTTAGAACTAACTGTTTTCTATTATATGAAACTTATAAGTTTTATTTTGTTAATATTTCTTTTAAGAATTAAGTAATAATAGTTTCTAAAGATAAATTAAAAGTATGACTATACGCATTTATTAAACAAAGCCTAATATTATGTTAGTGAAAAAGCTTTCACTTCTTAAAATATCTCTATTGTTACAAAGAGGGCGTTGATCGACATTAGTTATCATAATGTTTGAGCGAGTACCAAAACATAAAATAGTTTGTCGTGTCCAAAGTGATTCGTTAATTTCTATCGGTAATTACTACAAATGTATAGAAAGCCATCGCCTTATTAGATGTTGTGTCTTTATCAAAACGAGCTTGTATTAAGCTTGTTTATAATGTAGGCGCTGTTATGTCAGACCATAAATCATTATACTAGATAACTATGAAGTATAGAGCAAGTGCGTAGGCGACAGTAGAAAATAATTATAACCGAATATACTGTAATTATATATATAATAGGTTATAGTATATTCGTCCGTCCGGCTTTTTCTTTTGATGACATACCTTTATTATATACATAGCTATGTATATTTGGTATTAAAAACTAATATTATGACAATTTTTATTTTTGGATATATTCATTATGTATTCAGTAATTCTTTATTTTATACAAAAAGCAAAAATGCTCAAGCATGTAATTGACTTATTAAAGAATAATTATAGGCGTCAATTAACGAACAAAACTAGTCCATAATCCGGATCAATAAAAAGTGGCATGAGTAATTAAGAGAAATCACGGCCAGTAACCGTTTACACTGTTTTAATTAATAATAAACACTAAATCACTGAGGGAAAATAGGCGAAAAGGTGTTGTATATTAATAAAATAATTATTATCTACTGATTGCCCGCTTGTATCAATGGGCAGGCGTGGTTGTTTCACACGACCTTACGATTTATTATAAAACTCTTTCTTGGATCACGAGGATGTTTTGTGTTAACGCTTTTAAAATTTTAATCGATTGCTGTGCCACCAAATATATTTCATGATATTTCAATCATAAAACCTCAATGTATTCGAAACAACGGAATGGTTTATAATATAAAAATGTTTGTTGGTACGCGTTAGTGGTGGCAGTCAGAAGTAACAGTTATATTTTTTTATTATTTTTCAGAAAACAATTTCCTGCTAAAATAAAGGTGCTGTTCTGTATGGACGTATCTTTTATCAATGGTTTGTACAAGCACTGGGGGGTGGATTATTGTTGTTATTTATGATCATCAAATTGCAGATATCATTTTTGTATTTCAATCATTTCAAATGAGACTTACATTAAAAACCAGCTAGCAGGACTATAATTTTAAAGTCCCTAGTTTCAATGACATAAAATATATTCATAATTTTTATTTGCTTTACTAAAATTATTTAGGATTACAAAAAAGTTAAAATGCAGGTGAGACATTGATGATGTGAAGCTATTAAAATAAATTCTGTTTTACCAATAAACCTGTACATCAAATTACGACATATCTTTGTTATTTAACATCCGTGTATTATTAAATATAAATCACAAAACCGTCTTAATCTATCCGTCAACCCCACAATGATACTAATTGCCGTCCTGTCCACCATTCTGACAACAGGTAAAGGGTTAAAAAACAACAAAAGGTGTTACAGCTAAAAATTACCGGATTCTTATGAATATGTAAGTATCATGGGGCAACATATGCACGACACATGGCCAATGGAGCATACGGCTATTGATTCTTATTGATGTTATTTTTATTTCATTCACGATAAAAATCGTAGGGTACTATATTTTTTGCTTTCATTAATTGTTATTGTTGTTGACTTGCAGCAGATATCGTTAGTTATTTGTACGAATATGATGAAGGATCACTAATTTAGTCTTCATTTGTTTTGAGATTAGCATTTTAATATAGTTTCGCTCGTGTTGATTTAATAGTAATACATGTGTTTACTTGAATAATTCTATTAACAGTACAGTTATTATTGTAAATTTGTTACTTTATCTCATGTTTTATATATTTCTGTTATAACCTCTTTATAAATAAACAAATACTGGAACTTAAATAATTGTGATATATCCATACTCAAAAGGACGATTTTTTTTTCAAGATACGAGAGTCAAAGTTATACATTAATAAATATAATATTTAAACCTGATTTAAATTATAACTTAATTTACTTAGAATGAGAAAATATTACGAGTCAAAAACTGTCTTCAAAATATTTTTTTTCTATAATTGTCACTTTAGTTTCTGTACAATTATCTCAATCTGATCTGAAAATTTCCTGAAAATCCTTTCTGTTGCTTCTAAGAGTATTTGAGTTAAATAACGAGAAAGATATATACATTTGTAATAATTATTAAAAATATGTTTTTAGTAAGCATATTCATTTTTTCAAGGATGTATGTTTTATGTTTCGTTAAGTAAAATAAAAGTAATAATTTATTTGAGTTATTTATAAACAAAAAAATCTTGCAGAGTTAAAATATCTATTTTTTTACCGTACATATTGTCGTGGTTTATAAACAAATCTATTTCACATTATCTTTGAGGTAATGTACACCCATATTACCCATTATTTACAGCCCGTGGCGTTTTTTAGTGTATCATAGCATCAGTCAACACGCGCCAATGGCCACGACACCGCAACGTGCCTTATTCTATTCTCATTCCAATCTCGACCACGGATAACGATAATTTTTTCAACGTCTGCCCCATCTCGCTTCATTTACCACGGTGTTATCGTTGAAACCGCTGTGTTATATATCCATTGCGTGGTAACATCCTGAACTTAAAAACAACATCAATGTTACAACGCAATAGGTGTGTATAAAGCGTTTCAGTTGCAACGGATCAGGTTGCATGCCGCATTGAATCGAGTGCGCACCCTACCGGTCACGGTGTCGCGTGGTCTGATTCAACGATGCGACGCACCTTGCGAGTTTTTTGGTGACAAAAAAGTTCCACTGTGGTTTAAGGGTTCTGGCTTTTATATATTTTATCTACAAAATAATCACTTGATAATTTTGCTATACTATTTCAAACGACAGGTGTAGAAGGGATAGGTGTTGTATAAATTTGTGCTCTGATTAAAAATGTTAACTATATAATTTTAAATAGATGTAAATTGTTTCTTAATAAACAATTATAATTTGAAACAAGAGATAAGAACTAAAAAAAATTATTACCCACAAATGTAATTATTGATTAGTATGTTGTTACATATGAATTTTATAAATAACTCTAATTTACAACACTAATTTCAAGGTTTTTCAAAGCTCGAATGAATCCCAACTCATGCAGTATATTGAAGTATGACGAAACGAAATGAAATTTCGTGGTACCACCATGGGTAATTGTCGATCACCACAAAAAGTTGCCACGTTCCACCATTCGTGACAACTGTACCACGAACTATTTTCCTATATAGTTCAATTTCCTTTTATAAGTTTATTCTGTTATAATTTTGATAATTATCTAATTATAATTGGACATTATATATTTGTATAAATTCTTAAGGGCTTTTACTGAAACCAAAATTTTAGCACTATAGAAGTACTTCAATTTTGTTAAACCTACGAAATAGCCCTTACTTAATTTTTATTTCCCTTGCCATCGTAACAGTTTCCGTTTATTATTTCAGTGCTAAACAAGTTAACTATACTCGTTTACTTGTAACCGTTCCATCAAACTACATACTGTGTTTATATATTATTAACAAGCCATTTATTTTTAATATTAACTGTTTTAGAGTTAATAATTCAATCTATGACGTATGAAAAAGTTTTTACGTCAATAATTTTATTCGTAATTAAAAATTATTAATCAAACCATAATATTGGGATGCGTCTGCTTCTTTCGACAATTCGTTTTACAACACACTAACACCAATGGTCTTTACTAAAATGATAAATGTTTAAAAACAACGCTTTTTACAGGCAATAAAAAAAACAATATGTAGAATAGCTTGGGTTTCCGCGAACATATCTTTTTAAACGAAAGCATAAATTAATTTTAAAAATCGTAATTTTTTTAACTGAATACGTTTATTAACTTGTGTTTATTTTCCTGGTTTTGGGAAATAATTTATTTTAATAAATGTATGGTGTTATTGTTTCATAAAATAAGTAGCTTACGCTTACACAATATGGCCTTTCAGTTATCAGGTGAATAAAAGTCTCGAAAACGAAAGGGAGGTTGTTTTGCATTCTATAAATAAAAGTCCGAAGGGGTGAATAAAGAAACTTTAAGGATGTTTTATTGTTAATTTACTTCTTTAGCATTCTCTGAACAATATAGAACATTTTTGTACTATTTAAAATACGATTTCCTATCCATTAAATGAAACTTTGAACCAACTTTTAAAAAATCATTTGCGTTTTATATTTCATAAAATATTTTAATGTAACTTTTATTATACGTAAATAATTGTAGTTTTGTAATCACAGTTTATAAACGAAACGAAATCTGTTTAACCGTAATGCATAATGAAGCTAAAATGACGATTTAATTCCATACTTGCGTACGTGTATATTATTTTTAACATAGAATAAGTATAAGGAATAGAAGGTGGATTGAAAATGGTTTTCTTCTAGTTTTTTAAATATTAATAAGGATCTAATTAGTAAGTATTTATATGATTCTAAATTATTAATTTAACTTCAATCCTATTCTCTATTACTGTGATATACTCGTGTGTCGGACACTATACTGGAATATTTTGAATAATCTATTCCGTAGTTATAGGCGTATTTTCAAAATAAACAACTTAATTTTGTCAAAATAAATACTGGATTGTTACACATAAAGCCTCTTCACACAAAGAAAGCATTTTATGTGTATTGTAGCATGATTGTATATAATTAATGGATGTTATATTTTCTGAACAACATGAAAAAGGATTGGAAACACTGTTATTTTAATAAAATTTCATCGATTTTCATGTCAAAATATGAAAAATAAATTAAAATGCTTCGATACTTCATAAATAGGTATAAGATCAATTCCGCGATAAGGTACGTTCTTATTTTTTAATATATTGTAACTTGTCACTTGTAATTCATATGAATATAAAGTTGTATCGATAAATAAGAGACAGATGAAAGCTAAGTAATCATCGCTTTGCCACATCTGTTTCTTGATCTATCCTCTCAGATGACTCCTAAATAATTTTTCTAAGACATTAACAACTGCTCTACATTCATAAAGAGTGTACAAAAAACCGAGGCGTGCAGTTAAGTAGATAAAACAACAGCAGCCGTCAAATTTCCTACAGGCATTAATCACACTAGTATGTTCGGTAAGATGTAGGGTGGCCATTTCATTTATGCAGAATACTACAACTGTTAAAATCTCTCAATAAACTATTTATAATATAATCTATAACCTTGATAAAGATCTGAATTATACATATATAGCGGGAAGAATTAATTTTTAATAGTGGTATAACACAGTGATATTTGAATGAAATTTAAATTGTAAAAATTTTACTCAATTATTATATTCAAGGTTTCTATATAATTTATGTATCAGATTCATCATATTTTGTTCCATGAAGATGTATGAAAGTTATGGTCACTACATTCGCGTGCTTGCGCGGTCGCGTACTTTCTACCGCTAACGGTCGGCGCGTGCGCACCGCACCTGTCCTAACCCTCATTGTTGAATTGCACTTACTTCATTAGCTTTCTATAAATTTATTGCCGATTATCCCTTACTACCCTTAGGACATTTTAAATTAAATAACGTTTATTTTTACTCTTAAAAATATTGTCAGTATTAATATAAAAGACACTTTAGCTTTTATTTCTTTCTAAGTTATTGTTTTGTTGACATTGTGACAAAATAAATCCATAATATAAGGATATATACATATATCTACTTATTAATACTTACGTACTTGAAGCTTGATCATCCCATTGTAGGTAAAAAACAAAAAAATAATAAATACAAGGTATATATGTATGTATGTAATAGTAATATACTTTCTTTTTAAGATGAAGTAAAGTCTTACTTTTATTATTTCAGTCTTTCAAATAAGCAATAGAGCAAATTTTTTATTACCTTTGTATCATTGCTTTGCTTTGGCAAAAAAATATATCTAGTAACATTTATATGTTTTCATCAAGTTACGGATAGTATCAAATATAAAAGCCAGTAATAAAAAAACTACGCATTTTTAACTAATGGATACATATGCAATAAAAAGTTCTCTTTCGAAATTACATACCAACATTGTTTATATTTGATATAAATTATTTAACGCTATAAAACCGTTGGAGCAATCCATTTTTTTTATTTCCAAATATTCATAAAACTTATAACAATAAAGACCCCGGAATAAATACCTACGAAATTACCAAATCTTAAGACCCGGACTTTTTTCGATTACGTCACCAACGGTTATGGAACAAACAGGTGAACATACACCTGCTAACCGTCGCTCACTTCACATTAGCAGGTATTTGTGTGGATTGTCTTTGTCTTTGTGTGTGTCTATTGTATAATGGTAATTAGTCGTTCAATAACGTTGTTTATTTTTTCAAAAATATTTTATATATACTAACATATATATAAGACGAGAGTATGTGATACAAATATCAAAACTTTTTGTTTCTTCGTTATATATTATCTAAGATTGATTTAATATGACAAACTTAGAAATAAATAAATATCGATCGCCGCCGTGGTTACGGCGTCATATTTAGAAAGCAAACAAATCTTATTGGAACGTGATACGACTATCGTTATGGTCAAGTTACAGGAAATTCATCTTTGGTCTTATGCAATAAAGAAAAGAGAGGGGTTTATTTTTTATGGTGAAAATGGTCTACAACGCCACGTGCCTTAATAATTCACCAATAGGGATGGGATATTGCTTCTCAAAAAATCCTTTCAAAATAATACCACGTAGATAATTACATAAAATATGCTCATCTGGGCTATTTTTTGCATTTTGTTACGACTAATTCCAAAAATCCTTTTAAAAATATTTTCGTAACTAAAATTTATTACCAATGTATTAAAATATTATAATATTTACGATATTTGTACAAGAATGAAGTTCCTTTTTTTCTGATTGAAGCTTTCATTTCGTATATATATTTTGTTGCAATTTATTTACTTTTTAAGATTTTTTTTTTATAGATGAATCTGGTGGAAGAAACTAGTCTTGAATATTTTGAACTTTTCCATCACTAAGCGAAATCAGGCCGTATAATGGTATGGTAAGGTGATTGGCAATCACGATGGTTTTTGCTGGCATCAGATAAAATTACACCTCGGATATTTGTTTGTGGTTCTGTGCGCCAAATAGCTACCATTACCTGCTTTATAAACACTGTTTCATATTATTGTTTGCTTTATTTTATATATAATAACTTGATGCCGATTGTTATTTAGAATCAATACGTATCGTTTTCTTGTTCAAAACACTGTATACTTCAAAATCAATTTAAATTTGTGCTGTAATAACATTTTCCAAGAAATAAATAAGTCTGAGGCGTTTACTTTGAGATAAATTCATTTATAATAGCTTCGCTTATACTGTGCAGGCATTTATATTATTGCACCAATCTGATAAAGGCAACTTCCAAAAACATATTCATTAATTTTTATGAATTATTGAAGTTCTGTTCGTTCACACTTGCGTACCTTCGTTCGTTCGTACAAACTTGCGATAGCTGCTTGAATTAATCGATAATTGTGCATAAATCATCGATGTTAAATTCTCACAAAGCAAGATCGGGTGCGAAGTGCTAATTTATCGCCAGTATAATACCGGGATAGCGTGTTTAGAGTACATAACTCCAGGGCAATCCAGACTTATGATGGAAGAATCCGGAGACTTTACTTGGGCTTATAAGTTTCTTTTACATGGTATTAATATTTTTTTTACTAAATATAGAATTTATCTATATTGTCCCTTATCTTGATAAGATATCTAAAAATAAGAGCTTTCAAAGAAAAACAATGTGAATCTATGAATAATCGTTACATTCTTAGTATATGTATAGTCATGTTGTAGTTTTATTTAATAGTTAAGAGTTGTAAATAGATAGCATAAAACATAGGAATTAAAAGGTATATGGTCACTTTTAATTCGATTTTAAGGAGTTTATTCATTAATGCGGTCTGATTGTTGGTTTGAACTAATTTAAAAATAGTGTTACCTATTTACATCACTTATCCTAAGGTGAAGAAGTATTGGAGTATATAAACAGCATAATAAAACGATCTCAATCTGACAGTTGTTCAACCAAACAAAGATATAATTTTCAATATTGTTATCTAAGTTATATTGCTGTATGATTTTCTAAGTATTCATAATGTCTTATCTAAAATGCTTCCATTATAATGCTATAAGTAAGTACATATACATCCGTTTAAAATAGTAATCACACCGTCAGTATTATTATAGGTGAGTTCAATAGATAGCCAGTAATAAACGAAGTATTTGAAAGATTGTGCTGAAGCATAGACGTGCTAGTTTTTTACCGGCGAAATGGGAGCAATACTCATCAGATATAGCCACAAAAAGCCGATGACGGCTCTGACAAAGGCGCCACCGTCCCACCTCGATTACGCCCTATGACAAAGCAGTTTACTACGAACAACACTCCATATTGATCCAAACAACTCGTTTACTTCGCGTCGGCTTATTGGATTTTTTACAGATAGTTGATTCGGTAGATTGAAATTACCAATGTATAAAGACCTGCAATTACAACGAAATATCGCCGGACGACGGGTCTATTGTTAATGGAAGGCGTAGTAACATAGGCTCCTGTGGCGCGATCTATGGCATTGTGCGCTCGCGTTGGTCTAAATTGTTGGTTTAATCGAGCTTTTTGTTAACAGTGTTCTCTTTGGAACGCCGTACAATTCTGATCGTCAGATAGTTGCAAACAGTAAAATGAAAGCTCATTTCGTTTTGTACTATGTTTTACTATATGACAAGAACTATAATTTTGAAGAATATGAATAGAGAAATGCTTAAACTATTTGAAACTTACAAACATTACAGACATTTTAACGTAATTTTGTATTCACAGCAAAAATTTAATCTTTTTAAGACACTATCATATTTATATTCATCACGATCAATGGTTACTAAGTAACAATATTATCATCTTTATGTTTTGGCGTCTTTATTTGGTAATAGACTGTTTTGGTGGTCTCTAAACGACCACCCAGTATTCGATGTAATTGTTTCTATAAAGATTTATAGCGTTCAAGATTGACGCCCGATTCGGGTTTAAGTTAAACTGTTTGCTTTCATGTAAACATTGATAAGACATGATAAAAATATTTGAATATAAGACAATTTATAATTTCTGCTTTATAATAAATTATCACTAATGACGCTATAGTATTTTTAATTATTCGTTTCGTTCGTTTAGTTTTGTTGATTCACAGTTTTGTATGAATATAAAGGATTAATTACAATTTTTTTTTTACATAAGAAAGCCTATATATGCATTTATTAAATAAAATTATGATATAAGACACAGTGAATTACATTAATCACTAGTACCTGATCAATACAACATTAGTTATGAATGTCAGTGATTTATAATAATCATAATTATGACTAACCTCTTCATAACAATTGCATCAAACAATATAATTAGATCTCAATATTGAGAAATAGGTTTTGAAATACGAGAAATACCCTTTAAATATATTTTGAATATCAATGTCATTTTTTTCCATGTGGTTTAAGGGAAAACCTTTGTTTCGATTGTGTGCACATGAATTTGGCTCAAAAGGAAGGATTTTATTTTAATAGCTGACAGTAAATTTATGACGACTTGGATCATAAGTGTAAAATTTTATAATATTATAACATAGAAATGATGTTTCTATATTTATAATATTATCGCTAATATAGCCATTTTATAAAAAGGTGATTTCAGTAGCTATAGGAGGATATTGTAATCTTTATTATATGCTGTTGGGAATTAGTATTAGACTTCTTTTGATAGAGTGGAAACATAACAAGATGTGAACAAATTTATTTTATAAAATATTCAATAAACTCCATTTCTCCCACTTGAATATATCTCGTGTACAACTTCTAAGGCATTATACCCCTTATGTACACCGATGCAATCAAAAATGTGGGATGAACGTATGGAATGTTTTTCTTGAAGTTTTAATTTTTCAAAGTATGACAAAATTAAAACCGTTAATGAAAAACTAACTTTATATATCCATTCTTGTCTAGAATTCCAAATATACAATATTTTTGTGTCTATTAACGCAAAGGAATTTTGAGAGCATAAAATCTGAGCTGATTTAATATTAGTTTCATGACGATGAAGAGAGTATAATTAAAATGAAAACAAATTATAAACACATATCGCACCTTACTTGGATTCGTTTAAAATGTCGTTAATTACAAAGCAATTTAATTATAAAGTAACCGTGAAAATGTAAATAAACATAACGTATTCGCCGTCCGCTCTCAACAATTAAGACTTAATATTGCCAGAGCGGTTGTATTATGCAAATCAGTCGGGGGCTCGCGTGTACACGCCTACAGATGCTGAGCTATAAATATATCTATAGAGAGGTGATAAATGTTGGACGTTTTAATTAGCTTACTTTAAAAATGTGTATGATTTGCTTAGGGTCAAGAGCTTAATCCGGTCGTGAAGCGAAAATTTTAATCTCATGACGCTGTATGTTTCCACTTTCTATGTTATAATTTGAATTTAAGCAATGGTTTTTGTTAGTAATATATTTTCATTACCATTAAATCATTCCAACATACAGTTTTAAAATTAATTGAGGTTATGTCTATTAAATCATGAAAGTGAAGCTTTATTGACGCCTGTCTAAATTCTATTTTACTTTAGGGATAACTTGAGTACCAAAAAAACATTCAAAATGAATGAAGAAGTTTAAGTATTACATAATATTTTTATTTTGGTAGTTCAAATTCATGTTATGTACATATTAGAACAAATTAAATCTGAAAATAATATATTAATATGTGGTAAAAAAATTAAACCAAAATCATAATTTATAAACTTTTAATAGTAAAGGCACTTAAAAATAATATATAAATATCGTTTTTATAAATTAATAATTCGCTTGAATTTATTTTGGACGGCAAATAGCATCACTATATACATACGTTATGTAAGTATATTATGTTTAAAATTACTACATAGTACTATGTAGTTTACTATTTTTATTTACAATTAGGAGGCGGTTAAGTATATACAATATATTTTGTAATCTCTAAAAATATAACCTAATCTAGACGTGTCTATTTAAAAAAACTTTATAATATACAGAAGTATAATGATCAGTTCTTAAAATTGTGTAGCTTAATATAAAAGTATATTCTACCATTATTTAAAATTAATCAATTATATATTTTAATAATTTAATACCTTACACTAATTAATGTCTAATATCACACTTTTTATATAAAGATAACGAAGATTATTTTCATTTGCATAAAGTATTATTCTTAGGTCTTCTTCAAGTTGTGTCTCTGGTGCTGTTACGTTGATGTTTAGCTATAAAAAAAATAATCATAAGAAATTATAATGAAATAAATAAATAAATACCAATTATTAATTTCTTTTATTAAAAAAAAATGTTTTTTTTATTTAGTTGATTGCACCAAATAATTACCAGTGTGAAGGAAGAGATGGTTCTTCAGATTGGTGTGTTTCGAAAATCCTCTGGAGCAGATATGGCACTTGTAAGGCCACGAACCGCTGTGGACATACATATGAGATTTGAGGTCGCCAGGGGTCGGAAACGATTTCGAACATAGACTGCATTTGTGAGGCTTTTCCTATAAACAAAAAATATATATTTAGTTACTATTTAAAATCAAAGAATAAGTATAAATCAGGTATAAATTAATACAAAAATATCTTTCAATTTAGAACGGAATAAAAAAAATGCGAATACAGAAGACCAAACAGTATCAAATTAAAACCAAAGATACTAAGAAACCATAAAGAACGTCATTAAAAAATAAACTATCCGCTGTAAATATAACTTTACTCATTCTCAAAGATAATGACCAGAAATAAAATAAAATCAATGTAGGAAGACAATAAAACGGCTAATAATCATCATCATCTCCAATATAATCAAAGTCATGACGGTGCACATCGCGCGGAGAGCGTGCAAATGAATTTATAATGGAAGTCTTAGTGCCTTGTTTTGAGTCTGCCAGCCCATTTTACTATCTCACTGGTTCTATATTGCTTTGGAATTACAGTTTGAAGAATATTCGTTTAATTAAAAAGTGTTTATACGGTAGTTTAAGGGCTATCTTCAATATTGATTTCTGTGTATATAGTTATAGTGTATATTATGATTTGTGAAGAATTTTTTTAATAATGAAGAGGCATGTGAAATGGTTTAACCGTAACGAATTTAAAAAACGTGTAAGCTGTCGACATTGTTTCAAAATTGTCACCTACTAGAATATTTTCTCGATTATAAAAAGGCTTGATGACCCGTGAATAACACGTAAACATACGGTAGACATGACCGTAATTGAATAAACCATATCGTCGTTCCACTGCGGCTTCCTTCGGTCATTATGCTTCATTTATAGCTTTAATATCTTTGAAATAGCTGTCAACGTTACGTGGTTTGAAGTGTTAACTATTTTCCTCTCCTTTCTTTATATTCCTCTGTTTATCATTGAGTTAGTTGAAGTTGAAATTACTGAATTTTGAACATACTTGAAATAAAATAGTTTCTTTTGAATAAAAGAATAATACACTATTTGCTTTTTTACTCAGTCTTCCATATTAAACTGTATGGTAATAACAGGTGCAGAGACAGCCTGATGTATTTGAATATAAAAGTATTTCATTCAAAACCCTTAGTTTGATTTAAAATAAAGTCGTTTCCGTTGTCTAATCAAATTTTATCGCTAGGAGTGTTACCACCCATTTAATTTTCGCTAGCCCGCCCACAACACACACCCAGTAAAAAGCGTAATTACTATACCACAAAATCAGAATGGAGTTCCAAAAGAAGTTTTATTGATGACCATAACCATATTTTTATATGGGCAGGTTGGCGTATCCCCAGTGGCTCAATCAATTGTACAAAAAAAGGAGTGGAATTATTATTTCGACCTTTCTTGCTACCGAATATTGCAATGTATAAATCAATAAACAAAGAGCCATTAGTTGTCTGACAATTTCCGTTGGATAAATCACGAGCCGCACAAAAAACTCGTCTCGCGCACGGATAATGAACGTATGCATTTTGTGTCGGCGAAAAAACAATATTAGTGTCAATTCTCTCATAATTTACACTTGTAATATCTTTCTTTCATTAACAATAACGCACAAATAAAGAAAGTCATATGAAAACAAAAACAATCATAACTTATTATATTGGAAGTAAAAAAAGTTCTACTATCGCAAATGCACTGGAAATTCAGCAAGAATATAATTACAGCTATCTAGAAATCAATTAATATTCAAAACAAAACTATATAATATCGTTCCACTCTCGATAGGCAAATCGCTCGCTCGATCACGATCCTTCTCCAGTTGTATCTCGTCCTAACAGTGACGTATGGCCAACTGATACAGCGGCTGCGTTATGGAAATTGAATGCAAATGCGATGCGCCTCGCTTAATTTAACTAAATAAATTGATCCACGTAAGATGCGTGCAGGACCTATTAGGTTTCGGTATTGCTCGTTAGGACTTATTCTTGGAAATCAGGATGTTTCTCTAATGAAGATAAGTTCTTATTATCAATTCGTTGATGTTGATCGGGGTCAGAAAACTTGAAATCCTTTGGCGATTTATACAACCTTATTTTGTCATATGGGAACATATTTTAATGTTTTAATATCGGAACTATATAAAGTTAAAATTTGAAACTTTAATAATATATCTGCTTCGTTAACTTTTATAATACCCACAATAAAGCAATAAGAAAGTTGAATCAAAAACATCAAAGTTGAAACGTTGTTCTTATCATAATCTTCACTATAGGTACCTAATTAATTACCGTAGCCCAATTATAGAGAGTTCGATTAATCAATATTGTGGCGGCTAAAACGAGACAAGGTGAATATTAATTGGAGCCTCATACATCATAAAGTGTTTTGATCTATCCAGGGCTCATGCACATGTTAATAAAGACTCGGACAGCTAAAAGCGTCATGTTTCTTAACATATTAAAACCGATTTTTATATTAAGATAAATTTTCGCTGAAATAATAGCCCGCAAAGTGTCTTGAAAGCAGTTCATTGTAGAATAATTAGATGTACTTCTTAGAAATTGATTATTTATTTGTATCTGTAATACTGTATCTGTATTTTTGGTATACGAAAATCTAAATTAATATCAGCGTCATGTAAACCGTTCTGTGTTAAGTGCTAAAAAATAAAAAGACTGTCGCGTCCAATCAAGTGTGATTGCAATCCACGCGTTCTTGATAAAATTTATTTAAATTCAGCACTGCACCAGGATAAGACTGCATCAACAAGTTCGTTAACATTTAGTTTTTACGTACATTTAAAAATTAGAACTTATGTTGATATAAATCGGTTATAGAGAGTATAATTAAAAATAAAAATAATATGTTTAATAACTAATTTGTAAAGTTTAGTTTGGAGCCAGCCTGATCGATAGGTCGTTTCATAAAGTCACATCGCTCAAATAATTTAATCAGTACAGCCAGCAAAAGGACGATAATGTATGATTGATTGTGTTGCGTGCTGATGCGATCAAGGCGTTTGCGCATTGAAAATGTTTTTACTCTGACGTTGCATTACAATTATAATATAAACATACGCATACGTTCAAGTGTGGAATATCTTTGAAACCTAAACATTTTGTTTTCAAAAATATATGTATGTAACATACAATACACACATTCGATATTCTTAGATATCAAAATTAAAATGATTTTATTTCAAAAAGTATATAGTAAAAAAAAATCATACGTGACACGTTGGCCTTATGACAAACAATCGAAATCTTATTTCGAAGCATTGAAAATTGGAATTTATAATTTATCTTATAGGAATCACATTCCATTACTCTTAGTGGTATTTCATTGCGTACTTAGAGAGACTGTATACATTTTAATATTCATTTCATCATGCCGCAACTGATAACGTCAAGACGATCATCTGCTTTCGGATTAGTTTTTTTTTTACTTTGATCTCTTAATACTTATTTGGTTGGAATTAATTATCTCTTTTATTTATCAACTTAAGTATGGCAAATTGCATTTCATATTCAGTTTTTTATATAGCGCTAATGAGTGAATATAGGAAAATATTATTGGTATTGCTATAATAATGTACAATGATTATAAAAAGATTTTGTAAAATCACAGGAAAAACATTTAATTAAGATATTATAAAAAATTGTTGGAAAGTTATAACTAAAATGAGCTGCGATTGTCAGTACGCAATATGTCATTATTTGTAAATCAGCTATATTGTTAAGTTACCGTGTTACAGACGTGGTCGACACGCGATCTCTGCAATTAACTGTGCAATAGTTAGTTTTTTTACTTTATTAATACCTAGTAAGTACAGGGTAGATACAAGCCAAAGTTTTATACGTTTTAATTTTTCATATTGAAAAGTATGAACAAAAAATATTCTCTTGAGATAGCTGGTTGAAATATATTATATCCCTTATAAGCTACATTCGATTTGTTTACAATGTATGGGGTGTAATGTAAAAAACTGCATATAAAATATATCGAGATTCACATGATTACAAGTTAGAAAATCAACGTTTATTTTGTTACAGTTTTTATTTAAAAATATTGTTTTATTCATAGCTGTCATGTTTTTAATGCACGGTAAGGATCGTCTCAATTTGAAAAGAAATGTTTTATCTCATGAATCTATTAAAAAAAATATGAGAAGGTTCTGAGAACGTCGTCGTTTCTTGCTTTAATGCAATATTATGTATTTTTCATATAAATTTTATTCAGTCCCCCTTTCAAGATAAAATGCTAATGTGTTAAGTTCAAGACAACTGGAATCAGACCACAAACTTTCCAGACTGAAAATTATTTTTTGGATTTTTATAATATAGGGATAACGAGTAAAATGTAATAAAAATAATAATATATATACAATGTAAAAAACAAGAGTGGTAAACAATCAACGGTCATGTTTAATTAGAAAATGTTATATTGTTTATAACACCGCTTCTCGTTTAGTTTTCAAGATAATGGTTATTTATAATCTTATTTAAATTTTAAATCAGAAATGCATCCGTTCCGCCGGAATTATGAACCATAGGAACTATTAAACGAAATAAGTAATTATTTTCATAGGTTCTATTTACACAAAGTGTCATTAAAAACTTTTTATTCGTTTATTCAAGCATATATATATAATATTCATTGTGTTTCACAACTTACTTCAGATTTCAGTATATTTTCAAACAAGAATATTTTTTACATTTTTCTACATTGTTGGATTTATATATATAGTCTTTACGGAGGTAAAGACAAGATGCGAGGTCAATAGTTTGAAAAATGAGTTTAATCTACGTGATGCAGTTCTGCAATATTTTATCTAAATTCTCAAACCGTTTGCTTAAAAATAATCTAAATTTAAATCCCAATGGGTGAATCACTGTCAAAAAGACTCATTAAAAGAATCGACAGATAATAATTTAACGTTAAATCTTTTATATTACCGGCAATCAAAGCTCTGATATATAAAACGGGTACAATGTACCAAACGTCGTTATTCAATTCGAAAGTTTACTAGATCAATAAATTCGTTGATTGACTTCCTGTAATCCACTTAATTCTGTCGTTGATTTCAAACATTTATACCTAAAGTCACTTTGATCTCGTAAATAATCAATATCCGTTACACATCATTCCTATTTATGTGACTTCGATCGACTGATAAGTCGTAAAATGTTTACACAACTATAATTGGGAGCCGAACTGTAACTAAATTAAGCAACTTGTTTGGTGACTTCAATTTTCATTAACTGGTAGGCATAGAATGTATCATATAGTAGCTCTAACAGTGAATAATTTATAAACGGAAATTAAATATGATATATATTATGTATAGGTGATGAACTAAAAGTCTAAAAGACATTTCATTTTCACGAGATTCATTACAATAAATTGTATAAAAGCAATTAACAAGTGTTTTAATGCTGAAGTTTGAAGTGCTCTGGCAGGTGCAAAGGATTCACCAGCGCTCAAGTTTATATATAAAAACAATAAGCAGCCATCTGCTAAGGTTTTTTGATACTCTTACATAACTTTATGAATTATTTTAAAACTTGCTATGATAGGCATAAAAGTATTATTTGTTTGAAAAAAGTTATGAATTTAAAATAATATGAATTTAAAATATTTATCCTTACAATATATATTACCTTCATACTTTACTTGAACTTCTTACAATTATGTGTTTGACAAGAATGCAAATTTGAAGCAATTGTTACGACGAGTGTCCAAATTGACAGAAATACCAGCAGCGAACAAATAACGAGCCTCTAACGAGGACGAAGTGTCATGTTATGGTGACATTTAAAGATTCTATGAATTGATATTGCGAATAACAATAAATAGCATGCCACGTAAATTCACTACAACTTTCAATTTAGGTAAAATCCCTGGGTTTTTGGATATGCCACACTATGATCGGGTAATGCACACATTGTGATTGTTTTCAATAATATTATATAAAGAGTCAGTTTCAGAGTACTTTTAATTTCAAAATAGCATGAATACTTGCAAGAATTTGAAGACTTGAATTAAACGGAACTGAACCAGTATGCCTTTATATGACCACATCTAAAGCAGTCATCCTAAGTAACAACAATTGCTTCCTCAGCTTCGTATCAGCTTCCCATTGTCCATCATTCACATCCATTGTGAACGATGCTTTATTATTGGACCTGTCAATTCCTAACTAGCTCAGTACTGTCCCATAAGATGCCACTGACAGTTGAAAGATTCTTGCAAAGAGAATGCCTGATTTATCAGTACAGAAAGATAATGGGTTTGTCTTGAAGGTAAATAAATTTAGTTTCATGTTATAATATTTTATGGTAAAATACGATAGGACATATTTCATCATAGCGGAGACCGAACAAAACCGTATTAAATATTTTCTAGTTGAAAAAATTGTAATAGTTTATTATAGGTGCCGATAGAACACACTGTCTGGTCATCTTATATACCAAAGTTCTCATACGAGCGTGTGAAGCCACGGTTCGGTGGTCGCGACGTCTTCAATATCGTCTTGTACGACACGGTTCCTTGAATCCGTGGGAACATTTATTTTTGACTTTTTGGACCTCTTCATTATTATTATTATAATTATTGGCAAAACGTCCTTTTAATATTATTATTCATGTCTTAATAAAAATAAAAAAATGTTTTTAATTCAAATCTTATTCGAATATTACATGCAGCACAAGAATTTTTTATTGAAATTATGCAATGCATGCATTGAAGTAAACATTGAGTAGTGTAACAATTGTGATTGTTTTTGTAAAAGCATTACGCTATCAATGCGTCACACTTGCTGCCCACTACTATTCCCACGATGACCTGACCTGGTAATTTATTGGCCCTCCTTCACAACTACCTGTGACCGCAGGTGCACCCTATGGAATTAGGGCTGATACAAATAAACAATTCTTTTCCCCAATTTACGATGCAGTATAATAATATAAATAAGTTAACAAAATCTATGTACTGAATACCTGATTTATATTTATACATAAAAATATATGAAGTAAAATGTATACTGTTTACAATTATATATTATATTTTTTTAAGTTTAACGTTTTATAGGATACATAAAAATTTTAATATTATAAATAGTATTGAGTGGCAACCCTGTGGCCGTTTACCGTGTAAGGTGCTTTGTGATTTTCTTAAGTCGTGGACACATGAGGTCATAGTTAAATAAGTAAAAACTTAAGGGGCGTTATGGGAAGTGAGCACAGTAACATCACCAGGTAATATGTAAGCTTTACCGACTCATAGGATTTTGTATGTTATTATCATCACTTATGAGAAAATTAATTACACAATAGCATTTAAAGATCATTTTTATGTGAACATGGGAACTTATACATAAATTGAAAACAAAAAATCTAACAAAATTAAACAATGATTAATTATTTCCGTCAACTATTTAATTAAATATGAAATAAATTGTTACTGATAAAATGTCATTGAAAATCGATACTGTGTAAAATAATTAAAAAATCTGGAAATCGTTAAATACATATAATCTCAAAAGTTTAAGAAATGTATCGGAATAATTATTATAATGCCAGTGATATTCTGACAAGAAAATAAATGGTCTATAAAATTTCATAATGGAAATATTGTGGCGTAAATTGCATATTTTTCAGATAAGAAAAAAAGGACAATTTATAGTAATAAAGCTAAAAGGATATAGTTGCAAGAAACATGTGAATTATCAGTAGAAAAACTGTAATAAGGCAGCTATTGTTTTAACAAGGATAACGAGTTTTTATGGTTTCATAAATCAATTGTGTTGTATGTAAGCTTCCGTGATTTCTAGTAATAATTAACGATATTTTTTAATTATTGGTTTTTCTATTTCTTCATTCGTATTAAATATATATGACGTCTACACGTGTTTTTACTCAATAATCTTTGTTCATTATATTCTTATTTTCTTACCTTTATATGTGTCATTCTATGGTAATAGAGATTTGAACTCGCCGTAAATCTTTTCCCACAATGCTGACACTGATGAGGCTTTTCACCAGAATGTATCCTTCTATGTGTATTAAGACTGCTGGATGTACTAAAGCCTTTATTACATACCATGCAAACATGAGGCTTTTCACCTAAAATATATACAGAACGTCTTAGAATCATTTTAAAGAAAATTTAAAATTTTACAAACACTAACATCAAAATTATTTACATACCGGTGTGTGTTCGCATATGCCTTTTTAAAAGTGATGGCCTGTCGAATGCCTTTCCACAAACTTCGCAAGGGAGCAAAGCTCTTTCAGACTTAGCGGGCCTTCTCTGAATTTTTGGTGTCATTTCTAGAAGTTCAGTCGATGAACCAGCGGATGAAGATGTTAAGGAGTCACCAGATACAGATTTGTGTTCATCTTCAGCTCCTGATGGAGGAGATATTGGTAGAAGAACTCTTGAGAGTAATGATGTGGAAAGATCTAAAGGTGAATCTGTAAACAATTTTATATTTGTAAGTTTTTGTAGTTCGACATCGTTTAATTTCACAAAATTTAAAGCATTGGTTGATGAGTCAAATATCTAAACCCATTCAAATCTCAACCATTAAATATCTTGATCCAATCAGAGCAAAAAAAAAATATTAATGAACCAATTTATTGACAACCGTAAAAATGTTGTTATGGGAGTCTAGACAATTTATGTTTATTGCGGTTTGTATTTTTGCTTGGAGCCTGTCTTAATTAGACTTTTGTATCAAGATTTCTATCGTCCGAGTTAAAAATCAAATTTCTTGTTTGAATTACATACCCAGATTCTTTTAAACTAGAAAATTTATGATTTAAATTAAAAAAAAAAATACATTTTTTTTGTGTACGATGATCTAGATATATTTTTTATTTAACTAAAGTTGAAAGGAAAGGCGATCGAAGTCCGAGTAAAGAATTACAATCCAATTAATGAAAATAACAAACTAGTTCATACCTGTATCTTTCAAAGGATAGTTCGTAATCACTTGTACAAACAGATTTCATAATTGATAACAAACAATTCTCTATTTGGATCGAACTTTGATGTTATCTGTTTTGGTAGTTTGAATTGCGAACTAATTAATTGTTGTGAATTTATTTAATTATAAAACATTTACAATTTATGATGTGTTTCACAAACAGATGTAGGATAGCTGCGCTCCTTTACATATTGAAAATATATTCAATTTCATTAGATAAAAATTGAAATTCGCCATTGATGCTTCATCTAAACATATTTGTAAAGAATTTTGAACTAATAGTGAAACAGGAGATGTACAAGATAATTATTAATTTTCTTTGAAATTTGAAGCTTTGTATATATTTGATGAAAGTAACCTTGGCGGTTATACAAAATTTTATCAAAATTGTTTATTTCTTTTTGCGATAATAGACCAAGTCAACACGAATACACATGCAACATTTTAAAGGATTTGTAAGTAAAGAAAACGAACAAATAAGTTTGTAAGATGCCTTAGCACTAGTGATATTTTATATTATTTTTATATACATATAGGTCATTTCCGTCGACAGCTGCATTGAAATTATCGATGTAGTCTTCGATCGGATCTGCCTTTAGAGAAACAAACGTGCCGCTTTCGTTATCGGCATAAAAACAGTTAAGGCCCATTTATAGTGTTAAATGTTTTAAGCCTCAAATATAATTGCTTACAAAACGTTAATGTAACATAAAATAATTGTCAAACATTTCGATATGTATAAAAAAAATGTGTTATATGAAATATAATATTTATCCGGTACTATACGAAGACAATAATTATTTATTTTCTATAAATTTCATAAATATATAGATTAGATTGTATATTAAATAAAATACATTTACATATACATGCCAGGAGTGACTTTAAAGTAAATCGTATAGAATTATAAATCTCACCACATCGATTTTAAGCATTTAAACAAATAATCAAACGGACATTAGTGAGGCTAACGATAGTCATTTACAGATGTCGCATTGATCAGTACGAGTGAGATAAAAAAGCAATCACGAACTCTCGACTACTGAACGGGAGAATTCTTTGAAAAGCCGCCGATGTTTATACCTACATACTAAATTTAACATACTCTACATACAAAATATTATTATTATTGATATTTATCTTAATATTTTTAATTAAAATAAAAAGAAGTTCACTGAAGTCCTATTACTCTTTGGTAAAGTTTGATTCTTAAGAATTCGTCCATATAATTAATAATTTTTATGTTTCTTATCTTTAGTATCTAGAACAAGGATGTCGAGTTTTATTTTGAAAAAGGGAGAATATACATATATACTTTTCGCTAGGGCCGAGACAGAGCAAATCCACGAAAATAATAATTCATTGAAATGAAAATTTTATTATACGTATTTTATATTATTTGTATCTTCTTATTAAAATTTTGTAATAATTTCTTTTTAGTTACTAAACGAATACAGGAATTACATAGTAGTGATTACTGCTTCATGAACTATTTTGTATATTTTATTATTGATGAAATAAAATAGTGTTTTTATAAAAATAAGCGTTACCTTCCAATATAGAATCCATTGTCTGTCTGTACAGATTATTCCTCATTCTTACGAAGAATAGCTCTTCAGGTCTTTCTGGAAGATAGTAGACTACCAGCTCAGTGTGCGCAGATACTGGTTTAACCGCTTCGTACACTGGTTCTCCCTTTACTTTTGTACATACTAGGTTCACCTAAAACGAATCGCTTATGTTTGTACTTATTATTATGTATTTATATTATTATAAAATTTGAAATTATTGAGTATTGATACTTGACGAACTTAAAAGTAAAATAATTTTCAAAATAAAAACTTAACAATACCTGTGGTCCATAGTTTTCTGACACCCGTAGAAATCTAACCCAATTACAGTGACGAACTTGCACTCCTGCTGAAGTACATACTTCATCAAACAGCCCGAATCGATGACGTACCTGCATTAATTTTTTATGCAATAATTAGAATATAACATTTTTGTAATTTTTAAGATCCCTAGAGACTTTAAGATATTATGTCATGTCATCTTTTTTTTTCTAATTTGAATAAGTATTTTGTATGATAAATAGTGCCAATTAAAAAAGTTAAAAGAAGACAATCCCAAATATTGCAGAATATGAAAAACACATAGTAGTTAGAAAAAACAAATTAAAACAAGATATATTTGATTTGTTTATGTAAACAATATAATATGTTTAATATTATATTAAATATAATTTCTGTCACATCGTCTTTTAAATAATGAAACCATAAATTCATTTAAAGCATATTAGAATTTAATAAAAATGTAAAATAAACAAAATATATTAGCTATAAATTCACATCTACAACACTATCCTATACTGGTTATAATTTTTATCTTAATCATTATTCAACTTATTTATGTGCCTTATCCAATCTCAATTAGTTAGCTGTCTACTTCATCTAGGATTTCCTCAGAAGTTGCCGCTGCTCAAATAATATTTCGATCGATTATGTTTGGTTAGTATCTTGCAGTTTATATTTAAAATACTATTCTTATTTTTATACGTAGCTTAAAAAAGTTTAAAATAGTACTGACTTCAATATAGTTTTTCCTTCCAAGAGGTCCATAAAGATATTTAGAAATTTAATAAAATATTTTAACTGAAAAATTTTTTTTGTCTCCACGTATCATGTCCTCTCAAATCTTTAATACATACAAATATACAGATTTCTATGGAAAGCATAACATAAAATACTTATAAAATCAATTACTTAATAAATAGTATAAAATACTAAATATAGTCTACATATTTCTAGCGAAAATTCACTTAATTATTATTTGCTCTTTAATTTTATTTTACAGAAAAGTAAAGGAAAACAACAAATACTAACAGAGATTAAAAAGTGATTAATAAAAAGATTATTGTAAAGTTAATTAATTAATCATAAATATTTAAAATTCATTAAATTACATAATAAGATGTTAATTCCAATGATTATTCTGAATTTTTAAACATATTAAAGCCAATAAAAATGTAAATTTATACAAATATAGAACAGTATTCAATTTAATGAGTATTAATTTGAGAAGATAATAAAATACAAATAATAATAATGTCATCTCTACTTAAATAACATTTAAAATTATAAACAGCCATTATCGCGTCCTTTATTTTCAGTGTCTTAACAATTTTTAAAATTTTATTACCTCACTATGGTTATATTAAAAATTATAGATCAAAACTATGAAGCTTAAAAATGCTGTTTAATATATAGTAAACTATTATAAGCTGTGTATTAAAATTTTAGCTGCTAAAAGAAACAGTTAATAAAAGTTCTTTAAAAATAAGTACCCGATACTAAAATTCTAGTGAATAATCTAAATATCAGTAAAGAAATTACAAAGCAATGGGTTTTCTTCAAAGAACCATTATACTCAATATCATTGTATTCATCAATGTTTTACTGAATGGCTAAGACTGTAATCTTCTCAGTAAGTCTAAATGAACCTGTAGCAATCACGACATGTAAACATGTACATGATGATGGATATGATTTTAAAGAATAATAAATAATACTCTGACTACTTAAATATAGTAATATAGCTAATGAATTATATTGAGGTTAAATTATTTAAAAAAAAAATATTAAAAATTTCGATATACGTAGTGTTATGAAAGATTTATAAATTGATATATAATACTGATATCAATTTTTTTAATATATTTAAAATATAAGTTTTTAAGTTATAAAAACGAAGCATGCGCGAGGGTACCCCGGAGGCGCTTGTTTGCGTGTTCTCTGAAAACCGGTCAAGTGCCAGTTTGCTCTGTAATGGAAAGATTGAACCATACCAAATGGTAACAATTACTTTTGATTGCTATAATGTAATAAATACTTTAAGCTGTATGGTATCAAAAATGCGCTAAATGTTGAAGAATTGAATTTAGATTAGAAATTCATAGGTTGTGTAAAACATGCCGATACGATTGAAGTTGATTAAAGATACCGTTATTATATATTTTTTTCTTTTGAGGTGTCTTGTACTAATAAATTCATAAGAATCAATTTCTGATCTGGACCTCTAAATGCATAATGGCAAATTATTAAAGAAGGGGACTACGTTCAGGATCGCGTTTTTAAACAGAAGCTAAAATGGTCATCCGCCCCCGGCACGCATTAATGACATCTCTACATGCTACGTCGGTTAAATTTAGTTTCATTGTTTCCATTGCACGTTTGTTTTACTCAAGGGCAAAATGCCAACGGCATTACCGACCATTATAATGTTTTACGAAAAAAACCCCGGAATTAAATCGTTAAATGAATTTTTCAATACGTTAACAGATTCACAAAGGGTGCTGTCCAAGATTATTTACGAAATTGATGTTTTTTTCAAAGAGTATATATTTAAATGAGTGCTAAAACTTCTGTTAATTTATAGCTTAAACTCTGTAGTTTTAAATGTATTTTGCGTTTTTGCAAACTGGTGTGTTGATAAACTTTGCCAAAACTAAAAGAATAGGTACTAATAGTTATCCTAGGATCCTGGTTCAAATGCAATAATATTTTATATATTTGGAATACCAAACCGTAATTATAGAAAATATAATTGATAAGCATTTAGTGTTTAAGAGTTAATCACGAAAAAAAATGTTGTTTAAATACTTCTTCCGAACAGAAGTGCTGAAATTGCATGAATTATGTAGATCGCTTATATTTACTAAAGATCAAACTATTGTTATTTTGAAACACTGTATTTGCGTGACAATGGAAACTCAGCTACCATGATTGTTTGCCCGGGGCGATTATTTGCCTCACTTCCACCAAATTGCCACGCGCTATTATATCCAGGAATGTGAATGAAGTGGCTTGTTAGATGTATGCAACTAAAGTGTGGTACCTACACAATTAAGAGTCGCAAAATTTCGAAGTAAAACTAATTTGAATATTGATTTATCAAATTACATTAATGTACGTATATTAGAAATATCGATTATAATTATAAATATATTTTTATTTTAGATGTTATGATCTTATAAAGTAAATAGGCTTGAATGATATAAACATCTCAACATAGAAAATGATCCAATTGCACATTTGGTGTTCTATAGTTTGAATAATAAGTAGACGACCATACTTATTTAGTTTCCATTTCAGCACGTGCCTCTGCGCAAATGTTCAAGGAAATTGCCAGTCGTGAAGGCCGGAGGTAAACAGTAATAATATATCGGAATATGTATGGAAGCTCGAAGGTAGCTTTACAAGTCTTACTTCCATTTTCAACTGAATACAAACTACTTTTGAATACCTATGTACTGATTCGGATATACAATGGACTTGAAAATATTATTAACTTAAATAATAATTAAGGCAGTCAATAAGTGTTTATGTAAAACTTTTTGTCTTCCTCTTTGTCTGCCTATCTGTTTGTTAGAAATCTTGTCGATAATGATACATAAAATAACCAGTATTGTCTTTTGGAAACAAAATAAGGAAATGTGAATAATACTTTTGGAATCAAATAATATAAAAATACTAGTACATTTGAGAAATTTCTCAATCGTAATAAAGTATGTAATCTTAACAATACCCTGATATATGCCACCGTATGTCTGGAGGGTACCGCAACTGGAGTGGCATAGCTTTGATCCAAATTATAGCTCATTTTATATAGAACCCTGTGATCGTGTACAATTGACAGCTGTGCTACTATCAGAATCAAATAATAGATGGTAAATGACATACGATAGACTTCAATGTAAACTGTACTAGAATATTACTAAAACTTATAACTATTAAATCAAAATTGAAAAGTGAGATATGTCAACAATAAGTAACATAAGTAATTGGTTAACGAAGCAAATCAATGTCGTAAGGTGTTAATTGTTGGCATTTTCATGGTTCGCCACCGACCCCATGGTAAAGCACGTGGTATATTAGAGCGTAACACGTCACGCTCAGTATTGCACGCAAATACCGTGTCAACAGCTGATTATTCAATTACCCATCATATTTCACCTGTCGTAAAATACCTGTACAGTTGTTCGAGGGCCCAAAGAAGACAAAGAAAAATTATTATTAACAAGTAAACAATGAAGACTTAAAGTATTAATTTTTTTTTAAACAAAGTAATTTATTTAGTTTCTCTTCGCATTTTTTTTATTACGTGAATAAATATTTTAATTTTGCCACTAATAAAAATAAAAAATATTGATCCCAAGACAAGTGTGATGTATAAGAATGTGGTAACCGATAAAATTAGAATATCTATAAATAAAGGAGTATAAAAAATATATATATTTTTATTTATTTACAGTAGTCTCGTGCTATACCGTTTCTTCACGCTTGAACATAACACGTGTGTTACTACTTATAAAAGGGGAGGTGTTAGAGCGTGTCATTGTATTAAATGCTTACGCTTGTTGTGATAACTTACAACCGTTTTCTGAATGTACTTCATTTATCACTTCGCAATACATTAACGGAACGTGGTGATACTATGTTTATTTCAATCATCACAAATTAGTTTATTTTGAATATCAACTCCAAAAATAATTTGTGTCCAATCCAAGATGCTATTGTATAAATATAAATTTAAATGTTTCCAGCATTGCAGTTTAATATCAAACCGTTATATTGTTTTTATTAAGATACTTATGGCGTGCGTAATTCATAAAAGTGTAACAAACCATCCTAAGGTTTTGAATCAAATCTTCATGGGGCGTTAAATTGGATTACTTATTATTTGTCTCCAAATACCGTTCCGCTCGTGATCGAGTCGTGACTTAGTTTTTTTGTTTACAAATTAAAGTTTTAGTAAGTTAATGGAATGAAATGTTAAAATATTTTTAACTCAAACGTTTTTTGTATCAAGTTCGTGATGGAAGCACGTGGATCTATACTGGGAGATTGACTTTTATAAAATTATTTATTAGGTCACTACTAATGAAATTTATTAGATCAGAATCGTTTCTGTTTTTATTATTTCATTAACAGAACTGATATTACTTTTTTGCACGCTTTCGCAATTAGTTGCAGCATTTAAACAATCCAACACAAGAAAGATCCAAAGAGTAGCTATCCAGAAAATCTACAATCATCACGTCACGATTTTAATCAACGGTCCGACGTATTCTATCGCTTTTTTTGAATCCAAATTCCTTTGAGACGTAATAATTGCGCAAAATAACAGGGCGCGGTTTAGGAGTCAGAATTCGCCGGGTGCATTTCGGTAGGAAGCTCGGAATATAGTTTGTCTGGATACGATAGTAGCTTGACAATAGTTAATATGTTTTATTTGTGTCTTATTCCAGTATTAGATTAGAAGCACCAGTTTTAGTTAATCATCATGTAAGATTTTTCCATTTTTTATACAACCATATTGCTAATTTTATCAATATATTACACTTGAGACAAATAATGCGCAAATAGGACATAATTAACTTAAAAAATATATTTTGGATGGATTAAATTGTAATTTAAAATCTGAAACCAAAGTTGCACTTTTTTTTGTATTCTCTGAAAAGCGATCTGGTAGTATAAGGTATAAAATAAATTTTAAAAATATTGCTTTGTCGAAAAAGTTCACCTTACTTATAACTCCTATATTGTTAACTTCACTATAACCTCTTTATTAACAGATACATTATTATAGTATTAAAATTAACATTATGGATAATGTACTTTCAACAAAAAACTTAATTTGTTCCTCCAGTGTTTATATTTAAATTGATTGTTGAGTTCACATCCAGTAATTTAAAATTCTGAGTTCTTATAGCTTCTATAAGCTTTGTAATTATTTCATAATTGGTGGGTTGAACTGCCTCAGTAGCCGATACATCACGGATCCAAGCTTAAATTAAAGTCGTGTGTACACTTACACGTAAAATTTTACCTCCTTTTTTTAATTAAAAACCAGTTATAAACACTTATTTACAACTATTAATATATTATTCGGAATAAGTTAATTAAAAATAATTCTATAGAACTACAATGTTGACTGTGAATTATTGAAACATAAAGACAACTAAAGTATTATAATAAAAATTTACCGTGTTTATTTCCTGGCCATATGTGTCATCTTTTTTTAGTATTAATATTTAAAGTATATAAAAGTGTCTTTATTTGAAACAAGGCTTTCATATGCATTACCTGTACCGCTTACCACGTTATAATGTCTTTCGAACTCACTCTTGTCTTAACTAGTAGGCGCTGTTTAAAAAATATACATATGTATGTAGTTAGTTAAAATCTTTGTAAAAAAAAATCTAAAAAGAGATCATTCTATATTTTAAATCCTAAGATACTAACAATCTTAATAAAGTATGGTGTTTTAATACCAAAAAAAAATAAGCCACTACATATTAAACAGAATCATTTAACGAAAATTTACTGCCAACACAACTCGTAAGACTTGCAATAGACTTGGAACATCTCATTGAAATCCAAAGACCAATAAAGTCACTAGATTATTGTGTGTCGAATGTTTGGTGCAACAGAAGATATCTGCAACAGAACACAAATGTCCCACAAAAGAAGAACATTTTTTGAAATATAAAAAATGTAAAGCCAATAAACTGATGAGAATTAAGTTGATATCTCAATAAATGGCGTAAAAATAAAATTTTGATTAAATTTGCAAGATTCCCTTTTACGACTTCCATTGTAATTGAAGTTAAAACTTAGGATTTCTTCAGGGCTATTTAGCAAAAGTTGGTAAACAGTCGTGGCTAGATATTTCCCTTTCCAGAACTTTTGCGTGTTATTTGAATTTTACTAATAATATTATAATTAATTTAACTTGTATTTTAACGATATTCACGAGTTATTTCCTCTCTATTTATGTTTCATTTAATTCTTTTCTTCTTCTTTCTTAATGAAATCAATGAATGTTGCACTTATTCTGACAGGCGTTAAAAAATGTATATGATTAAAATCCAGTTCTAGCAATTTCCAAATATTGCTCCAATTACAATAAATATTAATCTAAAACCAAATCACGAAACGACCGCGGAATTCAATTAAAGATTTTATTACAAGACGTGTAAATACAAAAACATGTTCTGTTCTCGTTGCGACAAGGTATAAAAACTCTTAATATATCCACCACGTCTGATCAATTATGCTATACGACACGAGTGTATTACCTTGTTTTATATGCATTACTGGTTTTCAGTTGGTACTGATACGAAATTATTATTGGAGTAATTAGTGGATCGTGAAATTATGAACATCACCGTTAGTTATTTCTAAGTAAATGGAAAGACTAGGTGAGGAGCAATTGTATGTTTAATTAAAGATGATTGTATTATTTTTTTGTATTATGTAATTAGTATTAAAATTTTACATAAGTATGACTTATATGTATTGTTATAAATATTTTGCTTCTTACGTATTCAACGGATATGTAATTATTAGGACATATAACATCCGACATATCGAGTGCGTAGCGAAACTTTTTTATCTACTCAAAATTAATCACAGGCAATCAATTTCAATTCATCGTCCGGTTATAATTAAAAGAGTACATAAAGATTATCTATTGAATTAAACTATGCACCAGTTACCTATGTTTTAGAGGAGATAAATGAGTATTGCTTAGTACAGAATGTATTAGCATTCCGGACTGTACCGTTAACCGATACAGATTCTTTGTCGGGCTTATTAATAAGCAAATCTACTAAACTCGTCCGAACATATGTACATTAATATGTATCTCGAGGCAATGACGTGATATTTAATTTTAGAAATTAAATGTAACACTTAATTTGAAACAAGTTGAGGTTTACGTGTTACGTCAGAGGTGTATAATTTTGTCAAAACATGATAATTTACATTTAAAGTAAATTATAATTTATGAATGTAAATTTAAATTAATTAAGAACATTTATAGTTTTGTATCATACTTCAAAATAGCTTTTCAATCTAATGTAATGGAAAGAGACTGAGAAATTTAATACTAACTCAAGTCTACAAAATTACCTAACTTGAACAAGTTCTGAGGGAAGTTATATATCTGACTTCAAAATGTCTCTCCGCTAATGAATTCGCTTCCACCAATGTCACAAAAATGTCGGTTCTGGCGTTCTCACGTTTGTTTTTTAAAATCTTGTTTTGCAACTCTTTTAGAAGCATAAGATACTTCCTGTATTGAGCATTGTGTCCGTTTTCATTAAGTCGACGTTTTAAATAACTTGAATGACGCTTTTGTTAATGACAAACATATATTGTGAATAATAAAATCGTTATATGAGCTATAAAATAAATTTTGTCAGAATTCGCAATTAAATAAAGGTACATTTGTAAAGAGAAGTTTAATTTAATTAATTTTAATTTTAAGACAATATGTAATAATATTTATTCATTACATTTACGTTTATTTATTTCTAATTAGTTAAGAGCTTGTTAAGTACATTAAAATAATACAAATATATATATGTATTTTAAATAAATCTATCATTTTTCTACGCGACAATACCTGTGTATTTTATCCCATTAATGTATCAAAGCATTTCAAATCAGAATCGGTAGCTTAATCACTTCTTAATTTGTTAGATCTGAACCTTAAAGAGCCGCTTTCGAAAATTTATTGCTTTATTTTGATCTTGTTTGTTTTATACCTTTTTTAAGTAAAAACCACTGTTTGACTTGGGTTATTTTTTACGATTTAGATAAAGATGGAGATGTTATTTTTTAAGCATCACTATTTACACGTCGTTAAAGATTTATATATTTCTCATAAATAAAGATCAATACAAAAGTGGAAAACATTTTAGTGCACATATTAACTATTAAAAATATCGAGATTAAAATAACATAACAGAAACCTTTGAATTGATTATATTTTCCCCTATGCAAAATCTTACAGTGATACCATTTTAAGTCGAAATCTATACTTACCATACAATTTGTAGCTGATAGGTTTGTATTATTTTATTTTAACATATTAAAACCATTGCACCCATGTAAACAATTGAAGTACTAAAAACACTAATAAGATGCCGTCAAAAGGAAAACATTGCCATCTTAATAAAAGCAGACTAAGATATATCCATATACGACTAAATTTATTCAAAGATAACCAGAAAGCTGAGCTCAAAACTTAAGAATCACGAGCAATACAATTTCCATACATATTGGTTGTGCGATTTAGTTAAAAAACCGCCCATTTTACATTTTGTCTCGAACCATTCCAGCCTTTTCTGGTTTATCTGGTTCCACTCTATCTGGAAATGATCCTATAAGTATTCGTAGATAAATGTACAGGATCTATGTTATTAATGAAAGAATAAATGTTTAATTATAGATTGTTGCGAAAAATTAAATGACGTAAAATGTGTATTATCCCCGATGAGGGATTGTTTTAATTTCCTCGTTGGGTTACAAACCATTCTAATAATGATATCTAATTTTTGATGTATTACAATGTAAAAATCAGGCAAATAAAACAAATTCGTATGCGACAGAACCGATACCCTTATAGAACTATTTTGATCCCTGCCCTGCTTGTTTCTACAACTGTTAATACTGTGGTTATTGTTATAAAAAATACCTTTGCAGTATAAAAAATACGTTGCAATAAAAAATGTCGAAATTGGTTAGTATTCGAAACAGCTTAAAACGTATAAAATATCAAAGTTAAAAAATGAACGGCTTAGGTCTTGCGTATTTTGCCAATACGGACTCATTGAAAGCAAAATCATTACACTACACTAGTACACTATACTACGGAAAAATAAATATAATCCGGAGATGTGTAATTTGAAGTTTTGCCCAAAAAAAGTTACCATTTGACAATTATATGAATGTTACAGAACAAAGTTTTCAACAGGACAAGGACTAACTTTTGACCAATTTAACTATTCGTGACTATTAAGTAGGTCTTATCGTCAATAAATATTTTAAAGGGTTCAATTTTTAAAATTCAACATCCTATCTTTAAATAACAAAGACAAGTGCCATAAGCATTTTGTATAAAAATAATGTTGTTTCTAATAAGGATGCTCCCAAAATTTTTAGTTCATCCTCGAACGGGTAAGAAAACAGACATCGATTTGTTTGCTAAAAGGAATTCTTTAAGTTTATAAAATGAATAATTCATATTTGACAAAAATGTTCCAAATCAGCATTTCCCAAAGAACAAAACATTATATTAATTCAAACAATGCGGCGTCCTTTATGGTCTTTTTCATCTCATCAGGAAAGGAGAGAAATGTTATGAATAGGGATTTATAATTTAATACAGTTTTTAATTGTTTTATATTAATTTCAACGTTTATTGCACAAAATAAAAACACGAAACATCTCAACGATTAATAATCAAATCGTAAATTTGTGACGTGATTAACATTTAAACGATATTTGACTTCTATGTTCATGTATGAATTATAGATTTTAATTAGGCAATAATTAATATAAACGTTGATTTAGAGCAAGAATTATTAAACAGATCAATAAGAGAGACTTTGTTATATGCCGCCTCAAAAAGATAGCAAATGGAAAAATCATTATAATTAAAATAAAAATGTTGTTTTTAATGAGCTTTTAAGGTCAAAAATATTATTGTTTCTTCTAAACAAATATATTATAATTAATCACAACACAGACTCTTATCATATTATTTTAATTTATATTTAAAAAATTCAATTAAACTATAACCGCAGATAGGAACGTAGTAAATCACACCACCAGTAGTGGGTTCGATTACCGTTGGATGTTTATTGCAAGTCGCGTCACGATCAGACTCAGATTGAAGTTAGTACTTCTTAAAAGCTAATTAATTAGATTTCTGTTTTAATACATTGTTTCGTGCATATACTCCTAAATATCTGAGCTTTGTATATTGTCACTTATTTTTAAAAATAACGAGTCTTAGTAGAAGTCACTTAAAGACTTGGAAAAGTAATAATAATTCTTATAATCACAAATGACCTAGACCATGATCTAGAAACAGCGCATCCTTCCCACAATCGAGTAACATCATATTCAAGTGTAACCACAAACTCGGCACTCATATTTCACAATATGATATACAAAGATTCTCACTGATACTTATTTCAACTATTGACATTTTTTCGTGCTAGTTGAAATTTAATTTCATTTAAAACAATCTTAATGAGTTGACTTTTATAATTATGAGGAAAAACATTAGTTTCACAATGTGATTATAATTAGTTAGTCAGTGAGGTGAATAAGCTAACAAGACGAACGATTTACTAAAATTAGTTATGGATGTGCATAAATCGGAAATGCACATATTCATTTACACGGATTTCGTTTTAGCATTTTGAGGTAAACGATTTTTGTATTTAAAGAAAATTTTTATGTGGTAACCAACAGACAGCGCATTTGTAGTCTGTGTCATGTGTCTTCATACAAAACACAATTTACTTATCGTGTTTTCTTAGAAACCCATATGTTACTCTATTGATTTTCCCCTTAAAAAATATATATGTTACTCTATACTACAAGCTATAATATTTGAATGTTCAGAAAAACAAGCAATTCATCTACACAACCACACATTCACTTATCTATATATTCTTTCAAACTTTCCCATTGTTTTAGTACGAAATAAAATTTAATTCATAAAAAAATACCTTTATCACATTTCTAAAACATAAATTTTGGGTTTCACTTAGCTTCATTTCTTAATACTAACAAAATTTTGTCTACTTACGATTTCTTACAAAATTTTGCAGATTCAAGAACAAAAAAAATGAGTAACTTCAATTTTGATTTACTATTAAATATAAGTGAAATGGATAATTAATAATTCCTTTGACATAATTGTCAACTTAAATTTCTTTTATAAATTAATTGAGTGATTAAAAAATTAATGGCTAATAATAATATTTAATCTTATACTTCTGTGTATATTATACCCAAATTCTCACACTTAATATATTGTTTTCTAAATTTTATATAGCTTTTATTATATTTATCATAAATCAAAACTTGTAAACCACTAATTTCTCACCGAATCATATAAAATATAAATAAATTTGCATATTAATATATTAAAGAATACTATTTAAATTTATAACTGACATACTAAATGACTAATATATTATATTTTCTTTATATTTTTATGTTCGAAAGATATGTTTTAACAGAGAAAAATAAAAGACAACATTACGAACACAATTAAACAAAAGATTGATAATAATCATGGTAGCTGTAAGTGAAGGAGGTGTAGTACTAGACTTTATACAAACTGAGGTAGAACTATCGTGAAAAAGGTCGCATTTTCCTTGACAATTGAGATTTTTACGAACCTTAAATCCTGTTTTTTCCACTTAAATGACCTAGGGCTGCGCATACAAGCCAAGGTGTCGGTAGCCGATTACCGCCAGGACTGAAAATTCATTTTTTCTATTTATTACTCCTAGGTTCTTTGAGATTATTTACCATCCAACATCTCAAAACTATCCTTCATTAATTAAGAAAAGTCGTAACCCTAATAACACAAATATACATAAAACTACTGCGTCACACATTCCCATACTTCCTAGTCTCTTCACTTCGTTAGCTTCATTAATATTCACCGCGAATTACCAAAATCCGTTCTCAGGCTCAGTCATAGCTAAATTAAAAATCAAGTTTGATTTATAAAGTTTACATGAGTAGGGTCCCGCTAGGTGGCTAATGCATTTGACCCCACATTCGGGTGTTACCATTTGAACTATGCTTTTAATATCCAACAACAAATCACCATAACATTTTCCCATTACCCATCAACCAGCAGTCACGACAAATTTTATAACCATTACTAGCAATATATCATATATTTAAAAACATTCAGTTGATAACCATTACGCGTTCTGAATAAAAAGTTAATGTTACAATCCGTTGTCAGAAAGCATTAGATATGATACATTTGGAAAGAATTGCAGCGATGATTGATGCAAGTGTACACAGTGTGATGTATAGATGCCCGTCAAATATCAAATCGTTACAAAATAACCACCCATTTCACAATTAACTGACTACATTTGAATAAATTTGCGTCAATTTACAATAGGATCATCATAAATCTAATGATGTTTTTGTTGGATTTTTCGTTAGCAAAATAAATTTAATGATTTAGAGGTTATCTGTACGTCGTGATATCAAGTTTGAGTAATTTGTTTATCGTCATGATGATTTATTTATTTATATCTGTGAAATTGTTGAACCTATTAACGCCTTTCTCTATAAGCGGTGGATATAAAACAGAGAGCGACGTTTGTATTTCATTATAATTTATTACATAGTTATATATAGACATATACATATATAAAAAAAACATTTAAATATGTTTTCCAGTTGCATTTAAGTCACATCAATCAATTTCATCATATATGCTTCCTTAACAGACTAATAATACGAACAAATTTTTTCTCATAACGTACGGGAAACGATTTCATAATAATAATTTGAGACGGACGTCCTGTCCTTAGAGTAGCATAACATCGAATTAAAACATAATAAACTGTTGAATATTGTAAGTCTGAATTAATATTAAGGTTAATAGCAAATCACGAGAGACTTTCATTCAAAAGATATTTCCGGACGCTATTTTAAACGTTTAAAATAATTCCAGAATTAGTATCACTATAACTTTCTATATATACAGTAACTTCTTTTTGTATATGAATATAAGGAAATCAGTCACAACGCCCAGAAAATCAATTTCTTGTATGTACATAAAAGAGTTAATTGAAAAACATTTCGGTGGCTTTTTTGGGAAAGTGCATAAAATATTAATGTATAATCGGGTATTCCATAATAGTCACAAACTTTAGCGATTAAATAAATTAATCTAGGAAGGTATTTTAAATTTTTAACTGCTTAACAATAATCAAAACCTTGGTAATATAACATAAAGGTGTTCGTTATAAATATTTAAAGTGAGTGGATGTCATGACTGATTCCCACAAATGTATAGTTCAATAAAGTGGATATTTATTACCCGGTATTACTAAAGTAATACAAGCGTCACGCTCAGATTCGTTTAGCTTTTCTTTTCCCATGATATTGATACATTGAAGAATGTGAAATTAATGGAATGTCATCGACTTGTGTAGCAAATTATAAACATAGTTTTACGCTAGGATTAATTCTAATAACAAGATTATTTATGCATAATAATATTTTTAGTTAATGCATCAAAATATTCAATATAACGAATTCAATGGAGGAAATAAAAAAAAGATGCCAATCATCGTTGAATTTTTAACGCATTAGCAGCTTTTTTACGTGTGTCAATTAATTTCTATTAATATTTTTTGTGGCACAGGTGTCATTCGCTTTTTTCTTTTTTACCTGGGCAATAGTTTCTGGGATATAAATTTCACTAATGATGCGTAGGATCGCTTCTTTTCCATTATTGTGATGAACCATTCATGTTAGGATTAAGCTTTTTTGACAAATTGTTTTCTTCAATGGACTGAGGTCAGTTTTGATATTAATTTTAATTCTAATGATTGGAATATTTATTCTCGCAGATCAATAGAAATAGTGTTGAAAGTGATGTTAGCGGTTCATATGTTTCTCCTATATAAACAATTTATTATACAGTTAGCATAAAATTTTGCACGATTTTTATATCCTACCATTTTAAATAATACTATATAAAATTACAGGAAATCAAACGTTATAAACACATTCATTTAGTAATAAAAAAAAATGTAATAATTTGGAAGTATTAATTGATTATGTACAACAAATAACAAACAGTATTTTTTTATACTTATATTAAATAAAATATGGTATATCTAAAATTACTTTATTAACTATATAATACATTTGTTACCCAAAACTTAATTTTCGAACAAACCTTATCACACTCAACAATTGGTTCCCAATAAATTAATATATTTTATTGCAACACTGTATCGATAACACCGCAACATAATTTCTAGTAACTAACTAGTCCGACCCTGCAGCTTGCGATACATCTGTCTTGTGTAAATAAATAAACTCCTATAAAGCTATACTGACATTATTATTTATATGAAAACTAGTAGTATTATCAGTATTCTAATAATATTTCGATAAAAAATAATATATTTTGATCCCATTTAGTAGATTCTTTGTTTAGTTTAGCCAAGTTCATTCGAAATGATAAGCAAAAGTAATTATTATTTCATAATAGCTTTGACTAAATAATAAATTACTTTATACATATTAAGTTGGACCCCCTACAGCAATATTTGCATAATATATCTTTACACGGTTACTATTGGTTTATGAAAAGGATTTTAAATAAATTTGTTAATTCTAATGAAAATATCCGTTGAGCTTAAAATTGTATGGTGTGCCTTTAACCTGCTCATAAACAATTTATAATAAATTACTGTTGAAAATCCCTCAGGCGTTAAACAGACATACATCAGGAACAATCATATATTTACTTACATTGAAAAATTAACATTGTTTATTTAATTTATTTGAACATCTTTGTTAAACAATTTCTATTAATTCGCTGTCTCAAATTTAATTTTACTTTGTACAATATTGTTAATCAACTTTGAAATCAGAAAACTTTCATTGAGATTCACTCCAGCTTGTATTATTATGAACATAAGCCTGTTCTACTTCTTGATGCACAAAATTATGAATATAAGATTAGCAAAACAGAAAAAAGTTAATTTCCGTACCCCATTGCAAAATTTAAATATAGACTTCATAAGAGATGTCTTTATTCTTTGCCGACGCATTTAATGGTATATTTTTGTTACATTAGGAACAATAGGTGATTACGCTTTTATAGAAAGTTAGTGGCTCGAAGGGAGGTCATTGTTACGGTCCTCAGATTATAGATGAAATGTTATCGATATCAATTAAAAATCAATTGAATCACTAACAAGGGGCCATCTGGTTCAATTAATTAAACCATTGAATCGAATACCTTAACATTTAATTGTCATGTGTTTTGTTGTTGATCACCTTTGTAAGACGTTACTTTAATTAAGAAGTAAAACATTTCAGTAATAATGAAATATATTCGAGATTTGTTCTGGAATGTTCTTATATCACTGCAGTGGTTTAATACTTAGTTCTTGGGGCCTAAACATGATTATTATTTATAATGTCTAATGTTTACGAGCCTCTTGATGGCCTACTAATGGATGAAATGTATGGTCTCATGATTCATTTCCTTTTGAGTTGGAAGTCAATTTATTTATCCTATATGATTTACCATCAGATACACAAATGCTAACGAGATTTGAAATACAAGCAAACAATATAAATCATATTGATTAGAATCATCTCGCGTGTACTAAATATTCATGATTATTTTGTCATTCACATGAATAGCAAAAAGCGGATAGTTGCACCGCTTCTGGGTGTAATTCGCATAACACCATCTATTTGAAAGCCGGTCTATAAACATAGAGATGTGTTTTGTATAATAGTTATATTTTACTTATTTATACTATACTGGATTCTTTCTATTCCTATATAATCTATAACCACTTCCGACATTAAAAAGACAATATGGTTGTAAAAACGAGTTTCCATACAACTACAAATGTGGAAAAACTATGACGCAACAGTGAAACTAATTATCTTATAATGAATGAATGAACTTTCGCTTTTGTCTTAAAACAATGGTTATCTCATGAGTTCTGTATTGTATGAGGCCTTTGCACTTGAATCCTAACTTGATGAGGTCACTTTCTTGTAATATAATGAGCTAATTAAATATCATACCAAATGTGGATAAAGCAAGATAATAATTATTTATTGGAACAAAAATTATATGAAAATAATCTCATAGAAATTACCTAAGCAAGGAGTTTATAAAGTACAAATTAGTGTTCATAATAACTAAACAATATCAAAAATATGTTTTTGCTATTTATATTTTATAATAACAAGTGGACATTAACTTTGTATGTTAACAGGAAATTAATATTTATATCTGACAGTAGCTAGTTTAAATCTGTTATTTTATAAAATTAATAATTCAATAACGATTCATATATAGCCAGAGCTCCGCTACGGCACAGGACCGGTAAATCAATTATCCTACCGTGTGTTTATGTGTAATAAAATTCTTAATTACTTCCAGATACATATCCGTTGCAAATCATCTTAGTACAAACGCTATTAGTATTATCCGTATTATATATAGACACAAATTAAACTGTTGTTGATCATTTCATTTCAAATACCTAGGAGAAAACAAGAAAATTTTAATGAAACAACAGCTTTCGTTCGGATTCAGTAACAAATTACGTGGTTATGAGAAAGCATTGTGTCATCAACAATATAGCTATAATTTCATAAGATTAAATAATCAAAATGTTTAGATATTATACTGACACTTCTTTGTTCTGTTGTTTAAAAGATAGCATACAGAACGTGTGACCGAGGGAGTCGAGCCATCAATTATAATTCAAATATTTGATGACAGCCAGCAAATTTTACCATACTGCAAAATATGTAATTAACCTTTTGAAATGTTTTGTATTTGAGTTTCAATATATTTTAATATCGCCTAATATGTTCACTTTTAAATAATTAGTTTTTATAACTTCTGTGACATTTTTTTTAGTTTATTATTAAATATGTAATTCTCATAGTCACTTCTTAAGAATGAAGCAAGAAACTAGATAATAGAATGTCGATTTTTAATCTTATCTTACTAATACTAGAAATGTTTTACTAGTACTTGCGAGAGCGAATTATAAATTAAAAATATGGCATACCTATATAGATAAAAACCAAAATGTAGCTAGTTATTTAGAAAAAGTACGGCATACCAAAACACCACTAGATTTGCATCGATAAAGCAAAAACAGCTTAATACACTTTTATGAGAGAAATCGCGGAAAAAGTTAGTGAATGTTGAGATACATATTCGCTAAAATTATTATAACATGCGTTTGTGGCGTCTATAAACATCTAATGTTTTCCATTTCATCATTTAGCAATATAATATACATAAGAATATGTTCTTGACTTAGTTCATTTTCTATCCCTGTAATAAAATACGTTAACAGGTTCTAAATACCTCCGTCTGATAATACCAATAGATATTTAATATGCAACTATAAATATATAAATGACTCATAATACATCGTGGCATGGTATTTGAAAGCGATGAAGGCGTTGTATTATTATAAATGGCTGTTGTCAAAATATTTCAGACAATCGTTATTAGATTCTTGTACGTAACAAAGCGGCGTTTGTTATGAACGGCGCGTACAATGATAGTGACAAAAAGCTACTAGATTGTGTGGTACAAACTACCTTCTTTATATATGATTCCACCCAATTCCAATAGAATTTTATAACAAATGGAATTTATTGATTGCTGTTTATTGCTTTAAAAACTACATACATTTGGTAAATTTAAAGATTAATAATACAAACTTAATATACGCTTCATCTTGTTAGTTAAGGCAAGCAACAATACCGACTGAATGAAAGACTAACGAAGTGAAATTAATTTAGTTAATAATTTCATAAATACAAATATACCGTTGTTGGTTCTTTTCGTCAATCATAACAAATTTATTATGTAACATGTAGATTTGCTTCGAAGTTAGTAAGTTGTAATACAATATTAGATAAATACTTCAGCATTCAGATTGACATGTAACTGTGTGTGTTTAATAAGAATTTTGTGCCATTATTCATATAAAAAATATTAAAAATATTTATAATTAGTAAAAATATTCCGTAAAAGTTAACGATGATGTATAGTCATGACTACAAAAAACTCATGCAATGAAACATACATAATTTCAAAATACATAATGAAACCAGTTCAAGCGGGTGAAAGTTTGAAAAAGAAACATTTGTGAATATAACACCTTAAACTTATGTGAAGTACGTACGCTTCCGGTTAAGTAACGCCTCGGGCGTAACTTATATGAATAATTATTCAAATGATCCAAAACATATTGAAACATCTATGGATCAATTAATATCGATGTTTTAGTTCCAAACGAAACGGAGTGTTAAGTAACATATTAAATATTTTGAAAGAAATAATTGTTTATTTTATTTATCAAAAGATATAAATCTGTAGATAGACAGAATATCGAATGCTTTTCTTATGATTTTATAATTGCACCCTCATTTTCGAAACCGAAGGGGTACGTGAGTGAACGCTTTGGAACCGAAACGGTCGTTTTGCGGTATCATAATCATTATGTATTTTGTTTTACGAGGGTGCAATCATGATAACAAACTCTTAAACTTTATATAATGAATGTTACATTACAATGTTTATATTTACAGCGCTGGCTTTTTTATTCAATTTCCTTCTTTTAAACATTCAAAAAGCAAAGGAACTGTATAACATTATCGGATCCTGGAATATTGTATCTCGCCAAGTAAATAAATTATTATAAATAAATCTATTGCTCTACTTATTGAAACATATAAATTTTAGTAACTGAATTACTCAGACTAATAGTATAACAAATTAGTAATTTACATTCACTTTCTTTGAATTTGAGCAAAATAAATTTATGGCGACACTCGCTATTAATAACTGTCAATGATAATATTATTACTTCTACAATTTCTTCCTTTTAGACAGCATTAATTATATTTTATTGATTGCAGAACAGAATGTATTACACTTTATAGATTAGTAAATAAATATCAATTGAGCTAATTAGAAATATTAAAATTCTATAATGGTATTACAATTCTTCTTCTATTATTTCAAGGTCTTTGAATATCTCGAAAATGATGAAGTACTTAATTAAGGATATTCCTTATCTAACATTACAAGTGACATTTTGATTTTGAACACAACAATATAAACCAGAATGTGATTCTTCGATATTTTAATGTCAGATTTCATAACAACTTATGACAAGTTAATAAAAAAACATTAAAAAAATTATTATAGAAATGTATTGTAATAATGATCAATTTATTTTTATTGTTATATATATTTAATTTAATGATTTTTTATTTTTAACTTTAATATGTTCCATCATCCGATTATATTAAGCTTTAATAAGATTTTGCTTAAATATAGACGCGTGCATAGAATACATAACATGTATTTGTTATTAACATTTTTTTTCAATTAATTGTGGTAGTGATAGAAACATTGGATATTTTAAAATTACAAAATAAATGAACGGGGTTCTGAAGTCCCTGATTTATGCAATGTTTATTTTACTTAAATGCTTGAACATTACCATTGAAACAAAATGTTATTACTACAAATATCCGAATTTTGAACTATGTAATCTCACTTTTTTATCTCATTATCATGCAGTCAGGTTTTAAGATTTAAAATTGCACATACTTATACATATACATATAATGAACAGTGAGAATTACCTAGTAAGTGGCTTTTGCTCTTGTAAAGGTCGAATTATTAAAAATTATGTAAATATATTCAATATGCAATTCGCGTGTGTGTGAGATAAAAATTAAAATATCAAACAGATTCAATTATTCGGACTCGATGAATCATAAAAAGTGACTTTTAGAATTATATATTTATTTGAATGAACACACGAACTTTAATGAATGAACTACAGATTGCAATCTCTAGGACATCTAACTGTTACTGTTTTTATATAAATAAACGTGATATTTGTACCATATAAATAAAATGAAAAAACCTATTTCACTACATATATTGTTAATTTTTTTTTATTATAACGGTGGTTGTTAAATTACATAAATAGGAGTAATGGTTAAAAAAAAACTATTATTTAATTTTTTGAAACGAGTTAACATTAATACGTTTTAGGATTTGTAATATAAAAAGGTATATATTTACAATTTCTTTAAGGCTGTTTTAACTGGTTTATAAAGAAAAATGCAATGCGAAAAACTATACTTACATCGTGATCAGGTACATACGAGTAGACATGAAGTTTGTCGATCCTAATGGTCCCTTGAAAAGGGTATAATAATGCACCCCTTTGAATCTCAGTTGATGTCCAAACGCTGACAGAAGCTTCTCTCCCCCTAGCACCCCCTGGCCGTAAAGCGAGACTAAGTTCTTGAGGAATTAGAACTAAAGTCTCCATTCTTAATGCCACATAACCGTCAATACACAGTCAAAATTATTAATTAATATCAAGTCCAGATTCGTCCATCACAAAAAAAATCAACTACCACGCCAAATGTAATCAAGGTATTGATTCAAAATATTTGCAATAAAATTCGCATTTAGTTCGTTCAACCCGTATTAATATTGTTCAGATCTGCGCAATACCGCTTGGGGTGCCTTACGCAGGATGCGCACGCGCTCTTCACCGAACGAGCACTGAAGGAAGCGCTAACATTGACCTTAGCCGCGGCCGTGATCGCGTTTACAGTTCATTTTTTGTTCGATAAAAAGGAGAGGAGTAAAGCCCTACAATACTGAACTATCACGTCGCCAGAGAAATAGAGGCTTTATATTCTAAGACGTATGGTTAAAAAGTTAGTATGGATAAGGTTGTAAGAAGTATTAAAGTGCTCCCCTCCAAAGGCGGCACCTGCCTGCGCGTGCGCCGCCCGTCAGAGAGCCACAGAGCCTCGCGTCGAGCACCTGATTCTAACGTATTGTGCTACCTGTTCGTTTTTTTTTTAACATCTGCTACTCCACTTTTTAAACGTGACATTCTAATTGGGGCCCTTTATTATTTTCTATTTTCTGCTCTCTGTCATTACTAACAGCGTTCGTCATATAATTGGATTGAGTCAATATATATTGAGAAATATATAGAGCATAACAATTAACAAATATTTGGAAGTTTTGATTGAAAAAATAAAATGTTTTTTAAAACTTACTTAAATAAAATACAAATTCCGAAAGAATAGTTAACACATATATTTATTGATATATATATACCATCTACTAGTTTTTTAATTTGAATGAAATCATAATTGTATGCATATTATAAGTAACAATAACAGTATTAGAACTTTTAACAAAATAAAGACGAATATAAGAGATTACTCAATGGAGTGTTAAAAAATGAAAATAAAGTTGTCTCTGTATCTTATAAATATCCTTTTGTTAATTAAATTTGATTTACAAAATATTATGTTAATTTAGAAACTTATATAGTATAGATACAAATAAAGTTAAACAGTAAATACTGTAATAAAAGTACAAAAACTGAATACCAATTAAAATTTATAAAGTACCAATAATTTTGAAAATTACGAGTGAAATAAATTTCTTGATTCTACAATCTATCATCTATGAGAAATATTACGATTCATATATAAAATGTTATACATTGCTCTACGAGACATAACGTTTCATGGCATCCAAGAAGTTACTCCAAAAGAAATGTGTTTACTGTAATTAAATTGTTACTTTAATAAATGGGCTGTGTCACTCCATGTTACGTAGTTAATCCAGATAGACATACATACAACATGAATATAGAACTTGTGGGATTGCGGTTTGCGCCAGGTGTGTTAGGTCATCGACATTTTCTGTAACATACACACTCAGATAATACTAAACAAATATAAACCTTATGTTGATTTAATAAAGTTTAATTTTATTTATTAGCTGGGGCATCAAAGGCTGAGAAAGGACATCGATTTTAATATTAATTTTAGTATCAATATATTCTGAAAAGTAAACTAAGTTTCTATTCTTAGAATAAATTAAGACATACATATGTAGGTACTTCTTAACGACAGTGGGAATTTCTACATTTAAGGACTATCAAATATTAGGCGCTTTTTGTTACTAATACATTTCTAATATAGTTATTATAATATCTAAGTCCGGATAATAATTGAAAATATTTTTTATATGTGAAAAAATTAAAATGCTATATTCCTATATACATAAATTTATTGGCGTCAAATCTTCAGAAGGCACATATAGAGAAGAATGAGATTTTTTTTTATTTATCTTAAATTATAAAACGACTTCAAAATAAACAAATCATTTATTTTCACGCTATTTTCTACAAGGCTCTTATTATTCATTGGTTACACTACGGAAAAATCTACTTTTCTAACGAATTAAATACACTATTTATAGTTGACGATTTGTTCGTAAAAAATATTTTATGTTATTTCAGTAGGTATATATTATTTCCGAAACCTCTTTTTTTCATTTAAATATACAACTCTGTATCACAACAAACTTAACATAATAATCCCAACTTATTTCTATAAGGGCACGAACAGATGGAAGTACCTTTACTGACGCAAGTTACCGAGAAGAGATATGAGATCGCACTCACAATAAGAAAGTATCAGCGACAGATTTATATTCTTATGTATTGTTTAAAAAAATCTACTCATAAATCACATAGTAAAAGCCTACAGGGCGTTGTTGGTGAGGCGTGGCCTCGATTGCTCCACCCATGCGCCTGCGCAGCGTGCATTACCGGATGGTATTGTTTGCTTATTTTTACAGCGATTGGTTGAATTTAAGCGCATTGTTTACTTCAAGTTTAAAAGCTTTTCTTTTCTACTTTCTCAAAGCTTTGGATTCAATGTACATGTTGTTTTTTAAGATAAAAATGAGACCAAAACCGTTACTGGTTTTTGGATTAAATTAAATGTAAATGATTTTAAACAGATTTAATGCTTATAATTTACTACTTATTAAAAGTTTAAATTAATAAAAGTCTAAATATATAGATCTTTGCAAGAGGCAAAAAACGATTAGTGTTTTAATTAACTTTACATGCAGATGAGATCTAAGACTTCCGCGAGTATTATTATTTTAAATGAAACTAATATTTTTTCGGACATTGACATCTCGTCTGCTTGTGATCACGTTTGCTGAAAAGTAGCCGAAACGTCGGGAGTATGTAGTTTTTTTACAAAATAAAGCACGCGTGGTATATCCGAAAATATATTATTTTTATTTATATTTAATAGCAGATACTTTTAAAGATTTTATATTTTCATTTCGAAATTAGAGTACAATTTGGGAGAATAAAATTAGGTATTACACATCCCTATGTACAAAACAAACCAATATTTACAGACTTTCGTTTTTGATAAGTTGATATACTGCGATATTCTCAGACAGTGATAGGTACATAAAATTTCAAATAAAGTTTACATTTCTATTCAAAGCTACAAATCTACTATAAGTAAAAAAACATTTCCGAGTGAGATATTGACAAAGAATTACGACTTAAATATTATTTGTCCAATACAGTTCATCCCAAGTGGGATGGACATTAAGTAGATTAAAGGAATTTTGTATCATACCGTGATAAGCTACAGCAGATAAATATAAAGCTGAACTAGTCTTTATGCCGTAGGAATAAAGTCGCAATCAGCTTCTGTTATGTGCTTATAATTGTTGTAGTTTGATTCAGATAAAACGACATTTGTTAGTATAATTCCTATAGGAGTTAAACAATTCCTACTCGATTTTCAACTTTATGGCAGTACATAAAGATTTAATTTTACAGTTGGTGTCGAATTGTATCAAGTATTGGACCTGGTATTGTTCATCAACTAGAAATAAAGTATTGGTATTAGTGTCAATATTAAGCTTGAGATTTAAGAATTATAAATTTATAATAAATAAATTTCTACCAAAACTTTATGTATTTTTTTCAGATCAATATATTTTATGAGAAAATAAAACATGAACAACATTAAATCAAAATGGATTTTCAATAGTTTTGCCATTAATTTAATTTTAAATACAAAGTCTTAGCTGATTTCCGGATACGCAACGGCAGCATTCCAAAATGCTACTTGTTTAAGATATTATCAGTTATCTAATCAACTCGTCTATTTACTTTAAGCTTGGTTGAGGTGTTGTGTCTTTGTAAATTATAACTTCTTAAAATTTTTGACCTCTCAAGGGTTTTTTTATAATCTTTTAAAAAATATGTACCTATATCTTAATTCGGCTCAAAATTAAGAAATAAAAAAACAACAGAAGTACAGATAAATTTATCTGTAGACACTAATTAAGGTTTCAACTTAGACGAATTTGCATAGCCCCAGGTAAACATTTAAGTCTAAAACACAAAACGTGAAATTCAAAGTTATCTTTTTTGGAACTTCAGACAATTCTATTGCAGATATTAAGTTAAATGATTTAAGCAGTTTCCAATAAAACGGGTGTGATTTCTTTCCATAATTATAATCAACTTAAAAGATGGCATTTATTAAAAAATAAATTATTTTCTTATATACACTTATTAGAAATGATTTGTATTAAAAAGTTTTATGCATTTTTTTCTTGTTTATGAACATTAATAATTATCCGATTGTTATAAAATTCCAGTCGTTAGTGGTCGATATATACAATATAAATATAGATTTGTTCATATATTCTTGAACTGTTCATATAGTCTTGCGTGAGTGAGAACATAGTTCAGTTTTTCATGCTGTGTCGTTTTTTAAAAGAAAAATTCCAAAAGCAAATGAATTGAAACTTCTTTATTGTGTGTAAAGATAGAGTATGTTAATTTAAACTGCAATTATATTAATTATTGTGGGAGGCAAAAAAAAAATCTTCAAAAATTGTTATATTTTAAATTAGCAACTCTTTTTCTATCAATAATATTTTGTAAAATTCAAAACAATTAGATACAATGTTATAATATATTGAAAACCAATCATGATTTCCGATTTCTTTTTTCCTGTACCATTAGATTTAAAGCATATCATCAAAAGCGTTGCATACACTAAATATGTATTGTAAATGATAGCTGAAAAAATCATTTTATACTTTCTATTTGTAAACAAGGACAGCTGTAGGAATTAACCATACATGTGAAAGATCTGCTATGTTGGTAAGTATAATATAAATAATGGTTTAGCTGGTAGCAAATGCACTTGATGTAGTACTAATGTAACGCTTGAGGCATTTTGAAATAGTGATGACCGTTCCACAATTATTCAAACCATAATGTACGACAAGACTCGTTATTACGCCTACCTTTAAATATCGATATCAAGTTTTTTAATTGCCGAAGATTATACCTCTGTCTATACTTATTACCATTCTGTCTCAAAGTTGTTTTGAATCGTACATTAAGAAATATCAAATCTAGTAAATGCGTCTATTTATACTCTCATATATCGATCAACATGTCTATGATAACAAGAGTGTAATTCCATATTTTAACGAAATAGAAAAATGATTTCTTTTTTGCCCTTTATCATTTTGAGTGCATGTACCGGCTGACTCATCACGATAAACGCATTATTAATCATAGTCTGAATTATAATAATCTGAGATCATAAATCACGATGTCTGATTTTATATAAAAGTAACCTTTATCCTTTGTCAACCAATTAGATAAAAAATATGTATTTTTTATGTCAATATCTAGTTACTTCATAAAATTTCACCCGCCATTATTCTCAAAAAATTCAAGTTTTATTTTGTGAAATGGGCTAAGCACTTTAATGTATCCAAATATATAAGGTAAAAGAAAATAAAATATAGCGAAGTGTTTCTTGATTTACTATTTCAAGAATATTAGTTTAGGCAATTATAATCAAGAACATTCCAAAGTTAAACTGCGTTTGATTCGTGTCTGTCCGAAATCGTTTTGGAATCCAATTTAAAGAACGCATCGCCTACGGAAACATGGAAACCGGCGTTTAGCGATTCCATGATGACTACTGTTGAGAATGGTATTCGCAATCAAAGACGAAAACGAATTAACAGTAATTCAAAGGTTTAAACGTTCGCTTTAAATTTACTCTAATTTGATATTCAAAGATGAGTGAAACGGTAGTTTACGATATAATAGGGCAGTTTTGATTTGATAATTAAAGCGTGGATCTTTAAAAAATTTACGGTTTACCAATACGATAAACTCAAAACAATACATGATTTGAAACATTTAGAGCTTTTGGGAATTTTAGAATTATAAACTGTCGTTTGTTTTTGTTGCACATATTTATTATCTATAGATATATTGCAACTATCGTTATATTATGGGTCAAAGGTTTTATAACTTAGATACGATTTTAATTAATCAATATACATGACTATGTTATTTAGATTTTTGTATTAATTAGCAGTCTCGGTGTGATCCTTTAAATATTATTATTATAAAAGCATATATTTTTAATATTTTTTTTACTAATTCTCCGATTATATAAATAAAAAAATATGATAATTAATAATATTTTTCTTATACGTGACTTTGCATTAACAAACACTTAAGAAATGCAGTACCATATGGAACTATAAGTCTGTATTTCTTCTACTAATCTAACTAGTAAATCCATCGTGTGTTTAATTGTTTATGGCCCGTGTAAAAAATTCAAGATACCCAAAGAAAGCTATCAAATTTGTTAAATTATATTTGATTGAAAAATTACTTAAATATTTAAGAAAAAACATTAATATTATAAATTATGAATGTAAATTCAAAAATGTATCAGACTACAAATGTTATAAATAATTTTTAATCCCGATACGTAACTGATCAATGACATTGTTCAAAAATATTTGGAATACGTGATCGCTATTTCTTTTTATGAGTAACATGTATGATAAAAAGATAACAGAAAGTATGATATCATATCATTGTAATAACAAAATTTCCTTAATCATGAGCTCCGGACAAAGGTCGACGGTTGCCAATTTAATTTGGATTAATTTCATAAATTTATGCCTAACACCTACTTACCATATTTTAGTACCTACCATTTACATGATCTTTCACACCGTGTCTTTCCAAAACCGATCACGTACAACCTAATTAATTATTATTATTATTATCTTTCTACTAATAGCAAACTGATAAATGGAGATTACTTAAAAAAACCTCGATTTTTTTCTAGGAATTCTGATTTTATAACAATAGTTACGATTGAATTCATTATGAGTCTCAGTATTTTTATATATTTCACACAATTTCAGACGTAGCTATCAGAACATTCCAAAGACATTACCTACTATAATAATCATTAAAATTATTATTATTATTATAAAATGATTACATAACTTTTTATAATTCTTATAAGGATCATTTACTGTTTCAATTTCTATTCTTTGTTATGCTATTGAACGCGAGCCAAATAAATGTGTAAAATTTTCCATAGCCACAAATAAGAAAACCTGATTAATGATATCACCTGTTAGATGTTTTTGCAAAATCATTTAATCTCCTAGATTTAGTGCGGTTGATAAAAAGTTTAAACAACGCACTATTTCGTATCAATTATTATTCATACTTCATTCAATGCAACGGGTATAAAGTCCCTCGTTTATACCTGTTTATATTTTGTACATAATATCGAATATTCTTTCAACATTCTATATAACTTCTCTGCATGCATATCACCTGTAAGGGTTTAAAATAATACTCCAATATTGGAACAAATTTCAGCAGCATTTCTAGCATATATTATATATTATAGATGGATAGTCTATTTACAAATACCAATACATTAATTTAATTTACTATGACTTTTGAGGGTCAATGTACTAAAAATTTGTAAAATTCCATAACGCCTGATCAAATTCATCTAATAACCATGTCCATACAAGTGATTGCCGTCTAAATTAATAGGTGTTATTATCTTACTTAGATGATGTTTGTCGCAAGTGTATAAAATATAAATAGAAATTATTGCTTGTATGGTTTGCCCTTTTTATGCTGAAATTATGTATAAGGTTGTAATAACGCTACTTATTCACTTCCCTTAGGAGGTCTCATTAAGCCTGCGGGAGTTCGAAGCTTAAAAGTCATTGATGGTTTGTTTTCATTTTAATTAAATTATTGTATGAGTGAAAATAACTCTTTTAAGATTATTAAATTATATATTGGAATAATTAATATCTAGATAATCGAATCTGCTAGTATTCGAAAGACATTTTTAATGAAATAAATAATTATTCCGTTGCTTAAGTGAAAAGAAATTGTTGTGATCCAATCGACCCGAGTTTGCTCTTTTAAAAGGTCCTAAATCGAATAAGTGATGCAACTTCCAGCTATTTCATTATTTAACTGATTTAAACTTATTTAACTGATTAATGTGTGACAACATTAATACAATTATTCCAACAGACAATAAACATTAAACATATTAATACAATTATAAATTATAATTTAAGATTTTTTTTTATAACCTTGTCATTACAAACTGCTCTTTTTCATTTCAATGTCAAGATATCATATACTTATTATAAATTTCAAATATTATTATGTATTGAATATATATACAAAGTGAATGTAATTAATAATGAAACATAATAGTATTAATGATACCTTGTTAGTTACTCAAAACTCAATAGTCTCTCAATTAATAATTTTTTTTCAAAGTGTTGTTTGATTTAAAATACATGACTATAATGCTATAAGTGTTTTTTAAATTAGAAACGAAGTGATGAGGTTAAAACATTTTGTTTCTTTCTCTTTATATAATCAACCCATTGCTTGTTTACTTTTCATCACTTTGAATTGAAATGTAACTCTTTGTACACAGGTAATACTTTTTAAACAATGATTTACTTTACATTTTAAGTAAAAGTTTTAAAATCATATAACTTAAAATGAAGATTAATGAAGCAAACTATTTTATCTATATAAGCTAGCACCCACATATATTAATTTTTAAAAGCAATTAACTAATAATATTCAATTCACATAACAAAGATATTTAAATAACATTAGTTGTTTTTGATCGCCTCCTATCCTCACTAATCCGAGGGCTTAGCATATCACAAGAGCGTTTATGATTAAAATTAATTCGATTTTATGTATTAATCTATTTGTTAGTTTTTATAGACAGTTTGTTATTGAAAATACATACGTATTAATTTGCCCTTGTATCGTGCCCTTCCATTTAACTATTTCTTGCAAAAAATGTTATTCGCAAATCTTATTTTTTAAAGCAGTTTCAAGAAAGATCATATATTTATTTTTAGTATAGTAGACAGTATAAGTCATTTGTTAAGTGCCTGTACTTTAAAAGTGCTTATTACCACTTATGTAATTGTAATAGTAATAAATACACCTGAACATAATACCATAGATTCATTATCTTTATACCCTTTATAACTGATATACCAAAGTATTTCCTTACACACATAATCGACTACTAATTGTGAACAGCTAGAGCCTGCCATAAATGATAAGTTTTTTATTGGTTTGCCTGTCTCTTACTCCCTATCGCTGCAAGAGAAGAATGAAATAAAATTATATGATAAGAAAATTACATACTTTATAAATAATTTAGAGGACATTTTTATAGTTCATATTAAAGATATAAAAAATACATCTTAGATATATTTACTTCAATTATCAAATATATATTTTTTTATTTATTTGCGTATTTAAATATATCTTGAATGGAAGGCCTTAAAGATGGCCGAGTCTGGACCTTCTTACTAAGATAAGGCGGACAGGTCTAAAGAGATCCGACCAGATATGCCTTAACAATTAACAATGAGACATTATACTTACGGGACGATAATTACCACGACTATTTGCAACCATCTAACTTATAGCTTAAAGATTTAATTGGTATCATACCACATACTTTAGAAATATTCCGTCGTATTTAATTACCATTTCTTAAATTATTTAAGTAATATTGAATTTGAATAAAGTTAAGCATTTGTTATGATACGCTTAAAAGGAAAAATAAAATTATTAAACAATATATTCTGCCCATTTCGTTTTCAGGACCTTGTGTTCGTTCCCTAATGGTTATCTTAATTTCTCGTCCTGACAAAAATGCATATTAAAACTTTTGGAAAGTTGCTCCTATAACGATTATAGTATTGTTTAATTCAATTAAGAAGTAAAGGAATATTCAAATTACTTCGGTTTCTAGTACAATTAGAATGAAAAAACCTGAGTGAGGTGAAGGCGGGAATCTATGTATCATCACAATAGCTTTTCTTATCAAAGCATTAACACCATTATACACTTAAGGAACATAAATTCTCCCTTCAATATTACAAGAATGAGTATTGATAAAATTCATATAATATTTCTTTTTCAATGTACCTAGTATTTGTGACATTATATTTTACTTAAAATAACGGTGTCATTATGATAAAAAGATAGTTAAATTTACAAATTTATTGTGAATAAAAAGGCAAACAAAGATATGTATCTTATATGTAATCTGGATATCTGAATTTCCTAAAATAATTAATCACCATGTAAATAATATATTAAATCATTTTGTGATTTTATCTATATTGGCTAATGAGTAATTAAAAATTGTGACATTATGTGCATTTATGAGTTATTTTCCTACAATAAGTAAGGTCAAAAATCTTTACAACTACCCTGATTTTTTTACAATACTCATTACAATAGCTAATTCAAATACCATATATTTCCACATATGTGCATGTTTGTACATATTCAAACAGCATTATTTAATATGTATATAGTCGGTATATATCTAACAAAGAGTATAATAAAGTTTACATAACAAAGTATTTAACTTAGGTAGGTTTTATCATGTACTGGACTCCGAATGATACAGAGATTTGCAAAATCTATAACAGTCATATTGGCGTTATCACTTTAGTTTCTCCGCTTGTATTTATTTATATTTTTACTTTCTCATGTAATATTAATAATTGAGAATCATTATATATAATTTCGGTATAAGATTGTATAAAAATAACTCTTACAATTTGATATACTATTAGTGAATTTAAAATGTTATTTTTCTTTTACTTGTAACGTTTACTGAAAAATATTTAACAAATTTTCAATATTTATATCCATTAGTTGTCACTATTTTTAAATAATTTTATATCAAGAAATAGATTATAAAGGGAAATAAAATATTAAAATTTGTTTTCATAACGTTATCATGATACTTCTCTCATCAATCTTTTATTTTGATATTGATAATATTTAACAGATATTGGAGGTCTAGACGTTAATAAAAGTGCCATTAAAATAGCTCTAATAACTAGAAAACATTAAAAATAGAAAAAATACGTAAAACATTTGCATAGAATCGATAAAATTACGACATGAAATTTCAGATTATGTGAAAACTATTCTAGGTATATTATTGTAGTGCAAAAATAAATACGATTTTTATCCCCAATGGCTACATTTTATATGAATAGGACAAGTATTTATTTCCACGTATAAAAATCCTACAGAAACGAAAATATAAGACTCTGACTCGAGCAATTACTCCCGTAAAAAATATGATTGATTATGGCACATCATTCCCATTTATCATTAAAAGAAATATCAAGGAAATTATATTGAAAACAAACAAGATAAGATAATTATATTATACAAAAGAATTTATACAAAAAGCATTTAATAAGAATTTCAGCAAAATTGTGTCGATGATCAAGATATGATAGACGTAGAATACATACTATTTTTTGATATTTTAGTAGGAAAGAACCAGTTTAGGAGATTAGTTATTATAGAAAATTATGATGAAAAATCAAAGAACATTCCAGAATTAAACTACAAAACTCACATAACTTCCTATTCATAGATTGCGTTAAGAGAATAATAGTTTAATTATACCGGCAGCTTGTCTTACAATATTCAATTACATGGAAAATAACTTCACCATTCCGTTAACGAGGACTCAAACAGAAAGATACAAAATGTTGGACAGACAATAAACCTGTTTCAGAGATTAGGATTTGTTATTTTGTAAAAACATTAACGAGAAATACTAAATGTAAGAAATATATGTGTGTATGAATATATATATATATATATATATATATATATATATATATATATATATATATATATATATATATATATATATATATATGTATATATATATATATATATATATATATATATATATACATATATATATATATATATATAAACAATTAGCCAAAACTATTAACAAACATATAAGGCTGGCTAAACCTGGGAAATTGCCATGAAGATAAATATATGTAATTAAAATAAATTATATTTAAAAGTAATCGAATGTGGAAAGTTTTATTCATGGTGGAGTGTAATATGTATTGTAACGGATAATTTTACTATTTTTCATTGTTATTTTCTCGAAAGATCCAATTTTCAAAGTCTTGAATAGCTTTCTAAAAAATATGTGTCCTTCACTGCTCATTATCTTTTAAATAATTTATATTTTTTAAGAACTTAAAAATTATTTTGAAATGAATTGCAAAATTTAAAACTGTATATGTGAGCTATTATCATTTCATTAATAAAAAGTAAATCTTATCCTTAATTCAAGTTGGATTTACGGATTGGACTTCAACCGAGATAAAATGACAATATTCAATATTATAGCTGTGTGAATAAAAATAACAAAAAAACAAATATTAAAAAAAAAACTTTTAATATTGCGCATTATAAAAAGTTGAAAGGCTTCGATATAAAAAGTATTTTAAGAATAGTCTTAAAGCAAAATGCAAAAAATTATAGTTTGTAAATATATATATTTACAAAACTGTATAAAGAAAAATGGGCAATGGTAAGTGGCAGTGGGCTGGTCACATATGCAGAAGGACAGACGCACGGTGGAGCAAGCGTGTCCTTGAGTGGAGACCGCGTCTCGGCAAACGTAGAGTAGGACGCCCCCCAGCTAGGTGGACCGATGACCTTAAAAAGGTCGCTGGGTCTCACTGGATGCGGAAGGCAGAGGACCGAGTGTTATGGCGCGTGTTGGGAGAGGCCTATGTCCAGCAGTGGACTGCTATAGGCTAAGTGATGATGATGATGATAAAGAAAAATTATGTATTATTTTGTAGGTATGACGAATGTAGGTGTGTATGTATCTTATAACTGGACTAATATGTTATATTTTACATATAAATTTAAAGTGGGTATCATCAAAATTGAGGTTTAATAAAATACTAAAAAATTTAAAACTAATGAAAAAAAAATCTATCTTCTATTAACACTTAAATATTTTGGAAGAGAAGTGTTTATATAAATTACTTGGAAATTTATGAAACAACTGCAAAAATGTGTATGATTATTATAAAAGCAACAATAGGCAAAAATCAATTACGTTGATCCGCCTATATTTTTATAAAAAAAGAAGCTTAAATCAATGTATATATAATATGTAGTGTAAACAAAACATTGAATAAAAAACTGCAAAGATTATTATTTAGTTTACAATGATGCTGAAAATTATAACTATAATCGTCAGTTTCAATTCGGCCACAATTTTAAGAAAAAAATATCTTTAAATCACCAAATATGAAGTTAACTAATAATAATTAATCGGAACTCGAAGTTTGTGACATAATCGCAACTTTTATCTAGATGAACGAAATTCACAAGAGTGTAATATTACACGCGTTGCTGCTGATAAATACAGTGTTTGAAAGATAAGATAAATTATTTTTAATTATAAAGAAAACCGAAAAGACCCTTTGTTTATAAATAGGTGTAAGGAAGCTCGCTTCTCTAGTAGAGCGACGTCTAAGACATGCGAACTTTCTAAACGGAGAGTGCTGTGTATTTATAAAATATGGAGAAAAATATTTTTTATGTTTTTTTATTAAGTGGTATAATTGGTTTTGCGGACGCGTCACTTAAGATAGATTTGAGCAAAAGTCGTGTATTCGATTATGATCTTTACAATAAAGTTCTGAATTCGACAGAATGCAGGAGGCAAATTACATATATGCAGTCAAACGACCTTTTACTTTTTGGTCGATGTAAGTAAAATATTTTCTAAATAATATATTATTTATAGTTATTTTACGTTAATATAAACAATTTACTTATTTGATTTTATTCTTAAAAATTTACAGGCTTACACTAGCTAACAATTAATTTTATTTTTATTCTAGTTCTGGATTCAGGAGTGCGGATTCCAAGAGGGCTTTTTATGCTTTCTTTCACAGACTTAGGAAATTATGACCAGTGCCTTGCAATAGACGAAGAAGCCGATGAGATGAAAATACAGGGGAAATATGCTGTTTTTACACTGCCCTTTAATCAGACATTGCAATTCCCATTTGTTAATTTCACTCAAAGGAATTTGGAGAATAGAAAATTTGTACAATTTAAAAGCATTATTCAGGAAGTTCAGTCAATAGCAGTTCCCAATATTGATTCCGATTCGTTAGTATATACAAATGTTTATTAGTGTGTTCTAATACTGATATTTTATTAAAAAAAATAAAAAAAAAATATTATTCTTTAGATTGGACCCAGAAAATCCTTTGTCTATTGCTGGAATGCGTTTCGCTGCATGTATGCCCAAGTCCTGTAGTTTGAACGACTGGTTGGATATGCCTTTTATCAACATTACTGCTTGGGGTATTAAAGTTCAAAGGGAGTTCTACCGTCTACCCAATGACAAACCCTGGGTTGGTGCCGATTATGCGGCTATGTAAGTAATTTTTTGTACTTAAAAAAATTAAAATCAACAAATCATAAAAAATAGCACCAAATTGTAAGACATACTGTTTAAGAACGTATACAAATATTATTGATTAGAAAATGGCATATAATGTTATCATGTCTAAAAGGCGACGAACCTAAAAACCTTAATTACCTTTAATTTGGAGAATGTAATTTCTATTTTCAATAAAACGGTATGAAATATATTTTTACTTTTGATGAATTGTGAGGTCTTTTGTAGTTATATATTTAAACAAAAAAAACTATGTATATAGAGTAATTGTTTTTCGTAATGATCTTTTGTTACCCGCAGCAATTAGCTATCTTAAATCTTTGCAGTTAAGTATTTCTTATAGAAAAAAAAAATTTGGTAAAAGGTTTTGCCAGTCACAAAAAATTTTGAAAACATCGCTTACACTTTATTTTACTAAGTTTTCCGTATTTGCTGCTAAAAGAAAAAATCCCACTTTCAACATTTAATCATCCTTCAATTATAAAAAAATAAATAATATTTCTGTAATACTATAAAATATTTAAGTTTAAAATTTATTATCTACTTTTATCTTCTTTAGATTATTTATTATAATCAATAAATTTTAGAATATCCCCGCATATATTTTAACAATAAAATATCAATAACAAATAATCCATTTTATTACTTATAAATTTTTGCTGTATCTAGGAAATAGATAATAAATTTTAAAAGTAAATATCCAGTAAATTATTTAAGTAACAGATAATACTTTATGTTTTAGCAAAATCTGTAATTCAAAAACAGCAATTAATATTCAAGAGCTTACACCACAAGAAATGACAAGAAATTTAGCTAGCATTTGCTGAATTGCCCAGTTTTTTTTCAAATAAGTTTATTTAAAAAAAAAACAAATGTATAACTAGATATCTTAAAAAAAGTTCATCCTCTAAAATTGTTCTTTTATGTCAGAATGTTGTTTACCTTTCCGTCTTTTTTTTCCAGTGGAATCTTATCAGCCCTGGGTCTTATAACAATTCTTGCTACTCTTTATGATATCAACCACATCGTCATTAAAAAGCAAGGTAACATTTTATGCTCTGTAATGATTACTCACTTTATATTTACATTCTTCTAGAAGAAGAAGAATGTAAATATAAAGTGAATATAGACTAGCTGTAAGAGCAGTGAATAAAATAAAATATATATTCTTTTTATCTTTTAGACCCAAAGAAAGCGAACACATATTACCGAATATTCTCAGTATATACTAATACTCGCCGACTTTTGACCTTTGTACCAAACCCAAATGCTTTGGATTGCTTGGACGGAATCAGATCCATATCTATGCTGTGGGTCATTCTTGGTCACGCTTTTTCTATGCACAACTTTCACGCAAACCTCACTGATGCTCTGCTGGTAATTTTATGATACTTACAGAATTTTTTCTTATGTAAATACATAGTAAGAGCAATATGATATGACTGAATATTTTTTGTAGTGGTTGACAAGCGCCGATGCTATAATAATTTCAACGGGCTTATTCTCAGTAGATTCTTTTCTATTGATGGCTGGGCTTTTGCTTGTCTACACAACTGTTGGAAAGCTAAGAGGAAGTGAGTATTTTTCAAACGAAATATTTATATATATATATTCGTGGCAAATATAAAATATTATGTCAAACATTTTAACGAAACGTGATAATCGGTTTATAGGATCAATTTATGTCAAACCAAAATGAATATAAAATTATTTATCAAGGATCATTTGTGAATGCACACTTTGTCACGTTATTTTCTTTATAATTCATTAAAATTGCCAAAAATGGATTAGTTTTATCAATGACAAATGTTATAAATACACCTCAGTTTATTTGGCGATTAAATTATAAGAATAATTATTTTAAATATTTTTTGCACCAAAAATTATCACAACGAAATAAACAAAAACAATAACAAGTGAATCATAATTTATATAGGGTGGGTTGCACAGCTGTTAGAGGTTCTAGGAAAGCTACAAAAGTTACTAATATATATATTATAATGTAATTAATAATATATTATTTAAAACTTATAACCTATACCTAAGACTAGATGAATATCTGAGGTTTCGATAGCAATGTACACACATCATTCTGTCGCTTCTGTTGTATCAACAAAGTTCTAGTTTATGAGGGTAGATGTTCTTTTCGCGGAGTCAGCAACGTCACTTGTAATGTAATAACTATTTTATCCATACAACGATATTGCCCCTACGATGTTTGTTTATTTTTTTTAATTTGCTGTGCGTGCGTAACTTATTATATAATTTTGATATCTTTTCCAGATCAACTGATAAAGCGTCTGCATTTATTTTATCTCAATCGCATTCTACGAATGTTTCCGCTGTTGGCTATCTTAGTTCTCCTAGAAGCCTCTTTACTACATCGAATAGGAGACGGACCTTACTGGGAAAAGGTTGCGTCAAATACAGAAGCTTGTAGAACTTTTTGGTGGACTACTTTGTTGCACATACAGAATTATGTCAACCCTGAAGACATGGTATGTGGTTATATGTTTTTATGTGGTAATATTACGACATTTACATTTAAGTTTACTTAATTTCATACAAGCTCGTATTGAATTAAAAAAATAATAATTGTGTTATTATGTTACAGTGCATTAAACACTCCTGGTACATTGCTATTGATATACAACTGCATATCTTGTCACCATTGGTTCTATACTGGGTCTTAAGTAAAAACCGTAAAGCAGCTTGGACGTCACTATCAACATCATTTTTAGCTGTAATGACTGCTTCGACAATTTTCATTTTTATGAAAGATCTGCCATCTACCAATATGACTATACCGTAAGTCTTAGTATTAAAATAACTTATGTTCGAATAAAAACAGATAAAGAAAGTTATACATTTATTATCCCTATATAAATATATTGTATATTGTATCTTATAATAAAGCACTTTTCCAGACGTCTCGAAGAACAAACCTATTATATGAATGTTTTCTACATGAATACTTTGACAAGAGCTTCTCCATTTTTAATTGGAATGATAGCAGGATACATTATAAATATGTATAAAGGAAAAGAACTTAAACTGAATATGGTAAGATTTCAAAACATAACTCCTACCTAGATAAAGCGGTATCGGAAAAAAAAATTATATTTAAACATCATGATACTCCTTTTTTAGGATTATTTCAATAAAAAATTAATTAACTAATAATAATTTTTTTGTGATTTCAGTTTTTTCTGGTTATTATTTTATATTTAATTTTTTTTAAGTCCAGATAAAAATCAGAACACAAATCCAACACATATTATTTTAATTTTTAATCTAGTTTTCATTATTTAAATTCAATCAGACGAACCATTATTTTCTTTCCTTTCAGTTTTTCGTCATAATCGCTTGGATTATTTCACTTGCACTTATTGGATTCTGTTTTTATGCTTCATACGAGGTAATGCAACTGGATTGGGACGATCAAGTTCTAGACAGTCTATTTAATGCATTCATGAGAGCAATTTGGTCTATTGGTTTGTCATGGCTAATATTTGCCTGCGTCAAAGGATACGGCGGTGAGTTTATAACCAATTCATAAAAAAATTCAAATACTGCTTCTCTGACTGGCTATCTTTTTATGGTATCACCTGTTTCATTTATTGCCAGCAGTCATAAAGTCGTATCAATTATCTTTGACTATTTATTATCCGTGTATTATATAATGCTATTATTTGTTTTATCAGGGCCAATAAATTGGTTACTAACGCTTCCTATCTGGAAACTACCAGCTCGGATCTCATTTGCGATGTACTTATATCATTATCCCCTTATGTTTATGATTGCTGGAATGCAACTACAACCGACCTACTTCACTGTGTCAGGACGAGTAAGTCATATTTAATGAATAGGATATTATGTGGAATCAATGATAATAATATCTAATCTTACCGATATTTATTCTTATGGTACGGGAGTTCGAATGATACACCGTAACAGTTCATATTTTTAATGTATTTTTTTTTTTCAGATGTACGACTTCCTGGCATTTTTGTCTATATCTTTTCTGGTATCATTCGCTGTAACAGTGCTTGTGGATGCTCCATTTTCAGTAATAATCAAAATATTAATGGAAGGAGGTAATTAGTAGTAGTGGCTCATTCATAAATAATAATTTTTAGACAATTGACTAATGTTCAGATAATAATCTTCTCTAATCTGGAAGAATAACGATGTACACAATTTTCTTCCAGGACAAAAACGCCCCCCAAAGCCAGCAGAAAATGGAAGTCATAAGACCGGTCCCTTGCCAACCAAAGACGTCTCTGCCTTAGAAAGGAACATAATCACAACACTACAAAAAGATCCCTCTATAATGGAGAAAAACCAAGCCTTAGTAGGTGAAAATATATCAGCTGAGAAGAATGGTATTCCGGTTCACAGTAACGGCGTGACCTCTGAAAAAAATGGATGTATCCTGGAAACATCTCCACTCAATGAAGAAGTTTCCAATGCAAATGGTACTGTAATTGTTAAAAATGATACAATTTGTGAACCTAATGGAAAAATAGATCACAATGGGACTGGAAAAGAAGAACTTCATGTTGAATCGACCAAAGACATATCAAGATTTTAAAACAACATTTTGATTATTGACTTTGAACTCTTTGGTGATATAAAACCAAATAAGTTTATATAAGGCTATATTTTAAAGTTTTTTAATTAATTTGAACATCTTATTTATTGATATAATTTTTAAAGTGTAAATATGTATATTATTAATTGAATGCATTATTCAAAAAGCAAAAAGAATTATGCGTATGCACTTAATAATTTAACATGGAAGGCTGTTGTATTGTATTTTAAAAGTTGTGTTTGTAAAAAGCGTGACTACCGTGATTGTGTACAGTGAATGAAGCGTGATTTGTGTTAAAGTAATCTCAATAAATTTATTCTTATATTATAAGATTTGTATTTTCAAAAATAATTATAATTATGATATTTTGATAATTATTTTTTGTTATACATTTTGAACCCATCCTTACTTATTACATTCCACAAAACAGTGTGAAGTATAAAAAGATATTGGGAATTAATGTCTTAGGGACATTCCAATTTTTGATAAATTATTGATTTTAAAATATAAATAGTTTAGTGATGGCATTAAATAGTCTTTCACGCTAAAATTTTGAGGATCTCTTGTATTCAACTTTACAATTTCTAGGTTTTTCAATAACTGTTTTTTAATAACATTTGGAAACTTAAGAATTTTAATGTGTACAATCAAATTAAAATGTAAATTTAATATGTCTACGTTGTGTACAAGACAAAGCCCTAAAAAATTATATTACTTATACCAAAAATTCTTAAATGACTTTGAGTTACGTTATAATGAAATTGCTTTAAGCGTTATTTGAAAATGTTTTGTGACCTAACCTACAGGCCACTTTCAGAGAAAATCAATTGACTGTATTTTTAATTCTTTACATATATCATACTTTTTATAATCCCTATTCCAAAATAAGGGAATAAGTTTGACGTCTATAATACAAACATTACAATATATATATCTAACCAGTATTGAAACTAAAGCCCTCGTACATAAGACTGACTTGTAGCCTTTAAACTGAATGAATTGTATACCCAATTATTTATATATATTGAGAAACGATTTAATGTACAATATTAGAAAAAGGTATGGGTAATATTGAGTATATTTCGGTTGAAATATTTCTTTGAATATTGTCGTATTATAAAATATAAATTCAAAATTACAATTTACTTACTTATCTAGACAGGAAATAATAGGTATTATCCTGATCATGATATTAGGAAGAGATCAAAGATTTTGTATTGTGCTAGTTGTTGCTTACAGCGTTGCTCATATGTATATGAACCACTTTTGAAAATAAAACTCTTCAACCTTTTAAAGTTCCATTCCATTTCTCGACGTCCCCCTCATCAGACCCTGATTCGGTGACAGTTTAAGTACCTCAGGATTGAGCCCTGTCCATTAAATAAGTAATATAATTTAAAGAGTAATAGTTTTACAAACATAACCTGAAATTGAAAACATTATTTTTTGTCTCGGTTGAAATTAGTTCAATTAACATTTTGTGATATCGTCTGTCTGAGTAAAATTCCGATGAAAATCAGTCCACATGTTCACGAGATAAGCTAAATAAACTAGACACAAAGAATGTCAAAAAAATCACATAGTGTACATATTTCTAATATAGGATTCGTTAATAATTAAAATCTATTAATTTCAAGTTAAAGACATTTCCCATTTATTAGACTGCCATCTACAAAAAAAAAATCAAACCACTTGCAAACGACAAAACGACATATAATTTCTGACAAGAAAGATAGTAGTAAGAAAACTTTTTACTAGGTGGCGCTTTTCATAACATATAATGAAATAAATTTAATGTCTTTTAATAATTTAATTTAATTTAATGTCTTTTTAATTTAATGACGATCCCTCTAATAATTAGTTTAATAATGGTCAATACTTAAAACAATGAGTTTTGTATGCATATAATGTAATATTCAAAAAATACTATCGTATTCTAATCGTGCTATGACAATTTATAACCTTTATACAAAACTAATAGTATTGTACTGTTTTTTTTTTTAAATATTATATTACTTTGTAATATTATAATCATTTAAAAACTTGAAACGTGCGTCGCAAGCAGCCCTAGTAGTTTGTAACAAAACTTTTGCTTAGTTAGAAAGAGGAGCTTGGACGGTGGATATTGTCGTTTAACTAAGCGCCTCTCCCTACAACGCGATGGACCTGGCACCCGCAAGATGAATTCATTGAATGTTAAGAGGTTTCGTCTTATTTTACTAATAATTTCAACATTGTGCATATTCAGTGAAATTTATTAAGTGTTTAAATTGAAAATATTAGAAGGATTTAATGGACCTTAGATCTCGTATCTGGTGAAGCAAACATATCTTTCAGAATTGGTGTTGCGATTAAATAATTATGTATGTTTTAAAGAAAGTATCCTGAAGATTAAGCTAATTTTCTGTCATTCAATATTTACTTTACATCTCATATTCACTCTTAATAATATTACCAGCTACTGGTAATCTTTCAAATTAATTAATGTCTTATGTTGGTCAGAAAATATTATATAATACTATCAAAAATGTTTTGTTTTGTGCAAATAACTAAGATAGCCAGTATTTCGGTCGATGAACGCCCTTATCAATTAATGTCAATAAAGTCAGATAACAATCGCTTTAGTTATATCATTTGATAAAAAGTTTAGGATTCATTTTTGTATTTAATATTTTTTATTCGATTTTTCAACTATTTATGAGAGAAGTATGAGTACGTCTACGTCTTTATTAACTCGTGAAACTCAAATTATTGATCGGAAAATTATTTACATACGCAGATTGTAGACACTACTTTTCTAAAAATAGCAACTTTTATAGCCTTATGATTTAATTTATTAGATTTTACTTCATACCAAACACTTTTACTATAGTTTTATTATTTAATATTATATATTTGTACGTACTCAATACATCCTGAAATTTATAAAAAATTAAATATTATATACTGAACCTTTTGTCAGAAAAGAAACGTTCTTATTAAGGATATTACATTGATTAGATGTTAATCAAGTACCGTCTAGTAATATAATTCATTTTGACAACGCGTGATACATTTAAAAACATTTAAATCAACGTGTCTGTGTCCGTTGCACTCAAACAAAATAGAAATGAAAAAAATATTTTTCTTTAATATAATTATAAACATATCTCGACTAATTAATTGTCATATGTTTCTGGAATGGCAACCACCAAATAGTGCAATTAATAATGAGATATACGAAAATGTTCTAGATCCAGAAAAATGTCAGAGAGATTTACAATACATGATTAAAAATGATAATTACCTATTGACTGAATGTAAGTAGATTTATGGATTTAATAATTAATTTTAATTTGAGATTAATAATATGATTATAGACGTATATTTCCAGGTGCATATCCTTATCAGTATTTATATATTTTATGATATCTTTGCATTTCCTGTTATACATAGTTTAGTGTATAAAAAGAAAATCTTAAATATTTCGTAATTAACTAAACATTAAATTAATTATACCATGCTACATAATTAACGTTTTCAGTCTTGGACGCTGGTTTAAGAATTCCAAGAGGAATACTCCAAGGCAACACTGTTGATTTCGGAAATTACCATCAATGTATAGGAATCAATCGAGACCTTAATGATACTAGTATAAAAGGAAAATATTGTGTTATAGAAGTTCCACTTAATCAAACTTTTTCTATTCATAAATATAAAACCAATTATTTTAATCCCACGTTTATGGATTTAGATGAAAGTATTAAGTCCAAATTAAAAGAATATGAACATATGAAAATCACAGGATTTAAATTATTGGATGGGATGGACACTTATGTTGGTGATCAAAAGTAATTTTTAAGCCCATTATTTAAAGTAATGCCGAATGCCGCCTATAGTAGGATCAATATAAATTTCCTTGTTGCAGAGTAAGAGATGGTAATCCTCTCTCAGATATAAATTTTCGCTTAGCTTTATGTTTACCTAAATCATGTACCACAAAAGAAGCTCTTAATGCTTTCCTTTTTGATATAGCTGATAAAGGCTTTATATACAAAGATGACTTTTGCCGCTTTGCCAATGATAAACCATGGCTTGTTGGTGATACAGTAGCAGTGTAAGTTCTGTCTATCATAGATCAACTGCTTATAACTTAATTCTCAAGAAATTTAATAATTAATAAGAAACTACATATATTGTATTGCAGTGTTATTTTATCCCTTTTGGGATTTATTGTACTTATTTGCACAAGTTATGATATTTGGTACAACATCATACTTAAGAAAGGTGATTAATTATGACATACTAATAAATTGGTAAATGATAAACAACTAATAGTTTGAACATACTTTTTCAGACTCCAAAAGCAACAACTTAGTGCTTGGTTCTTTCTCAGCATATACTAATACAAAAAACGTTGTAACTTTTAAATCCACTTCTAATTCATTACTTTGCTTGGATGGGATCAGAGCGTTATCAATGATTTGGATAATTTTTTCTCATTCATTTTCAACCCAAATGTTTATTATGAATCCTATTGATAGTATTAAGGTGGGGTATCTTATATCAATCACTTGTCTTGATATTATACATATGTACATATATAATACATTATTTTTTAGTGCAGTGGGTAACCTCTTACAAAGCCATAATAATAGTTGCTGGTACTATTTCAGTAGACACTTTCTTTATGCTAAGTGGATTGTTAATAGTTTATACGGCAGCTAGGAAGTTAAGCGGTGGTAAGTAAATACAAAAATTGACATTGTTTGTACAATAAATATTTTAAAAATTTACTTTAAATATAAACATTTCAGTCCAACTTCTGAAAAATCTTCACTGGTTCTATTTAAATCGCCTCCTTCGAATGTTTCCCATTCTTGCACTTTGTGTGCTCTTAGATGCTACACTTTTCAATCACGTTGCTGATGGACCATTTTGGGGGCAGGTGGCTGGAAATGCTGATAGGTGTAAATCATTTTGGTGGACTGCACTCTTACATATACAAAACTATCTGAATTGCTATAATTTAGTAAGTCGATAGAATTTCTTATTATAATGAATATATTATACTTATTCAAATAAAAGGATCGGTGAGCACGAAACTTAATAAGTTATTTATGTTTTAATTAAAATCTTATGAAAATATTTCTAATCCAGAAGTATTTTTTCCTAAGTGTTTAGGTCATTCTTGGTACTTATCAGTGGATGTACAGTTGCATATTTTATCACCTCTCATATTATTTTGGGTGTTAAGTAAAAAACGAACAGTAGCATGGTCAGCTCTTATATTCGCAATGCTCGGAATACTTATTGCTGCAACCACATATAATTTTATTAACGAACTGCCTTCTAGCACATTTATGCCCACGTAAGTACAAATAAATTACTTACAATGTATTTGCTGTCATAAACTTAAAATATATTATTTTAATTGCAGGAGAACACATGAAGCTATGAACTATGTAGTTTTTTACTATACGAATACACTGACTAGAGCTCCTCCTTTTATAGTGGGTATGATATTTGGGTACTTGTTGCATACTCTCAAAGGAAGACAAATAAAGATTCATCCAGTGAGTTTACTATACCTTTTTGATTTAATTAAATATTTGGTTATTTTCACATAATATAAAATTGATTCTTAATTACCTATCCCAAGTGACTATTTAATTTATTAAAAATATGCACGGATTTTTAATAACTTTTAAATAATATGTTTATTTTAAGGTTGTAATCGTATTTTTTTGGCTATGTTCTTTGTGCGGTCTTGGTGTTATTCTTTATTCTGTTAATCCTACTCTGCAATTGGATTACGCCGATCAAATTGCTGACAGTTGTATAAATTCTTTCATGAGACCAACGTGGGCTTTAGGGGTAGGATGGATTATTTTTGCCTGTGTTCATGGTTATGGAGGTACTATGTTAATATTAAAAAATATGAATTATACTTAAATTCTCACAACAACAATACCTAAATAAAATATAAAATCTTCTAAACTAGCATATGATACTGATCTTTTCAAAACTATTGATTACAATCTAAAATTGCTGAAAGTTAATATCAGGCCACTTAATTTTATAAATTTAAAAAGAATCAGTTGCACACAAATATTATTTTCTTACAAGTCTACAGCCTTAAAAAATAACCTTAAGAATTAAAGAGAACTTATAAAAATTAACTTTTAAATCTTTCAGGTCCGATAAATTGGTTTCTGTCTCTGCGTATATGGAAGCTACCAGCACGACTGTCATATGCATTGTATCTATTTCACTACTCACTTATGGTTGTCATTAATTCCACAAAGTTACAACCAATTTACTTTACGGTTGAAACAATTGTATGTTTTTCATTGTTTGTAAACTTAATATATATGAAGTACCTCACATACTTATGTTTAATATTTTTTACAGGTATTTGAGTTTATGAGTTTCTTTTCTCTATCTCTAATTGTTGCTTTCGCCGCCACAGTGTTAGTAGATGAGCCATTTGCAAATTTGACAAAATTATTTTTAAGTTTAGGTAAGTAGTATAACAAATAATACAATCATCATTGTTTGAGATTAAATAATTTTTTACTTACCAGGCGAACCCGCAAATAAAGAAAGAAAATTGGAAAATACACAAGAATCAAGTAAGAATAATTAATTTAATAATTTTAAAATTTTTAACGTAGTACGAAAAAGTAAGAGGTCATATTATTGTCAAATTAAATAGTTTATAAGACGCAGGTACAACATAACGATTTTTGAGATAAATATTAAGAGTTTATTTATTTTCCTTTCCAGCAAGATAAATTATGGGCTAACCGATTTAAGTATTATCATAAGAATAAAAGTAAAAAATATAATATTGTTTTTATTAGCTAATAAGTTTTAGTTTTAATCATTAAAATACAATTTCTTTGTATTTTATCCTATTATTTTGCAATAATGTTTAATAAAATATTATTTTTATAGTTATGTTATATGTTTCTAAAATTGTCTCCCTAGTTATGTTTAAAGATTAGCCAAGTAAGCATAGTTTTTATATATTTAGGACCTCTTTGAAGAGCTCTTGAATAAGATTTATTATTTCGGTGAAATTTTCAGCTTTTTAAAACATAAATTAGCGTAGTAATTCTTACTCGGAATATCTATTCTGTGATACAAGGAAGTTAGTTTGTATTATTTTGAATACAATCGTAACCACCACATAATGTCATTGGTACTATATAAGTTTATAGACTTTTTTCACGCTTAACTCAATAATTTAAAAGAAGTTTTTCTATGACCTTTGTCCTTAAATATTTTGATATACAATAATGACAAAAATAAATACTTTTATCACATGTATAGGTAAATGATTTCCAGATCATTTTTAAATATTATATAATTTTTGTATTAATATAGAAGTATTAAAGATATCTCTTCTTGTAAATCCCAAAAAGGTTCTAGCGCTTATCAGTGACAGCAGATATCTAAAAAACATAATATAAATTTTAAATGTGGCAACAATAGAACACTAAGATATTACAGTGTAGTTGTGCAGTGATGTCAAGATTCTGGGACTGAAATTTGATAAATAAGGATCGCAATATTTTAGTCAAGTAGCTGGCTACTGTTTTAAATCAGAATTTTAACTTCCTAACTTTTAAGTAACTGTCTACATAGCTATATTATATATTACAAATAAATAAGTATATAATTTTTTATTAAATTTTATTTAACTATTATTAGATTTAACAATTGCTCGGCAACATAATTCAAATGTAATTTTTTTTATTCGTTTCATGATATTATTTTTTAACATTCCTACAACATTGTTTTATTTATTTATTTTATTTATTTATTAATTTGATCTACCAACGTTTGTACACATCATTACATACTTAAAATACACAAAACACATAACTTACAACTAGGTGTGACAAACAATTACAGGTAGATACATCATGCAAACCCAGCGCGAGCCGCAGTATAAACAAAACCAATAAGTTTTAATAAAAATATAAAAAAAGAAATAAAATACTAAAAGGTAAACTTACAAAATAAAATAAAAAATTAAATACTGAATGGAAAATTAAACTAAAAACTAAAAACTAAAAGTGATTCACAGGACGGGACAAATACAATTTAAGGTGAAAGGGGGAGTGTGTATAACAGGGACCGAATTCTTTTAGTTGAATCTCACCAAAAACATGCCTGTTAAAAAGGGGGCCAAGTTCCAATCGGCTAATTGTTTGCCTAAAAAAGGGGTGAAATCCAATCTAATGCCAAGTTTAGATGCACTTTGAAATCGATCATAATCATCTTCATCAACAGTATGATCCACTGGTAAACATTTGCCATTCCCAAGACTCGCCACCACACCCAGTCCTCTGCCTTCCACATCCAGCCACTACCCGCCACCTTATTCACGTAAACGGTCCATCTGGCCGAAATTCACTTTACCATACACCCAACTTAAAATATGGTATAGTTGTGAAAATACGTAGGTGCTTGGTTAAAAATATCTAAAATTATAATACTTCTCAATTTGAATTTGGCAGGTTTTTGTGCTGTACGCAACACTTAATTAATTGTATCATTAATTTATTATTTAGTTATATAATTATTTATATTTATATAATTTAAATATTATATAATTTAAATAATTAAATTAACCTGCCAAGTTCAAATTTAGAAGTACTATAATTTTAGATATTTTTAACCAAGCACCTACGTATTTTCACAACTATACCATATTTTAAGTTGGGTGTATGGTAAAGTGAATTTCGGCCAGATGGACCGTTGACGTGAATAAGGTGGCGGGTAGTGGCTGGATGTGGAAGGCAGAGGACTGGGTGTGGTGGCGAGTCTTGGGAATGGCAAATGTTTACCAGTGGATCATACTGTTGATGAAGATGATTATGATCGATTTCAAAGTGCATCTAAACTTGGCATTAGATTGGATTTCACCCCTTTTTTAGGCAAACAATTAGCCGATTGGAACTTGGCCCCCTTTTTAACAGGCATGTTTTTGGTGAGATTTCAATACTTTTTTTCAAGAAATCGTACATACAATCGTACTATACAGCCGTACAATGCATAACTTACAGCATGAAACATACAGCTACCATTTGATGGCATAGGAATTACCCTATGTGGTATATCTCCGCCAACCACCGAAAGATGTACAATTTCCATCGTTGGTAAATGAATAGTAGAAAAGAAATAGAGTGAATTTGTGCTTTTTACACACACAAGTAATCAATCAATAAGCAATATCAAAATTAATCCTTTAGCAAGTCAAATCAGTGATCCATTTAATCGTAATCGTAACCATAATAAGATATCAAGACATAAGTGTAGAAAGAAATAGAAAGAAATGACCATCGATTCCTTATCGACTTTCATTCATATATACTGCAGACAAAACAATATCGCGATTCAATTATACCGCTAGCGCCATCTATCGAAAGTAATTTATAACAATAGAAACCTGATTTTTTTGGTAAGCAATATTTAATTAAGTTATACAGTGTGCATTATGTATACATGACAATATTTTATATCCCTTATATACAGGGTGACTGGTGAATTACTATCAATATTTAAGGAGCATACTCGGTACATGATTCTCATTCGAATTATGTAAAAAAAATAGGTACTTAATTTTTGACCAAATTTCCGTATAAATAAATAAAGTGTTGACACGTTCCAAGTGTTCAAGTGTGGACGCGTGCGGGGGCGTGCTGATACGACACTACGTCACGACACGCGTATGTGTGAGTGTCAGTGTATACCTAATCTGTAGGGTGTTCATACAATGCGTAATTAATTACATAACTTTAGGTTAACTTTACTCAGAAGTTTATTAATATTTATGTTATATTAATTTTTATTTTGTCATATATGATCGTCAACTACCACGTCCTTAAATATTGATAGTAATTCACCAGTCACCCTGTATATATCAGTTCTTAAGAAGCGCCCCACACTTTTTTCACAATAATATTAATTTAAAAATAAATTAACAAACAATAAATGGTATTTTTGTGAAAAAAAGCGTAATGAGCTTCATATATCACTTCTTGAGAAGCGCCCCACGCTTTTTTTTCAAGAATACCATTTATTGTTTATTTTAAACAATTTAAATTAAATTGATTTCCAAGGTTGTAAAGGTTAAATTAGTTTCCACGCGGTTTCTTTCATCATTGGAGCGTGTTTTTTAGTTTTTTTAAAACTATATTTATTTTTTATTTTTTAGTTTCATTTATCACCGATTGATAGATGTACTCATATTATTAATTATTAATATTTCATTATTATGTATTTTATTGTGCTGAGCTGAGCGCCTATATAAAGGTTTTGATTACCTGTCAGTGAGTCAGTGCCAAAATTAGCTATTTTCATAGGGTCATATTTCAGGATCTACTGAAGCTTTATCTATGAAATTTGGCATACTGCTTTAGGACTAGTATATGATTACGTAGGTACAATTTTATCTCTGTACTTGCAATAGACACTGAGCTACAGGGGGTCAAAAGTGGGTCGAATTTATTAAAATTTCGATATTTAGAATTGAGGCAACTCACGCTTGACCGATTTCTTAAATTTCTTAATTTTTTGTTAATCTACATATAACACACAACCTGTGTACCAAATTTCATAATGCTAAAACAATGGGAAGTGGCCTAGAGGTTTTGATTACCTGTCAGTGAGTCAGTGCCAAAATTAGCTATTTTCACAGGGTCATATTTCAGGATCTACTGAAGCTTTATCTATGAAATTTGGCATACTGCTTTAGTACTAGTGTATGATTACGTAGGTAAAATTTTATCTCTGTACTTGCAATAGGCCCTGAGCTACAGGGGGGTCAAAAGTGGGTCGAAACGGTTCGTGTAAATATAGTGCACGGCATGCGCCGGCCTGTGGAACTTGGCCGGCGCACTACCGTGCGCTTAGATCGTCATGAATGTCAAACGCGTCGCTGTAATCATTGACCAGCTTGCTAAGTCTGGAAACTGGGGAGTTTGATCCAAACACAGTTTTCCGAGGTGGTGGATATAGGGGAGTTATTTTGTAGCGAGGAGGCCTTAGTGGTACACGTATATTAAATTTATTTAATAATTGAGGGCAATCGATCTCGTTAGTGAATAATTTGGAAGCAAAAAACAGATCTAAGCGCTTTCTACGTTCATCTAACGAGATCATTCCGAAGTGCTTCAGTTGTTCACGATAAGACTGCATTTTCCTTTTTGACAGCGAGTTAGCAAACAAAAGGTAGTTTAAAAACCTTTTTTGCACACGTTCAATCTGTAGAGAATGAGTCGCATAGTGAGGCCTCCAGACCACCGAACAATACTCCAAGATACTGCGCACAAGAGAATTATACAAAAGTATCCGAACCCTATTACAACGCAACCCCGCCGCATTCCTCAGCAAAAACCCCAACATTTTTGAAGCCCGATTTACAATTTGTTCAGTATGTGGTACGAATGTCAATCCCTACTAATATTATAAATGCGAAAGTAACTCTGTCTGTCTGTCTGTCTGTCTGTCTGCTACGCTTTCACGCCTAAACCACTGAACTGATTTTAATGAAATTCGGTACAGAGATAGAGTTGACCTTGAGAAAGAACATAGGATAGTTTTTATCCCAGACTTTTGAAAGGTTCTCTTGGAAACGCGATATAACCGAACTCCACGCGGCGAAGCTGCGGGCGGAAAGCTAGTTTTTTATATTCGTCAATGTAACGTTGAAGTTCATTGTGAAATATTTTAAACTTTATAAGAGTTTCTTGATAGTTTCAATTAATTATAAATAAATATAGTTCATGATGACAATGACATGAACAAAGATGACAACGACTTATCCGTGTTGATTGCACGGCTACACATACAGTAGGTAAATGCTTTTAATGTATTTTGTTATGAGTGACAGCTAAGCAAATTACAAAATTTATATGACACTAGTAAACCCGGCGAACTCCGTTTCGCCTCCAGAAGGCTTTTATATAACATTTCGTTTGGTGATTAAAAGATGATTTTTTTTTTTGTTTTATATTTGAAAAGGAAAATTTTTATTTCATTTCACAACTGTAATGAATTCATTTCGATTACAAAAATGAAGTGTCATTTAGTTGAGCTTCTCTAAGTAAATGAAATTTAATCCATAGTAGATACCGAATCGAAGCGTTATACGTGTCCGTAAATTATCCGTTTCATTGAAGTGGTCCTTTGTAAACCACATTTTTTGTTTTTTGGTCTAACTTTAAAACAAATAAAGCGGATGGTTTCCAAACTCGTGAACACGCAAAATATAACGCCCATTTGAAAAACAATGATTTTCTAAATTTATCCCGCAAATACTAAATGGTTTTAAGAGTTCAAAGTACAAACACAATACCGGTTTGTCACATGAAATTAACTGAGCAGAGAACAATGAGCTGTCAACCAATGTATCGTGAACCGGCACCATTTACTTAAAATATTGATTTGTAGTACGCTATATGTTATGTATGTGAAGACGCTGTATGTGAAAAAAGATTTTCCCGCTTTTCTGTTGAAATTTTTTGTTATATACCTCACGGAACCCGAGACCTTTCCAAATAATGCAAAACCGTGGAAATTAGTTCGTTCCGGACCTTTCTGTCATTATACGTCAATTGCATAGCTGTCATTTGCGTTTTGTTATTCCAAGTCTGATTATTTTTTGTTATTCCACGTTTTATAGTGACTGACGTTTCATGTCAAGTCCCACGGGAATGCTGTCGAACGGAATAAAAAGTATCCTATTGCAATTTCCTGTCTCTAAACTACCTCCCTGCCAATTTTCAGCTAAATCGGTTCAGCCGTTCTTGAGTTATAAGTGCAGTCACTAACACGACTTTCTTTTATATATATAGATTTATAAACTTTGAAGTCTTAGTTACTTCGTTACAATGAATTGGCTTCAACCGTACAATTATAGACTCCCTAAAATCGTTATGCAGATTAAAATTTAATTAATCTTTAGTAATAAGTATTCCAGTCAGTTATTTTGCTTTATTTAATCAATTGCAACAAAGCAATATTTCTTCAGAAAGAACATTTTCATTCAAATGAAAGTTGAGAAATCTTGGTAATATCAATATTACCAAGATTTCTCAACTTTTGAAAGTCTATTCACTATATAAAGGAATAAGCTGAACCTATTGACAATAACTGTCTGAAATGCGTAAGTATGCAGATATTGTTTTCACTCACATTTTTAAACGAAAACATTTTCTATAATGAATTTATCATACATTGTGTTAATAAATAAATATTTTCGTAAATGTACAAAATTGCTGCAAAGGTTTTTAAAGGAACTTGATTTACTTAAATATTTGGTTTGAAAAAAATAATAATTTGATTTAGTTGGAAAATAGTTTTGAAATGAAAAAGTGAATAAAAATCTTTCACAAAATGCTTTATTTAAAATAATTCAAGAACATTTCTTTTATGGTAAAGGGGGGCAACCGAGTAGACGGCCTACCTGATGAAGGTACTTTCGTCGCCTATGGACATCCGCAACAATGTTCAGTGAGAGGGTGGTACTTCCTCAGTCAAACCAGCCCATGTTCCAGCTGCAGTAACTTAACCACAGTTAGGTTCTACTACCCTTTTTCTTAAAGGGGCAAATCATCAAATGACCCATCTTGTCCTGGGTGGGGCAAGAGGGAATGTCAGACTCCTGCAGACTAAAATCCCCCCGTACCTAATCTTGCTCCGAGCCTGGCCGCGGTACATCATTGCGCTTACACCCGCGACCCGTCCTGGCATCGGCTCTAGGGTCCCATCTGTGGTGGTCTGATGGCTCTTTGAGGCGCGCGCGGTACGCTACGCGCCGTACGCTCTGGTCTGGTTATTCGCTTGCTCGCCTTCCGTAGACCCGCGAGGTTCTACCACCTAAAACTATATTTTTAACAAATAATTCTTACATTACTTGTATTGTTTCAAATATTTCAATTCTATAGATTATTAAGTATAATGACGATTGGTACTAAAATCTTATAGAAAGAGATTCAGTTAACTTTTATTTTCTTCTTCTTCTTCTACCTGGCAATTTCCCAGCTTTAGCCAGGGTCTGCCTTACATGTTGTGAATAGTTTTAGCTAGTTGTTTTTACGACCGGCCGCCTGCCTGACATCAACCCTCTTTGGGAATGCATTAATCAGTGGTGTCTAAATAGTCTTAGAAAGTACAAATGACTCGGAAAAATCACCTTGGTACTTGCCCGGGCAAGGATCGAACCCGCGCCCTCATGCATGAGAGGCGGGCCCTTTCAACCACTAAGCCACCACTAACTAGTCAGTTAACTATTATCATAACTTAAAAATACAACAATTTAAGTATTTGTAGGTTCCTTAATAAGTATTTATAATTCCTTACAATTACTATTTCACGAATGCAATTATTATTAAACTTGTCAAAAACAAAATGTACAGGTAGTCACAGATGTTTTTTATCTCGTTAATCTGTCTTAGCAATTTTAATCTCAGTATAATATCGAAAGATAATTATTTTCTTGAGGAAATTATTGCGAAAGGAATTGTTAAAATAAACATATAAATTTTGTTATCGAACTTATCTAATACGTATTTAAATGAAGTAGTTATTGGTGTCAATGAAATATTATCATTCTTGATGCTAAAATAAGATTATATCACATTATATGTATTTTACAGAAAAATTGTATTTTTGGTTTCGTATTATTATACAAAATCCATCTTTCTGGTTTTTGTTAACAAATATATTGCATCAGATAGATTTTACCTAAATATCCATTGTTGGTGAAAAAATTATAGGTTTGTTTTATTTTGCAGCAAAATTGCCAAATAATTGTTCCGTATCAATATCCGGAATCCATCTTGACTGATATGTTTGTTATCTCCTGGTATTTTGTGGAATTGTTGACGCTATAATGCGTAGAATAATGATTAAATGTGTGTATTTTGTTAATCAAATGTGTTTCAATATTAAATACCAATTTATAAAGATTATTATCTGTTGATGATTCGATGTTTTTACTTTAATTAAATACACTGAAATAATGAGAAAAAGTCACAGAATGGAATTATATAAATTATAACTTATTAAATACCTCTGGTAAATGATTCTACAATATGTGTGTCGTTGGTTGTATTTGATTTACAGAACGAAATTAAGGGAAACCATAGTTGATCTTATTGAACCTGGAGACGTTGTGATACCGACATATTTTAAAAGTAACTTTAGCCTCTATATTTTAAAAGTAACATTAGCCTCTATATTTTAGAAGTAACAAAACCTCTTGATGTAATAATGATTTAACCTTAAAACTTTTCAAAAATGTAAGATTAGACTCAAAAGTCTTTTGATCTATAATATAGTGTTAAGTTATACAGGAGATGTGTGGTTTTAATATTCTTCCAGATTGCCTCTTTTAGGTTAGCATTGTCAGGTTTATAGGCAGAAAGCTGGCCATAAGATCAAATCACCTTTGATTATCATTTTTTAAGAAAGTGACAACAAGAATTCTACGATCTGTAGAAAGTAATAACTGGTAGCTCACAACATAGTTTATGCTATTTTAGTTAGAATTATAAACTCCTGTAATCCAATAGTTTTTTTGGATTTATCCCGTGAGATTTATATTACTCTTAAAAGATGTCTTATCAAAAAATTCTATTATAAGTCTGTATTTAGACTTAGATCTGTAAAACTTGAAGACTTATGAAGTAAAGTGTTTCTACACGGCGGAACAATATCGCAATGGAGATGAGCTAACGCGCTACTTGACTCTTGCGTTTTTTGCGAATTTTTGTCCCACTGAAATTTAAACATACAAATCTTCTCCATTCCATCTATGCTAGTTTAAAGGTTTCAAAGGTACTCAAAGTTCTATCAATCTAGCTGGATCTAATTAACCTTTGTTCAGACTCTGTCCATCCTGTCAAATTTTATGTCACCCGAAATCAGAAAAGCTTCCAGGTGTAGGTTTTGAACTTATGGTATGTTCCTAATCCGGTGTCTCTTTGAAATAATATTTTCGATATTCCAAATAATTATCATTCTCATAGACTGTGTTTTTTTATTTTATCAATAGTTTAGAATACATTTTTATTTTAATTACCTGACACATCTGATTAATCATTTAAAAGTTTTAAAAACTATTGTTTGCTTTGAAATATCAAGCGTTCTATATATATATATATATATAAAACATTTAGAAAGTTACTAATTACTTTGTATCCATGGCATTCAACAAAACTATATTAAATTGGTAATGTTTGATTATTATTATTATTCTAGGTAGCAAGGTAATGACAGAATCTAATATAATAAAGTGATTTACCTACATTATACATGACATCATACTATTTAACAACACCCACCAAGTTTATTATACACAATCATCCTATTATTATTTAACAATACCAAGCAAGTATAACAGTGTTATATGAAATTTGCTTACAGTAATTACTACATCAGATATAGAAGCGGCAAGAATTTCGAGCCGTTACAACAAATACCAGGAGTATTTGTTAAGGAGAATCTAAAAGAACCTTCTCTGGATGTGAGGTTGTTGAAAAGAACTGTAAGTATAACATATTTTATTATATTGATTATTATAAATCTATTATTACAAATTCATTTAAAGTAAAGAAAGTCATTGTTTACAACTATAAGTATTTTGAAATAAATGTTTATACCTCATAGTTAAGTTAGAAATTGTGATATTTCTGAGTCATTTGTACTTTCTAAGAGTATTTAGATGTCACTGATTAAGGCATTCCCAAAGAGCGTTGATGTCAGGCAGGCGGCCGGTCGTAAAAACAAAGAGCCAAAATTATTTACAACATCTAAGACAGACCCTGGTTATATGTGGGAAATTTCCTGGTAGAAGAAGTTAAGTTAGAAATCATATGAGTATATATATACTCAGTTCGCGTACCCCACTATCTCTCTATGTATAATTATGCTACGTAAAGGAAAAATTATCATGCTATATCAAATTACACGCAATAAAATAACAAGTTAAGACATTATGATGTATGAATAATATGAATGAACATTGAGATAATAATATTACACAGACATTATAAGTATTAATTTTATTACTATTACAGCATACATTATCAGTTTCGCTCATTACTACTATTTAAATTGCTTATTTCCCTATTAACTTCTGAAAGTGCTTCTTATATAAAATCATTTCAAATGAAATGTGTAAATGATGATAGCTGCATTTGTCCAAAAATCACCATTCACAATAAAATTAATAATATCTATTTCTATTCTAGTTTTTAGCAAAAAATAATAATATAGAACAATTATAATTTATACAAGAGATCATAAGTAAAAATTTTATATACAAAATATGTTGATTACATTTCAATTTAAAATAATTATCTTTAATATGTAATCGAAGACGTAGGGTAAATTTAGAATTACCTCTTGCCTTTGGGTCGATAAGATTAAAGCAATAAATGTATTAAAGTTACGATTTAGGGATATATTTTAACATAATGTTATGTATTTCTGTATTTTTCTTTTTGCGTAATAGATTAGCATTCTGAAGTTAATTTTAGTGATGAAATTCTTACTTGATTAAGGAAAATGTTATTAATTAAATGATTGGACTGTTTCCAAATAATCATTGTTTTAAAAATATATTCGGGAGGGTTCTTGATTCCGATTTGTGTGATATTCCAAATGCATATAAATTATTAATAAATTCATGTTAAGCTTTAGTTATTCATAAATATGTTGAAAATAGTTATATGCAATTGTATAAGAATTATTGTTTTACTGAGTACAGGGTATGATTCGTAAGAATTCGTTCCTATATTTTAAATAATGTTCATCAATGAACTTTTTGGTTTTTATAAATAAAAATATTTATTCGTTAGTTCCTTCTGAGATCAATGCTAGAAAATTTTATGTTTTTAGTAAAACTTGTACAAATTCTTAATTTATTCCATCAGTAAAGATTTATTCGATTTAGCTTCCACAATAGGGTATATGCATGATTTATTTATCAATTCTGTGAGTTATTATATTACTGAAAGTGAAATCACATTCGCTATTACACGAAATAATCCTTCAATATTTGTATTTTTCAAAAATTCATGTGTATTTCCAGCAATAAAATTAATATTTCAGCTGTTATTTTTAAACAGTTTATCTCTTACTTGAAATTTTTGTATACAGATATTTTATCAAATTTTGTAGAAAATTTTCTCAAATCTATTGTCTATAAAATTATTATGAATTGTAAGTCAAGTGGCAACATAAAGCATTTCATTCGCATCCATTAGTTTTTATCTTTGTGGTCATCGAAGTTGTCAGATCTATTTTTTCCTATTACCTACACATTTTACATTATAGTGCCTGATAATTTTTCATAAAAAATCTATATATGTATGTATATATATTGCTGTCGGATCCATTATAAGGTGCTAAATTTTCAATACATTTATTTGCCTTTACTAATGTAATCATTTTTTTATTTAGTAGTAAATATTTATTTGATTCATCTTTTCAGAAACGGTAGGTGCACTTACTGTAGCTGTTGGTGACCAAATGCCACATGATGCCAATTCAAAGACATCCTGAGCCAAGGTCCAGAAGCACCCTTTGGACTCGAGTGATGAATCGATCCCATCAGGTTCGTATTTAAAGGGTAGGTGCTATTTAGATTATACTAATCGCTAACTATATCAAAGTCCTTAGGGCTAACAGACACAGACCAGTCGCATTAGAAGTATTTGGTTACGCCAAAGACATAATTTTTCAATTCTTGTTCAGAACACGTAAAGAGAGAAAGTAATTAATTGTTGTTATTATAATATGGCTTCTATAGTTATCCCACTAAAAATTCCATATACAAATCATTGATAAATTTAGGCTAGTAAAGAAAACGGCGGCTACTAGTCGGTTTTACGTAAGGAAACACCTACTAATTATAATGATTATCTTAATCATCAACCTAGAACAATTAACAGATTGAAACAAAAACTACCTCTAGTACTGGGCAAATTAATGAAAAACGTGACAACTGCATAAGTGTTTCAAGTTAAGTATTTCAGATCTACTGAGACATATACATTCATGGTATTAAATGATACTTTAGCTATAGATATCGTTGAATTAAGGACTTACAAATTGTTAGTTATTTTTTTTATGTGAATGGTGGCAAAAGAGCAGACGGCCCACTTGATGGAAGGTGGTCACCGTCGCAAATGGACATTCGCAACATCTCTGTTGCCGATGCGTTGTCTACCTTGTTTTTTAGGGATAGGGAGGGATGGGAATAAGGAAATGGTAGGAAAGGGTAGGAATAGGGAAGGGCAACCGGCTCTCTCACTCATCAGACGAAACGCAGCCATTAAAGGCTACTTCACGCCGATCTTATGTGAGAGGGTGGTACTTCCCCGGGTCGAGCCAGCCTATGTTTGAGCTGTAGTAACTGACCACAGCTAGGCTCTACCACCTAAAGAAAAAAATATCATGCTATAGTTATTTTCAAGATTTAACATAGAGACCGTGTAAAATAGCTATGCGAAATCATCAAACATTAATAATTTTTGAATGATTACCTATTCGCCTAATTGATTAAAAAATTAATAGATAATTAATTAGACGACACGTGTACGTCTATGAGTCATTTCCCCTCTGTGTTAAAACAAACATATTTAAAAACAAAATATTTTTTTTTGTCTTATACATTTTTATTGCGTGATATTGATTTGAATTTATGAGGTGCAAATTATAACTAATTTTGTTTCGCTGTAATAATGCTAAACTTCCACAAAGTTTTTATTTTATATACCTAATTTTTAAATTATTAATATTGTAATCACACTAAAATATCATATCATAAGTCATAACATTTATTTGCGTAATTTAATATTGAAATTGTATTGTCTTAATATGAGCATTGGACATTATTATTTTTAAATATCGTCTCTTACTTCTGACGTTAATAAAATTATCTATAGATTAATTATCAGTTTCCTCACTTAAAAATTATGGATATTTTCATCGCCTTAATGTTAGTTAATACTTAAGCCAGTTTATTTTAAATTTCTCGCTTCTTGGTATAGAACTCAATGTAGCTAATGTTTGTAATGGGTAATATAAATACATAGTTATAAATCACTTGATTTCTAATTTAATGTAAACAAAGTCAGAATGTGACAAGGCAGTGGGAGCATATAGATTTATAAATGTACAATTATATTATTTATTATGATTGGACAAGAAACTGAATTACATGTAAATAATTTAATTATAATCTTATTCCACCACCAACCCAAAATTTTAACATTTTATATTAAGCCATTAAATTCAATTAAAAATTCGATGTCATACAAAACTTTGAGGTTTCTATGGAGTCAATTTAAGTTGTATCCGACTTTTAGATTTTTCAAGGAACTGAAAGAAACGTATGTTTAATTATATAAATTTTGATTGGTCAGAATTAAGCACCTATCAACTGTTATCTTTAAATGAGGCCAATCATTTAATTATCATCAGTCCACTGTGGGTCTCCTTACCAGTAGCTTTAAAATGAAGACTTCTATATTTTTTACCGCCTTGTTTATTTCTCTAACCAAAACAAATGCAAAAATATCAGGGGGTGATTACTTGGATGCTTTGGATCGTGATTTACACCAACGTGTTTTAAATCCAGAACAATGCCAAAATCAATTGCAATACATGCGTAGGTCTAATCCATTGCTTTCTGCACAGTGTGAGTATCTTACATTTATATCTTATTAGCTATCCGTTTGATAAGGAAAAATATAAAATATAATACTAACTAATAAATTTTATTTTTCATCAACTCGGAAATTCCAAATTATTGTGAAAATTTCCGTTTTGAATTTGTCGCTTTCCATTATATGATATCTTGTCTAGAGAGTTGGAAAAAAAAACTTGCGTATTTTTCGGTGATAGTTTTTTCTTGGCATTTAATAAATTCTTGATAAAGTTATTTAATGATTTTCATTTTCTTATAGTGTTTCACATTACGGTAATATGATGCAACCAAAGATCAATATACATATATTTTTTTAGACATTGACAAAATTTGTATATTATTCTTTTGTAACCTTAATTATTTTTGAGACAGAGAAAAATATTATTAAATTAGATAAAAACAGACTTCTAGAATAAATCCAAAAATACAAACTAAATCTACAATATTATTAATTAGTTTCTCCAAATTGTTTAGCTTTAAGAAATATAAAATTTTAGAGTAAATCTGAAAAATGCTCTCGCAAAAGTCGATGGCTGTGCTTCATTCGGTTTTTTTATATTTATACCGTATTTTTTATACAAATATTTAATTTCTAACAAAAAGCCAATAAACATGAAAGTTTTCATCAAAAACCATTTTTCATGGAACCAAGTACTAAAACATTATCAGTGTATAAAATAAAGTTTTTATTAGTTTTCTCAAAAAGTCTTTTACTAATTTCAATACAATGTATGAGACTATTGCTACAATAAAAAGTATCTTCAAAACTAAATTTTAGAAGAAATTACTACAAAAACAGGGATTTCGAGTCATTTAAATTAAAAGTCAGTCAGGGAAAAAGGGAGTCAGTTAAATAAAAATATTTTGTCGTATACAACTATTATATTTGTCTTTATTTGTTTCTTTGAAATGCTTGATGACCAACATCATATTGCATAACATAGAGCCTTGTGCTTACCTCTAAAGTTACTTTACGTTACCTATTACCAATACAAAACCCAGTTCATGACAACTAACTAGATTGCTTTAAATTTAGTTATGGATGCCGGTCTAAAAATTCCTAAAGGAATTTTACAAGGAAATCTTAAAGAGTATGGAAACTATCACCAATGTCTTGGTATACACGAAGAAGTATCAGAGGATATGGAAATACAAGGAAAATTTTGTTTGATATCTGTACCAGTTAATTCAAATTCAAGAATAAATCCACAAATGACATTAGATTTTGATCCAAACCTATTACAATTACCTCTTCAAACTAAACAGAAGCTTGAGGAAAGAAATTTGTATATGGATAAAATGCGTTCTGTGTTCGGAAATACAATAGAATATCAGAGGTAAGGTTTAAATAAAATGTACATGACTAACAAATGAAGATATAATTTAAGTAAAATATTATAAATAAAAATTTGTTATATTTTTACAGGATGGATCCTAATACTACACTCCCTGATATTGAATTCCAACTTGGTGTATGTGTACCAAAAGTATGTACAACAGAAGAAGCGCTGTCTTTTGACTTATTTGGCTTATTAAATTACACATTAGAACATTCCAATATTTACTGTCGACTGCCAAACGATAGACACTGGGTTACTGCCGATTATATTGCTATGTAAGAAGTAAATTATAAATTATAATGGATTTTAGAAGTCAAGAACATTTTAAATTACTTCTGATTTTAAAATAGGTTCTTTGGACCCTTTAGCAGAGAGTAAAAGACCATTTAATGTTGCGATGAATAATACTCTTGTATATTTAAAAAAATGCTTTTTTTATGGTTGAAGAGAATAATGGACACTTTTATTTAATATCATTGTATTGTACTTGTACCCAATATTTTGTACTTTATTTGTATTGATTTCAGAGTTATCTTTTCGCTACTTGGTTTGTTGATTATATTGAGTACGAGCTACGATGTATATTACACAGTTTACTCGAAAAAAGGTAAGTTGATGTATATCACTCAATAGCTCTTATTTTTTATTATTATTTATATCTATAATAAAGTCCAACAATTAGGCTATATTCGTAAAATATATTTACAATAAAAGCATATTACTTGTTATTATTTAAAATCAAGATTTTTTTTAACTACAATCGGTTTCTTGAATTCTTTTACCTGGCGATTTCCCAGCTATAACCAGGGTCTGCCTTACATGTTGTGAATAGTTTTTGGCTATTTGTTTTTACGACCGGCCGCCTGCCTGACATCAACACTCTCTTTTTTGGGAATCAACATTAATCAGTGATATCTAAATATTCGTAGGAAGTACATATGACTCGGAAAAATCACATTGTTACTTGCCCGGGCCAGGATCGAACCCGCGCCCTCGGCAACGAGAGGCGGGCCCTTTAACCACTCGGCCACCACTGACTTTTTCTTCCAATTATTATACAAAAAAAAAATATCTTGTAACTTGTTATGTATGCGTGTTACAGATCCCAAAGATATGAACGTTCTCCTGAGTGCATTTTCGGCATACAGCAATACTAAACGCCTTATTACAACCAAAACTCAACCTGGTGTTATCGAATGTCTGGATGGTATACGATCGCTAGCAATATTTTGGGTGGTGATTGGCCACGTTTTCTTCGTATTTAATTTTTTTCCCGCAAATACGATAGAAACGTTAGAAGTAAGTGAATGTAAAATATAGGCTTAGACATACTTATTATTGCCCTTTCCCTATTCCCACCCTTTCCTACCATTTCCTTTTTCCCACCTCTCCCTATCCCTAAAAAAACAAGGTTGGCAACGCATCCGCAACGATGTTGTGGATGTCCATGGGCGACGGTAACCACCTTCCATCAAGTGGGCCGTCTGCTCGTTTGCCACCTTTCACATAAAAAAAAAACTTAATAAAGTAAAATTCTATTTTCCTTTTACAAAGAACTAATGTCGCTATAACACTATTAAACTTTTATTTGCTTTTGTTCAAGTGGTCACTATCTTACGATGCAATAATGATAACTACGGCTCTTCTTTCGGTTGACACTTTCTTTCTGATGAGTGGAATTCTTTTAGTGTACACTACTGCTCACAAACTAACTGGATGTAAGTACATAACCTTTTTAATATTTTATATATATATATATATATATATATATATATATATATATATATATATATATATATATATATATACATTCTGTATTTTTTTTTGCATTTTTTGACAATATACAGATGTCTGTACATTCCATTAAAATATTCACATAAACATTTAGAAAAAGTAGATAAAAAGGTTATAAATATATTAAGACAACGTTTTTGATACATGTGTTCAAATATATAATACTATAAAGTAGTAATTCTTAAATATGTTGATCCTCTTCAGTATTTCTTTTGGGTTCTAGGTCAATTGCTGAAAAACATTGTGCCTTTTTACCTCAACCGTTTACTTCGTATGTTTCCTGTATTGGCTTTTGTAATTTTGTTCGAAGCATCTATATATAATCGTATAGGAGACGGTCCTATGTGGACAGTTGTTTTAAGAAATGTCGTAAGATGTAGAACAGTATGGTGGTCAACTTTACTACATTTACAAAACTTCCTCAATCCCGAAGAAGTTGTGAGTTTGCATAATTTTGTTTAATCGTTTTAATTAGATATTCAATAATACATAATTGAAATAGTTCATACAAACAAAATATTCCGCAATTTAGAATTTTTTAGGCTCAGTTTTAAAATAAAAAAGAAAAAAAAGATGTAAGAGATTTTTGAAACAGATTTATCTATTACATACGTTTGTGCTGTTAGAAAATATATAAAGAATTTAAACGACAATACATACAATTTATATTTATATTTCAAAAAAATGTCCTACAATTTTATATTTATTTCCTAATAATTATGTATATTGTTTTCAGTGCATTGGTGTGACATGGTATCTAGCAATTGATGTACAATTACATATTCTTTCACCAATCATTTTATTTTGGGTTTTTGGCAGAGCAAAACGACTGGCCTGGTCAGCTCTATTTCTTGCTCTATTTTTGTCTCTAACTGCTTCTACAGCTTACATTTTTGCAAATACCTTCTCAGATGAAGGTTTGAAATACTTCGTTTATGTTTATGTAAATATTTTAACAAGAGCCCCTCCTTTCTTTGTGGGAATGGTGTTTGGATATGCTCTTCATTTGGCACGTGGAAAAAAAATTAGAATGCCAATGGTAAGAACAAAAAAGAATAGTTAACAAGTTTTTTTTTTTTTGTAATTAAGTATATTGAAATATCATTTTTAATTTCCAGCATTTGCATGTCCCTTTAACTGCACTTTCTATTTCGCTCTTGGCCCTCATCCTATACTGCCATTATAAGCGTGATGATCCAAACTTTGATAACCAAGTTGTTAAAGATCTTTTTCAATCATTTCTACGACCATTTTGGGCTGCCGGCCTTGGTTGGATTATTTATGCTTGCTATAATGGCTATGCAGGTATGATTTTGTTTCTTCTAATGTTATAATAATTTTGTTGTGTAATTTTTTACAAGACTTAAACAACTTATTTTCAGGCCCAATCAACTGGCTACTTAGCTTGAAAGTTTGGAAAATCCCATCACGGATATCTTATGCAATGTACCTGTCACACTTGTCACTAATTATGGTGATTTACTCAAATGCTTTACAGCCACTGTACTTTTCTGTTCAAAGGGTGGTAAGTAAAAATGATGATTAAATAAATGAAATGTAGAAGCAAAACCACATAATAAATACAATGTTTTAGTGATACTATAAGTAATAAAAAAAAATTTAAGGAAAGAAAACATTAACGTATTTTTTTTAAAGAATATCTGATGTATAAACATATGTCATGTAAATTATCCTTGACGAAAATTAGAACTTTGTGCATTTTTATATTGATTATATTACATATGTCGTCGGTTACTACAATTTACTAAAAATAAGAAAGTTACTAAAATAATATTTTGATCTGAGGTCTTCGTATAAAAAGTCAAGTGTCCGGAAATTATTAGTAGGTCCACTCTTTCTAACATAACCGACTTCAGTTGTGAAACTCTATAATATTGAAAATATAACAAATTGTAAAGTAAAATATTACGGATTACGAGTTGTAAAAGTCTCGCCAAATCTTCTTTGCTAGCACCATTATATTTTATTTTTCTTTCCTTTTTAGAGCCAGTGAAGTCTTTATTTATTATTATTAGTATGTTATCTTTCCGACACGTGGCTTTTAAATTTATTAAGAAAAAATGTTTCCACATTTATACATACATAGTTATTTTTTTTTTATAGAATATACTTTAATCCAATAATATTTTTACAGATGTTTGATGCCATGGCATTCATGGCAATAACGCTGATTACTTCATTTTTAATAACAATATTTGTTGATTTACCGTTTTCAACCCTGGTTAAACTATTTCTTTCATTGTGTGAGTATTAAAAATATGCGTTACCGTATTATCGATAATTATTAACGACGTGTTTGAATATATATTTTTTTTGTTTTCAGTTACAAGAAAAAGGACAAACCAAAATGGCATTGGTAATGGACGAATTACGAATGGCAATTTACCGACTCATCTAGTTCCAGAAAAAAAACAAGACTACCAATGAAAAATTAAAAGCTATTATTATAAATTATATGTACAAAATATGAAGTTCTGTTAGTCATAAGTCCTTATTTATATGAATAATAATTATATTTTAACTTTTGCATTGTTTTATATGAGCCTAACCTTAAACTAAAATCTTTTAAAACTTGTTCAAAAATATGCATTATAAAAAAAGAACCATATTCACAGGCTTCCCACCCCTTTTTTGATGACATACATTTTGAGTCTATTTTTAAAGAAAACCTTGAAGGTTGAATGTAAAAGTAAAGTAAATAATCAATTTCAGAAATATTGAATCAGAATCATGATCAGATCATTACAAAAGGTAAAAATATGATTTTAAATATAACTAGCTTAGAATATTGTTTTGTCAAGCAAAGGTAGTGTATATAGCTATCGGAAAAGAAACATTCATTCCTTAATATACAGTCAAGCATTATCTAATTGATATTAAAGATATATAGAGTGACACTGAATTTCACAGAAAGAAATGAAAAGTTTAAGGTATGTAAGTATTTCTGTGATGTAGGATTAGGATGTGACATTTATATGGTTTTAGCTTCAGAGAGTTATAATAAAGAGACCTAAGATTGTGGCGAGTGTTATTCATTTAAATGAAACTAGTATGTATTTTTCGGATATACTACGCGACTTTATTTTTGTAAAAAACGACATTCTCCCCACGTTTCGGCTACTTTTCAGCAACCATGATCACGGGCAGACGAGATGTGAATGTCTGTCAGTTGGTCTTGATATTTATCACCTTCCGCCATCGATTTCTTAATTTTATAGTGTACCGCTCTGGATGCCCTTACGGGGTCCCGAGGTCTTACGGTGTTGTCACAGACATGGGATATTATATTTTAAAGAAGAGGATTCCAGGAGTTTGAAAGATTCCACCCATCTTCTCATTGAAATTGGGGTGTTTTTTAACTACAATAGCCTCGCGGATTAACCTCGATATATACCAGTCTTCACGAGCGAGGATTTTTAGTTTATCAAACCAAATGTATGGAGTGACCTGGTTTGTCCAATGTGTGTTCACACACTGCTGATTTTGATGAGCGCCTGTTTTTGATGTCTGAGATGTGTTCCTTAACCCTTGAACCGATGCTGCTTGATCACGATTGCTGAAAAGTAGCCGAAACGTCGGGAGAAGGTAGTTTTTAAAAAATAAAGTCGCGTAGTATATCCGAAAAATATTAGTTTCATTTAAATAGTTGTAATAAAACTAGTGCAGTTATATTCCCATGTTCATTAGAAATATTATGTTTACCTTTGGAGAAGTGGGTTATATAATCTCATTAACGACAACTTTTATAAAAATATAATTTTGTGAATAAAAGATTATAAAAGAAACAATCCTTTTATGGATCTATGTTTATTACTAATTTAACTATTTAAAAAATACAAATTAATGCAAGTTGATGTCATAATACTATAATGTAACTATATAAAACCGGAAAAACCTTATTATGAGATAAAATGGAAAACTTGAAACTAGTTATAAAGCGATCTTGAATTTCAATGATATGATTGTGTCTTTTTTAACTTTCTTACACCCAACAAGACTATATTATTTTTACATGATATATTTAAGAGAAAATAAACTCACTTGTTTAGGGTTAAACAATAAAACATTAGAAAAAAGAGACTGAATCATTTGTAGACCAGTATGGATAGTAAAAAAAATATTTTTTTTATGCTATAGGAGCAACTGAGTAGACGGCCTACCTAATGAAGGTAGTACCGTCGCCCATGGACATCTGCGACGTAGATTTGCGAATGTGTTGCTGCCCTTGATTGGGGAAAGGGGGGAAAAGATGGGAAAGGGAGGGAAAAGAATAGAGCAACCAGATCTCTCATCGGACGTAGCCATTACAGGCTACTTCACGGCGGTCTTCTGTGAGAGGGTGGTATTTCCCCGATCGAGCCAGCCCATGATCAAGCTGTAGCAACTAGACCACAGCTATGCTCTACCACCTCTTAAAGTTAGTTAGTTAGTTAGTTAGTTCAAAGTTATTGTAGAATGAAACCGATTATAGAAGGAGGGAATTATTATAAAAAAAAGAAAAAAATATTTACGGGCGATCTGAGGTGGGGAAGGTTATGTATTTAAGGGTAAAAAACAGTCCCTTTTAATGTTCCATGTCCATGTCCCTTTTAATGACCCACATCCCTTTTAATGAAATTATTACACTCGGTATTGTTTTGAAAATGCTCTTACAATTTATTTGTAATAGTTTTAGTAGTTTAATATTAACTTTATGTAAATAAGATAAAGGAGATCTTTCAGACAGCACAACTTTTTAAAAGATAATCTTTGAAAGGAACAACTTTTGTTTTGAGAAAATGTACCCAATCTAGCTGCCACAAATAGTAAAATTGTATCGTTTGGTAATACTATTAATATTTCAATGACATATTTTCTATTCTTTCTTCAAGGGCTCTAATAAATTAATAGATATTGAATATGAAACAATAAAATTTCAGAATGACGTTACATAAAAAGATTAGCCATCGTTAATAATGGTGACTTGTTAATATATTAGTTTTCCATTACAATAATGTTAAGGATTAGTTTGATGGATAGACATTGTAAGATTATTTTTTTAAGTTCAATCTATTATAATAACGCTTGAGTCCACGTGAGAACGTATAGAAACTATTAAAAATATTTATGATATAAAACATTCAAAAAGTAAACCGTGATAAACCAAAATGTGTACAAGGAATAAAATAGAAACATTACATAATACCAACGAGGTTTTGTTTGATAATATTTTAGATTCTCATATTCAAGAAATACTTTTACCTTTCAATTCTTTGCAATATTTATTTTTGTCTCCAAAGTTCAAGATTTACCAAAACTTTGTGACTTTTAACAATTTTTACGTTATTTTTTTATCATTTAGCCTTTTATTTGTAATAAGTATCATTTTATTATTAAGAGTGATTACATCAAACGATGAATTACTGTGGTTCAAATATTTAAAACTTTTCGATTTTTTGTTTTTATCAATAAGTGGTAGTATTTGTTTTCGGTCTAACTTTTATAATACAAAACGAAATATAAAATTGATATTGAATATACAAAGAGTGTTTAATGAGTTTCCCGTCACAAGTTACAAAAATAAAATTACTAAAATTTTTGTATGGTTTCAAGCCGCTGCATGTATTGTTTTTTATGGATTTTGTATTTGCATGACACCTGTCAATGAAATTAGTGATATGATACCATTTTTAGTAATGTTCTATTTTGATTTACAAGTCCTTTATGCGACACAAATAACGACTTTTATTTCAAGTCAAGTAAATATGTGGATATTAGAGTTCTACAGTATTTATGTGATGGACATTAATATTGTGGAAACAGTTGAAAAAAAAAATTCAAAGTTGTTATCTATATACAGAATGATTTTGATTACCTTTCAACAAACCAAAGATACTTTTGACGCATTTGTAAGTTTTTATGTATAATTAAGAAAGACTCCGAAACATTTATTTAAATCACATTCTTTATTAGCCTAAACACTTGTCACTCAAAGATTTTCATATGCAATGTACCTTTGTATTACTTTCTTATATTACTAACTAATGTAACTAAACATTACTAGCAATATATAAGAAACAAAAAACATTTTTAAAAATTGTTTGCAGATATTTTTCTATGGCATGAAGAGCATGATCTATAATCTTCTTTACATTCAGGCCTGGATTTTTTGGCATAAACAGAGTCTTCATAAAGATTTCGTAGTAATAAATATATATTTTTAAATTAAATTGATTCTCACGCATTAGTTTGTTTGTTATAACGTTTATTTCAAGCTCTTATAAATTTTCCCGAAACTCCTTAGTTTCAGTACTTAATTGGATTTGTTTTCAGTTAACACGCCCCTGGATTATTGTATTAATGCTACTTATTAAAGACTTGGCTGTTTGTCTCTTTGTTGGGTTAAAATGTCAGCAGCTATATTTAGCTATAAATGAATGTAAATATGCTTGTCTGAATGCACTAAGAAATGTAAAAAAAAGTAGGTACTGATATGATTTCTTTTTTTTTTTTTGAAATAGTCAGTTAATATTTAAAAAAAAAGAAAACGGAGTACATATAGTTTTTAATTTCCATTCCAATCCTTATTTAATAGAATAGCATTGAGGTAATAAGTACAAGTACATTCTTTCATTTTCAGATACTGGAAAATATATCTTCAAAAATATTATACGCTTGACAAAGGTGACATTTACAAAAATGATGCCTTACGGTCTTTGTGAAATCGATATAAAATTACCACTACGTTACTTGAATATATTAGCTACATACGCAATTGTGCTCGTGCAGTTTGCTTTTTTGTAACTAAAGTTATCGGATAATATTTTTAAGATATTTAAAAAATATTTGAAATGTCTTTTAGAATATCTAATGAACTTCACACGGTGGAGATTTAAGGTATACTGGTTTATAATTGAACATGAGTTTGACTTGTGTAATAATTTTGCAAAAAGTCGCAGCAAAAAGTGTGACCTTTGTTTTATGGAATTCATTAGAATTTTTCATCAAGTAATAAAAATATATGTGTGCTCTTATTTTTAACATTAAATTAATGACGAGTTGAAATTTTAATTTAAAATTTTTCACTATCATGTAAGCTCATCATTGATTTAATTTTAAATACCTAATTGCAAGATATTAATGTTAGGGGTGGTAGTTATGAATTTTTTACTCTATAAATTCTAATATAAATTTCAATTTAAAATAATTTGTCAGACTTTTTTCTTGATAACATTATAGTAGTATCTGTAACCACAAATACAAGACAAATATTAAGGCGTTAAACCAACTATTTTAAGGATTTTTGTTCTTGAAGATATTCATGTAGTAAATTTCTGAGAAACAAAAGGCCTCGTTTCTACAATTTGCAAAATGTATACGAAGAAAGAAATTTTAAAAGTTGTCATATTTTAATATGATGAAGTTTTTTACAGAGATATGATTTTTGATAACCAATACTTATTATACAAATACTTGATAACACAAAAAAACATGATGTTCTTTAAGTCTGTGATTAATCCAATTCTTATCTTTTACACTTAATCAATAGAATGTTTTTACATTTTTATGGATTATCGTAACTATACAAAAGACTGTTTGGTTACGGAATTAATTGTTACTATATTTCGACATGCGCACGTTAATAGATGTTGCTTCACTAAGACTTTTAATATCATTTAAACAAGTTTTAGTATGAGATAGTGTTTATAATTACAGTAGTATGATTTTCTTTAGTATGGTTTATTTATAATAACAACTAAGGAATTGAAAATTAGTGTCACCTCAAGTTAATTATGGCTACATAAATAGGTTATTTCGTTCAGTTTAAATTAATATGCAAAATTTATTAAATATATTTATGAACTTGTATTATTTTACCCTTGGGAACAAATTTTGTTGAAATTTTATTTTCTTTAATATTCTCAGAAGATATAGGTACATCAATTTTAAATGAAAAATTTATTGTTTCTTTGTGTGTTCATTATTTTATTTATTTATGTTTTATTTTTCAATTTAGTTGATGGTAATTTATCAAATACCTATTAGCTGATTAGCTTGAAGCATCACAGATAAAATAAAAATTGTTATTGATTTATAAAACCTTATTTTGTTTGTTTATTAGTAGTTATAGCTTCCTTGTCGTCGTTTCAAGATTTGAGATAAAAAAAAATCGTATGTATAGTTAGCAAAGTTGTACTTAAATAAATTATATAAAAATTAAATTTATTACGTGCACAATTTTCAGAATTTAATACATTTAGAAAATTATTGCATTTAAAAATTAACTATAGTCTTATATAGGTATATCCCGACAAAAAGTCGCTGTCAGATTATTCAGAAGTTAAAAAATCATTAGAACTAACGAGTCCCACATATTTTATATTTGTACAAAATATCAAGTTACTAAGCAGTCAGTTAAGGGATAATATTTTTCCCATCAGAAAGGAGATCCAATATATCAAATCATTTATCACAAATAAACAACATGAGTTTACATAAAAGTTTACATAACATTTTATTGAAGTCAATCATTTTTACAATCATTTTAATTACAACATTTTTACTTTATTGTTTGAAATTATTAGAACTATACTAAATTAAAATATACATACATTTAGGGAATACAGACTTAATTTGAACTGAACCTTTAAATTCCCAAACGCATCCGAAGTGACGTTAAAGCGATAACGTTTGGTTTGTTCACTTTTACGTGGGAAAGTTTTTTGTCGATATGATTTGTGTCATTGTAAATTGAATTGTCAGTGGTGGCCTAGTGGTAAGAGGGCTCACCTCTGGTGCCCGAGGGCGCGGGTTGGATCCTGGCAAGTACCAATGTGATTTTTCCGAGTTATATGTACTTTCTAAGAGTATTTAGATACCACTGACAGATGGTGAAGGAAAACATCGTGAGAAAACCTGGACCTATAATTTCACAATTATAAGTTTGAAATCACAAACCCGTCTTGAGTAAGCGTGGTGATTAATGCTCAAACCTTCTCCTTGTGAGAAAGAGGCCTTTGCTCAGCAGTGGGCTGTGATAAGCTGAAAAAAATAATTGAATTGAACTTATTTAAGGTGATCTAATTTTTTTTTGTTAGAATCCTAAATATATACTATCGTATTATTTGTTTCAAATAATCTATGGATGAGATAATTAATTAATCAGAAAGCAGATCTATGAGGAAACTGATCATTTTTTTTTAGAATAAACTATTTAGATTATTAGAAATGAACGTTTGAAAAAAAACACTACTATTAAACCGTGATAAATGTTATCGTTTTCAAAAAACTTTTCTTATCATTTCTAGTAATAAGATTGAAAATTTTCGTAAGTATTCATTTAAATAGAAACATTTTTTTTCGCCTTACTGCACCTTATTATATTATTAAACAAAACTAGACTATATTCAAAGACATTCACATCTCCTCTGCCTGTGATCACGGTTGCTGCAAAGTAACCGAAATGTCAGGAGTATGTGGTTTTTTTTTAAATATAAAATGACTCACAGTAATAGGTAGAAAATATTAATTTCATTTCAATATTCACACATTTTAGAAAATTTATAGTGTCAAATGTAATATTGTTATCGACTTCTATTTACCGAACCTTTTTGTTTTCTAGACATGCATAGCGAATAATAAAATTACATTTTTTTTTTGTCATCTTTATTTGAAAGGACCAATGTCTCATACAAAATATACATATTTTTTATCACCCTAATAATGATTATTTTTTATCGTGACGTTGTGACGTTTTTCTATTTGATTCGATTTTCGATAAATGTAATTAAGTTTTACACGCAGCTTACTCATAAGAACATCAGTGCAAGTGAGGCGCTATCATTAATTTAAACAGTATAATTGAGATTAATTAGTAATTTTTATCGTTATCATTAAAAAATAACATGACTGATATTAAACTATAAAAAAAAACATATTAGGAAGTATCAAAAGTAAATGATAAACAAATTTTTCCTTTTAACTGTTTTTGCATAAAAAAAACATTTTAACTATTTTTATTAATTCTTCCTGTGTTATACATTTTACAGGTCGCGTTTTTTATTGTTAATAATACACTGTGAAAATGCAAATTTTATTTAATAAAAGGAACAAGTTGATTTTGTATCCCTTCTTCTTCTACCTGGCAATTTTTCCCAGGGTCTGCCTTACATGTTGTGAATGGTTTTTGGCTAATTGTTTTTACGACCGGCCGCCTGCCTGACATCAACCCTCTTTTGGGAATAAATAAAAAAAATAAAAGGAACAAGTTGATGCAGAAGGTAAATAACTGGCAATCTTCCCTATTTTCTCGTGAAGAACACCAAACTGTATTCCTATGGGAAAACCTTAGCAGGAAACTATTTTATTTCATGGAGCGAGCGTTCGTGAGAAAAGATTCTCTAAAAACGTACTGGTTTTATAGTTATTGTTGTAATAGTTATGAAAACAATTAATAATTTTACACTTATATTTTCATTTCATTTATTACTGATTTTTATTACTATATACAAATATGCAAAATTTGTAAATTAATGTAATGAGAAATTGAAAGTTGTAAATGTTTTCAACTATGCGAATACGTGTTAGAGTATATCTTGTATACGAATCTTTCAGATTACAGTTCTTTATATGATAAAAAGTGTAAGGTATGATTCACTCTTACATTTTTATTGTTTTCCTAACCGTTTGTTAATTTAGAAAACTATGATTGATACAATGTTAATCTTTTAATAATTTCTTAATTGCCTATCACATATCACATGTATAGTGATGGTATTTAAATTTGTAATTTGTTATTATTTTCACTTCAAAATGAAAATCATGGATGGGGATGGGGATGGGGATGAGGAGTAAAAAAAGACTTTAACAACGATCAAGTTCCGATGCGGTTTTGGATGGGTTATGAGTATCGTCTTTTATGTATAGGCCCTAATATATACATATGTCAATTTACTTTTATCCTTGTTAATGTTGTAATTCTATTCCTAAAACATCATCCATGATACGTGATAAGGAATATGTGAATAGATATTAACAAAAGTTTTTCGATTGAATCAGTATTCTTTTTTATAATGTTTTCTCTATCAAAATGTATCATAGAACTTTAATAATATGTAGCTTAACCTCATTGCAATTTTATCCAAACCATATATTTTTTTATTTATTTACTAGTAAACCTGGCGAACTCTGTTTCGCCACCAGAAGGCTTTTATATAACATTTCGTTTGGTGATTAAAAGATGAAGAATTTTTTGTTTTATATTTGAAAAGGAAAATTTTTATTTCATTTCACAACAGTAATGAATTCATTTAGATTACAAAAATGAAGTGTTATTTAGTTGAACTTCTCTAAGTAAATGAAAGTGAATCCAAAGTAGATACCGAATCGAAGCGTTATACGTGTCCGCAAATTATCCGTTTCATTGAAGTGCTCCTTTGTAAACCACATTTTTTGTTTTTTGGTCTAACTTTAACACAAATAAAGCGTATGGTTTCCAAACTCGTGAACATACAAAATGTAACTGCCCATGTGAAAAACAATGATTTTCTAAATTTATCCCGCAAATACTAAATGGTTTTAAGTGTTCAAACTACAAACACATTACCTAAATATCTTTATTTTTATATAGTAGATTTCTTACAAATATCTAATTGTCATCCATACGTCATTACATATCTGTCATTATACGTCAATTTCATAGCTGTGAATTGTGTTTCGTTATTCCACGTTCTATAGTGACTGACGTTTCATGTCAAGTCCCACGGGAATACTGTCGAACGGGATAAAAAAGTATCCTATTGCAATTTCCTGGTTCTAAACTACCTCCCCGCCAATTTTCAGCTGAATCGGTTCAGCCGTTCTTGGGTTATAAGTGAAGTCACTAACACGACTTTCTTTTACATATATAATAGATAATAGATTTAATGTAGGAGAAATAATTAATTGATTTAAAATTTCTGATCCTTGTTTCAATATTAGAGATCTATTTAAATTACTAAAATAAAATTAAACTTATAATAAATTTTGTGTGATTTCCAAGCGTTACCCATTAGATGTTTAATCGTTTTATTATTAAAGAAATAGATCTATTTTTTTTAGTCTCAAACACTTATGGTTAAGAGAAGTTACTAAAATTAATATTTTTAAATAAACAAAACACTTACATGACATATCTAAAGTTTTAGTTTCCAAAAATTTTTTAATGTATAATGATATTAGTACATATTTTTATTCAAGTTTTGAAACATAATTATACCTACTTTTATACTCGCTTTTTAAGCAAGCATATTCTTTAACCAACCTGGAGGACTTTGAGTTTTCTGTGGAATGATTTAAAGGCTTTCATATAAAAAGTAACATATTTTCGGAGCTATACGAGTATAACGTTTTTCTAACAAGTGAAGACAAAATTGCTGGATATGTAACAATTAAAATTCTTATTAATCTCACATATTTCTAGTTAAGACACTTTGTTTTAATATTAATTGTGCCGATTAAAGATCTTGCTATTTTTTTTGGTAGGCAAGTATACTTAGGTAAAAAAGGATATTTATATATTTTATTAAACACACAACAATGAAGTACTAATAAATCATAGAGGAACCGTACCCAGGAAAAAAATTAGTCTGCATTTGCCGTGGTTTAAAGTGTAATTTATTTGAAACGGGAAGCAAACATAATAATTTTTTCCTTATTGTATGAGCTATCATCTCAAACAATAATGTGAAGTAATAAACGTGAATCCATTGAATGCTAAGAGGTTTCGTTTGTGCTTTCAACATTGATTTCTTGGAGACGAAACCTCTTAGCATTCAATCTATTCACCGTGCGGGTGCCGAGTCAATCGCGTTTTAGGGAGAGGCGCTTCAACATGGCCTGGGACTTGCGACCCAAGTGAAGGTTTAAGGGGCCCCTTATCTAACACACGTTAAACGCTCACCTCCACTGTCCAAGCTCCTCTCCCTACCTAACCAAATTTGAAAAAAAACTAAGAGGGCTGCCTTCGATGTAAGTTCCAAGAATATATTAATGTGATTTCTGGACAAGCCCAAGTCTTTTAGTAGGTTGTAGAGAGATTTCGCTGTTATACGTCTCGCTCCCACCTCTACCGCGTACAAATCCACGACGAACCTGTTTCGAGTGAGTTCGTTAGTGAGCTCGTAATATTTATTGACCTTGATGGTATGGTCTTTGGGGATATTGGTTTCCAAAGGAACCGTAAGCTACGCGCTACGCACGCTTCACTACGCGCTTTAAAATTCGCGAAAACAAATATATGTATATTTAACCTGTCTGGAGGCCGACGCACAAATATCCTTGGGGATTTTATATTGCTTTTCATAAGTTTCCATCATTATAGTCCAATTCGACGCCGCTTTAAGGATGGAGTAACTCTTGATATTTGATTTTGTAACCCTAGTGCCTTCTCTCACAAAACCTACTGATCGTTCGTTTGTGGTTATTTCCCTTTGCGCTCTGGCTACCGAACAACTAACCGCTTCACTTATGATTTCTAGATCCCTATCGTGACGACAGTAACTTTACCCCATCTTATTAAATTACTCTCATCTGGGATATCAAGAACGCATTGAGATAGAATTTTAACAATGCTGGCGACCAATCATAAATTAAAGTGCGCCATTTTAATGCTAATGGGATGCAAAAATCTCCTATGTCTAACCACTTGATCTGCATTTCTAAACGCAATTTCGACTAAATTTTAAAGTATATATATATATATATATATATATATATATATATATATATATATATATATATATATATATATATATATATATATGTAATATATATATATATATATATATATATATATATATATATATATATTACATATAAAGTATATATGTATGATAGAATTATATAATTTTAATCACAATTAGACTTATACTTATAGTACGTCTATGATAAGAACATTGCTTTGTGAGCTTATACAGAAATTATTTAACGAAACAAGTTTGTACCGTAAGTAGAATACTAGATTTTTTCTATGATTTTGTCTTACAAGTTTTATGATTAACAATTATGTCATGTTATTCGTACCAATGTCCAAAGTGCATAGGGTTATCGGTATACATAATCCATACAATACATAAGAAATAAAAATAAATTAAATAAGTAGTAGATTTTATTTCATTTTTTTTTTAGAATACTTAAATAGTATATTAATGCTAATAGCAGTTTTACAACTATAATATCATATAGTAATACTAGAAGACCCGGCGAACTTCGTATCGCCCTATAATCAAGAAATATCTGTTACGTATTTTTATTTATATTTTTGGAGTTTACCTATTAAAGTCATAAATCTCCGTGCTTTGAAGTGCTTCAGAATGATTGACATATTAGTTAGTTGTCAAATCTAATGTCAAAAAAACGTATTTATCAACAACTACTAATAAATTAAAAATTAATTAAAAAAACATTGTCCAGCGGACAAAATTGTGAATCTAAACAATTCCCAGATCCCCTTGAACATACACAAAAAATTTCATCAAAATCGGTCCCGTCGTCTGAGAAAAGTTCAGTGACATACACACTCACAGAAGAATTATATATATAAATATATATATATATATATAAAGATAAATTAAGTCCAGCTTATTTTAGAAAGTATATTTATTTTCTTTTATTTGGACCTAATTCGAAAATTAAACCATCCTCTCTACTGTCTGGTTTTAGCTCTTCTTTAGGTTTTGAAGATTTACGTGCAGCTGAAAATATTAAAATCGTAGGTAATTATTTTATCCAATAATTAAGAGTTAAACATAAAACAAATAAAATTTAAACATTAACTCAGTTTATGTACTAAATACATATCATATTTGGTTTTGGTTAAACAATTAAAGAAAACAGAATCAGTGAAAACGTACTACGATATTTCATAAACATATTTAAGTGACTAGGAGTGATAGGCTGGTGAAGGATGTAATTTAGTAGCTTAATATATATTTTACCTGGTTCGAGAACTAACTTGATGAGATTATTGAAGGGCTGTTCAATTACCACTGTAGCAATGAAACCAACCATCATGGTTAAAAATAATATACCCATAAATTTAAATATCTGAAAGAAAATGAATTAATAATTAAATATAAGTACTTAACAGAATAGAGTCTAAATTTATTACTGTTTTATTTAGTTACTAGAGATCCATCATCAAAATCGAGGAGGTGAACTGTAGTGGCATTTGTTATTTCTATAATGGGCATGTGAAGTAGGTACATGGAAAACGATATTCGAGCTGGCAATTTCCACAAGCTCAAACAAAATAACCAATTGATTGGCCCTAAAATAAAATATGTGTTATAATTTTAAGTTACATTTATCATGAAATATTAAAATAGACAATTAATCATATCTTCTTAACATACCTCCATAACCCTTGACGCAGGCAAAAATTATCCAGGATAAAGCCAAAGCCCATAAAGGCCTCATAAAAGAATTTATAATGCTGTCCCAAGTTTGACTTTCATAATCAGTTTGCAGAGTTGGATGAATACAATATATAATTAATGCACAAATGGATAGACTTAATATCCAAAGAATCATGTTTAATACCTAAAATGTTGGAAAAAATTACAAAATAATAATTTACATGAAACAATAACTTATCTTATTAAAAGGGTTTAATTTGTCATTCATTTTATACAATTAAAGTTATATTTTTTACTCACTTTTGATATTTTTAATTCATGTCCTTTCCAAATATGTAACAGATAACCCAATATCATTCCAATAATAAACACGTTAGCTCTTGTTAAAGTGTTGTAGTAATAATATGTATTATAGTATAGTGTTTCCATCGGTCGACTAAAAGAAAAAAAAATATATGATGTATTATTGAAACTATAAATTGTAATAATTTAATTGAGTTTTTATATATTTTTGTTTCAATATCAATTTTGAATTGAGAATAATAAAAAAATCACCTTGGCGTCAGTGCACTTGAAGGAAATTCTTTAATAAAATTATAAATTGTAGCTGCAGTAAGCGATGCTAACCATACACATATGATAGCAGCCCAGGCAACTTTTCTTCTTCTGCCTAGAACCCAAAACAATAACAACGGAGACAAAATATGAAGTTGAATATCTATCGCCAAGTACCAGGTTGCAGCTAAACACTAAAAAAAGATATGGAATTAAAAAGTTTCCTAATTTTTACATATCATATTTATATGTAAAATTAAACAATACCATATTCTCTGGGTTTACATAATTTTGTATATGTAAAAGAGTGCTCCACCAATATGATTTACACTTATGAATACTTTCCGCATAAATATTCCAAAGCGGCCCATCAGCTACATGATTTAAAAGCGTTGCTTCCAAAAGAACCGTAAGTGCAAGGAGTGGAAACATTCTCAACAATCGGTTTAGATAAAATAAATGAAGATTTTTTATGAGTTTCACTAAAATAACATGAAAAGGTGGTAAGTTCTAATTTCTTAAAATTAAGTTGATTTTGTATTTTATATTATGTAATTTATTTACTATGAGTGAATTTAGCAGCTGTCACATAAACAGCTAATAATCCACTTAATAGAAAAAATGTATCAACGGCAATAGGTGCCGCCATTATCCAAATGGCCTCCGGCTTAGACATCCACTGTAAAAAAATATATAAGATATATAAGATACATAAAATAAATAAAAACACACAAAAAATATCACTTTACTTGGAAAAACTGTAATATGCTTATTCCATAGGGCACTTGGAAAATATAGACGTGACCAACAATAACCCATAACATAGATATGGCTCTGAGACCATCAAGGCACACTAAGGAATTACTTGTGGTTTTGAAAGTTAAGACATCTTTTGTATTTTTGTAGATAGAGAATGAGTTAATAATTTTATTCATATACTTAGGATCTGAAACAACAATTATTTCTTATATTATTGTTATTCAACCACTTAAACACTTTTTAGAAAAATATTTAATATAATCATACCTTTATTCTGAAGTTTTGTGTACCAAATATCGTAAGCTGTGCTTAATATTGTTAAGAATCCAATAATTGATAGAATGGATCTAAAAAAAAGAATAGTAATTATTCTGATAAAAAGTAAAAAACAAATCGACACATATTCGCTGTGGCAGAATTTAGAATTGCTCGGAAAAACGAATGGAACCTTACGACTTCTGGAGAGTTACACCATAAGTGGGGAGTGGTTCCTACTGTTAGCTCCTATATATATATATATATATATATATATATATATATATATATATATATATATATATATATCGTATTTGTTTGTATTTAAAAAAAAAACTATAAATTTAGTTAAATCGTTAAAACAAAGAGCACCTTTACGCTTTTTATTAAACAATTTGTTCTAATTTATTATAGCACATTTTTTTTTGCATTACTATAGACAAAAATCTTTACACAGCAACAAAATCTCCAGTAACCCAGGCTTTATCATTCGGAAGTCTGCAAAATTCATCCTCGTATTTAAAATCGGCCGTTAGGTTAAATAATAGAGCATTTAATGTTTCCCTCGTTGTACATGGTTTTGGCACACACATCGCTAGTTGAATGCTTATCGCGTTATTACGCTCGTAAGATCTGAAAAGTAGAAACATAAATAGGTATTTTTATTAAATACTGCACAAAAATCATAGCTTAATATTCTATTACATACCTTCCGTTATGAATATGACGAAAATTTTTTAAAATTTCGAATTCCTTTGTCACACTTAATTTATTTCTATATTTATTATTAAATATTTGTATTAAATTATTTTCTGGTGTCATTTCAAAAAGTGGAATTCCAATTACGCAATACTTCCCCTCTACTGGTGGTTCTACCATTTCGTCACTTATACCAAGGCACTGGTGATAATTTCCCATATCCAATATATTACCCTGAAGAAGTCCTCTAGGAATTCTTAATCCAGCATCTAGGACTTTAAAATAATAGAAATAATATTAGTCTAAATGACAATAAAATATATTGGAACTTTCATTGCAGACAAAGTTTTAATGATATTTAAATACTGCATGTTTTTTTATTTAAATATGTTCCGAAAACTTACACTGTGCTAACAAAAAAGTGTTATTCCTCTGAATATAATTTAACTGCTTTTGACACAATTCGGGATCGAGAACACTTTTATAAAAATCTTGATTGAACGCATTATTTGGAGGGTCCCAATCCAAAAAAACATGACACTTAACAAAACCAAATAAATAAAGGATCCCGACAAATTTAATAATTTTAAACATATTCACATAAGTATTATTCTTCAAGATATAGAAACATAAATATATTTTGCAATGTTGGGTCAAACCTAAAGTATCAATCACTAAAAAGGCAAGTAACAATAATCGTCTCTTAAATTTAAAGGTAATAGTCCGTTATCTTATCTCAGCGTCAGATTTATTTAATTATAACTTTCAAAAGCGTGTTCCGTATCTTTTTTAAAAAAAATAATATCAGAAATATCTCTATTTCATACGAGTAAAGTATTTAACAACGTATATGTATATATATTTTTTTATAAATATGCCTGGAACTCACTTTCTTAGTACATAAACTTTAACTATGGAAATATTTGAATTCATTTGTTGTCATCTAATTACGTAGGATGGCAACCGGAGGTTCTAGGAAAACTACGAAACATACTTATATGCTATATGTATGTATATTAAAATACGAATTACATATAAAACTTATAACCTATACCTAAAACTACATGATTGCCCCCATGTTAGGATGACAATGATATTTTATAGCTTGTGTGGTATCAGGAATTTTCTGGTTCACACGGCTTGGCGTTCGTTCCGCGAAGTCAGCAGAGTCACTCGTTACATAAGTATTTACCCATACAAAGATGTCACCTCAGCGATTTTTTCACATGTAGCGCGTACGTAACAATCTCAACCATAATTGTTTTTGTCGTTTTTAACGTTTAGTCCGAAACATTTATCTCGGGTATTCATTTGAATAAAACTATGGATTTTCAGATTTCAAACGATTTTCGCATATAATGCAAAGGCTGTACGTAATTGGTACAAATGTACAAAAATATTAAATTTATTTTCGGTACATTTTAAATCCATTTACAAAATGTTCATTCAAAATTATTAATACTTTCCTTAAAATGACGTCGAATAATAAATTGTCAAAATATAGTAAATAAAAGGAAAATAATAACCAATTAAAAACATTATTTATTGATAAATGTATAAAGATATATTATGTTGTTTTATAATTACAATTATTATGATCCCTATCTTACGGCAATAAAAATAGTGTATAACGATGACAAAGCACCAGATTTAAGATATGGTCTTTTAGGTCAACCGGATCTCCACAAAATACAAATTTACCCTTTGAGTAAACCAGCGTGTTTGGGTTAAATGACTCAAAGTTGTAGAGAAAAATCCTGGCTACATTGTATGGGAATTGGGAAGCCACTTTAGATTCTCACCACGTTTTTAAAGGTGTTCACATTTACGTTAGCAACACACCAACCGAGCGTATATTTTGGAATCTGTTAAGCTTATTATTATTTTTTCGATAAAATATAAATATAATAAATTACACACAAGAAGATGCTAACATAATTTTGGTTAAAGTTGGAAATAAAAATCATTTAACAAATTTCTTTTTATTCTGCCAGGTAATGTGGTTTTTGATTCAAATATAAACTTCTGATCTTTAATACAGCTGAGGCAAGGTAATCTTACATTATTATAAATGTTTGGAGTAGGAATCAGCTTATCTATCATTGCTAATCTACGAGGAGTTTAGAGCACAATAGTTTGAAATTAGTTTGATATACCCTGAGACCATAATTTCTACCCCTTGAATCCCTAAATAAAACAAACGAACGCATCTATATAATTTAAAAAGTAAATATTAACTTCAATAGTTCTTATTCCTTACAATGATATTTAAACATTGTAAGTATTTTCTGATGAAAAAAATATTGGAAATAACTCGTCGTGCATTTTTTGTTTATAAACTTTCATTATAACTAACTCTAACAAAAGAAAGATTTAAAAAAATCTAGAATAACTGTCTCCTATGTATACTTCCTATTGGATATTGCTGTTTGTTGTGTTGTATTCTTAGTGAAAATTAAAAAAAGTGTAGCTCATTGTTCGAACTAAACATTAACTTTACAATCAAGTAACTATTAATATTATCAACTAGGATAATTTGATTGTTTTTCCACTCAAAGTGATTTTAAGATGTAGTATTTTCGAGGTTTCTGTCATGAATGATTATAATCATTACAGATGATTTAATCAAGAATTATCTTTTTCTAGTGAGTCATTAACGAAATTTACATAATTTAATTGAAATGATCTGCTAATATATAATTCTGTAAATCTTTCTCAAGGATTACCGATAAAAGTAAATGTTTATTTTTTATTGTTCAATGCAATAAAAAATAAACATTTACATTTATACAATTTTGGTGCAAATTTTCCACTTAAAGGTTGTCGTTATATAAAAAGGATGCGTACGTATGTATAAGTATGAATATTTCTAAATACAGTACTTAAATTATATAACATACTTCAAAGAGTAAAACCTCAAAATAATTTAAGATTTACGCTGCGTCAAATTATACTTTTCTTTTAAATATAGGTCTTGAAAACAATAATAATAATCAAATTCTTAAGTAGTTATTCTATTATAGATTTGGTTATAGTAATATTTATCTATACAGAAAAATTAATTATTGCTGTAAGTAGATTTGCAATTTTACTAGGTATTAAAATAATAAATAACATTATTAATAAAATAACAATAACAATTTAAAAGTTTATACAACATTCATCAAATCTGCTAGTTTCAGTGGTAGGTAAAAAATTCATCAGCCAATAGAAACCAAACCAGTGGGTTTTATGTCTGTATATATAATAAAAAATACTATCGTCTATTTATAATACATATATACACTTTAAAACGGGGGTAAAGCTTCTGTAGTTACACTCTGATGCAAGCGATCCACGAGAATTTCTTTTTTATATGGTGATTTTAAACTTAAATATAAATGCCGATTTAATTATTTCATTCATATGATTCTATAACAGTATTTTTCAAAAAGAACAAACTTCTTTTTTTAAAAAAAGGTTTTATATTTCCTGGTATATGTGTACTTGTAGTTTTTTTTAATACGATTATATTCTTCAGACAAAGATATGACGTGTATCTAATTCGATTTGTTTTATGATAAATACTAATCAGTTATGCACCAAGGATGTATTAGTCATTGTAGGTGTTATCGCCTATTTAATTTGAGACTAATTGAAATTAATAATTTACTTTATGTGTTGTTTTGTTGTTTGTGTCCATTTGAACTGAAGAATTATAATTTTACTATGTTTCTTTAACTAACAGGTTCAATTTTTTTTTGGTCACGCAGGGTAACTCTTTTTACGAGCTGTCCAACCGGCCTTGGTGGGGCCGGAGGGAATGTGTGAGACTCGACCTGGGCAGGCCCTTAGTCAGTAAAACCACTGCAAAAGCCATCGGCCGCTATGTCGAGGTACCCCGGATTTGTCAGCGACAGGGCACTCCAGCGACTGGCCTATCCTGGCAAAGACCGCACTTACTCCCTCATAGTATGGGGGCGATCCCGGCAATTAGGACCGCTCCGACGACGCCGGGCTTTCACTGGAACCGGGTTACCACGCCGACCCCAGCCCGGAGCACAGGGGTGCTATTGGAGGCGTTGGAATTGCCTCCTGCGGAGGGAGGGTGCATCAGCTGCACCCTTCCTTTCCTGCTCAAATGCCTCCTTCGTCTCACAGAAGGAGGACACCGCCAGCCAGGCGTATCACTCTCGAGTATCTTCTCCACGATACTCGAAACCGACAAGTCCACTCCGCCGAGAGCCGCCACGAGGTCTTGGCGCTGCGTAGCCCATCTCGGGCACATCTCGAGGGTGTGCTGGGCCGAGTCAACCGTAGTGCCGCACTCATGGTAGCGTTCTCCCGTCTCTCTCCTGGCTGTCCAACATAGGTAGTAACCGAAGCACAGGTGCCCGGTAAAGATCTGCGTCAGATGGAAATTGAGGGGCTTGCGTTTCTGCTAAATCCAAAGCTCTAGGACCGGGCGAATCGCTGCCGTTGTACGTCTACCGTGCGGCTGCTCCGCCAGGTCCTCCCCCCACTCTCGCATAAAGCGCTCCTCACAAGGATTCTCGCCGAGTGCCCTCCTACCCGAGACATAGGCAAACAGCTCGGCGCGAACCGACGCCACGAGATCCCAAGGCAGATCGATAGCAAGGGCAGTCGCTACGGCCCAGGGGACCGTACGGTATCCCCTAATCATCACCGCAGGAGCCGTTTGTGCAGAGCGCAATAGGGCTTTGGTCCCTCGGCTCATGGCTGATTAATGGTTATCCAATGGCTAATTAACGTCCGCCCATAAAAAAAAATTATGACACCAATGATCACACACTGTGACGTTTTTCTAATTGATTGGATTTTTGATAAATATAATTAAGTTTTACATGCAGTATGGGTAACATCAGTGCAAGTGAGGCGCTATGACTAATTTAAACATTATAATTGAAATTGATAAGTAATTACTATCGAATCATTAAAAAATAACATGACAGATATTAAACATATTGAAAAAATGCCATATTAGGAAAAAAATGAAAATTATAAACATTTTTTTCCTTTCATCTGCTATTGTGTAACGAAAACATTTTCTTTTAACATTTTTTTTAAATTCTTTCCATGTACTACATTTTACTGGTCGCGTTTTATGTTGTAAATAATACACTCAGAAAATGCAAATTTTATTTAATAAACGAAACAAGTTGATGTATGTACATACAATAGTCTCTATTTTATTTATTAAATCGATAGTAAATAACTGGCAATCTTCCCTATTTTCGATCCTATTTCTCACGTTTAGTTTTCTCTTGAAGAACACCAAACTGTAATCCTATGGGAAAACCTTAGCAGGTAACTATTTTATTTTATGGAGCGAGCATTCGTGAGAAAAGATTGTCTAAAAACGTACTGTTTTTATAGTTTTTGTAGAAAACAATTCATAATTTTGTTTAATTCAATATTTTTCAACATAAACCTCAATTTTTTTTTTTATTTCTATTTTACATTAATATTTTCATGGGTATTGGTATTACCATATACAAATATGCACAATTTGTAAATTAATGTAATGGATAATTGATAGTTGTAAAGGTATTCAACTATGTGAATATGTATTAGAGTACTTATGTATGTCTTCGAAACGAATCTTTCAGATTACAGTTCTTTATACGATACAAAGTATAAGGTATAATTCACTCTTACATCTTTATTGTTTTCCTAAACGTTTGTTACTTTAGAAAACTATGATTAATAGAATGTTAATCTTTTAATAATATCTTAATTGCCGACCATATCTCTCTCAAGGCTATCCAAGCTATATTTTGAAATATTTCATTACGTATAGTCACCTACGCTATTATTTCTTGAATAGTATTAAAATGTATATTGTTATTTTAATGGCCTACATTGTATATTTGTTTTTTTTCTATTTAATATGGATTTAAATGTAAGTAATGAAGAAAAAAATAGTATAGTTTATAAATTAATAACTACGAGATTTATTAAATGATTATATTAGAGTAATTCTAAGTTTTAATTTACTTTAATTGTTAATGGACACAAGTTTTTTTTTATCAATTATTAATACTAAGGCAGACCGGCAGATTAAGGACTGTGGTTAATAAATAATATATTTTTTACTACTTTAAAATATTTTTTACTACTTTCAACTATTTTTATATTGACAGCGTCGTCAGGGAGGATGTTCTGTTATGATCTGCCCTTGAATTAGCGGCGAGAGGTGGAAATTAGGGCGATGAAAACATTTCGAAGAACTCCAGTGTGATCGGTATGAAGGAAATCTCGTCTTCTCGATTGTAAGCTATGTGGGCAGTAATCATGTATAGTGAGGGTATTTGAATTTGTAATTCGTCATTATTTTCTAAAATTAAGTTCATGGATGGGGATGGGGACGAGGAGTAAAAAAAGGCTTTAAAAACTATCAAGTTGTGATGCGGTTTTGGTGTATTATTAGTATCTTCTTTTATGTACAAGCCCTTATACACATATGTTCATTTACTTTTATCTTTGTTAGTGTTGTAATTCTATTCCTTAAACAACATCCGTGACAAGTTTTTAGGGATTATGTCAATAAATATACACAAAATTTTCTTGAATGTATCAGTATTCTTATTTATATCAAAATCTAACATAGAACTTAAATAATAACGTTTAACCCCATTGCAGTTTTATCTAAATCATATATGACAAGAATTAATACATTCTATATATTAAGGTACAACTACATAGATAAAAGTGATCAAATAATCAAGTTAACGCAATTATCCCTTTATATTATTTATTATAGAAAATCGTGTATTCTATATATTTACAGATTAAAAAAAGGCCTTAAGGATTTTTATACATAGATATTTGAGATATCATTAGTATGGCAGCTGGTTTGATAATAATACATGATGCATATTAAATGTAAATATAACAAATTATAGATAACCCCCACGTTCGTTATGTTGTATGTCGTAGAAATTAAAATAAGTGCAAGAGTCCAATATATTTAGAGACTTTTGTAGGGGCTACGTTGATTTTCGATTATCCCCGTTTACATTAATTATTTTTGTGTATATTTAATTCGTTTGTTTCCTATAAGGTTATATTTAATAATATATATTAAAAAAGACTCATAGTAATAGTTAATAATTTAACACATTTTCATACAAAATTAAATATTTTTAAGTTTCAACGACACTTTTCGTTCTTATTATTTTTTAATGTTAATAAATTTTCAATGCTTGCACGAAGTCTATACATATATTTTTTGTTCAACCTGATTCGTAGAATTGAAATAAGTCTATTAAAGATATTTTTTACCAAAAACAAAAGGTAGGTATTTATAAAAATACAAAACTAAGTGAATTTAAAACTATTAGAAATTATTTGTAGCATTTTCATTTGTGTTCCATTATCGTTAATATTTTTTTTTCTATACAAACCGAACCTAATAATGTCTTAAGTGCAGTTGAAGTTTTCTATTTTTGTTATTAATGTGAAATTAATTACTCGTCTCCTATCGAATTTCGCATGACGTTTTCTGCTTTATACATAGATGGCTAGCTGCGGAGTTATATGTAGTATGTAAAGTGAAAGGCGTTCCACAAATATCATTTCGGTTTGACTTAATAAAATTTGAGAGAGCCATTCAGTAAATAATTCTCTTTGTACCCATTTTAGTTTATTAAGTACATTGTAAAGATATAAGTATTTGGTAGTGGTGGCTCAGTGGTTAAAGGGCCCGCCTCTCGGCCTCTCGTCGCCGAGGGCGCGGGTTCGATCCTGACCCGGGCAAGTACCAATGTGATTTTTTCGAATCATATGTACTTTCTAAGAGTATTTAGACATCACTGATTAATGTTGATTCCCAAAAGAGGGTTGATGTCAGGCTGGCGGCCGGTCGTAAAAACAAATAGCCAAAAACTATTCTCATTATATAAGGCAGACCCTGGCTATAGCTGGGAAATTGCCAGGTAGAAGAAGAAGAAGATTGTAAAGATATAAGTATATTCAATATTAAATTTCAAGAAAATCAATTAGTGAATAGACAACAGTGGGTTTGTATTTTGTATCACACAAAAGGGAACGTGTTATAAAGCACTAAATAAATTGCAATAGTAAACTAGATCATTCCAATGAGGATTTGTTTGACGTGTCGTTAGTCACTTTGATAATTTACTCGTCAACCTATCTTTTTATTTTTATTATCTTTTAATTTTATGACAAACAATTTTCTATAATTTAAATTTTCATGAATTTATTTAATTTAGGAGAAATAATTGATTGATTTAAATTTTCTGATCTCTAATTGCTTCAATATTAGAGATTTATTTATATTACTGAAATAAAATTAAACTTATACTTATAATAACTTTTGTGTGATGTCCAAGCGTTAAGTACCCATTAGATCTTTAATGGTTTTGTTATTAAAGAAATAGATTCTAAGATAATTATTTTTTGGATCTCGAACGCTTATGGTTGGAAGAAGTTATTAAAGTTAATATTTTTAAATAAACAAAACACTTACGCGGCATATCTAAAATCTTTCGCTATTCTATTCGCTATTTAAGCAAGGTTATTGTATAACCAACCTACAGGTTTTTGAGTTCGCAGTGGAATGAGTGTAAGGCTTTCATATAAAAAAAAAAAAAAATTTTTTGGAATTATACGAGTATAAAGTTTCACTAACGAGTAAAGACAAAATTACTGGGTATATTTAGTTTGCAAATTTATATTATTGTCACATATTTCTAGCTAAGACACCTTATTTTAATGTTATAGCAATTACAACCATTAAAGATTTTGCTAATTTTTTTTGGTAGGCAAGTATACTTAGTTTTATTTATCGTTTCATGCAGTACTACGGCTGCCGGATCCAATTCTTTGATATAATATATATTTTTTGTAGAACAAATAAGTTATATATTTTTTAATTATATAGTTTTTGTAGAACAAATTGTAGCTAAATACGGTAACTCTACTCAGATTCAGAAAATAAATCAAGTGCAACGTTAGTTCATAAATAAGTATGTAGAAGGAATAGGAAATTAGGAGTGTAGAAGATCTTTATCTTAGGTATCCTATTTTGTTGTTAGTTATTGTGTTTCGAGAAGGTATCCCAGATGAGGAAACGAGTTAAATCTGATATATTTTAAGCATTTTGCCCTCTTAAACTAAAACTACAAAGTACAAAAAGCTAGAAGTTTTTGAACACTAATATCAATAGTTCCATTGCCTTGAATTTTAATTTTTTTCAATATTGATTTTCTTATTATGATAATTTAATTGATTATTTATTTTCAACACTTATATAACTTTTAAAGCATTTCAATACAAGTACCGTTCAATGTCCGCTATAAATTGTCTGAACTTATCTTTGTTACATCTTGATATAGTTTTTAGTTTACTTTTCCTTTAAAGAATATTACGACCCCTTAAATATGAGAAAGTAAATTTATTTATTGAATGAAATAATCTAAGCTATAAATATTCTTTATTAGGATTTCCATTTGTGTTGCCTTCGGGATAACAGAGTTCATGGACTTGACGGCGTTTTCTTTTTGATATCCAGATCTATTACTTTTTTCTGAATTGTAATCCCTCCTCACAGTGATTTTTTAAATTATAAATTGGAGTCTTAAACACTTCATTTATATTATTTACCACCGCCCCTCACGGGTTTTTTATGGTTCTAATAACTCTGGAGATGTATGACAAGTTAAATTAATGTAACGTTAAAGATGGTTGTCACTTAACAAAGGTCATCAATCTTTAATTTTAAAGTACAGTAAATTTATCCTCGTTGTCATTTTACTTTCTTCTTTCTTAGTTTATCCGTTTTTTTCACAGACTTATCACTTCTCCTTAAGGCTTTTGATGTCACAGATAAATAGAAAAACCCGGTTTGGATAAAAAGCAATAACAGGTTAGGTTATTTTTCAGACATAGGGTTGGGTCCTGAGACGTATACACGAAATCTAGTTAACAGTTTTTGGTCAGAATTTCTTTAATTTTGATTCGTTCCTGTTAGTTCATGGTAATAAAGATCGCTTAAAAGCTCTTGATTAGATCATATTAAAGTATTTACGTATTTTAAATGGAACATAAATTGGACTCATCTTAGATAAACATAAATTGGAATCATCTTAGATTCATGCTTAAGAGTTTGAATATACTGAGCTTCCTTTTCATCTAAGAGGGCAATATTTAGAAGATACTAGAATATTTAAAAGTACTACTCTGAGCTAACCAGTTATTTTAAATTCTACTCTTGTATCGAAATCGAATCGAAATCGCTTTCTCAGTTAAAAATAAGTCATAGTTCAACTAATCCTCGTAGTAATATGTGTTAAGGAATATATATTAATTATAATCCAGATTTAACAAAGTATAGTGACCGCGTGTTTTTAATCATTTTTTGTAGATCTTTTCCTTTAATGAAGTTATAAATACACAAATGTCTTATTATGACTCATTATCTTATACAATTAAACAACTGCGGGTAATACCATAGATAAAGATCGGTAGAGAATATAAATCAGTATTGAGTAGACTATAACAATTTATGATAAGATTTTATATTTTGATTAATCAATACGAACAATATTTATCGACCAAACACTATCTTTTGTGTTAACACATTATGGAAATTTGATTTAAAATTTTGGTGTCGTGAACATATAATGTCAGAGCTAATATTAATTTATTCTCGAAACATACTTTGAAGGCAGCCCAACAAGCTTCTTTCAATTTTGGTTATGTACATAGAGGAGCTTGAACGCTGGAGGTGAGTGTTTGAGGCATGTTAGATAGTGGCCCCTTAAACCGACACGAAGGTTGCAAGTTCCATTCCATAGGCAAAAGTCAAGCTCTTCTCCCTACAGCGCGATGGACCCGGCACCCGCAGGATGAATCCATTGAATGCTAAGAAGTTTCGTTTGTGCTTTCAGGATTGATTTCTTGGTATAATTTTAAAGTATATATGTATGGAAGAATTATATAATTTTTTATCAAAATCAGAATTATATGTAGGAGATAATAGTACGTCTATGACAATAAGAACATTGCTTTGTGAGTTAATACAGAAATCGTTTAACGAAAACAAGTTTGTAGTGTAAGTATTCTATACTAGATATTTTCAATATTTTGTTATAATTATGTCATGTTATAGGTACCAATGCCCAAAATGTATTTAGTTATAGGTATGCATAATCCATATCATACACAAGAAATAAAAAAAAATTAAACAAGTAGTAAATTTTATTTCAAATCTTTTTGAATACTTAAAAAGAATATTAATGCTAATAGCAGTCTTATAATTATCATATTTTAAAGTTATATTAATTAAGTCCAGCTTATCTCAAAAAAATTATGTTTATTTTTCTTTATTTGGACCTGATTCGAAAATTAATCCATCTTCCCTACTGGCTGGTTTAAGCACTTCTTGAGGCTTTGCAGATCTGCGTGCAGCTGAAATGTAAAAAATGTTGGTAATTTTTTATCCATTAATTAAGCGTTAAACAATAAGAACATTGTTAAAATGTAAAAATTAATTCAAATTATGTACCCACATATTTGGTTTTGGTAAAGCAATTAAAGAAAACAGTGTCTGTGAAAACCAATTACAATATTTCATTAACATATCAAAGTGGCTTTTAGTGATAGGCCGGTTAAGGATGAAATTTAGTAGCTTAATATTTTACCTGGTTCAAGAACTAACTTGATGATATTATTGAAGGGCTGTTCAATCACCACTGTAGCAATGAAACCAACCATCATGGTTAAAAATAATATACCCATAAATTTAAACATCTGAAAGAAAATGAATTAATAATTAAATATAAGTATGTACATAAAAGTATAAAGTCAATATTTATTATTGTTTCATTTATTTACTAGTGATCCGTCGTCAAAATAAACGAGTTGTACTGTAGTGGCATTTGTTATTTCTATAATGGGCATGTGCAGTAGATACAAGGAAAACGATATTCGAGCTGGCAATTTCCACAAGCTTAAACAAAATAACCAATTGATTGGACCTAAAAAAAGACATGTGTTATTATTTCAATTTACATTTATCATTAAAATAGACAATTATATCTTCTCAACATACCTCCATAACCTTTGACGCAAGCAAAAATTATCCAGGATAAAGCCAAAGCCCATAAAGGCCTCATAAAAGAATTTATAATGCTGTCCCAAGTTTGACTTTCATAATCAATTTGCAGAGTTGGATGAATACAATATATAATTAATGCACAGATGGATAAACTTAATACCCAGAGAATCATGTTTAATACCTGAATCATTGGAAAAAATTAATATACATGAAACAATAACGTCAAAAACGATTTTTTTATTTAAAGGGATTTAATTTGGCATTAATTTCATGCAATTTAAATTATATTTTTTACTCACTTTTGAAATTTTTAATTGATGTCCTTTCCAAATATGTAAGAGATAACCCAGCATCATTCCAATAATAAAAACGTTAGCTCTTGTTAAAGTGTTCATGTAATAATATGTACTGTAGTATAGTGTTTCCGTCGGTCGACTAAAAAAAGAAAATAATATGATGTTTAATTTTGTTTCAATAAACAATTTAAAATTAAAAATAATAAAAACAATCACCTTGGCATCAATGTACTTGAAGGAAATTCCTTAATAAAATTATAAATTGTAGCTGCAGTAAGCGATGCTAACCATACACATGTGATAGCAGCCCAGGCAATTTTTCTTTGTCTGCCTACAACCCAAAACAATAACAACGGAGACAAAATATGAAGTTGTACATCTATCGCCAAGTACCAGGTTGCAGCTAAACACTAAAAAAAGATATGGAATTAAAAAAGTTTCCTAATTTTTACATAACATATTTATTGGTATAATTAAACAATACCATGTTCTCTGGGTTTACATAATTTTGTATATATAAAAGGGTGCTCCACCAATATGATTTACACTTATGAATGCTTTCCGCATAAATATTCCAAAACGGCCCATCAGCTACATGATTAAAAAGCGTTGCTTCCAAAAGGACCGTAAGTGCAAGGAGTGGAAACATTCTCAACAATCGGTTTAGATAAAATAAATGAAGATTTTTTATGAGTTGCACTAAAATAACATGAAAAGATTGTAGTCATAATTTCTTTAAATTACGTTGATTTTGTATTTAACATTATATAATTTATTTACTATGAGTGAATTTAGCAGCTGTCACATAAACAACTAATAGTCCACTTAATAGAAAAAATGTATCAACGGCAATAGGTGCTGCCATTATCCAAATGGCCTCTGGCGAAGACATCCACTGTAAATAGATAGATGGTGTTATATAAAATAAATAATAAAACAAAAAAAGGAATAAATTATACTTTACTTTGAAAAACTCTAATACGTTGATTGCATAAGGCACTTGATAACTATAGACGTGACCAACAATAACCCATAACATAGATATGGCTCTGAGACCATCAAGGCACAATAAGGAATTACTTGTTCTTTTAAAAGTTAAAACATCTTTTGTATTTTTATAGATTGAGAATGAGGTAATAATTTTATTTATATTCTTGGGATCTGAAACAACAATTATTTCTTTTATTATTGTTATTCAACCATTTATATACCTTTAAAAAAAATATTTAAATTAATCATACCTTTCTTTTGCATTTTTGTGTGCCAAATATCGTAAGCTGTACTTAATATTGTTAACAATCCAATAATTGATAGAATGGATCTAAAAACAAAGGATAGTAAGAATTTTGATTAAAAATACAAAAAATTGCTACATATATACAGAATTTGGAAGTGCTCGGAATAACTCAAGGAATCTTACGTCTACTGGAAAGTTACACTATTAGTGGGGAGAGGTTCCTACTCTAAACTCTTATTTATAAATTAATCACCATTACGTCTAATTTCTTTTAGAGACGAGTATTATTTTATCATAGAATTCCACCGACTAAAAAGCTACGACTTCTCTTCAGTGTGGTTTGCAGCTCTAAGTTGAAGGCCTACTAATACTCTACCAAATGAGTCTCTTTGGTTAGGGAGATGGCCTCCAGCTAAATTTACAGAGAACATCAAACACATCACTGGTATCTCGGGCTCATTTCACCGAACTTTAGATTCATCTTTCAATAATCGAAAGCTCGGACCACTCAAAAATCATTGACGTTCATATGTACGCCGCTTATCACCCAGCTGTCACCGGCACATAATAGTCCTCATGAGAAACGATGCGATATTTCCAATCATCATTACTGATACATGGCAAAAACGTTTAGTACGTGATTGGCGTCTCGACTAGTGTCCGAAAGACATCACGAAAGTGTGTCTGAAAGTTCCGCCTTTCTTCCAGATCCATTACATAGGGGAGCTGAACTCATCACGCAAGTCTCAAATGTTGATGTCCTGTTTTCTCGAGTTTGTCTCACTTTTGCTGAGACCCAACTCTACGTTAATGGGCCAGCCATCTACCTTAAAGAAGCTCCCTTCCCCGTTTCTATCCTGTTCTATGAGCCGTAACAAGAAGACCTTCCAGCGTTGCAGAAGATTTTTATTTAGTTACGAAGAAAATTTTACCAAACCAAACAAACATCTGGCACCCGTTTTAGTCAAGTTGTTCTGAATTTTTTAAGCGTGTTTTTAGAAAATACATAGCATATCGTATTTGTTTGTATTTTTAATATACCTATAAATTAAGTTCAATCGTTAGAACAAAGAGCAGCATTCGTAGATATCGGTCAGACGCTTCTTATTAAACTCTTTGTTCTAATTTATTATAGCATAATTTTTTTCGCATTAATATGGACAAAAAATCCTTACACAGCAACAAAATCTCCAGTAACCCAGGCTTTATCATTCGGAAGTCTGCAAAATTCATCCTCGTATTTAAAATCGGCCGTTAGGTTAAATAGTAGAGCATTTAATGTTTCCCTCGTTGTACATGGTTTTGGCACACACATTGCTAGTTGAATGCTTATCCTATTATTACGCTCGTAAGATCTGAAAAGTATGTAGAAACATAAATAGGTACTTTTATTAAATACTGCACAAAAATCATGGCTTAATAATTTATTACATACCTTCCGTTATGAATATGACGAATTTTTTTTAAAATTTCGAACTGTTTTGACACACTAAATGTTTCTATTAATTTATTTTCTGATGCCATTTCAAATAGTGGAATTCCAATTACGCAATACTTCCCCTCTACTGGTGGTTCTACGATTTCATCACTTATACCAAGGCACTGGTGATAATTTCCCATATCCAATATATTACCCTGAAGAAGTCCTCTAGGAATTTTTAATCCAGCATCTAGGACTTTAAAATATTAGAAATAATATTAGTCTAATTGATAATAAAATATATTGGAACTTTTATTGCAGACAAAATTTTAGTGGTGTTTAATCAATGCATGTTTTTTTATTTAAATATGTTGCGAAAACTTACACTGTGCTAACAAAAAAGTGTTATTCCTTCTGATATAATTTAACTGCTTTTGACATAATTCGGGATCAAGAACTTTTTTATAAAAATCTTGATTGAACGCATTATTTGGAGGGTCCCAATCCAAAAAAACATGGCACTTAACAAAACCAAGTAAATAAAAAAACGCAACAAATTTAATAATTTTAAACATATTCAATTAAGTATTATACTTAAAAATATAGAAACATAAATATATTTTGCAATGGGTCAAACGTAAAGTATCAATGACTAAAAAGGCAAGTAAACAATAATTGTCTCTTAAATTTAAAGGTAATAAATAGTCCGTTATCTAATCTCAGCGTCAGATTTATTTAATTATAAGTTTCAAAAGCATGTTCCGTATCTTTTTTTTTAATAACAATAGCAGAAAAATCTCTATTTTATACGAGTAAAGCATTTAACGACGTATGTATATATACTTAATTTTTAAAAACACGCCTCAACTGTCTTCGTAAGAACATAAACCTTAAATATGGATATCTTTGAATTCATATGTTGTCAGCTGGATAATTGCTTGTTTTCGTTCTTTTTAACGTTTAGTCCAGAACACATATGAACTAATTATTGTAAACTATCAAAATATCTAACTTTCTCGGGTATGCATTTAATAAAACTATGGATTCCGAGATTTCAAAGGAATTTTGAATATGAGGCAAAAAATGTAGGTAAAATCGGTACTTGAAAAATATTACGTTTATTTGTGGTAGTTTTGAAATCCATTTACAAAATGTTCATTCAAACTTATTAATACTTTGCTTTAAGTCACGTCGAATAATAAATTGTCAAAATATAATAAATAAAAGGAAAATAAACATTATTTATTGATAAATGTATTATAAAGATTGGGTTTTGTAATTACAATTATTTTGATATCTACGAGTATCTTACTGCAATAAAAAAACTATTCTTTTATTCTGGGTTCCATAGGAGTGTATAACGATGACAAAGCGCCAGATTTAAGTTATATAATCTTTTACGTCAATCGGTACTCCAAAAAAATACAAGCCTTTGAATAAACCAGCGTGTTTGAGTTAAATAACTCATAGTTGTAGAGAAAAATTATGTTTATCCTGGCGACAGTGTAAGGATATTGGGAAGCCACTTGAGATTCTCACGACGTTCTTAAAGGTGTTCATATTTACGTTAGCAAGATACTAATCGTGTGTATATTTTGGAATCTCTTAAGCTTACATTTTTTTTTCATTAAAATATAAATATTATAAAGTACTTACGAGAAGATGCTAACATAATTATGGTTATAATCGGAAATAAAAATAGTAGACATAAAAATTATTTCACAAATTTCTGCCACTAAATGTAGTTTTTCATTTAAATGTAAACCTTCGATCTTTAATAGAGCTGAGGTAAGCTAAACTTATATTATTATAAATGATTGGAGTAAGAATCAGCTTATCTACCATTGCTATTTATACGAGGAGTTCAGGAAACAATAGCTTGACATTATTTGATAAACCCTGAGACCCTAATTTCTATCCCAAGTGTTAAACTAGTTATGAATATTACTTACTCTACCGTACTAACAATGCTGGTTCTGTTCTTTAAAAACTAAGTAAGTAAGTAATTTAATATTTTCCTCAGATACGACCGACGATTTAAATGTTATAAATTGTATAAAACAAACGAATGCATCAATATAATTTAAAAAATAAATATTTACTTCAACAGTTCTTATTCCTTACAATGATATTTAAACATTATATGTATTTTGTGATGAAAAAAATATTGGAAAAAACTCGTGTTTTTTCTTTTTTATAAACTTTCATTATAACTAAGTCTAACAAAAGCAAAATTTTAAAAATTAATTCTAGAAAAATGGTGCCCTATGCTGCCCCTTGGAGAATGCTATTTGTTTTGCTGTATTCTTACTGAAAATTAAAAAGAAGTGTAGCTCAGGGTGTCACAGCTATCTCCATAATCTAATAACTATTAATAATTAATCTAATCAAACACGATAATTTGATTGTTTTTCCACTCAAAGTGATTTTAAGACGTAATTTTTCGAGGTTTCTGTTATGAATAATTATGATATAATGATTACGCATGATTAATCAAGAATTATCTTTTTCTAGTGACTCATTAACAAAACTTACATAATTTAATTGAAATGAGCAACTAATATATACTTCTGTAAATCTTTCTCAAAGATTTACAGAACAATATAAGTAGGTGTTTATGTTTATATAATATAAAATAGAGGCGTACCTTTAAATGATTCTAAATACAGTAAATAAACAGTCTTCAAACAGTAACAACACAAAATTACTTAAGATTTACGCTGCGTCAAATTATAATTTTCTTTTAAACATTAATCTATACTGAAAGTGATATTAATCGTTGCTATTCGTAGATATGATATTGAATAACATTCACTCTTAAAAATTTACAGTTTGTACAATTTTCACCAAATCTGCTAGTTTAAGTGGTAGGTACAAAGTTCATCAGCTAATCGAAGCCCATGGGTTATATTGTATTTATGTATATATAATAAAAAAACTACATATACCTTATCTATATGGGTTAATTTTCAAGGGATTCTGTAAAAACATTAGAATTTTAACTCAAGACTACACTAGACCGACTTGGTTTTGATTATTAGTTTTCATGCACTTTAAAACGGGGGTAAAGCTTCTGTAGTTACATTCTAATGCAAGCGACCCACGAGAATTTCTTTGTTATATGGGTATTTAAAAACTTAAACATAAATGCCGATTTAATTATTTCATTCATATGATTCTGTAACAGTATTTTTCACAAAAGGTCATACTTTTTTTTTAAAAAGTTTTTATATTTCCTAGTATATGTGTACTTGTAGTTTTTTATATGATTATATTCATAAGATAAAGATATGACGTCTATCTAATTGGATTTGTTGTATGATAAAACACAAATCAGTAATGCACCGATGTATTAGTCACTTTAAGTGTTATCGCCTTCGCAATTTGAGACTAATTGATAATAATTATTATCTATTGAAGTGTTGTTATAGTGCCCATTTGGTCTGAAGAATTATGATTTTACTGTGTTTCTTTAAAGGTTCAAGTTACGTGAAGCATGCTTATAAATCTTTGAACTAGTTTAGCCAATTTTATTAGGCAAATAGTGGTGCTAATATATTATGTGTAACAGGGTTATTGATTCTTATAGAAGAATTATTTTTAAATAATGTAATTTTTAATTAGAGCAAAAAATTTATATCTCTAACTCTTTCAAGCTGAAATGTTGCGATTTTACTATCTACACGAATCAATATAGTTATATAAATGATTATTAAAATTTCAATTTCAATCTGATTTCGTTGAAATTGGATTCAATAACACATATCGGAGCGAATACCCTTTATTTAGGTGTCACCTACATAAGCACCTGCGTAGCCACCTGTGCAAGTGTAGTCACAACAATGAGAGTTGGTTGATATAAATAGAGGTGAGGTAACAAAGAATTACAGACATACTCGCTCGAGCCGTTGCAGGGTTTGGACCTATTCGAAATAAAAAAAAAATCGTTAAATCGTCTAAGAGTCTACTTTCAATAGCCTGACGACAATTAAGAACAAAGGCATTGATGACGTCAGTAATGATAACGTCATAATCTTTAAAAACTACGAGCCTGTTATTACTCTTTTTTGTCGAACAACTATACAACCGCGTAAGAGTAATCGAATAATAAACATAGATATAGATATTCAAACAAATAATAACTATAAATAATATTTGTTATTGCACTTAAATTTAATGCTACTTAAAAAATGTAGTATCATAAATATAAGAGAAAATAGAATCAAAGAAAATAGTACTTTATTCAATAATATTAAAAACTATGGTAATTAAGAAACGCAAGTATTTATAGTAGATTTGAAGTAATAATATTTTCAAATGAGTACAATATTAAATATTAAGGCTTCATAGCCCACCAATAACGTTTACATTATGATGAGTTCAACAGAATTAAGAATAACTTGAGGTAGGTTTAAAGATAAAATTTTAGTAACCACCAGAAAAAAATACAGATTATTTAAGTAAATCAGATCATTGTTTATACAAATTATATTTGAATGCGAAAGTAAGTGATGAACACAAGTTAAAGTTAAATGAAAGTGATAATTTTTACAAATAGATAATACATAGTAAGATTTTATATTATTCCATGACCAAAAGTTCTTGTAATAATTTAATTACGTAAACATGACTTAAATATGTTATATTTTGTGATGATTGTTAATAATATTTATGATAGTACATCATCTTTTTCTTCTACCTGGCAATATCCCAGTTTTAGCCAGGATCTGCCTTACATGTCATGAATAGTTTTGGCTAATTGTTTTTACGACCGGCCGCCTACCTGACATCAACCCTCTTTGGGAATTCATTAATCAGTGATGTCTAAATACTCTTAGAAAGTACATATGACTCGGAAAAATCACATTGGTACTTGCCAGGGCCAGGATCGAACCCGCGCCCTCGTGCATGAGAGGCGGGCCTTTTAACCACTAGGCCATCATTGACTGACTATGATAGTAAATCATAATTATGATTATGTAAATTTTCTAAAATAAATTTTATTATCATATATTATTATTCAGTCATCAGACTTATTTTTATCTTATTATATTTATATCTTATTAATTGTTCCTTTAATCGAATTAATCTTGTTACTAACAAGGAAATATATCTGGTTTGTAAAAATACCTTCCGCAATCCTCATCTCCAGGAAGTTATTTGTACAAAAGATTTTTGATATTTTTAAATACATATATTTTAGATAAGAAACTATTTTTTTCTGTATAACAGTGGATTGGTAATTTATTTTTCCTATAGCTTACTATGAAATATAATTTTAAAATTACCGAATATTTTTCCATGAGTACTCTTGTACTTAGATATCTTTATTTTATTCTTCTTGAAATTTGTGTTTGGTTAAAATACTAAAAAATAGTTGCAGAAACCCAATGACAGTATGTTGGAAGTACTATATCATATTTTGATAAACGATAGACTTGATCTACAACTTAAAATAAATAATATAAATTAAAAAGAATATTAAGTTATGATATATGTATAATAAGTTTATTATTGTACCTAATGCAAAAACTATATACCTTTAAAAAAAAATATCTAGCCATCATTAAAAGGTAACCAGTTAAATTTTGAAATAAATGAAACCATTATTAACTTATTTTTAACCATATCAAAGACTATAATAAATCTTCAACTCGCCTCAACGAGTAGTGGGTTGTTTTTCACACTATTCGAGTTGCTTAGCCTAATCACTTTTTTTCATATAATATATAGTTGAGAACCTAAACCATCCTATTGACAGATGTTAATAGATGCAGATTATAGTACCCGGACCCGGACCCGGACCCGGACCTCAGTTATTAAAAGAACGCCAGGTCGATAAATTGGACTAATGGTCTCCTTATTTTCAAAAAGGGACGATAGTTAGCTGTCGCAAAATTCAACGCCTTCTGTTAAGTTTGAATTATTTTTGTTTTATTTCAATCGCTAACCCGGTTGTCTATGAAAAACTCTGATAATCTGGACATTTTGTCATCTAACTCAAATTTTTACCTATTTTCAGCACAAATTTATAGATTTAATGTTTCCCAGATATGTGTGCTTTGGCGTCAAGACCAGACATATTTATGTATTTGCGAATTTTAAAGGGCGTTCTGAAAAAAAGGGCTGACGGTTCCTAGGGAATCCAAAAGACGGTGCCGTCAAGGTCAATGCCGTCAATATATTATATTAAGGATTTACTAACGAACTCACTAGGAATAGGTTTGTTGTGGGTTTGTACGCTGTAGAAGTGGGAGCGAGAGGTACAACAGCTAAATCCAGTACTAACATTAATTCAATCTTGACACGTACGTCGAAGGCAGCCCCAGTAGGATCTTTTTAAATTTGGTTAGGTAGAGAGCAGAGTTTGAACGGTGAAAATGAGCATTAAACGCGCTTTAGATATTTAAACCTTCTCCTGGGTCGCAACTCCCAAGCACTGTTGAAACTCCTCTCGATGCAACGCGATGAAAACGGCACCCGCACCGTGAATCCATTGAATGGTAAGAATTTTTGTCTCTCATCAGCCTTTTGGTAGCAAAAACATATGTCACGTTCGTTGCTGATAAATCTTGATGGTGCAAACTCTGATTCATAGTGAGTAAAATTGTTCTGCTAAACATAAAAAAATCTTCAGAATAAGAATGAAGGCGGCGACCGTAATCGTTTGGGTTATAATTAAGGATTTGTTCAATATATTAAACAGTTGTAGGTTCTATTTGAAGCCAGTTATTAACTACGAATATGTGAAGTTAGTCGTCATTAGAGTTTGGTATATCGATCGCTTCGAAATGCTAACTCAACATATTTTTATTAACAATTTTATTTAAAAGACACTGTTACTCTTAGAATTAGATAATAAAAGTCATACTTAATTTACTTTGTAAGATATTGCGATATTACATAATATTGAAATGTACATAGTTCAAATAGTATCAATATTTTGTTGATAAAGTTATGGCATCTGTCCGTCTGGATTTAATTTTGTAATGTATAATTGATTATGACTACTATGTCTGGTCTCTACCTGGTTTTAATTCGCATTGCATTCACGATTCTTACCGGTCACAAATAATGCGTCTGCCAATAAAAAAAAATACATTAGATTTTTGAAAGAAATTCTTTTCGGCTAGTCTTTAAAAGTTGAACCAATGGTGATGTGACTTTAACTGGTAGATAGCTGATTTTACAGATTAACTGAAGTAACTAAGATCTTTATTTGGATTGTTAATTCTTGTTTAAGTATTAATAACTAAACAATTACTTTAGCGGTATAAGGAAATTGCGGCCCCACATTTTATAAAATTTATACATCGCAGTTTTGATCCATTTTTGTCTCATTGCGACGAACTATTTGTTAAATAGAATTTGGGTTGTAAGTTCTATTCAAAGTTCTTATTTCGAAGCCAGAGGTCACGTCATTTATAATTCGACTAGTTTTTGCCCGCGACTTCGTCCGCGTTAGTTTGGTCAAGAGTAATAAATATATGTAGGTATAGCTGACCAGGCAGAGGTGGCCTAGTGGTTAAAGGGCCCGCCTCTCGTTGCCGAGAGCGCTTGTTCGATCCTGGCCCGGGCAAGTACCAATGTGATTTTTCCGAGTCATATTTACTTTCTAAGAGTATTTAGACATCACTGATTTATGTTGATTCCCAAAGAGAGGGTTGATGTCAGGCAGGCGGCCGGTCGTTAAAACAAATAGCCAAAACTATTCACAAAAGTGTAAGGCAGACCCTGGCTATAGATGGGAAATTGCCAGGTAGAAGAAGAAGCTGACCAGGCAAACTCTATTCCGTCTTAGAGGCCATAAATAATCAGGTTTTTCCTGATTCAACCAAACAGAATGATTGACATATTAGTTAGTTGTCAAATCTAATGTCAAAAAAAAACGTTTGTATGGGAAATAGAAATGGGCTGTTTTTAGGGTTTTCCCGGCAATTATTCCAATTTTTCTCATCTTTTAAACCTTTCCTGGACTTCCAGGAGTATTTCAAGACTAAAATTAGCCAAATCGGTTCAGCCGTTCTCGAGTTTTAGCGACACTAAGGAACAGCAATCCATTTTTATATATATAGAAGATTATTATATTAAAGATGGACAACTGAAATGCGATGTTGTTTGTTTGCATTTAAGTTGATATTATTAAATATAAAATCATCTTCTTCTACCTGACAAATTCCCAGCCAGGGTCTGCCTGGGTCTGTCTGCCAGGGTCTGCCTAACATGTTGTGAATAGTTTTGATTATTTATTTTTACGACCGACCGCCTGCCTGACATTAACCCTCTTTGGGAATGCATTAATCAGTCTAAATACTCTTAGAAAGTACATATGACTCGGAAAAATCACACTGGTACTTGCCTGGGCCAGGATCGAACCCGCGCCCTCGGCAACGAGAGGCGGACCCTTTAACCACTAGGCCACCACTGACCTTTTATTTAAAATAATATTTGAGACAAAACAAATATGATAAGTCCAAAAATAAATTAGAATAATTACTAAGTTAAATACGTTTTGGTAGGTTTGTAGGTAAGTAAGATTAGGAACAGTTTTAACGAAAACAATTAAGATTTTGGTAGACAAACGTGTATTATAAAAATTACATTAAACTAGCAAATATCGTCAAATTTCTTGTGACGTATTAGGAATCTTCTGCTTCGGGCAGGTGTACACTTACACAGGTGTCACTCGTTACTATCTGAACGATCTTAGTAATTACATCGCTATTTTTATGCTTTTTATATTTTTTTTAAGAGGAAAATCATCTGGGTGGGGCAAGAGGAAGTGTCAGACTCCTACTGACTAAAAACCCCCATTACCTACTCCTGCTCGGAGCCTGGCCGCGGTACATCATTTCGCTTACACCCGTGACCTGGCCTGGCATCGGTTCTAGGCCCCATCTGTGGTGGTCTGACGGCTCCTTATACGCTCGGATCTGGTTCTGATCGGGCGACAAGCTACCTTTGCTCGCCGTCCGCTCACCCGCGCTTACGGTGGCTGAAGATCATCACGCGATGCCCAACGCCTGGAGCGTCCCCTGGGGCAGCTGGGGCGTTCCCTCACGCGCTTCACATCCTCCTTAGCTAGCATGACTGCTTCGCAGTTCCTCTTACTCCGCACCATGGCCTGAACTAAGGCCGGACGCGAGATCGCTGCCGCCGATGGCTACTCTGAGAACACGGCGGTGCTCAGCCCAAGCTGGGCAGTCCGCCACCGTATGCTTAACCGTATCCTCTGGTTATTCCTCACAGTGTCAACACGCCATTTTTATGCTTAAGTCTCAAAACTGTTTGGGCCTGATATATTGAATAAAAGCAAAATAGCACGTAACAATAATTTTCATTTTCGCAGTTCCGCGATTTATACAGTTTTATATTGAGAAACTGTCATTAATGTACGAACATAATAAATAGTGATTGTTAAATTATTAAGAAGTTGTAAACACAGATGTTAGGACAGTTTAATATTCGATTAACAAGCAGTACATTTGAATCTTAAAGTAATAAACGACTTACATAGAAATTAGATCTAGTTATCTTTTAGAATGTATTTTATTTTAATATGATTTTCTCAATATAAAAAGGAAAATAATTATGTATAATAATTTAATATCTTAAAACTTCTATGAATATTCACATTGCACTAACAAAAATATGTTATTCTGACGCATATAAATTCCTTGCTTAGACATAATCCGGGATCAATATTTTTTTATGTAAATAGATATTGATAACAGAAGAACTTTAAACCGTTATGACTAAGACGATAATTTGATTACTATCATTGAAATTAATTCGTAACAGTTGATTGTCTTATCTTCACGTAACATTTATTTATTAATCTAAGCCTACTAAACAGGAATGGACGTCAAACAATATATATTTTATAAGTTAATTAATTACCGTAGTAAATAGGGATTATAATATCTTTAACTTTTCTGTTGATACATAAGCACATTGTAAGATAACTGACATAAATTAACGGCATATTCGTATGGAAAGTTTTGTGTTTCATTTTGTAACATTTTTATTTTTTTATTAATATGACGGTGGCAAATAGCAGTTTAACTTTGAGTGATCCCCATAGCTTATATACCTGCAATACAAGTGGTATCAATTGGTTTTCGTAGACCCTTCAAATACCTCACCCCACTCTTGAAATACCCCATACAATGTTTTTTTGAAAAATATCATTTTGAGTGTTTGTTGTTTTGATATTGTTTACCTGGTTTTTTTATTTTCTTATTTTTATATGTTTATATGTATATAGGGTGGCAACCAGAGGTTCCAGCAAAACTACGAAACATACTTATATGTATATTAAAATAAGAATTAAAACTATACCTAAGACTGCATGATTGCCCCGATGTTAAAATAGCAATGGCATTGTATTGCTTGTGTGGTATGTGGAATCTTCTGGTTCACACGGTTTGGTGTTCGCTCCGCAGAGTCAGTGGCGTCTCTCTTTATATGATATTTTAACTATACAACGATGTTGCCCCGGCGATGTTCAATTATTTCTTCATATGTGCACTACATACGTACGCAACATGTTCAAAAATTAGGAATTTAACCATAATTATGTTTTGTGTATAATAAAAAACGTTATTGACCTTAACTCAAAAATGTTTCAAATATTTCATCAAATTAATTGTACTGATTGTTAATCGAATATATACATTCAATTGATTAATCAGACCCCATTATTCAAGAATATTCTTATTTATCTTATAACATCGATAAGGCAGTGATATTTATCTAAAGTAATAAATGGTGACTAATATGTATTTAGTTCGTTTCTTCAGCGTTACCTTTGTTTTTATTTCGACTGGATAGTAATTGACTGTCATACTATCCATTTCTAGATGGAAATGAAGCCTTTGGTTGTGACAGCAGTGTCTTGCTAACAAGCTATTCGTAATATTCCTTGAGGCTACCCAAATTATAACTAGAACGAAACAAAGACACATTAAATTATTCAAATCCTTTGCCGTGCCCATTAGGAAATAGGAGGGGTACCGCTCAATACCGACGCGAGGAGGCTCTTCAACAAAAGGACAACCGTAAAGTCGAAAAATGTTTTAATAACGAAGGAGAAAGTGTATTCTATACAATACCTGGAGATTTTTCACTATACGCCTCTCCTCAAAACTGACTAAATTAAATGAACATATCACTTTTGGCATGTTTCTGTACAGAATCCAAAGGTAACAAATGCCCATTTTAAACCATGACAGCAGCAATCTGCAGATGGTCAATTCTCTGCTTTATTTCTTTTTCACATAAATAATCTATCACTTCCTGAAGTATTGTCGTATTTTCCAAATTCACGTTTTGTTTCCTTCTAGCTTCAATATTGAATAAATAAAAAGTCAGTTTATATTGAAAAATTAGAGTTGATATCAAACACTCCCTTTGGAGGTGAAAGGAAGTTATTGTATTTTGGTTCAGAAAATATATTCAATAACGTATTTACAATTATAAAACAATGGTTGTGACATCACCGTAATGCAGTATTGTCGTACATAATTTTATATAATAACATCATAATAAATTTTGTAATACTCGTTACAAAAAAAAAATGTAGTTGATTGTTTAATCAGTTTTATTTTGTTTTCTGTTATATTTTTCAATAACTTTTAAAACATACAACAAGATAAACAGCACTTTTTAATAAAAAATATGATGATGACACCTTAAAGAGCCATCTATAGTTGCGATCTGCTACTTGTAAGTTTCTGTTTGAAGCTTAGTAATTTGATTATTTCATTTATGAATTTTCTTTAAGATGGCGCTGTATCTATAGTTTTACTATTAAGTTTTGTTTGTATAATCTTATTTAAACTCTGAGAAACAAACTTATACATAAAATTGAAAAAAAAATAGCAATTTCAAAATATTTTTTATAAATGAATGAACATCGTGTTCGTTACAAGAATATTATGTTATTCTATGTTTGTTTTCTATGTTTATTTATTTTTGATTCATGCTAAAAGTATTTCAATTAAATATTATGCATGTTGCTTCAAGAATAATCTCAAAATAAAGTTTATGAAAATGTTCAAATACACTGATCAAAACTTGTGTTAGATGAGCATAATTTAAATAAAACTATGTTTGGCTAAATAAAACTATGTATTGCTATTTAGATTATATAATTTTATCTTACGTTTTGATTTTTTTATAGCAATCGATGTCACTTGCAAACAAGATGAAATTTCGTACACCATATTTTTGTGTTATATTGTGTTAAGAGTACAGAAAAATCAAGAAAATTACAGGTCTGTATAGGCTTTGTTTACTTTGTATTTATACTACTTACCTAACATCCTGGCAAATATGTAGACTTAAATATACGTTATAAGTTTCAGAAATGGAATTATTATTCATACTACTATTTATCTAAGATGTGAATATATATAGAATAATATATAGAATATATAGAATAATATATAGAATCACTAGTTGGCTGTGGATCGCATACTCTAAAACTATGTATATAACTAATATAAGTTGTCACAAAATTTAATAATAAAGAGTGACATTAAAAATTGTCTTCTATATAATTTTTTTAAATCAATAATATGGCATAAAAATGACGACCTAAATAAGGTTTGAACATTAATCACCACGCTTGCTCAAGACGGGTTGGTGATTTCAAACTCATAATTGTGAAATTATAAGTCCAGGTTTCCTCACGATGTTTTTCCTTCACCGTCTGTCAGTGGTGTCTATATACTCACAGAAAGTACGCATGACTCGGAAAATCACATTGGTACTTGCCAGGATTGAACCTGCGCCCTCGCACATGAGAGGCGGGCCCTTTAACCACTAGGCCACCAAATGGTAAGTACCAATATATTAAACTGTCCAAACATTAATTAACAAAATAAGTATCAGGAATGTTCTTTGCCTTTCTAGAATATATTATTCTCACATGTGTAAGTATAAGAGTCACAAAACTATGTAACTCATTAAATACACGTACATAAACAAGTACCTAAACTTTACACCGACTTTTTTTACAACAACACATATTTCAAACTTAATTTTAGTGTGAAACTGTATGCAACATCCAATTAACTTATAAAAAAATAAATCAATCTATTTTTGAGGTGATTAATTTTTTTGTTTTTAGTCATAGCTTTAATTCGCTCTCTGGTTTGTTAGACTTTGACAAACTAATACAGTTTGTTAAATTCTAACGAAAGTTGCATCTAACTCACTAGGAGTTTCTTTTAAAGTAGGTCAATGAGTTAAAATTAAAACGTTCTGAATTTGGGACAGATGTTTTTAGTGACGTGTAAATTGCAATACTGTTAGGTTACCTAAATGAAGCGACATTTAATATGAATGTTACCTATTTTGTGATGAAATATAATTTTAAGGTGTCATGTAGTTTACAATTTTGTGTTTAAATTAAAGTAAGGTTTTCGGAATTTTAGGAATACCATAGTCCCAACGTTTCGGTTCCTGTGCTGTTGACAGCAACTCTGATCAAGGGCAGATGAGATGGAAATGTCTCGAATTGAATTTTGTGCCTCTTTTCTTTACTTATATTTCTATATGTATGTTTTTCTTTATAAAACTATTGTTATCCAAGTCACAAGCTATAGTTATGTGTCAATTCAAAAGATTTTTAAAATATCTAAATTATTTAGACTTACCTACCCGAACCGACCCGAATCATGAAATATGAAATAAAATACCCTATTTATTATTATATAAAACGCGGTTTATGAAATAAAATACATGTATATATATTAGAGATTTTTTTCTATCATTCATATCATATTATTATTAACGACAAGCAACTTGCGACATTCAAATCTGCGACTTTCGGTCCGGTAGTGTTGGGTCAAATTCTTACACCTCTTTTGCGTTGATGATTTAAGCAAACTATGTTATTAACTCAACTTCTATATCCGGATGAAAGTTTCATGGCTTTACTTGCTAATTCCTATTATTTCTTTATTTTTTTAATAATATAATATATGTTAAAGATAAATTTACATTATAATTATTCATTATAAGAAGAAATCGAAATTGTTCTTATTAGCAGAATTTTGGTTATTAAAAGCGGGTTAGGTTGTCATTTGAAGCTAAAGTAATCTTACTTTACGTTATACTGTTAACCATCAGGTAGATTTATGAGTGATAGAAATCAAAAAGAGTAAATTCGTTTTATCCAATAAAGCCAAAAGGTAAAATCCAATATGTACACTTAAATTAACTGCATTGCACACCTCAAGAGTCAAATTATGAATGGGAAAATTCATATCGGATCGAATTATTTTGTTTTCTTAAATAATTTACTGGACCATATATGAACATTATATGTATTTTTAAAGTTAATGGTGTAGAAAGTTCATACACCATCCCGCTATCTCATAACAAAGACTCGTTTGATGTTAGAAGCTTTAAACTCCATTAACATGTCGCTTCGTAAAGTGTTTCTTGTCTCAGCAAAAGCAAAGTTAGCATAAAGCTCGTGAATAAAATAAGATTATAACTTACTTTAAGTTAATTGATTCTTCACGTGATGCTTAAAACGATATCTCGACGTTTGAACATTTCTACCAACTCTGCTATATAATAATAGATATAAAAATAATTTCAGTGTCTAATTGAACATTTTAATTACTGACTTTGTTTTCTAATGTTTAACATCATAAAGAAATACAATTGATTTTTTTTTTCACTCATCATGAACTTGTTCTATTCTATAAGGGTTCAATATTATATACAGGAAACTCCCCTTTATCACCATATTCTTATAATGCGCATATATAAAGTTAAAACACGATACTAATTTTTTTTTACAAAAGATGGTATTTTTTTGGTAAATAGAAGTTTATCGTACAATAAATTTCAAATTCAATGTTACAAAAAATATTTTAGTTTTAGTAAAAATATTTTAATAAGCTATTTTAGTTTTAATAACTTGAAAATTAAATTGTTTCATTTTAAGAAAATGTGCGCATTTTAAATTTGCATACATTTTAATTGAAAGGAAACTATTATTTTTCGGATTGAATATGGATTTTCAGTTACTTTCCAGCAATCGTGATCACGGGCAGACGAGATGTGAAAATCTGAGACTCCATACATGATGTTTTTTTTAATTTCTTACTTATTGGACAAGATTACTTTTACATCACAGATTCCTATTAAAGTTTCTATAGTCATATAAGTGATTTTTTTGTCATCCGAGCAATAGACAACGTAGAACATCGTTTTCGTTGAAAAGTTGTCTTTTCTCCGTGAGAGGTTTCCTCAGGTATATCGTAACAGCAAAATTTGAACGATGAATTCGTAAACTCATGTATTTTGAAATTTAATTTTGAGAACTTCTAAATATTTCATTGAAAATACTTGTGACATTTTTTTGAAACTACCTAATAGGTTTATTTTTATACCGTTATTCCGCATATTATACTATTAAAGGTTATCACAATGCTAATGGTATATGTTATATTTATCTATTTTATCATTCATTCTGCTCTTTTCGGTCTAACCTGCGTATTCTGATCTTGCCTACCTTATTTCAAATATTTTGTTACATTCTTTAGAAAACAACATACTTTTTTTATGACTGAAACATTCTGTTGAACTTGTATGCATGTGGATGTCAATGTTATTCGACATATCTTTATTGATTCACGAACCAGATGTATGTTTCTACTGCACTTCATTTGTGACACATATATTATTTCTTAGTCTGTAATAATTTCAATAAAATTTATGTTATTTTGACAGGTTTCTGAATTTACAATTATTTTATACACTTTCTCATTGGTGGTTAAGTTAGAACTTTTAATTAAGACATTTTTTGTAGAACTAAAGATATTCGATAATACCTTGTTCTATGTTGATCTTTAGCTCTGAAGGATCATCGTGTGTATTGTATTCCTTCTCATTATTACTATAATCAGGTGGACGAAATCAAAAAAATTTGCCGGTATCCCTTTTCGCGATTAGGTATGCTGGTGTTTCAAATATATGTACCTAGTTGTCATTTATGTATGAACGTAGTTTCAAGCATTTGAAATTTCATATTGAAAACATTTTCATAACTTTCAATTCTAACCTTGTTTTAGTGACGGAATTCAAGAATTTTTAGAAGCATATATGATATTAGCTAAACATTTTTTGATTTAACAAGTTACAGATACGAATGTTTGATATCGGTTTTAGGACTAATAAAAATAATAGTAACATATACCATGGAATGTAAGTAATTACTTTTATAAAGAAATAAATATCAAATGAAGTTTAATTCTATGGAGATCTTGTAATTTTTCCATTCCTGAGTCTCTTTGTTCAAGGCGTAAATAATGTGAAGCCATTTATCTCTTGTGGGCTTTTCCATGGTTATCTAGACATTCAGTATACTTAAGGTACAGTAAACTAGAATTAAATTCTTACTTCATTATTTTTATTTCCTAAATAACAGAATAAAATAACTAGTTCCTAATAATCAAACTACATTTTATTAATGAATATAATATCTTAATATTGTCAATATTAATCTCTGAAGAATAATTCATCTTTGAAAATTTCCTTTATAAAAACCTAAAAACTTAAATAAAGGTTATTTGTTAGTATCTTCTGGGTGAATTTAAAATTTAGGCATTAAATGTTGTAGTTTTCTTTACCATTCCTCTTAATTACTTATGTTTGTATAACTTGTTTATTTGTATTGTGCTATGTTCCTCTATTTTATACGCCCCACACACGGTATTTCTCTTGATAACAAGGTCAGGAAATCAGTTATTGAAATCACTTATCAATCCCAGTTCTATATTTTAATTACACTTCGATTTTCACACAGATAGAATCAAGTAAGTTTCTAATACTGACTCTCTGAATTCATTAGAGATGAGGATTAACAGAATACCCATTTGCTTGCACTGTATCCTCCATTGCTCTTGTAACTTATATTACTGTATGTATTGTTTATTGTCTTGAAGATATAACTACATATAATCGCATGTAATTATTTTGGTATTATTTGGTAAGCTTTGGTTGTTATTAGTATTATTTCTTATAACAATTTTCAGTATTTGGCAGTTTATATTTATGACAAATATTGTAGGATTATGAATAATTAGGCGATATTTATGCGACTTTTATTATATTTAAACAAGACAAAGGTATCACAATAGATACGAATAGATCGTTTCACATATTATCTGCCAGGTGACACTACTCACGTAACTTCATACTATGACCAGTGGCGTGCAAACCATAGATGCAAATAAGCACTGTATACCTTACCCATAAAACAACTAAACCTATATTGTTTAATTCTTACTTACATACTGTTAACATACATTACGAAATACAAATGTCTACCGGCATTTTATATGACATTTGATTCAGGATTTGTTAAAAGTCGCCTCTATTAATGTAGAAACGAAAGAGCCGCGGTATGCACATCCACTCTATGCTTTTTTTCCCATACAAAATATCTCAAGTACGATCTACAAATCCCGTGTTGTATGCAGGAAGAATTGGTATGTGTGAGTGCAAAAACTATGAATGTGTTAGTGTTCGAGAAGCACTGCATAATTCTTATCGTTTAAAATCTCGTAAATAGTCCGTTAATTGTCAAACGAAACGGGACACTCTGATTGGTAGGTAAATTTCGCGTATTTTATTAGGTTTAAAAACTAAGTACATACTCCCGACGCGACGTTGGATTACTTTGCAGCAACCGTGAGCACGGTAGATATCTCGTCTGCCCGGTAAAAAAATAATGAATTACGAGTAGTAATCCGAAAATATAAATTTCATTTAAATGAATACTTGTGAAAGATCTCATTATTATCAATGTTTAGAAAGGAAATTAAGAAAATTAGTATTTTTTTTTTACATAATTATTCTGTTAACCCTTTCTCAAATCTCTGTGCACGCCCCTGGTACTAACTCAACAAATATACTAGGTAACTTATTTATTCAATCACCTATCTTGTAATCAGATATTAGGCTTACGTGTTATAAGAAAACTTTATTCATTAATTTATATACATATATATGTATATAAACAATAGCAGAGCTCTACCACGCTTCGCTGTGATTGCATGGGTGAGAAAACAACAAAAGACTGCATACATTTTATGAAGTTTATTTTTTCAATACTTGTTGGTACACAATATCTTTTATTTTCTCATTGTTTGTGTACATAGAAAAGCTATCTGGTTTTTCAAAACGGGAACATTCCCATTTTGAAAACATACATGCAACATACAATTATTGTCCATGTAAAAAAATAATCCACATCCAAATCTAAGCCACACGTTTCTAAATGTGGTCAATCTTATCCTACGTAATGATTACATTTTGAAAGTTAATAATACATATTTTTCACAAAACTTTAAATACTTTCTATAAGTATCTTAGATTTAAAATGATTGCAAAAATAAATAGGGCAATAAAAAGAATACCGTTTGGACATGTTGAAGCGAGTTGCTGGGTAGGCGTTGGGAAATTTATAGCTTTCACAAATAATCCTAAACTCAAGGAGAATATCTTTTAGTATTATTTAAAGGAAGCTCCTTTTAGTATCGTAATAATAAATATAAAATGATAAAATACACAAGAGTAAATATATAAGTGTGTAGTAATACGAAAACACTTGTTTTTTATGTAAATATTCATATTTGTATAAATAAATATTCCTAATTATGTTACACAATTGAGACTATGTAATAAAATTTTTGCTTAAAACGTGGCTAGTAGTATAAGAACGTGCTGAGGACACCAGCAAAGAAAAACTAAGAATTTAATATTATATCATTAAAAAGTATGTATATTTTTAACGGAACGTTAGTTAAGGAATTCATTGTATCATATTATAAGAATGTCCTTTAACTTAAACATAAAGAAAAAAAATTGCTTTTCCTTGTAAGTTTTAATACAAGCGCAAACATGCATGTAGTAAGTAAGCCTGTAGATATGACGTCTCATATCTTGTATATGTCAATTCATTTGTAAGGTTAAATCATATAAATAATCGATTATTTTGCCTTTATTTATGGAATGAATTTCGAAGACCAACTGCTTCTTTCCACAACGGGTAAGTTCTTCTATAAAATTGTTACCTTAAACTGTTTATACATCCAATACTCGGCCATTGCATTTTTTCATAGCGTGTTTTTAAATGTTCGGGGCTGCATTTGTTCAAAATATTTATATATAATATTTATAAAATATATAATATTGTTTTTTAATAAGATAATAGATGAAAGTTAAAGTCAAACTAAAAAATTTTACTACAACTGATCTACGAATCGTAGCAATTCCTACAACATTTAATTGAATTGAGTTTTGGAATTGTTTTTATCACCTTTTTATACTTAAAGACAAAGAAAAATTCATATGAGAAACAAAATAAGAAATGGTTTTTTTTATTCATTGTGTTCCTGATGAAGTTAGTTTTTCTTCGTGTGGTTTTTTTTAGAAAAGGTTAGTTTGGTTTTATGTAAGGTAAACAGTTTTATAAATAAAACTGTAAATACATATAGGTTAGGTTATTCTTTTTGGATTTCCATATTATTTTTATATTATTTTTCTGTATAAAAATCAGTAAATATAGTTAAGTGTTATCAATTAATTTTGTGTTATTTAGCTTTGGTTTATAATAAAAACATAGGGACCTAAAATAAAAATAAAAACTATAACACATTTTTTTTTTCGATAATCAATTAGGTTAATATGTCTTGAAAGATATTAAACTCTAATAAAATTAAACTGTGAAATAATTGTAAGTATCTATAATTTAGTTTTTTAATGTTAAGTGCCTGTAAATAATGTTCCTTATTTTGATCTGAAATATCAAATTTATTTAAAATTATATATAGTTTTAAACGATTTTTTTTTAGTTTTCAATAAATATATTACTGCAATTTATTTAACTATTGTTAATATTCTTGCTTAACTTCCAACATTAATATAATTATTTTTTTATTTCAATCTTGGACTTTTATTGATAAAGTATGGATATTTAATTTTCTATTTTATTTCTTAAAAAAAGTAACTGTCATAATATTCTGTCAATTTCCAAATTTATGAACTATCAAAAATGGTAACAAGTAAGGCGTTTTGATTCTTTCAGGAGTAACATAAAATGATTGAACCTATTTCCTTCAATTATGGAACATATTTCATTGTTCAGTCTTTTGTCTTTAACAAAATGTTTCAAATAAAATAAGGTCTAGTTGGTTGGAGTTTATGAATTAAAATCATTGAGCTTTAGTGTATCTATTAAAACTTTATTTTATATTTATATAATACCTCAAAGTATTATCAAAATACACCAAGAAAACGAGTTTTAATTTAAAATTCCATAAAGAGTGAAAAAGGCACCAAATAAAATTCTTAAGAGGAAATTATGTAAAATAATCTAGTAACTAAATAATGTAACCACATACTATGATATAGTTTCATACGTATTAAGCATTATTTCATCCTGAATATCTAATTCTGACTACAAAGATAGTTATTACAGAGAGATTCAAAGTACATGTCACTTAATATGTACAGTTAGGAAACTCCTTGGTCAAGAAACAAAATAGAAGCCGAGTTAGGAACTCCTTGGAAAAGAAACAAAATAGAAGCAGTGCGCAAAAAGAAACATCTGCACTTTCTGGTGGTCCGTCGTCGAGGCAACATCGCTCATGGGTTTTCGACTATTAATATTGGTTTAGCAATTAGTCTAAGGCTATTTTAAGGATATTACTCTGTAAGTACTTTAATTGTTGTTTAACTGGAGTTGGCAGGTTATCATTTCATTCCTTTATTTACCTTTTATATTTGTTCATTTTAATTAATATCGCATAGTCAAATTGTCAAATGTCTTACTGTTATTTTATTTTTAAAAATCCGAACGAAGTTCCTTAATTCAGAAGTGGGATAAAGATCTCTTTTTTATAAATTCTTTGGTCGACCATATTTTGTTTTCTTTTTGACAATTATGTCTAAGAAAATGAATCGTAATCGATCTAAATTAGAAAAAGATTACGCCATGTGAAAAATAGATTGATATCTAGCCCACATAGATACCCTAGGGTGTCCGTAGCACGAGTACGTTGTCGTAGATCGAGAAACGAGTCGAGCAGCAGTAAATTTTCTCAACACGCACCCGCATCACACTTACTTGTAAGTGATTCATTGAATGATAATTTGAATAACATTTTAGTAAGACTCAAAGCTGTCGATCAGTTTAATAATAGTGTCGTAGAGTTACAACATAATTATCAGGAAATGTTGCTGAATCGGTCGTAAGAAATGTGTCTATAGGTCACAATCACATAGTTAATAGTAGCAACGAATCACCAAACGTAAATAGTTTAGTTAACTTGAGCGATGTCTCTCAGACTACGACTCACGATCAAGATACCACTGTTCGCTATCCCGATACTATGTCAGTTTCGTATTTTACCATTATGACAGAAGCCCTTAAGAATCTCGCACTCATAAAATCGCTTCATTATTACGTGTCAATTTTTGATCCTTCTGATTGATTTATTGTGTCTAGAGGTAGATCGCGCAATGATAGTGGACAGTGGAAGATCATGAGTGTTTTTCCCGGGAAGCATCTTATTTAAAAGGCGACGCCAAAACATAACTAAATTCATAGGTCACAAATGGCCGTACATGGATATTTTTAAAACTCATTTAAGACCTCTCTGTCCTCAGAAGTTGGACTCCGTTAACATTTCGTTTGCATGTATGAACACGACATACGCTGGGAATGTGAGACGTACATTATAACGTTTACGATTGGTTAAGGATTTATCTGCAGAACTTCGAATTGTAATAATAAACAAACCAACATTAACAACTTTCAGAATAAAATTATACTCCCGCTGCTAAGTCGTCTTAATACGCGCATTTATTAAAAGTACAGGACACTGTGAAGACGCATGTTTTGTCAAGAATAGGTCAAGATTAACTAACTACCAAAATGTAAGTATATGTTAACCGAAGCTGGTGAGAAATATCGATGTGGTTCCTGCAGTTGATAGTGCATACCGATTAACATATTTATCAATATTGGTGATCACAACATATCACTGGTTTCTTCTGACCTTTTTAAATTACTTTATTGCCAATCCAAGTACATGACGTACATTACGAGACTTTAATGAATACGAAACCTTTGCCTTTCCTCACAATACAGTAACTATTGAGTTCAGCAATATTTCATTTTAAGATCTAGTAGTAGTACCGTCAGCCTGCATGAATAACGACAGATGTTTTGAATCGTGTTGGAGTAATCTATGTAAGAGTAACAACAACAGTATATAACTCACGGGGATCAGTCAGATTAATCAAGTACCAGCCATCGAAAACTCTTTATTAAAATCCCTCTGCCAGGTAGTAATCTGCAATCATCAATGTTTGTATTGTCACTTTTCTCGGATTTCCTCGTGTACCGCTGCCACTACAGTACAGTATAGGTGAGATGAACATCAAACTTACTAGTTCAATTCCAATAACTTATCGCCCATACAATTTATTTTTACGGGAAGATAGTACAAGTTAGCGAAATAATGAAAGATCTCTTAGAAAAAGGCATCATTAGGGAATCTCGATCCCAATATGCCAGCTCAATAATTTCAGTGACGAAAAAGATTTTCGAGCACTTATTCGCAATACAGAGAAGAAAAGATATCCGTTTTCATTTATTGACCATTAAATTGATTTTTTAGGATGACATAACTTCGTCACCGGCCCTGATATGGCGACTTCTCATGAAATGAGAATCAGGGACGACTGTATTCGCTACACAGGCTTCGTTACGTCCGCGTCAGGAGGGAAATACGAATACTGAAAGATGCCATATGGTTTGACAAACTCATCTATTGTTTACAAACCTATTATCAATTAATGATATGCTTCGGGAATTCATTGATTTTGATGACTTGCTCGTTTATATCAACAAAGTACTTCTTCTGAATTTTAATGCTAAAAAAAAGGTAAAGGTAGAATTCTATTTTTTTCGATCAATATTAAAATAAAATACTCGTTTCTGAATACCGAATTTGAGAACTTAGACAGACATATAAGTGGTGGTCAGGTTAGCCCGAGCGCTAGAAAGGAGGAGGCTCTGCAATTACATCATTACATGAACTCATCTGCAATTTTATTTTGTTTATTGGAGAAAAAAACAGATCACAGGAGTATAACAAAACAAATATAAATAACAATACAGCATATTAAAGACAAAATACCTGTGTCCTCAAACATTTCTCACCAAGAAATATAACTAAGTAAAAATGAGAGGATGCTTGGGTACGTACCTCACTAATAAATAAATTTGAAAGGCGATGTGTAAACCTAATCTAGTATGTGAAGGGAGCGATGGCGAATGTGCAGAGAATATCCAATACTTAAAACAAACTAAACTAAATTCCCAGTCAATGTAAATGAAAAACAGGACTGCTAGGTGGTTTATTCTTTTTTCAATAATACGTCCCGCAACTTGCTTTGAAACGCGGCAGAGTTATGACGTAGAATATCAACCTGAGAAAATTCGTTATGAGTACGACATATTTTTCGTATTGGGGCGCGTAATCCCGCATTCGTGTATGATCGCGGTACATGAAATAGAGATTAATTACAATAGTGAAATAAGGTCAGGGCCTTAAAATATTTCCACCACAATCTAGTTGGCATCCAGTTTAAAATTGTAATCCAATGTAATGTAATGCTCTTAAATCAGCTCAACCAACCACTCAACGTGTGATGCCATGGAATTTAGAATGGTGCCCAGATACTGGTGCTATAGTATTCGATGGTGAAATTTTTGAACTGTTTTGTCACTTTGCTCATTTTCTTTTAACGACTGTTCTCAGACGGGGACATCCCGCTGGCCTGCAGCTGGTGGAGGTTCGAGACACCGCAGGCGTCTCATTGACCGGCTGCCGGGTGGGAGTTCAAGACGCAAGTCTACTCATCACCACTGGCGTTTGTCGCCTTGGCGTTAGTCGCCTTTGACGTGTGTCGTCAGTTTGCGTTAGTCGCATTGGCGTTTGTCGCCTTGGCGTTAGTCGCCTTTGACGTGTGTCGTCAGTTTGCGTTAGTCGCATAGGCGTTTGTCGCCTTGGCGTTAGTCGCCTTTGGCGTGTGTCGTCAGTTGCGTTAGTCGCATTGGCGTTTGTCGCCTTGGCGTTAGTCGCCTTTGACGTGTGTCGTCAGTTGCGTTAGTCGCATAGGCGTTTGTTTCCGTGGCGTTAGTCGCCTTTGACGTGTGTCGTCAGTTGCGTTAGTCGCATAGGCGTTTGTCGCCTTGGCGTTAGTCGCCTTTGACGTGTGTCGTCATGTGCGTTAATCGCACGGGCGTTAGTCGCCCTTAACGTTTGTCCTCAGTTGCATCAGCCGCCATCAGCGTTGGTCGCCACTGACGGGAGTCGCCACTGACGGGAGCCGCCAGTGATGGAAGTTGCCGATTGCGTGAGTCGCATTGGCATGAGCTGCACTTCTATGGTGTTGGTAGCCCTTCAAAGGCGTGAGTCACCCGACAATGGTAATGTACTGTGGGGATGTGAAATTGTTGGGATACCGTCGATTTCACACCTTTTTCTTTATTTTCACTTTATCTGTCTTGGATGCCGTTTAGCTTACATTACTTTGTTTATTTGAAAACCATTTGGACACTACATTCATGCAAACAATAATGTTTCCGATAGTAATGGTGATGTTATTTCAAAATTCAGGATGACAATGTTAAAGGTGCTTCGGCCGGATCGTCTATGCCAAACCTTGAAGACGAAGATCGGGAAGGTGGCGCAGTAGGCGAGGCTACTACTGAAAAACAGAGAGAATGTGGCCGAGGACGACCAAGAGTCAGGAGAGGCCGAGTTAGGAAACTCCTTGGTCAAGAAACAAAATAGAAGCCGAGTTAGGAACTCCTTGGAAAAGAAACAAAATAGAAGCAGTGCGCAAAAAGAAACATCTGCACTTTCTGGTGGTCCGTCGTCGAGGCAACATCGCTCATGGGTTTTCGACTATTAATATTGGTTTAGCAATTAGTCTAAGGCTATTTTAAGGATATTACTCTGTAAGTACTTTAATTGTTGTTTAACTGGAGTTGGCAGGTTATCATTTCATTCCTTTATTTACCTTTTATATTTGTTCATTTTAATTAATATCGCATAGTCAAATTGTCAAATGTCTTACTGTTATTTTATTTTTAAAAATCCGAACGAAGTTCCTTAATGTACATATATGACATTCATTTATCAGCACAACGCGACGGTTTATATTATTGTCATTACTACAGCAATAGATGGATGATAAAAAGTTGATTAAGTATACCTAACTTAAAAATAGTATAAAATGTCAAAGAAGTAATACAACAAATGTAGGTCTCTTTAAAATAAATTTATGCGAGTTATATTTTTTAACTTCACTGTAAACTTCACGAGGTATGTTAAATTATTTGTAAATGGAAATTCATTTATATTTATCACAAAATTTGAGTTCCCATTTTTTTTTTTCAAAATATTGGACGTTGTGAAGCTATGAAAAAGAGGTATTCTATTTCACTTACCAGAAAATAACAGGATAATCTTTTGGCCCGGATTTGTTTAAGATAAATTAAAGGAACCTTCTCTCGTTTACCTTATACAAAGCAGTCGAAATAAATCAGAGGGTGGTATAGACACCACTTTCTACTTCAGTAAATTAATATGTCTATTATACAAATTAAAAAAGTATGCTTAATACTCAAATATTATTTGTACTTTTATTTATAAACAGCCCCCGGGTTGAGTCCGTAGATAAAAATATGTAAGTTAAAATAAATAATCAAACATTTTTGAAATTGTAAATTTTGAAACGCACAATAAAGAACATGTATTTATCCATTAAAAATGGAATTATTACGATGTCCCTGTAAGGATAATTTGATACAATGGACATTAGGATTACGAGTAATTTATTTCATAGCACTGAACTGTCAGACACTGCCAGAATACTAATATCAATTTCCTGACATCTACCTCAATATATCCGTGCGGTGGGATCGTAAAGGTGCGAATTGATTTCATAAATCATGGGAAAAGGTTTACTGATACTAGGTATATGAAAACATAAAGTTTTCCAGAAAATAAATGTAATAGTTTTTTTATGTTATTATTTAATATGGGACATTTCTAAATCGACTCCTTGTTAACCTACTAAGAAAAAATTCAAGCGTTTATATGTAAAATTTATGAAGTAAAATTATATAATTTTAATTGCAATGCATTGTGTATTTGAATAATATCCTGATTCAAAAGTTGAGAAAAAGAATTTTTGAAATAATAGAATCTAGCTTTAACTAAATCTATGTGAATAATGTTTTATTTAATAAGATCTAATTTAATTTTGCTTATTTGATAAATTGTACATTTGAAAGAATGGAATAAATAGAATGCATATGTACTAAAATAATAATAAATGTTACGTGTGTATATGTATGTATATTGGGACATGAATTTACATATACATATAGTGTATAAAATTTAAGGGCTAAAATGTAATAGGTTACCTATAACGGTTTCTCCCACCTTGTTCATATTCGAAGTGAAATAATTAAGTCACATGACATTCTGAAAAAGTATAATCAGATTTAAGTGATACGTCCGTGCAAAAGTTATCAATTGTGAAAAAATATTGAATTTGATTCGTATTCCAAATGGAAGTTTTTTTTTCTTAGCTTTAACTGCCGTCGCAAGCAAGCTTACTTGTCTATTTAATATTTAAATAAGCCTTAGGGATGACGCACTAAAATCAGACTTCCTAGAATCACTCGTCTCCAAGGAACGTCGCTTTGAAACGTTGACTCAACAAATGCAAATAAATGTAATGTAAAATTCAAACATAATCATTCTATTGAAAGTAAAATTTAAATTGCACTTAATATCAAATCAATGTTCAATTAATAAAAGTCAAAAGCCATACATACGATTTGTTCCTTTAATATATGTCATAAACAATCCAGTCTAGAACATTATACTCGTAATGATCGCATTTTGGGTATTTCCTTATACAAATCTAAATGACTCGCAGTCATTTGAAGTTAAATATGTAGATTAAAATGGTAAAGATTTGCTAGACTTAAAAAAAATATGTTTTTTTAACCATCTTTGAAGAAATCAAAACAAGAAAGAATAGCTATAATAATATAAGGCAACATTAGGTACATACTGCTTTTTAGAGAATGACGCGTTGATGGCCAATTGGTAGATTCTTCTCAAATTAACAGAGAGTCCACTATACGGCAAGAGGTCAACTTACAAGTCATCTATGTGACAGGCATTGTATCTACTTTCAGGCCTTTAATTTAAACAATAACATGAATTCTGAGAATGATGTTGAAATACAATAAATGGAAAGACGCACTATGCACAAAAAAGAACTTACAACTACTATGGATTCGTGTCGAGGCAGTATAGTCCGCGTTGTACTACATATTTCAGAATGTCTCCTTTCATTATATTTATGTAATCAATACAGACCATTTGAGTTGCTGTCAAATAGTATATGAATATATACTAGTTTATAATACCTTTTATGATATCTTCAAGAGTAAGGCCATCAAATCACTTGCTTATCGTAAATGATTTTGAGTCGAGTCCAAATTTTCAATGATCGAAGATGATTAAATGAAATACAAAACAGATGAAGTAACAACAACAACATGTGCTTTCAAATGTGTACCCGCTCGGGTTACCGTTTGGATAACATTAAATTTTTAAACGGTCAGTACTTTCTGACGAAACGTCGTATCGCTTTATGCTATCGTCACGTATCATGCTTTTCGAAATTTATTACTCAAAATATATTACCTATTATTAGTTGAGTTTTGAAGTTTAATAAGAGAGATTTATATTTTTTTTTAAATCATTCAGTGATCCTATAGTTTTATAAAGCTATTTTTCATATGCCTTCCACAACTCAATGTATTTTTATAATGTCCTCTTTGATAAGTCCATAATTAAACCTTTTTAAGTCTTGATGAAATTCTGACTTTCCAGGTCATTTGTATTATGAAGCCTATACAATATCAGAATATAAAATAGGTTTAAATTCATAATATTTTAAAGGACTTTTGGAACTTTCCTTATATTACGTGACGGGGGTAACTTAGCTATAGTTACCTGATCTGAAAGTTTATCGTTGTATGTTCTCTTGGTTTACCCTTTTAGCCCTACTTTTTAAAAGTAACTTCTGTTACTTATTACTTCAACGTTTTCGTATTCATTTCAAGGACAGTCATTTTTAGTACTGAACTAGTAAACGATTATATTAAAAATGTCAGCAGTTGTTTAGCACAAATTACTAAATTAATATATCATGTCATTATTTCACTTGACAAAAATAAATGGTAACTTTATATCTATACTATATTTATATTGAATACCTGTAAATTGTATCTAATACTTAAGAAATGTTGATGAAAACTTTATTATACATTCTTTAAATATACTGTTTTACGCCTTGTTTGAATTATGTAAATGGTTTGAAATAATTTCATTTTTTTTAATTAACAGCTAGTTATCAGTGGGCTAAAGCTAAATATATCTTGCAAAATTTCAATAAAGTCTATAAAAATTGCTTAATTAGTTGTTACATATCTTCCATTACAATATCTTCCGGTCCATAGACTATATATATGTTATACAGTAAAAATTAATGGTCGTCTTTAAGAACAAGTTATACTTATACCAGGTCAGTGGTGGGAACGACATCATTAAAATGATATGGAAACGTATGAGGTCTACTAGGAAAATATAAAATTTAATTTTGAAAATCGCTCAACGAGTTAGCTTATGATTCCTTTCCTTTCCTTCTTTATTCCTTCGCTAGTTGGTGATATTGTAAAGTTAATATATTTTTTAATCATCCTGTTTCATATTTAATTTTAAGCTTAAAATGAAGCTGTATTCATATATGTATTTATTAATTATAATTCTTTTATAAAAAGGAACGTTTATAATATCATAAGAGTTTGTTAATATGAACATGTTTGTTAACACATTACTTACAGAAGCAAACAAAAGTGTAATATATAATTAAGAGATAGCAAAACACGGGGCGATCCAGCCTTGGTTTTACGCTCGAGCAGTCTTTTTTACTAATTTTACACTAGAGTTTAACCCTAGAGATTTTCAGAAACCGTAATTAATTATTTTATTGTATACTGTTTGTTAATAATGTTTATCTTTTTATATATACTACTAGCTTTTGCCGCGACTTCGTCCGCCTGGAATAGTGACTTCCGGCAGATTTTTGGTACTTCCCACATAGTTCCCGTTCTTTCGGGGTTTTCGGAATGGTTGAGTTCCCGTAGAATTTTCAGGATAAAACCTATGTTTTTTTTTATTCACAATGAAGTACTCTTAACCAACAACATATTTATTTGTTTATTTGAATAAAGATAAATATTATTATGTTGTAACTTAAACAAATTATTTCGACCAAATTAGGTACCATAAAAACGGTTTTTGTGAGTTAATCTTAAAAGATAGACATATACTGTTGCGAACTGTTTTTTAGATCATTAAAAGAGCTATTATTCTTACATACATATTTTTTGTGTATCTTGAACCGTTTTCACGGCGCACGCAACGGAAGGCTTCAAAGATGAAATAATTTCACCCGTTTTTTACACATTTACCACTATATCTTTGCTCCTATTGGTCGTAGCGTGATGTTATATAGCCTAAAGCTTTCCTCGATAACTGGACTATTTAACACAAAAAGAATTATTCAAATCGAACCAGTAGTTTCAGAGATTAGCGCTTTCAAACAAACAAACAAACAAACTCTTCAGCTTTATAATATTAGTATAGATAGAGAAAATAAGACTTCATAAAAATATGGCGTAACAATCATTGGCATTGGTACAATGCTTTTTTGATTCATGAAAGAAAATTGATGTAGTTTCTTAATATTAGAATAATGTTTTGATAAATTACTGAATTAGTTTATGTCATTTCATAGTCATAAATTAAAAGTTGAGAGTAGCAATATATACATTTAATTATTACCATTTCATAATATTTGTGGATTAAATACTCTCCCTATGGTTTTAATATTTTTTTACGGTTAATATTTGCCTAAACCACTCTTTAGGTACTTTAAAAGAATTTTAGACTTTTTTTTTATGTTAAAGGGGGCAACCGAGCAGACGGCCTACATGATGGAGGTAGTACCGTCGCCCATAGACATCCGCGACATAAGACATATTGCGGATGTGTCACCACCCTTGAGTTGGGAAGATGGGGAAGAAAAATGGGAAGGGGAGGAAAAAGGGAAGGGGTAGGAAAGTATGGGAAAAGGGAAAGGGCAACCGGCTCTCTCACTCATCGAACGAAACGCAGCCACTAAGGCTACTTCACGTCGATCTTCTGTGAGAGGGTGGTACTTCCCCGGTCGAGCCAGCCCATGTTCGAGCTGCAATCACTTGACCACAGCTGGGCTCTACCACACTAAAAGACTAAGACTATGTTTTCTATTTGTTACATAAAGTAAGAAACAATGTGTTTTTAAAATTACAAGGTTTTTACTAGCAGTTTTTGTAACTCGATAGTTATAGAGTATCGCATAGTTTTCTTCTTTCATTTATCTATTCAACCATTTTATTTGCTGTTCCAATGATGACTGTATATATATATATATATCTCTGTATGAGTAGCTATAGATATACTTATATACAGTTATTGTTTGGCAGACCCTGGTTGAAGCTGGAAAAATTACCAGGAAGAAGAAGACAGTTATTGACAAAAAAATATCACATCGGTGTCACAATTAAAGCATCTTTTTCTTTGATAATTTAATTGTCATAAATGATTGACAGAATCCAAAAAGTTAAATAAAATTGGCAATGTAATTAATAAATTGGAGTTTGGAAACACTCCGGAATTTAAAAGATAATTAAATTAATAAATATTGTTTATAAAGTTCTTAGAAAATAAGCAGGACTTGTAAGGAGTCAGTCTGGCTGGAGAACAATTAGTCGAAAAGTGTAGTCATACACGACGTGGTCATAAATGTAACGAAAGGATTGTTAATAAATTAATAAAAAATCAGAGGTATTAATAAATGGACGGAAAAAATGAGGTGGAAACAAAAATGAATATACTAATTATTTCAGATAACCTAAATGATGTACTGTAAAAATATTTTCTTTTTTTGTTGACACAATTGACAGATGACAGAACAATTGACAGATTATTCTCAATAACTGTAATCATCATAAATTCGGAAATTCTTTATTTGTTATTGATAAAATTCAACCTGCTCAAAATTAGAAATTAAAAATATATAAAATATCTCACGTAAATAAAGTAAATCTGTAGTATATAGGTATCTAGTGAAAATTATGTAACATGTTTATAAAACATGATCTTTTTGATCATTATATTAAATCGCTGGTATAATAACAAAACTTTTATAATGATTACTACATTTTGTTACATCACGTAAATATTTACGGAGCGATGTTTTAATGGAGCTTAAATCTTGTAACTTCAAACGCGAGTGTACCATAAAATGTCAAAGTGCAAACACATTCCGCAACATTAAGTTAAAACTCAATTTCAGCGGTGTCATTAAATCGTATAGAAATATTATACTTATATTCAAAGACAACTTTTATAACTGTATTTTTTTCTATAATATATTCCTAAGTAAATATACCTACAAGTTTGATAAAACGATTTTTTTCATGTTTAAAATAACCCAACATATTATATGCATTATCGAGTTTTGTTTCAAGTGTATCAAACGTGAAATCAATTTTAGATTTTCAAAATAAAATTGGTAGAGTGATTTTATATCTATCTAAACACTTGAATATTATATATGAGAACAAACATCTATATTTATTATATAATTATATAATATAATATAAAAGATAGTCGTGTTTTTTTCACCACTTATTACTCGAGATCGGCGAGACCAATTTTCATGGTTTTTAGTTTCAGCAGAATAAAATTTAAAAAAAAAACTTAAAGAAAACTCGACGTAAAGATGTAAAGGATCGAACCCGGGTTTGTTGTCATTTGCAAACATTTGTTGTCCATGCTGTCAAATACTATAAGTAATGGTTGACATGAGTTCAGAAATAACGACAGATGATTAACATTTACACGTGCGTTCATTAATTTATTTTATGTAAATTAAAGATTAAAATCTAAAAATCAATTTTTAAGATGAATTTTATACTTTAACGAAAACGTAAATGTCTCTTTATGTTATCTAATTTTTTTTAAAGATTTATTATAGTGCGCGATACATAAGCTGAGCTTGGCATTTGTGTGACTATATTATAGTCGTATTTTTTTATTACACGAAGCCAACTGACAGTAGCTAATGTCACTTTGTTAAATAATGTTGCCATATTTAAAGTAATAGTGATGCGTTGAGTTTTCGTTCAATCAGATGAATGAATTATGAATGTAAATAGTTATATATTTGAAAAAATAAAGGTTACGAATTTTATTTATATTTTACAATATAATTGTATAAAAATGCTCTGATATAAGTTTCTAGTAGTATGTAACTACAGTCAGTTTTGAGCTCAATCCCATTGAATTGGTATGGGCGCAGGCTAAAGGTTATGTTGCAAGAAATAACAAAACCTTCAAAATGCCAGAAGTAAAAAAAAATATATATAATTAAAGAAGAAGACAAAATGTATGATCTCGACCACATGATCGACAATGTTTCAGATAGATTTATAATTAACGTCACCGAATGGGACAGTGACGATTTGTTATCTGATTATGAATAAAAGCAAATTATGTATTCAGTGATTTTTTTAAATTTTCATTGCCTATGCCGTTGTTATATTTTATACATCTATAGTTTCATAATGTACTGAAAAATAGGGCTTTAATGTTTATAATACTCGGTATTCAGTATAGGTAGATAGTATAGGAACATAGTCGTCGAAAAATCGTAGGTAAGTTTTAACTAAGCACTATTGAAATTCGAAATTCATAGGTACTTAATATCGGCAGATTGGCAGGCACGCTACTATTTACTAAACAATCAATTATTTCACTAAAAAGTGACAACACAGTAAATGTCAGTTGACTTGGTCTAATTAAAAATAAAACTATAGTCTATGATAAACTATTGTCTCTGTCTTAGAAGTTCAGTTATTCTTTCAAATTGTTTGCAAAGAGTAAATTTATTTGTTTTGTATGGTTTTGTGCGAGTACATATTCGGTTTTACTTTTTGTAGCTGGAGTTATAGTAATATAGTATTATAGTAACAAAATGGTTTCTACAGGACAATTTGTACTGTTTGTTTTTTCTGAAGTGTTTGTCCAACAAGGTAAGTCAAATTAATTATTCTAGTGTTCGAAAGTTTTGATAGACTATTTTGATACTACATATTACAAAAGAATAGGAATTAAAAGTATTTTTTATTTTCAGTTGAATTTAACAAAGTTAAGTCGCAGAACCTGTAGTACCTCAAGTCTAACTGATGAGCAACGAGAAACGCGGAGTGAAGATGAACGGAATCGATGGAGCCGAAACCAACGATATAGCAGTGTTGCTTTTAACCCCTATAGAACTGCATTTAATTATAACAAAGAAATGGACTACAGTACAATAAATTTTATGCCAACTTTTAAGGTAAGTGTATTGAAAAACATTTACCACTATTGTTGAAAGTTTTCAATTGTAACGGTGTATCATTTGAAATGGTTTTAAGTACATATTTTATAGCTCTGTGAATTACTTTAAGTAGCCAGAAGGAATTGTGTTAAAAAAGTTGATGGGGGAAATGGTAGTGCCCACTAAGTATTTTGAGTGTCACTTGGTGGTTTGGACAATTCACTTTACAATATGTATATGTAATTCAGGAATGTTCACCTTTGCAGATTCAAGGACAAATATATCATCGGACAGGTTGCTTATTACTAGTAATAAGCAAATTACCGGATAATGACTGTCAGTTTTTGCAAATTTATTTAATGGACGATTCAGGAAGACAAGTCAATCAGCGTTATGCACACAAATATTCTGTTAAAAGACTAGTTGTGGAACAGCTCAAATTATTTTTCATCAACACAACACATTGGTTGCATTATTCAAGATCACATTAGATCACATGACATCTGATAGTCACAAAAGTATTATCAAAGCCCACAAGACACCTGCAGGGCAACACATAAGACATTTTAATGCCCCAACAATCGATGAAGGTGTTATTGTCATTGTGGGTGAAAATGTAGATAAAGGCAATATTGTTTTACACCGGTGTAACAATCAACTGCAGCGTATGTCCAAAACACATCGATCAAATGATGTTTTACAATTCCATCTCATTTTGGCAAGGTGGAGAGGGGTATCACTTTTTAATGAGGATAATAAATCCACTTACAGGTAAATAAACATTTGAAGTTTTCAATGTTTATCATAGCTTTAAGTAATTTTATATAATTTTATCACAAAAAAATGTTTTTAGGTTCTGAAACTAACAAAAAAGTTAGTTCAATGAATTATTATTCATACAGGCTTATGGTTGGAGAAGTTGAGGTCAATCACATCTTAAAATATTGGCGCCTCTTTCACCAGTATGTTGTTGATATATATGTAAAAGTAGTAACTGAGTGATTAACGTTTATCAGGTTGAACCAGGCAAAACCCCGTACCGAGGAATAAGGAAATTAACTTCATTCAGTTAAAAAAGGTAACAGATATTTCTTGATTATAGTTAGGCGATACGAAGTTCGCCGGGTCATCTAGTTTCGAATAAAAAAATAAACTACTGAAAATGAAAAGGGGTTTACTTAGGATTATAAGAATTTTATTTTTATGATGTAAAGTAATCACATAATTTAATAAAATGGCTTAAAATAGTAAATTAAAAAGATATTTTATGTAGCACTAATAAAAGAGTATTTTGATTAAAAAAAAGTCATGCAATATTATTAGATACTGAACAACGATTACCAACAAGTTTGATATTTATAATATAAATATAAAATAGATAATCATTAATCTCAATGTTAACAAACCCGACTTGTAATAATTTTATTTATCTACAACATCATATTAATGTAGTGACGGTAGTACATGACTCAAATTTACCTGTAAAATCAGTCAAAATTAATAACATATTAATTTTATCACACCTCAAATTCTAAACAAAAACCATTTCTCATCTTTCAGGTCTACACGGTGAAAATTAAATGAAAACAAGGAACGAAAAATTCATTAACACCAGCGAATGTGGAATCTGCAAACTCCGCAACATCGTTAACAGTTGTTTTTCTAGAATTTGCGGAACTGAATCGTAGTATTTTCGATGATTTTTAATTCTATGTAGGTATATTTTCCTTATGAAAACTAATATTATAGACAAAAACTTATAGCTTAAGAAAATATAGCCAAATATAAAATGTATATTGCTTTTTTTCGTCTCGAAAAGTTGAAAAGAATAGCGTTGTCTGAGTAAAAAATATTGACTAGACTACATGTAGAAGGTGCTTGTAGGGAATAATGAAATTACGAAATTAAGATTGACTCTTAAATTTACTAAAAAGTAATAAAATTGAAATCCACGATTTCTAGTACGATCACGATAAGTTATTCTTCCTGCAAGCAATTGCAAAACTTCAAACATAGTAATTGTCCATGAATTCAGGTGTATTTAAATAAAAATACGGAGTTAAGCTTGAGGTCAGTATATTCACTTGAAGGGCGTAATCTTAAGAGAGTGAATAACAAAAAAGAAACTGTGTCGGTAGACATAAAATAATACAGAAAGATTAATAATATGAGCAATCACGGTGCACAATGATGTTGCTATTGAATTTTAACAGGAGTTATTAAATTAACAAGTATAATTAGTATGTGATTTTTAGACATGCCCCCAGGCGTTGAAAGCACCTCTTTCAACAATCTTCAGGTTGTGGCAATAGGCATATTTTGCTGAATGCCCTCCGAACAATTCCATTTGCAGTCCTTACATCTGCTACTCGAACAACACCATCCGCTCCTGGGTACACATTGACAATTCGACCCAACTTCCATCTGAGCGGTGGTAGATTGTCATCCTTCAGAACGACGAGACTGTTGAGTTTAAGTTGGTTTTCGGATTTTTGCCATTTCATCCTCATCTGAAGACCCGAGAGATACTCCTTACTCCATCGCTTCCAAAACTGTTGACGGAGTTGCTCAAGTCTTTGATAACGCGTCAGCTTGTTGATGTTTTGAGCTTCGTAATTGGGCTCCGGCAGTGAAGTCAACGAGCGTCCGATGATAAAGTGTCCGGGTGTAAGAGGCAATAAATCTGCAGGATCTGTAGACATGTAAGTTAGTGGCCGGGAATTCAGTATGGCTTCGATTTGTACCAATACAGTATAAAGCTCCTCGTACGTAAGATTACAATTTCCCAGTACTCTTTGTAAATGATATTTTGTGGACTTGACACCTGCTTCGCTCAAGCCATTATAATGTGGCGCATAAGCTGGAGTAAAATGAAATTTGATGCCTTCATCGGCAACAGTCTCAGATAAAACATCACTATTGGTTTTAATAAAATTTGCAATATCGTTGCACGCGCCAACAAACGAAGTACCGTTATCAGAGTAAATATTTTTAGGTTTCCCCCTACGAGACATAAATCTACGCAAAGCTAACAAGAAACAATTGCTCGTTAAATCACCAACTAATTCGATGTGCATTGCTTTAGTAGAAAAACATACGAAAACTGCAATATACGCTTTTAGTAATCTACTTCCACGACCTTGTCGACTAACAATCATAATTGGACCAGCATAATCGATTCCTACGTTCTCGAAAGGATAACTGACAGACACACGCTGTTGTGGTAAATTTCCCATTATAGGTGCAACTACCTTAGGCTTTAATCGAGCACACCGGATACATTGTCGATAACATAACTTGGCCAAATTCCTACCTCCTATTGGCCAAAATGATTCCTTAATCGTACTCAGTAACAGTTGCGGGCCTGCATGTAATAATCGTTTATGCTCATAATGAAATAACAGTTTAGTAAAAGGATGTTTCGAATGAATCAAAATCGGATGTTTTTTATCAAATGTAAAGTTGCCATGTTCTAAACGGCCTCCAACACGAATAATTTTAAAATCATCGAGGAATATATTTAATTTGAGTAACGCGTTTTTAGCAGGTAAGTTTTTATTATTTATTAAAAGTTCATATTCCGGAAAAGATTGTTTTTGTGATATTTTGATTATAAAATTTAATGCATTATCCAATTCTTCGGCAGTTAAAAATTTATCTTTAATTAATTCCTTCTTGCAAATTCGAATAAAGCGTAAAACATAAGCTACAGTACGTTTAAGTCTAGATAAGTTAGAAAATCTATTAAAATCAATGAGTTCATTGTTATTACTTTCTACAGCTATATTTGCTGTAATTACAGAACGTAATTCTGGAAGAGTTTCAGAACTAGCGGGATGAGGTGGCCAATGTGACATATCTAGTCTTAAAAAGCTTGGGCCTGACCACCAAATCTCAAGCGACATCAGAGCCTTAGTATTAACACAGACAGCTAGAAATGGAGCACTCGCTGTACCATAGGTCACCGTATTTAATTCATAAATATCTAAATTCTCATCTGTATTATTACGCCACATAATTCTTTGAAGCTGTCTATCGTCTGGATGTACCGGAATCTGTCTGTACATTTTCTCCACGTCAGCGGACAAAATGTACTTATGCTGCCTAAATCTCAAAAGAATACTTAAAAGATCGTCCTGTATAGTTGGACCGACCATTTGAATTTCATTAAAGGAAACTCCCGTAGTAGTAGGACTAGCGTTAACACGACCCTTAACTTTGTTGTCGAACTACTATCACACCAGATACCGTGATGCGGAATAAAATAAGAAAATTCATTAGATTTTAAATTAGATTTGGACATATGGCCTAGTGATAAATATTAAAACATAAAATCATGATATTTAGTTTTTAGTAAAGGCTGATTATTATTAAGACGACGTTCAGGAGATAAGAAACAATGTTTAGCACGCTCATAAGACTCACCTAAAGTTTCAATATTATTTTTTAATGGAATTCTCACGCAAAAGCGGCCATCGGGAAGACGGGAAGTATTATTAATAAATGTTCTTCGCACGTTTTTTCTTCCTTAGAATAATAGGAGGATTTATAATCAATTTCCTCTAACTGCCAAAATCGTGATAAATTCTCTTGAACAACTTTATTTGAATCTAAAAAATCATTATGAGACTCTATTTGTGCTAAATTACATTTAATATGTGCTGGCGAGCGATTCGATACATGACCGCTAAGCATGGGTCCAGAAACTATCCAACCAAGTTTAGTTTCAAAAAGTATCGGTTTGCCGCTACCTAGCTTAATAATTTGTGATCCTAATAAATCCCAAAAGAGGTCAGCACCAATGATTAAATCAATGTCTCCGGGTGCATAAAATTTAGGATCAGCTAAATTAATATTAGATTCGATATCTAACATCGAAATGTCTAAATGACTATAAGGCACTTTGCTTATGATCGATGGTAAAACAAAACAAGTAACATTTGTAAGATAATTATTATTTAAAGATTTCATTTGTACACGACACATTTTACCTATTTTCAGAGTGCAATTATTTATTCCTGTTACAGAACGATCGACATTATGATAAGGTAAGTTTAATTTATTACACATATTTTCTGTAATAAGACATAATGTACTTCCGGAATCAAGTAACGCACGAGCAATATGTTCCTGATTTCTGGAGTCATACAACTTAACAAGAGCTGTTGATAATAGCACATCATGATTACCTTGGTTTGAATTTTTCAAACATGCCGATAAAGAAATATTTGATCTGGAAGTAGAATTCATATTGTTCGAATCACTCTTATCCGTGTTTAATGATCCAGCATTAACTGGTGATTGCGACTTCGAACCTGATACATGGATAAGCGTGTTATGCCGACGTTTACATATCCTACAACCAGGCTTTTTGCATTGATTTGCATAGTGACCAACGTGTAAACAATTGTAACATATTTTATAGTTAAGTACGAGTTTCAATCGCTGTTCATTATTAAGACCTAAAAACTGCGGACAATTTTTAAGCGGATGCTCACCTTTACATTTAACGCAGGGTTTAGGTGTAGATGAGGCTATCGGAGATTTATCATGAGCCTGACTTAGACTTGCAATAGAAACCATGCTTTTAAATTTCGTGTTCCGTTTAATACACTGGTGAGAATAATTACTATTTCGCGATAACTCTAAGGCCTCTAGCAAATCAGCACGATTACGCAAAAAATTTATAAATACGTCTAGTGTAAGAGGTTCACCCTTACCGAGACGGCTCTTAAGTTCCTCCCATTCTCGATACGTCTTAGTATCTAATTTTTGTATTATAATATGTATCAACAATGTATCCCAGTGTTTAGTCGGTTCGCCTAGAGAATCTAAAGCTCTTAAATTTTTATTTATTTGATCAATTAAACGCTTAATAGACACGGATGACTCTTTAGTAATTAAATCAATGTTGAATAATGCTGTCACATGATTTTGAATGAGTAATCGTTTATTATCAAACCGTTCGCATAATATCTTCCAAGCAACAGGGTAAGTCTTCGCTGAAAATTCAATGGACTGTATAACTAAGGCGGCAGAGCCCTCTAGTGACGCTCTCAAATAATGAAATTTATTAATATTGTCAATTTCATCGTTGGAGTGAATAAGGCTAGAAAAAGTATCATGGAACTCTAGCCAATTATCATAGGAACCGCTAAACTTAGGCAATTGAATAGTTGGTAATTTAACAAGATTAATTTTACTATTAACCCTCATAGTATTTTTGTTACTGTCAGAACTCGAGTTACCTAATCCTGTAGAATGAGCAACTAAATCCTGGGCTTGAGCTATTAATTTATAATACAGAGATTCGAAATCATTTCTTTCTAATAATTGACTTTCCATGTCTTCAGTTGCACATTCCAACCTACACTGTACTTCATCATATTGTTCAAACATGCTGCAAATTTTATTAATACGTAATTGAAGTTCTTTTACCTGAGACTGGCTGACTGACCCATCTAGATTGTTTAAGTAATTTCCAAATAATGTGAGCCGGCCTTTATAGGTTGCACGCCTTTTAATAAGATCTCTTTCGTCTCTTTCCGACATTATGTGAAGCAAGTCTCAAATCCTGGAATGTATACAATTCAAAATATTAAGTATAAGTTTAAACAATACTTTACAAGGTTAAGTTAATTGTAATTTAATATAAACTTTACAATAAAACAAATTGTAGTAGTTATATGCTCAAAAGACAAATAAATGTAAGTGTTATTAATTTCTAAATATAGAATCAAAGACAAAATTAATGATTCGACTTAAATATATTTTCTATAATCAACACAATCTCTGCATCTAATATAAATTAAGTTTACTAAACATATTCTTCTCATTACATTTAAAATATTTGATAAGAAACTATACATACAAAGTACAAAGTATGAACTATACATACAAAGTATTACTTATCAAACTTTGCAAGTGAATAAAATTAACATAATTCAATTTACCTTTAGTAATAAGTATTATAATTAGGTTAATCGGGTACTAACAAAGAAAAGTAAATAATTTTTTAGTTAAAACAATCACAAAGTATAATGGAAGGACCTTTCTATTTAAACACAATTAAATAATAAAATAAAGTTAATTGATATGTACTGACCTTTATATAAGTCTTAAATCCTTAAATACTACCTGAATATAAGAGTACTGGGTGGAAATTAAGCACTGAAATAGCCATATACTGCAATATTCCATAAACCACGTCATACATCCAAATCCTTTGTTCTGTGATCCGACGTTTGTTGTGATTTCACTTATTTTTCCACGAAGAAATCAGTATCCCTTTATTGTGCTGGTTATTTTTAAGATTTAATATCCGGCTCGAAGGACCATGTCCATGAATTCAGGTGTATTTAAATAAAAATACGGAGTTAAGCTTGAGGTCAGTATATTCACTTGAAGGGCGTAATCTTAAGAGAGTGAATAACAAAAAAGAAACTGTGTCGGTAGACATAAAATAATACAGAAAGATTAATAATATGAGCAATCACGGTGCACAATGATGTTGCTATTGAATTTTAACAGGAGTTATTAAATTAACAAGTATAATTAGTATGTGATTTTTAGACAGTAATTTTGATTTAACTATTTAGTGAGTTTGATTAAACTGTCACAAACGAAATTTATTATTTCGACTTGTACACATATTAATATTACTATACTCCAACCAAATTCGATGTGGAATGTTTAATAACAAAGCGTTGCTTAGCAACCAACGTCAGGCAGATGCTCAAAACATTTTTAGAAATAGATAGGTATGTATAGTGCGTTTGATTTAAGCTGAGCTTTGCATTTGTGTGAGTGTACACGGATAGTGTAGGTGTGATGTCAAATTTTTGAATACCACGTTCTTTTCGCCCCGCACCTTCCGCACTTCACTCTTTGTACTGGTAGCAACATTAAATGTTGAAAACGCAATGTCAAGTGAAGAAAAAATTGTATTGTTTTTTAAAATTTTTTATTACTTAATATTTTTTTCCATAATATTTCCATTTGGCCTTTTACACGTTTTGGCTATTTAATTTTTAATCTAAAATAGCTCTAGCACTTATGTTATGTATCTATTTAAAATATAATAGAATTGAATTCTTAAAGTTTTTGTCTAACTCTACTTTTACTTTCACTCACACAAATGCAAAGCTCAGCTCTAACAGACTATTTATGATGTTAACAACAATTATTTATGATGTTAATAAAAATTAAAATTGACGATTAATAATAAAATATTTAAGACAAAGGACTAAGCGCATTCTTGATTATAATACTTATGATCATCTGGAATAATGTAGATCTCAAAAATAATACCTCCAATTTTAAAATGATATCAGAAATTACCTCGTAGTTATATAATTCGCTTTGTTAAACTTTATCTATCGCCTCCCAAAAAGACAGGACTCATTTAGATTAAATTTTGTGTATATTTGAAAAACACTCCAAATGTTACAAACCTGCGATTTCTTTCGGTCAGTATTAAAATATAGGGCTGTTAGTTTTGTAGTAATATTATAGTGGTAATTAAAGATTTTTTAAGCTAAATTTCATATAAATTAGGTATAGACCAGCTAAATAAAATTTTTGGATTCTATATTAAATTAAAATATTTGTGTTTAAACAGGAAATTATGTTATAATGAATATAGTTGTAATTATAATAATAATTATTTTTTATTAAGAGTGTATCAACCCTAATTATGATGACTCATGGTTTGTTTACTACAATTACAGATCGAATGTGGCAGGAGTATAGGACATTTCCCGGATAACATAAATAAAAAATGATGGCGAAGAGTGAAAATAAAAAGTATCCGACTGTTAACCACAAAAATTTTGGTGAATTACTTATAACGAAAAACGACAAGTTCATTGACTATTTGATTATAGAACAACTAACTGTAAATAAATATTATATTCCACATTTAAGTAAGGCAGAAATGGTTTTGTAAATTAATCTAAAATATACAGGGTGACTGGTGAATTACTATCAATATTTAAGGAGAATACTCGGTACATGATTCTCATTCGAATTATGTAAAAAAAATAGGTACTTAATTTTTGACCAAATTTCCGTATAAATAAATAAAGTGTAGACACGTTCCAAGTGTTCCAAGTGTGGACACGTGCGGCGGCGTGCTGATACAACACCTCGCCGCCACGCGCGTGTGTGTGTGTGTCTATACCTAATCTGTAGGGTGTTCACACGATGCGTAATTAATTACATAACTTTTGGTTACCTTTACTCAGAAGTTTATTAATATTTATGTTATATTAATTTTTATTTTGTCATATATGATCGTCAAATATCACATCCTCAAATATCGATAGTAATTCACCAGTCACCCTGTATATGTTATTAAAGACTCAAACCATTCATATTACTAATAAACTTTGAACCCTTATCGGATGAGCTAACAAGAATTGTGTCTACTGAAATTATAACTGTTTAACATTAACATTATAACCACCTATTTGATCTTCGATGTATGTCTAATTTACCCACTATAATAAAGATTATAATATCTTGACAATATTATTGAAAACACGTTCTCTCAAGCAAACTAAACGTAAATCTAACTTGCTAATTGAGTCACCAACGTTTCCTTTGTTTTAGCTTATGATTCTAACAAAGGAAAGATACCAAGCAATTATTGAACTTAATAATCAAATTTATGTTACGTCGTGTAATAAACAATATCTGGTTACCAAGCTTTGCTCGGTATTTAGGAATTTTGAGTATTTATTTAGTGTTTTTTTTAATCGTTTAGGTATTTTTAAGTGAACACGTTAAGAAGACAAAACAATATAAATCAACAATAAATTTCTTACTCTATCTTCAAAACAAACACTCATTGACTTCCTGTTACTTAGCAAAGCCATCTACTGTTGTGTCGTTGAAGCAATTAGCAAAAAGTAAGGTTTAAAGAATTTATTCTCATAAAGACATAGTCACTTACATGAGAACATATGTACATACAAAAGTGAAAATACAAAAGTAGTCGCCAGATTATTTGGAACTCAATTAAAGATAGTAAGATATTATTACAGTGTGTTGGTATATCAATTATTTATTATTTATTTATTTTCTAAAATATGTTGGTAAAGTTGAGATATAAATTCGTTAATTGAGGTTGCATTTCTTGTAGTAGACGGTAATTTGTTGTAAAGTTGTGCTCCCTCAGATGTAATATCCTTTTTTGCAAATTTTGTCCTAGTCTTTTGGAGAACTAGTAAGCTAGGTCGACGCTTGCTACGCGGACTGACTTGTTTCATAAATGACAATTTAGAGTGTACAGATTTATTAATAATTTTTCTTATTAGAATGCAGGAATTGTATATATTAAGTTGTTTTAAATTCATAATCTTCGTTTCTTCAAAAATTTTAACTGTAGATGTAGATAACAGATATTTAAAGAGTATTTTTATTATTTTATTTTGTTTTCTTTGAAGTTCTTGTAATTTTGTTTTACTAGCATTACTCCATACTTCAATTAAATATAACAAATGGGATTTAACGAAAGAGTTGGAAATATTATAGTGTAGTTTTTGTGGTATGCACCTAGAAATATTCTTTAGTGACCCAATTAAAGAGGACAGTTTTCCTTTAATATGGTCTATTCGATTGTGAAATTTAAGGTGGTTATCTATTCTTAAGCCAAGATATTTTTCGCAGGTTTTTTGCTCGATTACAATGTTGTCAATTATAGTATTACTATTCGCCAATAGATGTCAGGAAGAGTCATATTTTTAAACGACTCCTTTTTGTTAAGTATATTTTTTTTTAAATAAAATAACATTTTCTAAAAATTATTCCTAGCTAGATCCTAGCCCTCCTATATACTAAATTTCATGAAAATCATTGGAGCCGATTACGATTATATAAAAATATATATACAAGAATTCCTCATTTAAAGATATAAGAAAAGATATGTGTATATCAAAAATTACACTTTCTTTTTCAATTGGATTTACAATTATGTTTTTTTTACATTTTACATTTTACAGTACAATTTTTTTTTACATTTTACAGTATGTTCACGCTTGTATGCTTAAATTATTGTTATTTTATACAATATACATACGTACAACATCTAACGATACCGATACTATGGGACAAACACCTGTTCGTGCAAGCCAGAAGATTCCTTATAAAATACAAGCAATAGGATGACATAAATAGCTATCATCTCATCGAGGCAATCATGTAGTTATAGGTATATGTTAAAAGTTGAAGCGATGTAATTCTTATTATAAGATATGTTTATTTTGATAACACCATTTTTGCATACTTTTCAATCGTCTATTTTCATAGCTAACTAAATATAAACAATTTATTATATGGGTAATGGCTTAATAAATAAAATAATTGCAAGTTAATATCACTATTAGTGTCTAAACAAGCTAGCTTATTTGTTTTGAACAGAGGCAGTCCCCATCTATAATGCTCCATGGGACATTTTTGTAGAAAAATATTTAGGTATGGAATATTCGATTGTACCCTGTGGTTTCAATTGTGTTTTAGTTTCATACCGGTTACTTATTATTTATTAAATTTATTGAGTATAAAGAACATAAGTGTAGGTTTATTTAGGTTTAGGTTATACTTTCTAATTTAATTTCTATTATTATTTAATATATATTGGTGTTTGTAATTTAAACTGTAGAAAGCACTCCCCTCAAAAGGAGATTTGATATTACAAAAATGTATACATATATTAAGTTAGGTATGAAATAAGATTATTGAAAAATAACTAAAAATAAAGTCACATTATTTACATTCAATGTTTAGTTGATATTTTTGCAGATATTTAGAATTTATTATAAGATAGAGTAAGCTGGGAAATAGTATTTAAGTGCAAATTTTTTTCTTGCTTTTTAGTTCTTAACTCTCTATGTTCCCATGTTGAAGTCTTTTTTTTTAGTTAAAAATAAATTTATTTAGTGCTTTTAACTGTTATTCTAAAATTAGTACGTACGATAAAGTACATGCAAACTTTCAGATAAAAAAATTAAAATGATTATTTAGTAAAAAGGGAACATTTTTATTTCCATAAGAAAAGATTCAGACGAAGTAAGAACCTCCTCCTCTCTTGAAGTCGGTCAATAATAAGATGACAAAATTTGTCTTCCGACAATGAAGGTCAAACTTAATTCTTAAGTAATACCATTATTTAATGTGTATAATATATGCCTACACAAGTTAAGCATTCTTTTCAATTTTCTCAACATTTTATAATTTGATCTTATTGTTATTATCAAATAGTTTTGAAATAGTTCTATAAATAAAGAACGTTGTCTTTATATAAAGTTTTCGCTATAAATATACAACTGTAGTAGTTACAATAAAATTGGTACATGAAATTCATTTTATAATACTAAAGAAACTTTGGCTGGTCATTAAAATGACACAAAAGTATTTAGATAACTGTTTAGTATTAACTGTTATAAACAGGACATTGAATGGCTTTGAAACAAATACTGAGCTTTATAAATTTATAGAGACCTTTACATTTAAATTTATATAGGAATAAACATAGTACAACTTACCTCCATAAAATTCAAAAAATTGAAATTGTGAAGGAGAAGCGTTATAGGTCGATGCGCGATAATAGTCATAAAACTATGCTCCATATTTAATCATTCAAAATAACAGTAGATAAAATCGATGCATATTTACACATAAAAGAATTAAGGGCTATATGAACGTTATTTTTCATATTCGTTATACAGGAAACAAATGAACAATTTGAGAAATTTGGTGCACCTTAAAAAACTAACTAACATCTGATATTTGTTGTTTATGGCAACTAATATCCTATTAGGTATTTAATTCTTCAATTATTTACTTTAACAAAAAAAAAAACAAGTATGTTTTAGACAATAATACTGAGGACAACCTTTTTTAGCTCCATACACACGTATTTATTTATATTTGAGAATATATTTATACATACATTCATATATTTATACATATTTGTACATACATTCACGTATTCATTCACACTGACGAAATCCTTTGCACGGGAATCAATAAAATTTTGAAGGCATTTTTGACTCCTCATCGGAGTTTTTTTCCCTTGAAAGAAGTTATACAAATTGCAAAAAAGTGCAATATGTTAGAGCAAAGTCCAGGGAATATGGTGAATGTCGTAGAACTTCTAATGAAAACTTTTCTAATTTGATAATCGTCTGTTGTGTAATGTGTGGTCTAGAGTTCTTTTTAAGTAGCTGTGATCTACCAGCCTCGGTTGTTTAGTAGATAGCTTCTATTATGGTTTGCAATAGCTGACAAAACACAACTGCTGTAATTGTGTAGCCGAATTTAAGAAAGGTACTTAAACTGAATAACAGTGGCACAAGTCTATCAAACGCTCACAAGTAACTTTTTTTTGAGACAATTTTCTCTTAGTGCAGGATTGGTTGGAATGCCATGCAGATGAGCGTTTCGGACAATCGTACAAAATCCAGTTTTTATCCAAGGTAATGATTTGATTTAAAATCACTTCGTTATTAGGCCGGTTGAGTAAAGAGAGAGGGATTCACCTTTTAAGCTTTTATCTTCTCAATTTGCTTCTAGTTGATTAAAACAGTTTTTCACTAATACCGTAGACTGCGGCTAACTCAAACGTTGGATTAACTTCCACAATAGCGTTCAATTCTTCATTATTAATCTTAGACTCCGGCCGCCCAGAGGCTTGTTTTGCAGGTCGAAAACGTACCATGTTTTCTTTTGCAACAACCCTTCGAGCCGTTTGTACACTGGTGCTCTGACGAAATTTGCTCTCGTAAATAACGCAATATTTTAAGTTTTTCAAATTGTAAACAGTGACGCAAAAAAGACGAAAGCTAGAAAACATATAGATTACAGTTTTCAAACTAATATGCTTGACTACAAAGCTGTATAAATTTGGAATTGAAATCCCTAGCCAGAGAGGAGATATTCGAGAACACAGTGGCCTACCAGTACGACCTATTATTAATTTTATAACATATTCTCGTATATCAAACCCTACACAAACGTACGTAAATACATCGGTCCAATAAACACTTTCGGAGATCATTAGGAGAGGTAGACATGACTTAGTTCGATCTATATATTTCTTTCTGATGAAATATACTGAACTTCCAGACCCTAGTAGAATACTAATGTTCGATATCTTGATATTTATGTTGGTAAATTCGAGCAGTTGGGTTTCGAACGTGCGAATTGATTTCATAAATCATAATACCAAGTTTTTTTGATACCAGAAAGTTATGGATGTTATTTTCAATTTTTATATTAGTAAAAATTTAAGTTGTAGTCTTATAGATGATGGCAAAAAAATATTTCGCTAACTAAAATGATCAACCCATAAAATTTAATATATATTATTCGACATACAAAATAATTACTTACTTTGACAGGTATATAGAAAAATAATGTACATACATATAATATTTTTGTTTTCAGAAATAATTTATTTCTTAGCTGAATATGGCATATGTTTATTCATTTTTACATAAGAAATATAAATATTGAGAAACTATGGTCCATTTTACCTGGAACATAACTTCCAGTTTATGAAGTAGTTTTTTAATTAATCACTTATGAATGTTTATATTTTAAATCATTTTATAGAGGTACTATTGAATAAAAAAACATGCACCGACTATTGAATGATTTGATAACGATAAACATCTAATTTTGATTATCAATTCACATAGGACCCCTGATCTATTTTATGAACAAATAGATATAAAATCTCACAGTCTTGGTAGACCTTAGAGCAAGATACCAAGGCCATCAGATATTAGGGGAGAGTCGGATATATCGTACCACTTTTCACTTTAACTCAAATATTTCGACTATAACACGTCAAGAAGAAGAGAACAGATCCTTGCGATTATTCTAACATTGTTAAAAATGTTTATTTTTAGAGGCTTGCCATCGGTACGATTTAGCCGACTAGTCGTTTTAATCGTACCACTAAGTCTTTAAATCGTACCATGGGTGTTTAAGTCGTACCACTGAATGAAAGACATTAAAATTCTCAATCAAATTATTTATTTTTAACTGTTAGGTAAGTAATAAAACAACATTATTGATATCTTTTAGGTAATAGAAACATAATTTTTAACTCTTAGGTTATATAAAGGAACTATAAGCTTTCTCAATAAAATAACATGATTATATGTACTATGATAATGAGATCAATCAACATAACTAATAAAAATGAGACAAAAAAAACAGTAAACTATATTAATAAAGTAATAGTTAACAAGAATGATATTTGTAATATAATTATTGTGCATATTTCTTAATGGAAACAATCATGAAAAATGTCTGGATTCGAAATACACGTCTCATGTAGCCACTGTTTACAGCGAACGCATTGAATCCAATCAACTTTTGGACCCTTCTTATCGTAGTAAGAACAATTGCACTTTCTACATATATTTTCAAGATAATCATCGCTGTCATTATCATCATCTAGTTCTACAACAGGTGTCACTCCTGAATCATCGCTACTGGTAATGGAATGAGATCGTTTCCTCTTATAACTTTTGTTCTTGGCCTTGGGTAGTACTTACTATACGTACTTGCGGTAGTACTATAGGTACTTGCGGTGGGTAGTCTATAAGTACTATAGGTACTTGCGGTTGGTAGTCGGGTAAATCGTACCAGTACAATTTAACCAACTGCAAGTGGTACGATTAAACCAACTAAGGCATTTCTAAAACAAAAGCAAATATCTGGCATAAACTCAAAACTTAGACACGCAACAAAAACCCCCAATAATCTAGTATACAATTGTGGAATAATAAAAAAAAACTGAATAACTTTAGCTTACCTTGGTTACGAGTTATCTCCTTACGAATGTACGACAATATTTATATTAATTCCTACAAAAAATGTTTTTCTTTTATTACGAGCACAGTTGTTAACTCACGTCGATTTAAAGTAGTGGGTGAAGAGGGGTGGTGGAGGGCCACGATTTGGCGTTGTCATTGTAGAAAAAAATATTCATTAAATGGGAAATTTAGAAGTGGTACGATTTAAATGCTAGTACGATATAACCAACTCTCCCCTACTTATTTAAAATTATCTCGTAATTTGTTCAATAAACCTTTAAAAATATTAAATCATTGGTAATCAATGGTAATTAATGACCATCTACTTGTTTAAACGAATGCAAAATAAAGCTAAAATCATAATTCTTTGGTGCTGATGTTTAAAGCGTCTGGAAAAAATTCTGAAAAGAGTTATGTAAAGTATTCATATGAAATAGCTAACAATATTTTCTACAGTATACGTAAAAATCGAACCTCAGATTATTATTGGTAAAGTTAATTCAATTTTTACCTAACTGTAGCACCTGGTACCTAAGAATTGGTCGTCATAATAAGCTAGTAAATATTGTTACGTCTACTGAAGATACTAATACTAACCGGTTATATGTTTTGTCTATCAGAAAATAAAGAAGGTCTGTCGACCCTGGGATCTTGGATATGGCATTTCAAAATACAGCTACAAATTGTCTAGTCACACACATGACAAATATAACTGTTCCGGCTTCAAAATGTTTAATCATTAAAGTTTGAAATTCTTTAGTAACAGACACTCAAATACACCAAAGAATATCTGTTAAAGAAAGTTATGTTAATTATACTATTTATATTTCAAGAACGACTATAGGGATATCGTTGAAAATTGGCAGCGAGATAGTGTAAAATCTGGAGACGGACCCAGGGAATTTAATGCTTTTCGATAGAAAAAGAAAAATAAACGTAATTAATTCCAATATCTGATTATTCGTCCGATCAGCTACACATAGGTATGTATATCGCTACTGTCGAAATGATTGCCGATGAAGTCGCAAGCACAAACTAGTTTAATATATATGAGAGACTGAAGTCCTGACTACACAAGTAATAACATACTAGTAGATTACAGCGTAAACAGTTGCGCAAATTAAGGTAAAAAACAGTTGTCTAGCAAAAATTAAATATAAATTGGATATTTAGGCAACGGTTAAAATTGCATTGTTGTATATTTTCATATATTCAAGATTAAGAAATATCTTTTTTTGTTCCAATTTTTTCTTTTATATCGGTAATGGCAGTCTTCCGATTCACAACAGCAGTTCGCTCATTTACGATCCTAACGACCAAAGTTTTAAGTATAAATATTAATGGTCTTTACACGAGTAAGCATTTTAACACTGGGAGAGAGTTTTTTAAACGGCCCCAAGATTTTCGTATTGTACATCAGATACAGCCATATCATTAGAAATAATTATGTGTGTTTGTACAAAATATTTTGTTTCTTGATTTCTTGTTAATTTTTAATAACATCTAATCATATAATACGTTGTAGACACAGATTAACGAATTACACTGATGCAGTTCTTTACCATACTGCCACTGATTACTCCATCCCGTGTGATATTAAAATAATATTATATTTTTTTAAATGATACTAAAAAATATTTTTTATACTCCCACATATGTAAAATATACATTTTTATTTTTCTTTAGTGTGTCATGACAGACACACGAACAATTTATTACTTCAAACTCCTCTTCATTTGTCTGGATTTCTATACGACTCGTTTGTTGTAGCTATCTGACTCTAGAATGATATACTAGGCTCTATAGTTTCTACAAGTAAGGCTTTCAAATATAAAGTGAAGTAGCATTTACTTTTGAAACTTTGATCTTAATCTTTATTACATACTTCTTATCTTAATAATGTCATATAATATTATAAATACTATCATTTATCACAAAGCCTAAAAATTGTCTAAATTTTTTACACATCTTTAGTTAGTTAAAGCTCTATTTATCTCTTCTCTACTTCCTTAATAAGTATATTCTGCCAGTAGGACCTAGGTCTTTCTCTGTAGAGGCAACTTGCTCAAACTGCTACGAAATACTATATAAATAATACATTTCTTATTATTGCATCTAACAAATTTCTTATAATTAACCGACTTTTGTTCATTGTATGGTTATGTCTATCATTAAAAAAATATATATTTTAAGGTGGTAGAGCCTAGCTGTGGCCAAGAACCTATATCTCGAATATGGGCTGGCTCGACCGGGAAGTACGCTCGACCGGGAAGTACCCTCTCACAGAAGATCGGCGTGAAGTAGCTTTTAATGGCCGCATTTCGTCCGATGAGTGAGTCTGCCGGTTGCCCTTTCCCTTTTCCCATCCTTTTCTACCCCTTCTCTTTTCCCTTCCTTTCCAACTTTTTCCTCCCCCTCTGCCGTAAACAATGGTGGCGACACATCCACAACATCTTTAATGCTACGGATGTCCATGCGCGACGGTACTATCTCTATCAGGTAGGCCGTCTGCTCAGCAGCTTCCTTTAGAATAAAAAAAGTATAAAAAAAAGATTGTGTTTAATTTTATGGAAAGCAGAATATATTTATTAAAGCATAAATAATCGGGCTATCAAACAATCTCTAGCTTTCCACTGTTCGAACGCTGAATGTATTTTTAGTTTACTTTACCTAACTTAACCGAAGTCGGATGCGGAAGTTGCTTTTGTTATATTTGCAAGTAGTATTATTAGAAACTTTCTGTGTATTTTATAAGGTTAGTTGGTTTGTTCTGTTTATATTGAATATGTTTAAGCTATAGCTTGTTAACCAACAACCATGATTATGAGTTTGAAAAATAAATAACGATAAAATCGTTTTATTAGAAAATTTAGAATCAATTTTCATAGGCAGCACCAAGATTCAAACCTGTAATCTCTGGAATATCGCATTCAAACTGAGTTAAATGTAAAATAATAAAGTCAGTATCTAGCTTTAATATTAGACTTAGAATTTAAGTCCTAGCTCAATCTTGTTTAAATAATAATAATGGAACAATACTATACATATGAATTTATTCAAATGCAATTCACTAACTGCGTTTAAATAATTGTTTTATCACAATTGCGGTATAAGAAATCTAGTTTATATATATACATAATAAACCCTATTTAGTGTTATACTATAAATTCGTTAGAATTTGAAAGGAAAAGATGTAATAGATTGGAATAATAAGCGTATAATTTTGCAGTAATGAAGAAAATAATAACTTGAGATACAATTTCCATAAATTGATCAAAAGGAAGTCGATTTTTTGAAACATTATTTCAATCTTCCACTTAAAAATTACAGCTCAATAATGTTTACATCTTGTACTATCAACAAACTTTCAACCATTATTTACGGAATCAATTCGCACGTTCACAACTCCAGGGTACAAAGTTAATAATATACCGAGCCAATTATGTTACGTTAGTATTCAGTAGGTGTTTGAGATTTGGATATATTTCAATAGTAACAAGAAAGAATCAACCTAAATAATACCCAATACACAATAACATATTGAGACTTGGGTATATTTCGAAAGTAATAGTAATAAATCAAACGAAATAACTTCCAATCCACAATAACATGTTGTGGTAGTTTTGGACATTGGCACAACACTATTTGCTACTGCAGATTATCACTTTGTGAACATTCTACTTCAAAACTTGACATATGTGAATTTTGGAAGTGTAATTATATCACACATATGTATATACGGTTTAGTTGAATGAAAACGTAAAATAAAAAAACATACGTTTATTTAATGAAAGCTGTTAATGAATTTTAAATCCTGACATGATACTATGAAACTGTAAGTTTCATCGTAAAATAGCAATCATTTTAATTGTATTATGCATGGAGTGTTTTACTTAAAAGATGATGATGATAAAACAATATATAACAGAGGTAATTATCTACATATCTTTCTCAATGAAAAACTCATGCATTACTTATCAGAAACTTAGTTAAGAAGCAGGAAATTTAAAATAAAAATATAAAAGTCGTTTCTATGCTTATTACCTACCAGAGTTTAGAATGTTCGCGAAATTTTCTCACTTCATTGAAAATTATAACAGTTAACACTTCGTACCCGCAGTAAAGTTTATAATATAATCACCATATAAGAGCAAACCTTTTAACGTTAAAATTGAATTATCGCTTAAATATTAACCTTGTGTTGTAATGGGCGACTAAATTAATATTATAGATGGTAGAAATATTTAATAGTGTGTATATTTTCATAAATTATAGGTAATATTTACCGTTTAATATATGTATATAAAATCGTGATAAGAAAGAAAATTCCATGAGACGCTTTATGCAAGCGAAGGCAGCAGTGTCGTGATTAAGAAACAAACGTTTGTCTTAAAGCCACGATGTTAACTAGTTTGACTCCACCATAAACTGAAATTTATTGTATTTCTAAGCTATGTTCATACGGACATCAAATGTTTTTACGTAGCATTTTATTTGCTTCATTATATTACCATTTGACCACATGATATCGAACAATACATATACAAAAAAAAGCATTGAATTTTGAAACATAGATATTATATAATTACAATGGTCAATAAATTACAACTAAAACAAGATATATTATATAATTATTATAACAACAGCAGCTGAAAGTTGAAAATAGTTATTGAATTTCACAAACACTGGCACTTGCCAATTCTAAAAACCCCTTCAGTACACACAGCACACTGACGGCTTAACAAACAGAAGTATTCCGGCATTAAACTAACAATAAATTACTTACACATACCATTTTAGATATTCTGTTTTTATATCTATAGTATAAGATTTACAATAATAGTTATTTATTTCAAAGGTCATAATAAAAAGGTAATATTAAAAAAATTGGTCACAGACATGGTTTTATTTACTTATGTCATTCACTAGCGACATAAGTAAGTACCTTTATAAGGACTTAAACAATTTTTATTAAAAATCACTCCTTTTTTCTCCAAATCCAAACTTATTTTAAATGTTTTGTGTTGAAACCACCTTTGATAAACATTTATTTATCTTTTAATAAATATTTACGAGTATATCCTTGTATCAACTAAAGTTGTAATAAATTAATAAAATAATTTTATTCCATACCAAAAAGATAAACGTAAGACATTGTTGAATTTTATTCTAAAATACACTGAAATTCACAATGAAGTGCTCTTAACCAACAACATATTTATTTGTTTATTTGAATAAAGATTAATATTATTATGTTGATACAACTTAAACAAATTATTTCGACCGAATTAGGTACCATAAAAACGGTTTTTGTGAGTTAATCTTAAAAGATACACATATACTGTCTCGGACTGTTTTTTAGATCATTAAAAGAGCTATTATTCTTTAATACATATTTTTTGTGTATTTTGAACCGTTTTCACGGCGCACGCAACGGAAGGCTTCAAAGATGAAATATTTTCTCCCGTTTTTCACACATTTACCACTATATCTTTGCTCTATTGGTCGTAGCGTGATTTTATATAGCTCACAGCCTTCCTCGATAACTGGAATATTCAACACAAAAAGAATTATTCAATTCGAACCAGTAGTTTCGGAGATTAGCGCTTTCAAACAAACAAACAAACAAACTCTTCAGCTTTATAATATTAGTATAGATAATAAATTATTTAAGTAAAATGATTTAGCTAAGATCTGAAAAGACAGTCATGGGGAATGATAAAAGCATACCCATTACCTTCATATAACAAAAATCTATTATGATTAATATTAAAATCTTAAGCATTATTGTTACATAATTAAATTTGAGTTTTAAGTTTAACATTGAATGATATTGCCTTTTTCTATTGAAAAGTTTCGTTTGAAAATAGATTAATTTGATTTCACATTGCCAAAAGAATCAAGATCCAAATTCAGTCGTAAACGTAGAAGTTTTGTATTTGAAGAGTTTCTATAAATAATCAAGTATTCTAAGTCCACTTACTTTTCTTGCTATCTATGAATTTTCATTATTAAAATAATGTGAAAGGTATATTACTGGAATTTTAATTCAAGTCATTTTATTAAGGTTCCTCCGTATAAAAGTACGTAAGGTCAAGCAATTATACCAATGACAAGATTAGTATGATTTGAGACAAAGTCTACGCACACACGTATGAATTAATTTTAGTCTACATGGCACTCGTAGTTAAACGTACGTGATCAGAAAAGAAATTGGGAATCTCAGCAATTCTGTGAATTTCTAATTAAGTATTCATGAAATAAAAATAAGACCATCTGGTTGAATAGACTTAATCACACAAAACAAAACGTTTCACAGTTACATCGTTTTGTCTGTTTCTACGATTGTGTATAAACACTGTTTAAAAAAAATATGTCCACGGTGGATGTGATCCTCAGTTTTCTGTTCTCCCTTTTAAGGGAACAAATTGTAGGCTATCGAATATCAAGCGTTATCGTTTTCTTGACTTCAAACCATTCAATTGAATTGACTGAATAACATTTTATATAATTTTATATTTTAAGTGAAATATGGTTTCTAAGGAAGAGTTATTGAAAAAAACTTTCTTAAGTATTGAATAAATTATATAATTTTTGTATACATAATAGTAAAAAAACAATGTTATAAAAAATATTTGGTACAGTTTAATTATATGTGAACACGAATATTAAGAATTACGCATGGGTTTAATTAGTTTTATTTAGGTTAAATTAGTTTAAATGTCAATGACAGTCAGTGGTGGCCTAGTGGTTAAGGGGCCCGCCTCTCGTTGCCGAGGGCGCGGGTTCAAACCTGGCAAGTACCAATGTGATTTTTCGGAGTCATATGTACTTTCTGAGAGTATTTAGACATCACTGACATACGGTGAAGGAAAACATCGTGAGGAAACCTGGACTTATAGTTTCACAATTATAAGTTTGAAATCACCAACCCGTCTTGAGCAAGCGTGGTGATTTTTTTTTATGTGAAAGGTGGCAAACGAGCAGAGGGCCAACTTGATGGAAGGTGGTCACCGTCGCCCATGGACATCCGCAACATTTTGTTGCGGATGCGTTGCCAACCTTGTTTTTTGGGGATAGGGAGGGGTGGGAATAAGGAAATGAAAGGAAAGGGTAGGAATAGGGAAAGGGCAACCGGCTCTCTCACTCATCAGACGAAACGCAGCCAGTAAAGGCTGCTTCACGCCGGTCTTCCGTGAGAGGGTGGTACTTCCCCGGTCGAGCCAGCCCATTTTCGAGCTGTAGTAACTCACCACAGCTAGGCTCTACCACCTTAGAATTATTATTATTAATGCTCATACCTTCTCCATGTGAGAAAGAGGCCTTGCTCAGCAGTGGGCTTCTGATAGGCTGATGACAAATGTCAATGTCAATATAGGGTTTTAACATTTTTTTTATTTTTTGAGCAATTTTATGTAGTTATTATATAAATTAGTAAAAAGCAGTCACAAATGAATGAAAATATCTACGTCTGACCTACTTATACTACGACGAAATGCTTCATTTTTCCTGAGGGGCATTGCAAAGCATTGGAAGAAAATGCCGTCATCTGTTTTAAGTAGAAACTTATAATTTGGATGTCTTCAAGTCAAAAATCGATAGTGAGATCTATTATTTTCTAGAGAAAACATAGAAATAAAACTATGTTTTTTGTATTTATTATGCGATTTTCCATAGGACACTACGTGACGTTTCGAATATTTCGTCGTAACCATAGTAATCATTGGCCGATAGGATGAAAGTGTTTGTCAGTCAGTGTTTTATTTAAAGAGTGAATAAGTTTTCCTTTTGCTCTAACATCCCTATTTCTTAATTAATATCCTTCCAACTAATTAAATCATAGACAAGACTATTGATTTCGTAATAACGAAATGTAAGGCTATAATTATAGTTCATATGTGCATGTACTATAAATATAGAGTATATATATGTATAAAAGTAAAAACTTGACATATTTCTACCACAGGTTCGTTGAAAAAAAAATTGAGATATATTCAATATTGATAAAATAAAACATTCGATATCGAATAAAATTAAAGCTAACATAAACTCTGAAAAGTCACGAATTTGTCAAAAAAAATATACAACAGTATTAAATATCATTGAAGAGTTCAATTTCAATCTTATTGTGGTCGTTTCCAAACCACAGAAACTGTTTTACCTTTTTTTTTAGGTTTCAAGAAATATAAGAATTCAACAGTTCAAAGAAATGTAAAAAGTTTACAAGAGTTAATTCAATATTTCGATTTTGAGTGGAATCGCGTAAGAATCGTTAGAAATCGAAGAATAAAAGTAATTAAAAGCAGACATTTTCAACTAAATTGTGATAAGAACTAGTAACGTCACACTTTTTAGATTTGTTACTGCGTTTGAAAATGCTCATTATTCACACAACTGTGATATACTTACATTGTTTTCGGCTATTTTAAAACTAATTAGAATAACAAATTTTGCTGGTTATAGAATAACAAGTAGGTATTCCTTGAAAATCTAATGTGATAAATCCCAATATATGTATTGGATTATATGATACAAAAGATGGTTGGAAAGTAGTTTACTTTTATTGAAATTGTTATCTTATAATGAGAATATCCTCTTAATAGTAAAGTTTATGGAAAGCTTAACAAGATTTGTCCCTGAAATATTGCTAAAGCTAAAACAATAATTTTCCACAATGATTACTCTCTTCGGACACTCATCAACTATTCAAACACTGAATCTGTTTCTTAGTGTTTGTTTAAGTTAATTACACCGAAGAGATTGAGATTGCATTTCACTTCACTTGTAGTTTTAACTAAAAATTTTAAATGAACTCTTATTCAGTTTGTATTATTTCATGCATAAATATTCGAACGAAAACTGTTTTAATAGAAGTAGAAGCTTCATAAAATTTTATAATTTCATATTCAAAGCTAAGTTGTTAGTAAAAATTTAAGTTGAATGAAGTAATAATAAGATAAAGACCAGTTTTAAACGAATGAAAATTGAAATTATTCCGAATAAACTAAAGCAAAAGTAACAATAACTGTAATGTAAAAACATATCACATGTAAAATATTATGTTTAGAGGTAAATTTATAAAAAATTAATTAATTTAAACTTTTAACATTCATTGCATAAATAATATTCTTGACTACAAGGCAGCGCTTAATATATTGGAGGCAATATTTGCATACCAAGATATTGCCACTGGACAGTTTGAAAAATTATATGTTGATTAACGTGAGCGCCATTTTGTTGCGATAAAAAGATTAATGTTTTATAACTATAAGATTTCTTATCTTAAAAACATAACTTAAGACAAATGAAGTTACATTTAAATTTAACTATCTTATTATATATTTTCCTGATTGTTCGAAACTATGTGTATAGTTTGGTTCGTGTTTATTGAGTGATACATAAATTAACTTAAAACTTGTCAATTTAATTACTCAGATCATTTCGCATACTTTTATACTTTTCTATCCTCGTTAGATTTAAACTACATTTTCACTATTAATACTTTAATTCTTGAACACTCCCCGTAATTCATTTTATTCCTAATGACCGTGTAAATCAAACTGCCAGAAGTATTGCTTAATAACTGTTTTAAAGATGTTACCTTACTCCATTCTTAGTTTTTTTTATCATTAGAGAGCATTAAGAATAACTATTTAGATAAAATCTTCTTTAGTTAGATAGCAATTCTTTCTATATTATTCACTATTGCTGTTCATTAGTGCATGAGAATATTTTATAGCAAATTATTAAACATATCAATAAGTCATTAAAGTTATGGATGATTTTAATAAAAGATACGTTTTACTAGCTCTTTGGTTCGCCTTCAACTACAAATAGTCCTAATAGGTTCGTCTTCAACTTCTTAGTTTTGCTATTGTTTTCAGCTATGAACATTTTTGGAGGCAAGATAAGAGTTCTGAAAGTTTTACTTTTCCAGATTTAATATATCTATCCTATAAATTAAAATTCCCAAAACCAGATATAAATTATTTAGACCCTAAATATTAGACCCTAAATATTAGATTTGTTAAAGTGAAAAAGATGCAGCGCCGAAAATTAGATTTGTCTTTTATATGACATGAAAATTTTTGATTATCAACTATTTATTTTTAATGTAAAATTTGTCAAAATTTTGCATACATTGTTATGATTAAATTATTAAATAATATATAAATAGCTATTTTTGTTACTTTTAAGACAGAAGAAATTAAATTCTATTTTGTTCACGATATAGCTTATTAACTATTTGATAATTTAATTTTTCTTACACAAAAACAGACCAAGATGAAAGCACTGTAGTACACCATATTTTGAATGGACAAAAGTATAGGTAAATCTTGAAATCGCAGATGCTTGCGTTCTATCACGGAGTTATAATGTTATCTAAGTGAATGAGTCGGCTTCTTTTTTTATGATATATTACTTTAAATTATATAAAACATGAATATTATACTTATAAATAATTAGTATATTACCTATTAATATTGATTTTATCAAGGGAAATCTGCGATAATTTTTTTAATGTAAGTAACTGTGCTAAATAATTTATTAGTTGCACGAAAATTTTTACCCGTCTTAAAACTAAGAAACACTAAATAATAAAAATAATATTTTTATGGATACAAATAAAACATAAATACGTAGTAAGTACCTAATATTACAGAAGAGACATATCCTGTTAAGCCACAGGTTATTGTCATGGTATGAATTTGCTTAAATTTTCACCTTAACATCTATATGTTATTTTAAAGGAAAACCAAATCATCCTATTGAAATCTCAACCAAACCATACTGGCGTTGTGCCATGTGGTCAGAGAAGAGACAAGGCTACGTCTAGTATGTTGAATGATAGCAGAGAAGCGCTCTTGAATGTGCTTAACCACTATGCTCTCTTTGCAGGGGCAGTGAAAGCCAAAACTGCTATATATCGTCACTTGCTATGAAAATATATCTGTTCTGAGTAAGCCACTTGATGAGTGGATTAAACGTTACAGAGAGCAAGACCGCATTAACCACCAGCTTTTATTTATAGTGCTTGGCTGATTACTAAAAGATCGTTTACAAAACAGATTTCCATCATAACGTCCAAGCTACAAACGGGTATGGAAGATTAAGCGTATAGCTAAGCCTTTTCGAGTGTCAAAGGAATCCATCATTCATCTTCAATCTTAGTACTCTAAAATTATATATACGAGTATATAGTAAATAAAGAAAACTTAGATAACAAAACAATGGGAAAACTACTTAAGAGACCGCCTATGCTCTTTCAGTGGCACGGGAGCTAATGTGCTCATAAAATTATTAACACAATTTATACAACTGTTAATTTTATAAACAACTTTTAAAGAGTGTCCGCTGACAATAAGCATTATTTAATACAATCACAAGATTTTATTAAGTAACAGAAATATTATAAAGTAAATATGGAATAATAATAAGTTTAAAAGGCATTCAGTATATGGTAAGAGTGTGGAAATCTTACTGGATTGTAAATAAAATGTAATTGATGTCTTATTTAGGCTCACAGATTGTATCAAAAAGATATTTTCTGTAATGGATAAATGAGAAAACTGAGGAACAAGAATGAATACTAAAAAAATATTAAGTAGAAATATGGTCTCTTCAACACATGTATTAAAGTCGTTATAATGAAAAAATTCCGTTAAGTATGTAAGCTAGTATGTAACTTTTTTGTAAATGTGGTAATTTTAATTTACACCAGGATTTATATATAACTAACTATTGCATTCGTTTTCTGTTGAGCCTAAGAAGCTATAACCATATGAAAACGTTGACTTTCGTTGAATATCTTACATTTTTTTTCTCTTTAATTGTAAAATTACCAAATTTCTTAAAGGCCAGTTTCAATGGCTTGGTCACTCTCAATGAAAAGACTTTTTGTATCATATCTCCAGAATTTGTCGTGAACAAGCTTTTATTTAAGTATAAAATTCTTCACTCAAACTTATTTATTTTGCGTATCAAGTTAGTTTCAAAATACAAGAATAACAAATTTTATAAATTGAAGAAGTAAATTTGTTCATAGTAAAGTACTATAAATTTAAGTCGGTTGTATTTTTGATATTTTATTTTATGACCAAAACATTTAAACGATTAGTTAAATCGAATAAAGAAATGATAAAAGTTTATAAGCATATAGGAAATAGTCAATGCTCTTAATAGTGGCTTAGACAATTATATGTATAATACGAGTATATATGAATTATTAATTAAAGGAAGTCCGTTATTAAGTTCTGTAGTCCCAAAACTGTTTATTATACACGTGGGATTAATCCAATCTCCATGTAATTATTCCTTATAATATTCCATACATAAATTACGGAAAGAAAAGCAATTCCGACGAGACATTACAATTATCAAAAGAAAAATCGTATCACATTTATGCCTAATGTGTAAATATAGTATGTAGTATCTTATAAAACTTTATAGAATATTGTACGCGGTACTTGCAATGATAACAAATTAATTGATTTCTATCTTTATTATAGCACAATTTTTGTTACAAGAATATTGCATATTAATTTCAATATTATTAATTGATGACTGGCATGTTATTATTTCATCCATATCCTCGGAAGAAATAAATGTCCTACCAGCAATTAAAGGAAACACACATATTAATAAGATCTGAAATCTCATGACTAATTTAGTGCTACTGGACGTGAGCCAATGAGCTTGAGATTTGAAATGATTCATAAGTGACAGGTTCTATGTGCCTTATCTTGTGATGTTCAACACTCGAAATACGTACAGGATTTATTACTTATTCTGACTTATGAATTGCGAATAAAATTTTAATTACATATGTCATTAGATAGAGTAGTCGTATTAGAGATAAAAACATGTTCGTTTATAAATATGTTTTTCTCTCTTTTTAGTATTCATATCCATAAATATTAGTATATACTTTCTAATATCAATTAAATTATTATTAAATCCAAACACTTTCGTAAGAATCATATAATAATTGTTATTCGACCACTTCAGGAATGAAAACACTAGTTTCTTCACATACATACATTTGTTAATAATTCTTAAAGATCTCACTTGTTCGGTTTTCATCTTATAGATCTTAATTCAAATCCAGTATACAAGTGTGATTAATAATTCTGTATTCTGTAAATCCTTTACTATTACTCCACTAGTTACACTTCTAAAGGACCGTACTCGAAAATATTGATCACTATCGCTTCCGCCTTTTTGTTAACGTATGTTGGCGCAACGAAGAGGCAGTCGGACGGAAATTAATACAAACGACAGACTTAATTACTATTTTTTTCTAAAATTAGATACTTTTAAAAGTGCATTATAATCAAAAGTTTTTAATTAATTTTTTGGCCATTAATTATATTGATTCTCAATTAAAACTGCAACCAAATTTCGTCTCCACTATTAAAGGCAAAAATGTATCTCGAAGTTCAACCTCGTCGAATATTTCATATTAATGATATAAAGAATAAATAATGAGTAGATGCTAATAATATCAATACAATATACTCATATTATGTTTAATCAAGATACATAAAGTACATGTTAAATAGGTATAACAGTTTTGGTTCTGATGCTAGTCATCTAGAACGGTAAGTAAGCGGTGAGACGGGGAAGGAAGCGACTTGTCAGTGACTTGACACACATGGGATATTTGAAAACAAATAGTATGATCTATCTTAATAAATTTAGTAGCTGAATTATTTAAGTCGAGATTATAGGTATCCGAAAGGATCAAAAATTGTTTATTAATAATATTTAAATACAAAATGCATTGTTTCTTAACTATTTAATATTGAAATATGAAATAGTTCACAGATATTAAAGAGCGAAAATAAGAAGGAATGTAAAAAACACTAACTATTTTGTATCGCTATGAAGTTTTTGAATAAAATACTAAATGCCATTTATTAAATATGTATCGATTATGTATATATATTTTAAATAATTTTCATATTTCAACTTCATTATCTTATTGTCTTGATACATACGTATGTCATCAATATTGTTCTTGCACCTTTGAGTCTTAAACACTCTGTGCATTATGAAAATAATTCCTTATTTATCCTCTAATTTTTTGTTTATAGTATTATCGGTGTCATGTTTTAGGAACAATATATTGGCAACAATTGAAGTATTTTGATGGTTGATGGTAGCTGAGTTAAATTGACTTATGTTTACCTCGCCCGTCCTATCGCACACATACCTCATAAGGAGACTACCATTAATCCAACCATAACTTATACACGTAGTGTAATTGTTGAATATTTCGCTATTTGTAAGCTGCTCTGTAAAGTTTTATAGGATAAAAACAATTGTAAACTTAATCAGCTATGTAACACTTTGAAGCCTACCTAATTCCCCTGTACTGTTAAAATAATTACTTAAAATATTTTAAATTAATCCCACAAACATTTCACAAAATATTTTTTTTTTCTAGAAATAAAAATTCATATTAAGATTACAGTCCGTTTCATTTCGCTGCCATAATTATTATAAAAGTTTTTTGATGTCGTTGTAATGAAAGGACATCGAATATATGTTTTTTTAATACAAATCAGACAAGGCTTTCATATGTTAAAAAATTATAAAAACGTAAAAATAAAATACTGTAAATTGAAAAAGTAAGGCTCTTTTCAGATTTTATATCTACTTTCGAAAGCAACTAATTATTATCATTTCTAAAATTATGTCAACCTATAATAAGTAAATATTTGAAAGACCATTTAAGTTCCCTTTCCATTTTCCAATATTCTGAGAGCTAAAAGACCTCTTTGTCCTAATTTAAATATTTAAGGGTACAATTTAACTGTACTGGTTTTCGGACAAATTGGTGCAATCGGTGCTAGAAATCGGCAACGGAATTAATTTTCTCGAAACAGTTTTGGGCACAATTGATGTGGGTCGCTTAGAATGTCCGGAAAGGGTTGATAAGAATATGGTTTGTTTTATGTAATTTCACTTTATGTATCATGTGTGCGTATTACCATAAATATTATAAGATTCGACGAACCACTGTTGCTATTAAACCAGTGACATATTTCTAAAATGCTTAAACCAAACTATGTTTAGTTTAACGGACTGTAAATCGTATTAGCTCTATGTTGTATTTTAACAGTATTTTTCAATTGGTTGCTATAAATATATACTGTAAATTATCTAGTAAAATATCCCTGAAAATATTTAAAATATTTAAGTTAAATTCATTGTAATATTTGATCTTTTACCAAAACATAGTGTATTTCCTCGTTAATCCTTTTCTAAAATATGATGTATCTCGTAAATGCTATTTAAGTTATTATAATTACTTCGCGGAGACATAGAAGGAAGTATTTATATTTCTTGTTAATGATGTTGGTAATAAAAATCAAACAAGTATTTTTCTTCTTTTACATTAATGTACGTACAAGTGCAACAGAAACAAATGTTTATTGTAAACAATACATTATTATTTAAGAACAAAAAGTGTTCAGGCGTAGCAAGGAAATGAGACGAGTCATTTAAATGTAACTGGCAAAAAGACAAACTACACATACATGCATACCATTTCTTGTTAATATAACTGATATTTATATGGGTAAGTTTGACAAGCTTTTTCCGGAATTCGGATCGGAACGTGCTGATTACTGTCGTAAATCACGTTGAAAACTTTTGGCTCATATAGAACTGGAAAAAGGGGAAAGATTAGATTAAATAAATTTTTGGGTGATATGGAGTCTATCCTGACCCATATCATAAAATAATTTAATTAAAATATTTTTTATTATGTTAAAGAAAAAAGTCTTTTACTTTTTCCGCGAAACTGATCCAAAAGCCGAAAGTAGAGTAATGTTTTAACCTAATTAAAAGCTAGCGATGGTAAGTTAATAGTATGACATTTTTATATCCACTAAAATATATGTACTTATATACTTCATTAAAAAAAATATACAAGAGAAGATTTATCAAACTCACCTATAAAGGATATATTTTTATTTTTTTGAAATAAACTTCACTAAAACGTTTTATAACAATGAACGGTTGATATTAAATAGAATATAAAACAAAAAATACAATATTGAACCGTAGTGTCTGAATTTCAAAAGTATTTCGTTTAAAACATTGAAAATTCAAAAAACCCTGGTTAAAATTTTATAAATATATATATTTTAATGTTATAATGAGTTCTGTATTTTATAAACTTATGTAAACATCGGATTACAATGTTGCTTTCGTTTATACGTTAAACTAAAAACTTCGCAACTTTCGTATGAAGTAAAAAGTTTCAATAAATTCATGAAAGAAAAGTGAAAAATATTCTCATCTCAAGTGAAAACTTACTGCTAATGAGGCTAACGAGGCGGCTTATGGCTAACGATGTAAATTTCAACAAAGTAAATCTGATTTTGATGTTATCGCGACGTTATATTACAAATTATAAATTGTTGGTTTGTATGTAGGTATGTAGGATTTGTATATAGGATCTACCTATATGTTCCCATTTTTACGTAAACAAAAAAGACCCTAAAGTAAATTCGTCATATCTTAAAATCAAGAGGTTAACTTTCGTAACATATATTGTGTATGATAATGAAAGCTAAGATTTCCGAGTGTATCATCATCATTTCAACCAAAAGACGTCCACTGCAAGACATAGGCCTGCCCCAAGGATCTCCACGACGACCGGTCTTGTGCCACCCGCATCCAGCGGATTCCCGCGACCTTCACCAGATCGTCGGTCCACGCTGTTGAGGGCCTACCCATACTGAGGCTGCCGCTGTTGAGGGTCTTCCGGTTCGTGGTCGCCACTCGGGAACCCGTTGGCCTCATCGAGCATCGGTTCTACGAGCGAGATGCCCCACCCACTGTCACTTAAGTGTTGCAATCCTTAATTCAATGTTCCGATTGTATTCATTCAAATAAAACAAGTATTTTCGGATATACTACTCGTTTCTTTTTTAAACTACATATTTCCGACGTTTCCCAAAGAATGTAGTTTTATAATAATAATATAAACGCGCTATATATCTCAAAATCGTAGTTTTAAACATTATGATTTTATTTAATTTGAATTGCAATAGTAAAAATGAATTTGTACATTGAGTATTGACTTACGAGTAAAAAGAAAAACAATTGTTCAATATTTTTTTCTTTTAACTTAACTCAGAAACTTACAGATATGTTTTATTATCGTGAGCCAAAACATATTTTTTATGTACCTGCGTAAATTACAAAAAATTGTGATAATACGAAAACTTAATAGTTTATACTTTATATGTTTATATAGTTTATTATATAATGTAGATAGTTTAAAATTACGTGTTATTATATTGAACAGTGTTTCATTTATATGGATAAGTTCAAATAAGCGTGAAATTAAATATTAAATGTTCTATATGAATTAATTTAAAAATAAATATGAATGTATCTGATATATATGTATATTTTGTTATTATATTTTTCCATTTGAATGCTCCTTATAATTATGAAACTGTAAATATCACTTTTAGTATTTGAAGGACAGGCAGACACTTTCACGAAATAGATATAAAAGAGGTTATAGGGGAAACGGGAACGCCCAGAGTAATAATATGGTATATATTTTTATAAGCAGACTTTCCCTTAATAAATATCTTTAACTTCTTCAAATCTTATAAAGTGTCATTACATGCTTTTAGTAACTGCTACTGTATTAGCTGTTGTCTATATATAAATTAAAAATTCTCAAACCTTTGGTATTTTAAAAGAACATGTACGTTTGCACTAGAAACAAAAAACAATACAACATTGAAATGACGTTTTTTTTCAAAGCGTTTTTCTTAAGTTATTAATGCGACACTCTTAGGTTATCGTTAACATTTTATATTTTGCATTATTTCCAAAACTGAATAATATTAAAAAATACTACTATACAAAATATATATATATTTTTCCTCTAATGTAATATTGTACGAAGACTGAAGTTATGTGAACTTGTGAGTACTGTTACAAGTTAGAATATTTTTTCATTATCATTCATAAGTAATTGTCTAAAAAATATTTTTGAACTTCTAAGTTTTATCACCATAAAGTTTTTATCTTGAACCTAGCGTCATGAATGTAGAAAATTATAAAACGGGCCTTTTATTTCTATTTAAATATTTTCATAATTTATGTAATATAATTTGGTAAAAGAATGATAACAAATATAATTTATATATTTATTCTACTAATTTGTAATGATACTAAATAGCACATAATACTTTTAATAAAATCGTTAATATTCTTGGTCCTGATAAATGGTAACACGATAAATTGTATTCCGAGCAACAACGATGGTGAGTTTTCAAGAACGGTAATGAATTGCCTCTTTAACTTGATATGTTAAAATAAAGGCTCCTGTTTTCAAGCAGGTATTCAGCCGTTAATAGGTTCTCTCCAAAGAACAAATTAAACACTTTTAAGCAAACAATAAATTATGGTGATTTATAAACTAAGAAAAACCCTGTCCTAACATTAATACCGTTCTAAGAAAAATATATATCTTAAGAGTTTCAACCCTATTTCTCAAAATTACTTTAATGGGATGGATATCCCGAACGTAAAATCCTGGAATGTTGTATTTATGTTATAAGTAATATAATATTTCTGAAATGTTATAAGGTCTATAACAAAATTTAACGAATGATTTTTAAACATAATAGATAGTCTTAGATAAGCCACAATTTAAATGGAAATATTTTAAGACAACTTTTAATATTATATTCAGAGTCAGTGATCGTATTGAGCTTTGATAATACAAACTTGTCCCAATCTTGTGAAACATTATATGTTACGTGATATTTTGAGATTTATAGTTATCTCCTTTTCGCAAAATTCCATTAGCAATAACTGAAAAAAAGTTAAGGACCTGTTTCAACCTTCAATTTCCTTAAGCATAGGAAATTTTGTTTGCTGGCTCTTTGACAATCCACATTTTTTTTGCGTTACGAGGCCTTTCATACAATATATGATAACTATTATGCTGTTTATTCTAAAAGATTTGGTTTAGTACAGAGTGGAAACGCAAATTTACTCAATATCCAATAATTTGGTATTTGTAGATTTTTGTTATTATATTTTTTCTATGGATATGAACGTGTTGCATAATATGCCACATCTACTTTTGTTAACAGAAGGTTAGATAAAAGTAGCCAAAAATGTTTATTTTGTGGAGTACAAATTTTATACGCCTAAATATTATATGACTACTAAATTATTTATGTAGTTCATAACCAGAAAACGAAAGGAATGCCTGGTATTTTTTCATCTAATCTATTAGATTATTTACATTGGAATATAATAAAGCAAGGTCAAAAAGAAAGTCGGACTAATTAAAAACATTATTTTATTTATAATACATCGAAGATCATAGCAATATTCTTATTTAATATTGAAAATGTCAATAGATTAATATATATTATCTTAGTTTATAGTAACAATATGATTTATTAATGTTAAAAATAATCACAGATGCACTTTTTGGGTATCTTATCACATATAAAATAAATTATTTCCGTTTTTTATTTGAATGGAATGATTATATTTTATCAATTACTTAAACTTACAATTCATAACAGCATAATTTACTTAAACTATATTTTTATGAAAATGTTTCAGTTTCACAATCTTCTCACTTTTGAAATCAATATCTTTTTCATCCTATACATATATAAATAGGATATAATAAAAAATAATACCTTCTTTACTTAGAAATAGAACATAATTACATTTTAATTTATTGAAACAATTAATTACAGAATAATTATGACGACACATTAATGTCCACATAAATTTTATATTTACTACTATATATACATACATTACATGAGATTTTTATTATTTTTTTAAAAAACAAATTTTATGTTGACATTTGAACGACATGGATACTGAAAAACAAACCGAAAATGATTTCTCATTTTGTGACAACGTTCAGTTTGGAATGGGAAAAATATTTCGTGACACATAATCTAATATGTTATATTTTGGTCAAAGAGCTTTTATATGAGTGTTCCTTTCTATCAGTAATTTAGTTGTATCGAAGATTGTGATAAGGATGTTATCTTAAATATTTTTTATCCTCTTCGTACATCATCCCACGTAATTGGATTGTGATTTATCGGTTTTCGTTTATCTCAGTTCGTTAACGCGTTTTCCCTTTGCCCATTTATTATCAGTGAGCTGACGATGTTAAGATGTTGCCTAAATTTCGTTACAGTATTAGAGAAACCCCGTCTTTATAGGTCTTTGTTTAAATTTGATATTGTTTTGGGGATTGTATATCAAACTTTCAACATAAATTTGTTTTAATCTTGGTCTTTGTAAACGTTTATTTATAACAAACTTCGTTATAACAAAGTGAAAATTAATTAATGATATATGATAACAGAAGAATAAATGTAGTTATTTACAATTATATTAATATCTATTCTTTTATTTACGACTAAAATAATATAGTATTTCTAAATAAGAATGATTAAGATTTAGTTGGACAAAAAAAATGTCCTTACGGTTCCATGGTACAAGTTATTCCATATCATTGAATCATTTGTGTGAGTTTATAATTAAGATTTTTCTAAATATCCTATTTACAAGTAAAAATTATGCACACGGATTTTCCACACGTTTAATTGACTGTTGCATGCAATTGATATTAATCCTTACTGATATTAAGAATCAAAAACAATATTTTATATTAATCTCATGTATCATAATGGAAAAAGTCCAAAAAGCAAATGTATGTAAATAATAGACACAAAGAAACAGAAATGTCTAAATTTGATTTTGAACAGCCCTGCTGCATCGCTGCTGGATGTTCACCTAAAAATAAAATATACCAGAATATTGAAAATGAAAAATGATTTTTTTATTATATATTAAAACATATGTATACGTATATAAGTTACTAGTATACTTTTATAAAAATGCGAAAAATGTAATATTTTTAAGGAACACAAAACAATACAAACTCGAGAATTAATAAATTTTTCGATAGCTTATTTTTATAAGTCATCTTACCAGACAGCACATGTACTCTAATGGCAGCCAAGGGCGCGTTATTAGGACCGCAAGTATACAACCCTGCATCTGATCCTCGAGCTCGCTGTATTAAAAGACGACTTGTACTTTTGAGGCCCTTCTCTGTTACAAGAGAAATCCCTCCTCGAGCTGAATCAAAATTGATTATCTGTAATAAATGAATATACGAATTATTGACAAGGTCAAACGTGAAACGTTTACCTTATTATTAGCAATCAATTGGGCCACAATAATTACATGTTACAGTTTCATAGTCACATATCATTTTAATAATACGGCATGATTCCGTTAAATTTAATTTAATATAACATATTCTAATTTGTGCAATGATCTAATAGCCAACCGGATATACCGGTTAACCGCAATTTTTAATAGGTATTGCGATATTACTTTATAAATAAATAAATATATATATATTATTTAATAAAGAGATATTATAGGCATAAAATATATACAATGCATATGAACAAATATGTAGTATAAAGTAGTTTTTGACTATAGAAAATCTTATTTCTACTCTCTTCGGAAAATCTAGTTTTATATACCTGATCTCTATGTGTCCATGTGATAGATGTAGGTGGTTCGGGGGTATGTTTGACCGTACAAGTAAGATTGATCGTTGAACCGGTTTGTATAAATAATTCTGTACCACTCGATATCTTCGTTTCAGGTTCTAGAAAATAAATTGAATCATATTTATAAAAACTAGAGCTTTTAAATAATTATACGAAATATGTTTTACATTTTTTCATTAAAGTTGAAATATTTCTGAGTACTAGACCTGTTTATTTATAAATCTATAATTGAGGGCAAAAATCAACTAGCCAGCCTCTTCAAATATTTATAATTGACCAGAAAATTTTGCGAAATATATGTATATACATACATTCCCATATATAGAAGAAGTGTCGTAAACCCTAAGCTGATTTATTTTAGGAGAAGGATTGCATTAAGACATTAGGAAATGGAAAGCTTGTGGGTTCCAACCCTTTTATTTATTTAACACAAAACAAGCTATTTTACGTCGGTATATAGTTGTTGATTATGTAGTAGTTGACTCTATTGAATTTCTTATCGGTATAGATGCAGTCTCTCAAATGAAGTAGGTTATATCATTTAAATTAGGCTCACTTTTATTACTTCTCTATAAGATACTTACCGACAATATTTAAGAAAACAGCATGACCTATTGGTGGTGTTGTAGATATCTGACACTCGTATTGACCAGAATCTCGCCGCTGAGGACTCCTTATTCTCAAAGCCCATTCTTCAGATCTCGGTTTATGTTGTGCTTCGAATCTTTGATCCGATGTGTAGGTGTACCGTCCGACAGTCAACAGATGGATGTCTCTATGACGTACCCAAGATACCTAAGAAGAATGATGAACTATAATTATGTGTTATACAATTATGTTATTAAATATGTATATTTAAAAGTAACCCTAATTGCTTTTATAATGTAATTTATAATGTTATGGAAAACAGTATTTATTTAGATATTGTAAAATATTTGAAGCTTAAGCATTTAAAATTACTAATTGGTTTAAAAACATTAAGATCTTAAGCAGGTACTGTCAGAGAAATTACTGTCCCAGAAAGATCCCATAACCAACGAGACGTAGATTTATATCCTTAGGTCTACGTAAAATTACATTTAAACGTTAAAATGCTCTTAACAAAACTAATTACTTCATCGTTTTAATTATAAAACAGGGGTTGAGTAAAGTAACGCCAGACTTATCCTTAATACTTTACTCATTTTTATATTTAAATTATTACAGTTACACTTTTACGTTTTAGCAACTGATTTCATATATTATTACTGAAAATTTCCTAACCAAATTAATATTTGGTTAGAATATTCAGCGAATCAGATTTTGGTTTCTAATGATTTCCCGCCTGAGTTTTATTCAATGTAGTATTAATGTAAATAAATTTATGGAAAGTGAAATTAAGATAATAAAGAATGCCGAATTCAAAACCAAAATTATTATAACTCATACATTTAAATTCAATGATACATATTCTTTGACATAATGAGATACAAAAGTTAAACCGTATCAATATAAACTTTATAAGTCAAGCTTCCGAAAAAACTTTAAGAAATGATATTAACTTTTGTATAAATTATAATAACTTAGTAAACTTCTACAATCGATGGGAGAAATGTGGATAATATGCAAAACACAATTTTATTAGTGAAATTCATCAAAATTGCCATTATCTTTCTTGGCGTACTGGGAATACTTAAGTATACAATAAATTAGTGTTATCAGTATGATATTGTATTGCGACTCACTGATATGAATATAATTTGTATAATAATTTGTATACACTCCAATGGTCCTATCAGGCATTGTTATATAAAATACGGATCGTATGATAATTTTTAACCTATGAATTTAATAATATTTTCATTTTATTGAATGAATAAAAATGAATAAGTGTAAAATCATCTTCCTGTAAGGTTATCTATTTGTATAAAGAATAAAATCTTAACCGTGATGAACATATAGTGGAAATTCTTCGATGTTTATCCTAATGAGACTTCCTTCTTAACTTTCTTTTTCGTCATTTTTGGAAATTTATTGTAAAGTGAGTTCTTCTCTTTATGATTATTGATGTATGTCATAACTTTTTTCACCTTAATATTAACAGTTATTTACAAAGTTTATTGACTTTCATATGGATAAAATGATATGTTTGTAGTCTTCGCGTTATCAATAGGGATACTTAAGTGCGTACTTTAGAACCAAAACGATCGCTTGCGCGAAAGCTAATAATAAATATAAAACCTCTTGAGCCATAACACTGAACATTTTATGTTCCCATTGAATAAACATGGCTCCGGCGTATTAAATACTGATTGCGAGTGAAGAAAAGAATAGCTTTTGTTCAATAAATGGTACGCTTATAATATATTGTTTGCGCAGTCTTAAAAATAAATATAGATGGAAAATAAATTGACCCTGATTGAATTCTCGGGACCGTACATATTCTTTCTATTAAATTTAAGTCTCTGCCTCCGATATTACCGATGTTAGTAACGTAGAAACAAAAAGTAATAAGCAAAACGAAAATCATATTTTTTTGTCAAAATCTGTAATCCAACATCTTAAATAATAAAAAAAAATTATTAAATTTGTCGACTTCCCTTATATCTCCTTGACATTTTCATGGCGATATAATGATTAAACTATTAACAAAAGTACATTTTAAAACAAAACAAAGATTTAAAAATATGGGAATAACATTACAATATTAAACGTATTTTCCTATTTATAAGTACTCACTCTCAAAGCCTTAAATTTTCAAAAGTACATACTTGAAACATAGAAAATCCAAGTAATTGTAAAATGGATAATGAGGTACTTCAGCTTATTTAAGGTTCAAGTTTATTATGATGAAATTCATAAATGTAAAAATGCTTTTTAAATACTTATTACATCGGTATTAGGTATAAATGTAGCTCATGATTTAAGAAAGTTGTTCATAAAATATACTTTTCAATTACCTATTTAGACGTGTCGATTTTAGAAGTACTTTTTAAACTTTACCGTTCATCTACAAGTCAATATAATTATTCTATGTGAAAACTAATAATAGTTCGGAAAGCAGTGATAGTGATAAAGTCCGTCAAGTGTGGAGAGTTTCTAAGCACATCTAATAAAATATATGTATATACTAAGCCATGTGCACCACCAGGTTTACAGCTATTAATCGAATCCATTGCATACATTCTCAATTGTAGTTTTTACGTAGAAAACTGGGAATAACTACCTTTTTCTTCTCCTGCTTATTATATTATATCATATTAGTGTTCTTATAGTTTTTACCAATGTATTCTCTCAGAAGAAATTATTGACATTATTCTGTTTATAATTTGAACTTGCAGTATTATATCGTAAAACAACACTACCAAATAGCTAAAATAAACGGGTTGAGCTCTAGTTTCGTTTGCTAATTATCTTCCTTACTAAACTGCCCGTGTTGTACGATCGAATTTACTAGCAAGAGTCGATAAAATAAAATTCAAAGATAGTTCACTTACATCTTTTTCGTTTAAGCCATTCTTTATATACAAACTAATTAAATCTAATCCAATTATTATCAATAAAGAAAAATAAAGAAATCAATTATCACTATGATTTTTACCTTGAAGAAGACTTGTAGTATTAAATCAAAATTTCGGTGTTTTACGCATTTAATGAATACAATATGTTTGTTTTCTTATTTCATTTTTTATGGAAAAGGTCGCCCACTGACATCTACAACATAAGAGATGTTGCGGATGCCTTGCCGACTTTGATTATTGAGGAAGGAGGAAAATTTGGAAATAGAGAAAGGGCAGGAAAGGGTGGAAATAGGGAAAGGGCTACCGGTTCTCTCAATCATCGGACGAAACGCGGCCATTAAAGACTACTTCAAGCCAATCTTCTGTGAGAGAGTGGTAATTCACGGGCCAAGCCAGCCCATGTTCGAGTTTAACTTAGTAACTTGATCACAGCTTGGCTTTACCACCTTAACAAATATAATAATTTTTTTAATACTTACAGTCCTGTTTTGAAGATTTTTGACCCTGCAGAGCAGTCTTACTGGATGACCAACTAAGCCAGTAATATTTCTTGGTGTGTTAGCATCAAAATAAGGAGCATCTGGTGAAGCATGCCATTCTTGAAGCAATTCTGATCTGAATTTTTGGGAGGACATTTCCAATGTTGGACTTTGTGTTGGAGCTTCTGTACCGGAACCAGCTAAAAGAAAGTTTTTTTTAATACAATATCTTCTTTCCATTATTATTTTTATAATTATTACTTCTTTCTGTTGTTAAAATTCAGATAAGGAAGGAGAGAAGGCTGCTAAGCCATCTTAAGACCTTTATACAGAAAGCATCCCAATCTAAGACTCTTATAATTCCAAAGATATGGATTAAGTTGGTTGGAAGATTATCCTGCTTAAATTACATGAATTACCAACCATTTAACCGAGTTGCGAATTTAATTTGAATTAAAGCTGCCATATTATTTTATATTAACCCATTTAAATGAATTAACATGCTTCTACAGTCTTATAAAATACAATTACAATCAAAGTAGGATATTTTTTCAATATCCCTAATTAGTACAATCTAATTTTGTTTTCTTTGATTTGATTTGAATTTATATCATACAATATAAATATGAATAATAAATTTAATTTAACAAATTGTATTTGGAAAATATCCTTATAAGAGGTATATAATGATAATTAAAATTACAAAGATTGTGTTTGATTTAAAATACTGTCACTGTTCGGTGTTATATTTCAATACCATAACTCTATTTATATATAAAATGTGTTAAGTACGTTTGTATTATTTATGTAAGTTATTTGAAGAGAGAATGGAAATTATGGATTTGTAGTTAATATTTACTAACGTATAGTGTGAAGCGTTTAACGTTTAAAATAAATTCTTAAATATTTTTTTACAAAAAATTAAATCCTTTTTATTACATTTAACGTTATATGTTTATATTTTACGGTTTATTTACCAGAAGATTTCTTCATTTACTCGTTCCAAATTATCATCAGGTAAGAGTAACAAATTGTGAGTAATTAAAATGATTATGGAAACATCTTCTATTCAAGGTATTTTAAAATATGTTTTATATTAGTTATTATATAAAACATATAAACAATGGAGATTTTATAGATTACGTTACAACAAGGAAAAATATTTATATATTAATCATAGTAAAGTTTAAAGATACAAATAGTATTTGCTCGTCCATCAGAGATAATACCAGTAAATATCATATAAATTCCCTATCTACAATTGTAGATTAAAATAATAAAAAAGGGCAAAATGATTCTCAGATCACGATACAATACGCCAATACATATTGTGTTTGCTTAGTGATTTATATTTTAATAGGAAGTAATCAACATATACATTACATGTAAGTGCAAGTTGGATAAATATTTGACTCAAACTCAAACAAAAATCAGTAGATTTCACACTTTGTACATACCTCCACGTAAGTAACTTATCCATATGTTCTGATAAATAATAAAATAAGCGCATAGACTTGCTTTTAGATCATCTTAGTTTGATATTAAAAAATAATTAAATCTCTTTATATACGTCACTGTGTAAGTCATTCTCCTTAGCAAGAATATATCAGCTAGCGACCTTTTCTAACTATTACTATAAAATACGTAATAGATGAACCTTACATCTAGATACTACATACCAATGAGGAAAAGGCAGCCATGTAAAAGAGATATCCATAGTGTAGACTTGCAGATCGCTGTGCTGACCATGGTGTTTTAGTCTGGATTTTCTGTGAATTTAAAGAAATTTTAAAACAGTTTATATTAAGATTTTTATATCACTTATTATGTTATGATGATTATTGTTGCCTAGTTGGATTTAATTCTAAAATTATCACATTTAAAATAATATACATAATGAATTTGCTGCAATTAAATTTTAAAACATTTTTTTTAATTACCACTGATAGCTTATCTTAAATATTGTATACTATTTTTATGACTCGATTTCCGTCAAAGAAATATTTCATTAAGTAAGTCCTTAGGGAGCGTGTCTATTTTATTAAATTCGAAGAGAACAATCGGATAGATGTAACAATGGGCCTGAAGACCGGAATTCCAATTTAGGCAATTATTACTTAATTTGTTCGATATCACCCTAAAACTTTTGTTACATTTGTTCCGTGACCCAAAAAAATATTGATTGGACTTTGTTTGTTAGTGTTGTATGTTAAAAGAATTTTTCTAAAAAGCAATTCCGTAATGAAGTGATGATTATAAAATTAAAATTATATTCGTCTGCGTGCGTGAATGAAGCTGTTACACAACTGGAACGAAGATTAAAAGTGGGTTATGTCTTAACATTATGAAAATAAAAAAAATGAAAATTATTTAAATTTATATTGAAGCAATTATTTATTTTGTGAATTTACAGCCTATAAATATAAAATAATAATTCACTAAACCTCTATAGTTTGTCTAATATTCTCTCGAAATGTTTAATTTATTATAAAGTCACAATCTAAACTAAAGCTTACACAGGTCGTAACTTAGCTAGCAAGATACTAATTGAAAGCAGTTAGCAACAAATTAAAGTTTTAATACATATTGTGTACTTTATTTTTGAGATATGTATTTTTTTTTTGGAGAAACGTCGGCTTTTAACATAAAGTTACCAAACAAGACTTTAAAATTTCGATACCTTAATTTTAAATAAAATGTTAATACACATTAAGCGACTTATTAATATACAAATCATGGTAAAAAAAAATCTTCATGAATTTACTATTTATGAGCTCTATTATATGGCATGTTATAAAAGAAGTTATTAAAATATATGAAAGCAAACAAGAATATTAAAAAAATAAAATAGATACAGTTTTTTTCCGAGCACGCCTCTGTGACATAAAAGTAGAAGAATATTTTTATTCACAAATTACAAATTTATTCACATATACAGTTCAAATTAATAACAAAATATTAAAAATATAATGTTAACCTTACAAGTTAAAGTTAAAAGTTAAACCTAAGGAAACATTATTTCGATTTATTGGTTGTATATCTTATTAAATTGCTTCAATAATATTTTTACCACATCAGCTTATGCCCCCAATATATTTAATAAATCACGCAGCTCTAACACTCAGCCTCTCTCGGTCTACGGGTATACATCATGTTAAACAACTCAAAAATTAACCTGAATTAAATTATTGAAAAAATACTCATATTTTTTCAATAATTTAATTCAGGTTAATTTTAATAAGCCCTCAGGCTTGTGGTATATTTTATTTATTTTTGCGAGTACTCATAAAATTACTTATTGGAAAAATATTTTGAAACTTTAGTAAACATATTGAAACGTCTTTGACAAAAAAGGAATTCGAATTTAATTGTGGGATGGCTGAGACTGAAACGAATAAAAGAGAAATTATTTTAACGACACAAGTGATTGAAGATTAATGTATTGAAAGTTGGCACTGTATTCATAGAGTCACTTAATAGGTTTTTGTATATTTATTTTAAATAGGTAAGTATTTAGGTATTATAATATTAGCACGATTATGAAATACTTAATAATGAAATTAGAAGAAAAAATTATTCTATAAAAATAATCTAAAATATGAGAAAAGTTTCCGCCTCCGTTGACTTGTTTTTGTAAATTACTTTCATAATTAATTTGTTCAAAAAAGCAAGTCACGTCTGCCTTCAGCTTGGACCAGTTTAAAGAAATAATGATTGCCTAATACTTCCAACAAACAAGTATTTACAAATACACGTTTAGCTACGTAGATATTAATTTAGTAATTAAAATAATGCATAGAGTACAAGAACATAAGTGTTTAAATTCCGGATTCATGTTTTACAAACCTGTCAGCGTGAAATTCTTGTGTAACAAGAGTAACATTGATCTTAAAAATCAGAACGAGGTAATTATAGTGTCATAGAAAAAAATTGTAGTTTTAAAGCGTGTATCCGCTTAGTTATATCAAATAAATAATATTAGTTTCTTTATTTATTTAGTAATAGCAAATATTTTGTAATAACGAAATAATTTCTTTTTAACAAAAATCACATTGCTTTTATTATTATTTATTCATTAAATATGTTCGTTCTGAAAACATAGCAAACCCTTTTAAATATATGTGGCATTTTCGCATTTTAGTCCTAAATAAACTTCTTTGTTTTAACTTCGTCAAGTACTTTCTTGCTACGCTCCATTGGAATGTGGCAAGTTTTATTTAACCAAATATTGGTGAGTGATTTCTATTCGATTACACAAACAATTTATCATTTCAAAGGTCATAAGGGAAGTTTATCGTTTCTTGCGCGTGAATGAATATGATTGAGTGGAATGAGGCAAACAAAACTTTTGTACGTTTCTATAGAGAAAGAGTTTATAGGTGGTTGTTTATTGTTAAAATTATCCGCACAATATTCAAAATGCAAACATTTTTAAAGTTTAATTTGATTTTCCGTTTTAAAATGTATTGATTTTATATCTTTAGGTTTCAAGTTACAAATATCATGTTTTCAATAAAATCACTTTTGATTTTTTGAAAATTTATACAAAAAACATATTTTATACTCGCTGAAGTCTCGGTTTAATAGTTTGGTTGGAAATGTTATAGTGTTTGGGCATACACTTAGGCCTCGGCCTCGAATTTTGCGAGCAGCGGAGCGGCGGCGGCGGCGGCACGGGCAACGCGTACCTGTTCTCCAAACTAGCGGGTAGCGGGCACCGCTGTATTCGAGGGTCGGTCCATTTGATTATACGCGTAAGATCCTGCCGCTCCCGCTGCCGCTTCGCTGCCCGCAAAATTCGAGGCAGAGGTCTTATGGTTAACTAAAAGATTTTCGGAGAGAATAACGACGAAGCTGTCACAGTTTCATGCATCGTCTTGATATCTATGTTATCGTTAGCATATCGCATGAAAGATTTATTGAAAAGTTTTTTAAGGTCTATGGTTGAAAAGTACTTGACGAGGATTTATGATTAGTTTTATTAGTCTATGGCAGTCAATGCAAGGATTTCTCTGGGGCTCTGAAACTCTTATTATGTATGTATAATGTGCTATTACTGGGTGTTTTTGTTGAAGCAGATGATATCACGTTTATAGAGAAATATTAATCTAGCTATCGTTCTAAACGGGATCAAAAAGAATCCGAAAGAAATTTAGATTATGTTAATTTGACCATTTAGGCAGTTACCAAATGTGGTGATATTATTTATTTATTATTTATTATTTATTATTCAATATTTTAAAATTTAATGTAATCTTACACAATAGCTTTGTCAGAATGTATTCGTAAAATATACCGACTACTCACTTTTAACCATCAGGTACTGTGGTGTCCTCAAATTTTTCTCATGTGGCCTATATTGAGTCTGTAGCTTAGATATTAAGATAACTTAACCCGGATAGAACCTCTATCTGTTAAATTCAAAGGTTCACTGGTATGTGAAATACTGTTTTTACATTTGAACAGGTGAAGCTAATTGTCACCTCGTTGAGACGTAAAGAAATCTTTGCCACCAAACTTTTCTCATAAGCCAGAAACAAAGGCATTAAGTAGCTATCCCCTAGATAATCTATTGGGTACATTTTTGATAATATGCACATAAATTTTATAGTTAATTTTTGAAGCTCTTTTTTATAATCAGACTATCCCACGCTAGGCTGAAATCTAAATCATCTTTGGCTAACCTTTAATGAATGATTGGCCTTCATCTAATCGTTGTTAAAATTTTTCCAGTTAGATTTTTTTTTAAATTGAAGTGAATTTATATAAACGGAATTACTTTAGCTGCCAATGACTGGTCAGTTAGGTTACATTATTTTATTGGAATAAAACGGAATTTATAGAGATACCAAAACTTTACTTTTTTAAATGAATTGTTTTCGTTTTTATTGGAAACATTGTCTAGTGTTTTCAAGAATAGAAAAAAAATTAAACATACCTACATAAACATCATGATTATTATCTCAAATATTAAAACATATTTAAAATTCGAGTATAAAATATGTCACATCGGTCAGAAATCCCACACCTCTATTTGCAATGAATTGGAAACTTATCACAAATATATCTTAGGTATGAGTCGCCAATATTTTATGGACTTGGCCAAACTTTGTTATATTATAAAGGTTGTGTCGATTATTACAACTGTCTGTTATTTCATGACAATTGCGTCAGTTGATCTTGTAAGACACGACGTTTTTTTAATTGTAATCATTTGTTTTGAGAGTTTTTGTCCTTCTATATAGTATTAGTTTTTATGTAAATATGGAGACCTATACAATGTACAATTATATTAAAAATATTTTTACATTGCAGTGGAAACGAAAATGTTAGATTTTATCCCAGTTTTAAGGTCTTAGAGTAATAAAATATTCAGTGGTACAATCTGTAATAAGGAGAGACCAGAATTTGGTGAAAGTAATAACTTCGATATTTTAATTATCTTTTTGTTTAATATTAACCAATACAAAGTATTTCAAATCATATTTGGTTCATGTAATTCAACATCAAATTCATATAAACAGTTATATACAACATCAAATTCATATAAACAGTCATATAAAGTTACAGTACAAATCGATACCTCCCACGTAAGTTGTTGTATGCCACAAAAATGCTACCTATTTTGTTTCTTTTTCTAAAAATTATCCTATTATGGATCATTATATCTATTCAAATTAAAAGACAATAAAAACACTATTTTTAAAGGATTTGTCAGACGCATAATGTTGTAATTTTCAAACGCGAACGGATTAAACTGATGTATATGCCTATGCAACTGTATACGCGGGGCGCGAGGTGGGTAAAATCACGCGCTCGCGCCGCGAATGAGTTACATACAACAGAGTAAGACTTATGTTTTTCAACGTATACAGTTGTAACTATCATATATCCCCAAGTGATGCTACCTGGGCCCAGTGATATAACGTTGTAAGTATCAGATACAACATCTTTTTAAGCTTCTACTCCGGAGTAAAATGTTGTATGAACAATATAACAACAATATCTCCGCAAATAGGCATATAACTTAAAATATCTTTTAACGTAGTTAAAAAGACTATTATGTTAAATTTTAAAAAGATGTATCAACAAATGCAGATTTTGGTTTAATTTGAATCTTTGAAACGCACTGTAAAATTACAGTTTTGGAGATACGAGTACAACAACTTACGTGGGAGGTATCGAAATATATGCAATATAAATTTTTTGCAGCATTTTCTTTATGGGTCTTCCCAAATATACGTATTAGTCTTTTTATATTATTTTTATTTCCAATAGATTATATTTATTACATTTCGTAATTTTCTGTACACCTCTTTTTTCATAAAAAATATGTCGTATTACAGTACCATTAATAATGAGAACTCTAACCAATTTTGTTGATTTATTAACTTTTTATACTGTTACTAGTTCTTTTTAATTTATTTTATGATATAAGATGATTTTCGTTCAACATATTTATTGCTTATTAAATCCTACAATTAATATGAAAAGAAGAAATCAATGGGAAGAAACAGCAAGTACTTTTAAATTTGTTAGCAATAAAATTTTCTTCTTACACTGCGACCGGGGTCTTAGCCCCTTTTGTTATACTTTGACTTAAGTGATATGGTGTTATAATATAAATAACATCACAATTCTGTTACACTCGAAGTCCATTTTCAGTAATTTAAGAGATGAGCCAGCTCGTATCCGCCTTTTATTCAATTTGCTAGAGAATAATAATGGTACAATGAAATCCTCGCTCGCGTGATCGCCTCATTCGTTTCCTTTGTGTAACGGATCAAAGTTACGTGTGTAATGTCGTCAAGGTCAGTTGAAGAGGCAATTGCTGGTACTGGCTATTCAATTGTAAGATATTTTTAGCAATGATATTAAAAATAAATTATTATTACCTTTGAAATAATCTCGAGGAAAAAATAACAATGCCCTTTACGACCAACTTTGGTCTTTGACTTTATATTAAATAATCATCATTAATATTCCTTACTTTATGTTTCAAGGACTAAATTCCCCTGCTATGGATTTAAAATTTTACTTTTATCACTAAGATTCATTGTATTTTTACATTATTATATAAATTTCTATCGACATACCTAACTATACTGCATACTTCTAGAATGAACCTGTTTTTTTGATAACTATCTTTAGATGGATATTCTTTTTTTAGTTTAAAATAACTATGTAAGGAAAAAATAATAAAATAATTTTTTAGTCTGCCTGCTTTACTAAGTTATCAGTAAATATGCCCGACAGTTATCACTAGTTACTTGATATATAGTTTTATATATATTAAGTACATTAGGTGTACCTAATGTATCATTTCATTTTATATAAGGTAAATACAACTGCTCGGTACAGCTATATATTTTTTAACCTTAACGCTATGTTGAGCTAATACTTGAAATTGGAGTGCGATATTGCGGAGGTTGAAGGTTCGATTCCTACTCACGTCAATGAATTTTGTTTTCTATTTGAATTTTAATTACAGTATAAGCCTAACATCCCTTTTTTTAATTTGGATTTTCGAAAAAAGCCTCTTGGCACCTCCATCCCGATATAACTTTTAAGTAAATAGAAAAGAATGCTTAATTCACTTACTCGAGTCTCACGTTTGGTAAAATCGTAAAGGAACTGCCAACTGATTTCATTCAGAATGTACCATTTGAATGTTAATTTGAAACTACTCATTTTTTAAACAACAGATAATGAATTTTTAAAAATCATATGATTATTCATAAGTTGTAACTATGTATAAGTATCGAAGTTGTTATGGCTTGAAGCTAAATATAGAAGTAAATTTAACAAATCTTGTTAGCAACATAAGAGACTCAACTCAAAGTTTAATTTCGTTATAACGCAAAAAATTATATTAATTTATAAAACATTTCTTTCCCAAATCGAAATTCAAACTTTCCAACCTAATTTTCTACTGGTGACTTGTCGAATATTTTTGACTTATAATGCCAGCGTGGAAAAAAAACGCAATGGAGATTGTAATAATGTCACGACTAAACTGAAACGTTTTTAAAGTAAATTGAGTCACACCTAAATGAGCAGGTAATATTAAAAGAAAGTAATTTAATTTCGTTAATGGAATAAAACCACGACAATCTGGTCGAAGCGATATTTAATTAAGACCAGCCCGTGTCATTTTTGTGAGCATTCTTATGCGGAATATTTATTTAGGTCCTGATGCCAAGAGAAGTGAATGTTTAATCGGCACGTAATATAAAAAGGGATTACAAACAAGTACATTACATATGCCATTCTTGTTTACTCGATCCTGGAACGTGTCAATAAAAAAGGGGACCGGTCGTGGCTTAAGTGGTTTATAAATCGATTAAGCCATTGTCACGTTGTGAATGCAATGGAAAGTGCTTGATTTATTTTTATATCGATTGTTGTAAAAAACATAATGTATTAATAAAAAAGTAAACGGCCGTCAGGTTTATGAATAACAATACTTGTCTCTGTAATAACTTGGCTCGGATTCTCGTGACATCAGTTCAGGTAAATGGAAATAGGGTGCAAAGAAAGATCACCATACCAAGTTATTTTCAATTGTAATAAGTTTTTATCCTTTTTTACTTTTCTAATCATCAATTTCATTCAAGCCACTTTATTTTATTTAAATTTACTCTATATTTGTTATTGATGGCAAGTGACATTTGCTTTATGAACTCAAATTCAACCTGAATGCCTTTACTGTTTTGGTCTTCTTATCACTCCCTAGATAATTAATTAAATTATCAATTATGATATTTTATGAATGCTTAAGATTATATTGTTCATTGTTTTAATAATACAAAAACGAAACTATAAAAAAGTATTGTTTAAAAATAAAACCAAACGCAAGTAAAACATGTAAATGATATGTCAAAAAATTTATACCGCTATATCAAATCAGGATTTGAATAATTCAAACCGAGCCGTGCTACAGTCTTGTTGACTCGCGCTGTGTTTTTACATTCACCTCGGCTGTTTCTATTTACTTTTATTTTTAAGGTAAGCCTACAATTAAATTATGTTTGTTTTGGTAAGGTATGTTTTTATTCGTATAAAGCAGCCCATTCAAGTGACTGCCAAATAAAGCCGTCTTAAATTTGTTTTGGAATAAAGCTGACTGTATGTATTTTAATGAATACATTAATGTCTTTTTGGTATTTATTATGTACTTTTTTATTAGTTTACACATAAAATAAAATAAAAGATTATTGAAAATTTTGATAATGTTATAAAGTAATATTTATTTTATTAAATCATATGAAATATATTACTACATTGATGAATGATCTTAAAATAAAAATCATTCAAAGAGATTGTAATAACATTTTTTTTAGTTAAACATCTACAAGTACTATAAAGTATCATAAATCATTACAATCATACAATAAATTATAGCAATAAAAAAGACTAATTCAAAAGGTGAATTCAAGCACAGTACCATTGCTTTTAATTAAGAATTTTATTCCTTATTTGCAATAATAAAGCAAAAAATCTTTGAAAATCTATACTGGGAGGACTAAAATTATGATTTTTATCCATATACCACCGCGTGTTATGTGATAAGAACCATTATCTTGGATCTGTCAATATATAATAATAGTGTGAGCAAAAAAGTCTTTAATGCCAATACTTTTCGCTGCTAATATAGATTTCAATTTAATATTTCAAAATGAGCATCAGATTTAATATATTTTTATATCGTGTTATAATTTTTTGAATCACATCGAATTGTAAAAGACGACACGTATGTAAAAAAAATTATATCTGATTGCTATTCAAGAGAACATTCCTTTGCAACACCCTTAGCTGATAATAAACACTTTGTTATTATTAATAATACCGGAACGCTATTCATAAACATTATTTCTACGCCTAAAACAACAAATTATCTTAATGGCTGCCTCTAGAGATGGTGATAGGTATAAAGCATCTTTGTCTAATTTATATGTGATTAAATCCTTTATAATGCTATAAAATATAAAACTTTCAATATACATTATCTTAGTAGAACTTCTTGCCTTTATTGTAAGTACAAATTGCAAATTAATGCTGAAGTATTCGCACTAATTCCAAATAAATATAATCTTAAATCCAAAGACGTATATCGTTATGATATTAGTATGTTTAAATAAATATCAGTTTGTTGAAATAAATTCCTATAAAACTACAAAATTCATATATTATATATTATATATTTTTCAATGATTCAATGTATATAATATGTATGTTCTTTTATACCGATAAAGATTTTTAAGATCCATATTTACAGTATATGAAGAGAATCCATTAGGAGCATACCAGTCACTCTGACTCAGCGTTAAACAAGAAACGCAAAGGCCGCTAATATTTACGATCATTCATCTCATGCCACTAAAATGACAGATTGCTATGAGTTAACAATAAATAAAATGTTACCTACCTCTGCACATCACTTCCCTCTAAGCTCAAAGTTTGTTAAAGTTTACTTTCGTTGAACCAATTACTTATTTTGACGTGCGGGGGAACAGGGGAGGTAAGGGTCGCGGCACGTAGAAACGCGGGTAATTCGCAACACAGGCGGTTTGAACTGCGGGGTTCGAGAAGGCGCGAGACGCAACATCTATGCGCATGCGTGTCAAATTCCTTCCCCGATGTTAGCAACCGCAAATTTTTCTGTATGCCAGTTCTAACTAAATTGCAAAACCGCAGCTAAAAGTAACGCTTGGGGATTTCTCCCTAATGTAATCACCAGCTTGTAACGAGATTTTTTCGTACTAGCATTCTGACTCCGAAATAGCAAATATGCCTATACGAGATTTGAGGTACAATTTGGGTTAAGCTCAGTTATAATTGGCTAATTGACCCAAATGGGCTTCTTGAATTTGAAGTTAACCAATTTAAGCTTTAATAGCTAAACACTTTCCCTTTTAATGATGGAGGACCTTAAATTTCCTACTTACCCAATTTACAAACACTTTTTATACTTTAACATTGATGAATCATATCGATATGTTATTATAATTAAAAAGAACATCCATCATTCATTAGAGATTTATGAAAATATATAAGTTTGGTATTTGATGAGTCGACACTCAAAAATAATTGTATACTCCCGATGTTTTTCAACTATCGCACCTTTTGCAATTCCAACTTCCGCATCAAAAAATTAATCATCAGCACAAGTGTTACAAATATGCGGGGAAAAAAGCATGAAAAAGCGAGTCCGCATTGCGAGCATTTTAATGGCCCTTAGACGATGAATAGTAAAAATATTTTAACACTGAAAGCGCGTCACGTAGGGACTCTAGGGAGGTTAGGGAAATGCCAACACGTGCTTCGAGACAATATGAAATGTTTAGGACACGAAATATTTTTCTGGAACTGCCACGATGAAGTAGTTATTTTTTATAGCAATGTTTTACACTTATTTTTGAAGATCTATTCTTATTTTCGTCATAAGTCGATTATTATTAAAACTAAACTTAATAAATGTATTCCTATTTACTGGTGTCTTTTGTATATATGTATAGGCATATTAATACATACTGTACCCGTCATTTCACTTTTAACAAGCTTATCTAGCAAATAGTAAAACATCAATATGCTGGCAGTCAGATATTTCCTCTGAATGTCACGAAATACATTCGTATCGTTCGATTCTAATCGACTCATCTCACTCACAGTACCGGTAGAATTTATATGTTTTAAAATTCTATAAACGTTTCAAAATAAGTATAAGTAATCAATTAAAATCTAAGAATTAACTAAAAACTATTCAACTAATGATATAAAATCGTAATTCTTAAAAATTAAGGGTTAACATTATAAAATTTGATATTTTATGGCAATTTTGTTAGCAGTTAGTTTAAATATCTTAAATAGTTATAATATAATGATAACATTTAAATTGAAACTAGCTATGATTGAAATATGTCAATAGATATTTTTTTTAAATACTAGATTTGATAGTCTTTGTATTTGTTGTAATAATAAATATTTTACAAAAGAAGCTCTCAAATCAAGATCCAACTGTTAATGTAATAGAATTGTTGAAATCTTATTATGATCGGATGAATGATCTGAAACAATAAATCTTAAAAACCTTTTGATAATTTAATGAAAAGTAATAAAATATTTTCTTCAAGCCACAACAAACATATATTTTTATATATTTTAATTTTTGTTTTTGGATTGTAGCATGCCACATATACTTCGACAAAAAAATGTGTAATCATACATTACTTCGCAAATAATAGGCTGAGAACAGAAAGTAGTATTTACTTACTTAAAAATCATATCTAGTTTATAAATCTTGAATTCCAAACATTCAAAGTTATTGAACATACTGTTAGGATTTTTATCTTTTGAGATTTTGAAACCAGATATTAAGAAACAAATTGTAAGTAGCAGTGCTGGATTCTCAAATGGCATGCTAAAAGCACTCTCTTATGCGTTACTGGTGTAAATAATAAATCTGGAGCTTTTGACCGACTAAAATAATAAGGTAGTGATATATATATATATATATATATATATATATATATATATATATATATATATATATATATATATTAAATGGTTTTTCGTCAAGAAGTTCATTTTTAGAAGTATGTATATTCTAGCTTATTACTTATATATGGGAGCTTTATAATCCTCTTTCGTTGTTTATAAATTGTCACCGTCCAAACGAAACAGAGTTAGATATACATATATTTTCTTAGAAATATGTTTTACTTTAAATGAGTATTCAAAATTGAATTAATGTAGCACAAAATGCAAGACCTTTTTAAATGAAACCATTAAAATTCATTAATGCGAATTATATGTATAACTTTTTAAATATATAAGCTAAAGATAAATTCGTTTTCTTTAAAACTAACGTCAAAAGATTACCATAGCAATAACCTAATCTTAAACTTTAAAATTTCAAATAGTTTGAATATAAATGAAAAAAGTTAGCCCATCAGAATTACAAGGATCTTGACTTAACTATTAACTCATACAATGATAAAAATAAGGATTTGTAATGTCCATAAACATCATTTGTTCTACATCATAGAAATGTTGGGATAATAAGACATACTCTGGCTATAGAATGCCTTATTATCAAAATAGCTTTCATTTGTGTTTCATCTATTAAGTCATTTTTATTATCACCATCATCATCAGCCTATCAGAGCGTACTGCTGAGAAAAGGTTTCATCCTCTCACACGGAGAAGATTTGAGCATTAATCACCACGCTTGCTCAAGACGGGTAGGCGATTTCAAACTTATAATTGGAAATTATAAATCCAGGTTTCCTCACGATGTTTTCCTTCACCTTCTGTCAAAGGTATCTAAATACTCTTGGAAAGCACATATGTCTCGGAAAAATCACATTGATACTTGCCAGGTTTGGAACCTACGCCCTCATGCACGAGAGGCGGGCATTTAACCACTTGGCAACCACTACTACATAAGACATTTTTAGCATTTTCTAATTAAATATTATTGAAATAACCTATTTTTTTTTTCAACAATATTTAGAATAGAAAAGATTTGTATAGAATATAAAAATATAAATAATAATATATATCTATAAATATTTACTCGTTCTCTTTTTAAGAAATACCGCAAAATCTCTAGGTTCCCAATTCATCTAAAACTAAATGTCTCCTTTAGCGACACTTTACCTTGAAGCATGTTCCTTTATTATTCATCACCCGATAGAAGAAACTTATGAAAGGACATGAAATTCAGTAGAAATAAATCGCTTAAGTCCCAAAACGTATTATTCTTTTAAACGTAACTAAAATAATAGTCTTAGAAGCAGAGAGTCTTGCTTTAAAAATAATTTGGAATGAAATGACAACTCACCGCTTCAGTGTTTATTTGACCTTAAAGAGCTATTATTAACTTTTTTTCCCGTTATAAGGAAAAAAATACGATAAAAACATTAACACCATATCGACATTAAATTTATAACAATATCCAAAATGCAAATTTAGTTTACTTATATTTTAAAATTTATATCCTCTTTCTAGGCAAATGTTTTTGTTTGTGTATGATACAGAATTACGAATTCAGCAGCTTAAATTATCTTTATTTTGAACTATCGTGACTTAATCCTTGCTACCGGTTTCCTGACATCTGACGGGTTTAGCGTGACGATAGAGATTATTGCTTCTCTAAATCAACGGGAATGGACACCTTCATTGACCGATACATCACTTGTTAGGGATATTTTCTTGATTCTGTATTTATAGGTATAAGGGTAGGTGCAACAAATATATTATAAATGTTTACAATTTGTTAAAAATATAATAAAAATATGAGTACTAGATATCACATTTTCATTTTATCTGAGAGAAATATTTACTTTAACCGCAGGGGTTCTAATAAAAACATAAAGACTGTCACATGATATATTCAAAAGGTTTCCGCAGCTGTCGTTTCCATATATTTAACTAGCTCGGGATGACGTCAATGTTTGGAAATTAAGTAAAAGTTCTCTATGAATTTGTTTTACGAAAAACTTTATATTTTTCACAATATTTTTTTTAATTTTGTTAATTATTGATTTATTTTTATCTCATTTTGATCGTTCATTTATACAGTCTATCTATCAATCAGAAGGACCGAAACAAAACACCTGTTATGCGACATTGGTTGTCCTACTAACTTTTCTCTCGCCTTAAATAGTGTACTTCTATCAACCTCCGGTGACGGTGATATTGATTTTAAAGTGAATTGAGGAATAAATGAACACTGTATTAAATGATGACGGGTATCTGGAACGATTTGTGACCCCTTAAGCATGAGGGAAAATTCAAGGAGGTCATAAGACCTGTCGTATTACTATATTGATGCTGAGTCACCAAACCTTCAAATGAAAAGTGGTTTCATTTGGCCTAGAATCAAACTTGAAGATGGATGTGGGGTGTCACAAGAGTGGATAAAATCAAGAATGAGTATATTTAGAGGAAACTTGAAAATTGCGGAACTGACAGTAAAAATAAACGGTTAGTGTCTGTTGTGGTAGGGATATTAGTCTAGTCAATAAGTCGAAAATTGTACAAAATAGAAAGACTGAATATCACCACATAAAGAAAATAAAACGAAATATCACCACATGAAGAATTGCAAAAGTTACATAGAGTTAAAGATGAAAAAAATATTTTTTTTTCTCGCCAACATGTTTCCATAAATTATTAATATTTGAGAAATTTCAAAAAAAGACTGAAAAAGGAGAAAATGTTCAATATATAACTCTCAACTCACGGAACTCAATCTCCCTTATTTATATAAAAAAATAACACCGAAAATATGCCTGCGTCAGACATTTTAAGGTTGCGCGCACGGCTTCAAAAGCGAGCAGGGCCCATTAATTAATTTAGTTGAGGTATTATATATATGTATATATATTGTGAGTTATAAGCACCATAAATAATTTCCACTTGAAAATTTAACTTAAAATTAATTTTTCAACAATGGTTAACTAACAAAATTTTCTCAAACTTCCGTCTTAATTGTACGTGAAAAAGAAATTTCAAATAATTGTCGTACAAATTTCTCCCTTCATAGAGACTTTCCTACATAAATACTTAACAAGATCGTGCCATAAAAGTTAAAAGATTCTGTGCTAATAATTTTCTTAATTTAACAAAAACTGAAAAATTCAAGTATTTTTGATTCACAAATTGAGGTAGTGATTTTTATCAAATATGTACTTAAATGATTTTTATGGGATTATATAATATTTCAAGATAGAATTCTTTTTCTTTTGCTAACTTGGCGACTATGGAACTACCACTGGACCAATGCTTTTTCGTCAAATTGATCAATATCTAGAGATTATAATATAAATAAATAGATAGATAGACAAAATTTAAAAATAAATCAATTTCCAATGTAGGTATCGTACGTATATTATATGTGTTAAGTAAAAAATTTAGGAAATGAAATTACATAGAGTTATATAGATAATCCATAGATTTAAATTATACTTCAAAAATTTTTGGACCAAAGTTCCATTTACATTATTAATACAAAAATATATATTTTTTTATTATTTTAATTTCATTTGTATACTGGAAGTATTTATATGCATATTAAGCTTAAATTATTTGACATTGTGAAACGTTAATACATTTTATGATTCTATCATTTTAAAGATCAGGTAAATGTCACCAAAAATGTGATTTTTTATTTTATTTAAACAGCTGAATGAATAAAATATATATTAATAAAAACGTTCATAGTAGAAAACTAAATGTAACAAAATATTAAAATGTTATTGAAAGTTGTAAGCTCTGAAAACGCTTATTGTAAAGTACTTTGTGCACAACGTCAGTAATGGTGCAAGTTTGCGATCTAACGTCCAAAATAATTATGTCCACGTCTGCAGCATTTCTTGCTCCACTAATTTTATTACAAACTAGTTTGCGTCACCCCGTTTCTTTTTATGATAGGAAGAACAAATTTTATAAGTCGTTGTTTCAATATACAATATTACTTCGATAACTAGGACTTTTCTAATTTATCTTTTTTAGAAATAAAACATTTATTTATTTGCAAGTATTTAAATATTTATTACTTGACTTTGACCGATTAATTACCTTTTTAAGGTTTACTATACTGTACTATAGAGTAAGTGCTTCAACAATTAGTTTCAAGTCACTTGATCGTTTTGGTCAGTATATCAAATATACATATGTGTAAATGACTTGTCCATGCAAAATTAAATCTGCGTACAAAAGAAGTTATACTTACAAGGTTTCTCTTTTAAATGAAAATATAAACTTTGGATACACTTTTTTATGCCAAAGGGGGCAGGCGAGCAGACCGCTTATCGGATGGGGGTAGTGCGGTGCCCATGGACATCCTGAACATAGTTTTGTGGATGCTTTACCACTCTTGATTGGGAAAGAAAGGGATGAAAAGGCTGAGTTAAGGAAAAGGGCATAAAAGGCTGGGAAAAGGGAAAGGGTATCCAGCTCCTTGGATTGGTAACTCCCCGGTTGAGTCAGAACGTATTCAAGAAGCAGTAATTAGACCACAGCATGACTCTACCACCTGTTCCATTTATTCTGTTATATTATTTTACATTTACCTAGGTTTAAAGCAATCGTTTTTTTTTCTGATGACGCAGGGAAATTCTTTTTACGAGCCGTCCAACCGGCCTTGGTGGCTTGGTTGCTTAAAACAACCGTGGTTACGAGCAGACAAGATGAAAGTGTGATCCAAAAATCATTATTTCATTTAAATTTGTATTCTTGAAAATTGTAGATACCATTACATAGTTGTTTCTTTTATTTATTGAAATGTAAAGACAAATATTAATTATTTGAATACTGGTACAAAATTGTTTACTTTTGTTAAACTTGCATATATGTACATACTATACTATATTGAAAGCGTATTTTTATAATATCTTAGACGGGCTAGAATATAGTTTACCATGTACCTAGTAATACATAAATCCTATTTAGTTTTATGCCAACAAGGTGTTCCCTCATGAAATCATGCAAATTTTCAATATATATTTAAATAATCACCAAGTCTATTGCAGTTCTGGAATTTGATAACAGTATACTTATAAAATTACCAACTTTCACGGGAAAGTTATGCAAGAGTCTTCTTGAATTACTTTTCACTGTAGATAGATGAAGTTAGTTGTAGTACACTAAGCTCTCATGTTAACAATCTTAATATTTTCAATGTTAATACTGAAAATAATTAAGACCTCAATGATAAAGACCCATTTAAAATTATAAGTATTATTAAAATGTATATCTATCCATAATGACATCTGCTGTTAGCATCTCAAGAGTTGTGGTTTCAGCTCATCAAGGGTGGCAGTTTCTCTTGTAAGCTTCTACTTCTTTTATATTACACACACAAATTATATTTCCTCTATTTACTGAAAAAATAATATAATAAAATAAAATCTTATAAGCATTCTTATCCTTAATTATAAATGAGATCAATAACTTATTAATTTATATATGTATATTTAAAATTAAATATATGTATATAAATATACATTTACAAATAAATGCGTAGCAATACTCTGATCACCAGCAATTTTAGACATCATGGTACATTAGAAACATAATTCAGGGCGGTACCTTGAGTCCGAAGATTACACTAAAAGATCATCAGCTAGAAAACTCAAAGTACTGCCGCGTTTACAAGAACACGGCAATATTTTACAATAATTAATGGTGGAACACCTTCCTTGCCTATAAAAAAACAAGTCCAGTAATGGTTGGAACACAGTTATCATATTTGAAATTTGTGGTTTATTAGTGATTATAAATTGATTAAAATGACTTTAATAAGACTTGAGTACGGCCATAAAAAATATTTTAATCTCTCAATATTTTAGACGACACTTTTGAGTGTGTATCAAAATTGGGTTCATAAGTCCTGTAATTATGTTCTAGAATAAGTCGGTTGCTCCTGCCATATGATAACATACGAGTATATTTACGCATATAATATCATGACCGGGAAGGCAATAACGATGTACCCAAGTATAACGATTTGCATTTGTCCCCGCCTGGGTCGGTCAAATTATAGAGGTTTAAATCTTTGGTCTCTAATATCCCCCGGGAAACGTGTCAAGTGACACTCTGAATGCATATTCAAAGGCAACCGTAGATATGTTCAACACACTGTTGAGTTCAACATTCGGAATGGATGTTTTGTGCGCAATTTATAATGAGTACTTTTCTCCAATCACAAAATAAAGACCATATGCCTGCCAGTTGATCGGGGAAGTATTATATAATTTGTTGGATATCGTCAGTTTGTAATATGAAAAAAATTAAAATTATTATTGGTTTTGTTGCTATTTCTTAAGGTTTCATGGGGATAAAATATTCTAATATTATGAAAAATACTCTCCGAAGAAGACTTTAAAACAACCTCATAAACAGCGGTCGAAACAGTCAACATTTTTACTGTCCGTTATCCAGGCTAATGAGAGGTCCGTGTCGTGGTAAAACGGGATTATGCGTGATGAATGAGTTTCGTTTATTTCAGTACTAACAATAATCCCACTCTAATAAAGCATCTCTTCCGTTTAATGAAAATAATGGTTCTAAGAAATGTTCGAAATGTAAGTGAACGTAGAAATGTATTGTAAAAAAGTATTAACATATTCATGAAATGTTTTATGAAAAATATTAAATAAAATAATTTTGTTATTATTCATGTTAAGTTTATTTTTATGTTATAGTATTATTAATATTTTAATTTTGTATCTAGTCATCCTTGCAAAATATCCCTCTACAAGCAATTCTAGGTCCATACAAAATAAATCTCGAAAGGTAAGGTTGAAGAAATGAAATAACAAGTTAAGGGTTGGAACATTAATCATTTGGTTAACACCACATAAATAATGTACTTGAACCCTCCCTGCGGTTCTAGGCTCAGAAGTTAGGAAGATAAGTAGGAATCTTTAATGTTTATGCGACCACTTTATTTCACAGCTTTGTAATGGCATTTCTGACCCACAGAAATTAAGAAGCCTTTACTCCACCATTTCAGAGTAATCAACATTTAAGGAACATAATCGACAATTCATGAAACTTGGGAGTCAGTTATAAGTTTTCAAATAAATAAGTAATTAAACTATAAATCAAGGAGACATTTTGACATGTCAAGGTTTGAATTTTAGGAAAAGTAATGTTACAAAATTAATAGAAGAAAGGTAGTTGTTTCTTTTTCAACACAGATTCTCCGATTATAATTAACATACGAATCGTTCAACTTATGATAAAAGTTTATTTTACTTTAGTAGTTTTTTTTATAAATAGTTATATTAAAACCAGTGGTGATTATTATTACTATTATTGTTTTTTTATAGTATTGAAAGAAATATTGTAGTAAATTAAAATTCGTATAAAAATGGGAGCTACGAATTGACACATACAATTATGTTCTTTCATAGTCAGTATTAAGAGACAGCACTGAATGTGAGAAATCGGAAATGTATTTCTTGAAAACCAATATAGTTAACTTTACAATGTTTAATATACTTATTTTTTCTAAAAAATAGTTTACTTTTGATGATTATAACATTATAAAATGGAATGAAGATATTTTATTGAACTAAAATGTTTCATTGGAAGTGGGAATATATTAAGGACAAACTAGAATTTCATCACCATTTGTTCAATGTTATTGTTTTGGAAATTGGATTGAATAGAATTGAATATTACTTAGACCAATCATGTGTATAACTGAGCACAACCAGTTCTATAGGATTCCCTTAGGCCGTTTTCATGAATACTGTGCTTGGATCTTCAGACAAATATTTTAACATAAATACATATAAATAAAAAATTTATAGTTCTATTATTGAAGCCTCAATCTTCCTTTAACTTAGACACTTATTATGATGAAATTAATACACTTTATTTTATTTTACATTTTTTTTTTATAATTTGCAGTATTGTTTTACATTTTTCTTTAACAGATTATACACACTTTAAAGTTTTCCATAAACGAAAGAAGTGGAAATGTTTTTAGATATGTAGTTAAAATTGTAATAAGTGATCATTTCTATACTTTATTTCTGTGCGATACATACATTTTATAAAATTATAACTGATTTTTATTTGACCATTAGAGGAATTAAAGAAGAAGTGTTATTGGGAGAGTTGACCAAAGTAAAAGAACCCGAATTAATTGTTTTTAAAATTTTCCTTTATATGTCGAATTTATACATCTGAACAAATTTCACTGATCTTATATTATGGTGATGAAATTATGATCAATTTAAGATTCTTTAAGTTAAAAATGAACAATTTCAATTTATTTAATTTTAACATTTTAGATATTTAAAAAAATATCTATAAATTAAATTCCACTCATTAGATCGCTTCTTTAAACTATTTCAGGAAATATTAGACACTGGATCCCAAACAAGATAATAATGGTGAGTAACAATAAAATTTAAACTAAGTGATGTTTTTGGACATTGTGAGTTCCTTCTCTATATTGTAAAGACAAAGTTTTTAACCATAAATTAATGGGGAGACCTTCTGATTGCGGGCAAAACCTATTCAAAGATATAAGTAAAATAAAATATATGAGACTTAAATAAAAAATTCGGGCTCATTACCACACGGTCGATCATATGGTATTAAATATATCCTATATCAAATGCACAGAAAGTAAGAAAACACGAAAATAGCTTTTATATTATTAATAAACAGAGACATAAAAATCTATAAAAGAATATTACTACAAAAACATTACTATTGTAATACTTCATAGGTAGTTCGGTAACTAATACGCGATGAATTCATAAAGTGGAAAGCATCAATTATAAGCCTGTAAGTGTCAGATGTCTGGACATGAGAGGAGAGGTCAAAGTGATAATGTCGCTGTAACAAATGATGCATTTGGACAGATGGTCTTTATGTTGACATTATCGGAAAACATTCATATAGTTTATGAAGATGCTGTTATAATATACATAATATATATACATTTGTATCATATATCATATTAATATGATATCATTTATGAGCGAATATTACTTTATAAGATTAACCTAAATAACTCAAAGAAAATAAATTTCTATAATACTTTTAATTAGAGTTAAAAATAGAAAGGTCATTACGTTTTTATTTCATTTATTCCTTTTAACTGTATATCTTTCGAGCAAATCCACCAAAAGACAAGCAAAAACTTTTTTACTTTCTTATCGCTGGTTTAGTGACCGGTACACTAAAATACACTTGATCATCATAAGTATATCCAATGTGAATTTGTAGGTTCCAACGTAGAAAGTAGTAATATATTGACATGAATTGGATATATGTATATAGACCATTTTTCTTTTAATTGTAGTTCTTAAAAATATTACACCGTCTATTCCCATTGATATAACTATGACATTAGGTTAATAACTGCGTGAAATTATAGGTTGCTTTGTTAAACAGTTGACTATTTTTTTATTTAAATTTCACCTTTCGTATATATTTATTATCCACCTCACATAAATGAAAACAACAATGAGACATTATCTTAAACTTGGGCACATCACAGTAAAAAATTGAAAAAGTTGTGACAATAGAAATAAAATTCAGTAAATAAAAAACACAATCAAACAAAACTGTTAAAATTTCATGTTATTGAAGAGGCATTAATCCAAACTTGGAACCTAGCTTAAAACATTTCAATGGAATCACTGAAAAAATATTTAAATATAAAAAAAATGTTTACTACGCATGTCAATAATAATTTTACTCCTGAGAATAAATATACTTTTTTCTATTTTAATTATTATTTTTTTTAGATTCTGTTACAAATAATAGATAATATTTATTATAAAAAATAAAAGGATTTTATTCAGTATTAATTTCGATTTGTAGATAATTTCACACAGTCTGTTTTTTTATCATCGATATCATGTTTAGAATATTGTAATCTAAATGTATTGCTAATATTACACCAAATTGTAAATCATATTCGGATTCCATTATACAAAATATTCTCTCTCTTCTTCTTTTAATATTCCTGGTGCGGTTGGACATCAATCAAATATAACTGTAAATCAGGTGAAATTGCTATCCGATGACATTATGAATAGCTAGTTCAATACAAATGTTTCGATGTTACATGAATTATTTGTGCTAACAAAATGTGTTTGCTGCTCGTGATTTACAATGATGGAAGTTGTCATTATGGAGTAAGTAATTGGTATAGACGACTGTTTATAGTATTTCGTATGTGAATTTAATTTATTTTAAATTTTTATACTAGCTATATATTTGCATATTTAATTTTGAATTGATGAAGGTGAAGGTTGGGTCATAATTAATATCAAAAAATGAAATACCAACATAGAAATAATCATTCCATATAAAATATGTATAATACCTAGATACATATATACAATATAATTATGCTATTTGCAAAAGATGAAATAGAAACAATTCACTAAAACTTACTTAAATTTTATATGACCTAATTTCTTATAAAAACAATGAAGTATTCAGAGTTACTGAACAAAGGTGTTTTGTAAATGGTAACAGAGTGTTAGATTATAAAATCTATAAATAACTTTAATTGTCCGTTCACATGAAAAGTGTAAGCAGCATTTTACACGAAATTGCCTGAAGGAAAATAGTTTCAAGCATAAATTGTTTATTAAGTTTTTAAACGATCTAAGTAATTGTTTTAGTAGTGTTTTTGAGTGATGCCTGACTTTAATTCAAGATTATTTTTTTTTATTGGAACACGCTTCTGTAAAGTTGACTATAATACAATATCTGCAATTTTTTTTGAACAATATTTAGTAACTGACAACGTCCAAAGCCTTGTCTGTTTGTAAAAATGCCGTCTATTTACTCAGAAATATCTTTATTGAGTATAACCTATAAAATAGCTTAATATCGATACTAAATAAGGCTTCACTCGATCGCATCAACTATTATGGTCTAAAACTCTGTGCTCAACCTCTTGACTGTAGAGTTTTCTGATCATTGGTTAAAGTTATCAAAACAATTTTTTGTAAGTCTTAAATATCTCTTCTGTCTAAATCAACCGGTATGTTATCCCATACTGCAAGGTATAAAGCAACATTGCTACTTCCTACTTTCTTCCGTGCTAAGCATGATTCCTGTAACACTATACAGGGTGACTGGTGAATTACTATAAATATTTAAGGAGCATACTCGGTACATGATTCTCATTCGAATTATGTAAAAAAAATTGGTACTTAATTTTTGACCAAATTTCCGTATAAATAAATAAAGTGTTGACACATTCCAAGTGTTCCAAGTGTGGACGCGTGCGGCGGCGTGCTGATACAAAACCACGCCCCCGCCGCGTGTGTGTGAGTGTGTGTGTATACCTAATCTGTATGGTGTTCACACGATGCGTAATTAATTACACAACTTTTGGTTAACTTTACTTAGAAGTTTATTAATATTTATGTTATATTAATTTTTATTTTGTCATATATGATCGTCAAATATCACGTCCTCAAATATCGATAGCAATTCACCAGTCACCCTGTATATAGAAGATATATCGTAACAGTATCTTCGTACTAATATTCCTTTTTCCATTTTGCAGCCTTCCGGTGGCAGAGCGTAGTTTCTTTTCATGATATTGATCCCTTCCACACAAACTTTAAACTGTATTTATTTGATAGCTTCGATGTTAGTGTTGACTATTTTGCTTCCTTAGATAAAAAATACTTCAACAATATCTAGTAATTCAATATTTAAGGAAGACTTTAATTAATGTTTGCCCTTAATAATTACCAGGTGTTTACTCATTTCTATTATAATTTCTTCCAACATTGATATCGTCCCCTCTCTCGATATTCACACATTTCCTTCACTATGTTCGTTTTTTTTCGAGTTGATAATTATAAAATCAACAGATCATATGTTAAGCACCGTCAATACCCTGCAAACGTGTTTTCCTTTCAAAATATCATCTTTTTATCCGATAAATTTAAACCGTCCAAAGAGAAACCGAGTTTCCTTCTTCCACCCGATGTTAGTGGTATGAAACTGAAGATTTTAAAATGAGATGCTCTTAAATCTATATAGTTTTTTTCCATTATGTTCTGTTCCTAGAAAGACTACCTAAAGTATATCCAAACATTAAAAATTTGTTTAAATTACTCTTTTCGGAAGGCTGAATAATAAACATTTCTGTACATAGTAACATGATATAAGTGATATAAAATTTTATTTGTTTTTTGTTATATAAAATAATTAGAATGTTTTTCTCACAAAAACTTTATAAATACTAAGCTTAGACTAAAATTATAATTACTTTTCTTATAAGCAACATCCTAACTTAATTAAACAATATAGCCTTATAGTGCAGATCTAAAAGCCAGTAAAAATTACAAAACACTTACGTACGTAACACATACGTAATGTCAAATAATTCAGATTATTTTCTAGACTCAATTAAGTATTTTTAACTGTTATTACTAAAATATTTTTATAAACTGCAATTTATAAAAATATATTTTAGGGCAACGGCAACATGACAAAGAATCTTTAACAGAAACATGGTATGCGATAAAGACAGGATCTAAAATAGGGCGGAAATTATCGCTTCCTGAATGATTCAAATGGAAGACCTATCAATATTAATAGCAAAAAAAGTTATTATCTTGAGGAAATTCTCACTATAACAAAGGATTTATTTTTTCACTTCTCTCTTAATTGTTAATTTATTCTACCAAATAATATTATATTTGTCAAGCAGCTTAAACGTTTACATTATTTACGACGTCATTTATAAAAATACCTTGTGTACTTTTTGGTTTTCATTAGAATTGAGTATATTCTAAAGCCACAATTTTGTAACTCCTCAAGTATTCCTAAGAGCGGTCACGTATTTGTGCCTCGATATCATTAGTCAAGCTTACCTCCCGCATCTCTTTGGGATATCAAGTCATCTCTCCTGTGTCAAAATTTATTATTTTTGCTCTTGTTAAAGAAATCATCATCATATAGATATAAAATATTTTATGCCACAAGTTAAGTTTTTTATATAATTTATAAAATTATAACATTAAGACACTAGTTATTGAACGGAAAAAATCTCTTTTCCTCTCAAGTTTTGTTCATGTGTGAGAGAGGAACATTATCATGTTCTGTTTTTCATAATTAATTTAATTTTAAAATATTCTCACTTTGATGTAGCTATAAGTACCTATTACTTAATGTTTTTAAATCATACTTATATATATTTTTCTTTTATATTCTTTTCATTCTATTTATCTTTTATTCTCTTACTTTAAAAAGACAAAACTGAAAAAATATAATCATTGGAAAATTATACATATAAGATAAATATACTTATAAAACATTATTATAAAATATACTTTATTGATTATAAAATATACTTTATTGATTTCTTAATTGATTTTTTAAATCAAAAACTGTGATTTTCATGGTTTTTAACATATTGTATAACGATATAATGTTTCAAAGATTTTTATAATACTAAAACTATTACAATATTGTCACAGGTGGTCCAGGCTTTTTGAAAAATATTCATTTATTTTCACGATATTTTTGTCAAGAACCATCGTTTAATATTTAAGCCCTAACTAGATAAATATTTGATATAAAAATCAAACAAAAAAAAATAGAATGAAAAGTAAATAAAATGCGCCGTCGAGTCCTGTGTCTATCTAAATTTTATTTTATTAGCCATACACAATTTACTTCATTGAGAAAAAATACAAAATTTATATTTTTAATGGAGATGGGTTTTATAAAATTTTAATTATTCTAAAATATTATATGCTTTATTTGGGCTTTCATCTTTTACGTAACCAATTTTATGTCAGAATTGTTGTATGCTTTTAAGCCTCACAAACATATATTAAATAATAAAAAATAACTGCTTTATTTTTAAAGTCCTATTAACCTCACGTCACATTCAAACGCTATTAGATATAACGAGAATTATCCCGTTATTTTATAAATTTAACAAATTCCGTTGAAAATAAAATGTCTATATCTCTGTATGGCATTGAGGCACTAATATATTACATTATAATATAAAAAGTAGTTTATATTCTTTAAGTTAATGATAGTTGCGTCGTGAAGAATGAGAGCTGTAAGATAGAAGAGGACGCGTTTTGCTTTAAGCACATGAGACAAGACAAATTAATCTCCCGATAATCTAATTAAAATGTGTGTTAATAAAAGTAATATGCATATTGTTATATTATATCCTTAAATTCTTCATCATAAACAAAAAATGAAATTTTAATACTAGTTTTAAGAGTTCCTCCCCCATGTTCCCTTCATATGGCAACATACATAATTATTCAAATGAAAACAATCGTTCATCAGATACAGAACTTTGTAAGCTTGGTCATATATCTATTGAGATAAAAAATAGGAAAAAGATATAAAAAATTACATTATTTATTAATTAAATACATTGAGTTATTAAATTCATATTCGAACTATACTTATTTATTTTCCTGTATTTGTCGTAGTATTTTCTGACCCATATATTTGTAACATAGACGTTAGTAACAAGCTAGACGGAACAATTGATTCATGACAGACTGGATCAGATTGATATGTGTTCTCCTCTACCCTCCTTTTGATCACATATCTCAGGAGCAACATATTCGTTATATAGGTGTGAAAAATTAAGATTAAAAGAATTAAATTGTCTTCGTATTAACGATAACAAGTATTCTTATGAATACTTGAAATTATTGACTGAAGTGATGACAACAACATAACTCTAAAATTATTGTCCCTTATAAATTCGTGATTGGTTTTAAATAAAAGTTATTAAGGAACAACACGGAATATCTTAATCTGTTATCTCGGTCAGATTACGTAAGTTTCGTTCGTTTTTATTGATTTTGTATTATTTCTATAAATAAGGTAAATCTTTTATTCTCCTGACAGTGAAAAGTGTGATTATCCTTAAATAATATAAACATTATCATTTTTCGATAAGCCAAGCGAACGAAATCAGAATACTTGGATCGAAATATTTTTGCATAAACAAAGAACTTAATTTGGGCAAATTTTTAGCCATTGTATTTTTTTTAATTACAATAAGTATCCCTTTTATAATGAATATAAAATAAAGGAAAGGAATTAATAAAAGAAACACTAAGGAATAAAATGCATTTAAAGTTAACCATTACTTCTTTCTTATTATAAAAGATTTTAGAATAAAAAAATAAAAGTTAATCCATCCCCACTCGGAACATTTCGTGCGTCAACGCTAATATAATAATTGTATAACTAAAGCAGCGATGAAAATTCCCTTTCATCTAAGAAATAAATTATTTAAACCTCTTTATTAATCGTTAAAGTACGAATTATTTTTAGAAAATAAAGTATCACATATTTTTTCTCATATATAAACATAGGATTTTCTGTACGATCTGTAGTAATTTGTTTTAAATAGTATGGCTATTAAGTTAGATTGGCTGTAGAATATTTAGTCTGGACATCAAGTCTAAAGGGCTGGAATAACACATTAGTTAATTTTTCCCGATTCACGACGACGACAAATCCGTGGCTGAAAATTTCTTAATTTATTATTATATTAATTGTATTTTGATTTTTATTTTATTCTGGAATTGTTTATATATGTAAATATTTATGAAGAATAAGAATAATTAATTATATTTAATCAGTTGTACTTAAATTGTTTGCATTTAGTTTTCGTTGTTTATTTGAATTTTAACATCGTTACGTTCACCAATCGGATGAATTGAAAATTATAAGTCTAGTTCACAACGCTCACTCTCTTACATTAGTCTTAAATGACGTATAATTAAATGAAAACGAGTTTTTCAAGATGTTTTTATTCGACTGAGAAGGACAACAATTTCTTCACAGTCGCTGACCAGTCAACATACTTTTATTTTTCTGAATACTTCTTCCACGAATCTTTTGCTGAAGAATTCTTAGGTATAAACAAAATAAATTGAGATTTTTTAATTTTAGTTGTTTGAGTGAAAACCTTTTAATTTAATGCTGTATAAAGTTTTTTTTATTGGTATTAGTCTTAGCGAGGGAGTCGCTAAGACCTTAAAAATTATTACCTGTTGGCTAATAATTGTTAAAAACAAAAACAAAGCAGTGTAGAAAATCTACTACTAAATTATATTTTAGTTTTATTTGTTAGTATCAGTTTTAATGGTTATTGTACGGGAATTGTGTAATTTGTATTATATTGGGTAAAACTACAAGCAGAAAACTATTGAGTCCCAAATGAATACTATTAAAATTTCGAGAACAGATTTTCGTATGCATAACTAAATTTGTGTCTATCACTATTTTTTTTCGTTAGATCATTTAAATATCTAATATGAAAAGAGATTCATATTTTTTTTTTAAATTATATTAATATCTTATTTTTTTGTAACAATGTGAATACACATTTATCAGTTTGAACTTCAATGGTCTTACTATTTAACTCATCCAGTGTTTTCATCAACAGTTGTCACTGTGCTACAGAAAAGTAAATTGTCTAATTTGAGACATATTTTATATCCTTATTTTCAATAATTAATTAACATCGAGGCTTTCGTGTACACCAATATTTGTTTTAATGTGTAAATTTTGGATCAAAAATCTTACGAGATGCAAGCGATTTCATATCGTCAAGTAGGTATATAAGAAACATTAGTATTTTAATACCATTAATTTTATTAGGTATGTTTAAAATAAATTCAATTTTTTTACATTTTTTTATAAGCAGAATTAATAGACTTAGACGTAATTAAATACAAGTATATATGTATAAGCAACCATCTAAATAGATCAAAAAACTTATTTTAATAGTCTTATCATTTGATACACCTTCAACGCTATCTGGCTTGAATGAATTACTCAAACATATTTAAGCTTAGTGGGAAATTATAAGTTTTTTGTGTATTTTCGTCATGCAGGATTTATCGATAATTGTGACATCTGAACTTAAATAATTTACATAAGATTTTTCATGTGATTTAGATAGATAGATAGATAGATAGATAAAACTTTATTTGGTCCACACCACAACATGAGAAAAATAAAATATAAACAGTAAGGAAATATTAAAATACAAAATAAAAGAATAATAATAATTAAACAAAAAAAACTTATAGCTAACTTACAAGAATAATTACATCTATGTTTACTTAATCTAAATTAAATTATATAAACTAAAATAGATTTACTACCACAAAGCTATAAATAAAAAAAGAAAAATAAAAAAAATATAATAATTAAATAGACTAAAATAAAAAGAAAGTGCAAATAAATTTTGAACTGGTGTGGCATCCAAAATGGAAAACCCCATCAGTTAAAGCTGGCATAATACTATCCCAGCACTGATTTTCAGAGGCCTCCATGTGACGGTGACGTACGGTCGTGTAAGCGTGACAAATAAATTATTAAAGAATTAAAGATTAAAGAAATAATGATAATTCTAAACTTAAAATTCAATCCAAAGAACTGTAACTCTGACTCAACTCAGCGACAGCGCCATGGTATGTTATGGCGGCAGGTGCTATAACGAAAAAAATAAAAATTTAGGTAAATATTTTTTTTATATACAAATGTTTTGTGTTGCCTTAGAGATGCCGATAATAGTACTCCTAAAAACTATAGTGGAGACAGACACTCTGCAACCAATATGACGTGAAACAATTTGCATTAAGCAAATTGGCCATGTAATTATAGGTATATTTTTAACTAAATACTAACATTTATACTATTAAATATTTATATCAAAATCAATATATAAATCAATATATATATAAATTTGTGAATATGATAAATTATTATTATTATTACTATTGTTACTATTGTTTGATTTGGGTTCGAGATTTGGTACATGGACAGGTAGCTTTAAGAGATTGATATATGTATTATGAAACACGATGATCTGAATCGGTCAGACGCTTTTTTGAAATACATAAAAATTTTACACTGAGTTGTTATATTGTCTGGATGTGGTATATATTTATCATCACATTTACCATTGTTTCAGTTTCTTGTAATCCTTGGATTGTGGTTTGGCGTTATCACTGATGGGTTTATTTTTGGTCAAATATCTGGAATGATTGACACATACACCATGATAAAGAGTTGATGTCTTTAAGTGGATATGATAGGTAAGCCTAGTCTTATTTATGAATATATTTTGAAATGATTTTTACATAAGGCATATCCTTTTTTTGTCCTCTGAATTTCGTAATTATTTACTGTTAACTTCATGTGCATACATTTGTTTTCATATATTGAATTGTGTAGAGTATGTTACATTTAAGCTATTTAAGAGTTCAGATTTCTATTGCAAAAGACATATTATACAATTCGATTGTAACTTGCTTACAATTAAAATTATGTATTTTGATATTCCAAAATTGTAATATAATGTAATCAAATATTAAGAAATAATAAAATATATATTTTTATTTTCAGCATCACTCCTATAGTTGGAATACTTGTACATTAGGAAGGAAAAGAACATTGAGTGCAGTTATATCACCCATTATATTATATTGGATAATTGTCTCCTATGACCAAAATAAATTTACACTACTTTCTTTTAGAATATTAATCGGCTTTTTTATGGAGGCATTTTATTACTAATACATATTTGCATTGGAGAATACATGTCACCTGCATTAAGACCGATATTATCAAATAACATATCATGTATAGGAATATTCACTTTAATTAGACTCTTTAATTGGACATAGTCTTAGCATCTTATTGAATTGGAGAACTGTTGCTCTTATTGGAACATTACCAACAACTTTGTCAGCAATTTTACCATTTTTTTGGGTGGAAAGTCCAATCTGGTTGGCATCCAAAGGCCGATTTGAAGAATGTGAAAATTCTTTCAAAACATTATATAAAAAAAACAAATGTATCACAAGAAATTAAATTGCTAGTTAATACAGAGAAACAAGAACATAAAATGAAAAATTTCACAATACTTGAAAAAATATTGTAATGGCTTGTAGAAAAAATATTTTTGGAAAGTTACGTTCCTAGAAATTGTGACGAACTTATAGAGTTGCTAGTGGACGCATTTTATTTGGAACATTAGCTATGACAATATTAAAGGAAATCACAAAAATTACAGATATTTTAAATTTCACATTTTTTGTGGACGGTTTTGTAATAATAGGCTATCTTATATCATGTGCTCTTTTGTGCAAATTCAAAATGAGAACTCTTTTACGTACATTAGGAATAGTTTCAAATTTATATCTCATATCACTTGCAACTGTTCTTTATGGTTTTTCTGCAAGTAATGGTTATATCGCATGGATCAAAGTTTTTCTATTAGCTCTTTATTTTACCAGTGTAAGTGCAGGTCCGTTTCCTGTATCGGAAACGATTTTAGCTGAAATATTTCCCTTGAGAATAAAGGCGTTTAGTATTACGATTCAAGTATTTGTGGTATTTTGCAGTTTTTAAGTGTCAAGATGGCTCCAAGTATGTTTTTTGGAAATAGGTTATCACGCAGTTTTTATTACTCACTCGGTAGTAATGTGTCTATTTAATATATTTATGGAAATTTCTACCGGAAATGAATACAAGAACTTTACAAGAGATAGAAATATATTTAAAAAATAGGGAATACCCTAGCAATAGTGAAAATATATAAGACCTTCAAACAGAACTCCTTTAAAAATAATAAATACTGCCAAATATTCCTATACTATAGTATTGTACATATAATTAAACTGAAATATTTTAGAATGTAGGTGGTAAATACCAAATATTTTTAGGAAATTTTAAATGTAATATATATTTTTAATGTACACAATAGTGGCCTTTGTTTTTATGGTGGCTATAAATATTTATTTCTATTGGTATAAAAAAAAGCGTAGACAGTCGTGATACAATCAATAGTGATAATAATCAATAAAAGTATAAAAATTCTTACAAATCTAAGCTGTTTCCTCTTATCTTTCAGATTTTTTAAGAAGTTTTGTAATATAATCATAACTGTTATCGCCTTTTAATGGTAAAATTAATAGTGTCAGAGAAATGTTTTAAATAAATCAAGTACTTTTTATCACTACGATTTTTTATAAAATGATAATTGTGAACATCTACATATAAATTTCTTGAAATGGCCCCTATTGAAGAGCGGAACATTTAGTAACGATGTAAATAATACTTTTCAGTACGCAGGTTTTCTTAAGGTTCATATTTTCTATATCTAGATATTAGCTTTAATCATTTCAAAACTATGTATAAAATCATTCAGAAATATATTATGTGATATAATATTTTGCCCCTAGCTTTACTAAGTGTAAAACAACAACTAAATTAAATAACTTTATGTGATTGACTAAGCAATTAATATTTTTCAACTAGTTACTGAGATTTATTAAATACGAATACTGAGTATTAGAGAATAAATGTTTAATAATACAGGAAAAAACAAAATTAAAAGAATAGTACTTCTGCCCATATATCCATTTTAAATTAAAAAGCGAAATCATTTTTTTAAACTGAATTCTGAATAGCACTGAACGAATAACCATACTTATAAAAAAAAATCACAAATTTCTGCGACTTATTTATATACATAGCGTTCTAGCCATCACTTCATAGAAAGTTACACTACAGTGACACTTTTAGAATAAATAATAATTGTGTCTTCCACTTAAAAAAAAATAGAATTGGCCACCTATATAAATGTTATGAAAACCTAGAACCTTTCTCTAAAAGACAACTTATGAAATTAAGAGAACTAAACTCTCTGCTAGTGAAAGGTTAATATTGAAACTTATCTTGAGATCAATATTAAACTTGTGTCCACCATTCTACATTTGTATGAAAATATTAATTATTGTATTGATACAGTCGGTTGTTTTAGAAATTTTCTTAAAACCTTCTCGATTTGAATGGATTTAAGGTATTTTTTATCAGTCACTGTTTGTACTTTTTGATCCTATGTATCTCCGGACTAGGCTCTGAGAGAAATGTAAAAAAAATAAAAGAATAAATATAGTAACCCACCCCCAGCGACATCTATAATCTGCAATTCGTGACTTCATACACAATAGAAATGTTATGCCTTGATACTCAGAATTTATATATCATATCTTAGCTATTTTGCTGATAAGATTCATCATAGTCTCTAACAAAAATAAAAGTAACAGTCATCCATAACTCCATATATCCGCATAAAGTTTATCATTAAAAATATTAGTGAGATATATTTCATATAACTAGGAATATAAACAAAAAAAAACAAGCTTTGGAATCCCCGATTACGTTGTATATAATATATGCCTGTGCTCTTTGACCCTCAAACTCTGGTCTTAACGAAATTTCAAATGTGTTCTTAAGATTGATTGTAAATGAAATTGAAAAATAAAAATATACTAAGGTTAATTACAAAGAGATTATTATCATAAAATATTAACATTTTTGAAGTTTTCATTTAACCTGTAATTAGCTACTCCAAAGTTTTCCAATCACAAGCTTTGAAATCTGAAAGGAAAGTTTGAAAACGAACCCAATTACGTTGGACATCCTAAAGATAAACAACTCTACGTCACGCGACGAAATTTCTAACTAAAATTTCGTCACGATACCAAGTCTTAACAAAGATAAAAGCTTGTATTGACGTTGAATGTGAATAATTCATAGAGAACAAAAATCTTTACACTTTTGATAAACCTATACACACTTGAACAGTATATGACAATAAGTTCTTAGAATCTTATTTGCAACTATGAGTTTTTTTATCGGTGTGCTAGTAATTTATTTGTGTTGCAATATTAATATGTAAGTGCAATATATTATAATGTAAAAAAATATGTTATTTAAATTTCTTTCAGTTCTGAATTGCAGAATTGTTATTACAAGTCCTTAGTTTTGACATACACATATTTAAAAATAAATAAAAAATATTAAGTAAATGTGAATTAATTTAACAGTCTCTTTTAAAAAAACCATTAAACATTTTAATGTAACACATATTTTATGAAAATAATCCTAATATAACCATAATACAACATTTTGGGTGGATTAACCTCACCTAAGCTCTTTAACCTGTACATTAACGCTTTAATAGAGGAGCTCAGCAGCACGCGTGCCGGATGCCATATTGATAAAGTAAACATCAACAATATCAGCTACGCAGATGACATGGTGCTGCTGAGTGCCTCGGCGTGTGGGATAGGGAAGCTGTTGGATATATGCATGAGCTATGCTCGCAATCATGGTCTTGTATATAATGTATGTAAAAGCGAATACATGATCTTCAAGGCTGAAGGAAAAGCACTGCCCTCAACGATACCGTTGATAAAACTAGACGGCGCCCCATTGAACAGGGTAAATCAATTTAAATATCTAGGGCATGTGCTATCCTTTGACCTGAAGGACGATGCGGACATCGAGCGAGAACGCAGGGCGTTGTCTGTTAGAGCGAACATGATCGCACGCAGGTTTGCTCGTTGTACTTCACTTGTTAAAATAACTCTTTTTAGAGCCTTCTGTACATCCTTCTACACGAGCAGCCTGTGGATTGATTATTCGCAAAAACAGTACAACGCCTTACGTGTGCAGTACAACAACGCTTTTAGGTTGCTGATGGGGCTGCCTCGATTCTGCAGCGCGTCTGGGATGTTCGCCGAGGCGAATGTGGACTGCTTTTACGCGACCATGCGTAAACGGTGTGCATCCCTGGTGCGTAGGGTTCGAGCCAGTTCTAACAGCATCCTAGTAGCGTTTTCTGACAGGTTTGATTGTCAGTACTTGAACCATTGCAGTATGGTCCATGTGCTGACAAACAAATCATGTCAGAAAGGTACTGTAACACTATAATTTTAAGTTATGTAGTTTTTTTTTTTTTTTTTTTTTTTTTTTACTAACAATAGGTTAAGGAGTGCACTATACTAACAATTTTGTAAATATGATCAGATTGGTTGAAATAAAAGTTTATTATTATTATTATTATTATAAGCATGTTATATTTCATATAAGAATCCAATTTTATAGTATTTGTTTATATTTTATCTTAAAAAACTACCCGAAAACGTATTAAAATAAATATTCTTTTATTTAGATAGTTAACAATGTAATATCAATAAAACTACACTAGGACTAAGAAAAACATGTATTATCTACATAGATATTAGCTATCGTATAGCTATATGCCTAAATAATGTAGATTGTATTATATCAATAAATGGAGTAAGTGTTTTAAAATCTCTAAAATACACTTGTTACACAACTAAGCACTTTCTGAATAGTAGAAGATTTATGGCAACGTCATATACAAATCCTTAAAGACTTAATGCAAATAACAATTTTGTGAGCTAATGTAATGAATTATAAAAAAAATAAATGTTATTAAACATTGTTTACTGCCACAACCACTAACAAGGATATTAAATTTGACATAACGGTAATTGTATAATAGTTTGTTAGTCAAAATGACGTTCCACATAGTAATAACAATTATTTATACATTTTATTTTAATATCTGTAAACATTACATAAATATAAATCAAACTCACAGCAAGAGCTACTACTAGTTGTGCAATAATAAATTGTTCAAGATATTTTTTGAGTATTATATCAAGTTATTAATAAACAAAAACATCAGCTAGAAGCGGTAGTCAATAGATATTGGGACACAGTAAGTACTTAAAACAGGTCCTTCGACATAATTATACACATAAACATATATATTAGTTCGAAAACATAGCACCGAGATCATCTGATAATCTATTATACACTGTTTGATATAATATTACACAGCCCATTCCAATACCTAAACAAACACAAAAGAATGGCCAAGCTGTAATAATATTTTCAATTCCCGGTAGAGGATACAAAACAACTAGAAAAACTTGGCTTCGGATGTGATTACTTTATGGAATGCGGTTTTGTTTTTATTTTAATAAAATATAAGTTATTTTTATTTTGATATCTGATCACAATTTCTTTAACTATATGTGAAATACTTTGAAATTTTTTGCAGTCGTACCATAATGAATTACCACGTAATAAAAGTATCAAATGTTCTTGGTAATGTTTTCATGCCATTCTCTTTGACATTTTCATTTTTAATTATGAAATATCGTATGTGAATGTAAAGTAAATTATTCATTACTCTTTAATAAAAATACTGTAAAGTGGTGTGACGGTTGGTTGCGTCATACGCAAATGGCCGGTGTGACAAATTGCTAGTAATCACGGTTTCATTACGCGAACAATATTTTTTTTCATTTTAACCTTGATTTAAGGATATAATACGCGTCGTAGAGGTTATTAATGTTTGAATTGGGCTTTTCTTTACATTATTTTCTACACATATAAGCTGCACGAGAAAAAGTATTATTGGAAACTTTATAAATATAAATAAAATGCAAAATAAATATTGGGAATTTGCCTGTTTGTCTATGCGTTTGTGCAAGCTTTAAATTTTGCTTTAAATTTAGAGCGTATTTTACGTAAATCGGCTACTAAATAAGAATGTAGAGCCAAATACAAGAATTATTTCGAACAATTAATTGATTGAATAATTCATATATTATCTATTATTTCTCAATTTAGAAACAGTACTGCATATATAATTATAACTTAAAATTTTAAATATAATTAAATCAGAGGGTTAAAATTATCATTTTCGTTTCTTTTTAATAACGAATACAACTTGACCTGAGATTTATATAATCAATTACACGAAATAGGATCAGAGTTAGGTTGGCCTCTAACAGGATATAAACAAAACGTTATGTATAAAGCGAGCCCAGACTCAGGACAATAAGTTTGAATTCGATCACCATATAGTGTAAAAGTGAAGTGATGTTATGAAAAAAATTAAATCGATGAAAATACCAAGAAGAGACAGTGTAGACCAACATGTCTAGAGTCATATAAGTACCAATTCAGGAGGGTAGCAGGTACCTTCGAATATTAGTCACTGTCGTTGCACTCTAAGTTGACCCAGTAAACAGGGAATGTAGATTAACCCCTTTTAAAAAATATACTAATATAGTCAGTTGTGGCCTAGTGATTGAAGGCCCGTCTCTCATGCATGAGGGTGCGGGTTTGATCCTGGCAAGTATCAATGTGATTTTTCCGAGTCATATGTACTTCCTAAGAGTATTTAGGCACCACTGACAGACGGAGAAGGAAAACATCCTAAGGAATCCTGGACTTATAATTTCACAATTATGTATGAGTTTGTAATCACCAATCCGTTTTGTGCAAGCGTGGTGATTAATCCATTCCCAAACAGAGAGAAAAAGAGACTACAAAAGGGTATAGCCTCTTCAAATAATTTCAATAATTTCATATTGTATATATTTAGGATAATACTATGTAATTTATTTTAAGGCCAACAGGTGTTTTAGATTTATTGAAAATACATTTAAATTTTAATTAATACCTGTATCGATTTATTTTATTCGTTGATTTTTATAAGAAAAATAAATTTGTTGTTAGTACCTTTTTTAGCTGGCGTATAACCTATTTCTTGCTTGGATAAATAAAAAAATATAGTTTTGGTTAAAGATAATAATTACTGTAAAAAAAATATATAAAACTGAAAACAAATAATAATACTAATATAAGTTCGTTTTACATTCCTTAGTTACGAAACTTTAAGTTATTTTTTCACAAAAATACATATAATCAGTTATATTATTTCTTCAATATAAAGAGCTATTCTGTTTCTAGTCATAATCACAGTGTGTAATTTTGCTATTAATAATGAGAACGTATAGATAATAAAGCATTACTCCTACTTATTACAACATAACCAACAATATAATGTACGTGCAAGCAATACGAATTTGAAAACAAAAGACCTAATTTCTTTGTAAATTCGGAATACACGATGAAACAGTTGAGTTTATTTTAGGCTAAAACGATTAAGTAGTGAAAGAACCTACACAGCTGTCAGATTTAAGTAACTTTAGCAACTTTAAAGGTTCTTTCATTACTTAATTATTGTTGTTGTTGAGAGTCCTGCTGTATTTTTATCGCTGTTGGACTTGACGCTTTGACAACGTCATCGCGACGTGGATTAAAGAGTGCATCGTTGCATTTAGAATTCAGTTGTTAATGAAAAATACGTGTTTAAGAAATAATATTTTTAAGTAGACTTTGCTTATTTTAATTATACTTCGAAAAAAGTGCAACTTCTATAAATACGATGAAAATTCAAAATAGATGACATTAGTTCTCAATCACAACAATTTAAAGAAGATCTTTCAACGAGATTCACTGCATTTCAGAAATAGCAGCATGCCAGATTTGCTTTGTTTATATCCAATCCAAATTAAGTAAAATAATATAAGCTTTATTAAATATTATAAATGACGTTATATATGAACTATTCAATTAAATAATATTTAAAAAATGTTCTAAGGTAGCTAAATACATACTGATATAAGAATTCTTTCAAGTTATTTTACTGTTCCATTAAAAGTATGCTTTTTAGTGTTTTTTTTTTGTATAATTTTTTTCTTAATATGCAAAAATATACCCTTTGTCAGTTCGTTAATGTTATACTTTTTAATTCTTACATAAAAGTGATAGTTTGAATATGAAAATATTGATATTCAAAAATATTGGGTTAGCATACATGTCACGCAAATGAAAAAAAGATTTAGTTTATATAAAATAAGGAAGCCTTAGTGTGAAAAATTAATGATTTATTCCTTTGGCCGCTCTAAAGAAACGAAAGCTGTCTAAATAATTCGTACCACTCTATTGAAAGTCGAGTCCCTAAACTGGTTCAGAGTGTTTCTTAAAGAAACCTTTTTGATATTCTTCTTACGAAAGTGGAATGGGTCAAAGTAGAGACACAAAATGAGGTTATTTGAGATCACATTCCCGGCTAAGCACCTTTGAGAGCACAAGCAATATGTTAAGCCATTCCATACATGTTAGTCGCCATATACACATGTTTACTTAGCACACAAACGTAACTTTTACAATACTAACAACTACTACCAATATTCTAAATTATCAAAGTCCTTAGACAGCAAGCGATCTATATCGATAGTATAAATAGAAATAAAATATTACAGTTAAAATACTAGACTAACAAAACCTGCTTCATAACTTAATTAGTTTTATAAAGAATTTCAGTAATATTAAAAATAATTTGTATACAGTCTAAATATGAAAATGATAATCTTGAAATATAAACCGAATGAATTTATCGTTAAGTCTTTATTAATCAAATAAGTTTTATACTTCGGGGAACACTTGGGGCTTTAGAAAATATTTATATTTTAACTAAGTACATTCACCTCAATTTTTAGGAGTATTAATAAAATATTAAATTTAATAAGACTAATTATTAAACTTAATTGAAAACAAAAAAAACAACTTAAATGAAGTTGCAAATATAACATCATGGTTTTACTTCTTACTAATAGCTTAATATTTCCTCACAGTATATAGAAAATTTTAATTCAAAATTACTCCTGAATCACAGGTACAAATGATTCCAACATTTCACATGACAAGCGTGCAGGCGCGTGAGTGAGATAACGTCAATCGAATGAATGGGTTATATCCGAAATACATCGATTTTAAACGTGTGCAGCGACGCTAGATTTGGTAGGGCCATAGAACCCACTGACAAAATTCATTTGGAACAGAATAAACCTTATAAAATGCTATTACTTTCAAAATATATTTTTAACATTATATAAAGGTTTTAAATAAAATAAACATGTCTTTAATGTAAAGTCTCAACCAGTAACTACGAAACAATTTTAAGATACTGTTATTTTAATATGAGCAACTGTAAAATAAATAAGTATCTTTTCATAATACTCTCCCGTGTATTTTACGAACGACAGATCACGAAGACACGATACACTTGAAGCAACGTGTTTGCTACGTCATAGTTCATTTGAGTATAAAGCTTTTGGTGATTTTAACCGGGTGAAATGAGATCATTTTAACATGGAACACATTTTCTATTCGTTAAAATTTAAACTCCTTGAATATTCCTTAAAGTTGAGGATAATAATTTATTTTTATGTAATTTTTTGAACTGTCTGTATTTTTAGCGATGTCAAAACTTTGAAGAGTTTCTTTATACAACATTTCGCTTCTAAGCTCTAAGCAACAACAACATTAAAATTGATATATCAATTGAATTAAATTATTAAAAATGTGATTATTATGAATTGAATTATCCACGATAACTATTTTATGAAACCTATCACACACAGTATTTACAAAAACTATTTTTTTTATTCCAAAAATATAAATTGTTTGATTACACATAAGATCAGGTACTCCTTAAAACGGAATACGTCTAGAAAGTTTTCCTTGCAAATCAGTATATTAGTTATTTATAATATTAATTATGTAAAAGGGACAGGGTATTTAATATTTTAACATACTTAATGACATGTGTAATTTAACTTGGGCGTCGTTTATATTCCGTGACAGAATGAGGGCGGACCTCCTTAATGAGAATGTGTTAGTGGGTGAACCAATAATTAATCGTAGGTAACCATCATTAGTTTTGTAATCAAACACTGAGCGCACATAACTTCCAACATATAGTCTTTTCGATTCCAAACTCTCACATGCTGATGTAAATAGAAAGTTTTCTAAAACACCGCTACAATTGTGTCATAAAAAGATTTCCTAAAATTTCATTGCAGGCAAGAGTTTTCTTCTATTACATGAATAAGTACTAGCAAATAACTTGTCGGTTTTGAAAGATTTTTTGTAAACATGATTTTTTACGACACCTATTATTCACGTGACTTCTTCTTTAAAATAAAATACTTACAACAAATCACATAATTGTTTCAACTTTTAATAATTTTTGGTGTGAATAAATAACTTTTGTTACATAATATAAAACAGAAATTAGAATCAGCCATTGGGTACTGCTTCCGACTTCGTAGAATGTTTGAGGGGGTTCCATCGAGTTATGGGAATAGGAAGAATCTCATCAGTAGGGTTTCAATTCCAATGAGCATTTCATGCAACATCAGCTTTTGTTTAGAGAAAAAAGAATTAAAATGATAACTATCTAGGAACTATCCGTCTCTCCTTGCAAGTATCCAATTATTTTTAATGATTAGTAGGGTTTTTAGTAGAGTTAACTAAAATAAATTCAAAATTAAATCTCCCCTCTAGCATTCACGCTTTAACTGGCGAAACTCTGTGCCATGGGCATTTTAAAAGTATTAATATGAGAAGGTAATTTGTTTCTGCTATTATAAAGTGATCAGAACATTGATGGTGATTCTAATACACAAAATGCAAAAAATAAGCTGTAGCTCCAAAATCTTAAACCAATATAAAAAATCGTATTATTTACTTTATAAAATGAAAATACTTTTTATTTCTCTCCTATTATGTTTTGCCTTAAAATTTGACATTAACATCACAATAATATTAAAAACTTGTTTTTGAGATACAGTAACAACTAAAACAGTTTTTTTCTACTGCATGAGAATATTGAAATCTAAATAGTCTAAATATTTTCCTTTAATGATTATTTTATTTCTTTATATCGAAGTGAAAATATTACTAAATCAAATGATTAAAAAATAATAAAGAGGCAACTCCATTTCAAGCGCTTGTTATATAAACTTATGTTTATTATCACAGTAATTTAGGTAAGCTACATTTAACTAAACTTTCTTTTAGAATTTATGTACCATCTGTAATCATTAATCTTTTACAGACTATATATAAATATTGCCTTACAAATTGCGAAAGCTTTAGCTGGAAATGTTTTGTAAAACACATTAAATTTATCAAATTTATTGAAGAACAACTTGTACTTTATATTAACTTTTTTTTGTATGTAGTAAATTTGGCAATAAAAAATAAGGAGAAAAAACGTTTTAGGACCAGAACACACTTCACACAAAAACAGAGTAACACATTGTCAGGATTATACCCGAGTGGGGATTAAATAAACAAGGGTTGATTTTTTGTCCCTACATTGAGCAAACACAGACGCCAATGTTGACATCATTATCCCACAATATGGTAACACTATTGGAAATTTATGTTAAGCAATTTCCACGCTGTAGATTACAGTATAAACTGAACTGTACTTTATTGTTTTATATACCCAATGACATCGTATTTGATGTGCTATTAATGTTACGATTAATCACTCTGAGTGAATAGACTATGAAAATGAATTATTGAAATAACCTATGCTTGAATAGATCGTAAATCACAGAGAATACTTGGATATTATTATTAAATGTTATTAAATATTAATATCCAACATATTAAATTTCTTACAAACACTGATATAATTTTGGTAAAATATATTTTTTCATATATACCTAGGAATGTAAATAGAAAATATTTTCACATTTATCAAAAATATCAGCCGTATGAATTTCGACTGCGTTTTATATTTTGATTTTGTGGTGGTAGGATTTTATAATGAGTTATACTAAACCTACACAAGAGGTAAAACGATGTTATCAAAACGAACTACGACATTGTGCTCTATAGGATATTGAAACAGTCCCTTAACTACAACTTTCAGTATATTCAATAATTAGATAAAAAAAAAAAAACAAATTATAATATAAGTTTAGAAACTGTATTTTTTTATAATTAAGTTACATATTAGTGTAGCGATACGTTATTGCATCATAAGAATAAGACGGTTAAGGTGCGCTAACAAACTTTAGCGTATTGATTAGAGCTTGTGGGGTTTCAGTGAATGCGGTTCGTTAGTCGCTACTAGTCTAGCGATATTAGATCAGGCAATATTTGATTAGGACAGGTGTTTTATTCAGTCGCATGTACGCTGCATTCGAGCACGTTTGGAATTCATACCGCCAGTAATAATTTTTGCCATCGATTATTCAATGCCAAAAATACAAATACATCAGGAAATCGACAACATAAAGGTATGTTAAAAATAACTAATATATCAATTTCAGTCACGTCAGTTTAATAAAGGATAATTGAATTATGTCTAATTTAATTTTACATTTGCTTCAGTTCAAAACCATAAATTTAAGCTTATTAAATATTATAGGTATGAAGAAATCAAAAAATAATCATAACTCGGGAAAAAGAATTGTTAAAAATACTGCTTCTAAGAATGATAGTGTACCGCCGAAAGTAGATTCTGTAGATGAAGATGACCAAGGTTTTGGAGGTTGGCTCAGGTATAGATAAATTTAATTAATATTTTGAATGATACTATAAATAAATTACATTATATAAGTAGAATAGTAGGATTAGTTGATTGTTATAAATAAAATTATACTTTATATACATTGTATTAATAATTATTGAGTAATCATAAGAAATGAAATGTTTTTGCATGTTTTAATATAATAGGATATTGTAGAATATGTTCATCATTTTCTAAAATTAACAGCAGTTATATACAATTCGATTAAATATGTATATTTGTTTTTATCTATTTCATGAAAATGTCACAACAAAATATAAAATTTGCCTAATGAAAACTATTAGAAATAAAATTGTTACATCCAATTTGTTTTCCTTAATATGGTATTATAATTCTTGTAATATGTTTAAAAATTATGACTATTCTACTCAATCCTTATTTTCTTTTATATTAATTATTACAGGTCAACAGAAGGAATAGAAAATATGAGATTATTTGTAATAGCCAACAGCATTGTTCTTTTGACTACTCTTGCTTACCCGCATTTGCAATTCGTCATTGGTTGTATTACTGATGCTTTGTACGGCTCGGACGGTATAATTTAGAGGTGTTTGATTAATTTGTGATTATTGTGACCTAACTGTCATATTATTTTGAATTATTAATGTGACAGTAATTATTGGCAGTGACTAATGTTTTAGGATACATATGTATGTTATATTTAATGTTTAAATACTAATATTAAATATAAAATGTTGTTATCTATTTCAAACATATAATGAGTAGTTCTATGTTTTTCTTGCTCTGCTTACTTAATTAATTAAATTAAAAGAAACAACCATATATTTTCTTAAATTTTAACTTTATTCCAGCCTATTTCTTTATATAAAACATATTTGTCTTTTCATTTATAAAGTATATGAAATATTTTTTTCTGTTCTAAGTGAATCCCATTGTTCACTTAGTCATTTCTTTTCTTAGCTTCGTAGCTTAGTAAAGTGAGTGAAATGTATTAGTGAGTTTTTCATTTACGAACGAGGAATGCTATTTATCTTCGAAGATACGGACATTTGGTCTTGAAAAATATTACTTTGTTTAGAGAGGCTTTTATTAAAATAACCATTGTTATGTTTGCATTGTGTATTAAGAAATATTCTATTCGTTGTGGGAAAATTATATTTTTAAGGATCCCCAGATTTTGTAATATTTAAAAATGATAGGTTTCTTTTTTCGTTTTTTGTTTTCAGTAGGAATTTTATTGTGGTATTCTATGAATTTATGGGAAATGATTACTGAATACTTCAATAAAGAATTCCAGAAAGCTGTTCTTAACAGCGCTGATGAATTTGAGTATGAGGAACTGTAAGATGTCCAGATCAAAGTGAAATAAATAATAAAATGTATCAATTATGCTTATACATATAACCTATTTATAAAATAGTAGTGCTTGTAATTATGTTTTTTAAATAAATTATAATCTTTTTTTTTATTTCATTTAATTAAATTCCAAAATAAAAAATCTACTCATTTATTTTCACTTTAGTTCTGATTTATATTTCGGACTCCAATTTTAAATAAAAAAGTGTAACAAGTTTGCTGGTACCAATACTTACTAAAGAAAACCAATATTTTTACAAAAATAATTGAAATCTGGGCATGAACAGAGTTTGGTGAATAATGTAAGCGAAAACGCCTGACTTCTAAGTAAACTAACAAAAAAAAAAAACATATAATTGAATCGCAAAAGCGGAGGCCTTTCATCTTGAGTGAATTGAGTGAATTCGAAACATCAGAGAGATCAAATTGCTTTTCAATTCAATAAAAGATGACAAAATTAAAAACAATTCCTTTATTAATTTAATCTTTAAGTTCTGAAAGAGTTATATAGTAAATATACTTTGAAATATGTTTATTTGCTTTAAAACTTTTTATAATAAGTTATTCTAAAGAATACATGTTACAAAACTGTAATACCCAAATATTACTGTAATATTACTACATATAACTGCAATATATGTGAAAAAAATATTAGTTCTGTGTCACATACACGAAGATTAGCATTTTAAAATCTTCTTTAATTTCTACATGGTCTTATTTTTTGAAAGTGATATGATGAGCTAATACCTATATTTTGAATAATTATATAAAACTTCCATATGAAATAAGTTTAGATTAGTTTGATTTAAATTTAAAATTATAAACTTGTATTATAATACATATTTTGTAACTCAGTTGCTTAGCCGCTGAATCATATGTAAGGATGCAAAATCGATGTGCAAAAGGTTTTCTTGCTTTTCGGCACTTTGCCAAATGCATTTGTACAAACTCCGCGACTGCCTTGCAATTTATTAAGAAGTAACTGTTAACTATTTAATTGAACTAATTCCAGTAAAAGGTCTGTTTAATACTAATGATATTTTATTATATGCTAAAACAAATATAAAAGAGCAATGTTGTGACACTATTCCTTTAATATTTTCTTAGGGAATTGATTATTATTAATTAATAATATACCTAATAATAATAATCATTAATTAATAATATACCTATTATATTGTTCATATTCCACTGCTTTGTAAAAAAGATAAAAATTATTTAATATAAGGATCATATTTAATCTTGAAATTTAAATGAAATCTGAGCATTAATGTCTTTGTAATAGTGTTACTTGGTGATATATACAGGAACTCTTACATGGAACTTTCTTACGAGCGATTTCATAGAATTTATAAAACTTCCAACAAGATGTACCAAGATTACTGAAATAGCTTATTAATACACTGGAGAATAAGAGAACAATGTTGGTATATATTTTTTGTCACATTTAATCTTTATTTTTGTTTGTTTATTTTGTTTTTATTATATTTTTATTCGTAAAAAATGAATAGTAAGAGAAAAAATATACTTTCTTTATAATTTTTTTATCTTGATTCTAGTATAATGTGATAATATTTCGCCATATAGAGAGAATGAAAAATTCCATCAGGTAAAGTGAAACTCATCGTTTTACTTCACAACGACTCCAAAACAGGTAATATTTTACATAGTGGTTTAATAAAATGCAAAATATGTAACCATTATTTCGCCATATAAGAATGGAGTGTAACTTTGAACCAATTTACCTGAGTTTCCTTTATTTTGTGCTAAATGCTACAGTGAGTTTTGTACGTATACCATCTAGTCGAGGAAGCTTTTCCTAATGAAATCAAACAAATTTTATTACTATATATTACTTAATTAACATCATAGTATCGGTTTAATATGGTGTTTAAATTGAAAATAATATTATATAGAAGAAATCATATAATATTTTTTTATTGTTATAATTATTGAAAAAAGGCCAAACTTTATATTTAAAATGTGTCCTAGAGGTTTTTTCCGGTAAGAAATGTGTTTTGAAGATTAAAACTTGTCTTTTATAAGTCTTTTAAATGTACAAATGGTATTTTTATTTTCTGTTATACCTATATATTTTATTCTAAGTTTCTCTCTATTATTTAATGAGAAGTATATAAATATGTCTAGCATAGAAAAAGATATATATATATATATATATATATATATATATATATATATATATATATATATATACTTAAAAAGTATCAGACCTTGATCCTCCTTTTAGTATAGTTTGTTAAGCATCAGTTAAGTCCTGAAACAAGATTTTATCGAGATTACAAATTTAAATTTTTGAAATCGATGTCGAAACGATGTCGATGTTTAAGTTTATTATAATTTAATGTTTATTTAGGGTCTATAATAAAAAATTCTTCAATGAATAATTTCCTCATTTAAGTTGGCTGATATGGTTTGCACTTTTATTTCCATAACCATTCAAAAGGAAAATTAAATCTGGCGCGATTGAGGTCGAAACTCGTATTAAATAATTAAATTGGGTCACTGTTTCATTTTACATTTCACCTTAAAGTTCCTATACTTCACTATTCATCAAACTTGTGTATTTTAATTTGTAAACAAAAAAAAATTACGTTGGTTAAAGCTTGCTCCTATACGTTTTTTTTTATACTTACAAGAACTGTATACAAAGATTTAGTCCACGTCAAATTAATATTAATCTTTAACCTAATTTATTATTCAGTACATTCATAACTTTATACAATCAATACAGACAAAATTCGTCTGGCAACAAGCCAAGGCGGGTGTTTCATCTACAAATCTATTTAGCCTCTGTATTACCATTATATAAATTTCAAAAGCCAATCATCGCTGTGCTTACACAGAGAGATGGAGTGTACCTACAAAGCCTCCGACCACAGTTATGTCCAAGCTGTCACCAGCTAGCATATTACTATACAAATTAGTTCATTGTAAATTATGATAGGTACAATTATATATGTACGTATATTTAAGTGACGATGACTGTGATTTAAATTGCATATTTTTGTAGAATATAAATTAGTTTTGGCAGTAAGTAATGCTATCTGATTATCAGATTTAACTTTAATTATTTATGAGCAAATTTTATTACATACATATGTATAAGTGGTAGATCTTATTTGATTTTTGTCTCATACGTTTAAATTCTGGTTATTATAAGGTTCACTTACCTTAAAATTTAGTTTTGATATCATTTTGTTCATCAATTCAGAAGGAATATATTACGTTTTGTTTTCTATATTTTACAAATAAAATAAAAACTTACAAAATGACAAATTGCAATTAACCATTCCACTTTCAAAACATTTCTGTTATGATATTAGTTTTTGTGTTTAGATTGGTATATAATAATTTAAACTACGTGTTTGTAAATTTCTAATAGTTCCATAATTCTGAGTGAAAACAGACACATATTGCTCTTCACTCAGTTCTTGTATTTCTGAAATATTAATTCATTATAACTTTAATGACATGTTTATTAGTTTTCTGACTTTACGATGATGAGCTTTTTATAGAACCATTTGTAATAAACTCTTCAGTCTTAGTGTTTTAAGCTTGGCAGGTTACAAAGAGCAGATTGCAAAAGTTTTTCTACTAAGACTCCAATTAAACTTGTTAAAAGCAATTTCCTTCGCATACTCATGAACGGTGTGCAAAATAAACATTCGTTATCTCGTTAGCCTATTAATTTCTCAAACGGTTAAAATAAAATAGTTAAATTGAATTAAAATAGAAAAAACTATAAACATTTAAAGGTAAGTTTTAAATAAGTGGAAATCGACTATTACCTCTTAATATATTCAAATTATAATTAAAAAGCAATGTGTGCTACTTTCGGACCTTAAAACTATCTTATTGCTTTATTTAATATTCCATGAACAATCGGTTGAGAGAAAAGTAATGAAAAACCGTACACTGATTAAAATAGAATATGTTGAATAAGACAATGATAAAATTTTAAAAATATCATCACCCAAAAAGCTGAAACATGTAATAGCATTGCAATTTTGTGTTAAAATCTTTTCTTTTAATTAATATGGCACTTAAATTGAAAAAATATGTCTTTTTTTGTATATTTTAAAGCTTTGAATGGATTTGGACATGTTAGACTTGATTTGAATGTAATTGAAAAGTTGACAACACTAGGATTACTAGCTATATACTCGTCACTATGTAGGAAGGGAAAATATGGTCACAATAAAAAGTTTTCTATTAGATATTTATTTGTTATAATTAAATATGAATGTCTCGTAAAAAATATTCGATAACTTATAATTTAAAGCGTTGTCGGTTACAAAGGCTGATTAAAAAAGTTTTTCTGTTGAAATGCCACTTTAACTTGTTAATAGTGTTGTCTAGTGTATGTTCATAAAAGTTAAAATATAAAATTTTAATATGAATGCGATTAAAATATTTAACATGAAATAGTAAAGCTTTTTCTCGAAAAAAGTAAATATTTGTTATTTACATAGCAATCAGAAACTCTTTTATTAAATCAATGTCAGTGCAACCGACATTGTCAACGGAATCCAATTCGTGAAAACCTTTTATATTAAAATTCATTTAATCCACGGATCACTAATTTTGGATTGTTTACTTGTCAAACTTTTTCTTCTCGTTACGCTTTCGGTTTTAAGTCTTGTAATTTTTTGTCTAGTTGTTTGATATCTAAATTAAAAATAATGATGAATTAATTATATATAGAAATTACGAAAAATAGATAAACAAGCGAGTCTCAAAATTAGGCGATACTTTAACTTTTTTACAATTCTCTTTTAATATTATGTATTTCCTGGATCTGGTACCAAATAACTACGAGGAAAAAAAGGTTTTTTTTTATTGTCTACAATAAATAATCATGTTAACAAGATTATAATAGAAGTATTCCTACTATCCAGCTTACCTAAACAGGCATAAATCAAATATAATGTACATTTATGTTAACCCTGACCATAGTAAGTCACAAACCAATTATTATTTAAATATAAAAACAACAATTTTATACCGCGTTTTTATATTACATTGTTTTCTTAATAACAGGGTATTTTTGTATACAAACTTTAAAAGTCGTGTCCAATAGGAAAGAAGGTTCGGATTCCATCAACAAAGATCACTTCATACTATATAAGTTTTCTAGTTTCCAGTTCAAGATACAGTCGCACTTACGTTTCTTGGAGTTTTCTTTGTCATTAAAGATTTTTGTTTCAAATAAATTTGTTTTGTCATAGTTAATTAATTATTCTTGCGCCTCCTAGTATCGACCATTGTAGTCAGATTTTTTATTTTTAAGTATATGATACATCTTTAACATCAAAACGAATTTACTAACTCTAGTGATAGGACCTTTTAACCTATTGTATCCTAAATCAGTGTTTCTTCATCGAAGTTACTTTTATATAATAAGTTGTACATTTTATCAAAGGAGTCGTATAGTTAGACTGTTCGTTTTTAATGGTGAAAATCATTTAAAATTGTTTATTATTTTTATATATGCAATATCAAAAATAAAATATAATAATACTTCTTAAGTATCTAAACCACCTATAATATCAAATTGGAAATAAATTTTAGTTTATAAATACCAGTAAATCTTGTACTTATAACCTATAGGATTGGAGTTATTAAAGACAGCAATAATTACGTATATAGATATTATCATAGTGCTGCTGAGACTTTTCTATTTATCTATGACGTAAGTAAGAAGCGAAATTAAAGATTCTGATTATAAACACTGTCAAAACCAAATTGGAGAAATACTTATACACTTACAAACATAAAGTTATGTAGGAAAAAACAGTTTTATGCAGGTGACAAAGAAATGTTTTGGGACAGAACAATTATCACTGACAAACCTATCCTCACTAAATGGTGAGTTATTACGGCTTACGACAAAAGTATAAAAAGGTGTCTCATAGACGTTGTTTTTGTTAACACCCAAAACAAACATTCATCGTATGCAGACAAGTTAATCAAATTTACTCACTTGGCCAATAAATTAAACACAAAATGGAGATTGTAAACCGCTAAGGTGATTTTCATCATACTGTCATCTACTGGGGTCAGACGCACAATCCACACTAGTGTGAAGGCACTAGACATAAATATGTACAAGAACTAACATTCATTTTGTTACAAAAACTAGTTGTCTTATATTCCTGTGGAACGGTTAGGAAGTTTTAATCTTTAGATTAATATACCTAATTTTTTATTTATAGATCTACTAATAATATTCGGTATGGGACACAACATTTATAGTAAACGAGTATACAAAAAAATCTTAAAAATTTGGTATACAACATGGCAGTCTTATTATCTTTTTCAAATACCTAACATAATTTTAAATCTGCGTCTTGTATATATAGAATAAGTTTATATTTTATTCCTAATTAAGTGATAAAGAAGAAATAAGTATTATACACATAATATATACGTAACAATGAAGGATTTTACAAAGAGTTAAATGATTAGAAGGTTTTAAAAGGTAAATATAAATAACGAAATATAAACAAGGAAGACAGGACAAGTTAGTAAATTATTGGGAAGGAACACTACAGTGATAAAGATAAGATCTCTGACAACTTTTTTTTTGCATGAGGCACTGATTGGACTTCTTTAGTACGGATTTACACAATCAAGTAGTGTAGGCTAAAACATTGTTTTCAGATAGTTGAAGCGTGAGTATGGAAATATGGATAAGGTTATGAAATAATCTCAAAATATGATTGTGAGTATCTTAAAATTATAAAGATTACATTTTAAGTATTCAGGTGCAAAGGGACAGAACAGAAGAGAGAATATATGTAGATTTCAGTGAAGACGAATCGATGACTACTTGAGTTTAGAGCGAAATTCGGAATGTGGTCGTATTTACGCAAGCCAAATATTAACCGTACTCTAAGATATATTTAAACATATTCATTATTATATATTTAAACATTGCAAATTATCGTTTAGAATTATCATGATATTAATTGACTAGCATTCTCTTAAAAACATAAAATATAAAATTATGTAAAATAAAACAACACATCTCGTCTGTCCTTGATCACGGTTGCTAAAAAGTAACCGAAACGTCGGAAGTATGTACTTTTTTACAGAAATAAAACACGCGTAGCTTATCCGAAAAATATTAGTTTCATTTAAACAACACTATGAATGTCAACGAAAATTCAAAATAACATTACCAAAAAATTTTGCTTAATTACAGAAAATATATTCTTAGAGCCTCTGTAATATTTATATAAATTTAATATGTTCATTCTCTTGTATACAAATTAATAAAAACAATAAGAACAAGTAAAATATAAAATACCAGGCTGCAAAATTTAGGTTGAAAGGAAAACTATTTCGGGAAAATCTGGAATTTTGTTACATAGGAAAAATTGAATTCAACAATGCAATGCGGTGACGATGTTTCCAGTGTGAATATTTCAGCAAATATTGAATATAAACCTCAATATTTTTTTCTGATAATTTCTCGTAAATATTTCGGAAGTTAATATAGGATTGTTTACATTTTTATTAAAATACAGTTCACAAAGATTGTCGATTTATTAATTGATTATGATATAACATACTAAAAACATAAAATTGCACAGGATTTTACATATTTGAAATAAATTGAGAAATATCTGTATCAGGTTAGTAATATAAAATTTTTATTTAAAATTTTGAAAGAATTCTAGTAAATTAATAATAAGTTGTTGTTTACAAAGTAAGGAACCATTTTAAATAAAATTCCGCAGAGAAAAAACCTTGATATGTATTAAAAATATATAAGTACATTAAAAATATATTTCATCTTGTTTGTAAAAGCAAATATGTATTGCTTACCACCAATTCTATTTTTCAATCGCAATGTTCCACTTTCTTCACAAATAACGATATGACTTGTTCATATGCAGTTTATAAATAAAACCAATTCGTGGAAACCAACCCTTATATTATAACTTGTCATTAACTGGCCTAAGTCGCAGTTGTTTCAGTCACTTTTGAGTGTAAAAGATTTAAGTAGTAGTGTATCTTGTAAACGGGAAACAGAAAATGCAATTAGAATATTTTTAATACCAAAATATTAGGATCTGGGTGGATATTTCAAAACATGTTTGTTATTTAACATGGAGTTTAGGGAAAAACAAACACCAAAAAAAATTCAAATATCATCGCTACTGACCGCCTTATAAAATAAACATTCAAAGTCTATATACACCGTTTTTTTTTACCTCTCTTAGTTTTCATGGGAAAAAGGCAATTCATTTAATACTATTTTGAAAATGTTTAAGAAATGACATTTAATAACCAGTATACTATTCATACTGTGTAGCTTAAGCATCTATGTAATTAAATACGCAAGTGTATTTAAATTTAAATTTATTTAATATAAAACTAAAAGTGAGAAATTTTATTTTTAACATTTAAAATTAAGATCCTTGTTCTTTATTTTTCTTTTCCTGTAAATGTATCAGAAACATTATTATTATCGCTTTATAACACATTGTTTGATTCCGTTTTAAGCATAACCTATGTACATACATAAAAAATGAATATTCTCAAACATCATGAAATCTCTTTAATATAATGGTTTTTAATAAATAGAAAACCTCCAAAAGTAAAGTCTCTAGCAAAGGATTCCAAATAAGGTTCTATTCGATCCGATCATTTGGCCATGATTTTGGGTTCTTCTCATTTTGTCTTTGATCTTCTCATCTTATCTTATAGGATTATGTAAAAATATTAGGATAATTGGATCCACATACTCTAGCAAGAACGATTTAAGCACAGTACTTTTTGGACTTATAAAAAGTTTTGATTTTTATGTTTATTAATTCACTGTTACAGTATACAAAGAGAAAACTAAAGAAATTTTAATAATAATATCGAAATCAGTATGTAATATATCTGGGTGAAATAAAATGTTCAAAAGTTTTCGAAGATATTAAGATATTTATCAGTTATAAATATAATCTGTGAGTTATTTAGAATGTTAGGTATTAAAAGATGCTGAAAAATATCAATGTGATAAACAATTGCTTGAACTAGATAAATAAATGGAATTATCTTAATAAAAAAATAAATTATTAAAAAAAAACTGCTACTCGATATGAAACTAAAATAAAAATAATGTGAAATAATAAACTTTATGTAAGATTTAATAGAGTATTACAATTTTATAAATTTAATTTTAGTATACCAACACTCAAAAGTGTAATTGAGTATAAAGCAGATTAATTGAAGCAGAAATGTATCACGGGTTCAGACAGTCCGTAGTCCAAAGCTACGCAGGCGCGTTTCAAACCTACATCGCAGTGTAGACCCTTCTGTCACTAGGGACACTCGTACCGATCATATTAATTCGCCAATGTTTTCGAAATACAAAAGTGACACTTCGAACAAAAGCACATCTTCCTTTGTTTGCGCGGAATTCTATGTCATATGTTTAACAATTCAAAAGTGAGGTGTTTTAAAATTAACTTGAATATTTGTTGTTTAAAAGTTTTGTTTTTAGTGTTGTTAAGTGATTGGATTTGTGATAATAAATGAGTTTCAAATATCTCACATAATATTTCGTTTGCACAAACTTTTATTTGAAAATAATGAAGATATATTTAAAAGTAAAAGTTTAATTGGTAAGTTTTTTGTTTCGTTTATAAATTAAGAAGTTAATATAATATAAATAAAAGAGGGTATTTTTAATAATTAATTTTCAAGAAGTTTCAGACAGCTAATAATTAATAATATATTTCACCGTGTATTACAGTAATATGACTTTTTTTTCATGAGTGAGATGTGTATATATTTAAAAAGAAGAAGTCTTTGTTCAAATAACAAAAAAAAAAATCATTAATTATGTACAAAACCATGTTAATTTAAAATTAGTTTTCTAATATACTTTTTCATAAATTTTTTATCATATTTATATTTAAATAGTATAGTTCGAAAAATGTGTAAATTATAATACACGCATAAAGTTAATACGGCCTCTTTAACTTTTTGTGCCTTAAAATCATCGATACAGTCAAATAATATATTTTAGAAAATAAAATGGATTTGAAACAATACATATTAATAAAAAAATCATAATATTAATACACAATATAAGTATTAAATATGAACTGCGATGGACTCACTTCAATCCCGTTTAGGGTGATTATAAAACTTATATGCCTTCTTTGTGAAGAGTTTATCTTATTTTGCACAGAAAAAAAATAATAAATTATTAAGGTTAGTTGGGTTAGTATGGCAATCCATTCGGCAGTAATGAGGTAAAATATACTTGTTTTTTTTTTGCAATTGACGTTACCTGTAATTTTTCTTTAATATTTTGGTATTACATGTAAAAACTATTTGAAGGTAAAATTAAAAAAGAATTATTTAATTTTTTTGTACAAATTATTAATATTTTTTCCAATGAAAGAATATACTTTATGGGACAAAAAATATTTGCAATAAAACTATGCATCTGAAGTTACAAGTAGAGATCGTCTTCGAAAAGCTGTAATGATAACCACGAGAGACACATATTGCACTCAGCTCATTCACTTTGTATCAAGAAGTATAAAATGAGAGTATTTTTAAATAAAAATAATGACTTCTTACAATGATACATTCAATGGTACATTCAAACCAATAAAAAATGGTGTCGTTAAAATAAAAGGGATATACCAATTTTTATTCCCTTTTTACTTTGACTTTCCGCATGTTCACAGTTTTCTTTGATCTGCTTTATATTTAATTATCTTTCTTCGTGTTAAATAAAAAATAACATTTCCTTTTGTGCTTACAAAAAAAGTTTTAATAAAACCTAAGTTTTCTAACTATTAGATGTCTAACACTTTCAAGTGAAACGAAACGTTGGTATTATGTTATTATAAAATATCGGAAACTTTAGTTTTATTTAAATGAACGTACGCTTAAATCGTAAATATCATTATAGAAAAAAGCTAGTAGCATATGTAGGTAAATTGGAAAGAAAAATAAATTACTGATAGACGAATGTAAATTGATACCAGTTACACAGAAAGACTAATATTCAAGGCAAGATAAAATGTTGAACTTGAAGTGTTAAAGATCAATTGGGTCGACATAACGAGTCACTAATGTCTACTATCTAGGCCAAGAGAGATCTCCACTCCAGCCAATATATGCTTTGTTCAGTTTTTGGCATCTATCTTCAAGAACTGTCCACGCCAATAAAGGAATTCTTAAGAAAAGGGTGTGCTATCAACTCAGATAAGACACGCTCCAGTTGCATAAAATATGAATTTGAATTGTAGTCATGAATACAATGTTTCAGGCAACATAAAGATGTTTGAATAGTTTTTTCTATTATTTCATTTCGCATTTTCTTTATGAAAATATCCTACCATAGGCATCTAGAAAATATCTAAGACTAAAATTTTCATATAATACCGTAATTGCAAAAATGATACAATTTTAAATGAAATTTTCACTACTTCATGTTTTATTTTAAATACAATATATTATTGAAAAGCAATTACCTTAAGCTTTTGCTAAACTCTATCTGCAGCAAAGAAATGCGGATAATCCCAATTTCATGCTCAACATATTTTGTTCTAAAAAATATTCATTTAATTAATAAAAAGAATAGATTTGCCTCAAACATTTTCAGCATGATTGATAAAAAATTCAAAAAGTATTAAACTAGAATATTGCTGAGAGGTGAAAGTGATAGCCGTTATTAAGAATATAAATTTAAAATATGAAATATAATTAAACGGAGCGCGCTCTTAGTTGTTAATTTTATTAATTTTAAGAATTTCGAAGGAACAATTTTTTTAACTTAAAACAAACTTGTAATCTACTAAAAACACGTTTTCGTTTCTCTTAAAATAAATCATAATTTTTTAAAAGCATAATACTTGTTTATGATAATTATATTTATCAATATAAAAGAAAATATTAAATGTAAAAATAAGCCAAGTGTACACTGAAGAATTCGTTTTTTTATTTTATTATTCACATAACAATACTAGGTATGTGTATTTAAATAATTTCGTTTAAAGAACAATGATTCAATAAAAATTTTAAACGAATAACAGTCGTACATATTATGTAAATTTGAAATTTATTTAAAAAGAGTCTAATCAAATGTCGATAAAAATACTACTTTCAACTTTGTATTTCTCATACATAGCAATGGTGAAAAATACTGTCCGTTTCACTAGGATACAAATAAAGTGTTCGCTGAATAATTTTACATTCATTGCTACGAAGAAAGATGGAAATATAACTTTGCGATTGTTGTAAAATAATAGTAGATACATCTGAAATCAGATTTCTGGTCAAGTATGATGCCAAATATTTCAAAGTTATAAAGTTTTATTCATCGTAAGACTGACATCACACTAAACTTAACTATTTTATTCAACTTTCTTATACATGTCTTTTTTAGGGGTCATGATATAATAGTTGTCTTAAACAGTGAAAATAGAATAAGGTGCTTTACATTACTACATTGCAAAATCTAAGCGGAGGAAAAACAATTTTTCTCAGGACCTCATCAGAAGAAGATGTTTAGTTATTAGGAATTTGTTTTAAAATCCCAAACTACATACATCAACATTATAATTTTTTTCTTAATTTAAAGATAGTATCTTTATTTCAAGCAACGTATCGTACATATGTTATCCTAAAACTAACCGAAAGTACCTAAGTTATCATTAAATATGTCTACTGGCGTAAAAAATATTTTTGTGATAAAATTGTTCTCTACGCGTAATGGTTCCTACGTGTTACATATACCAAGTAGTTGATGACGCCGTAAACAATAAGATAGTGACACCCAATAGAGTGATAGGTCGTAAAGTAAATCGATGGGAAACGACATAAACGGAAACATTGTCTGCTTCTTGGGATATTTTTACTTAGATTTGAAGGTCTTCTTTACAATAAAACATGCAATTTAAAATATACAACAATCATACTAGATTATTGACGATTTTCTAATTATTTAGCATATTACATATATAGGTAGTCTGAGTAACTTTTATTTATATTTAATTTTTTTTTTATTACTCTGTATTCTTTATTCACTTGTGGTTTTTTCATCCCTTTGTACTTTTTATTACTCTTATTTGTATCATTTATAGGTGGAATCTTTATTTATATGTACATACATATGTCATATAATTTATATACGCAAGTCTATTTAATTGATTAAGTTGCCGATACTGTATAAAAATATATAAGAAATTCTTCAAAATGTATAAAAACGTTTTCCTTTATCTTTTAAATGTTAGTTAATATATTGATAAAATTTTCATAAGGCCTCCTTAGAAAAATCGTTAAAATCACCGATATTACTAAAGTGGTTCTGGAAGTGTGTCGAAGAATGATTGATAACCATCGACCGTGCTTTACCCGAGAGTGGAGTGGCGAACCCACTTTAACACTAACAAGATTTTGTTGACAAATAAATCGTGTAACATTGCAGTTTTAATATAAAATACTAATGAATTGCTGCAATATTTATTATCATTATTTTTAACATAAAATTGGCTACACATTTGAAGAAGTATTAAGTTTTTAATACTTGAGTATGAATGAACCTATAATTGATTAGTTCATTTTATTTTAAATGAATGACGTTTTTTAAATTGCTTATTCATAAAAAAAAATATTTTTGCTTTATTTACTACCACACGATGGCTGCTTGAATGCAAATACCGACGCTGCAAATAGCCTGCTTATTTCACATTTCTGCATAACACCATTTATCCTTTTAAATAACCCATAAACATTATATCGAACTCTCGATAAGTAAATACTTGGAGTATAATAAATTAATTAATATTACATTACAATGTTAACCCATTAACCGCCAAAATTAAAACAGCAGTATTTTTACAAAACATTTATTTTCATGTTGCCTATGGGTCAAATAAACATAAAATAAAATAATATTTTGAAAAAGAAAATCAGGCTTTTCAGGAGAAGGGTGTACACAATTGAGTACAGCGGCTTATTATAGGTGAAATTTTTCAAAACGTTGGTTTTCAAAACATAATGTTTTTACACACTTTATGCATTGCCAACGAACTCTTGTTTGACAAACAACACATCGCAATGATTTTGTAACCTTTTCGGATAGTGCTCTACACTATTTTGAGCTAAACCTTGTAATGTTGCATGAACCCACCGCCACTTTTTTCGTGAACAGCAATCTTATACAGTGTAATCGATTGGTATAATTCATCGACTCCCCCCATATTTTAGTAGGTATATGTTTAGCTATTTTGACATAAACCAACAAATCTTCCCTGGATACTTTATGATAACCAAAAAGTATCAATATACCTATGAACCTATTCAAATCATTGGAGTCCAGTTGAAAAGTATGTCTGCTCTTTTGATTAGCATATTCAATTGTATTCGTAATTAACTGCTTCATCAAACATTTATTCAAATATCTGTACGGGACTAAGTTCTCCGAGTTGTTCTTTTACTGCCTCCTGTCTTTCTTGCATATCAGTTCTTTCTTCAGTCGTCGAAGATTATGGAAGGGAACATTTACGCCATACAGGCTGACATAGCTGCTTTCGCCTTTTCATTTCTTTTTCAGCCAATGATTCCTCCTATTATCGTCACTTAAAATGTTGTCCTCGTTAGCTCTAAGAAACTCAATATTGCCAGGCACAGCCTGCGGCAAAGATGCGGTAACCATGTCTTCGTCGAAACCTTCCTCTTCATTTGTAAGGATTCTGAGATCTGGCTGTATAACAGTCGAAATCCCCTTCACTGTCACTCTCATCCAAAACAGCATTGACTCTGATCCTTTGTAACAGTTAGAAACGCTAGAATATTTCGAACTCATGGTAACGAAATACTAGAACAATAAGCGCAATCGTTATATGGATTCGGCCGCTGTACGCAATCGAGTACAATTGTATTTCAAGTACGATTTCTTTGTAAATACTTGTTGTAAGATACTCTTTTATTATTGATTTTACGAATAAGGATGTTGACTACAAGAAACATAAATATATCTGAAATTTAGGTTATGTAATATAAAAAAAATAATGTATCAGCGAACTTACCTCGATAAACGATTACATCGCGAAGTTCATAGCCTTACTGTGACAGATTTTATGAATATACCCACATAAATTGTAATTTTTTTGATGCTCAAACTATCATTTTTAATTATGAGACGAAAAAAACAAATATAGGTTAGTAAAGTGATTATCTACCTTCAATTGATTAGGTGTACACAATCGGGTACAGAGGCGCCAAATGGGTTAATACAGAAATTAATTACTTATTTCAAGAGAGCAGTAAGTTAAAAGTTATTTTAGTTCCAAGTGTTAATCAGTAATTAGGTATAAGAGAAATCAAATACTAGTGGTTGAAAATTATTCAAAATATTTACAGAAACAAAAACGTACTTGAATACAAAGTGTGGTTGTTATAAAATATTTTCGCGAATAACTCAATTCGAATAAATCGCTTACAAAGTTTAACCGCGCCTCGATTTACGGAGAGAAATTCTATAGTACAACGCTGTTTTTGTGAATACGTGAACAATTAAAATTTTTAAGAGAAAATCAATTATTTCAGTGTCAGTTGAATACAATGAATGAAATATAGCTAGGTTTTATTCGATTTATTAAACATAGTCTATGATGAATTGCAACTGATTGTTTTTAATTTTCATTCTCAAATAACCTCTTTATGAATAACAAAGATATTAATATTTTATGCCCAATGCTGGCTTTGATTTTGAACCGCTTAAGAGAGATTTATACGTAAATTATTTAAATGTAGGTTACTTGAATCACAATGAAATATTTATAAAACCGATTATACAAAGTGAAACAGAAACAGTAAGTTCTATTAATGCAAATTATATAACAATAAAAAATAGTATTACAAAATACAATTGTATCATTCTTATTCATTAACCACTGGAATGAAAAGTAAATATTTGGATGGGAGATTATTTGTGATGACAATTTAATAAGAAATATGCTTAATCATTATCATATTTTATTGTGGATGTTTCCTTATCTCAAAACAGCTCTTTTAGGGTTGTTTGTTCCTTGGTAGTTATTACTGAAAATTTATAAATATATGTCTTAGGATTTCCATAAAATTACTATCAGTTCCAAGTTATATTTAAAATGTGTAAGTTTGTCTTATGAAGCTGTTTTTTTTTCGATGAAAGTACATTCTTTAATACCTCAGTGAAAATTAGTATTTCAATACAATTAGTATTCTGTTTTCCACATTAAATTAAATAGAAAAAATAAGACAAGACAAAACAAACAAAATATGAAAGTGAGTTAAACAAAATACGATACCATCGCCTACTGGCGATTTCTACGAGACGACATTATTAGAAGAAATTTTATCAGTTTTAATTTAAAATCCATTCACTGGAAGACGGAGATACCTTATACCTTATTGACAGAGATACCTTAATTTTTAGATTAATGTCTAGATTATAATATAACGCATAGTTTATAATATCACTAAATTTAGTTTTAGAATTTCAAATATTGTAGTTTACTACGTTTTATCTTAAGGTAAACTCCAAAGTTACAGTCAAACTAAAGCTACAGTAGAATGGCCGTTAGGGTGTTTTTTGTTTGCAAATAAAATCTTTTTGTATTTGACAGTCGGGGTACTATATAGCTACTAATAACAAACTGTAATAGAATTACAGTAATTGTATACCACAATAGCTTCTAAGACCAGACATAAAATGCAATTTGATATAAACAAATGAAAAGAGCTCATAATTAGATCCACTCTTGTGGTTTTTATATAAATATAAAAACCACAAGAGTGGTGAACTCTGCTTATGAATAAAATTTTGGAAAACATTTTGAACTAATTTATTTTATGTCCTATACACAAATATTTCATTTAAGGGCATATTATAATGAACCAACAACTTAATTCATATTAACAATGTCAATATTGTAACCATCACCTTTTTCAGTCAACAATATTTATATAATTAGTAAAGTTTTAATATAATATAACTAGCACCAGCAGTCTTTTATTCCAAAAAAGCATTTAGATATCAGCTATTCATTATTCATTATTAAATATGATAAACTTGCAGTATGCAGGTTTAAAACTATTGGATTATTTATTTGTATGCACATTATTTCTATTCATTTTATAATGTTTATCCTATTAAAACAATTGGGTACATGTTTATTTGGTCGTTATCCAGTTGTTCCGTGGTTAACCCTCAGCTTATCTCTGGTACCACATAAGTCAATAAAGATAACTTCATTTAAAAGTATTATATACACTGTTTAAACACTCACGAATATTTCTTCTTCTAATTTTTATATCAAAAAAGAATATTAAAATATACGACATAGTCTAAAGTATATAAAACGGAATTAACAAAGAGTTTAAATATCGTCATCATTTTATGCAAATCTACTTCAAGTTTCATGCTAGATAATTTCTGCATATCTTAACTGTGCTATTTACTTCTTAAGCTTAGTATAATAAAAATTCGAACTTCTGGATTATAGTCTACATATTATAATAGTGTGCTAAAAAGGACTTTTGTATTCACGTGGCTTACATAATCTCTTACGTTTCTTAGATTAATTTGCATATTTAATTATAGATATTAAGTTACTAGTAAAGTAGCTAATTAGTTCAGGTAAAAGAAGTTACTTTTAACGTTCTTACTTAAAGTAAATTATACGATATTCCTCTATTTAATTGCCGCTGGATAAATTACAAATTGTAGGTTTTCGTTAAATTTTACAATAATTTTCAGGCATGAATTAATAAATAAAACTTAATCATAGGAAAAATAGGGAAATTTTATTAAATTCATCAATAGTTTTTAAGATTTAAATAAAACAAAGAGACGTAGACGTGTCCAAAGACGACCAAAGTACGTGTAGTTTTCAACATTAAATTGGACAGATGGTTATCCATCTTGTTGTTATGCTTGTACACTAGTCACAATTTTTGAGTTAAACCACTTCTTGTAGCTTCATTTCTTTTAATTCTTACCTTAATTAGCTAAAGTACTCGCATATTGTTATTTTTTTATATAACTTTTAAACAACAGCAATCTTTTTCATAGCTTCGTTTTCTTTAATATGATGTGTCTTAATTTCATGAATAATTAATGTTTTTTCAATGACGATTTATCCTCTTAGTATATTATGATTAAGAAACGAAACGTTTTTGCAACAGTTTCTAGAGTGTAGTGCACGGCGTTGTGCATTTTACATAAGCTCGTTTAGACCTTCGGCTCAGCTTAGCTCTTTATGATTGTTTCCAAGGCAAAACGATACGAGATTTATTTATGTTTTTTATTAAAAAGATAATACTTAAAATATATTTATCTACTATGAAAATTATAAGGAAGCTAAAATAAATAACTATTAACAGTAAAAGTTAATAAATCCATGACACTATTTAATTGTAATGAACCCTTTATGAAGTATAATAAATTAATCAAATAAAACTCCAGGGCTTTACTTACCTCAGAATGAATTATTATAATAAAAAATATTTATTAGAAAACAATTTTTATTTAATATTCCATAAAAATAGATTAAATGTGATGAGCCAAGTTTTTTTTATCATTTTATGAATTCAAATACGACGAACAACTTCCAATTGTAGCTTATTTTGATTTCTTTCTTTGCTTATTTTTTGTTCAATCTATAGGTACATGAAGTGATACTACTGCTATAACTCTGAACATGATCTTTTATTAGAAAACATATTTAAAAGAATTGGATATATTGGCCTAATAAGATCATCTGTATTCTAAATGTTTTTCCTCTTAAGAGTGTTTAATAAATACCGTTATGAAATGTGAGTGAAAATAGACTGCACTGTATGCATATACAAAAAAATATGAATATGTGAAAAGTTATCAAAAATATATATAAATATAAATAAATAAGTATATTACAAATCTACAATATTTGAAACGAAATGCAATAAGTAATAAATCATAATTAATACGGAATATTATCCAAGATAGCCTTGTGAACAAAGTATGATGAATCGCTAAGGATGCCATCAGTCTTTTACAAAACGACAAATTGGTTCATCCATGACTAATAGCACCTGTATTTTTAGCAACTCAGGTGACTACTGCTGTAAAAGTATTACATACATTAATGGATTTAATTTTTTTCAAATATTTTTTGAACAAAGGAACATCACATTATCGTAATAGATTTCCATTCATTTTTTTAATGATTTAAATTATATATAGCGTTCATGTATACCATCTCACAGTTTTTATCCACGCGTTAAATGAAAATTAAGGTCCTTAACAGTAACCTTCTCCATGTGAGAAGAGACCTTTGCTCAGCAGTGGGCTGTGATAGACCGATGACGATGACTATGATGATATTTTGATTAAAAATTAAGTATTGAAATATAATAAAAAGACAAAGCAAATACTTTAAAAATTAGAAAGAGAAAATAGTAAGAACAGTCTTAAAACTATCCGTACGTATAAGATGAATCGGTAGGAAACATATCGCTGAAATCAATGCGGTAAGTGGTCTTTTGTTCACTCAACATTACAAACACGTGTCTCGGTCAAGTATTGTACATAGTATAACTTACCAATAACCTTGATTTATATGACCAACTATTTGCTACTCGTCATAAAAAGCCACTTGGCGCAATTAGCTTTTCGAGCTTAATAATATTGTTATACTTCAACAGCATTATTTTTATTGTATCTTAGAAGACTTTTGAAATATGTAAATTCAGTTTGTATTTAAGCATTAAAGTTATAAATTTGCCAGATCAATTATTATTAACATCCTTTATATAAGAATTTCTTTACATTGAGATTCTTTACATTATGAGTAGTTAAATATTACAATAATGTTTCAAAAATATATGTACACTACTATATTTTTACGATTTAAACAACTACTTCTGTCCTATTTTTTAATAAAAAAATCATTAAAAATTTTTGATCATCAAGTGACGACTATTTGTTGTGTTAACTCTTATTAAAGAAGAGAAAAGAACGTCTATGATAAGAACTACATATGTAGGTTTATAAGAAACTAAAAATAACTTATTTAATTTATTACATCTATTTGCATGACTTTCATTGTCTTCTAAGCTTAAAGGAAGTATTGAAAGTGAAGAAAATATACACAGCTCTATGTAAAGCATTAAGAAACCTAACAATTCTTAGTCAGCACTAGAACATGTAATATAGATAAAGAAAGATATAAGAAAATAAAATTATTATCTAGGAAAATTATAGTTTTATTTTACTTCAGCAACATTTTTTTGATTTAGATTTTTCTTTAAGTCCAATGATAATGAATCGGTTTTAAGAGACTGAATACAAAATTTGGATAATAACTTTAATATGCAAACCAAGATTTACGCCTCACTTTTATCCTAATTCATCTATATCTCCAAAGTAGAACCTAGAAAAGCAAGCATCAGGATTTTCGTCAATAGTTTATGAGTATGAGGTCCAATGTCAGTCACATGCTCAGTGTGTGTTGCGAACACTTTTACAAAATACGCTGTAAACTGCCTGAGTCTATTTGTGGGTCACATTATGTATAGAGAATGACTTCGAACACCTGAAAGCAGTTTATATTCATACAAAAAATAATATTTCATAGCATAAACCTGTATTTAATTTACTTATAGTTTTTTTATAGACAAAAACAGTCTACAAAAAATATATACATATCTAATAACTTTGTCTTCCAATCCTTACATTATACATCTATTATATATTTTGATAATGTTGTCTTAATCTAATTAGGGCTTAGTTTGGAGAACATTTTAGACTTTTGAGTTATCAGAATTAGTCTACTGGTAGAATGGCATAAAACAAAATTATACCATTCATTTTTCCTAGATTATTTTAATTATAAAGTTATTATCCTAAGTAGTGATTAAAACAAGCCTCAGTAAGAATTTCAAATAGAAACGATAAAGAACTTCATAAAAATATTCTTAGTAAACATGTGAACTTAAATGTCCATTATTTCTCTCACACATTTATAAAGAATTCTGACAAATCGCTTATCGTGTGTATGACGCTCGGACCTCCGAGACTTACTTGTGTTAGAGCTAATCGTGAGCTCACTGCGTTGTGACTGGCATATGTGATATTAACTCAAACCACTTTAGATGTATCGTGCTAAATGCAACAATTATCAAGATTCTTAAACAAAAGCACTGCTTTTATATAAACTTAAGAACATTAAATGTATTTTTATCACATTCTGTATACTAAGCAAATTTTAAATAAATATATACATATAAAGAGACGTTTGCCAACTGTTGTAAAAACTAAGATTTGGGGTTCTTTTCTTCTTGTAATCGTATTTTATTTTTATACGGATTCTTAGCTTACTCGTATTTCAGCTTTATATACTAAAAAATGTTTTATTTTAATGATAAAGAAATTACGTAAGCGGTTTTTCTTTTAGCATTATAATAAAAAAATACCCCACAAAACATTCATTTCATGGAGGTCCATAGCAATTAGAGACGAAACCTCTTAGCATTCGATGGATTTACCGTGCGGGTGCCGGGTCCATCGCGTTGCAGGGAGAGGAGCTTCAACAGTGCCTGGGACTTGCGACCCAGGTGTAGGTTTAAGGGGCCCCTTAACTAACGCGCGTTATACGCTCACCTCCACTGTCCAAGTTCCTCTCCCTACCTAACCAAATTTGAAAAGAACCTACTAGGGCTGCCTTCGACGTACGTTCTAAGAATGAATTAATGTTAGTTCTGGACAGGCCCAAGTCTTTTAGTAGGTTGTAGAGAGATTTAGCTGTTATACCTCTCGCTCCCACCTCTACCGCGTACAAATCAACGACGAACCTATTTCGAGTTAGTTCGTTAGTGAGCTCGTAATACTTATTGACCTTGATGGCATGGTCTTTGGGGATGTTGGTTTCCCAAGGCACCGTAAGCTCTATCATCACAACGCGCTTTAAAATACGCGAATATAGAAATATGTCTGGTCTGGAGGCCGACGCACAAATATCCTCGGGGATTTTGTATTGTTTCTCATACGTATCCATCATGATAGTCCAATCCGAAGCCGCTTTAAGGATAGAGTAAGGCTTGACTTTTGATTTTATAGCCCTGGTGCCCTCTCTCACAAAACCTATTGATCGCTCGTTTGTGGTTATTTCCCTTTGCGCTCTGGCTACCGAAAGACTAACCGCTTCACGTATGATCTCTAAAACCCTATCGTGACGACGCGAGTATTGACCGCTGTCCAGGAGAACCCTACATCCCACCAGCAAATGCTTGGCAGTTCCAACTGCCTTTCCGCAGATATAGCAAGTTTTTTCGGTACCTTTACCCCATCTTACTAAATTACTCTGATCTGGGAGAGTCATCTGGAACGCATTGAGATAAAATTTTAACAAGGCTGGCGACCAGTCATGAATTAGGGTGCGCCATTTTAGTGCTAGTGGAATGCAAAAATCTCCTATGTCTAACCAATCGTTCTGCATTTCTAAACTCATTGCATGGATCTTGTATTTATCGTTCTCGTCTTGCCGAATAAAAGACTTCAATATATCCGTATCTTGGACTTTCCTACTTGATCCTAACCCTACTCTGTTATTTTGCGCTCCGATCATAAATTGTTTATGGAATTGAAGTTGTGACTCTAGCTCTGGGGCATCATTGTCTTTTGGGAGTGATGTAACGACGTCATCATGGGATTTTCCCAGGATATGTCTCTTGGAAACTCTTAGGTGTTTGTAGAGCTAGAATATGTATTCTTAAGAGATTAAGTATCCCCAAAGAAAATGTATACATATGTTTTGTGTATATAAATTGATTTACTCATATAATAATTATATACTTATCCCGACCGCATTCCTAAAAATGGCCAAGGACATTGTTGTTCCTATAATAAGTAAAATAATTAATTTGAGTTTCGAACAAGGTACATTTCCGGAGGCCTTTAAGCAGTCTATAATTACACCAGTATATAAGAGTGGAAACAGGGATGATATAACAAATTATAGACCAATATCTGTTTTGACCTGTATTTCAAAAATTATGGAAAAAATAGTGAATAGAAGGCTCCAGAACTACTTTGACAAATATAATATCATTTCCAAATCGCAGTATGGTTTCCGTAAGGGTGTGTCAACTGAGGATGCGGTCGGCGATCTCACCAAACTAATTGTCCGGCAGGTTGATAAGGGCAAAAAATGTTTGGCGGTGTTTCTAGATCTAAAAAAAAGCCTTCGACACGGTGTCTGTGCCTATTCTATTGAGGAGACTGGAGGGTCTTGGTTTTAGGGATAAATCTCTTTCGCTCCTCACAAGTTACCTTAAAGACAGAAAGCAATCCGTCAAAATAGGTGAATTTATTAGTGATACTGTGACTGTTAATTACGGCGTGCCTCAAGGAAGCGTGGTTGGGCCAACCCTGTTTTTGATTTACATTAATCAGTTGTGTGATATGGAGCTTGAAGACGGCCAAATTTTTACCTATGCAGATGACACTGCCATCGTATTCGTGGCAGACACTTGGTGTTCTTTAAAGAAAACAGCGGAATTAGGACTTAAAAAAGTTGCAAAGTGGCTAGATGAAAACTTATTGACTTTGAATATCTCCAAAACAAATTACGTATGCTTTACGAAAGTTAGCAGCGCTCAACCAAACTCCGATTTTATGATAAAAATTCATAAATGCCCTGACGACCTCGAGTCTGACTGTGACTGCCCTCAAATAAATAAAGTTGCTAGTTTAAAATACCTTGGTGTCATGGTTGACCAAAGATTATCTTGGTATTCGCAACTGGAACTGATGATAACTAGGGTTAGAAAGTTTATCTGGATTTTTAAATCTCTACGGTATGTATGTGCAAAGCCCTTACTAAATAAAGTGTACATAGCTTTAGTACAATCGATCTTGAGCTACTGCATTCCTGTTTGGGGTGGAGCAGCTAAGACTAGATTCCTTGAACTGGAAAGAGCTCAAAGATGTTTAATAAGGGTGATGTACGGCAAACCATATAGATTCCCTACCACTGCACTGTACGAGATAAGTGGTCTACTTACGGTGAGAAAACTTTATATAATAGCAACAGTATTAAGGCTCCATAAAAGCTTGAAATATTTACCTCCATTAACAAATAAACGCAGGAAGTACACAGTGCCATATAATGAATTTATCAAAAGTAAATTTGCCTCAAGACAATACTCAAGACAATCAATTTATTTGTTTAATAAAATAAACCGGGAAGTGGACATATATTCCAGTACATACTATGATTGCAAAAAAGCTTTAACAGACTGGCTGTTAAAACGTAACTATAAAGAAATAGAATCCCTGCTTGAATACATCACCTAACAAACTGTTGCGAATAAACAAGGCAAACACAAACGCACGCATTCATACAGTCCCTTATACATACACAACACACACACACACACACACACACACACCGACAAACACTACTCACAAAAACACATGCTTAGCCTTACGCCTCAGATACTCTCACATCCTCACTTATTAATACTGTTATAATAATACACATTTTAGATAAAATTTTGTTTTTGTATTACCGTGATTGTTATTATTTAAGTTTTAGTATGAGAAAAATTTTATGTAAAGTATAGTATATTTTGTAACTGTTGTCTCGTAGTACTTACCGCTGATTGCATAAGGGAAGAGCGGGGCCTCCTACTACAGGTATTGATATACTTAAAAGGGGGTACCCAACGATGTATAAACAAGTGTACTACTTTGAATGAAATAAATTATTTTTATTTATTTTATTTATTTTTATTTATTTACTTATATAATATATTATATACTCATATAATTCTATAATATACATATATTTTTAAATGAAAGTATAGACTTATAATTACTGTAGCTTTGTTTTCTATGGGTATCAATTTTATAATTGCGAACAATATTCACAATATGATATAAATTGTGTTAAAAATATAGAAATAAAGTTCAAATGGTGCCCAGGAATAGAATTCGAAGTTCGGGGGAATCACCTACGGTCTGTTTGAGTTAATTTAAAATTCAAATTTTACATATTTTTTTTAAGATAAATGGAACTTTTATTTTACGGATTATACTACACATATTTTGAACACGATGGACTGATTCCATTGAATGAAAAAGAGGTTTCGTCTCATTGTAAAAACTACATACACCCGAGGTTTCAGTTACTTTTCAGCATGGACAGACGAAATGTAATTATTATAAAATAGGCGTAGTATAATCTGAAAAATATTAGTTTCATTTAAATGATAACGCGCAAAAGCGTTAAACCCATTTTTAAATATTTTTTTTCAGTTAAAAGAACTTATGGCACACTCAGTATAAGTTTAATACAAAAAAAGCTTTACCTTAGTCCTATTTAAAAGTATATCTATTGGAACATTTTAAATCAAAACTTTGGCTAGTTGAATTTAAAAGGAAATGGTGTAAGATTCTACGAAAAGTTCGGTTTTTCAAAGAATTCATACGTTTAATTAATATATAATAATTTCATAGTTATGTTGGTAATGGGAATGCAGATGATTAGATTAAAACATATGACAGTTAGACATATGCATCAAAGGCAGAACTACAAATGGATTACTGACCTTATTTCTGAGTAATAGGCCGAAACACTCATTGTTTGAAAAGCACCATATTAAAGCTCCAGGAAATGCGTCCTGTGGGAGATCATTCCCCGTACAACACGTTCCTAAAAAGTACACAAAGAACTGACTGAGTTCCCTTCAGACTTCTTAGGGTTGTAGGTTATCATCAAGAAAATTTTTGGGTCTTTTTATGAGTTTTTGTCATTTGCAACATTGCTTCAATAAGTTCTAAAGTACTCAAAGTCTTCTTGAGATAAATCTCAAACACGTCTTAATCTGCTTTCATCTTATTAAATATTAGTATACACAGCGTTGAGGTTTGTTCTTTGTAGCTTGAAGTTAAAAAGGAAAAAAATAAAAAGATGACACTGAAATTGATAATAGGTTGGATTGGAGATTCAGTGCTTGGAACATTACTCATTTTTAAGACGATTTAAAATAATGTCTTGCTGATAAAATGTCGCTTCGCGGGATATTTTGCAAGGCAAAAAGAATGCATTGAGCGTTATATTATTCGAAAAACGCCACCACGTTTGTACAAAGACTAGACTAATGGCTTACGTTAAGTTAAAGTTACGGTGTACTTAAAGTGAGTTTTTGCTTTCCTTGCCAGAGACCCATTAGTCGGTAGAAGATAATGGTAATTAATATTTTTTTAAATTTGACTTCACCTTTAACCCATTAATTATATTACTTTACGCATAATATTATTTTATTAGGTCACTAAAAGATAAAAAAGAAAATTATTTTTATACAGAAAATTATTAAAAGAAAATGTTTTTTTTTGTTTTCGATAAATGAAAAATAAATTTAAACAGATGAAATACACGTTTGAATTGACAATCTATTTTGATTATAGTTGAAAAAAGAATCGTCCTTGAATATTGCTAAATAAAGTACATATGTTTACAATTAATTTCAATCTGCAGCAATAGATGTAATTAATTGAAAGTCCCCACTTATACATCTATGTCTGTCGAACAAACACGCTAATATCAACAAAATTGGTTATCAGGTAATTTGTGATGCAGTAAATGATAAATACCTAAAATCATAAAATCATACCTAGTGGCTTATCTAGTGATTAAACAGGAAGTTATAGGTTAGTATTTAAGATGTCTTCTCTATGGTAAATATACGAGTATATATGTCCTCACTTTTATATCCAAATTACATAAATTTCGTAAATACACAAAATACATCGGTCACAGTTAAGTATGTGTAAACGAAGAATTTTCATTAATTTAGATGGAAAATTAATTATGTTTTTTATATTTTATGACTAATACATAATAAATTGTATAAATAAATAATGAAATGTCAACATAAAATAACCTACATACTTTTTGGAACAGTCTAGTTTATTCTCACGAACAAAAGACCAGCACGGTTTCTTTGAGGAGTTATTAACGTTGGCTTTGTTTACAGGAACGATGAACTCTTACCCCTGAGGGTTGTGAGCGATGGCGCGTGCTACAACCGCCTGCCTCTTTACGGTCCATTTTCTCTCGTGCATTATTGGTAAGTTATAGGCACTTGTGTCCTATTCTACAAAATGTTGAACGCGATTTAGATCCTTAAGAACTCATTTTAACTCATTTATATTAAAGTTACTGCTTGTAAATACTCTTCTGGCTTATTTATAGGGCAATAAATTTATTTTTGTTTGTAAATATGCTCAAAGATTAACTGTCGAGCAAACTAAGATTTTCTTAAAATTTGTGAGGTACATATACATTAAAGCAAAGTTGAAGAATTAAAACGTTGAAGTACTGTTATTGCAATGTTAAAGAATTGAAGACACCAAAATAAATAGAACGAACCACATACAAATGACGAAATCTTTTCTGAAATTGTAAGAAAAAACTTATTAAACTAGCAATTTTTCACTCGTTAAATCATCTCCATAACTAAAGCTGTAAACCGTCACGTCACTGAGCTCTGAGGGGTCATAATTTAAAATTTAACACTTAATCAAGCTGACAATCAGGATTTATGTCTGCTCGCCCGGGACATACATATTTTCCACGCTATTTCTTACCAGTTCTTTAGAATACCCTGATTAATTTTTAATCTGATTACAGGTCGTTCATTTTAAAGAGGAAGAATAATGTTTTACATTGAGGTCAATTTTTCATTTAAAGATCCGTGCTTTTAATAAAAGACTCCTTATTAAAACTAAAACTTATGTTTTATTACTTAATTATATGTAAAACTTATTTACATCAACTATAAATATTCTTCAATAAATGTAAGAAATATCCAGATATACTAATGTAATAATGTTTGTCCATAAAAAGGCGGTTTATGATAATTTCATGATAATCCAACATCCAAGTCTATCAATTCAAAGTATTCAGACCAACAATTTATTCTGCTGAATATCATCAATCAAATACGAATACAATTGTACAATGCTATAAGCGATATGAGTTGACAATAGGCAAAGATATGTATTGATGGATAACAGAAAATAATAGAACATTCGCAATTATAAAGATATTGTTGAAGATGATTATTTATAAATACCTTAAAATTGCCATTGAGTCCTCATATGTGCTATGTTTAATTTGATTAAAATAAAAGCGACAATCTACTTTCTACAATAGTAACAATATTTACATTTCCCTTTTTGCTTCTTAGTTAATTTAAAACCGAGGAATTCTTAAGTTGTAACTATCTTGGCAATAGGGAGTTTTAGAACCGTAACATATTTGGGAAAGGTCCTATGAATTTTTCTGAACAAAATACAATAGTTTTATTATTTGTGTTTAAAAATGTATACAATGTATGCTCATTATTCAAAATGTTATAAGCGCAATATCAATATAATTATATCTGAAGATCTTATTTCTTTTTTAATTCTAGAAACATTAAATTTACTTATTATAAAAATTATTTAAAAAGATAGCGACTAGCTGAAGTAAAAAATAATAATAAAAATACAGGGTAAAGTTTGAGGCAAGAATTTAACATTATGAAGCTGAGCGAAGATCTAGTTTTTCTTGCCTACTAATGAGAGGAGATTTTTCGAAAACATAACTTTTAATTCTGTTTTATACCATTGAATTTTTGTTTTTTTTTGGTTCTTCAATACAATCTGCTTATGCCGTTCGTAAATTATTAATTACATATTTTAAACTAAGGTTGTTCCTACCATATACAAACTGTGGAATTAATTTCATTAACATTTGGTTTTAAACGTGTTTTTAGTATGTCATCAAGATAGTAGCAGCAATCGACCGAGAGAACAAAACACTGTTTCGGAATCTTCTCGTCGTTTTCGTACAGAATTTTTAGAAGATTGGCCCCAAACTCCTGGGGCACCTTATTTCGATCCCAGCACTCCAGAAAATGTAACGGGTCTAGTTGGACACTCTGTCACTTTATTGTGTAAAGTGAAAAATTTGCAAAATCGCACTGTAAGTACGACTATTTAAGATAGAAACCAGGATCGCAAACCTATTATTTTGCTAAAATGGAATAAGATATTACTCGAGTTAAGTTGATATTTTATTATATCTATAGTAAAATCTACGCTTCTGGCTTTGGCAATCGATTTACCTTATCCAAATATTAACTGTATCAAAATTCACAACTTAATAGAAAATAACCGTATATTTATAAAATTATAGTTCATATAATGTGTTTTAAAAGAATAAAATTATTAATAACAATTTCTTTGATAACCTCACGTAGTATAGATATTTATCTTAAATAAAAATCAGTTAAACTATATTTTATATCCGAATAAGTTAAACTGCACCAAATTAGTAATTAACCCAAATAAATTATTTGTAATGTGGAGAAAATACGGAAAATTCTGATTACAGTTCATTCCATGATAAGTTTATTTTTCGCGTGTTCGTGTTGTGACCCATATTGCTTTATTTTTATTTGGGTTACTTTTCAATCTCTTTAAACTTTTCCATTTACAACACTGTGTGGTTGGAATGCCAAAGTATGATTATGTAAGTAAAATTTTAAGCTGAACAAATTAAAGCGTTAGTTATTCAACTTACTGCTCCAATGATACTTAGTTTCGCCTTTCGTCGCTGTTTTGAAAGACTTTTGTATTAAGAATTCCTTTGTACAAAGTATTTTCTTGAACAAATATTTGTGAATTTTGCCAGTCAGTTTTAATTATTACATTGAAAAGGCTCATTGACACCACAATAGATATAAATATATCTATAGATCACTTAGATACGAGTAAATTTTAAACTGTAATTTTAGATTTTCTCTTTTTTATTCACGTTATTTTAAAATAAAGTTGGCAAAGACATTTCGTATTTAGTTTTGACCTCATCTGGTAGAAATAAAACACTATCCATTATGCAGTAGGCAGAATCTAATTTAGTGTAATTTATGTATATTTAAATTAAATATTATGTTACAAAATAAAGAAAAAAAATAACATACGTGTTATTTATCTGAAAATTCAATGGGTTTTTATGACATATTTGAAGGCGTTCTTTTCTGTTTAATTAGATTTACCAGGAAATTATTTTTATATATGTAAAACACACAGTATATACTTATATTACTACACATTTCCTAAAGGTATCATGGGTGCGTCATCGAGATATTCATCTGCTCACGGTTGGTCGGTACACATACACTTCAGACCAACGATTTGAAGCACAACACAAACCTCGATCAGAGGAGTGGGCATTAAGAATCCGTAGTCCTCAGCGGAGAGATTCTGGACAATATGAATGCCAGATTTCCACTACGCCACCTATTGGTCATGCGGTATATCTCAGTATTGTAGGTAAGAGATTTAACTTCATTAGAGTTATGAAATTAGTTGAATAAATGTTTACAATCATTTTATTCAGAATTGTAACAAAAAGAAGACATATATAGTTTGAATCTATATTTTTTTTTCTATATTTATCAAAGCCTTTCGTATTTTTACAATTTTAAATCATTTTCTTTATAAACACCAAGCTCTATTTAGACTTTTCTTTCACTATATAAAAAATTAGTTATATATTTCAAATATGAGTGAATTGAAATGCATACCCATGCATTAACAACATATATATAATATAACATATATATAACATTATTCTTTATTAATGCTTAATTTATTAATAGAACCCGAAACCGAAATAATGGGTGGCCCGGATCTGTTCATCTACGCCGGCTCTACAATTAATCTGACGTGTATAGTAAGACATACTCCTGAACCACCAAGTACTATTAACTGGACACACAGAGGAAAAGTAAGTTGTTAAGATTATCATTATTTATCTATTCAACAATAAAACCTGTAAAGTAGTATATAGTCGTATATACACTTTTGCAAAAAAAATGTATATTTTAATCTTCTTGTGGTTCCAAAGATATTTAGTTCCAACAATATGTATCTGAAGTTTTAATGTTCAATGTTGTTAAACAAACTAATATTGAAACCGCTCTAAGAAGAAGCGTCTTAATGTTGTCTTAAAAACAAGTTTCTGAGGCTTGGTAGTTATGTAAAATGTACATTTTTTAAGTTTAAGAGTCTTCAGTCTATAAACATAAACACAATACAAAAAGATTGTTTTGTTCAAACTATATCTAAGTGCTTTTAGCCAGCTGCACGTTGCATTAGGTAAGCAAGGGTATTTTATCAATAATTCTCTTCTGGCATCATGGAAAGGGAGATAGAAAGTTTAATGAGAAAAAAAATGTTTTTCTTTTCTTGAACATAATCTTTATAGCTACGTTATCTCGTGAATTCAATTTCGAAGATGAATCACTTATATACTGATCAAAGGAATAGATTTCTCTTAGCATCCCTCAAACAGATACTTGATCTCTGTATTGACATCTATTGATGTCATCTCAACGTTTTGTATAGACTTCCTTTACATAACAGATTGCTCTCTATATATTCCAATTATGTAAGGAATGCTTCACTATGTAACACTCATTTACAACATTTTGATACCAATATCTACTAATGTGATATTTGTTTATTAACAGACCAGCTTTTAAACTATTTTTAATTATATTGGGACACTACATATTGGAACCATATTTTTAAATATACATATATCTTCGTCCTAAAACTAGAGGCACTAACAAGTAGGAAAGTACAAATATAATAACATATAAACAATTATTTTTTTCTTGTCATAGGAAACGAAGTAAGAAAATGTTACGTGTAAATTGGTAAATTAAACGCTTTACAAATTTCCTTGGATAACTTAGTGAATGAAATTTGTTATATTATTTAAACATGTATGTAGGTACAATACAATAATTTATTTCTAGTTAAATAACCACATTAATTCACAGTTATCCAATAAAGCTTGTATTTCCAATATATATAAATATAAATTGAGATCGAACATTTTTGTGACATCCAGATGAAATGCAAAATGATTGGTTCATTTAAAATTTTAATTTAAATACATCGGAGTAATTTTCTCATACAGACTATTAACTTCGATTCAACCCGGGGTGGAATATCGCTAGTCACCGAAAAAGGAATCCACAGTAGCAGCCGATTGTTGGTTCAAGCTGCTCGAACATCAGACGCCGGAGCTTATCAGTGTGTACCTGATAATGCTCAATCAGCTACAGCTAGAGTACATGTGCTCACAGGTAAGGGCTTTATTTAAAGCAGGAATTAATAAGAAATATATCAATATTCTACAGGGAGTAAACGAGTTAGTAGGATATTTATAGTTGACTTTCAATGGTAATGATACAAATTTATATTGGGATGCAATAAAAAAAATCTAATAAGAAACTATCAAATAATAGTAGACCATAATGACAAGGAAGCTGTTAAAGAAATTAAAACAGTAAGAAATTTGTTGAAACATTTTAAGGAATGCTTTAAGTTTACCTTTCCCTAAAAATTATACTAAACCACGATTTTCATATCTATGTATAATTATTAACTTGAAATCATTCATTTACTTTAAAATTTAGAGAACTAGAATTGTTACTGAATTATAAATTCAATACCATAAAACTTTATATAAGGCAATACCATTTATGCTCTGCTCTGCCGAGTTCGTACAGTCCATGTGATGGGCTCGGTAATAAAATATTTTGTATGAATAGTATGAACGCTATATACTCGTAATATGTTTGATTTTTTTATTTAATACACATCAAATACTTTTTGACATGCAATTACCAATATACTGTATTACTATAAATAATTTATAATTAAAAGTCCAATTTCGTACACATGTCATAAGTGAAATGAAATTAATAATAATTAATACTTTCAAACGAACAAAGTTTAATAATATTACAAAACAGTATACACTTTATAATTTAACGATGTGACGACAAAATACAAAAGTAACTATAAAAATAGCATTTTCGTGACTCGGTTTCATATAAATGAAATTATTTCTCGCCGACCCGTATATAATAGTATTTTAATGAATGTTTATTTCGTTTCATATATGTCGAGTTTCCGTTCTCTTCAAGTGGTTTATTAGCTCGGTAACTATGGATCCGACAGTTTATTTATTTAGCTTGGAAAATAAAATTACAGGTTTTCAAACTGAATTATATTAAAATAACGTAATGTGAAAATAGTTTTCAGACTCAGCACGCGATTCAATGATAATAATAGTTATAATTTCACAACCTATTTTTCTTCCGTGAACATTAATTTTCATTTTCAGGTGAGACTCCCGCTGCAATGCAGGGTAATGCCAAAGAACTTTCACTTTCCTTCGTTCTTTACGTTACAAGTGTCACATTGTATTTAATATTTGTAACATAAAGCAATAAAGACAACATTTTAGACGATATAATGAATTGTAAATATTTATTAAATTTATTACATAATCTAATACTGTTAAATATTAAAAGTAATTTTATTAAATGTAATAAGATAATTAATTAAATTGTTATTTGAAATATCACGCTAAATAAAATGCCATGTAAATAGTTTTAATTTAAGTAATTGTTGATAACATTACAGATACGAGCTCTTGGAAAAGTTAAATTCGAATGATATTAATATTTTTACCAAATTTTTCGTTCTTCATGACTTGTTACATTTGAGGACTTTATTAGTTAAAGGATGAATGACGAGGGATGTGTGACATGAAAATGTTCGTATATTGTGACAAATACTTTTTACGTTACAATGTTATTTTTACCAGGGTATAATAATCCAACGAAATCATACATCGGACTGTATATATTTAACCCGTATTATACTATATGCTCTTTATCCTGACTTATCAACCTCATCTTATTTCCTTAACCGACTTTGGGTCACTTAGACCACTGAGATATTTTTATTTTATCTCCTCTTTAAACATTTTGTTTGATAAAACTGAAATGGTTCCAAATATTCGGTGACACAGTGTCTAGTTAACGTCGGTATACCATATTCAACAAATTTACTATATTATATTACCTTACCGCAGTCTGCAAAAAAAAAGAAATGATATACTTTATTGAATATTTGTAATATATTATATATATTAGAATGTTTCTAATTCCTATTCGAACATTGTACAATAGAATAATGATATGTAGTCGCAGTTAATGTTATATCATTAGACTAGGAGTATTGTTTATTTTTAAATTATATCTGGTTTTTAAATAAACATATTTTTATGTTGGTTTATCGTTAAGTTTATTATTAAGTTCATTTTTTCCTTTAGACTAAGAAACCAGTTTGTAATAAATGTATTAAATAAAGAGAATAAAAGATATGAGCAATAACAGTGTATCTTTGTAATAAAACGTAATCCCCAAAACGTAGCTATTTATGTTTCTATCTCCGTATGAAAATGTGGTAGCGATCTAATAAGGTTCCTATGTTGAATTTATAATATCAAAGAGAAGGAAGGATTTAAATTTTCATATCCAGATGGTTAGAGATTGTTATATTATAATCGCTATGAAAGCAGAAAACAAATACAACTGACTCTTTCACAAGCTTTAATTTAAATTTAAATGCATATATGTAATTTGCTTGGCTGTAATTGTGCAACTCAATTTTGAAACCTTTCTCTAACCGATTCATTTCAACTTTTAAATACAATTTTATTGGTGATGACAATATATCGTTTAATTTTTGAATTAATACTTCGTCCCATATTTCGGCATCCAAGATGACGAAAAAGTTATTTTTATAGCTATTTTACAGTATGGGTAGATTTTTTATACTGAAGCTTTTATTTGATTAGACTTAAACGAGAACAATTACATTTAAATGTTTCTAATTACCTATAATCAGTAAATAATTTATATTTAAAGTTATTAATTCGTGCAAAAGAACTACGCATGTAAACACAAGTACTTACTAATTATATTCCAATTAAGGTTAAGAGTTTTTTTTTTGTAGGAATTCCCGTGGGTATAGTCACTTTTATATTTTTAATTTATTTATTAATAAAAAACTGAGCTCAGAGACTTAAATAAATGATGAAATAATATATTTAAAATGATAATTTATTATATTACAACTATTTTCTTTTATGTTTTAATACTTAATGTGTCTGTTAATTTTCTTAAAAAAATTATTAATATTTTTGTTTATTGATTTCGTTTTCTTTTTATACTTTAAAAAGTCCTACGGTTAGGAAAAATTATACGAGCAAAACCATTTTATTTTCAAAACTAATAGAAAAATATTTAAATTGATAATTCTTTTTTCTTAATTTAATTTACTTTTCTACAATATTTCTTATAGAACCCAAATAAAATAGTATTAAAATGACAGAAAATAATGTTACCAAACAGCTGCTATTGAGATGTGAATGAAAATTGTAATAAGGAGAGCAAATAATTACACAGTACATACAGAACTCTGTTTCTCATTAATCTTTTGTATAAATAAATAATAAATTTAGTTGTACATACTTTTATTTAAGTACATAATTTTTTATATAAAAAATATAAAACCTTCGTGACTATAATAAAAAACAAATTTTATATATTTTAAATTGGTGGACATAGGGCAGTAATTTTAATCACACAGGGACGTGAGATACGAAGGTAAATCACTGAGTGATTTTGAATTAGCTAAAATTTTACAAGGTTGCCGTTATTTTTTCTCGGATATCATCAATAGATCCTGGTTTTCTTATCATAAGTCTCTTTTCTTATCGTAATCTCCTTTCCAATAAATATTATATCCCCAATATACGTATGTATATAATATATGATTCTAAGAAAGTTGTAATTTTTTCGTTAAATACACGTTTCTTAAGATAACTGAAAGTGTTTAGTCCAAAAAAATGTTGAAGTCTTTTTTTTTAAGTTATGTCAGTACAAAGACCAAATTAAAATGAAATTCCTGGGACATCACTATAAAAACGGTTTTTTTGTAGTTTTTAGATGTACAGCAATAATATACAAGCTAACAGCCGACACATATGAAATTGATAACTATTAAAAAAATAATTACCTGTGTGGCGTGCCTCTAGTTGTGATAAAGTTTGAGATAGGCAGATAAATTAAAAATAAAAATTATCTCTAAAGAAGTTGGGCAAACTATAAAAAACATCACAAGTGACCTGGTCAAGCGACTGTTTTAGT